>CP136054.1:211183380-213696330 GCA_032464435.1 Aegilops umbellulata | reverse complement strand
ATACGTACTCGTTGGGTTCCACCATATTATCAACGTGAATTACTTCAAAAATTGCAGCGCTTAAGACAAGGAAAAAATTCTGTAGAAGAATATTATCAGGAATTACAAACTGGCTTGATTAGATGTGGTATTGTTGAGGCGAATGAAGCTATGCTTGCACGTTTTCTGGGTGGATTAAATAGAGAGATTCAGACCATTCTAGACTATAAGGATTATAATAATATCACTCGTTTATTCCATCTTGCTTGTAAAGCTGAACGTGAAGTGCAGGATCGACAGGCATTGGCGCGGACTAACTTTTCTGCAGGTCGACCTTCATCATGGACACCACGTGCATCATCTACTTCCACACGTTCTGCGAAACCGGCACTCGTCGGCTGCCACATCCAACCATGATACAATAAAGCAGGCACAATCACCACTATCTGCCAAGAGCACACCTCCGGGGCTGCAAAGAGCTCTTCTTCATCCATGGCATCAACACAACACACATGTTATTATTTGTCGACGTTGCAAGGGTGGAGGTCATTATGCGAGAGAATGCCATCTAAGCTCGTGATGATTGTTACCGAGGATGGTGGGTATGAGTCCTCTAGTGACTATGATGAGGAGACTTTGGCTCTTATTACACATGAAGAACACGGTGGAGACGATCTGATCATGAGACGCAATACATGGCTGCTGAAGATGCTGACAGTATGAATGTTTAGTTGCTCAACGTGTTCTGAGTGTGCAGGTTACACAAGCTGAGTAAAATCAGAGGCATAATTTGTTCCATACAAAGGGAGTTGTGAAGGAACGTTCTATTCGCGTCATCATAGATGGAGGGAGCTGCAACAACTTGGCTAGCATGGAGATGGTGGAGAAGCTATCTCTCACCACAAGACCACATCCACATCCTTACTACATCCAATGGTTCAACAACAGCGGCAAGGTTAAGTAACACGTACTGTTCGTGTGCGTTTTAGTATCTCTACATATGTTGATTATGTTGATTGTGATGTGGTACCTATGCAAGCATGTTCCTTATTACTTGGTAGACCATGGCAATTTGATAAAAATTCTGTACACCATGTAGAAACAATCAGTATACTCTTGTTCATAAGGATAAAAATATACTTTGCTTCCTATAACTCCTGATTCCATTTTGAAAGATGATATTAATAGAGCTAATAAAGCAAAACAGGAGAAAAATAAGAGTGAAAATCAGATTGTGGCAAAAGAATTTGAGAAACAAATGAAGCTAATAATAAACCATCTAGTGTTGCTTCTGAAATTAAATTGAAAAGTGCATGTTTACTTGCGACCAAATCAGATATTGATGAGCTAGATTCTAGCAATCTGTTTGCTATCAGACGTGCCACCGGACCACCTATTCGAGGGATTGAGAATCAAATTGACTTAATTCCCGGTGCATCGCTACCCAACGTGCACCATACCATACCAATCCAGAGGAGACGAAGGAGATTATGCGACAAGTACAGGAGCTACTCGACAAAGGTTATATACGCGAATCTCTTAGTCCTTGTGCTGTTCCTATTATACCAGTGCCAAAAAAGGATGGTACGTCGTGTATGTGTGCTGATTGTAGAGGCATTAATAATATTACTATTCGTTATCGTCATCCTATTCCTAGGCTAGATGACATGCTTGATGAATTGAGTGGCTCTACAATATTCTCCAAAGTTGATTTGCGTAGTGGATACCATCAAATTTGTATGAAATTGGGAGATGAATGGAAAACAACATTTAAAACTAAGTTTGGTTTATATGAGTTGTTAGTCATGCCTTTTGGATTAACTAATGCACCTAGTACTTTCATGAGACTAATGAACGAAGTTTTACGTGCTTTCATTGGACGATTTGTGGTAATCTATTTTGGTGATATACTGATTTATAGCAAATCTTTGGAAGAACATTTGGAACATTTACGTGTTATTTTTAATGCTCTACATTATGCACGTTTGTTTGGTAACCTTGGGAAGTGCACCTTTTGCACCGACCGGGTATCTTTTCTTGGCTATGTTGTTACTCCACAGGGAATTGAAGTTGATAAAGCCAAGATTGAAGCTATTGAGAGTTGGCCGCAGCCCAAAACGGTCACACAAGTGAGGAGTTTTCTTGGACTCGCTGGTTTCTATAGGCGTTTCGTGAGAGATTTTAGCAGCATTGCTGCACCTCTCAATGAGCTTACAAAGAAGGATGTGCCTTTTGTTTGGGGTACCGCACAGGAAGAAGCCTTCACGGTATTGAAAGATAAGTTGACACATGCTCCTTTACTCCAACTTCCTGACTTTAATAAGACTTTTGAGCTTGAATGTGATGCTAGTGGAATTCGATTAGGAGGTGTGTTATTACAAGATGGCAAACCTGTTGCATACTTTTCTGAAAAATTGAGTGGGCCTAGTCTGAACTATTCTACTTATGATAAGGAATTATATGCTCTTGTTCGGACTTTAGAGACATGGCAACATTATTTATGGCCCAAAGAATTTGTTATACATTCTGATCATGAATCTTTGAAACATATTAAAAGTCAAGCTAAACTGAATCGTAGACATGCTAAATGGGTTGAATTCATTGAGACTTTCCCTTATTTCATTAAACACAAGAAGGGTAAAGAAAATGTTACTGCTGATGCTTTGTCTCGTCGCTATACTATGCTTTCACAACTTGACTTCAAAATATTTGGTTTGGAGACCATCAAAGATCAATATGTGCATGATGCTGATTTTAAAGATGTAATGCAGAATTGTAAAGAAGGAAGAACATGGAACAAGTTCATTATTAATGATGGCTTTGTGTTCCGTGCTAACAAGCTATGCATTCCTTCTAGCTCTGTTCGTCTTTTGTTGTTGCAGGAGGTGCATGGAGGAGGATTAATGGGACAGTTTGCTGTGAAGAAGACGGAGGACGTACTTGCTACACATTTCTTTTGGCCAAAGATGAGACGGGATGTTGAGCGTTTTGTTGCTCGTTGCACTACATGTCAAAAAGCTAAGTCACGACTCAATCCTCATGGTTTATATATGTCTTTGCCTGTACCTAGGGTTCCTTGGGAGGATATATCTATGGACTTTGTTTTAGGTTTACCTCGAACAAAGAAGGGGAGGGATAGCATATTTGTTGTCGTGGATAGATCTCGAAAATGGCACACTTTATACCATGTCATAAAATCGATGATGTTGTTAATGTTGCTGATTTGTTCTTTCGTGAAATTATTCGCTTGCATGGTGTGCCAAATACTATTGTTTCAGATCGTGATACTAAATTTCTTAGCCACTTTTGGAGATGTTTATAGGCTAAGTTGGGGACTAAACTGCTTTTTAGTACTACTTGTCACCCCCAAACGGATGGTCAAACTGAAGTAGTCAATAGAACATTGTCTACTATGCTTAGGGCTATTTTGAAGAATAATAAGAAAATGTGGGAAGAATGCTTGCCTCATATTGAATTTCTTTATAATCGTTCGTTGCATTCTACTACTAAGATGTGCCCTTTTGAAATTGTGTATGGTTTCCTACCTCGTGCACCCATTGATTTGTTGCCTCTTCCATCTTTGGAGAAGGTTAATTTTGATGCTAAACAACATGCTGAATTGATCTTAAAAATGCATGAGTTAAGTAAGGACAACATTGAGCGTATGAATGCTAAATATAAACTTGCTGGAGATAAGGGTAGAAAACTTGTTGTCTTTGCACCTGGAGATCTTGTTTGGTTACATTTGCGTAAGGATAGGTTTCCTAATTTGCGCAAATCAAAGATAATGCCACGTGCTGATGGTCCTTTTAAGGTGTTAGAGAAAATAAATGATAATGCATATAAACTTGAGCTGCCTGCAGATTTTGGGGTTAGTCCCACTTTTAACATTGCAGATTTGAAGCCTTATTTGGGTGAGGAAGATGATGCTCCGTCGAGGACGACTTCATTTCAAGAAGGGGAGGATGATGAGGACATCAATACCATTGTTACACTCACAACCCCTACTACTACATATACTGGACCAATTACTAGAGCTCGCGCACGCCAATTAAATTATCAGGTACTTTCGTTTCTTGGTAATGATTCTAATGTTCATGAGAATATGATGCTGCCTAAATTGGATACATTTGTTTTGCTTACAAATGAAGGGCCTGGCATGGATAAGAGGGATGAACATTGGAGCAAGAACAAGCATGGAGTTGATGGCATGCGCAAGGGGAACAAGAACGGAATTACAAGTGATGATTTCAGGACATTGAAGCCACCATAATGAGTGCATGAAGCCTTGGACGAAATATACAAGATGCCACTTCATAAACTTCATCCAGAGGCTATTCTAGGTGTTGCGTCACCTTATTATTGGGCCAGGCCCATGTAATTTCGAAATACATAAGTATAGGCTGTTTTTAGAGTCTGTATGTGTGGGGAAACAAGAGATAGGGTTGGTTTCGGACCCCTTAGGCACCGTTTAGACCCCTTAGGCCCATGTAATATTCAAGGACAACCAAGAGCCTATGCTTGGGGATGCCCCGGAAGGCATCCCCTCTTTCGTCCTTGTCTATCGGTAACTTTACTTGAGGCTATATTTTTATTCACCACATGATATGTGTTTTTCTTGGAGCGTCTTGTATGATTTGAGTCTTTGCTTTTTAGTTTGCCACAATCATCCTTGCTGTACACACCTTTTGAGAGAGACATGCATGAATTATGATTTATTAGAATACTCTATGTGCATCACTTATATCTTTTGAGCTAAGCAAGTTTGCTCTAGTGCTTCACTTATATCTTTTTAGAGCACAACGATGGCTTTATTTTATAGAAAATATTGAACTCTCATGCTTCACTTATATTATTTTAGGAGTCCTTAAACAGCATGGTAATTTGCTTTGATTATAAATTTAGTCCTAATATGATAGTCATCCAAGAGGGATATAATAAAAACTTTCATATAAAGTGCATTGAATACTATGAGAAGTTTGATTCCTTATGATTGTTTTGAGATATGAAGATGGTGATATTAGAGTCATACTAGTAAGTAATTATGAATTTCACAAATACTTGTGTTAAAGTTTGTGATTTCCGTAGCATGCACGTATGGTGAACCATTATGTGATGAAGTCGGCGCATGATTTATTTATTGATTGTCTTCCTTATGGGTGGCGGTCGGGGACGAGCGATGGTCTTTTCCTACCAATCTATCCCCCTAGGAGCATGGGTGTACTACTTCGTTTCAATAACTAATAAATTTTTGCAATAAGTATGTGAGTTCTTTATGACTAATGTTGAGTCCATGGATTATACGGACTCTCACCCTTCCACCATTGCTAGCCTCTCTAGTGCCGCACAACTTTCGCCGGTACCATGAACCCACATATACCTTCCTCAAAACAGCCATGATACCTACCTATTATGGAATTTCCATAGTCATTCCGAGATATATTGCCATGCAACTTTCCACCGTTCCGTTTATTATGACACGCTCCATCATTGTCATATTTCTTTGCATGATCATGTAGTTGACATCGTATTTGCGATAAAGCCACTGTTCATAATTCTTTCATACATGTCACTCCTCATTCATTGCACATCCCGATACACCGCCGGAGGCATTCATATAGAGAAATATTTTGTTCTAATTATCAAGTTGTAATTCTTGAGTTGTAAGTAAATAGAAGTGTGATGATCTTCATTATTAGAGCATTGTCCCATCTGAGGAAAGGATGATGGAGACTATGATTCCCCCACAAGTCGGGATGAGACTCCGAACAAAAAAAAGAGTCCAAAAAATGAGAGAAGGCCCAAATAAAAAATGAGAGAAAGAGAGAAGGGCAATGCTACTATCCTTTTACCACACTTGTGCTTCAAAGTAGCACCATACCTTCATGATAGAGAGTCTCCTATATTGTCAATTTTATATACTAGTGGGAATTTTTCATTATAGAACTTGGCTTCTACATTCTAGTGATGGGCTTTCTCAAATTGCCCTAGGTCTTCGTGAGCAAGCAAGTTGGATGCACACCCACTTAGTTTCTTTTTGAGCTTTCATAAACTTATAGCTCTAGTGCATCTGTTGCATGGTAATCCCTACTCACTCACATTGATATCTATTGATGGGCATCTCCATAGCCCATTGATATGCCTAGTTGATGTGAGACTATCTCCTTGTTTTTGTCTTCTCCACAACCACCGTCTATTCCACCTATAGTGCTATGTCCATGGCTCACGCTCATGTATTGCGTGAAAGTTGAAAAGGTTTGGGAACATCAAAAGTATGAAACAATTTCTTGCCTTGTAGTCAGGGTTGTGCATGATTTAAATATTTTTTGTGATGAAGATGGAGCATAGCCAGACTATATGATTTTGTAAGGATAAGCTTTCTTTGGCCATGTTATTTTGAGAAGACATAATTGCATTGTTAGTATGCTTGAAGTATTATTGTTTTTATGTCAATATTAAAAATTTATTTTGAATCATTCGGATCTGAACATTCATGACACAATAAAGAGAATTACATGAATAAATATGTTAGGTAGCATTCCACATCAAAAATTCTGGTTTTATCATTTACCTACTCGAGGACGAGCAGGAATTAAGCTTGGGGTTGCTTGATACGTCTCCAACGTATCTATAATTTTTTATTATTCCATGCTATTATATTATCTGTTTTGGATGCTTTATATGCATTAATATGCTATTTTATATTATTTTGGGACTAACCTATTAACCTAGATCCCTGTGCCAGTTTTTGTTTTTTTCCTTGTTTTAGAGTTTCGCAGAAAAGAATACCAAACGGAGTCCAAATGGAATAAAACCTTCGTGATGATTTTTCTTGGACCAGAAGACACACCAGAGACTTGGAGATCAAGTCAGAGGAACCACGAGGCGGCCACGAGGATGGAGGGCGCGCCCAGGGGGATAGGGCTCGCCCCACACCCTTGTGGGCCCCTCGTGCACCTCCTGACCTAGTTTCTTCCCCTATATATTCCCATATATCCCCAAACCAACAGGGGAGCCACGAAAACACTTTTCCACTGCCGCAACCTTCTGTACCCATGAGATACCATCTAGGGGATTTTTCCTGGATTCATTCATGGAGGGCTTCTACATCAACTCTATTGCCCTTCCGATGAAGCGTGAGTAGTTTACCTCAGACCTACGAGTCCATAGCTAGTAGCTAGATAGCTTCTTCTTTCTCTTTGATTCTCAATACCATGTTATCCTCGACGTTCTTGGAGATCTATTCGATGTAATACATTTTTGCGGTGTGTTTGCTGAGATCCGATGAATTGTGGTTTTTGATCAGCTTATCTATGAATATTATGTGAATCTCTTCTGAATTCTTTTATGCATGATTTATATCTTTGTAATTCTCTTTGAACTATTGGTTTGGTTTGGCCAACTAGACTGGTTTTTCTTGCAATGGGAGAAGTGCTTAGCTTTGGTTTCAATCTTGTGGTGTCCTTTCCCACTGACAGTAGGGGCAGCAAGTCATGTATTGTATTGTTGCCATCGAGGATAAAGAGATGGAGTTTTCATCATATTGCTTGAGTTATTTACTCGACATCATGCCATCTTGCTTAATGCGTTACTCCGTTCTTTATGAACTTAATACTCTAGATGCATGCTGGATAGCAGTCGATGTGTGGAGTGATAGTAGTAGATGCAGAATCGTTTTGGCCTACTTGACACGGACGTGATGCATATATTCATGATCAGTGCCTTAGATACTATCATAACTTTGAGCTTTTCTATCAATTGCTCGACAGTAATTTGTTCACCCACCGTATTATTTGATGTCATGAGGGAAGCCTCTAGGGAAACCTATGGCTCCCGGGTCTATTTTCCATCATATAAGTTTCCGATCTACAATATTAGTTTCCGGTCTACTCTTTTTGCAATGTTTTACTTTTCCGATCTATAAACCAAATATACCAAAAATATTTACTTTACTATTCATCTATCTCTATCAGATCTCACCTTTGCGAGTGACTGTGAGGGGATTTATTGGGGATATTACTACCTGGCGTAAACCGGCTAGGATAGGCCGGGTTAACTTCATCAATAGTTTAGTATGTTAAAGCCCATGTAGGAAGATGAGGATGGTATGTAAGGGTTCAAGCCCACAATCAGTTTAAAGCCCATAGCCGTAAACCGGCGTTGGTATGTAACTTGTATTGTAAGTTAGAAATAATAGAGACCGAACCGGACACGTGTATGAGCCGGTCTCGGGACTCTGTAAACCGACGGGCGTCACCCGTGTATATAAGGGGACGACCCGGCGGCGGTTTAGGACAACAGACAACAAATCGAGACTCAAGCGAAGCTTGTTTGCTCCCTAGTCATCGAAACCCCATCAATTCCATCACAACTAGACGCAGGCTTTTACCTTCATCGAAGGGGCCGAACTAGTATAAAATCTCTTGCGTCCCTGTGTCAGCTTTAACCCCATCAAGCTAACCCGTAGCGATGGCTCCACGACTAAGTCCTTTCATGAGGACATTTGCCGTGACAAAACCACAACAGTTGGCGCCCACCGTGGGGCTATCGCACGATTGTTTCAAGTTCTTGGAGGGCAACTTCGAAGGACTCAAGAGTTACGCCGTGGGCCGGATGACCAAGAGTCGTCGCGGCAAGCTCTACATCTGTCGGGGAAACTGATCCACGAGCACCTATGGGGACCGAGCCCCTTTCGGTTCGGCGGGGGGCGGAGGTCGCACGAAGAGCAGATCGAGGCGGAGCACACGAGCAGTTTACCCAGCTTCGGAGCTCTCCGGAGAGATAATACTCCTACTACTGTTGTGTGGTTTGTATTGAGTTCTTGCTCGGGAGCGCTAAGTGCTACAGTACGCACTAGCAGCTAACGAGACCGAGCGTGAGCATTCTATCCCTCCTCTATGTTGTGCATGGGCCTCCTTTTATATGCTCAAGGGGTCTCCAACAGGTGGCAACGTAGACAAGGGTAAAAATGGAAAGGTGCTGCGGTTGGTACAGCTACCTGTACAGTGTATCCTACCTAACCCAGACGGCAGGGGACAAGGGCATTAAATGCCCATCTGCGTCGTCCAAACAGTGCAGAAAAGGGACCGTCAGGGATGCCACCGCTCGCCACGATGGCGATCTTGTCAGCGCCGCTTGCCACAGTGCACCCCTGGCTGCACAGCCTCCCGCCACGTACGCCTGGAAGGGTCCCAGAGTGACACATTGGTGGATGTGCTGGAGCGCGGGTACAGAGTGGTTGCTCGCCGCGGCAAACGCCTTGTCGCGGTCGTTGTCTCGTCGCATCCGGGAGCTTGTCGCTCGCCGGGTCTTGCCGGGACGCGTGGCGCGTCGCGGTAAGTACCTCGAGATGCCTTGGTTGGCCTTCCCGGCAAGCTCCTCTTGCCGGGGTCTTGTGCCTTGAGTGGCCTTCCCGGCAAGCTCCTCTTGCCGGGGCCTTGTCTTCTTGGCTTGAATACTTTGTTCTTGAATGGCTCCAAAGGAACCGCGGAGGATATTGGCGGTCACCCGGCAAGCCTTGCCGCGGGACGCTGCGACTGCCCGTGCACAAGTTCGGGATACTAGGGTACCCCTACTCTAGTACACCGACAGGAGCCCCCGGGCCTGGGCCATACACGGTGCCGAGCGCTGTTGGGCCAGGCCCAAAACAGGGCACGGGCACGCGCGGCCTGGGTCACGCCGTATCCACCGCGCCCTCCCCGAACGGCACGCGTCGATTGCGGCGTAGTGGGAGAGATCGTGGGTGGTTTCTTTATTCAGAAAGGCGGAACGTCCGCTCCCTTCCTCCTTATAAGCAGGGGAAACAGGGGCAGTTCGCCCATCTGCCCGTTGCTATTCCTTCCCCGAGAATCTCTGCCACTCCCCTTCTTCCCAAAGCCGAAGGAGAGCAGCGCCCCGCCCCCATCGCCACCAGCACCACCAACGTCGTCGTCCTCCCTCACCGCTCCCGCCATGGCTCCGAAAGCCGAGAAGGTGAAGTCGGCCGAGGCGCAGCAGCTCGCGGCGCTGCGAATGGAGCGGGCAATCTTCCCTCCTAAGCTTGGCGCAGAAGAGCTGAAGGAGTACTACTACCTCTTCTGGTCGACGGGGATGTGAGCGCATCCACGCACGAAGGTACTCCCAGCCGCTGCTTGGGAAAAGGCTCCCACTGGGTACCCTTTCTTTGCCTTGTTCTTCTACTGCGGGCTCTGCCCGCCCTTTTCTGAATTCTTCTGTGACGTCATGAACACCAACGGGCTCCGCCTCCTTGACTTCACCCCCAATGTTGTCCTGACCATGGCAGTTTTCGCACATCTCTGCGAAAACTTTGTCGGAATCCATCCAAACGTAGCCCTTTTCCGCCACTTCTTTTCGCCTCGAGTTGAGAAAGGAGAGCCCTTATCCGGCGGAATCGCCTGGATCTCAAAAGCCGGCAAGAAGGATGCTTATCTGGATGGAGAGTTCCGCAGCAAGTGGGAGGAGTGGAGGGCAGACTGGTGCCTGATTGTCGAGGAGAACCCGTAGCCGTTTACCGCCCAGCGCCAAACTCCAGTAGTGCGCGGCAGTGATTGGAGTAGCCTGGCCCCGGAAGACGACAGACTGAAGATTGCCGTCGCCCGGATCCTACGCCTCAGGCTTGCCGGGCTTACTGTAGGAGCGGTTGGCGCAGATTTCCTTCGCCGTCGCATTGCCCCCCTGCAGGAGAGGAGGAGACCCGCCTGGGAGTTCCAGAACGCGGCGGATATCATGAGGCTGCGGCCGGGCCTCAACTTCAACTTCACTGTCCTGGAGCTCAACCCGATGCTCCAGGAGCTGTTCAAGTACAACCCACAGCATCCCGAAGTGTTCAGGTTGCCGAGGGGCGTCGTTCCACTGTGCAACAACTCCTCGCTCGACCGCATCCGTGCAATGATGCCGCTGTGCGACTCGCATGGAATTGACCCAGCCTGGATAGAGCCTGTAGATGATGTCGTGCAGGCGTTCTTCGATGGCTTGGTAGAAGTGCCAATCGACGCCAATGAGCAGAGGGGCCTCACCCGGGACACCACCGACGAGGAGATCAAGCGCATCGCCACCAGGCTGGAAGAGGCGGCGGCAGCTGCAGCTGCGGGCGAGTTTGGGTTCACCGTGGAGGAGGCAGAGGCAGCAGAGGCGGCAAGCCTTGCTGAGCGAGAGGATCTTGCCGGCGAGGGAGAGCCTGCCGGGCACGACGCCGAGCCGAGCGGGCCCGCCGAGGATACGAGCGGCTCGTTGCACGGGCAGCCGCAGCGTCCCGCGGCAAGGCTTGCCGGGTGACCGCCAATATCCTCCGCGGTTCCTTTGGAGCCATTCAAGAACAAAGTATTCAAGCCAAGAAGACAAGGCCCCGGCAAGAGGAGCTTGCCGGGAAGGCCACTCGAGGCACAAGACCCCGGCAAGAGGAGCTTGCCGGGAAGGCCAACCAAGGCATCTCGAGGTACTTACCGCGACGCGCCACGCGTCCCGGCAAGACCCGGCGAGCGACAAGCTCCCGGATGCGACGAGACAACGACCGCGGCAAGGCATTTGGCGCGGCGAGCAACCACTCTGTACCCGCGCTCCAACACTTCCACCAACGTGTCGCTCTGGGACCCTTCCAGGCGTACGTGGCGGGAGGCTGTGCAGCCAGGGGTGCACTGTGGCAAGCGGCGCTGACAAGATCGCCATCGTGGCGAGCGGTGGCGTCCCTGACGGTCCCTTTTCTGCACTGTTTGGACGACGCAGACGGGCATTTAATGCCCTTGTCCCCTGCCGTCTGGGTTAGGTAGGATACACTGTACAGGTAGCTGTACCAACCGCAGCACCTTTCCATTTTTACCCTTGTCTACGTTGCCACCTGTTGGAGATCGACTCCTCTTCCTCTTCGTCTTCGGGTAGCTTGCCGCGAGCAGAGCCCCCGGCTCCACAAGCAGAGCCCCCGGCTCCACCAAGAAGGCGTCTTCGCAAGGCCGGGGACGTAGCGGAGCGGCGGATGAGTCAACCCCCGCCGCACCGTACGACACGCTCCACCGCGGCAAGTTCTATTGCCGCGGAAGCACCTCACGCTGCAGCGGCAACTGGAGCGGGGTCCTCCCGGTCCGCCGCTCCAGCTCCCGCCAAGCGGCCAAGGGATCCTACTCCTCCGCCTCCTCGCGCCGGAGGTGGGCCAGGCTTTGACTTCTCCGCGCTCAGCTCCGATGAGGAAGAAGAAGAGTAAGATTCTTGTTGTACTTGTATGTCTTCAATACTTGCTGTCTAGTCTTGTATCTCATTTGCTTTACTCTGAACTTATTCCTTTTTAGGACTCTGGTCCAGAGAGTGGCAAAGAGAGCCAAGGTCCCGGTGATTGTCATCGAGGACGCTCCCACCGTGCCAGCAGGGGGTGCGCCCGAGACAAACTTGCCGGACCCGGCAGCTGTTCTTCAGAGCAGTCCCCAGCGCAGCCCCCAGCGTATGTATATGGTTTGCTTCCTGCTGCTAGGCGCGCATGGATACTCTTTGTTTGCTAATATCTGACTGTTGGCTTGTGTAGGAGCAGAGCAGCCCCACCAGGAGCGTCTGGATGCCGCCCCTGACATGCCATCTGCTTCGACTACGCCGCCAATGGAGAGTTCTCCGGCAAGGAAGAATCCTCCGACAAGGGAGAGCTCCCCGGCAAGGGAGAATCCTCCGACAAGGGAGAGCTCCCCGGCAAGGGAGAAGTCTCCGGCAAGGGACAGTACCAGCAACCCCCCGGCAGCGGAGATCCCAACTGCCGAGCCTGGTACAGGTACTTCTTGCTTCTAAACTTCCCTTGGGTTCTTCTTCGTTTGATCTTCTTTTTGGATATCTGCTTGACTTTTCTTCCTTTTTCGGCCGTCAGATCCATCTACTGCGGAACCGATGGAGATCGAGGTTGCGGTTGATGATGTTGCCGCCACCGAAGAAGCGGCCGGCGCTGATGATCCCGCCGGTGAAGAGGCCGCCAAGGCTGCCGCCGCAGCAGCTGACGTGGGGTCTAGCGATCGCACTGACGGCCCTGAGGCCGCAGGAGCGTCAGGCGCTACATCGACCGCCGACCCTCCCGCCGCTGCCGCAGCGTCGGGCTCCGAAGGGCCCCAGCCAGGCGTCTACTTGAAAGCCGGCGATGGCGTCTTCATCAACCTCCCCTGGGCGTCAACGTCCAGGGTGCCGGTCGAAGGAGAAAGCTTTGACGTGGAGGTGCTCGCCTCCGCTGGGCTGACGCTGGTCGACGCGCCAAGCAGCAGCAGCGACGAGCCTGAGGAGGAGTGACTGCTGCGGAAGCTGTTGTCGCTCTACCGCGCTCGGCAAGCCAAGCTAGAATCCCGCGAAGCGCTTGCCGTGAAGGCGGGAGCCGACATTGAGAAGCGCGCGGCGGAGCTCCGCGGCATCAACCAGGCAGCTCTCCGATCCCTGGCGGAGGAGCGGGAGCAACTCGAGGAGGCGCAGAAGGCCTTCCTCCTCGAGAAGGCTGACGTCGAGGAGCAACAGCGGCTTGCCGCTGAGAAGCTGTCGGCGCAGGAGGGTGAACTGGCACAGCGGAAGGTCAACCTTGATAGCCACAAGGAGGAGCTTTCCACGTGCGAGCGAACACTTGGCGGAGCGCTCAAGGAAGCAAAGGACGCTGCCGCAGCTGCCGAGGCCGCCAAGAAGGAGCTGGAGACGAAGGTGGCGACGCTGGAAACCGATCTCAGGGCGAGCGGTGAAGAGCTTGCCGCGCTCAAGCATGAGTGCGAGAAGGACGCCTACACCTTTGGTGAGCTGCAGGGTCGTCTCGCCGAGAAGATCAAGGAGCTTGACGCCGCCAAGGACTCCAACGCCGATCTTGAGTTGAAGCTGACCGCCCTGACTAAGACGCTGGACGGCGCCAGCGAGCAGGAGGCGGCCCTGAAGAAGGAGATCCAGACCGACAAGGCGCTGCTGGAGAGCATTGCTGCCACCCAGAACACCTTCAGGGAGAATGTGGAGCAGTGGACAGAGGGTCTTGTGAATGCTGCCGCAGATATTGACAGGGAGCTCGCGCAGCTGGGGATGGAGGATCTCGGGTATCCTTCTGATGAGAACCTCCCATCCAGCGCCAAGCTCACTCTATTCTTCAAAGGCGTGGCGACGGCCCTCCAGCGACTCCGGGAGAGGATCCCAAAGCAGCTGGCCGACGAGTCGCGCAAGATCTGCGCGGGAGCTCTTCAGAAGGTGTTGGTGAAGGTAGCCTTCCGCAACCCGGGCCTCAACCTCACCAACGTCCTCAAGTCCCTGCCGTCGGATGCCGATCTGGAGGCGCTCAAGGCCCTTGTCGCACCCATTGTGGACAAGGTGAGCGGGATCAAGAGGGTTGAGGGCGATTGTGTAGACTAGGCCGCCCGTTTTCTTCTTTTCTTGCCGCTGCTGGTCATGTTATGAAAACAATTTATTAGAGCCGCGACAAGCTATCTTGTAATATAACTCTATTTCGGGTCGTGATTGCAATGTTATTTCCTTTACTTGATTCCTTCCTTTGTATGTTTTTGCCCTACGGTTTTAGGGAACTTGCCGGCGCAGGCACCCTCGCCGAGAGCGCTGAGTGCGGGAAGTCAGCAGCCTGCTGGCAGTGCCGTTGCCGACAAGAAACCTTGTTGCAACTAGTCGCAGCTCGCTTAAGTTGTTGAGCGAACTCGAAACAAAGTAAGGGCGCGACTCTAGTCGCAGCACACTTAAACTGTTGAGTGAACTCGAAACAAAGTAAGGGCGCAACTAGCCACGAGCCGGTTCCTTCGCGCACAGGTTTTACATACAAAGCATGGTCGTTTAAGGAAGTTAACTTGAAAATTTAAAAACATCTGATTGCTCAAACTTTGGCTTAGCTTTTCTGTCGTTTGCTTCCCGGCAAGGCGAGACTTTCTTGAACGACGCCAGGTCCATACCATTATCTTCCCCTTCCCCCCCGGCAAACTTGTGGGCGAAGGAACCTTCCTTTCCTTGAGAAAAAAAGAAAGTAGAAAAAATAATGATATGGAGCCTTATGGCTCGTTATTGCTTACCGGGGGTGTTCGCTGCACAAAGTGTCTGATAACTCATGCAAAAAAATAAAAAGCATGAAATTGACAAGGTGTGCGGAGCACATGAGCTTTATTTATGCACAGGGTCTGCGCCTGGCTTTGTACAAAGGATTACATGCAACGGCGGCAAGACTTGTACAAAAGATGGTTGCCGGGGCAGGGTCCGGCAACCGCGCCTTACGGGTAAAACTTACGAAGATGCTCAATGTTCCAGGAGTTGCTCACCGGAATGCCATCTTCGGTCTCAAGGCGGACAGCGCCAGGCCTAGTGACTCGTTTCACCCGGTAAGGGCCTTCCCACTTTGGCGTCAACTTGTTGGAATTCTTGGCGGACTAAACGCGCCGAAGAACAAGGTCGCCTTCCTCGAGACTTATGGCGTTAACTTTGCGGCTATGGTAGCGGCGCAAAGCTTGCTGGTAGCAAGCAGCTCGTACAGCAGCCTGAAGACGGTCTTCCTCAAGGAGCAGCGCGTCATCTTGTCGTAGCTGCTCTTGCTTAAGCTCATCATAAGAGAGCACTCGAGGCGACCCGTATACGAGTTCCGTGGGGAGAACTGCCTCTGCTCCATAGACTAGAGCGAAAGGTGTCTGGCCGGTGGCTCGATTTGGCGTCGTCCTGATCGACCAAAGAACCACCGGCAGCTCCTCAATCCAGTTTCTTCTGCACCCGTGCAGCCTGTCGAAAGTCCTGGTCTTGAGTCCATGCAGCACTTCAGCATTTGCCCTCTCCGCTTGACCGTTACTCCTGGGGTGAGCAACAGAAGCGAAGCAGACCTTGGCGCCAAGATCTTGGACGTACTGCATGAAGGTGCGGCTCGTGAATTGCGTACCGTTGTCGGTGATGATCCTGTTAGGGATCCCGAAGCGGCAAACAATCGACCTGAAGAACTTGACTGCTGACTGTGTTGTCACCTTCCTCACTGCTTCCACTTCCGGCCACTTTATGAACTTGTCGATTGCGACGTACAAGTACTCAAAGCCCCCGACTGCTCGGGGGAAGGGGCCGAGGATGTCGAGCCCCCAGATCAAAAATGGCCAGGATAAAGGGATCGTCTGGAGAGCTTGAGCTGGCTGGTGTATCTGCTTGGAATGGAACTGGCATGCTTCACACTTGGTTACTTGTGCAGTTGCATCCTGGAGGGCTGTCGGCCAAAAGAAACCTTGCCGGAAAGCTTTGCCGGCAAGCGCTCTTGCGCCAATGTGGTGACCACATATGCCTCCATGTATCTCTGCCAACAGCTTCTGTCCATCTTCCCGGTGAATACACTTCAATTTCACACCATTGAGTCTTCTTCTGTACAGTGCGTTGTCGACAAACTAGTACATACTTGACTGCCGGGCTACTCTTTCCGCTTCTTCTTGCTCTTCGGGGAGTTCTCCTGTCTGGAGGAAACGGACGATCTGCTATGCCCATGCTGGAGCTTGTGGCTCGACAACAAGGACTAAAGGCATATCTGCTGCTGCGGGAACATCCGCTTCTACGGCAAGAACCTGCGGCTCAGCCGGAGCTTGACGTTCCCCGGCAAGCTTGCCGGAGCAAAACTTGTCGGGAGCGTCTGCTTCAACGGAACAAACCCTGGGGTTTGCCGGAGCAGACTGCTCCCCAGCACTCTTGGTGTTGATCTTGGGGACCTTCTTGGCGGTGGCTTCGGGAAGCTCTGCCGGAAAATAGTCACCAGAAATCAACTTCCTCTTCTTGCTCTGTCCAGTTGATGGCGTCACGGATGGTTGAGTCAGCTTGAGCACAAAGATCCCTGGTTCCATAGGTAACTTAAGTGCTGCGCACTTTGACAGGCCATCGGCAATGTCGTTCTGAGCTCTTGGAACATGTTCCATCTGTAGGCCGACAAAGTGCTCTTCTAGCTTCCTCACTTCATCAACGTAAGCTTCCATCAACGGACTCTGATAATTCTTGTTCACTTGGCAGACGACAAGCTGCGAGTCACCCCTGATAATGAGCTGCTTGATCCCAAGGTCTGCCGCGATCCTGAGACCGGCAAGCAATCCTTCATACTCCGCAGTATTGTTCGTTGCTTGCTCCTTGGGAAAGTGCATCTGGATCACGTACTTGAGGTGCTCTCCGGTGGGTGCGACAAGCAGCACGCCAGCACCGGCGCCTTGCAGCGAGAAGGCACCATCAAAGTACATCAGCCACTCTTTGCTTGCTTCCTTGACGGGGATGCTCGTTTCTGGAATTTCTTCATCTGGTGTTGGCGTCCACTCTGCTATGAATTCTGCCAATGCTCTGCTTTGGATAGTTGAAGTGCTCTCAAACTTGAGGCCAAAGCTTGACAGTTCCAGTGCCCACTCAACAATCCTGCCTGTTGCTTCTGGATTCTGCAGTATCCTCTTCAGCGGAAAACGAGTGACAACTGTTATCTCATGTGCTTGGAAGTAATGGCGCAGCTTCCTCGAGGCCATGAGAAGGCCGAAAAGCAATTTCTGCACACCAGAGTACCTTGACCTACCCCCCTGCAGAAGGGAACTGACAAAGTAGACTGGGCGCTGCACCATTTTCTTCTGTATCTCCTCGGGCGCCTGCGCAGATCCATCTTTGCCGGGACCAGAGCTTGTCGGGGAAGCCCCCTGCTTGTCGCTGGATGCGCTCGCCGTGGTTGCTGGCTCATCATCTGCCTCCCTCTCCGCTACTAACGCAACACTAACCACTTGATTGGTTGCCGCCAAATACAGCAGCAACTTCTCTTGTGGCTTAGGTGCGACAATTATTGGAGTGGAGGACAGGTATCTCTTCAAGTCCTATAGCGCAGCCTCCGCTTCCGGAGTCCATTTCATTGGACCTGCCTTTTTCAAAATTTTGAAAAACGGCAGGGCGCGCTCAGCAGACTTAGAGATAAACCTGCTGAGAGCCGCCACGCAGCCGGCAAGTCTCTGTACATCCTTGACGCGCTTTGGTGCTTCAATCTGCTCAATGGCCTTGATCTTGTCGGGATTGGCTTCAATTCCCCGCTCAGACACGAAGAACCCGAGAAGCTTGCCGGAAGGGACTCCAAACACGCACTTCTCGGGGTTGAGCTTGAGGCGGATCTTGCGCAGATTTGCGAAAGTCTCATCTAAATCTTGAATCAGAGTTGCCCTATCCTTGCTCTTGACCACTATGTCGTCCATGTAGGCTTCCACATTTCTGTGTATTTGCGGTTCAAAAGCAGTATGGACTACCCTTGCAAATGTTGAACCAGCATTCTTTAAACCGAAAGGCATCCGTATGAAACAGTACGTGCCACAGGGAGTGATGAATGCGGTTTTCTCCTCATCCTCTTCTGCCATGAAGATCTGATGGTATCCTGAGTATGCGTCAAGAAATGAAAGCAAGTCACATCCGGCCGTGGAGTCAACAATCTGGTCGATGCGCGGCAAGGGAAATGGGTCTTTGGGACAAGCTTTATTGACATTGGTAAAGTCGATACAAAGCCTCCATTTCCCGCTTGCCTTGCGCACGACTACAGGATTGGCCAACCACGTAGGATGGAGCACTCCTCTGACAAGGCCTGCTGCTCCCAACTTCTTGATCTCTTCTGCGATGAATTCTTGGCGCTCCACTGCTTGCTTTCTGACTTTCTGCTTGACGGGCCACGCATGAGGACAGACGGCAAGGTGGTGCTCAATTACTTTCCTGGGAAGACCGGGGATGTCAGATGGTTGCCATGCAAACACATCGACGTTCACCCGCAGGAAAGCAATGAGCGCGCTTTCCTATTTAGGGTCGAGAGTGGCACTGATGGTGAAAGTACCACCATTGTCGTCCTCCTTGGCGGACACCTTCTTGGTCACTGGCGGAGCTGCCATTGTCTTCTTACACTTGCCGGTGGAGCTCGATGGTGCGTCCTCGACGGTAGCGCAGCACTCCAAGGAGGTGCGCTTGCCGGAGTGGGCATCAGAACTCTTGCCGGACTTGGTCTTCTTCTTCCCCCCGGGAGCTTCAATGGCAAGTGTCTTGCGATCTGTTGCGGCTGCTGCTTCCCGGTAGATTTTGTTGGCGCAGATAAGAGCATCCTTCTTGTCGCCAGGGACAGAGATGACACTTATCGGGCCTGGTATCTTCAGCATGTTATACGCATAGTGAGAGGCCGCCATGAACTTGGCGAGTGCTGGACGGCCGAGAATCCCATTGTAAGGCAATGGAAAATCGGCGATGTCAAAAGTGACCCTCTCAGTTCTGAAATTCAACTCGCTGCCAAATGTCACCGGCAACGTGATCTTCCCCTTTGGCTTGCTCCTTCCCGAGTTGATTCCTTGGAATGTGCCGGTCTCTTCGAGCTTGTTGTCAGGGACCTGGAGTTTCCTGAGCACAGCGGAGGAGATCAGGTTCAAGCCGGCCCCGCCGTCAACTAGCATCTTAGTGACCTTGAGGTTGCGGATAGTTGGTGAAACCAACACCGGCAAGCACCCGACAGCAGTTGTGCGATCAGGGTGGTCCTCAATATCAAAGATGGTAGGCGTGCTGGACCATTTCAGAAGCTTGTGTGACTCAACGGGTGGTTCTGCCGCATTGACTTCCCGCACCCACTGCTTGAGTTGGCGGTGTGAAGTATGCAGAGAAGCACCGCCATCAACGCACAAGACCTCTGTGGCTTTCTGGAACTCCTCCTCACTGGTTTCATCATCATCCATGTCTTCGTCGTCGTCGTCATCTTCATCCTTGTCGCAGCCGCGGGGAGGTCTGTCTCCTTGCCGCTGCTTGGCCTTGACGTGGCGTCCTCCCCGGCCGGCTCGCTTTGCGCCAGATCCTCCAGCACCTCCTTGGGAAAGTGCATCTGGACTACGTACTTACGGTGCTCTCCCGCTGGGGTTCAAGCCCAACATCAGGTCCTGGCTCATGCACTTGCCAGACAACTCCATATCCTCCTAGGCAGACCTATGCCATCAGTTTGTCGGCGCCTTTACAGGCGGCCACAAACCTCATGGCCAGGAGAGTGATCTTCATCTGCTTGCCCAGAAGGAAGGAGAGCCCCTGCGCAAGTACATCCAGAGATTTAGCCATGTGCAACGCAACATCCCAGATGCCCACCCTGCCGCAGTCATCAGCGCGTTCCATCAGAACGTGCGTAACCGCAGGATGCGGGAGGAGATGGCAATGTGCAAGATCAGAGACATCAGTGAGCTGTATGCCCTGGCCGACAGGTGTGCACGTGCTGAGGAAGGGAGGAAACTCCCCGGAGAGAATACATGAACAGGAGGATCTGACAGCGATGATGCTGCCCCGGCAAAGAAAAACCGGCGGCGGAACAACAGGAAGAGGAAAGGCAAAGATGTGCTAGTTGTTGAGCAGTCCAGAGCTCGTTGGAGATCAGCTCCTCTTCCTCTTCGTCTTCGGGCAGCTTGCCGCGAGCAGAGCCCCCGGCTCCACAAGCAGAGCCCCCGGCTCCACCAAGAAGGCGTCTTCGCAAGGCCGGGGACGTAGCGGAGCGGCGGACGAGTCAACCCCCGCCGCGCCGTACGACACGCTCCACCGCGGCAAGTTCTGTTGCCGCGGAAGCACCTCACGCTTCAGCGTCAACTGGAGCGGGGTCCTCCCGGTCCGCCGATCCAGCTCTCGCCAAGCGGCCAAGGGATCCTACTCCTCCGCCTCCTCGCGCCGGAGGTGGGCCAGGCTTTGACTTCTCCGCGCTCAGCTCCGACGAGGAAGAAGAAGAGTAAGATTCTTGTTGTACTTGTATGTCTTCAATACTTGCTGTCTTGTCTTGTATCTCATTTGCTTTACTCTGAACTTATTCCTTTTTAAGACTCTGGCCCAGAGAGCGGCAAAGAGAGCCAAGGTCCCGGTGATTGTCATCGAGGATGATCCCACCGTGCCAGCAGGGGGTGCGCCCGAGACAAACTTGCCGGACCCGGCAGCTGTTCTTCAGAGCAGCCCCCAGCGCAGCCCCCAGCGTATGTATATGGTTTGCTTCCCCCTACCTGGCGCGCCAAAGATGTCGGGGAAACTGATCCACGAGCACCTATGGGGACCGAGCCCCTTTCGGTTCGGCGGGGGGCGGAGGTCGCACGAAGAGCAGATCGAGGCAGAGCACACGAGCAGTTTACCCAGCTTCGGAGCTCTCCGGAGAGATAATACTCCTACTGCTGATTTGTGGTTTGTATTGAGTTCTTGCTCAGGAGCGCTGAGTGCTACTGTACGCACCAGCAGCTAACGAGACCGAGCGTGAGCGTTCTATCCCTCCTCTACGTTGTGCATGGGCCTCCTTTTATATGCTCAAGGGGTCTCCAACAGGTGGCAACGTAGACAAGGGTAAAAATGGAAAGGTGTTGCGGTTGGTATAGCTACCTGTACAGTGTATCCTACCTAACCCAGACGGCAGGGGACAAGGGCATAAAATGCCCGTCTGCGTCGTCCAAACAGTGCAGAAAAGGGACCGTCAGGGACGCCACCGCTCGCCACGATGGTGATCTTGTCAGCGCAGCTTGCCACAGTGCACCCCTGGCTGCACAGCCTCCCGCCACGTACGCCCGGAAGGGTCCCAGAGCGACACGTTGGTGGATGTGCTGGAGCGCGGGTACAGAGTGGTTGCTTGACGCGGCAAACGCCTTGCCGCGGTCGTTGTCTCGTCGCATCCGGGAGCTTGTTGCTCGCCGGGTCTTGCCAGGACGCGTGGCGCGTCGCGGTAAGTACCTCGAGATGCCTTGGTTGGCCTTCCTGGCAAGCTCCTCTTGCCGGGGTCTTGTGCCATGAGTGGCCTTCCCGGCAAGCTCCTCTTGCCGGGGCCTTGTCTTCTTGGCTTGAATACTTTGTTCTTGAATGGCTCCAAAGGAACCGCGGAGGATATTGGCGGTCACCCGACAAGCCTTGCCGCGGGACGCTGCGACTGCTCGTGCACAAGTTCGGGATACTAGGGTACCCCTACTCTGGTACACCGAAAACATCGACGATGCAGGATGGGGCCCCGAGGCCGGCTCAATCGAGTACGGGTACCGGGTCCCCTTTGGTGGCATACACGTCTTCATTGGCAAGATCGGTGAATCGGGCCCTGAGCCGGACATCTGCACCGACCTCGTCGAAATGGCTCAGCGTGCACGATCCGCCCAGGTTAAACCGACCGTGAAGCGCGCCTTTGTGGGAGTCATAAATGGAGGAGAATACGAGGATGGATCGGAATCTGGTGGTGAGACCGTCGTTTATTCCGGCGATGAGTCCTCGACCGGAGAAACCGAATCGTTGTATCAGTTACAAGATGGCCGGATTGGGGGCTGTTCCGATGGCGATAGTATTCCGAACCCCTCTGATCTGCCTAACCGGGTTGGAATATTCATGGCCGGTACACAAGAAGCGATCCACTCTTCGACCGCAGCAGCAATGATCTCCGGATCAGTGATGGCGACGGCAGCCGGGGCAGGAGGCCCTGTGCACCCGCCGGCTCAAGTTTTATCTGATATGTTTGATGCGTTGGCTACGCTCATGGCTGAGGCTAAGCCGGTGGATCAGGACGCCCAAAACGCGGAAATCGCAAAGGGGAAGGATCAGATTACTCAGGCCAAGGCCAATTTAGCGGCTGAGAACGCCAGGATGACCGCAGAACGGGCCGCTTTGGATGCACAGGCTTATCGGCTTATGCTGGATCAGAACGCATCACATGAGGTTCTGAAGAGGAAGCACCGGTCACGCTTACCTCCGGTTTATGATGCCAGAGACCTCTTTAACACCCCAGGAGCAGGGACCAGTAACCCGCCGGTGGTAAACCGGGCGAAAGCACCAGGGACGGGCGTGTCGGTTCAGCCTCGCTTGGTGGATCCTCCTCGTCAGAACAATATCGTGCCTCAGCCTGTCCCGACACCTCCAGGTCATTATTCCAATCCGATGGACAACCTTGTTGCTGTCGCTTCATGACTGGAAGCCATCCCAATTGAAGGTGATTCTCCGGCGGCGGTGGAGACGCGCCGGGTTAAGGAACTTCTTCGGACATCCTTGATTCAACAGGAAGCATATTCATACAGCCGTGATCGGATTCATTCTACCCCTCGCCCGAGCCAGAGCTACAGCAGGCGCATGAACGAACCAGCCGTGTCAAGCAACACAGGAAACCGTGGAGTGCCTCATGGCAGCAACCCGGCAGGCAGTGTTGGTGATGCTCAGGGAGTGGTAGACCGGGCCTGAGCGCGCAGGGATGTCGGGACCCCGATCCTAAGCCACATCGATCCAGCATGTAACACATCATATCACCTTGCGGCCTCACGCACGGTACTCCCATGGGTGCCACCTTACCTGGCCCGGGACCGTTTGCGTCTTTTGGCTCACGTATATGATAGTGTCACTAGCATCCATATGACAGAGAACCCGGGCCGACATGGCTAGTCGTGAACCCAAGGCAACACTAACCCATGAGGACAGGCATACATGAATCACATCGAGCATGTCGGTCAACAACGTATAAATCCGGGCTGTAGCACTGGGCTAACAGGACTCCGGTAACCCGGGCTGTAGCAGGCTAGGCAGGACTCCGGATAACACTGCGTGACATTTCCCCGAAGGGACAGACACAGGAACGAAGTGAAACACATGCCGGCCAGTCAAGTGTTCCAAGCAGTAGTGCTGGGCTAGCAGGACTCCGGTTAACCGGGCTGTAGCGGACTACTATCGCTCAGAAAGCACTAGACTACATTTCCCCATATGATAGGCTGCCAAGGATAAACAACTAGATTGTCGGATCCGACACATAGCAATACACGTCACACGTACGCATAACATGCAAGTATGTGTTGTACAACATGGCATCACAACATAACGCAAACTTATATAGATAAAGGCCCAAAAGGCCACAGCATAAATACAAATAGGGGTCACATGACCCATCATTCAGAGCATACAAGCAACAAGCAGAAGCATTACATGTCTGAGTGCAGACAACTACAAAAGAAAAAGGCTGAAGCGCCTGACTATCTACAACCTCCGATCAAGATCGTAGCTGAGGTGGCAAGCTACTCGTCGAAGTCCAAGCGGAACTACTAGTGAGACAGATGTCTCATCTGCAAAACATAAATAACACAAACGTGAGTACAAAGGTACTCAGCAAGACTTACATCAGATCCTATCATACATGCATTAGTATCAAGGAGGTAATGTGGGGTTTAGTTGCAGCAAGCCAGCTTTGACTCTGTGGCTATCCTGTTCTACGACTGCTGGTAACTCTTTTGAAATGGCGCACACGAGTCCACTAATCACCACATCAATACACTACTATGGATTCATCCCCGTCTCACTACGAGAAGGCCATCCATAGCACTCACACTTATCTTGAGCATTTTAGGGTATCCACTCTAAGTTGTCTATGTACCACGTAAGCATCCAAGAAGTCCATAACCGAGGACACGGCTATTCGAATAGATCATGATAACCCTGCAGGGGTGTACTTCTTCACACACGCTCTCACCACTTATCACCATGTACACGTCATGTATCTCGGCAACCTTCAAGCGGAAGCCTGGCGAGGGTGTCGGCCACGACCTGACTAACCACACAAGACTCTAATCCAGGTTTATCGCCTATTCGGGTTCCATCCTCAAGGAGATCCGGCCGGGGTGTCGCTCACGGCCCCAAACGATGTGTACAGGGTTCCCAAGCCCACCTCGCCGGATGGATCTACGCTTGGTACACCGTGCCACTTGTGCCTAGTCTGTCCCAAGCCCACCTGGCCGGGTGCCACTTGGTAGACTACTAACACTACCTACAAACACCAGAAACTAGTTGCGACTCCTGGACAGAGACCGAGGTGATTAATAAGTCGAGAGAGCTTGGAGCGCCCGGAGCCCAATGTGTTGTAGTAGCTAGTCATTGGACAACTTACACAGAATTCGGTTCTTAAGGACGGTCCCAATGAGACAACCCACCATGTACTCTTACATGGCCTCTCACCGCTACCTTTACCAAAACGTGTTCACACACTTAACTCTCAGCATCAGAACATATCATATCACTCCAATCCATTCCCAATGAATCAGACCTGACACAACTCTAAGCAATAGCAGGCATGGCATGGTAGAAGCACAACATGGCTCAATCAACTCCTACACATGCTAGTGGGTTTCATCTAATTACTGTGGCAATGACAGGTCATGCAGAGGAATGGGTTCAACTACCGCAACATAAGGTAGCAGTTGATTCGTTGTTGTCCTAATGCAATAAAAGAGAGCATGAGCGAGAGTGGGACCATATCGGAATGAACAAGGGGGGTTTGCTTGCCTGGTAGATCAACAAGGGAGGCACTGCTTCACAGACAGGTACTCTGGAACGGTCTCCGGAGCAGGACCTATCGAGAAGGAACGGTGCCAACAATCAATACACAAGCATATGCAACAATATGATGCATGAACATGGCATGAAGATGTGATGCTGTTTGAGCTAATGCAACTAGCATTCATTTGTTTGAGGTCCATTTGCACTAAAGGTCCAAATGCAACTCCAAAGTAAGTTCTTATATATGCCATTCATATGTTTTCATCTATACAGCAGGTTTAACTTGGTTTTTCATGCATGAAACTTGCAAAAATGGGTTCCTTGCATTTTTCTGATGATTTTTCATATATAAATTATTTCAATCTGAGCTACGGTTGATTTGATATGAATTTTAGAAGTTTAAATCATTTTCTGGAATTTCCTGTTTAAAATTAAATCCAGAAAATAAATAATTGCGTCAGCACTGCATCATGCTTGCGTCAGCAAGTCAACAGCGCTGACTAGTCAAACCTGACGTGTGGGGTCCACACGTCAGTTTCAAGGTTAATTAGCAGCGGGTTAATTACTTGCTAAACTAATCCTAAGTTAAAAGTTAACAGGGCCAGGCCCACATGTCATTGACCTTGGGGGGGTCAAACGCCAGGTCAACTGGGGGGTTAGACCCGGTCAACCCCGCCGGCGGTTAGCCGCCGGCGAGGCCGAACGCGGCGGAGGGGCTCGGGATCGCCGTTCCGGCGACCATTTGAGTGGCGGAGATCGTCTACGCGATGCCCAGACTCGCGCACATCCAGTGGAACACACGGGAGGCTGCGGGGTGGCCGGAGCTCGCCGGAGCGAAGCTCGCGGCGGCGGCCGGAGTTCGAGCTCGAGCGGTTGTGGTTTACAGAGCATGGGGAGGCAGGAGAGAAGGGGGAAACGGTGGTGGGGCTCACCGCGGATCCGGTGGAGTCTTCGAAGAGCTCGGGGGAGGCCGAACGCGAGCGGAACGGCGGGGCGATCTCCGGCGGCCGGAGATGAAGACGGCGGCGATGGCAGCTCTCCAGGGCTTCCCGCGTCGCGTGGCTCGACGGGGAGGTAGCAGACGGCGGCGCGGAACTTGCAGACACATAGAGAGAGCGAGGGGGAGGCGGTGGCCGCGGTGGTGCTTGTCGGCGGCGACGGCAGCGCTTCGGCGCGGGGAGAGGGAGAGTTCCAGGGGAGGAGGGAGAACGGGAGAGAGTGGGAGCGGTGCGGGGTAATGCGTGGCGTCGCGTGGGACGGCCAGGGCGTCGGGGAAGAGGCCAGGCAGGCAGGTGGCGTGGCGGCACGGCCGTGCGCGCGCGCCGGCCACACGCCTGGCTGACTGGTACCAGGAGGACGACGGCGCGGGTGGGCTGGCCCAGCTGGGCCGCACAGTACTGGGCCAGACGGCGGCAGGTAAGCGCCAGGTAGTTTTTCCCCATTCATTTCTCTTTTCTATTTTCTGACATTTGTTTTGATTTAGTAATAATACTAAATCATTTTATTTTATTATGCCAATTTTTGTAGGGGCTAATGGCATTAATCCAGAGCTCCTCAACAAATGGCACAATTTTTGGACATATAATATATATATAACATTTATATATCCAATGCAAATAATTATGCATTAACTCCAAATGCCCAAAATAAATACTTATGAGCTCCCAAAAATATTGGTTTGATTTTTTATCTCTGTCCAGTATTTTCAGAGGGCAACTTGAGCATTTTCTTGGACCTTTTTGGAGCAATTTTTATCTGGGTCATTTCCAGAAATGATCTCTGAGGGTTTCACAAATCCTCATTTCAAAATTAAATGGAATTTAAACATGATGCACACATGACTAGCTAGCCTTGAGCATACCAGAACTAGGGATGTGACAAGGGAGGCCGAGTTAGCAGCGCAGTATGAGGCTCGTCAGCTTACGCCGGTTCGTCCAACCACCTCGGTCGAGCCAGGAGTTACCTCTAGTTCTTTGGGGGTGCCATGCCATGTCCCCGCCTTACGCAATGTGCACCTGCCCAAGGATTTCAAGGGCCCGCGCAAGCTACCAAATTACACTGTCGTTTATCTCCAAAGACATGGGTGGAGAGCTACGAGATGGCCATGGAGATGCTTGATGTGGATGATGCGGCGTGTGCGAAATGTTTCACCATGATGCTAGAAGGAACGACCCGTACTTGGTTAAAAAGTTTACCGGCCAACTCTATCAGTTCGTGGGCTGAGTTGAGATCCCGGTTTATCCGGAATTTTAAGGATACATGTAAGCAGCCTATGTCAATAGTGGACTTAGCGGCTTGTGTCCAGGAAGGAGAGTCGACGACCCATTGGGTGCGCCGGGTCTCGAAGATCTTGCACTTGTCAGACCGCATCAATGCCGATACAGCAGTCATAACTTTGGAAGGCAACTGCCGGTTTGAACCTCTGAAGTTGAAATTAGGACGGTTGAAGCGCCATTGCAATGATATGGGGACCCTCATGGTGGCGTTAGTGAAGTATGCTGACTTTGATAGTACCAAGGATCCCGAGTCTGACGATGACAAGACAGGGAATGGAAAGAAGAGCAACAACTCCAAAGGGCAGCAGCACAACACAACGGGTCATGGAAACGGCGGCAAGCGTAAAGCGGATAGCAGCATGGACTTTGTGGCTAATACCAACATGCAGGACAAAGGCCAGCGACGAAAGGATAAACCGCAGAATTGCAGCGGAGCGCCCAATCCCAACCCGGACCGCTTGACTTACCTGTTAAACCAGCCCTGTCCAAAGCATGGGACGAAGGAGATGCCGACCAACCACCTTTGGAAGGATTGCTACATCATGCAAGAGTTCAAAAATTCTAATGCTTTCCAGTATGATCACGGATCAGGTGGCGGTTCAGGGTCCGGATCTCATGGACCGGGTTACGGCGGAGGAAATTCCAATTTAGGCTTCAATGGCAATCAGGGCGGAAAAAACTATCAAGGTAACCAAAGTAGCCAGGGTGGTTACAATCAGCAGCAGCAGTCAGGTTATCAGAGCCACCCGAAGCGGTAAATAGTGGGCAATATCATGTTTTCACCACTAGTTTGGACAAGCGTGACCGAAAGGTTCATAAGCGGGCAGTAAATTCATTTGAACCGGCGGTGCCCCATTGCTTACGCTGGTCCGAGCAGCCAATCGTATGGAGCAGAGAGGATCACCCTCCCGGGGTTGACAATCTGGGTCAGCTAGCGTTGGTGGTGGCGCCTCAGGTGGGAGGTTATAAGTTCACCAAGGTGCTCATGGACGGAGGAAGCAGTATTAACATCCTCTACTATGAGACCTTCCGCCGTATGGGGCTAACAGATAAAAATCTTAAACCGTCCAATACGGTGTTCCACGGCGTGGTACCTGGTAAATCGGCATATCCTGTTGGCAAAATAGCTCTGGAGGTGGCCTTTGGAGATGATTATGACTCCAGATCAGAAATATTGACCTTTGAGGTGGTGAAAATTCAGAGTCCATATCACGCCCTGTTTGGACGGCCGGCTTATGCTAAATTCACGGCCCTACTATGTCTATTTACAGCTCAAGATGCCAGGTCACAAAGGAACAATAACTGATCATGGAAGCTGCAAGATCGCTTTGGAGTGCGAAGAAGGAGATGCGGCCTATGCTGAGTTGGTTTGTGCCACGGAGGAGTTGAAATTCTACAAAGATAATGTTGATCCGGCAGACATGACTCCGTTGAAAAAGCCAACTACGGAGCATGATCCGGCCCTGAAGTTTAAATCGGCTGCTGAGACTAAGCTTGTTGACTTCGTGCCTGGCGATTCGTCCAAGCAGTTCAGTATCAGTGCAAACTTTGATCCGAAATAGGAAAGCATGCTCATCGAGTTCATCTGTGAGAACCGGGACATCTTTGCGTGGAAGCCTTCTGACATGGCAGGTGTACCGAGAGAACTCGCTGAGCACACCCTTAATATTGGTCCCAAGTACAAACCGGTGAAACAGTTTCTCCGCCGGTTCAACGAAGAACAACGTAAGGCTATTGGAGAGGAAGTGGCCAGGCTTTTAGCGGTTGGATTTATCGTCAAAGTTTTCCATCCTGAATGGTTGGCTAATCCAGTTCTGGTCCTTAAGAAGAACGGTACATGGCGTATGTGTGTGGATTACACGGATCTCAACAAGGCCTGTCCAGCAGATCCTTTTTCCCTTCCCCGTATTGATCAAATTATTGATGCTACGACAGGTTGTGAGCGTTTGAGTTTTTTGGACGCATATTCTGGTTATCATCAAATCAAAATGGCAGTTAAGGACCAGGAGAAGACAGCCTTCATAACTCCCTTTGGAGCCTTCTGCTATGTGTCTATGCCTTTTGGGCTCAAGAGTGCCCAGGCGACTTATGAACGATGTGTACAGAATTGTCTACATAAGCAAATCGGGCGTAATGTTCATGCCTATGTGGATGATATTGTGGTCAAGTCAAGGAAGAAGGAGACTCTAGTTGATGATTTGAAGGAAACCTTTGATAACCTGCGAACATACAAGATGATGCTCAATCCGGCCAAGTGCGTTTTTGGTGTACCGGCAGGCAAGCTGTTGGGTTTTCTGGTGTCCAACAGGGGAATTGAGGCTAATCCAGAAAATATTACACCTATCACCTCCTTGGCCAAACCGAAGTGTATTAATGATGTTCAACGCTTGGCAGGCCAGATCGCCGCGTTGAGCCGGTTTATCAGCCGCCTTGGTGAGAAGGCATTCCTTTGTATCAAATGCTGAAGAAAACGGATAACTTCGTCTGGAGTTCTGCCGCTGATGAAGCGTTTGAGGACTTAAAGTGGCAGCTCACCAATCCGCCTGTTCTTGCTGCTCCGGTTGACAAGGAACCATTGCTATTATATGTGGCAACTAATGCTCGCGTAGTCAGCGTAGCTATTGTGGTGGAGCGTAAAGAGGCAGGCAAGGAATATCCGGTTCAACGTCTGGTTTACTATATCAGTGAAGTACTTATTGAATCCAAGCAAAGGTACCCGCATTGGCAGAAATTGGTGTACGGAGTTTTTATGGCAAGCCGGAAGCTTAAACAGTACTTCCAAGGTCATCCCATCACAGTGGTCAGCTCTGCCCCTTTGGGAGACATAATCCAGAACAGGGAGGCAACTGGCCGGATTGCCAAGTGGGCTATAGAGCTTGGGCATCACGGGTTAAAATACATACGTCGGACGGCGGTCAAATCTCAGGCACTTGTGGATTTCATTAATGATTGGACAGAGTTGCAAGCACCTGAAGAAAAGCCGGATCACACCTATTGGACTATTCATTTTGATGGGTCCAGGCAATTGGAAGGCTCGGGGGCTGGAGGCGTGTTAATTTCCCCACGAGGTGATAAGTTCTTTTACGTTCTCCGCTTAATGTTCCCTTGTACTACGTCCGTCTGGATTTAAAAGGCCCTTGAGCCAGCACACCTCGTCCTAATTTGTAAGGCCCCATGTGTATTAGCGCTGAGCATGCAAGCATGGGAGAGGAAAAGGCTACTGCTAATTGGGCGCATGCAAGCAGGTCAGAGAACACATGCAGGCAGGTGAGAGAAATTTGCTGCGGCAGCTCAGCATGCAAGCCATTCATTGGATGCATGTAAAGAGGAGAGAGGAGCAATGCTGGCTTGTGAGGAGTTCCAAGAATCAGACTATTAAAATAGACAAGCGTCTTGGTTCCGGAGCTATGGCTTAAGGGCCCTTTAAACCTGGACGGAGGTAGTACTAACAATGCAGCTGAGTACGAAGCTTTACTCCATGGTCTCCGGATGGCTAAGGAGATGAATCTAAGCCGAGTTAAGTGCTTCGGTGACTCGGACCTGGTGGCTCAACAAGTATCTGGAACTTGGGATTCCAAGGATTCGCTCATGGCAGCGTATCGTCGTGAGGTGGATATTGTCGCAGGTCACTTCAAAGGTTATCAGGTGGATCATGTGGATCGACGGAAGAACGAAGCGGCGGACGCTTTGAGCCGGTTGGGCTCTCAACGTAAACTGGCTCCGCCTAATGTCTTCTTGGACGTTCTGCATAATCCGTCTGTCAAGCTCCCTGGTGAAGAGGGTTTGGCTATTCCTGATCCGGAGGCTCAATTGGTGGCGGCTCTTCATGTCATCCCGGATTGGACGGTTTCTTATCTCGCGTACTTGAACCGGGGCGAGTTACCAGAGGATGAGATCCTAGCCAGGCAGATAATCCGGCGATCCAAGTCCATGACTATTATCAATGGCGAGTTGTATCGTTACAGTGTGACATGGGCGTTTCAACGTTGTGTGTCTCCTGAGGAAGGCTATGAAATTTTACGAGAAATCCATGAAGGAGATTGTGGTCACCACGCCGGTTCAAAATCTTTTGTGGCTAAAGCGTTTCGCCATGGTTTCTATTGGTTGACTCCTCATGCTGATGCGGAGGACCCGGTCAGACGATGTGATGGCTGTCAGAAGTTCTCAAGACGTGCTCATGTGCCGGCTCAAGAATTGAGGATGATTCCAATTACTTGGCCATTTGCAACTTGGGGGCTGGATATGGTTGGGCCTTTCAAAATGTCCAAGGACAAGAAAACCCACCTCTTGGTGGCGGTTGACAAGTTCACAAAGTGGGTGGAGGCAGAGCCCGTTAGCAAGTGTGACGCAGCCACGGCGGTTCAATTCATCAAAAAAGTGATTTTCCGGTTTGGCTTTCGACACAGCATCATCACTGATAATGGTACCAACCTGTCCAAGGGTGCTATGAGGGAGTTCTGTCAACGTGAGCACATCCGGCTTGACGTCTCATCATTGGCTCATCCACAGTCCAATGGCCAAGCAGAGAGGGCTAATCAAGAGATCTTGCGAGGCATCAAACCCCGGCTTATGGTTCTTTTGCAGCGGACGCCGGGTTGTTGGGTTGAAGAGTTACCATCTGTATTATGGAGCATCAACACCACACCCAACAGATCAACATGATACACACCGTTCTTCATGGTTTATGGAGCGGAGGCGGTTCTCCCCAGTGACATCCGTCATGACTCACCTCGTGTAGCGGCATATGTTGAAGCGGACAACGAGGCGGCACGACAAGATGATCTGGACTTGTTGGACGAGGAGCGTGACATAGCGGCTGCCCGTTCGGTGATTTATCAGCAAGATCTCCGTCACTATCACAGTCGCCGAGTTAGAACTAGAACCTTTCAAGAAGGAGATTTGGTACTTCGGCTCATCCAAGATCAGACTGATATGCACAAGTTATCCCCACCGTGGGAGGGACCTTTTATGGTCAGCAAGAATCTGCACAACGGGTCATACTACCTGATCGATATTCGAGAGCACAAAGACTCACGTACATCAGAGGAGGAGACCAACAGGCCGTGGGACATAGCTCATCTTCGGACTTACTATACTTGAGCCATAGGCTCTGCTTATGTACATATTATGACAATGTATATATTATGATCAATATAATAAACTAGAGCCTCAGCTAAAGCGGGGTATCTATTATCTTTACATCATGTGCGGTTACACGGAGTTTCTGTCTTAAAGCGGCCTCCGGTTTACCCCTTGAGTTAGCTTTTCAAAAGCTCTATATTATATCACTTGGGGGCTTGGTCGTGTCCGAACCATAGCAACGCCATTTGGTAGGAGAAAAGCCACAACATCACTTGGGGACTTGGTCAAGTCTGAACCATAGTCACGCCTCTTGATCGGCCTAGTGCCACAACATCACTTGGGGGCTTTGGTTGAACCCGAACCATCACTACACCTCTTGATCAGCGTAATCCAATGCATCATTTGGGGACCTGGCTGACTCGAACCATAGCTACGCCTGCTGCGGGCTTGGTCATGTCCGACCTTGGTAATGCCTCTTGATCGGCTCAAAAGCCTCATTTGCAAATGGTTTTATCTTTGCCTTTGCTTGAATCTGTTCATTTTTCCTTAAGACCTTTTTTCTTTTTGTTGCGTTTTTAAACCGACATTGTTAAACCAGTTCAACTGTCAATTACAAATTGACGGAACACGGTCAAATCTTAATCCAGAGACTAACTGTCCGGTTTGATTTTTTATTACCATTCTATTATGGAGTAAAACCGGTGTTTATCATAACTCGGAACGGTTTACATTTTAAACCGGCCTTAAGTTAACAGGAGCTGTTTTCTCCTCCAACAGTGTGGGTTTTTAACCCCGCTTCAAGATTGGCCAGCCAACGTCATGCCTAACGATGGCAGGTATTTTGTATCTCAATATTTGGTCATATGTTTAAACCTAAGCTATTATCTTTGGTTTCACATACATAGATATCATGACCCGCCTAGCGATAAACTGCGAAGGCGTTCTAAGTATTTTGGCTGAAGAAAACAGTTTGGAGATAGATAATTCAAAAGAAGCATCAGTTGCAATAAATATGCACGAAGGCATATCAAGACCAAGTGTATCAGCTAGCATATTACAAGGCAATACAGTGCCCAAATAAGATCATTGTTTTCTGCATATCACAGCGTGCAATGTTTTAAACCGGCTTCCGGTTCACACTTGGTCACCAGCCTGACCTGATGGTTGCGGATCATCTCGCGTCGGTTCAGCCTCTTCCTCCCTACCCAGCAGCTGGAAATCAATAGTTGCCCAGTCGATTCCAGTTAATGCTTGAAACATAGCTTCATCACTGATCAGCAACGACGGTTTAATATCAGGAGCGTAAGTATACTTACGGATTGGCGGGACAAGATTCTCCGCTTCAGGGATTGGTGCCGCAACCCGTTTGTTCGGATCATCATAATTGGCTTGATAGTGGGACAGATCCGCTTCTTCCGCCAGCTGACAAGCCAAAGGGCGCACTTCCCGGTTTGTGGCTCGGAGATCATCTTCATTAAACTCTGTCCCATCTTCTTTCAAACTGGGATAGCCTTGGGCCGCTTCAACAGGGTCAAAGTCAGGCACCCATGCCTTGGCCCGGATTAAGGCGTTTATAGCACCTGTTCTAGCGGCGGATCTCTTCAGCTCTTCAACCCGGGCAGGGAGCATGGATAGCCTTTCAAGGGTGTCTTTGATCAAAGTGGGCGGCGGATTGTTATGAGACGCGGTATAGATAATCCGTTGGGCACCCGTGTACAGTTACTCTTTCAACGTATAAGCAGCTTTCAGCTTCTTTCGCACATCCGATCCCAAGTGGCCAATGCGAGTTCCTACATCATTGTAAGGGTTATTAAACCGGCAGATACATATAGAGGTTTGCTCGAATCAGGAAAACCAAGGATACTTGCCAAATATAGCCGCAGTCATGGCATGAACCTGTCGCTTCACACTGGTTAGTTCATCAACCACCGGTTTGAGAGCGCCTTCGGCTTTCTCAGCCCTTTGCGTTAAAGCGGCTTTCTCATTGGCCCAATCCGCCCGCTCTTTGTTGAAGCCCTCCTTAAGTTTCTCCATGACTCTTAAAGCGCTGGTTAATTCCTCTTTTGCCTTAGAGGTTTCGGCTTGTTGGGACTTCAGGTTTTCTTGCAGGTCGGCGGTTTGACTTTCTCTATTGCTCAGCTCAGCCTGCATACATATAATTATATGATGAAAATGACGGTACAGATTTGAAGTACCAACCACATAACAAGTTATGCCCTTGGTACTTGGGGGCTAATGCATATTTGCTCTTCATCATACAATTTCTACAAAGTCCCAAGCTCAATACAAGTATTCCACTTGGCACTTGGGGGCTAATGGCTATTTGCTCAATGACTACTGATATTGGAATTTTTATTATCTAAAAGTCCTGGTTTAACTGCATTAAGTTGAACCGGCCCTTGGGGGCTACGTCAGCAAAGTACAGATGAGTTGAAGTTTACATTGGAAAGTCCCGGTTTAAGCTGATATCTTAAACCGTCACTTGGGGGCTATTGGAGTTGGCAGAGTATAACATACAAGCAGAGAAGCGTATAAGAAATTACCTCATATTTGTCCTTCATCATATTGACCAGACCGACTTCATAGTCACGGCTGGTGTACAGCCGGTTCAGATAGCTAGAATGGAGATCTTGGGCATTCAGAGCGACATAAGTCGATAAGTCAGCATTCCACTTGCCTTTACCAATTGCAGCAAATTCATCTTTGGCAGTGTGCCTGGATAAAGCGACATGATTACTTGGCTCGGTACGACCAATGCCAGTGATAAGGACCTCATCATCTTTCTCTTCACCAGTTTGAACCGGGGTCGCCGGTTTGTCACTATTCTTCGTTGGACTAGCTGTTCTGTCAGTCCCGATAGGGCTTGTTGGTTGATCAGTAGGGCCTATGGTATCAACATTTGCCTCTTCAGCGACAAAGTCATGGTCTTGCGGTGGTGGGTTATCCAGCACGTCGTCACGGTTGGCGTCTTCAGGATCTGGTATTTTATCCGGTTCAGCAGCGGCATTTTCCTTTGTCGTATTGTTCAGGCGAGCCTTCTTGCTTGGTCTGGGCTTGGCCCTGAAAAAGGAAATTAACAAGGATCAGTACAATTTATGTTAAAGGTAATATATCAAAAATACAAGATGGAATATAACTTACCCAAGCACCGTTTTATGTGGGGGAAGCTTGGTGGCTGATGACTCGCCGGAGTATGAATGAGAAGTGCCCTGATAATTGGAATCAGACGGATTAAGAGGTTGACGAAAACAACCCGCTTTAGGGCATGCAGTAACAAGTGAATCAGGGACCTCTGAACGGTGTTTCTGAACCGGACTGTTCGGTAAACCGGCGGAGGTAACTACCTGGCCGCTGTGCCAGGTTGTGCGGTGAGCTTTGTGCTATTGTGTCTTCACAAGAAATTTTGGATCCAAATAAGCAAGAGGATGAGAAAATTTAACTTTCCGGTTTGCCAAGTGAGTCAAGATCTACCTCAAGATCCGGGTTACCCACATCATCATCAGCTGGTGGATCGGAGGATGTAGTGGTTCTTTTCCTATTCGCAGGTTTCTTCACAACTCTGGTGTTTGGCCGGGTTGGCTTCTCCGGTTTATCTTGCGGAGGTTTCTTGCTCCAGAATGGATCATCGCCATGTTTAAAAATAATGATAGCATTGTCAAAGTGTATTGGGACAAAGGCAACTTCAGGAAAGTGTAAGGGATGAATCTTACAGCTGGCTGTTTGTTAATGATGCAGAAAGGAGGCAAGCCGGTTTGGGCACAGACGGCTTCCGGTTCATTTAATATCTTTTTCACAGCTTCAGTAAATTCGCCATCTGTAAGATGGATGTCAATGTGCCGTTGAACATCTTTTACGTCTCTGGTATATTCGCACATCAAACCGGAGCACTGGCTTAAGGGCAGTATGCTCCAAGATATCCAGCAGCGAGCAAGGTCAACCCCTGTCAACCCGTTTGCCATGAAAGCCCTAAGCTTGGATAGTTGAGGAGCGTATTTGCTTCTCTCCTTAGCAGTCAGCCTCTGTGGAAAGGGGTGTGTGTTGCTCAGACGCTCCGGACGGTAACCCAGCAAGGGATTTTCTTCAGAAGGAGAGGTGTCTTTGCAATAAAACCATGTTTGGCTCCACTCTTTGGGGTGGCTATGAAGTTTAGCGTGAGGGAAGGTGACTTCCTTCCTCTTCTGAATTGCCATACCGCCCAGCTCCGTATTGGGTCCGTCTGTGAATTTAGTACGGCGGTTCAGGTGAAAGAAATCCCGGAATAACTCTACTGCAGGTTCCTCTTGAAAGTACACCTCACAGAACACTTGGAAGTGACAAATGTTGGTTACGGAGTTGGGACCAGTATCTTGTGGACGCAGTTGGAAGTTGGCTAGGACATCCCGATAAAACTTTGAACCGGGAGGGTTGAAGCCCCGGGCTAAATGATCAGCAAAAACCACAACTTCTCCGTCTTGAGGTTTGGGAGGACATTCCGGGCCAGGGACCCTCCAGTGAATGGTGTCTTGCTTACTTAAAGCGCCAGTGTTGACCAAGTTGTTCAGTTGATTTTTGGTCACTCGAGAAGGGACCCAGTTGCACTAATACACTTGTTTGGCCATGATGAGATCTACAAATACAGTAATTCCCGGTTCAAGAATATGTTGACAGTTATGTGATGATATATGTTTGCTAAACCGGATAAAGCTATCTACAAACCAGAGTTCAGCAAACACAATAGTATCACTGGAAAATGGATTTGGCGGTTCAACAAGGGGACTAATGGTATGCATCGGTTTGTCAATTCTCTACAAAGTTAAACCGCCTGGTCTAAACGTTGAAGAGTCAAGATTGCAGATGAGTAAGTAAATAGATTTCACAAGGTTGTATTACAGTTTTGGATCTCGAGCATGTTCAGAAAAGAGAAAAATATTCAAAGCCTAAAAAGGGGCAGTACCGAACCAATAAGCAAGGGTGCGAATAAGATCTATGGTTTTGAGATATATAAGTGAAAACGAAGGCCAAAGGCTACTAATACACAGAGCAGAGATTCAAGAATCTATCTGAGATCCATCATATGAACAAGAAGCAAACGAAGAACACTGAAGAACTTGGAAACCCTAGAACAGATCTATGGTGGAAAGAATAGGAGACTTACTGGAGTTGAGGAAGAAGCGGAAGGCTGCCGCGATGTTCTGGTACGCTCAGGGTGATGCAGCGGCCAAGGTCGGAGCAGAAGTCGACGGTGGCGGCGGAGCTCCGAAGTTGGGCGGCGCAAGGAAGACGAAGCAGAAGGGCACGAAGGGGAAAAGAAAATGACCCCTCAGTCCTATTTATAAAGCAAGGGACATGTGTCATGCGCGAAAATCAAGGGGCCGCAAGTTTGGAAACAGAGATGTCGCCTCGATTCTCGCAGATCTATTAAGAAGGAGGTATCATGTATAGTTTCTTTATAACAGATGACATCACGCCGGTTTACAACGATCTGAGAAGATGACGTCACGACGGTTTACCAAATTACAAGAAGATGTTGAAGATGAAGTTTTTTTTGCTAAGGATTGACATGAACCTGTTCAAATCAATCTGGGGCCTAATGTTGGGGATATTACTACCTGGCGTAAACCGGCTAGGACAGGCCGGGTTAACTTCATCAATAGTTGAGTATGTTAAAGCCCATGTTGGCAAATGAGGATGGTATGTAGGGGTTCAAGCCCACAATCAGTTTAAAGCCCATAGCCGTAAACTGGCGTCGGTATGTAACTTGTATTGTAAGTTAGAAATAATAGAGACCAAACTGGACACGTGTATGAGCCGGTCTCGGGACTCTGTAAACCGAGGGGCGTCACCCGTGTATATAAGGGGACGACCCGGTGGCGGTTTAGGACAACAGACAACAAATCGAGACTCAGGCGAAGCTTGTTTGCTCCCTAGTCATTGAAACCCCATCAATTCCATCACAACTAGACGTAGGCTTTACCTTCATCGAAGGGGACGAACTAGTATAAAATCTCTTGCGTTCCTGTGTCCGCTTTAACCCCTTAACCCATAGCGATGGCTCCACGACTAAGTCCTTTCATGAGGACATCTGCCATGACAAAACCACGACAGGATTGACAACCCCTTTATCGCGTTGGGTGCAAGTTGTCTGATTGTTTGTGTAGGTATTCGGTGACTTGTGCGTTGTGTCCTACTGGATTGGTACCTTGGTTCTCAAACTGAGGGAAATACTTATCTTTACTTTGCTGCATCACCCTTTCCTCTTTAAGAGAAAAACCAACGCAGGCTCAAGAAGTAGCACTCCTTAATATCTTTTGTTCTGGTACTACTAATGTAAAAACTGAGCTTTTCAGCAAGCTATGGAACAAATGGTGGAACCGCCGCCTTCTGAAGGTGACGAGTCAACTATAACCGCAATGTCACCTCTTGCTGCAGTGTGTCAGTACCTGTCCACTAGTAGTGCCAAAAGCACGTTCCTGCGTAATACTAGGTTGGTTGTTAAGGCAATCTTGTCCAAACTGCCTCATGATCAAGATATGAAAGCTCAAAACAATGTTATATCTACGCTCTAGACACAAGTCCATTCCCTAATAGAGACCCTTTGTGAAACAAGGACAGCCATTGTGCGATGTCGTCAAGATATGCATGGTTTTGAAGCCAGACTATCAGACATTTGCTATGATGTTCAGGAGCCTAGGAGAAATGAAGCCGAAGGTTATGGTGCTCCATTGAACAATACATCATGAAAACATAACAGTCAGGTCAAATAACCGAGCTTCTGAACTTCTGGTGGTGCATTTATCTGCTGGACTGTTAACTTTTATGCCAACCTTCCTTTTGTTTTATGGTTGTAATTTGTTTTGTTGCGATACAAAATTTGTTCTTAACATGCAGGCACCGACTGAAGAAAACAACAATTCATTTTTGTATAGTGTAGGGTGTTCCCTATATTTGCACTTGTGGCGAACTTTGATGCCCAGTGGATGTAATATGTGCAATCTCCTTAATAGCCTAGCGTTAGTTTTTGGCTTATTTATTTCCTAGTCTTCTCTTTCCTTGGTTTTCTAGTGGCCGCAACAACCATGGGCCATATACGGACCATGGTAACCTTGAGCCTGCTATAGGCCGTAGGATCCATGAGCCTCCTATGGGCCATCTGATAAATGGGCCTCCAATGGGCCGTAGAATTAGTGCGCCTTAGGCTGTCGGATAAATGGTCCCACATGGGTCGTAATCGGGCGTAATTGGTATCGGCCAGCACGGTAACGGGCCATTAACAGGCCGTAAGACAGCAAAGGCTTTATTCTATCATAGGCATAACGGGTCATTAATGGGCCAGAATATAGGACGGCCTGGAAACGGCGCAACGGGTTAACAGGCCACAAACAGGCCAATTCTAACCACGAGCCAAGTTTAGCCCATTAGGGGAACGGGCTTGTAACGGGCCGGAAGTAATCGAGGGCGGGAAAGGAGCCCAAAAACGTATGGACCGTCAGTAGACCAAAAGCTAAAATAGGCTGGAAACGGCCCATGTGAATCATGGGCCGTTAATGGGTACAAAGGAATTTACTGTTCATTATGGGCTAGAGTCACCGTGGGCCACTGAAGGGCCTAAAGACGAAAGGCCTCATATGGGCCGAAAGACATCATGGGCCATACATGGGCCAAAAGTGAAATGAGCTGGTGTTATATTCGACGGCCCACATGACGTTGTTGGGCCGATTTCAGGAAGGCCCTAACGGGCCATAAAATGGGCTATATGCGGACAGATCGTTAACAGGCTTTTCATGGGCCGGCCCGCTAGCTTTTGACCAAGTCAAACGGGCCAGCCTTTGTAAGCTAAATGGGCCAGTATTGGGCCGTTGCACATGTTGACATATCATAGGCGCCTATCTGACCCAATGACGAGCTGACACATGTTTCCTTTAGCCAATGAGAATTTTACACATGGAAAATCCCCATTGGTCCAGGCTGTTAACGGGTTATCGGATCCAAAACAGGACCCAATAGCTTAACGGCGACCCGTTACGGTGGTTGCCACGTGTCGGTTACCCTTAACGAAACACTTCCATGACGCGTCATGTATCATCATGGAAGTGAACACTTCTGTGATGATAATTTTTGTATTGTCATGGAACACTTCTACGATAGCACAGGTATGACTACCTTGGTTCTGTCATAAAATCGTCATAGATGTACATGCATGAAAGAAAATGTGACCTATTGTGACAAACATATATCATCAGGGAAGTGTATTTTTTTAGTGCCTTCGTCCCCTTAGCCTATATAAACGACTCGTCCACTTTTTTAGGGTTAGTATTGGTTTAGCTCATTTGAGAGACAGAGTTGTGCTCATTCACTTGTTACCCTCTCCACAAGAGACCGAGGACTCTCCGGAGAAGATCCCCCAAGTGGATTCAAGGCCCCTCATAGGAAGATCATTTGTGGATTCAAGGCCTCCTTATGGAGACGAACTAGTTACCTCTTGTATCCCCTTTTATTGGATTTGGATAGTGTAACTTGTTGTGTGTTCAGATCTAGCACATGTGTGGTTGTTTCTTGTTGATTTGAGTGTTTCGTCTCATTCCCCTTGTGTTCTTCATTGGAATCACCTCCAATCGTGAAAGATTTGCCTAGATCGGGTTAGCCCCGCATCATATGGTATCATGAGCCTTGGTTGATCGCAAATTTGGAATCCCTACCCTCGTTTTCTAGCCTAATTTTGTTGTTTTTAATCCAATTTCAAAAAATTCTCCACAAAAATAGTAATACCAGTTTTTTTGTTTTGTTAGTTCGATGAAGTTTTGTCGATTTTGGTCTATGGATTAGCTGTGTGGCAAGTGGATCTACCTATTCCCCACCTATTCCACCACAAAATCCACCCAAAATCCCTGAAATTTTCTTTTTCCCCTATTTTTCGAGTTCATCCCGAGCCATTCAACGAGCAGTTGACCTGCCCGGATCATCGAGACCTTGACCCGGATCATCCAGACTCGCCCGGATCATCCAGCTCCTGGCCCGGATCATCCGGCTTCAGCCTAACAGAACTGCGCTAGTGCAGTTTTTCTCCGCCACCACTTCCGCCTCCGCACTCCTACCTCGAGACTAGCCATTTGAGTATTGCCGGGCCATGCTACTTGTGCACATTAGTGATTCTCGTCTACATTGCATATTATATCATCATATCTTGGTTCTAACATTGTTGCATAAGGGGCCAACAAAAGGGCTCAAACGAGAAAGAGCCAAAAGCTTTTAAGCAAAAGAAACGCAAAAAGCTTGTAAGCAAGAGCCATAACATCATAGCGTAGTGCATCAGAATACATCATATGGTATCATAATCGATCATCTTGGATCATCTAGTGCTAAAGCACCGAAACATCATATATATATATATATATATATATATATATATATATATATATATATATATATATATATATATATATATATATAGCATACTTGTGATAGGAAGTTGCTACTTTTTGTCTCTTATAGGTAGTGCACAAGTTTGTATTCTCCTTTTGAGCAATCGGCTAGCGTCTCTCTAGTGTTGTGCGATGAGAGCATTTTCCGTCGATTCCACATTTTTTGCTCAATCCTTGGTTGCACAACCACATTTATCTATTCATGCGTGTGTTTCCGTATGCCCCACTTCGCTATTGATCCACTTGTTGCATTTGCCAATTTGCGAATCATTTTCAACATCATTGATTCTTGCTAACAAATTGCATAAATTTCGTGCCACTATCCTCACCAAGCTACTCCAAAAGCATGTACTTGCGTAGGTGTGAGAATCGACAAGAATCGGTACCAATTGTGCTATTTCCTTACCACACTATTGAGTGATCATTGATCCATATTCAACATTGGATAAGGTACATTTGGTCTAGTTCTTCCTTTCTTCCTCTCACATATTTGCTTGCGATGATGGATAGGCCAACTACTTCTAACCCGTTCTTCGACGATCCTCAAGAACTAAACAACTACGTCACCAAGGTTCACCTATTTTGTGTTCAACGAGCTCTACATCAAGAGAATAAGCTATGAACGAACGCATTGAGCTACTCTCCACCGACATGAGGCATTCCGAAGTGCGAACAAGAGACTACTTCGACACTACTCTTGCACATCACATGGAAGATCTCAACGCCAACATGACTACTCAAATGGAAGAGCTATGAACTTTGACAGTCAATCGACCTTCTTCTTCTTCGTCATCCCAAAGACGGCGCAATTCGAGCCGACATTCCAATTCCCATGACACCATCACTGGCTCAAAGTATATCGACATCGAACACTCTTCATTGAGCCGTGCGACAAGACCGTCAAGCAAACTGCAATCCACTACACGACAATGGTTCACAAGAGCAACTTGAAGAGCAAGAACATCGACATCGTCAAAATCAAGCTACCCTTGATCAAGAACAATAAAGGCAACACCAACACCAACAAGAAGTGCAAGAATGCCAACACCAACGAGAGCAGATGCAAGAACAGCAACGCCAACACCAAGACGAGCAAGACGCCAACGCTCTATGCCAAGAACAACAACGGCGTGAAGCACAAGCCCTTGAGGCGCACTGTGCCCTACGTGACACCAATCGTGCCATCGCCGCCCGCAACCGACGTGTTCGAATTACACGAGCGAGGACATCAAGCATGATTGCACTGCCAAGTTCCACAAGATCGTCCACAAGCTAGACAAGAACCACAAGCTCGACAAGAACCACAAATTCGCCAAGAGAAATAAGACAATAAGAATCGTTCATGCCAAGAGCAACTTGAGGTTGACAGTCCACCACGTCAAGAACGTCATCACAATAGGCAAGAACGGAATCAAGAGCAACGCTATGGCAATCTTAAGTTCAACATGCCAAAGTTTTCTAGAAGCAATGATCCCGAAGACTATCTCTCATGGGCATTGGAAGTCGACAAGATCTTTCACCTACACAAATATGATGAGGAGAAGAAGATCGCCATGGCATCTCTTGAGTTTTAAGACTATGTCCTTGTTTGGTGGGAGCAAGTCAATGAACAACGAGAAGCAAAAGGAGAGACACCCATCTCGACTTGGAACCAAATGAAGGATGTCATGAGAGTGTGCTTTGTGCCTACACACTATAGATGTGACTTATTCAAGAAGTTGCAACTCCTCAAGGAAGGCACACAGTCGGTTGAAGAGTATTACAAGAAAATGGAGATTGCCATGATTCGAGCAAATGTCACAGAAGATGAGAAGCAAACCATGGCACGATTCTTGAATGGACTCAACCATCCTATCAAGCAAGTCGCCGACTTCCAACCCTACTCCAACCTCATTGAGTTAGTGCACCAAGATACCAAGGCGGAGCGACAAGTATAAGAGGACTACAAGTACTCCAAGCACACCTCCAAGAACTACAACTCCTATACCCAACCAACAACCACTTTGGCTCCTACTACTTCGACTAAACCTTCTACAAGCAGGGCAATAAGTTAACTTACAAGACTTCGACATCCTCAAGTCCTCCTACCACGAGCAACTTCAAGCCGAGAGCTTCATCATCTACAACTCCTACCGACGATACCTCCAAGACGAGATCCATCAAATGCTTCAAATGTCAAGGACGAGGCCACAAGTCCTATGAGTGCCAAACTAGACGAACCATGATCATCTACGACGATGGGACCTATGACTCTATGAGCAATGAAGAAACGCAAGCCCTTCAGCATGTGTCCATGCATCGTTAGGTGAATGAGGATGAAGACAATCAAGTCTTTTCTGACAATGATCTGAGCCCCGCTCTCGTTGTCTCCAAGGTCTTGACGCCTCAACACCAACAAGACGAGGACCAACATTGCCACAGCTTCCACACAAAATCCGACTTCAATGGACGTTCTGTGAAGGTCATCATCGACGGAGGAAGTTGCCACAATTTGGCAATGGAAGAGCTATGCGACAAGTTACAATTGGTCAAGATGAAGCACCCTAGCCCATACAATGTACAATGGCTTAGCGACACTGGCACCATTCGAGTTGAGCACACCGCGCAAGCATCATTCAATATTGGCGCCTACGAGGATATATAGGAATGTGATGTGGTACATATGTCCATTTTCCACCTCCACTGGTACAGCGACGTGCTATACAAACGGATTTTAACCCCTTTCCGCGACGATATTTGCAACCGTCGCCAAGTGAGTGTGGGCGATAGGGGGGTCCTTCCCACACGACCCAGAAACCGTCGGGGATAGGCCCTCCTGGGACACCAAATGAGCTCGTGTGCGGTCGAGCGTTTCCGTAGGTATGTACATCCCACATGGTGAATCCTAGAAAAACATTTCCGTAGGTATGTATATCACACATAGTTCTTTGCGTGGAAACGTTTGTGCAAGGTGGCCTAACACAAACAGTTCACTGTCGCAAGCCGTGTGTGATTGTTAGTTGATCTAACACGCCTACTTTCTAGGAACCGTGTGGGTTGTTTGAGTTCATCACCTACGGTGTTGTCTGAGTAACTGTCTGCAATAGAAAATCCCAATAAGCAGGGTAATTAGCCTATTATTGATAGTCCATGTACTAATCAAACTGATATTTCCTATAAAACACACCAGATATTTCATATCCTTATAACAGCAACCAGGATTTCATAACCGAATTACGTAAGATAGCTTCGACACTCAGTTACGCCATTACACAACAGCACCAAGTTTCACATGCAACATCAAAAACCTTTGGAAAGTAGCATCATACACGGTAAATCGATAGATGAATCTCATCTGGGAAACTACAGAAGCGGAAGGCATATATTGAGCCTTCAGTGATGTTGAATGTCCTTGCAACGTTAGGCCAGTGGCGGATAATTGCCCGCCCAACCTTCGTCCTCTTCAGCAAGACTTCAATATTGTACCATGAGTGTTGAATGAATACCTTCCTCGCCACTTGACCATGCAGGTGGTTTGAGAGGTAATCATCGGTGAACTGCTTTGAAAAGTACTAAAAACAAAGCTATGCATAAATCGCTGTTATAAATTTTTGAAGTGGTGCAAGGGGTAAAAACAAGGTAAAAGAGTTAGTACCTTCCTATAGTTGACTGATGTCTTCTTCATTGTGCAAACAAAGATCTTATTATTATTCGTCGCAAGTTTCTTCATCCTAACAATCTTTGTGAGTTTCTTGACATGACTGATATTCATGGACATCTCATTTCCCCATATGCAAAATGGGTCAAACAGTGGGTCTATGCCTCTGACAGCAGGACCTACATGTGCAAGACCAAATTGTAAGAAACCTAAATATTAGAATGATTCCTGTAACTGCACAATAATTTGCAATTAGCTAAAGGACCCTGCTTGAACAAACCTCGATGGTAAACCGCAGTGTCTCCCATTGTTTCCCTACAACACACATAAGGAAGATCTTGATCAGGTTAACTAAAAGTTGCCATACTATTAGTAGAATATGTATTGAGTATAGCCAAATTCGATTGGTGTCACATGCATAACAATACAAAATTGTACCCACAGCAAATGAAAAGAACTGAACCAAACAGTTAAATGGACAGTAGACCAAATGAACCAGAATAGTTAACTGAGCATGGCATTGCAGAATAGAAACATGTACTAGAAGATAAGACAGTTAACAAAACAAAGAATGCTTGAGAACAGTACTACAAAATGTAGCAATTGTTGGTCCAAAGTGTTAACTAAACATTACATTTGAGAGGACCAAACTTTTAACTGAACATCAGATTGCATATTAACATTACAGAGGCAAATCACTAGAAGGCACTGGCGGTGTCCTCAAGAAAACATCATGAACTATATTATAAAGTAGACAACCGCGTGGCGGTCTTGACGGTGGCATCGAAGACGAGGTGCTCCTCCAAGATCTGGCGGTCGACACGCATGGCAGCCATATCGACCTCGTGCGCGCATGCGGTCGCATGCTACCGAGCTCCATGTTATACTGCGTGCAAAATAGCTATGGGCGGTGCTTAATTGAAGGAGGGGGGCAGTGATTTCGGTGGAAGGTGTCGCGCCGTCGGTCGGGGCATGTGGGATGTGAAAGGAGGAGGATGGTGTGGGTGGAGTGTGCATTACCTAACCATATCGATGAGGCCGCGCAGCAAGAATAAGGGTCAGCGGCGAGGAGGTCGCGCAACAAGAAGAAGGGTCGCCAGCAAGGAGTCGGCGCTGCAAGAAGAAGGGTCGCCGGCGGGGAGGCGGCGCTGCAAGAAGAAGGGTAGCCAGTGAGGAGGCGGCGCTGCAAGAAGAAGGGTTGGCGGCGAGGAGGCTGAGCTACCAGTAAGCAGCAGTGAGGGTTTGAACTTGGAAAGCAAGGAGGAACAATGGAAATGTGGCTTTTGGTGGGGGGGGAGGGGCGGGGACATAGATATTTCCTCAGTGGCAAAACATTTCACTCGGTGCCAGGAGAAACTGGCGCACAAGTATGGTTCAAGCGGGGGCGGTGGACTGTAGATGATGAAGCTTCCTGCGTAAGCCAGACAAGACGGTGTTCCAAGATATTTTATATCGCATCCCACACGATTCTTTCTAGTAAACTGTTTGTGGTATACCTGATTTTTTCATTATGTTTTGAAAGATAAAATGGTGTTACGGAGGGAAAGGATGGTGTTTGAATTGCTAGAAAATTTACGTATAGTGAACATGCATCTAGTACATGAGTGTCGTTTTTAAATTTGGAATTATTCCGGGTTCGTTTGGCATTTTTATGCATTAATTGAGTTTATGGGCATTTAATGTGGATAATTCAAATTTTAACTACAAGCACATTCTCCAATGCACCAAAGTTTGTTGAAAAATCACATGTGTGTCTTTGGGTAAATTTATAGGTCCCATGCAAGAAATGGGAATGAAATTCAAACATCAGGGTGTCGGGGCGGACCGCGTCCCCCGCGAGCACCTATGGGGCCGGAGCCCCTTTCGTTGTCCGGTGAGGGGGGCGGAGGGAGCACAGAGAGCAGATCGAGGCGAGCACACGGGCGGTTTACCCAGGTTCGGGCCGCGATGGACGCGTAAAACCCTACTCCTGCTTGGTTGTATTGAACTGGGGAGCTCGGGAGCTTGGAGAGCTAGCTGCACCGAGCGTATGGCTGTCAGGATCCCAAATCTCCGAACCTCGGAACCCCGGAACCTCGGAACCCCCTCTACGTTGCACACGGGCCTCCTTTTATAGCGCAAAGGGGTCACCGACAGGTGTCAACGTAAGAGAAAGGGGTAAAAGTGTAAAAGGGGTGGTAGCTGTAACAGCGCGGGAACGGTGGCGCTACAGTGCGGCACAGTGTTATCATACCTACTTCTGACGGTGGGGGACAAGGGCATTAAATGCCCGTCACGGTCGCCCGGACAGCACCGAGGCGGACCGTTAGGTGCGCCACCGCTCGCCACGATGGTGGCTGCATGCCACCGCATACCCCAGGCTGCGCGGTGCCCCGCCACGTGCCCTTGGGGGAAGCCCCGGAGCGACGCGTGGACGGGCGAGCTGGAGCGCAGTCCTGAGGTGGCGATTTTCCGCGGCAAGTGGCTTGCCGCGGGGGTCGTCTTCCTGTGCCTGATAGCTTGCCGGCTATCAGGCCTTGCCGGGGCGCATAGCGCGCCGTGGCGGGCTTCTTTTGTGGTGCCTGGGTTCGGCCTTCCCGACAAGCTCCTCTTGTCGGGGTCTCGATCTTCTGTCTCGTATACTTTGTTCTTAGATGGCATTACATGGGCTCAGTCGTCCCGGCAAGCTCCTCTTGCCGGGGTCTTGTCTTCTTGGCCCGGCAAGCTCCTCTTGCCGGGGGCCTTGTCTTCTTGGCCCGGCAAGCTCCTCTTGCCGGAGGCCTTGTCTTCTTGGCCCGGCAAGCTCCTCTTGCCGGGGGCCTTGTCTTGAATGCTTGGTCTTCTCTTGGCGCTTCCTGGGCGGGCCTCGCCGCAGGGCGCTACAACTGCCCGTGCACAAGTCTGGGGTACTAAGGTACCCCTACTTTAGTACACCGACAGGAGCCCCCGGGCCTGGGCCACACACGGTGCCGAGCGTCGTTGGGCCAGGCCCTAACAGTGCACGGGCACGTGTGGCCTTGGTCGCGCTGCTCCTTAACTCCGCACCCGTCGCACCTTCCCCAGGCGGCGCGCGCTTATCGCGGCGTCGTGGGGGCGGAACGCCCGTTCCCTCTTTAAGTGGAGGGAGGTGCGGAGGCGCGGCTCGATAAATGAACGGGGGTGAGGCGCGGCTTTCGAGGCGTCCGTTCCCCATAATCACGGGATGGGGAGAGGTCGTCCCACCCGTCGCCTCGGTTCTGCGCGCCCACCACGCGGTCCTCATGCACTCGGAGTCGCGGCGGTGGAGGCAGGGAGTCGGGCCGGCGCGGGTCGATGCAGTGGGCCGGCCCCAGTCGCCTGCCCTTCCTCCGCTTCTATTGGAGGAGCGAGGCGGCCGAGGTCCCACTCCGCCCCTTTATAAGGAGCGAAAGGGGGCGACGGAAATCCGCACTCCATCTCCTTCCTCCTTCTGCTTCTGGTTTCCTTCCCCCATCTGTGATGGAGGGGGGGAACCCTGGTTCTTCTTCGGTTGCCGCGAGGGTGTCTGCTAGGCAACGCGCCCCTCCTCCCCTTGCGCCCGCGGCGGCGGAGCCGGTCGTCGGGGGAAGAGGGAGAGGGCGAGGTCGCGGACGAGGTCGTGGACGGGGCCGAGGCGCTCGGGGCGGACGGATCGGTGCGCCGTCCTTGCCTCCGCCAGCGGCTCCGTTCCTTCCCGCGGTCCATCTCGGGGACGACCCCCGTGAGTTCATTATCAGGCTGCGCCGGGCGCCTCGTCGCCGCCTTCGGCTTCCCGCTCCATTCGCGAACGTGTTGGAGGTGGAGCAGCCTGAGACGCTAAACCTGCGCATGAGGGGCTGCGGGATCAGTGGGACGCGAGTCCACGTCGAGTCCCGAGCCCCCGGCGAGGTGTGTCTGGGCCGTGGGTGGAAGACGTTCGCCCGGATCCACAGCTTGACGGAGGGGTTCACCCTCCACTTTAAGCTAGTGGGGGAGGACCTCCTCTCCGTCAAGGCCTTCTGGGGCTTCGGCATCCGGGCCCGGTGCTGCGAAGATAGCTCCTCCGACAGCGAAGGCTCCTCCTCGAGCGAGAGTGACGAGGAGGGGAGCGACAGCGACGACGAGGGGAGCAGCCGCCGGGATGACGGGTCCGACTAGGCGTCGGTCGCAGCTCCGTGTGGCACCGGCGGCCCCATCGTCCGCGCCGGGCTCCGTGAACTCCCCGGGGTCGTCTCCTTGGGCGGCTGGCGTAGGGGGGGCTGCTGAGGAGGACAGAGGGCGGACGTCGAAGGCCGCGAAGTCGGAGTACGGGCCGGCTTCGACAGCTGGCTGACGCTCCGGTGCCTCGTGTTCCAGATGCGCCCCAGACGCCGTCATCACCCTTGCTCTCGGTGACGACCACCGGGGTCTTCTCTCCGGCCCGGCAAGCTCCTCTTGCCGGGGGGCTTGATCTCCTCGGGCGGCCGGAGTGGCGAGGCTGGGGAAGAGGAAGAGGCTGGCGGCAAGGCCGCTGCCTCGTCTTCCAGCTCTGCCTCCGGCGCCTCCGTCTTCTTCAGCCTCCGGAGACCCCCGGGCGGAGCCCCCGGATCTTCTCTTGGTGCCTTCTGCCACCCATAGCTCATCTAGGTGCCCCTTTCGCCCTCTTCGCCTACTTGCCCTACCTCCTGAGGAGAGAGACAAGAAAGGGATTACGGGCACCTTATCTCTTTTCAGCTTGTAAGCCTTCGGGCCTTAGTTGCGTTTAAGCCTTGTAATCCCTCTTTTCATGTTTTTCATTCTCTCTGAACTGTACCTGAGTGGAATGTTTTTAATGAAAAGGGGATGTTTGCCGGATCATTTGTCTCGCGGGTGGAAACCGCGGTAAGGAACGAATCCTTTACATCGTTAAGATAGACAGTTTCTCACCCGGCAACAGGCCCAGCCGCTCCCCCGCACTGCTCGACCTTTCCCACGCCCTTGGCGGAGGCGGGGAGCAGGCGGGTTCCGGCCCCTCGCTTCCCTCCCTCTTGCTGCCGCGGCTGCTATCGAAACGGGCCCCAGGAACGCGCTCTGGGGCTTGCCGCTAAGAGAGCACGGTAGCTTTTCAGGAGGAAAGGAGGCTTTCAAATTCCACAGTCCATAAGAGAATGCATGATGAGGGATGCAAAAACTTATCTGAGGTTGCAGCCCCCGGCGACTCTGGCTCGCCGGGGCGTAGGTGTTGGCTCGTCCTTCTCCTCTTCCTTGTCCTTGAGCGGCCCGGCAAGGACATTCAATTCCTGCGAGCCAAAAGGGAAAGGACGGGAAAAAGACGCGGACTCGACCTCTAAGTTAGGGGTTAGCGACAGTTAGGAACTGACAACCCTAACCAAGGACGAGACTCTGACTCAGCATGCATGCTAAAATCTAGGGCGCCAGCGCTTCTTTATCTTCGGCCAGGGGCTTCGCCTGGCTTTGTACGAGGGCTTACATGCAACATCGGCAAGGCCTGCACAAACCGGTGGTTGCCGGAGCGGATCACGGCAACCGCGCCTTATGGGCGAAACTTGCGAAGATGCTCTATGTTCCCAGGAGTTGCTCACTGGTAGGCCCTCTTCGGTCTTGAGGCGGACAGCGCCGGGCCTCGCGACTCGTCTCGCCCGATAAGGGCCTTCCTGCTTCGGCGTCGACTTGTTATAATTCTTGGCCGACTGAACGTGCCTAAGAACAAGGTCGCCTAACAGGGCAACTTTATCTGATGCCAGGGGCTTCGCCTGGCTTTGTACAAGGGGTTACATGCAGCAGCGGCAAGGCCTGTACAAACCGATGGTTGCCGGAACGGATCACGGCAACCGTGCCTTATGGGCGAAACTTGCGAAGATGCTCTATGTTCCCAGGAGTTGCTCACTGGTAGGCCCTCTTCGGTCTTGAGGCGGACAGCGCCGGGCCTCGCGACTCGTTTCACCCGATAAGGGCCTTCCTGCTTCGGCGTCGACCTGTTATAGTTCTTGGCCGACTGAACGTGCCTAAGAACAGGGTCGCCTAACAGGGCAACTTTATCTGGTGCCAGGGGCTTCGCCTGGCTTTGTACAAGGGGTTACATGCAACAGCGGCAAGGCCCGTACAAACCGATGGTTGCCGGAGCGGGTCACGGCAACCGCGCCTTATGGGTGAAACTTGCGAAGATGCTCTATGTTCCAGGAGTTGCTCACTGGTACGCCTTCTTCGGTCTCGAGGCGGACAGCGCCAGGCCTCGTGACTTGTCTCACCCGATAAGGTCCTTCCCACTTTGGCGTCAACTTGTTGGAATTCTTGGCCGACTGAGTGCGCCGAAGAACAAGGTCGCCCTCTTCGAGACTCCTGGCCTTGACCTTGCGGCTATGGTAGCGACGCAAGGCTTGCTGGTATCGAGCAGCTCGTACCGCAGCCTGGAGACGTCCTTCCTCAAGGAGCAGCGCGTCATCTTGGCGCAGCCGCTCTTGCTCGAGCTCGTCATAAGCGAGCACCCGAGGAGATCCGTATACGAGTTCCGTGGGGATAACTGCTTCCGCTCCATAGACTAGAGCAAAGGGTGTCTGTCCGGTGGCTCGACTCGGTGTCGTTCTGATTGACCAAAGAGCCGCCGGCAGCTCCTCAATCCAATTTCTTCCGCACTTGTGCAGCCTGTCGAAGGTCCTGGTCTTGAGTCCGCGCAGCACTTCAGCGTTGGCCCTTTCTGCTTGACCGTTGCTCCTGGGGTGAGCAACCGAAGAGAAACAGACCTTGGTGCCAAGATCCTGGGCGTATTGCATGAAGGCGCGACTTGTGAATTGTGTCCCGTTGTCGGTGATGATTCTGTTGGGGATTCCGAAACGGCAGACGATCGACCGGAAGAACTTGACTGCTGACTGCGCGGTCACCTTCCTCACTGGCTCCACTTCTGGCCACTTCGTGAACTTGTCGATTGCAACGTACAAGTACTCGAAGCCCCCGACGGCTCGGGGAAAAGGGCCGAGGATATCGAGCCCCCAGACCGAGAAGGGCCAGGATAAAGGGATTGTTTGGAGAGCTTGAGCTGGCTGATGAATCTGTTTTGCATGGAACTGGCACGCTTCACACTTGGTTACTAGTGCAGTTGCATCTTGGAGGGCTTCTTGCCAGAAGAACCCTTGCCGGAAGGCTTTCCCGACAAGTGCTCTTGCGCCAATGTGATGGCCGCATATGCCTCCGTGTATCTCTGCCAACAGCTTCTGTCCGTCTTCCCTGGAGATGCACTTCAATCTGACACCGTTGAGTCTCCTTCTGTACAGCTCGTTGTCCACGAACTGGTACATACTTGACTGCCTGGTGATCTTCTCCATCTCTTCTGGGTCGTCGGGAAGTTCTCCAGTTTGCAGAAAACGGACGATCTGCTGCGCCCATGACGGAGCCCGGGGCTCGACGGCAAGGACTAAAGGCATGAAGGCCGCTGCGGGGACCCCGGCTTCTACGGCGAGAACCTCTGGTTCCGCCGGAGCCGGTGATCCCCCGGCAAGCTTGCCGGGGCAAAGCTTGTCGGGAACCCCCGCTTCAACTGGACAGATCCCCGGATCCGCAGGAGCGGACTGTTCCTCAGCGTTCAGACTGCTGATCCGCTTGCCGGAGCAAGGCTTATCGGGGACACCTGCTTCGACTGGACGGATCCTTGGATCCGCAGGAGCGGGCTGTCCCTCGGCGTTCAGACTGCTGATCTGCTCGCCGGAGCAAGGCTTACCGGGGACACCTGCTTCGACTGGACGGATCCTGGGATCCGCAGGAGCGGGCTGTCCCTCGGCGTTCTGGTTGTTGATCTTGGGGACCTTGGCGGCGGTCTCAGGAAGGTCCGCCTGCAAGTAGTCACCGGAGACCAACTTCCTTTTCTTGGACTGCCCAACTGATGGTGTAACGGATGGTTGAGTCAGCTTGAGTAAGAAGGTCCCTGGTTCCACAGGTAACTTCAACGAAGCACACTTCGAAAGGCCGTCTGCTATCTCATTCTGAGCTCTCGGGACATGCTCCATTTGCAGCCCTTCAAAGTGTCCTTCCAGCTTTCTCACTTCATCTACATAAGCTTCCATCAGAGGGCTCTGGTAGCTCTTGTTGACTTGCCGGACCACCAGTTGAGAATCTCCCCGCACAATCAGCTTTCTGATCCCAAGTTCGGCCGCAATCCTGAGGCCGGCGAGCAAGCCTTCATACTCAGCAGTATTGTTGGTTGCTTGCTCTCTTGGGAAGTGCATCTGGATAACATACTTGAGGTGCTCTCCGGTGGGCGCGATGAGTACCACGCCAGCACCGGCGCCTTGTAGCGAGAAGGCACCATCGAAGTACATTACCCACTCGCTTGTTGCTTCTTGTACGGGCGCGCTTGTTTCTTGGGCTTCTTCATCTGGCGTCGGGGTCCACTCAGCTATGAATTCTGCCAAAGCTCGGCTCTGTATGGTTGAAGTACTTTCAAACTTGAGTCCAAAGCTCGACAGCTCCAGTGCCCACTCGACGATCCTGCCTGTTGCCTCGGGATTGTGCAATATCCTCTTCAGCGGGAAGCGAGTGACTACTGTTATCTCATGTGCTTGGAAGTAATGGCGCAGCTTTCTCGAGGCCATGAGGAGGCCGAAAAGCAACTTCTGCACCCCAGAGTATCTTGATCTAGCCCCCTGCAAGAGGGAACTCACAAAATACACCGGGCGCTGCACCATCTTCTTCCGCGCTCCATCCCGTTCCTGCGCAGGGTGGTCCTTGTCGGGGCCAGAGCTTGCCGGAGCAGCCCCCCGCTTGTCGCCGGATTCGCTTGCAGGTGGTACTGGCTCCTCGTCGGCCTCCCTCTCCGCCACTAACGCAGCACTAACCACCTGGTTGGTTGCCGCTAGGTATAGCAACAACTTCTCCTGTGGTCTAGGTGCGACAAGTATTGGAGTGGAGGATAGGTACCTTTTCAAATCTTGCAGCGCCGCCTCCGCTTCTGGAGTCCACTGTATGGGGCCTGCCTTCTTCAAGATTTTAAAGAAGGGCAGGGCGCGTTCTGCAGATCTTGAAATGAACCGACTGAGGGCGGCCACACAACCTGCAAGCTTTCTGACGTCCTTGACGCGCTCTGGGGCTTCGATCTGCTCGATGGCTTTGATCTTGTCGGGATTAGCTTCAATCCCCCTCTGTGACACAAAGAACCCGAGAAGCTTGCCGGAGGGGACTCCGAAAACACACTTCTCGGGGTTCAGCTTGAGCTGTATCTTGCGCAGGTTCTGAAATGTCTCTTCCAGATCTTGGACCAGGGTTTCCTTGCTCTTGCTCTTCACCACGATGTCATCCATGTAGGCCTCCACGTTCCTATGGATCTGTGGCTCGAAAGCAGTGTGCACTACCCTTGCAAACGTTGATCCCGCATTCTTCAGTCCAAACGGCATGCGTATGAAGCAATAGGTGCCGCACGGAGTGATAAATGCGGTCTTCTCTTCATCTTCTTTGGCCATAAAGACTTGGTGGTAGCCTGAATATGCATAAAGAAAAGAGAGTAGCTCACATCCGGCAGTGGAGTCAACAATCTGGTCAATGCGCGGCAAGGGAAATGGATCCTTGGGACATGCTTTATTCACATCGGTGAAGTCTATGCACAGTCTCCACTTCCCATTGGCTTTGCGCACAACGACCGGATTGGCCAGCCACGTTGGATGGATCACACCTCTCACTAGGCCTGCTGCCTCTAGCTTCTTGATCTCTTCGCTGATGAATTCTTGGCGCTCCACGGCTTGCTTTCTCACTTTCTGCTTGACGGGTCGCGCGTGAGGACAGACAGCGAGCTTGTGCTCAATCACCCTCCTGGGAACACCGGGGATGTCGGACGGTTGCCATGCAAACACGTCGTCATTCGCCCGCAGGAAGGCAACGAGCGCGCCTTCCTATTTGCTGTCAAGCGTGGCACTGATGGTGAAGGTACCGCCAGTGCCGTCCTCCTTGGCGGACACCTTCTTGGTTGCCGGAGGAGCGGTCATTCCCTTCTTGTACTTGCCGGTGGAGCTCGATGGAGCGTCCTCGACGGCGGCGCAGCACTCCGAAGAGGTGCGGTTGCCGGAGTGGGCCCCAGAGCACTTACCGGACTTGGTCCTTGTCTTCTTCCGCCCGGGGGCTTCAGCGGCAAGTGTGTCCTTCTCTGCCGCGGCTGCTGCATCCCGGTAGATCTTGTCGGCGCAGATAAGCGCGTCCTTTTTGTCGCCATGGACAGTGATGACGCTTATCGGCCCCGGCATCTTGAGTACGTTGTAGGCGTGGTGGGAAGCTGCCATGAACTTGGCGAGAGCGGGACGGCCGAGGATCCCATTGTATGGTAACGGGATATCAGCGACGTCGAACGTGATACGCTCAGTCCTGAAGTTGAGCTCGCCGCCGAAGGTCACAGGCAGCGTAATCTTCCCCTTGGGCTTGCTCCTCCCCGGGTTGATTCCTTGGAAAGATCCGGTCTCTTCGAGCTCGCCGTCGGGGATCTGGAGTTTCTTGATCATGGCGGAGGAGATCAAGTTCAGCCCGGCCCCGCCGTCTACCAACATTTTGGTGACCTTGAGGTTGCGGATGGTGGGTGAGACCAGCATCGGCAAGCACCCGACCGCGGTTGTGCGGTCGGGGTGATCCTCAAGATCGAAAATGATGGGCGTGCTGGACCATTTGAGGAGCCTGCGCGACTCCACGGGCGGCTCTGCTGCGTTCACCTCTCGCGCCCACCGCTTAAGCTGGCGGTGGGAGGTGTGCAGAGAGGCGCCGCCGTCAACGCATAGGACCTCCGTGGCCTTCTGGAACTCCTGCTCGCTGTTATCTTCGTCTTCCACGTCTTCGTCGTCGTCTTCTTCATCCTCGTCGCGGCCCCGGGGAGGCCGATCGCCTTGCCGCTGCTTGGCCTTGCCGCGGCGTCCTCCCCGGCCGATGGGCGGCCGCTTCTTGCTTGGTTCGCCACCTCCACCCTGGGCCTTCCCCTTGTCGCGCCTCTCGTACTCAGCCTTCTGCTGCACGACGAGGTACTCGACGCTTTTGCAGTTGGAGAGATCGTGGCCCTTGGTGCGGTGGATCTTGCAGTACTGCTTGTCGGAGCCGTCCTGCTTGTCGGCTGCCGCCACAGGGGCAGGCTCCTTGCCGGAGCCGCCAGCCTGCGTTTGCTTGGCGGGAGCCTCCTTGCCGGACTCCTCGACGACAAGCACCTCTTTCCTGTTCTTCCTCCTATTATTCCGCCGCTGGCTTCTCTTCGCCGGGGCGGTGTCGTCACTGTCGCTTTCTCCTGCGCCAGCATCCTCCCCGGGGAGTTTCCTCCCCTCCTCCGCGCGCGCGCACTTGTCAGCAAGGGCATATAGCTCGCTGACGTCCCGGACCTTGGTCATGGCCATCTCTTCACGCATGCGGCGGTTACGCACGTTCTGGTGGAACGCGCTGATAACCGCGGCAGGGTGAACGTCGGGGATGTTGCGATGCACGCGGCTGAAGCGCTGGATGTACTTGCGCAGGGGTTCTCCTTCCTTCTGGGCTAGGATGTGGAGGTCGCTATCCTGGCCATGAGGTTTGTGGCCGCCTGTGAAGGCGCCAACAAACTGATGGCAAAGATCCGCCCAGGAAGAAATGGAGCCTTCCGGCAAGTGCATAAGCCACGAACGAACGTTCGGCTTAAGCACGAGCGGGAAGTAGTTCGCCAATATCCTCTCGTCGCGCCCCCCGGCAGCTTGTACAGCGATCGTGTAGATGCTGAGAAACTCTGAGGGGTGCGTCCTGCCGTCGTACTTCTCCGGTACGTCGGGCTTGAAGTTCTTCGTGCTGGGCCACCGGACGCGCCGCAGCTCACGGGTGAACGCAGGGCAACCTGCCGCGTACGGTAAGTCACCTGGTTCACCGGGCGCGTGCGCGTCGACAGCGTCCCCAGCCCGCTGGTCTGATTGCCGCCGAGTTTCTCGGCGGCGCTCAATCCTTGTTCGAGCGTCTTCTTGCCGCCGCTCGTCGAGGACTCGGCGCTGGTCCCGGCGGGTCCGCGGGTCCGACGACGCTGTAGAGCCGTCGTCGGCGTTGCTCCAGCGGGGCGGCGTCTTCTGCTTCTGCGCCGGGGAGTGCATGGTGGTTGCACCTCCGGCGGTCTTGTCGCCGTCGGCCTTCGTCTTCTCGACCTGCCGGGGCCGTGAGGTCGCCGGCTGCTGCGGCGTGTCGTTGTTGGCGAAGGCGATCAGGCTCTGGATGATGGCCCTCCAGCCCTCGGCCTTGTCAGCCGCTGGAGGGTAGTCGAGGAGCAGTTGCGCTCTCGCGAGCGCTTCTGCCGGAGTGGAGGGGAACGGGGGCGAGTGGCGCGAGGAGCGGGATACGCTCGGACTCCTAACAATGTTAGAAAGAGCGGGGTCCCTCCCCGGTGCCTTCGCCTTGCCCGTGTCCGGACGGGGGCCCGTGGCGTCCCGTGAACCTCCAGTTTGCCCTTGGTCCAGCAAGCGGATGCCACCTCCCGTGGCATGGCGCTGCTGGGTCGTCGTTTGTTGGGACGGATGCGGCGCATCCTCGGAGGCCGAGGCTCGGTCGTCCACCCTGTTCCTGGATTTGGTGGCACCGCGAGTGTTCTCGCCGGTGGCCACCCCTCCGACGGCGTCTCCCCCGCCCACCGTTGGCTCCGGTAGCGGTGGGAGTGACGCGGACGGGCCCGCGACCTCCGAAGCCTTCTTCTTCGGGGCCATGGTGTTGATGAAGCTAGCGAATTCGGAGAAGCTGACGAAGAGCGCGCTCGCGCGAACGCCGGATCTGATCCGCACAACCTCGACGCACCCCCTACCTGGCGCGCCAAAGATGTCGGGGCGGACCGCGTCCCCCGCGAGCACCTATGGGGCCGGAGCCCCTTTCGTTGTCCGGTGAGGGGGGCGGAGGGAGCACAGAGAGCAGATCGAGGCGTGCACACGGGCGGTTTACCAAGGTTCGGGCCGCGATGGACGCGTAAAACCCTACTCCTGCTTGGTTGTATTGAACTGGGGAGCTCGGGAGCTTGGAGAGCTAGCTGCACCGAGCGTATGGCTGTCAGGATCCCAAATCTCCGAACCTCGGAACCCCGGAACCTCGGAACCCCCTCTACGTTGCACACGGGCCTCCTTTTATAGCGCAAAGGGGTCACCGACAGGTGTCAACGTAAGAGAAAGGGGTAAAAGTGTAAAAGGGGTGGTAGCTGTAACAGTGCGGGAACGGTGGCGCTACAGTGCGGCACAGTGTTATCATACCTACTTCTGACGGTGGGGGACAAGGGCATTAAATGCCCGTCACGGTCGCCCGGACAGCACCGAGGCGGACCGTTAGGTGCGCCACCGCTCGCCACGATGGTGGCTGCATGCCACCGCATACCCCAGGCTGCGCGGTGCCCCGCCACGTGCCCTTGGGGGAAGCCCCGGAGCGACGCGTGGACGGGCGAGCTGGAGCGCAGTCCTGAGGTGGCGATTTGCCGCGGCAAGTGGCTTGCCGCGGGGGTCGTCTTCCTGTGCCTGATAGCTTGCCGGCTATCAGGCCTTGCCGGGGCGCATAGCGCGCCATGGCGGGCTTCTCTTGTGGTGCCTGGGTTCGGCCTTCCCGACAAGCTCCTCTTGTCGGGGTCTCGATCTTCTGTCTCGTATACTTTGTTCTTAGATGGCATTACATGGGCTCAGTCGTCCCGGCAAGCTCCTCTTGCCGGGGTCTTGTCTTCTTGGCCCGGCAAGCTCCTCTTGCCGGGGGCCTTGTCTTCTTGGCCCGGCAAGCTCCTCTTGCCGGAGGCCTTGTCTTCTTGGCCCGGCAAGCTCCTCTTGCCGGGGGGCTTGTCTTGAATGCTTGGTCTTCTCTTGGCGCTTCCTGGGCGGGCCTCGCCGCAGGGCGCTACAACTGCCCGTGCTCAAGTCTGGGGTACTAAGGTACCCCTACTTTAGTACACCGACACAAGGCATCGTGGCTCGGCCGGAAAGATTGAGAAACTTGGTTTTTTAGTTCCTGTAAATCCAAAACACGCCTGAAAGTCATGGAACTTGGCATGGTGTCATGACATGGCACCAACATGCTGCGGTAAATTCTTTGGCCGAATTGGGACAAACTTTCGTGTAAGCTTCTTGCAAACCGGAGCTTCCCTCAAGAAGGCTCGTGGTTCCGAGAGAGTACGTGTCACCTCCATGTGCGAAATGACATACGTACACTTCCTTCTCTCGCCTTAATTTTTCTACATAGGCAGATTAAACCAAATAGAAGTATCGTGCTAAATTTGGGAATTATTCCGGGTTCGTTTGGCCTTTTTATACATTAATTGAGTTTCTGGGCATTTAATGTGCAGATTTCAAATTTGAACTACAAGCACACGCTCCAGTGCACCAAATTTGGTTGAAAAATCACATGTGTGTCTTTGGGTGAATTTATAGGTCCCATGCAAGAAATGGGAATGAAACTCAAACATCTGGGCGTCGTGGCTCGGCCGGAAAGATTGAGAAACTTGGTTTTTTAATTAATGTAATTCAAAAACATGCCTGAAAATCATGAAACTTGGATGTGCCATGACATGGCACCAATATGGTGTGGTACATTTTTTGGCCGAATTGGGACAAGATTGGTGTAAGCTTCTTGCAAACCGAAGCTTCCCTTGAGAAGGCTCATGGTTCTGAGAGAGAACGTGTCGCCTCTGTTTGCGAAACGACATATGTACACTGCCTTCTCCCGCCTTAATTTGTTTACACAGGCAGATTAGACCAAACAGAAGTATCATGCTGAATTTTGGAATTATTCCGGGTTCGTTTGGCCTTTTTAATACATTAATTGAGTTTCTGCGCATTTAATGTGCATAATTCCAATTTGAACTACAGGCACATGCTCCAGTGCACCAAAGTTGGTTGAAAAATCACATGTGTGTCTTTGGGTGAATTTATAGGTCCCATGCAAGAAACAGTGATGTAGGGTGGAACCCTAGATGGCCGATCTTTCACGAAAGGAGCGGATCCCTATGAAGAACGTGATGAACACGAGGGGAAACATGAGGGAAACACGAGGGGATCACAGAGAAATCACTCAACCAACAAGAATAGATAACACATGCGCTAGATCGATGAACACAAAGGTAAGATACAAGATCCAAAGTCAACAACGACGATACAAACGGTATCCGGTTCTTCTCCGTGAGGAGATCTTGATGGGGGCCACCCAAGAGGGGGTCTTGAATCCAAGGTGATCTTCTCCGAAGAGGGGCCGCAGTCTCTCTCGAGGAGGAGATCCGTAATGGATGAGCAAAGCTCTATCTCAACTATGAGCTAAACCAATGCTGACCCTAGAAAGAGGAAGGGGATGGAGTATATATAGTCTAGGGGGCGAAGAGGTACATGGGCTTCGGCCTTTACTGTGCGCAGACAGACGGAGCCAAAGTCCGGGCATCGGGCCGGATGTCCGGGGCTTCAGGAGGGGCCGGATGTCCGGGGCTTCAGGAGGGGCCGGATGTCCGGGCTGGGGGGCGGATGTCCGGGCTGGTGATACAAGCTTTTCGTAGGTTCTTGTGCGTGACGTCGGATTTCCGGGCGATCGGCTGGATTTCCGGGTTGGGGCCGGATGTCGAGGCCTGTAGCTGTGGATCGGCTGGGTTGGTGTTGTGGTGGACACTCCAGGGGCCGGATGTCCAGGGTCTTGGCCGGATGTCCGGGGCCTAGAAGGTAAACTTGCCCGTTTCCGTTGGTTCTCTTCATCCATGGACTTGGCGGCTTGTCCGTCTTCACGTGCATCTTCGGGAGGGTCCTCTTGACACCTGATCATGCATAGCATATCGGACTTAGGTAGTAGCTGAGGGAGTCCTGGATTAGGGGGTGTCCGGATAGCCGGACTATAACCGTTGGCCGGACTCCTCGACTATGAAGATACAAGATTGAAGACTTTGTCTCGTGTCCGGATGGGACTTTCCTTGGCGTGGAGGGCAAGCTTGGCGATACGGATACGTAGATCTCCTTCCGTTGTAACCGACTCTGTGTAACCCTAACCATCTCCGGTGTCTATATAAACCGGAGGGTTTTAGTCCGTAGGACGAACAACAATCATACCATAGGCTAGCTTCTAGGGTTTAGCCTCTCTGATCTTGTGATAGATCTACTCTTGTGCTACCCATATCATCAATATTAATCAAGCAGGAGTAGGGTTTGACCTCCATCGGGAGGGCCCAAACCTGGGTAAAAACATCGTGTCCCTTGTCTCCTGTTACCATCCGCCTAGACGCACAGTTCGGGACCGCCTACCCGAGATCCGCCGGTTTTGACACCGACATTGGTGCTTTCATTGGGAGTTCCTCTGTGTCTTCACTTGTAGGCCCGATGGCTCCTCCGATCGTCAACGACGATGCGGTCGAGGGTGAGGCTTTTCTCCCCGGACAGATCTTTGTATTCGGCGGCTTTGCACTGCGGGCTAATTCGCTTGGCCATCTGGAGCAGATCGAAAGCTACGCCCCTGGCCATCAGGTCAGATTTGGAAGCTTGAATTACACGGCTGATATCCACGGAGACTTGATCTTCGACGGATTCGAGCCACAGCCGGGCGCGCCGCACTGTCGCGAAGGGCACGATCTAGCTCTGCCGCCGGACAGTGCCTTGGAGGCCGCACCCATGACCGCTCCGACCCTTAGCTCGGAGCCGACTGCACCGATCGAGGACGGGTGGCCGGACAACGCCTCGGGGGCTGCAATCTCTACGGCGTTCGAGCCAAACACCAGCTTTACCCTCTGCGAAGCCCGTGACTCCAAGGTGCCGGACTCCTCTTCGGACCCCGAGCCCTCCGTGCCCTTGCCGGTCGAATCCAATTGGGCGCCGATCATGGAATTCACCGCCGCGGATATCTTTCAGCACTCGCCCTTCGGCGATATTCTGAATTCACTAAGGTCTCTCTCTTTGTTAGGAGAGTCCTGGCCGGATTATGGCCAACAGGATTAGGATGCGGACGACGAAGAAATTCGATGCCCACCCATCATCCACTTCGTAGCCACTGTCGATGATTTAACCAACATGCTAGACTTCGACTCCGAAGACATTGACGACATGGACGACGATGTAGGAGATGAACAGGAACCAGCGCCTATAGGGCACTGGAAAGCCACCTCATCATATGACATATATATGGTGGATACACCCAAATAAGGCAATGGCGACGGAACAACAGGGGATGACCCCTCCAAGAAGCAACCAAAGCGCCGGCATCAGCGGCACCGCTCCAAGTCCCGCTGTCGGTGTCAAAACCGGCGGATCTCGGGTAGGGGGTCCCGAAATGTGCGTCTAGGCGGATGGTAACAGGAGACGAGGGACACAATGTTTTACCCAGGTTCGGGCCCTCTTGATGGAGGTAAAACCCTACGTCCTGCTTGATTAATATTTATGATATAGGTAGTACAAGAGTAGATCTACCACGAGATCAAGGAGGCTAAACCCTAGAAGCTAGCCTATGGTATGATTGTTGTATGTTGGAGTTGTGTCCTACGGACTAAAACCCTCCGGTTTATATAGAGACCCGAGAGGGTTAGGGTTACACAAAGTCGGTTACAATGGTAGGAGATCTGAATATCCGCATCGCCAAGCTTGCCTTCCACGCCAAGGGAAGTCCCATCCGGACACGGGACGAAATCTTCAATCTTGTATCTTCATAGTCCAAGAGTCCGGCTGAAGGTATTGTCCGGCTATCCGAACACCCCCTAATCCAGGACTCGCTCAGTAGCCCCTGAACCAGGCTCCAATGATGACGAGTCCGGCGCGCAGATTGTCTTCGGCATTGCAAGGCGGGTTCCTCCTCCAAGTTCTTCATAAAAGTTTGTAAACACCAAGGATAGTGTCCGGCTCTGCAAAATAAGTTTCCACATATTGCCATAGAGAGAATAATATCAACACAAATCTAATCTGCTGACGTATCCCGTAGCGTGACATCACACCACGGCCAAGCCTTTATTCGAATCGTTTTTACTTCCCCACGTCAGCGCATTCTGCGAGGCGGTTTCCTTGGCACGTATTGTCAAAGCAGAGATCGTGTCCCCCATTTATGTGTTTCTCATCAATACGGACGTGGGTAACCCAACCGCGCCATTTATCACGGCGCTTGGGAGATAAGCGAGTTTTACAAGGCTGGTGGGGATGCATAGCCGCATCCGCCCATATAAGGGGATAAGGATCCACCTTTTTACCTATGCCTTCATCCTCCTCTGCCTATCCATCTCCTGCGCACCCGAGCTCCAGCGCCCAAGTCCGCACTTCCCACCTCAACCTTCTCCAGCAATGTCCGGAGCGGGAGGCAAGTGGATGGTCTCCTCCGTCATGGAGGGCCATGTCAAAAAGCCAAGGAAGGCCGGATACTTGTCTAACGACATCGCGCACCGGCTTCCCGAAAAGGGGCAGCTTGTCCCCACCCCAAGGCCCCATGAGAGGGTTGTATTCCTTCCCCATTTCCTCCGCGGACTGGGTTTTCCTCTCCACCCATTTGTCTGGGGGCTCATGTTCTACTACGGCTTGGATTTCCATGACCTGGCCCCGAACTTCATCCTCAACATCTTGGCATTTATCGTCGTGTGCGAGGCCTTCCTCCGCATCCGCCCCCTTTTCGGTCTTTGGCTCAAGACTTTTAATGTCGAGCCGAAGGTTGTGCGTGGTAACCAGGCGAAGTGCGGAGGCGCCATGGCGGGCAAGATAGCCAACGTCCTATGGCTCGAGGGCTCCTTTGTGGAGACCCTGAAGGGGCGGCAGTCAGGGTGGTTTTACATCACCAAGCCACGCGATCCGGAATGGATCGCAGCCTCCGAGTTCCGGTCTGGACCCCCTACGCGGCTCATGTCTTGGAAGGAGACGGGCCTGTCGTGGGGCTACAAAGAAGAGGTGACCGGACTGCAAAAATGTATCCAAACCCTGGTGAACAAGCAGCTCAAGCTTGTCAATGTAGTCCAGGTTATGCTCGTCCGCCGGATCCTCCCGCGTCAACAACGGGATTTCAATCTGTGGGAGTTCGACCCGGCGCAGCACCCTACCCTCAGCGGGCTTTTCGACACGACGTATGAAGAAGTTTGGAAGGTGCTGACCAAAGGCGCCGAGGCTCCCGCATCCTCCTCCGAGGACCGCGGCTTCAGCTCACAGCGTCACGCTGGCGAGGTGAGTCATTTTCACCTTTTACAGGACATTTGTTTCTCATAGTTTGACTCTATGTGGGATATAAACTCCCTTACCTTTGACAGGAGTGGCAGGCAAAGTCCGGACAGGTCGACTGTCCGGCTCCCTTGCCCGAAGACCCAGCAGATGCTCGTTTATCGAAGCTGCTGGCTCCGGCACCTTATGTGGTGCCGGAGAAGAAGGCCAAGAAGAAGGCCACGGGGACTCGAAAGGGTTCCCGGCGTATGGTGGTGTCGGACTCATCGTTCGACGATTCTGAGACGCACTCCTCCCGTGAAGACGAGGAGGAGGAAGAAGAAACCTCTTCCCCTCCAGCGGGGGGAGGAAAGAAGAGGAAGGCCGCCCCAACAGGGGAGGCCGAAGGGTCCAAGAGGGGGAAGACCCTTCCCCCGGACTACCTCAATGACGCCAACGAGGGCAAAGAGGAGTGGCCACAAAGGGCAAGGCGCCCGGCGGGATCGTAAGTATTCGGATACCAGAATAACTCATAGCATTCCCTTGTTGCACAACTTTTCCTTATGTCGAACGTAATTATGCAGCCCGCCTAAGGCCGGGCTCGACGAGTCGTCGAGCGGCTCCCTGGATTCGTCGGATGTGAATTCACTTTCGACGGCTACCTTCCCCCACCCTACGGACGATGCCGAAGTGTTGTCCCAACAGGTTCCAAGCCAAGAGGAGGTGGTCCTGGAGGCACCACAAGGCGACTTCCCGGACTCCAGGGGCAAAGGGGACCAGACCCCCCAGGGCTCCAAGTCCGGATTTGAGCCGGACACCGCGCTGGAATCTTCAACGGTTCCGGACCGCGGTAGGCGAACTCCTTCTGAGCCGGCGGCCTCCGTCCAACCGGAGGTGCCGGACAATCTGCTGGAGGTGCTTAACGGCGCCTCCATCGACGAGGAGCACCGTACTATTATGAGTACGATGATCCAAAAGGTTCAGTCCGCCAAGAGCGGACTGACTGAAGCTTGTGCCATCCTTCTAACAGGCTTCGAGGTAAGTGAAAAATATGTAAAACTATTACCGCATAGAGAGTAGCCCTTGATGCTCTGTTTGGCGTTCGAAAAAAAAGTCGAATAGTGGATCAAATAAATTTCGCAGGAGTCTAACAAAAAAGCGTCAATATGCGTGTGCAGGCTTCGCTGCTTGCGACCGCCGCACTGACTGCGAAGGTAGGCACCCTGAAAAAGGGTCTCGACCGGTCCGAGCAAGAGCTCGGCCTTGCCAAGCGGCAGCTCGAGGAGAAAGAAGGTAAGAGATACCTAATGGAAATATATAAAAAGATGCAATTGCAAAGAATGACAGGATTATGCTACTTATTGCAGGGGCCACAACTGAGGTGGCGACCCTCAAGCAGGCGCTGTCCGAGGCCGAGAAGAGAGCAGCTTCAGAGTGCACCGAGCGGGAGAAATTTGAGGTGCAGGCCGGCGAGGCGCAGCAAGAGCTTCAGGCTCTCATGAAAAAACATGAGAGTTTGGAGCTTGACTGGAAGACGCGAGCGTCCGAGCTCGCCGCGGCCATCGAGACTGCCAAGTCTGCCAAGGCCGAAGCCTAGAAGGCCCTCCAGGAATTGGATGCGGTGAAAAAGATAGCGGCAGGTAAGGCATTCTTTATGCAAAGCAAACATACAAAAGTAAGCTACTTATTACTTACCCGAATCCGGAGCTCTCCAGGGGCGTTCGCAGATCTTCCCCGTAGCGTATCCGATGCCGCCGCATTCTATCGAGCCAAAGAAGGCAGCTCGACGGAGAAGGTGTTCTGGTCTCAGTATGCTGAGGCTGGACACCCTGTGCCCTTGAGCGACCAGCTGAAGCAGCTGGTCGAGCTCCACAAGGCGGCCGAACAGGCCATGAAAGGCTTCATAGTTCGGCTGTGGCCTGGAGAGGCCCTGCTTGGGAGCTACCTCGGACTGGTGCAGTGGCTGGTGGAGGCCTGTCCAAGGATCGAGGTCGTCAAGCGCTCCGTATGCATCGAAGGGGCCCGGAGGGCCCTTGCCCGCGCTAAGGTGCACTCGGGCAAGCTGGACGACGAGAAACTTGTGAAGGACGGGCCTCCGCCGGGGAAAGAGCATCGCCAACCCGAGAACTATTATAAGGATGTTCTGAAGGGTGCCCGCCTTGTGGCGGATGAATATACCAAAGATATAATTTTTGAATGAACTCGCTCGTATTATCCTGTGCGCTGAAAACTTGTTCATTTGCGCTAAGCAATGCTTGTTGAATTTAAAATATTACTTTCTGTGCGGCCGTTTATCGAAAATTGAGAGATGGCCAGTCGTCGGCTTCTGCCCCCATGCCACTAGTGCTGGGGTGTTCGGGATAAACCTGAGCGCTCTTTTTCCCATGTTTGGGTCCTTCGAGGGAGGCGCTCAGTACAACGAACAAGGCAATCGGACTATAAAGCTTGAACACTCTCACTTAGCCATAGAACTCTATAATTTTAAATTTCGGCGAAGCCCTTAGTATTCGGAAGACCGAGTTCGGGGCGCTATCCATGCCTTGGCCGGACAGAGTCCGGTTCCTCGCTCTAAGCGGCATAAGTCTTTAAGGACCCGAAAAACCTCTCGAACAACGACCGGTCTCTCGCCTTATCATGACAGTCAGTTTTAGCTTTCTCTACTGAGGTGCTCAGCCCAGCTCAACTGGGGCACAATCGCAGTAGTTCTCCTAGTGCTACCTTAGCCGATATAGCGGAACGTAAGGCACCAAAACATAGGAGCCGGGCAAACCCAACTATTGACCCAAATCATGATTCTGAGCCGATGCATATAATGCTATAAGTTCGGGGTGCCGCACTTGTGAAAGTGTTCGGACTTCTCACACCATATTAAGGGGTACTGGAGCCCCTGGCGTATTTGCCGTACCACAGTGTACGGGTGCAACATGTCATTAATGAACATATATATATATATATATAAAGAGAGTAATGCAAAAGATAGACAAAAAGCTATGCATTGTTTATAAGAAGGCTGCTATCCAAGCAGAACGATACAAGTAGTGAGATAAGCAAAATAAATTGGACTATTTAACATGTCCTGTCCAGGGGCAGGCCTGCGAAATTATATTTAAAACAGGTATACTGCTCGTAATAGAGACCACCTGGGAGTTCCATAATGCGGCATGGCTTGTCTGCTTCCCTGGTTCTCGCATCGTTTGTGCGGCAGTTGAATTACCGAACAGGTCATCCGAAGTATGGAGTCCTGAAAGTAAGAGAAAATAAAGAAAGAATTCGGCAGCCCCTAGTATGGTTTAAGCCATGTTCCGGGCGTGCCGTGATGGTGCCCCTTCCCCTGCGCCCATGGTACTTTGAGAGCGTAGTTATGTACGCGAAGCACTGGTTTTGCTATTTCGCGAGGGCTGGGGTTGGGGCCGCATTGCTACACCTGCTCAGAACGTGCCAGGCGGTCTTGTTGTAGGTTACTCCGGGCACGCTTGACAGTGTCCGGCTTTTTGAAGGCCGGACTGGCGAATTGCCTGGAGAGGCTGCTTTGTACTTCTGTTGCGAGCGCTGCTGTATGCTCCTCCGTTCGGAGAGAGCGTTCGGTGTTTTCGTTTACCGTGATTACTCCTCGAGGGCCTGGCATCTTGAGCTTGAGGTATGCGTAGTGCGTTACCGCATTGAACTTTGGGAATGCGGTTCGTCCGAGCAATGCGTGATAGCCACTGCGGAACGGGACTATGTCGAAGATTAACTCCTCGCTTCGGAAGTTATCCGGAGATCCGAAGACCACTTCATGTGTGACTGAAACTGTACACTTGGTCTCTACACCTGGTATGATGCCTTTAAAGGTCGTTTTGGTGGGCTTAATCCTTGAGGGATCAATGCCCATTTTCCGCACTATATCCTGGTAAAGCAGGTTCAGGCTGCTGCCGCCGTCCATAAGGACTCTTGTGAGATGAAATCCGTCAATAATTGGGTCTAGAACCAATGCGGCGAACCCGCCATGATGGATGCTAGTGGGGTGGTCCCGCCGATCAAAAGTGATCGGGCAGGAGGACCATGGGTTGAACTTTGGGGCGACTGGCTCCAGCGTGTATACGTCCCGTAATGCCTGCTTCCGCTCCCTTTTGGGGATGTGGGTTGCGTATGTCATGTTCACCGTCCGCACTTGTGGGGGAAAACCCTTCTGTCCACTGTTGTTCGGCGGCCCGGGCTCCTCCTCGTCGTCGCTACGCAGCCCCTTGTCTCTATTATCGGCATTTAACTTGCCTGCCTGCTTGAACACCCAACAATCCCTGTTGGTGTGATTGGCTGGCCTTTCGGGGGTGCCATGTATCTGGCACAAGCGGTCGAATATTCGGTCAAAACTGGACGGGCCCTGAGTATTTCTTTTGAATGGCTTTTTCCGCTGACCGGATTTGTAGCCTGGAATCCGGCATTGACTGCCCTATCCTCGTTGTTGTCGCTGTTAGTGCGGCGTTTTTGCTTGTTCGGGCGCGACCTGCCACTTTTGTCCTTGGTATCCGAATTACCAAGGTTCTTGGTTAAGTTCTTGTTGCGAGCTAGCTAGCTGTCTTCTCCTGCGCAAAAGCGGGTCATGAATGTCGTGAGGGCTGCCATAGATTTCGGCTTTTCCTGTCCCAGGTGCCGGGCAAGTCACTCATCGCGGATATTATGCTTGAAGGCCGCTAGGGCCTCTGCGTCCGGACATTCGACTATTTGGTTTTTCTTTGTTAGGAACTGTGTCCAGAATTGCCTGGCCGATTCCTCTGGCTGCTGATTTATGTGGCTTAGGTCAACAGCGTCCGGTGGTCGCACATAGGTACCCTAGAAATTGTGAAGGAATGCGGCTTCCAGGTCCTCCCAAGAACCGATCGAATCTGCTCGCAAGCTATAAAGCCAATGCCAGGCTGGTCCCTTAAGTTTGAGTGGGAGGTATTTGATGGCGTGTAGATCATCGCCGTGGGCCATGTGGATATGAAGGAGATAATCCTCGAGCCATACCGCAGGATCTGTTGTGCCATCGTATGATTCGATGTTCACGGGTTTGAAACCCTCAGGGATTTTATGATCCATTACTTCATCTGTGAAGCATAGTGGGTGTGCGGCGCCTCTGTATTGGGCTATATCACGACGCAGCTCGAATGAGCTTTGCCTACTGTGTTCGGCCCGGCCAGATTTATTATGTCCGGAGTGACGATCCCCGTCACGTGCCGTAGGGCGCCCACGCGATCCGTAGATTGATCTTGTTTGTCTTGCATTGTCCTCCAGTATCTCTCGCAGGTCTGGCGCGTTTTCCCGTGCCTTAGCATGTTTTAGGTGGCGCCGGGGCACGACTTGAGTGGAGGGCCGAGAGGCCTCTCTGTCGCGGCCACGAGGTGGCCGGTCGGCCATGTCATGCGCTGGTGATGTAGGTGCTTCCTCCTCTAATCGGGGTAGCAGCCTGCGCTTTGGGTAACTCTTGGAGGGGTGTTCGAGTTCATACTCTTCGGCCGCAAGGACTTCAGTCCATCTGTCAGCTAGCAAATCTTGATCAGCTCTAAGCTGTTGCTGCTTTTTCTTGAGGCTGCTTGCCGTGGCTATAAGCCTGCGTTTAAAATGCTCTTGTTCGGCGGGATCCTCTAGCACGACGAATTCGTCGTCGTCGAGGCTTGCCTCGACTCCGGAGGGAGGCATGTAATTATCATCCTCAACCTCTCTGTCTGCAGCTCTCTCATGAGGGTTGGCTTCTCCATCCTCTTGCTGGAGGGGGTGTTCTTCGGCGCTATCCGGTGTATTATTATCTCCCGTGCCGGAATCACCATTTTTGCTTTGGCGGGATTTAGAGCGACGCCGTTGATGCTGGCGCTTGGGCTCTTTCTTGGATGTGTCATCCCCCGTTGTTCCATCGCCATCTCCATCTTTTGGAGTGTCCACCATATATATGCCGTATGACGAGGTGGACTTCCAGCACCCTACAGGTGCTGGTTCTTGGTCGTCTCCTGCATCGTCGTCCATACCGTCGATGTCTTCGGAGTCGAAGTCAAGCATGTCGGTTAAGTCGTCGACAGTGGCTATGAAGTGGGTGGTGGGTGGGCTTTGAATTCCTTCATCGTTCGTATCCCAACCTCGCTGACCATAGTCCGGCCAGGGCTCTCCTGATAAAGAGAGAGACTTTAGCGATTTCAGAATGTCGCCGAAGGGCGAGTGCTGAAAGATCTCCGCGGCGGTGAACTCCATGATCGGCGCCCAATCGGATTCGATCGGCAGGCGCACGGAGGGCTCGGAGTCCGGAGAGGAATCCGGCCCCTCGGAGTCACAGGCTTTGCGGAGTGCGGGACTGGTGTTCGGCTCGATCTCCTTTGAGATCGCAGCCCCCGAGGCGGTGTCCGACCACTCGTCCTCGATTGGCGCAGTAGGCTCCGAATTAAGGGTCGGAACCAAAGCGTGGGCGGCCTCCAGGGCACTATTCGGCGGCAGAGCTAGATCATGCCCATCGGGACAGTGCGGCGCGCTCGATGTGGCTCGAATCCATCGAAGATCAAGTCCCCGTGGATATCAGCCGTGTAGTTTAAACTTCCAAATCTGACCTGATGGCCAGGGGCGTAGCTTTCGATCTGCTCCAGGTGGCCAAGCGAATTGGCCCGCAGTGCAAAGCCGCCGAAGACAAAGATCTGTCCGGGGAGAAAAGTCCCACCCTGTATCGCATCGTTGTTGATGATCAAAGGAGCCATCGGGCCTAAGAGTGACGACACAGAGGAACTCTCAATGAAAGCACCAATGTTGGTGTCAAAACCGGCGGATCTCGGGTAGGGGGTCCCGAACTATGCGTCTAGGCGGATGGTAACAGGAGACGAGGGACACGATGTTTTACCCAGGTTCGGGCCCTCTTGATGGAGGTAAAACCCTATGTCCTGCTTGATTAATATTTATGATATAGGTAGTACAAGAGTAGATCTACCACGAGATCAAGGAGGCTAAACCCTAGAAGCTAGCCTATGGTATGATTGTTGTATGTTGGAGTTGTGTCCTACGGACTAAAACCCTCCGGTTTATATAGACACTGGAGAGGGTTAGGGTTACACAAAGTCGGTTACAATGGTAGGAGATCTGAATATCCGCATCGCCAAGCTTGCCTTCCACGCCAAGGAAAGTCTCATCCGGACATGGGACGAAGTCTTCAATCTTGTATCTTCATAGTCCAGGAGTCCGGCTGAAGGTATAGTCTGGCTATCCGAAGACCCCCTAATCCAGGACTCCCTCACCTGCCAAAGCAAAAACGGTGAAACCGGCACCGAAGACAATAACACCCCGGACAGTGCTGAAGACAACTCCCTCCAGCAAGATTCAGCGCAGGAGGATGGAGAAGCCCGCCCTCGTGAGAGGGCGGCAGACAGAGAGGAAGAGGATGACAATTACATGCCTCCCTCCGAAGACAAGGAAAGCCTCGACAACGATGAATTTGTCGTGCCCGAAGATCCCGCCGAACAAGAGTGTTTTAAGTGCAGGCTTATGGCCATGGCGAGCAGCCTCAAGAAAAAACAGCAACAGCTTAGAGCTGATCAAGACTTGCTAACCGTCAGATGGACTGAAGTCCTGGCGGCCGAAGAGTATGAACTCGAACGCCCCTCCAAGAGCTACCAAAGCGCAGGCTGCTACCCCGATTAGAGGAGGAAGCACCTAAACCTACATCACCAGCGCATGACACAGCCGATCGGCCACCTCGTGGCCGTGACAAAGAGACCTCACAGCCCTCCGCTCAAGCCGCACCCCGGCGTCGCTCAAAAAATACCAAGGCACGGGGAAACGCGCTAGACCTGCGCGATATGTTGGAGGACAAGGCAAGGCAAACAAGTTCGATCTACGGATCGCGTGGGCGCCCCATGACTCGAGACGATAACCGTCACGCCGGGTACGGCAAATCCGGCCAGGCCGAACACAGCAGACAAAGCTCATTTGAGCTACGTCGTGATATAGCCCAATACAGAGGCGCCGGACACCCACTATGCTTCACGGATGAAGTAATGGATCATCAAATCCCAGAGGGTTTCAAACCCGTAAACATCGAATCATACGATGGCACAACAGATCCTGCGGTATGGATCGAGGATTATCTCCATATCCACATGGCCCGCGGTGATGATCTACACGCCATCAAATACCTCCCACTAAAGCTTAAAGGACCACCTCGGCATTGGCTCAACAGCATGCTGGCAGAATCAATTGGCTGTTGGGAGGACCTAGAAGCCGCATTCCTCGACAATTTCCAGGGCACCTATGTGCGACCACCAGACGCCGATGACCTAAGCCACATAATTCATCAGCCAGAGGAATCACCCAGACAATTCTCGACACGGTTCCTGACCAAGAAAAATCAGATCGTCGACTGTCCGGATGCAGAGGCCCTAGCATCCTTCAAACATAACATCCGTGACGAGTGGCTTGCCCGGCACCTAGGACAGGGAAAGCCGAAATCCATGGCCGCCCTCATGACACTCATGACCCGCTTTTGCGCGGGAGAAGACAGTTGGCTAGCTTGTAGTAATAACATGACCAAGAGCCCTGGTAATTCGGATACCAAGGGCAGCAATGACAAGTCGTGTCGCAACAAGCACAAGCGCCGCATTAACGGTGACAGTGCTGAGGACACGACAGTTAACGCCGGATTCAGAGGCTCTAAACCCGGTCAACGGAAAAAGCCATTCAAGAGAAATACTCCGGGCCCGTCCAGTTTGGACCGAATACTCGATCGCTCGTGCCAGATATATGGCACCCCTGAAAAGCCAGCCAATCACACCAACAGGGATTGTTGGGTGTTCAAGCAGGCAGGCAAGTTACACGCCAAAAACAGAGACAAGGGGCTACATAGCGATGACGAGCAGTAGCCCCGGCCGCCGAACAATAGTGGACAGAAGGGTTTCCCCCCACAAGTATGGACGGTGAACATGATATACGCAACCCACATTCCCAAGCGGGAGCAGAAGCGTGCACTCGGGGACGTATATGTGTTAGAGCCAGTCGCCCCAAAGTTCAACCCATGGTCCTCCTGCCCGATCACTTTTGATCGAAGGGACCACCCCACTAGCATCCGTCATGGTGGATTCTCCACATTGGTTCTTGACCCAATCATTGACGGATTTCACCTCACTAGAGTCCTTATGGACGGCGGCAGCAGCCTGAACCTGCTTTATCAGGATAAAGTGCGGAAAATGGGCATAGATCCCTCAAGTATTAAACCCACAAAAGCGACCTTTAAAGTCGTCATACCAGGTGTAGAGGCCAACTGTAATGGCTCAGTTACACTCGAAGTGGCCTTCGGATCCCCTGATAATTTCCGAAGCGAGGAGTTAATCTTCGACATAGTCCCGTTTCGCAGTGGCTATCACGCACTGCTCGGACGAACCGCATATGCAAAATTCAATGCGGTGCCGCACTACGCATACCTCAAGATCAAGATGCCAGGCCCTCGAGGAGTCATTACGGTCAATGGAAACACCGAACGCTCTCTCTGAACGGAGGAGCATACGGTGGTGCTGGCAGCTGAAGTACAGAGCAACCTCTCAAGGCAACTCTAATTAGTCCAGCTTTAAAACGTCCGGACACCCTCAAGCGCGCCCGGAGTAACCTACAACAAGACCGCCTGGCACGTCCCGAGCAAGCGTATCAATATGGCCCCAACCCCAGCCCTCGCGAAACTACGAAATTAGTACTACGCGTACAAAATTATGCTCTGAAAATCCCATGGGCACAGGGGGAGGGGCACGTCCACGACATGCCCTAAATGCGGCTCGACCGCACTAGGGGCTCCCGATTTTGCCAATTTTTTTTCTTAATTTCAGGACTCCATCATACGAAAGGCCCGTCCGGCAGTGCAATCGCCGAACACACGATGCAACAACCAAGGAGGTAGGAAGCTACGTCAAATTCTCAGGTGGTCTCTATAACGAGCAACATATACTTGTCTTACATATCATCTCGCAGCTCGCCCCCGGAGGGGACATGTCAAATAGTCCCATTTCTTGCTCATCGCACTATTTGTATCGTTCTTCTTTTACAACACCATTTTAAAATAAACAATGCTTAGCTTCATCTTATTACCGCATTATCTATTCATTTCCTTTTAAATATATATGTTCAGTTATGACATTTAGCACCCGTACACTTTGGTACGACCAATACACCAGGGGCTCAAGCACCCCATAACACGGCGTGAGAAGTCCGAACACTTTCACAAGTGCGGCCTCCCGGTCTTATAGCATTATATGCATCAGCTCCGAATCATGTCTTTGGTCAATAGTTGGGTTTGCCCGGCTCCCATGTTTTGGTACCTTACGTTCCGCTATATCGGCTAAGGTAGCGCTGGGAGAACTAATTCGATTGTGCCTCAGTTGAGCTGGGCCTAAGCACCTCAGTAGGGAAAGGTAAAACTGACTGTCATGATAGGGCGAGAGCTGGTTGCTGTTCGGGAAGGTTTCGAGTCCTTAAAGACTTATGCCGCTTAGAGCGAGGAGCCGGCTTTGTCCGGCCTAGGCGTGTATAGCGCCCCGAACTCGGTCTTCCGAATACTAGGGGCTTCGCCGAAATTTAAAATTATAGAATTCTATGGCTAAGTGAGAGTGATAACGCATTATAGTCCGATTGCCTTGTTCGTTGTGCTGAGCGCCTCCCTCGAAGGACCCAAGAATGGGAAAAGGAGTGCTCAGGTTTGTCCCGAACACCCTAGCACTCGTGGCACGGGGGCAGAAGCCGATGACTCGCCATCTCTCAAATGTAATAAACGGCCACACAGAAGGTAATATTTTAAATTAAACAAGCGTTGCATAGCGCATTTGAACAAGTTTTCAGCGCACACGATAAAATGAACAAAGTTTCTCTCAAATATTACATCTTTCAAGCACTCATCCGCCACAAGGCGGGCACCCTTCAAGACACCCTCATAATACATCTTGGGGTGGCGATGCTCCTTGCCCTGCGGCAGCTCGTCCTTCACAAGCTTCACGGCATCCAATTTGCCCCAGTGCACCTTAGCACGGGCAAGGGCCCTACGGGCACCCTCGATGCAGATGGAGCGCTTGACGACCTCAAGCCTCGGACAGGCGTCCACCAGCCGCCTCACCAGCCCGAAGTATCTCCCAGGCAGGGCCTCTCCAGGACACAATCGAACAATAAAGCCCTTCAGCGCCTGTTCGGCCACCTTGTGGAGCTCGACCAGTTGCTTCAACTGGTCGCTCAAAGGCACCGGGTGTCCGGCCTCAGTGTCGGTGTCAAAACCGGCGGATCTCGGGTAGGGGGTCCCGAATTGTGCGTCTAGGGGGATGGTAACAGGAGACAGGGAACACAATGTTTTACCCAGGTTCGGGCCCTCTTGATGGAGGTAAAACCCTACGTCCTGCTTGATTAATATTGATGATATGGGTAGTACAAGAGTAGATCTACCACGAGATCAAGGAGGCTAAACCCTAGAAGCTAGCCTATGGTATGATTGTTGTATGTTGGAGTTGTCCTACGGACTAAAACCCTCCAGTTTATATAGACACCATAGAGGGTTAGGGTTACACAAAGTCGGTTACAATGGTAGAAGATCTGAATATCCGTATCGCCTAGCTTGCCTTCCACGCCAAGGAAAGTCCCATCCGGACATGGGACGAAGTATTCAATCTTGTATCTTCATAGTCCAGTAGTCCGGCTACCCGAGCACCCCCTAATCTAGGACTCCCTCAGTAGCCCCTGAACCAGGCTTCAATGACAACGAGTCCGGCGCGCAGATTGTCTTCGGCATTGCAAGGCGGGTTCCTCCTCCAAGTTCTTCATAAAAGTTTTGTAAACACTAAAAGTAGTGTCCGGCTCTGCAAAATAAGTTTCCACATATTGCCATAGAGAGAATAATATTAACATAAATCTAATCTGCTGACGTATCCCGTAGCGTGACATCACACTATGGCCAAGCCTTTATTCGAATCGTTTTCACTTCCCCACCTCAGCGTATATTGCGAGGCGGTTTCCTTGGCACGTCTTTTCGAAGCAAAGATCGTGTCCCCCATTTACGGGATTCTCATCAATACGGACTGGGTAACCCAACCGCGCCATTTATCATGGCGCTTGGGAGATAGGCGAGTTTTACCAGGCTGGTGGGGACGCATAGCCGCATCCGCCCATATAAGGGGATAAGGATCCACATTTTTACCTAAACCTTCTTCCTCCTTTGCCTATCCATGGGGATGATCATAGCATGCTCCGCATCATCTCCCCTCCCTTGGGAAAGATCCGACCTCGGATCGAAATCCTCATCACCATGGTACGGGGAGATATCTTAGATGTTGAAGATGTCGCTCACGGAGTACTTGTCGCGTGGGATGTCGATCTTGTATGCGTTGTTGTTGTAGCATGCAAGCACCTTGAAGGGTCCATCCGCTCGGAGTAGTAGCTTGGACTTGCGTTCATTGGGGAAGCGATCGTTGCGAAGGTGTAGACACACAAGATCTCCAACATGGAACATCATGGGTTGCTTGTTGACGTTGAGCTTGGTCGTGAGTTGTTGTACTTGGCGCTCGATGGTGTTCCTTGTATCTTCATGCATCTTCTTGAGGAAGTTGACTCGGGCACTCGCGTCCATGTTTGTGCGCTCTTGTAGCAGTAGAGGTAGAATGTCCACTGGGGACAATGGGTTGAAGCCATAGATGACCTCGAAGGGGGACTTGCCGGTAGTCGAATGTCTTGCACGATTGTAGGCGAACTCGGCGATGGGTAGGCACTCTTCCCACTCCTTGATGTTCTTCTTTATCAACACGCATAGTAGAGTGGAGAGCGTACGGTTGGTCGGCTCTGTTTGGCCGTCGGTTTGTGGATGGTATGCCAAAGAGAACAAGAGCTTGATTCCGAGCTTGGCGCACAAGGTCTTCCAAAAGTAACTCAAGAACTTGATGTCGCGGTCCGAGACAATCGTCTTTGGCACTCCATGAAGGCGCAAGATTTCCCTACAAAACAAATTTGCAACATGTGAAGCATCGTCTATCTTGTTGCAAGGAATGAAATGAGCCATTTTGGAGAAACAGTCCACAACAACAAAAACAGAATCCTTGCCATTTCGAGTTCTAGGAAAACCAAGCACAAATTCCATGCTAATATCTTCCCATGGTTGATATGGAATTGGAAGTGGCATATAGAGGCCATGAGATTTGGCTTTAGACTTAGCTTTGCGGCATGTAGAACATCGGTTGGTGAAGCGATTGACGTCGCGAAACATCTTGGGCCAAAAGTAGTTCTTTGAGAGCGTAGCAAATGTCTTGTTGTGTCCAAAGTGTCCCATGAGTCCGCCTCCATGAGATTCCTACAAAAGCAACAAACGAAGAGAGGACTCGGGGATGCAAAGTTTGTTAGCTCTCATAAGATATCCATCTTTGATGCAATATCGATCCCAAGAAGTATGCGTCAAACACTTGGCATAAGGAATAGCAAATGTAGGATCATGCTCATACAAGTCTTTTATGTGCTCAAACCCAATGACATTTAACTCAAGTTGAGTGACAAGCATGCATATACGGGAAAGCGCATCCGCCACAACATTTTCCTTACCCTTAATGTATTTGATCACATAAGGAAATGACTCAATAAATTCACTCCACTTAGCATGACGCTTGTTCAACTTAGTTTGACCCTTAAGGTATTTAAGCGTTTCATGGTCGGTATGGATGATGAACTCATGAGGGCGAAGGTAATGTTCCCATTCACGCAAAACTCGCACTAAAGCATATAGCTCTTTGTCATAGATGGGATAATTTAGTTGCGCTCCAGAGAGTTTCTCACTAAAGTATGCAATGGGGCACTTCTCTTGTGTTAACACACCTCCTATGCCATTACCACTAGCATCACAATGAATTTTGAAAGGTTTGTCAAAGTTGGGTAATGCAAGCATGGGAGCATGAGTAAGCAAATTCTTAAGCTCATTGAAAGCGATATCTTGGGATGTTCCCCAAAAAAACGGTGCATTTTTCTTACTCAAAGCATGCAAAGGTGAAGCAATGGTGCTAAAATCCTTCACAAATCTATGGTAGAAACCGGCTAAACCAAGAAAACTACGCACTTGTGGCAAATTGGTTGGTTGGGGCCAAGTTTTAATAGCATTGATCTTAGATTCATCAACATGAACACCCTTAGAAGATACTACGAAACCCAATAAAACAAGCTTATCAACACCAAAGAGGCATTTTTCCATATTAGCATAAAGTTGCTCTTTTCGAAGAGTTTGTAGCACGGTGTGAAGGTGGGTGACATGCTTTTTGAGAGATTTGCTAAACACAAGGATGTCATCAAAGTAGACAACAACAAATTCACCAATGTAAGGGCGAAACACATAATGCATAAGACGCCTGAAAGTACTGGGTGCTTCCGATAAACCCATAGCCATGACTAACCACTCATATAGACCAAACTTTGTTTTGAAAGCAGTTTTCCATTCATCACCCTCTTGTATGCGGATTTGATAGTAACCACTTTCAAGATCAATTTTGGAAAAGATAGTGGCACCACTAAGTTCATCAAGCATATCATCAAGGCGTGGAATGGGGTACCTATATCGAACGGTGATAGCATTGATAGGTCTACAATTGGAATACGTGCGAAAGCTACTGTCTCGTTTTGGCACAAGAATGACCGGTACGGCACAAGGACTCAAACTTTCACGCACATGTCCATGGTCTATGAGATGCTTTACTTGCCTTTGTTTTTCTTTGGTTTCTTCGGGATTGACACGGTAGGGAGCTTTGTTGGGAAGCAGCGCTCCGGGAATGAGATCGATTCGGTGCTCAATGCCTCATAGTGGAGGTAGGCCCGGAGGTAGCTCATCGGGGAAAACATCTTGGAATTGCTGCAATAAAGAAGATAACACCAAAGGTAGATCGTGAGAGTTGTTAGTTTTTGGTGCCTCGTCCTTGCACAATAAGACATAGTGTAGGACACTTGATGGGTTCTTACACACTCCTCTAATCTCACGTTTGGTGGCAAAGAGAACGAAATTTTTCTTGTCGCTCATCGTGGAGGCACTCAATTTGGGCTTGTGGCGCTCACTCTCTTTTTGGTGGTTCGCTCTCTCACTATTTTCTCCATGATGGGTGTTTTGCTTGTCGGCGAGCACTTGGCTTGGAGACATAGGACGTAGCACAAATTCCTTCCCTTTCATCTTGAAGCTATAGTGATTTGTACGCCCATTGTGAATGACACCTTGGTCAAATTGCCATGGCCGTCCAAGAAGGAGGTGGCAAACGGTCATCGGAAGGACATCACATTCCAAAGTGTCTTCATAGGCGCTGATCTTGAAAGAGACTTGTACCCTATGCTCGACTTGTATGGTGCCGGTGTCGCTTAGCCATTGAACCTTGTAGGGGTGAGGGTGCTTCATCTTGACCAATTGGAGTTTGGAGCATAGTACTTCACTTGCTAAGTTATGGCAACTACCTCCATCGATGATGACCTTGACGGAACGTCCATTGATGCCGGCCTTTGTGTGGAAGATATGGCATCTTTGATCTTCATCTTGTTGATGTTGAAGAGTCAAGACCTTGGAGACAACAAGAGCAGGACTTGAATCTTCATCACAAAAGACTAGATCATCTTCGTCTTCATTGTTCACTTGTCGGTGCATGGCCACTTGCTCAAGAGCTTCCATTTCTCCTTCACTCATGGAGTCGTTGGTTCCATCGTCGTTGAGGATCATGGTGCGCTTGTTTGTGCACGAAGGACTTGTGGCCTCGGCCTCCACATGTGAAGCATTTGATGGAACTTGACTTGATGGTCTCATCGGTTGGAGTAGACGATGATGAAGCTTTATTGAAGTTGCTTGTAGTAGGAGGACGACTTGAGCTTGTCGAAGCTTTCTTGTAACTTGACTTGTCGCCGTTGCTTGTGGATGGCTTTGTTGAGTTAGAAGGTGTTGGAGTCGTCGAAGCTTGATTGTTGGAGAAGCCGTAGGACTTGGATGAGAACTTGGCATACTTGAAGTCGTCTTGTACTTGTCGTTCCGCTTTGGTAGCTTGATGCACTAGCTCGATGAGGTTCGAGTATGATTGGAAGTCGGCAATCTTCTTCATAGGGTGAGTGAGTCCATTCAAGAAACGTGCCATAGTTTGCTCATCATCTTCTTTAACATTGGCTCGTATCATGGCAATCTCCATTTCCTTGTAGTACTCTTCAACGCTCTTGGTTCCTTGCTTGAGTTGTTGAAGTTTATTGAAGAGGTCGCGGTTGTAGTTGTTTGGCATGAATCGTGCTCTCATGACATCCTTCATTTGCGTCCAAGTGGTGATTGGTGGTTCATCTCTTGCCGCTCGGCGCTCAATGACTTGTTACCACCAAATGAGGATGTAGTCTTGTAATTCAAGGGATGCCATTGCGATCTTCTTCTCTTCTTCGTAGTTGTGCAAGCGGAAGATTTTGTCAACCTTCAGTGCCCATGATATGTACTCTTCGGGGTCATTGCTTCCGATAAACTTGGGCATGGTGAACTTTAGCTTGCCATATCGTTGATCTTCATTATGTTGGGGTCGGGGATGATGACGCCCATGTCGGTGAGGATTGGCAATCTCATGTTGCTCTTGGTGAGGATGATTGTCTTCCTCATGTTGCTCTTGGCGAGGACGGTGTCCATTGTCTTCTTGCTCTTGATGGACTGGACGTTCTTGTCTCTCTTGAGGAGGAGTTTGTCTATCTTAACGAGGAGCTTGTCGATCTTGACGAGGAGCTTGTCGATGCACACGTGCTTGGTAAATTCTTTCTTGAGCTTCGTCGCGAAGTGCTTCTTGATGAAGACGAGCTTGTCAGCCTCGATTGGCTACGGCACGACTTGAGTCTTGAAGGGAACGTTGCGCCTCAAGTGCTTGAGCTTCACGTAGTTGTTGTTCTTGGCGTAGCGCCTCGGCGTCTTGTGCATCTCGATGTTGTTGAGCTCGCTCCTCTTGTTCTTGTTGTCGTTGACGTTGCCGTTCTTGAGCTTGTGCGAATGCAGCTTGGTTTTGACGATGTCGATGCTCTTGAGAGTCGGTGTCGTGTAGAGGATTGCGGTTTGCTTGACGGTCTTGTCGCGCGGCACGACGAAGAGTGTTCAATGTTGGTGTACTTGAACCGGACATAGTGTCGTCGGAGTGTCGACTTGAGCGGCTCCGTCTTGAAGAGGACGAAGTTGTAGAAGAGCGAACCATCATGGTTCGGATATCTTCTTTGAGGGAACTCATGGATGTGTCGAAGTAGTCCCTTGTACGTTGCTCGGGTTGTCGTAGGTCGGTGGCGAGGTTGTCGATGTGGTCGCCCAAAGCAAGTTGTTCTTGATGCAAAGCCGATGTGCACCAAATAGTTGAGTCTTGGTGATGTAGGAAGACATGTCGTCGTCTTGCTCCAAGAAGAGTGGGTTGGTAGAAGTACTTGGCCTATCCATCATTGCAAACAAAGATATGTGAGTGGGAGACAAAGAAGAACCAATACCAAATGTACCTTGACCGAAGTTAAAAATGGATCAAAGATCACTCTAATGTGTAGCAAGGAAATAACACAATTGGTACCAATTCTTGTCGGTTCTCACACCTACACAAGTAAAAGCTTATGGTGGAGCTCGGTTAGGATGGTGGCACAAAATTTAATGCAATTGTAAGTGAGACTTAATAATGTTCGAAAAGATTCACAAATTTGCAAATGCAACAAGTAGACCAATAGCAAGATATGTTACATGGAAACACACTCGCAAATAGATAAGATGGGGTTATGCAACCAATTAGGGTGAGCCAAAATGTGGAATCCACCAAGATGCTCTTGTTGCACAACAATAGAGAGACGCTAGCACGATTGCACAATAGGCAGACATGAACTTGTGCACAACCTACTAAGCAAAAAATGCAACGACTTCTATCCCAAGTATGCTATATGTATGATGTTCCTATGCGTTGATCCAAGATGACCGAGTATGACAATCTTAATGTTGTATGATGCTATGGTTCTTGCTTATAAGCTCTTTGCTTATCTTTCCTCTTTTGCTTAAAAGCTTGTTTGGCTCTTTTATGATTGAGCTCTTTCTCATGCAATGCTTCACGAACCAAAATAGCAATTGTGTATGCGACTACAACTTTGTGACATAAGACATGATGCCAAGATATGTAACACGATGATGGTATGTATGCTATGGGAAGTATGAACACTAATGTGCACAAGTCACATTGCCGGCAATACTCAAAGGCTAGTCTTGATGGGTAAGCTACGCAAAAGTAAGGCTATGGGGTTATCAATGCAAATGCAAGAGAGTATGATGATATGACGATACCAAGGTGATACCAAGGTGAGGTTGATACCAAAGTGATGTAGCTGTTCGTAGTAGTCTTTGACGAAGATGAGTGGTGGTGTTTGTTGATGTCGAACCGTACCTAGATAGCGGAAACACAAAAGGACACGGAAACCACAACTCCAATTCTCAAAGCAAAATGGGTCAAAATTGTAGGAGTTTGGTAGCGGTAAAGGCTAAGGTGGTGCTATGCGGAAATGGTGGAGGTATGCGAAAGTGTAGGCACCGGAACAAATTTGGCGAGAGTTAGGCTGTAAACGGATGGGATGATGGAAGTGATGCTGTCAGGGGCCGGATGTCTGGGCTGTCGGGCCGGATGTCCGGCCTCGGGATCCGTGGACGAACTCGAAGAACACCGCGTGGAGAGGTCAAATCCGGGGCAAAATTCGGAAGATTTTGTGGATGGAATTTGGGGAAAAGGTGGGGAAAAGCTAGTTCTACTTGCAACACACGAAATCCGCGGATCAAATCCAACAAAACTTCATCACACCAACAAATCACAAAGAAAATTTTTGGGGCTATTTTTGTGGGGCAATTTTCAGATTAGGATGAAAAACAACAAAATCAAGCTAGAAAACAAAGAGAGGGGGCTCCGAAATCGTGAGCAGCGTGGCTCATGATACCAAGATGATGTAGGGTGGAACCCTAGATGGCCGATCTTTCACGAAAGGAGCGGATCCCTACGAAGAACGTGATGAACACGAGGGGAAACACGAGGGGAACACAGAGAAATCACTCAACCAACAAGAATAGATCACGCATGCGCTAGATCAATGAACACAAAGGTAAGATACAAGATCCAAAGTCAACAACGGACGAGACAAATGGTAACCGGTTCTTCTCCGTGAGGAGATCTTGATGGGGGCCACCCAAGAGGGGGTCTTGAACCCAAGGTGATCTTCTCCGAAGAGGGGCCACGCTCTCTCTCGAGGAGGAGATCTGTAATGGATGAGGAAAGCTCTATCTCAACTATGAGCTAAACCAATGCTGACCCTAGAAAGACGAAGGGGATGGAGTATATATAGTCTAGGGGGGGCGAAGAGGTACATGGGCTTCGGCCCTTTACTGTGCGCAGACAGACAGAGCCGGATGTCCGGGCGTCGGGCCGGATGTCCGGGGCTTCAGGAGGGGCCGGATGTCCGGGCTGGGGGGGGGGCGGATGTCCGGATTGGTGGTACAAGCTTCTGTAGGTTCTGGTGTGTGGCGCCGGATTTCCGGGCGATCGGCCGGATTTCTGGGCGATCGGCCGGATTTCCGGGCTGGGGCTGGATGTCCATGGCCTGTAGCTGTGGATCAGCTGGGTTGGTGTTGTGGTGGACACTCCAAGGGCCAGATGTCCGGGGCCTGGAAGGTGAACTTTCCCGTTTCCGTTGGTTCTCTTCATCCATGGACTTGGCGGCTTGTCCGTCTGCACGTGCATCTTCGGAGGGTCCTCTTGACACCTGATCATGCATAGCATATCAGACTTAGGTAGTAGCCATGTCTCGAGTAGATCATATGTGATATCACTAAGGAAGGAAGTCACCTCGTTCTCGAGAGCTCTAGCTCGTGCTCGTGTCATGGGTCCTCTTGGCTCTTGATGAGACGATGGTAGGTCCATGGGGATGATCATAGGATGCTCCGCATCAAACGGGAATGAAATTTGTCGATGTACAAAAGTAGGGGTCCCTTTTTGTACCCCTTTACTAGTGCGCGGGCAGTCGCAACTCCACGCCCGTGGCCACGCATGGCGGGGCAGAAGAAGCAAAGACTACCATAGCCGTGCTCAAGACCAGAAGCATGAAGAGCTGAGGGGCGAGGTGAAACTCCCCCCGCACGGTCCTTAACGGGGTGGCCTTCACAATCCTGGCAAGAGCCTTGTCGGGGCAACTTGCTCAACACCAGCAGAGCCATCGCCCTGGAGCCTGAGAGTTCCGACATCATCAACCACATTGGAACCAACGCTCGGGAGGCGCCTCCATGGTGGCATGCAGATCTTTGTGAAGACCAAGAACATACAATGCTAGATGAGGACCAGAAGAAGGAGACCCCCGGAAAGACCCTTGCCGGGGACACCTACGAGACCCCGGCAAGGCCCTTGCCGGGGCCCTGGCAAGACCCTTGCGGGGACATATGCGGGGCCGCAGCCAGGCCCCAACCTACCAAGGCTCCACCGCCGTTCCAACACAGCGATCAACCCGCCAACAAGGCAAGAGCCTGCATTGCGACTTGCAGCTTCCAGGGCAACTCAGCAAGCACCTACGTGGTGGCATGCAGATCTTCGTGAAGACTCTGCCACTGCGCTAACTCAGCAGCCAGCCAGCCAGCGTGCCGCTGCGTGCCTAGTCAGCCTGGACGCATGTCGGAGCGAGGCGAAGCGGCAACGGACGGGACGGGCTTCATTACCACCCCCGATAAAGCAAGAGGACACCTAAGTAGCGGATTTAATGCGTTTTGTCCTGTGATGTCAGGCGATAAACTCTACCACCGTACAACACAGCGATCATGTAGGTGCTTGCTGACCCTTGCCGGGGACACCTACGAGACCCCGGCAAGGCCCTTGCCGGGGCCCTGGCAAGACCCTTGCCGGGGACATATGCGGGGCTGCAGCCAGGCCCCCACCTGCCAAGGCTCCACCGCCGTCCCAACACAGCGATCAACCCGGCAACAAGGCAAGCGCCTGCGTGGCGACATGCAGCTTCCAGGCCAACTCAGCAAGCACCTGCATGGTGGCATGCATATCTTCGTGAAGACTCTGCCACCGCGCCAACTCAATAGCTAGCCAGCCAGCATGGCGCTGTGCACCTAGTCCGCCTGGACGTGCATCGGAGCAAGGCGAAGCGGCAACGGACGGGACGGGCTTCTATAACGCACCCGATAAATCAAGAGGACACCTAAGTAGCGCATTTAACGCGTTTTGTCCTGTGATGTCAGGCGCTAAACTCGACCACCCTACAACTTTCCACCTCCCATGTGCCACTGTGGTAGCCCCTTTTGACTATAAAAGGAGGCCTACGGCATACTGAGAGAGGATTCAGACTTTTTTGACCCTACACGCTTGGTAGCTAGTCCAAGAACACCAGATAAACACAAGCTAGCAGGAGTAGGGTATTACGCATCACTTGCGGCCCGAACCTGGATAAATATCCCGTGTTGATCCCTTAAACCCGCTCTTTCCACACCCCCGCGCCCGCCGACCGTAGAAGGGATTCCCCGTGATCCCAGAGGTGTCGTTTCAACCGACATATTTGGCGCGCCAGGTAGGGGCGCAAGCTATGAAAATCTGGTTTTAATGTCAGCGCACCGACTTCTTCATGGGGATGGATCGAGAGGAGAAGGCGACGTCTATCATCTGCCCTCTGGCACCGTCCGTAGCCGCGACAGCCATCCGCATGGCCACGAAAAGCTAAGCCACGCAAAGTTTTGAGTAATTTCTGTCTTCCTCGAAAGATCCCGCTCCTTGTATGGGAAACCCGCACGCAATGGGACCCTTCCGCTATTGGCAACACCCTTGCTCTGTTTTGAGCCCGCTCAACAGTTCAAGCGGCTGCGCTGAGAACGGCAAGGTGGCCTACTCGCTACCAGCAGCGCTCTTGTTCTGTTTCGAGCCCGCTCGACAGTTCAAGCGACCGTGCTGGGGGCGCCAAGGTGGCTTGCCCGGTAGCAAGCGACCCCCGGCGGGCTGCTAAGGATACGTCCTCAAAGCACCCCGGCATGGGTTTACGCGCCGGCAGCCTTATCCAACCAAGCGTAGGGTGCAAACATACAAAGAAGGATCTAACAGGAAGATAGCGTGGTTGATCTTAAAGTACTGCAAAGTTATATTACATCAAGTAATCGCTGTGGTTCGAACTTAAGATAAAATTGTCTTGATCTTTAACTCGCAACAGTGACGAGAAATGGGGTGCCTAGTTCCGGCGCTGGCCCTCCACCCTCTTGACTCTATCGACGCAGACAATGATGTGCTTGATACGCTCCTTGAGCACTTCGAGGTCCATCTCCTCCGGCAAGCTCTCCAACGCGTCGGCGTAGTTGACGGTGGGGGTTCTAGAATGCCACCTTGGTGAGCACCTTGGTCAGGGCGCCCCGGCAGAGCCTCCGGGCCTCGTTGGCCAGATAAGCTGCCCGGTTGGAGCGGAGCTGCTCCAGGGCGTCGAGGATGCACTCGAAGAACAAGGTCAGCCTGACGTTGGGGCTTGTGTTCCTATCCTCGGAGAGCTTGACGTCTGGCATGCCCATGATGCTAGCTGGGCGGTGAGTTTCCCTGCGACGTCGACGAGGAGGCTGATCCAGAGGTTCACGCCCTTCGCATACTCCTCATACTCGGCAGCACCGTCCCTCCGCAGCAGTTTCTCCTCCTCCAGGTCCTTGTTCAGGGTCTCCTCGCGAGCCCCAGGCTCTGAAAGCTTCCCCTCCAAGCCCTCCAGCTTCAGCTTCAGATCATTGATGGAGTCGTTGGCCTTGGAGAGTAGCCCGGCCTTGCATAGGACTGTGGCCAGAACTTCCGCCAAAGCGCCGTTGGCCGCGTCCCTCTCCTCCGTCACCTCCAAGACCTATTTCTTCAGCCCATCCTGCTCCACCTCCAACTCTTTCACCTTGTCGGTGTGGACCAGGGCCTGAGCATTGAGTGCCTCCTTGTGCCTCTGCTCCAGCTCCTGGGTCTGCTGCATGACGAGCTTCTCGACCTCCTCATCCTTGCCGCGGAGTGTGGCGGCCAGCGCCTCCTCACGGGCGGCAAGGTCCTCCTCCTGGGAATTCAGCTGAGCCTGGTGCCGGTGCCGAGCGGCCTCGTCCTTGGCGGCCTATTCCTTCGCTGCCTCCTGGGCCTTCTCGATGTCCGCCTGCTTCGGGATGAGCTCCTGTTCGCGTTCGGCCAGCAAATCATGGGCAACCTTCAGTTATTCGTGGGCCTTGCACAACCAAGCCTGCGTCTCGGCGACGCGCTCTTCAAGATCCGCCTCTGCCTTGTCCGCCGCCGCCATCCTGGATTTTGCCTTGTCTAGGCGGACATGCTAGAGCGGCTGGAGCTTTTGGAAGTTAACGCTCATGGACCGAAGGAGCTGCTCCTCTTGGGAACCGCCGCTACCGGCGCTCCGTTCGTCAACAACCTCAAGACCGGCGGCGGCGAGCGCCTCGTCATCGAACACCTCCCCCTTAGTTGGCGCCCTCGTGCTCGCCTTCCTGGGAGGTGGACGAACAGGTTGTCGACTCCTTCAAGTACTTGCCCGAGCCGAAGGCAGCAGAGGAGGAAGGTTGGTCGTCAACCACCCCCTCCTCGGCAGGCCCCTTACCGGCCTCCTCGGTAGCGGCCTTGCCGGCCTCCCTAGCAGGCCCCTTGGCGGCCTCTTCAGCGGTGGCCTTGGCGGCCTCCTCGACGGCAATCTTGTCGGCCTTAGCCTCGGCATCCCTGGCGACCTCTTCGATAATAGTGTCAATATCCTGCCGGTCCACCGAGGAAGGGTCTGGATACCAAGAAGGGGAATGAGACAGGGCCGAGGTCAAGGTTCAAAAAAGGAGAAGAAAGAACAGGGACGGGAAGTAAGCAACTCACCCTCACCAGGCTGGGAAGAAGTGGCGCCCTCCACGCCAACATTCATTGCCGGGGCAGAACCACCGGCACCCAAGCTCGCCTCCTCCTCCTCCATATGCATGGGCTCGGTGGTGGATGCCCTTGCCGGGGACGCCCCTCTGGGCGGCGTAGTCAAGGGGGAGGCGTGTTGGGAGTGGCCCTCGGTGGCTCCTCCTGCTGCCGTTCTCCTCCTGCAAACCCGGCAAGGTCAGCATCAAGAATTCACACCCCAATGTTCATCAGTGGAGGAGTGAGTGATGAGCTAATGCTGGGGGCTGAAGTGGGGGCTACGTCGGGGGCTGCTGTCCGGGCTACTATCCACCAACACCGGCGTGCGTGAAGTACCCGCCAGGGGCCCGTCGCCCGCCGAGGCCTTGGCCCTCTTCGCCACCCTTTGGGCCAGCGTCTCCGCATCCCTGTCAAGACAACATCAAATCAAATGAGGATATCATAGGCGCAAGGTCAGGAGGTGCTAGGGCTAAAATACTTACTCGTTCTCCACCTCCTCCTCCACTGACTTCCTCTTCCTCTTCGGGCTAAAAGACTCGAGGTCGAATTCGGCCTCCAGGGTGTTGTCCTAGGGAGAGGGAGAAGGGGATGGGGTCCGGCGCCGCTTGGACGAGGAGGAGGCAGTCGCCGTCTTCTTCGCCACCGCGGCCCTCACCGCCTTCTGCGCTGTCGCGGCCTTCATCGCTCTCGTCTGGCACACAAGTTGCTCCTGAGTTGGTTGCCGCTGTGCGGTCCTGCCGGGCCGGACCGGCTCGCCGGAGCTGGCCTGGTGCAGGACGCGTTCCTCCCCGCGGACGGAGGGTCGTCCGCTTCGGCTTCCTCTTCGGGCGACTCCTCGCCTGAATCTTCAATAAGGGGGGCCCGGCGCCGGCGCCACTGGCCTTCCCGGCAGACTCCGCCCACTGGGCGAGCTCCTTCTCCTCCGCGGCCGCGTTGGCCTCGTCCTCCACGGCACCGGCGCTGCCGGCCTCCAGCGCTGCCTCCACCGCCCTGGCGGTGATGTAATCCAGCTCCTCCTTGGTGGTGTCGCGAATGAGCTTCGTCTCGTCGCGAACATAGCTCTCCGATAAGTTATCGAAGAACTCCTGCACTTTCTCTACTGGTGGCTCGGCCCAGGCCGGGTCGACACCGTGCGCGTTGAAGTCCGGCAACATAGCGATAATGGCGGAGTGGCGAGGGGTGTTGCTCAGCGGGACCACTCCCGCCGGCAACCCAAACAGGGGCCCCTAGACAGCCTTGCCGGACTTCGCGGCCATGCCGGTCCTCTTAGCCCAGCCGTCGTCGCCCACATTGAGCTGGAAGAGCCTCTGGCAAAAATGGACGTGCCCCGTCACCGTGAAGTTATGCTTCAGGCCAGGGCGGAGCCTCATGATGTCGGCCGCATTCCTGAAGTCCCAGGCCGGCCTCCCCTTGTTGTGTAGTGGGGCGATTCGGCGACAGATGAAATCCGCCCCAATCATCTCGAGGGTGAGCCTGACCGTGGTGAGGCGATGGATCCTGGTGGTGGCGACAAAGAGCTTCTTGTCATTGGCGTTGAGGTCGCTCCAACCCCTGCGGCGGGTCGACGGGCTCTGACGAACTCGACAGAACTCCCACGGATCCTCCTCCTTGATCCAGAGCCATCGGCCCTGCCACTCCTCCCACCTCTCCTTCTGGGCACCCTCCGGGTACGTGCCCTTCTCCTGGGCCCTCGGGATCCAGGCGATGATCCCATAAATGGCATCCCCTGGCTGGATACGGGGATAGAAGTAGTGGCGGAAGAGCGACGTGCTAGAGAGCACTCCGGCAAAGCCCCCGCAGAGATGGGAGAAGAGAGCCATACACGGCACAGCATTCGGTGTGAAGTCAAGGAGGTGGAAGCCGTAGGTGTACATGATGTCGTTGAAGAAATCGGAGAAAGGGGGGCAGAGTGCGGAAGAAAAGTAATCGATGAAGAAGGGATACCGATTTGGGCCGGCCTTGGCGAAATCAGAGGGATGACATGCGTGGCAGGGTGTCCCATCGTTGCCCTCCCCCACAAGGGCTTGAAGTAGTCCCTGATGTGGACCGCATCGACTATCGAGGGGAAGTAGGCGTGTTGCGTCCACAGCACCGCCAGCTCACTCTCCGGCGCCTCCTTCTCCCCAGCGTCCTTGGCCGCTCCCTTACCCTTGGTGGTTTTGGGTGCCATGGCGGCTGGAAGAGGGCGAAGAATCAAGAACAATGGGGGCACGGCGGCGGCGAGCAAGGGCAAGAGTTTTGAATCTTTCACCTGAGGAAGAAGAGGGGAACGGCGGTTCTGAGATTGGAGAAGGCCAGGGGGTAAATGAGAAGTGCGCCTGCGGTTTTTCCTTTTTATGGGGAAGGCGCGGGCCGCCTCTTTACCACGATGTGACGCATGCGTGCAGCAACCGCCCCACGCACGACCCCCACGTCATGCATTCAACACGGGTCGTGGGGAAGTGCAACGAGCGAGGGAGTTACCGCAGTAAAAACTCCGCCGCGCACATGCCCGCGCACCATTCTGGGCCTAGCCCAATAATGCCCCGCGCTTATGTGTGGCCCAGGCCCGGGAGCTCCTATCGGTGTACAAAAGTAGGGATCCCTTTTTGTACCCCTTTACTTGTGCGCAGGCAGTCGCAACCCCACGCCCGTGGCCACGCTTGGTGGGGCAGAAGAAGCAAAGATTACCAGAGCCGTGCTCAAGACCAGAAGCATGAAGAGCTGAGGGGCGAGGTGAAACTCCCCCGGCAAGGTCCTTGCCGGGGTGGCCTTCACAGCCCCGGCAAGTGCCTTGCCGGGGCAACTCGCCCAACACCAGCAGAGCCACCACCCTTGAGCCTGAGAGTTCTGACGTCATCAACCACATTAGAACCAAGCCTTGGGAGGTGCCTCCATGGTGGGATGCAGATCTTTGTGAAGACCAAGAACATACAATGCTAGATGAGGACCAGAAGAAGGAGACCCCCGGAAAGACCCTTGCCGGGGATACCTACGAGACCCCGGCAAGGCCCTTGCCGGGGCCCTGGCAAGACCCTTGCGGGGACATATGCGGGGCCGCAGCCAGGCCCCAACCTACCAAGGCTCCACCGCCGTTCCAACACAGCGATCAACCCGCCAACAAGGCAAAAGCCTGCATTGCGACTTGCAGCTTCCAGGGCAACTCATCAAGCACCTACGTGGTGGCATGCAGATCTTCGTGAAGACTCTGCCACTGCGCTAACTCAGCAGCCAGCCAGCCAGCGTGCCGCTGCGTGCCTAGTCAGCCTGGACGCATGTCGGAGCGAGGCGAAGCGGCAACGGACGGGACGGGCTTCATTACCACCCCCGATAAAGCAAGAGGACACCTAAGTAGCGGATTTAATGTGTTTTGTCCTGTGATGTCAGGCGATAAACTCTACCACCGTACAACTTTCCACCTCCTGTGTGCCACTGTGGCAGCCCCTTTTGACTATAAAAGGAGGCCCGTGGCATACTGAGAGAGGATTCAGACTTTTTGGTCCCTACACGCTTGGTAGCTAGCTCAAGAACACCAGATAAAACACAAGCTAGCAGGAGTAGGGTATTACGCATCACTTGCGTCCCGAACCTGGATAAATCTCCTGTGTTAATCCCTTAAACCCGCTCTTTCCACAGCCCCGCGCCCGCCGACCGTAGAAGGGATTCCCCGTGATCCCATAGGTGTCATTTCCACCGACAAAATTCAAACATCTGGGCGTCGTGGCTCGGCCGGAAAAATTGAGAATCTTGGTTTTTTAATTCCTGTAAATCCAAAACACACCTGAAAATCATGAAACTTGGCATGGTGTCATGACATGGCACCAACATGCTGCGGTAATTTTTTTGGCCGAATTGGGACAAGCTTTGGTGTAAGTTTCTTGCAAACTGGAGCTTCCTGCAAGAAGGCATGTGGTTCTGAGAGGGAACTTGTCACCTCCGTGTGTGAAACAACATACGTACACTGCCTTCTCCCGCCTTAATTTTTTACGCAGGCAGATTAGACCAAATAGAAGTATTGTGCTAAATTTTGGAATTATTCCGGGTTCGTTTGGCCTTTTTTATACATTAATTGAGTTTCTGCGCATTTAGTGTGGATAATTCAAATTTGAACTGCAAGCGCATGCTCCAGTGCACCAAAGTTGGTTGAAAAATCACATGTGTGTCCTTGAGTGAATTTCCAGGTCTGATGCAAGAAATGGGAATGAAATTCAAACATCTAGGCGTCGTGGCTTGGTCGGAAAGATTGAGAAACTTGGTTTTTAGTTCTTGTAAATCCAAAACACGGCTGAAAATCATGAAACTTGGCATGGTGTCATGACATGGCACCAACATGCTGCGGTAATTTTTTTGGCCGAATAGGGACAAGCTTTGGTGTAAGTTTCTTGCAAACCGGAGCTTCCCTCAAGAAGGCTCGTGGTTCTGAGAGGGAACGTGTCACCTCCGTGTGCGAAACGACATACGTACACTGCCTTCTCCCGCCTTAATTTTTTCACACAGGCAGATTAGACCAAATAGAAGTATCGTGCTAAATTTTGGAATTATTCCGGGTTCGTTTGGCCTTTTTTATACATTAATTGAGTTTATGTGCATTTAATGTGCATAATTCAAATTTGAACTACAAGCACATGCTCCAGTGCACCAAAGTTGGTTGAAAAATCACATGTGTGTCCTTGGGTGAATTTCTAGGTCCCATGCAAGAAATGAGAATGAAGTTCAAACATCTGGGCGTCGTTGCTCGGTCGGAAACATTGAGAAACTTGGTTTTTCATTCTTGTAAATCCAAAACACGGCTAAAAATCATGAAACTTGGCATGGTGTCATGACATGGCACCAAGATGTTGCGGTAATTTTTTTGGCCGAATTGGGACAAGCTTTGGTGTAAGCTTCTTGCAAACCAGAGCTTCCTTCAAGAAGGCTCGTGGTTCCGAGAGGGAACGTGTCACCTCCGTGTGCAAAACGACATACGTACACTGCCTTCTCCTGCCTTAATTTTTTTACACAGGAAGATTAGACCAAATAGAAGTATCGTGCTAAATTTTGGAATTATTCCAGGTTTGTTTGGCCTTTTTATACATTAATTGATTTTCTGGGCATTTAATGTGCGCAATTCAAATTTGAACTACAAGCACATGCTCCAGTGCACCAAAGTTGGTTGAAAAATCACATGTGTGTCCTTGGGTAAATTTGTAGGTCCCATGTAAGAAATGGGAATGAAATTCAAACATTTGGACGTCGTGGCTCGGCTGGAAAGATTGAGAAACTTGGTTTTTTAATTCCGGTAAATCCAAAACACTCCTGAAAATCATGAAACTTGGCATGGTGTCATGACATGGCAACAACATGATGCGGTAATTTTTTTGGCCGAATTGGGACAAGCCTTGGTGTAAGCTTCTTGCAAAGCGGAGCTTCCCTCGAGAAGGCTCGTGGTTCCGAGAGGGAACATGTTACCTCCGTTTGTGAAACGACATACGTACACTGCCTTCTCCCGCCTTAATTTTTTTACACAGGCAGATTAGACCAAATAGAACTATCGTGCTAAATTTTGGAATTATTCCGGGTTTGTTTGGCCTTTTTTATACATTAATAGAGTTCTTAGCATTTAATGTGCATAATTGAAATTTGAACTACAAGCACATGCTCCAGTGCACCAAAGTTGGTTGAAAAATCACATGTGTGTCCTTGGGTGAATTTGTAGGTCCGATGCAAGAAATGAGAATGAAATTCAAACATCTGGGCGTCGTGGCTCAGCCGGAAAGATTGAGAAACTTTGTTTTCTAATCCCTGTAAATCCAAAACATGCCTGAAAATCATGCAACTTGGCATGGTGTCATGACATGGCACCAACATGTTGCGGTAATTTTTTTGGCCGAATTGGGACAAGCTTTGGTGTAAGCTTCTTGCAAACCGGAGCTTCCCTCAAGAAGGCTCGTGGTTCCGAGAGGGAACGTGTCGCCTCCGTGTGCGAAACGACATACGTACATTACCTGCTCCAGCCTTAAGTTTTTTACATAGGCAGATTAGACCAAATAGAAGTATCATGCTAAATTTTGGAACTATTCCGGGTTCGTTTGGCCTTTTTTATGCATTAATAGAGTTTCTCGGCATTTAATGTGAATAATTCAAATTGGAACTACAAGCACATGCTCCAGTGTACCAAAGTTGGTTGAGAAATCACATGTGTGTCCTTGGGTGAATTTCTAGGTCCCATGCAAGAAATGGAAATGAAATTCAAACATCTGGGCATTGTGGCTCGACCGGAAAGATTGATAAACTTGGTTTTTTAATTCCTGTAAATCCAAAACACGGCTGAAAATCATGCAACTTGGCATGGTGTCATGAGATGGCACCAACATGCTGTGGTAATTTTTTTGTCCTAATTGGGACAAGCTTTGGTGTAAGCTTCTTGCAAACCGGACCTTCCCACAAGAAAGCACGTGGTTCCGAGAGGGAACTTGTCACTTCCGTGTGTGAAACAACGTACATACACTGCCTTCTCCCGCCTTAATTTTTTCCATAGGCTGATTGGACCAAATCGAAGTATCGTGCTAATTTTGGAATTATTCCGGGTTCGTTTGGTCTTTTTTATACATTAATTGAGTTTCTGCACATTTAATGTGCATATTTAAAATTTGAACTACAAGCACATGCTCCAATGCACCAAAGTTGGTTGAAAAATCACATGTGTGTCCTTGGGTGAATTTCTAGGTCCCATGCAAGAAATGGGAATGAAATTCAAACATCTGGGCGTCGTGGCTCGGCCGGAAAGATTGAGAAACTTGGTTTTTGTCGGTGTACTAGAGTAGGGGTACCCTAGTATCCCGAACTTGTGCACGGGCAGTCGCAGCACCCCGCGGCAAGGCTTGCCAGGTGATCAACAAGGCCCTCTATGGTTCCTTTGGAGCCATTCAAGAACAAAGTATTTAAGCCAAGGAGACAAGTCCCCGGCAAGAGGAGCTTGTCGGGAAGGCCACTCGAGGCACAAGACCCCGGCAATAGGAGCTTGCCGGGAAGGCCAACCAGAGCATCTCAAAGAACTTGCCGCGACGCGCCACGCGTCCCGGCAGGACCCGGCGAGCGACAAGGTCCCGGACGCGGCAAGACAACGGCCGCGACAAGGCATTTGCCGCGGCAAGCAACCACTCTGTGCCTGCGCTCCAGCTCACCCACCTACGTGTCGCTCTAGGACCCTTCCAGGCATACGTGGCGGGAGTCTGTGCAGCCAGGGCTACACTGTGGCATGCAGCGCTGACAAGATCGCCATCGTGGCGAGCGGTGGCGCCCCTGACGGTCCCTTTTCTGCACCGTCTGGGCGACGTAGATAGGCATTTAATGCCTTTGTCCCCTGCCATCAGGGTTAGGTATGATTCACTATGTAGGTAGCTGTACCTACCGCAGCACCTTTCCATTTTTGCCCTTGCCTACGTTGCCACCTGTTGGAGACCCCTTGAGCATATAAAAGGAGGCCCGTGCACAACGTAGGGGGGATCGCCCCCAGGGAGACGAACAGTAGAACACTCACGCTCGGTCTCGTTAGCTGCTGGTGTGTACTGTAGCACTCAGCGCTCCCGAGCAAGAACTCAATACAATCCACAAAGCAGCAGTAGGAGTATTATCTCTTCGGAGAGCTCCGAAGCTGGGTAAAAACCCCTCGCGTGCCTCGCCTCGATCCGCTCTTTGCGCGACCTCCTCCCCCCGTCGAACCGAGAAGGGGCTCCGTCCCCATAGGTGCTCGAGGAGCCAGAATCTCCCCGGCATCTTTGGCGCGCCAGGTAGGGGGCGTCGAGGTTGTGTGAACCCGATCCGGCGTTCGCACGAGCTAGATCTTCATTGACTTCATCGACATGCCGCCGAAGAAGAAGGCTTCGGAGGCGGCTGCTCCGTCCGCGTCGAACCCACCGCCGCCAGAGCAAATGGCTGGTGGGGAAGACGCTGGCGGAAGAACGGGCATCGACGAGGAAGCCCACTGTGCTACCAGGTCCAGGGACAAGGCTGCGCTGCCCGTCGGCGGTGTAGCAGGCTCCCACAACGACCGGGCATCGATGGATGCTCCGCGCCCATCTCAGGAAGCGCGGGACCGGCAGCGTCGTAGTACTCATGGTACCATACGTTCGCTGGACCCAAATCAAGCTGGCGGATCTCGAGATGCTCAAGGCCAGCATGCACGCCAACGTGCTGGCGCGAGCGAGGCACGGTCGCCTGGACGGAATACTTCTCCTTCTAACATCGTTCGAAGTCCGAGCATATCCCGCTCCTCGCACCGTTCGCCACCGGTACCCGCCACTCCAGCAGAAGCTTTGGCGTGAGCTCAACTGCTCCTAGACTTCCCTCCAACGCCAGACAAGATCGACGACTGGAGGGCCACCATTCAGAGCCTCATCGGCTTCGCCAACGGCGACACTCCACGGCAGCCGACCACGTCACAGCCGCGGCAAACCAGCCAGGTGCGAGCCGATGGCGACAAGATCGGTGGGGGTGCGACCACCGTGCACTCCCCGCCCCGAAGGCCAAGATCGCCGACTCGCCGGGTCCACCGCGATAGCGACTCCACCGCTTCATCAGATCCGCGAACTCGTCACGATCAGCGCCACGTTCTTCATGAACGACAGCAAGAAGACGCTCGTACGCGCATCGAGCGCCGAAGAGAAACGCGGCGTCAATCAGACCGGCGCATTGGGCCCACTGTCGACATGCATGCGCCAGGGGAACCAGGCGACCTGCCGTATGCGGTAGGTTGCCCTGCGTTTAGTCGTGAGCTGCGGCAAGTCCAGTGGCCCAGCACGAAGAATTTCAAGCCAGACGTACCAGAGAAGTACGACGGCAGGTTGCATCCGTCAGAGTTCCTCAGCATCTACACCATCGCGGTGCAGGCTGCCGGGGGGCGAGACGACAAGATCCTTGCCAACTACTTCCCTCTAGTGCGCAAGCCCAACGTCAGATCCTGGCTCATGCACTTGCGGGAAAACTCCATATCTTCCTGGGCAAACTTGTGCCATCAGTTTGTTGGCGCCTTTATGGGCGGCACAAACCCCATGGCCAGGAGAGTGACCTTCACCTGCTTGCCCAGAAGGAAGGAGAGCCCTTGCGCAAGTACATCCAGAGATTCAGCCAAGTGCAACGCAACATCCCAGATGTCCACCCTGCCGCGGTCATCAGCGCGTTCCATTAGAACGTGCGTAACCGCAGGATGCGGGAGGAGATGGCGATGTGCAAGATCAGAGACGTCAGCGAGCTGTATGCTCTGGCCGACAGGTGTGCACGTGCTGAGGAAGGGAGGAAACTCCCTGGTGAGAATGCAGGAATGGGAGGATCTGACAGCGAGGATCCTGCCCCGGCAAATAAAAACCGGCGGCGGAACAACAGGAAGAGGAAAGGCAAAGATGTGCTAGTTGTTGAGCAGTCCAGCAGCGACGGTGGCGCCAAGAAAGCCAAAGATGGTGGCTACGGCAAGGAGGTTGCCACATGCGCCAACTGCCAGGTTGTGGCGGCCGCCGACAAGCAGGACGGCACCAACAAATAGTACTGCAAGATCCACCGCACCAAGGGCCATGACCTCCAGAGCTGCAAGAAGGTCGAGTAGCTTGTCGAGCTGCAAAAGGCCGAGTACGAGCGACGCGACAAGGAGAAAGCCCAAGCAGGTGCTGGAGGATCCGGTACGAAGCGCACCGGCCGGGGAGGACGTCGCGGCAAGGCCAATCAACGGCAAGGAGACAGACCTCCTCGCGGCCGAGACAAAGATGAAGACGACGACGATGAAGACATGGATGATGACGAGACCAGTGAACAGGAGTTTCAGAAAGCCACAGAGGTCTTGTGTGTTGACGGCGGTGCTTCTCTGCATACTTCGCACCGCTAACTCAAGCAGTGGGTGCGAGAAGTCAATGCGGCAGAACCACCCGTCGAATCACGCAAGCTTCTGAAATGGTCCAGCACGCCTATCATCTTTGATATTGAGGACCACCCTGATCGCACAACTGTGGTCGGGTGCTTGCCGATGTTGGCTTCACCAACTATCTGCAACCTCAAGGTCACTAAGATGCTAGTTGACGGCGGGGCCGGCTTGAACCTGATCTCCTCCGCTGTGCTCCGAAAACTCCAGGTCCCTGACAGCGAGCTCGAAGAGACTGGCACATTCCAAGGAATCAACCCGGGAAGGAGCAAGCCGAAGGGAAAGATCACGCTGCCGGTGACATTTGGCAGCGAGCTGAACTTCAGGACTGAGAGGATCACTTTTGACGTTGCCGATTTTCCATTGCCTTACAATGGAATTCTCGGCCGTCCAGCGCTCGCCAAGTTCATGGCGGCCTCTCACTACGCGTACAACATGCTGAAGATGCCAGGCCCGATAAGTGTCATCTCTGTCCCTGGCGACAAGAAGGATGCTCTTATCTGTGCCGACAAGATCTACCGGGAAGCAGCAGCCGCAATGGATCGCGAGGCACTTGCCGCTGAAGCTCCCGGGGGGAAGAAGAAGACCAAGTCCGGCAAGAGTTCTGATTCCCACTCCGGCAAGCGCACCTCTTCGGAGTGCTGCGCTATCGTTGAGGACGCACCATCGAGCTCCACCGGCAAGTGTAAGAAGACGATGGCAGCTCCGCCAGCGACCAAGAAGGTGTCCGCCAAGGAGGACGGCACTGGTGGTACCTTCACCATTAGTGCCACTCTCGACCCTAAATAGGAAAGCGCGCTCGTTGCTTTCCTGCGGGCGAATGTCGATGTGTTTGCGTGGCAACCGTCCGACATCCCCGGTGTTCCCAGGAAAGTAATTGAGCACCACCTTGCCGTCTGTCCTCATGCGCGGCCCGTCAAGCAGAGAGTCAGGAAACAAGCAGTGGAGCACCAAGAATTCATCGCAGAAGAGATCAAGAAGTTGGAAGCAGCAGGCCTTGTCAGAGGAGTGCTCCATCCGACGTGGTTGGCCAATCCTGTAGTCGTGCGCAAGGCAAACGGGAAATGGAGGCTCTGTATTGACTTCACCGATGTCAACAAAGCTTGTCCCCAAGATCCATTTCCCTTGCCGCGCATTGACCAGATTGTCGACTCCACGGCCGGATGTGATTTGCTTTCATTTCTTGATGCATACTCAGGATACCATCAGATCTTCATGGCAGAAGAGGATGAGGAGAAAACCGCATTCATCACTCCATGTGGCACGTACTGTTTCGTACGGATGCCTTTCGGTTTGAAGAATGCTGGTTCAACATTTGCAAGGTAGTCCATACTGCTTTTGAGCCACAAATACACAGAAATGTGGAAGCCTACATGGATGATATAGTGGTCAAGAGCAGGGACAAAGCAACTCTGATTCAAGATCTAGAAGAGACTTTTGCAAATCTGCGCAAGATCAGCCTCAAGCTCAACCCCGAGAAGTGTGTGTTTGGAGTCCCTTCCAGCAAGCTTCTCAGGTTCTTCGTGTCTCAGAGGGGAATTGAAGCCAATCCCGACAAGATCAAGGCCATTGAGCAGATCGAAGCACCGAAGCGCGTCAAAGATGTGCGGAAACTTGCCGGCTGCGTGGCGGCTCTCAGCAGGTTTATCTCTAAGTCTGCTGAGCGCGCCCTGCCATTTTTCAAAATCTTGAAAAAGGCAGGTCCAATGAAATGGACTCCGGAAGCGAAGGCTGCGCTGCAAGACCTGAAGAGATACCTATCCTCCACTCCAATACTTGTCGCACCTAAGCCACAAGAGAAGTTGCTGCTGTATCTGGCGGCAACCAATCAAGTGGTTAGTGCTGCGCTAGTAGCGGAGAGGGAGGCTGATGATGAGCCAGCGACCGCGGCAAGCACATGCAGCGACAAGCAAGGGGCTTCTCCGACAAGCTCTGGTCCCGACAAAGACGGATCTGCGCAGATGTGCGAAGGGATACAACAGAAGAAAATGGTGCAGCGCCTAGTTTACTTTGTCAGTTCCCTTCTGCAGGGGGCTAGGTCAAGGTACTCTGGTGTGCAAAAATTGCTTTTCGGCCTTCTCATGGCCTCGAGAAAGCTGCGCCATTACTTCCAAGCACATGAGATAACAGTTGTCACTCGCTTTCCACTGAAGAGGATACTGCAGAATCCAGAAGCAACAGGCAGGATTGTTGAGTGGGCACTGGAACTGTCAAGCTTTGGCCTCAAGTTTGAGAGCACTTCAACTATCCAAAGCAGAGCATTGGCAGAATTCATAGCAGAATGGACGCCAACACCAGACGAAGAAATTCCAGAAACGAGCATCCCCGTCAAGGAACCAAACAAAGAGTGGCTGATGTACTTTGATGGTGCTTTCTCGCTGCAAGGCGCCGGTGCTGGCGTGCTGCTTGTCGCACCCACCGGAGAGCACCTCAAGTACGTGGTCCAGATGCATTTTCCCAAGGAGCAAGCAACAAACAATACTTCAGAGTATGAGGGATTGCTTGCCGGTCTCAGGATCGCGGCAGACCTTGGGATCAAGCAGCTCATTGTCAGGGGTGACTCGCAGCTTGTCGTCCGCCAAGTGAACAAAAATTATCAGAGTCCGTTGATGAAGTGAGGAAGCTAGAAGAGCGCTTTGTCGGCCTATAGATGGAACATGTTCCAAAAGCTCAGAACGACATTGCTGACGGCCTATCAAAATGCGCAGCACTTAAGTTACCTGTGGAACCAGGGATCTTTGTGCTCAAGCTGACTCAACCATCCATGACGCCATCAACTGGACAGAGCAAGAAGAGGAAGTTGATTTCCGGTGACTATCTTCCGGCAGAGCTTCCCGAAGCCGCCGCCAAGAAGGTCCCCAAGATCAACGCCAAGAGTGCTGAGGAGCAGTCTGCTCCGACAAGCCCCAGAGTTTGTTTCGTTGTAGCAGACGCTCCCGACAAGTTTTGCTCCGGCAAGCTTGCCGGGGAACGTCAAGCTCCGGCTGAGCCGCAGGTTCTCACCGTAGAAGCGGATGTTCTCGCAGCAGCAGATATGCCTTTAGTCCTTGTTGTCGAGCCACAAGCTCCAGCATGGGCGCAGCAGATCGTCCGTTTCCTCCAGACAGGAGAACTTCCCGAAGAGCCAGAAGAAGCGGAAAGAGTAGCCCGGCAGTCAAGTATGTACCAGTTCGTCGACAGCGCATTGTACAGAAGAGGACTCAACGGAGTGAAATTGAAGTGTATTCCTCGGGAAGATGGACAGAAGCTGTTGGCAGAGATACATGGAGGCATATGTGGTTACCACATTGGCGCAAGAGCACTTTCCGGCAAAGCTTTCCGGCAAGGTTTCTTTTGGCCGATAGCCCTCCAGGATGCAACTGCACAAGTAACCAAGTGTGAAGCGTGCCAGTTCCATTCCAAGCAGATACACCAGCCAGCTCAAGCTCTCCAGACGATCCCTTTATCCTGGCCATTTTCGGTCTGGGGGCTCGACATCCTCGGCCCCTTCCCCTGAGCAGTCGGGGGCTTTGAGTACTTGTATGTCGCAATCGACAAGTTCACAAAGTGGCCAGAAGTGGAACCAGTGAGGAAGGTGACAGCACAGTCAGCTGTCAAGTTCTTCAGGTCGATTGTTTGCCGCTTCGGGATCCCTAACAGGATCATCACCGACAACGGTACGCAATTCACGAGCCGCACCTTCATGCAGTACGTCCAAGATCTTGGCGCCAAGGTCTGCTTCGCTTCTGTTGCTCACCCCAGGAGCAACGGTCAAGCGGAGAGGGCAAATGCTGAAGTGCTGCGTGGGCTCAAGACCAGGACTTTCGACAGGCTGCACAAGTGCGGAAGAAACTGGATTGAGAAGCTGCCGGTGGTTCTTTGGTCGATCAGGACGACGCCAAATCGAGCCACTGGCCAGACACCTTTCGCTCTAGTCTATGGAGCAGAGGCAGTTATCCCCACGGAACTCGTATACGGGTCACCTCGAGTGCTCGCTTATGATGAGCTTGAGCAAGAGCAGCTGCGACAAGATGACGCGCTGCTCCTTGAGGAAGATCGTCTTCAGGCTGCTGTGCGAGCTGCTCGCTACCAGCAAGCTTTGCGCCGCTACCATAGCCGCAAAGTTAAAGCCAGAAGTCTCAAGAAAGGCGACCTTGTTCTTCGGCGCGTTCATTCCGCCAAGAATTCCAACAAGTTGACGCCGAAGTGGGAAGGCCCTTATCGGGTGAAACGAGTCACTAGGCCCAGCGTTGTCCTCCTTGAGACCGAAGATGGCATTCCGGTGAGCAACTCCTGGAACATCGAGCATCTTCGTAAGTTTTACCCGTAAGGCGCGATTGTCGGACCCTGTCCGGCAACCACCTTTTTGTACAAGTCTTGCCGCTGTTGCATGTAATCCTTTATACAAAGCCAGGCGTAGACCCTGTGCATAAATAAAGCTCACGTGCTCCGCACACCTTGTCAATTTCATGCTTTTCTGCAAGAATTATCTGACACTTTGTGCAGCGAACACCTCCGGTAAGCAATAACGAGCCATAAGGCTCCATATCATTATTTCTTCTACTTTCTTTTTTCTCAAAGAGATGAAGGTTCCTTCACCAACAAGTTTGCCGGGGGGAAAGGGGAAGATAATGGTATGGACCAGGCGTCGTTCAAGAAAAGTTTCGCCTTGCCGGGAAGCAAACAACAAAAAAGCTAAGTGCCAAAGTTTGAGCAATCAGATTTTTTAATTCTAAGTTATTTTCCTTGAACGACCATGCTTTGTATGGAAAACCTGTGCGCGAAGGAACTGGCTCGTGGCTAGTTGCGCCCTTACTTTGTTTCGAGTTCGCTCAACAGTTTAAGTGTGCTGCGACTAGAGTCGCACGCTTACTTTGTTTCGAGCCCACTCAACAACTTAAGCGAGCTACGACTAGTTACGACAAGGTTTCTTGTCGGCAACGGCACTGCCAGCAGGCTGCTGACGTCCCGCACTCAGCGCTCGCGGCGAAAGTGCCTACGCCGGCAAGTTCCCTAAAAGCGTAGGGCAAAAACATACAAAGGAAGGAGTCAAGTAAAGGAAATAACATTGCAATAGCTACCCAAAATAAAGTCATATATTACAAGATAGCTTGTCGCGGCTCTAATAGACTGTTTTCATAACATGATTAGCAGCGACAAGAAAAGAAGAAAACGGGAGGCCTAGTCCACGCGATCGCCCTCAACCCTCTTAATTCCGCTCACCTTGTCCATAATGGGTGCGACAAGGTCCTTGAGCGCCTCTAGATCAGCTTCCGCCGACAGGGATCTGAGGACATTGGTGAGGTTGAGGCCCGGGTTGCGGAAGGCTACCTTCACCAACACCTTCTGAAGAGCTCCCGCATAGATCTTGCGCGACTCGTCGGCCAACTGCTTTGGGATCCTTTCCCGGAGTCGCTGGAGGGCCATCGCCACGCCTTTGAAGAACAGAGTGAGCTTGGCGCTGGATGGGAGGGTCTCATCGGAGGGATACCCGAGATCCCCCATCCCCAGCTGCGTCAGCTCCTTGTCGATGTCTGCGGCAGCATTCACAAGACCCTCCGTCCACTGCTCCATGGTCTCTCTAAAATCATTCTGGGTGGCGGCAATGCTCTCCAGCAGCGCCTTGTCAGCCTTGATCTCCTTCTTCAGGGACACCTCCTGCTCCCTGGCGCCATCCAGCGTCTTGGTCAAGGCAGCCAGCTTCAGCTCAAGATAGGCGTTGGAATCCTTGGCGGCGCTAAGCTCCTTGACCTTCTCGGCGAGACGACCCTGCAGCTCACCAAAAGTGTAGGCATCCTTATCGCGCTCATGCTTGAGCGCGGCAAGCGCTTTGCCGCTCGCCTTAAGATCAGCCTCCAGCTGCGCCACCTTCGTCTCTAGCTCCTTCTTGGCAGCCTCGGCAGCTGCGGCGGCGTCCTTTGTTTCCTTGAGAGCTCCGCTGAGTGTTTGCTCGCGCGTAGCAAGCTCCTCTTCGTGGTTGTTCAGGCTAGCTTTCAGCTGCACCAATTCGCCCTCCCGCGCAGATATCTCCTCAGCGGCAAGCCGCTGTTGCTCTGCAACTTCTGCCTTCTCGAGGATGAAGGCCTTCTGTGCCTCATCAAGCTGCACACGCTCCGCCGCCAGCGACTGGAGAGCTGCCTGGTTGAGACCCCGGAGCTCCTCCGCGCGCTTCTCCATGTCCACCCCCGCCTTCGCGACAAGCGCTTCGCGGGACTCCAGTTTGGCTTGTCGAGCGCGGTAGAGCGACACCAGCTTCCGCAGCAGTCGCTCCTCCTCAGGCTCGTCACTGCTACTGCCTGGCGCGTCAACCAGCATCAGCCCAGCGGAGGCGAGCACCTCCACGTCAAAGCTTTCTCCCTCGACCGGCGCCCTGGACGTTGACGCCCAGGGGAGATTGATGAAGACGCCGTCGCCGGCCTTCAAGTAGACGCCTGGCTAGGGCTCTTCGGAGCCTGGCGCTGCAGCAGCTGCGGGAGGATCGGTGGTTGATGTAGCGCCTGTCGCTCCTGCGGCCTCAGGGTCGTCAGTGCGATCGCCGGACCCCTCGTCGGCTGCTGCGGCGGCAGCCCTGGCGGCCTTTTCGCCGGGGGATCATCAGCGTCGGCCGCTTCTTCGGTAGCGGCGGCATCGTCAACAGCGACCTCGGTCTCCATCGGCTCCATAGTAGATGGATCTGACGGCCGAAAAAGGGAGAAAAGTCAAGCAAATATCCAAAAAGAAGAACCCAAGGGAAGTTTGGAAGCAAGGAGTACCTGTACCAGGCTCGGTAGTTGGGATCTCCGCTGCCGGGGGGTCGCTGGTACTGTCCCTTGCCGGAGAGGTCTCCCTTGCCGGGGAGCTCTCCCTCGTCGGAGACTTCTCCCTTGCCGGGGAGCTCTCCCCTGTCGGAGGATTCTCCTTTGCCGGAGAACTCTCCCTTGGCGGCGTAGTCGAAGCAGATGGCATGTCAGGGGCGGCGTCCGGACGCTCCTGTTGGGGCTACTCTGCTCCTACACAAGCCAATAGTCAGATATCAGCAAGCAAAGAGTATCCATGTGCGCCTAACAGCGGGAAGTAAACCATATACTTACGCCGGGGGCTGCGCTGGGGGCTGCTTTGAAGAACAGCTGTTGGGTCCGGCAAGTTTGTCTCGGGCGCACCCCCTGCTGGCACGGTGGGATCATCCTCGATGAGAATCACCGGGACCTTGGCTCTCTTTGCCATTCTCTGGGCCAGAGTCCTAAAAAGGAATAAGTTCAGAGTAAAGCAAATGAGATACAAGGCAAGACAACAAGTATTGAAGACATGCAAGTACAACAAGGATCTTACTCTTCTTCTTCCTCGTCGGAGCTGAGCGCGGAGAAGTCAAAGCCTGGCCCACCTCCGGCGCGAGGAGGCGGAGGAGTAGGATCCCTTGGCCGCTTGGCAGGAGCTGGAGCGGCGGATCGGGAGGACCCCGCTCCAGTTGCCGCTGCAGCGTGAGGTGCTTCCGCGGCGACGGAACTTGCCGCGGTGGAGCATGTCGTGCGGCGCGGCGGGGGTTGGCTCGTCCGCCGCTCCGCTACGTCCCCGGCCTTGTGAAGACGCCTTCTTGGAGCCGGGGGCTCTGTTGGCGGAACCGAGGGCTCTGCTTGTGGAGCCGGGGGCTCCGCTTGTGGCAAGCTGTCCGAAGACGAAGAGGAAGAGGAGCCGATCTCCAACGAGCCGCTCGTATCCTCGGCGGGCCCGCTCGGCCCGACGTCATGCCCGGCGGACCTCTTCTCACTGGCAAGCTCCTCTCGATCGGCAAGGCTTGCCGCCTCCGCTGCATCTGCCTCCACCACGGTGAACCCAAACTCGCCTGCAGCTGCGGCTGCCGCCGCCTCTTCCAGCCTGGTGGCGATGCGTTTGAGATCATCTTCGGTAGTGTCCCGGGTGAGGCCCCTCTTCTCATCGGCGTCGACCGACACTTCTATCAAGTTATCGAAGAACGCTCGCACGACATCATCTACAGGCTCTATCCAGGCTGGATCAATTCCGTGCGAGTCGCACAGCGGCATCATTGCACGGATGCGGTCGAGCGCGGAGTTGTTGCACAGCGGAACGACACCCCTCGGCAACCTGAACACTTCGGGGTGCTGTGGGTCGTGCTTGAACAGCTCCTGGAGCATCGCGTTGAGCTCCAGGACAGTGAAGTTGAAGTTGAGGCCCGGCCGCAACCTCATGATATCCGCCGCATTCTGGAACTCCCAGGCGGGTCTCCTCCTCTCCTGCAGGGGGCCGATGCGGCGGCGGAGGAAATCTGCGCCAACCGCTCCTACAGTAAGCCCGGCAATCCTGAGGCGTAGGATCCGGGCGACGGCAATCTTCAGTCTGTCGTCTTCCGGGGCCAGGCTACTCCAATCACTGCCGCGCACTACTGGAGTTTCGCGCAGAGCAGTAAACGGCTGCGGGTTCTCCTCGACAATCAGGCACCAGTCCGCCCTCCACTCCTCCCACTTGCTGCGGAACTCTCCATCCAGATAAGCATCCTTCTTGCCGGCTTTCAAGATCCAGGCGATTCTGCCGGATAAAGGCTCTCCTTTCTCAACCCGAGGCGAAAAGAAATGGCGGAAAAGGGCTACGTTTGGATGGATCCCGACAAAGTTTTCACAGAGATGTGCGAAAACTACCATGGTCAGGACTGCATTGGGGGTGAAGTCAAGGAGGTGGAGCCCGTAGGTGTTCATGATGTCACAAAAGAATTCAGAAAAGGGCGGGCAGAGCCCGCAGTAGAAGAACAAGGCGAAGAAGAGATACCCAGTGGGATACTTATCCCAAGCAGTGGCTGGGAGTACCTTCGTGCGCGGATGCGCTCGCGTCCCCGTCGACCAGAAGAGGTAGAAGTCCTCCTTCAGCTCTGCCGCCTCGAGCCTCGGAGGGAAGATTGCCCGCTCCTTTCGCAGCGCCGCGAGCCGCTGCGCCTCGGCCGACTTCTCCTTCTCGGCTTTCGGAGCCATGGCGGGAATGGTGAGGGAGGACGACGGCGTTGGTGGTGCTGGTGGCGATGGGGGCGGGGCGCTGCTATCCTTCGGCTTTGGGAAGAAGGGGAGTGGCGGAGATTCTCTAGGAGGGAATAGCAACAGGCAGATAGGCGAACTGCCCCTGTTCCCCCCCTTATAAGGAGGGAGGGGGTGGACGGTCCGTCTTTCCGAATAAAGAACCACCCACGACCTCCCCCACGATGCTGCAATCGACGCGTGCCGTTCGGGGAGGGCGCGGTGGATGCGGAGTAAGGTACGACGTGACCCAGGCCGCGCATGCCCGTGCCCTGTTTTGGGCCTGGCCCAATAGCGCTCGGCACCGTGTATGGCCCAGGCCCGGGGGCTCCTGTCGGTGTACTAGAGTAGGGGTACCCTAGTATCCCGAACTTGTGCACGGGCAGTCGCAGCACCCCGCGGCAAGGCTTGTCAGGTGATCACCAAGGCCCTCTATGGTTCCTTTGGAGCCATTCAAGAACAAAGTATTTAAGCCAAGGAGACAAGTCCCCGGCAAGAGGAGCTTGTCGGGAAGGCCACTCGAGGCACAAGACCCCGGCAAGAGGAGCTTGCCGGGAAGGCCAACCAGAGCATCTCAAAGAACTTGCCGCGACGCGCCACGCGTCCCGGCAGGACCCGGCGAGCGACAAGCTCCCGGACGCGGGAAGACAACGGCCGCGGCAAGGCATTTGCCGCGGCAAGCAACCACTCTGTGCCTGCGCTCCATCTCACCCACCTACGTGTCGCTCTGGGACCCTTCCAGGCGTACGTGGCGGGAGGCTGTGCAGCCAGGGGTACATTGTGGCATGCAGCGCTGACAAGATCGCCATCGTGGCGAGCGGTGGCGCCCTTGACGGTCCCTTTTCTGCACCGTCTGGGCGACGTAGATAGGCATTAATGCCTTTGTCCCCTGCCGTCAGGGTTAGGTATGATTCACTGTGTAGGTAGCTGTACCTACCGCATCACCTTTCCATTTTTGCCCTTGCCTACGTTGCCACCTGTTGGAGACCCCTTGAGCATATAAAAGGAGGCCCATGCACAACATAGGGGGGATCGCCCCCAGGGAGACGAACAGTAGAACACTCACGCTCGGTCTCGTTAGCTGCTGGTGTGTACTGTAGCACTCAGCGCTCCCGAGCAAGAACTCAATACAATCCACAAAGCAGCAGTAGGAGTATTATCTCTCCGGAGAGCTCCGAAGCTGGGTAAAAACCCCTCGCGTGCCTCGCCTCGATCCACTCTTTGCACGACCTCCGCCCCCCGCTGAACCGAGAAGGGGCTCCGTCCCCATAGGTGCTCAAGGAGCCAGAATCTCCCCGGCAGTTTTTTTATTCCTGTAAATCCAAAACATGGCTGAAAATCATGCAACTTGGCACGGTGTCATGAGATGGCACCAACATGCTACGGTAATTTTTTTGGCCGAATTGGGACAAGCTTTGGTGTAAGCTTCTTGCAAACCAGAGCTTCCCTCAAGAAGGCTCGTGGTTCCGAGAGGGAATGTGTTGCCTCCGTGTGCGAAATGACATACGTACATTGCCTTCTCCCGCCTTAATTTTTTTACACAGGCAGATTAGACCAAATAGAAGTATCTTGCTAAATTTTGGAATTATTCTGGGTTCGTTTGGCCTTTTTTATACATTAATTGAGTTTATATGCATTTAATGTGCATAATTCAAAGAACTACAAGCACGTGTGCACCAAAGTTGGTTGAAAAATCACATGTGTGTCCTTGGGTGAATTTCTAGGTCCCACAAAACAAGCCTGAAAATCATGAAACTTGGCATGATGTCATTACACGGCACCAAAATGCTGTGGTAATTTTTCTGTCTGATTTGCGAAGGCGCACACATTAACAATCAACAAAGTCATTTTGGAACAACTGCTGTCACGTTACAGATCGGAAACACAAGTATTATTGAAACCGTGGGGATTCTACTGACCAATTATGTGTCGCCACACGTCCCCTTTATTTATTGGCTACGAGGTGCCGTGCGGGGTAGCAATTTGAGTACGGGAGGCGTGCGATCAGACCACTGTGCGTGCTCATCGCGAGGAGAGCCCTTTGACCGCTACCCGCCGCGCACCTCCCTTCCAACGTCTCCATTAATGGCGCCCGAGCGCCTGTTCTGCGGTGTGGCTATATGTCTCACTCGACTGAGATTTAAGAGAGAAAAATGGAAATCTGAAAGAAAGTTTTGCACGGATCTTGATGTAAGATCCGACGGGCCTATATAGAATTGACTGCGAGTTATAGCAAGCATGATGAATATAAGGACGATGACAGTGCTTAATAATTGTCTTACATATTTAGGAACATAACTAAAACAAGCCATATGTGGCAACACCCGAAATACACAAGGGCAAAAGAAGAAGGAAGACAACGATCTGGCTCGCTGATCTCTACTTTCATGATGCCTTGCTGCAGGCTGCGGGAACTTGTCTCCGCGGTTAGCGGCGATGAACTCTTTCTTTTCCTAAAGATGTTGCTTGAGAGCATCCACGGATTCCTCCACCAGCCTCTGTGCTCGATGCGCAGCATGGCATTCTCGTCTCGATGATGATGCTGGTCCTCTTCAACAAGGCAGTGGTCTCCTCCTGCTGCTTCGCACTTCCGATGATTTTCGCCCTTAGCAGGTCGCGCTCGGCCCGGAGCTTCGCATTGCTCTCATTTAGTTGTCGGATGACGCCGGTAGCCTGTTCAAAAGAGGCTTTCATGTCATCCTGTAACCTCGCCCAGCCGGAGATCTGATGCATCTGGCTATGGACGATCGCATGCATGCGCCTGTAAGAGTCCTCGCCTGCCCGCGAGAAAATTTCCCAGTCTGCCACGGCGCGGGAGGACATCTCTGCTGCATTCGCGGTGCAGCGGGACATCTCTTCTGCTTCCGCAGCGCAGCCGGACCAGTCTGCTGCATCAACGGCACGGCGGGACCTGCGTGCTGCTTCGGTGGCATGGCAGGACCTCTACGCTGCTATGGCCGCGCGGCGGGACATGCCGGCTGCATTCGCAGCGAGGCGGGACATCTTTTGTGCTTCCATTTCCATGCTCGCATCTCCCTGGTGGCAATCTCTTGACCCAGAACTCACGCTGGCCACGCCAGACGCAAGGGAACGATGATGAATGACTTATTTGTTTTTGTGGATAAGGAGTTGAGGACGAATGTGCAGTCATCTTGGAGTAGTAGTATTTATAACCGAGTAGTAATGCGCTCCTAAGTGGGAAACCATTTAGGTTTTGATTGGTGTGAACAGGTTTGCAATTTGGAATGTGACGGGACGCATGCTCAAAATTTACTGACGGTTATAAGTGCGGCACTATTCACAAAAGGCGTAACGTGGGCACGTACGCCTTCTCGGCCGCGTACGTGGCGTTTGCACCATAGGGTGCACCGCAATAGGCAATGTCAGCACACGTCTCGTTCCTACAACCGTGCGCGCTTGTTATTACCATCGCGCATGCTTCTTTTAATTAGAATGTGTGTGCCCGTCTAGCGCACACACATTGATCTATCTAACTATTTCAATTTGTTGTGGTTAATCGCAATCAGTTCATTCGTGTGAAGTGTACGCCATCAATTGCAGACACTTTGATCTGGCTGACCTGTTTTTGTTCTGTTGCCGAATCGCAAACAGTTAATCCTTCTGAAGCGTATGCCCTCAATCACACACACCTTTATCTAGTTGCCCGTTTCTATTGTTCCTCCTCATCACAAACAGTTCATCCGAGTGAACCGTATGCTGTATATCGCACATGCCTTCATCTAGCTGCCCATTTCTTTTGTTCCACCACATCACGAACAGTTCATTGAACTGAACCGTATGCCCTGCATCGCACACGCAATTAAAATCTGAACCGTGTTTGATGGCTCCGCCATCACAAACATTTTGCACCTTTTTTACGGTTCTTTTACACCACCGTTTGCGATTATTGCATCGCACACAGTTTTGTCGAAGGGTCTCTGATCGTAGTGTCGTGTTAGTAGCATCCTACGGTAGTGCTCCTTCTTGGACGGCCATGGCAATTCGACTGTGGCGTCATCCACAATGGATGTACTAATCACTATAGCTTCAAGATGAAGGGCAAGGAGTTTGTGCTACTACCTATGTCTCCTAGTCAGGTGATCACCGACAAGCAAGCATCCACCCATGATGGAGAGAATAGTGAGAGAGTGACCCACCAAAAGGAGAGCGAGAGCCACAAGCCTGAAATGAGTGCCTCCACGATGAATGAGAAGAAACATCTAGTGCTATTCGCTACAAAGAGAGAGATGAGAGAAGTGTGTGAGAACCCATCAAGTGTACTCCACTTTGTGCTCGTATGCAAAGGTGAAGCGGAAAAACCTAACACCCCACCACATCTAACTTTAGTGTTGTCTCATTTGTTGCAAGAATTGCAACACGTATTTCCCAGCGAGCTACCTCCAGGTCTACCTCCTCTTAGAGGCATCGAACACCGCATCGACCTTCACTGGAGCACCTCTTCCTAACATGGCACCCTATCGCGTCAACTCCGCAGAAACTAATGAGATCCAGTGGCAAGTACAACAACTCATCAACAATGGCCATGTACGAGAAAGCTTGAGCCCATGTGCCGTACCGGTAATCCTTTTTTCCAAGAAAGATGGCACATATCGCATGTGTTCCGATTGTCGTCCCATCAATGCTATCACCGTTAGATACCGTCACCCCATCCCATGCCTAGACGACATGCTAATGAGCTTAGGGGAGCCACAATCTTCTCTAAGATTGACCTTAAGAGTGGCTACTATCAAATCCGCATACAAGAGGGTGATGAATGGAAAACCGCATTTAGCAAGTCGCTACAAGATCATGTGACACATCTTAGAACCGTTTGCAAACTCTTCGCGAAGAGAGACTCTATGCTAACATGGAGAAATGCAATTTTGGTGTTGATCAGCTTGTCTTCCTAGGATTTGTCGTTTCTTCCAAGGGCGTGCATGTAAACGAAACCAAGATCAAAGCTATTAAAACGTGGCCCCACACTATAAAAAAAGACACATCCGTGACATTTTGGGCCGAACGAATTTTTTTTCTATCATACATATGACACTTCTATGACGATAATTGTGACAAAACCCGGTATCATAATAGATGTGGTGGACTCCTACTTCTATGACAAAAAATCATGACAGAAAATGGGCTTTTTGTCATGGGCCAGCCGGAGACGCAGCTGCATGACATTCTTTGGGCCGTCCATGACGGAAAAAACCATGGTAGAAGCGAGGGCGAGGAAAATTTCGGGGAGTTCGCGGTTACGGTGGGAGGTTGGGGGCCGAGCGATGCACGTTTCTCTCGTAACGTACGCGCGTGTGTGCGAGGCGTTGGCTCTAACTGAACCCGAGCGAGGTGTTGGGCTCTAACTGAACCCGAGCGATTGCACTACAGGCTACACGTTACTAAACCCGAGCGATCGATCGATGGCTGTTAACTAAACCCGATCGAGCGATTCCTTCGCTACTACGGCTAACTGAAGCCGATCGATGCGATGAACAATGAGCGTTGCGGGGGGGGGGGGTGGATGAACAGTGAGCGGTGGTGTTGCTTCTGGATGAACAGGACCCCGTGGTGTGGTGGAGGGCTGGATGAACAGTAGACGGTGGAGGGGTGCCCATGGAGAGATACGACGAGGTTGAAGAGATTGCTCTAGCACGGACTCCAAGAAATAATATGGTGTTAGATGGATGCCGTGGTGGTGGCGTGTGACGTACTCCTAGACGTGTGATGAGGACATGACTACCTTGGATACGACCAAAAATATTGCATACATGCATATTTGTCAGGTGATTTCTAGTGTCAACTATTCGATAATCTATTTATATTATCCAGAACAAAAATACTTCACACACTTTTGTGTTTTGTCTAATTGCAGGTGTATTGGACATTTGTACAATCCACATATGAAGATAAGGGAAAAAGAGAAGTTTAGGTGCTGTTCAAAAAGTCCCTTCACGTCACTTTTGGGCCAAGAGAAGATAGAGTCCAAGTCTCTCACGTTCTGGATTCAGATTCGGACTGCACAGACATACCTGACTCAAAACGGCATGAACTTTTTCATACGGACTCCGAATTGGGTGATTCTTTTTTTGTTGGAAAGTAGATTTCGTCCTCTTTCCACACCATTTGGATTCACCTTTAAATTCGTCCGGAGCATTGAGATATGGACGAAACAATCTGACGCTGCAGCAGAATCTGAGTCAAACAACAAGTCCAAAGGTGTTGCATCACCTCCACTTGGGCCCATGAGCCTTGTACGACCTAGGGTTGGTTTTAGGCTGCCTTGGGACATCCTCCCACCTCCTTGGCCGCCACCCTTGCTCCTATATAAGTAGATCCACCTAGTAGCGTTTTCCTTGGGATTTGTTTAGATAAAAGTTAGCCATTGCAACTTCGTGTACTTCGTTTGTGTCCAACGACCAGACCAAGACCGCCTACGGATCCCCGCCTTTATCAACACTTCATCTATATTTGCAATATTCAGATTGCATTATCATATTCTTGCTTGTTCTTCGATTGCTTGCAGGAATAGACCTTCGTGGTCAGGTTGATTGTGCTGCGGCGTGGTCAATAACCTCTCAGAGTTGGTTTAGCGATTGCTAAGGCGCAACGTCGTGCACGTTTGTAGTCGGATCGTCAAAGTCGTCTCCACCAAATCGATAGTTATCATCTCATCGAAAGATCGGGACACCCACGCCTCTATCAAGTGGTATCAGAGCTCCAGGTTGCTCGGTGAGATTTTACAGTTTTTCGTAGTTTAGATCGAGTATGTTCTTCATACCTACAGTCCATGAAAAAGCCACAAAAAATATTAGGGTTAGTTCATCATATCCGAACCAATCTGAGCCTTTGCAATTTTCTTTTCATTGTTTGCATTATTGAATTATCGGTTGCATCGTCGTGTCGAGTTGCTGGTCTTAGTGTCTACTTCGTTTAGAGTTTCGAGTTCTGTTCACATTAGTCACGTCGCCGCTGCATCGTTATCCCTTCCGCTGTTCACCACACCATCCATCAATTTTCACCTCGTGCTACCCATAGTTCATTGTCACAATCATAGTTGAGGTCGTTCACATCTTCGCTTGATCCAATCTGCATCTTATCTAGTTTGTCTTGGAAAGAGGGAGAGAAAAAAAAACAGAGAACAAAAAAGAAAAAAAGTCAGAGAAAAAGAAAGTCAGAGAAAAAAGAGAGAGAAAGGAAAAGAAAAAAGTGTGAGGAAAAAAAAGAAGAAGAAAAAAACAAAATTCGGATCTATCTAGACTCAATCTCGTAGTTGAATTTGGATTGGATTCTGTTTTGTGCACTGTTCAGTCAAACAGGCATAACGTCCTCATACGAAGTCCGTTTTGGCTCCACGAGTACTCAAATTAAAGCTAGCGACGAGCCACATCTAAATAGTTGCAGAAGCTAGTTCAATATTTGGAACCTCAAAATCGGCTTCTAAATAGGTCTTTTTGCCCTCCGAAGTTCGCGGATACAGCTTATTCTAGTTTTTCAGGCCAGTTTTACAATTCTTTGACTCCTCATATCTATTCGGAATTGAGTTATTCTTTTTGCATTGTAAAGCTTGAGTTAGTAGCATTCTTTGAAAAAAGTTATCAGAAAATTGGCTCAATCTTTTCAAGAGGAAAGTTGGAGAGAGAGTTGTTGTATATCCTGCTTGGCAGTTGTTTTTCATCATTATCTTTACTGCCGTTGTGATCTTCACTTATATCTTGCTGTCCAGAGCTACTTACTATACTTCATTGATGCTAGTTGTGCTACGCCGTGACCTCATTAGTGTTCTAGGCTCGCGTCTCTAGTCCGATCTAGCCTAGGACCAGCACAGTACCGTCGTTGAGCGTTTATTCAACATTGCATCTCTGAATTGATTATTGCTGATCTTTTGCTACGATATATTTGGCCTTCCAAGCTCCACATATTTCTACACCGTGTATACATTCGCTCACCTGGCAATCTCTTTACTCAATCTTCGGAGTTATTTGACACCGCTGGTTGCCGGTCACCACTTGCTGCATGGTAAGAACTTGTAAGACTTTGATATTTGCTATACTGTGAGCGTTTTACCACCACATCCTAGTTGTCACATCCCTAGCTTCTGGCATTGCATTAGGGTAACCTCATGTGTGCATCATGTTTAAAATTTCATTAAATTTTGAAATGAGGATTTGTGAAACCCTCAGAATCATTTCTGGAAATAACCCAGATAAAAATTGCTCCAAAAGGGTCCAAGAAATGTTCATGTCTTTCTCTGAAAATATTGGGCAGAGATAAAAATCAACCAATATTTTAGGAGCTCATAAATATTTATTTTGGGCATTTGGAATTAATGCAATAGTTATTTGTTTTGGATATATATTGTTATATATATGAAATATTGTCCAAAAATTATGCCAGTAACTGAGGAGCTCTGGAATAATACCATTAGCCCCTGCAAAAATTGGCATAAGTAAATAAAATGGTTTAGTATTTTTATTAAACCAAACAAATGTCAGAAAATTAGAAAAGAAAACAAAAAGGGGAAAACCCTTACCTGACGCTTACCTCCCGGTGCAGCCCACCTGGAGCCCAAGTGGCCGGCCAGCCCACTGGCCTCCTCCCTGTCGTCTTCCTCCCCTGCCAGGAGGACGAAGGCGCGTGCTCGCCGCGCGCGTCCACGCGCGAGCCACCTCCTGCTTCCCCGAGGCGCCCTGAGCCTTCCGTAGCGCCACGCCACCCCCCCTCAGACCCGTCCGGATCGATCTCTCCCTCCCTCGCTCTTCCCCTCGCCCGTTCCCCGCCATGGCCGAAGCCTCCATGGACGCGCCGCCGTAACTCCGCGCCCACTGCCTCCCCCTCGACCTTTTGAGCTGACCACGAGCTCCGCCGCTCCGTCCTCGACCTCTTCACCAAGACAAGCATCACCGGGAGGCCCTGCTTCATCGTCATCACGGTCATCTTCAACCTCGGGCACCCGAGCCCGTCTCCGGTCGATTCGGCGCCGCCAGGACGTCCCCGAGCTCGCTGACCCCCTCTTCGGCATCGCTGTGAGCTCCTGCTCCCAACCCCTCTCTCCCCGCCGTCGTTTTCTTCCTCTAGCCCTGCTGACCACCGCGGCCGAAGCTCGCCGCCGCCGTGCCTTGTCGCCGACGTGGCTAGAGCCACAGAAGCTCAAAGCTGAGCATGCCTGCGTGTTCAAAGTAGCCCCAGGAGCCCGTAGCCACCACCAGCTCCTCCCCACGTGCTCTCTAACGCCGAACCCGAGTTCACCCAAACTCCGGCCGCCGCCTTAGAGCTCGCCGCCGTCAACTCCGGCCACCCCAGCTCCTTCTGCTTACCCTGCCAGGTGCGCCCGAGCCTTAGCTACGCGTAGAACCAAACCGCGGCCGATTTGGTCGACCGTGGGCAAAACCCGAGCCCTCCGCCGTGCTCGCTGTCGCCGGCGACGAGCCGCCGGCGTGTTAGGCCTGTTGACCAGGGGTTTGACCTCCCCTGGGTCATTGACATGTGGGGCCAGTCCCTGTTAATTACCTAGTTTCAGTTTAACTAAAAATAGGATTAGCCCCTGTGACACTAACACGCGGGCCCCACCGTCCAGGTTTGACCCGCGCCGCTCAGTTGACTTGCTGACGTCATGATGATGTCAGGCTGACGTAGTAATCCCTTTTCTGGAATTTAAATAAATCTTAAATGATTTATAAATTTCAGAAAATAGCCTAAACTTCAGAAATCCATAGTAATTCAACCGTAACTCCAAATCAAACAATTTATATATGAAATTTGATCAGGAAAATATGAAGAATCTGTTTATGGCACTTTCATGCATGATTGAACAAGTTAACCTCACTGAATAGGATGAATCATGATTAGGACAATTTATGAAATAGCATTTGGAGTTGGAGTTTAACCTTGTTTGAATTCCAATCCAATTAACTTGGCTTACTACTGCATTAGGTCAATTCAGTACCTTAACATGACATATCATTCATATGAATGTGCATTGCATTGATTGTGGTTCCTCTTGTGTTTTGCCGGTGTTTGTTCCCTCTCGTTAGACGTGGTTCCGACGATGTGATCGTTGACACTGATGAAGACTCAATGTTATCTTCAGAAGTGCCAGGCAAGCAAAAACCCCTTGTTCATTCCGATACAATCCCACTCTCTCGCTCCTGCTCTCTTTTATTGCATTAGGACAACAACGATTCATGTGTTACTGGCTGCGGTAGCTGAACCCCTTTATCCTTTGCATGACCTGTCATTCCACAGTAAATAGATGAAACCCACTAGCATGAGTAGGAGTTGTTTGAGCCCTGATGTGCCTACTCATTCATGCTTGTTGTCATGCCTGCTACTGCTTAGAGTTGAGTCGGGTCTGATTCATCGGGAATGAATTGGAATGTGGTGAACATGTCCTACTGTTGAGAGCTAAGTGTGTGAACACGATTTGGTAAAGGTAGCGGTGAGAGGCCATGTAGGAGTACATGGTGGGTTGTCTCATTGCAGCCGTCCTCAGGAACTGAGTTCTGTGTTTGTGATCCATGAACAGTTACTACCACACATTGGGTTCCGGTAACTCGGCCCCTCTCGACTTATTAATCAACCTGATCTCTGTCCAGGAGTTGCAACTAGTTTCTGGTGTTTGTAGGTAGTGTTAGTAGTCTACCAAGTGGCACCCGGTACAGGTGGGCTTGGGACAGACTAGGCACAGTGGCACGGTGTACCAAGTGGCACCCGGTTGGTGGGCTTGGGAACCCTGCTCACATCGTTTGGGGCCGTGAGCGACACCCCGGCCGGATCTCCTTGCGGATGGAACCCGAATAGGCGATAAACCTGGACTAGAGACTTGCGTGGTTAGTCAGGTCGTGGCCGACTCCCTCGCCCGGTTTCCGCTTGAAGGTTGCCGAGGTACATGACGTGTACAGGGCGATAAGTGGCGAGAGCGTGTGTGAAGAAGTACACCCCTGCAGGGTTATCATTATCTATTCGAATAGCCGGATTCCTCGGATATGGAAACTTGGACCCCTTGCATAGTTCATAGACAAGTGAAAGTGGATACTCTAAAATGCGCAAGATAAGCGTGAGTGCTATGGATGGCGTTCTCGTGGGGAGACGGGAGCGGATCCATAGTGGTGTATTGATATGGTGAATATGTGGACTCGTGTGCACCACCTCAAAAGAGTTACTTGCAATCGTAGTTCAGGATAGCCACCGAGTCAAAGCTGGCTTGCTGCAGTTAAACTCCACTACCCCCTTTTGATACTGATGCATAAGTAGTTAGTTCTGATGTAAGTCTTGCTGAGTACGTTTGTACTCACGTTTGCCTATTTTATGTTTTGCAGAGAGACGTCAGTCTCGCTAGTAGTTCCGTGTGGACTTTGACGTTTAGCTTGTTACCTCAGCTACGATCTTGTGCCCTCGGCAGGATCTAGTGGATAGTCAGGCTTCTCAGCCTTTTTCATTTGTAGTTGTCTGTACTCAGACAAGTTAAGCTTCCGCATGTGCTTGTTGCTTGTATGCTCTGTATGTTGGGTCATGAGACCCATGTTTGTAATATCTCGCTCCTCGGAGCCTAATGAATAAATACTTGAGTCGTAGAGTCTTGTTGTGATGCCATGTTGTATCTACACATATCGAGCATATTGTGTGTATGATTGAAATGCTTGCTATGTGTGGGATCCGACTATCTAGTTGTTTATCCTTGGCAGCCTATCATATGGGGAAATGTAGTCTAGTGCTTCTGAGCGATAGTAGTCCGCTACAGCCCGGTTCACCGGAGTCCTGCTAGCCCAGCACTACTGCTCGGAACACTTGACTGGCCGGCATGTGATTCACTTCGTTCCTGTGTCTGTCCCTTCGGGGAAATGTCACGCGGTGACATCCGGAGTCCTGCCTAGCCTGCTACAGCCCGGTTTACCGGAGTCCTGTTAGCCCAGTGCTACAGCCCGGATTCACACGTTGATGACCGACATGCTCGATGTGATTCATGTATGCCTGTCCTCATAGGTTAGCGCCGCTTTGGGTTCACGACTAGCCATGTCGGCCCGGGTTCTCTGTCATATGGATGCTAGCGACAATATCATATACGTGAGCCAAAAGGCGCAAACGGTCCCGGGCCAGGTAAGGTGGCACCCGTGGGAATACCGTGCGTGAGGCCGCAAAGTGATATGATGTGTTACATGCTAGATCGGTGTGACTTAGGATCGGGGTCCTGACACTAGTAGTTCATAGGAACATCATTCTCGGATTTTGTTTCTTGTTTTTCTACTAAATATGGCAGGTTCCAGAGTCAGTTGGGCTTCATCAATCGTGGGAGACGTGCCACCAGCTCCGAAAATACAACCACCGTCACAAGAGGTGCAAAGGCATAAGAATACGCACAATCAGGTTTTTGTTTCCATGCCACCTTTTAATGGTCGTTTTAAGCCTGATTTATATATTGCATGGGAGTTCGAAATAAATGTTATATTTGCTTCCCATGATTTTTCGGAACGTAAAAAAGTTAAGCTTGTGGTTGGTTCTTTCACTAGTTTTGCTACTGTTTGGTGGAGTCAACATTGTCGGTTATACCCTGATTATGTACCTACTACTTGGGATGATTTAAAACTTGTCATGAGAGACAGATTCGTCGATGTTTATTATACTCGTGGCATGATTAAAAAACTACAACATTTAAAACAAGGTAGTGACACTGTAAGAAAATATTATGATGATTTACAAACTACCTTGTTGCATTCCTTTTTAGAGGAAAGTGAAGAAGATTTTATGGATAGATTTTGGGGAGGATTAAACCGTGATATCCAGGAGATACTAATTCATGAAGAATGTTATCCTATGGACCATTTGTTTCATCTTGCTTGCAAAGCTGAACAGGAAATAAAGAGGCGTCATGCCCACAAGACAAACAAGCATAAGGTGCACATCCAAGGAGTTGAGACAGTCCTTCCTTCTACCACTTTGCCTACTATGACAACAACATCCGTTGTTGTGAGCACTGCATCAGCTCCATATTATGACCCGTCACTGCCGAGAGTTCCAACATCATCTGAGTTGATAACACGAGGTAATGACAAAGGTACCAATCTTCTAACTTCGCATGCGAATGATGAATGCCTTGTCGATTTAAATACACCATGTGATGCTCTAGCCACTACATTGATCACACCACCTATTTTAGATGATTATGCTGATGATTTGACTTTGCCATGTGATCAAACAACTGCAATATCAAGAATTTTGAGTGCACCCATTGAATTAACCGTTGATGTGAAAGAACCATGTGAATCAGACACTAAAACAAATTTGGATCAACTACGTTTGAAAATAATTGTGCCAATGTTTAATCATTTTGATATGACCTCTAATCTTGGTGATGATTCTGTGTCAAATGACTTATTGCATGTTGGCTTATTTAAGCATGTTGTAGCATGTAAATTTTATGCAAATAAGGTTTATTCACCAATATTGGGATGGTTTAATGATGAATATTGTCAATCTTTTCATATGAATAAGAGCTTCACTTATATGTGCAAACTGAGTTGCAATACTTTCATACCTTCTACTTCTTGTGATAATATTTTGGCTTTATATTTTATTCACTATGAAAGTTACTCATGTATACATGTGTCATATGTACAAATTCCACGGGAAGTAAAAATTGATGACATATACATATACAACATGTACACCTTATCTCTTTTGTTAGCCACATTTCAGATAAAGCAACGCCGAGGACGGCTTTATTTTCAAGAAGGGGAGGATGATGAGGACATGACTACCTTGGATACGACCAAAAATATTGCATACATGCATATTTGTCAGGTGATTTCTAGTGTCAACTATCCAATAATCTATTTATATTATCCAGAACAAAAATACTTCACACACTTTTGTGTTTTGTCTAATTGCAGGTGTATGGGACATTTGTACAATCCACATATGAAGATAAGGGAAAAAGAGAAGTTTAGGTGCTGTTCAAAAAGTCCCTTCACGTCACTTTTGGTCCAAGAGAAGATAGAGTCCAAGTCTCTCACGTTCTGGATTCAGATTCGGACTGCACAGACATACCTGACTCAAAACGGCAAGAACTTTTTCATACGGACTCCGAATTGGGTGATTATTTTTTTGTTGGAAAGTAGATTTCGTCCTCTTTCCACTCCATTTGGATTCACCTTTAAATTCGTCCGGAGCATTGAGATATGGACGAAACAATCTGACGCTGCAGCAGAATCCGAGTCAGACAACAAGTCCAAAGGTGTTGCATCACCTCCACTTGGGCCCATGAGCCTTGTACGACCTAGGGTTGGTTTTAGGCTGGGACGTCCTCCCACCTCCTTGGCCGCCACCCCTTGCTCCTATATAAGTAGATCCACCTAGTAGCCTTTTCGTTGGGATTTGTTTGGATAAAAGTTAGCCATTGCAACTTCGTGTTCTTCGTTTGTGTCCAACGACCAGACCAAGACCGCCTACGGATCCCCACCTTTATCAACACTTCATCTATATTCGCAATATTCAGATTGCATTATCATATTCTTGCTTGTTCTTCGATTGCTTGCAGGAATAGACCTTCGTGGTCAAGTTGATTGTGCTGCGGCGTGGTCAATAACCTCTCAGAGTTGGTTTAGCGATTGCTAAGGCGCAACGTCGTGCACGTTTGTAGTCGGATCGTCAAAGTCGTCTCCACCAAATCAATAGTTATCATCTCATCGAAAGATCGGGACACCCCCGCCTCTATCAAGGTGAATGCTTGTTCTGGCCCATGCCACCCTACTACTCCTACTACTTACTCCTACTACTTACTCCTACTACTTACTCCTACTATATAGTACTAGTATCGAGGATTTGAGGTGCAGGTTATGTAATGCGAACACATTAACATATGGCTACAGTAAAAACACCAGCCCGACGCGCGAAGCATGTGAAGCTAGTACAAATAGTGTACTAGTATTGTTGATTGGCCTCATCCGATAACCTGTTGCAATGCACGTACAATTATGTATTCGGAAAATATTTTTTTGCCTCGTCGCAACACTCACTCAGAGAAGCGACTCGAAAGCCATTCATAAATTTAGTAAGTTTATCACAGGCATATCATTTTATTACATACAACAGGTCATCAACCCACATCGACAATGAGGATACATTATAAATACTAAAGTTTTCACCACACAACAAATAACAAGCAATGAAGTGAACTTCAACTCAACCATTCCTCGGCGTTGGAAACGCTTGCTTTGATCCACAAGTGATTCTTTGGGATGGGCCATCCATTGTTGATCTGGAGACCAACGTAGGACTGATCATCCAGGCTGAAGCGGCCTACTATATCAGTACCAGGGTAGGGAACCACCCACATGTCCGAGGTATAGACACAGTTGCTTCTCATAAATGGTACTAGTAACGTTGTGCCAACAGCAGTTGGATCGCCTTTCACCATCATCGGATAGTTTTGTCCAAGGAAGAGCGAGTTTTCTCCAAGACTATCAATTCTGTACCAAGGAGAAGGAGTTGGCGCTAGCACACTAGTATCCATCCCGAATACCATGCAACGGGTGTTGGAATAGGTCCGGAGAGTGCGACCATGGGAGACACGTGCTTCCTTAGCAGTAACATCAATAGTGGGCTGTATACACACAAGAAGAGGTGATCCATTGGAATTAGTTGCCAGGTGCCACAGAGTATATGGGCGATGCTCGTCCTCATGCTCGTGATCATCACCATCGTCATCTCCCCCTTGGTTATAAAAATTTTCAAGTATAGGTGGTGGGATGTTCACAAGACCTTGGAAACACAAGAAGAAGGTTAATTAGTAAAGGGAAACTTGCTAACCCGCATGCTGTGGATGAAACAATTATAATTATGGTGGAAGACAAATGTACCGAAACAACGAGGATACCATGCAAAAACAGTGCCACGAGTGGTGGTAGCAAACACAAGGCCCTCGTATTGAATTGCATCACAGTACTCATCCGTGTACAGAAACTGATTTTTGAGCAATATCCATCGAGTCAAACCACTAAGGACGGCAACAAGCTTGTCGAAGATAGCAACAACTTCATAGTTGTTGTAATTCCAATAGCGGTTGGGAACTCGACAAATAGCTATCTTCCGTAGAAGACAATCACCATGATCGTATTTGAACGTGCGTACAATACCGCTGTGCTCAACCTCTGGGCAGTCTGCTGAGATTTTTGGAAGTGGAACCGGGTCACGAGTGTACACATTCACAAGTTCCCACTGGCAGTTGGACCCAATGTAAACAACCCAATCTCCATTTGCGCCCGCCCAAGCCTTGCCCTCAAGCGATGGCATCTTAACATCATACGTATCATTATCAAGCGGCATCAACTTGCACAGGGCGAGGCCTCCGTCGTGCCGGCGCCAGTCATCAGGGTCACGGCGAAGAAGATAGGGGAGATCAAACTGCTCCTTGACTCTTGGGTTCCATGCAATGATGTTATTAGTTGAGTCAAGAATGGGCTTGAACGAACCTGCCATGCTAGCCGAGGTGATGACATCGCACCGATCAATGAGTTCCTCCACCACGTCATCTTTCCGATTGGGGCAAGAATAACGGGGTCGTTTCCGGCCTGTTCCCTCCATGGAGAAGACGATTGAACAATGGAAGAAGAAAGGGTGAAGGGCTGAAGGAAAATGGAGGAGGGAGAGGAAGAGCGTGCGATAGCAGTTCCAAATCGAGAGGGAAAGGCGAAGAGTCGATGGACGGTTGCGAGTTTGCCACGGTTCACGAAGAGGCGCCCCGGCCTACACGTCCGTTCGGAAATACTACTACTACTCGCCGTCATCTCACTGATATGTTGGAACGGGACCACATGTCAACGAAACATGGTGTATAATTTCTCGTGCAAAATGCGATCTTACCGCGTTGGCCCGAGGTGCCGCATTAGTTATCGACCTTTATTTTTTTAATGGTGTGACGATTGAAGCACGACTAACTGGTACTGTACGTAGAGAAAATATAAACTACTCTACCACTACTCCACCTCCAGTACTAGTAGTATAAAAAAGATATATAGGCTGGAGCTTTAGCGCTTTCTTGCTAAGGGCTGCCCACTTGCTCCTCACACTACCACCCTCTCTCTAGATCTAAAAAGACGGCACCTCTCTCCCTCCTCACCGGTGGTCACAGATCCGCCAGGGAAGAAAAGGACGTGCAGCATTGACGCACTCGTCGGCGGCGAGCGAGGTCACGCACTGACGACAAGGCCGTCCTCTCAGACCTAGCGACCGCGCGGTATGGCTTCCGTCCCCAAGCTTGCTGCCGTAGTGTGTGCGGAGGACGGCGACCCCGAGCGAAGCCACTTCCCGCCGACCCTCGGGTATGCTACCTCTTTTCGAACCATAACCTCGTTCTATTGCCCCATCTGCCATGTCGTTGCATGTGGATCTTTTTCCACTCCACCATTTTCCCAATTTGCTATCCTCTGCTCTGCTGGCCACGCAGACGAAAACGATAATTTGCACTATTAAAGGAAACCCTCCTTCATGCAGACTAATCCATGTCTGGGTTGAATAAGGAAAGGAAGGGAGACTGTACTGTCTAAGAGAGTAGGCATTGAACCCGCATCTAGGTTGAAAAGGGGAAAATCTATAGCTAAGGAACGAGTCTCGTGTCTCTTGGTTGAAGAAAGGTAGAAAGGCATGACAACGCAATAGAGAATGACCAGGTCGATCGGTTTGTTGTCCTCTCATAGGAAAAAGGTGGCTAAAGAGAAAAATGGGACATAATCCACATATGCTGCCTGGATATTTGTTGCTCTGGGCAACCATACCTCCCTCACCACTCTGCGTCCATGGAGGTACATCGTACTAGTGCGCCCATTGTCCGAATGGGCCTCCCATGCTCTTATTGCCACTTTTTTTGCTGTTAGTATAACGCCAGCAGTCAAGTCAAGCAATGCTACTGCTAAAGTGATGCCACATTTAACTAATGCCGCTCTTAGTCTAATGCCACCGATAAATTTGAGCAATGCCATTTAATGTCACTAGATTATTTCAGGGTTACCTGTTGATTGTGGATGTATTAGAGATTTTTCATCTAAGGCATTCTAATGCTGTTGCACAGCCAGTATACCAACGATGAAACTTGTTACTACCTTCAGATTTTTGCATTGTTAATGCTTATAGATTACATACCTCACTTTCATGAGATAAGTTAATTTTTTTGTACATTGTCACCAAAATGCCAAGGCGCTGATGTCATTTTATTTTGGTTAAACTGCACAAACAATTATGAAGACAAGAGGAAAGGTCAAGAGTGGGCACCTCCTCCTCCGGCTGTTCTCTTGAGGAGGTCTGTATGTTTGTCTCTAATGCCTGTCGACGACATACCCGACATCATGATGTAATGTTAAGTCATTTCCTTTTGTACAGTGTCACTGAATTGTCAAGGCGGTGATTTCATTTTATTTTAGTAGAACTGCACAAAATTTGCTTAAAAGAAGAGGAAAGGTCAGGAATGGCTCACTTTTCCAACAAAAACTATGTATGCCTTCCTGACATCAGCCGCTGTTGCTTTATTTATTCCTTCAAATAGGTGGTTCGAAACAGTCTTGCTACCTTTTCCCATTAAGAAATTGGAATGCTTATATTTGTGAGTCCATGCTTCAACTAGTGCCACTTTTAGAGTAATCACACTTTCAATATCTATGCAAACAGGGATGCTCGATTTTAGTGGAACTGCACAAAAAGACCAACTGGTTCAACATTAGGAGCATGTTTTTTCCAAACCATTATATCCAATTGGTGGCACTATGAGTTGTTCATTACGAAGGTACATGGTTTGCTACTATCTTGCTACTCTTTTTGTACTGTCATTAGATAGTAATACTAGTGGTTTGCATGTGAATTTATTGGCAGGGTGGACCTACATTGGAGGTGCAGGACATGATTCAATGATTGGATGCTCAATTTCGGTTGTATCGATTTCACCTCTTCCATCACTGCGAACATGGATATCCTTGGTCTGATGAAGAATAGGCGCTATATTTCTGCTCTGAACCAGCAAATCAATTCAGTATGAAATTGTCCAGGGCAAAACATAACTGTATCATATTGTCCGGTGCAGAACATGACAGATGCTAAGCGGAAGAGACATGTTAAACCGAAAATACAAGGTGTGGTATATGTTTACTAGCTGCTTGATATTTGTACAGACAGAGATGTCTGCCCGTTGCTATTTGGCAAACAAACAAAGTGTCCGCAATTTTGGTTGAACTGCACAAGAGAATAGTATATTCACTGCATGCAGTGCCATTTGAAAATAGACACAGAAAGATTGGATAGTCACTTCATGGACTGCAGAAAAGTAGTACTGTACTACTTATTGGCCAACACTAGGTGCTTCATTGCTTTGGTCGGATTATACAATGGGCATCATTTTCCGTAAGTTAAAGTTTGTATTCCGAAAATAGTCTCGCGGTGTGATCGAGAGAAGACCAAATCATATTGCAGTGGATGTTCCTCCATCATGTGTGGTTCATTCTCATGGTTCCAACTGTTGGTGAAACCACTTACGTTTGCAAGAGGAATTGTAGACTTCACAAACAAATTTGTCTTTCAGTCTGTACTGAATGTTGGCCAAGAGAAGCATCCATGTTAGTAGGAAGAACAAATGTTTTTTCTAGATCTTTGCTTTTGGAGCTACATATTTGTATATGATCTGTGAATCATTGAGATGCATTAACATGTTGATCTTATGTATGGGAATCGTACTAGTTAGTTTTAGTTGCGACGCAAGATCCGAAGTGGCTGATCTTTGCTTTTGGAGCTACATATATGTATATGATCTGTGAATCATTGAGATGCATTAACAGTTACTTATTTCTGTTCGCTCGGTGTTTACAAGTTATTGATCGATCACTAGCTAGCCTACAAATGCGCTCCTGGCAGTTTTATTTGCGACGCAAGATGCGAAGTGGCAGTTTTTTGAATAAAAATGCCTACCTCTGAAGAAACTGACAAGCTACACTATCGATCCTACACGGATAAAAATGCCTACCTCTGAAGAAACTGGCAAGCTACACTATCGATTCTACATGGATAAATAGCAGATCACGCACGTACTACCTCCTTTCCGGTTTGCAGGGCTCAATTCAAGAAATGACCTACTCGATCCTACATGAATAAATAGCGGATCACGCATGTACTAGTACCTCATTTCCGGTTTGCAGGGCTTAATTCAAACCTCTCACCAACCAAGGTACTTCCTCCGTCCGGGTTTATTAGTCCCGTGAGCAAAGCAGCAAGACCAAGGCATGGCAATAATTAATGGCATGCAGAAGTTTAAGCCTAATTGATTCCATCGATTTAAGTGGCTGCATGCGTGCCCTCGGCTGCGACTCATTCCATGCTGCTTCGCGTACTTCCTGCGAGCGATTCTGAGTGCCTGCATGCAGCCGGTCGTAATTAAGGGAGCTAACTGATGTGAAAAAAGATACGCTTTAAATCCGCGGAATCATTATTGACAAGGATAGAGATGATTCGAGTGCACTCGTTTGACCGCCATGCCGGCGTGCGACCCAGACGGGACGGGACGACACAGTCATAATTTCAGTTTCTCTAGTTTTCCACGGCAAGCTGGCGCGCTAAGCCATTATGCATTGAATTCCGATGACCGTCGCGCTACCTTCCGCCTATAAGTACTGTTTCCCAGCCTTCTCCGGTGCCACCGTGACCCAACTCGCCGTATCCTCATAAGCCCCCACCAGCCCGACGTCGCTCGCCATGTCCGCCATGCCCCCGCCCGTCCGCGGTAGGCGACGCCGTAGGCGGTCACCGCCGGAACTAGTGTTCGGGTTTTCACCGGAAGGCAGATGGAGGGAGGAGGCATTCTATCTGTCTTTAGATGGCAATGCGGAGATCGAGGAGTTGTTGGAGCGCGACCGCATGGTAGAGGAGCAGGAGTTGTTGGAGCGCGACCGCCTGGCGGAGGAGCAGCGTATCGCCGATTTGCACCGCCAGCAGGACATGGAGCAGCAGCGCACCGATGCTCTGAGTCGCGAGCAGAGTGCCCGCAACTGGGCCGACTACATGGAGGCCGGCGCCCGGCAAATAGCCCTGGAGGCTGTCGGGCACGCACGCGTTTGCGACGCTGATTTTTACTACCAGCTCGTCAAGTGGGTTTCCCGCTTGGAAGCCGAAGCTTCGGTGGACCACGCCGGCATGGAAAGGGCCAACGCGCGCGAGCAACGCGCCCTATCGCACCTCTTGCAAGTCCGAGCCGAGGCGCACGACGCCGGTGCCGGCGTTTAGCGTGTACCACATATGGCGGCCGGCATCGTCTCGTTAGCTAAGAGTAAGTTAGTACTTGTACGCTACTAGAGTATTAGTGGGAGTAGATAGTTAACTTGGCTATGATGGTTGTCAATGTGGAAGTTCAGTACTCTATATGTGGGTCAGACATGTTACTTTGCTCTGAATGTTGAACTTTCCGTTTGAACGTATGGAATGGGTTGTTATTTTTTAAATGGGTTGTATTTGTCCTCCACGGGTTTAGAGGCTGACTTGTGGGCCTAGCAAGTTGACGCGTACACAATCAGGAGATGATTGTACGTGGAGAGGATGACAGCAGGGACCCGCCAAGGTCATGGCAGTACGCAAGCAAGTGCCTCCTTATTTCAAGCCAATAAAAAAATGGCTCCTCCTAGTGGATTTTTGACAGCTGGGTCCCATGCCATTGTCAACGTAGTCAATAAACGAGAGAATTGCACAACGAGCGGCTGACACCAGGGACCCAGCAGCTCGCCCAGTTTTTTTTGTTTTGGGTTAATTTGATAAATGCCACTCCAAATCTGGTGTATCCGAGAAATGCCACTGCAATTTCCAAACTTTGAAAAATGCCAGTTCATGCCATTTCTAGTGGCATTTTTTGAAGTTTGGAGTGGCGTTTTTCAAAGTTTGCAAACTGCAGTGGCGTTTTTCAAAGTTTGCAAAAATTGTCGTGGCATTTTTCAAAGTTTGCAAACTGCAGTGGCGTTTTTCCAAGTTTGCAAAAATTGTCGTGGCATTTTTCAAAGTTTGGAAATTGCAGTGGCATTTTTATGAATCGCCATAATTGGAGTGGCATTTATCTAATTTGTTTTTGAGACGGAAGCAGGGTGTCAACTGGGCTATGCGGGACACTCTGGCATGTCTAGACAACCTTTTCTTTTATGTTTACCACGGACCAGCCCAGTAGTTTTTTTTCTTTCTGAAAATGGCTAGCCTAGTTTTTTTTGTGATTTGTCAAGTAAGTCGCTTTATCAGGCCTGTTGGGCTACAAATCTTTCAAGACGAGGGGAGCTTCATTCGGCTGGCCGAGAAAATGGCCTATCAATAATGAGAAATGGGTTGTATATTTTTAAAACACATCAAACCGGCAATTATTTTCAAATATCTTTTTTTCATTTCGAGATTTTAAATTGCATTGATTTTTATGCATGGACAATTTATTGGATTTTATATTTATATACATTTATTTTTAAAATCAGTCTGAATGTGACTCGAAATTTCGGGATTAAAAACAGTTAGACTGCACCGACATATTCGAAATTTCGTATAGTTTTTTAACCGTGGCTACAATATGGGTTGTAATACTAACAAAAAGAATATGGGCTCCAGAAAAACCCGTAAGAATTAGCAAATGGGCTGTAATTTATTTGAAATAATGGCAGATGGGCTATATGTTGTTTTCCACAGATTTGAGGCTTTCCACAGATGGCATGTATACTGTTGGATGTCCATCCAACGGCCGTCGTGCTTCTTCAATCTCTGCTCTTCCTGCTCCAGCCGCTCAAACAAGCACCGGCGGGACTGCCTACTCCCTCCTCCCCGCGGCTGGCTGTGTTGCCGCGCAGGCCTCACCACCCCACCGTCCTCCCATCGCTGCCCTAGCCATCCCTCTCCTCACCCACACCTGCTGTTATTCTCCGGTGACGGCAGACGAACCAGTAAACCCTCGTACAGTCATACTCCCCTCCGTGCTGAAATTAAAAATAACTACCGAGTCTTCCCTGCCTCCGTGTCGTTCCCTTCCTAGGCCTCGCCGTCGTCCACCGCCCTGGTGCTCTCGGCGTGGCGTGGTCAGCATGGTCAACGACCGACATGCCTCTGAAGTGGACTGTACATGGAGAGGCTGACAGCTGGGTCCACGGCCGTACGCAAGGAAATACCTCCTTATTATGCGCAAAATAATGATTCCTCCACCTGACATCTGGGACCCACCGAAAGGGCCTCTGTATTTCGCGAAAAAAACATTATCGTCGCTGATAGCTCGGACCCACCAGCTATATCTTCGCATGCAAAGAAGTGCCTCCTTATTACGCACAAAAAAATGAATACTCCCCCTGCTAGCTGGGACCCAGTATAGTGGGCCTACTAAGTTGATGGGAACGAAAGGCTTTGTCAACTTAGTTAATATGCACGATTCTAGCTTGACTGACCGTACGATGTCCATCCAACGGCCGTAGTGCTTCTTCAACCTCTGGTCTTCTTGCTCCAGCCACCCAAAGCAGCGTCGGTCGTGCCGCCTGCTCCTGACTCCCGTGGCCGGCTGTGCTGCCGTGGAGGCCTCACCGCCCACATACTACTCCCACCGCTGGCCAGGCCATCCCTCCACTCCACTCACCCACACCCCTTGTTATTCTGCGGCGACGGCAGCGCAGCCGAACCAGTGAACCCTCGTACTCCTCTCCGCGTGGGCATCCACTGTCGCGTCTTCCCCGGCTCCACGTCGTCCCCTTCCTAGGCCTAGCCGTCGTCCACCACCGTGGTGCTCTCGGTGCGGCGTGGTCAATGTGGTCAACGACCAAATTCCATCGGAAGAATACTGTACGTGGAGAGGCTGACAGCTGGGTCCACGGCAGCCGCAAGGAAGTGCCTCCTTATTACGCAGAAAATAATTATTCCTCCACCTGATAGCAGGGACCCACCGGACGCCCACCAGTATATCATGAAAAAACGTTTGCCCCTGACTGCTGGGACCCACCCGACGGGCCACCGTATTTCGCGAAAAAACGTTCCCCCTGCTGTCAGCTCAGACCCACCAGAAGTGCCTCCTTATTACACACAAAAAATGAATAGTCCCTGCTAGCTGGGACCCACCTTGGTAGGAGGCTGACTTGTGGGACCCCGACAACGGTACTGGCCTGGACCCGGCTCGCGGGACATCGTACATGACAAGGAAGGATTGGCTCGACCTCTACTTCGACCGAAAGTAGTTTAGCTTAGTTTAGATTTATGTTTTATGTTCGGTTATGAAAAACTATCTATGTTTAATTTTTTAAGGATCACCTAGAGATGTCCTTATGGCTTGTTTATTTCACTTCTTCACAATGTGATGCTCTATATGTGCAACTATTTTCCGTGCAGTTCAATTTCATCAATATCAGTTTCAACAATACCACTATGAATTATGATATTTGGTTGCTGTTAAGGATATTGCAGTTAACATGCCTTTTCGTTTTTCAATTGTTGTTTAGCAACATGCATTGTACTGTATGACTAGATATGCAATCCCAGGCTACATAGCAACAAGGAAGAGTGTTACCTTAATGTTCTGCTGATGTCTAGATGTACATGTAATAAAATCTTATATAATGGGACAGATGGAGTGTTGTACTACATCATTTTTCAATTGTTGTTTAGCTTCTAATATTAACTTGGTGCTTTTAGGTACATATATCATTGCCAAAGATCCACACTTCGACCCTTTCTGCGTATGGGGCAATGAGATATTCATGAACCAGCATCAAGTGAGGAAACTGATAAAGATTGTTATTAAAATGGGTCAAAAGATGTCAATCGAACTATTTGTTTACACTTTCTGCAAGACAACAGTGAACTGCAGGATTATAAGTAAGAACCCTGTAGCCTTCTTTTTACTGCCCATAATGAGTTGTGTTAAAAGAAAATATTTGAATCTTTTCTCTTTTGCAGTGGATCCTGAAGCAGTTTACTCAAGATTACCTCTCAAAGTACAGGATCGATGGCCGACCATCACAATGGGTTGGACTAGAGTCCTACATGCCCTCTGCATCCAGGAGAGCACAATACGGCCATTCCGCTTCACTTTGTTCAGCAAATGGAATGTTTGTCGCCTCTTTCTTTACCATCTGTATAGTCCACGTATAGAACCCTGGTACATCATTCTTTATTTGGTGCTTATGTAATTCTTAAACATTGTAGCGACCCGACCTCAGACGGTCAAGTCTCTGTGCTTAAGTGTCATCCCTGGATCGGTATGCTGACACACACAATACTCGAGGATTTATAACAAAGGTAAATAACATGTATAAATAATGTAAATACTATTACCTCAATCCAAATAGCGGAAGTAACAACAAGTTTGTGGATACCCATCAACACCAACGGCAAAGTTGAGTGTAGAAATTGTAACCCTAACGTATCACTTACTTGTCGTAAGATTTCCTGCAACATGAGACGTTGCAGCCACAAAGGGTCAGTACATGGAATGTACAGGCAAATTCACACCATAGGATAATGATGAATAATAACTATCACTACATGCATATATGGCTGGTGGAAAATCTCTATTATTATAATGTTTTTGCGAAAAGCCAATTTTTCCCTACTGCAAAGGAATATAATTTATTTAACTACAAAGTTGGTTGAAAATATTGAGAAGGTTCCTCCAACTCAATCCCAAATTAACATCAATAACCCAACAAATTATTTAAGTAACGTGATGAGGTCAACATGATAATTCAAGAACCAGATACTCAAGATGTCCATAACCGGGGACACGGCTAATCATGATTAGTTTGTACACTCTACAGAGGTTTGCGCACTTTTCCTCACAAGACTCGATCACAGAATGCGATAAAATGTTGAAACCTTTTGCATAATAAGCTATGATAAATTTACTACAGTGGGAATTTTCTTTCATAATTTTTGGAGTTAGGGAAGTATGATGAATCTTGCATTCTTTACAGACTGTACTGTTTTGGCAGATTGCTGTTATGTTTGCATTGTTTGCATATGTTTGCTTGTTTAATGATTCTATTTGAGGATAGGAGTATTAAATATGCAGAGGAATTTAGTATGCAATGTTGAATAATAATTTTAGTGATTTGCTACAGTATAGTATGATAAGGTTTTTGCATTGGTTTATATTAACTTATCTCACGAGTCCTTGTTGAGTTTTGTGTGGATGAAGCTTTTCAGATTTAGGGAGACTGTGATATGAGAGGAATTAAGGAGACACAAAATCTCAAGCTTGGGGATGCCCAAGGCACCCCAAGATAATATTTCAAGAAGTCTCAAGCATTTAAGCTTGGGGATGCCCCGGTAGGCATCCCACCTTTCTTCCTCAACAATTATCGGTTAGTATCGGTTGAGCCTAAGTGTCGGTGTACTAAAGTAGGGGTACCTTAGTACCCCGAACTTGTGCACGGGCAGTAGTAGCGTCCCGCGGCAAGGCTTGCCAGGGGAGCGACAAGAGTCTCCACGGCCCTTTTATGGGCCGGACGAAGGCCAAGTGATCGAGCCAAGAAGACCAAGCCCCGGCAAGAGGAGCTTGCCGGGCCAAGAAGGCGAGGTCCGGCAAGAGGAGCTTGCCGGGCCAAGGCGACAAGGCCCCGGCAAGAGGAGCTCGCCGGGACGGCCAAACCAAGGCACCCCAAGAGAAGCCCGCCGCGGCGCGCCGCGCGCCCCGGCAAGGCCTGACGAGCGGCAAGCTCTCAGGTGCGGCAAGACAACCACCGCGGCAAGCCACTTGCCGCGGTGAACCACCACCTCAGGCGTGCGCTCCAGCTCACCTGTCCACGCGTCACTCTGGGGCTTCCCCAGAGGCACGTGTCAAGGCGCCGCGCAGCCTAGGGCGCGCGCGTGGCATGCGACGTTGGCAGAGTCGCCCCCGTGGCAAGCGGAGGCGCCCCTAATGGTCCGCCTCGGCACTGTTCAGGCGATCCAGACGGGCATTTAATGCCTTTGTCCCCCGCCGTCAGAGTTAGGTGCGATAGCACTGTGCAGCCACTGTTCGCACAGTTCCTTGCCATTTTTACCCTCACCTGCGTCGCTACCTGTGGAAAACCCCTTAGCATATAAAAGGAGGCCCATGCGCACGTAGATGGGAAAAAAAGGATCGAACCCTAGGAGAGAGGGAGGACACCCAGTAGACCCTCGTCTACGTCCAGCTCCAGCTTACTGTAGCTTCTTGCGCTCCAGAGCAAGAAATCCAATCAACCAGACATGCAGCAGTAGGGTTTTACGCATCCGTGCGGCCCGAAGCTGGGTAAAATCGTTGTGTGTGTGTGTGTCGCCTCGATCTGCTCTTTGTGCAACCTCCGCCCCCCGCCGAACCGACAAGGGGCTCTGTCCCCATAGGTGCTTGTGGGGGCAGATCTCCCCCGACATCTTTGGCGCGCCAGGTAGGGGCGCGTCGAGGTTGTGTGAATCAGATCCGGCGTCCGCGCGAGTCAGACTCTCATTGTTTGCGCCAGCATGGCGCAGAAGAAGAAAGCTCCGGAGGTGACCGGCCCGTCAGCGTCGAACCCACCGCCCATGGAGCAGACGGGTGGTGGGGAGGACGCCGGCGGAGGGACGGGCACCGTCGAACCAGTTCTTGGTCCCGCGGCGTCCGAGCTCGCCCCGCGCCCCTCTCAGGAGGCGCGAAACCAGCAGCGCCATGGTACCCATGGTACCATACGCTCGCTGGACCCAGACCATGCTGGTGGGTCCCGAGGCGCTCAGGACCAGCATGCGATCCAGCGTGCCGGAACGAGCGTTGCGCGGCTGCCTGGACCGGGTGCTGCTCCTTCTAACATAGTTAGGAGTTCGAGCACATCCCGCTCCTCGCGCCGTTCGCCGCCTCTGCCCGCCACCCCAGCGGAAGCTCTCGCGCGATCTCAACTACTCCTAGACTACCCTCCAACGGCGGACAAGCTCGACGACTGGAGGGCAACCATCCAGAGCCTCATCGGTTTCGCCAACGGCGACACTCCGCGGCAGCACAGCGCGTCGCAGCCGCGGCCAGTCACCCAGGCGAGAACCGATGGCGCCAAGAATGGCGGGGGTGCGACCACCGTGCACTCCCCGCCCCAGAAGCCGCGGTCACCGACTCGCCGGGCCCACCTCGACAACGACTCCACCGCGTCGTCGAACCCGCGAACTCGCCGCGACCAACGCCAAGTCCTTCACGAACGAAGGGAAGAAGACGCTCGAACCCGCATCGAGCGCAGGAGAGAGGCGCGGCATCAATCAGACCAGCGCGTTGAGCCCTCTGGAAACATGCCCGCGCCGGGGGAACCAGGCGAACTGCCATATTCGGTAGGCTGCCCCACGTTCACCCGCGAGCTGCGGCAAGTACAGTGGCCCAGCACAAAGAACTTCAAGCCCGACGTGCCCGAGAAGTACGACGGCAAGTCGCATCCGTCGGAGTTCCTCAGCATCTACACCATTGCGGTGCAGGCTGCCGGGGGACGGGACGATAAGATCCTTGCCAACTACTTCCCGCTGGTACTCAAGCCCAACGTCAGATCCTGGCTCATGCACTTGCCGGATGGCTCCATCTCCTCCTGGCCAGATCTATGCCATCAGTTCGTTGGCGCTTTCACAGGCGGCCACAAACCCCATGGCCAGGCAAGCGATCTTCATCTGCTTGTTCAGAAGGAGGGGGAGCCTTTGCGCAAGTTCATCCAGAGGTTCAGCCGTGTGCACTACAACATCCCAGACGTCCACCCCGCCGCGGTGATCAGCGCGTTCCACCAGAACGTGCGTAACCGCAGGATGAGGGAGGAGATGGCGATGTGCAAAATCAAGGAGGTCAGCGAGCTTTACGCCCTGGCCGACAAGTGTGCGCGCGCTGAGGAGGGGAGGAAGCTCCCCGGAGAAAGTGTTGGAGAAGGAGAATCCGACAGCGAAGGTACCGCCCCGGCAAGGAGAGGCCGGCGGCGGAACGGCAAAAAGAAGAAAAACCCAGAGGTACTGGTTGTCGAGAAGTCCGGCAGCGAGGGCTCCGCCAAGAAAGCCCAGGCGGGAGGCCCCGGCAAGGAGGTTGCTGGGTGCGCCAACTGCCGGGTAGTGGCTGCTGCCGATAAGCGGGACGGTACCGACAAGAAGTACTGCAAGATCCACCGCACCAGGGGCCACGACCTCCAGAGTTGCAAGCAAGTCGAGCGACTCGTCGACCTGTAGAAGGCCGAGTACGCACGACGCGACAAGGAGAGAGCCCAGGCAGGCGGCGGGGGATCCGGCACGAAGCGTCCCGGCCCGGGGGAGCGCCGCGGCAAGGACAAGCAGCGGCAAGCAGACAGACCTCCCCGGGGACGCGACAAGAGCGAAGACGATGACGAAGAAGAAGACATGGAAGACCCCGAGACCAGCGAGCAGGAGTTTCACAAAGCCACTGAGGTCTTGTGTGTGGACGGCGGTGCCTCCCTGCACGCTTCCCACCACCAGCTTAAACGGTGGGTGCGGGAGGTCAATGCAGTGGAGCCACCCGTCGAGTCACGCAGACCCCTGAGATGGTCCAACACGCCTATCATCTTCGACATTGAGGACCACCCTGATCGCACAACCGCGGTCGGGTGTTTGCCGATGTTGGTATCCCCAACAATCCGCAACCTCAAGGTCACTAAAATGCTAGTTGACGGCGGGGCTGGCTTGAATCTGATCTCCTCTGTTGTTCTCCGGAGACTCCAAGTTCCCGACAGCGAGCTCGAAGAAACCGACACATTCCAAGGAATCAACTCGGGGAGGAGCAAGCCGAAGGGAAAGATCACGCTGCCGGTAACATTTGGCAGCGAGTTGAACTTCAGGACTGAGAGGGTCACCTTTGACGTCGCCGACTTTCCGTTGCCTTACAATGGGATCCTCGGCCGACCAGCGCTCGCGAAGTTCATGGCGGCCTCTCACTACGCGTATAACATGCTCAAGATGCCTGGCCCGATAAGCGTCATTTCTGTCCCCAGCGACAAGAAGGACGCCCTTATCTGCGCCGACCAAATATACCGGGACGCAACAGCAGCAACGGCCCGCGGCCCGCTTGCCGCTGGAGCTTCCTGGGGAAAGAAGAAGTCCGGCAAGTGCTCTGGCGCCCACTCCGGCAAGCGCGCCTCTTCGGAGTGCTGCGCTGCAGTCGAGGACGTGCCATCGAGCCCCGCCGGCATGAAGACCAAGTCCGGCAAGTGCTCTGGCGCCCACTCCGGCAAGCGCGCCTCTTCGGAGTGCTGTGCTGCCGTCGAGGACGTGCCATCGAGCCCCACCGGCATGAAGACCAAGCCCGGCAAGTGCTCTGGCGCCCACTCCGGCAAGCGCGCCTCTTCGGAGTGCTGCGCTGCCGTCGAGGACGTGCCATCGAGCCCCGCCGGCAAGAAGGCCAAGCCCGGCGAATGCTCTGGTGCCCACTCCGGCAAGCGCGCCTCTTCGGAGTGCTGCGCTGCCGTTGAGGACGCGCCATCGAGCCCCGCCGGTAAACACAAGGAGACGACGGCTGCTCCACCAGCGACCAAGAAGGTGCCCGCCAAGGAGGACGGCACTCGTGGTACCTTCACCATCAGTGCCACTCTCGACCCCAAATAGGAAGGCGCGCTCGTTGCTTTCCTGCGGGCGAATGTCGATGTGTTTGCCTGGCAACCATCTGACATCCCCGGCGTTCCCAGGGAAGTGATTGAGCACCACCTTGCCGTCTGCCCTCATGCGCGGCCCGTCAAGCAAAAGGTCAGGAAACAAGCGGTGGAGCGCCAAGAGTTTATCGCGGAGGAGATCAGGAAGTTGGAAGCGGCAGGCCTCGTCAGAGGCGTGCTCCATCCGACGTGGTTGGCCAATCCTGTCGTCGTGCGCAAAGCAAATGGGAAGTGGAGGCTTTGCATCGATTTCACCGATGTCAACAGAGCTTGCCCTAAAGATCCATTCCCCTTGCCGCGCATCGACCAGATTGTTGACTCCACGGCCGGATGCGACCTGCTTTCATTCCTTGACGCCTACTCCGGGTACCACCAGGTCTTCATGGCTGAAGAAGACGAAGAGAAGAGTGCGTTCATCACTCCATGCGGCACGTACTGTTTTGTGCGGATGCCTTTTGGACTGAAGAATGCAGGCTCGACGTTTGCGAGGGTTGTCCACACTGCTTTCGAGCCACAGATCCACAGAAATGTGGAGGCCTACATGGACGACATTGTGGTCAAGAGCAGAGACAAGGCAACCCTGGTTCAAGACTTGGAAGAGACCTTTGCAAACTTGCGCAAGATCAGCCTCAAGCTCAACCCCGAGAAGTGCGTGTTTGGAGTTCCCTCCGGCAAGCTTCTCGGGTTCTTCGTGTCTCAGCGTGGGATCGAAGCCAACCCCGACAAGATCAAGGCCATCGAGCAGATTGAAGCACCAACACGTGTCAAGGACGTGCGAAGACTTGTCGGTTGCGTGGCGGCTCTCAGCAGGTTTATTTCCAGGTCTGCGGAACGCGCCCTGCCGTTTTTCAAAATCTTGAAAAAGGCAGGTCCAGTAAAATGGACTCCGGAAGCGGAGGCTGCGCTGCAAGACTTGAAGAAATACCTGTCCTCCGCTCCTATACTTGTCGCGCCTAGACCGCAAGAGAAGTTGCTGCTCTACCTAGCGGCAACCAATCAAGTGGCTAGTGTTGCGTTAGTAGCGGAGAGGGAAGCTGATGACGAGCCCGCAACCATGGCAAGCGCGTCCGGCGACAAGCAGGGGGCTTCCCCGACAAGCTCTGGCCCCGGCAAAGGCGAATCCGCGCAAGCGCAAGGGGAAGTGCAGAGGAAGAGGATGGTGCAGCGCCCAGTTTACTTCGTCCGTTCCCTCCTGCAGGGGGCTAGGTCGAGGTACTCTGGTGTGCAGAAATTGATCTTCGGCCTTCTCATGGCCTCGAGGAAGCTGCGCCATTACTTCCAAGCACACGAGATCACAGTGGTCACTCGCTTTCCGCTTAAGAGGATACTACAGAATCCCGAAGCAACAGGCAGGATTGTCGAGTGGGCACTAGAACTGTCAAGCTTTGGCCTCAAGTTCGAGAGCACATCGACCATCCAGAGCAGAGCATTGGCAGAGTTCATAGCAGAGTGGACGCCGACACCGGACAAAGAAATTCCAGAGACGAGCATCCCCGGCAAGGAAGCAACCAAAGAGTGGCTGATGTACTTTGATGGTGCCTTTTCGCTGGAAGGCGCCGGTGCCGGCGTGCTGCTCATCGCGCCCACCGGAGAGCACCTCAAGTACATCGTCCAGATGCACTTTCCCAAGGAGCAAGCAACCAACAATATGGCAGAGTATGAAGGTTTGCTCGCCGGTCTCAGGATCGCGGCGGAACTTGGGATCAAGAAGCTCATTGTCAGGGGTGACTCGCAGCTCGTCGTCCGCCAAGTGAACAAGGATTACCAGTGCCCGTTGATGGAAGCTTACGTTGATGAAGTGAGGAAGCTGGAAGAGCGCTTTGACGGCCTGCAAATGGAATACATTCCAAGAGCAGAGAACGACATCGCCGACGGCTTGTCAAAATGCGCCGCACTAAAGCTACCTGTGGAACCAGGGACTTTTGTGCTCAAGCTGACTCAGCCATCCGTGACACCATCGACTGGGCCAAGCAAGAAGAGGAAATCGGTCTCCGGTGACTATCTCCCGGCAGAGCTTCCCGAAGCCGCCGCCCAGAGAGTCCCCAAGATCGACGCGAAGAGTGCTGAGGAGCTGCCCGCTCCGGCAAGCCCCAGGGTTTGTCCCGACGAAGCAGGCGCTCCCGGCAAGCCATGCCCCGGCAAGCTTGCCGGGGAACGTCAAGCTCCGGCTGAGCCCCAAGTCTTCGCCGTAGAAGCTGATGTTCCCGCAGCCGCCGACATGCCTTTAGTCCTCGTCGTCGAGCCACAGGCTCCGACGTGGGCACAACAGATCGTCCGTTTCCTCCAGACAGGAGAACTTCCCGAAGAACAAGAAGAAGCTGAAAGAGTAGCTCGGCAGTCCTGTATGTACCAGTTCGTTGACAGCGCACTGTACAGAAGAGGACGCAATGGGGTGAAATTGAAGTGCATTCACCGGGAAGACGGACAGAAGCTGTTGGCGGAGATACACGGAGGCATATGTGGACACCACATTGGCGCCAGAGCACTTGCCGGCAAAGCATTCCGGCAAGGTTTCTTCTGGCCAACAGCCCTCCAGGATGCAACTGCACAAGTAACCAAGTGTGAAGCGTGCCAGTTCCATTCCAAGAAGGTACACCAGCCAGCTCAAGCTCTCCAGACGATCCCTTTATCCTGGCCCTTCTCGGTCTGGGGGCTCGATATCCTCGGCCCCTTCCCCCGATCCGTCGGGGCTTTGATTACTTGTTCGTTGCCATCGACAGGTTCACAAAGTGGCCAGAAGTGGAACCGGTGAGAAAGGTGACCGCCCAGTCCGCGATCAAATTCTTCAGGTCGATTGTTTGCCGCTTCGGGATCCCCAACAGGATCATCACCGACAACGGTACGCAGTTCACAAGCCACGCTTTCATGCAGTACACCCAAAACCTCGGCACCAAGGTCTGCTTCGCTTCTGTTGCTCATCCCCGGAGCAACGGTCAAGCGGAAAGGGCCAACGCCGAGGTACTGTGCGGGCTCAAGACCATAAGTTTTGACAAGCTGCTCAAGCGCGGACGGAACTAGATCGAGGAGCTGCCGGCGGTTCTTTGGTCAGTCAGAACGACGCCAAATCGAGCCACCGGCCAGACACCATTTGCTCTAGTCTATGGAGCAGAAGCAGTTACCCCCACGGAACTCGTATACGGGTCACCTCGAGTGCTCGCTTATGATGAGCTTGAGCAAGAGCGGTCGCGTGAAGATGATGCACTGCTCCTCGAGGAAGATCGTCTCCAGGCCGCTGCGCGATCCGCTCGCTACCAGCAAGCTCTGCGTCGCTATCATAGCCGCAAAGTTAAAGCCAGGAGCCTCGAGGAAGGCGACCTTGTTCTTCGGCGTGTTCAGTCGGCCAAGATACACAACAAGTTGACGCCGAAGTGGGAAGGCCCTTACCGGGTGAAACGAGTCACGAGGCCCGGCGCCGTCCGCCTCGAGACCGAAGATGGTACTCCGGTGAGCAATTCCTGGAACATTGAGCATCTTCGCAAGTTTTACCCGTAAGGCGCGGTTGTCGGACCCCGTCCGGCAACCAACTCTTTGTACAAAAGTCTTGCCGCAGACGCATGTAATCCTTTGTACAAAGCCAGGCGCAGACCCTGGCAGCAATGATGCGCTGCCCCCCCCCCCCCAGGTTTTAGCATGCATGCTGAGTCGAGTCTCGTCCTTGGTTAGGGTTGATAGTGCCTAACAGTCGCTAACCCCTAACTTAGAGGTCGAGTCCGCGTCTTTTTCCCGTCCTTTCCCTTTGGCTCGCAGGAGTTGCATACCCTTGCCGAGCCGCTCAAGGACGAAGAAGGGGAGAAGGGCGAGCCAGCACCCGCGCCCCGGCAAGCCAGAGTTGCCGGGGGCTGCAACCTCAGATAAGTCTTTACATCCCTTATCATGCATTCTCTCATGAGCTGCGGAATGCGAAAACCTTGCTTCCTCCTAAAAGCTGTCGTGCTCTCTTAAGCGACAAACCCCGGAGCGCGTTCCCGGGGCCCGCTTCTGATAGTAGCCGCGGCGGCAAGAGGAGGAAGCGAGGGGCCAGAACCCGCCTTCTCCCTGCCTCCGCCAAGAGCATGAGGAGGGCCAAGAGGCGCGGGGAGACGGCAAGGTCCGTTGCCGGGCGGGGAAGTGTCTATCTTAACGATGCAAAGGGTTCGCTCCTTGCCGCGGGATGTACCCGCGAGACAAATGGTCCGGCAAACACTCCCTTTTCATTAAAAACATTCCACTCAGGTACAGCTCAGAGAGAATGAAAAACATGAAAGATGGGATTACAAGATTTAAATACAATTAAGGCCCGAGGGCTTACAAGATAAAAAGAGTAAGGTGCCCGTAATCCCTTTCTTGTCTCTCTCCTCAGGAGGTAGGGCAAGGAGGCGAGAAGGGCAAAAGGGGCGCCTAGACGAGCTACGGGTGGCAGAAGACGCCAAGAGAGCATCCGGGGCTCCGCCCGGGGGGCTCCGGAGGCTGGATGGAGACGGCGACGCCGGAAGCAGAGCTCGAGAAGGAGGCTGCGGGACGTCAACACGCTGTCGAGGGCATCTAGCCCTCGTACTCCGAGTTGACGGCCTTACCGCCAGCCTCTTCCGCAGCCTCGCCACTCCGGCCGCCCGAGAAGACGAACCCCCGGCAAGAGGAGCTTGCCGGGCCGAAGAGAAGACCCCTGTGGTCGTAGCCGCGAGCAGGGGTGGTGACGGCGTCTGGGGCGAGGTTGGAAGACGAGGCAGCTGCCTTGCCGCCCGCCCTCTTCCTCTTCCGCATCCTCCCTACGCCAGCCGCCCAAGGAGACGACCCCGGGGAGTTCACGGCGCCAGCGACGCGGACGATGGGGGCCGCCGGTGCCACGCGGAGCTGCGACCGGCACCTAGTCGGACCCGTCATCCCTGCAGCCGCTCCCCTCGTCGTCGCTGTCGCTCCCCTCCTCGCCACTCTCGCTCGAGGAGAAGCCTTCGCTGTCGGAGGAGCTATCCACGCAGCACCGGGCCCGGGTGCCGAGGTCCCCGAAGGCCTTGACGGAGAGGAGATCGCCCTCCATCAGCTTAAAATGGAGGGTGAACCCCTCCATCAAGCTATGGATCCGGGCGAACGTCTTCCACCCGCGGCCAAGACACATCACGCCGGGGGCTCGGGATTCGACGTGGACTCGCGTACCACTGATCCCGCAGCCCCTCATGCGCAGTCTCAGCGTCTCGTGTTGTTCCGCCTCCAAGACGTCCGCGAAGGGAGCCGGGAGGCGGAGGCGACGGCGAGGCGCCCGGCGCAGCCTGATGATGAACTCGCAGGGGTCGTCTCCGAGATGAACCGCCGGGGGAAACGGAGGCGCCGGCGGAGGCGAGGCCGGCGCGCCGCCCCGCCCGCCTCGAGCGCCTCGGCCCCGTCCACGGCCTCGTCCGCGACCTCGCCCCCTCCCCCTTCCCCTTACGGTTGGCTCCGCCACCGCGGGTGCAAGGGGAGGAGGGGCGCGCTGCCTGGCGACAACCCTTGCCGCCACCGAAGAAGGACCAGTGTTCCCTTCCTCCATGACAGTTGGGGAGAGGGGACCAGGGATCTAAGAGAAGGAAGAAGGAAGGAGTGCGGACCCTCATCATCCCCTTCCGCTCCTTATAAAGGGGCGGAGTGGGGGCTCGGCCGCCCCGCCCAACCAATCAAAGCAGAGGAAGGGCAGGCGACGGGGCCGACCCTCTACTTCGACCCGCGTCGGCCCGGCTTCCTGCCTCCACCACCGCGACCCCAAGCGCATGGAGGACGTGTGGCGGGCGAGCAGAGCCGAGGCGACTGATGAGGCGACCTCTCCCCCCCCCACTCGAAAGTGGGGGCGGACGTTTCGCCTTTCCAAATAAAGGAATCGTGCCCGGCGTGATGCATGCCTGCGGGCCTCAAGCCCCGCGCACGCCACCCACGTCACGCACGTCTCGCACGCCTCGCCCCCCACGACGCCGCGATAATCGCGCGCCGCTTGGGGAGGGCGCGACGGACGCGGAGTTAAGAAGCAGCGCAACCCAGGCCACGCGTGCCCGTGCACTGTTAGGGCCTGGCCCAACAACGCTCGGCACCGTGTATGGCCCAGACCCGGGGGCTCCTGTCGGTGTACTAAAGTAGGGGTACCTTAGTACCCCGAACTTGTGCACGGGCAGTAGTAGCGTCCCGCGGCAAGGCTTGCCAGGGGAGCGACAAGAGTCTCCACGGCCCTTTCTGGGCCGGACGAAGGCCAAGTGATCGAGCCAAGAAGACCAAGCCCCGGCAAGAGGAGCTTGCCGGGCCAAGAAGGCGAGGTCCGGCAAGAGGAGATTGCCGGGCCAAGGCGACAAGTCCCCGGCAAGAGGAGCTCGCCGGGATGGCCAAACCAAGGCACCCCAAGAGAAGCCCGCCGCGGCGCGCCGCGCGCCCCGGCAAGGCCTGACGAGCGGCAAGCTCTCAGGTGCGGCAAGACAACCACCGCGGCAAGCCACTTGCCGCGGCGAACCACCACCTCAGGCGTGCGCTCCATCTCACCTGTCCACGCGTCACTCTGGGGCTTCCCCAGAGGCACGTGGCAAGGCGCCGCACAGCCTGGGGCGCGCGCGTGGCATGCGACGTTGGCAGAGTCGCCACCGTGGCAAGCGGAGGCGCCCCTAACGGTCCGCCTCGGCACTGTTCAGGCGATCCAGATGGGCATTTAATGCCTTTGTCCCCCGCCGTCAGAGTTAGGTGCGATAGCACTGTGCAGCCACTGTTCGCACAGTTCCTTGCCATTTTTACCCTCACCTGCGTCGCTACCTGTGGAAAACCCCTTAGCATATAAAAGGAGGCCCATGCGCACGTAGATGGGAAAAAAAGGATCGAACCCTAGGAGAGAGGGAGGACACCCAGTAGACCCTCGTCTACGTCCAGCTCCAGCTTACTGTAGCTTCTTGCGCTCCAGAGCAAGAAATCCAATCAACCAGACATGCAGCAGTAGGGTTTTACGCATCCGTGCGGCCCGAAGCTGGGTAAAATCGTTGTGTGTGTGTGTCGCCTCGATCTGCTCTTTGTGCAATCTCCGCCCCCCGCCGAACCGACAAGGGGCTCCGTCCCCATAGGTGCTCGTGGGGGCAGATCTCCCCCGACACTAAGTTTTTGCTTCTTCACAAGAGTTGTGCTATCCTTGAAATGTAGTTTTATTTTGTTCTTTCTTGCTGTTTGAATAAACTACCAAGATCTAAAATTCTTAAAATGGGAGAATCTTCACATAGTTACATAATTATTAAACTACTCATTGATCTTCACTCACATCTTTTGGAGTAGTTTGTTGTTTGCTCTAGTGCTTCACTTATATCTTTTAGAGCATGGTGGTAGTTTTATTTTGAAGAAATATATGAACTCTCATGCTTCACTTATATTATTTTGAGAGTCTTAAATAGCATGGTAATTTTCTTAATAATCCTAATATGCTTGGTATTCAAGATTTGTAAAACTTTCTTTTGAGTGCGTTGAATACTAAGAAAAGTTTGATGCTTGATAATTGTTTTGAGATATGAAGATGGTGATATTAGAGTCATGCTAGTTGAGTAGTTGTGAATTTGAGAAATACTTGTGTTAAATTTTGTGATTCCCGTAGCATGCACGTATGGTGAACCGTTATGTGATGAAGTCGGAGCATGATTTATTTATTGACTGTCTTCCTTATGAGTGACGGTCGGGGATGAGCGATGGTCTTTTACTACCAATCTATCACCCTAGGAGCATGCGCGTAATACTTTGCTTTGATAACTTGTAGATTTTTGCAATAAGTATATGAGTTCTTTATGACTAATATTGAGTCCATGGATTATACGCACCCTTCTTCCTTTCGCCATTGCTAGCCTCTCTAATACCGCGCACTTTTCGCCGGTATCATACACCCACCATAAACCTTCCTCAAAACAGCCAGCATACCTACCTATTATGGCATTTCCATAGCCATTCCGAGATATATTGCCATGCAACTTTCCACCGTTCCGTTTATTATGACACGTTCCATCATTGTCATATTGCTTTGCATGATCATGTAGTTGACATTATATTTGTGGCAAAGCCACCGTTCATAATTCTTTCATACATGTCACTCATGAGTCATTGCACATCCCGGTACACCGCCGGAGGCATTCATATAGAGTCATAATTTGTTCTAAGTATCGAGTTATAATTGTTGAGTTGTAAGAAAATAAAAGTGTGATGATCATCATTATTAGAGCATTGTCCCAAGTGAGGAAAGGATGATGGAGACTATGATTCCCCCACAAGTCGGGATGAGACTCCGTACGAAAAAGAAAAAAAAGAAAAAATAGGCCATAAAAAAAGAGAAAAGGCCAAAATAAAAAAATGAGAGAAAAAGATAGAAGGGACAATGTTACTATCCTTTTACCACACTTGTGCTTCAAAGTAGCACCATGTTCATGATAGAGAGTCTCCTATGTTGTCACTTTCATATGCTAGTGGGAATTTTACATTATAGAACTTGGCTTGTATATTTCAATGATGGGCTTCCTCAAAATGCCCTAGGTCTTCGTGAGCAAGCGAGTTGGATGCACACCCACTTAGTTTCTTTTTGAGCTTTCATATACTTATAGCTCTAGTGCTTCCGTTGCACGGCAACCCCTACTCACTCACATTGATATCTATTGATGGGCATCTCCATAGCCCGTTGATACGCCTAGTTGATGTGAGACTATCTTCTCCTTTTGTCCTCTCCACAACCACCATTCTATTCCACATATAGTGCTATATCCATGGCTCACGCTCATGTATTGCGTGAAGATTGAAATTTTTGGAGAATGTTAAAAGTATGAAACAATTGCTTGGCTTGTCATCGGGGTTGTGCATGATTTAAATACTTTGTGTGGTGAAGAAAGATCATAGCCAGACTATATTATTTTGTAGGGATAACTTTCTTTGGCCATGTTATTTTGAGAAGACATGATTGCTTTGTTAGTATGCTTGAAGTATTATTATTTTTATGTCAATATGAACTTTTGTATTGAATCTTTCGGATCTGAATATTCATACCACAATTAAGAAGAATTACATTGAAATTATGCCAAGTAGCACTCCGCATCAAAAATTCTCTTTTTATCATTTACCTACTCGAGGACGAGCAGGAATTAAGCTTGGGATGCGTGATACGTCTCCAACGTATCTATAATTTTTGATTCCTCCATGCTATATTATCTACTGCTTTAGACAATATTGGGCTTTGTTATCAACTTTTATATTATTTTTGGGACTAACCTATTAACCGGAGGCCCATCCCAGAATTGTTGTTTTTTGCCTACTTCAGTGTTTCAGAGAAAAGGAATATCAAACGGAGTCGAAACGGAACGAAATCAACTGGAGAAGTTATTTTTGGAAGGAAAGCTACCGGAAAAGCTTGGAGTGCACGTCAGGAAAGAAGGGAGGTGGCCATGAGGGTGGGGGGCGCGCCCCCCTGCCTCGTGGGCCCCCCGAAGCTCCACCGACGTACTTCTTTCACCCATATATACCCACGTACCCTAAAACTTCCGAAGACGAGAATAGATCGGGAGTTCCGCCGCCGCAAGCCTCTGTAGCCACCAAAATTCAATCGGGACCCTGTTCCGGCACCCTGCCGGAGGGGAGAACCCTCACCGGTGGCCACCTTCATCATCCGAGCGCTCTCCATGACGAGGTGGGAGTAGTTCACCCTCGGGGCTGAGGGTATGTACCAGTAGCTATGTGTTTGATCTCTCTCTCTCTCTCTCTCTCTCTCTCTCTCTCGTGTTATTGATTTGGCACGATCTTGATGTATCATGAGCTTTGCTAATATAGTTGGATCTTATGTTGCTTCTCCCCCTCTACTCTCTTGTAATGGATTGAGTTTTCCCTTTGAAGTAATCTTATTGGATTGAGTCTTTAATGATTTGAGAACACTTGATGTATGTCTTGCCGTGCGTATCTGTGGTGGCAATGGGATATCACGTGATTCACTTGATGTATGTTTTAGTGATCAACTTGCGGGTTCCGCCCATGAACCTATGCATAGGGGTTGGCACACGTTTTCGTCTTGATTCTCCGGTAGAAACTTTGGGGCACTCTTTGAAGTACTTTGTGTTGGATTGAATAGATGAATCTGAGATTGTGTGATGCATATCGTATAATCATGCCCACGGATACTTGAGGTGACATTGGAGTATCTAGGTGACATTAGGGTTTTGGTTGATTTGTGTCTTAAGGTGTTATTCTAGTATGAACTCTAGGGCTGTTTGTGACACTTATAGGAATAGCCCAATGGATTGATTGGAAAGAATAACTTTGAGGTGGTTTCGTACCCTACCATAATCTCTTCGTTTGTTCTCCGCTATTAGTGACTTTGGAGTGACTCTTTGTTGCATGTTGAGGGATAGTTATTTGATCCAATTATGTTATTATTGTTGAGAGAACTTGCACTAGTGAAAGTATGAACTCTAGGCCTTGTTTCCTAGCATTGCAATACCGTTTACGCTAACTTTTATCATTAGTTACCTTGCTGTTTTTATATTTTCAGATTAAAAAACCTATATCTACCATCTATATTGCACTTGTATCACCATCTCTTTGCCGAACTAGTGCACCTATACAATTTACCATTGTATTGGGTGTGTTGGGGACACAAGAGACTCTTTGTTATTTGGTTGCAGGGTTGCTTGAGAGAGACCATTTTCATCCTACGCCTCCCACGGATTGATAAACCTTAGGTCATCCACTTGAGGGAAATTTGCTACTTTCCTACAAACCTCTGCACTTGGAGGCCCAACAACGTCTACAAGAAGAAGGTTGTGTAGTAGACATCAGAGACCACCGAGGCTCGGGCCATGGAGGCTGCGCGCCTGGCCACCTTGGCTGAGCGCGCGCGTCTGGAGAACCTTAAGCATTCACTCGACGAATGAGCCTGCCAAAAGATCCCCGAATCCAGTCGACGTCATCGACGATTGTTTCCGCCTGAACCTCAGGTATATTGCACCCCAGTCCAGAATCTTGCAGCTGCAACCCGTATAGTAGAGTTGATTCAGCCATCCCGTTCAGAGGCTGGTAGAGGTTTGCTGCAGATCCGAGCGCTGCTCCGGGCGGTGGGGGAACAAAACTCAGCCGTTTCTCAGTAGCGCAACAGGATCCACAGCAGATCTGTGGTTGCGGACACAGTTCGATTGGCTCACAGTCCAAATTCGCCTCCGCGGCGTGAGGATCATGGACACCGCCAGGATCAGTACCTGGATCGGGGAAACAGGCAGTATGATCATCGATACGGCCGTGATGACCACCATCGAGTGCCTACGCCCGTCCGAGGGACGGATCGTACGCGCCCCGGTGGTATGATGACAGCGCCTATATGGTGATGAGAGGAGAGCCCCGGTCGACCCAGGGGAGCTTGGGTTTGATGCAAGATCACTTCTCGTACAAGGTTTGGTCGACAGAGGCCGGGCACACAGAGAGGGTCAAGACAGAAACCATCCGACTGGAGGCAGAGTACATGTTTCTGGACTTGAATGTTTTAGCAGAGCCATCCGAGCTGCTGATATCCCTCCCAACTTTAGGTTGGCAACGGGCGTGAGTAAGTTCACCAGCGAGTCGAAGCCCGACACTTGCCTGGAATATTACCGAGTGGCAGTGCAGATCGGTGTAGGCAACGATGATGTAGCCATAAAGCACCTCCCCCTGATGCTCGAGGGTTCAGCAAGAGCATAGTTGAATGAGTTGCCCCCTGGAAGTATTTTCAGTTGGGAAGAATTGGCCCGAGTGTTCATCAAAACATTAGAAGGCACCTGCAAGCGACCTCCTGGACTAACTGAATTGCAACACTTTGTTCCGAAACAGAACGAGACTTTCAGAGACTTCATCCAGAGATGGACTACTCTTCATCATACTGTGGAAAATGTGTCAGAGCACCACGCAGTTTGCGCCTTCAAAGAGGGCGTTCGATACAGAGAGCTCAACTTGAAATTCGGTCTGCCGGGAGACATGTCTCTGGCTCGAATGATGGAAATAGCCACTCGGTACGCTAATGACGAAGAGGAGGACCGACTCCGTAGTGGCAAGAACAAACCAGTAGCCCAAGACATCGGAGGAGGAAATTCCAGTCGGAAGCAGAAACGCAAGGCTGAAGCTGCAGGTCCAGCTGAAGCCGCAGTATTGAATCAAGGGAAGTTCAAGGGAAAACCTAAAGGGCCTTGGATCCCTAAGAAAGTGAAAGATCAAGCAGGAAACGATGTTCTTGATTTGCCGTCTCACATACACACCAAAAAATATGAAGAGGGTAACTTGATTCTGCCGAAGCATACCACTCGACAGTGTCGGCTCCTGATTTAGAGTTTCCAAGAGGGCCAGCCCAATGAAAAGGAGAAGGAATCTGATAAGGAAGAAGATAAAGAGGAAGATGATAGGTACCCCATTGTCAATGCCACTTTAGTGATTTTTGCTAACATCGAAAGCAAGAGTCGACTGAAAGTAATCAATAGAGAAGTGAACATGGTTGCTCCGGCAACTACGGTGTATTTGAAGTGGTCAAAAACTCCCATCACATTCGACCAGTCCGACCACCAAGCGCACATGGCTACCCCGAGGCACCAAGCGTTGGTGGTCGACCTAGTCGTTGGGGGCACCCGACTGAGCAAGATTCTGATGGATGGTGGCAGTGGTTTGAACATTCTGTATGCTGAGACCCTCCGAGGGATGGGCATCCCGATGTCCAAACTCAGCGAGAGCAACATGTGATTCCATGGAGTCATCCCAGGAATAAAAGAAGATTCACTTGGTTAGATCACTCTTGATGTGGTTGTCGGTGATTTAAAGAATTACCGCAAGGAAAAGTTGACGTTTGAGGTAGTGGATTTTCACACTGACTACCATGCTATTCTAAGCAGGCCTGCATATGCTCATTTTATGGCTCGACCGTGTTACGTACACCTCAAGTTGAAGATACCTGACCCCAGATGCGTGATCACGGTCACAGGTAATTGGCAAAGGGTAGAAGAGTGCCTCCAGAGGGGCTCAAAGATTGCCGGTGAACAGATGGCAATAGTAGAGATGCAAGAATACAACAAGAATGCAGATCCGAGTGATTTGTTGCAAGCCAAGAAACCTGCTTCAGAATCCGCATTTCAGTCGACCGGTGAAACAAAGCCTGTTCATATTCACCCGACTAATCCCAATGCTGCTCCGACCCACATCTCAACAACACTCGACAACAAATAGGAAGAAGCGCTCATCTAGTTCCTCCGTGATAATTGGGACATCTTCGCATGGAAACCAGCTGACATGCCGCATCGACTAGATCGTCGAATAAACTCTGGGGTGTGAGTGTTTGTCCTCTTTGGATGCGTATTCCGGGTACCATCAGATCCGACATTATGGACCCGATGAAATAAAAACAGCCTTCATCACCCCATTTGGGTGTTTTTGCTATGTTACCATGCCCTTTGGACTTAAGAATGCAGGCGCCATGTTCATGCACATGATTCAGAAGTGCCTGCTCACTCAAATCAATCAGAACGTGGAAGCGTACATGGATGATATCATGGTCAAGTCACGCAAAGGTTTCGACCTGCTGACTGACCTCGCTGAAACATTTGCCAACTTAAGAAGATATGATATCAAGCTCAATCTATCAAAATGCACATGCGAAGTCCTAGTCAGAAAATTACTCTGTTTCCTCGTTTTCGAATGAGGAACCGACGCAAACCCAGAAAGATTGGAGCAATTCTCCGAATGAAATGCCCTATGCGTGTGCATGATGTTCAGAAGCTTACAGGTTGTTTGGCTGCATTGAATCGATTCATCTCTCGTCTCGGTGAAAAGGCATTGCCTCTTTACCGACTGATGAAGAAGCCTGACAAATTCCAGTGGACTCCTGAAGCCGAAGCAGTGTTTGTAGAGATCAAAGCCCTACTTTCCACCCAACCGATGCTTGTTGCCCCAGTCAGCAAAGAGCCTCTACTGCTGTATATCGCAGCCACGGGACAAGTTGTCAGCACAGTGCTCACATTCGAGTGGGAGGAAGAAGGCAAAGTGTATAAAGTTTAGTGCCCGGTGTACTATATCTCTGTAGTCATGACTCCATCCAAGCAAAGGTATCCGCATTATCAGAAGCTTTTCTACAGGATTTATCTAACCATGAAGAAAGTTGCACATTACTTCGCAGACCACTCGATTTCAGTCATTAGTGATGCTCCGTTATCAGAAATCTTGAACAATCGAGATGCAACCGGTCGAGTGGCCAAGTGGGAGATTGAACTCCTCCCTTTGGATATCAAGTTCGAGGCAAAAAAGGCGATCAAGTCTCAGGCAATAGCAGATTTCCTGGCCGATTGGATTGAACAGCAGCAACCGACTCAGATTCAGTCGGAACACTGGACTATGTTCTTTGATGGGTCCAAGATGTTGAATGGTTCTGGTGCTGGAGTGGTCCTGGTATCCCTGAGAGGTGACAAGCTTAGTTATGTCCTCTAGATTCACTTTGATTCTTCAAACAATGAAGCTGAGTATGAAGCACTTCTGTATGGGCTGCGTATGGCCATCTCACTCGGCATCCGTTGCCTGATGGTCGATGGCGACTCAGACTTGGTGGTCAGTCAAGTGATGAAGGAGTGGGATATACTCCGAGCTGCGCCACAAGTACAACATCCTATTGCATTCTGAGTTGCGCTACAAGTACAACGTCTAGTTGCACTCGGAGCTGCACCACAAGTACAACGTCTAGTTGCACTCGGAGCTGCACCACAAGTACAACGACCACTCCGAGTGGAGAGCAATCCTCCCACTCTGAGACTCTGCCGCGATCTCAGATTTGTCCAAGTTAAAAAATCAAAAAGCAATGTAGACAAAGCAACTACATCCAAATAAAGCAACCAAGTTAGGATAAATCCATGAAGGTTCAGAACCACCAGCAGAAGTACTCGGGCATCAAGCCCGAAAGAGTTTTAACGATTACTGGATCACTCGGCATTCCGAGGCAAATAAAGTCAAGTTATCATGTTTTCACTCGACAGGAGTAGGACTTGCTGGCTCGACGAAACAGTCAAGGTCGATGCCGTCTGCAATGCGAGTAGCCGTGTCGATGAAGGTCTCTATGAAGGATTGGAATTGAAGCTTCTTGGTGTTGGCGACCTTGAGAGCCACCAGCTTCTCTTCTTTGACTTCCTTGCAATGAACACGGACCAGAGATAGAGCTACATCAGCACCACAGCAAGCAGACGACTTCTTCCACGCCTGCACTCGGCTAGGAATGTCGTTGAGTCGAGTCATCGGAGACTCTAGATCATTCTGGCTCCATGTCGATCCACGACACTGCCACTTCCAGTCGGGCAAGGTAGTCCAAAACACTGGCAAGACGGGATTCCAATCGCAGTATGTTCATGGCAACTTCGTCCTTAACGGGAGAATTGATGGGGTCCAAACTTGACTCGATTCGCCCAGTTTGTTCCTCAAAGTTTTGACAGAATTCTGCACAAAAAAGGTGTTGAAATGACAAAGACACAATGCAAAAGTTCTTTGTAGTCAGTCGGATAAAGAAAGGTACCTTCGAGCATGAGGAACATCTTGTTGGCAAGACTTCCCAGATAAGTTTCCAGTTCATCCCTCTTCTGAGTGAGAACGCCAACTCTATCTATCATGGCCACCTTCTCCTCCTTCAGCTGCACGACTTCTTTCTTTTCCTCATCAACTGCAGTTTTCAGTTTGGCATTCTTTTCTTCTAACTTACCGACTGAAGCCAACTTCATGTCGACAAGTTCGGTCTTCTCCCGCGCTATCTTCTGCGCTGCTGCAAGGTCAAGATCCTTCTGCTCCAGAGCCTGCTTCATTTTGTCTAAAGAAATAGCGTTCTTCAGACGAGCATGGAGTTGACGATTTTCACTACGCACATCTGTTCGAGTGGAATCACTCGGTTTAAAGGTTGAAAGGAAGAGATAGCAAGGCGAGCAGTCAACAAGTTGTTACCTCCCATGGTAGCTTCTTCATAATTGGCCTTCTGCAAGTTCTCCTTGGCCAACTCCAGGTCGAGATTGAGTTGGTTTTTCCTTTTCTCTAATTAAGAAAATTTGGACCCAAGCTCACAAGATTTCTGCAATCAATCAACAAGTCATGTCAGTCGATAGAGACAAGGATCAATCGCTTCCGAGTGATAAGATGCAAGGTCTGATTATTACGGCGAAAAGAGTTCTAAGACTGCCGCCGATTCAAATATTCAACAGCAGTCTTGGGGACTACACCCAGTGGATGCACCTGGCGTGCCCCCACTGGTTTGATTGACCACTCGACACGGTCTGCCTTGCATGAGCTGCTCCTGCTACTGCTATATGATGAATTGTTATGAGCTGCTCCTGCTGCTGCTATATGATGAATTGCTATGAGCTGCTGCTGGTATATGATGAATTGCATACTGCTGCTGTTGTATGATGAGTTGCTATGAGCTGTTGCTGCTGCTATATGATGCTTTTAGGTGGTGCTGCTATACGATAATAACCAGCCACTTGGACCATTGAATTTCAATAAATAGTTGTTCTTCATTTAAATGTGGGTCATGCGTTCTTCGTTTAAATTAGGTAATGGGATCTCTATGGAAAACATTGACCAAAGTAGATTGTGCCAAGTAGATGGTATCTTTGTATTTGCATTTTGACCAAATAGTGATGGTCTGTTTTCCTATCATATTAGTTACTGCACTGGGTTCAATTTGTGATGTTTGCAAGTCAAATTAATTTCCATATGGGCAGCAAAATGAAAAAAATATAGTGCAATCTAGACTTTCCACTGATCATACCAAAGATAAGCTGAAAACGCAATGAAAAGAACAGGTTGGCTTATTACATGGAGCTTATATTCACAGGTGCTTATTTTCTTAGGATAACTCGTAATAACTGTCCCTAAGAAACTTGGCTAATAGAACTGGCATATAAATAACATGTCATGATGATTGCAATGGAGGAGTGACGTACCATAGCACACTGTATAGGCTCACCGCTGCCTCTCCTTTTTTTGCGATGTTCCATGAAATTGCCACATACATCTTGTACTTTTTCATTGTGTAACCCTATCTGCAAGTTGACACAGCTAATTTCAGACATCTCTACATGATACTACATTGCATATCCCTTGCGCATATTTAAACCACCAATTAACGATTGTGTGCATACCATAAACTAGCCATGACTCTGTATGCTGGACTAGCAGGCACTCTAAGGGAGCCTAATGTAGTGCACTGGGATTCCTACATGCCACCTACGATTTTGTGTAATGTACTGCCCATGTTCCTAAATATATGTCTTTGTAGAGATTCCAGTATGGACCACATACAGATGTATATAGATGCATTTTTTAGTGTAGATTCACTCATTTTGCTCCGTATGTCGCCTATAGTGGAATCTATAGAAAGACCTATATTTAGGAACGGAGGTACGAGGTAGTATCATGTATGACATCGACATATCTAATTTAGTAGCCAATAGTAGAAATCATTGTCTGCACAAAGGGATTACTGGTCGAAAATCCTAGAAAGCACGCTGGCAGGCACAGAACAATACAAGAGAGAGAGACGCGCTTACAAGATCATAGCAATGCCTCAGTCCAGGATCTTGGTTGGCCAAGCTATTAGATCCAGAAGAAACATCGTCCTTGTAGTTTTTGCCAGCTGCATAACAGGTAACAGCGACCGGTTAGTATATTTGAAGTACATCGGGCAGGTGATGCTGGACGGGTTTAAAGGTGACAAGTACCTAGGCCGTGACGGGTGCTTGGCATCTCTCCAGACTGTCGGAATCAGGTTAGAACCGTCGAGTAGGGTGTTTGTGGAGCGACTCCGGTAGGGTGGACTACGGTGTGGGCGAAGCGGATCTATGGACGTGGACGAGGGCGTAGGTGAAGCTGCTCCGGTGGTTGGGTTAAGGATGGTGTCGATGATGCGGATCTGCGGCCGTGGACGGGGCGTCAGAAGCTGCTCCGGTAGGTTGGATGAGGGTGCGAGGAAGCGGATCTGACGCCGTGGACTTGTGAGTTGGAAAAGCGTCCCCGGTAGGGTTGAGAATGGTATAGGCGAAGCTACTCCGGTAGGGTTGAGGAAGGTGTCGGCGAAGCGGCTCCGGTAGGGTCGAGGAAGGTGTCGGCGAAGAGGATCAGAGGCCGTCGACGGGGGCGTCGGTGGAGCGGCTCCGGGGGGTGTGGACGAAGCGTCTCCGGTGGGGAGTACGAATGAGCCGCTGCATATGCGCGGCGGTTGACGAGAGTACCGGCTAAGCAGATCCGGCGCTGTGGACAAGGCCGGCACTAAATGGGATGTGGTACAGTGGTGGATGAGCAGTCTACTTGTTTCTAGGGGAGGTGGGAGGGGTAGATGCGGCCGCAGAAGCAGATCCGGCGAGGTGGACGCCGCTGGAAGTGAATGGGCTATGGTACGCCGGTGGATGAGCAGTCTAGGGTTTCGAGAGGGGAGGGGAGAAAGGGCGATGAAGTACGGATGGCGTGATGTAAGATGCTCTGGTGCTGTGGAGTTAGTCGTTTTTGCGGGAGGGGAGAGGAAATGGGGGTGCCGTGTAGTGGGGGAACCGGAAGTTACCAAACCAGCCCCGACCTATCATGTAGATGAGGACAGTATTGTAACTGTTGGTCTCCGTGCACCAAGGACAAAAGGGGGATTTCGCATGCTAAAGACTAAGGTGGCGGAAATTTTAGAAGGAGGCGGGAGATTTTGCCGCCCGCGGGATCGTTCGTATCCAGTTTCAACTAATTTTGGACCGTGCTAGCAGGAAGGTCATGCTAGACTGTGTACACGGGGCACGCGTCATCAGTTAATAACTGGTGTGAAGTCCACCCCAAAAAAAAGACAATAACTCACGATGATGCGCCGATAACTTGGACGTTCACACGGGCGCGGCCAATCGTATGGGTGTAGTGGCGCGTTCACAAAAAAGGGATCAAACGCTCAGCCTATGTATTTCTCGTGTAAATAGATAATTTAGTGCCATTGGTTATTTACTTTAAACATAATGCATTGACGTGTTAGTGTAGAGGCGCACAAAAAGAAATGGATATTGTAGTCAGCTACTTAAAAGTGTTACCTCATATGATTACATAGCCTCCATTTCATAAATTGCGTACCCGTTGAATTCATATATTAATATTACATATATTATTTCAAAATAGAAACTTAAATCATCCAAGACTAATGAATTTGAATGCAAGAGTAACAATGGTGCATGTTCATGATAGCTACATTGGTTGTTTGAAGAAACATCACTCTAACTTTGGCATGCACAACTAAAAAGGCTTATTTAAATAGAAAAAAATGTGATATGTGAGTGTCCAATCTTTATAGCGTTGAATCGATATTGTACCTTTGTCCACGATACGAAGTAAATATTGACTTATGTTCAAGCGATGCGCGTCCATGATCGCTAGATAGTGATACGTGAATGAATTGTGCAATCTCTCTCACACGCATACATATCTCATTTCCCTGTGGGCATCGGAATCACACACGTGCACTTCGTGTATTTCTCTCCCTACGTCAGGGTTAAATTCGTCTTTCTACCCCGTCCTACAAGTCTCTCACACAGAAACACACACGCTCTCTATGTCTAACACTCCCACCCCTTTAATTCCGCCCACCCACAACCACTAATGTCTCTCACACATTTGCTGTCTACCTATCCCTTAATATAGCTAGATATGTGTCACACAAACTCCTTATCCCTACCAGCAAGAAGCCCATGCATTGCACGGAACATCAAGATGCATTTGTATGAGAAGTTTATCTTGTGGGAGAAAAGGATGAACGAGGGAATGCCTTATTTGCAAATGCAGAGAGGGGTGTGGGTATCTTTTTGCAAAATTGCCATAGTTTCCTTCCTGTCGGTCGGATATAAATCGGATGGCCTATATTGCAGGATGGCAGGAACACCATCATCACCAACTCTGTTTTTTTATAAGAGTAGAGATATGTGAGTGTCACTGCCCCCCCCACACCCACACTTCCCAACACCGAAGGAGTAGGGTGACACCTCGATCTTGATACTAATCTATCGACTGGCTTCTCTCTCAAACATACACACACACACACACACACTACCCGGCACCGAAGGAGTAGGGTGGCACATCGATCTTGATAATAATCTATCTACTCCTCTTTCAAACACACACACACACACACACTCGCTAGTTGTGCCTTTGTGCCTACCGCGCACACTCTCAATACGTCTTTCTCTCCCTCCCCCCCCCAACAATGACAGCAGAAGGGTGACAACTCGATCTGATCATAATCTGTCAATTGGTTTCTCTCTCAAATATTGTGTCTCGTGCCTCGCTCGGTAGCCCCCTCCATATGTAGACTTCTCACGCACGCACAGCTGTAGTGACGATGACGCTGAACCCAGTGTGCCTTGTTTTTACCGGCCTCATGTGATAGTTTTCACCCTGTTTTCTGTTAATTAACACGGCAACCTTTTCTTTGTTACTACTAGTGAATCTGAAATCATTCGGGGCAGACATAAAATATATCACTTCAACCCAATTATCGCAGCAACTATTTTAAAATAAATTAGCTAGCTGCCCGTGCGTTGCACGGAACATCAAGATGCATTTGTATGAGTAGTTTATCTTGTGAGAGAAAAGGTTGAACGAGGGAAGGCCTTATTTGCGAACGTGGAGAGACGTGTGGGTATACTTTTTCAAAATTGCCATAGTTTCTTTCCTATCCGTTAGATATAAATCCGACGGCCTATATTGCAGGACGGCACGCACACCATCATCACCAACTCTTTTTCTACTCCCTCCGCCCGAAAATACTAGTCATCAAAATGGATAAAAAGAGATGTATCTAAAACTAAAATATGTCTAGATACATTTCCTTTTATTCATTTTGATGACAAGTATTTCCGGACGGAGGGAGTATTTGTCTTTTTAGAGATTTCAACAAGTGACTATGACCGGACCTTACCAACATACTCAAAAAAGTAGTCCATAATTTTGATGTTACCCTCTTTTCTTGGCGGTGCAGTGCCATCTGGATACCTCATAAATAAATCAAGGACAAATATGACCCCTTCCTGAAAAGACATACGGAGAAAAATGAGTGAATCTACACTCTAAAATATGTCTACATACACATCCGCATGTGGTAGTCCATTTGAAATCTGAAAAAGACAAATATTTAGGAACGAGTGGAGTATATATAAGAGTAGACATGGAGATATATCTCCAGCATGGTATACAACAAAAATGTGCTGGGCTGGTTAGCGCCGAATGCTCGCAACGCGATGACATGAGTTCGTATTCTATCTTTTAACTTTATATTTTTATATTATATATTACTCTCCTTATTTGATATATAATTCTTTCGCCACTGTACTGATAGTGGAACCCACAGAGTACTTAGAATACAAGATTAAGGATGGACTTGTTTCTTTTTAACTTTCTGTACGAAGTTGTAGCCACCCTGCAAGTCACGTGTACACTGTGCATGCAATTAACTTTTTATAGAGGGACAATCATACAGGCAATTAACTCAAATGGATTGGATGTCACTCTATTATTTCCAGCATAAAGAGCATCTCCAATGGCAGCCGGCAAATTTCCTCTCGCTTCCTTAAGCGGAGGACGACATCAAACGCTAGCGGCATACATTTTTACAACTCTAACCAACCAGATGAAATTCGTGCGAACACGGACTGATTTCATATAAGCATGAAGGATTTCGTATAAAAAAGCTGGAACTTCATATAAACGTCATGGATTTCATTACATTTACATGAACTAAGAGTTGCCAATCCGGCTCTCTTGTATAATTAATACTCCCTCTGTCCGGAAATGGATGTATCTAGACTTACTTTAGTTCTAAATGGCCGCCCGCGGATCCCTTTGTCTTCCTCATGTCCGTCAGACACTTGCGGGGTCAACGAAGGTCGTCGGAAGAGACGAAGCAGCAAAGAAACCACCTGAATCCGCGGTCGTCGCCTCGGTGGTGGCCTTCATGGGTCCCAAGTGGCGGCGTCCTCCCGTGTTCTACTTCTCCTCGATGATGGCGGCGGACACGGAGAAGCCGGGCACCGACTCGTCGCTCTCCACGCACCCAGCTTCTGTCTCTCCCTGCATGGTGCTGCCGCAGGCACGGGAGGTGCGCCCACAGACACGGGAGGCGCGGCCACCGCAGACACTGGTGGCGCGGTACGACGCGGCAGCGACGGCGCCCGTACCGGCGTGCTCGCCGCCGTGCCGGCGTGGAGCAACTCGCCACTCCTCATCGAGCTGAACTGGAGCGGCGAGTTGATGAACCATGCGCCTGCTTGGGATGGCAACTGGCTCCACCGGGCCAAGCGAGGTTGGTGAAGCACCGAGCGGCCTCGCCCGTATTCGGAGGGCTCGGCGGGCCACCCAGCCGGGTAATATGCCAGAGAACGCCTCATCGGAAGCCATCGGAGGAGTGGAGAAAATGGTGAAGGAGGAGATGGGGGAGCGGCGGAGGGGTGCGATTCTTGCCCGTTGTCTGTCTGGCCTCGTGCAAATAGAGGGCGGACGGTAGGAGCTTGGTCGGCGTCTGGCCTCGTTTAAACTAAGGGCGGACAGGAGGAGCTCGGCCGGTGTTGCGTTTAATTCCGGCCCGCTCATGAACGGACGTGTGGCCGGAGTAGGATTCTCGGTTTGCATGCGGGTTTAATGGAGGGGTTTAATGGAGGCGCCGGGCGTGCAGCGGGCGGCGCAGTACTGTTCGATTTGACAGCAGTAATGAGCCGTCAAATCACAAAGGCCCTCGCCTCTTGTGAAACCAATCGAGCTAAACTGCCCCGCCCTCTAGCCTTTTAAAAAAATGTATATACTCCACTTTTGTACAGTTGTAGTATCGATGGATTGCGCCATGGAGCAAAACTTGGAATTGAAAAAAAAGATGGTACATATAGAGAGCGCTCGTCGCCAAATTATGCATATAGTACTATTAAAAAGGCTTGTCACAATAATGGTGTCCAACACAAGTGCACAACCCACCCCTCAAATAAAACTAAGCACCCTGGAATTCTTTGACAAAACCAAGCACACTGAAATTCCTTGACAACTAAACTGCTGGCTATATGATGTTGGCCATATATATTGTACGTATATAATGTGAAGAAACGAGTGGTAGTACTATACCAACTAAAAGATGAAATGTAAGAAATACTAGTATGTACGTACTAAAGAGTTAAAGTAACAAGAAGAAACGTAACATAGTTCTGCTGGGGGCTCAGCACAACACACCCCTCAAATTAAATTAAGCACACTTGAAATTAAACTTTGCAACTATTCCGGTAGACACTGCATTAGAACCACCATGAGCAACGACACTGCCACCTTACTCGGAGTCCTCGTCCACGTCCTCGACTTCGTCCTTGTCCCTCTTCCTCTTGGCCGATGCTTCTTTGCTTGAACCGCACACTTGGATGTTGCTCTTCATCCAACCCTTGTAGATATTGAAGCAAAGGTAGCCATCCATTGCAGCGTACTGGATGTGGTCTATATCTAGCACATTCCGCTGCCATGCATGACGATGAAACGTGTATGGAGGTTTCTCCAGTTTACCGTACGAAGGATGAACCATGGCTCCTGCCAGGGTCAGCATTGAAGGCTAAAGAGAGGACACCAGCCGATTCTTCTGGAGGTCGAAGGTGTTGCCTACAGCAAGGCCTACCCGACGCAGGAATTCTTTGTCGTTACCAAAGTCTACAGTAACGAATTTGACTAGGTTGCTCCCGAGGAAGTCCTTAAAATCCTGGCACTCAACATCGGCATGGCATATGTGGTAGACCAAGCATAAGTCATGCACGCAAACATGTATCACGACGGGCTTCTTCCTCTCTTCGTCCTTTAGACCCTTCTCTCGTCCCAGGACTGTGGTGTACACAACATCTAGCCCAACGACCCACTCATCATCTGAGTTTTCGAACATGCGTCTGAAGCGAGAAAGGCATCCTTTCACCGTCGCAGAAGAACGGGTGTAGATGACGTCGAACTCATCGCCGGTGATGGTTCTAACCTTGTGCTCACAGCCGATCCTGGAGATTTGGGACGCCATGGATTTGGGAGGAGGGTTAGGATTAGTGGACCTGCCGTAATGTGAATGGATGGGACGACTAGGAGCGAACCGCCATAGTATTGAAGGACATGCGGGGACGAGTAGGAGCGAACTGCGAGCGTGCGAACGGCAGGGTAGTGGCTTTCCATTCTCCCATGATACGGTCTTCCGAGAGCCCTTGGATCTGAGATCGAATGGTTGCATGGCGTGATTCTAGACCTATGGGTGAATATCCTATCCTGGAGGATTATTCTACAAATTTTCAGCAACTTAGCATGCGACCATTTGATCTCAGATCCAAGGGCTGCCAGCAGCCCGTATCGTGGTCCCGCCTACCACGACCGTCGCGTCGCTTGTGCGGTCGTGCCCTTGGAGATTTAACACGGTGCGTTAGGCTATCTGATGTTTGGCATGTTATACATAGTCATCACTTAGTCACTCATACTACAACAAGGTTGGCTATAAGTGTATTTTTTTACTCCTCTCTATCTCTTTCTTCATACTCCCTATGTCCCATAATATAAGAACATTTTTGACACTAGTGTAGTGCCAAAACGTTCTTATATTATGGGACACAGGGAGTACTAGTATTTATTGCATTTGCCAAGGAGTGACCTCTTCCAATGAAATGGTGTTGCTAAGTTTGCTTCATTTAATTAGCTATAGACTCAAAATTGTCTTTTCACCTAGGTACACGCGCTTAGCACCGTTTCTTCCTTGGGTCACCAAACTAGTCTATCTCTTCTTGATTAACTTGCCACATCAGACTTTATGCCTATGTGGCAAGCTTAAGCACCTGTAGGAGCAAGTAAAAGTAAGTACAATAGTGCGCTTTACATGGCATTTTTGCATATGTGGAGGAAAGAGAGGCAAGGGAAAAGTGGAGAAGTGGGCTCTCATGCAAGAGCCAGCCTCTACCACATGGTGGAGCATTGGGAGAGGCACCTGTATGGAGGTGGTCAGGAATCTAGGAGACTCACGCCGGTCGTAGCGCCGCAGTTAAAATGATAATGGCAAGTCAAATCACGGGGCCCCACCTGTCCAGTAGTAACTCGCTGTCAAATCACACAGCCCTACGTTTGCAGCAGCCTACTCCCTCGTCTTCTCATGTCTCTGTCGAACCGACTAAAGCGCTATGTTACAGTAACATATTATGTTACCACAGGCACCTCTTTCCTCATTAAATAGTTGCCACATAAGCAAAATTGTCTTGGGATGTGATAAGTTACTACCTAAGTTACTCCCACTATGGCTAGCCTAAGAAACAACGTGAGAGTTAATGCACCACGCCTATGTGTTTACTATTTGGTTTTCATAAGATGACTTAATACTCACCTAGACGGAGGGAGTATTCGATTTGAAAGCGGGCGGCGCAGTTCCCGATACGGCTTTAATGCAGACGAGGGAGGGAGTAGCGGTTCCCGATATGTTGAACGGCCAATGCATCCTCCTTCAATTAATGCATGAGGGAAGTAATGGGAGGAGGTCCGGGAAAAGAGGCTGCACGATGTGAATGCAACGCAGTTTGCCCTCATTGCCCTCATATAAAGGCGCCCCTCCATTCCAATGCATCTACCATATTGTACGCACCTAAGCATTTGCCTAAGCACCTACACTAAGCGCAAAAGAGCTCACTCCAGACCATGGCGGCGATGCGCGTGAGCGGCCAGCGGCTGTGCCAGATGGTCCATGACGCCGGCCTGCGGCATGGCGCCGAGGATCGTCTCCAGACGGTGTTGGAGACTGGCTGGTGGATGGCCGCCGTCGACGCCAACTACGACTCTCAGTTGGACCAGATGATCGTTGACACCAGCAACAAGTTCACCGTCATCAAGAAGCTCGCGGACGACATCGCCTTACTCCTCCAGCCCGCGCGCCCGGGCTCCTCATTGCCTGCCACCCTAATCGACCTCCATGGCCGGAACCTCTTTCAAGCACTGGTGGCCCTGCGACTGCCCGCCGACGCCATGAAGAATGTCCACCTGGAGGTCGCGCTCGCTGCGAGGCGCCTCACCCTGCAAGAATTTGTCGACCTACACATCCACGTGTACGAGAAAATCGTGTACATAGGTATCTACAATGCCAGTGAGGACGCTACGAGGTTGGCCTTCCTCAACCGGCTGGAAGCCTTGGATGCCTTTGCTCAGAAGCACCTCGACCTCGCCAGAAAAGTTGTCGCTCCTTAGCCACCGGTCGGTAGCCCGGCGCACTAAGTTGAGGAGGAGGAGGTCGTACATTCGTGGATCCATCTTTCTTCTTGCCTTCTGTAACCACCACTGCGATCGCATCATCATGGCCTTAATTCTTATTGTGTTGTTGCATTCTCGTTCCAGTCAATACCGACATGTGTAATCCCTTTGCTTAGTTATATGCATCACTGTAACTAGTACTCGATCCGTCAATTTATAAGTTGTGCTTACCTTTTCCATCAACTTCGTGCAACGCGCGTGCATCTTACTAGAAACACTAGAATATGTCTATATAATCCGTATGTGATAGTCCATTTGAAATCTCAAAGCAGACAAATATTTAGGTACGGAGGGAGTAATATATTAGGAGTATATTATGCACACAAAGGCAGAGGATCGGTGGGGCCAAGAGGGATGAGGGGCACGTTGGGGGGATGAGGATCCCCTGACGCGAACGATCCAACCATTCTATCACTGACATGCACACCATCAAAATAGTCCATCTATATCAATATACACCGAGAGGGAATAATTTTTTTACAAGATCTTCTTCTTCTTCTTCTTCTTCTTCTTCTTCTTCTTCTTCTTCTTCTTCTTCTTCTTCTTCTTCTTCTTCTTCTTCTTCTTCTTCTTCTTCTTCTTCTTCTTCTTCTTCTTCTTCTTCTTCTTCTTCTTCTTCTTCTTCTTCTTCTTCTTCTTCTTCTTCTTCTTCTTCTTCTTCTTCTTCTTCTTCTTCTTCTTCTTCTTCTTCTTCTTCTTCTTCTTCTTCTTCTTCTTCTTCTTCTTCTTCTTCTTCTTCCTTCTTCTTCTTCTTCTTCTTCTTCTTCTTCTTCTTCTTCTTCTTCTTCTTCTTCTTCTTCTTCTTCTTCTTCTTCTTCTTCTTCTTCTTCTTCTTCTTCTTCTTCTTCTTCTTCTTCTTCTTCTTCTTCTTCTTCTTCTTCTTCTTCTTCTTCTTCTTCTTCTTCTTCTTCTTCTTCTTCTTCTTCTTCTTCTTCTCTTCTTCTTCTTCTTCTTCTTCTTCTTCTTCTTCTTCTTCTTCTTCTTCTTCTTCTTCTTCTTCTTCTTCTTCTTCTTCTTCTTCTTCTTCTTCTTCTTCTTCTTCTTCTTCTTCTTCTTCTTCTTCTTCTTCTTCTTCTTCTTCTTCTTCTTCTTCTTCTCTTCTTCTTCTTCTTCTTCTTCTTCTTCTTCTTCTTCTTCTTCTTCTTCTTCTTCTTCTTCTTCTTCTTCTTCTTCTTCTTCTTCTTCTTCTTCTTCTTCTTCTTCTTCTTCTTCTTCTTCTTCTTCTTCTCTTCTTCTTCTTCTTCTTCTTCTTCTTCTTCTTCTTCTTCTTCTTCTTCTTCTTCTTCTTCTTCTTCTTCTTCTTCTTCTTCTTCTTCTTCTTCTTCTTCTTCTTCTTCTTCTTTCTTCTTCTTCTTCTTCTTCTTCTTCTTCTTCTTCTTCTTCTTCTTCTTCTTCTTCTTCTTCTTCTTCTTCTTCTTCTTCTTCTTCTTCTTCTTCTTCTTCTTCTTCTTCTTCTTCTTCTTCTTCTTCTTCTTCTTCTTCAGGGCAGCATATTTTATCCGCTCGTACGTCAAGGGATAATTCTCCCATCTAGACGACCTTAATGCCACCGTTGTTGATCCACTGCCGAACAACCCTTGGGTGGACGGTGACGGTGGCAACTATGCACATCAAGCCTTCGACGAGGACATGTTGGACGCTAGAAACCTGCATCTCGATCTCTTTCGCCATTTGGAACCGCTGGAACGGAGGGCTATGGTTTGGAGAATTAGGATTAGATGGGTAGTCTAACTCAAGTAGTACATTATTATTTAAAGAGGTTAAAACAATGTGAACGCAGTGGGGTTTGGATGAAAATGAAGACGAAGGGGAGGTGAAGAAGCAGAGGAGAATCGGTTCCCGATGGAGAAGGAGTAAATGGGAGAAGTGGCGTGCAGGCAGTTGATTAGACGGCTAGGTAGACTAAACGAAAAGGCTATGCGGGTAGACTTATGAGTCGTACCTGTTCGTGTACGTGCCCATCCTTCCTGATAGGTGGGACCCATGCAAACAAATAAAAATTGTGTCGTAGTTTTTTTGGAGCACGTGAGTGGGAGACACAACATTCTCTGGTTAAGGAATACTCCCTCCGTTTAGGTGAGTATAAGTCACCTTATGAAAATCAGGTTTTCCCAAAACCTTTAGGCGTGGAGCATTAACTTCCTGCTCGATCCCCTCCCAGCCTCGTTAGCCAGCGTTCTCTTCCTCTGCTGCCGCGTTCTACCTTTCCATTTTTCCTCTTCTCAAGTGTGGAACAATCTGCATGCCGTCCTTGATGCACCAGAACAACCACTGCATGCATCGCGGCAGAGCCTTGATTGGGCATGCACGAGAATTTGGTTCTGCTCGCAATATGGATGATACCTGAACAATGAAGTGAACAGGCATGCTAGCATGGGAGACCTATTTACGCTATACAATACTGGAGTACTCATGTACCTACTACTACTACTACTAGTAGTAGTAGTAGTAGTAGTAGTAGTAGTAGTAGTAGTAGTACAACTGTGGTACACTTGATGGTCAAAATACTATTCATCCGGTCCTCACAGTGAAGTGACAACACCCTGCGCCTGACACTAGTCCATGCGGCGTGTTCGGGTTAACCAAGTCAGCCTCACCCTGTGCACAGTGCAGTCTATCACCACCGCTGTACAGCACATTGGTGCCTCGCCTCGTCTCCCTCTCCGCTCCAATAGCACCACTCCATCTCCATCTCCGTCTCCATCTCCATCTCACTGTGCCCTCGTGTACCGTCGCCTCACTCGCCTCCCCCAGTACCACTATTCCCTCGCTAGCCGCTCCAACACCGACATCCTTCTCCCCCGTAAATCAAGCCCCCTTCCAAACTCCACCATGGCCGAACGCGAACCGCGCAGCATCCATATGAGCCGCGATTGGAGCAATCTCCCCAGTGACATCCTCGACCTCTGTTGTTCGTGTATGGATATGTTGAGCGCCCTGCGGCTGGTTGCATGCTCGAGGGACATGCACACGGCCATCATCGAAGTGAGGCCTAAGCTTTTCAAGACACCCTGCTTGCTGCTATCTGGTCTTGCGAGATTGGCTCACCATGATACGGAGGCGTGCATGATGCCCCTCGACTTCAATCCGATCTCCATTAGCCGAAACTTCTTTGCAGGTATGTAGTGGGTCGCCGTACATCATTTCCCTCGACATCGATCCGATCACCATCGCCCGAAACTTCTTGGCAGGTATGTACTGGGTCGGCATGAACTCCCACTGGATGGCTGCCTTTAGAGAAGACGGTAAAAAGTTGGTGCTCGTGAACTTCCAGACCTCCCATGAGATTATCCTTCCTCCGTTGGATTATATAGAGTATTACCATCGCGGTCCAAGTCATCTAGATTACTACATCAGTTGGACGGACCTTGTTTTGCATAAGATTGTAATCTGCCAAGTGCCCACACGACATGCGAATTATGCAGACTTCAAGCTAATTGCCTTGTTCGACCGCGGACTCACCTATCTTTACGTTGGTGCCTTCTTTAGCTGGACACAACTCGGCTCGCAGTGGATCATCGTCAAAGCTGATACACACTTCTGTGATGCTATTGAACACAATGGCATCATCTACGCGATCGACAAAGCAGATGGCACCACGTATTGCTGGGACGGCGCGTGTAAGTTGTTTCCTCTCATGTTAATGATGATGCCATGACACTGTTTGAACTTTTTGTGATGATTGGCATATCTCTGTTTGAGCAGAATTTGAGTAGAACTATGGCAATGTATTAGAGACGCCGTAAATCAACTATATTTGGAATGAGTTAATTCATGCGATTGTGACCATGTCATTACAGCCAATTTCTACCTTGAATAATCAAACGGTTAGGAATATATGGATATTATCCTTATTTACAGTAATCTATATAGTACTACTAAATATGAATGTGTATCAATGGCCATGTTAGTTTCCTCATTTTCATGATGTAGAAACATGCACCACACTGTTGGTTTCATCTAACCATACATTAGGGAAGTAAATGTGCATATGGAGAACTCTATATTTGGAGGTAGTGAAATCCTACAATGCTTACCATGTGTACATACCTATATTCGCCCTTCAGCAATCAATGGCTACAATAATATCCTCACAAAAAATATTCCCACAGAACACGAGTATATAACAATGCATGGTCTGTTAGTTACCTTGAAGAATTTGTTTGTGAGGACAGAACATGATTACATAACATGCATGACATGGTAGTTTCCTGTGAAGAATCGATTGCGAGATAACATGAGTATAACCATGCATGGCACTTCTATATTTTCGAACCCAGTATACATTTCCCTGTATTTTCCTCCCAGTTCCAACAGGGACATATCAATGCTGTTTCTTGCATTATAATCTGACCAATGTTGATCTTACATTAACAATGTCTGTCCTTTTTGATATGATGCAGTGTCCCTATAGTTACTGCCCTTTGTAATCACACCACCTTTGCCAAAAACAGGGAAGCACAACTGGTTCCTTGCTTGATCAGACGACGGCAAAAGACTGAAGATCATTTAGACACATGAGCCGGGAAAGTTATATTGCAAAAACCCACTGTATACAAGCACCGTGTAATACGTGAGTATCCGGACAGTGGTTGTTACGTCTATGAGCAGGATACCACCTTGTTGGGGCCTTTAGGATTATTTAGTTGGAGACGGGTAAACAGCCTTGGTTCACACTCTTTGTTTCTCGGACTCAATTATCCGATTAACCAGGAGATCACCGTTCGCAAGGACCTTGATGGCAGAGAGGCTCTGTTTGCTATGGAAACTGTGTCTACACGGCGAGCCCTAGGAGTTCGGGAGCAAACTCCCCTGATTGTCAACGATACAGCCTGCAGCCAAAAGAAGGTGAGAATGACAAAGGCATCCGGATTAACTTTGATCCATGGATGTCTCAATTACGACAGGCAGTGATGTGGTTCGAGCCTTCAGGTTGATAGGTAATTGGGCCGTTGCATCGAAAGGGTGGAGTACTGGTGTCTCCGGATCATTGGTCGCTGAAGCGGGGCTGCAAATTATGATGGTGTTGGATCATCTCTTCGAATGACTTTGTTGTCTTTGTTGCTGGTTCTGGATGGGTAGTTCTTTCTTTTGTTATGCATATTCCTTGTCATTTGGTCATCCTCGTCTATGTCACTCTTACTATGTAATAGTTGCTTCTGTTTAGAATGTCATTCTCGTTTCGATCACGAGAGTCGGAGCGCTGCAGATGGGTGCGTTTTGGTGGTGTAGCAAGACTTCTTATGAACTATCATGTCTTGCTGTTTATGTCAGTAGTAGTCACTAGTCAGTGTTTGGATGATGTATATATCATTGTTTCGAACTATTTATTGTCTCGAACTACTGGTGGGCTAAATGAGGGCATCACCATTCTCCAGTGTTCAGAGTATATCTCCTTTTTTCAAGTTATATAATTTGAGCTCAGTGTATTTTCGATGATGTACACTTGTTTGAGCCAGTGAGGTGTCATTGAATATGGGCCGAGTAGTAACGCAATGCCAAACAGGTCAATTATGACTCTCAGGCCGGGCTCTCCAAAAAAGAAAGAATAAGGACTCTTAGGCCGACATGTGGGCACCACCGGTGTTTTCGTGCGCTTGCGCGCCGAGAGCATATTGGCACGTGCTCGAAATTCATGCTACCTTTTCATCCCCAGTCTCCCGCCCCTCCCCCACCTCTGGAATCTCGATTCCTACTCCAGTTCCCCCAAATACCCCTCCTGTACTCCCTGTACTCAAGCGCACTATCATGTCGCCGGTCAATGCGGATCTCCAAGCCGGAGATCCTGAGGTCCGTCCTGCCTTCGGTCGCTGCGTGCTATCGCTCAACAGTGGCATGGCGGCGCTTGACAACCAGTTTGCCGGCAAAGTGCTGATGGTAACCATCAACGGCGACCGACCTCCCGTCTCGCCGGATGACCTTGTCAAAGCTCTTGGCATTGCGCACGGCATCCAGATAAGTGACTTGCTCGTCGAAGTCTCTCCGCCACCGGCTGATTTCTTTGTCAGGTTCTGGACAACTTTCGACTGCAGTCGTGTGTTCGAATCTTCCCTGCGTTTGTTCTGCGATGGTGCGCTGGTGAGCTTTGATAGGTGGCACCCAGGATGGGGCTCGGTGCCCTCTGAGCTTGAGTTTTTAACAAAGCTTACCTTCCACGGCATGCCTCGACGTGCTTGGAACAGCGAGTCCATGAAAGATCTTATCAACGACCTTGAAGGTGAGCTCGTAAGTTTGTTTGTTCCTCCAGACAGCTGGGCTCTGACGGTTATGGCATGGATGAAAAAGCCGTCCACCATACCTAAGGTGATTGGTGTTGAGATACCGGTGCAGGAACCGGGGTTGTACTATTTGTCGCCACCAAGGCCGCCGCGGACCATGTTAGGGATGTACCTGTATCGAGTGTTCATGCATGTCGAAGAAGTGGTCAATCCATCAATCGAAGTCCTGCCGCCGCCGCTGGTGCCAACGTCAGACTTTCCCCGTGTTGCTCGGAACGATGGATGGCACAGGGCCTACTCCATCGCGCGGCGGAGGCCACTGCTTCTTTGGGAGAAGAGGCAGGGCTGGCTGCCTGGATGTGCTCTAATTTGAGGTAATAGCCGAATCTTGTCAGATGCTAGTTAAATCCGAGCTATGGGTGTGAAGCACGGATATGCCAGTACATTTGATTGTGACCTGTTCTAATTTTGTACCTGAACTTTTTTTAGAAAGGGTTGTACGTCAACTTAATGTGCTAGCAGAACTTATTGTGTTGTCTGTCTGTTTTCTTTGCACAACATTCAAGATATTTCCCCGTCATTGATAAAGACGATGAAATGTTATGTACGACTTCGTTGGTTTCAACATAGCCCTTCCCGTAGCGATCCACTGCTTCCATCCTGATTGTGCCGCCTGCGTGAAATTTGCGTATGCAAGTTCAGTGTGCTATGATGTTCTATATGATTGTGTCAACTATATAAGTTTTTACTCAGCATCAGTAATGCATATGGCTGAAAGATGTATTTACGAGCATCGGCCAATGGGTCTCTCACACACACACACACACACACGCACACGCACAAGTGGGACCCGTTGAATTATTTATTTGCTCGTGACAGCTTTTAATTAGGTTCCACTGTAATCTAACTTTTTTCTTAAGTTATTAATTGAGCTCAGTGACTTCAAAAAGTTGTACAGAAGCCTTGTTTGGGCCTTCCCGTCGTCGCTGAATGTGGGCTGAGTAACCATGTTAGGTTGTATTGTACTACACAGGCCTTTTTCGCTATTTTTTTAAATAATACATTTTTTTATTAATTTTCATAAATATTATGCTGGGTAATTTTTTTTCAAAAATAATACACCGTCGGCCCGCTGAAGGCCGACTGGGCCTAGTCGGCCCACAGCCGGCCCATTGGATTCCAGTCAGCCTACAGCTGGCCGACTGGCCCCTGTCGGCCCACTGTGGGCTGATTGGGTCCTGTCGGCCCACTGTGGGCCGACTAGAGCTAATTGGCTCGCTGTGGGCTAATTGTTTTTGCAAAAGTATTAATCATGTATTTAAAACAATATGTGTATTGTGACCTCCCCCGCTCGTTGTGGGCCCACTGTTGACTAAAAAATATGTTTTAAAAAGTGTTAATCATGTATTTAAAAATTGTTAAATGTGTGTATAAAAAATGTTCCTTATCTATACAATTTTTTTTAAATGTGTGTATAAAAAATAGCTTTTTTCAACATCAGCAATGCAACTGGGCTGACAGTTGTACACAACATCTGGGTCAACTTGTTATTCTCTGACCCGCTGGGGTGCAAACTTTCCTAGGAGGTATGCATTAGGCTTAACAAGAAAATGGACTTTAAGAAATAATAAATGGGATGTAATTATAATAACTGGACATTTACTATGCACCAAACACGTAATTAGTTTGAAAAATATATTATTTTTGGAATTTGAAAATTTTAATTTCATTACTTGTTGCGCGCGCAATATTCCGTTGGATTTTAACGTAATACAACTTTATTTTGAAATTATATTTAACCTGACTAGAAATTTCGGATAAAAATATTTCGGATCCCATCAAAATGTGGGAATTTTTTGTTGAATTCTGTTTTGAGCGGTAGTTTGAAATTATTAATCGTTGTCCTAGCTAGAAGTTGGGCTGTACTTTTAACAAACTGTAAATGGGCTGTAGTAAATTCCATTAGAATTAAAAAATGGGCTGTACATTCTTGCAAATCGCAAATGGGCTATATGTTCTCTGCCAAATCTGAGTTGTGGGCCTACTAAGTTGACGCGTACCAAGGGCTTTGTCAACTTAGTCAATATAAACGATTCTAGCTGCTGTGATCGTACGATGTCCATCCAACGACCGTAGTGCTTCTTCAACCTCTGGTCTTCTTGCTCCAGCCGCCCAAAGCAGCGCCGGTCGTGTCACGTGCTCCTGCCTCCCGTGGCCAGCTGTGATGCCGCGGAGGCCGCACCGCCCCGTACTACTCCCACCGCTGGCCAGGCCATCCCTCTACTCACCCACACCCCAGTTATTCTGCGGCGACGGCAGCCTCACACCGCAGCCGAACCAATGAACCCTCGTACTCCTCTCCGCGCGGGCTTCCACTACTACATCTTCCCCGGCTCTGCATCGTCCCCTTCCTAGGTCTCGCCGTCGTCCAGTCCACCGCCCTGGTTCTCTCGGCATGGCATGGTCAACGTGGTCAACGACCGACTTCTATCGGAAGAGTACTGTACGTGGAGAGGCTGACAGCTGGGTCCACGGCAGCCGCAAGGAAGTGCCTCCTTGTTACGCGCAAAATAATTATTCCTCCACCTGACAGCGGGGACCCACCGAATGGGCCACCGTATTTCGCGAAAAAATGATTTGCCCCCTGACTGCTGGGACCCACGAGCTACATCTTCGCACGCAAGGAAGTGCGTCTGAAAAAAAACGATTCGCCCCCCTGACTACTGGGACCCACCAGCCCCCCGACTGCTGGGACCCACCAGCTACATCTTCGCACGCAAGGAAGTGCGTCCGGGCAAAAAAAACGAGTCGCCCCCTGACTGCTGGGACCCACCAGCTACATTTTCGTAGGCAAGGAAGTGCCTGACAGTCGGGACCCACCTGGTCGAAGCGTACGTAGCGTTGTCATTTTGGTCGCGAACGTGTACGTACATATATACTGGTCGATGTAGAGGCGCGCACGTGTCATAGTAGAGGCGCGCACGTGTCGTAGTAGAGGCGCGCACGTAGCATGTACGCGTACGTACAGCGGCCAGGGTGCAAGAAAGAAAAGACGGCCACGTATGTGTACATACGGGCGGGGTCTCGAACGCCTACTCGTGCATACGTACGGCGAGGGCTCATGTACATGGCTGGGTCGGAACGGAGAAACAGCGTCGTCGTCGTGTTCATGGGGAGGCAACGGAATGCGTCGTGTTCATGGGGAGGCAACGGAATGCTCGTGTTCATCGGGAGGCAACGAAACGCGTGGGAGCCAACCGGCTGGGTCGGAACGGAATGCGTGTCGTGTTCATCGGGAGGGCTTGGACGAAACAGGCGATGGAAACGAGGCTCGGCGTACCGCACAACGGAGGAAACGGACCTCCTACGTTCGGAATGGGGTCCTGTCGATCGGGAGGGGTGTGACGTACCGCAAAACGGAGGAAACGGACCTCCTACTATCGAAATGGGGGTCCTGTTGATCGGGAGGGGTGTGGCGTACCGCAAAACGGAGGAAACAGACTTGTGTTGGAGCGCTACGGTCGAAATGGGGGTCATGTTCATCGGGAGGGGTGTGGCCTACCGCAAAACGAGACTCCACGGGATACTGTTCATCTCCACCGTCGACCTCCTCCAGCCTCAACGGGCTCCTGTTCATCCAGCCTCCACCACGCGCTACTCCACCGGCTACTGTTCAACTACCCCTCCACCGTCTACTGTTCATCCAGCCCTCCACACCACGGGGTCCTGTTCAACCAGAGAGCAGCTAATGCAGTAGCACCGCGAGCGAGTGCTAAAGCAGCAACTCATGTAGCTGCCACAGGTCGTCCAGCAGCAGCAACGCAAGCGAGAGCAAGAGAAGAGCAGAGCCGCAGCTTGAAAGATAGCAAGAGGGGAGCAGCAGTATGAACGAGAGCAAGAGCGGAGTAGCAATGCACCCGACAGCGAGAGCAGTGACCAGAGTAGAGCAGCAACACGGACGAGAGCAAGAGCAGTGTAGCAGCGTGACCAATAGCAAGAGCAGAGCCGTAGTGCGAGCCAGAGCCGGAGCAGCAGCAGCTAGTGCTGGTGTGGAAGTCGTCGCTGAGGAAGCAACGACATGTGGGGAGACGCCATGGAGGAAGTGGCCGGCGATGGCGTCGTCGATGGAGACCCGCCATGGCTGCTCATGAGATCAAATAAAAGATAAAATGCAGCGGTGAGTGCAGAACCTCCTTGGTGGTGTCGAGTAGGCCTCAGCTTCATCGGAGCAATTGGTGAGGGTTCTACAGTTCCAATGGGACAGGTCGAGAAGACACTGTGGGGATGGAGGTGGCACGATAGATGAGGCGAACATCGGGGCAGCTCCTTGGAGGTGGAGGACGGGGCGGCTGATCAAGATCAATGGCGAGATCGATGATGGATCCTCATCTAGTGCGGTGGATGAGGAACGTCGAGCTGTTGCTATGGACGACATCGTCGGGGAAGAGGATCCGCCTGCGCGGTGGTCGGGAGGCCGACGGAGGAGTGTGGGGTTTTGTGGGTTTTGGTGGCCTCGGTGTACGAATGGGGACGAAGGGGAATGTAGGGGGAGCCATGGCTTAGGGACACACTTGTCCGAAATGTGGCGTATGTTACGAACATACCCCCACCAGTTTTGAATATGCGATGTCGAGGCGTCATTTCCGGCAGAGGGGTAGAAGGGGTATTTCACATGTCTAGGCTACGGGACCGATTTCAAATGAGGAGGGAGTTCTCGCGTCCGTCGAAATTTTGGGATAACAAGGCGTGGTGCGGGTTGAAGAGGTGGGAGTTTCGCAGCAGAAGAGACAAAAGATACTTGAGCTTGAAAATTTTGGGATAACAAGGCGCGGATTCCATGTTCGGCAGAACAAACTTAACGTGTACAAAAAAATACAATTCATACAAGACACAAGAGAGTCCTATCCCCTTTTACTATATTGCTATAAATTCCATTGAAAAACTACAAGAAAAATGTGAAAAAAATCGAGAGAACAAGATTAGCCTGTATAGTACCAAATCAATTCGCACTTGCCTCAACAACAACAAAAAACAAATCAATTCCCACCACAAGAAAGAGTCGTGTCCCTTTTTATATGATTACAAATGCCAAGATCTCAAATTTCAACTTTTGAATCCACGTTATGTTGAATTTGAATATATCATTAGGTGATCTTGTGGTTTATAATGGATGTCGTCCTACATTTTGATCTACCATGTTATATGAAAATTTTACTCCACCCTATGAATATATATATATTGTCGTCTACCATATGGACTAAACTTGAATAAAGTTTTCTTATTTGAATACGATTGTTGTCAAGTTATACCATCATTTAGATATTATCTTTGTAACAGAAAACATGCATATAGTAGTAATCATATTTAAATATGAACTACATGCACCATACGATCTCCAATTCAAATATATGTATCCATTTAAATCGCAGTACACTGGTCTAGGTAGCGAGATGTTTGGGATAATCTAAACTCTATTTTAATATGTATAAAATTTGGTCAAATTGGGACAAGTTTTGGTATAAGCTTCGTGCAAACCGGAGCTTCTCTCAGGAAGGCTCGTGGTTCCAAGAGGGAATGTGTCACCTTTGTGTGCGAAACGATATACGCTGCCTCCCACCTGATTTTCTTTACAGAGGTAACATGAACTATATGAGTGTCGTGTGAAATTTTGGAATTATTCCGGGTTAGTTTGGCCTTTTATATACATTAATTGAGTTTCTAGTCATTTAATGTGCATAATTCAAATTTGAACTGCAAGCACATGCTCCAGTGCACCAAAGTTGGTTGAAAAATCACATGTGTGTCCTTGGGTGAATTTCTAGGTCCCATGCAAGAAATGGAATGAAATTCAAACATTTGGGCGTCGTGGCTCGGTAGCGAACATTGAGAAATTTGGTTTTTAAATTCCTGTAAATCCAAAACTCACCTGAAAATCATGAAACTTGGCATGGTGTCATATCATGGCACCATCATGTTGTGATAAAATAATTGGCCGAATTGGACCAAGTTTTGGTATAAGCTTCTTTCGAACCAGAGCTTCTCTCAAGAAGCCCCGTGGTCTGAGAAGGAACGTGTCACCTTTGTGTGCGAAATGATATACGCTGCCTCCCCCTGGTTCTCTTTAAAGAGGCAACATAGAAGGATATGAGTGTCATGTTAAATTTTGGAATTATTCTCGGTTTGTTTTGCCTTTTATATACATTAATTGAGTTTATGGTCATTTAATGTGCATAATTCAAATTTGAACTGCGAACACATGCTCCAGTGCACCAAAGTTGGTTGAAAAATCACATGTGTGTCCTTGGGTTAATTTCTAAGCGTTGTAGCTCGGCCGAGAACATTGAGAAACTTGGTTATTAAATTCCTGTAAATCAAAAACTCGCCGGAAAATGATGAAACTTGGCACGGTGTCATGTCATGGCACTAACATGCTATGGTAAAAAATTGGCCGAATTGGAACAAGTTTTGGTATAAGCTTCTTGCAAACCGGAGCTTCTCTCAAGAAGGCTTGTGGTTCCAAGAGGGAACGTGTCACCTTGTGCGAAACGATATACGCTGCCTCCCACCTGATTTTCTTTACAGAGGGAACACAAAACTATATGAGTGTCGTGTTAAATTTTGGAATTATTCCAGGTTCATTTGGCCTTTTTATACATTAATTGAGTTTTCTGGTCATTTAATGTCCATAATTCAAATTTGAACTGCCAGCACATGCTCTAGTGCACCAAAGTTGGTTGAAAAATCACATGTGTGTCCTTTGGTGAATTTCTAGGTCCCATGCAAGAAATGGGAATGAAATTCAAACATCTGGGCGTCATGGCTCGGTAACGAACATTGAGACACTTGGTTTTAAGATTCTTGTAAATCCAAAACTCACCTGAAAATCATGAAACTTGGCATGGTGTCATGTCATGGCACTAACATGATGTGGTAATAAATTTTGCTGAATTGGAAAAAGTTTTGGTATAAGCTTCTTGCAAACTGGAGCTTCTCTCAAGAAGGCTCGTGGTTCCTAGAAAGAACGTGTCACCTTTGTGTGTGAAACGATATACGCTGCCTCCCCCACTTGATTTTCTTTACAGAGGTAACATAGAACTATATGAGTGCCATGTTAAATTTTTGAATTATTCCAGGTTCGTTTGGCCTTTTTTTATACATCAATTGAGTTTCTGGTCATTTGATGTGGATAATTCAAATTTGAACTACAAGCATATGCTCAAGTGCACCAAAGTTGGTTGAAAAAGCACATGTGTGTCCTCGGGTGAATTTCTTGGTCCCATGCAAGAAATGGGAATGAAATTCAAACATCTGGGCGTCGTGGCTCGGCCGGAAACCTTGAAGAACTTGGTTTTTTAATTCCTGTGAATCCAAAACACCCATGAAAATCGTGAAACTTGGCTTGGAGTCATGACATGGCACCAACATGCTAGGGTTGTTTTGTTGTCCGATTTGCGAAGGCGCACACAATAACAATCAACAAAGACATTTTGGAACAAGTGTTGTCACGTTACAATCGAAAACTCAAGTATTATTGAAACCATGGGCGTTCTACTTACCATTTACGTGCCGCCACGCGTCCCCTTTTTATTGGTTAGGAGGCGCCGTGCGGGGTATCTATTTGAGTACGGGAGGCGTGCCATCAGACCCCTGTGCGTTCTTATCAAGAGGAGAGCCGTTTGACCTCCATTTGCCACCCACCTCACTCCCAACTTCTCCATTAATCGCGCCCCAACCCCTGTTTAATGGCATGGCTATGTCTCACTCGACTTAGATTTAAGAGAGAAAAGAAAATCTGAAAAGAAAATTTTACACGGATCTTGGCATAAGATCTGACGGACCTATATAGCATCTACTACAACTTATAGCGAGACTGATGAATATATAAGGACGATGGCAGTGGATAATAATTGTCTTACATATTTAGGAAGATAATTAAAAGAGCCACATGCGGCTACGCCTAAAATACACAAGGGCAAAAGAAGAAGGAAGACGCATACAACGATCTGGCTCGCTGATCTCTACTTTCTTGATGCGCTGCAGGTTGTGGAGACTAGTTCTCGCGGCGAGCGGCGATGATCTCTTTCATCAGTTTCATGTCCTCAATATGCTGCTTGGTAGTATCCACGAATTCCTCCACTAGCCTTTCGCGCACGATGCGGAGCATGGCATTCTCGTCCATAAGTTTCTTAACGATGACGCCCATCCTCTTCAACAAGGCAGCGGTCTCCTCTGCCTGCTTCGCCCTTCCGGCGATCTTCGCCCTCAACAGGTTGCGCTCGGTACAGAGCTTTGCCTTGTCCTCCTCTAGTCCTCGGATGACGCCGATAACATTTTCAAACGAGGCATTCATCTCGTCCTGTAGACTCATCCAGCCGGAGATCCGACCCATTAGGCGATCGAGCATAGCGCGCATGTGCCTATGAGAGTCCTTGCCTGCCCTCATGACATTTTCCTAGGCCGCCATGGCGGGTAGGACCATCCCTGCTCCATTCGCGGTGCGGCGGGACATCTCTGCTACTTCCGCAGCATGGCCGGACTAGTCTGCTGCATCGACGGCATGGCTGGACTTCTATGATGCTTTCGCGGTGCAGCGGGACCTCCGTGCTGCTACGGCGGTATGGCGGGACATGTTGGCTACTTTCGCGACGAGGCAGGACATCTCTCGTGCTTCCTCTTCCATGCTTGCCTCTCCCTAGTAGTAATCTCTCGGCCCAGAACTCATGCGGGCCATGGCAGACGCAAGGGAACAATGATGAAAGACTTGTTTGTTTTTGTGGATGAGGTGTTGAGGAGGAATGTGCAGTCATCTTGGAGTAGGTAGTATTTATAACTAACTACTTATATGCTCCTAATTGGGAAACTGTTTAGGTTTTGATTGGTGTGAACAGGTTTGGAATTAAATATAGCATGGTAGTAATTTGGAATGTAACGGAATGCAAGCTCAAAATTTATTGACAGTTCTAGTTTCGAAGTGCGGCACTATTCCCAGATGGCGTAACGTGGGCACGCGTTCTCGGCCGCGTACGTGGCGTTTGCACCATAGGGGGCACCACAATAGGCGATGTTAGCACACGTCTTGTTCCATCAACCGTGCCCGCTTGTTATTACCATCACACACACTTCTTTTAATAAGAATGTATGCATGTCCTCCTCCGCGAACAGCAAGCGCCGCGGCTCCGACACCGACACTTGCAGCTAGAGCACCTTGCCGTACTGGACCATGTGCACGGGCATGGGAGGCATGGTGTTGATGTGGTGGGGGAGTACCGGCGGCGGGCCCTCGTAGCCGCAGACTGGCACGGGGCATTTGCAGGGCGCGAGCGGACACACACTCTGGTGATCGGCGAGCTTGTGGTAAGTGACATAGAGCCCACGGCCTTTGTGCGAGCACTCCACCCTCACCGAGGAGAGGATGACATCCATCGCCGTGTTCCGTATGTCGAAGTTGTTGCCGCGCTCGCACTTCTGGCACTGCCGCTGGTTCTTAGGGCACTCGCCACGGCAGTCTACACATGCCATGTGCCCTCCCTTGCACTACACAAATCAATCAAACATCACATCAATCAAGAAACCTGCACCTTGCTCGATCAGCCGAAAGGACGAGGTGTATTCGAACCTCGTACACCGGAGGCTTCAAGGGGCGGAGGCACAAGGGGCAGTGGAGCAAGGTGAGATCGATAGAGATCTCAATCATCAGGTCATGTTCCATCAGCATGATCTCACCCTCCTCGTGCACCACCATCTCTCGCCTTAGGGCCGGGGCATTAAAAAGTTTTACCATCACATATTCATACTACTTCAAGGTGCATTAAATCTACATATGAAAGTATCAAAAGGAAAGTGACGGCATGCATGCATGCATGCATTGTAATTAATGCATCGGTAAATGTAAATTATTGAAATAAATCAAGTGCACTGCTTTGATGTGCCGCATCAACTTATAAAACAAGGACAATCTTGATTACAATGCCCTCTCCCTCCCCCATGAGCATGGTGGCTCGCGGGACTAGGAGAAGCTTTCGCTACAGGCTCTCCCTCCTACACGTGGTGGACATGCAGGAGTTCATTTGGTGTCAGATGGCCAGAAGCATACTATATTAGTACCATCAAGTTTGACTTCCCGAAGAGGCAAAGAGCCAAGCGCAACCTAAACGCTCGTGTGGCAGTTTCATGTGTAGGGGAGATAGTAGTAACTAGTCTAGGTTAGCGTGTACCATGCCTCTAAGCTTAAGGCTGGCCATAGTGGGGGTAACATAACCGGTATCATGCACTTGGGACTAACAAACATGCTTATGTGGCAGATAGTTAAAGAAGAGAGAGAGGGTTAGAGTAACATAGGTAGATACTATTGTGGATATAACCCCGAGGTGTGACCCGCATGGGAGGGGCCGGGTTACACCATTAGCGCCCAAGACCCGGAGGCCCAAGTAGGTCCAAGAAGACAAAACATGTAGACGGCGGCTTAAGAGGTGGGCCTGACGGTGGCCCAAGACCCGGAGGTGTTAGCCGCCCGATGGTGACTGGCCTGGTAAGGTAAGGCGACTTAGAAACCCAGCTGGTCACGTTGTGTGATCTGGCACACTCTCTCGTAAACCCAGTGGCCTCGAGCTGTGTATATAAAGGCAAGACCCGGCAGTGGGTTAACTCAAGAAAACTGATCGATAGCTAGGTCAAGCGTGATCGCTCCCTTGTAATCGATACTCAAGCAATACAACTAGAAGCAGGATGTAGGCTTTTACCTTGTTGTGAGGAGCCAAACCTAGGTAAACCTTTGTGTCCTTTGTGCCATTCAACCCCTTCGAGCTAACCTGCGTTGCGATGGCTCCACACCTAAGTCCTTTCATAAGGGTATCTGCCGTGTTAAATCCACGACAGATACCGTATCATGTTTTGCAATAAATATGATTATCTATGATACTACTCTATGGTACTATGCACTATGGAGGTAGTATCATACACTCGTATCATATCCGTGACACTAGTATATGATACTCTCCACATAATCGTTGGAGTTAGCTCCATGTTATGAGGCCGTCTCGAAGCATTTTTTTGATTAAAATATTCTTCTGGCCCTACCTGTCATCCTGGAGATTGTAGTTTTCATGCAGATCTGGTCAAGAGAGGAATATATATTTTAATTTGTGGTGGGGTAAATGTTAGAGGTTGCAGCAAATATTGTAAACTGCGGGTCTTTTAGCCAAATTTAGATGCAAGCATGTGGGGCCAGTGCTATGATGTGTGCGCCAACTCGTACAATCAGGAGAAGCTTGATTACTACTAGTATGCCCTCTCCCTCGCCCATGCGTGCGATGGCTCGCAGATGAGGAGAAGGTTTTGCTTACTACAACAAGCTATCCCTCCCACACGCGGTGGACGGACATGCAGCAGTTGAGTCGATACTGTAGAAGTAGTAACATCATTGTTCGCCTTCTCCAAGAGGCGAAGAGCCAAGCTCAACCCGAACGTGGCAGTTGCGAACGCTCGCATGGCAGTCTTTGTGTATGGTTGGGGCGTGGTGTGGCAGTTTTGTGGAAATTCTTTTCTATTACTGTTTGCGTCCAATAGATGCCTCCATCGGATGCAGATCTTACGGTTATTGTGGTGATTGCTAGTTATAGTCATCTTACGAAAATCAAATACTCCTAATCCCAAAACAAACCTGACCACATTTCTTGTTTCTAGACATGAATAGGGATCAACCAATGAGAGACGTGGGATGTAGTACCTAGTACGGCATGCAGCGGTCAGTTCATTGCATGCAATGGTATTACTAATTAGCAAATACTCCCTCCTTTCCTAAATATTTGTCTTTCTGGAGATTTCAACAAGTGACTGCGCCGTAAATGAGTACATACGGAGCAAAATGAGTGAATCTACACCGTAAATATTTAGGAACAGAGGGAGTACATGTTAAGTTCTCTCGTTTTCCTCTCCGCCTTGGTCGAAGTGCACAATATTGAGTACTACTACTGACTACTCCCTCCTTCCATCTATATAGGGCCTAATGCGATTTTCGGGGCTAACTTTGACCAAATATTAGAGCAATAATATATGACATGCAAGCTACACACAATATACCGTCAAATTCGTATGTGAAAGGATCTTCCAATGATATAATTTTCACATTAAATATCTCATGCACTATTAATCCTATCAATCGTCAAATGCATTAGGCCCTATATAGATGGAAGGAGGGGGTAGTCTCTTTTTGACTCGCATTTACATTGATACGGCTTGAATGGCATCGGGGGAGAGGGTAGCGGTTCCCAAAACATTAAATGGTCAATGATGCCTCCTCATTCAATTAGCATGCAGAGGTAAGTATTTGGAGAAGCAAAATGAGGCCAGCATGATGTGAATGCAATGCAATTTGGACTCTCATATAAAGGCGCCCCACCACTCCAATCCATCTACTCCTAGTCTCTACTCAACACTGCTCACTCCAATTCAAGACCAAGACCAAGTTACTAGAAGCCACAAGCACCCAAGGCGTCGATGGACACGAGCGGCAGTCGGCTATGCCAGATCATCCAAGACGCCGGCCTACGGCCCCACACTACGCAGCATTTCCAAACGGTGCTGGCGACACTAGCGTCATAGCTCTTGTCGACGCTGGCTTTGCCTCTCACATGGGCGAGATGATGGTTTGCTCCATCCGCAAGTTCACCGCCATCAAGAAGCGCGTGGATGACCTTGCCGTACTCCTCCATCCCGTGCGCCCAGGCTCCTGTTGCCTGCCACCCTCATCGGCCTCCAAGGTGACGAACTCTTTGAAGCACTGGTGGCCCTGCAGCTGCCGGAGGTCGTGATGAAGAATGCGCACCTCGAGGTCGTGCTTGCCATGCAGCATGTCGCCATGCAAGAAATCGTCGACCTGCACATCCACATCTATGAGAAAATCATCTACATAGTCCATTACAAGGCGAGCGAGGACAGAAAGACGTTGGCCTTCTTCCACCAGCTGGAATCTTTGAACGCCATTGTTTCGAAGCACGTTGACCTGGCCACGAAAGCCGCCGGTACTTAGCCGCCATTCGGTGGTCCGGCGCCCTGAGTCGAGGAGGAGGAGGTCGGCGATGGATGTATCTTTCTTCTTGCCTCCTGTAACTAGCACTGCATCGCCTGGTGGCCTTAATGTGCTAGTGTATGGCATTTTATTCCAGTTGTAAATGACATGTGTGATCCCTTGCTCTTATTTGGCGTTAATTATATGTCGTATCACTGTCTTCGTCCTGTTTTACTACCTACGTCTTGGTTTATTAGTTCCTTTTCTAATTTGTGCTAAATTTTGACCAAATATTTAACTGAGAAAATGTTTGTACATGCCAACAAAACTTATATCATTGGATTCATATTTAAATGCAGTTTTCAATTATATAATTTTGGTGACATGCTTGAACATTTTGTTAGTCAAATTAATGGTCAAAATTTGGCACAGATTACGATGGGGACCAATAAACCAGGACGAAGGTAGACTGGTCACCATCACTTTTTGTGCCAAATTTTGACTTCAGCTTTACTCCCTCCGTCCGGTGAAGAGTGTACATTTAGCTTTGAAATTTTTCACAAAAGAGTGTACTTCTATCTTTCCACTGCACTTTAAAGTAGGGAAAAATATTTCTCTCTCATCACACGGTAATCAAGACCAATAACATTCTACGTATGGTCTCCTTAATTTCTACATGCACTTAGCTCATTGGAGGTTGGGTAATTAAAGAGAAGATTGATGGTGGCTTGTTGTGACGAATCATGGACGCAAATGTGTATGATCAAGATCAGGGACTCATGGGAAGATATCACAACACAACTCTAAAAATAAAATAAGTCATACAAGGATCATAATACAAGCCAGGGGCCTCGAGAGCTCGAATATAGGTGCTCGATCATAGATAAGTCAGTGGAAGCAACAATATCTAAGTACAGACATAAGTTAAACAAGTTGCCATAAGATGGCTAGCACAAACTGGGATACAGATCGAAAGAGGCGCAGGCCTCCTGCCTGGGATCCTCCTAAACTACTCCTGGTCGTCGTCAGCGGCCTGCATGTAGTAGTAGGCACCTCCGGTATAGTAGGAGTCGTCGTCGACGTTGGCGTCTGGCTCCTGGGCTCCAACATCTGGTTGCGACAACCAGGTAGAATGGAAAGGGGGAAAAGAGGGAGAAAAGCAACCGTGAGTACTCATCCAAAGTACTCGCAAGCAAGGATCTACACTACATATGCATGGGTATCTGTGTAAAGGGGCAATATCAATGGACTGAGCTGCAGAATGCTAGAACAAGAGGGGGATAGCTAGTCCCGTCGAAGACTACGCTTCTGGCAGCCTACATCTTGCAACATGTAGAAGAGAGCAGACGGTAAGTTCACCAAGTAGCATCGCATAGCATAATCCTACCCGGTGATCCTCCCCTCGTCGCCCTGTGTGAGAGTGATCACCGGGTTATATCTGGCACTTGGAAGGGTGTGTTTTATTAAGTATCCAGTTCTAGTTTCCATAAGGTCAAGGTACAACTCCAAGTCGTCTTGTTACCAAAGATCATGGCTATTCGAATAGATAAACTTCCCTGTAGGGGTGCACCACATTACCCGACACGCTCGATCCCTCTGGCCGGGCACACTTTCCTGGGTCATGTCCGGCCTCGGGAGCTCAACACGTTGCAGCTCCACCTAGGCTCAAAAGAGAGGTCAGCACGCCGGTCAAAATCCTATGTGCGCAGGTGTCTGGGCCCATCGCCCATTGCACACCTGCACATTGCGTACGCGGTCGGAAGCAGACCTAGCCTCCCTTATACAAGAGTAGGCGTTCTGGTCCAATCCGGCGCGTGCCGCTCAGTCGTTGACGTCAAAAAGAGCTTCGGCTGATACCACGACGTCGGTTGCCCATATATTGTCTCACGTGGCGGTTAGTGCATATAAGGTCAACGACCCAACTAAGATCAAATACCAAGATCTCGTTTAGCGTGTTAAGTGATGTAACCGCAGACGCCGACCAGGGCGAGGCCCACCTCTCTCCTAGGTGGTCTCAACCTGCCCTGTCGCTCCGCCACAAGGTAGCAGTCGGAGGCCGTCGAGAACCCAGGCCCACCTCTACCTGGATGAAGCCACCTGCCCCTTCAGCCCCCATCTCCGAACAATATCATAAGTAATGTAACAATATACAGTATATAGCATATGCCCGTGATCACCTCCCGAAGTGATCACGGCCCAGTAGTATAGCATGGCAGACGGACAAGAATGTAGGGCCACTGATGGAATACTAGCATCCTATACTAAGCATTTAGGATTGCAGGTAAGAGTAACAAGTGTAGCAACAATGACAAGCTATGCATCAGAATAGGATTAACCGAAAGCAGTAACATGCTACACTACTCTAATGCAAGCAGTAGAGAGAAGGAATAAGCGATATCTGATGATCAAGGGGGGGGGGGGCTTTCCTGGTTGCTCTGGCAAGAAGGAGGGATCATCAACACCGTAGTCGAACAGGGGGTCGCCGGCAGTCTCGGGGTCTACCGGAGAAGAAGAGGGGGGACAGTAAATACGGAGCAAATAAAGCATCAAAAAATATAACAAGGAAATACGCGGTGCTAGAGGTGACCTAATGCAGTACTAGGTGATATCGGCAAAGTGGGAAACATCCGGGAAAGTATTCCCAGTGTTTCACGTTTTTGGACAAACAAACCGGAGGGGGAAAGTTGTGTGTTCGCTATGCTAGGGATGTGTGTTGGATGAACGGGCAACGTATCTGGATTCGTCCCGTCGTTCTGAGAAACTTCCATGTACAAAGTTTTCCCATCCGAGCTACGGATTATTATCTAGGATTTTCTAAAGTTTTAAACATTTTCTAGAATTTATTTAACTAATTTAAATCAACATTATCCAGAATAGTATGTGATGACGTCAGCATGACATAGGTGTGACATCAGCAGTCAATAGTGTGGTTGACTGGAGACAAACCTGACATGTGGGTCCAATGGGACCCACCTGTCATAGACTAACATGTTAATTAGAGTTTAATTAACCAGCATTAATTAAGTTTAATTAAACTAGATTAATTAAGTTAATTAATATTTTTTTATAAAAATGTTCTAGCACGTGGGCCCCATATGTCATAGGCCCAGAGGGCCATACCGGGCGCAGGCGACGGGTTACCGGTGCGACCCGATCGGGCGCACGCCCAATGGCACGCGGGCATCAGCGCTGGTGGCCAGGAGCCAGCGCGCGCACGCGAGGGGTGGTCGGGCGGCGCACGGGCGCCGGTGGTGAGCGGGACGGCAGGGCCGTTGGCCACGATGAGCTAGTGAGGAAGCGGGGCGAATGGCGCAGGATCCTCGAGCGGCGCTGCAAAGCAGCAGCCGGAGCGGGAGCTAGACGGGCGCCGCGGACAGGGGTGGAGGGCACGACGGGCTCGACTCGCGCGTTGAGCGGCAGGCGTAGCCGTAGCAGAGGGCAGTGGTGTTGGCGTACGAGCATGGCGCGGTCAGGCCGGCGAGTGGGCAAGCCTGTGTGGCGCGGCCGCAGGCACGACGCGGGGCAGACGGCGGAGACGGGCTGCACTGCGTGCACGTCGACGACGTGGGGCAAAGCAGTGGACAACGACATGTGTAGTCACCATGGGGGAGAGGGAGGAGATAAGGCCGGAGCCCGAGCCTCACCCGCGTTCAAGGTACAAGGCGCGGCGAGGCACGACGTGGTCCGGCGGGGAGGAGGTCGAGGACGAGCGACGGAGACGGGGAGCATTCGGCGATGGGGTGGCGAGGCGTCAGGGATCAGCTTCGGTGCCGATCCAGATCAGGACGAGGGGGATCCGCCGAAGGGGCTCAGTGCAGCGACGTTGGAGGAGCTGCAGGGCGAAGGCGGCAGTCCTTGGGCACGGTGCACGTCCAGAGGAGGGGCGTCGAACAGGGGCGCCCCTCATCTGCATGTCTGTGTGCGTGTGTCATGTGTGTGCGGGAGGCGGCGCTGGGAGGGAGAGGAAGGAGACCAGGAGGGGCGGCGCTGGTCGCCAGAGGCGGGCGACGGGGCGGGAGGTGGGAGGAGCACGGGGCTGGGCGCTGCCCTACGCGTGCGCGAGTGTGTGGTGGCGCGTGGGGAGTGAGGGAGGAGAGGAATGGGGTTGGGGGTCTAGGGTTCGGGGGATGGAGAGGCAGGCCATATAGGCCAGGGGCGGGGTGGGCCGGTTGGCTGGCCAGCTGGGCCTCACGGCCTAGTGGGGCGGGGGCGGGGAACTGATCTTCTATTTTTTTTTGTTTCTTTTTTTTTCATGTTGCACTTTTAACCAAAATCCATTTTTTGTAAAATGTGTGGCTGGTCTCAATATTTAGTACTCAACATACCTCACTGTCACTAAAAGTTTGGGAGCGATTAGTAGTTGTTTTGTATTTTTATTAAATGGAAATGACCTAAATGCAGCGGTCTTGGTTACTGTTTTCATATCCAGGGGCATTATAAACCTTTAGAAAAATGTTGATTGATGCATGACAATTATCTAAGGATTATTTACAACCTAATGAATTTTAATTCACTATTTTACGAAACTATAATTTGATTTGTTATTTGAATTTGTATTTAATCTAATTTTTGAAACGAGCGAGGTTTAGCAAAACTTTAATTATGATGACCTGGCATCATTAACAGGGGTTTACTGTAGCTTAATTATCCGGGCGTCACAATTCTCCTCCACTACAAGAAATCTCGTCCAGAGATTTAAGAGGTGGAGCAAGGGGGAAAGATCTGGTTACGAAATTCTAACGATTCTTCTTGGCCTTAATTGCTCTTCTTAAAGAGGTTGATCCATTACATTGATGTCTTCATTTCCCTGCTTCAGGTCATCATGATGAAGTTGTCATCCTTTCTTCAACATCTTCACCGTACTTACGAAATGGTAAGAAGGGAAAACTCTATAGGGACGGATTATAACAAGATCGAGCATCAGACGGTTAACTCAGGGGAAGAAGCATAAGTATCTCTTGAATTGAAACTTAAGATGATATCAAGAGCCAAATAAGAAGGTACCACGAGGAGTTTCAAATGGATAGGCAATCGTTCGTTGCCTAATCAGAAGGTGAAAGGGTTTCAGGACAACGAGAATAAGTATTGCGTCTGATACCAGAATAGATCACTAGGAAGGCGGCCCGTGATTTACATACATAGCCAGGCTTGAGATATAACTTTGGGGGACAGGGATATACAGAAGAGTCAGGTTTTCATCCTGTGGAACTGTGGGTCATGGGCCCACCATGTGTAGCAACCCGACCTCATACGGTCAAGTCTCTGTGCTTAAGTGTCATCCCTGGATCCGTATGCTGACACACACAGTACTCGATGATTTATAACAGAGGTAAATCACATGTGTACAAAACGTAAATACCATTACCTCAATCCATATAGCGGAAGTAACAACAAGGCGGTGGATTCCCATCAACACCAACGGCAAAGTTGAGTCTAGAAATCGTTACCCTAACGTATCACTTACTCGTCGTAAGAAATCCTGCAACATGAGACATTGCAGCCACAAAGGGTCGGTACATTGAATGTACTGGCAAATACACACCATAGGATACTGATGAATGATAACTATCACTACATGCATATTTGGCTGGTAGAAAGCTCTATGGTTATAAGGTTTTTGTGAAAAGCCAATTTTTTCCTACTACAAAGGAATATATATTTTTAACTACAAAGTTTGTTGAAAACACTGAGAATGGTAAGCCCCATCTCAATCCCAATTAAAAGTAATCTTTAACAACCCAACAAAATTAATTTAAAATGATGAGATCAACATGATAATCCAAGAACCAAATACTCAAGATGTCCATAACCGGGGACACGGCTAATCATGATTAGTATGTACACTCTCCAAAGGTTTGTGCACTTTTCCCACAAGACTCGATATCCTCCGTTTGATTTCTCACACTACATGATGTTTGAGAAACGGATGACCGAGACACAGTCTTTCAGAAGTGTTAGCACCTTATGATGGGTAGACAGTACCACCTACATCCCCTACATCTGCTAGTCTACCACTGTAAGAGTTCACACGACTTAATCAACTATGCTAGAGCCCATAATAGCTTGTGGCTGCAAACGGAAGTTTCTAGCATGAATAATCTTATGATCCCTTTGTGCCTGGGTGGCAGTCCATAGGAGAATCACACGGTACCCTGGGATTTCCAAAAAAATATAGGCAATCACTGGATACCCCAGGTGCCTCAATCCACCCAGATGTGTATTAAAGTTGCCACCTTAAGTTGAACCATTAATTAACAATCTCACATATGTCATGGATACACTCAAGCCCAATCCACGTCTACAAGCATAGCATGGCAATATAAGCATAACGTAATACTAACTCCCAAGGCTTGAATGGAGGGCAATAGGTTCCTACCTCATCAACTACTTCCCAATACCCACATGTTATAATCCTACTCATGCAATGTTTGATGGTGAAACTAATGCATAAAAACTGGGTACGAAAGGGATATGATCAAAGTGTGAACTTGCCTGTACTATTGATGAAGATGATTAGCACTCATAAATCCTGATAGTTCTACTCGTCACACTCCGGTCAATCTATCATAAGCAAGCAATAGTAACCACACATAAGCAATCACTCAGAAGATCTGGAAGAATGAAGAAGACAATTCGGAAAACATCAAAACAAAGCAAATAACTCTTGCAACATAAAACAATTTCTAACAATATCAAAATTATGTGAATTTGGCCTTATCCGAAAGTTTAGGTCAAGAGCTTCGATTTGCAAAAACAATCAATTAAATCGGAGTTATAAAACTCGAGTTATGATCAAGAGAAGTTTGAATATGAATCTGAACAAATTTCAAAAATTGGATGTGACAGGTTCACTGGATAGGTGAAAACAAGACGAAACTATAAGCGCTGGTTTCATCTAATTTGGATGAACGAGTAAAAAGTTATGCTATTTGAAAAATCAGGGCCAGGCTGTTTTACGGAAGAAAATTAACTACGGCTAAAAGAATTCTAGGTCTAATGTATAAATACAGAGACTAATTGATAATCTAATTATTCTATCGTACTAGTCTAGAAATAACTATAAAAAATGAAGAAAGATACCTTTATAAAATAGAGAAAAGACGACTTCGAAAAGAAAAGACAATTTTCAGAAGTCCCGCCAGCGAGAAAAAATAATTTTCTTTAATGAATCTAGTCAAACCAAAATATTGATTTAACCCGAATCGGATGATTTTTGGATGCTCTATGGGTCTATATATATAGGTGGAAAAGAGGTTTAAAGGTCAAAGGCTAGGCAATGTGGGACTAAACATAGACGAAAAGAAAAGAAAAGGAGGCGCCACGCATGGGCCTAAAGGCCTTAGGCGGTTCGGCCGGCCGCGCGCACTGCAGTTTTTTTTAGCAATTGAAAGAAAGCGAAGAAAGAAAAAAATACTATGGAAAAGAGATATGGGGAGGAATATGGCCGGCTGGGCCTGGCCCATATAGGAAAAAAATGACGGGGCGCCCGCTAATACTATGATGCGCACGTGGGCAACAATTAGGGATGGGCTGCAAGTGAAGTTTTTTTTTATGGAAACAGAAAAGGCAAAACTGAATAACGAAAATAAAAGTAAAATTCTATATAGGCATATTATATATCAAAGTTTTCAGAAAAAGATTTTCTACAATATGAACATTTTTCTAGAGTCAAGTAAAATCCACAAGAACTCAAATAATTCAAACAACGCTACTGCTACAATAAAACCCAATAAAAATCATTTTAAAAATACCAAAATTAATTCAAATTTATTTCTCTGCAATTTTCTGATGTAGGGAATCATGTTACCATATTTTCCATATATTTTATTTTTGGAGAAAAATAATTTGATTAAAACCAAATAACTCCAAATTGAAAATAATTTTCAAAGGGACTTTGAATTCTTCGAAACTTCCAACTCATATTTCATATGTTTTGAAGAAGTCATTTTATCTTCTCTCATGAAAATCATTGAGTTGCACAAAGTTTCTGAATTTGAACCGTTTCCAAATGAAATTCAAATATTTTCAAATACCCTTTTCATTTAATTAAATGGAAGAAGTCATATCATATTTACTCAAGGGTTTTGTATTTGAAAAGAATTTGAATTCACGGAGATCAAACTGCAAAAATGAAAGTTTGGGAAAGTCCTTTTATTCCCTCTCATTTAACTTTCAAAAGGTTTCTAATTTCACTCAATTTCACACAATCAATCAGACAATCAATCAAATCTATCTATTTATCATAACATTCCAAAATTTAGAATTTTGGGATGTTACAAACCTACAACCCTTAAAATGAATCTCGTCCTCGAGATTCGGAGAGGCCAGAAAGAAATAGGTTAGGTTTGGGGTCTTCTCAAAAATCCATCGATCGTCTCCGGGGTCTCGGGTGCTACCACCCTTAAAAGCATTGTTACGGTTCCATCAAAATTCATATACTCCATCCTTATTCTTGGCAGTGTCGGTCTTCTCAGATTCTCGAGAAAATTCCTACTCTGGCTCTTCCGATAGTGGCATAACCTTTTCCTCAATCATTCTGTCCTTTCATCTGGGTACGGTTATTCTGAGACTGGGTCTTCATAGCTGACTGGTCTGGCGCCAATACTAAACAACTATAGATATCTCATGGTGGTCATCAATTTATGGTTTCTCCAGCAGGAAATGGGTCTAGGGTTATCCTCACCGTATAACTTACGATTGGCACAACTGCCTTGTACAAGGGAGAAATACTCATACCATTCTAAGGTTTAAACAAGGTTTAATATTGTTGTCTCTCTAGTATAGGTAAGTCACTCAGATTTACCATCCCATATAGCAAGGCGAACAATAAGAGTAAGTCGGTATGGTGATCAATCCATCCCGCACCCAAATCATTACCTTGTATATGGTTTAGCGAATCTCGCATTCTAACACTCGATCATCCTCACAAGCATTGCAGAATTTCTCTTGTCGACAAACCAAGTTCGGATAAATCCATGGATTCAGCAAGCCAAACAAACATCTATCGTTCCTTCCCAACCCTCTGGTTTTGCGTAACTCCTATAAGATCGTCTGTCGATAAAATCGTAACTTCTTCCAGGGTTTTTCCTTCAGCAAGAGTGTGCTTGCTTCTTGGCAGGTCCTGGGGCCTGTGGGTTATGGCCCATCTCATCACTTGTGAACCTTAAACTCATCATCGGGGAAACTGATCCTTATTCCAACATCCAGCTTCCTAGCATTCTTAAATCCATCCAATTATACTGTCTCTCTTCCTTCTACAGGTACCAAAACTAAGACGTGATTATTCAGACTCATCATGGAATTACAATTGGTCCATATTACCAACATCATATCTCCTTTATATCCAATAGTACTTCCTCACTTCATACTCTTGGTATATCCCATATATCGATACAAAACTCATACTTATTTTGTCCAAAGTCCACTTCGTGGAATATCGAATACCATTATCCTTTCCAGGGGTCAAGGGTTCTCATAGGGTACTACCACCCTTAAAATGCTCCAATTCATCCATAGACCATATTTCTCATATCCTCGAAAATGGTCAAAATCTTTCTACATAGAGTAACAACTTATAAAATCCATATCAATACCAACGATGCTAACTTTATTGCTCCTCAATTAATTTCAACCTCATGCATTTCCATTACATGCCTCAACTCAAAACCTCAATATAAAATAATTGTTCCCACACTAATTCTACTATACTTCTTTGTTGCAGACTCAACTATTTAGCTCAAGCCTCCTCCTCTTTGGGACAATCTCTGGCAAAGTGCCCTGCTTCATTGCAGCAGAAACACATTACTACCAACAAGTCTCATGGTTTCCTTATGACTACATAGCCTCTTTGGGCCCTCGGATTGCTTTTTGGGCAACTGCTGAAGTAGTGCCCTAACTCCTTTCACCTGAAACAGGTGATATGACTCAGGTCCTTCCTGGAATCCAATCTATTTCTCTTCCTGGACTTTTCCATTCCAATCAGGGCTTTTATTCCCTGTGGGTCATACTCTACTTCCTCTGTCGAGAATTCTACTAGATCCCCATTCAGACAATTCTGGGAGATGTGTCCTTCTTCTCCACATGAATAGCATGACTTGGTGCAGTGTTTAATTGGGTCCTCTTTGGGTGTGTCCTCCACCTCTTCCTTCATCACAGGTTCTTCTAAATTTCCATGAGGGCTCCTTTCATTGCTTCTTTCTTCTGCTGGATGGTTTGTTGTACCATGGGGTAAATGTGACACTGAGCAGGGTAGTGGGTAGTCTCTTCACACAAGAAACAAGTGATCTGCATAGTTGGGCATTCTTCAGCTGGGTGACTTTCTTCACAATGAGGGCATTCATCGTTGTGTTCTTTATGGTCGTGTCCTATTTCTCCACAAAGCTTGCATGCACAAGGTTTCTTCATATCATTTCCATAAGGTTTCAATTTCTGGGACACAAGACGAGACCCTTGCAGAGTCAACTGAAATTCTTTCCAAGTGGTTACTCCTTGCCATCCATTGATGGTTTGGTACATCCTCCACCAAGTAGCAGCATCTTCTTCAAAGCACTTAAGAGCATGCTGGGCCATATCTTTTCCGGCTATAGTGTTATTCTTCATATGATCTTCCATCTTATGAATCCATCGATCCGTCTCCAATTGAGTCATCGGTCCAAAAAATATGGGTTCATCTACATTCACCCTCTATTGGTTCCAAGGGTTTTGGGGTGGGATAAGACAGATAGAGAGGGATACACACAATGCAAACAATAGTTTTGAAAAGACAGATTTTTGTTTGTGGCTGTCGGAAAAACATCAAACAAATGACAGCTCTCAATCGTCGCATCTAACATAGGTATATAACATGGGTTTGGTCTTGTAAAGGTCAATAAATCTTCAAAATCACCAAACTCTTCAAGTCTTGTTCATGTCTCTGATGGCTTCTTCCGATCGTGCTTGTCCTTCTCAAGTTCTTTTGCCATGTCATCTTTATTGACGTGAAGTCTCTCGTAACATCCTTTAATATTCCTGGAGTTGCGTTCCAAACTTCTGGGTTTCAACATCATTGGCATGAGCCATGGTCCTACTGTCCTTTAGTTCCTGACAAATCTCCGGTATCTCAAGGGTTTAGCTCCTCCAGCTTGGCTACTTTCAGCTTCTGGTTCCTGAGTTCTTCATGAATTGACTGCTGATCAAATATGACTTCCTAAAGGTCCCTCTAAAATTCTTCATGATGTAACACTCCAGATCCTGGTGATACACCAGCTAAGGTAAAAATTGCATCCTTTGCTGACAGAATACTCCATCCGCCTTCTAGCATCCAATCCTTCCATGCATATGCATGCTTAACTCAGCACGGTGACAATAGCATAAGCGGGCGATAACATCATGGATAGCCGTGTTTCTGCTCTTGTCATTCCCATGAGCTATCATTCCATAGTCGATATCTCCTGCCTTAGGGTTTTCTTAACAAAACTTTGAGTTCTAATGCTCCATGTTCCGGTCTTTCTCCGATACACCTTGATCTCGGGTATTGACAGCTTCCATAGTCTGCCAAGTTCCATAAGGTTAGCCTTCCTAGGTCACACGAATTTGGAAATTCTACATAGCCTTCAAATTCTCCTAGTCTTCGGAGTCTTCAACCGTGTCCATTACTATAATGCACGAAAAATCCTCTTCATTCCGAAGTGGTCTTAGTTGTCCGATATCTTGTACTTCTTGAAGTGGTCTCATTAGTCGAATCTCCATGGTCAAATGGGGAAAGGGGTATAGTCTCACTAAAAGGGAATTTTTTGAATAAGCTGAGAAGAGAAGAGAGGTAAAATATCTTTTGAAAAAGAAGTTATAGAGAAAAGCTTTCCTATGGGCTTGCCAGTTTCTAGGGATCACGTCCTACAGTCAACATGTGCTCTGATACCATCTTGTAGCGACCCGACATCAGACGGTCAAGTCTCTGTGCTTAAGTGTCATCCCTGGATCGGTATGCTGACACACATAGTACTCGAGGATTTATAACAGAGGTAAATCACATGTGTAAAAAACGTAAATACCATTACCTCAATCCATATAACGGAAGTAACAACAAGGCGGTGGATTCCCATCAACACCAATGACAAAGTTGAGTCTAGAAATTGTAACCCTAACGTATCACTTACTCGTCGTAAGAAATCCTGTGACATGCGACGTTGCAGCCACAAAGGGTCAGTACATTGAATGTACTGGCAAATTCACACCATAGGATAATGATGAATGATAACTATCCCTACATGCATATTTGGCTGGTGGAAAGCTCTACGGTTATAAGGTTTTTGCGAAAAGCCAATTTTTCCCTACTGCAAAGGAATATTTTTTTGACTACCAAGTTTGTTGAAACATTGATAATGGCAAGCCCCATCTCAATCCCAATTAAAAATAATCTTTAACAACCTAACAAAATTAATTTAGAATGATGAGATCAACATAATAATCCAAGAACCAGATGCTCAAGATGTCCATAACCGGGGACACGGCTAATCATGATTAGTTGGTACACTCTGCAGAGGTTTGTGCACTTTTCCCACAAGACTCAATCTCCTCCGTTTGATTTCTCACACTACATGATGTTTGAGAAACAGATGACCGAGACACGGTCGGTCGGAAGCGTTAGCACCTTACGATGGGTAGACAATACCACCTACATCCCCTACACATCTGCTAGTCTACCACTGTAAGAGTTCACACGACTTAATCAACTATGCGAGCCCATAATAGCTTGTGGCTACACACGGAAGTTTCTAGCATGAATATTCTTATGATCCCTTTGTGCCTGGGTGGCAGTCCATAGGAGAATCACACGGTACCCCAGGATTTCCAAAAAATACAGGCAATCACTGGATACCCCAGTAGCCTCAATCCACCCAGATGTGTATTAAAGTTGCCACCTTAAGTTGAAGCATTAATTAACAATCTCACATATGTCATGGATACACTCAAACCCAATCCACGTCTACAAGCATAGCATGGCAATATAAGCATAACGTAATAGTAACTGCCAAGGTTTGAATGCAGGGCAATAGGTTCCTACCTCATCAACTACTTCCCAATACCCACATGTTATCAATCCTACTCATGCAATGTTTGAGGGTGAAACTAATGCATAAAAACTGGGTATGAAAGGGATATGATCAAAGTGTGAACTTGCATGTACTATTGATGAAGATGATTCGCACTCATAACTCCTAATAGTTCTACTCGTCACACTCCGGTCAATCTATCTTAAGCAAGCAATAGTAACCACACATAAGCAATCACTCAAAAGATCAGGAAGAACGAAGAAGACAATTCGGAAAACATCAAAACCAAGCAAATAAATCTTGCAACATAAAACAATTTCTAATAGTACCAAAATTATGTGAATTTGGCCTTATCAGAAAGTTTAGGTCAAGAGCTTCGATTTGCAAAAAAATCAATTAAATCGGAGTTATAAAATTCGAGTTATGATCAAAAGAAGTTTGAATATGAATCTGAACAAATTTCAAATTTTGGAAATTTTAAAAAGTTGATGTGACCTGTTCACTGGATAGGTGAAAACAAGACGAAACTATAGGCGCTGGTTTCATCTAATTTGGATGAACGAGTAAAAAGTTATGCTATTTGAAAAATCAGGGTCAAGGTGTTTTACGGAAGAAAAATAACTACGGCTAAAAGAATTCTAGGTCTAATGTATAAATACAGAGACTAATTGATAATCTAATTATTCTATCGTACTAGTCTAGAAATAAGTATAAAAAAACAAAGAAAGATACCTTTATAAAATAGAGAAAAGACGACTTCGAAAAGAAAAGACAATTTTCAGAAGTCCCGCCGGCGAGAAAAAATGTTTTTCTTTAATGAATCTAGTCAAACCAAAATATTGATTTAACCCGAATCGGATGATTTTTGGATGCTCTATGGGTCTATATTTATAGGTGGAAAAGTGGTTTAAAGGTCAAAGGCTAGGCAATGTGAGAGTAAACGTAGACGAAAAGAAAAGAAAAGGAGGCGCCTCGTATGGGCCTAAAGGCCTTAGGCGGTTCGGCCGGCCGCGTGCACTGCAGTTTTTTTTAGCAATTGAAAAGAAAGTGAAGAAAGAAAAAAAAGACTACGGAAAAGAAATTTGGGGAGGAATATGGCCGGCTGGGCCTGGCCCATATCGGAAAAAATGACGGGGCGCCCGCTGGTACTATGATGCGCACGTGGGCAACAATTAGGGATGGGCCGCTAGTGCAGTTTTTTTTATAGAAACAGAAAAGGAAAAACTGAATAACGAAAATAAAAGTAAAATTCTATATAGGCATATTATATATCGAAGTTTTCAGAAAAAGATTTTCTACAATATGAACATTTTTCTAGAGTCAAATAAAATCCACAAGAATTCGAATAATTCAGACAGTGCTACTGCTACAATAAAAGCCAATAAAAATCATTTTAAAAATACCAAAATTAATTCAAATTTATTTCTCTCCAATTTTCTGATGTAGGGAATCATGTTACCATATTTTCCATATATTTTATTTTTGGATAAAAATAATTTGATTAAAACCAATTAACTCCAAATTGAAAATAATTTTCAAAGGGACTTTGAATTCTTCGAAACTTCCAACTCATATTTCATATGTTTTGAAGAAGTCATTTTATCTTCTCTCTCGAAAATCATTGAGTTGCACAAAGTTTCTGAATTTGAACCGTTTCCAAATGAAATTCAAATATTTTCAAATACCCTTTTCATTTAATTAAATGGAAGAAGTCATATCATCTTCACTCAAGGGTTTTGTATTTGAAAAGAATTTGAATTCACGGAGATCAAAATGCAAAAATGAAAGTTTGGGAAAGTCCTTTTATTCCCTCTCATTTAACTTTCAAAAGGTTTCGACTTTCACTCTATTTCACATAATCAATCAAACAATCAATCAAACAATCAAACAAATCTATCTATTTATCATAACATTCCAAAATTTAGAATTTTGGGATGTTACACCATGTGGGTTAAAAGTAGAAAGGGCGCTGACATCTTGCTCGATCATGTAAGCAAGTAAAGTCAGAGGATGGCCTGTCTGTTATGTCGGCAACAATGTCGGTACCAAGGGCGAGGGACGAAGAGAACCATTTTCCTACTCGTTGAAACGAGGTGGACCAATAGGCAAAGTTCTCGTCCATCGGTGGTTACCGGAATGTCATCAACAATAGTAACGGGGTCTTAATGACAGACTTGTACACCGAGGTGTTTGCACGAGCAGGGAATTATTACTGCTTATATCTATAGATCATAGAAAGGGTTTAAACAAACCAATGGAAAGGGAAAAGTGTCTATCAGATTTAATCAGAACAATGGAAAGAAAAAAATGTGTTTAAACACATAATTCAGGGGTATATCCTTCTCAAGGACAAGCAGAGCATGATATCCGTGACAGGATATAATGTAGAAAACCCTTTAGGTAAGGGGAGAGAAATTTCATGAAATTAACCATACAATGGTGTTTGGATAATTGAGAAAGAAACATGTAACATTGGGCTTCAAATGTCCTTATTGAAAATCGGAGTACCACAGACATGCTTCGAGATAGCATTGACATGGTCTTCATGCAAAGGTCAAATTTTGGATACTCAAAGGATTTATCAGGAACAACTTATAGAATAAGTCTTACAGTTTCCTCATGGAATAATGGATAACCTTTCTAAAAGGGAAACGGTAACAATAGGTCCTCCGGCCAGGTGTGCTAGGCATGACATCACCTTACCGGGTGATATAACGACCAATGTTATGACTCTTGGAAAAGGTTCCAACCATCATATCTGACCGAGGTTAAGATCTGATTGGTGTCACGATACCTCAGACTCAGGATGTCTGAGAAGAAAGGTGCCACACAAATTGACGGGATGACATTGTAAGATTCTTGGGAAATGAACTATGGAAGCGAGTTCCAAAACAGGAGTTCATCAGTAAACCAAGTAGAGGATGAGGAGGTGGCTGATGGACTCAGCGACATATCATCAAGATTTCCAAAAAGATGGATTTCCACAATTATGTGAACAAGGAGATAACATTTTTCATATCAAATGATATAATGATGTATGCTAGAGGAATTACATACATAATTAAACTTTGATTGAAAGGTGCGCCCAAAATATGGGCATAGGTAACCTGATCAACTGTCAGAATGGTGATCCAATAACCGATAGGCTAAGAATGAACTGTCGATCATTAACTTCAAAGCAATAGGGTTGCTAGAAGTGTAGAATCCAAACAGCACCGTTCACTTGTTGGTATTCCGGTTGGAAGCAACACGGGGTCCAAGAAAGGATGGTGATGGCGAGAAGCATCACTGTAACTAGAGTTCTTAAGAGGTGGAGCAATTCTCACAACATCCTTGACATAAAAGACGGCAATACTCCTAGGTAGAACATAACATAAGTTGGATAGAAAGGATCTCAAGGTACAACACAAAACATGAACAAGTTTGTGTTGGAGGGAAAGCAATAATGTTGTCGATGATAACACAACTCATTGAGGGGCAAGGATGGTACTTCTCATCATGAGTTTGATTGATATTCTGGAAGGAGTCAAAATGTGATGACCAGGAAATTTTTTGTCGAGAGGCTCCACGAAGAAGCAATCGAACAACGACTGCATCAAGCAAAATGAGTGTTGTAGCGAAAGATTTTTGGAACCACGGATACGTTTCCAACTCGGAATCGGGCTTGCTGTTCGAGGTGAAACGATAAGAGAAGGAAGATCGACGTAAGCTTAGCTCATCACCGAAAGTGCTACTCCGAAAATAAGGACCAGGTAGCACAGTAAAAATCAGCACGATACTGATATAATCGATCAGGCTAGAAATGACGTGATCGAGTACAAACTCGTAATTTCAGTTATCGGTGTCCTTAAGTGTTTAATGACCCAGAGCCCGTGAAAAAATTGAAATCAATGAGAATGTAGTACTTGATGGAGAACTCATAAGATGTTATGTAGTTCTATGATATTCTCGAGATACCATAGGGGAATACTCGAAGGTTGAGAAGAATCGAGGTTGGGCAGGTGTATTGATCTGCAAAACGCAAGTACTTTAACCTGTCCGAGAAATGGAATCAAAGGAGAACAATCATGGTCGGAAAAGCGGTTGCAAAGGACCAAAAATAGATACAAGATGAACTTATAACAAGGGGAAAATTATTATCACAAGAAGCTTCCATGATAAGATCTACATCATGTCCATGGGCATGAACACAAAGTTCAAGGTCGACTCCCACTTCTCCAATGCATAACCTTTCATTCACTTCTCGCGTTTGATGAAGTTGTAGTGTTGAAATTTTATCTGGCATAACACTAGTAGAGTATGACCCGTAGAAGTCTCTGGGTTTACACAGTTTAGAAAAGGTATAGGTTCAACCCATCGGGGCATCTTAGAATCATATACCACAATCTTTTGGAGTAATTAACTCAAGCTCGAAGGCAGAGCATGGTTGAGAAAGCAGAGCATACAATTTACCAAAGGCATTATGTATCCGAGGAAAGGCTCACAAGGTTATTGAATATGAAGGGCGTTGTCAGATAAAATCCAACAAAGGATCTGGTGGTCCATAAGGGATCTGATGTGAGCATCGGTACTCAACCAGAAGAAGAAAGAATGCAAGGAGATCATATGATAGAAACAACTGACTAATTCGAAGCTCAATCGCAACGGAATTATGAATTCCAAGACAAGGGATTAGAAGCAATGCTCTGATTAGGGATGGATAAGTTGAATAGCCTTAGGGCTACAATCGATGGCACTTTGATTGGTCGAGATCTAGCTCATGTTTAAAATGACGTCTGAGCTGGAAGGATAAATTCTACGATTCGGTTGAGGATTGCGAGCAACCACAACATATTGAATCAACATACTCAAAATGATAATGACAAAGGATGTCAATAAGATTACTAGACTTATGGGATTAATCATAATGTAAGTAAGCAAGAATTTCAAGAGAAAAAGGCTCCTGGGATTTTCAAAAGAACGAATGGTATTACTAAGACTTTTGTTAAATACATGGACCAACTGGGGATGAGAGGATACTCGATAGGTACAAGAATTTATCCATAGGGGTATTCAGGTGGCAAAGAACTGCAAGGCAGTAGGCACAAAGTATTCTCGGAACAATAGAGAGTTTTTCGGTGTATCTTGTCATAACAAGATCAACTGGGGATGAATGTATGAATGACAAATGTAGGTAGTTATCCATAAGGATACATCGGTGGTAGGGAATTGTAAAAGCGATGGCACATAGTCTCGAGAGAATATCGTAGGGTGTCTTCGGAGTCTTCTGGTGAAGCAAGCGATCGTTTGGCCCGAGGGGCTCTCCGCGAGAAAGTATTTACGACAACCTAGAGTTAGAGTTAGCAAAATTCATTTATCCCGAATAGAAGAGAGAACAGAGACCCAAAGTATAGACGAGGAATAAATGATCCTACAACCACCCAATGGCGACGTGGGCCCGTAAGCCGCACAACCATGTTAGTAAAAGTTTTGCAATGTCTAGACTCGACTTCGGCCAAGGAGTGTGGAAGGGGGATTCCTACAGGCAGCCGGCTCTGATACCAACTTGTGACGCCCCCGATTTAATCGTACACTAATCATACATGCAAATGTGTACGATCAAGATCAGGGACTCACGGGAAGATATCACAACACAACTCTAAAAATAAAATAAGTCATACAAGGATCATAATACAAGCCAGGGGCCTCGAGGGCTCAAATACAGGTGCTCGATCATACACAAGTCAACGGAAGCAACAATATCTGAGTCCCGACATAAGTTAAACAAGTTGCCATAAGATTGCTAGAACAAAATGGGATACAGATCGAAAGAGGCACAGGCCTCCAGCTTGGGATCCTCCTAAACTACTCCTGGTCGTCGTCAGCGGCCTGCATGTAGTAGTAGGCACCTCCGGTGTAGTAGGAGTCATCATCAACAGTGGCGTCTGGCTCCTGGGCTCCAACATATGGATGCGACAACCAGGTAGAATGGAAAGGGGGAAAAGAGGGAGAAAAGCAACCGTGAGTACTCATCCAAAGTACTCGCAAGCAAGGATCTACGCTACATATGCATGGGTATTTCACTAGTAGAAAAAGGGCCTTTAGTCCCGGTTCATAAGGGCCTTTAGTCCCGGTTCTTGAACCGGGACTAAAGGGTCGTTACTAATGCCCTCACCCTTTAGTCCCGGTTCAAACCAGAACCGGGACAGATGGGCCTCCACGTGGCCTGTGCGCCGAGCCCAGGCAGGAGGGCCTTTGGTCCCGGTTGGTGGCACCAACCGGGACTAATAGACCTCCACGCGTCAGCATTTCTGTGGCTGGGGTTTTTGTTTTTTTTTGAAAGGGGGGGGGTTGGGGGTTTTGGGGGGTTAATTTAGGTATTTCATATATTGTGTTAGATAGCTAATTAATAGATAGAAGTGTCCTCTCTTATGTCCGTGCTTGGTCGACGCTACGTACTACATACATATAGAGAGGACTAGACACGCTAGCTAGCTAGTAAGCAAACGAAGGAAACAGAAGATCGTCATGAACATATATGCATACAGAGAGAAGTGATATCGACCACCTCTCCTTCTCTGAGAGATTGGTCAAACAACAAGTTCTCGTATATCTATCCGACACTACCGGCTACATATATACAATAATTATCTCTTAAAAATATAATCTCCTAAATTACGGACGCATGATCCACATAGTATTCTCCGTCTTCAGCGATCACGTGGTCAAGAAAGAATGCCACCAATTCCTCTTGAATTGCTCGCATGCGATCTGGTGCTAGGAGTTCATCCCGCTGCCGAAACATCTAATTTGAAGAAGGGGGTCAATACATATATATATGAATGAATGAAACTCAACACAAATGATGGTAATAAACTAAAATTGTGAATATTATTTCTTATGCACTTCATATTGTTCGTCAGAGTACCCGCCCCGCAAACAAGTCGTGTGGCGGATGGACTCGCAAACGTAGTATCCACAGAAATCAATCCCTTGCTCCATCCACAACCACTTTACAAGAAATAGAGGTCAATCAAACAGATAAGCAAGAATGCCAAATGGTATTGATGAAACTAGCGCTTGAATCAATAGCTAGGAGACGCGCGGAACATGCTACTATAGTACTTACTTTCGGGTATCTAAATTGCAGCATCTTCGGCAGTCCTGGAGATTTTTTGGTGAATTTTCTCCAAACCCTGCCAGACAAAAGAAAACAATTACTTGATATCAGGAAATGAACAAAGTTGCTGATATGGTGGATAATGATCAATTTAACTTACTTCTCAAGGATTTCAGTCATGTCCGCATACTCCTGGGGATCTTTTCGTTTAGAGTCCAACAGTTACCACTCCCTGCTCAAGCCTAATCTCTAGGAGAATATAGTGGTACCTGCACACGCATGCATAACTCATCAATTACATTACTATAACCTGGATAATATATAAGGGAAACCGAATATGCACAAGACAGTAACACTCACTTGAAGTTGTAAGGAAAGAGTATTATATCTTTGTTTTCATTTATTTTGAATGATCGTAGCAAGTTGGCCTTGGTATCTGCATGACGATATTCAACCTCAGTTGCATCTATGAGATATGTGTTAACGAACCCAATATCACCGATTTGTCTTTTCTTCAATTCGGCGATCTTCAATCTGCATAATATAGTGAGGATAATTATAAATACATGCAATGAAAGAGCTGAGCTATATAGAGAGACTTAATGACAGAAGTAGTAGTACTTACAGATAGTAGCAGGTTAGTGCATCACGTCGATTGAAGAGCGGACCTCTAGGTCTTTCCAGTAGGGTAGGTCCCAAAATATAGATTTCTTCTTCCACATGGGTGCGTGTCCCTCAGTGTCATTCGGAACAGCTAGTGCGCCGGGACCCTTTCCAAAGATTATGTGTAAATCATTGACCATAGCAAGTACGTGATCACCGGTACGCATGGCGGGCTTCTTCCGGTGATCTGCCTCGCCTTTGAAATGCTTGCCTTTCTTTCGACATTGATGGTTGGTCGGAAGAAATCGACGATGGCCCAGGTACACATTCTTCCTGCATTTGTCCAGGTATATACTTTCAGTGTCATCTAAACAGTGTGTGCATGCATGGTATCCTTTGTTTGTCTGTCCTGAAAGGTTACTGAGAGCGGGCCAATCGTTGATGGTCACGAACAGCAACGCCTTTAGGTTAAATTCCTCTTGTCTGTGCTCATCCCACGTACGTACACCGTTTCCATTCCATAGTTGTAAAAGTTCTTCAACTAATGGCCTTAGGTACACATCAATGTCATTGCCGGGTTGCTTAGGGCCTTGGATGAGAACTGACATCATAATGAACTTCCGCTTCATGCACATCCAAGGAGGAAGGTTATACATACATAGAGTCACAAGCCAAGTGTTGTGATTGCTGCTCTGCTCCCCGAAAGGATTAATGCCATCCGCGCTTAAAGCAAACCATACGTTCCTTGGGTCCTTTGCAAACTCATCCCAGTACTTTCTCTGGATTTTTCTCCACTGCGACCCGTCAGCGGGTGCTCTCAACTTCCCGTCTTTCTTACGGTCCTCACTGTGCCATCGCATCGACTTGGCATGCTCTCCGTTTCTGAACAGACGTTTCAACCGTGGTATTATAGGAGCATACCACATCACCTTTGCAGGAACCCTCTTTCTGTGGGGCTCGCCGTGAACATCACCAGGGTCATCTCGTCTGATTTAATAACGCAATGCACCGCATATCGGGCATGCGTTCAGATCCTTGTATGCACCGCGGTATAGGATGCAGTCATTATGGTATGCATGTATCTTCTCCACCTCCAATCCTAGAGGGCATACGACCTTCTTTGATGCGTATGTACTGTCGGGCAATTCGTTATCCTCTGGAAGCTTCTTCTTCAATATTTTCAGTAGCTTCTCAAATCCTTTGTCAGGCACAGCATTCTCTGCCTTCCACTGCAGCAATTCCAATACGGTACCGAGCTTTGTGTTGCCATCTTCGCAATTGGGGTACAACCCTTTTTTGTGATCCTCTAACATGCGATCGAACTTCAGCTTCTCCTTTTGACTTTCGCATTGCATCCTTGCATCGACAATGACCCAGTGGAGATCATCATCATCGGGCACATTGTACGGTTCCTCTTGATCTTCAGCAGCTTCACCCGTTGCAGCATCATTGGGCACATCGTCTGGTTCCTCTTGATCTTCACCAGCTCCCCCCGTTGCAGCATCACCGTATTCAGGGGCACATAGTTGTCATCGTACTCTTCTTCTTCGTCGTCTTCCATCATAACCCCTATTTTTCCATGCCTTGTCCAAACATTATAGTGTGGCATGAAACCCTTGTAAAGCAGGTGGGTGTGAAGGATTTTCCGATTAGAGTAAGACATCGTATTCCCACATTTAGTGCATGGACAACACATAAAACCATTCTGCTTGTTTGCCTCAGCCGCATCGAGAAACTCATGCACGCCCTTAATGTACTCGGAGGTGTGTCTATCACCGTACATCCATTGCCGGTTCATCTGCGTGCATTATATATAATTAAGTGTCCAAATTAATAGAAGTATCTATGTAAACATACAAGTAAGAATATTTTTTCCTTCCAGAAAGAAGATAAGAACAAGAGGCTCACCACGGTGTTGCCGACGATGAGCTCGACGCGGGTGATCGACGGCGGTGAAGACGGGGACAGGGCGTGACGGACCGCTAAACCTAGACAAATATTGAGGAAAATGGAGCTTGGAGAGGAGAAAGCTTAAGTAGTGTGGCTCGGGCATTCCATCGAACACCTTGTGTGCATAGGAGGTGAGCTAGAGCACCACCAAGCCCTCTCCCCCTCGGCCAGAAAAAATAGAGCAGTGTGCTCTGCTCTTGCGCGAGGGGGGTATATATAGGCACCACCACTGGTCCCGGTTGGTGGCATGAACCGGGACTAAAGGGGAGCCTTTGGTCCCGGTTCATGCCACCAACCGAGACCAATGGTGGTGGGCCAGGAGCGAGGCCCATTGGTCTCGGTTCGTCCCACCAACCAGGACCAAAGTTTCAGACGAACCGGGACCAATTGCCCACGTGGCCCGGCCGGCCCCTTGGGCTCACGAACCGGGTCCAATGCCCCCATTGGTCCTGGTTCTAGACTGAACCGGGACTAATGGGCTGACCTGGCCTGGACCTTTGCCCCCTTTTCTACTAGTGTTTGTGTAAAGGGGCAATATTAGTGGACTGAACTGCAGAATGCCAGAACAAGAGGGGGATAGCTAGTCCCGTTGAAGACTACGCTTCTGGCAGACTCCCTCTTGCAACATGTAGAAGAGAGTAGACGGTAAGTTCACCAAGTAGCATCGCATAGCATAATCCTACCCGGCAATCCTCCCCTCGTCACCCTGTGTGAGAGCAATCACCGGGTTATATCTGGCACCTGGAAGGGTGTGTTTTATTAAGTATCCGGTTCTAGTTGTCATAAGGTCAAGGTACAACTCCAAGTTGTCCTGTTACTGAAGATCACGACTATTCGAATAGATAAACTTCCCTGCAGGGGTGCACCACCTTACCCGTCACGCTCGATCCCTCTGGCCGGGCACACTTTCCTGGGTCATGTCCGGCCTCTGGAGATCAACACGTAGCAGCCCCACCAAGGCTCAACAGAGAGGTCAACACGCCGGTCTAAATCCTATGCGCGCAGGGGTCTGGGCCCATCGCCCATTGCACACCTGCATGTTGCGTACGCGGCCGGAAGCAGACCTAGCCTCCCTTATACAAGAGTAGGCGTTCCAGTCCAATCCGGCGCGCGCCGCTCAGTCGCTGACGTCAAAAAGAGCTTGGGCTGATACCACGACGCTGTTTGCCCTTATCTTGTCCCACATGGCGGTTAGTGTGTTTAAGGTCAACGACCCAACTCATATCAAATACCAAGATCTCATTTAGCGTGTTATGTGATGTAACCGCGGATGCCGACTAGGGCCAGGCCCACCTCTCTCCTAGGCGGTCTCAACCTGCCCTGTCGCTCCGCCACAAGGTAACAGTCAGGGGCCGTCGGGAACCCAGGCCCACCTCTATCGGGATGGAGCCACCTGCCCCTTCAGCCCCCATCTCCGAACAGTAGTATCATAAGTAATGTAATAGTATATAGTATATAGCATTTGCCCGTGAACACCTCCCGAAGTGATCACGGCCCAATAGTATAGCATGGCAGACGGACAAGAATGTAGGGCCACTGATGGGTGTGTGCGACCTATACCTGTCATCATTTTAGGTCTCCTATTCGAACCGCAGCAACGCTTCATAGTACTACATAATTTTTCACGCATTTTTCGTCCCATATGTACTCCTAGGCTATTTCCACGTGCTTCCTTTCGCCGACATGTGGGATATAGAGCATCTGGGTCATAGTGCATGCACAAGTCGGAGCATATGCAACCATGCTGACATACTTTACATTTCAAACCTGACGAATTACATGCAACCCCCCCCCCCCCCCCACGTGTAGAAGAATAAATAAATAAATGAATGAATTACTAAATGCAAACCGGATTATTTTCTTAGAAATCGGAGCACATTTAATAAATTTTGGACGTAACACATTGAAAAAAATGACCAGACCTAAACCAGTCTAACGGCCTCTTTGATTTTGCAGGATATTGAAAACCCAGGAATGGGGAAAGTATGACGGTGATGAACTGAGAGGAGGAGGAAGAGGTGTACTATACATGCTAGAGACTAGACTGTAGTACATTGTTTTTATGGCCATATCACCACATTGTTTTCTATGGCCTATCGCCTACTGGTTCATTGGGCTGCCATGTTTCGCACTCCTCTGATGTGAGTAGTAGTATATACTAGTACTATGTACTACCTCCAACCTGGTTTATAGGCCACCTTTGTAGTTTGTGCCAAATTTTGACCAAAGATTTAGCTAAAAAAATGTTAATGCATGTCAACAAAAATTATGTTGTTGGATCCATATTAGAACATAGTTTTGAATGATATATTTTTTGTTAACATGCATGAATTTTTTTTAATTCAATCTGTAGTCAAAATTTGACAAGAAATACAATGGGGACCAATATTGAAGGAAAGATGATGTACAGGTATATCCGAAGGTGTTTGTTGAGTTGGCATCGATCGAGATTAGGATTTGTCACTCTGAGTATCAGAGAGGTATCTCTAGGCCCTCTCGGTAATACACATCATAAGAAGCCTTGTAGGCAAAGTCTCGAGACTTGTCGGTAACAAGATTTAACTAGGTATGAATATATCGACAATCGAATCTCGGGCATGTAACATACTGATGGACAAAGGGAATTACGTAGGTTGTCATGAGGTTTAACCGATAAAGATCTTCATAGAATATGTAGGAACCAATATGGCCATCCAGGTTCCACTATTGGTTATTGACCGGAGAGGTGCCTCGGTCATGTCTACATAGTTCTTGAACCCGTAGGGTCCGCACGCTTTACGTTCATTAACGATATAGTGTTATTTGAGTTATATGATTTGGTGACTGAATGTTGTTTCCAGTCCTAGATGATATCACAGACATGACGAGGAGCTCTGGAATGGTCCGGAGGTAAAGATTGATATATATGACGATGGTATTCTGACACCGGAAGTGTTTCAGAGTGTACCGGGTAGTCATTAGAATATTGGAGGGGGTACCAGACACCCCCGGGAGGGTAATGGGCCTATTGGGCCATTAGATGGTAGCACTGAAGGAAATATGCCCTAGAGGCAATAATAAAGTTATTATTTATTTCCTTATATCATGATAAAGGTTTATTATTCATGCTAGAATTGTATTAACCGGAAACATAATACATGTGTGAATACATAGACAAACAGAGTGTCACTAGTATGCCTCTACTAGACTAGCTCGTTAATCAAAGATGGTTATGTTTCCTAACCATGAACAAAGAGTTGTTGTTTGATTAAACGAGGTCACATCATTAGTTGAATGATTTGATTGACATGACCCATTATATTAGCTCAGCACCCGATCGTTTAGTATGTTGCTATTGCTTTATCCATGACTTATACATGTTCCTATGACTATGAGATTATGCAACTCCCGTTTGCCGGAGGAACACTTTGGGTACTACCAAACGTCACAACGTAACTGGGTGATTATAAAGGAGTACTACAGGTGTCTCCAATGGTAAATGTTGGGTTGGCGTATTTCGAGATTAGGATTTGTCACTCCGATCGTCGGAGAGGTATCTCTAGGCCCTCTCGGTAATGCACATCACTTAAGCCTTGCAAGCATTGCAACTAATGAGTTAGTTGCGGGATGATGTATTACGGAACGAGTAAAGAGACTTGCCGGTAACGAGATTGAACTAAGTATTGGATACTGACGATCGAATCTCGGGCAAGTAACATACCGATGACAAAGGGAACAACGTATGTTGTTATGCGGTCTGACCGATAAAGATCTTCGTAGAATATGTAGGAGCCAATATGGGCATCTAGGTCCCGCTATTGGTTATTGACCGGAGATGTGTCTCGGTCATGTCTACATTGTTCTTGAACCGTAGGGTCCGCACGCTTAACGTTACGATGACAGTTATTATGAGTTTATGCATTTTGATGTACCGAAGGTTGTTCGGAGTCCCGGATGTGATCACGGACATGACGAGGAGTCTCGAAATGGTCGAGACGTAAAGATTGATATATTGGAAGCCTATGTTTGGACATCGGAAGTGTTCCGGGTGAAATCGGGATTTTACCAGAATACCGGGAGGGTTACCGGAACCCCCCGGGAGCCAAATGGGCCAACATGGGCCTTGGTAGAAAGGTGAAAGGGCTGCCCTCATGGGCTGCGCACCTCCCCCCCTTCCCCTAGTCCTATTAGAACTAGGGAAGGTGGCCGGCCAGCCCCTCTCTCTTTCCCCACTTGGGGAGTCCTATTAGGAATAGGATTGGAGGGGAGTCCTACTCCCAGCGGGAGTAGGACTCCTCCTATGGCTGCCGCACCCCTCCCCCTTTGCCCCTTTATATACGGGGGCAGGGGGCACCTCTAGACACACAATTGATCATTGAGATCTTTCCTTAGCCGTGTGCGGTGCCCCCTGCCACCAAATTCCACCTCGGTCATATTGTCGCAGTGCTTAGGCGAAGCCCTGCGTCAGTAGTACATCAAGATCATCACCACGCCGTCGTGCTGACAGAACTCTTCCTCGACGCTTTGCTGGATCGGAGCCCGAGGATCATCATCGAGCTGAACGTGTGCTAAGAACTCGGAGGTGCCGGAGTAACGGTGCTTGGATCGGTCGGACCGGGAAGAAGACGTACGACTACTTCCTCTATGTTGTGTCAAACGCTTCCATTGCGATCTACAAGGGTACGTAGATCATACTCTCCCCTCGTTGCTATGTATCACCATGATCTTGCGTGTGCGTAGGAATTTTTTTGAAATTACTACGTTCCCCAACAGTGGCATCCGAGCCAGGTTTTATGGTTTGATGTTATTTGCACGAGTAGAACACAAGTGAGTTGTGGGCGATATAAGTCATACTGCCTACCAGCATGTCATACTTTGGTTCGGTGGTATTGTTGGACGAGACGATCCGGACCAACCTTACGCGTACTCTTACGCAAGACCGGTTCCCTCGACGTGCTTTGCACATAGATGGCTTGCGGAAGACTGTCTCTCCAACTTTAGTTGAACCGAGTGTGGCTACGCCCGGTCCTTGAGAAGGTTAAAACGGAGTCTATTTGACAAACTATCGTTGTGGTTTTGATGCGTAGGTAAGATGAGTTCTTGCTTAAGCCCGTAGCAGCCACGTAAAACTTGCAACCACAAAGTAGAGGACGTCTAACTTGTTTTTGCAGGGCATGTTGTGATGTGATATGGCCAAGACATGATGCTAAATTTTATTGTATGAGATGATCATGTTTTGTAACCGAGTTATCAGCAACTGGCAGGAGCCATATGGTTGTCGCTTTATTGTATGCAATGCAATCGCGATGTAATGCTTTACTTTATTACTAAGCGGTAGTGATAGTCGTGGAAGCATAAGATTGGCGAGACGACAACGATGCTACGATGGAGATCAAGGTGTCGCGCCGGTGACGATGGTGATCATGACGGTGCTTCGAAGATGGAGATCACAAGCACGAGATGATGATGGCCATATCATATCACTTATATTGATTGCATGTGATGTTTATCTTTTATGCATCTTATCTTGCTTTGATTGACGGTAGCATTATAAGATGATCTCTCACTAAATTATCAAGAAGTGTTCTCCCTGAGTATGCACCGTTGCAAAAGTTCTTCGTGCTGAGACACCACATGATGATCGGGTGTGATAGGCTCTACGTTCAAATACAACGGGTGCAAAACAGTTGCACACGCGGAATACTCAGGTTATACTTGACGAGCTATGCATATAAGATATGACCTCGGAACACGGAGACCGAAAGGTCGAGCGTGAATCATATAGTAGATATGATCAACATAACGATGTTCACCATTGAAAACTACTCCATATCACGTGATGATCGGTTATGGTTTAGTTGATTTGGATCACGTGATCACTTAGAGGATTAGAGGGATGTCTATCTAAGTGGGAGTTCTTAATTAATTTGATTAACTGAACATAAACTTATCATGAACTTAGTACCTGATAGTATCTTGCTTGTTTATGTTGATTGTAGATAGATGTCTCGTGCTGTTGTTCCGTTAAATTTTAATGCGTTCCTTGAGAAAGCAAAGTTGAAAGATGATGGTAGCAATTACACGGACTGGGTCCGTAACTTGAGGATTATCCTCATTGCTTCACAGAAGAATTACGTCCTGGAAGCACCGCTAGGTGCCAGGCCTGCTGCTAGAGCAACACCAGAAGTTATGAACGTCTGGCAGAGCAAAGCTGATGACTACTCGATAGTTCAGTGTGCCATGCTTTACGGCTTAGAACCGGGACTTCAACGACGTTTTGAACGTCATGGAGCATATGAGATGTTCCAGGAGTTGAAGTTAATATTTCAAGCAAATGCCCGGATTGAGAGATATGAAGTCTCCAATAAGTTCTATAGCTGCAAGATGGAGGATAACAGTTCTGTCAGTGAGCATATACTCAAAATGTCTGGGTATAATAGTCACTTGATTCAATTGGGAGTTACTCTTCCAGATGATTGCGTCATTGACAGAATTCTCTAATCACTGCCACCAAGCTACAAGAGCTTCGTGATGAACTATAATATGCAAGGGATGAACAAGACTATTCCCGAGCTCTTCGCAATGCTAAAAGCTGCGGAGGTAGAAATCAAGAAGGAGCATCAAGTGTTGATGGTTAACAAAACCACTAGTTTCAAGAAAAAGGGCAAAGGGAAGAAAAAGGGGAACTTCAAGAAGAACGGCAAGCGAGTTGCTGCTCAAGAGAAGAAACCCAAGTCTGGACCTAAGCCTGAAACTGAGTGCTTCTACTGCAAGCAGACTGGTCACTGGAAGCGGAACTGCCCCAAGTATTTGGCGGATAAGAAGGATGGCAAGGTGAACAAAGGTATATGTGATATACATGTTATTGATGTGTACCTTACTAATGCTCGCAGTAGCACCTGGGTATTTGATACTGGTTCTGTTGCTAATATTTGCAACTCGAAACAGGGACTACAAAATAAGCGGACACTAGCAAAGGACGAGGTGACGATGCACGTGGGAAACGGTTCCAAAGTCGATGTGATCGCGGTCGGCACACTACCTCTACATCTACCTTCGGGATTAATATTAGACCTAAATAATTGTTATTTGGTGCCAGCGTTGAGCATGAACATTATATCTGGATCTTGTTTAATGCGAGACGGTTATTCATTTAAATCAGAGAATAATGGTTGTTCTATTTATATGAGTAATATCTTTTATGGTCATGCGCCTTTGAAGAGTGGTCTATTTTTTATGAATCTCGATAGTAGTGATACACATATTCATAATGTTGAAGCCAAAAGATGCAGAGTTGATAATGAAAGTGCAACTTATTTGTGGCACTGTCGTTTAGGTCATATCGGTGTAAAGCGCATGAAGAAACTCCATACTGATGGACTTTTGGAACCACTTGATTATGAATCACTTGGTACTTGCGAACCGTGCCTCATGGGCAAGATGACTAAAACACCGTTCTCCGGTACTATGGAGAGAGCAACAAATTTGTTGGAAATCATACATACCGATGTATGTGGACCGATGAATATTGAGGCTCGTGGCGGATATCGTTATTTTCTCACCTTCACAGATGACTTAAGCAGATATGGGTATATCTACTTAATGAAACACAAGTCTGAAACATTTGAAAAGTTCAAAGAATTTCAGAGTGAAGTTGAAAATCATCGTAACAAGAAAATGAAGTTTCTACGATCTGATCGTGGAGGAGAATATTTGAGTTACGAATTTGGTGTACATTTGAAAAATTGTGGAATAGTTTCGCAACTCACGCCACCCGGAACACCACAGCGTAATGGTGTGTCCGAACGTCGTAATCGTACTTTACTAGATATGGTGCGATCTATGATGTCTCTTACGGATTTACCGCTATCGTTTTGGGGATACACTCTAGAGACAACCGCATTCACGTTAAATAGGGCACCATCTAAATCCATTGAGACGACGCCTTATGAACTATGGTTTGGCAAGAAACCAAAGTTGTCGTTTCTTAAAGTTTGGGGCTGCGATGCTTATGTGAAAAAGCTTCAACCTGATAAGCTCGAACCCAAATCGGAGAAATGTGTCTTCATAGGATATCCAAAGGAAACTGTTGGATACACCTTCTATCACAGATCCGAAGGCAAGACTTTTGTTGCTAAGTTCGGAAACTTTCTAGAGAAGGAGTTTCTTTCGAAAGAAGTGAGTGGGAGGAAAGTAGAACTTGACGAGGTAACTGTACCTACTCCTTTATTGAGAAGTAGTACATCACAGAAAACTGTTTCTGCGACACCTACACCAATAAGTGAGGAAGCTAAAGATGATGATCATGAAACTTTAGATCAAGATACTACTGAACCTCGTAGATCAACCAGAGTGAGATCCGCACCAGAGTGGTATGGTAATCCTGTTCTGGAGGTCATGATATTAGATCATGATGAACCTACGAACTATGAAGAAGCGATGGTGAGCCCAGATTCCGCAAAGTGGCTTGAAGCCATGAAATCTGAGATGGGGTCCATGTATGAGAACAAAGTATGGACTTTGGTTGACTTGCCCGATGATCGGCAAGCAATTGAGAACAAATGGATCTTTAAGAAGAAGACTGACGCTGATGGTAATGTTACTGTCTACAAAGCTCGACTTGTCGCAAAAGGTTTTCGACAAGTTCAAGGGATTGACTACGATGAGACTTTCTCACCCGTAGCGATGCTTAAGTCTGTCCGAATCATGTTAGCAATTGCCGCATTTTATGATTATGAAATTTGGCAGATGGATGTCAAAAGTGCATTCCTGAATGGATTTCTAGAAGAAGAGTTGTATATGATGCAACCGGAAGGTTCTGTCGATCCAAAGGGAGCTAACAAAGTGTGCAAGCTCCAGCGATCCATTTATGGACTGGTGCAAGCCTCTCAGAGTTGGAATAAACGCTTTGATAGTGTGATCAAAGCATTTGGTTTTATACAGACTTTCGGAGAAGCCTGTATTTACAAGAAAGTGAGTGGGAGCTCTGTAGCATTTCTAATATTATATGTGGATGACATATTACTGATTGGAAATGATATAGAATTTCTGGATAGCATAAAGGGATACTTGAATAAAAGTTTTTCAATGAAAGACCTTGGAGAAGCTGCTTACATATTAGGCATAAAGATCTATAGACATAGATCAAGACGCTTAATTGGACTTTCACAAAGCACATACCTTGACAAGATTTTGAAGAAGTTCAAAATGGATCAAGCAAAGAAAGGGTTCTTGCCTGTGTTACAAGGTGTGAGATTGAGTAAGACTCAAAGCCCGACCACAGCAGAAGATAGAGAGAAAATGAAAGATGTTCCCTATGCTTCAGCCATAGGCTCTATCATGTATGCAATGCTGTGTACCAGACCTGATGTGTGCCTTGCTATAAGTTTAGCAGGGAGGTACCAAAGTAATCCAGGAGTGGATCACTAGACAGCGGTCAAGAACATCCTGAAATACCTGAAAAGGACTAAGGATATGTTTCTCATATATGGAGGTGACAAAGAGCTCACCGTAAAGGTTACGTTGATGCAAGCTTTGACACTGATCCGGACGATTCTAAATCGCAAACCGGATACGTGTTTACATTAAACGGTGGAGCTGTCAGTTGGTGCAGTTCTAAACAAAGCGTCGTAGCGGGATCTACATGTGAAGCAGAGTACATAGCTGCTTCGGAAGCAGCAAACGAAGGAGTCTGGATGAAGGAGTTCATATCCGATCTAGGTGTCATACCTAGTGCATCGGGTCCAATGAAAATCTTTTGTGACAATACTGGTGCAATTGCCTTGGCAAAGGAATCCAGATTTCACAAAAGGACCAAACACATCAAGAGACGCTTCAACTCCATCCGGGATCTAGTCCAGGTGGGATACATAGAGATTTGCAAGATACATACGGATCTGAATGTTGCAGACCCGTTGACTAAGCCTCTTCCACGAGCAAAACATGATCAGCACCAAGACTCCATGGGTGTTAGGATCATTACAGTGTAATCTAGATTATTGACTCTAGTGCAAGTGGGAGACTGAAGGAAATATGCCCTAGAGGCAATAATAAAGTTATTATTTATTTCCTTATATCATGATAAAGGTTTATTATTCATGCTAGAATTGTATTAACCGGAAACATAATACATGTGTGAATACATAGACAAACAGAGTGTCACTAGTATGCCTCTACTAGACTAGCTCGTTATTCGAAGATGGTTATGTTTCCTAACCATGAACAAAGAGTTGTTGTTTGATTAAACGAGGTCACATCATTAGTTGAATGATCTGATTGACATGACCCATTATATTAGCTCAGCACCCGATCGTTTAGTATGTTGCTATTGCTTTATCCATGACTTATACATGTTCCTATGACTATGAGATTATGCAACTCCCGTTTGCCGGAGGAACACTTTGGGTACTACCAAACGTCACAACGTAACTGCGTGATTATAAAGGAGTACTACACGTGTCTCCAATGGTAAATGTTGGGTTGGCGTATTTCAAGATTAGGATTTGTCACTCCGATCGTCGGAGAGGTATCTCTGGGCCCTCTCGGTAATGCACATCACTTAAGCCTTGCAAGCATTGCAACTAATGAGTTAGTTGCGGGATGATGTATTACGGAACGAGTAAAGAGACTTGCCGGTAACGAGATTGAACTAAGTATTGGATACTGACGATCGAATCTCGGGCAAGTAACATACCGATGACAAAGGGAACAACGTATGTTGTTATGCGGTCTGACCGATAAAGATCTTCGTAGAATATGTAGGAGCCAATATGGGCATCCAGGTCCCGCTATTGGTTATTGACCGGAGATGTGTCTCGGTCATGTCTACATTGTTCTCGAACCGTAGGGTCCGCACGCTTAACGTTACGATGACAGTTATTATGAGTTTATGCATTTTGATGTACCGAAGGTTGTTCGGAGTCCCGGATGTGATCACGGACATGACGAGGAGTCTCTAAATGGTCGAGACGTAAAGATTGATATATTGGAAGCCTATGTTTGGACATCGGAAGTGTTCCGGGTGAAATCGGGATTTTACCAGAATACCGGGAGGGTTACCGGAACCCCCCGGGAGCCAAATGGGCCAACATGGGCCTTGGTAGAAAGGTTAAAGGGCTGCCCTCATGGGCTGCGCGCCTCCCCCCCTTCCCCTAGTCCTATTAGAACTAGGGAAGGTGGCCGGCCAGCCCCTCTCTCTTTCCCCACTTGGGGAGTCCTATTAGGAATAGGATTGGAGGGGAGTCCTACTCCCAGCGGGAGTAGGACTCCTCCTATGGCTGCCGCACCCCTCCCCCTTTGCCCCTTTATATACGGGGGCAGGGGGCACCTCTAGACACACAATCGATCATTGAGATCTTTCCTTAGCCGTGTGCGGTGCCCCCTGCCACCAAATTCCACCTCGGTCATATTGTCGCAGTGCTTAGGCGAAGCCTTGCGTCAGTAGTACATCAAGATCGTCACCACGCCATCGTGCTGACAGAACTCTTCCGCGACGCTTTGCTGGATCGGAGCCCGAGGATCATCATCGAGCTGAACGTGTGCTAAGAACTCGGAGGTGCCAGAGTAACGGTGCTTGGATCGGTCGGACCGGGAAGAAGACGTACGACTACTTCCTCTACGTTGTGTCAAATGCTTCCGTTGCGATCTACAAGGGTACGTAGATCATACTCTCCCCTCGTTGCTATGTATCACCATGATCTTGCGTGTGCGTAGGAAATTTTTTGAAATTACTACGTTCCCCAACAAGCACACCATCCCACAAGGGGCTGGCGCACCCCCCTATGGCAGTCGGCCAAGTGGGAGAAAGGAAAGGGGGGATTCGGCCTCGCCCTTCCTTCCCTTTCCCCCCTTTCCTTCCCTTCTCCGACAAATATGGGAGGGGCAGCCAAGGACAGGAGACCAAGTAGGATTCGACCCTACTTGGGGCGCCCCTTGGCCTCTCCCCTCTCCCCCACCGATATATATGTGGGAGGGGGCACCTAGCACAACCACGAGAATTGCCTAGCCGTGTGCGGTGCCCCCTCCACCATTTACACCCTCGGTCTTATTTTCATAGTGCTTAGGTGAAGCCCTATAGAGATAACTTCACCATCACCGTCACCACGTCGTCGTGTTGCCGGAACTCATCCATAGCTTGGCCATCTTGTTGGATCAAGAAGGTAAGAACGTCACCGAGCTGAACGTGTGCTGAACGCGGAGGAGCCGTACGTTCAGTACTCGATCAGTTGGAGCACGAAGAAGTTTGACTACGTCAATCGCGTTAACAAATTCTTCCGCTTATGGTCTACGAGGATACGTGTACACACTCTCCCCTCTCGTTGCTATGAATCTCCATGGATAGATCTTGCGTGTGCGTAGATTTTTTTGTTTTCCATGCAACGTTTCCCAACAGTGGCATCCGAGCCAGGTCTATGCGTAGATGATATGCACGAGTAGAACACAAAGAGTTGTGGGCTGTGATAGTCATATTGCTTACCACTAACATCTTATTTTGATTCGGCGGTATTGGGGGATGAAGCGGCCTGGACCAACCTTACATGTCGATGCAAATGAGACCGGTTCCACCGACAGACATGCAACTAGTTTTCCATAAAGGTGGCTGGAGGGTGTCTGTTTCTCCTAGTTTAGTTGAACCGAATTTGACTACGGCCAGTCCTTGAAGAAGGCTAAAACAACAAACTTGATGAATCACCGTTGTGGTTTTTGCATAGGTAAGGACGGTTCTTTCTAGAAGCCTGTAGCAGCCACGTAAAACTTGTTTTTGCAGGGCGTGTTGTGATGTGATATGGTCAAGACGTGATGTGATATATGTTGCTGTATCAGATGATCATGTTTTGTAATACCGACAACCGACAGGAGCCTTAGGGTTGTCTATTTATTGTATGAAATGCAAGCGCCATGTAATTGATTTACTTTATCGCGATGCGTTAGCAATAGTTATAGAAGCAATAGTTGGCAAGACGACCCCGACGCAACGATGGAGATCAAGGTGTCTAGCCAGCGACGATGGAGATCATGACGATGCTTTGGAGACGGAGATCAAAAGCACAAGATGATGATGGCCATATCATGTCACATATTTTTTATTGCATGTGATGTTTATCCTTTATGCATCTTATTTTGCTTAAAATGGCGGTAGCATTATAAGATGACCCCTTCACTAAATTTCAAGATAAAAGTGTTCTCCCCGAGTATGCACCGTTGCAAAAGTTCGTCGTTTGAAGCACCACGTGATGATCAGGTGTGATAGACTCTTTGTTCACAAACAACGGGTGTAAGACAGTTTTGCACATAAAGAATACTTGGGTTAAACTTGACGAGCCTAGCATGTACAGACATGGTCTCGGAACACTGGAGACCGAAAGGTCGAACCTGAGTCATATAGTTGATATGATCAACATAGAGATGGTCACCATTGATGACTACCCCATCTCACGTGATGATCATACATGGGTTAGTTGATTTGGATCATGTATCACTTAGATAACTTGAGGGATGTGTATTTAAGTGGGAATTCAATAGTAATTTGATTAACTGAACTTAATTTATCATGAACTTAGTCTTATAGTTTTGCATATCTATGTTGTAGATCAATGGCCTAAGCTATCGTTCCCCTGAATTTTAATGCGTTCCTAAAGAAAGCTAAGTTGAAAGATGATGGTAGCAACTACACGGACTGGGTCCGTAACTTGAGGATTATACTCATTGCTGCACAGATGAATTATGTCCTTGATGTACCGCTAGCTGACAGACCTGCTGCAAGAGCTGATGTAGATGTTATGAACGTCTGGCATGCTCGATCTGATGACTACTCGATAGTTCAGTGTGCCATGCTTTATGGCTTAGAACCGGGACTTCAAAGATGTTTTGAACATCATGGAGCATATGAGATATTCCAAGAGTTGAAGTTAGTATTTCAAGCAAATGCTTGGGTTGAGAGATATGAAGTCTCCAACAAGTTCTATAGTTGCAAGATGGAGGAGAACGGTTCTGTCAGTGAACATATACTCAAAATGTCTGGGTATCATAACCACTTGACTCAACTGGGAGTTGAACTTCCAGTTGATAGTGTTATTGACAGAGTTCTTTAATCACTACCACCAAGCTACAAAGGCTTCGTGATGAACTATAATATGCAAGGGATGAATAAAATGATTCCTGAGCTCTTCACAATGCCTAAGGCTGCAGAGGTAGAAATCAAGAAGGAGCATCAAATGTTGATGCTTAACAAGACCACTTGTTTCGAGAAAAAGGTCAAGGGAAATAAAGGGAACTTAAAGAAGAATGGCAAGCAAGTTGCTCACTCCCCGGAAGAAGCCCAAAGTTGGACCCAAGCCTGAAACTAAGTGTTTCTACTACAAAGGGAATGGTCACTCGAAGCGGAACTGCCCCAAATAATTGGTGGATAAGAAGGATGGCAAAGTGAACAAAGGTATATTTGATATACATGTTATTGATATGTACCTTACTAATGCTCGTAGTAGCTCCTGGGTACTGGATACTGGTTCGGTTGCTCATATTTGTAACTCGAAACAGGAGCTATGGAATAAAGGAAGATTGCCTAAGGATGAGGTGCCAATGCGCGTCGGGAATGGTTCCACGGTCGATGTGATCGCCGTCGGCATGCTACCTCTACATCTACCTTCGGGATTAGTTTTATACCTAAATAATTATTATTTGGTGCCAGCATTGAGCATGAGCATTATATCTGGATCTTGTTTATTGCAAGACGGTTATTCATTTAAATCAGAGAATAATGGTTGTTCTATTTATATGAGTATTATCTTTTATGGTCATGCACCCTTGATGAATGGTCTATTCTTGTTAAATCTCGATCGTAATGATACACATATTCATAATATTGACGCCAAAAGATGCAAAGTTGATAATGGTAGTGCACCATATTTGTGGCACTGCCGTTTAGGTCATATTGGTGTAAAGCGCATGAAGAAACTCCATGCAGATGGACTTTTGGAATCACTTCCTTACGAATGATTTGATACTTGTGAACCATGCCTCATGGGCAAGATGACTAAAACTCCGTTCTCTGAAACAATGGAGCGAGCTAATGAATTAGTGGAAATAATACATACCAATGTATGCGGTCCAATGAGTGTTGAGGCATGCTGTGGGTATCATTATTTTCTGACCTTCACAGATGATTTGAGTAGGTATGGATATATCTACTTGATGAAACAAAAGTCTAAACATTTGAAAAGTTCAAATATTTCAGAGAGAAGTAGAGAATCATCAAAACAAGAAAATAAAGTTTCTACTATCTGATCGTAGAGGCGAATATTTGAGTTACGATTTTGGTCTTCATTTGAAACAATATGGAATTGTTTCACAACTCATGCCACCTGGAACACCACAGTGTAATGGTGTGTCCGAACGTCGTAACCATACTTTATTAGATATGGTGCGTTCTATGATGTATCTTACCGATTTACCACTATCGTTTTGGGGCTATGCATTAGAGACAGTCGCATTCACGTTAAATAGGGCACCGTCTAAATCCATTGAGACGATACCGTATGAACTATGGTTTGACAAGAAACCAAAGCTGTCATTTCTTAAAATTCAGGGTTGTGACACTTATGTCAAAAGTCTTTAGCCGGATAAGCTCGAACCCAAATTGGAGAAGTGTGTCTTCATAGGATACCCTAAGGAAACAATTGGGTACACCTTCTACCACAGATCATGTCACGCCCAAGATGCGACCCTATCCTAAAGGAACTCGAAGGTCCCACGAAGGATAGAAGCGCATCTTGACGCTTTTGCAAGGTGGATATCATTACATCAACATTACATAATAATGGGGATACATCCAAGACATACAATGTCACATGAATACAACAATACATCATATACAAGATCAACTTCCGACTACGGATGAAACATAAACAAAAAATCAAACAATATCCACCCCGCTAGCCCAGGCTGCCGACCAGGAACCTATCCCTCAATCGAAGAAGAAGCAGAAGAAGAACTCCAACACAAATAAACACCGCTCTCGCGTCATGATCATCGCATAACCTGTACCTGCAACTGGTGGTGCAGTAATCTGTGAGCCACGAGGACTCAGCAATCCCATTACCATGGGTATCAAGACTAGCAAAGCTTAAAGGGTAGGGAAGGGGTAAAGTGGTGAGGTTGCAGCAGCGGCTAAGCATGATATCATGTCTAACTTATGCAAATAAGAGCGAGAAGAGAAGCAAAACAAGCGGTCGTCAACTAGTAATGATCAAGAAGTGATCCTGAACTCCTACTTACGTCAGACATAACCCAGAAACCGTGTTCTCCTCTCGATCAACCCCGAAAAGAGACACTCACGGTTACGCACACGGTTGGTGTATTTTAGAAGACTTTACTTTAAGTTTACTACAACCGGACATTAACAAATTCCCATCTGCCACATAACCGCGGGCAAGTTCAAACCCTGTAGGGTGTCCCAACTTAGCCCATTATAAGCTCTCGCGATCAACGAAGGATATTCCTTCTCCCGGGAAGACCCGACCAGTCTCGGAATCCCGATAACAAGACATTTCGACAATGGTAAAACAAATCCAGCAAAGCCGCCCGGATGTGCCGACAAATCCTGATAGGAGCTGCGCATATCTCATTCTTAGGGCACACCAGATTGTCCAAACTTCCGGTAGGCGAACCCAGAGTTGCCCCTGGTGCCACCGGCGGCTGATGGTTTGGGCCAGCACCCACAACGAGCACTGGCCCGGGGGGAGTAAAATAAGATGACCCTCGAGAGCGCGACTCCCAAGGGAAAAAGGGCTAGGTGAGGCAAATGTAAAACCAAGGTTGGGCCTTGCTGGAGGAGTCTTATTCAAAGCGAACTGTCAAGGGGGACCCATAAATCACCCAACCGCGTTAGGGACGCAAAATCCAGGAACATAATACCTATATGATGGAAACTAGGGTAGCAAGAGTGGAACAAAACACCAGGCATAAGGCCGAGCCTTCCACCCTTTACCAAGTATATAGATGCATTAATAATATAAGAGATATTGTGATATCCCAACATAAACATAAACATAATCCAACATGGAGCAATCTTCATCTTCACCTGCAACTAGCAACGCTATAAGAGGGGCTGAGCAAAAGCGGTAACATAGCCAAACAACGGTTTGCTAGGAAGGGTGACAAAGGTTAGAAGTTCATGGCAATTTGGGAGGCTTGAAGAGCAAGTGGTAGGTAACGCATCATAGCGATAAAACGAAGCAACTAGCATAGCAATGATAGTAATGAGATCCAAGGTGACGGTCATCTTGCCTGAAATCCCGCTAGGAAGAAGAATGAGTCCATGAAGAAGATGAAGCCACGAAGACGAACCAAGCGTAGACGAACGAATCCTCACGATCGCAACGAAACGGGAACTATTGAGAAGAAGCACACAACATGGTAAACACACCACACATGAACAAGGCATGATGCTCAACCAAGTACTATGCAAGACAAGGCTACATGAAGCTACTCATGGCAAGGGATGATGCATACAAGAGTAACACAACAAGGCAAGTTTAAATGAGGCCGGGAACAACATATAGCAATTCCGGTAAGTCCTCATATGCAAATTTCAAAATTGGTCCAGACCTGAATAAACCTTATGTTCAAGTTGTTAAACAGCAAGTTCATATGCACCAAGATTATCTACACGAAATTCTAGTCAAGTTACATATAAAGTTCATTTAATTCGGAGCTACGGCCTAGAAGATATGAGCTAAACAAGTTAAACATGGCATTGATGCAAAATGCATACAAACATCAAGCAAACACACTCAAAACATGGATGCAACGTGATAAGATGAAACTACATGCAAATCTAAGCAAGTTTCATATAGAGCACACTCAAAACGGAGCAACGGTTCAACACATACACACTATACAAGTTCAAAGGATACGCTGTCCAAAACAGCAACTAGGCATATTGCAAGCATCAAAACAATAAGCTACAGGATCTCAACATAAAAACAAAAGGCATCAGCACAGGTAAAGCTTTACAAAACATGAACACTGAACTATCTCCAGAAACTACTAGAACATGCTCAAAAGGACATCGAAAGATTGCAAATAATAACAGCTGCACAGACTTAGCAGAATTCACAGGACATGGCAGAAATAACATCAAGTTGCAATGTTTAGAGCTATCAAACAACAAGATACAGGTAGTTATCATGGCAACCAAAGGCATTTCGTGAATCTACTCAAAGCATATAACAAGGGTCCCTTACTGACCATGAGCCAAAAGGGATCATAAGATATGATGGCACCCATGTAAACATAGCAAGTTTCGTTACAGATTTCAGACTTGGCAGAAAACTGGACATGGCAACAACAACATCATGAAGGCATCTTCGCGAGCTCGATGCACTCACTACGAGGCATTGTATGACAAACCAATCATACACCCAGCAACTAGACATGGCATAAAAGCTATACATGGCAAGAAAAATAACATAGCATGCACGGATCAACAACAACAAGCTAGGACAAATTGCTAAACATGTTAACAATCTGCCAGGAACATTTTATAGCAAACGTATAGCAAGAGTAAGACATGTTAGAGCACTCTATAAATGCAACCACTAGCATGGATGGATATAGCATAACCATATGAACAAAACACCCTTACTGAACATACTCAAAATAGGCATGGATCTCACTGTAGCAACATGAATACATGGCATAAAAATAACAGCAGACAAAGACTTGGTGAAAATCCTGAGATCCTGAAAACAGCGACATCACGGAGGCTACTTTGCAAGCTTGAAACAATCAATACATGGCATATCATGAAGAATGGGTTACACCACAGTAAATATGACATGTTGTAGCTCATAACACATGTAGGCTTCATGCTCAAAAGAGAATCACACAACAAGATGCAAAAATGACAAATGAGCATGTTCTGATAACAGGCAGCAGTTAACATCATATAGCAGTCTAGCAACGATTATTAGGGCATCAAGATTAACTCAAACAAACATGGCACAATGGAATGAAATGAAGAGCATCTCCTTATGAACATTTCGACTTATCATATGCACAAAACGGAGCACCGAGAATGGAGTTATTATGGGTCAAACATTCACGCATGAAGTTTAAAACTCAGGGACTTCGCAGTTTTTTTCACCTCGCGAAAAAAACTGGCAGGTCGGGGTTGGCTCCTTCTCTCGTACAGAACTGCCATGGCGGAAGACAACGCCGGCGGCGAGGGGGCGTGGAGCTCCAGTGGGCATCGGGAAGGCCGGGAATCGGTGGATCCAGACATGGGGAATCCATTCCCGGCGACAAGGCGGCTTGGGGCGGCGCGGACGCGTAGATCGGGGCGCCATGGAGTTCTCTGCACAGCCCGGGAGAGAGAGATGAGTACGGGGGAGAGGAAGGAGAGGGAGTAGTCGAAGGGGAAGGAGGAGCAGGGCAACGGGGTCCGTCCTGGGGTCGGCGGCAGCTCGCCGACGCGGCGAGGATGGCCGGGGTCGGCGCCGAGGTGCTCCGGCGGCGCAGGTGGCTCGGGGTCGAGGGGATCCTCCCCTCGATCCAGTTTGGGAGCGAGGGAGTGGGAGCGCTCGGGCGGCGGCAGAGGCTCGGCCCGGATCAGGCCCGGGGCAGGCCGTGGATGGGCCTCACGGGCCTTGCGTGGCGGAGGCGACGTGGCTGCCCCTGGTTTGCTGCAGGTCGGCGGCGCGACGAACGGAGCGGCGACACTTGGCGGTGGAGGAGGGCACCGGCACTAAAAACGAGGAGGGAGCAGCGGCTGGCTGCGGGAATTGAGGAGGGGGGTAGGTAGGAGGCCAAAAATGGCAGGGGAGGTGTCTATATATAGAAAGGGGGCTAGGGTTAGGGGTTTTGCTCCGTTTCGGAGCCGTTCGATCGCCATCGGACGGTTCGGAGCGGAGGGGATAGGTAGTTGGGCCTAGTGGGCTGTGTAGATGTGTTGGGATGAGAGGAGAGAAGAGAATAGAAGCCCGGCAACGGTTTTCGGAGACCGAAAACGTCCGACGATTAAACCGGCAACGGCGCCGCTACGGATGACAGTTGGACAGTCAAACGAACTCCGAATGCGATGAAACATGGCAGGCGCTCTGTCTACACTATAATAAGACCGCACGCCAAGTTTCGACTAATTCCGAGAACATTTTTTGGCCACTTACAAAATAATATTTCGGAGGTGTCGCGGGCGCGTGCGAGTGTGTCTGGGCTTGGAACGGACAACCGCAGGAGCGGGAAGACTGGGGCGGATGCAAGTTTTGCAAAAACATGATGATGCACTATAGATGATGACATGGCAAAGAGCAACACGCAAGCAAAACGACATGGTAGAGACGACGAATAACTGGCAGACACCTGGCGCATCGGATCCGGGGCGTTACAGATCAGAATGCAAGAATGGAACCTTTCTAGAGAAGAAGTTTCTCTCGAAAGAAGTGAGTGGGAGGAAAGTAGAACTTGACGAGGTAATTGTACCTTCTCTCAATATGGAAAGTAGCACATCAAAGAAATCTGTCCCCGTGATGCCTACACCAACTAGAGAGGAAGCTAATGATGATGATCATGAAACTTCAGATCAAGTTACCACTGGACCTCGTAGGTCGAACATAGCACGTTCCGCACCAGAGTGGTACGGTAATCCTGTCCTGGAAGTCATGTTATTAGACCATGGCGAACCTATGAACTATGAAGAAGCTATGGTGAGCCTAGATTCGGATAAATGGCTTGAGGCCATGAAATCTGAGATAGGATCCATGTATGAGAACAAACTATGGACTTGCCCGACGACCGGCAAGCCATTGAGAATAAATGGATCTTCAAGAAGAAGACACACATTCATGGTAATGTCACGATATACAAAGCTCGACTTGTCGCAAAAGGTTTTTGACAAGTTCAAGGGGTTGACTATGATGAGACCTTCTCACCCGTAGCGATGCTTAAGTCGGTCTAAAATCATGTTAGCAATTGCCGCATTTTATAATTATGAAATCTGGCAATTGGACGTCAAAATTTTATTCCTTAATGGATTTCTTAAAGGAGAGTTGTATATGATGCAACCAGAAGGTTTTGTCGATCCTAAAGGTGCTAACAAAGTGTGCTAGCTCTAGCGATCCATCCATGGACTGGTGCAAGCATATTGGAGTTGGAATATACGCTTTGATGAGGTGATCAAAGCATATGGTTTTATAAAGACTTATGGTGAAGCATGTACTTACAAGAAAGTGAGTGGGAGCTTTGTAGCATTTCTGATATTATATGTGGATGACATATTGTTGATCGAAAATGATATACAATTTCTAGATAGCATAAAAGGATACTTGAATAAGGATTTTTCAATGAAAGACCTCGGTGAAGCTGCTTATATATTGGGCATCAAGATCTATAGGGATAGATCGAGATGCTTCACAAAGCACATACCTTGATAAAGTTTTGAAGAAGTTCAAAATGGATCAGTCAAAGAAACGGTTATTGCCTGTGTTACAAGGTGTGAAATTAAGTTAGACTCAAAGCCCGACCAATGTAGAAGATAGGGAGAAAATGAATGTCATTCCCTATGCCTCGGTCATAGGTTCTATCATGTATGCTATGTTGTGTAACATACCTGATGTGTGTCTTGCCATAAGTTTCGTAGGGAGGTACCAAAGTAATCCAGGAGTGAGATCACTAGACAGCGGTCAAGAGCATCCTGAAGTACCTGAAAAGGACCAAGGATATGTTTCTCTTTTATGGAGGTGATGAAGAGCTTGTCGTAAACGGTCACGTCGATGCTAGCCTCGACACTGATCCGGATGACTCTAAGTCACGAACCGGATACATATTTAGATTGAATGGTGAAGTTGTCAGTTGGTGCAGTTCCAAGCAGAGCGTCGTAGTGGTATCTATGTGTGAACCAGAGTACATAGCTGCTTCTGAAGCAGCTCATGAAGGATTATGGATAAAGGAGTTCATATCCGATTTGGGTGTAATACCCATTGCATCGGGTCCAACGAAAATCTTTTGTGACAACACTGGAGCGATTGCCATAGCGAAGGAATCCAGGTTTCACAAGAGAACCAAACACATCAAGAGACGCTTCAACTCCATTCGTGAAAAGGTCAAGGATGCAGATATATAGATTTACAAAATACATACGGATCTGAATGTGGCAGACCCGTTGACTAAGCCTCTTCCGCGAGCAAAAAATGATCAGCACCAAGACTACATACGGATTATTGACTCTAGTGTAAGTGGGAGACTGAATGAAATATGCCCTAGAGGCAATAATAAAGTTGTTATTTTATATTTGCTTATTCATGATAAAGTATTAATCATGCTAGAATTGTATTGATCGAAAACTTAAATACATGTGTGGAAACATAAACAAATACCATGTCCCTAGTAAGCCTCTACTAGACTAGCTCATTGATCAAAGATGGTTAAGGTTTCCTAACCATAGACATCTGTTGTCATTTGATAATGGGATCACATCATTAGGAGAATGATGTGATGGACAAGACCCATCCGTTAGCTTAGCATATTGATCATTCAGTTTCTAGCTATTGCTTTCTTAATGTCAAATACATATTCCTTCGACTATGAGATTATGCAACTCCCGGATACCGCAGGGATACCTTGTGTGCTATCAAATGTCGCAACATAACTGGGTGATCATAAAGATGCTCTACAGGTATCTCCGAAGGTGTTTGTTGAGTTGGCATAGATCGATATTAGGATTTGTCACTCCGAGTATCGGAGAGGTATCTCTGGGCCCTCTCGGTAATACACATCATAATAAGCCATGCAAACAAAGTGACTAAGGAGTTAGTTGCAGGATGATGTATTAGAGAACGAGTAAAGAGACTTGCCGGTAACGAGATTGAACTAGGTATGAAGATACCGATGATTGAATCTCGGGCAAGTAACATACCGATGGACAAAGGGAATTACGTATGTTGTCATAAGGTTCGACGATCTTCCTGGTTATTGACCAGAGAGGTATCTCAGTCATGTCTACATAGTTCTCGAACCTGTAGGGTCCGCACGCTTAACATTCTTTGATGATATAGTGTTATATGAGTTTTATGATTTGGTGACCGAATGTTTTTCAGAGTCCCGGACGGACATGACGAGGAGTTTTCCAGAATGGTCCAAACAACGAGGGGGGAAAGTTACTTCATGCAGTCGAATCTAGGACTTGGTTCAAATAGTGAAGGGGGAAAGTTGTAGCATGAATCTAGGACTTGACTCATAGAGGAAATAACTGGGGGAAGTAGTAGAGACTGGATACCCAACCGGTCTCTCGGTTGAAAAGGGAAAAAAGGGAAAAGGCAGTACAAACTAGATAAGGAACAAATCTATTATTGGTTGAACAAAAAGATAGAAAGTGGCGTCTGGTGGACAAGTCAACAGAGTATGTCCAGGATTAGATTTGCTGCCATCACATCGTAAAAGGTCTCAAGGATTAGATTTGCTGCCCTCACACAGTATGAACAAACTTGGCATCACCAATTTATGCCTCGTTGTAGGTACATTGTGTTGATGTGTCCACTGTCGCATGTCATTATACCAACTTTTTGCTATTGTTAATGTAAGGGCACATGTAGAATGAAGCAATCACACTGTTACCATAAGGACATGTCTAACCAATGTTATTGTTAATCTAATGCCTCCAGTAATATGATGCAATTAAATTGTGTTACAAATGGCACTCCTGCTATTTTCCCAGTATGACAAGTAAGTTGCTTCTTTACGCTGCTGAGTGTCCTCGTGTTCCCACTTTCTCATGCCCTTAAACGAACTCTCACTACAAAAAAAGACACATCTGTGACATTTTGGGCCGAACGAGTTTTTTTCCTGTCATGCTTATGACACTTCTATGACGATAGTTGTGACAAAACCAGATATAGTCATAGATGTGGTGGGCTCCTACTTCTATGACAAAAAAATCATGACAGAAAATGGGATTTTCGTCCTGGGCGGGCTGGAGACGCACCTCCATGACATTCTTTGGGCCATCCATGATGGAGAAAACCGTGCTAGAAGCAAGGGCGAGGAAAATATTAGGGAGTTCCCGGTTACGGTGGGTGGTCGAGGCCGAGCGATGCGCATTTCTCTCGTACACGTACGAGCGTGGGTGCCAGGCGTTGGGCTCTAACTTAACCGGAGCAAGGCGTTCGCCTACTGAACTCGAGCAATTGTAATGCAAGCTACACATTACTGAACCGAGCGATCGATCAATCCCTGGCTGTTAATTGAACCTGATCGAGCAATTCCTTCGCTACTGTTGCTAACTAAAGCCGATCGAACCTGCTACCTCTTGATGAACAGTGAGTGTTGTTGTGGGTTGGATGAATAGTTTCGGGTGGGGGTTGGATGAACAGGACCCCGTGGTAGTAGAGGTCGTTGCCGCTGGATGAACAGGACCCCGATCGAGCCGATTGGGGGTGGATGAACATGACCCCCGTGGAGGGCTGGATGAATAGCAGCCGATGGAGGGCTGGTTGAACAGTAGCCGGTGGAGGGTTGGATGAACAGTAGCCCATGGAGGGGTGGTTGAACAGGACCCCGTGGACAGGGCTGGTTGAACAGTAGCCGGTGGAGGCTGGATGAATAGGAGCCCGTGGATGAAGAGTAGCTGGTGGAGGCAGGAGGGAGACGTCGTGGATGAACAGTTGCAGGTGGAGGCTAGAGGAGGTCGACGATGGATGAACTGTAGCCCGTGGAGGCTGGAGATGGCAGTAGATGGTGGATGAACAGTAGCCCATGGAGTCCCGTTTTGCGGTATGCCACAACCCTCCCGATGAACAGGACCCCCGTTTCGATTGTAGGAGGTCAAAGAGAAGTCCATTTCCTCTGTTTTGTGGTACGCCACACCCCTTCCGATCAACATGACCCCATTTCGACCGTAGGAGGTCGAAGAGAAGTTCGTTTCCTCCATTTTGCGGTACGCCAGACCCCTCCCGGTGAACAGGTTCCCGTTTCGATCGTAGGCGGTCGAACACAAGGCCGTTTCCTCCATTATGCAGTACGCTAGGCCTCGTTTCGGCTATTCCGTCCAAGCCAGTTGGCTCCCAATGAACATGACACATTTCGTTGCCTCCCGATGAACATGACGATGCAGTTTCTCCGTTCCGACCCAGCCATGTACACGAGCCCTGGCCATACATATGTGCAAGTTGGCGTTCGAGACCCTGCCCGTATGTACGTACATGGCCGTATTTACTTTGTTGCACCCTGGTTGTACATACGTGTACACAATATTGACAGGACTGCATGACATGCTACGTGCATGCCTCTACTACAACACTTGCCCTTCTTACTCGCCCATGGTTCATCGCTGCAGCCTACAGACAAACCGATCGTATGTATGTACACATTCGCGACCAGAATGACAACGCTACGTACACTTCGACCAGGTGGGTCCCCACTATCAGGGAGGATAAGGAGGCACTTCCTTGCATGCGAAGTTATTGTTGGTCGGTCCCAATTGTCAGGGGGAGAATCATTTTTTTGCTCGTAATATGGACGCACTTCCTTGCGTCGAAGATGTAGCTGGTGGGTCCCCGCAGTCAGGGGGAAATGTTTTTTTTGCGAAATAAGGTCGCCCATTTGGTGGGTCCCTGCTGTCAGGTGGAGGAATCATTATTTTACATGTAATAAGGTTGCACTTCCTTGCTGCGGCTGTGGACCAGTTGTCAGCCTCTCCACGTACAGTACTCTTCCGATGGAAGTCGTTCCTTGACCACATTGACCACGCCGCGCCGAGAGCAGCAAGGCGGTGGATGATGGCGAGGCCTAGGAACGGGACGACGCAGAGCCAAGGAAGACGCGGCAGTGGTGGCCCACACGGAGAGGAGTACGAGGGTTGACTAGTTCAGCTATGGTGTGAGGCTACCGTCACTACAGAATAACAGGGGTTGTGGGTGAGTAGAGGGATGGTCTGGCCAGAGGTTGGAGTAGGGTGGGGCGGGCAGGCCTACGTGGCGGCACAACTGGCGACAAGAGGCAGGAGCAGGCGGCATGATCAGCGCTGGTTTGGGCGTCTGGAGCAAGAAGACCGGAGGTTGAAGAAGCACTACGGCCGTTGGATGGACATTGTACGGTCACTGGAGCTAGAATCGTTCATATTGACTAAGTTGACAAAGCCCTCCATCTGCGTCAGTAGGCCCACAAGTCAGCCTCCCACCATGGTGGGTCCCATCTAGTAGGGGGAGTATTCTTTTTTTTGTGCGTAAATAAGGAGGCACTTCCTTGCTTGCAAAGATATAGCTGGTGGGTCCGAGCTATCAGCGGGAGGAATGTTTGTTTCACGAAATACAGAGGCCCTTCCGGTGGGTCCCAGCTATCAGGTGGAGGAATCATTATTTTGCGCGTAATAAGGAGGCACTTGCTTGTGTGGGTCCCTACTGTCATCCTCTCCACTTACATCGCTCTTCCAATGGCTGTTGTTTGTTGACCATGTTGACCACGCCGCGCCGAGAGCACAAACGCAGTGGACGAGGGCGAGGCCTAGGAAGGGAACAACCCGAAGCTGGCGAAGCCACAGCAGCGGATGCCCATGCTGAGGGGAATACGAGCGCTGACTAGTCGGCTGCGGGGCGAGGCCTACATCGCTGGAAAATAACAGGATTTGCGGGTGGGTAGACGGATGGCCATGGGAGGAGGGAGCAGGCAGTCCCGCCGGCGCTGGTTTGGGCGGCTGGAGCAGGAAGATCAGAGATTGAAGAAGCATGATGGTCGTTCGATGGACATCCAACAGTCGCTGCTCTGTGTTGACTAAGTTGACAGAGCCTTGCATACGCGTCAAATTTTTTTAGGATAGTGTCATCGTCAACCTAGTAGGCCCAGAAGTCAGCCTCCAAATCTGTGGAAAACAGCATACAGCCCATTGGTCATTATTTTCAATAATTTACATCCCATTTGCTAATTCTTAAGGATATTTCGAAGCCCATATTCTTTTTAGTAGCATTACAGACCATGCGTCGGGCACTGCTAAAAAAATATAACGAAATTCTGCATATTTTGGTGGAGTCGGAACACTTTTAATCACGTTAAAAATTTATTTTTTAAATTATATCAAAATAAAATTCAGAAAAAATTCTCCGCAAAATAAGAATGAAATTTAAAATTTTGACTAGCAAGATGCTTGTGCGTTGCACGGAACATCAAGATGCATTTCTGTGAGTAGTTTATGTTGTGGGAGAAAACGATGAATGAGGAAAGGCCGTATCTGCAAATGCGGAGAGGAGTGTGGGTAAATAGTCACAGTTTCCTTCCTATCCGTTAGATATAGATCGGGCGGCCTATATTGCAGGATGGCAGGCACACCATCATCACCAACTCTGCTTTTTATAAGAGTAGATAAATCTAGAAAAAATGATATTTGAATGTAATTGTCGGTTGGCTTTGGTTTAAAAATTTACAGCCCATTTCTTACAACTTATAGCCCAATTTATGGGGAAGCCCATTTCTTACTACTTACATCCCTCCTCCTCTTGAAAGATTTGCAGCCTAGCAGGGCTGAGAAAAGCAAGCAGGCCTAGATTGGGTATTTCCAAAAAAAGAACTAGGCTAGCCATTTTCAGAAAGAAAAAAGATATCAACTGGGCTCGTCATGTGCTTAAATAAAAGCGTAAGCGTGCGGTAGACGGGCCACAACCCCCGCACAGCGCGCAGTTGAGCTCCGTCTCTAAACCTAAAAAACAACTGGGTGATCTGCTGGGTCCCTGGTGTTATCCGCTTGTTGTGTAATTTTTTCTCGTTTATTGACTACATTGACAGATAACACCAGGGACCCAGTTGTCAAACAATTAGGAGGAATTATTTTTTTGGCTTGTAATAACAAGGCACCTGCTTGCGTAATGCAATGAACCTGGTGGGTCCCTACTGTCAGCCTCTCCACGTACAGTCATCTCCTGATTCCTCTCGATTGTTTACCATGTTGACAATGCCAGACGGTGGCAGGCACAGTGAACAAACCAAGGCGGAGAACGACGGCGAGGCCTCAGACGGGAACGAACAGGAGCCATGGAAGATGCGGTAGTGTAGTGGCAGGAGGAGGGGGTACGAGGGCAACAACATGCAACTCAAGCATACAAACGGTTCAAAAATCCCAAGGATTAATTGTTCATCAAATTTAGAAAAAAAACCCAGATTGAACATGGCAATAACATCCAACCCAACCACTCTTTTTCGCAGTCACAAACAAATGGATCGGTCTGATCCATAAAATCAACATCCTATGCGGAAAAATTTATTGGAGGATGACTATAATTTGTTGTAAATAGAAGCCGAGCACGTTCAGAAGCCCATTTGTCCACCTGAAACTTTTTTTTAATGTGTCTGTCCATGAGAAATCTCTTGTTGCAAAACTTAAGCCTCATGGACAAGAGTAACCTCACATTCAACAGGAAGAATGTGACAAAGCTTCTGTTTGCCTGGTTGGATGCATATCCTTCCATTGTTATTGTCCTCAAACGAATGTCATGAGAACTAAGAAAATCCTAGTGCTTATTACGCCACAAATTGGTTATACGTTTTTCTCCATGTGGTAGAAGTGCCTAAGTAGACATGAAGATTGAAAATAGTGAAGGTCTGAAAAAAGAGTATGTCAGAAGAGCGATAGCTGAACGGTTAATTCTAGTACAATATATACAGGCTTTCAATGTGCATGAAATCATCACCTTTATATATAAATTCTCCAGAGATCGAAAGCATCACAACAAGCCAATAACTATATTCAGATCAAAACTAAACATTCCAATATATAAGATCTTGACAGAATCCAGCAGCATTGATAGGCTATCCATGGACGAACTCTTCATTGAGCATATAACATAATATTAGTACCCAAAGTGTACTCCAAGATGATATAAAACTTATGCGCACAAATGAAAAATGCAGCTTATGATTAAAACTGTGTAGATGATAATATACGGTACCTGAAAAAGTGAGGAGTCAAACACCAACTTCCTGTGATCATTAAACGGATCACGAACTACAACCAAGATCTCCCGTTTGGGCGCAGAGACGACAGTTATTTGCGAAGGTTTATAACAATCATCAAGGAGCAACCTTTCAAGTGAAGGGGCATCTTCGGTGATGAGCTGATGTCCTTCAAAATAAATTCCAATGATTTTAAGGTGAGGCGACTTTATTTGGAGACAACTGATAGGGATTTCTATTCCCAAAACAATCAGTGAGCGCTCTAGGATAGGGCAACTGGAGTAGATGATCCTATGCAGTGAGGTCTCCGACAGATAAACCACCACAAGTGAAAGTTCTTTTAGCAGTCAGAGTCGAAGCATTCGTACCATATCGTCTGGTAGATGGCACCGGGCGAAGGTGGCGATGTGGAGAGAGGAGGAAAACCACGAGATGGACAATGGTGGTGTGGGAACAAATTCTTGGTGTTCGGTTCGTGGTATGAAACTTCCGTGGTAACAGTAGAACTCAAACTGATGTACTTTTTCGAATTCAGGGGATGTCAGCCAAGCGTCCACCATGCTGGGTATGGACAGAAGGTAGCGTGTCAGGATGCAGAGGCGTTGAACATGGCCTTGGTGGTGAGAGGAGACGATGTCTCTAAGGATATCAAATTCAGGAAGGACAAATATCTGACGACAGTCGAGATTGAGGGGCGCAGTGCGCCATAGAGGGCACCATCAAGTTGAGAGGACTTTTGTGTGGCAGCAATCCTTGGTGGGGAGAAGCGAGATGATCTCCCCAAGGATGTCATCTAGGAGATCGCTGATGCGGTCCACCGGAGATTCAATGGGTTCCTCGGATCCGGGTGGGGGGGGGGGGGCTCGCCGCTTCTCCCCGCGCTGCCGGGTGCGGGATCTACAACCGGCGTCACCGCTGGTGGAAGCCTCATCTTCTTGGCGCCGGGGCCAGCCGACTCCATTTTCCTTGCGAGCGTCACGCCGAGCTCACAGGTTTGAGCAGAGTAGCCAGAGACAAGCCTAGTGGCAGTGCGAGTGGGGAAGAAGGAGTGCTGGGGTTTGCTGTAGGAGTGGAGGAAGAGGAGCAGGTGTTTTCTGTACGAGTGAGGAAGAAGGTGAGCGGGGTTTTTTATACGAGTGAGGAAGGTGGGGAGCGAGGGGAATTGGGGGCGACGGAAGCAAGAGAGTCCAGCGAGCTACAGTATAAGTGGAAGCGCGGAGGAAGGAGGGTTTTTCTTGGATCGCCCCCTCTTCAAGAAATATGGGCTTCTCCTCACAAAAAACAAAAACAAATGGGCTTTAAGATGCGTACGCTTTTGTGTCGGCCCAGACGGCTGCCCGTGTTTCGTACTGGAGGGCCTTAACACTAGAGGCAGCCCATTAGAGACACTCTCCAGCTCTCCAGCTTCTTGCCCATTCGAAAGAAAATAAGTGACGCCTCCAGCTTAATTATGGCTCCTCATCGGTAACATTTTTCAACTTGAAAAAAAGTTATAGCTCCTTTTCGGGCCGGCTTGTCATCCACCAAATTAGAGGATGGTGTACTACATGCAGACACTCACACTAGTCCTAGCATGGCAAAATGAGGGGTTAAATAACATGCCCACAATATACATAGATTAACAGGGATTGTGGGGGATTAAATCATGTACAAGCCAAATTCCCCTCCATTCCTCTGCAAACCCCTTGGGAGGAGGTTGAACCGAACAAGGCCTAAGATTAACCACAGTGGGAGTAACTTAATTCCATACGGTATCATAATATGATACTCAACCCTCTCTTCATTTAATTCTACGCCACCTCATCAAATTTGCCTACTACTCCCTCCGTTCCTAAATATATGGCTTTCCAGAGATTTCAAAAGGGACTAGATACGAAGCAAAATAAGTGAATCTACACTCTAAAATATGTCTATATACATTGATATGTAGTTTCTATTGGAATCACTAGAAAGAGTTATATTTAGGAAAGGAGGCAGTAGTTGGCATGCATTATACTACTTATGATACTCCCATTACAACTAGCCTGGTAGAATTGATATACCTAATCTCAATGGTCGCCGCCCGATCTCTTTGTCCTCCTCCAGCATCCGGCAGAATAAGAATCGTGCAAGACACCAGCTGTATTCGCCAGTGTCGCCTCAGCGGTGGCCTTCATGGGATACAATCGGCGGTGACCTCCCGTGTTCTACTTCTCCTTGATGATGGCGGCGGGCGGGGACATGCTGGCCATCACCTCGTTGACATCCGCATAGCCGCGTCACCTCGTCAACATCCGCGACAGCTTCTTTCTCTGCCTGCATGTCGCAGCTACGCACGCGCCGATGGCAGTGATACGTCTCCAACGTATCTATAATTTTTGATTGCTCCATGCTATATTATCTACTGTTTTGGACAATATTGGCCTTTATTATCCACTTTTATATTATTTTTGGGACTAACCTATTAACCGGAGGCCCAGCCCAGAATTGCTGTTTTTTTTGCTTATTTCAGTGTTTCGAAGAAAAGGAATATCAAACGGAGTCCAATTGACCTGAAACTCCACGGAACTTATTTTTGGACCAGAAGAAGCCCACGGAGTACCGGAGTTGCACCAGGGGAGTCCCGGGCTGCCCACGAGGGTGGGGGGCGCGCCCACACTCTAGGGCGCGCCCCCTGCCTCGTGGATAGCCCGGAGGTCCACCGACGTACTTCTTCCGCCTATATATATCTATATACCCTAAAAACTTCGGGGAACAGAATAGATCTGGAGTTCCGCCGCCGCAAGCCTCTGTATCCACCAAAAACCTCTCGGGACCCTGTTCCGGCACCCTGCCGGAGGGGGGAACCCTCACCGGTGGCCATCTTCATCATCCCGGCACTCTCCATGACGAGGAGGGAGTAGTTCACCCTCGGGGCTAAGGGTATGTATCAGTAGCTATGTGTCTGATCTCTCTCTCTCGTGTTCTTGAGGTGATACGATCTTGATGTATCGCGAGCTTTGCTATTGTAGTTGGATCTTATGATGCTTCTCCCCCTCTACTCTCTTGTAATGGATTGAGTTTTCTCTTTGAAGTTATCTTATCGGATTGAGTCTTTAATGATTTGAGAACACTTGATGTATGTCTTGCGTGGGATAACCGTGGTGACAATGGGTTATTCTATTGATTCACTTGATGTATGTTTTGGTGATCAACTTGCGGGTTACTCCCATGAACCTATGCATAGGGGTTGGCACACGTTTTCATCTTGACTCTCAGGTAGAAACTTTGGGGCACTCTTTGAGGTTCTATGTGTTGGTTGAATAGATGAATCCGAGATTGTGTGATGCATATCATATAATCATACCCACGGATACTTTAGGTGACATTGGAGTATCTAGGTGACATTAGGGTTTTGGTTGATGTGTGTCTTAAGTTTTTATTTTACTACAAACTCTAGGCCTGTTTGTGACACTTAAAGGAATAGCCCAATGGATTGATTGGAACGAATAACTTTGAGGTGGTTTCGTACCCTACCATAATCTCTTTGTTTGTTTTCCCCTATTAGTTACTTTGGAGTGACTCTTTGTTGCATGTTGAGGGATATTTATATGATCCAACTATGTTATTATTGTTGAGAGAACTTGAACTAGTGAAAGTATGAACCCTAGGCCTTGTTTCAACGCATTGCAATACTGTCTACGCTCACTTTTATTATTAGTTACCTTGCTGTTTTTATATTTTCAGATTACAAAAACCTATATCTACCATCCATATTGCACTTGTATCACCATCTCTTCGCCGATCTAGTGCACATATACAATTTACCATTCTATTGGGTGTGTTGGGGACACAAGAGACTCTTTGTTATTTGGTTGCAGGGTTGCGTGAGAGAGACCATCTTCATCCTACGCCTCCCGCAGATTGATAAACCTTAGGTCATCCACTTGAGGGAAATTTGCTACTGTCCTACAAACCTCCACACTTGGAGGGCCAACAACATCTACAAGAAGAAGGTTGTGTAGTAGACATCAGGCAGATGGCGCAGTCGCAGACACTGGAGGCGTTGTACGACGCAGCGGCATCGAGGGCAACGACGATGCCCGTGCTGCCGTGCTCCTCGACAAGCCGGCGTGGAGCAAGTCAGCACTCTTCCTTGAGCTGTATTGGAGAGGAGAACTACAGAACCACGCACTGGCTTAGTGCGGTAACTACCTCTGACGGGCTAGGTGAGGTAGGTGGAGCAGCGAGCTGCCTCGCTCGTAACTACTGGGCTCGGCGGCCCACCCAGACGGCTTTTATGCCGGAGTACTGCTCTTCCTGCTCGTAGGATGCCACCAAAAGAGTGGACAAAAATGGTGGATGGAGGAGCTTGGCCGGCGTTCTGCTCCTGAACGGATGTGTGTGTGTGGCCGGAGTGGGTTTCTCGCATTCCACACGAGTTTAAATGTAGGTTTTTTAATGTAGGTGGTGGGTGCAGCTGGGAGTGCAGCGGGCGGCGCCGTGGGCGCAGACGCAGTGAGAGGTCACGTCTTCCCTGACCCCCTTGACCATGGACCTTGACGGTGTACGTCACCTTGTGTCCAGATCTCAGATGCCATGTGTACTAGATGAATGGCTCCAAGTTCGACCACCGTGATGCTAGGTGCGAGCCGAGGAACACTGTTAGAGACACCCCCCCTCATAATTTTCCTATCCCTGCGTTTTAAGTTCCTACGAAGAGAGTGGTACTTGCTCTAAATGATGTGCCGTTGCAAGAGGCGCCTTTATTAATTAACCATGCTCTAAAAAGGTGGAGCAGCTTTGGCTATAGTAGTATACTGTACAAGGTTAGTAGGTGACCTTGCGCTTGGCTCTTCGCCTCTTCCGGAAGTCGAACAATAGTGATGGTACTACAATAGTACTACTTTTGGCAATCTGACACCAAATGAGCTACTGCACGTCCACTTCTTGTGAGCTACTGCACGTCCACCGCTTGTAAGCAAAAGTTTCTCCTCGTGTTGCGAGCCACCACACATGCGTTGGCATGGGAGAAGGCGTAGTAAGCAATCTTCTCGTCGTTCTATGAGTTGACGGGACACATCAAAGTTAATATTCAGTACTCTCTCCAAAAAGGTCCGACCATGTCCATGGCTACCATCCCGTGCTCCATCATTGAGTACGTGCACTATTCACGTGCCATCGAGGAGAAAAAATATTGCATAGTACTAGGTGCCATCGTAGTGCACGGCTCACTTATGCACTTCTTATCTCCATTTTCTTGCATGACACGTGCACCTTGATGCTAGATGTCCCGCGTGTTGGAAAAAGGATGAACAAAGCTCATCTAAAAAAAGAGTGGAAGAACATATATTCCCGACGACCGAGAAGGAGCAAGGAACCTCGCGGTGGAGCATCTGCACTCATAATATTTTATATTATTCAGCGATATAAACTCAACCAATCATCTCCACGGTAGACTGGAAGAGTACGAAACACGGCAGCCCAATGTAGTTTCATCATACATGGCCAACCCACGCTATCACCATATTTCATGGCCTCCGTGTGACACCTAGCTCTAGTAATCCAACAGCTCGTATCGCTTCTCGCTCCTCGTCTCTCTCAAAGTGCGGCTGGCTGGTGCTTTTGATGTCTATTGATGCTGGTTAACTCATCACATGTTAGCGACATCCCAAGAGCATTCTAAAAAAATTATTGTATTCCATTGTTATGCCAAGAAGAGGAAGCGCTTTGACCGACGGACCAAACGAGATAGGCGTGTCATGCCGTGAGTAGGTCCAGTTTCTCGTTTTGAACTTGTTTGGTGTAGTAGCAACACTTGGTTTTGACTATTTATAAGATTTTATATAGGGACTAATGTATTCTTCGAGGTTGCCTTTGACTATTGATAATATTTTATATAATTGAAAATTATATCATTCGAAGATCCTTCCATGTTCTGTTTCAAAAAAAAGATCCTTTCATGTACGAATTTGACGGTATGCTTTGAGCAACTTGCATGTCCTATACTGCTCCTGTTTGGATACTCTAACTTAGCTAGAGGTTAGACTAACTCATGACTAAACCTGAACTAACTGTAGCCAAAGAGGTGTTTGGATGACAGGGTTAGATTGACAATAAATGCACTTCATGGAGAGAGAAAAGTGATTTTTCAGTGGGCCCCATGATAACTAGCTCCAATTAGCTCCACTTGGATGGCGGGATAGAGAGAGAAAAGTGATTTTTCAGTGGGCCCAATGAGAACTATCTCCAATTAGCACCTCTTGGGTGGGATAGTTTTTTCTAGTGGGTTTGGTGCAACTTGCTCAAATTTAACCCTCATGTTTGGATACTTTAGGGCTATTTGAGCCCCAACTAGCTCAAACTAACACTAACCCAAGGATCCAAACAGGGCAAAAGTGATATCTACTATGCAACTTTATTCTTGTAGACTCGTGTTGGGCCTCCAAGCGCAGAGTTTTGTAGGACAGTAGCAATTTTCCCTCAAGTGGATGACCTAAGGTTTATCAATCCGTGGGAGGTGTAGGATGAAGATGGTCTCTCTCAAACAACCCTGCAAGCAAATACAAGAAATCTCTAGTGTCCCCAACACACCCAATACAATGGCAAATTGTATAGGTGCACTAGTTCGGCGAAGAGATGGTGATAAAAGTGTAATATTGGTGGTAGAAATATATTTTTATAATCTGAATAAATAAAAACAGCAAGGTAGAAAATAGTAAACAAGCGCAAAAATGGTATTGCAATGCTTGAAAATGAGGCCTAGGGTCAGTACTTTTGCTAGTGCAATCTCTCAACAGTGCTAATATAATTGGATCCTATAACCACCGCTCAAAGTGCGATGAAGAATCACTCCAAAGTTCCTATCTAGAGGAGAACATAAGAATAAATTGTTTGTAGGGTACGAAACCACCTCAAAGTTATTGTTTCTGTTCGACCTATTCAAGAGTTCATACTAAAATAACACAAAGCGATTCTTTCCGTTCGATCTATCCTAGAGTTCGAACTAAAATAACACCAAAGAAAATTCATATTCATAATATTCAATCCAACACAAAGAAGAGTGCCCCAAGATTTCTAATGGAGAAATCAAGAAAAGAACGAGCATCAACCCCTATGCATAGATTACCCCAATGTCACCTCGGGAATCCTCGAGTTGAGTGCCAAAACATATATCAAGTGAATCAACATGATACCCCATTTTCACCACGAGTATTCATATGCAAGACATATAGCAAGTGCTCTCAAATCCATAAAAGTATTCAATCCGATAAAACAAAAACTTAAAGGGAAAACTCAATTCATCACAACAAGATAGAGAGGGGAAAACACCATATGATCCGACTATATTAACAAAGCCCGCTATACATCAAGATCGTGACATCTCAAGCACACGAGAGAGAGAGAGAGATTAAACACATAGCTACTGGTACAAACCCTCATCCCCGAGGGTGGACTACTCCCTCCTCATCGTGGTGGCCGCCGGGATGATGAAGATGGCCACCAGAGATGATTCCCCCTCCGGTAGGGTGCCGGAACAGGGTCTAGATTGGTTTTCGGTGGCTACAGAGGCCTGCGGCGGCGGAACTTCTGATCTAGGGTAACCCCTGATGGTTTCTCTATTTATAGGATTTTTTGGCGTTGGTCTCACGCTAAGATGGGCCTCGAGGTGAGCACAACCCACCAAGGCAAGCCAGGCCCACCAGGCGCGCCCTGGTAGGTTGTACCCTCCTCGTGGATCTTCTGGCCCTCCCACGAAGCTTCGGGGGTCTCTTTTGTTCCAAAAAAATCGCAAAAAGTTTCAGCTCATTTGGAGAACTTTCATTTCCGCACAAAAAACAACAACACGGTAGGTCTGCTGAAAACAGCGTCAGTCCGGGTTAGTACCATGCAAATCATACCAAAACCATATAAAATTGTTGTAAACATAGCATGAATACTTCATAAATTATAGGTAGGTTGGAGACGTTTCAGCATCCCCAAGCTTAATTCCTACTCGTCCTCGAGTAGGTAAATGATAAAAGAAATAATTTATGAAGTGTGAATGCTAGCAAAGTGCATAAGTTTGATCAATGATAATTTCGATCACTTTTCCTAGCATCATAACAACAACTCTTTCTCATAAAACTTATCATGATGAAGTAGCAATTTAAAACGGAATTTTTGTTGTGGAATGCTACCTATCATATTCATCATATACTCTTTTCTTTTGTATCATGGACATTTGGACTTGAATGATTCAAAGTAGTAGTCTATAATTTGACATGAGGACATCAATACTCAAGCATATCAACGAGAAACCATGTCTTTCAAAATATCAACACTAAAGAAAGCTATTCCTAATGCATCATGCTCAATCATTGAACCATTCATGAAGCACACTCGCATATTAGCTACATCCAATGCTCAAGTATGATCATAGCGCCCCTTAGTCAGTGATTTATAAGAGAAGATGGAGACTCAAATAAAAATAAAATTTTCATAAAATAAATAGATAGGCCATTCGCAGAGGTAAGTAGGGATTTGTAGAGGTGCGAGAGCTCAAAGTGAAAATTTAGAGATAAAAACATTTTGAGAGATATACTTTTCCCACCAACGAAAACGACTTAGAGCTCCCAACACTTTCCATGCTAGACATGTCATAGGCAGTTCCCAAACATAAAATAAAGTTTATTCCTTTTTCCACCATACTTTCACGTTCCATGGCTAACCGTATCCACGGGTGCCCTCCATACCAACACTTTCCAAGGAATTTATTATTTGACAACATAAAGTACATTCATTTTTCATTTCGGGACTGGGCATCCCTAATACCTTTGCCTTACTCTCGTGCAATGACAAGTGAATAAAACACTCATCGTGAGAATAACACATCTAGTATGGAAAATATTGGCCACCTCTCACCGCCTCGCGAGCGGTACGAGCACAAAAGAGAAATTTATTTTGAAAATTAGAGATGGCACATACAAATTTGCGTAGAACGGCAAAAGAATACCGCATATAGGTAGGTATAGTGGACTCATGTGGCAAAACTAGTTTAAAGGATTTTGGATGGACAACTAGTGATCATACTTAGTGCAAAATGAAGGCTAGCAAAAGATTGAGAAGCGACCAACCAAGAAACGAATAATCTCATAAGTGAGCATTGAGCATAACTAACATTGAATAATGCACCACAAGTAGGATGTAATTTCATTGCATAACTATTGACTTTCGTGCTTGCATAGGGAATCACAAACTTAACACCAATATTCCTACTAAAGCACAATTACTCATCAACATGACTCACATATCACATCATCATATCTCAAAACTATTACAAGAAATCAAGTTTATTTTGTCCAATCATCTTCATGGAAGTTTTATTATATCCTTCTTGGATATCCATCACTTTGGAACTAATTTTAATGTATTGCTTTTGATAAGCTCAAACAAATATAAGTGAAGATCATGAGCATAATATTCCTTTCTCTCAAATAAATTTAAGTGAAGCAAGAGAGAATTTCTTCAAAAATACTAAAGCACACCATTCTAAAAAAGATAGCAGTGAAGCACTAGAGCAAATGACAAGCTACTCCAAAAAGATATAAGTGAAGATCAAGCGAGTATTTAAGTAAATATGTAGGTATTTGAGGACTCTCTCTTATTCAAAAAAATTCAGATCTAAGTATTTTATTAAAACAGCAAGCAAAAACAACATAAAATTACATTCTAAGAATAGCACACATCATGTGAAGAAACAAAAAACTTAGGCTCAACCGATACTAACCAATAATTCTTGAAGAAGAATGGTGGGATGCCTACCGGGGCATCCCCAAGCTTAGATGCTTTAGATTTCTTTTAATGTTATCTTGGGGTGCCATGGGCATCCCAAGCTTGAGCTTTTGTGTCTCCTTAATTCTTCTCATATCACGGTTTTCCTAAATCTCAAAAGCTTCATCCACACAAAACTCAACAAGAACTCGTGAGATAAGTTAGTATAAACCAATACAAAAACCTTATCATTATCTACTGTAGCAAATAACTAAAATTATTATTCAACATTGCATACTAAATGCCTCTTCCTATTTAATACTCCTATCCTCAAATAGGATCATTAAACAAGCAAACATATGCAAACATAACAGCAATCTGCCCAAATAGTACAGCCTGTGAAGAATGCAAGAGTATCAATACTTACCTTACTCCAAAAGTTATGAAAATTCCCACACTATAGAAAATTTATCAGAGCTTATTTTGCAAAAAACAAATCAACATTTTATCACATTCTCACTCTTCTAGGGAATTTTTGCAACATCTGTAAACTTTCTGTTTTCAAACAACAACATGTAGGCTTGCAAAATAAGCATAGTAAAGGCTATCATTGCCACTTCTATTGAAATAAAAGATGCAAAATATTATTTTAAATAACAGCAAGAAAATCCTAAAAAAATAAATGGACGCTCCAAGCAAAACACATATCATGTGACGAATGAAAACATAGCTCCAAGTGAGGTTACCGATAATGGTGGAGACAAAAGAGGGGATGCCTTTCGAGGCATCCCCAAGCTTAGTTGCTTGGATCTTCCTTGAATATTAACTTGGGGTGCCTTGGGCATCCCCAATATTAGGGTCTTTTCACTCCTAATTCTCGTCATATCGACATCTCACCCAAAACTTGAAAACTTCAATCACACAAAACTTAACACAACTTCGTGAGATATGTTAGTATGATAAAGAGCAAACCATTTCACTTTGGTACTGTCAAAGACAAGATTCATACTTGTTTCCACACAATGCCTATTATAGCATATCATTTCCACAATTTATATTGAGCAATATAATCCATAAAAACTAGAAAACAAGCAAACTATGCATTGAAAACAGAATCTGTCAAAAACAGAACAGTTTATAGTAATCTGTACTCCAACCATACTTCTGCTACTCCAAAAATTCCGGAAAAATAGGAAAACCTGGGTAATTTATCTATTAATCTTCTGCAAAAAGAATCAGAATTTTATCACGCTTCTGTTAAAAATGAGAATTGTTTTCCTGAGCGCAAAAGTTTTTGTTTTTTAGCAAGATCAAATCAACTATCACCATAAGCCATCCCAAACGTCTTACTTGGCACTTTATTGAACAAAAGCAATAAAATATAATTACTACAGTAGCCTAATCATGTGAACACACAAAAACAGTAGGTAAAAGTGTCGGGTTGTCTCCCAACAAGCGCTTTTCTTTAATGCCTTTTAGCTAGGCATGATGATTTCAATGATGCTCGCATAAAAGATAAGACTTGAAACCGAACGAGAGCATCATGAAGCATATGACTAGCACATTTAAGTCTAACCCACTTCCTATGCATAGGGATTTTGTGATCCAACAATTTATGGGAGCAAGAATCAACTAGCATAGGAAGGCAAAACAAGCATAACTTCAAGATTTTCAACACATAGAGAGGAAACTTGATATTTTTGCAATATGTAGAAGCATATGTTCCTCTCTCATAGTAATTTTCAGTAGCATCATGAATGAATTCAACTATATAACCATCACATAAAGCATTCTTTTCATGACACAAAAGCATAGAAAACTTATTACTATCCACATAAGCAAATTTCTTCTCATCAATAATTGTGGGAGCACAAAATAACTCTCATGTGATTCGAAATTAAAATCATGATAACAAGTTTCATGTTTATAATTATTCAATATAGCACACATGTCATCACCATAATCATCATAGGTAGCAACTGCGTTATCATAGTCAATTGAATCCTCATCCAAAATGGTGGATTCATCACTAAATAAAGTCATGATCTCTCCAAATCCACTTTCATCATTATAATCATCATAAACACGAGGCATGCAATCATTATAACAAATTTGCACATCAAATCTTCGAGTACTAAAAATATCATCTTCATCAAACATAGCATCCCCAAGCTTATTGCATTGCATATCATTAGCATCATGGTTATTCAAAGAATTCATACTAACAACATAGCAATCATGCTCATCATTTATACCAAACATACTATTGAATTCTTCTTCTATCAATAGAGCACAATTTTCCTTTCCATCATTTTCATGAAATACATTATAAAGATGAATAATATGATGCAATATTTTTTCCTATACTGCTCCTGTTTGGATACTCTAACTTAGCTAGAGGTTAGCCTAACTCATGACTAACACTGAACTAACTGTAGCCAAAGAGGTGTTTGGATGACAGGGTTAGATTGACAATAAATGCACTTCATGGAGAGAGAAAAGTGATTTTTCAGTGGGCCCCACGATAACTATCTCCAATTAGCTCCACTTGGCTGGCGGGATAGAGAGAAAACGTGATTTTTCAGTGGGCCCAATGAGAACTATCTCCAATTAGCACCTCTTTGGTGGGATAGTTTTTTCTGGTGGGTTTGGTGCAACTTGCTCAAATTTAACCCTCATGTTTGGATACTTTTGGGCTACTTGAGCCCCAAAAAGCTCAAAAAAAAACACTAACCCACAGATCCAAACAGGGCCAAATTGATGACTACTACGCAACTTTATACTTGTAGACTCGTGTTGGGCCTCCAAGCACAGAGTTTTATAGGACACTAGCAATTTTCCCTCAAGTGGATGACCTAAGGTTTATCAATCGGTGGGAGGTGTAGGATGAAGATGGTCTCTTTCAAACAACCCTGCAAGCAAATACAATAAATCTCTCGTGTCCCCAACACACCCAATGCAATGGCAAATTGTATAAGTGCACTAGTTCAGCGAAGAGATGGTGATAAAAAGTGTAATATTGATGGTAGAAATATATTTTTATAATCTGAATAAATAAAAACAGCAAGGTAGCAAATAGTAAACGAGCACAAAAATGGTATTGCAATGCTTGAAAATGAGGCCTAGGGTCCGTACTTTCGCTAGTGCAATCTCTCGACAGTGCTAATATAATTGGATCATATAACCACCCCTCAAAGTGTGATGAAGAATCACTCCAAAGTTCCTATCTAGCGGAGAAAATAAGAATAAATTGTTTGTAGGGTACGATACCACCTCAAAGCTATTCTTTCCGTTCGATCTATTCAAGAGTTCGTACTAAAATAACACAAAGCAATTCTTTCCGTTCGATCTATCCTAGAGTTCGTACTAAAATAACACCAAAGAAAATTCATATTCATAACACTCAATCCAACACAAAGAACTTCAAAGAGTGCGCCAAGATTTCTACCGGAGAAACAAAGACAAGAACGTGCTTCAACCCCTATGCATAGATTACTCCAATGTCACCTCAGGAATCCACGAGTTGAGTGCCAAAACATATATCAAGTGAATCAATATGATACCCCATTGTCACCACGAGTATTCATATGCAATACATATATCAAGTGCTCTCAAATCCATAAAAGTATTCAATCCGATAGAACGAAATCTCAAAGGGAAAACTCAATTCATCACAACAAGATAGAGAGGGGAGAACACCATATGATCTGACTATATTAACAAAGCCTGCGATACATCAAGATCGTGACATCTCAAGAACACGAGAGAGAGAGAGATTAAACACATAGCTACTGGTACAAACCCTCAGCCCCGAGGGTACACTACTCCCTCCTCATCGTGGTGGCCGCCGGGATGATGAAGATGGCCACCGGAGATGATTCCCCCCTCCGGCAGGGTGCTGGAACGGGGTATAGATTGGTTTTTGGTGGCTATAGAGGTATGCGGCAGCGGAACTTCTGATCTAGGGTAACCCCTGATGGTTTCTCTATTTATAGGATTTTTGGCGTTGGTTTCACGCTAAGATGGGCCTCAAGGTGAGCAGAACCCATTGGTGTTGGGGAACGTAGTAATTTCAAAATTTTCCTACGCACACGCAAGATCATGGTGATGCATAGCAACGAGAGGGGAGAGTGTTTGTCTACGTACCCTCGTAGACCGAAGCGGAAGCGTTGACACAACGTAGAGGAAGTAGTCGTACGTAGAGGAAGTAGTCGTACGTTCTCCTCGCGATCCAACCGATCACAGCACCGTTACTCCGGCACCTCCGAGTTCTTGGCACACGTTCAGCTCGATGACGATCCCCGGGCTCCGATCCAGCAAAGCGTCGAGGAAGAGTTCCGTCAGCACGACGGCGTGGTGACGATCTTGATGTGTTACCGGCGCAGGGCTTCGCCTAAGCACTGCAACGATATAATCGAGGTGGAATTTGGTGGAAGGGGGCACCGCACACGGCTAAGGAACGATCCGTAGATCAACTTGTGTGTCATGGGGTGTCCCCTGCCCCCGTATATAAAGGATGAAGGGGGGGAGGCTGGCCGGCCAAAGGAGGGAGGCGCAGGAGGAGTCCTACTCCCTCTGGGAGTAGGATTCCCCCCCCCCCCCAATCCTAGTTGGACTAGGATTCTTCAAGGGGGAGAGAGAAGGAGAGGGGGGCGCCCACCTCTCCTAGTCCTAATAGGACTAGGGGAAGGGGGGAGGCGCGCAGCCCCTAGGGCTGCCCTCTCACTTCTCCTCCAAGGCCCATGTTGGCACATTATGCTCCCGGGGGGTTCCGGTAACCCTCCCGGTATTCCGGTAAAATCCTGATTTCACCTGGAATGCATCCGATGTCCAAACATAGGCTTCCAATATATAATTCTTTATGTCTCGACCATTTCGAGACTCCTCGTCATGTCCGTGATCACATCCGGGACTCCGAACTCCTTCGGTACATCAAAATGCATAAACTCATAATAACTGTCATCGTAACGTTAAGCGTGCGGACCCTACGGTTCGAGAACAATGTAGACATGACCGAAACACGTCTCCGGTCAATAACCAATAGCGGGACCTGGATGCCCATATTGGCTCCTACATATTCTACGAAGATCTTTATCGGTCAGACCGCATAACAACATACGTTGTTCCCTTTGTCATCGGTATGTTACTTGCCCGAGATTCGATCGTCGGTATCCAATACCTAGTTCAATCTCGTTACCGGCAAGTCTCTTTTCTCGTTCTGTAATACATCATCTCGCAACTAACTCATTGGTTGCAATGCTTGCAAGGCTTTATGTGATGTGCATTACCGAGAAGGCCCTGAGATACCTCTCCGACAATCGGAGTGACAAATCCTAATCTCGAAATATGCCAACTCAACATGTACCTTCGGAGACACTTGTAGAGCACCTTTATAATCACCCAGTTACGTTGTGACGTTTGGTAGCACACAAAGTGTCCCTACGGTAAATGGGAGTTGCATATTCTCATAGTTGAAGGAACATGTATAAGTCATGGATAAAAGCAATAGCAACATACTAAACGATCGGGTGCTATGCTAAATGTAATGGGTCATGTCAATCAGATCATTCAACTAATGATGTGATCTCGTTAATCAAATAACAACTCTTTGTTCATGGCTAGGAAACATAACCATCTTTGATTAATGAGCTAGTCAAGTAGAGGCATACTAGTGACACTCTGTTTGTCTATGTATTCACACATGTATTATGTTTCCAGTTAATACAATTCTAGCATGAATAATAAACATTTATCATGATATAAGGAAATAAATAATAACTTTATTATTGCCTCTAGGGCATATTTCCTTCAGTCTCCCACTTGCACTAGAGTCAATAATCTAGATTACAAAGTAATGATTCTAACACCCATGGAGTTTTGGTGCTGATCATGTTTTGCTCGTGGAAGAGGCTTAGTCAACGGGTCTGCAACATTCAGATCCGTATGTATCTTGCATATCTCTATGTCTCCCACCTGGACCAAATCCCGGATGGAGTTGAAGCGTCTTTTGATGTGTTTGGTTCTTTTGTGAAATCTGGATTCCTTTGCCAAGGCAATTGCACCAGTATTGTCACAAAAGATTTTCATTGGACCCGATACGCTAGGTACAACACCTAGATCGGATATGAACTCCTTCATCCAGACTCCTTCATTGGCTGCTTCCGAAGCGGCTATGTACTCAGCTTCACATGTAGATCCCGCTACGACGCTTTGTTTAGAACTGCACCAACTGACAGCTCCACCGTTTAATGTAAATACGTATCCGGTTTGCGATTTAGAATCGTCCGGATCAGTGTCAAAGCTTGCATCGACATAACCGTTTACGACGAGCTCTTTGTCACCTCCATAAATGAGAAACATATCCTTAGTCCTTCTCAAGTACTTAAGGATGTTCTTGACCGCTGTCCAGTGATCCACTCCTGGATTACTTTGGTACCTGCCTGCTAAACTTACAGCAAGGCACACATCTGGTCTGGTACACAGCATTGCATACATGATAGAGCCTATGGCTGAAGCATACGGAACATTTTTCATTTTCTCTCTATCTTCTGCGGTGGTCGGGCATTGAGTCTTACTCAATTTCACACCTTGTGCCACAGGCAAGAACCCTTTCTTTGCCTGATCCATTCTGAACTTTTTCAAAACTTTGTCAAGGTATGTGCTTTGTGAAAGTCCTATTAGGCGTCTTGATCTATCTCTATAGATCTTAATGCCCAATATGTAAGCAGCTTCCCCGAGGTCTTTCATTGAAAAACTTTTATTCAAGTATCCCTTTATGCTATCCAGAAATTCTATATTATTTCCGATCAGTAATATGTCATCCACATATAATATCAGAAATGCTACAGAGCTCCCACTCACTTTCTTGTAAATACAGGCTTCTCCGAAAGTCTGTATAAAACCAAAAGCTTTGATCACACTATCAAAGCGTTTATTCCAACTCCGAGAGGCTTGCACCAGTCCATAAATGGATCGCTGGAGCTTGCACACTTTGTTAGCTTCCTTTGGATCGACAAAACCTTCTGGTTGCATCATATACAACTCTTCTTCCAGAAATCCATTCAGGAATGCAGTTTTGACATCCATTTGCCAAATTTCATAATCATAAAATGCGGCAACTGCTAACATGATTCGGACAGACTTAAGCATCGCTACGGGTGAGAAAGTCTCATCGTAGTCAATCCCTTGAACTTGTCGAAAACCTTTTGCGACAAGTCGAGCTTTGTAGACAGTAACATTACCATCAGCGTCAGTCTTCTTCTTAAAAATCCATTTATTCTCAATTGCTTGCCGATCATCGGGCAAGTCAACCAAAGTCCATACTTTGTTATCATACATGGATCCCATCTCAGATTTCATGGCCTCAAGCCACTTTGCGGAATCTGGGCTCACCATCGCTTCTTCATAGTTCGTAGGTTCATCATGGTCTAGTAACATGACTTCCAAAATAGGATTACCGTACCACTCTGGTGCGGATCTTACTCTGGTTGATCTACGAAGTTCAGTAGAAACTTGATCTGAAGTTTCATGATCATTATCATTAGCTTCCTCCCTATTTGATGTAGGTGTCACAGGAACAGATTTCTGTGACATACTACTTCTCAATAAGGGAGTAGATACTGTTATCTCATCAAGTTCTACTTTCCTCCCACTCACTTCTTTCGAGAGAAACTCCTTCTCTAGAAAGTTTCCGATTTTAGCAACAAAAATTTTGCCTTCGGATCTGTCATAGAAGGTATACCCAATAGTCTCCTTTGGGTATCCTATGAAGACACATTTCTCCGATTTGGGTTCGAGCTTATCAGGTTGAAGCTTTTTCACATAAGCATCGCAGCCCCAAACTTTAAGAAACGACAACTTTGGTTTCTTGCCAAACCACAGTTCATAAGGCGTCGTCTCAACGGATTTTGATGGTGCCCTATTTAACGTGAATGCGGCCGTCTCTAGAGCATAACCCCAAAAAGATAGCGGTAAATCGGTAAGAGACATCATAGATCGCACCATATCCAGTAAAGTACGATTACGACGTTCGGACACACCATTACGTTGTGGTGTTCCGGGTGGCGTGAGTTGCGAAACTATTCCGCATTGTTTCAAATGTAGACCAAACTCGTAACTCAAATATTCTCCTCCACGATCAGATCGTAGAAACTTTATTTTCTTGTTACGATGATTTTCCACTTCACTCTGAAATTCTTTGAACTTTTCAAATGTTTCAGACTTGTGTTTCATTAAGTAGATATACCCATATCTGCTTAAATCATCAGTGAAGGTGAGAAAATAACGATATCCGCCACGAGCCTCAACATTCATTGGACCACATACATCAGTATGTATGATTTCCAATAAATCTGTTGCTCTCTCCACAGTACCGGAGAACGGTGTTTTAGTCATCTTGCCCATAAGGCACGGCTCGCAAGTGCCAAGTGATTCATAATCAAGTGACTCCAAAAGTCCATCAGTATGGAGTTTCTTCATGCGCTTTATGCCGATATGACCTAAACGGCAGTGCCACAAATAAGTTGCACTATCATTATTAACTCTGCATCTTTTGGCTTCAACATTATGAATATGTGTGTTACTACTATCGAGATTAAGTAAGAACAAACCACTCTTTAATGGCGCATGACCATAAAAGATATTACTCATATAAATAGAACAACCATTATTCTCTGATTTAAATGAATAACCGTCTCGCATCAAACAAGATCCAGATATAATGTTCATGCTCAACGCTGGTACTAAATAACAATTATTTAGATCTAATATTAATCCCGAAGGTAGATGTAGAGGTAGCGTGCCGACCGCGATCACATCGACTTTGGAACCATTTCCCACGCGCATCGTCACCTCGTCCTTAGCCAATCTTCGCTTAATCCGTAGCCCCTGTTTTGAGTTGCAAATATTAGCAACAGAACCAGTATCAAATACCCAGGTGCTACTGCGAGAATTAGTAAGGTACACATCAATAACATGTATATCATATATACCATTGTTAACCTTGCCATCCTTCTTATCCGCCAAATACTTGGGGCAGTTCCGCTTCCAGTGACCAGTCTGCTTGCAATAGAAGCACTCAGTTTCAGGCTTAGGTCCAGACTTGGGTTTCTTCTCTTGAGTAGCAACTTGTTTGCTGTTCTTTTTGAAGTTCCCCTTTTTCTTCCCTTTGCCCTTTTTCTTGAAACTAGTGGTTTTGTTAACCATCAACACTTGATGCTCCTTTTTGATTTCTACCTCCGCGGCTTTTAGCATCGCGAAGAGCTCGGGCATAGTTTTGGTCATCCCTTGCATATTATAGTTCATCACGAAGCTCTTGTAGCTTGGTGGCAGTGATTGGAGAATTCTGTCAATGACGCAATCATCCGGAAGATTAACTCCCAGTTGAATCAAGTGATTGTTATACCCAGACATTCTGAGTATATGCTCACTGACAGAACCATTCTCCTCCATTTTACAGCTATAGAACTTATTGGAGACTTCATATCTCTCAATCCGGGCATTTGCTTGAAATATTAACTTCAACTCCTGGAACATCTCATATGCTCCATGGTGTTCAAAACGTCGTTGATGTCCCGGTTCTAAGCCGTAAAGCATGGCACACTGAACTATAGAGTAGTCATCAGCTTTGCTTTGCCAGACGTTCACAACATCTGGCGTAGCTCTTGCACCAGGCCTGGCACCTAGCGGTGCTTCCAGGACGTAATTCTTCTGTGCAGCAATGAGGATAATCCTCAAGTTACGGACCCAGTCCGTGTAATTGCTACCATCATCTTTCAACTTTGCTTTCTCAAGGAACGCATTAAAATTCAACGGAACAACAGCACGAGCCATCTATCTACACAACATAGACAAGCAAGATACTATCAGGTACTAAGTTCATGATAAATTAAAGTTCAATTAATCATATTACTTAAGAACTCCCACTTAGATAGACATCTCTCTAATCCTCTAAGTGATCACGTGATCCAAATCAACTAAACCATGTCCGATCATCACGTGAGATGGAGTAGTTTCAATGGTGAACATCATTATGTTGATCATATCTACTATATGATTCACGCTCGACCTTTCGGTCTCTGTGTTCCGAGGCCATATCTGTATATGCTAGGCTCGTCAAGTTAAACCTGAGTATTCCGCGTGTGCAACTGTTTTGCACCCGTTGTATTTGAACGTAGAGCCTATCACACCCGATCATCACGTGGTGTCTCAGCACGAAGAACTTTCGCAACGGTGCATACTCAGGGAGAACACTTCTTGATAATTTAGTGAGAGATCATCTTATAATGCTACCGTCAATCAAAGCAAGATAAGATGCATAAAAGGATAAACATCACATGCAATCAATATAAGTGATATGATATGGCCATCATCATCTTGTGCTTGTGATATCCATCTTCGAAGCACCGTCATGATCACCATCGTCACCGGCGCGACACCTTGATCTTCATCGCAGCATCGTTGTCGTTTCGCTAATCTTATGCTTCTACGACTATCACTACCGTTTAGCAATAAAGTAAAGCATTACATCGCGATTGCATTGCATACAATAAAGCGACAACCATATGGCTCCTGCCAGTTGCCGATAACTCGGTTACAAAACATGATCATCTCATACAATAAAATTTAGCATCACGTCTTGACCATATCACATCACAACATGCCCTGCAAAAACAAGTTAGACGTCCTCTACTTTGTTGTTGCAAGTTTTACGTGGCTGCTACGGGCTTTAAGCAAGAACTCATCTTACCTACGCATCAAAACCACAACGATAGTTTGTCAAATAGACTCCGTTTTAACCTTCTCAAGGACCGGGCGTAGCCACACTCGGTTCAACTAAAGTTGGAGAGACAGTCTTCCGCAAGCCATCTATGTGCAAAGCACGTCGAGGGAACCGGTCTCGCGTAAGCGTACGCGTAAGGTTGGTCCGGATCGTCTCGTCCAACAATACCGCTGAACCAAAGTATGACATGCTGGTAGGCAGTATGACTTGTATCGTCCACAACTCACTTGTGTTCTACTCGTGCAAATAACATCAAACCATAAAACCTAGGCTCGGATGCCACTGTTGGGGAACGTAGTAATTTCAAAATTTTCCTACGCACACGCAAGATCATGGTGATGCATAGCAACGAGAGGGGAGAGTGTTTGTCTACGTACCCTCGTAGACCGAAGCGGAAGCGTTGACACAACATAGAGGAAGTAGTCGTACGTAGAGGAAGTAGTCGTACGTTCTCCTCGCGATCCAACCGATCACAGCACCGTTACTCCGGCACCTCCGAGTTCTTGGCACACGTTCAGCTCGATGACGATCCCCGGGCTCCGATCCAGCAAAGCGTCGAGGAAGAGTTCCGTCAGCACGACGACGTGGTGACGATCTTGATGTGTTACCGGCGCAGGGCTTCGCCTAAGCACTGCAACGATATAATCGAGGTGGAATTTGGTGGAAGGGGGCACCGCACACGGCTAAGGAACGATCCGTAGATCAACTTGTGTGTCATGGGGTGTCCCCTGCCCCCGTATATAAAGGATGAAGGGGGGGAGGCTGGCCGGCCAAAGGAGGGAGGCGCAGGAGGAGTCCTACTCCCTCTGGGAGTAGGATTCCCCCCCCCCCCCCCCAATCCTAGTTGGACTAGGATTCTTCAAGGGGGAGAGAGAAGGAGAGGGGGGCGCCCACCTCTCCTAGTCCTAATAGGACTAGGGGAAGGGGGGAGGCGCGCAGCCCCTAGGGCTGCCCTCTCACTTCTCCTCCAAGGCCCATGTTGGCCCATTATGCTCCCGGGGGGTTCCGGTAACCCTCCCGGTATTCCGGTAAAATCCTGATTTCACCTGGAATGCATCCTATGTCCAAACATAGGCTTCCAATATATAATTCTTTATGTCTCGACCATTTCGAGACTCCTCGTCATGTCCGTGATCACATCCGGGACTCCGAACTCCTTCGGTACATCAAAATGCATAAACTCATAATAACTGTCATCGTAACGTTAAGCGTGCGGACCCTACGGTTCGAGAACAATGTAGACATGACCGAGACACGTCTCCGGTCAATAACCAATAGCGGGACCTGGATGCCCATATTGGCTCCTACATATTCTACGAAGATCTTTATCGGTCAGACCGCATAACAACATACGTTGTTCCCTTTGTCATCGGTATGTTACTTGCCCGAGATTCGATCGTCGGTATCCAATACCTAGTTCAATCTCGTTACCGGCAAGTCTCTTTTCTCGTTCTGTAATACATCATCTCGCAACTAACTCATTGGTTGCAATGCTTGCAAGGCTTTATGTGATGTGCATTACCGAGAAGGCCCTGAGATACCTCTCCGACAATCGGAGTGACAAATCCTAATCTCGAAATATGCCAACTCAACATGTACCTTCGGAGACACTTGTAGAGCACCTTTATAATCACCCAGTTACATTGTGACGTTTGGTAGCACACAAAGTGTCCCTACGGTAAATGGGAGTTGCATATTCTCATAGTTGAAGGAACATGTATAAGTCATGGATAAAAGCAATAGCAACATACTAAACGATCGGGTGCTATGCTAAATGTAATGGGTCATGTCAATCAGATCATTCAACTAATGATGTGATCTCGTTAATCAAATAACAACTCTTTGTTCATGGCTAGGAAACATAACCATCTTTGATTAATGAGCTAGTCAAGTAGAGGCATACTAGTGACACTCTGTTTGTCTATGTATTCACACATGTATTATGTTTCCAGTTAATACAATTCTAGCATGAATAATAAACATTTATCATGATATAAGGAAATAAATAATAACTTTATTATTGCCTCTAGGGCATATTTCCTTCAATTGGGCCAAGCTAGGCCCACCAGGCGCGCCTTGGTGGGTTGTGCCCTCCTCGTGGCTCTTCTGGCCCTCCCATGAAGCTTCGGGGGTCTCTTTTGTTCCAAAAAAATCGTGAAAAAGTTTCAACTCATTTGGAGAAATTTCATTTCTGCACAAAAACAACAACACGGTAGTTCTGCTAAAAACAGCGTCAGTCCGGGTTAGTCCATGCAAATTGTACCAAAACCATATGAAATTGTTGTATACATGGCATGAATACTTCATAAATTATAGATACGTTGGAGAAGTATCACAAAGTTAGTCTCATAAAACGCATTATGCCCTATATACATGAACAGACGGAGTACATGATACTAGCAAACACTCACCATTAGTAGTAGTTCATTGGTTGGTTTTGATTTTTGATTCAGTTGGTGTGCTGATATCATCCATTATTCGCTTGTGGTTGTTTCTAGAATAAAAAAAGGAGGTAGTACTTATTGTGGGAAAGGTGAAGTGATGGTTGCTTCGCCCGAGCAACTTATTACTATGGGAATATTGGAGTACCAGAGGATTCAACGAACAGAGAAATGATGGTTGCTTCGTCCGAGCAACTTACTGTGGCGAAGGTGGGGATCTGTGATTTTACTGCTCACTATTCATTATTACTACGGCACAATGGCTGGGGTGAATCTTTCCCTGAAGTTGTGCACTCAATATTGATGCATGGCAGGTGGATCCGGATGAAGGATGTCCCACATGTCGAGGAAATGAAGTTGAATTGTTTCTGGCATTGCTATATCCATCAGGATTTTTTTAGATGTACCCACAATTTTAATGAAATTGTATTGTGATGCTATGAAGGTTTCAACTTTGGTTCCCACAGGAAAAAAAGGTTTCAACTTAGGATTCATGTGTCCTCTTGCCTCAAAATTGTCCCGTTACAATATTCCATCAAATACAAACGAAACTACCATGCCTGCTAATGCATCTCAATGGTTCGCAGGTCAGTGCCAATATTCACATCACAACTGAAGACAAAGTTGTGACAAGGTGTACAAATAAAGAAAAATATATAATTGATCGATGTTGTTCATAGGTATGGCTCCATTTCCGGCACAGTGTTCATTGGTCGGCAGCTAGTTTCACCCAGCTCTGTAGCCAAAAAAGAGGTGTATGGAGGACATCACAATCCGATCATTTTGTGCAGCTCCACTAAAGTTGAGATGATCATCCATGTTTGCAAAGATATTCAGTCAGTGTGATTACAATAATAGTGGAACTAGGTGATGAAACATAACACACACAAATAGAAGGCGATCACCTCTACGATCTCTCTTTAGGACTAGATACTTGTTGGATAAGATTAGGCATGTAGTTGGATGAGGAGGATAGCGAAACCAATCTCCCTTTCTGCAGTCCCACAAATAGCTAAAAAAGATGCCCATGTGACATTTTGGCGGAACTGCACAAAACACTCTTAAGAAAAAAGTGATTTGTGCAGTTCACCAAAAGGTCGCATTAGCAACGAGGTTAAATGGATAGCCCTGTTTGCAAAAGGAGGTAGAAAGGAAACAATTATTGCCCAATAATACGAGCTGAAGACACATACGCCGACAAAAAAGAAGCATATTCCATGTAATAAGGGAAAGATAGCAGCATGGTGGTTTATCAAAAACGGTTTGAGGACGAGATTGCAAGATGGAAAGTACGCCGGCCGTGATACATTTTAAGCAAACAACTAAAGAAGATCCACATGCAGGGTTTTCCACATGCAGCAAAATGGGAAGATTGGCAGTGGAGCAAGGCCGGAGGAAGTTGTACTTGAGGGTCGTCGGGATGTAACTAGGAGGGCGCCGGTGGCCGAGATCTGCCCATACTGCGGCAGCGAGCAAGTGGCGAAGGACCTACCGCGCCGGAGCTTGGTCAGCGGGAACTACGGGTGCCGTAGATCGAGATGTGCTGCCTCAACACCATCGAACGGAGTAACGATGCACATCCTCCCTTTCCGTCAGTGGATGGTATGCGGTCGGATCATTGACCAACGGTGAGAGAGAGAGGCCACCGCTGCCTTGTGTGAGATGGTGTGACGAGAGACAAACCCCGGCAGGCACGCTCCATTGTATATAGTGGAGAGGATTTTTCTTTTTTCTCGACGACGATCGTTTTATATTATGTACGTGCCATTGAGGAATATAACTTTATTTAATACTAACGCGCCAAGTCAAACTTTGTTCCGTCTACGCGTGGTACACGACCCTCCTTCGAGAAAACAACTGCTACACACGTCAAATTATCACGTGGGCTGCCTTTTCGTACATAAATGAACTCCACCGTGTACCCACGCGGGTGTGGCTGGGAACAAGACGTGAGTACGTGCATCGTGCGTGCACCTCTTCTTTAGGTGCAGGTACATATGTGGGTGGGTGTGAGAGAGATGGTTTGTGGGAAAGAGAGGAAATGTGTCGATGATATCTCAAACAAAAAAATGTAACAATGCAATGTGTGTGAAACGGAGTCATGGATATATCATATATAGAGGGAGCGATCCACGAGAAGAGAGTGGAGGGATCATTGGCGTGAGTTATCGATAGAGTTGAAAGCAGGGATGAAGTGTGTGGGTGCACGAACGATAAAGAGTGCCATCGAATTTGTGTTTGCCCATGTCAAAGATACAGGGCGGCTGGCCTACTGGAATGTGAGAGGGCAGAGGTGTAGTTTTTCTCTGTGGCAGGGATACCTACCTACAACGTTCGGCTGTCGTTGTGTATGTGGGGAGGGGGCAGAGACCTAATTATAGAGAGGTAGATCGACTAGTATATGTGTGGAGAAGGAGAGAGACCTAGCTATGTATTGAGGGAGATCGATCGGTATCCATGCATATGTGTAGCACAGGAATATGGTTCGGAGAAAGACAAAGGTAGAGTGTCGGAGGGTTGGTGGTGGAGTTGCTTCTCACAAATTGTGGGAGAGGCCTGCTAGACAAACGGAGGGTACGAGTGCAATATCAATAAGAGAGGGTCGGGGATGTCTGCCTGTCTATGCACGTGCGTGTGAGAGACGGGTCGGGAGGTATGCAAGGATGATGAGGGGGACGATATGGCTGTGGTAAGCAGACGTAACTACATAGGAAGATCAATCGTCGTGTGTCCGAGAAAGGGAGAGACATAACTAGTGAGGTAAGTCTATCGGTGCGTGGGAAAAAATAATTATAGTCGACCTAGCTATATGTAGGGAGATCGGTACGTATACATGCAAGCATGTGTTAGAAGCAAATAATGTCCAGAGAGACAGACAGGTGGAGAGGGGTGCGGCTAGGAGGTGGTGCGAGAGGCGTACAATGTCGATGGGGGAGGAGTGTGCGAGTATGAGATCGATGAAAAGATGGGTGGGAGTGTGCACCTGCGTGGAACCGTATTGGACATAGGGGAGCATGGACGGTGAGAAGAGAAGAGGGGAAGTGTGTGTTTGTGGTAGGCACACCTGGCAAGAGAGGTATATCGACCAGTGTGTGCCGGAAAGAAGGAGCCGGAGGGATACACACATCATGGGTGAACGACCTAAAGAGAAAAAATGAATGTGCGTGATGGAGGGGACGCCGAGGGAGGGTGAGAGGAGGGCGGGCGTGTGCATGCACGATAGAAAGTTAGCGCTAGCTAGCTACAAAGAGAAGAGGATCATGAAGGTGTAAAAGACCAACAGAGATCATAATTCATTATAAAGAGTGGATTCGAATATTTGAAGAAGATATCATAATGTAGAACATTGATTATAATTTGGGATAATGTGTGGCTTTTGCAGCTGAGCGCTAAATACTTGTCATAATGTAGGGGGCGGGGCACTATAATTTGTGTGATAAACACAATGTATGTATGGAACATGGTTTAGATTATGAATATCTAGTTAGTACATCAAGTGTACTATTATTTGGTATCAACATCAAGTGTATTCAAAAAATTGAATTCGATTTCATATAGTACACATAGTTCATATCCATCTCTATAGTAATCATGTGGTGTGTTGTTAAGGTAATACACGAATGATGGTTGAAGTGGCAACAATCATGATTGTAGATTCTTATTCAAATCGAGAAACGAATTCAAATTTAGTTCGAATTGTAGCGGTAGTATAGACATCTGGAATGCACTAAAAATGTTGGTATGAGTAGGTTACATGCATTTTACAGCCAGCGAAAAAGTTTAATTGGACATAACATGGATTCATAGCTTTGAATAGCATTTGTACAGTCAAATGGGACAAGACTCTCTCTTTGTGTGGTGTGAATACTTTTATTTTTTTCATTTTTTTCATTGAGGGAAGTGTGAATTGATTTGGTATGCACAAGTACAATATTACATGTTAGGTTTGTCCCTAAAATTCAACCCACGCCTTGTTATATCCCGAAAATTCAGATATCGTGCTCCCAAAACTTGCGCCTTGCTATCCTGAAATTACAATGCGCGCGAAAACTCCCTTTAACTGCCAAATCCCGACACGTGAAATCCCCCTTCTAACCCTAAGCCGAAAGGGCCGCTAGTTAAAATCGGTGGGGGTAATTTTGTAACACACCCTACATTTTGGACAAGCGCTTCCCTAAGCATGGTCCCCCCTCCCATCGCCTCCTTTTCGCCATTCGAAATCCCAGGCCGCCATAACCTCTCTGCTCTAGCCGCGAAACCCCACCTTCCTCCGTCCGCCACCTCATCGCTGCCCAGCCAGAGCCTCTTCCCCGATGACGTCATCCACCGCAACAGCTGGACGTCCCTCATCCACCATCTTGGATGAGGGTCAGTCGTCGATCTCGTCGTCCCGCCGGTTCAGCTGCCCCATCCTCCACATACAAGGAGCTGCTCCAACGATCGCCTCTTCTATCACGACTGCTCCATCCCCACGGCGCCGCCTTAACCTGCTCAGCATCCTCACTGACTCCTCGGACGAAGCCAAGGCCTACTCGGCGCCACCAAATAGGTTGTACACTCATCGCATCGCACCTTCTCCTTAACTCGACCTCCCGGTGCCGACGGTGCTACATCCCGCACCCCCATGGCGCGGCTACCTCGAAGACGGCGCCGCGGGCGACATCTCCATGACGTCTCTCCCCTAGTGCGAGGCCCCTTCAGCGGCGGCGGCCATACCAGTCGGATCTGCTGCTGCTGCTCCGACTCTCGCTCGCTCGCTCGCTCTGCTGCTCTGCTCTCCCCCTCGCTCGTGTTGGTGCACCGCTCTCCCCCTCGCTTGTGCTGCTTCTCTGCTCTTGCTCTCGCTTGCGCTGTTGATGCTGGTACACGGGCTGGTGCAGCTATATGAGTTACTACTCCTCCAGGCGCTGCTACTCCGCCTGCTATCTATTATTGTGTTCGTCGTTGATCGCTTGCTGATTTAGATAACCGTTTCTCTACTACTGGTGCTCGAGCGGCCTAAACTACATGTGAAATGCCTCTCTCCTACCAATTCGTTTAGTTTCGACAGTAACATCCAGATTCCATAGTAAATTTTAGTTTCGACAGTTAAGTTCAGATTCAACAGTTTTTACCTCATCTGTTGTAGTCAGGTGTTTTTCGGTGATGTAAATTTTACATCTATCACCTTTTGGTAATGTATTTTACATCATCTATTAGAGATGCTATTAGAATCCCACTTGAGATTAACGATGTCTATCTTGTACTGCTTCAGTGTGACGCCCGGATAATTAAGCTACAGTAATCCCCATTAATGGTGCCATGTCATCATATTACTATTGATAATCCTCGCTTGATCCAAGTCTTAGATCAAACTCAAATTCAAATTAAAGACCAAAACTCAAATTTCTCAAACATGCAAAATAAAATGTTCAAAGTGTCGGAAATATTCCATAACTAATTATGGTGGTGAACCAACATTTTCATAAAGTGGTTTAGTGCACAAGATTAATTAAACAGTGGCTTTAACAATAAATAAAATGCCTTTTTTAAATTATAAAATAGCAAACTATTTTATTTGGGAGTAGAACCTTTCGTGGCAGAGGGTTAAACTAAAACATTAATTTAGGTGTTGGCCTCCTAGATTTTTAAACTAGGATAATATGAAAATTAAAATAATATAAATAAAATAGAAAAGATAAAAGTAGGATAAAAGAAAAAGAAGAAAACAACAGGACTCCCCTCCGTCATTGGGCCTCGGCCCAGCTGGACCGCTAGCCAGCCCAACCCCTGGCCTATAACCCGCTAACCCCCGAAAACCTAAATCCCCACCCCCACTACCCCCACTCCCAACGATCCCCTCCTTCCTCACATTCCCCTCCTAAACCAGATCGGGATCAGGTGGACTGCCCGGACCCCATCTTCACAGCCCGAACCTGCTATCGCTCCGAGCCCCCCTCGCCGGACCGCCGCGGTCCTCCTCGCGGCCTCGTCCCCTCTCCCTCGTGGCCCGACGCCTGCTTGACGCCGTGGACGTCGCCGCAACCTGCGAGTACTTTGGATGAGTACTCACGGTTGCTTTGCTACCGCTTTTCCCCCTTCCTTCTTCTTTTCGGTTGATGCAACCAGATGGTGGATCCCTGGAGCTAGATGCCATCGCTGACGGATACTACTACTTGGAGACCGCCGACGACCAGGAGTAGTTAGGAGGTCCCACGCAGGAGGCCTTGCCTCTTCGATCGTTGTTGTTTTTGTGTTTGCCTTCTTAAGGCATCCTTGTCTAACTTATGTCTGGACTCAGATATTGTTGCTTCCGCTGACCCTTGTGTATCGAGCTTGTGTATTCGAGCCCTCGAGTCCCGTGGCTTGTAATATGAAGCTTGTTTTATTTTAATTGGTGTCTAGAGTTGTGTTGTGATATCTTCCCGTGAGTCCCTGATCTTGATCGTACACATTTGCGTGTATGATTACTGTACGGTCGAGTCAGGGGCGTAACAAGTTGGTATCAGAGCCGACTGCCTGTAGGAACCCCCTTTCCAACTCCTTGGCCGAAGTTGAGTCTAGTCTTTGAAAAACTGTTTTACTAACATGGATGTGTGGCTTACAGGCCCACGTCGCCATTGGGTGGTATTAGGATCTTTTACTCCTCGTCTATACTCTGGGACTCTAACCTCTCTTCTATTCGGGTTAAATGATTTTTTCTAACTAAACATTAGGATCTCGTGATCACATCCACCCGGAGGTTTGTATTAACCCTTTCTCGAATTGAGGGCCAAGTTCTGCTTCATAATGGACACTAACTGCAGGATCCTCATATTGAGGGCACCCTGCGTCGGCACTTGCTTATCCCTCGTTCTAGAGGTTTTCACCGACGTTGATCTAGCCTTTGCTATGTTCTGTTGTGATATCCCTCCATCACGTGCATGTGTGCCGCCTAGTACGGTTGTGATGTTTCTCTTGTTCGAAACTCATATGAACAGCGTGTAATTGGCTCCGTATATGTATCGGTATGTCTTCAATGACTACTGCTTTGTACATATTGCGCCTTTGCTCATTGTTCGGGTTTCAGCATGAATGACTCCTTACGCTTGCTCCACCCCTTGCTAAACTACACCCTGTTGCATCTAAGAAGGATAGTTAGACCCGCTGATCGTGGCCGTGGTGGCGACAATCCACCACCTCCCGAATACATGGCCGGAATGATACAACAGTTTGATGTTGAACCGCCAGTTCATGATACGAGTCATGGCTCAGTTTCCGTACCCCAATATGAATCAGCAACTAGCTCGAGTAACTCTGCAAGACTTTGCACGTCGCAACCCTGTCATCCACCACAGCTCAAGTCAGCCCTTGATGCTGATGACTGGCTCTGTGACATCACTTTTGAGTTGGAGTCTGCTAATGTAGCCCCTGCCAACTATGTTACCTTCACACCTTACTACCTAAAAGGTCCCGCTGCTCAATGGTGGAACAGCCACATGCGTTCATTACCTGTTGGAACCGCCACCACTTGGTCGGAATTCCAAGTTGCATTCCGCGGGCCAATGTCAAACCACCTTGGTTAGTCGCAACGTCCCCATTGAAATTGAATGGTTGTAAACACATGCCGCTGCTATCATTTGCACCACTAAAACCGTCCATCTACCCCATCCTTCGAGTGAGAGAGTATGCTACCATGCTCATCTTGATCAAAATGCCGAAGCACGGATTTACTCCTTGAATGCATGAAACATTTCTCCTCTTGTGAGAACCGAAAACACTCCAGCCGTTTGTGAATTCCAGGATGTCTTTCCAAAAGAACTACCCAGTCCATGACCTTGAACTTGTTGCAGTTAAGTTTGCACTAAAGTTATGGCGACATTTCCTTTTGGTACTCATTGCGAGATCTTCACCGATCATTAAAGTCTGAAGTATCTGTTTACTCAATTATATCTGGATCTCCGTCAACAGCGATGTATGAAAAAAATTACAGACTATGACTACGGTATTTCTTATACCCCTGGTAGGGCTAATATCATGGTTGATGCCTTGAGTCGCAAGTCTTATTGCAAAACCACATGGCTTATAAAGCTCAACCCCTGCAAGATGATCTCACTTACAGAGAGCATCCAATCTGCATTCTCGTTCAAGCTGAACGTCGCGCCTGTTTGAGGGCTATCAAAACTCTAAAGTTCAGTGGTCAAATCCTTCTGAAGATAAAGCCACTTGGGAACTTGAGGATCGTCTCCGTGATGAATACCCCGGTTTGTTTCCGTCTACCTCCTAAATCTCGGGACGAGATTTCATGTAGTGGAGGAGAATTGTGACGCCCAGATAATTAAGCTACAGTAATCCCCATTAATGGTGCCATGTCATCATATTACTGTTGATAATCCTCGCTTGATCCAAGTCTTAGATCAAACTCAAATTCAATTTAAAGTCAAAGTGTGGGAAATATTCCATAACTAATTATGGTGGTGAACCAACATTTTTATAAAGTGTGTTAATGCACAAGATTAATTAAACAGTGGCTTTAACAATAAATTAAATGCCTTTTCTAAATTATAAAATAGTAAACTATTTTATTTGGGAGTAGAACCTTTCATGGCAGAGGGTTAAACTAAAACATTAATTTAGGTGTTGGCCTCCTAGATTTTTAAACTAGGATAATGTGAAAATGAAAATAATATAAATAAAACAGAAAAGATAGAAGGAGGATAAAAGAAAAAGAAGAAAACAATCGGACTCCCCTCCCTCACTAGGCCTCGGCCCAGCTGGACCGCTAGCCAGCCCAACCCCTGGCCTATAACCCCACTAACCCCCGAAACCCTAAATCCCCACCTCCACTACCCCCACTCCCAACGATCCCCTCCTTCCTCTCATTCCCCTCCTAAACCAGATCGGGATCGGCGGACTGCCCGGACCCCATCGTCACCGCCCGACCCTGCCGTCGCTCCGATCCCCCCTCGCCGGACCGCCGCGGTCCTCCTCGCGGCCCCGTCCCCTCTCCCTCGTGGCCCGACGCTTGCCTGACGTCGTGGACGTCGCCGCAACCTCACGCCGTCGCTGGATCTCGCCGGGCCCTGTTCGTGTCTTCCTCCCCAATGACTCCAACGAGCCCGCTGCCACCCCCCTACAGCTTCGCTGTCAGCCCCTCGCCGATTCCCCCTCCCCTCGTCTCCGTCGTAGAACGTGGCCGCCGCTCCATGTTGCGAATGCTGCCCGACCCATGCTCCCGTGCGTCCCCGCGCCGTTCTACGGTCGCCACGCCCTGGTCCGCCGTGGCCGCGCCGCCCCGCCCTTGCTCGCCGCCCGCGTCGCGCGTGGCCGCCGGACCGCGCGTCCCTGGCCACGCCGACCGCCCCGACCAGCCGCGGCCGCACCGCCGCTCACCGCGCCGAGACCGCCCTGGCCGCCCCCCTCGCGCACCACCTCGTCGGCGCTACAGCTGCAATGTCGTGCCCGGCGCCCGCGCCCGCGCCCGCTAGCAACCCCCGCCCGGTTGGCTCCTTGGGCCAATGACAGCCGGCCCCACGCCCTGGAAAAGAAAACCAAAAAAAGATTTAAAAAATAATAATAATAGAAAATAGTTAATTAATTAATTAACTTTATTAATCCTGCTCAGTTAGCTAATTAAGTTCAATTAACCTACTAATTAAACTAGGTTAAAATGGTGGTTAGATAAATGTGTGCATGACAGGAGGACCCCACCCCTTGACTGGTCAACTGGGACCCCCTGGCCCACCTGTCAGCCTCTGGTACACTCCTGTGTACGTAGAGTTGGGTACCCATAGCATTTTAATCTTTATTCTCGAATTAAAGTTAATTTCAGAATATTATTAAAACTTTGAAAAATCATATAAATTAATTTGTAACTCGGATGAAAAAGTTTTATATATGAAAGTTGCTCAGAACGACGAGTTGAATCGGAATACGCTCCCTGTTCATCTGTCATATGCCCCTAGCATAGCGAACATCGAACTTTTCCCCTTCGGTTCATTTGTCCAAAAATTCTTAACTTCGGGAAAACTTTCCGGATGTTATCCCCTTCGCCGGTATCGTGTATCACCGCGTTAGAACACCCCTAGCGCTGCTTATTGTCTTGTCATGCATCTGTTTGCTTGTATTTACTGTTTCTTCCCCCTTTCTCTCCGGTAGACCTCGAGACCGCTGCTGATGCCCCTGTGATCGACTACGTCGACGACGAACCTTCTTCCCTTTTAGCGGAGCTTCCAGGCAAGCCCCCCCTTTGATCATCCCGATATCGCCCATTCCATTCTCTCATGCTTGCATTAGATTTTGCTACTGTTATTGTTTGCTCCTATTCTGATGCATATCCTGTTTTTGTAACCTATTGTTGTACCTTACCTGCTTATCCTAAACTGCTTAGTATAGAGGCATGTTTGCTAATGAGTTTAAGTTCACCTTTAACTCTAGACATATAATCACCCAAGTGTTCAATCATATAAGCATTGCGTTTCAGTTGTCTACCAAAATAAGCATTAAAATCTTCTTGCTTAACTATGAAGTTATCAAACTCATCCAAACATTGGCTAGCAAACTTAGCAGGAGGGATTTCAGCTTTATCATATCTATAGAAAGAGTTTACCTTTACTACCTGTGTCGGGTTATCAAGAGAATGCGTTTCTTCAATAGGTGATGAATTAAGACCATGTATTTCTTCAACACGAGGTAAATTCTTAACATCATCAACTTTTATACCTTTTTGTTTCATAGATTTCTTTGCCTCTTGCATATCTTCAGGACTGAGAAATAGAATACCCCTTTTCTCGGAGTTGGCTTAGGAGTTGGTTCAGGAAGTGTCTAATTATTTACATTGGTCAACATATTATTCAATAGAATTTCAGCTTGATCAACAGTTCTTTTCCTGAAAACACAACCAGCACAACTATCCAGGTGGTCTCTGGAAGCATCGGTTAGTCCATTATAAAAGATATTAAGTATTTCATTTTTCTTGAGAGGATGATCAGGCAACGCATTAAGTAATTGGAGAAGCCTCCCCCAAGCTTGTGGGAGACTCTCTTCTTCAATTTGCACAAAATTATATATTTCCCTTAAAGCAGCTTGTTTCTTATGAGCAGAGAAATATTTAGCAGAGAAGTAATAAATCATATCCTGGGGACTATGCACACAACCAGGATCAAGAAAATTAAACCATATCTTAGCATCACACTTTAATGAGAACGGAAATAATTTAAGGATATAATAGTAGCGAGTTTTCTCATCATTAGTGAACAGGGTGGCTATATCATTTAACTTAGTAAGATGTGCCACAATAGTTTAAGATTCATAGCCATAGAAAGGATCAAATTCAACCAAAGTAATTATCTCAGTATCAACAGAGAAATCATAATCCTTATCAGTAACAAAGATAGGTGAACTAGCATAAGCAGAATCATATTTCATTCTAGCATTCAGAGATTTTTCTTTCAGCTTAACTAATAATTTCTTAAGATCACTTCTATCATTGCAAGCAAGAAAATCTCTAGTAGTGTCTTCATCCATAACATAACCCTCAGGCACAACAGGCAATTCATATCTAGGGGGAGAATCTTCATCATCACTTTCATCAATATTATTAGTTTCAATAATTTTATTCTCTCTAGCCCTAGCAAGTTGTTCATCAAGAAATTCACCTAGTGGCACAGCAGTATCAAACATAGAAGTAGTTTCACCATAAGTATCATGCATAGCAGAAGTGGAATCATCAATAACATGCGACATATCAGAATTAATAGCAGAAGCAGGTTTAGGTGTCGCAAGCTTACTCAAAACAGAAGGTGAATCAAGTACAAAGCTAGATGGCAGTTCCTTACCTCCCCTCGTAGTTGAGCGAAAAATCTTATTTCTTTCATCTTTCAAGTTCCTCATAGTGACCAGCAGATATAAAACCCAAGTGACTCAAAGAATAGAGCTATGCTCCCCAACAACGGCGCCAGAAAAAAGTCTTTATAACCCACAAGTATAGGGGATCGCAATAGTTTTCGAGGGTAGAGTATTCAACTCAAATTTATTTATTCGATACAAGGGGAGCCAAAGAATATTCTCAAGTATTAACAGTTGAATTTTCAATTCAACCACACCTGGATAACTTAATATCTGCAGCAAAGTATTTAGTAGCAAAGTAGTATGCAAGTAACCGTAACGGTGGCAAAAGTAACAGTAGCAGTTTTATAGTGATTGTAACAGTGGCAACGGTAAAGTAACTAAGCGAAGAACAATATGTGAAAAGCTCGTAGGCATTGGATCGGTGATGGAGAATTATGCCGGATGCGATTATTCATGCAACAGTTATAACATAGGGTGACATAGAACTAACTCCAATTCATCAATGTAATGTAGGCATGTATTCCGAATATAGTCATACATGCTTATGGAAAAGAACTTGCATGACATCTTTTGTCCTACCCTCCCGTGGCAGCGGGGTCCTATTGGAAACTAAGGGATATTAAGGCCTCCTTTTAATAGAGTACCGGACCAAAGCATTAACACATAGTGAATACATGAACTCCTCAAACTACGGTCATCACCGTGAGTGGTCCTGATTATTGTCACTTCAGGGTTGCCGGATCATAACATATAGTAGGTGAGTGATGACTTGCAAGATAGGATCAAGAACTCACATATATTCATGAAAACATAATAGGTTCAGATCCGAAATCATGGCACTATGGCCCTAGTGACAAGCATTAAGCATAGCAAAGTCATAACAACATCAATCTCAGAACATAGTGGATACTAGGGATCAAACCCTAACAAAACTAACTCGATTACATGATAAATCTCATCCAACCCATCACCGTCCAGCAATCCTATGATGGAATTTCTCACGCACGGAGGTGAGCATCATGAAATTGGTGATGAAGGATGGTTGATGATGACGACAGCGACGGATTCCCCTCTCCGGAGCCCCGAACGGACTCCAGATCAGCCCTCCCGAAAGAGTTGAGGGCTTGGCGGCGGCTCCATATCGTAAAACGCGATGAATCTTTCTCCCTGATTTTTTCTCCCCGAACGTGAACATATAGAGTTGGAGTTGAGGTCGGTGGAGCACCAGGGGGCCCACGAGACAGGGGGCGTGCCCAGGGGGGCAGGCGTGCCTCCCACCCTCCTGGATAGGGTGTGAGCCCCCTGGTCTTGATTCTTTCGCCAGTATTTTTTGTATATTCCAAAATAATTCTCCGTTGATTTCCTGGTCATTCCGAGAACTTTTATTTCTGCACAAAAATAACACCATGACAATTCTGCTGAAAACAGCGTCAGTCCGGGTTAGTTCCATTCAAATCATGCAAGTTAGAGTCCAAAACAAGGGCAAAAGTGTTTGGAAAAGTAGATACGACGGAGACGTATCTAACACGTGCTGGAAACGGCCGACAGACTAATGGGCCGTTAATGGGTATAAAGCGATACAGTGTTCATTATGGGCCAGTTTCACCGTGGCAACCCGGCTCAGAGAGACCGGAACGCCCTGTATTCCAGCCAAGAGATCGAGGAGGAGTCTCTGGAATACGACACTGCTTGACGTAGAACAAATCAACTCTTATTACAAAGGATAATGATAAAAGGGTCTGATGTTACAAAGGATCACCTCAGCACGGCGACACTACACCTACGATACTACACTTGCTCTATGCTAGCAGCGGAACAACTCGTAGTAGCGGAACAACGATGAAGGTGGTGAACTCCACACTGTAGGGACTCTGGCTGGGACATGATCTAGCTCGCACACATGGTAACCTCGATAAGCAAAGCAATCAATCACGACATCAGCTGCAATCTGTCATGACATGCCAGGTCAGTACATTGAATGTACTTGCAAGCTCACAACAACCAAAAGCATCAAGGCAAGACAACAACATAGAAGTTAACAGGTTAATTAAATCACAACTACCATGATGCGAAAACAACTACTAAGCATCATATGAAACTACTACAATACTGATTAACCAACATCTCAATCTCAACAACTATCTCACTCTTGGCTATCCGGCCAAGCAATATACCATCTCAATCACCTCGTGATCCACCTGATCACCTCGTGTTCAAAACCTCACATGATCACCTCGTGATCAACACATCCACATGATCACCTCGTGACCACATCACCAACTGAATGATCGTCCTCGAGATCATATCAACATCAACCTCAACATCCTGCAAACTATTACTACTCACAATATCAACATATAAATCACCTATAAGTCATTCCGTCAAGTGAGTGTTGATCGAACGGTGTGACCTAGTACGAACAGTGCCCATAACCGAGGATACGACTATCGATAGATTAAACACACACTCTTTGCAGAGGTTAGCACACTGTACCCACACCACGGAACCCATGGCCTCGCACTCCCATTCGGGTGGACCAACGACGTTCCGACAAAACCGATCTACTGCCATGACACTCTCCCAGCCACTCTGACAAACTCCCATCTGGGCTAAGTCATGGGTGGCTCCGATGTCTACCAAAGACATCCAACGGCCACCGTCGTGGGAAAACAAAAAACGGTCCCAAACGGGGACAAGAGATCTCAATACCAACCACGGGCACACAAGGTTATGTCTGCTTACACGGCCATGGTACCGCACGCCCATAACCTTCCCTAGTTGGAGGCACCGGCGAGAGACACGACAATAACATCTCATTAGGTGAAATGATCGATATAGTTGACTATAGGGGGAGTGAATAGGCAACTAAATTTTTTTAGACTTTTCTTTCTCAAATTAAACTTTGCATCAAAGTAGGTTGTCTGGATATGCAACTAGGTGAGAAACCTACATGATGCAACAACAACAAGCACACAAGCAAGCAAGAGATGCACCACAATATAAGCTTGCACAAGTAAAGGTATGAAATAACCAAGTGTGGAGCCGATGAAGACGAGGATGTGTTACCAAAGTTCCTTCCCATTGAGGAGAAGTACGTCTCTGTTGGAGCGGTGTGGAGGCACAATGCTCCCCAAGAAGCCACTAGGGCCACCGTATTCTCCTCACGCCCTCACACAATGTGAGATGCCGTGATTCCACTATTGGTTCCCTTGGAGGCAGTGACCGAACCTTTACAAACAAGGTTGGGGCAATCTCCACAACTTAATTGGAGGCTCCCAAAGACACCACGGAGCTTCACCACAATGGACTATGGCTCCGAGGTGACCTCAATCATCTAGGGTGCTCAAACACCCAAGAGTAACAAGATCCGCAAGGGATTTGTCGGGGGAATCAAATTTCTCTTGGTGGAAGTGTAGATTCGGGCCTTCTCAACCAATCCCTAGAAAATCAACAAGTTTGATTGGCTAGGGAGAGAGATTGGGCGAAAATGGAGCTTGGAGCAACAATGGAGTTTGGGGATGGAAGAGGTGAGTCTTCTTGGAGAAGAAGACCCCTTTATATAGTGGGGGACACATCCAACCGTTATGCAGCCCGCAACCCGCATCTGGGCGGTACTACCGTTGCTGGAGCAGTAGTACCGCTGCCACGGCGGCACTACCACTGAGGGAGTCCTGGATTAGGGGGTATCCGGACAGCCGGACTATATCCTTTGGCCGGACTATTGGACTATGAAGATATAAGATTGAAGACTTCGTCTCCTGTCCGGATGGGACCCTCCTTGGCGTGGAAGGCAAGCTTGGTGATACGAATATGTAGATTTCCTCCCTTATAACCGACTCTATGTAACCCTAGCCCCCTCCCGTGTCTATATAAACCGGAGGGTTTAGTCCGTAGGACAACAACAATCATACCATAGGCTAGCTTCTAGGGTTTAGCCTCTATGATCTCGTGGTAGATCAACTCTTGTACTACTCATATCATCAAGATCAATCAAGCAGGAAGTAGGGTATTACCTCCATCGAGAGGGCCCAAACCTGGGGAAACATCGTGTCCCCTGCCTCCTGTTACCATCCTCCTTAGACGCACAGTTTGGGACCCCCTACCCGAGATCCGCCGGTTTTGACACCGACATTGGTGCTTTCATTGAGAGTTCCACTGTGCCATCGCCGTAAGGCTTGATGGCCCCTTCGATCATCGGTAACGATGCGGTCCAAGGTGAGGTCTTCCTCCCTAGACAGATCTTTGTATTCGGCGGCTTCGCACTGCGGGCCAACTCGTTTGGCCATCTGGAGCAGATCGAGAGCTATGCCCCTGGCCACCAGGTCACGTTCGGAAACTTGAATTACACTGCCGATATCCGCGGAGACTTGATCTTCGACGGACTCGGTCCCATGCCAGGTGTGCCACACGATCACGACAGGCATGATATAGCTCTGCCGTCGGACAGTGTTCAGGAAATCACACCAGCAACTACTCCGGCCTTTAATCCGGAACAGATTGCGCCATCCGAGGACGGGCGGATAGACCCTGCCTTGGAGGCCGCACCCTCTACGGCAATAGAGCCGAACACTTACATTACCCTTCACGAGAGCCGTGACGCCGAACCGCTGGACTCGTCTCCGGCCACTGACTCCGAACCGCCTGCGCCCGTACCTATCGAATCCGATTGGGCGCCGATCATGGAGTTCACCTCCGCGGATATCTTTCAGCACTCGCCCTTCGGCGATGTGCTAAACTCGTTAAAGTCTCTCTCCTTGTTAGGAGAACCTTGGCCGAACTATGTCCGGCCAGAATGGGATGCGGATGACAAACAAATTCATTCCCCACCCACCACCCACTTAGTAGCCACTGTCGACGATTTAACCAACATGCTCGACTTCGACTCCGAAGACATCGATGGTATGGACAACGATGAAGGAGACAAACAGGAACCACTGCCCACGGGGCACTGGACCGCCACCTCATCATATGATATATACATGGTGGATACACCCAAAGAAGGCAATGGCGAAAAGACAGTGGAGGATGACCCCTCCAAGAAGCAACCCAAGCGGCGACGTCAGCGGCGCCGCTCTAAGTCTCGCCACAGCAAAAGCGGTGATACCGGCACATGAGACAATAGTACTCCGGGCAGTGCAGAAAACGATGACAATCCCCTCCAGCAAGATTTAGGGCCGGAGGATGAACAAGCCAACTCTCCTGAGCGAGTGGCAGAGGGAGAGGTGGAGGATGACAATGATATGCCTCTCTCCGAAGACAAAGTGAGCCTCGACGACGAAGAATTCGTCGTGCCTAAGGATCCCGTCGAACAGCAGCGCTTTATGCGCCAGCTTATAGCCACAACAAATAGCCTGAAGAAAAAGCAACAACAGCTTAGAGCTGATGAGGATTTGCTAGCAGACAGATGGACTGAAGTCCTTGTGGCCGAGGAATATGAACTCGAACGCCCTTCCAAGGGTTAGCCAAAGCGCAGGTTGCTACCCCGACTTGAGGAGGAAGCATTGAAACCCACATCACCAGCGTATGATGCGGCTGATCGGCCACCTCGTGGCGGAGATAGAGAGGCACTCCAGCCTGAAAATCAGCCTGCACCCCGCTGCCATTCAAACAAAAACACCAAGACACCGGGAAACACGCGAGACCTGCGAGACGTATTGGAAGACAGGGCAAAACATGCAAGATCGATCTACGGATCACGAGGGCACGCCCCTACGCGGGACGATGACCGCCCCACCAGATACAGTAAAAGCAAATCCGACCGGGCCGAATACAGCAGGCAAGACCCATACGAGCTGCGTCGCGATATAGCCCAACGCAGAGGCGCGACACACCCCCTATGCTTCACTGACGAAGTAATGGAGCATGAATTCCTCCTCCACACCCACATAAATATCGAATCATACGATGGTACAACAGATCCCGCGGTATGGATCGATGACTTCCTCCTCCACATCCACATTGCCCGCGGTGATGATCTACATGCCATCAAGTACCTCCTGTTAAAACTTAAAGGACCAGCTCGGCATTGGCTGAATAGTTTGCCAGCATACTCCGTGGGTTGTTGGGAGGATCTGGAAGACGCATTCCTTGACAACTTCCAGGGTACTTATGTGCGACCACCAGATGCCGATGACTTGAGCCACATAATTCAGCAGCCAGGGGAATCGGCCAGGCAATTCTGGACACGGTTCCTAACCAAGAAAAATCAAATTGTTGAATGTCCGGATGCAGAGGCCTTAGAGGCATTTAAGCATAACATCCGTGACGAGTGGCTTGCAGGGCACCTCGGCCAGGAAAAGCCAAAGTCTATGGCAGCCCTCATGACACTCATGACCCACTTTTGCACGCGAGAGGATAGCTGGCTGGCTTGCAGTAACAACATATCAACAAACCTTGGCACTTCGGATACCAAGGACAGTAACGGCAGGCCACTCGCAGCAAACACAAGCGCCGCAACAACGGCGATAACGACGAGGATACGGCAGTCCATGCCGGATTCAGAGGCTCTAAACCCGGTCAGCGGAAAAAGCCATTCAAAAGAAGCACTCCGGGCCCGTCCAGTTTGGACCGCATACTCGATCATTCGTGTCAAATACACGGCACCCCCGATAAGCCAGCCAATCACACCAACAGAGAATCCTGGGTGTTCAAGCAGGCCGGCAAGCTAAACACCGAAAACAAGGATAAGGGGATGCACAACGATGATGAGGAGGAGCCACGACCGCCGAACACAGGAGGACAGAAGAGGTTCCCCCCGCAAGTGAGGACGGTGAACATGATATACGCAACCCACATCCCCAAGAGGGAACGGAAGCGTGCACTAAGGGACGTATATGTGATAGAGCCCGTCGCCCCAAAGTTCAACCCATGGTCCTCTTGTCCGATCACCTTCGATCGCAGGGACCACCCCACTAGTATCCATCATGGCGGATCTGCCGCATTGGTCTTAGACCTCATCATTTACAGATTTCACCTCACTCGAGTCCTTACGGACGGCGGCAGCAGCCTGAACCTGCTCTACCAGGATATAGTGCGCAAAATGGGTATAGACCCCTCGAGGATCAAAGCCACAAAACGACCTTTAAAGGCGTCATCCCAGGTGTAGAGGCCCATTGTACGGGCTCAATCACACTGGAAGTGGTCTTTGGATCTCCGGACAACTTCCGAAGCGAGGAGTTAATCTTCGATATCGTCCCGTTCCGCGGCGGCTACCACGCACTGCTCGGGCGAACCGCATTTGCAAGATTCAATGCGGTACCGCACTACAGATACCTCAAAATCAAGATGCCAGGACCTAGGGGGGTCATCACAGTCAATGGAAACACAGAGCGCTCGCTCCGTCCGGAGGAGCACACTGCGGCCCTCGCCGCGGAGGCACAAAGCAGCCTTTTAAGGCAGTCCACCAGTTCGGTGATAAAGCCCCCGGACACCGTCAAGCGCGTCTGGAGTAACCTGCAACAGGATCGCCTGGCACGTTCAGAGCTCGCCTAGCAATTCGGCCCCCGCCCAAGTCTCAGTCGAACGGCAAAATTCGTGCAGCGCATACATAATTACGCATTGAAAATACCATAGGTGTAGGCGGGGGCACGATCATGGCACGCCCCACAATGCGGCTCAACCGCACTAGGGGATTACTACCTTTGTCATTCTCTCCCTTTCAGGACTTTACTCTCTGGAAGGCCAATCCGGCAGTACGATTGCCGGACACATGATACAACATACAAGGAGGCAGGAAGCTACGTCGTACAATGGAATCCCCAGGTGGTCTCTGATAACGAAATACCTACTTTAAGATACCAGTCCGCAGCTTGCCCTCGGATGGGACATGTCAAATAGTCTTATTTTTTGCTTACTGCACTACTTGTATCAGCATGCTTCGACGCATTTCTCGAATAAACAATGCATAGCACTAGTCTATTATCGCATTCTATATTCTTATATATATATATATATATATATATATATATATATATATATATATATATATACATATATATATATATGTTCATTTATGACATTTAGCACCCGTACACTCTGGTACGTCCAGTACGCCAGGGGCTTCCGTATACCCCATAATACGGCATGAGAAGTCCGAACACTTTCGACAGTGCGGCACCCCAAAGTTATAGCACTATATGCATCAGCTCCGAATCATGTCTTGGGTAAATAGTTGGGTTTGCCTGGCTCCCATGTTTTGCTACCTCTATATCGGCTAAGGTAGCACTGGGAGAACTACTGCGATTGTGCCCCGGTTCTTCCGGACGAGCACCTTAGTAGAGAAAGCTAAAACTGACTGTCATGTTAAGGCGAGAGCTGGTCGCTGTTCGAGAGGTCTCAAGTTCCTAAATACTTTTTCTGCTTCGGGCGATGATGAGGACATCAATACCATTGTTACACCCACAACCCCTACTGTTACATATAATGGACCAATTACTAGAGCTCGCGCATGTCAATTAAATTACCAGGTACTTTCTTTCTTGTTAATGATTCTAATGTTCATGAGAATATGATGCTGCCTAAATTGGATACATTTGTTTTGCTTACAAATGAAGGGCCTAGCTTGGAGAAGTATGAACATTGGAGCAAGAACAAGCATGGAGTTGATGCCATGCACAAGGGGAACAAGAACGGAGTTACAAGTGATGATTTCAGGACTTTGAAGCCACCATAAGGAGTGAATGAAGCCTTGGACAAAATATACAAGATGCCACTTCATAAATTTCTTCCAGAGGCCATTCTAGGTGCTGCGTCACCTTATTATTGGGCCAGGCCCATGTAATTTTGAAATACATAAGTATAGGCTGTTTTTAGAGTCCGTATGTGTGGGGAAACAAGAGATATGGTTGGTTTCGGACCCCTTCCCCAAGGGCCACGAAATTTCCCCCTCTTCCTCCATATATACAGCCCTTAGGGCACCGTTTAGACTTTGGATTTTGTTTATATTAAAAGTTTGCCATAGCTGCAACTTCGCGTACTTCGTTTGTGTTCAATGACCAGACAAAGGCGTCAGAGATCCCCACCTTGATCAATAAAGCTTTCCTCTTATATTCGCAATATCCAGATTGCAATCTTAGTTTCTTGCTTGTTCTTCGTTTGCCTGTAGGAAATAGACCTTCGTGGTTAGGTTGATCGTGCTCCGGTGTGGTCAATAACCTCTCGGAGTTGGTTTAGCGATTCCTAAGGCGCGACGTCCTCGTACGTTCGTAGTCGGATCGTCAAAGTCGACTTCCTCCAAAACGATAGCCACAATCTCATCGAAAGATGGGACACCTTTGCCTCTATCAAGTGGTATCAGATTTCCAGGTTGCTCGGTGAGATTTTACAGTTTTTCGTAGTTTAGATCGAGTCTGTTCTTCATACCTATAGTCCACGAAAAAGCAAAAAAAAATTAGGGTTAGTTCATCCCATCCGAACCAATCTGAGCCTTTGCATAATCTTTTCTGTATTTTCTTTGTTGAATTTGCGGTTGCATCGTCGTGTCAAGTTGCTGGTCTTAGCGTCTAGTCCTTTAGAGTTTCGCGTTCTGTTCATAGGATGTCACGTCGCCGCTGCCATATATCACCACCGCATCATCATCATCACCGCTGCCATATACCACCACCACATATTCACCGCCAATCCGAGTCCATATACGCCACCACATATCCGCCGCCATCACGCCAATCCGAGTCCACCTGCAACATATAGCCGCCACCAGTCCGAGTTCCACTAGATTCATCTCCGCCAACAGTCCAAGTTCCACCAGATTCATCTCCGCCACCAGTCCTATTCCGAGTCCAGTATTTTGTTACTCTGTTTTGGATTTCCAGATCACGCCATACTCCGTGTCGTGACAGAGAAGGACTCCCCAACATCCGTGCTACCCGCAGTAGAAAAATAGTTTCAGTTTCAGAAAAAAAAACTAAGTCTGGAAAATTCTGGCTAGGCAGTTTTTAGACCATATGTAGACTTTTTCGAAAAAAATTTGTTGCGGAGCGAAAAAAAAGAGGAAAAAAAGTGAAAAAAAAATAAAAAAAATTCAGAGTGTGCTCCTCCCTTGTTTACGTGCAGCGCCGTGATTTTGTTAGTGTTCTAGGCTCACGTCTCTAGTACGGTCTAGCCTAGGACCAGCACAGTACCGTCGTTGAGCATTTATTCAACTTTGCATCTCTGAATTGATTATTGCTGACCCTTTTTGCTACCATATTATAAGCCTTCCTAGCTCCACATACATCTACGCCGTGCGTTTGACTCTCCCTGGTAATCGCTCTATCCAAGCTTTGAGAGTTTTGACTACGACGGTTGCCGATCACCGCCTGCTGCTGGGTAAGAACTGGTAAGCATTTGAGATTTGCTTGACGGATTTGTGACTGTCCACCACACCACCACCACCAATTCCTAGTAGTCTGTAGAATCATATTCTTGTGTGTTTCTATTGCTGCTAATCATGGCAGGATCACAAGCCGACGAGACTGACTGGGAGAACATGACAAACAAAGAGTTACATGATAAGTTTCAGCAAATGATGAGTGGACAGGTGGAATATGTGCTAAATAGATTTGAAGAGGCCATGGAGAAGATAGGTGGCATTGAGAAGGCGTTCGGAACAAAGCTCGATAACAAGTTTAATGAATTGCTCGCGTGTCTTCTTCCACCACCACCACCGGCTGCACCTAACGCACCTCTACAACAACAACAATGACTACCTCTACGTCGCGAAACAGCCCTCCGCCGAGCGAGGCGTGTCCCTCTTTAGCCTGGCCAAGCTGCTGGTGCTGCCGTTGATACTTCTGTGGCTCCTGCTGCTGATGTGGAGGAGGATGATTATGTGGGAGATTACGAGGATGAGGTTGATCAACATCAGAACTACGTGCAACCACCAGCACCACAACCACCAGGTCGTCCACATGCAAATAATGGCAATGTTAGGGCTCCCCCTCAGGTACGAGATCATGACCATCTCCCTAAACTGAAATTGAATATTCCACCATTTGAGGGTAGATATGCTCCTGATATATATCTTACTTGGGAGTTAGAAACTGAACAACGATTTACATGTTTACAATATCCTGAGGAGAGACGTGTTCCTGCTGCTATTTGTGCTTTCACTAGCTTTGCATGCGTTTGGTGGTCTGAACATTGTAGATTATACCCTGTTCCAGCTACTTGGGCTGCTTTGAAAACTGCTATGCGTACTCGTTGGGTTCCACCATATCATCAACATGAATTACTTCAAAAATTGCAGCGCCTAAGACAAGGAAAAAATTCAGTAGAAGAATATTATCAGGAATTACAAACTAGCTTGATTAGATGTGGTATTGTTGAGGAGAATGAAGCTATGCTTGCATGTTTTCTGGATGGATTAAACAGAGAGATTCAGACCATTCTAGACTATAAGGATTATAATAATATCACTCGTTTATTCCATCTTGCTTGTAAAGCTGAACGTGAAGTGCAGGATCGACAGGCATTGGCGCGAACTAACTTTTCTGCAGGTCGACCTTCATCATGGACACCACATGCATCATCTACTTCCACACGTTCTGCTACACCGGCACCTCCGTCAGCTGCCACCTCCAACCGTGATACAATAAAGCAGGCACAATCACCACTATCTGCCAAGAGCCCAACTTCTGGGCCTGCAAAGAGCTCTTCTTCATCCATGGCATCAAAAGGGCAAACACATGATATTATTTGTCGACGTTGCAAGGGTGGAGGTCATTATGCAAGAGAATGCCCATCTAAGCGTGTGATGATTGTTACTGAGGATGGTGGGTATGAGTCCGCTAGTGACTAGGATGAGGAGACTTTGGCTCTTATTACACATGAAGAACATGGTGGAGATGATTCTGATCATGAGACGCAATACATGGCTGCTGAAGATGCTGACAGGTATGAATGTTTAGTTGCTCAACGTGTTTTGAGTGTGGAGGTCACGCAAGCTGAGAAAAATCAGAGGCATAATTTGTTCCATACAAAGGGAGTTGTGAAGGAACGTTCTGTTCGCGTCATCATAGATGGAGGGAGCTTCAACAACTTGGCTAGCATGGAGATGGTGGAGAAGCTATCTCTCACCACAAGACCACATCCACATCCTTACTACATCCAATGGTTCAACAACAACGGCAAGGTTAAGGTAACACGTATTGTTCGGGTGCATTTTAGTATCTCTACATATGCTGATTATGTTGATTGTGACGTGGTACCTATGCAAGCATGTTCCTTATTACTTGGTAGACCACGACAATTTGATAAAAATTCTGTACACCATGGTAGAAACAATCAGTATACTCTTGTTCATAAGGATACAAATATTACTTTGCTTCCTATGACTCCTGATTCCATTTTGAAAGATGATATTCATAGAGCTAATAAAGCAAAACAGGAGAAAAATAAGAGTGAAAATCAGATCGTGGCAAAAGAATTTGAGCAACAAATGAAGCCTAATAATAAACCATCTAGTGTTGCTTATGAAATTAAATTGAAAAGTGCATGTTTACTTGCCACCAAATCTGATATTGATGAGCTAGTTTTTGCGAATCTGTTTGCTATGCTTTTGTGTGCAAAGAGGCATTATTTTCATTCGAGGACGTGCCTTCCTCTTTGCCCCCTGCTGTCACTAACATTTTGCAGGAGTTCGCTGACGTCTTCCCACAAGACGTGCCACCGGGATTACCACCTATTTGAGGGATTGAGCATCAAATTGACTTAATTCCCGGTGCATCGCTACCCAACCGTGCACCATACCGTACCAATCCAGAGGAGACGAAGGAGATTATGCGTCAAGTACAGGAGTTGCTCGACAAAGGTTATATTCGCGAATCCCTTAGTCCTTGTGTTGTTCCTATTATTCTAGTGCCGAAAAAGGATGGTACGTCACGTATGTGTGTTGATTGTAGAGGCATTAATAATATTACTATTCGTTATCGTCATCCTATTCCTAGGCTAGATGATATGCTTGATGAATTGAGTGGCTCTACAATATTCTCCAAAGTTGATTTGCGTAGTGCATACCATCAAATTTGTATGAAATTGGGAGATGAATAGAAACAACATTTAAAACTAGGTTTGGTTTATATGAGTGGTTAGTCATGCCTTTTGGGTTAACTAATGCACCTAGTACTTTCATGAGACTAATGAACGGAGTTTTATGTGCTTTCATTGGACGATTTGTGGTAGTCTATTTTGATGATATACTGATTTATAGCAAATCTTTGGAAGAACATTTGGAACATTTACGTGCTGTTTTTATTGCTCTACGTGATGCAAGTTTGTTTGGTAACCTTGGGAAGTGCACCTTTTGCACCGACCGAGTATATTTTCTTGTCTATGTTGTTACTCCACAGGGAATTGAAGTTGATAAAGCCAAGATTGAAGCTATTGAGAATTGGCCGCATCCCAAAACGGTCACACAAGTGAGGAGTTTTCTTAGACTCGCTGGTTTCTATAGGCGTTTTGTGAGGGATTTTAGCACCATTGCTGCACCTCTCAATGTGCTTACAAAGAAGGATGTGCCTTTTGTTTGGGGTACCGCACAGGAAGAAGCCTTCACGGTATTAAAAGATAAGTTGACACATGCTCCTTTACTCCAACTTCCTGATTTTAATAAGACTTTTGAGCTTGAATGTGATGCTAGTGGAATTGGATTAGGAGGTGTGTTATTACAAGATGGCAAACCTGTTGCATACTTTTCTGAAAAACTGAGTGGGCCTAGTCTGAACTATTCTACTTATGATAAAGAATTATATGCTCTTGTTCGGACTTTAGAGACATGGCAACATTACTTATGGCCCAAAGAATTTGTTATATATTCTGATCATGAATCTTTGAAACATATTAAAAGTCAAGCTAAACTGAATCATAGACATGCTAAATGGGTTGAATTCATTGAGACTTTCCCTTATGTCATTAAACACAAGAAGGGTAAAGAAAATGTTATTGTTGATGCTTTGTCTCGTCGCTATACTATGCTTTCACAACTTGACTTCAAAATATTTGGTTTGGAGACCATCAAAGATCAATATATGCATGATGCTGATTTTAAAGATGTAATGCAGAATTGCAAAGAAGGAAGAACATGGAACAAGTTCATTATTAATGATGGCTTTGTGTTTCGTGCTAACAAGCTATGCATTCCTGCTAGCTCTGTTCGTCTTTTGTTGTTGCAGGAGGCGCATGGAGGAGGATTAATGGGACACTTTGGCGTGAAGAAGATGGAGGACGTACTTGCTACACATTTCTTTTGGCCAAAGATGAGACGGGATGTTGAGCGTTTTGTTGCTCGCTGCACTACATGTCAAAAAGCTAAGTCACGACTCAATCCTCATGGTTTATATATGCCTTTGCCTGTACCTAGTGTTCCTTGGGAAGATATATCTATGGACTTTGTTTTAGGTTTACCTCGAACAAAGAAGGGGAGGGATAGCATATTTGTTGTCGTGCATAGATTCTTGAAAATGGCACACTTTATACCATCTCATAAAAGCGATGATGATGTTAATGTTGCTGATTTGTTCTTTCGGGAAATTATTCGCTTGCATGGTGTGCCAAATACTATTGTTTCAGATCGTGATACTAAATTCCTTAGCCACTTTTGGAGATGTTTATGGGCTAAGTTGGGGACTAAACTACTTTTTATTACTACTTGTCACCCCCAAACTGATGGACAAACTGAAGTAGTCAATAGAACATTGTCTACTATGCTTAGGGCTGTTTGGAAGAATAATAAGAAAATGTGGGAAGAATGCTTGCTTCATATTGAATTTGCTTATAATTGTTCATTGCATTCTACTACTAAGATGTGCCCTTTTGAAATCGTGTATGGTTTCCTACCTCGTGCACCCATTGATTTGTTGCCTCTTCCATCTTCGGAGAAGGTTAATTTTGATGCTAAACAACATGCTAAATTGATCTTAAAAATGCATGAGTTAACTAAGGAAAATATTGAGCGTATGAATGCTAAATATAAACTTGCTGGAGATAAGGGTAGAAAACATGTTGTCTTTGCACCTGGAGATCTTGTTTGGTTACATTTGCGTAAGGATATGTTTCCTAATTTGCGCATATCAAAGCTAATGCCACGTGCTGATGGTCCTTTTAAGGTGTTAGAGAAAATAAATGATAATGCATATAAACTTGAGCTGCCTGCATATTTTGGGGTTAGTCCAACTTTTAACATTGCAGATTTGAAGCCTTATTTGGGTGAGGAAGATGAGCTTTCGTCGAGGACGACTTCATTTCAAGAAGGGGAGGATGATGAGGACATTAATACCATTGTTACACCCACAGCCCCTACTGTTACATATAATGGACCAATTACTAGAGCTCGCGCACGTCAATTAAATTACCAGGTACTTTCATTTCTTGGTAATGATTCTAATGTCCATGAGAATATGCTGCTGCCTAAATTGGATACATTTGTTTTGCTTACAAACGAAGGGCCTAGCTTAGAGAAGGATGAACATTGGAGCAAGAACAAGCATGGAGTTGATGGCATGCGCAAGGGGAACAAGACGGAGTTACAAGTGATGATTTCAGGACTTTGAAGCCACCATAAGGAGTGAATGAATCCTTGGACGAAATATACAAGATGCCACTTCATAAATTTCGTCTAGAGGCTATTCTAGGTGTTGCGTCACCTTATTATTGGGCCAGGCCCATGTAATTTCGAAATACACAAGTATAGGCTATTTTTAGAGTCTGTATGTGTGGGGAAACAAGAGATAGGGTTGGTTTCGGACCCCTTCCCCAAGGGCCACGAAATTTCCCCCTCTTCCTCCATATATACAGCCCTTAGGGCACCGTTTAGACTTTGGGTTTTGTTTAGATTAAAAGTTCACCATAGCTGCAACGTCGTGTACTTCGTTTGTGTTCAACGACTGGACAAAGGCGTCACAGAACCCCACCTTGATCAATAAAGCTTTCCTCTTATATTCGCAATATCCAGAATGCAATCTTAGTTTCTTGCTTGTTCTTCGTTTGCCTACAGGAAACAGACCTTCGTGGTCAGGTTTATCGTGCTCCGGCATGGTCAATAACCTCTCGGAGTTGGTTTGGCGATTGCTAAGGCGCGACATCCTCGTACGTTCATAGTCAGATCGTCAAAGTTGAGTTCCTCCAAAACGATAGCCATCATCTCATTGAAAGACGGAACACCTTTGCCTCTATCAGGCGAGGAGTCGGCTTTGTCCGACTTAGGCGTGTCTAGCGCCCCATATTCGACCTTCCGAATACTAGGGGCTTCGCCAAAATTTAAAATTGTAGACTTCTATGGCTAAGTGAGAGTGATAAAGCATTATAGTCCGATTGCCTGGTTCATTGCGCTGAGCACCTCCCTCGAAGGACCCAAAAATGGGAAAAAGAGTGCTCAGATTTATCGCGAACACCCCAGCACTAGTTGCATGGGGGCAGAAGCCGACGACTAGCCAACTCTCAGATTTTATAAATGGCCGCACAGAAGGTAATATTTTAAATATAAAAGCATTGCATAGCGCACATGAACTAGTTTTCATAATACAGGATCACATGAGCAAGTTCATTCAAAAATTACATCTTTGGAACACTCGTCCACCACAAGACGGGCACTCTTCAGGACACCCTCATAATACATCTCAGGGTGGCGATGCTCCTTGCCCTGCGGCAGCCCCTCCTTAACTAGCTTCTCGGCATCCATCTTGGCCCAGTGCACCTTCGCACGGGCAAAAGCCCTGCATGCACCTTCGATGTAGACGGACCTCTTTATAACTTCCAGCCGTGGGCAGGCATCCACAAGCCGCCTCACCAGGCCGAAGTAACTGTTGGGAAGGGCATCGCCCGGCCACATCCGGACTATAAGGCTCTCCATGGCCTGTTCGGCCACCTTCTGGAGCTCGACCAGTTGCTTCAGCTGGTCGCTCATGGGCACCGGGTGTTCGGTCCCAGTATACTGAGACCAGAACACCTTCTCCGTCAAGCTTCCCCCCTTGTCCTGGTAGAACTCCGTGGCATCAGACACACTGCGGGGCAGATCTGCGAACGCCCCTGGAGAGCTCCGAACTCGGGTAAGTAAATAGAATTTTTCTTTCACGTGCTTGCTTTGCATAATGAATGCCTTACCCGCCGCTATCTTCTTCACCGCCTCAATCTCCTGGAGGGCCTTTTGGGCTTCGGCCTTGGCATGTTTTGTGCTTTCGAGGGCCTTGGCAAGCTCAGACTCTCGTGTCTTCGAGTCAAGCTCCAAGGACTCGTGCTTCTTCACGAGCGCCTGGAGCTCTTGCTGCACCTCGCCTACTCAGGCTTCTTGCCTTTCTCGCTCGAGGCGCTCCTTGGCCGCTTTGTTTTCGGCCTCGGACAACGCCTGCTTAGGGGTGGCCATTTCGGTCGTGGTCCCTGACACGTTCATGATGATACTATTATCTTGCAACCAAATTTTTTCCTTTCTTTTATATATAGACAAGGTATTGCTTACCTTTGTTCTCCTCGAGCTGCTTCTTGGCACGGCCGAGTTCTTCCTCGGACCGCTCGAGGTCCTGCTTCAGTGCGGCAACCTTCGCAGTACGTGCGGTAGCGGCCAGCAGTGAAGCCTGCATATGCATATAGACATATTTGGATTAGACTCCTGCAGTTACTATTTGATCCTCAATTCGACTTTTCTTCGCAAACGCCGAACATAGCATCAGGGGCTACTGTCTATGCGGTAATATTTTCCTATATTTCGATTACTCACCTCAAAGCCTGTTAGGAGGCTGGCATAGGCTTCAGTCAGTCCGCTCTTGGCGGACTGAACCTTCTTGACCACCGCACTCATGATGGTGCGGTGCTCCTCGTCAACTGAAGCGTTGCGAAGCGCTTCCAGCAAGTTGTCCGGTGCCTCTGGATGGACAGAGGTCACCGGCACGGGCGGCTTGCCCCTCTTGGCAGGGGGCCGCCTACTGGAGTCCGGGACCACTGGTGGGTCAGGTGTGGTGTTCGGTTGAGGGCCGAACTTGGAGCCCGTGGGAGTCTTGCTCCCTTTGCGCCCAGGGTCCGGAAGGTCGCCTTGAGGCGCCTCCAGGACTACCTCCCCTTAGCTTGGTGCCCTTTGAGACAACACCTCGACCTTTTCCGTAGGGCGAGGAGAGGAGGCGGTCGGAAGTGAACCGCTACTCATAGCCGACGGGTCCAAAGAACCGTCCGACGAAGATACGTCGATGCGGGCTCGAGGCGGACTGCATAATCATATTCGGCGTAAGGAGAAGCAGCGCAATAAAAGCATACCATGAATTACTCTGGTATCCGAATACTTACGACTTTGCCAGGGGCTTGTCCCTGGTCAACCACTTATCTTCGCTATGAGCGATGGAACAGTCCGGAAGGAGAGTCCTTCCCTTCTTGGACCCTTCGGCCTCCCCGGTTGGGGCGGCCTTCCTTTTCTTGTCGCCCCCGGCTGGAGGGGGAGAACCTTCATCTTCCTCCTCCTCGTCTTCACGAGAGGAGTGCGTCTCGGAATTATCGGACGATGAGTTCGATATCACCTGACGCCGGGAACTCTTTCGAGTCCCCGCGGCCTTCTTCTTCTTGGTCTTCTTCTCTGGCACCTCATAAGGTGCCGGAGTCAGCATCTCCGTTAGGAGAGCGTTAGCGGGATCTTAGGGAAGGGGGGTCGGGCAGTTGATCTGCTCCGCTGTCTCCACCCAGTTCTGTCAAAGGCACGGGAGCTCAGATCCCGCACATGATTAAACCGGGGAAAGTAAATACCCTATACGTTGTAGATAACTTACCAGATTCGCAGGACGCGTCACGCTAAGACCGTGGTCCTCGGTAAGGGAAGGGGGACCTCAGCGACCTTGAGCAGCACCCTCCAGACGTCCTTGTGCGTCGTGTCGAAGAGCTCGCGCAGAGTCTGGTGCTGGGCCGGGTCGAACTCCCATAAATTAAATGCCCGTTGTTGACACGGGAGGATCCGGCGGAAGAGCATGACCTGGACCACGTTGACAAGCTTGAGATTCTTGCTTATCATGTTCCGGATACATTTCTGGAGTCCGGCCAGCTCCACTGATGAACCCCCGGACAAGCCCTTCTCTTTCCAGGTGGTAAGCCGCGTGGGGATTCCGGATCGGAACTCGGGGGCCACCACCCAGTTGGTGTCACGCAGCTCGGTGATGTATAACCACCCCGACTGCCACCCCTTTATGGTCTCCACATAGGAGCCCTCGAGCCATGTGACATTAGGCATTTTGCCCACCATGGCGCCTCCGCACTCCACTTGCTGGCCGCCTACAACCTTCGGCTTGACATCGAAGGTCTTCAGCCACAGGCCGAAGTGGGGCTGAACGCGGTGGAAGGCCTTGCACACGACAATAAACGCCGAGATGTTGAGGATAAAGGTCGGGGCCAGATCATGGAAGTCCAGCCCGTAGTAGAACATGAGGCCGCGGACGAACGGGTGAAGGGGGAACCCCAGTACGCGGACGAAGTGGGTGAGAAAAACTACCCTCTCGTAAGGTTTCGGGGTAGGGACGATCTGCCCCTCGTCGGGCAGCCGGTGCGCGATATCCGCGGCCAAGTATCCGGCTCCCCGTAGCTTTTTGAAAGCACAAGTGCTCCTCAGGTGGTTTTGATAATTAATGTCAACATATCTCTTGTTGGACTAACACTTTTATCTAGTATATTTCAGATAAGTTCAACAATGGAGTGGCATGGACTAAAGGTTGTGGGAACTCCTTCAAGATGCTAAGGACAAAGGATTGGCTAAAGCTTCAAGCTCAAGACTCTTCATTTTACACTTTTAGTGATCCAAGATCACATTGAGTCTATAGGAAAAGCCAATACTATCAAGAAGGGATGAGGTGTTGCTTAATGAGCCTTTTGCTCCATGTGCTTAATGATATGCTCCAAAACCCTCAGCTACTTTCCCATTTCCACATATGACCTAAACCCTAAGCCAAACTCGGTCCTACCGATTCTTTCTATCCGGCGCCATCGAGTTTTCATATGTCATAAGCCACTGCCAAAACCCTAGCAAATCGGTTCTACCGATAGGGATCTCGGTCTCACCGAGATGGGATTGCAATCTCACTGTGTATGTCCATTGTCAAAATCGGTCTCACCGAGTTTAGGCAATCGGTACTACCGAGATTACAATGCAAACTCTCCGGATAACTCATTACCAAAATCGGTCCAACCGAGCTTAGTAATCGGTCCCACCGAGTTTGCCTAACCAACTCTCTGGTTAGCTAATTACCAAATCAGTCTCACCGAGTTTGTGTAATCGGTCTCACCGAGATCACGTTATGCCCAGACCCTAACCATATCGGTCCTACCGAGTTTGTTGATTCGGTCCCACCGAGATTGGTAAATTGTGTGTAACGGTTGGATTTTAAGTGGAGGCTATATATACCCCTCCACCTCCTCTTCATTCGTGGAGAGAGCCATCAGAGCACATCTACACTTCCAACTCATATGTTCTGAGAGAGAACCACCTACTCATGTGTTGAGACCAAGATATTCCATTCCTACCATATGAATCTTGATCTCTAGCCTTCCCCAAGTTGCTTTCCACTCAAATCTTCTTTCCACCAAATCCAAATCCTGTGAGAGAGAGTTGAGTGTTGGGGAGACTATCATTTGAAGCACAAGAGCAAGGAGTTCATCATCAACACACCATTTGTTACTTCTTGGAGAGTGGTGTCTCCTAGATTGGCTAGGTGTCACTTGGGAGCCTCCGACAAGATTGTGGAGTTGAACCAAGGTGTTTGTAAGGGCAAGGAGATCGCCTACTTCGTGAAGATCTACCGCTAGTGAGGCAAGTCCTTCGTGGGCGATGGCCATGGTGGGATAGACAAGGTTGCTTCTTCGTGGACCCTTCGTGGGTGGAGCCCTCCGTGGACTCGCGCAACCGTTACCCTTCGTGGGTTGAAGTCTCCACTAACGTGGATGTAGGATAGCACCACCTATCCGAACCACGGGAAAAACATCCGTGTCTCCAATTGCGTTTGAATTCTCCAAACCCTTCTCTTTACATTCTCGCAAGTTGCATGCTTTACTTTCCGCTGCCTATATACTCTTTGCATGCTTGCTTGATATGTATTGTATGTGCTGAAATTGTGCCTAAAACTTCACTCAAACCAAAAAGGCTTAAAAACTGCAACTTTAGTACTAAGTGTCTAATCACCCCCCTCTAGACACACCTACATCTAGATCCTACAAGTGGTATCAGAGCTTTGGTCTCCATTGCCTTGGTTTAATCACCATTGGAGGAAGATGGATGTGTCTACTTTAGGGAGTCTTAGACATAGAGTGCCTATTCTTGATGGAGAGTATTTTCATGAATGGAAAAATGAGATGCTTGTGATTTTCACTCAATATCATTTGAACAAGTATATTGCTAGTCCTTGTGCTCCTCATGTTGATCCCATGCATCCCACTCTAAATGAAGATATTGACATGGTTCGCAATCTTAGAACTGTTGAGCTCATCATAGGAGGATTGCCCAAAAAATTGATTGCTAGTTTACCTACTCTTAATTGTGCCTATACTATATGGAAATTTCTTGAGGAACGATTCCCCAACTATTCCTTGAAAAATTTGGATGAAATTCTCCATAAATCTATTGCCTTGAGTAAAATGAACTCTAGTGATCCTAGTTTTGGTGATTGTCTATTTGAGCTTACCAATCTCATGCGTGCTAAAGGAAATGTTGGAATCATTGGTGATATCATAACCGAATCCATAAGAATTCATAAAAGTGACCACTTTGATGATCATTTATCTAATGAATTACCCTCTCTAGGATATGATCAATCACAAGATGATATTGAACATGGATACTATGATGAAGATGATGATAGTGACTCCAATCTTGATGATGCAATGAGACACTTTGGTCTTATGGCTAATCTTCGAGGATATGTGTCAGGAGGAAAGGAATGGGTTCTCGACAGTGGATGTACTGATCATATGACCGGAGATGAAGAGATGTTCCATGAGCTTGCTGAAAATGACGGCCCTCGAAAATATGTCACCTTTGGTGATAATTCAAAATGCCATGCTTGTTGAATCTCTTGGCTACAACTTACTTTCAGTATCTAGACTTGCTGATTTCGGATTGAATGTCCTATTTACTGAGGTAGATTGCCAAGTGTTTCGTCGAGATAATCATAAAATGGTATTTACCGGTATACGTAGAGGTGACCTTTATATTGTCGATTTCTCTAAAAAGGCACAACCTAAAACTTGCTTTATTGCTAAATCCTCAAAAGGTTGGTTGTGGCATAGACGACTAGGTCATGTTGGCATGAGAAACCTTGACAAGCTTATTAAAGGAAATCATATCCTTGGAGTTAACGATGTCATATTTGATAAGGATAGACTTTGTAGTGCTTGTCAAGCAGGTAAACAGGTTGGAGGAAGGCATCCCGTGAAGAACATCATGACCACAAGGAGGCCACTCGAGCTACTTCATATGGATCTTTTTGGTCCCAATGCCTACAAGAGTCTCGGTGGAAATTCTTTTGGTCTAGTCATAGTTAATGATTTTTCAAGATTTACGTGGGTGTTCTTTCTTGATGATAAATCGCAGGTCCAAAAGATCTTCAAAAACTTTGCTACAAAGGCCCAAAATCAGTTTGATGTGAAGATCAAGAAGGTTCAGAGCGACAACGGAACGGAGTTCAAGAACGCAAATGTGGATACCGTTCTTGACGAAGAAGGGATTTCACATGAGTTCTCGGCTATGTACACACCTCAACAAAATGGAGTTGTTGAGAGGAAGAACCGGACGCTCATCCAAATGGCGAGAACGATGCTTGATGAGTACAAGACGCCGAAGCACTTCTGGGTAGAAGCGGTTGAGACGGCTTGTCATGCAACAAATCACTTGTATCTTCACAAGCTACTCGGCAAGACGGCATACGAGCTCCTCACTGGTAACAAACCCCAAGTTGGATACTTTCAAGTATTTGGCTCAAAGTGCTACATTCTAGATAAGCATCGTCGTTCAAAGTGTGCTCCTAAATCTCATGAAGGTTTCCTACTTGGTTATGGCTCAAACTCTCACACTTACCGTGTCTACAACAATTTCACCCGAAAGGTTGAAGAAACGGTAGATGTGAAGTTTGATGAATCTAATGGCTCGCAAGTAGAGCAATTGCCAATTGATGTAGGAGACAAAGACCCTTCGGAAGCAATTCAAGACTTGTCTATTGGCAAAATTCGTCCAACGGAGGTGAAGGAGAGTACCTCGTCCGTCCAAGTGGAAGCTTCTACTTCACGACAAGGTGAACCAAGAATCGACACGGAAGCATCCACAAGTGGGACACACCAAGATGAAGAAAACGAGGAAATGCGTCAAGACGAACATCAACAACCTCCTTATCCACCACGACAAGTGAACGACAACGCCAACAATGAAGAAGGCCATGAAGAAGAACAAGATGAAGAAGAAGTTCAACGAAGACCCAAGCAAAAGCTTTCACGAGTTCGAGCAAGAACTGCCAAAGATCATCCCGTCGAGCAAATCTACAATGATATCCAAACTGGGAGAATCACTCGCTCTAAAACTCATTTAGCTAACTTTTGTGAAAACTATTCATTCATCTCTAGCATTGAACCTATGAAGGTCAAAGAAGCGTTGGAAGATCCGGATTGGATAAACGCTATGCATGAAGAGCTACACAACTTTGAGAGAAACCAAGTTTGGACATTGGTTGAGAAGCCCGACAACAACCACAACATCATCGGTACCAAATGGGTGTTTCGCAATAAGCAAGATAAAGATGGACAAGTGGTTCACAACAAAGCACGTCTCGTCGCTCAAGGATACACACAAGTCGAAGGTATGGACTATGGTGAGACATATGCTCCCGTTGCTAGACTTGAGTCCATTTGCATCTTACTTGCCTTTGCTAATCATCATAATATCACCTTGTACCAAATGGACATTAAAAGTGCTTTTCTAAATGGTGAAATAGAGGAGGAAGTTCATGTCAAACAACCTCCCGGCTTTGTCAATCCTAAGAAACCTAATCATGTTTACAAACTTCACAAAGCACTTTATGGTCTTAAACAAGCTCCTAGAGCATGGTATAAATGCTTGACTAAGTTCCTTATTGCAAGTGGTTTTGAAATTGGAAAAATTGATTCTACACTTTTTACTAAAAGAGTTAATGGAGAACTATTTGTATGCCAAATTTATGTTGATGATATCATATTTGGTTCTACTAACCCTCTTTTTAGTGAAAAGTTTGGAAAGCTTATGTCAAAGAAGTTTGAGATGTCTATGATGAGTGAACTCAAATTCTTTCTCGGTTTGCAAATCAAGCAAACTAAGGAAGGTACATTTATCTCTCAAACGAAGTACACCAAAGACCTATTCAAGAAGTTCAATATGCAAGAATGCAAAGGTATGTCTACACCCATGCCTACTAGTGGACATAATGATTTGACCAAAGATGGTGAACCGGTTGATCAAAAGGTTTATCGCTCTATGATTGGTTCATTGTTATACCTATGTGCCTCTCGTCCCTACATTATGCTAAGTGTGTGCATGTGTGCACGATATCAAGCTGCTCCTAAAGAATGTCATCTTAAAGCCGTGAAAAGGATAGTGAGATACTTAATCCATACACCAAATTTTGGCATTTGGTATCCTAAGAGGTCCTCTTTCGATCTTGTTGGGTATTCCGACTCGGATTATGCTGGAGACAAGGTTGATAGAAAGTCCACTTCGGGTACATGTCAATTTCTTGGTAGATCTCTGATAGAGGCAAAGGTGTCCCGTCTTTCGATGAGATGGTGGCTATCGTTTTGGAGGAAGTCGACTTTGATGATCCGACTACGAACGTGCGATGACATCGCGCCTTAGCAACCGCAAAACCAACTCCGAGAGGTTATTGACCATGCGGGAGCACGATCAACCTGACCACGATGGTTTGTTTCCTGCAGGCAAACGAAGAACAAGCAAGAAACTAAGATTGCAATCTGGATATTGCGAATATAAGAGGAAAGCTTTATTGATCAAGATGGGGTTCTGTGACGCCTTGGTCTGGTCGTTGAACACAAACGAAGTACGCGAAGTTGCAGCTATGTCGAACTTTTAATCTAAACAAAACCCGAAGTCTAAACGATGCCCTAGGGGCTATATATATGGAGGAAGAGGGGGGGAATTTCGTGGCCCTTGGAGGAGGGGTCCGAAACCCACCCTATCTCTTGTTTCCCCACACATACGGACTCTAAAAACAGCCTATATTGAAGTATTTCGAAATTACATGGGCCTGGCCCAAGAAGAAGGTGACGCAGCACCTAGAATAGCCTCTGGACGAAAATTATGAAGTGGCATCTTGTATATTTCGTCCAAGGCTTCATGCACTCATTATGGTGGCTTCAAAGTCCTGAAATCATCACTTGAAACTCTGTTCTTGTCTCCCTTGCGCATGCCATCAACTCCATGCTTGTTCTTGCTCCAATGATCATCCTTCTCCAAGCTAGGCCCTTCATTTGTAAGCAAAACAAATGTATCCAATTTAGGCAACATCATATTCTCATGAACATTAGAATCATTACCAAGAAACGAAAGTACCTGATAATTCAATTGGCGTGCGCGAGCTCTAGTAATTGGTCCAGTGTGTATAGCAGCAGGGGCTGTGGGTGTAACAATGGTATTGATGTCCTCATCATCCTCCCCTTCTTGAAATGAAGTCGTCCTCGACGGAAGCTCATCTTCCTCACCCAAATAAGGCTTCAGATTTGCAATGTTAAAAGTGGGACTAACCCCAAAATCTGCAGGCAACTCAAGTTTATATGCATTATCATTTATTTTCTCTAACACCTTAAAAGGACCATCAGCACGTGGCATTAGCTTTGATTTGCGCAAATTAGGAAATCTATCCTTACGCAAATGTAACCAAACAAGATCTCCAGGTGCAAACACACCATGTTTTCTACCCTTATCTCCAGCAAGTTTATATTTAGCATTCATACGCTCAATGTTTTCCTTAGCTAACTCATGCATTTTTAAAATCAATTCAGCACGTTCTTTAGCATCAAAATTAACCTTCTCCAAAGATGGAAGAGGCAACAAATCAATAGGTGCACGAGGTAGGAAACCATACACAATTTCAAAATGGCACATCTTAGTAGTAGAATGCAATGAACGATTATAAGCAAATTCAATATGAGGCAAGCATTCTTCCCACATTTTCTTATTATTCTTCAAAACAGCCCTAAGCATAGTAGACAACATTCTATTGACTACTTCAGTTTGTCCATCAGTTTGGGGGTGACAAGTAGTACTAAAAAGCAGTTTAGTCCCCAACTTAGCCCATAAACATCTCCAAAAGTGGCTAAGAAATTTAGTATCACGATCTGAAACAATAGTATTTGGCACAGCATGCAAGCGAATAATTTCACGAAAGAACAAATCAACAACATTAACAGCATCATCGCTTTTATGACATGGTATAAAGTGTGCCATTTTTGAGAATCTATCCACGACAACAAATATGCTATCTCCCCCCTTCTTTGTTCGAGGTAAACCTAAAACAAAGTCCATAGATATATCCTCCCAAGGAACACTAGGCACAGGCAAAGGCATATATAAACCATGAGGATTGAGTCGTGACTTAGCTTTTTGACATGTAGTTCAGCGAGCAACAAAACGCTCAACATCCCGTCTCATCTTTGGCCAAAAGAAATGTGTAGCAAGTACGTCCTCCGTCTTCTTCACACCAAAGTGTCCCATTAATCCTCCTCCATGCGCCTCCTGCAACAACAAAAGACGAACAGAGCTAGCAGGAATGCATAGCTTGTTAGCGCGGAACACAAAACCATCATTAACAACGAACTTGTTCCATGTTCTTCCTTCTTTACAATTCTGCATTACTTCTTTAAAATCAGCATCATGCACATATTGATCTTTGATGGTCTCCAAACCAAATATTTTGAAGTCAAGTTGTGAAAGCATAGTATAGCGACGAGACAAAGCATCAACAATAACATTTTCTTTACCCTTCTTGTGTTTGATGACATAAGGGAAAGTCTCAATGAATTCAACCCATTTAGCATGTCTACAATTCAGTTTAGCTTGACTTTTAATATGTTTCAAAGATTCATGATCAGAATGTATAACAAATTCTTTGGGCCATAAATAATGTTGCCATGTCTCTAAAGTCCGAACAAGAGCATATAATTCCTTATCATAAGTAGAATAGTTCAGACTAGGCCCACTCAATTTTTCAGAAAAGTATGCGACAGGTTTGCCATCTTGTAATAACACACCTCCTAATCCAATTCCACTAGCATCACATTCAAGCTCAAAAGTCTTATTAAAGTCAGGAAGTTGAAGTAAAGGGGCATGTGTCAACTTATCTTTCAATACCGCGAAGGCTTCTTCCTGTGTGGTACCCCAAACAAAAGGCACATCCTTCTTTGTAAGCTCATTGAGAGGTGCAGCAATGGTGCTAAAATCTCTCACAAAACGCCTATAGAAACCAGCGAGTCCAAAAAAACTCCTCACTTGTGTGACCGTTTTGGGCTGCGGCCAACTCTCAATAGCTTCAATCTTGGATTTATCAACTTCAATTCCCTGTGGAGTAACAACATTGCCAAGAAAAGACACTCGGTCGGTGCAAAAGGTGCACTTCCCAAGGTTACCAAACAAACATGCATCACGTAGAGCATGAAAAACAGCACGTACATGTTCCAAATGTTCTTCCAAAGATTTGCTATAAATCAGTATATCATCAAAATAGACTACCACAAATCGTCCAATGAAAGCACGTAAAACTTCGTTCATTAGTCTCATGAAAGTACTAGGTGCATTAGTTAACCCAAAAGGCATGACTAACCACTCATATAAACCAAACTTAGTTTTAAATGTTGTTTCCATGCATCTCCCAATTTCATACGAATTTGATGGTATCCACTACGCAAATCAACTTTGGAGAATATTGTAGAGCCACTCAATTCATCAAGCATATCATCTAGCCTAGGAATAGGATGACGATAACGAATGATAATATTATTAATGCCTCTACAATCAACACACATACGCGACGTACCATCCTTTTTCGGCACTAGAATAATAGGAACAACACAAGGACTAAGGGATTCGCGAATATAACCTTTGTCGAGCAGCTCCTATACTTGCCGCATAATCTCCTTCATCTCCTCTGGATTGGTACGGTATGGTGCACGGTTGGGTAGCGATGCACCGGGAATTAAGTCAATTTGATGCTCAATCCCTCGAATAGGTGGTAATCCCGGTGGCACGTCTTGTGGGAAGACGTCAGCGAACTCCTGCAAAATGTTAGTGACAGCAGGGGGCAAAGAGGAAGGCACGTCCTCGAATAAAATAATGCCTCTTTGCACACAAAAGCATAGCAAACAGATTTGCTAAAAACTAGCTCATCAATATCAGATTTGGTGGCAAGTAAACATGCACTTTTCAATTTAATTTCAGAAGCAACACTAGATCGTTTACTATTAGGCTTCATTTGTTGCTCAAATTCTTTTGCCACAATCTGATTTTCACTCTTACTTTTCTCCTGTTTTGTTTTATTAGCTCTATGAATATCATCTTTCAAAATGGAATCAGGAGTCATAGGAAGCAAAGTAATATTTTTATCCTTATGAACAAGAGTATACTGATTGTTTCTACCATGGTGTACAGAATTTTTATCAAATTGCCATGGTCTACCAAGTAATAAGGAACATGCTTGCATAGGTACCACATCACAATCAACATAATCAGCATATGTAGAGATACTAAAATGCACCAGAACAATACGTGTTACCTTAACCTTGTCGCTGTTGTTGAACCATTGGATGTAGTAAGGATGTGGATGTGGTCTTGTGGTGAGAGATAGCTTCTCCACCATCTCCATGCTAGCCAAGTTGTTGCAGCTCCCTCCATCTATGATGACGCGAATAGAACGTTCCTTCACAACTCCCTTTGTATGGAACAAATTATGCCTCTGATTTTGCTCAGCTTGCGTGACCTGCACACTCAAAACACGTTGAGCAACTAAACATTCATACCTGTCAGCATCTTCAGCAGCCATGTTGATAGAGGCGGGGGTGTCTCGATCTTTCGATGAGATGATAACTATCGATTTGGTGGAGACGACTTTGACGATCCGACTACAAACGTGCACGACGTTGCGCCTTAGCAATCGCTAAACAAACTCCGAGAGGTTATTGACCATGCCGGAGCACAATCAACCTGACCACGAAGGTCTATTCCTGCAAGCAATCGAAGAACAAGCAAGAATATGATAAAGCAATCGGAATATTGCGAATATAGATGAAGTATTGATAAAGGTGGGGATCCAAAAGCGGTCTTAGTCTGGTCGTTGGACACAAACGAAGTACACGAAGTTGCAATGGCTAACTTTTAACTAAACAAATCCCAAAGTCTAAACGACGCCCTAAGGGCTGTATATATGGAGGAAGAGGAGGGAATTTCGTGGCCCCTGATGGTGGGGTCTGAATCCAACCCTAATTCTTGTTTCCCCACACATACGGACTCTAAAAATAGCCTATACTTAAGTATTTCGAAATTACATGGGCCTGGCCCAAAAATAAGGTGACGCAGCACCTAGAATAGCCTATGGACGAATATTATGAAGTGGCATCTTGTATATTTCGTCCAAGGCTTCATTCACTCCTTATGGTGGCTTCAAAGTCCTGAAATCATCACTTGTAACTCCGTTCTTGATCCCCTTGCGCATGCCATCAACTCCATGCGTGTTCTTGCTCCAATGTTCATCCTTCTCCAAGCTAGGCCCTTCACTTGTAAGCAAAACAAATGTATCCAATTTAGGCAGTATCATATTCTCGTGAACATTAGAATCATTACCAAGAAACGAAAGTACCTGGTAATTTAATTGGTGTGCGCGAGCTCTAGTAATTGGTCCAGTATGTATAGCACCAGGGGCTGTGGATGTAACAATGGTATTGATGTCCTCATCACATGTATTGCGTCTCATGATCAGAATCATCTCCACCGTTTTCTTCATGTGTAAGAAGAGCCAAAGTCTCCTCATCATAGTCACTAGCGGACTCATACCCACCATCCTCAGTAGCAATCATCACACGCTGAGATGTGCATTCTCGCGCAAAATGTCCTCTTCCCTTACAACGACGACAAATAATATCACTTGTGTGCCCTATAGACGCCATGGAAGAAGCAGAGCTCTGTGCAGGCCCGACAGGTGTGCTCTTGGCAGATAGTGGTGGTTGTGCCTGCTTTCTTGTATCATGGTTGGAGGTGGCAGCTGATGGAGGTGCCGGTGTAGCAGAACGTGTGGAAGTAGATGATGCACGTGGTGTCCACGATGAAGGTCGACCTGCAGAAAAGTTAGTTCACGCCAATGCCTGTCGATCCTGCACTTCACGTTCAGCTTTACAAGCAAGATGGAATAAACGAGTGATATTATTATAATCCTTATAGTCTAGAATGGTCTGAATCTCTCTATTTAATCCACCCAGAAAACATGCAAGCATAGCTTCATTCTCCTCAACGATACCACATCGAATCAAGCCAGTTTGTAATTCCTGATAATATTCTTCTACCGAATTTTTTCCTTGTCTTAAGCGCTGCAATTTTTGAAGTAATTCACGTTGATAATATGGTGGAACCCAACGAGTACGCATAGCAGTTTTCAAAGCAGCCCAAGTAGCTGGAACAGGATATAATCTACAATATTCAGACCACCAAATACTTGCAAAGCTAGTGAAAGCACAAACAGCAGCAGGAACACGTCTCTCCTCAGGATATTGTAAACATGTAAATCGTTGTTCAGTTTCTAACTCCCAAGTAAGATATATATCAGGAACATATCTACCCTCAAATGGTGGAATATTCAATTTCAGTTTAGGGAGATGGTCATGATCTCGTACCTGAAGGGGAGCCCTAACATTGCCATTATTTGCATGTGGACGACCTGGTGGTTGTGGTGCTGGTGGTTGCACCTAGTTCTGATGTTGATCAACCTCATCCTCGTAATCTCCCACATAATCATCCTCCTCCACATCAGCAGCAGGAGCCACAGAAGTATCAACAGCAGCACCAACAGCTTGGCCAGGCTGAAGAGGGACACGGGTCGCTCGGCGGAGGGCTATGTCGCAATGTGGAGGTAGTCGTTGTTGCTGTTGTAGAGGTGCGTTAGGTGCAGCCGGTGGTGGTGGTGGTAGACGCACGAGCAACTCATTAAACTTGTTATCGAGCTTTGTTTCGAACGCCTTCTCAATGCCATCTATCTTCTCCATGGCCTCTTCAAATCTATTTAGCACATCTTCCACCTGTTCACTCATCATTTGCTGAAACTTATCATGTAACGCTTTGTTTGTCATGTTCTCCCAGTCAGTCTCGTCGGCTTGTGATCCTGCCATGGTTAGTAGCAATAGAAACACACAAGAATATGATTCTACAGACTACTAGGAAGTGGTGGTGGTGGTGTGGTGGACAGTCACAAATCCGTCAAGAAAATCTCAAATTCTTACCAGTTCTTACCCAGCAGCAGGCGGTGATCAGCAACCGTTGTAGTCAAAACTCTCAAAGGTTGGATAGAGCGATTGCCAGGGAGAGTCAAACGCACGACGTAGATGTATGTGGAGCTGGAAAGGCTTATAGTATGGTAGCAAAAAGGTCAGCAATAATCAATTCAGAGATGCAAAGTTGAATAAACGCTCAACGACAGTACTGTGCTGGTCCTAGGCTAGACCGTTCTAGAGACGCGAGCCTAGAACACTAACAAAATCACGGCGCTGCACGAAAACAAGGGAAAAGCACACTCTGAAAAAAAAACGCTCTTTTTTGCGCTCCTTTTTTTTGGCGAAAAATTACTATAATGGCGAGTGTCTCAAAACGCTTCCCAGGTCAAACTGACAGGATGGGTACGAATTTTTTTGACAATTTTTTTCGGAAATCAGGGTAGCGACGACGAATAAGTGCGACAAAAAATCACTATGATGGCGAGTGTCTCAAAAGACTCAGAACAGCCTAAAAATAGGATAGGAAAAAAATTATTTTCGGTCGCCGAAATTTTGGCCTAAAAACAGCCCGGGGGTCTCCAGACTTTTTTTTTCCGAGACCTACGCAGGCAAGGAAACACGAATCGGAATTTAGATGGATCTCGAAAACAAACCTAATATGAGAAGAACTCGGATTGGTGGTGGATATATGGTGGTGGTATATGGCAGCGGTGGTGGTATATGGTAGCGGTGGTGGTATATGGATACGGATTGGTGGTGGTATATGGATACGGATTCAGAGCGGTGGCGGATAAGCAACGGTGGTAGATGGCAAGGTGATGATGATGGTGCGGCGGCGGCGTGACAACTTATGACCAGAACTCGAAACTCTAAACGACTAGACTCTAAGACCAGCAAATTGACACGACGATGCATGACTATAAATGCTTGACTAAGTTCCTTATTGCAAGTGGTTTTGAAATTGGAAAAATTGATTCTACACTTTTTACTAAAAGAGTTAATGGAGAACTATTTGTATGCCAAATTTATGTTGATGATATCATATTTGGTTCTACTAACCCTCTTTTTAGTGAAAAGTTTGGAAAGCTTATGTCAAAGAAGTTTGAGATGTCTATGATGAGTGAACTCAAATTCTTTCTCGGTTTGCAAATCAAGCAAACTAAGGAAGGTACATTTATCTCTCAAACGAAGTACACCAAAGACCTATTCAAGAAGTTCAATATGCAAGAATGCAAAGGTATGTCTACACCCATGCCTACTAGTGGACATAATGATTTGACCAAAGATGGTGAACCGGTTGATCAAAAGGTTTATCGCTCTATGATTGGTTCATTGTTATACCTATGTGCCTCTCGTCCCGACATTATGCTAAGTGTGTGCATGTGTGCACGATATCAAGCTGCTCCTAAAGAATGTCATCTTAAGGCCGTGAAAAGGATAGTGAGATACTTAATCCATACACCAAATTTTGGCATTTGGTATCCTAAGAGGTCCTCTTTCGATCTTGTTGGGTATTCCGACTCGGATTATGCCGGAGACAAGGTTGATAGAAAGTCCACTTCGGGTACATGTCAATTTCTTGGTAGATGTTTGATAGAGGCAAAGGTGTCCCGTCTTTCGATGAGATGGTGGCTATCGTTTTGGAGGAAGTCGACTTTGATGATCCGACTACGAACGTGCGATGACGTCACGCCTTAGCAACCGCTAATCCAACTCCGAGAGGTTATTGACCACGCCGGAGCACGATCAACCTGACCACGAAGGTCTGTTTCCTGCAGGCAAATGAAGAACAAGCAAGAAACTAAGATTGCAATCTGGATATTGCGAATATAAGAGGAAAGCTTTATTGATCAAGATGGGGTTCTGTGACGCCTTGGTCTGGTCGTTGAACACAAACGAAGTACGCGAAGTTGCAGCTATGGCGAACTTTTAATCTAAACAAAACCCAAAGTCTAAACGATGCCCTAGGGGCTGTATATATGGAGGAAGAGGGGGGGAATTTCGTGGCCCTTGGAGGAGGGGTCCGAAACCCACCCTATCTCTTGTTTCCCCACACATACGGACTCTAAAAACAGCCTATATTGAAGTATTTCGAAATTACATGGGCCTGGCCCAAGAAGAAGGTGACGCAGCACCTAGAATAGCCTCTGGACGAAAATTATGAAGTGGCATCTTGTATATTTCGTCCAAGGCTTCATGCACTCATTATGGTGGCTTCAAAGTCCTGAAATCATCACTTGAAACTCTGTTCTTGTCTCCCTTGCGCATGCCATCAACTCCATGCTTGTTCTTGCTCCAATGATCATCCTTCTCCAAGCTAGGCCCTTCATTTGTAAGCAAAACAAATGTATCCAATTTAGGCAGCATCATATTCTCATGAACATTAGAATCATTACCAAGAAACGAAAGTACCTGATAATTCAATTGGCGTGCGCGAGCTCTAGTAATTGGTCCAGTGTGTATAGCAGCAGGGGCTGTGGGTGTAACAATGGTATTGATGTCCTCATCAATCTCTTGTGTCTTGGTCCTCGAAGAAAGAAAACTCGGTATCCTTATCCACCGCCGAAGCGGAGTACATTGCCGCTGGTTCATGTTGTGCTCAATTACTTTGGATGACCCAAACTCTTAAAGATTATGGGGTCTATGTGAAACATGTTCCATTGCTTTGTGACAATGAAAGTGCTATCAAAATTGGTCATAATCCTGTGCAACATTCTCGAACTAAGCATATTGAAGTTCGTCATCATTTCATTCGAGACCATGTTGCAAAGGGTGACATTAATCTTAAACATGTTCGCACCGATAAGAAATTAGCGGATATATTCACTAAACCGCTTGATGAGAAAGTGTTTTGTAGGTTGAGAGGAGAATTGAACATCATTGATGCTTCAAACTTGGAGTAGAAACTCCATTGGATACATGCAAGACATGAGCTTATGACTAATCCTTGATATATCTCTTATGATGACTATCTAATGTCTTGGATATATTTGCATCTTGCATGTTATCTAATCCATGTAGGTACTTGGATGAATCTATTTCTATGAGCAACTCTCTCATATCTTGAGAAATTTCTACATCACCAAGTCTCTACACGACGGTGGTTGAATACAAGGAAGCACGAAACCATTCAAACATATCCTTTGACAAATTCTATGTTCAGCTTCATGATTGTCATTTTTTTATATACAAGTGCTATTCCTTGCAAGAACTAACACATGTAGGAAGATGAACTCAAATTCCGGGGTGCTCCCGACTCATGATGAAGTACATCAACTTCGAGCACCCACACAAGTTCAACTACATGAGCAAGATCCACTCCACCACCCAAGGTATGATATTCCATCTTAGATAAGCTTTACTTAAAGTCATGAGTCAAAGCAATTCGACAAGATGTGAATACATCAAGATGCTTAAACGAAAAATGGTGACCCCATTTTGAGCTTAAATGATGAGTATGACCCATGATCAAGTGTTCTCACTTGACACCTAAGTCAATATACTCTAACATAGGTGACTTTGTCACCGCCCAAATCTAGATGAAGTTCTCTTGTGTCTCCTTTATTTGAGTGTTGTTGCATTAGTCCCTTGCATATTTGTTTCCCTCTTTATCAAAAAAAAAACTTCATCTAGAACTTCTATTCTTTTCTTTTTGATTCTTTTTTGTCCTGCATACTTCTGCATCAAATTCCTTGCAAATCTTTCAGTTAATTCATTGCAAATCTTTGTGAGATCTTATTTGAGTAGTGAGCTGAGGTGACAAGTGTTTTCTCTGTAGTAAACTCGGTTTCACCGAATTGAATGTTTCGGATCAACCGAATCCCTTCGGTACCACCGGAACATGACGCTCGGTGCCACCGATTTCGCAACAGGAAAATAGTTTGTCACTTATTTTATATTTCTTCTGATCCAGCTCCACTCAATGAATCTTATCCTCTACAAGCATCACAGTTTTATCCATTGCTTTATGCTGAATCTCAAGGACCAAACCTATTCGACAGATTCCAGAAGAACCTTCTTGGAAATTGATGTCAAAGGGAGAGAGAGAGATCACATCAAAGCTTATCATCAGGGAGAAAAAGAGAGGAAGTATTAAGGGGGAGAAAGAGATCTCCAGGGGGAGAGAATACTCAAGGATCCCAGATGCTTGATGTTTAAGAGGAGAGATGCCACATGTCTTTTTGGGGGAAAGACATGCTCATAGAACATAGTGCTTCTATTCATTCATATATTTCAGTATATTTCAGCTCTGATTTTCTGTTCCCTATCTTCTCCCAATATCCCATGTCAAATTCAGGGGGAGCAAGACATCTAAGGGAAAGAAATCACTCAAATTCATTGCAAATCTTTACTCTTGGGGACATGTCTAATCTAATGTGGTACCTTGTACTCACTCTCTACATGTCATCCCAGTCTTGGTATTCTTGTGGTTTTCCTTGGTTTGCTCTGGCTAGTGGATGCACCTGTGTTATCTAACCTTGTTTATGCAGGTTCATTCCATCCTAAGCCAACTCAAGACTACAAGGTAAGTATATGCATCAGAATCATGAGTATGAGGAATTTTTGCTTTTGTACATACTGTTTGCAAGAAGGACTCATAAGCATGAAGGTATTTCTCTTGATAATCTTTTGCTCTGATGCATATGGCCAAGTTACATGTAACACATTGCCTTCTCTGTCATGGTTATGCTCTCACATGCCTCTATATCTTATATTTACATGATTGCATACATGTAGGGGGAGCCTATGCTTGTTACATGTACTTACAAAGCTTTACTTGCTATTCTTTGTATCTTTATCTAAAGCTTTGATGTATGTTGCCATCAATTACCAAAAAGGGGGAGATTGAAAGAACAAGTGCTCCTCAGGTGGTTTTGGTAATTAATGTCAACATATCTCTTGTTGGACTAACACTTTTATCTAGTATATTTCAGATAAGTTCAACAATGGAGCGGCATGGACTAAAGGTTGTGGGAACTCCTTCAAGATGCTAAGGACAAAGGATTGGCTAAACCTTCAAGCTCAAGACTCTTCATTTTACACTTTTAGTGATCCAAGATCACATTGAGTCTATAGGAAAAGTCAATACTATCAAGAAGGGTTGAGGTGTTGCTTAATGAGACTTTTGCACCATGTGCTTAATGATATGCTCCAAAACCCTCAGCTACTTTCCCACTTCCACATATGACCTAAACCCTAAGCCAAACTCGGTCCTACCGATTCTTTCTATCCGGCGCCACCGAGTTTTCATATGTCATAAGCCACTGCCAAAACCCTAGCAAATCGGTTCTACCGATAGGGATCTCGGTCTCACCGAGATGGGATTGCAATCTCACTGTGTATGTCCATTGTCAAAATCGGTCTCACCGAGTTTAGGAAATCGGTACTACCGAGATTACAATGCAAACTCTCCGGATAACTCATTACCAAAATCGGTCCAACCGAGCTTAGTAATCGGTCCCACCGAGTTTGCCTGACCAACTCTCTGGTTAGCTAATTACCAAATCAGTCTCACCGAGTTTGTGTAATCGGTCTCACCGAGATCACGTTATGCCCAGACCCTAACCATATCGGTCCTACCGAGATGCATGTCAGTCCCACCGATAAACTCTAATGGTCACTAGGTTTACCTTTTCGGTCCGACCGAGTTTGTTGATTCGGTCCCACTGAGATTGGTAAATTGTGTGTAACGGTTGGATTTTAAGTGGAGGCTATATATACCCCTCCACCTCCTCTTCATTCGTGGAGAGAGCCATAAGAGCACATCTACACTTCCAACTCATATGTTCTGAGAGAGAACCACCTACTCATGTGTTGAGACCAAGATATTCCATTCCTACCATATGAATCTTGATCTCTAGCCTTCCCCAAGTTGCTTTCCACTCAAATCTTCTTTCCACCAAATCCAAATCCTGTGAGAGAGAGTTGAGTGTTGGGGAGACTATCATTTGAAGCACAAGAGCAAGGAGTTCATCATCAACACACCATTTGTTACTTCTTGGAGAGTGGTGTCTCCTAGATTGGCTAGGTGTCACTTGGGAGCCTCCGACAAGATTGTGGAGTTGAACCAAGGTGTTTGTAAGGGCAAGGAGATCGCCTACTTCGTGAAGATCTACCGCTAGTGAGGCAAGTCCTTCGTGGGCGATGGCCATGGTGGGATAGACAAGGTTGCTTCTTCGTGGACCCTTCGTGGGTGGAGCCCTCCGTGGACTCGCGCAACCGTTACCCTTCGTGGGTTGAAGTCTCCACTAACGTGGATGTAGGATAGCACCACCTATCCGAACCACGGGAAAAACATCCGTGTCTCCAATTGCGTTTGAATTCTCCAAACCCTTCTCTTTACATTCTCGCAAGTTGCATGCTTTACTTTCCGCTGCCTATATACTCTTTGCATGCTTGCTTGATATGTATTGTATGTGCTGAAATTGTGCCTAAAACTTCACTCAAACCAAAAAGGCTTAAAAACTGCAACTTTAGTACTAAGTGTCTAATCATCCCCCTCTAGACACACCTACTTCTAGATCCTACACTTTTTGATGTCCTCCTCCGTGACGGAGGATTTCATCCACTTGCCTCCCGCTCCAGACATGGTTGGAGCGGTGTGAGGAGAAAGGTGTGAACTTGGGTGTTGGAGCTCGAGTGTGCGAGAATGGATGAGCAAGGAGGAAGAAGGCGTGGGTGAAAAAAAAGGTGAACCCTTATCCCTTTATAAAGGCGGACAAAACCGTACGCCCCCACTAGCCTGGTAAACTCGCTTATTCCCCAAGCGCCGTAATTGATGGCACGGTTGGGTTGCCCACGTCCGTTTTGATGAGAATCCCATGATAAGGGTACACGATCTCTGATTCGACAAGACGTGCCAAAGAAACTGCCTCGCGATATGCGCCAAGGCCGGTTGAGAAAAACAGTTCGAATGATGACCGGGCCGTAGTATGATGTCATGATATCAAGTGTGTCAACAGATTAGATTGGTGGAAATATTATTCTCTCTACGGTGGTATGTGGAACTTGTTTTGCAGAGCCGGACACTATCCTTGTGTTCAAGATCTTCTATTGAGTATTCGGAGGAGGAACCCGGCTTGCAATGCCGAAGACAATCTGCGCGCCGGACTCATCGTCATTGAAGCCTGGTTCAGGGGCTACTGAGGGAGTCCTGGATTAGGGGGTATCCGGACAGCCGGACTATATCCTTTGGCTAGACTGTTGGACTATGAAGATATAAGATTGAAGACTTCGTCTCGTGTCCGGATGGGACTCTCCATGGCGTGGAAGGCAAGCTTGGCGATACGAATATGTAGATTTCCTCCCTTGTAACCGACTCTGTGTAACCCTAGCCCCCTCCGGTGTCTATATAAACCGGAGGGTTTAGTCCATAGGACAACAACAATCATACCATAGGCTAGCTTCTAGGGTTTAGCCTCTACGATCTCGTGGTAGATCAACTCTTGTACTACTCATATCATCCAGATCAATCAAGCAGGAAGTAGGGTATTACCTCCATTGAGAGGGCCCGAACCTGGGTAAACATCGTGTCCCCTGCCTCCTGTTACCATCCGCCTTAGACGCACAGTTCGGGACCCCCTACCCGAGATCCGCCGGTTTTGACACCGACAACCGCTGTGGCAAGCAGGCAGACTGGCAAACAGGACTGAGGAGGAAGAAGTACACGCACTAGGGCGGTACTACCGCCCTGAGAGCGATACTACCGCCTATAGACGGTACTGCCGCTGAAAAACAGAGGAGGGAAACGAGCAGAGCGGCAGTGGAGCGGAGGTAGGAACGGTACTACCGCGCCCTACTGCCATCCCTACTACCGCCCCCTGCGTGGTCCTATACAAAAACCCGACACGAAAAAGTCAAGACCGCAGCAGGAGCGGTAGTACCACCGGTACTACCGCCCTGGCCGCAGTACCACACTACAAGAAATATGTCAACTAGCGACCTTCTGTTAGTGACCCTGGAAGAATTGGTCATAGATCTATGACCATTTCAGACCAATTGGTCAAAAGTTGTTCGGGGGGGCTCCAAACCCTAAACCATTGCGACCATTTTGGTCAGAAAGGTCGTAATTTCCTTACATGAAATGGTCATAAAGCAAACAACGCTAGTCCGCTGCCTTATTTCTAGTTGTTAACGACCAATATAGATGGTCATAGCCTTGTAAATTGTGGTGGGTTGCTATGACTAGGTGCCACCTCATCAGTTTTGCCTATGTGTCATGTCCATGTGGCAGTTTTTGCCCTAGGTTGTGAAGCAACCTATATTTCTGTCATTCCCAAAATTTCCAAAAAAATCTCATAAATTCTTTGGGTCATATCTTCGTCAAATATGTAAAAACCTTCCTTGCCTAGTTCAAAAATAATTCAAAAATATTCATTTTCCTATTATGTTCAGAACAACAGTTTGTGAAGGAAGTACCACTTTGGCATGTCCAAATAGTATCCATTTTCTAAAGTGCTTTCCTATGCCCAAATAACCATCCTCCACCAAATGCCAGCTCAATACATTCATTATTCTGAGCCGAGCTTCAACATTCGTATTTATGTCCAGTGTGGTAGTTTGCAAAGAAAGTACCACCTAGGCTCCTCCTTTTGAGCGGAAAATTTGTGAAGACGGTCTTCTTAGCAACTGATCATCCTCAGCCAAAACTCACGCCCATTAGCCATGTACATTTCCCGTACCGCTAATCAAACACTTGGCTGCTAATTCATGTTTGAGCATCGATCGGTCTCCTCGTGAGAATCTTATGTTGTAATTTTCTTCCTAGCACCTACCTGGGGAGTGCCCAACCCACTAGACATGCCTAGGATGCCCAGAACACATGGCAATGCCACAGTCACGCGGTGACCACACGACGGGCATGCGAGTTTACGCGCTCTAGAGTTGGGGGCCTCGGCCACCGCCCAAACCTCGACGTATCGCCACCAAACCATGTATTTATGATTAAATAGGTACTTATGTAACTATAAATGATTTTTGGAAAAGATAAATAGTAAACTATGAGGCAGCTGCAGTTCAAATTTGACCCACTTCCTCCTGAATCAGCGGGAATTTGTCTTTTTCACCAGAGGTGGATCAAAACTTTTGACACCCAACCATTTTGTCAATTGTGCATTAAATATGGCCTAGTATTTTAGAAAATTGATTTGGTCCAATTTTGCAACAAATATATGGTAGGTCCTTCACAAAAAAAACTCATTTCAGGCACTCGGAAAATGGAAAATGTATTTTCCGTGCAAATAAAATGAAAACTCCCTTAGGCAACATTGTTTAGAATTCCAAGATGCACCCTTGTGCACAATATGAGATCATTTGAAAAAACTATGCCACGAATGTGGCCATAAGATTGATCATCTGGCTTGAAAGCCCTGAATCTTCACGCATGATAGCTCGTTTCTCAGTACACTTTTTTAAAATAATTGTCGTATTTCAAGTTTATTATTTTTCCTGGCAACTTGGCCACATATAATGACACAATGCGAAGGTTTTGCAATTTTTTGAATTTTTTTTTAATTTTTTATGCCCGTTTTAAAATATGGTCAAAACGGCGGGAATGACCGTTCCTAGCTAGTGGTTGAATCTTGGAATTTTTTTGGTGTTTTTCTGATTAAATAAATACTTATGTACCTAGAAATGATTTTCGTAAAAAATAAAGAGCAAACTATAAGGCAGCCACAGTTCAAATTTGACCCGTTTCCAACTAAATTGGCGGCAATTTGTCTTTTCATGAGAGGTGCATAAAATATTTTGACACCCAGCTATTTGGTCAATTGTGCATTAAATATGGCCTATTATTTTAGAAAATTGATTTGACCAATTTCGGAATAAATTTATTGTAGGTCCTTCACAAAATAAACTCATTTCGGGCACTCGAAAAATGAAAAACGAATTTTCCGTACAAAGAAAATGAAAACTCCCTTAGGAAACATTATTTGCCATTCCAATATGCACCCTTGTGCACAATATGAGATCATTTGAACAAACTATGCCATGAATGTGGCCATAAGATTGATCATTTGGCTTGAAAGGCATTGATCTCCACACATGATAGCTCGTTTTTGAGAACACTTTTTTAAAAGAATCAAGTTTGTTATTTTTCCTGGTAACTTGGCCACATATAATGACACAATGCGAAGGTTTTCCATTTTTTTTATTTTTTTTTTGAATTTTTTATGCCCGTTTCAAAATGCGGTCAAAACGGCGGGCTTGGCCGTTCCTAGCTAGTGGTTGAATCTTGGAAAACTTTTGATTTTTCTCTGATTAAATAGATACTTATGTACCTAGAAATAATTTTTGGAAAAAATAAAGAGCAAACTATGAGGCAGCTACAGTTCAAATTTGACCCGCTTCCAACTGGATCAGCGGAAATTTGTCTTTTTTATCAGAGGTGGATAAAATCTTTTGACACCCAGCTATTTGGTCAATTGTGCATTAAATATGGCCTAGTATTTTAGAAAATTGATTTGGTCCAATTTTGCAATAAATATATTGTAGGTCCTTCACAAAATAAACTCATTTCGGGCACTCGAAAAATGAAAAACAAATTTTCCGTGCAAAGAAAATGAAAACTCCCTTAGAAAACATTGTTTGCCATTCCAATATGCACCCTTGTGCACAATATGAGATCATTTGAACAAACTATGCCATGAATGTGGCCATAAGATTGATCATTTGGCTTGAAAGACACTGATCTCCACACATGATAGCTCGTTTCTGAGAACACTTTTTTAAAAGAATTGCCGTATTTCAAGTTTATTATTTTTCCTGGTAACTTGGCCACATATAATGACACAATGTGAAGGTTCTCCAATTTTTTTTTTGAATTTTTATGCTCGTTTCAAAATGCAGTCAAAACGGCGGGCTTGACCGTTCCTAGCTAGTGGTTGAATCTTGGAAAACTTTTGATGTTTCTCGGATTAAATAGATACTTATGTACCTAGAAATAATTTTTGGAAAAAATAAAGAGCAAACTATGAGGCAGCTACAGTTCAAATTTGACCCGCTTCCACCTGGATCAGCGGAAATTTGTCTTTTTTATCAGAGGTGGATAAAATCTTTTGACACCGAGCTATTTGGTCATTTGTGCATTAAATATGGCCTAATAGTTTATAAAATTGATTTCATGAAATTTTGCAATAAATATATTGTAGGTCTTTCACAAAAAAAAACTCATTTTGGGCACTCAAAAAATGAAAATGTATTTTTTTGCAAAAAAACTCATTTCCGACGACATCTTTTTAAAGATATTTATCTTATGCCATGTTGTTATTTTTTTTTTCTGAAAACTTGTTCAAATTTTGGTGACACAATGAGAAGGTTTTCCATTTGTTTTAGAATTTCTCAGATCATATAGTAGCTTAAATGATTTTAACACGTTATTTTAAGTCAACTACGACCAATTTAGATGGTCATAAAATCGTACTGCATTCTGATTGGTCCGTAGACATATCACGCGGATCGTGCAGCCAACACCGTCGGATGCTCGGGGATCCAACGGCTGTCCTCGACTCATCCACACCAACCCCGAAACCCTAGCTATGTCCTTCGGGTCAATTTCCATCCACCCCCCTCCTTTCTTTCCCTCGCTCCCCGATCCCCTCCCTTCCTCACAAGCGTAAACCCTAGCACTCGTCCCTTCTAGATCGTCCCTTCCAGATCGCGGCCGCCACCTCCCTCCGGTGGAGCTCCCCGCCGTCCATGGCCTCCCCCACACCCTCCTCTCTCCCTTCCCCTCCCTCGCGCCGCCACCACCACCACTACTTCCGAGCGCGTGCCGCCCATCGTCCCTCCTCTCCTCTCCTCTCCTCCTATTGCGCTGCCCATTCATCCGAGTTGGTGCTGCTGGAAGGGGCTGGGGCGCAGTCGAGGAAGCAGCAGCAGCAGCACCACAACAAGCTGGAGGTCTACACCGAGGTGTTGGCGCGCCTCCACGCTGCCGAGGAGCGCGCCCCCGGCTTCGACAATGACCTCTGGAGCCACTTCAACCGCCTCCCCGCACGGTAACGCGCCCTCCTCCCGGTCCCTCCTGCTGACGGCTGCGACGTGGCGGTGCTGATGAGTGATGATTCTTGATTTTGGCGTTTCGGGTTTGTGTGCAGCTACGTGATGGATGTGAACGTGGAGAGGGCGAAGGACGTGCTCACGCACAAGCGCCTCCTCGAGCTGGCCAAGGATCTGGCGCAACGCCCGGCCTTCGCCGTCCGAGCTGCGGGGGCTGTCGGTCTTCATCAGCGACATCCGCAACTGCCACAACAAGGAGCAGGAGCGCCTCCATGTCGACAAGGAGCTCGGCAACATCCGCACCCGCTTCAAGAACGAAAAGGTATTCCCCTCCATCCCTCCATTTTGCGATCTAGGCAGCGGAATTCAGCCCTGCTTCCGCTCATCGGGTGGGCGGACCTGCGAATTGGGTCCGACTCCTCATCGGCGTCGCACTAGTAGCCTCAAAATGTCTGGTGTATGGTAGCTAGCCCCATCGTACTCTATTGGATTGTGCTTGGTCTGCGGTGTAAAGTTCAGATGCAAGTGTGTGTGAAACAGTGGTGGCAACGATTGCCGGGGTTGGAATTGAGCTGCTGGGGCAGAGCTATTTGAAGGGAATTGAGCTGCTGGGGCAGACATTCTGAAGCTCAATGGCCACCTGCTGACAGTTTACTATACAACCACCGTCCTATACTGACAGTGGAAGGTTCGCCCCCTGTAGGGATGATGATGGCTGCAAAGTGCACTATTGGGTTCGATGCTATGAGCTAATTTCCCAATTTTCATTTCACTTCTGTATGTTGGACTAGCTAGGATCAACCCTGCATCCAAAACTATCAATATGCTCTGAAACTACATCCTACCTCCTCTGCTATTAATCACATCTCATAGACAGTGACATCCCTATACACACACTACTGCCAATGATGTACCTAGATAAATGTTAGCGTATTTATATTCTACAAATCCACAAGTAAAGTATTTATCTTCTCCATGAAGTACTCTTGTGTATATGAGTAATCAAGATTCTGGAGGTTTGTTGCCTGCAAATATAATTTCAATTCACACGCTAAATGTTACAAAGTAAAGCTCCACACCATGGTTTTACTTTTATTAGTTGAATGTTTCATTGAAAAGTGACTATGCTACATATGAAACTGCTGCATCACCAAACAATGGTCGGTGGTCGCATGCCTGATCCACTAAAAAAACAATCGCATGGCCGTGCATCAAGGTGCTGTAATGCATGCTCGTTCATTATGATAAATACTCCTAAGCTAGACTAAGAAATATACTTTATTAACTTGATTAATTCATGTTGGATTACAAAAGGTGTGCCACATCCTTGATGCCTACGTGGAAAGTTGCAGTCCCTTCTGCAACAACTTTATAAATCGAATATCTTATTACAAATCCATTCGGCCAGTTAGATCTTAAGCCTTTGCAAGCTTGGATGATATGATCTATTATGTGAGCATTTTACTAAATCCTTCTGTTACCTCCATCTGTAACATTTTGCATAGAAGCAATTATCTTTCTCTGTATTCAACAGTGAATTATATAACTGAGATTTATTTTGGCAGGTTAGTGCTGCTAATGAACGAGTGCTAGGAGGGGGAGGTGTTGATGGAGGTATAAACTAGCTTCCGACGAGATGGTGTGTATTGTACACACCCCTCTGTGATTTATGCACTTCACATGCATTTTCCCCATCACCCACCAACCGTAACATGCTAGTCATATGTGCTGCAGACATTCTTGCACTTGATTTCAAATTAGAGTGTGGTTTGTTTCTCTACGATTTTTTGGAGTGTGGGCTATTCTATCTGAGGCGGCTCGTCGATGCAGGGTGATCGAGGAGAGGGGAGAGGCCTGGGCGAGTGGACCGGTCCGATCGGTCAGGGTGGCAACCAAGGAGCTGAGGATGTCGAGGAGGGCAGTGAACCCCGGTGGTCATGGAAGGGCGGCTGGACATGTGTAGGTGCCTCGTCAACCTGTGAACTCTCACAGGGTAATTAATCCGGTTCCCTTTTGATCTCTTCGCATCAATTCTGCTACACATCCCAGTAATCCTAGATTAATTTGGTTCTTTTGTTTTACTTATTGTAGGTGACACTGCTCTGGTCATTTCTGCGGCTTATGGGATGCCTGCTATCACAAGATATCTCCTGGGTCTGTATTGCTGCTCTGCATCTGTATTGTTGCTGCAGTTTTTGTAGTTATATTCTGTGTAGAGTCCTGAAACATTCTGGGTTGCATATCTTGTCAAACTCTTTTAGAGTTATCTTGATGAGTGTCGACGTCCCAATATTATGACTATCTCTAATGAGTATAAATATAAATTAATATAGCTGTCAATTTTAAGATAGAGCAAAGTATCAATGCATTTCACACCTATTGATTCATCAGGCTCGGTCAGTCGGTCTGATCCTGTAGTGTTTAAAACTGATAATTATGATGCATTGGTCCATATGGCCTTGTTTTTTGATGCATATATATATATGATGTAGTTGATAGGCCTTGATCTCAACCTCTCAAGTTTATGTTTCCTTGTGTGTAGGTAACTTGTTATTTTTATTGGCAAGCCTGTAATGAATTTATTAGATTTTTGCTCCTATTGCCGTGTACAGTATGTCACAGGCTTGTGAAGCCTGTAATTGTTCTTAGTGTGTTGTTGTGATTCTTGAATGGTGTCAATGGTCATGCACAGGTGTCTTTTGTAGTATGAAAAGGGCCACTATCAGCTGTAGGATTTGTATTCATGCTGTGAAGATCATGGATATATATCTTATTTTGCTGCTCTATGCCTCATTCGTGTACAGATTCCCTAGCAGTATTTTTTTTCGTCTGCCAATTGCGACTGCCGGGCTCCTGATGTGCTTCTCATGCCCCGCAGACCATTGACCTGTACGTGGTTTTCGACGTGGCCACTGCCCTACTTCAGGTAAAATTTCACACTTTGATGAGGATTCATGAGCCCTGATTTGGGATAGACAAGTGTAGCATACTGAGTTCAGGAAATCAATTATGCGGCACGGCACCTATTAGGTGATTCGTGAACACACAACCAGGATGATTCCTATCCTACCTATGTTGTGCTTATTGCTTCCAAGCTAGTGATGGCGGTCGCAGGTGCAGTACCTGCTGGTTAGTACCTGCTGGTTGTTACTATCGCTGGCAGTTAGTGTTCAACATCCGCTTTAGCACCAAGCGACTAAACAATGTTTTGGTAAAGCTTTCAGAAATCAGTTTGCAGTGTTGAATCAGTACACACCTTTTACCTTCAATTTGGTAGTATGAAAAACACATTAGTAAATCTGAGTAACTTTGACATATTTTCTCTATTAACTTGCATTGGATTGGTACCCGTGATTGCCTTGTACTTAATTCTTCTAACACTGATCTTGTTATTGTTAATTTGTTATTGCCATGGTGTTTATGCTGTTTAGAATAAGATCCATGCATCAATTCTAAGTTCTCGTCTCTCTGAAGGGACACTTCTAGCTTCTATGACTCAGACTTGTTAACTATTGTTTCTTACTTTGTTAGCTACGACATATATTTCCCCCAGTTATTCTAATTCTTCTCTGATTCATGTAACAGGATGACAGTGGAAGCCATGTTGTTGTTTTGTTTGTTCCCATCCCTGACTATGGTCGTCGAGCGAGTCCGGCATGCTGTTCATCTAGTAGAGCTTGCTAGGAGTCTGAATCTAAGAACTTGTAGAGCTTGTTAGTATTACAATTGTAGAGCTTGTAAAGCAGTATGGTCGTCTGTATTGGAATGGATAGAGCTTATATTATGTGATCTGGTTGCTCTTATTTAAGTATCATGTGTGTTTTTGTCTCCTAAAATCTAAATAATTCTTGAAATATGAAGAATATGAGTCTGAATTGATGGGACCCACTTACCACAACATGACAAATGGGAACCTGTTACTAGAACCTGACAACTGGGACCCATCTGACTAGTGGACCCTTCTTTTGAAAAAAAAGAAAAACTAAATTCGTTTAGACAAAAAGGCCACAACCCAACAATAAAAAGGCTGCAATATTGGGCTTGGCCCATGAACCCAACCAAAAATTAACACACAGAAAAAAACACAAATAGGTTGAATTGTTGGGCTAGGCCCATGTAGAAAATCGAATTGTACCGGGCTGATTCTTGTGCCACATCAGATTGCCACGTCGGATGCCTACGTGGCCTGGGGAGGCTGGTAGTGACCAAAACAAAACAATAGGCATATTTTGGTCAAAAACGTCCACGACCTTCTCACAAAGAAGGTCGTTAATTTTAGTTTACGACCGCCAGCTTTTGACCTTCTGTTTTTGGTCACAGAAAGGTCGTAAATGAAAACTATGACCTTTCAGTGACCAATAATGGAGGTCACAAGATAGCATATTTCTTGTAGTGCCACCGCTTAGCGCAAGGCACCCCTTGTTTTGCACAACACAGAAACTCCAACAGGCAGGAAGACAGCGTGGGTGCAAGGAAAATGTGTACGTGATGATTCCACCCATACTCTTCCGAAACGGATCCCCTCTTGATAGTACGGTTATCCCTACGACTCAATTCCACCGAAAAGAAACGAAGGAAAATAAACCATCCAAAGTGAAGACCTCGAGGGGTAACAATCACAAAGTGCCCTTATATTAGATCACCTGAAACACTTAGTGCACACGATTAGTCCGCAAACATATTGTCATCAATCACCAAAACTACTTAAGGGATAAATATGCCCTTACAATCTCCCCCTTTTTGGTGGACTGATGACAACACGGGATTTGCACAAAATAGTAACTGAAAGTAAGCAAACCCCCTTCTAACAAAATATAGACGGGATCCCCCTAGAGATGTGCACCAAGGAATTAGCATGAAAGGCTATGTGCATATCTTTAGGATCAAACTCCCCCTATATTTTGTAAGTAGGAAACATCCTTGCATATAAGAATAACAACAAGTACAACTAAGCAAGGTCGAGCAGAGAGCAATAATATAAATGCTGAAAAAGAAACATCTCACAATATAATAGGGTACTTGATAATAAAGTAGATAGGATAGGGTAGTGCACATATGTCTTACACCATATGGTCTTGCTCACAGCCGAAAGAAAGCGAACGAAAACGAACGCGAAAACGAACGAACACAAGACACGAACACGCCAACACAAAGACACACGCCAACACAAGACCTAAGGCAAATCCCTAACTCTCCCCCTTTGGCAGCAAGACACCAAAAGGGGCGACACGACACACGATGGCAGTAGGTCTCCATGGCATCAGCAGTCATGCTCCTCCTCCTCATCCTTAGAAACCTCTGCAGAACGGTGCGAAGTATGAACTCCGGTGTCCTCCTCAGTGTCAGACCACGGGCAATGCACTCTGATCTAGGACTCCTCATCAGTGATCTTCTCCTCAGAGCCATCTGGAGCCTCAAGGCCAACCTGTCTCATAATAGCCTTTTCACGGCGACGAGCCATCTTGGCCTCCTTGTGAGCCTTGTACTGGCCCTTGGACTAAAGGCAGAACAGACGCTTCACCTTCTCCTTGAGTTTCTTCGCCCAAGAGGGCTCCTTAGATGGGGGCACATACTCCGGACCATCATCATCCTCCTCCTCATCATCAGATAGGACAGTCTCCTGCACTGGAGGTGCCGGAGTAGACGAACTCCACTTCTCCTTCTGACGCAGCTCGATAGTGTCATGAGACACCATATTGTCTGTGACAAGCTCCTCATCTGGAAACTTGGCTGCCCAAGTGTCCTCGATAAGCTGCATGAGATAAGGCCCATAGATGATGCACTTGTGTTCCATGACAGCAGAGTAAAGTTCATACCACATCACACGTGACACGTCCAGCACCAGGGGAGAGTCCTTCTCTTCTTGACAGAATAGGAGCAAGTCAACTAGGTAAGAGTGCACTTGATCCAAGTTGCCGACCTGAGGAGACAGACTGTTCCTGAAGATACGATGCATGATGTCAAGGAAGGGCCAGAGATCATAAGTAACCTTCCCAGTCTCTGACGCCTTCCTGGTAGAATAGGGCCAAAGCTTCTCCTTATGAGTAGCAGCAATCTCCTTATGAGAGCGAAACCCAAGTGGGGTCTGGGCACCCTCATCATCATACGATAAGCTGACATTGAAGTCCTTCCAAGGGGCGGACAGAAGATCGGCCATTGGTCATCCAAGTCAGAGTGCGGGCCTGATCATGCCCAAAGTGAACAGTGGCAAAGAACTGGGCCACGAGCTCGGCATCAAAGTCCTTGTTGAAGGAAATGATCCTCTTCATATCCAACTCCTCACACCTCTGCAGAGCATCCCCAAAGTATTGCAAGTCCTTCTCCATGTGCGAGAGATCGATAGACTTGACCTTCACAAACAAGCTCTTCTTCTTCTTCAAGACATCGTGATAGATAGACTGCTGAAACCTGTTCCAGAATGGACGGCGCAGAAGAGCAGGCTCCTGGTCCACATGGTAGGGATTGAGCTTCCTCTTGGTACTGAACTCCATTCTAGACATCTGATTGGCAATCTTGCGCAAAGCGGAGGTCTTGACGTTGGAACCTTGGCCTTGCGTCTTGGTGGCGCAGAAGAGGCATCCTCACCACCACTAGCAGCAGACTCTGGAATATCGAACAAGCGATAGCACTTTGAACCTGTTGCACGGTCTGGATTCTTGCGGCGAGCCTGATGCCCGGAGCTACTACCACCTGAAAGCACACGCACACAAAGACCACAAAAGCAAGAGAGCATAAGCCAGGGAAAGACGAAGACCAGAAAGAGGATTAGGTATAGAAACAGGAGCAATGGCATCTCTGGGCGGTAGTACCGTGCACCAGAGCGGTAGTACCGCTTATAAGCGGTAGTACCACTAGGGTACAGCGGTAGTACCGCTGGAGCGGTTGTCAGCGGGCCGACACCTACCGCAGCAAGATCCGGTACTACCGGAGATCCAAAAGATCATATTTCTACACCTAATCGACAAACACCCTAGTCTAGCAGTCTCCCAAGTCCTTCCTAAGACTCGATTCAACAACTAAATCAAGGGATGCGATGGGTATAGCCCCAAAACCTAGATTCAAGAAGGAGAACCAAGGGAGAGAAGAACGGGGGAAATACCGGCATCCATGGCACGAGGAGAAGGTGGGGAATGATCCCACCGGATGGAAACGAGGGAGCCGGCCTGAATCCGGCGGCCCGGCGGCGAGCCTCCGGTGCTTCGGGAGTCACCCGAGAGCGGAGAGGACGAGGGGATGGGGCAAACTAAACGGGTATGGGGGAGTAGACACTCCCCCTGCCCGATACATTCCACACGCCCAGCCCTAAGCGGTACTACCACGCAAGGCATGGTAGTACCGCCCTGGTGCAGATCTGGAGCACGAAGCACCCATTGAACCACTCCACGGCAGTACCATGTCGGCCGGGTGGTAGTACCGCTTATAAGCGGTAGTACCGCTCTGCCGACGCGGTAGTACCGCTCAGGCGCCCCAAAGCAAAAACAAGGAGGGGAAAGAGGACTTATGCTCGACTAGAGAAAAACAGCAGGACCACACAAGACACGACAGGCCAAACCCGAACATGACCACACCAAAACACAACCACTCACAGGAGAGAAGCACAAGCAACAAGAAACAACACACAGAAAAACTCTTGAGAAGAGAGGGCGGTGGCCGTGGCCACCTATGTTTGAGCAAATGGTATGGTGCCGTAAAGAATTATCCTTGGGCCCATGACCAAAACTTTTCTTTGAAGCACAAATACCATAAAAATGGCTAATGTGAAAGACTCAATCAATTTATGCATAATGGGGGAGGAAGAGTTCATTGAGAGAACAACACTCCCCCTATGTCCATGCCTACACCTAAACAAGACAACAAGTTGAGTATGGTGGGATGTGCAAGGGTTCAAGTCACATTGCTCGAATCAATGATATTTAGCTCATGCCTTAACTCGTGAAATCTTGCTTCATCCAAGGGCTTCATGAAAATACCTGCAAGGTTATCATGAGTGTTGACATAGTTGAGCTTGATCTCCCCTCGCCTAATGTGATCCCGGATGAAGTGATACCGAATCTCAATATGCTTCGTCTTGAAGTGTTGGACCGGGTTGAGAGAAATCCTGATGGCACTTTCACTGTCACACCAAAGAGGCACTTTGTCACAAATGACACCGTAATCCTTTAAAATTTTCCTCATCCAAAGAAGTTGTGCACAACAACTACCGGCCGCCACATACCCGCTTCGATGGACGAGAGAGACACACAACTTTGTTTCTTGGAATACCAACTCACTAGAGAGCAACCAAGAAATTGGCACCCTCCAGAAGTGGACTCCCTATCCACTTTGTCTCCCGCCCAATCGGAGTCCGAATATCCTACAAGCTTGAAGTTTGCTCCTCTTGGGTACCACAAGCCAAAATTTGGGGTATGAGCCAAATATCGAAAGATTCGCTTGACCGCCACAAAGTGGCTTTCCTTAGGTGCGGCTTGAAACCATGCACAAATTCTCACACTCAACATGATATCCGGTCTAGATGCACAAAGGTAAAGCAAGGAGCCAATCATGGAGCGACATACCTTTTGATCCACCGCTTTACCTTTGGGATCAATGTAAAGTTGGCACTCAGTGGGCATTGGAGTGGAAGCCGGCTTGACATCACTTAGCTTGAACCTCTTTGGCATGTCTTGAGTGTATTTGGCTTGGTTGATGAAGGTTCCTTGTATTCTTTGTTTGACTTCGAATCCAATGAAGAACTTCAACTCTCCCATTGAAGACATCTTGAACTTAGAGGTCATGAGAGCGGCAAATTCCTCATTGAAAGCTTTGTTAGGGGAACCAAAGATAATATCATCAACATATAGTTGGCACACAAACAACTCCCCTTTGACCTTCTTAGTAAAAAGAGTGGGGTCTATTAGCCCAACTTCAAATCCACGGTCTTGTAACAACTCGGCAAGGTGGTCATACCACGCACGTGGGGCTTGTTTAAGGCCATAGAGTGCCTTATCGAGTTGAGACACATGATCGGGAAAGTAGGGATCCTCGAACCCGGGGGGTTGCTTGACATATACCAACTTATTAATAGGACCATTAAGAAAAGCACTTTTAACATCCATTTGTTGCAACTTAAAGTTGTGAAGAGAAGCATAAGCAATCAACAAACGAATGGATTCAAGGCGAGCAACGGGAGCAAAGGTTTCACCATAGTCGATACCCTCGAATTGGGAGTAGCCTTGTGCCACCAATCTTGCCTTGTTGCGAACGATGGTCCCACGAGCATCTTGCTTGTTCTTGAATATCCACTTGGTTCCAATGACATTGTGGTTCCCCGTGGGCCTTGGCACCAATCTCCACACCTTGTTGTACTCGAATTTGTTGAGTTCTTCATGCATGGCATTAAGCCAATCCTGATCTTCGAGCGCCTCATATACCTTTTGGGGTTCAACACAAGAGACAAATGTGTGATGTTCACAATAGTTTGCCAATTGTCTACGAGTGCTTACCCCCTTTTGAATGCTTCCGAGCACATTCTTCATGAGATGACACTTGGTGGAGAGCTTGGAAGCAATCTTGGCGGCACGACGCTCCAATTCCTCCTCGTGGGTGAGTCGAGGAGTGATCACTTGATCATCTTGAGCGCCGTCTTGAGCTTGTTCTTGATCTCGAGGAAGCTCTTGATCTTGAACTTGCTCGGAGGAGAGAACTTGAACTTGGGCATCACTTGATGTTACAACACCATCTTGGGATTGATCTTGCCCTTGGTCTTGTTCTTAAGGTTGAGGGCCTTCCATTTGTTCTTCGGAAGCGTGTGGGCCTTGGGTTGGTGATGGTTCCACTTGAGTGGAGCATTGTCCTTCTCCTTCGGCCACAAGGGGTTCCTCAATGGGTAGGATAAAACCAACACCCATTCTTCTTATGGCTTGAGGAGGAATTTCATCACCTACATCACAAGTGCCACTTTGCTCCACTTGGGAGCTGTCGGTGTCAAAAATCGGCGGATCTCGGGTAGGGGGTCCCGGACTGTGCGTCTAGGCCGGATGGTAACAGGAGACGAGGGACACAATGTTTTACCCAGGTTCGGGCCCTCTTGATGGAGGTAAAACCCTACATCCTGCTTGATTAATATTGATGATATGGGTAGTACAAGAGTAGATCTACCACGAGATCAAGGAGGCTAAACCCTAGAAGCTAGCCTACGGTATGATTGTTGTATGTTGGAGTTGTTGTCCTATGGACTAAAACCCTCCGGTTTATATAGACACAAGATAGGGTTAGGGTTACACAAAGTCGTTTACAATGATAGGAGATTTGAATATCCGCATCGCCTAGCTTGCCTTCCACGCCAAGGAAAGTCCCCTCCGGACACGGGACGAAGTCTTCAATCTTGTATCTTCATAGTCTTGGAGTCCGGCTGAAGGTATAGTTCGGATGGCCGAACACCCCCTAATCCCGGACTCCCTCAGTAGCCCCTGAACCAGGCTTCAATGACGACGAGTCCGGCGCGCAGATTGTCTTCGACATTGCAAGGCGGGTTCCTCCTCCAAGTTCTTCATAAAAGATTGTAAACACCAAGAGTAGTGTCCGGCTCTGCAAAATAAGTTTCCACATATTGCCATAGAGAGAATAATATTAACACAAATCTAATCTGCTGATGTATTCCATAGCGTGACATCACACTACGGCCAAGCCCTTATTCGAATCGTTTTCACTTCTCCACCTCAACGCGTTTTGCGAGGCGGTTTCCTTGGCACGTCTTGTCGAAGCAGAGATCGTGTCCCCTTTATTTACGGGATTCTCATCAATATGGACGTGGGTAACCCAATCGTGCCCGTTTAGCATGTTTTCTCGATTAAAGGCGAGTCCCAAATGGTCACGGGGAGGGCTCTTGGTATTCAACCTCTTATAAAGAGACCAAGGCCTTACTCCTTTTTTCCAATCCTCAAAACGAGTTCGCCCATCGCCTCGAGTTCCAACACCCTAGGCCCCAGATTTCAGGCGCTTCGGACCATCGACAATGTCCGGTTCCGACCTTCAAGGCCGGTGGATGCCCTCCTTCGTCGCGGAGGAGGACATGCTAAAGTTGAGAGAGGCTAAGTTCTTGACTGGCGAAATTCCGCATAGGTTGCCCGCTCAAGGGCAGGCCGTTCCCAGTCCCCAGCCCTGTGAGAGCGTGGTGTTCAAATCTCACTTCCTTCGGGGGTTAGGCTTCCCAATGGATCCCTTTGTGAGGGGGCTGCTGTTCTATTATGGGTTGGAATTTCACGACTTAGCTCCGGAGTCCATCCTCCATATTTCTTCTTTCATCGTCGTGTGTGAAGCGTTCCTCTGTGTTACCCCTCACTTCAGATTCTGGCTCAAGACCTTTAAAGTGGAGCCGAAGATGATCGAGGGACGGCACGTAGAGTGCGGAGGCGCTGTTATAAGTAAGAATGCTGATGCTCCCTGGCCCGAGGGCTCTTTTCAAGAGGAGCTCGGCTTATGGCAACAGGAGTGGTTTTATATCACCGCTCCCAGGGGCACCAAATGGGTGGCACCTCCTGCCTTTCGCTCGGGTCCCCCACAACAGCTAGGGTCATGGGTCAATAAAGGCCTAGACTGGGGGCCATCTCAAGACGTGCCTTTATTGCAGGGCCGAATCAGGGATCTCTTGGAAAGAGACCTCAGCCTGGTCAAAGTGACGCAAGTCATGTTGATCCGCCGAACCCTACCCGGCAAACGTCGCTCCCTCCGTTTGTGGGAGTTTAATCCGGAGGGACCACGAGCTCTCCAACATTTTATGGGCGTAACGCCCGTGGAGATGTACAAATTGTTCTTCGGATCACAAGCAATGTGTCCGGATTTGACCGAGGATGCAGGTTTAAGCTGCAATCGCCTGGATACTCAAGTAAGTAACCTTGTGCCTAGACTCGCTATCCATATAATTTTCATAAATTTGCCCCTAAAAGAGCTATCCTTTTTAAACAGGAGTGGATAGCGAAAGCAAAGCTGATCGGGTGTCCGGCTCCCCTTCCTGAGACCAGGCCGGATCCCGTGCTAGTCAGGATGTTAAATATTGTGCATCTGGAGGGAAGTGAGGGAGAGGACAAGGAGACTATGGCCTCCTCAAAGGAGACCGTTCCGAAGGGAGGAATCGACAATTCCTCTTCTAAGGGGAAGAAGAGGGCCGCCTCTGACGACCCGGAGCCCATGGCCTCAAAGCGGGGTAAAAAATCCTCGTCAGAGGGTCCGATGCCGGGGGGTTCCTCGGCCGAACTATGCCCTCTAAGGAATCAGCCCTCCAGCGAGCCGTAAGTAGAGAAAGATTGTACATTTTGAAAGAAGGATCCTTGCTTTAAACCTGAGAAGATTAACCGAAATTTTACCTTGTAGTTCGGACCTCAGCCCTTCTCAGGAGAGCTTGTCTTCGGGGGATCTTCTTCCGGAGATGATGGAGAGCGGAACGCCTCCCCCTGCCGTACCGCCTAGCGAGGCGGGCGAACCCGAGGTGTCGTCGTGGAGGGTTTCCCCGAATCCGGCAGGGGCGGAAGATTGCTATGTGGCCCCCCAAGGTTCTCCGCGTCCGGCCTCCGAAAGAGGCCACAGGACAAGTCCGACACCGTCTGGTGCTCGGCCGGAGGAGCTAAAGAACCTGCTGGGGCGAGCTTCTATCTCATGGGAGCACTGCGCATTGATGGTCATGGTGATTGAAAGGATTTCATCCGCGGAAAGCGGATTGCACGAGGCCGTCAGAAATTTACTGACGGGCTTTGAGGTACATTAGATAATGTACACTTTTGTCAGTTGTGCATAAATAAGATGCGCCCTGTATAGATAGTAGCCCCTGAGACTCTGTGAGTTGTCAGAAGTGACGGCGTGCAGAGGATCATAACCCTAGGTCTAAATTTGTCGCCTTTAAATGTAGGTGGCGAAGTGTCCGGAATCGAGCCGAACTGATGATTTTGCCAAACTAAAGCGGCAACTGGACGTGGCAGATGCCGACATAACGCTCGTCAACAGGCGGCTTGATGAGGCTCAAGGTATGTAATTCCTTGGGCAGCACCTGGTAAGAGGAGCTTTATGCCAATATCTTATAATGTATATGCTTGACGCAGATGGTGCGGCCGCTGTGGAGAGTCTTCGGGTGGAACTTGCCCGGGCTAAGGAACAAGCCAGAGAAAGGGATGCGGCTGCCAAGAAGGCCCTTGAAGAGCTGAGAGCCGAACAGGCTGCTCACTGCCGAAGCAAGGAGGAGATGGCCGAGATGGCCGTGAAGTTAAAGAGCGCTGCTGACCATTGTGAGCTTCTTGAGAAATAAGACCGGGCGAGGCAGACGGACTTAGAGAAGGCTGTTGCTGATGCCAAGGACGCTCGCTCTGTGATGAGAGCTGCGAAGGAGGAGCTACGTCAGGCCGGACAGATTGCGGCTGGAAAGCCCTTTATGCTGCGGAGGAAGTTTTGCGATCCGAAGTTTTCTCTGCTGGACCGTATGTGGAGTGTGGAGGACACCTACCTGGATTTGGTAGCGAGTGCTGCTGATGCGACCGAACACTTTCGAGATCAAGAAGATCCTGAAGTGAAAAACTTTTCTGGTCGCAGTTTCACAATCCAGAGCGTCCCCTGGCGGTGGACGATCGTCTAGCTCAATGGGCCGAACTGAATAGGTTGTCCGGACTCGCCATGAAGTTCGTCATGGGTCATTTGTGGCCGGGGAGATCGGAGTCGAAGAGTTATTTCGGCTTGGTGCAGCAACTCCTTGATGTGGTGCCCCGTATCGATGCAATGAAGAGGTCAGCATGCATAGAGGGCGCACGGATGGCTCTTGCCCGTGTCAAGACATATTGGGCGGAGATGGAGACCACCGTTGTTGCGTCCTGAGATTCGGACAAAAGCCGAGTACCCTCCGAACACTATTTTCAGGAAGTCCTAGAAGGCGCTCGTGTAATAGAGACGTAGTGCTCGAAGGATGCTATGTTCTGATAGCATATGTAATTATAAAACAGTATTTTGATTAATTGTAGTAGGATTTTATACTTGTGCCTTCAAGTATGTGGAACACCTCCTGTGCGGCCGTTTTAATATATATAAAATCTGAAAGATGGCAGTCGTCGGCTTCAGCCCCCACGCACATAGTGCGGGGGTGCTCGTAGAAGGCGCTTTTTCACACTTAATCCAACGTCTTGGTCCTACAAAGGAGTTGATGGCGTAGCGAGCCAGGCAACCGGACTATAATGCTTTAACACTTTCACTTAGCCATAGGAGCTTGACAGTGGGACTCTTTAGATAGCCCCTGGTGGCGACTTCGCTCGCTCGAATTCGGGGCGCGTGTGTGCCTGGCCGGGAAACGGCCCTTCGTTAATGCGGAGGAATCCTATAGATTCCAGAGAGTCATCGAGTGGTTGACCAGTCTCGCGCTATATCATGACAGTCGGTTTTCGGCTTTCTCTACTGAGGTGCTCGCCAGGCCGAACCGGAGCACAATCGCAGTAGTTCTCCTGGTGCCGCCTTAGCCGATAGAGCGGAACGTAAGGCGACCGAACCCAGGAGCCGGGCAACCCAACATTGACCAAAATCATGATTCGGAGCTGATGCATATATGGACAAACTCATGACGCCGAACACTCCCTAAGGTATTCGGTCTTTATGAGACCGGGCAAAGTAATGCTCCTAGGTATAAGCCCCTAGTGTCCAGGTACGCGCGGAAATTCTGACATGGGCACATGCCAAGATGCCAGCCTCCTGCTTGGTTATAGAACCAGGGGACGTGTAGCAACAAGAGACAGTAAAAAAGGTTTACGCAGGGTCTTAATCTGAAAAGAATCCTTAGAACGGGTCCCTACTGCACGTCTGCGCCTGTGTCTCCGTTGTGCCGTACCCTGGACGGGCGCAGCACGATGTTCATCTGTAAAAGAGAGGAACTAAGTTGAAAGAAGAATTGTATTAAATAAACAAAAATTCGTGCCGAACAAAAATTGTATTAAATAAAAAAATGTAAAGTAAAATATGTAAAATTGAGCTTTATTGTCTCTTATATATGCGGAGCCCCTAGCGCATACCGGGCTCGTCTATCCGTGCCCGTGGTCTTAATGACCTGTTCGGATATTCTGGCCGGTGAAGCCATTGTATTGTGGGACTGTTAAAGCGGCCGCACAATCCTCCGCTTGGGGAAGGAGCGCTCAATGCTTCCCCTTTAAGGAGATGATGCCCCGTGGACCGGGCATCCTAAGCGTGAGAGATGCATAATGCGGTATTGCGTTAAAGCGGGCGAAAGCTTCGCGCCCCAGCAGTGCTTGATAGCGACTTGAGAATGGGACGATGTGGAAGGTCAGCCTTTCGCAGCGGAAGTTATCGGTAGAGCCGAATATAACTTCAAGCCGGATAAAACCCATGCAATGGGTGTTGTAACGCCCTCGATGCGGCTATATCTCCCACGTGTCGAGGCACGACTTAGAGGCATAACCGCATTGAAAGCAATGTCGCAAGTGAGGTAATCTTCACACAACCCATGTAATACATAAAGGGAAAGAGATACATAGTTGGCTTACAGTCGCCACTTCACACAAAACATAAATAAACATACATCATTCAAATTACACTCAAGGTCCGACTACGGTACCAAAATGAAAGAAGACTACCCCAAATGCTACATAGATCCCCGGATCACCCCAACTGGGCTCCACTACTAATCATCTAGAAAAGACACATAGTAACGGCCACGTTCCTCGTCGAACTCCCAAGTGAGCTCGAACGCGTCATCTGCACTGGCATCGTTGGTACCTGCAACTGTTGTGGTAGAATCTGTGAGTCACGGGGGACTCAACAATCTCACACCCGCGAGATCAAGACTATTTAAGCTTATAGGTAGGAAAGGGGTTGTGAGGTGGAGCTGCAGCAAGCGACTAGCATATACGGTGGCTACAACGCAAAAGAGAGCGAGAAGAGAAAGCAAAGCACGGTCGTGATGCTAGAAGTGATCAAGAAGTGATCCTGAAACAACCTACGTCATGCATAACTCCAACACCGTGTTCACTTCCCGGACCCCGCCGAGAAGAGACCATCACGGTTACACACGCGGTTGATGTGTTTTAGTTAAGGTCAACTTTGGGTTTTCTACAACCGGACATCAACAAATTCCCATCTGCCTCATAACCGCGGGCACGTCTTTCGAAAGATAATACCCTGTAGGGGTGTCCCAACTTAGCCCATTATAAGCTCTCACGGTCAACGAAGGATATTCCTTCTATCGGGAAGACCCGATCAGTCTCGGAATCCCGGACTACAAGACATCTCGACAGTAATAAAACAAGTCCAGCAAAGCCGCCCGATTGTGCCGACAAATCCTGATAGGAGCTGCACATATCTCGGTCTCAGGGCACATACGGATGAGCTGTCCGTACAACTAAAACCAAGCCTCAAGTTTCCTTGAGGGGGCGCTGCACAACGCTCTAGTTTGGACCAGCAATCGAAGGAGAACTGGCCCGGGGGTTTAAAATAAAGATGACCCTTGAGTCTGCAGAACCCAAGGGAAAAAGGCTTAGGTGGCAAATGGTAAAACCAATGTTGGGCCTTGCTGGAAAAGTCTTATTCAAAGCGAACTGTCAAGGGGGTCCCATAAATCACCCAACCGTGTAAGGGACGCAAAATCCGGGAACATAACACCGGTATGACGGAAACTAGGGTGGCAAGAGTGGAACAAAACACCAGGCATAAGGCCGAGCCTTCCACCCTTTACCAAGTATATAGATGCATTAATTAAATAAGAGGTATTGTGATATACCAACAAGTAAACATGTTTCAACAAGGAACAACAAGTCCATGTTCCAACAAGGAACAAACTTCATCTTCACCTGCAACTAGCAACGCTATAAGAGGGGCTGAGCGAAGCGGTAACATAGCCAATCAACGGTTTGCTAGGACATGGATGGTTAGGGACTGACATGGCAATATAGGAGGCATGATATAGCAAGTGGTAGGTATCGCAGCATAGGCATAGCAAAAGAGCGAGCATCTAGCAAACAAAGATAGAAGTGATTTCGAGGGTATGGTCATCTTGCCTGCAAGGTTCTCAGAGTTGTCGAAAGCTTGGTCCTCGAAAGCGTTCTCAACAGGTTCCTCGTTCACGTACTCGTCTCCCGGTTCTACCCAAAGCAAGAACACAAGCCAAGAGGACAAATATCAATCACGATGCAATGCGCAAGCAACATGATGCAAAACATGGCATGATATGTGAGATGTGATATGCAATGCATATGCATGCTCCGGAAGGAAAAGATGAACAAGGCATAATCTTGGCAAACCAAGTATGCCACTAGATAGGTGAGGTAATTTCGGTTGAAATCGATATAAAGATCACCGGAATCGGATGCACGGTTTGCAAATGACGAGCAATACAATAATGACAATAATCTGCCATTAACCGCATGATGCTACTTAGCAAGCAACAAGAAATTAAGCTACTGCACCCAAACTTAACAACAAAGTATATGACAGTAATCTACTTAAGATGCTTGACAAAAGATGAACATTGAGCTACGGCTAAATCACACCACAACAGGTTCAAACAAGCATGGCAAAAGAGCAAAAGATAACAGGTTCACAGACTTGGTGAAAATAACAACATGCCAGAAATTAACATCAGGATGACATGTTTAGAGCAACGAAACAACATGCTACAGGATCAGGACATAGCAAAGTAAGGCGCGGCGTGAATCTACTCGAAGCACTTAACAAAAGTGCCTTACTTACCATAAGCCAAAAAGGATCAGAAAATATGATTACACCCATGTCAAATAAGCAAGTTTCGTTACAGGTTTCAGACTTAGCAGAAAACTGGACATGTCAAAAACAGATAACAAGTAGGCATGTTTACGAGCTCGATGCACTCACTACAAAGCATTGCATGATAAACTAAGAATGCATACATCAAGAAGACATAACATAGGAACTATACATGGCAAGAATACCATCATATCATGCAAGGATCAACTACACCAAGCTTGGCAAAATCGAATAACATGTAAACAATCTGCCAGGAACATTTTATAGCAAAAGTAGAGCTCGGTTGACTCAAGCTACGGCACTTCATAAATACAAACAAAGGCATGTATGGACAGAGAAAATCCATATGCTCAAAACACTCTTACTGATCATGCTCGAAATATGCACGGATCTCTCGGAAACAACATGAACACATGGCATAAAAATAACAGCAGGCAGGGACTTAGTGAAATAACTAAAGTCTCTGAAATCAGCAACATCAAGTACCCTAGTTTGCATGCTTGTGCTAGTCACCACAAAGATCACAAAAATAAATGGCATAATTCTATGGAAATGTAACATGTCATATTACAAAACTCATGTAGGACTCAAATTCATAGGAGGCACACATCAATCATGGCAAAAATGACAAAAGTGCATGTTGAGATAAGATCCAGAAACTAACATCACATAGCCCTCTTCTAACATCATTTCGGGCATCAAAATGACCTCAAATGGAAACGACGCAATGGCGTGAAATGAGGTACTCTTCGAGGCGAACATTTCGATATATTATACGCACGAAACGGAGCTACGGATGAAAAGTTATGGCACGATGAACAGGTGATGATAAAGCGAAAATATGAGGACTTAGACAAATTTCAGAGGGGGGGGGGGGGGGAAGTCAACCCTAGCGGATCTGGATCCGGCGCGGCGCGGAAGCCGAGGTTCGACGGCGGCGGCACCGGAGAGGAGAAGAGGCGGCGGGGCCGGCGAACGGGACGGCGACGGCGACCGTGGCGGCGAGGGGCGGCGAAGACGACGGGGGCGGCGAACGCGGCGCGGGACGGCGAGGACGAGGTCGCCGGCGGCGGCGCGGTTGGCGGCGGTGGCGGCGGACGTCGCGGCGCGGGCGGCAGGCGGCGGCGACTCGGCGGCGGGGAGGCGCGGCTTCGGGCGGAGCAGCGGGGAGCAGCGCGCCGGGCCTCGGGGGCCCGCACCAGGCCTGGCGGGCCGGGGCGGCGGCGCGGTACGGGCGGCGGCGGGGCCGACACGTGGCGCGCGTGGATAGGCCCGGGGCGGCGGCGGGTTTCTTCCGGCGCGCCCGGACACGTCCGGCGGCGCGGGGGCGACGGGGAGCTAGGGTTAGGGCGATTTGGACCCGAATTTGGAGGAGGGGGCACATATTTATAGGTAGAGGGGGCTAGGAAGCTCCAAATGGAGAGCGGTTTTCGGCCACGCGATCGTGATCGAATGGCGGTGGACATGGGAGAGTCTTAGATGGGTTATTGGGCTGTTTTGGAGGGGTGTTGGGCTGCAACACACACGAGGCCTTCACGGTTACCCGGTTAACCGTTGGAGTACCAAACGACCTCCGATTGACCCGAAACTTGACAGGCGGTCTACCGGTGCTACACCAGGGCCGCTTGACAAACCTCGTTCCATTCCGAGAAGGTTTAATACCTGCTCACGAAGAAATGTAAAAGGGGACGCCGGGGAACATAGGAGCACCGGATTGCAAAACGAACAATGGGGAAAATGCTCGGATTCATGAGACAAACACGTATGCGAATGCGATGCACATGATGACATGATATGAAATGCATGACATGAACAAAATACACAACGAAGGGAAACCCAACCACGGAGGAAAATATTATATCACAATGCCGAAAATGGCAAGAGTTGGATTACAAATATGGTAAGTTACATCCGGGGCGTTACAACACTCCACCACTAAGAGAGGATCTCGTCCCGAGATCTAGGACTGAAAGAACTCCGGATACTCGGAACGTAGGTGGTCCTCACGCTCCCAGGTGGCTTCTCGGTCTGAATGGTGTGACCATTTCACTTTCAGGAATTTGATTGACTTGTTGCGAGTCTTGCGCTCAGTTTCTTCAAGAATAGCAACGGGATGCTCATGATAGGACAAATCTTCTTGAAGATCAATCTCTTCGAAGTTGATGGTGCGCTCAGGCGTCTTGAAGCACTTGCGAAGCTGTGACACGTGGAAGACATCGTGCACATTTGCAAAGTTGGAGGGAAGCTCAAGTGGATAGGCGAGATCGCCTCGTTTGCCGATGATCTTGAAAGGACCCACGTATCTAGGGGCAAGTTTCCCCTTGATACCGAAGCGACGAGTCCCTTTCATTGGAGAGACGCGGAGGTAGACATGGTCTCCGATCTCGAATGCCAAATCACGATGTTTGCTATCGTAATAGCTCTTCTGGCGCGATTGCGCGGCTTTGAGGTTCTCACGAATGACCTTGCACATAGCCTCAGGCTCTGAGATCAAATCATTGCCGAGCAATTGGCGTTCACCGGTTCCAGACCAGTTGAGAGGAGTACGACACTTTCTGCCATAGAGAATCTCGAATGGGGCTTTGCCCGAGCTGGCTTGAAAACTGTTGTTGTAAGAAAACCCAGCATAAGGAAGACAATCCTCCCACTTCATGCCGAAAGAGATAACACAAGCTCTGAGCATATCTTCAAGAATTTGGTTGACACGCTCGACTTGTCCACTAGTTTGAGGGTGGAAAGCTGTGCTGAAGCGAATATTTGTGCCCATGGCCTTATGAAAAGAATCCCAAAACTTGGAGGTAAAGATGCTGCCACGGTCTGAAGAGATCAATTGTGGAATGCCGTGCAAGGAGACAATTCTGGATGTGTAGAGCTCTGCCAGCTGCGCTGCTGTGATGGACTCTTTGATAGGAAGAAAATGAGCCACTTTGGTGAGCTTGTCGATGACGACGAAGATAGCATCATTTCCACGCTTGGACTTAGGAAAACCAGTCACGAAGTCCATTTCGATATGATCAAACTTCCATTCTGGAACAGCAAGAGGTTGGAGAAGACCAGCTGGTCGTTGGTGTTCTGCTTTCACCCTTCTGCAGACATCACATTCATTCACGAATTGAGCAACCTCTCGCTTCATTCGAGTCCACCAATACGACTGCTTGAGGTCATGGTACATCTTCGTACTTCCAGGATGAATTGACAGAAGAGAATTGTGCGCTTCGTTCATAATGACTTTACGAAGATCACCCTTTGGAACCACAAACCGGTCCTCGAAGAAAAGAGTATCTCTGTCATCAACTCGATAGCACTTGTATTTGGAAATGCCCTTGTCAATACCACGTTTCACCTTCTTCACCATGGTATCCAACAGTTGTGCCTCACGAATCTGATCTTCCAAAGTAGGAGAGACGATGAGGTTGGCAAGAAAACCTTGAGGAACAACTTGGAGATTCAACTTGCGGAAAGCTTCACAGAGATCCTGTTGAAAGGGCTTGAGGATTAAGCTGTTGCAATAAGCCTTCCTGCTCAAAGCGTCTGCAATCACATTAGCCTTGCCTGGAGTATAATCAATACTCGGATTATACTCTTGAATCATTTCGACCCATCGAGTCTGCCTGAGGTTGAGGTGGGGCTGAGTGAAGATGTACTTGAGACTCTTGTGATCGGTGAATATGTCCACTTTCCTTCCCAACAGGAGAGGTCTCCATGTTATTAGTGCGTGGACAACTGCCGCCAACTCAAGATCGTGAGTGGGGTAGTTCCTTTCGTTGGGCTTCAACTGACGAGAGGTATAGGCAAAAACCTTCTTCTCTTGCATTAACACAGCACCGAGGCCCTGAAGAGAAGCATCACAGAATACCTCATAAGGCTTGGATTCGTCAGGAGGAGTCAAAACTGGAGCAGTGACGAGTTTCTTTTTGAGAGTGTTGAAAGCAACATCACACTCAGGAGACCAGACATACTTCACATGCTTCTGGAGGAGGTTGGAAAGAGGCTTTGCAATCTTTGAGAAATTCTCAATGAATCTTCGGCAATAGCTTGCAAGTCCAAGAAAACTGCGAAGCTGCTTGACATTCTGAGGGGGTTCCCAATTCAAAACTGCAGACACCCTCTCTGGATTAATAGCAATGCCCTTGGCAGAGATGATATGACCAAGATAAAGAACTTCATCAAGCCAGAATTCACATTTGGAGAACTTCGCATATAATTGATACTCTTTGAGCTTGTCGAGCACCAATCGCAAATGTTTGGCATGATCCTCCTTATTCTTGGAGAAGACCAAAATATCATCGAGATAGACCAGGACAAATTCGTTGATGTAGGGGTTGAAGATGAAATTCATCAAACGAGCGAATGCTGGAGGAGCATTGACAAGGCCGAAAGACATGACAGTATATTCATAAGAACCAAAGCTTGTTCTGAATGCTGTCTTGGGAATATCTTCTTCACGAATGCGAATCTGATGATAACCCATACGAAGGTCATGCTTGGAGAACACTTTAGCACCTTTAAGTTGCTCGAATAGCTCATTGATGTTGGGAAGTGGGTACTTGTTCTTGATAGTCTTCTTGTTCAATGGACGGTAATCGACGCAAAGTCGGTCCGTGCCATCCTTCTTCTTGACAAAAAGAACACCACAACCCCAAGGAGAAGAACTCGGTCTGATCAGACCCAGACGCTCTTGTTCATCGAGTTGTTTCTTCAATTCCTTCAACTCATCTGGTCCAAGCTTGTAAGGACGCTTGCAAACGGGTTCTGTGCCAGGCTCAAGATCAATAACGAATTCAACTGGTCGACGGGGAGGCATACCCGAAAGCTCTTCTGGAAAGACATCTTGGTACTCACAAACGACTGGAATCTGAGAGATAGCCTCCAATTCATCATTCTCATTGAGAGAAAACAACCGAATGGTATCATCACGAGAAGCATAGATGATCACATCGTTAGAAGAGTGAGTCAATTTGATTTCCCTGGCAGCACAATCAAGCTGAGCCTTGTGCTTAGAAAGCCAGTCCATCCCGAGAATAAGATCAATATCAGAGTCACCAAGAACAATTGGTTTAGCCAGAAATCTATAGTCACCCATCTTGATACCGACATTCGGAACGCACAAATTAGATGTCATTTGCTTTCCCGGGGACACCACTGATAAAGAACTAGGCAAAACTTGATAACCCAACTCATGCTTAGATGCAAAAGGTCTTGAGATGAAACAATGCGATGCTCCAGTATCAAATAAGACTTTTGCAGGATGATCATTAACAGGAAGGTTACCCATGATCACTTCAGAAGAATCCTCTGCTTGAGCTGCATTCATCATGTTCACCTTGGCATGCTTAGGATTATGCTTGACCACTGCATTGCTGGAAGATTTCACAGAAGGAGGAGGCGGAAGGCGCCTTTGGTTGAAGCACTTGTCCGCATAGTGACCCTTTTGCTGACATTTCCTGCAAGTCACCTCTGAGAGCGGACGATGATAAGGAGCACTTGGCCTTGGAGCTTGGTTCCGAGACTTGTTCTGATAGCCAGGGTTGGGTGGGTGGGAAGATCCATGACCACTTGAGTTCTTCTGCTGATAAGGCTGACGGAACGGAGGAGGAGGAGGCAACCAGAACTTCTGTTGCTTAGCTGCCATAAGTGAAGAAGAAGAAGACTGAACTGCGTCTCTGACTCTCTTCTTAGATGCCTCACACTTGAGCTGAGCAGCTTCTTGTTTCAGCGCCATGTTGTAGAATTCATCATACTTTAATGGCTCGAAAAGCACGAGAGCATGTTGCAGATCTTCTCTGAGACCACGCCTGAATTGGTAGATCATACTCTTCTCATCAGGGATGTCTTGCCTTGCAAAACGAGAGAGCTTCTGGAACTGAGTGTTGTATTGATAGACAGACATGGTGCCTTGCTTGAGATTGCGGAATTCCTCACGCTTACTCTCAACAACACTTTCTGGAATGTGGTGAGCCTTGAAGTCATGGCGGAAATCATCCCAGGTAATCACATGACCTCCTCTGGAATCTTTGTATTGCTGGAACCATTTAGCAGCTTGATCTTTGAGTTGAAAAGAGGCAAACTTGACAAAGTCCTCAGGTCTGACATTGCTGCACTCGAAATGCTTGCTGATGTCCACGAGCCAATCATCTGCGTCTGTGGCCTCGACACAGTAGCTGAAGGTCTTTGGCTGATTAGCAAGGAACTGGTTGAGTGAAGCGAAGTGCGGCTGATTGTTGCCTTGGCCTTGATTCTCTTGATTAGCTTGCCCTTGGTTGCGATCTTGCAAGAGCTGAATCAGAATCTGAGCGTTGGCATTTGTGGCAGTCATCAGGGCTTGCCATGCCTTCGAAGGCGGAGGTGGTGGCGGAGGGTTAGCCTGACTTCCTTCATTGTGTTCCGGATTCTGACGCGTTGGCGGAGCCATCCTGAAGAGGGTGACATCCATTAGCATCTTGACAGAGATATATTGAAGCTGAATCAAAGGAACGAAATTGCAACATATAGTCTTCACAATAAACATTCGAACGAGAATGAACGAATGAATTCCAAAGTAAAACATCACACTTCCATAAGCTGAGAAGCCACTTAGAACAAGGTAAGGAATAAAATCAACAAGGTACGGATGTGAACAAATACTTGGTAAGGATTACCCAATCACAAACCAAATATCTGCGGAAGAAATACTAGAGCTACAAGAATTCCCACTTATAAACTCCCGAAACTTTCTGGTTATGCAATCAGGTGTTGGGGATACAGGGGACACAAAATATATCACCCAAACTAACAATACCTAGATCCAGCTGTATCCATCCTTCAACACATAACCAAGAAATCCTCGGAAATCATCTACCTCAACCTTCAAAAAGCATCCGTTATACAAGTCATGGCAATACTCCCACACTCGCCTCAGTACTGGGCTATCAGGGTTATCTCACCAACAACTGTACAAAAGAGATTTTCGATGTCGGCGTACTAAACTCAGGTATTCCAAAACCGCAACGATAAAATTATGACGACAACACCTCGGAGCTCAACTCCCCGGGACACCTCCTCTAAAACCCCTGCTGACGAGAGGCAACCAAGACAATGTTGTCATCATAAAACCATCGGAACGATTCTAAGATACCCGCGTGATCCTAAAAAAATTTTTTTTAGTGAAATTTGAAAAGAGAAGAGTCAAAACTCTACGTCAGGATGCCTTACCAGAGCGATGAGGAGACTGGGAAGTAAAAAGAATTCCTAAACTCTCCGATATATAATTCCTAAATGACTCAAAACATTTTTCTAGACACAACTCGGCCGCTAAAAACGATCAATCAGTGGGGGCTCCTAAGGTCGGGGAAGGCTCTGATTACCAACTTGTAACGCCCTCGATGCGGCTATATCTCCCACGTGTCGAGGCACGACTTAGAGGCATAACCGCATTGAAAGCAATGTCGCAAGTGAGGTAATCTTCACACAACCCATGTAATACATAAAGGGAAAGAGATACATAGTTGGCTTACAGTCGCCACTTCACACAAAACATAAATAAACATACATCATTCAAATTACACTCAAGGTCCGACTACGGTACCAAAATGAAAGAAGACTACCCCAAATGCTACATAGATCCCCGGATCACCCCAACTGGGCTCCACTACTGATCATCTAGAAAAGACACATAGTAACGACCACGTTCCTCGTCGAACTCCCAAGTGAGCTCGGACGCATCATCTGCACTGGCATCGTTGGTACCTGCAACTGTTGTGGTAGAATCTATGAGTCACGGGGGACTCAGCAATCTCACACCCGCGAGATCAAGACTATTTAAGCTTATAGGTAGGAAAGGGGTTGTGAGGTGGAGCTGCAGCAAGCGACTAGCATATACAGTGGCTACAATGCAAAAGAGAGCGAGAAGAGAAAGCAAAGCACGGTCGTGATGCTAGAAGTGATCAAGAAGTGATCCTGAAACAACCTACGTCATGCATAACTCCAACACCGTGTTCACTTCCCGGACCCCGCCGAGAAGAGACCATCACGGTTACACACGCGGTTGATGTGTTTTAGTTAAGGTCAACTTCGGGTTTTCTACAACCGGACATCAACAAATTTCCATCTGCCTCATAACCGCGGGCACGTCTTTCGAAAGATAATACCCTGCAGGGGTGTCCCAACTTAGCCCATTATAAGCTCTCACGGTCAACGAAGGATATTCCTTCTACCCGGAAGACCCGATCAGTCTCGGAATCCCGGACTACAAGACATCTCGACAGTAATAAAACAAGTTCAGCAAAGTCGCCCGATTGTGCCGACAAATCCTGATAGGAGCTGCACATATCTCGGTCTCAGGGCACATCCGGATGAGCTGTCCGTACAACTAAAACCAAGCCTCAAGTTTCCTTGAGGGGGCGCTGCACAGCGCTCTAGTTTGGACCAGCAATCGAAGGAGAACTGGCCCGGGGGTTTAAAATAAAGATGACCCTTGAGTCTGCAGAACCCAAGGGAAAAAGGCTTAGGTGGCAAATGGTAAAACCAATGTTGGGCCTTGCTGGAAAAGTCTTATTCAAAGCGAACTGTCAAGGGGGTCCCATAAATCACCCAACCGTGTAAGGGACGCAAAATCCGGGAACATAACACCGGTATGACGGAAACTATGGTGGCAAGAGTGGAACAAAACACCAGGCATAAGGCCGAGCCTTCCACCCTTTACCAAGTATATAGATGCATTAATTAAATAAGAGGTATTGTGATATCCCAACAAGTAAACATGTTTCAACAAGGAACAACAAGTCCATGTTCCAACAAGGAACAAACTTCATCTTCACCTGCAACTAGCAACGCTATAAGAGGGGCTGAGCGAAGCGGTAACATAGCCAATCAACGGTTTGCTAGGACATGGATGGTTAGGGACTGACATGGCAATATAGGAGGCATGATATAGCAAGTGGTAGGTATCGCAGCATAGGCATAGCAAAAGAGCGAGCATCTAGCAAACAAAGATAGAAGTGATTTCGAGGGTATGGTCATCTTGCCTGCAAGGTTCTCAGAGTTGTCGAAAGCTTGGTCCTCGAAAGCGTTCTCAACAGGTTCCTCGTTCACGTACTCGTCTCCCGGTTCTACCCAAAGCAAGAACACAAGCCAAGAGGACAAATATCAATCACGATGCAATGCGCAAGCAACATGATGCAAAACATGGCATGATATGTGAGATGTGATATGCAATGCATATGCATGCTCCGGAAGGAAAAGATGAACAAGGCATAATCTTGGCAAACCAAGTATGCCACTGGATAGGTGAGGTAATTTCGGTTGAAATCGATATAAAGATCACCAGAATCGGATGCACGGTTTGCAAATGACGAGCAATACAAGAATGACAATAATCTGCCATTAACCGCATGATGCTACTTAGCAAGCAACAAGAAATTAAGCTACTGCACCCAACCATAACAACAAAGTATATGACAGTAATCTAATTAATATGCTTGACAAAAGATGAACACTGAGCTATGGCTAAATCACACCACAACAGGTTCAAACAAGCATGGCAAAAGAGCAAAAGATAACAGGTTCACAGACTTGGTGAAAATAACAACATGCCAGAAATTAACATCAGGATGACATGTTTAGAGCAACGAAACAACATGCTACAGGATCAGGACATAGCAAAGTAAGGCACGGCATGAGTCTACTCGAAGCACTTAACAAAAGTCCCTTACTTACCATAAGACAAAAAGGAACAGAAAATATGATTACACCCATGTCAAATAAGCAAGTTTCGTTACAGGTTTCAGACTTGGCAGAAAACTGGACATGTCAAAAACAGATAACAAGTAGGCATGTTTACGAGCTCGATGCACTCACTACAAAGCATTGCATGATAAACTAAGCATACATACATCAAGAAGACATAATATAGGAAAAATACATGGCAAGAATACCATCATATCATGCAAGGATCAACTACACCAAGCTTGGCAAAATCGAATAACATGTAAACAATCTGCCAGCAACATTTTATAGCAAAAGTAGAGCTCGATTGACTCAAGCTACGGCACTCCATAATACAAACAAAGGCATGTATGGATAGAGAAAATCCATATGCTCAAAACACTCTTACTGATCATGCTCGAAATATGCACGGATCTCTCGGAAACAACATGAACACATGGCATAAAAATAACAGCAGGCAGGGACTTAGTGAAATAACTAGTCTCTGAAATCAGCAACATCAAGTACCCTAGTTTGCATGCTTGTGCTAGTCACCACAAAGATCACAAAAATAAATGGCATAATTCTGTGGAAATGTAACATGTCATATTACAAAACTCATGTAGGACTCAAATTCATAGGAGGCACACATCAATCATGGCAAAAATGACAAAAGTGCATGTTCAGATAAGATCCAGAAACTAACATCACATAGCCCTCTTCTAACATCATTTCGGGCACCAAAATGACCACAAATGGAAACTACGCAATGGCGTGAAATGAGGTACTCTTCGAGGTGAACATTTCGATAAATTATACGCACGAAACGGAGCTACGGATGAAAAGTTATGGCACGATGAACAGGTGATGATAAAGCGAAAATATGAGGACTTAGACAAATTTCAGAGAGGGGGGGGGGGGGAGTCAACCCTAGCGGATCTGGATCCGGCGCGGCGCGGAAGCCGAGGTTCGACGGCGGCGGCACCAGAGAGGAGAAGAGGCGGCGGGGCCGGCGAACGGGACGGCGACGGCGACCGTGGCGGCGAGGGGCGGCGAAGACGGCGGGGGCGGCGAACGCGGCACGAGACGGCGAGGACGAGGTCGCCGATGACGGCGCGGTTGGCGGCGGTGGCGGCGGACGTCGCGGCGCGGGCGACAGGCGGCGGCGACTCGGCGGCGGGGAGGCGCGGCTTCGGGCGGAGCAGCGGGGAGCGGCGCGCCGGGCCTCGGGGGCCCGCACCGGGCCTGGCGGGCCGGGGCGGCGGCGCGGTACGGGCGGCGGCGAGGCCGACATGTGGCGCGCGTGGATAGGCCCGGGGCGGCGGCGGGTTTCGTCCGGCGCGCCCGGACACGTCCGGCGGCGCGGGGGCGACGGGGAGCTAGGGTTAGGGCGATTTGGACCCGAATTTGGAGGAGGGGGCACATATTTATAGGTAGAGGGGGCTAGGAAGCTCCAAATGGAGAGCGGTTTTCGGCCACGCGATCGTGATCGAATGGCGGTGGACATGGGAGAGTCTTAGATGGGTTATTGGGCTGTTTTGGAGGGGTGTTGGGCTGCAACACACACGAGGCCTTCACGGTTACCCGGTTAACCGTTGGAGTACCAAACAACCTCCGATTGACCCGAAACTTGACATGCGGTCTACCGGTGCTACACCAGGGCCGCTTGACAAACCTCGTTCCATTCCGAGAAGGTTTAATACCCGCTCGCGAAGAAATGTAAAAGGGGACGCCGGGGAACATAGGAGCACCGGATTGCAAAACGGACAATGGGGAAAATGCTCGGATTCATGAGACGAACACGTATGCGAATGCGATGCACATGATGACATGATATGAAATGCATGACATGAACAAAATACACAACGAAGGGAAACCCAACCACGGAGGAAAATATTATATCACAATGCTGAAAATGGCAAGAGTTGGATTACAAATATGGTAAGTTACATCCGGGGCGTTACAGGTGTCCGGACCAGGCGCTACCCCTTGAAAGCAAGTTTTGCTGTGGCGGATTCTTGTTGGGTTTATCCCCATGTGACGGATTGTGTCCTGATATATCAGGTTTAGTCCACTGCCGCCGTCCATTAGGGCATTTGAGAACTGGAGCCCGCCAATTATTGGATCAAGTACCAAGGCTGTCCAGCCTGCGTTCCTGGTACTTCTAGAATAATCCAGATGATCGAAGATGATTGGTTTTGACAACTAGTGGCGGGACCCTTTCGGGATAGGTCGTGTGGCGCGTACCTTTATGGGCGCCGCACGTTTTGTTATGTGAAGTAGGTTTACTGTTTTCACTTCTTGTGGGAAATTCTTCTGTTTCCCGGTGCTCTGCTTTTAGGGTTCGTCCTCGTCTTCGCTTGGTGTGTCGAGCCCCTTGTGTTCGGCATTGAGTCTGCCTGATTATTTGAGAACCCAACAATCTCTGTGGGTGTGGTTAGCAGGCCTCCCTGGAGTACTGTGTATTTGACATATCCTGTCCAGGATTTTGTTTAGGTTGGATAAATCATCTCTGTTATCCTGGAGGGGCGGCTTTTTCTGATTCTGTCGTGAGCCTTTGAATCCGGCGTTGACTGCCGTGCTCTTCGGACTGTTTTCCTTAGTCCGGCGACGTTCCTTGTTGCATCGCGTTTTTCTGTTTCCATCCCTGGTTTCGGATTGGGTCGCTGGTGCTACATCTTGCCAACCAGCTGTCCTCTCCTGCGCAAAAGCGGGTCATGAGGCTTGTTAATGCGGCCATTGTTCTTGGCTTTTCTTGGCCGAGGTGTCTGGCGAGCCACTCGTCTCTGACATTGTGCCTGAAAGCTGCTAGGGCTTCGGCGTCCGGACAGTCGACTATCTGATTCTTTTTAGTAAGAAATCTATTCCAGAACTGCCGAGCTGACTCTCCGGGCTGTTGTGTTATGTGACGGAGGTCGTCTGCATCCGGAGGACGGACATAAGTCCCTTGAAAATTTGCTCGGAAAGCGTCCTCGAGCTCTTCCCAACTTCCAATTGTGTTTTTGGGAAGGCTTTTAAGCCAATGTCGGGCTGGTCCTTTAAGCTTTAGAGGTAAATATTTGATGGCGTGGAGGTCATCTCCTCTAGCCATATGTATGTGGAGGATGTAATCCTCTATCCAGACTCAGGGTCTGTTGTTCCATCATATGCCTCTATGTTTACGGGTTTGAATCCCGCTGGAAATTCATAATCCAGGACCTCATCGGTGAAACATAGGGGATGTGCGGCGCCCCTATATTTGGGTGTGCCGGATTCTGATAATGGCTTTATTGTACTGCTTACGAGAGCTTGCTTTCTTGGCCCGCAAATGGACCTGGCAGGGCCATCTTTTTGATGCGAATCCGTAAGTGGGTCGCGTGCCGGCTTGAGTGCGGCGCCGTTTGCCGCTTTATGCTGGCTATGGGGTCGTCTATCCGACCGTATGGCTTTCTTACTTTTTGAGTGCGAGGGCTCTAAGGCCTCCTCGTCGAATTCAAGCAGTAGCTTTCGCTTCGGGTAGCTTTTAGTGTGGCGACTATCGCCGTATTTGTCTGCGGTGTTGATTACTTTACTCCATCTGATCCTGAGTGCATCTTCTATAGTTTTGAGCTTCCGCTTCTGCTTTTTCAGGCTGCGTGCGGTTGCAACGAGCCTCTTGTGGAGGTTCTTCTTCTCCATGGGTTTATCCGGCGTAAGGTCGTCCGGAATGCCATTTTAGCCAGGGGAGGGATGTTCGGTTTCTTCATCCGGGCTGCCCTGTTCGGACGCTTGCTCTAGGGCATGCTCGTCGCCTGCTGGCCCATCCTACTCTATGGCTGGGTTTGTATCGAGGCGGGGCTTGGGTCGGCGTTTACGCCGACGCTTTGACTGTTTTTCGAGGGATTGATCCTTCGTTCCATCCCCGTTTTCCTCGTGGTTGCTACCTTTAGGGGTATCCACCATGTACACATCATGAGATGAGGTGGCTGTCCGATGTCCTATAGGCGTTGGTTCATCGGTGTCTCCTGCGTCGTCGTCCATACCGTCGATGTCTTCGGAGTCGAAGTTGAGCACATCGTTTAAATTATCGACGGTGGCTACCAAATGGGTGGTGGGTGGGTTTTGAATTTCTTCATCGTCCGTATCCCATCCTTGCTGGCCATAGTCCGTCCAGGGCTCTCCTGATAAAGAGAGAGACTTTAGTGAGTTCAGGATGTCGCCAAAGGGCGAGTGCTAACAGATTTCCGCGGCGGTGAACTCCATGATCGGCGCCCAATCGAATTCGATCGGCAGGGGCGCGGGAGGTTCGGAGTCCGAAGAGGAATCTGGATCCTCGGAGTCACGGGTCATGCAGAGTGCAGGGCTGGTGTTCAGCTCGATCGCCTTTGAGATCGCAGCCCCTGAGGTGGCGTCCAACCACTCATCCTCGATCGGCGCCGCAGTCTCCGAATTAAGGGTTGGAACCGATGCGCGTGCGGCCTTCAAGACACTGTTCGGCGGCAGAGCTAGATCATGCCCATCGAGACAGTGCGGCGCGCTTGGCTGTGGCTCGAATCCGTCGAAGATCAAGTCCCCGCGGATGTCAGCCGTGTAGTTCAAACTTCCAAACCTGACCTGACGGCCAGAGGCGTAGCTTCCGATCTACTCCAGGCGGCCAAACGAATTGGCCCGCGGTGCGAAGCCGCCGAAGACGAAGATCTGTCCGGGGAGAAAAGTCTCACCCTAGACCACATCGTCATTGATGATCAAAGGAGCCATCGGGCCTAAAAGTGACGACACAGAGGGACTCTCAATGAAAGCACCAATGTCGGTGTCAAAACCGGCGGATCTCTGGTAGGGGTCCCGAACTGTGCGTCTAGGCCGGATGGTAACAGGGGACGAGGGACACAATGTTTTACCCAGGTTCGGGCCCTCTTGATGGAGGTAAAACCCTACGCCCTGCTTGATTAATATTGATGATATGGGTAGTACAAGAGTAGATCTACCACTAGATCAAGGAGGCTAAACCCTAGAAGCTAGCCTACGGTATGATTGTTGTATGTTGGAGTTGTTGTCCTATGGACTAAAACCCTCCAGTTTATATACACACCGGATAGGGTTAGGGTTACACAAAGTCGGTTACAATGATAGGAGATTTGAATATCCGCATCGCCTAGCTTGCCTTCCACGCCAAGGAAAGTCCCCTCCGGACACGGGACAAAGTCTTCAATCTTGTATCTTCATAGTCCTGGAGTCCGGCTGAAGGTATAGTTCGGATGGCCGAACACCCCCTAATCCCGGACTCCCTCAGGAGCCATTATTCTCATCAAACTCTATGTTACACGTTTCCTCAATAAGCCTCGTGGACTTATTGAGGACACGGTAAGCATGAGAGTTTGTAGCATAACCAACAAATATGCCCTCATAAGCTCTAGACTCAAATTTAGACAAACGAACACCTTTCTTGAGAATGAAACACTTACACCTGAACACCCGAAAGTACTTGAGGTTGGGCTTGTTACCGGTCAGTATCTCATATGGAGTCTTGTTCAAGCCTTTGCGGAGCTAGAGACGATTTGATGCATGACACGCGGTGTTGATGGCTTCGGCCCAAAACTTGTATGGGAACTTGAACTTCGCCATCATGGTCCTTGCCGCATCCATCAACATCCGGTTCTTTGTCTCCGCAACACCAATTTGTTGAGGGGTGTACAGTGCGGAATATTGATGCTCGGTTCCCTCATCACTAAGAAACTCATCCAAGGTGTAGTTCTTGAACTCGGTGCCGTTGTCACTTCTTATTGTCAAGATCTTTGCATTGTGTTGACGTTGGGCTTCATTTGCAAAGTCAATGACGGTTTGTTGGGTCTCGCCCTTCCTCTTGAAGAAATATACCCAAGGGTATCTTGAATAGTCATCCACAATTACCAAGCAATACTTTCTACCCCCAATACTATCAAAGGATGGAGGCCCAAAGAGATCCATATGAAGGAGCTCCAAAGGCCTCTTCGAGTAAATGATAGTCGTGGGAGGGTGAGCCTTTTCATGTAGCTTTCCTTCGATACAAGCACTGCAAGCACGATCTTTAGCAAAACTAACATTCGATAGTCCATGGACATGGTCCCCCTTGAGAAGACTTTGCAAAGATCTCATATTGACATGGGCTAGACGGCGATGCCAAAGCCAACCCACGTCAACTTTAGCCATTAGGCATGTCGCGGTCTTAGTGGGTCGTTCCGAAAAGTTAATCACATAGAGACCATTCTCGACATGCCCAACAAAGGCTACTTTAAGAGTCTTGCTCCAGAAGAGGGCCACGGTATCAATATCAAAGAAGGTGGCAAAGCCATGAGTGCAAGTTGACGAACGGAAAGTAAATTGTATGCAAGAGACTCAACAAGCATGACCTTCTCGGTCATGAGATCATGAGAAATGACAACCTTGCCGAGTCCCAATACCTTGGACGACGAGGCATCACCCCACTCGACATTGGTGGGCATAGATGAAATCTTGTGCACGTCCACCACCAAGTCCTTGCTTCCGGTCATATGATTTGTAGCTCCACTATCGAGCAACCATGATCCCCCATCGGAAGCAAACACCTACAAGAGATCAATGCTTGGTTTTAGGTACCCATTTTGTAATGGGTCCTTTGATGTTAGTGACAAGGGTCTTAGGAACCCAAATAGACCATTCAATGTACTCATAAGGAGAACCAACAAATTTGGCATAAACATGCCCATCACTAGCACGACACAACACATAAGAAGGGTTAAAGTCGTCGGCTTTGTTGGAAGGGGTGGCATTGCTTCTCTTGGCACCACCACCCTTCACATTATTCTTCTTCTCCTTGGAAGCACCCTCTCCCTCCTTCACAAAGGTTTGCTTGAGAGGGGGAGGTCGTTTGGTCTTGTCATCACTACTAGGAAAAGGGCTATAGATGATATGGACATTTATGGCGCACCATGTATGTGGTGCGCCACTGCTATGTAGCAGTGGCGCACCAGATACAGGTGCGCCATTATTGACATATTACTAATGGCGCACCTGGTGTGTGGTGCGCCGTTACTAGTTTTGAAAAAAAATTGTTAGTAATCGCGCACCATGGGATAGTGCCATTACTAGTTGACAGAGTAATGGCGCACCATACCCACCGTGCGCCATTAGTAGGCGCACTATCCACTGGTGTGCCATTACTAACAATTTTTTTATGTTATATTTTTCAAAACTACTAATGACGCACCACACATCAGGTGCGCCATTAGTAACCCTGGTGCTAAATGCACCCCAAGTGGACCGCCTTTTCAGTTAACAAAATAAAAGAAAATAAGTTTTCCATGTGATATGTGGTCTAGTTGTTGGAAAATTTACAAATATGAATTTCGACTTTATTTGCAAAATCTCTCTAGAATTTAGTAAAATGGGCATAACTTTTGCATACGAACTCGGATTAAAAAGTTTTTTATATGAAAAATCATCTACTCGAAAAGTTACATCTGAATTGAAGGGGGGGAACCTTGTTCAACATCTTAAAAATCCCCAAAAACCTAATAGAACGAAAGATACTGGGCTTTTAAGATCTAGAGGGGGGAAATGAAAAAAAAATCAAACTTACTAGTGGCGCACCATTTGCTAGGTGCGCCACTATTAACAGAAAAAAAATTGGTTTCAAGAAAAAAATTCATCACACTCATGAACATGAATAAAGTCCTAGACATCAACAAGGTTTAATAGGATTGATATGATAGATATGTCAACAAGTGCCTGTGAAGTGAGCTGGTGCTGGGGTTGGATAGAATTGCGAAGTTAAGCGTGTTCGGGCTGGAGTCGTGTGAGGATGGGTGACCTTACGGGAAGTTTGACCACGGAGTGCGATTTGACTTGAGATTAAGCATATTGACCCGAGATTAAGCCATAGTGACCCGAGATTAAGAAAAAAAGAAAAAAAATTGAAAAAAAAATTTTGAAAAAAAAAATTCTGACAAAAAATTTGAAAAAAATTGTTAGTAATGGCGCACTTCTATATGGTGCGCCATTACTAAGCCAGATAGTAATGGCTCATCGTGTGATATACTAATGGCGCACTTATACTAATGGCGCAACAGGGGTGCGCCGTTAGTATTAAATACTAATGGCGTGATGCTAGTGGCGCACCTGTAGTGCACCATTAGTAGCCAAAATAGGTGCGCCACTAGCAGGCCTTTTCCTAGTAGTGCATTCTTCTTCTTGTTCTTGGGCATGGGTGCAAACCCAGTCCCTTCCTTGGTCACAACTTCCTTTTGATTGCTCAAAAGGTCGTTGAGGTTCTTCTCACCTTGTATGCACGACACAAGGCCTTTCTCAAGTTGCATCTTCAACTTGGCATTCTCCTCAATAAGATGCACATGCTCACAACATGGGTTAGTAGCATTTGCATTATCAATCAAAATCATATGAGGAAAGGTGGCTTTTTCCTTAGTTAGCTTCACTTGGAGTTGATCGTGAGACTCTTTAAGACTAGCTTGAATACCTTTCAAGGCTTTATGGGCCTTGTCGAGTATATCAAACTCTTCCTTGAGTCTAGCAAGATCAACTTCAAGTTTGGCCTTCTCGAAATTTAGCACACAAGATAAGACACAAGCATGATCAACATCTTTCTTTAATTTAGCATGATCATCGTTGTGTGACTCCTCAAGAGCCAAACAAAGACCACACTCTTCCTCAAGAGCATTAGAGAGATCCGATATCCCATCGGCATAATCACGACTATGCCCGTCCATCTTAGAGATGGTTTCTTCATGAGCCTCGATGGTGTCATTGGCTTCACAAAGTTGTTCCAAGAGAGCAACAAAGTGCTTGGACTTACCCTTGAGCTTACTCATAAAGGAATCAAACTCATTTTCTTCCTCATTAGGCCCCACATTTTCATCAATGCAACCCGTCAAGGAAGGATCAGTTTTGATGGTAGTTTTGATGTTGGGGGTTACCTTGTTGGTTGCTTTAGCCATGAGGCACTTGGCGAGGATGTTCTCATTGGGTGAGTCGAAGAGGGATACCCGAGGAGTTGTTGCAATGGCCACAGAGGCCATAGCAACCGAGTTATCACCGTCATCGTCATCATCATCCTCATTGTACTCTTCTTGTGCAACCAACCCCTTGGGAGGAGTCCTCTTGGTGAAGTTGCTCTTGTTAGGGAAAGACTTGGCTTTGTCCTTTCGAATGAGCTTGCCACCATTGTCTTCCCTCTTCTCATAAGGGCATTCCGCAACAAAATGGCTCACATTGCCACAATTATAGCAAGTCATCACGCGTTGCTTGACCTTGTTGCCACGTGAGTTGTTCTTGTTGAAGTTGGGCCTTGAGTTCTTCTTACTCCAAAATTGCCGTGAAGCGAGGGCCATGTGCTCATGATAATCATACTTTGTATCTTCGGGGTTGCTCTCCTCTTCTTCCTCTTCTTCTTCTTCTTCTTCTTCCACACTAACCTTGGCCTTTAATGCAAGGTTGGGCTTCTTTGCTCTTTGAGAACGTAGCACCGCATTGTCAGCGGTCTTGTCCAGGATGCTCATAGCCACAAACTCATCCAACACTTCACTTGAGGACAAAGTGTGGAAGTCCGGCCTTTGACGAATGACGGAGGACATGGCCTTGTGGTAAGGCATCATTGCCTTGAGGAATTTGCACTTGATCCAATTGTCATCCGTGTCCTTGCTCCCATGATCTTGGAGTGAGACCGCGAGTTTGGTTACTCTCCGATAAAGCTCATGAGGTTTTTCATCTTCTTTCATTGCAAACTCATCGGCTTCATCTTGCACCACTTCATAGTTGGAGCGTTGAATGCTTGTGCTACCCTGGTAGAGGGAGACAACACAAAGCCAAGCATCTTTGGCCAAGGCGAAGGGCCGAAGATGAGGGAGATCTTCGGGTGGAATTGCATCTTGGATGATGAAGAGAGCATTCTCATTGAATTGATTATCCGCGGCTTCTCTAGGGGTGAAGTTGCTTGGGTCATGCGGATAGAAACCTTCTTCAATGATTCTCCAAAGATTAGTATTCACATGATTTAAATGGCGCTTAAAGAGATAAACCCAAGAATCAAAGTCCTCATTTTTCACAATCTTCGAGGGAGGACCGGCATGATTCAAATGAGTAGAAGGAATCGGTCCACCATATACAAGTGGAGGTTCCACATGGGCAAAGATGCCGGTGCCATTCTTACCACTAGAAGAAGGAGCTTTTTCACTAGTAGCTTCCCCCTTGTCGGAGTTAGCATCTGTCACCTTGTTAGTGGGATCACCCACTTTCAACGGTGCGGTGGATAGTTTAAGCCCTTCAATGAATTTATTAAACATGCTTTCGACCTCGGTCGTCATGGAGGTTTTCAATGTCTCCAAGGCCACATTGAATTTCTCACGAGAGACAGAGGTTCCCCCATCACCCGTAGACGAGATCGGATTCACACCGGAGTGCTCCTCCACACCGTGTACGGTGTCAACCATACTCTTCGGACGACAAAGTCCTTAATAAAGAGACGAGGCTCCGTTACCAATTGAAAGGATCAATATAGTTGACTAGAGAGGGGGGTGAATAGGCAACTAACAATTTTTAGACTTTTCTTTCTCAAATTAAACTTTGCATCAAAGTAGGTTGTCTAGATATGCAAATAGGTGAGCAACCTATATGATGCAACAACAACAAGCACACAAGCAAGCAAGAGATGCAACACAATATAAGCTTGCATAAGTAAAGGTACGAAATAACCAAGAGTGGAGCCAGTGAAGACGAGGATGTGTTACCGAAGTTCCTTCCCTTTGAGGGGAAGTACGTCTCTGTTGGAGCGGTGTGGAGGCACAATGCTCCCCAAGAAGCCACTAGTGCCACCGTATTCTCCTCACGCCCTCACACAATGCGAGATGCCGTGATTCCACTATTGGCTCCCTTGGAGGCGGCGACCGAACCTTTACAAACAAGGTTGGGGCAATCTCCACAACTTAATTGGAGGCTCCCAATGACACCACGGAGCTTCACCACAATGGACTATGGCTCCGAGGTGACCTCAACCGTCTAGGGTGCTCAAACACCCAAGAGTAACAAGATCCGCAAGGGATTAGTGGGGGGAATCAATTTTCTCTTGGTGGAAGTGTAGATCCGGGCCTTCTCAACCAATCCCTAGAAAATCAACAATTTTGATTGGCTAGGGAGAGAGATCGGGCGAAAATGGAGCTTGGAGCAACAATGGAGTTTGGGGATGGAAGAGGTGAGTCTTCTTGGAGAAGAAGACACCTTTATATAGTGGGGGACACATCCAACCGTTATGCAGCCCGCAGCCCACATTTGGGCAGTGCTACCGTTGCTGGAGCGGTAGTACCGCTGCCACAGCGGCACTACCGCTGTGGCAAGCAGGCAAACGGGCAAACAGGACTGAGGAGAAAGAAGTACATGCACTAGGGCGGTACTACCGCACTGAGAGCGGTAATACCACCTATAGGCGGTACTACCGCTTCCTACAGCCGCTGAAAAACAGGGTAGGGCAGCGAGCAGAGCGGCAGTGGAGCGGAGGTAGGAGCGGTAGTACCGCCCTCAGGGTGGTACTACCGTGCCCTATTGCCGTCCCTACTACCGCCCCCTGCGTGGTCCTATACGAAAACCTGACACAAAAAAGTCGAGACCACAGCAGGAGCGATAGTACCAGCGGTAATAACAAGCGGTACTACCGCCCTAGCCGCGGTACTACCGCCCTAGCCGCGGTACTACCGCTTAGCGCAAGACACCCCTTGTTTTGCACAACACGGAAACTCCAACAGGCATGAAGACAACGTGGGTGGAAGGAAAATGTGTACGTGATGATTCCACCCATAATCTTCCGAAACCGATCCCCTCTTGATAGTACGGTTATCCCTACGACTCAATTCCACCGAAAAGAAATGAAGGAAAATAAACCGTCCCAAGTGAAGACCTCGAGGGGTAACAATTGCAAAGTGCCCTTATATTAGATCACCTTAAACACTTAGTGCACACGATTAGTCCGCAAACGTATTGTCATCTACTTAAGGGATAAATATGCCCTTACATTAGGGCCTTCCCATAAAGGCAAATGTGGTTTCCTTGGAAAAGCCCAGTCCATTAGCACCTGACCAACTTAATGACGGGATTTATCCCCAAAAATATAACAGTGATAACTGATACTCCGATATCATCTATCAACCTGTAATCCAAGTCATAGCCCTATCCAACGAATAATCCAAAGAATAATATCGTCATACCAAAATACTCCAAGGATAACACTACTATCATGATGAATCCAAGAACGATAATACTACTCCAATATCAAGAACAAGCTATCCGACTCAGTTCCACATGCAAGCATTATTTCCGAAATCATACTCCCAAAACATGATATCAACTACCATCATGATGAAAATAATACTAGCCACTAATAATCCAAAGGCAACATGACATCCAAAGTAATACTCCAAAATATAATACCAGATACCAACATGAAAATAATCATAATATCAGCCACTAAAAAACTGCAAAATATTAGTCCTAGAACTCCAAGCAACATCATGGCAATAGTAAGATCAACATATTACTCCGAGAAATGCCATGAAAAAATCATACAAAGCTAATGCAAAATTTTAAATAAGTTCAAATGATTTAAACCATGGCATTGCATTGCAATCATGCAAATGGAGGGTGTGGCTTTCCTGGAATGGATGGATACACCGGGAAGAAACGCAAGAAGCTCGCGAAAAGAATCACCGCAAAATGTTCTCTCTCGATGGGGGCTCAATAAGGGCAAGGGCATAATGGTCATTTTCAGAATGTTAACACATGGTGAAAGTGATAACAACCGGTCAAACAAGACATAAGACTTAATCTAAAATAAATTACTAGATTGAATCTATTTGCATTAAAAAACCGATCAAAAAAGGCAGAACAGGCTCGATGAGACAAAGAAGTCGGCTTTGGAATCACCTCATTTGGAGTTGTAAGCAAAAAGATATGAGTGTTTGACTGCCACGGACCCATATGTAAAAATATAACCACAAACAGGACCCTGAGTGATTAAGTGGAAAACGCACTTTCTGGAAGTACGCTTTTCACTGAAGTGAAAACGCATTCCTGGCTGAAGCAGAAGAAAAATACGCTTTTGAGAAGTGAAAACGTATTTCTTACCACAGCTGGCGGAATATGCCTTTTTAACAATGAAGACATAAACCCCGGAAGTACGTTTCCACTTAACGCGATGGGCCTGGACGGCTGGGTCAACGCCCTGAGGCTTACAAGCGGGCCCCACTCCATCTCTTATCTCTTCTCTCGCCTCCATCATCTTCCTTGCGATGGCCGCGACAGAGGGACGAAGCTGGGCGCGGCCGGCACTAGCCCCAGCGCCTCTGGCCACCCCCGGACGAGGTGAGGGTACCTACATGCTCGGGATGTTGAGGCGCACCCATCCAGATAGGACACGGGCCCCGGGGACAGCAGGCATGGGCGCCCCTTCGGTCGTGACGACGACCGGCGCTAGTGAAGATGAGCAGGGCAAAGGAGGCCACGCGGAGGAGGGGAGGGGTACATGGGTGACTCCGGGGTGGTGGTGGAGGTGCCTGGTGGTGAAAGAAGGAGAGGAAGAGCTCGGGATCGCCGGAATTTAGGTGGACGGGAGCGGTGGCCGTGGCGAGCATTCGCGGTGTGGAGAAGGTCCCGAGCGAGGGGAAGTGGATGGGAGGGGAAGAGGAGTGCGGCGAAGCTACTGGAGGGGTCGTAGGGGTTCGGGCATGGCTTATATAGCAAGAGAAGGAGGAGATCGAGCTGGCATCACCGCGGACGCGTGGCCAGAGCCATGGACGCCTGTGCACGCGCTCGAGCTCGGAGGCACAACCGCTAGACACGGTCACGCGTGCGAAGACGACAAGGGGAGGAGGTGCCGAAGCACAAACGACGTCTGGGACGCACCAAAGCGAGCAGAGCGCGTGCACTAGCTTGCCATCATCGTAGTCACCACGTGAACCGGGGCACCCGATACTCTGTGGCACCCAAAATGTTGTCTAGCTGTTAGTCCTTCCAATGTAGATCATTAATGAAGCTATGGCTTGATCTGTGGCACTATGGTTAAATGGTACTGATTGTGTGAAGTTTGTTGTAGCAAATTTGGTTGTGCACTGGTGATCAATAGAGAATTGATTGAAGCCAAATTTTTTGTCTGGGGTGATTAACTAAGGAAGGACTACAATCCTGGGGAGTTTGAGGATAAATGGACCAAGGCTTAATATAGTTGCTTTGCAACTCACCAAAATGGTCCAGAAAAGAGATCAAGACGATGCACTCAAATGAAGAAGCCACTTGAGCTGAAATTTGAAAAGGCAGGGTTATCTGGCCATATGAAGATGCTGTAAAAAATTCATACCAGATGGACTTGCCAAAATGGTACTTGTTTCACAAACATTCTCTCTGTCCAGAAACAAGAAATAATACTGGTGAGAAAATGGTTTGATGAAATGATCCCAGATTTGATGAAAACAAGTGATCTGTGTAGGAGCATGATTTGGTAATTTTTCAGAATTAATGAAGCAATATAAAATATACTTGCTTCACAACCTGAAAATATTAACAGAATCAAGGATTTGAAGCTGTGCTCACATGGATGATTTTGATGAAGCTGCAAATTGGAGGAGTGTGATAATATGAGCACATGTAGAGGTGTCCAAATTTCAACTCATTTGGATATTCCTATCTAGTACTTCCTTCACAATGCCTTCTGTCTGACAGGCACTTTGAAAAATTGCTGAGTAAGATTGACTAGGCAAATAAAGTTGAATTTTTGCATGAGGCAATGATTTGGACGATATATCATGCCCAAAAAGTTTGGGATCAATCAAGAAAGGATAGGTGGCACTTCCTTCATAGAAAGCCACACTAGACAGAAATGAAGAATAATTATTGGGGAATTATTTTTTGGCTAGGATAGGAAGGTTTGGGCATATTTGAGCAACTTATGACCCAAAGAAATTATGAGAATTATATGGGAATTTTGGGAGTGACAGAAATATAGGTTGCTTCACAACCTAGGGCAGACAGGGTTATTTCTTTAATAGAAAAAGGAATATTCCTGAGAAAAAGAATTTTAGGATTGAGCTAGAATGGAAATGACATGGTCTTGGGAAAGATTTGAGAGTGATGATCCACTTGGGAGAAGAAATGATGGTGATCTCCTAGGTTGCAAGGCCACAGATCCACTCCAAAAAGAAAATCAGAGCAAAAACCAATAAATCAAAAAAGAAAAATAAAAGGGCCAAAAACCAGGATGTTACATTCACCACGGGCCGTTAATCGCCAAGAGTTAACAAAGGGCCTCACATGGGCCGAAAGACATCATGGGCCATACATGGGCCGGAAGTTACGACAGGCTGGAATCATATTGGACGGCCCAGATGACGCTACTGGGCCTAATTAGGATAAGCCATAATGGGTCGTGACTTAGCAGGCTGTAAATGGGCTATATGCGAACAGGCCATTAGCAGGCCTTCCGTGGTCCGGCTCGGTACCTTTTGACAAGGTCAAATGGGCCGGCCTTTTCATTGGACTGGGCCTCTGTTGGGCTGTCCCACGTGTCGACGTATCATAGGCGCCTTCGGTCCAAGGAGTGGATGACATATGTCCCAACGGTGAGTCGACACGTGGTTCCTCTAGCCATTTAGAATTTTACACGTGGAAAATCCCCATTGGGCTGGGCTGTTAACGGGTTATCGGATCCAAATCGGAACCCAATAGCTTAACGGCGACCTGTTACGGTGGATGCCCCGTGTCGGTTACCCTTGTGGACACTTTCTTGATGATACTTTGGTAATGTCAAGGAACACCTCTACGACATCACAGGTATGGCTATCTTGATTCTGTCATAAAATCATCATGGATGTACATGCATGAGAGAAAATATAACCTACTGTGACAAACAGGTAGCATCACGGAAGTGTATTTTTTGTAGTGTCTTTAGCTGTTGTCGACCTACTGTATCTGGTAAACAAGCAATGCCACCATATCCCATATTTGCCGAATGCCGTTGTTGATCGTAATGCTTCCAATAACATGAAGCAGTCTAACTTTTAAAATTTCTATTGTCCTTGCGTGATTGCCATGAACATAATGAAGATTCTTCTTTTCAATTTGCGTATGTTTCATATCTTGTTATTGACCAATAACTGTTTTATTTCTATATTTTTGTGCGGATAGGGATATCCATTTCATCCCCTTGCTATTGTGACCCTTTTGTGAACTGCAGAAAACACTTTTCTTTGGAATGTGTATCTTGTGTAGTTCAACTAAAATGTCACATGGGCAACATCTCTCAATTTTGGTGGAACTGCACAAAATGGTGGTCAGAGTTTCCAACATCTCCATCAAGCTCTGCTGGTAATCTCGTGCAACATTTTATTAGCCTTTGCAAGATGAGTCGTCACTGTCACCATAATGGCACTTTATTTTAGTGGAACTTCACAAAAGGATAAGGAAAGTATAGTTGCACCTTGCATGAGCAGGACAACCAACCTTCATGTTGCTCAATTTTAGTGCAACTACTAAAGAAGAACCTGCCAGCTCATGAGAGCAAGTACTTCTTGCTAGCTGCATGATGCAATCTTTGCTTCATTTCAGGCGAACTGCAGAAAAAGTCGCATGAATTGAATCATCCTAGAGGATCTGTAGGTTCACCACATCGAGTTGTGGCGGCGTAGGGCCCCTCTCTCAGTTATGGTTCCAATGACTGGGTATGTTCCTTTTTGGTTGATTTTGACTCTGCATCCAGCTAGTGATCATGTGCTACTGTTTTGGCACTGCTATGAGAGAGCAATAATGATATTGTTTTTGCATCTTAATTTAATGCCACTAATAATTTGAGGCGATCTTTTGGCACCGCTACTGCCACTGATAAAATAAAGTAATAATACATTTAAAATAGAGTTATTGTGTTAGCTACCATTTCATTTCCAATGTAGATAACTTGCAGAAGACCTATCCGCCAGAATCAAGTCCATGTGCACTACATCAATCACATAGCTGCACTGAACTACTTGAGTCCATCACGCGTACCATTGAGGTGGCCCGGGCCCCTCTCTAATTGGCGGGCGCCATAATTTTAGTTGAACTGCACAAAAAAATAACTGAAATGAGTCGACGCTCCTCCTTCTACTGCAACACTGAGGTGTTAATCACTACTAGGGAAAACCTTATACACAGAATGTTACCAGCAGCGCTGTACAAAATCAAACGCAACTGCTACTTAGTAGCCGCGCGCGTAAATAAACCGCGCTACTGCTATAACTTTTGTAGTAGCGCGTACTAGCGAAAAGCTCTACTGCTATGTTTGAACTAGGCGCACATGGCTAGCCCAACCTAGCAGTAGCGCGTATATTGGCCCAGCGCTACAGCTACGCTCCTTAGCTGTAGCGCGCTTACGTGTAAGGCGCTGCTGCTAACGGAAATAAAATAAAGTGAAAAACAAGTAGAAAAGTAAATGAAAATGAAATAAATAGAAAAAGGAGAAAGGAAAAAAATAAAATGTAAAGAAAAATAAAAGAAAAAAGGGAAAAAAGGAGAAAGGAATAACAGTAGCGGGTTTCAGGAAACGCGCTATAGCTAACTTAGCTATAGCGCATTTTAGGAAACTCGCTACCATTATGTTTCATTTAAACAGCGGTCCCCCCCGGCCACCACACTTCTTCCCCAAATCCCTCGCCCTCGCCGCCGTCTCCCCAATTCGCCGTCGCCCCACTTCGCCGCCGTCTCCTGCCGGCGTGGACGCCCGCAACCTCACCGTCTCCCCCCGAGGCCGCCGTCATCCTCACCGCTAAGGATGGCAATTTTACCCATGGGTACGGGTACCAGCGGATACCGTACCCGCATGGGCAGGGTATGGGCACAATTTTATACCCACGGGTAGTACCCATACCCTACCTGTTAAGTCATGGGTAGGGCACGGGTATAGCCTTTTACCCATTGGTATACCCATACCCTACCCGCTTATACTGACATGTGAACCATACCCGTGATGCACAAGTGTACCTATGTCAAAGTGGTGTTGTGAGCTTGTGAACCTATGTTAAAGTTGTCACCAATTGTCAAGTTGAATTGATATAATTGTCATGTACTCATCTATCTGTTATTGAGTTGAGATCAATGTTTTTCCGTCAAATATGCTATAGACTAATGTAAAACTACGAATAACTTGTGTACTATTTGATCTACCCGTTGGGTACCCAATGGGTGTCGGTACCCATCGGGTATGGGTACGGGTAAAGTTTCATATATGTGGGTATGGGTATGGATAGACTTTTGTATCCATTGACTACATGGGTATGGGTATGGTATTGCTCCATCCGCCCCATACCCTACCCATTGCCATCCTTACTCACCGCCGCCGCCCGAGGCCGCCCTCAGCCTCACCGCCGCCGCCCGATCGGCCGCCCTCGACATCACCGTCGGCGCCCTCCACCTCACCGTTGCCCGAGCCCGCCCAGGACCGCCATTGCCCGTGCCCGAGCCCGCCCTCTCCGCCCCTGCCTCCGTCACCGAGCACCTCCCCGCCACCGTCTCTCCCCTCTCTGTAAGTCCCCCACCCCTCCCCCACCCCTCTCTCTCTGCATTTTAGAGAAAAAATTAGTAGAGCAAAAGTTTGTTTATAGCAAAAAATTTAGTTTAGAGCAAAGGATGTTAAGTAGTAGACGATGTTAGAGCAAAAATTAGTTTAGAGCAAAAAATTTGATTTACAACAAAAGTTAGTTAGGGCAGTAGGGTTTAATTAGGGTAGATGCTGCTTGTATAGTATATAGTGATACTAGTAGATGTTAATTAGGTTAGGGCAATAGTGGTACTAGTAGATGTTAATTAGATGTTTTTCAGTTAGGGCACTAGAGTTTTGCTAGGTTAATTAGGTTAGTAGTGCTGCTAGTAGTAGTGGTACAGTAGGTTAATTAGGTGATGTTAAATGAATAACCTAAATGAATGAAATTAGTAGTTAACTGAATTTTTTTCCTTTCATCATTATAGAGCACTAAAGTTAACTGAATTTTGTTCTATTAGTAGTTAAATGAATTTTCTTCTACACTTTGTTTTTGAATTAGCTTGTGAAATTTGGACATGTGGTTGCTCGTGTATATTTGGACATGTGTTGCGGTGTCGAAGAGGGATATTTGAACAGTGTTTCCAGGGAATGATGCTGAGTGGCCTATGTTTTGCCGGAATGTTGATTCATTTCTTTTCCGGCAAATTTCAGGTTCTCTATTTGTCCACTTTTTAGCAACGTCATGCCGAAATTTTTCGTGAATCCGGCATGACTTGTGCTACAAACTAGGACATATCGAGTGCCCGTGATTTGCCGCACCAGGAAGGAGTCAACATTCCTGCAAAACAATAGGCCTTTTTTATGTCATTATTCATTTTATTAGGTCTAGGATTAATTGACTAGATTTAATCATAGGAAACATGGCTAGCAACGATGAAGGACAGGGTTCTGGTGATTGCGACAACGCCTACCGGGCGGCAGACGAATTTTTTAGCCTTACCGACGATCAACCGATGTTATTGCTGGGCCCACCGGTGGCATCGGGGACTGAGACCGACACGCAGACCGGTGCTGAGACTGAGACCGGCGCTCAGACTCAGACCGTCATTGAGACCGGCGCTGCCTCGGGGAGCGGAGCCGGTGTAGAACCGAAAGCAAAGAGGCAACGGGTTCCTAACAAACTCAGGACTACTAGAGTGGTGGTCACGGAGGTGGACGACGGCAATTTTGAGCCAACGGCGCCAGAGGAAGCGCGTCGATGCTATGGCAATCAAATAGGCTGCATCGTACGGACAACCGCCACCATCAACGATGAGAAACTATAGAAGATAGAAAATATGAGGAGCTCCCTCCTAAAGAAGTTTCACCAGATATTCTTGTTCCCGGGCCGGAATGAGAAGGATTATAAAGATCCAGATGAGGACCCGGCCATGAAGAAGATAAACAAACATGCCGTGACCAAGTTTAGCGACGCGTTGGCCGCCTGGAAAAATCGAGTGAAAGCAAGGATCATTGTCAATAAGGAACCCTACTCCGAGATTGTAAAGGAAAATCCGACAATCACGGAAGAGCAGTTTCAAATATTCAAGGAGGCTTGCGAGACCGAAGCTGCCAAAAAAAGTCTAAGTACATGAAGGGGCTTCAAGAGAGGAACTTTGCGAGCCACCACCTCGGAAGCCGTGGTTACGGCGGAAAGAGGACCAAATGGGCCAAGGAGGACGCGGAAGCCGCGAGTATGGGCATCCCAGACCCCTTGGCGGAGTTCACCGTCCCGCAGGAGCGTGACGTCCTCAGGGCCCGGCACCGTTGGGACCCAGTGAAGAAGGTTTACGAGACGACACCGGTCATTACGGAGTTCATGAGACTGCTGGTAATTTTAGTTTCTGACCGCGTATGGTCAAAACAAGGTCCTGTTCATCGGGAGGGGTCTGGCGTACCGCAAAATGGAGGAAACAGACTTCTCTCAACTTCCTATGGTCGAAACAGACTCCAGGCGCTATTGTTCATCCAGCCTCCACGGGGTCCTGTTCATCCACACCAACCGGCTGGGTGTGTGGCCGCCTCCTCGCGGGTCTTGTTCATCCAGCGGCAACGACATACTACCATAGGGTCATGTTCATCCAGCGGCAAGCGAGTACTACCACGGGGTCCTGTTCATCCAACGACAACCACCTACACTCGGTCGTGATCCTGTTCATCCAACCCCCATCATTAACTGGTCATCCACACCCAACCCAACTGGCTCGACTCACCACGCCTCGACTCATTCTACGTATCGCACACGCGGCAACAATGAGCACTCTTCATCCAGAGGCAACCCAATCGGCTACCCACGTCTCGCCCGGGGGTTCGATCGGCTTCAGTAAGCAGAAGAAGCAATCGATTGGGTTCAGTTAGCAGCGAAGGAGCTGGTCAGGTTCAGTTAGCAGTGAAGGGATCGATCGATCGACTTCAGTATGTAGTAGCACGTGATCGCTCGGGTTCAATAAGTGAACGCCTCTAGCTCAGGTTCAGTTATAGCGACACGGCTTGCACCAGGAGCGCGTACGAAATAAAAGCGCGAACCACAGTGCATCGCTCGGCCCCAACCAACCCATCGTAACCGGGAACTCCGCGAAAATTTCCTCGCACTCACTTCTACCATGATTTTTTATGTCATGGGTGGCCCAAAGAATGTCATGCTGGTGCGTCACCACCCACCCAAGACAAAAAGCCCATTTTCTGTCATGATTTTTTCATAGAAGTAGGAGCCCACCACATATATGATGATACATGGTTTTGTCACAATTATCGTCATAGAACTGTCATAAGCATGGCAGATTTTTTTTCCTTCGGGCCAAAATGTCACGGATGTGTCTTTTTTTGTAGTGTTGGTGCGATGAACATCTGGCTTGTGGATGAGAGTATCGATTGTGTTTGCAACTTCATCATCATGTCCGACAAACAACATGTCAGTTGAAGCAGAACGTTGTGGGAGCAAAGGAGTTTGCCTTCTGATGCGAGGAACAGCAAGTAATTCCACATAGTCATACTCCTTCTTGATGCCCTTGGCAAGCAGCTTCTTGTGAGAATAATGTTGTCTCAACAGAGTCCAGGAGCGGTTCTTTGCTTCCTTTTCATGCAGAAGAGTTTGACGAGCATAATTGTGAAGTGTATTCACCTCAGTCATCAACTCCAGCTTTTTCTTTTAATCGAGCTTGATGTGGCTCTCGAATGCTTGCTGCGTGCGAATACAGATCTCATGCAGAGATGGATTTTCCTCACGAGGTATTTCAATGCTGGCTTTCTTAACCTTCAAAGCATTTTTAGACGCAGAAGCAGTACCAGCAGCATCAACAGGTTCCTTCCCTTTTCCAACATCCTTCACCATACAGAGAGTATCACATACTGGTGGCGTGAAAAGAATATAAGCCCAAAAGACTTTTTCATTGATGAGTTGCTCAATTGCAAACATGATCCATGGAGCATATGGCTTTAGTGACTGGGGGCTATCAGTAGCACACGCCAAATTGCGAATGAAAAGATCTAGGACATCGAAGCATATTCCTTAAGAGATGGCCAGGAGAGCATTTCCCACGATGCTATTGTCGGGGGAAACGACAGCTATGGGATCACGAGGAATCCCTTTTGCTACGGTTGGCGGGAGCGGGGCTGTGGAAAGAGCGGGATTGAGAGATCAACAAAGGGGGATTATCCAGGTTCAGGCCGCAAGTGATGTGTAATACCCTACTCGTACTGGTTTATGTTTATTGTGCCACCCCGGCTCAGAGAAACCGGAACGCCCCGTATTCAAGCCCAGAGATCGAGGATAAGTCTTCTAGAATATGGCACTGCTTAGCATAGAACAAACCAGCTTTCTATTATTACACGAATATGAATACAAGGTCTCCGATATTACAATGAATAACATCAGCACAGGGACACTACGCCATCCTCAGTTGTTCTATGCAAGCAGCAGAACAACTCGAAGCAGCGGAAAAACTACTGGCAGTGGAACGATGACGACGGTGGTGAACTCCACTCCGCAGGGACTCTGGCTGGAATGCTTATCCTAGCTCGCACGAACGGGAACCACGACAAGCAAGAAATAAAATCCGGCATGACCTGCAAACTGGCATGACACGCCAGGTCAGTACATTGAATGTACTTGCAAGCTCACAATAGCCAGAAGCATTCAAGACAAACAACAGCATGGCAATTACAGGTTAAGCAGGAATTATCATGATATCATCAGGACCATATGACAAGAGCAACATGAACATATAAATCTGACGATACTAGCATGCAACATGATGACACTATATGCACCATTTATTCTGCTCGGGTTACCTCGTAACCAACACATGCATCACTTACCAACCTTGGACATCACACGATCATCTCAGGATCAAATCAAGCTTGGTATAAACAATACCGTAGTAATCATTAAATGACCACAAGGAGCTTGATCTTTACCCACGATTCTCGCACAACATCATGAATATCCAACAACTCGGTATCCACGATACCACGGTGATCATTCACGGATCACAAACAGAACCACTCTGGGCTCAACGGGTTACCTCGTAACCATACGGTGATCATTCACGGATCACAGAACCAACTTATCTCATCATCGAACCAGGGTTGTTATTAATCACATTCTTATTATTACTATTGACTCACAATGTGACCGACACGAACTGGGCCCTTAACCGCGGGCACGGCTATCGATAGATTTAGTATACACTCCGCAGAGGTTAGTACACTATACCCACACCATGGAACCCATGGCCTCGCACTCCCATTCGGGTGGACCAACGGCGTTCCGACAAAACCGTCCTATTGCCATGACACTCTCCCGGCCACTCCGACTCACTCCCCACTGGGCTAGTCCTGGGTGGCCCCGTGTCTACCAAAGACACCAACTGCCACCATCGTGGCAAAACGGTCCCAAACGGGGACAAGGATCCATAACAACAACAACAACAATGGGCACACAAGGCTTATGTCCGCCCCCATAACCTTCCCTCGTTGGAGGCACCGGCGAGGGGCATGAAAATAGACCCGGTTAGGACCTTCCCATAAAGGTAAGCGTGGTTGCACTGGTTAGCTCGATATGGTGGCACCATGACTCAACCAACAATTGTTCAATTTTAATTTTATCCGGTTAAACTTGAATGCAAATATGTTGAGCCATGATAAAATAACATGATACAATTACAATGCATGAGCAGTATATCAACATAAGCATGAGGGTACCACATATTTATCAACCATATCAACAATGAATCATATCCAACTTAGCATGGCATAATGACGAGCATGAATATCACAAGTACAACACTACTCATAGCATAACGTGACCACTAGCATCAACAATAAATACCATGCAAGAACACATCAATAACACTACCGAGTAAATACTTATCCAACTAACAGCAAAGGAACAATACATACTAACAGTACTCGGTAACCGATGTTAGTCATGCAACGAAGAACATGACCAACACATGTACTACTATCAAGCATGACAATATTGAAGTAATACTAGCAAGTAGTTCCGGATAACAAAGTGTAAGAAAGCATATCATGAGGGTAACCACCGATCCATAAGCAACACCGAACTAACGACAACAGTTGCAAAACAAACATATAATTATTAAAGATTCAAGTTGAAAACCAAAGCTACTGCATGGCTATCATGCAAATGGTGGTTGTGGCTTGCCTGGGGTGGAAGAAATCACCGCGAAGAAATACGAGAAACTCGCGGAAAGAATCGCCGGAAAACATTCTCTCTCGAAGGGGGCTGATTAAGCGCAAGGGCAAAATGGTCACTATCAGAATGTCAAAACATGGTGAAAATGATACCAACAGAACAGGCTCAACGAAACGAAGAAGTGGGCTTTGGAATCACCTCATTTGGAGTTGGGAGTAAAAAGATATGGTTGTTTTTCTGCCATGGACCTTTCTGCAATAAAATCATCACAAACATGCCCTTGGTTTGAAAAACAGAACGCACCTTTTGCCAGAATACGCTTCCCAACTGAGAAAACGTAAACTGGGTTGAAGCAGAGCCAAAGTTCCCTTTCGGGAAGGGAAGACGTATTCGCGGGGAATATGCTTCCACTTATCCTAGTCAATAGAGGCGGGGCCGAGCGCTGACTGGCTGCTAGGTGGGGCCCACGGTGACATCTCTCCCCCCGCTCCTCCTCCTTCTTCCCTGATGCGGGCGCAAAACAAAGGGAGGGGTCGCCAGTGCCGGTGCTTGCTCGGTCGACTCCAGCCACCTCCGGTGGAGCTCGGACCACCAGGGCGACCGCGAGGACGAGGAGCTCCTGCCTGGACCATCCCCTTCTGCCAGAGAGTGCTAGGGAGGGCAGTGCCATGGTCGTGGTGGAAAGTGGCATTGGTCGGAGTTTGAGGACGAGGCCATGGCGACTCCGGCGACGAACGGAGAGCTGTGGGAGAGCTCTGGTGGCTGGATGATCTACTGGAGGTGGTGGAAGAGAGAACGGGGCTTGGGGTCGTTGGAATCGGAGTAAGCAGAGGTGGCGGCCATGGCGGCGATGGTGGGCATAGAGAGACCCTCAAGCTCGAATGAGAGGCTGGGGAGGGGTAGTGGAGTGCGGGGAGGCTGCTGGTGCGCTCGAAAGGCTCGGGGGGGGGGGGGGGGGCTATATATAGGCAGGCGAGAGAGGCTGCTACCTCTTGAGCACTGCGTTGGATTTCCTTGAAGAGGAAAGGGTGATGCAGCAGAGTAGAGTAAGTATTTCCCTCAGTTTTTGAGAACCAAGGTATCAATCCAGTAGGAAGCTACGCGCGAGTCCCTCGTACCTACACAAAACAAATAGCTCCACGCAACCAACGCAATTAGGGGTTGTCAAACCCTTCACGGTCACTTACGAGAGTGAGATCTGATAGAGATGATAGATATTTTTGGTATTTTTGGTATAGAGATGCAAAGTAAAATAAAAAGGTAAAGTAAAAAAGCAAAGCAATAATAAGGTGATAGAGATTGATATGATGAGAATAGACCTGGGGCCATAGATTTCACTAGTGGCTTCTCTCAAGAGCATAAGTATTCTACGGTGGGTGAACAAATTACTGTTGAGCAATTGACAGAATTGAGCATAGTTATGAGAATATCTAGGTATGATCATGTATATAGGCATCACGTCCGAGACAAGTAGACCGACTCCTGCCTGCATCTACTACTATTACTCCACTCATCGACCGCTATCCATCATGCATCTTGAGTATTAAGTTCAAGAAAACAGAGTGACGCCGTAAGAAAGATGACATGATGTAGATGAATAAATTCATGCAATATGATAAAAAACCCATCTTGTTATCCTCGATGGCAACAATACAATTCATGCCTTGCTGCCCCTACTGTCACTAGGAAAGGGCACCGCAAGATTGAACCCAAAGCTAAGCACTTGCAAGAAAAACCAATCTAGTAGGCCAAACCAAACTGATAATTCGAAGAGACTTGCAAAGATAACCAATCATACATAAAAGAATTCAGAGAAGATTCAAATATTGTTCATAGATAAACTTGATCATAAACCCACAATTCATCGATCTTAACAAACACACCGCAAAAACAAGATTACATCGAATAGATCTCCACGAGAGAGGGGGAGAACATTGTATTGAGATCCAAAAAGAGAGAAGAAGCCATCTAGCTACTAACTATGGACCCGAAGGTATGAGGTAAACTAGTCACACTTCATCGGAGGGGCTATGGTGTTGATGTAGAAGCCCTCCATGGTGGATTCCCCTTCTGGCGGAGCTTCGGAACAGGCCCCAAGATGGGATCTCGTGGGTACAGAAGGTTGCGGCAGTGGAATTAGGTTTTTGGCCTCGTATCTGATTGTTTGGGGGTACGTAGGTATATATAGGAGGAAGGAGTACGTCGGTGGAGCTTCGGGGGGCCCACGAGGCAGGGGGCGCGCCCTAGGGGGGGCCTCCACCCTCGTGACCGCCTCCCTCCTTTCTTGACAGAGGGTCCAAGTCTCCTTGATCATATCTGTTGAGAAAATCACGTCCCCGAAGGTTTCATTCCGTTTGGACTCCGTTTGATATTTCGTTTCTTTGAAACACTGAAATAGGCAAAACACAGCAATTCTGGGCTGGGCCTCCAGTTAATAGGTTAGTCCCAAAAGTAATATAAAAGTGGAAAATAAAGCCCAATATGGTCCAAAACAGTAGATAATATAGCATGGAGCAATCAAAAATTATAGATACGTTGGAGACGTATCAGGCATCCCCAAGCTTCATTCCTTCTCGTCCTCAAGTAGGTAAATGATAAAAAAAGAATTTTTGATGCGGAGTGCTACTTGGCATAATTTCAATGTAATTCTTCTTAATTGTGGTATGAATATTCAGATCCGAAAGATTCATGACAAAAGTTCATATTGACATAAAAATAATAATACTTCAAGCATACTAACTAAGCAATTATGTCTTCTCAAAATAACATGGCCAAAGAAAATTCAACCCTACAAAATCATATAGTTTAGTCATGCTCCATTTTTGTCACACAAGAATGCTCTCATCATGCACAACCCCGATGACAAGCCAAGCAATTGTTTCATACTTTAGTAATCTCAAACTTATAAACCTTCACGCAATACATGAGCGTGAGCCATGGATATAGCACTATGGGTGGAATAGAATATAATGATGGGGGTTATGTGGAGAAGACAAAAAAGGATAAGATCTCACATCAACGAGGCTAATCAATAGGCTATGGATATGCCCACCGATTGATGTTAATGCAAGGAGTAGGGATTGCCATGCGACGGATGCACTAGAGCTATAAATGTATGAAAGCTCAACAAAAGAAACTAAGTGGGTGTGCATCCAACTTGCTTGCTCACGAAGACCTAGGGCATTTGAGGAAGCCCATCGTTGGAATATACAAGCCAAGTTCTATAATGAAAGATTCCCACTAGTATACGAAAATGACAAAACAAGAGACTCTCTATCATGAAGATCATGGTGCTACTTTGAAGCACAAGTGTGGAAAAAGGATAGTAGCATTGCCCCTTTTCTTTTCTTTTCTTTTATTTTTTGGGCCTTATTTTTTTCTTTGGCCTTTTTTCTATTGGGACAATGCTCTATTGAATGATGATCATCACACTTCTATTTATTTACAACCCAATGATTTCAACTCGATAGTAGAACAAAGTATGACTCTATATGAATGCCTCCGGCGGTGTACCGGGATATGCAATGAACCAAGAGTGACATGTATGAAAGAATTATGAATGGTGGCTTTGCCACAAATACTATGTCAACTACATGATCATGCTAAGCAATATGACAATGATGAAAGTGTCATGATGAACAGAATGGTGGAAAGTTGCATGGCAATATATCTCGGAATGGCTATGGAAATGCCATAATAGGTAGGTATGGTGGCTGTTTTGAGGAAGATATAAGGAGGTTTATGTGTGAAAGAGTGTATCATATCACGGGGTTTGGATGCACCGGCGAAGTTTGCACCAACTCTAGATGTGAGAAAGGGCAATGCACGGTACCGAAGAGGCTAGCAATGATGGAAGGGTGAGAGTGCGTATAAATCCATGGACTCAACATTAGTCATAAAGAACTCATATACTTATTGCAAAAATCTACAAGCCATCAAAAACCAAAGTACTACGCGCATGCTCCTAGGGGAATAGATTGGTAGGAAAAGACCATCGCTCGTCCCCGACCGCCACTCATAAGGAGGACAATCAAATAACACCTCATGTTTCAAATTTGTTACATAACATTTACCATACGTGCATGCTACGGGACTTACAAACTTCAACACAAGCATTTCTCACATTCACAACTACTCAAGTAGCACGACTTTGATATTATCACCTCCATATCTCAAAACAATTATCAAGCATCAAACTTTTCTTAGTATTCAACGCACTCAAAAGAAAGTTTTACAAATCTTGAATACCAAGCATATTATTTTTATTAATCAAATTACCATGCTATTTAAGACTCTCAAAATAATCTAGTGAAGCATGAGAGATCAATAGTTTCTATAAAACAAATCCACCACCGTGCTCTAAAAGATATAAGTGAAGCACTAGCGCAAAACTATAAAGCTCAAACGATATAAGTGAGGCACATAGAGTATTCTAACAAATTCCAATTCATGTATGGCTCTCTCAAAAGTTGTGTACAGCAAGGATGATTGTGGTAAACTAAAAAGCAAAGACTCAAATCATACAAGACGCTCCAAGCAAAAAACATATCATGTGGTGAATAAAAATATAGTTCCAAGTAAAGTTACCGATGGAAAGTAGACGAAAGAGGAGATGCCTTCCGGGGCATCCCCAAGCTTTGACTTTTTGGTGTCCTTGGATTATCTTGGGGGTGCCATGGGCATCCCCAAGCTTAGGCTCTTGCCACTCCTTGTTCCATAATCCATCAAAAGAAAACAAAAGACCACTTCAAGGTACTGTAGTGAACTTATTCTTTATTTATATTGGTGTTAAACCTACTGTATTCCAACTTCTCTATGGTTTATAAACTATTTTACTAGCCATAGATTCATCAAAATAACCTAACAACACACGAAAAACAGAATCTGTCAAAAACAGAACAGTCTGTAGTAATCTGTAACTAACGCAAACTTCTGGAACTCCAAAAAATCAGCCAAAATAGGAAGACCTAGGCAATTTGTTTATTGATCAGAAGAAATTGGAATCACTATTTTACCACGTTCTGGTGAGTTTTAATAATTGTTTTCGTGAAAAGAAAGTTTCTGGAAATTATAGCAATATCAAATAACTATCATCCAAGAAGATCCTATAGGTTTAACTTGGCACAAACACTAATTAAAAGATAAAATCACATGTAAACAGAAGGTAGATGGATTATTTATTGCTAAACAGAAACAAAAGCAAAAAAACTAAAATAAAATTGGGTTGCCTCCCAACAAGCGGTATCGTTTAACGCCCCTAGCTAGGCATAAAAGCAAGGATAGATCTAAGTATTGCCATCTTTGGTAGGCAATCCATAAGTGGCTCTCATAATAGATTCATATGGTAGTTTATTTTCTTTCTAGGGAAGTGTTCCATGTCTTTCTTTAGTGGAAATTGGAATCTAATATTCCCTTCCTTCATATCAATAATTGCACCAATCGTTCTAAGGAAAGGTCTACCAAGAATAATAGGGCAAGAAGGATTGCAATCTATATCAAGAACGATAAAATCTACGGGCACATAATTCCTATTTTCAACAATAAGAACATCATTAATTCTTCCCATAGGTTTCTTGATAGTGGAATCCGCAAGATGCAAGTTTAGAGAGCAATCATCAAAATCACGGAAATCTAGCAAATCACACAAAGTTTTGGGATTAGTGGAAACACTAGCACCCAAATCACATAAAGCATAAGATTCATGATCCGTAATCTTAATTTTAATAGTTGGTTCCCACTCATCATAAAGTTTTCTAGGGATAGAGACTTCCAACTCAAGTTCCTTCTTCATAAGATTGCATCAAGGCATCAACGATATGTTTAGTAAACGCTTTATTTTAACTATAAGCATGAGGAGAATTTAGCACGGATTGCAAAACGAAAATACAACCAATTAAAGAGCAACTTCAATAATTAAATTCCTTGAAATCCAAAATAGTGGGTTTAGCAACATCTAGGGTTTTATTCTTTTCAATCCCACTTTTATCAATTTCATCATCAAGATCTAAAAACTCTGAATTTTTGGAACGCCTTCTAGGTAAAGGTGGATCGTATTCAGTTTCATCAAGATTCATATTGCAAAACAAAGATTTAATAGGGGATACATCAATAACTTTTATATCTTCATCTTGATTTTCATAGGAATTCGGTTTAGCGGCCATCTTATTGACTAACGTAGCCTGCTTATCCAAAATTTCAGCAGTCAACTTCTCAAGACGAGCAATTTGGGATCTTATACCATCAAATTCTTTAGACATATCATCGAGCTCTTTATTCATATAACTCATAAAACTTTTTTGTTCCTTAAGCTCGTTTCTAAAGAAACTATTACGCTCAAATTGCAAAACCATAAAACTCCTAACGTTGCTTTCGATCTCTTCTAACCTTTTAAGGTGAAGATCACCAAATCTAGGTAGAGCCATCAAGACAAACAAGCAATCCAACACACGGGCAAACAAAAGCAAGTGATAAAAAGGCAAACGAAAAAGAGAGGGTGAATAAAACGGCAAGGGTGAAGTGGGGGAGAGGAAAACTAGAGGCAAATGACAAATAATGTAATGCGGTAGATAAGGGATTGTGATGGGTACTTGGTATGTTGACTTTTGCGTAGACTCCCCGGCAAGGGCGCCAGAAATCTTCCTGCTACCTCTTGAGCATTGCGTTGGATTTCCTTGAAGATGAAAGGGTGATGTAGCAGAGTAGAGTAAGTATTTCCCTTGGTTTTTGAGAACCAAGGTATCAATCCATTAGGAGGCTATGCGTGAGTCCCTCGTACCTACACAAAACAAATAGCTCCACACAACCAACGCGATTAGGGGTTGTCAAGCCCTTCACGGTCACTTACGAGAGTGAGATCTGATAGAAATAATAGATAATATTTTTGGTATAGAGATGCAAAGTAAAATAAAAAGGTAAAGTAAAAAAGCAAAGCAATAATAAAGTGATAGAGATTGATATGATGAGAATAGACTCGGGGGCCATAGATTTCACTAGTGGCTTCTCTCAAGAGCATAAGTATACTACGGTGGGTGAACAAATTACTGTTGAGCAATTGACAGAATTGAGCATAGTTATGAGAATATCTAGGTATGATCATGTATATAGGCATCATGTCCGAGACAAGTAGACCGACTCCTGCCTGCATCTACTACTATTACTCCACTCATCGACCGCTATCCAGCATGCATCTAGAGTATTAAGTTCCAGAAAATAGAGTAACGCCTTAAGCAAGATTACATGATGTAGATGAATAAATTCATGCAATATGATAAATACCCCATCTTGTTATCCTCGATGGCAACAATACAATACGTGCCTTGCTGCCCCTACTGCCACTGGGAAAGGACACCGCAAGATTGAACCCAAAGCTAAGCACTTCTCCCATTGCAAGAAAAACCAATCTAGTAGGCCAAACCAAACTGATAATTCGAAGAGACTTGCAAAGATAGCCAATCATACATAAAAGAATTCAGAGAAGATTCAGATATTGTTCATAGATAAACTTGATGATAAACCCACAATTCATCGGTCTCAACAAACACACCGCAAAAAGAAGATTACATCGAATAGATATCCACGAGAGAGGGGGAGAACATTGTATTGAGATCCAAAAAGAGAGAAGAAGCCATCTAGCTACTAACTATGGACCCGAAGGTCTGAGGTAAACTACTCACACTTCATCGGAGGGGCTATGGTGTTGATGTAGAAGCCCTCCATGGTGGATTCCCCTTCCGGCGGAGCTCCGGAACAGGCCCCAAGATGGAATCTCGTGGGTACAGAAGGTTGCGGTGGTGGAATTAGGTTTTTGGCTCCGTATCTGATCGTTTGGGGGTACGTAGGTATCTATAGGAGGAAGGAGTGCGTCAGTGGAGCTTCGGGGGGCCCACGAGGCAGGGGGGCGCGCCCTAGGGGGGGCGCCCTCCACCCTCGTGACCGCCTCCCTTCTTTCTTGACGGAGGGTCCAAGTCTCCTTGATCATATCTATTGAGAAAATCACGTCCCCGAAGGTTTCATTCCGTTTGGACTCCGTTTGATATTCCGTTCCTTCGAAACATTGAAATTGGCAAAAAACAACAATTCTGGGTTGGGCCTCTGGTTAATAGGTTAGTCCCAAAAGTAATATAAAAGTGGAAAATAAAGCCCAATATGGTCCAAAACAGTAGATAATATAGCATGGAGCAATCAAAAATTATAGATACGTTGGAGACGTATTAGAGGCCGAGCCGGTCGCCGCCGTGCACGCTCGGCTAAAGCACTGGCGACGCTCATCGATCACGGGGAGGCGCGGGAACGTGACGAGGGGGGATGCGGACGAGCCGCAGAGGTCACGGAGACGAGCGGAGCTCGGGGACAAGAAGAGGAAGAGGACACCGAGGAGGGAAGCGACGGTCGGCTACAACACGTCCGTGGGCGCGCGACGACAAGAGGTGACGGAGGGCTTACAGAGGGGGATATGGGTCTAGGAGGACAGCGACGACGCGGGGACCACGGTAGACAGGCCCGTGCTCGCTGAGACGCCGAGTAGAGGAGGGGCCAGTGCAGGAAGACGTTCTGGGCGTGCCCAGGGAGTGCGAAAATGGTGGTCACCGCGTGCACTGGTGCACACAGTGCCACAAGCCATGCCAAGCGATGTCTGGGGGTTAGTCCTTCCTGGGGAGGTTGCAACTGCGGTGGTAGTTTGGTGAAAATCGCTATGGTTTAATGGTTATCTACCTCTGAAGTTTACTGCAGTAAACTTGGTCGTGTACTGCTGATCAACAAGGAAGTGATTGGGAGCAATGGAGTTGTCTGCGAGGTTTAGGGTAAGAAGGACTTTCACCCTGGTAACTTTGAGAAGATTTGGATCAAGATTTAATGTAGTTGCTTTACAACCACATAAACTAGTCCACAAACAAAAACAGGAAGAAGCACTCACATGGTGAGGCTACCTGAGCTCAAATTTGTCAAGGCCCAATGATTTTATCATATAAAGATGCTATAGAAGTTTCATACCAACTGGATTCACCAAAATGGTACTTCCTTCACAGCTATTCTCCCTATCCAGAAAATTGCAATAATTCTAGAGAAATATTGGTTCAATGAAATGGTGCCAAGTTTGGTGGAGACAGGTTATTTGGGTAGGAGAACAATCTGCTATTTTCTCAGAATTAATGAAGCAATATAAAATGCACTTGCTTCACAACCTGAAAATATTGCCAGAATCAAAGATTTGGTCCTGTGCTCACATAGACCAAGGGATGGAGCTGAATTTTGGAGGAGGCTAATTATATGTGCACATGAAGAGGCATGCAAAATTTGAACTCATTTGGGTAACCCTAGCTAGCACTTCCTTCACACTGGCTTCAGTTTGAAAGAAAATTTGGAAAGTCACCGAGGAAGATTGGGTAGGCAAATAAAGATGAATTTTGGCATGAGGCAATTCTTTGGACATAAAAGAATGCCCAACAAGTTTGGTAGCAAAAAAGATTGGATAGGTGGCACTTCCTTCACAGAAAGGCACACTGGACAAAAATGAAGATTAATTATTGCGGGATTACTCTTGGGCTAGGACATGAAAGTTTGGGCATATTTGAGCAATATATGATGCAATGGAATTATGAGAATTATTTGGAAATTTTTGGATAGACAGAAATATAGGTTGCTTCACAACCTAGGGCAGACAGGGTTATTCCTTTAATAGAAAAAGGAATATTCCTGAGAAAAAGAAATTAGGGTTTGGTCAAGGAGTGGAGTGATCTTGACAAGGTTTTGAGAATGATGAGCCACTTGGGAGAGGAAATGAAGATGATTTCCCAGGTGTCAAGGCCACAGAACCACTCCAAAAAGAAAAACAGAGCAAAAACCAATTAAATAAAAAGAAAAAGAAAAGGGCCAAAATCGAGGCTGTTACAAACTTTCCCCCCTTAAAGAAATCTCGTCCTCGAGATTTGGTTGCTCAGGGAACAAGTATGACTTTAGGACACCGTTTCCAACTCGGGTATCCTTTTTCCTTTACTTATTGTTCCCCCAAGAATTTACCTTGCTCTGGGGTGGCTTGCCTCACCTTTCTCCAAATTCTGACGGGTCTTTGCTCATGTACCAATTCCTTTTTACAGGCGTTGATTCTCCATAACTGGGGTGATATCCAACGGATCTGAGCATAAATTTTCTTTTGGTCATGAAAACCTTTTTACTCTTGTCATGGGGTTGCCTCAAATAAATACATGCCTTCTAGTTTCAATAAATGCTAAGAATTCATCATGGCCATCTTCTGACGGACTCTAACACTCATAAGTGATACTGATTTATTTTGATTTATTCCTTTGGCTCGAGCATGAGATATGTACCAAAGATTTGACTACCTTTTGTCGTGAGCAATATAACGGGGTATGGATTTACAGCTGTGTCATACCATCAAATATTAACACCTTAGGACTGGCCTGACAGGGTGTTGGCGGGAAAATAATTTTCTTGACATGTTGTCCGTGTACATGGTTCCGCCAATGAATATACTTGTCCTGAGTTGATAGTTTGACTTTTCATTTACTCATGTTGTCGGTATACCCAGGTGTTGTAATGAAGCTATGAGATGCTGTAACACTGCCGCTGAGCTCAAACTGCAGAGTTTGCAAAAAGGAAATCTTGGATCTAACATAACAGACTTGGATACTCCACACTAACCATTTCAAGCGGGCCAGCGGGATATGAAATCCTTGTAGAATAGAGCAATCCTCTGAGGGTATGCTTTTGTGGTCCCATATGGAATTACGGCCTCCAACTAATTTGGGTATCCGGACCCTGATGTTCGTGCAAAAATCATCGTACCTTTGTTGTCAGTCTCGCCCTTTAAAGGTCATGATTTTCTTTGATGAGGACATCAATACCATTGTTACACCCACAACCCCTACTGTTACATATGATGGACCAATTACTAGAGCTCGCGCACGCCAATTAAATTACCAGGTACTTTTGTTTCTTGGTAATGATTCTAATGTTCATGAGAATATGATGCTGCCTAAATTGGATACATTTGTTTTGCTTACAAATGAAGGGCCTAGCTTGGAGAAGGATGAACATTGGAGCAAGAACAAGCATGGAGTTGATGGCATGCACAAGGGGAACAAGAACGGAGTTACAAGTGATGATTTCAGGACTCTGAAGCCACCATAAGGAGTGAATGAAGCCTTGGACGAAATATACAAGATGCCACTTCATAAATTTCGTCCAGAGGCTATTCTAGGTGCTGCGTCACCTTATTATTGGGCCAGGCCCATGTAATTTTGAAATACTTAAGTATAGGCTGTTTTTAGAGTCCGTATGTGTGGGGAAACAAGAGTTAGGGTTGGTTTCGGACCCCTTCCTCAAGGGCCATGAAATTCCCCCCTCTTCCTCCATATATACAGCCCTTAGGGCGTCGTTTAGACTTTGGGTTTTGTTTAGATTAAAAGTTCGCCATAGCTGCAACTTCGCGTACTTCGTTTGTGTTCAACGACCAGACCAAGGCGTCACAGAACCCCACCTTCATTAATAAAGCTTTCCTCTTATATTCGCAATATCCAGATTGCAATCTTAGTTTTCTTGCTTGTTCTTCGTTTGCTCGCAGGAAACAAGCCCTCGTTGTCAGGTTGATCGTGCTCCGGCGTGGTCAATAACCCTCGGAAGTTGGTTTAGCGATTGCTAAGGCGCGACGTCTCGCACGTTCGTAGTCGGATCGTCAAGGTCGACTCCCACAGAAACGATAGCCACCATCTCATCGAAACATCGGGACACCTTTGCCTCTATCAAGTGGTATCAGATTTTCAGGTTGCTCGGTGAGATTTTACAGTTTTTCGTAGTTTAGATCGAGTCTGTTCTTCATACCTATACTCCACGAAAAAGCCACAAAAAAAATTAGGGTTAGTTCATCCTATCCGAACCAATCTGAGCCTTTGCATAATCTTTTCTGTATTTGCTTTGTTGAATTTGCGGTTGCATCGTCGTGTCGAGTTGCTGGTCTTAGCGTCTAGTCTTTTAGAGTTTCGAGTTCTAGTCATATTAGTCACGTCGCCGCCGCACCATCATCATTGTCCCTGCCATCTTCCACCACCGCTTATCCGCCACCGCTCCGAGTCCATATACCACCACCGATCCGTATCCATATACCACCCCCGCTCCGAGTCCATATACGACCACCGATCCGTATCCATATACCACCATCACTTCGAGTCCATCTCATTTTAGGTTTGCTTTCGAGATCCATCTATTGCCAGATTCGTGTTTCCTTGTTTGAGTAGGTTTGGGATTCCATCAATCTTTTTCCGTCCGTAGAAGAGGTTGGTTTCCAAAAAAAAAGAGTCCGGAAACCACCCTCCGTTTAGGCCCAAAATTTTCCAAAAACGCACTTGACAAAAAATTTTCTAGCTATCCTATTTTTAGGTGTTTCTTGGCTTTTTGAGACAGTCGCCGTTATTGAAAGTTTTTTTAAGCCGTTTCCAGTTTTTGGGTCCGGGCAGTCGAAAAAAAAATTGCAAAAAATTTCGTGTCTATCCTGTTAGTTTGACCTGGGAAGAGTTTTGAGATACTTGCCATTATAGTGATTTTTCGCCAAAAAAAAGAGGAGCGCAAAAAAAAGAGCGATTTTTTTTCCAGAGTGTGATTTTCCCTTGTTTTCATGCAGCGCCGTGATTTTGTTAGTGTTCTAGGCTCGCGTCTCTAGCACGGTCTAGCCTAGGACCAGCACAGTACCGTCGTTGAGCGTTTATTCAACTTTGCATCTCTGAATTGATTATTGCTGACCTTTTTGCTACCATACTATAAGCCTTTCCAGCTCCACATACATCTACGTCGTGCGTTTGACTCTCCCTGGCAATCGCTCTATCCAAGCTTTGAGAGTTTTGACTACAACGGTTGCCGATCACCGCCTGCTGCTGGGTAAGAACTGGTAAGAATTTGAGATTTGCTTGACGGATTTGTGACTGTCCACCACACCACCACCACCACTTCCTAGTAGTGTGTAGAATCATATTCTTGTGTGTTTCTATTGCTGCTAACCATGGCAGGATCACAAGCCGACGAGACTGACTGGGAGAACATGACAAACAAAGCGTTACATGATAAGTTTCAGCAAATGATGAGTGGACAGGTGGAAGATGTGCTAAATAGATTTGAAGAGGCCATGGAGAAGATAGATGGCATTGAGAAGGCATTCGAAACAAAGCTCAATAACAAGTTTAATGAATTGCTCGCGCGTCTACCACAACCACCACCGGCTGCACCTAACGCACCTCTACAACAGCAACAACGACTACCTCCACATCGCGACACAGCCCTCCGCCGAGCGACCCGTGTCCCTCTTCAGCCTGGCCAAGCTGCTGGTGCTGCTGTTGATACTTCTGTGGCTCCTGCTGCTGATGTGGAGGAGGATGATTATGTGGGAGATTACGAGGATGAGGTTGATCAACATCAAAACTACGTGCAACCACCAGCACCACAACCACCAGGTTGTCCACATGCAAATAATGGCAATGTTAGGGCTCCCCCTCAGGTACGAGATCATGACCATCTCCCTAAACTGAAATTGAATATTCCACCATTTGAGGGTAGATATGTTCCTGATATATATCTTACTTGGGAGTTAGAAACTGAACAACGATTTACATGTTTACAATAACCTGAGGAGAGACGTGTTCCTGCTGCTGTTTGTGCTTTCACTAGCTTTGCATGTGTTTGGTGGTCTGAATATTGTAGATTATATCATGTTCCAGCTACTTGGGCTGCTTTGAAAACTGCTATGCGTACTCGTTGGGTTCCACCATATTATCAACGTGAATTACTTCAAAAATTGCAGCGCTTAAGACAAGGAAAAAATTAGGTAGAAGAATATTATCAGGAATTACAAACTGGCTTGATTAGATGTGGTATCGTTGAGGAGAATGAAGCTATGCTTGCACGTTTTCTGGGTGGATTAAATAGAGAGATTCAGACCATTCTAGACTATAAGGTTATAATAATATCACTCGTTTATTCCATCTTGCTTGTAAAGCTGAACGTGAAGTGCAGGATCGACAGGCATTGGCGCGAACTAACTTTTCTGCAGGTCGACCTTCATCGTGGACACCACGTGCATCATCTACTTCCACACGTTCTGCTACACCGGCACCTCCGTCAGCTGCCACCTCCAACCGTGATACAAGAAAGTAGGCACAACCACCACTATCTGCCAAGAGCACACCTGCCGGGCCTGCACAGAGCTCTGCTTCTTCCATGGCGTCTACAGGGCACACAAGTGATATTATTTGTCGTCGTTGTAAGGGAAGAGGACATTTTGCGCGAGAATGCACATCTCAGCGTGTAATGATTGCTACTGAGGATGGTGGGTATGAGTCCGCTAGTGACTATGATGAGGAGACTTTGGCTCTTATTACACATGAAGAACACGGTGGAGATGATTCTGATCATGAGACGCAATACATGGCTGCTGAAGATGCTGACAGGTATGAATGTTTAGTTGCTCAACGTGTTTTGAGTGTGCAGGTCACGCAAGCTGAGCAAAATCAGAGGCATAATTTTTTCCATACAAAGGGAGTTGTGAAGGAACGTTCTGTTCGCGTCATCATAGATGGAGGGAGCTGCAACAACTTGGCTAGCATGGAGATGGTGGAGAAGCTATCTCTCACCACAAGACCACATCCACATCCTTACTACATCCAATGGTTCAACAACAGCGGCAAGGTTAAGGTAACACGTACTGTTCGTGTGCATTTTAGTATCTCTACATATGCTGATTATGTTGATTGTGATGTGGTACCTATGCAAGCATGTTCCTTATTACTTGGTAGACCATGGCAATTTGATAAAAATTATGTACACCATGGTATAAACAATCAGTATACTCTTGTTCATAAGGACAAAAATATTACTTTGCTTCCTATGACTCTTGATTCCATTTTGAAAGATGGTATTAATCGAGCTAATAAAGCAAAACAGGAGAAAAATAAGAGTGAAAATCAGATTGTGGCAAAAGAATTTGAGCAACAAATGAAGCCTAATAGTAAACCATCTAGTGTTGCTTCTGAAATTAAATTGAAAAGTGCATGTTTACTTGCCACCAAATCTGATATTGATGAGCTAGTTTTTAGCAAATCTATTTGCTATGCTTTTGTGTGCAAAGAGGCAGTATTTTCATTCGAGGACGTGTCTTCCTCTTTGCCCCCTGCTGTCACTAACATTTTGCAGGAGTTCGCTGACGTCTTCCCACAAGACGTGCCACCGGGATTACCACCTATTCGAGGGATTGAGCATCAAATTGACTTAATTCCCGGTGCATCGCTACCCCCGTGCACCATACCGTACCTATCCAGAGGAGACGAAGGAGATTATGCGACAAGTACAGGAGCTACTCGACAAAGGTTATATTCGCGAATCCCTTAGTCCTTGTGCTGTTCCTATTATTCTAGTGCCGAAAAAGGATGGTACGTCGCATATGTGTGTTGATTGTAGAGGCATTAATAATATTACCATTCGTTATCGTCATCCTATTCCTAGGCTAGATGATATGCTTGATGAATTGAGTGGCTCTACAATATTCTCCAAAGTTGATTTGCGTAGTGGATACCATCAAATATGTATGAAATTGGGAGATGAATGGAAAACAACATTTAAAACTAAGTTTGGTTTATATGAGTGGTTAGTCATGCCTTTTGGGTTAACTAATGCACCTAGTACTTTCATGAGACTAATGAACGAAGTTTTATGTGCTTTCATTGGACGATTTGTGGTAGTCTATTTTGATGATATACTGATTTATAGCAAATCTTTGGAAGAACATTCGGAACATTTACGTGTCGTTTTTAATGCTCTACGTGATGCACGTTTGTTTGGTAACCTTGGGAAGTGCACCTTTTGCACCGACCGAGTGTCTTTTCTTGGCTATGTTGTTACTCCACAGGGAATTGAAGTTGATAAAGCCAAGGTTGAAGCTATTGAGAGTTGGCCGCAGCCCAAAACGGTCACACAAGTGAGGAGTTTTCTTGGACTCGCTGGTTTCTATAGGCGTTTTGTGAGAGATTTTAGCACCATTGCTGCACCTCTCAATGAGCTTACAAAGAAGGATGTGCCTTTTGTTTGGGGTACCACACAGGAAGAAGCCTTCGCGGTATTGAAAGATAAGTTGATACATGCTCCTTTACTTCAACTTCCTGACTTTAATAAGACTTTTGAGCTTGAATGTGATGCTAGTGGAATTGGATTAGGAGGTGTGTTATTACAAGATGGCAAACCTGTTGCATACTTTTCTGAAAAATTGAGTGGGGCTAGTCTGAACTATTCTACTTATGATAAGGAATTATATGCTCTTGTTCGGACTTTAGAGACATGGCAACATTATTTATGGCCCAAAGAATTTGTTATACATTCTGATCATGAATGTTTGAAACATATTAAAAGTCAAGCGAAACTGAATCGTAGACATGCTAAATGGGTTGAATTCATTGAGACTTTCCCTTATGTCATCAAACACAAGAAGGGTAAAGAAAATGTTATTGCCGATGCTTTGTCTCGTCGCTATACTATGCTTTCACAACTTGACTTCAAAATATTTGGTTTGGAGACCATCAAAGATCAATATGTGCATGATGCTGATTTTAAAGAAGTAATGCAGAATTGTAAAGAAGGAAGAACATGGAACAAGTTCATTGTTAATGATGGTTTTGTGTTCCGCGCTAACGAGCTATGCATTCCTGCTAGCTCTGTTCGTCTTTTGTTGTTGCAGGAGGCGCATGGAGTAGGATTAATGGGACACTTTGGCATGAAGAAGACAGAGGACGTACTTGCTACACATTTCTTTTGGCCGAAAATGAGACGGGATGTTGAGCGTTTTGTTGCTCGCTGCACTACATGTCAAAAAGCTAAGTCATGACTCAATCCTCATGGTTTATATATGCCTTTGCCTGTGCCTAGTGTTCCTTGGGAGGATATATCTATGGACTTTGTTTTAGGTTTACCTCAAACAAAGAAGGGGAGGGATAGCATATTTGTTGTCGTGGATAGATTCTCAAAAATGGCACACTTTATACCATGTCATAAAAGCGATGATGCTGTTAATGTTGCTGATTTGTTCTTTCGTGAAATTATTCGCTTGCATGGTGTGCCAAATACTATTGTTTCAGATCGTGATACTAAATTTCTTAGCCACTTTTGGAGATGTTTATGGGCTAAGTTGGGGACTAAACTGCTTTTTAGTACTACTTGTCACCCCCAAACTGATGGACAAATAGAAGTAGTCAATAGAACATTGTCTACTATGCTTAGGGCTGTTTTGAAGAATAATAAGAAAATGTGGGCAGAATGCTTGCCTCATATTGAATTTGCTTATAATCGTTCATTGCATTCTACTACTAAGATGTGCCCTTTTGAAATTGTGTATGGTTTCCTACCTCGTGCACCTATTGATTTGTTGCCTCTTCCATCTTCGGAGAAGGTTAATTTTGATGCTAAAGAACGTGCTAAATTGATTTTAAAAATGCATGAGTTAACTAAGGAAAATATTGAGCGCATGAATGCTAAATATAAACTTGTTGGAGATAAGGGTAGAAAACGTGTTGTCTTTGCACCTGGAGATCTTGTTTGGTTACATTTGCGTAAGGATAGGTTTCCTAATTTGCGCAAGTCAAAGCTAATGCCACGTGCTGATGGTCCTTTTAAGGTGTTAGAAAAAAATAAATGATAATGCATATAAACTTGAGTTGCCTGCAGATTTGAAGCCTTATTTGGGTGAGGAAGATGAGCTTCCGTCGAGGACGACTTCATTTCAAGAAGGGGAGGATGATGAGGACATCAATACCATTGTTACACACATAGCCCCTACTGTTACATATGATGGACCAATTACTAGAGCTCGCGCACGCCAATTAAATTACCAGGTACTTTCGTTTCTTGGTAATGATTCTAATGTTCATGAGAATATGATGCTGCCTAAATTGGATACATTTGTTTTCCTTACAAATGAAGGGCCTAGCTTGGAGAAGGATGAACATTGGAGCAAGAACAAGCATGGAGTTGATGGCATGCGCAAGGGGAACAAGAACGGAGTTACAAGTGATGATTTCAGGACTCTGAAGCCACCATAAGGAGTGAATGAAGCCTTGGAAGAAATATACAAGACGCCACTTTTAAATTTCGTCCAGAGGCTATTCTAGGTGTTGCGTCACCTTATTATTGGGCCAGGCCCATGTAATTTCGAAATACTTAAGTATAGGCTGTTTTTAGAGTCCGTATGTGTGGGGAAACAACAGTTAGGGTTGGTTTCGGACCCCTTCCTCAAGGGCCACGAAATTCCCCCCCTCTTCCTCCATATATACAGCCCTTAGGGCGTCGTTTAGACTTTGGGTTTTGTTTAGATTAAAAGTTCGCCATAGCTGCAACTTCGCGTACTTCGTTTGTGTTCAACGACCAGACCAAGGCGTCACAGAACCCCACCTTCATTAATAAAGCTTTCCTCTTATATTCGCAATATCCAGATTGCAATCTTAGTTTTCTTGCTTGTTCTTCATTTGCTCGCAGGAAACAGGCCCTCGTGGTCAGGTTGATCGTGCTCCGGCGTGGTCAATAACCCTCGGAAGTTGGTTTAGCGATTGCAAAGGTGCGACATCTCGCACGTTCGTAGTCGGATCGTCAAGGTCGACTCCCACAGAAATGATAGCCACCATCTCATCGAAACATCGGGACACCTTTGCCTCTATCATTCTTTGTCAGGATACCTTACTAAAATAACTTGGCCACACATGTCCTTGATTCTTCGTATGACCATGACTGGGGTTAGTGCAATACTGTTGGCATTATTCGTTTTGCTTATTTTTTGACCTGGGTCCGCACACATATGACATATGTTCGGGGCTTGTAGCTGTACAGAGTTCATTGTTGAGGCCAACTGATAGAGGCGGGGGCGTCCCGATCTTTCGATGAGATGATAACTATCGATTTTATGGAGCCGACTTTGACGATCCGACTACGAACGTGCGATGACGTCGTGCCTTAGCAATCGCTAAACCAACTCCGAGAGGTTATTGACCACGCCGGAGCACGATCAACCTGACCACGAGGGTCTGTTTCCTGCAGGCAAACGAAGAACAAGCAAGAAACTAAGATTGCAATCTGGATATTGCGAATATAAGAGGAAAGCTTTATTGATCAAGGTGGGGTTTTGTGACGCCTTGGTCTGGTCGTTGAACACAAACGAAGTACGCAAAGTTGCAGCTATGGCGAACTTTTGATCTAAACAAAACCCAAGGAAAAAGCTACTAGATGGATCTACTTATATAGGAGCAAGGGGTGGCGGCCAAGGAGGTGGGAGGACATCCCAAGGCAGCCTAAAACCAACCCTAGGTCGTACAAGGCTCATGGGCCCAAGTGGAGGTGGTGCAACACCTTTGGACTTGTTGTTTGATTCGGATTCTGCTGCAGCGTCAGATTGTTTCGTCCATATCTCAATGCTCCGGACGAATTTAAAGGTGATTCCAATTGGAGTGGAAAGAGGACGAAATCTACTTTCCAACAAAAAAGAAACACCCAATTCGGAGTCCTTATGAAAAAGTTATTGCCGTTTTGAGTCAGGTATGTCTGTGCAGTCCGAATCTGAATCCAGAACGTGAGAGACTTGGACTCTATCTTCTCTTGGCCCAAAAGTGATGTGAAAGAATTTTTGAACAGCAAGTAAACATCTCTTTCTCCCTTATCTTCATATGTGTGTTGTACAAATGTCCCATACACCTGCAATTAGACAAAACACAAAAGTGTGTGAAGTATTTTTGTTCTGGATAACAAAAATAGATTATTGAATAGTTTGCACTAGAAATCACCTGACAAATATGCATGTATGCAATATTTTTGGTCGTATCCAAGGTAGTCATGTCCTCATCATCCTCCCCTTCTTGAAAACAAAGCCGTCCTCGGCGTTGCTTAATCTGAAATGTGGCTAACAAAAAAGACAATGTGTACATGTTGTATATGTATATGTCATCCATTTTTACTTTCCTTAGTTTTTGCACATATGGCACATGTATACATGAGTAACCTTCATAATTCATAAAATCTAAAGCCAAAATATTATCACAAGAAGTAGAAGGCATGAAAATATTGCAACTCAGTTTGCACATATAAGCGAAGCTCTTATTCATTTTAAAAGGTTGACAATGTTCATCATTAAACCATCCCAACAATGGTGAATAAACCTTACTTGCGTCAAATTTACATGCTACAACATGCTTAAATAAGCAAACATGCAATAAGTCATTGGACACAGAATCATCACCAAGATTAGAGGTCATATCAAAATGATTAAACATTGGTTCTTTTGCATCAACAGTTAATTCAATGGGTGCACTCAAAATTGTTGGTATTTCAGTTGTTTGATCACATGGCAAAGTCAAATTGTCAACATAGTCCTCTAAAATAGGTAGTGTGATCAAAGTAGTGGGTAGCTCATCAGATGGTGCATTCAAATTGACAAGGCATTCATCATTCTCATGTAGAGATGGAAGATCAGTACCTTTCTCATTACCTCTTATGATCAACTCAGATGGTGTAGCCACTCTTGGGGGCGATGTGTCACATGGTGGAGGTGATGTAGTCCTCACAACAACGGATGTGGATGTCATAGTATGCCTAGTAGTTGAAGGAACAATCATATCAACTCTTGGAATATGCACCGTGCGCTTGTTCTCCTCGTGAGCAACACGTCGTTTTATTTCCTGTTCAGCTTTGCAAGCAAGGCGAAACAAATGGTCCATAGGATAACACTCTTCATGAATTAATATCTCTTGAATATCACGGTTTAATCCTCCCCAAAATCTATCCATAAAATCATCTTCACTTTCTTCTAAAGAGGAATGCAACAAGGTAGTTTGTAAATCATCATAATATTTTGTTACAGTGTCACTACCTTGTTTTAAATGTTGCAACTTCTTAATCATGTCACGAGTATAGTAAGCGGGGACGAAAGTATGTCGCATGGCAAGTTTCAAATCATCCCAAGTAGTAGGTATATAATCAGGGTGTAACCGACAATATTCAGTCCACCAAACCAAAGCATAACCAGTGAAAGAACCAACTGCAACCTTAATCTTTTTATGTTCATCAAAATTATGGGAAGCAAATATATTTTTTATGTTGAACTCCCATTCAATATATAAAGCAGGTCTAAAACGGCCATTAAATGGTGGTATAGATACATTAACCTGATCATGTGCATTTGGATGTTTGTGCACCTCTCGTGACGGTTGTTGTATTTGCAAAGGTGGTGGCACGTCTCCCGCGATCGACAAAGCCCATGAATTGACTCTAGATCCTGGCATGATTAGTAGAAACAAGAAACAAAATCCAAAATAATGTCCCTATAACTACTAGGATGTGGTGGTAAAATGCTCACAGTAAAGCAAATATCAATGTCTTACAAGTTCTTACCATGCAGCAGGCGGCGATCGGCAACCAGCGGTGTCAAGTAACTCCAAAAGTTGGGTAAAGCGATTGCCAGGTGAACGTATGTATACACGGTGTAGAAATATGTGGAGCTGGGTTGGCTATATATGGTAGCAAAAGATTAGCAATAATCAATTCAAAGATGCAATGTTGAATAAACGCTCAACGACGGTACTGTGCTGGTCCTAGGCTAGACCGGACTAGAGACGCGAGCCTAGAACACTAATGTCACGATGTAGCAAAACTAGCATCAATAAAGGATATGAAGTAGCTCTGGACAGCAAGATATAAGTGAAGATCACAATAGCAGTAAAGATAATGATGTGAAACAACTGCCAAGCAGGATATACAACAACTCTCTCTCCAACTTTCCTCTTGAAAAGTTTAAGCAAATTTTCTGATAACTTTTTTCAAAGAATGCTACTAGCTCAAGCTTTCCAATGCAAAAAGAATCACTCAATTCCGAATTGATATGAGGAGTCAAAGAATTCGAAAACTGGTCTGAAAAACTGGAAGAAGCTGTGTCCGCGAACTTCGGAGGGCAAAAAGACCTATTTAGAAGACTATTTTGAAGTGTCAAATATTGAACTAGCTTCTGCAACTATTTAGATGCGGCTCATCGCTAGCTTTAATTTGAGTACTCGTGGAGCCAAAACGGACTTTGTATGAGGAAGTTATGCCTGTTTTACTGAACAGTGCATAAAACAGATTCCAATCCGAATTCAACTACGAGATTGAGTCTAGATAGATCCGAATTTTGTTTTTTTTTTCTTCTCTTTTTTTCTCCTCACACTTTTTTTTCTCTTTTTCTTTCTCTTTTTTTTTCTCTGACCTTTTTTTCTTTTTTTTCACTCTTTTTTTCTCTGTCTTTTTTTTTCTCCCTCTTTCCAAGACAAACTAGATAAGATGCAGATTGGATTAAGCGAAGATGTGAATGACCTCAACTATGATTGTGACAGTGAACTATGGGTAGCACGAGGTGAAAATTGATGGATTGTGTGGTGAACAGCGGAAGGGATAACGATGCAGCGGCGACGTGACTAATGTGAACAGAACACGAAACTCTAAACGAACTAGACACTAAGACCAGCAACTCGACACGACGATGCAACCGATAATTCAATAATGCAAACAATGAAAAGAAAATTGCAAAGGCTCAGACTGGCTTGGACAAAAGGATGAATAGATATAACTTTTTTTGTGGCTTTTTCTTGGACAATAGGTAAGAAAATAAATCTAATCTAGGGGAAACTGGAAATTCTCACCGAGTAACCTGAAAACCGATACCACTTGATAGAGGCGGGGGCGTCCCGATCTTTCGATGAGATGATAACTATCGATTTGATGGAGCCGACTTTGACGATCCGACTACGAACGTGCGATGACGTCGCGCCTTAGCAATCGCTAAACCAACTCCGAGAGGTTATTGACCACGCCGGTGCACGATCAACCTGACCACGAGGGTCTGTTTCCTGCAGGCAAACGAAGAACAAGAAAGAAACTAAGATTGCAATCTGGATATTGCGAATATAAGAGGAAAGCTTTATTGATCAAGGTGGGGTTTTGTGACGCCTTGGTCTGGTCGTTGAACACAAACGAAGTACGCGAAGTTGCAGCTATGGCGAACTTTTGATCTAAACAAAACCCAAGGAAAAAGCTACTAGATGGATCTACTTATATAGGAGCAAGGGGTGGCGGCCAAGGAGGTGGGAGGACGTCCCAAGGCAGCCTAAAACCAACCCTAGGTCGTACAAGGCTCATGGGCCCAAGTGGAGGTGGTGCAACACCTTTGGACTTGTTGTTTGATTCGGATTCTGCTGCAGCGTCAGATTGTTTCGTCCATATCTCAATGCTCCGGACGAATTTAAAGGTGATTCCAATTGGAGTGGAAAGAGGACGAAATCTACTTTCCAACAAAAAAGAAACACCCAATTCGGAGTCCTTATGAAAAAGTTATTGCCGTTTTGAGTCAGGTATGTCTGTGCAGTCCGAATCTGAATCCAGAACGTGAGAGACTTGGACTATATCTTCTCTTGGCCCAAAAGTGACGTGAAAGAACTTTTTGAACAGCAAGTAAACATCTCTTTCTCCCTTATCTTCATATGTGTGTTGTACAAATGTCCCATACACCTGCAATTAGACAAAACACAAAAGTGTGTGAAGTATTTTTGTTCTGGATAACAAAAATAGATTATTGAATAGTTTGCACTAGAAATCACCTGACAAATATGCATGTATGCAATATTTTTGGTCGTATCCAAGGTAGTCATGTCCTCATCACCAACCATACAAGAGTTCATGAGATCTCCTTGTTGGTGCGGGAATATTGGCCTTGGTGGCCACTTTCAAGACTGTTGATTTTGTGATGTCTTATCTAGATCTTGCAGATCCTTGTATTACATAAGATGTGTATCTTTGCTTATCTTCATTTGCATGGCTTATGAGGTTGTTGGATCCGTACCTTTCTTATGTATATCTGCTGGATCAGTGTCGTATCCCGTATGAGTGACTGATTTGACCGGGGATACATGCTTACCATATGTATAATATTCATATGCAACTGAATACCCGATTACTGCAGCAGGCATACGTTCTGATTGAATTGTACCTCTGAAAAATTATTGCAAATATGATCCTTGAGAAGTACTGCCATATACTGCCAACTCACCATATAATCTCCGAGGACGGTGCAATACTGTGGTACTGACGTGGACTGGGTGGTTTACGAGGGAAACCACCTGAGTAGCTTGCTGAGGAAGACTCTTGGATTTTGCTCGAGGCTTTTGTCTGGGTAGCGTGTAGAAGAAATCTCGATAGCTTACACACGAAGCTTGGTCGGATTATTGTGCTCGAGAAGCTTGAGTTCCATACTTGAGAAGCTTCTCCCCGGGTTTGCTTGTTGAGAGAAATTCATTTCCGTCTGTCAGAAGCTTTTACCGAGGTATCTTGCTGAGAAAAACCGGGTATCTTGGACTGGAAATTGTGCACATATCAGGCTGAGTAAAATCAAGGTGCCTTGCATCATAAATTTCTTCCAATAGCGTGTGAAAGAATACTGAGTTTCTTACATCCAAAGCTTCATAGTATGATATGCAGACTGAAATCCACACACACACACCCATAATATTTGGTGGTTGATTATTTGCGTGAGAACATTTGTTTGACTATCTTCCTTGAGCATATCACCTTCTGACTTTATTTCGGATGATAATATATCTCAAGCATCATGCTTTGCTGAGCCAAAATTTTGTATATGATCCATACCCTTGACTGAAAAATACTATTCCTCTTGTACCTGACTTGTCATGCTGCTGACTTGATCATTACTGCTGTGGGAATTTTGTACTGATGTAGACTTGAGTTATCACTACTGTTGTGAGGAGTGCCCACTAATGCAAACATTGATTATCAGCCTCAAAATCAGATATTCCCCATTTCATTGCAGTCGACTGAGAATTCCATTCTGTTTAGCTGAGTTTCCAAATATTTAAATTCCTTGTTGCTTCTTTGAGTCCGGTGTTGGTTGATGAGCAACTCTTTATAGGGGAAAACTAATGTAACACCAGGGCCCAAAAGAAAGAAGAAGAAGAAAACTCAACTAAACAAAAGCACACAACAACAATCAATTCACACACAATCAATGTCAAATATTACTACTAGTCACACAATATGCAAGCCTACTTAAGTACACAAATATCGTGGGTTCTCTGGTTCTACGATCTAGCATGTTGTGATGGTGTGCATGAGGACGAATAAATGTGTGCAAGAATTGGTGTAAACAGCGCTACACCAAGTGCTATATTAGCCAGGTAGCAACCTGGACTAGCTCGGAGGCAAGGACGCATTCGATAAACCTGTAGTGGGTCACGAAGGTCGCAACCACATTATTATCAAGCGGACGGAAAAAGGTCCGTACTCGTCCAAGAAATAGGATAGCGGGGAAAAACTGAGGCTGCTAACATTGCCCTTTCTTGATAACTAAGATCATTAAGGGACGACAATATTACAAAATGAAAGAGCGATTCGGGATAGAAGCATGTCCATCACCGAAACGATAGGCGGGACTGAAAGGGGGACATCGGCGCGATACCTGAGCACCATTTCTGCAAATAGTGTTGGGATCACTTGGCATCACTCTGCTGGGACAAAAATGACACCAAACACCGAAGAACAAGCAGGAAAAGAAAACTGGAGAAATGCAAAGGCTGAGCTGTAGTGGATCCGAAACGATGCCAGCTACACTCACCAGATAAACCGTTAGCAACAAAATAATAAGGCTATATGCATGTTGTGCAACAAACAAATGCAGCAACCAAATGCAACAAACAAGACGGACTTTAAACTACCGATTTCTACTGGTTTCTACCACTCGTGCTGACTAGGGCGTCCTACAGCCAGACCTGCTCTCATACCAAGCGCTATGGCACCCCGGCTCAGAGAAACCGGAACGCCCCGTATTCCAGCCCAGAGATCAAGGAGAAGTCTTCTGGAATACGGCACTGCTTAGCATAGAACAAACCAGCTTTCTATTATTACACGAATATGAATACAAGGTCTCTGATATTACAATGAATAACATCGGTAGGGCGACACTACGCCATCCTCAGTTGCTCTATGCAAGCAGCAGAACAAACTCGAAGCAGCGGAAAAACTACCGGCAGCGAAACGACGACGACGGTGGTGAACTCCACTCCTCAAGAACTCTGGCTGTAACACTTATCCTAGCTCACACGAACAGAAACCACAACAAGCAAGCAATCAAATCCGGCATGACCTACAAACTGGCGTGACACGCTAGGTCAGTACATTGAATGTACTTGCAAGCTCACAATAACCAGAAGCATTCAAGACAAACAACAGCATGGCAATTACAGGTTAAGCAGGAATTATCATGATATCATCAGGACCACATGACAAGAGCAACATGAACAAGGTACAGCTAGAACAGTATGGGCATGAACATGTAAATCTGATGATACTAGCATGCAACATGATGACACTATATGCACCATTTATTCTCCTCGGGTTACCTCGTAACCAACACATGCATCATTTACCAACCTTGGACATCACACTATCATCTCAGGATCAAATCAAGCTTGGTATAAACAATACCATAGTAATCATTAAATGACCACAAGGAGCTTGATCTTTACCTACGATTCTCGCACAACATCACGAATATCCAACAACTCGGTATCCTTGATACCACGGTGATCATTCACGGATCACAAACGGAACCACTTAGGGCTCAACGGGTTACCTCGTAACCAAACGGTGATCATTCATAGATCATAGAACCAAATTATCTCATCATCGAACCAGGGTTTTCATTAAGCACATTCTTATTATTACTGTTGACTCACAGTGTGGCCGACATGAACTGGGCCCTTAACTGTAGGCACGGCTATCGATAGACTTAGTATACACTCTGCAGAGGTTAGTACACTGTACCCACACCATGGAACCCATGGCGTTGCACTCCCATTCAGGTGGACCAACAGTATTTCAACAAAACTGTCCTATTGCCATGACACTCTCCCGGCCACTCCAACTCACTCCCCACTGGGCTAGTCCTGGGTGGCCCCGTGTCTACCAAAGACACCAACGGCCACCGTCGTGGCAAAACGGTCCCAAACGGGGACAAGGATCCATAACAACAACGGGCACACAAGGCTTATGTCCACCTACCTGATCAGGGTAGCACGCGCCCATAACCTTCCCTCGTTGGAGACACCGGCGAGAGGCATGAAAATAGACCCAGTTAGGACCTTCCCATAAAGGTAAGCGTGGTTGCACTGGTCAGCTCGATATGGTGGCACCATGACTCAGCCAACAATTCTTCAAGTTCAGTTTAATCCGGTTAAACTTGAATGCAAATATGCCGAGCCATGATAAAATAACATGATACAATTACAATGCATGAGCAGGATATCAACATAAGCATGAGGGTACCACATAACTATCAACCAAATCAACAATGAATCATATCGAACTTACCATGGCATAATGACGAGCATGAATATCACAAGTACAACACTACTCATAGCATAACGTGACCACTAGCATCAAAAATAAATACCATGCAAGAACACATCAATAACATTACCAAGTAAATACTTATCCAACTAACAGCAAAGGAACAATACATACTAACAGTACTCGGTAACCGACATTAGTCATGCACCGAAGAACATGACCAACACAACATGTACTACTATCAAGCATGGCAATATGAAAGTAATACTAGCAAGTAGTTCCGGGTAACAAAGTGCAAGAAAGCATATCATGACGGTAACCACCTATCCATAAGCATAACTGAACTAACAACATTAGTAGCCAAACAAACATCCAATTATCCAAGTTTAAAGTTTAAAACCAAAGCTACTGCATGGCTATCATGCAAATGGTGGTTGTGTCTTGCCTGGGGTGGACGAAATCACTGGGAAGAAATACGAGAAACTCGCGGAAAGAATCGCCGAAAAACGTTCTTTCTCGGAGGGGGCTGATTAAGTGCAAAGGCAAAATGGTCATTTTCAGAATGTTAAAACATGGTGAAAATGATACCAACAGAACGGGCTCAACGAAGCGAAGAAGTGGGCTTTGGAATCACATCATTTGGAGTTGGGAGTAAAAAGATATGGTTGTTTTTTTCTGCTAGGAACCTTTCTGCAATAAAATCATGACAAACAAGCCCTTGGCTGGAAAAACAGAACGCACATTTTGCCAGAATACGCTTCCCAACTGAGAAAGCGTAAACTGGGTCGAAGCAGAGCCAAAGTTCGCTTTTGGGAAGAGCGGAGAATATGCTTCCACTTATCCTAGTCAGCAGAGGCGGGGCCGAGCGCTGACTCACTGCTAGGTGGGGCCCACGGCTGACATCTCCCCCTCCCGCTCCTCCTTCTTCTTCCCTGACGCGGGTGCAGAACAAAGGGAGGGTTCGCCGGCGCCGGTGCTTGCCCGGTCGACTCTGGCCACCTCCGGTGGAGCTCGGACCACCAGGGCGACCGCGAGGACGAGGAGCTCCTTCCTGGACCATCCCCTTCTGCCAGAGAGTGCTAGGGAGGGCAAGGCCATGGTCGTGGCGGAAAGTGGCTTCAGCCGGAGTTTGAGGACAAGGCCATGGCGACTTCGGCGTCAAACGGAGAGCTGCGGGAGAGGCTCTGGTGGCTGCGTGATCTACTAGAGGTGGTGGGAGAGAGAACAGGGCTTGGGGACGCCGGAATCGGAGTTAACATAGGCGGCGGCCATGGCGGCGATCGTGGGCACAGATAGCTCCTCGAGCTCGAATGAGAGGCTGGGGAGGGGTAGTGGAGTGCGGGGAGGCTGCTGGTGTGCTCGAAAGGCTAGGGGGCCTATATATAGGCGGGCGAGGGAGGCCGAGCCGGTCGCCACCGTGCACGCCCGGCCAAAGCACTGGCGATGCTCATCGATCATGGGGAGGCGCGGGAACGCAACGAGGGGGGTGCGGACGAGCCGCAGAGGTCACGGAGACGAGTGGAGCTCGGGGACAAGAAGAGGAAGAGGACACCGAGGAGGCAAGCGACAGTCGGCTACAGCACGTACGTGGGCGCGCGGCGGCGAGAGCTGACGGAGGGCTTACGGAGGGGGATATGGCTCCAGGAGGACGGCGATGACATGGGGAACACGGTAGATAGGCCCATGCTCGCTGAGACGCCAAGCAGAGGAGGGGCCCGAGAAAGAAGATGTTCTGGGCATGGCCAAGGCGTTCCAAAATGGTGGTCACCACGTGCGCTGGTGCACACAGTGCCACAAGCCATGCCAAGCGATGTATGGGGGTTAGTCCTTCCTGGGGAGGTTGCAACTGCGGTAATAGTTCGGTGAAAATCGCTTTGGTTAAATGGTTATCTACCTCTGAAGTTTACTGCAGTAAACTTGGTCATGTACTGCTGACCAACAAGGAAGTGATTGGGAGCAATGGAGTTGTCTACGAGGTTTAGGGTAAGAAGGACTTTCGTCCTGGTAACTTTGAGAAGATTTGGATCAAGATTTAATGTAGTTGCTTTACAACCACATAAACTGGTCCAGAAATAAAAATAGGAAGAAGCACTCACATTCTGAGGCTACTTGAGGTCAAATTTGTCAAGGCCTAATGATTTGATCATATAAAGATGCTGTAGAAGTTTCATACCAAATGGATTCACCAAAATGGTACTTCCTTCACAGCTATTCTCCCTATCCAGAAACTTGCAAGAATTCTAGAGAAATATTAGCTCAATTAAATGGTGCCAAGTTTGGTGGGGATAGGTTATTTGGGTAGGACAACAATCTGGTATTTTCTCAGAATTAATGAAGCAATATAAAATGCACTTGCTTCACAACCTGAAAATATTGCCAGAATCAAAGATTTGGTCCTGTGCTCACATAGACCAAGGGATGGAGCTGAAATTTGGAGCACACTAATTATATGAGCACTTGAAGAAGCATGCACAATTTCAACTCATTTGGGTAACCCTAGCTAGAACTTCCTTCACACTGGCTTCTGTTTGACAAAAACTTTGAAAAATCACCGAGGAAGATTGACTAGGCAAATAAAGTTGAATTTTGGCATGAGGCAATTCTTTGGACATAAAAGAATGCCCAACAAGTTTGGGAGCAAACAAGATTGCATAGGTGGCACTTCCTTCATAGAAAGGCACATTGGACAGAAATGAAGATTAATTATTGGGGGATTATTCTTGGGCTAGGACAGGAAAGTTTGGGCATATTTGAGCAATATATGACCCAAAGGATTTATGAGAATTATTTGGAAATTTTTGGATGGGCAGAAATATAGGTTGCTTCACAACCTAGGGCAGACAGGGTTATTCCTTTAATAGAAAAAGGAATATTCCTGAGAAAAAGAAATTAGGGTTTTGTCGAGGAGTGGAGTGACATGATCTTGGCAAGGTTTTGAGAATGATGAGCCACTCGGGAGAGGAAATGAAGATGATTTCCCAGATGGCAAGGCCACAGAACCACTCCAAAAAGAAAAATAGAGCAAAACCAATTAAATAAAAAAGAAAAAGGAAAGGGCCAAATCCAGGTTGTTACATTTATCTGGTGTTCTTGGACTAGCTACAAAGCCTGCAGGGTCCTAAAGATCTGAATCCCTCCTCAGTACGCCGCGGGCCTAGTTTTATAGTCAAAAGGGGCTGCCACAATGGCACACATGAGGTGGAAAGTTTTACAGTAGTTGAGTCTATCTCCTGGCACCGTAGGTAAACGCAATTAATGCGATGCCGATGTGCCCTTCTTGCTTTATCGGGGACGGCAAGGAAGTTCGTCGCAACTGTCGCTGCCTCGACTGGCTTCGACGCGCGTCCGAGCTGACGAGGCGTGTAGCGCCACCCTGGCTGGCTAGCTGCTGAGTTGGTGCGGTGGCAGAGTCTTCACGAAGACCTGCATGCCACCGCACAGGTGCTTGCTGAGATGGCCTAGAGGCCGCAAGTCGCCACGCAGGTGCTCGCCTAGTTGGTGGGCTGGCAGCTGCATGGGAACGGAGGTGGAGTCTTGGCTGGTGTGGGCCTGGCTGCGGCCCCGCGGATGTCTTCGGCAAGGGTCTTGCTGGGGCCCCAGCAAGGGTCTTGCCGCGGCGTCGTGGGCATCCCCGGCAAGGGTCTTGCCTGGGGGGACTCGTGGGTATCCTTGGCAAGGATCTTGCCGAGGATCTTCGTCTTCTGATTCTCATCTAGTCTTGTATGTTCTTGGTCTTCACAAAGATCTGCATGCCACCATGGAGGCGCCTCCCGAGCTTTGGTTCCAATGCGGTTGAGGGCGTCGGAACTCTTAGCACTACAAAAAAATACACTTCCGTGATGATACATGTTTGTCACAGTAAGTCGCCTTTTTTGTCATGCATGTACATCCATGACGATTTTATGACAGAATCAAGATAGTCATACCTATGTTGTCGTAGAAGTGTTCCATGACATTACCAAAATTATCATCACGGAAGTGCCCACTTCCATGACAATAAATCGCGCGTCACAGAAGTGCTTTCGTCAAGGGCGACCGACATGTGGCATCCACTATAATGGAACGCCGTTAAGCTATCGGGTCCGGTTTTGGATCCAATAACCGGTTAACAGCCCAGACCAATGGGGATTTTCCACGTGTAAAATCATCATTGGCCGGAGGAAACACGTGTTGCCTCACCGTTGGGACAGATGTCATCCACTCATTGGACAGGAGGCGCCTATGATAGGTCGACACGTGGCACGACCCAATAGTGGCCCATTCCGGTGAAAAAGGCCGGCCTAGTAAAAAATAGCAGGCCGGCCCATATAAGGCCTACTTGTGTGAGGTCCATTTAAGCCCACGACCCATATGAGATGTGCCAATTCAGCCCATCAATGGCCCGTTAAAAATTTGACACCATTGCATCCCATCGTCAGTTCGAGCCCGTTAACAGCCCGCTATATATTTGGGCTCAATATCGGCCCAATGAGATTTCAGCCTGTTAACGGCCCATTTAGTGGATGGGCCAATTTTCACGATGTACATCTTTTGGACTTTTAGCGACCCATTTAAATGTTGGGCTAATTTCCGGCCCGGTGTGTCTTTCAGCCTGGTGACGGCTCATATATCTATTGGGCCATTTGTAGTCGGACCTGAGTTTTGGCCTTTTAGCGACCCATTTAAGTGTTGGGCCAATTCCCGGCCCTGTGTGCCTTTCAGCCTGTTAACGGACCATAAATGAGTTGGACCATTTGTAGTCGGACCTGAGTTTTAGCCTTTTAACGGCCCATGCCCTTCATGGTCCAATACCAGCCCGGTTTCTCTTTCGTCCTACTAAAGGCCCACAACACAGTTGGGCCATTTACAATACGACCTGACTTTCGGCCTCTTAGCGGTCCATGCTCTTCATGGTCCAGTACAAGCCCGCTGTCTCTTTCGGCCTGCTAAAGGCCCATAGTATAGTTGGGACATGTGTAGCCCGAACTTAGTAATGGCCTGTTAACGGCCCGTGAAATCAATTGGGCCCACCTGTTGCCCGCTTTGATGTCGGCCTGTTAACGACCCGGGAATTAAGAGGGCAGACCATTAACTTTCGTCCTGGTAACGCCCCATTAACTTAATGGGCCCACTAAAGTTCGTACATGTCTTTAGGCCAAATTAGATAATTTGAGCCCATGACGACGAGCAATTATGCACAGGACCAAAACCGATCAAGCAAAGGTACGGCATACAGGGAAAAACGTTGCACATCCAGCATATATTACAAGAAATTACATCCACTTGGCAATCAAAGATTGATGCCAGTGCAAATAAATGAGCAGAACCTAACCATCTACAACGTCACAATCTGCAACCTCAGCACGGATGACGCCCATAAGCATGTGGGCAAGTTCTTGCTGCTTAGCTACACAGTCTCTGAAAACGTTGATTAGTTGGTGTGTCGCACGACTCTGCACCTCTGATTCCTCCACCATTTCCATCATTCCTTCAGCCATTAATTGGTTCACAAACATACATTTTTTCTGTTGCATTTGAGACAGAGGATATTGAACAGATTCAGATGGCGATTTTGTCAGGCTTGTATTATTTATAGTGGAAAGTGTCTCGACCACTGCATCATAACATAAATTAGGAGGGGAACCAAATAGATTAATCATGAGTTATTGGCATATTACCTAGCCTAGATTTATTGGAAAGAAACAATGGGGTTGCCTTGCTATTTTCAGAGTTTGTCTTCTTATCTTCAGCAGCCTTTCCATCATTCCTTCAGCCATTAATTGGTTCACAAACATACATTTTTTCTGTTGCATTTGAGACAGAGGATACTAAACAGATTCAGATGGCGATTTTGTCAGGCTTGTATTATTACTAGTGGAAAGTGTCTCGACCACTGCATCATAACATAAATTAGGAGGGGAACCAAACAGATTAATCATGAGTTATTGGCATATTACCTAGCCTAGATTTATTGGAAAGAAACAATGGGGTTGCCTTGCTATTTTCAGAGTTTATCTTCTTATCTTCAGCATCCTTTCCATCATTCCTTCAGCCATTAATTGGTTCACAAGCATACATTTTTTCTGTTGCATTTGAGACAGAGGATACTAAACAAATTCAGTTGACGATTTTGTCAGGCTTGTATTATTAATAGTGGAAAGTGTCTCGACCACTGCATCATAACATAAATTAGGAGGGGAACCAAACATATTAATCATGAGTTATTGGCATATTACCTAGCCTAGATTTATTAGAAAGAAACAATGGGGTTGCCTTGCTATTTTCAGAGCTTGTCTTCTTATCTTCAGCAGCCTGCACCAAATCAAGACACTGACATTGCTATCATTGGCCAAGTCAGATAATAGGAAAGCTACATTGCCACAACGAACGTTTGGGCAACTAGCGAACACAAAATTAACACAATATGGCACATCTATCATCAGCCAGGTAAGGTAATACGAAAGCAACATTGATACAATGAATGAAAATGGGCAACCAGAGCAGCACTACAATTCAGTAATGTGCATGATATGAGATTGTACACTCATGCATCTGAGTATGCAAAACTACCAGGCAGTTTGCTTTACAAAAATCAACTGATGAGGACATCAATACCATTGTTACACCCACAGCCCCTACTGTTACATATGATGGACCAATTACTAGAGCTCGCGCACGCCAATTAAATTACCAGGTACTTTCGTTTCTTGGTAATGATTCTAATATTCATGAGAATATGATGCTGCCTAAATTGGATACATTTGTTTTGCTTACAAATGAAGGGCCTAGCTTGGAGAAGGATGAATATTGGAGCAAGAACAAGCATGGAGTTGATGGCATGCGCAAGGGGAACAAGAACGGAGTTACAAGTGATGATTTCAGGACTCTGAAGCCACCATAAGGAGTGAATGAAGCCTTGGACGAAATATACAAGATGCCACTTCATAAATTTCATCCAGAGGCTATTCTAGGTGCTGCGTCACCTTATTATTGGGCCAGGCCCATGTAATTTCGAAATACTTAAGTATAGGCTGTTTTTAGAGTCCGTATGTGTGGGGAAACAAGAGTTAGGGTTGGTTTCGGACCCCTTCCTCAAGGGCCACGAAATTCCCCCCTCTTCCTCAAGGGCAATCTTAGTTTCTTGCTTGTTCTTCGTTTGCTCGCAAGAAACAGGCCCTCGGGGTCAGGTTGATCGTGCTCCGGCGTGGTCAATAACCCTCGGAAGTTGGTTTAGCGATTGCTAAGGCGCGACGTCTCGCACGTTCGTAGTCGGATCGTCAAGGTCGACTCCCACAGAAACGATAGCCACCATCTCATCGAAACATCGGGACACCTTTGCCTCTATCAAGTGGTATCAGATTTTCAGGTTGCTCGGTGAGATTTTACAGTTTTTCGTAGTTTAGATCGAGTCTGTTCTTCATACCTATAGTCCACGAAAAAGCAAAAAAAAAATTAGGGTTATTTCATCCTATCCGAACCAATCTGAGCCTTTAATGTTTTCTGTATTTGCTTTGTTGAATTTGCGGTTGCATCGTCGTGTCAAGTTGCTGGTCTTAGCGTCTAGTCTTTTAGAGTTTCGAGTTCTGGTCATATTAGTCACGCCGCCGCTGCACCATCATCATTGTCCCTGCCATCTTCCACCACCGCTTATCCGCCACCGCTCCGAGACCATATACCACCACCGATCCGTATCCATATACCACCATCACTTCGAGTCCATCTCATATTAGGTTTGCTTTCGAGATCCATCTGTTGCCAGCTTCGTGTTTCCTTGTTTGAGTAGGTTTGGGATTCCATCAATCTTTTGCCGTCCGTAGAAGAGGTTGGTTTCCAAAAAAAAACGCACTTGACAAATTTTTTTCTGGCTATCCTATTTTTAGGTGTTTCTTAGCCTTTTGAGACAGTCGCCGTTATTGAAAGTTTTTTTTGAGCCGTTTCCGGTTTTTGGGTCCAGGCAGTCGAAAAAAAAATTCGCAAAAAATTCGTGTCTATCCTGTCAGTTTGACCTGGGAAGAGTTTTGAGACACTCGCCATTATAGTGATTTTTCTCAAAAAAAAAGTGGAGCGCAAAAAAAAAGAGCGCAAAAAAAAGAGCGAAAAAAAATTCCCAGAGTGTGCTTTTCCCTTGTTTTCGTGCAGCGCCGTGATTTTGTAAGTGTTCTAGGCTCGCGTCTCTAGCACGGTCTAGTTGCTCAACGTGTTTTGAGTGTGCAGGTCACGCAAGCTGAGCAAAATCAGAGGCATAATTTGTTACATACAAAGGGAGTTGTGAAGGAACGTTCTGTTCGTGTCATCATAGATGGAGGGAGCTGCAACAATTTGGCTAGCATGGAGATGGTGGAGAAGCTATCTCTCACCACAAGACCACATCCACATCCTTACTACATCCAATGGTTCAACAACAGCGGCAAGGTTAAGGTAACACGTACTGTTCGTGTGCATTTTAGTATCTCTACATATGCTGATTATGTTGATTGTGATGTGGTACCTATGCAAGCATGTTCCTTATTACTTGGTAGACCATGGCAATTTGATAAAAATTATGTACACCATGGTAGAAACAATCAGTATACTCTTGTTCATAAGGACAAAAATATTACTTTGCTTCCTATGACTCCTGATTCCATTTTGAAAGATGATATTAATCGAGCTAATAAAGCAAAACAGGAGCAAAATAAGAGTGAAAATCAGATTGTGGCAAAAGAATTTGAGCAACAAATGAAGCCTAATAATAAACCATCTAGTGTTACTTCTGAAATTAAATTGAAAAGTGCATGTTTATTTGCCTATAAATCTGATATTGATGATCTAGATGTTAGCAAATCTGTTTGCTATGCTTTTGTGTGCAAAGAGGCATTATTTTCATTCGAGGACGTGCCTTCCTCTTTGCCTCCTGCTGTTACTAACATTTTGCAGGAGTTCGCTGACGTCTTTCCACAAGACGTGCCACCGGGATTACCACCTATTCGAGGGATTGAGCATCAAATTGACTTAATTCCCGGTGCATCATTACCCAACCGCGCACCATACCGTACCAATCCAGAGGAGACGAAGGAGATTATGCGTCAAGTACAAGAGCTACTCGACAAAGGTTATATACGCGAATCCCTTAGTCCTTGTGCTGATCCTATTATTCTAGTGCCGAAAAAGGATGGTACCTCACGTATGTGTGTTGATTGCAGAGGCATTAATAATATTACTATTTGTTATCGTCATCCTATTCTTAGGCTAGATGATATGCTTGATGAATTGAGTGGCTCTACAATATTCTCCAAAGTTGATTTGCGTAGTGGATACCATCAAATTCGTATGAAACTGGGAGATGAATGGAAAACAACTTTTAAAACTAAGTTTGGTTTATATGAGTGGTTAGTCATGCCTTTTGGGTTAACTAATGCACCTAGTACTTTCATAAGACTAATGAACGAAGTTTTACGTGCTTTCATTGGACGATTTGTGGTAGTCTATTTTGATGATATACTTATTTATAGCAAATCTTTGGAAGAACATTTGGAACATTTACGTGTTGTTTTTAATGCTCTACGTGATGCACGTTTGTTTGGTAACCTTGGGAAGTGCACCTTTTGCACCGACCGAGTATCTTTTCTTGGCTATGTTGTTACTCCATAGGGAATTGAAGTTGATAAAGCCAAGATTGAAGCTATTGAGAGTTGGCCGCAGCCCAAAACGGCCACACAAGTGAGGAGTTTTCTTGGACTCGCTGGTTTCTATAGGCGTTTTGTGAGAGACTTTAGCACCATTGCTGCACCTCTCAATGAGCTTACAAAGAAGGATGTGCCTTTTGTTTGGGGTACCGCACAGGAAGAAGCCTTCACGGTATTGAAAGATAAGTTGACACATGCTCCTTTACTCCAACTTCCTGATTTTAATAAGACTTTTGAGCTTGAATGTGATGCTAGTGGAATTGGATTAGGAGGTGTGTTATTACAAGATGGCAAACCTGTTGCATACTTTTCTGAAAAATTGAGTGGGCCTAGTCTGAACTATTCTACTTATGATAAGGAATTATATGCTCTTGTTCGGACTTTAGAGACATGGCAACATTATTTATGGCCCAAAGAATTTGTTATACATTCTGATCATGAATCTTTGAAACATATTAAAAGTCAAGCTAAACTGAATCGTAGACATGCTAAATGCGTTGAATTCATTGAGAATTTCCCTTATGTCATCAAACACAAGAAGGGTAAAGAAAATGTTATTGCTGATGCTTTGTCTCGTCGATATACTATGCTTTCACAACTTGACTTCAAAATATTTGGTTTGGAGACCATCAAAGATCAATATGTGCATGATGCTGATTTTAAAGAAGTAATGCAGAATTGTAAAGAAGGAAGAACATGGAACAAGTTCGTTGTTAATGATGGTTTTGTGTTCCGCGCTAACAAGCTATGCATTCCTGCTAGCTCTGTTCGTCTTTTGTTGTTGCAGGAGGCGCATGGAGGAGGATCAATGGGACACTTTGGCGTGAAGAAGACGGAGGACGTACTTGCTACACATTTCTTTTGGCCAAAGATGAGACGGGAAGTTGAGCGTTTTGTTGCTCGCTGCACTACATGTCAAAAAGCTAAGTCACGACTCAATCCTCATGGTTTATATATGCCTTTGCCTGTGCCTAGTGTTCCTTGGGAGGATATATCTATGGACTTTGTTTTAGGTTACCTCGAACAAAGAAGGGGAGGGATAGCATATTTGTTGTCGTGGATAGATTCTCAAAAATGGCACACTTTATACCATGTCATAAAAGCGATGATGCTGTTAATGTTGCTGATTTGTTCTTTCGTGAAATTATTCGCTTGCATGGTGTGCCAAATACTATTGTTTCAGATCGTGATACTAAATTTCTTAGCCACTTTTGGAGATGTTTATGGGCTAAGTTGGGGACTAAACTGCTTTTTAGTACTACTTGTCACCCCCAAACTGATGGACAAACTGAAGTAGTCAATAGAACATTGTCTACTATGCTTAGGGCTGTTTTGAAGAATAATAAGAAAATGTGGGAAGAATGCTTGCCTCATATTGAATTTGCTTATAATCGTTCATTGCATTCTACTACTAAGATGTGCCCTTTTGAAAATGTGTATGGTTTCCTACCTCGTGCACCTATTGATTCGTTGCGTCTTCCATCTTCGGAGAAGGTTAATTTTGATGCTAAACAACGTGCTGATTTGATCTTAAAGATGCATGAGTTAACTAAGTAAAATATTGAGCGCATGAATGCTAAATATAAACTTGTTGGAGATAAGGGTAGAAAACGTGTTGTCTTTGCACCTGGAGATCTTGTTTGGTTACATTTGCGTAAGGACAGGTTTCCTAATTTGCGCAAGTCAAAGCTAATGCCACGTGCTGATGGTCCTTTTAAGGTGTTAGAAAAAATAAATGATAATGCATATAAACTTGAGTTGCCTACAGATTTTGGGGTTAGTCCCAGTTTTAACATTGCAGATTTGAAGCCTTATTTGGGTGAGGAAGATGAGCTTCCGTCGAGGACGACTTCATTTCAAGAAGGGGAGGATGATGAGGACATCAATACCATTGTTACACCCACAACCCCTACTGTTACATATGATGGACCAATTACTAGAGCTCGCACACGCCAATTAAATTACCAGGTACTTTTGTTTCTTGGTAATGATTCTAATGTTCATGAGAATATGATGCTGCCTAAATTGGATACATTTGTTTTGCTTACAAATGAAGGGCCTAGCTTGGAGAAGGATGAACATTGGAGCAAGAACAAGCATGGAGTTGATGGCATGCGCAAGGGGAACAAGAACGGAGTTACAAGTGATGATTTCAGGACTCTGAAGCCACCATAAGGAGTGAATGAAGCCTTGGACGAAATATACAAGATGCCACTTCATAAATTTCATCCAGAGGCTATTCTAGGTGCTGCATCACCTTATTATTGGGCCAGGCCCATGTAATTTCGAAATACTTAAGTATAGGCTGTTTTTAGAGTCCGTATGTGTGGGGAAACAATAGTTAGGGTTGGTTTCGGACCCCTTCCTCAAGGGCCACGAAATTCCCCCCTCTTCCTCCATATATACAGCCCTTAGGGCGTCGTTTAGACTTTGGGTTTTGTTTAGATCAAAAGTTCGCCATAGCTGCAACTTCACGTACTTCGTTTGTGTTCAACGACCAGACCAAGGCGTCACAGAACCCCACCTTCATTAATAAAGCTTTCCTCTTATATTCGCAATATCCAGATTGCAATCTTAGTTTCTTGCTTGTTCTTTGTTTGCTCGTAGGAAGCAGACCCTCGTGGTCAGGTTGATCGTGCTCCGGCGTGGTCAATAACCCTCGGAAGTTGGTTTAGCGATTGCTAAGGCGCGACGTCTCGCACGTTCGTAGTCGGATCGTCAAGGTCGACTCCCACAGAAACGATAGCCACCATCTCATCGAAACATCGGGACACCTTTGCCTCTATCATCAACATTGGCGCCTTTAACATTTTGCTACAACTAATTTTAGATCAGACAAAGGATGGAATCACGCCGATTAACAAAATACATGCTGATGTAAAAATATAGTGATATACAACAGGTACTTACATCAGCATTGGAGCACAGAGAATTCCCGCAAGATATTTTCCTCGAATACAATCCCAATGAAGGAAGTTTTCTATCATTTAACCTTATTTTCTAAAAGAGAGATGGGTAAGAAACATGTAGAAAATATGATCAGAATGCTATAAAATTTCATGATGCGAGGATACGCAAACGCTTCTTAGAATGGAGTTGACATTCTTTTGCTGGACTGAAGCGGACTAGTTCTTTGGCCACTGGAATCTGCTTATTATCAGTGGGAGTTGGGTTTCTGTGAGTTGGAGCAGTATCTATGAAAAATGGAGTTGGTTTATTATCTCCTGGCGTTTGGATCTTTTGCAAAGACCTGGTTTGTAACCCTTCAGATTCTAACATAGTCGTCTTCCCCTTGCATGCCTTATATAGAAGAATGGTGCTTCAATTATAAAACATGCTACAACAGAGAGATGGAATAGGTACTGAAGAATAGAAAGACGTGACATATTGACATGTATTCCCTCGTACTATCATTTATCTTTGTTATTGTAGATATATGTAATTTCTTTATAAACCTGGTCAAAGTTTCAAAAGTTTGACTTTAAAAAAATGTTGGAACTACAATATCGAACGAAGGGAGTAGCTCTTTCTCTCTCTCTCTGCTATCTCCCACGGGCCTCCGCTCTCAGTCGAACACTCTATACCGACGAATTATATGACCACTGTGTCAGCGGATTCTCCGTATATTGTTTAGTTGACCGGTCAACCAGTCCACTTGCTGCCTTGTCAGCTCGTGTACTGTATCTTCGTGTGCTGGCCCATGTGGCAGTGGGTGAAAATAAGGAAACTAGAGGCCCATCTGACACGCGATGAAGTAAACAAAGTTGAAACCACTCGGGGTAGCACCCCGCACGCTAGTAAATTGAGGGCGCATTAAGGACACACTTCTTCCGCGTGAAGGACGCACTCGCGCACAATTCACCACTGCACGGCGGCATGCACAGAAGGACGCACTCGCGCACACCCAGCACACAACACACACCAGCACACGTGTACACCGGCGTCGCCGCCGGTTGAGATGGACGGCGAGGCAGCCAACAAGTGGATGCGGCTCGAGCCAAAACCGCATCCGGCGAGCCTGGACTTGATCAGCAGCCTGTCCGACGACATGCTTCTCGTCATCATCGGCCTCCTCCCCACCAAATCTGCCGTGTGGACTGCCCTGCACACCCAGCGGTGGCGCCCCCTATGGCACCGCGTCCCCCTCAACCTCACTGTCGACAGCTGCCTCTGCGACGGGGATTGCAAACGCGTGGCCGCAGTCTCCAAGATCCTTTCATCGCACCCTGGGCCAGCCAGACGCCTTGACATCCGCATGTTCAGTACCAACTGCAAGGTCCAACCCAAGTTCGATGACTGGTTCTTATCCCCCGCCCTAGATCAGCTCGAGGAGCTAAGCTTTGAAGCTAGACGATGTCGCTCTCTGCCGCCTTCCGCGCTCCGCCTCGCGCCAACGCTGCGTCGCGCCAGCTTCAACTCCTGCTATCTTCCCTAGATTAATGACGCGCCCGACCTTCTTCTCCCTTAACTCAAGCAGCTCGACCTCTTCGACGTTGTCATCTCGAAGAAGGCTATAGAGCACCTGCTCCGCAGTTGTACTACGCTCGAGTACCTTCGTCTTGAGCAGATCCACGGGTTCATTAGCCTCCACATCACCTAGACGAATCTCCGATGGATTTTTGTGTCTTGCTGGCCCCGCAACAAGACATCAATTGGGAAGAGATCACTCCAGCTGTTCCACGTTATGGTCAATTAGAACGCGCCTTTCCTTGAGAGATTGCTTGTATCGGATCTAGAAGGTCCAACAAAAATCAGGGTCATTGACGCGCCGAAATTGACAAGGTTGGTGCACTCGTCTGCCAAATTCTCCGAACTCTTTATTAGTAATCGTTTAGGTACAACACTCATCTTCTTCTCCGTTTTCTTGAAATTCACATTTTTAAATTTGTTCTTGATGTATTTACAACCGTCTTCCAGAAAATGATTCCCACAAGCTTGACCCAGTCTATGCGCAGAGTGAAGATCTTGACAATAAAATCTATCGGCCCCAATCTGGATCAAGTTGTTGGATTCCTTACACGCTTTCCGTGCATAGAGAAGCTACTCATCGAGGTGAAACTTCTTTCCTATTAGTAAACGGTAATCACAACGTAGCTCAAGTTTTTATAATTTTCCCAAATTACGATGACAAGTGTAGTGTTCAAAACGGCATCTACGCACTGCACCGAAAGAAATGTTTTTAGTATTTTTTTCTCATGTGATCACCTGCATCGCTTTTTGTTGTACTACTATAGTAGCCTAGGCTAGTCATAGTGGAAAGTAACTTAGACTACTCCAGTAACTCTATGGTTACCCTAAGAGCAAGTACTACCTCTGTCCTGGTTTACTCTTCCTATTTTGTAGTATCAAAATTTGACCATAGATTTAACTGACAAAATGTTAATGCATGTCACTAAGAACTATATCGTTGGATTCGTATTTGAACATAAGCCCGACTCCTGGACTATGAAGATACAAGATTGAAGACTTCGACCCGTGTCCGGAAGGGACTTTCCTTGGCGTGGAAGGCAAGCTTGGCGATGTGGATATTTAGATCTCCTACCATTGTAACCGACTTTGTGTAACCCTAACCCTCTCCGGTGTCTATATAAACCGTAGGGCTTTAGTCCGTAGGATAACATACAACAATCATACCATAGGCTAGCTTCTAGGGTTTAGCCTCCTTGATCTCGCGGTAGATCTACTCTTGTACTACCCATATCATCAATATTAATCAAGCAGGACGTAGGGTTTTACCTCCATCGAGAGGGCCCGAACCTGGGTAAAACTTCGTGTCCCTTGTCTCCTGTTACCATCCGCCTAGACGCACAATTCGGGACCACCTACCCGAGATCCGCCGTTTTTGACACCGACATTGGTGCTTTCATTGAGAGTTCCTCTATGCCGTCGCCATCAGGAAGGATGCCTCATCCCGTCTTTAAAGACGGCACCGTTGCTAAGGGAGCTTTGGCTGTCGGCCAAACTCTCCGGCTGGGTGGTTTTCTTATGACCGCCTGTTCGGCTGCTGCGCCGACAATGACCTCTCGGGTCATCAAAAGCAATCTTCATGTCAGTTCGGAACTCGCCGAGCAGTTAGATCCAATAGAGCTCTCTTCCATGAACGAGCTCTTGGATCGCATCGCCACCCTGGGGGTTGCTACAGATTACGACATGGTTGGGCCTAAACCTGATCTAAGAGAGATTAACTCTCCCCAGGTCACCCATCACGTTGCCGTGGTAGAAGGGCAGTGCGGCGACCCTTCATCTATCTTAAGGACTAATTATGTCCGGATTCCCGATCCCTCCAGGCCGGATGCCCGCGGAGGGGAGGATATAACTCAAGACGTGAACTTAGAATCAGGCAACGGGCTCGACTCATTGGATAACATCCAAGAACCTAAACATCAGAGTTCGGAAACTCCTTGGCCTCTGAGTCTCAGATCGGGTGAGGTTTCGGATTTAATTCCACCCACCCACCCGAACATAAGCGATCTATCCAAAATCAGGCAAAAGCCCGAAGAAACAGTACACCATTACTGGGCCAGATTCCTCCTGGTTATGAACAGGATAAAGGACTACCACAAGGAAGACGCAATCTCAATCTTCTGCAACAATTGCACAGACAAGGGAATCCTCAACGCCATAAGTCGTCGTGATATTACACGCCTTTCTGACTTGGCGTCCATAGTACGAAAGTACTGTGCGATGGAAAGTGCCTGGAAAACTAAAATAAAATTTTGGGATAATCCGGCCCTAAATAGAAACCCCGTCCGAACCAAAAGGGTGCATCATCGACAGACACCCCGGGTTAAACACCAAAAAACAAAAACCCTCTACAGGGCATGGAACCGTACTGGAAGGATGGCTTAATGGACCCTGTAAAATTCATAGTACAGAGGACGCCACTCCAACTCACAGCCTCAGAGCATGTTGGATACTCCGGCAGCTGGACAAAATTGGCGAAGACCTCCTAATTCCGGAGGCCGCAGAAAGCCACCCCAGGGACACCAGTATAGTCTTAACAGTCTTCGAGACTTTCGCATCAAATAGCATGCAAAAAAGAACACTCCGCAACCTCGCCGAAGTCTACCAAGTAGCAACAATAAACCCATGGAGTGACACGGCTATTACTTTTAATGCCGGTGATGAACCTAAATTCCGAACAGCCCGAGCACCAGCCGCACTGGTCCACAGTCCAATAGTGGACGACTTTCGCCTCACCAAGGTACTCATGGATGGAGGCAGTGGATTGAACCTCATTTATGAGGAAACCCTCCAAAAAAATGGAAATGGACTGGAACCGCATTGAGCGAAGCAGCACAACCTTTAGAGGAATAATCCCCAGTCGGGAAGCGCGCTGTACAGGAAAAATCACACTAGATGTGGTGTTCGGCACGCCGGATAATTACAGGTCCGAAGAGGTCACGTTCCATGTTGCCCCGTTCAGTAGCGGATACCACGCTCTGCTCGGGCAGGAAGCATTTACAATCTTCCAAGCAATACCCCATTACGGGTACATGAAGCTCAAGATGCCCGGGCCAAATGGAATCATCACTCTCGCTAGTGATGCGGACATAGCACTCCGCGCCGAATATAAGACAGCCACACTGGCCCTTGAGGCACTATCTGAATCCCTAGCGGCTGAGGAGCTGACTGCGTTGTGCTCCACGGTGAACAGGGACGATGTGATACTCGACAAGAGATCCAAGTCCACCTCCTTTAAACCAGCGGATGAAATAATCAAATTCCAGGTCCATCCAACGGACCCCAATAAAACAGCTTCCATCGGGGCGCAATTAAACCCTGATGTAGACGCCACACTGCGAGAATTCCTACGTGAAAATTGGGACATCTTCGCCTAGCACCCTTCAGACATGCCAGGAATCCCACTTAGGCTGGCCGAACATAGCTTAAATATCCTAAAAGGATTCAAACCTGTCAAACAAGCTCTTCGGCGTTTTTCCGAACCTAAGAGACATGCCATGGGAGAGGAGCTAGCCAAGCTATTGGAGGCCGGATTCATCAGAGATATAAAACATCCAGACTGGCTAGCAAACCTGGTGATGGTACCAAAGAAGGACAAATCCTGGCGCCTGTGCGTTGATTTTAAAGACCTTAACAAGGTTTGCCCAAAGGATCCCTTCCCCCTCCCACGCATTGATCAAATTATCCACGCCACCGGAGGACACGATTCGTTGTGTTTCCTCGACGCATATTCTGGCTACCATCAAATCAAGATGGCAGAATTAGACCAAGCCGCAACGGCATTCATCACACCATATGGCCCATTCTGCTTCAACACGATGCCCTTTGGGCTCAAAAATGCCGGCGCAACATATCAGCGCATGATTCAAACATGTCTGGCAAACCAGATCGGCAAAACAGTGGAGGCATACGTGGATGATGTGGTCGTAAAAACAAGACATGTCGAATCTTTAGTAGACGACTTGAGGCTTACATTTGACAATCTCCGAACATACGAAATCAAGCTCAACCCGGAAAAATGTGTTTTCGGTGTTCCAGCCGGAAAGCTCTTGGGCTTCATTGTATCCGGTAGAGGAATCGATGCAAATCCCACCAAGATCCGAGCTTTGTCACAATTGGATATCCCGAAAGACCTCAAACAGATACAAAAATTAACCGGATGCGTGGCGGCTCTAAGCCGCTTCATCTCCCGTTTGGAGAAAGGGCACTACCCCTCTATCGCCTCCTTCGGCGCACTGAACATTTCGAGTGGACGGATGCCGCCACGGCCGGACTCGACGAAATAAAGGCCATATTGGTAACAAACCCAGTCCTGGCTGCGCGAAATATTGGCGAACCAATGTTATTGTACATTGCAGCAACCCATCAGGTTGTAAGCGCAGTGCTCGTTGTCGAATGAGAAACGGACGGACACAAATTCCCCCTTCAAAAGCCGGTCTACTATGTGTCCACTGTCCTTACTCCATGCAAATCACGGTACCCGCATTATCAAAAGATTGCATATGCGGTATTCATGGCATCCCGGAAGCTGCGACACTACTTTCAAGAGTGTTCGATAACAGTAGCCTCCGAAGTACCACTTAGCAATATTATAAACAACCGCGAAGCAACGGGCCGGATTGCAAAGTGGGTCATCGAGCTCCTCCCATTCAACATAACTTATAAGCCACGGCGAGCTATTAAGTCACAAGTTTTGGCCGACTTCGTCGTAGAATGGATGGAGGCCGAACTCCCTAAAGAGTACGGCACATATTCAAACTGGATCATGCATTTCGACGGCTCTAAAATGTTGGCCGGTCTAGGGGCTGGCATCGTTTTGACGTCCCCCACGGGAGACACAATTCAATACGTACTCCAGATTATGTACACAGACTCCAACAATGCAGCCGAATATGAGGCCCTTTTACACGGTCTCCGGATGGCAGTATCCATGGGCATTCAACGCCTAGAGGTGCGAGGGGATTCGAACCTCGCAATATCCCAAATAAATGGAGACTTCGATGCCAAGGATCCAAAAATGGCAGCTTATCACAACGCCATCCTAAAAATGTCAGCTCGGTTCGAAGGGCTCAAAATTCATCATATAGCCTGGGAGAACAATCAGGCGGCACATGTCCTGGCACGCATCAGCGCAAAACGCGAAGCAGTCCCCCCCAACATCTTCTTGGAATGGCTGTTCAAGCCATCCGTAGTATGGGAAGGGGAATCCGGCAATAACATTCCGTACTCAACCGCACTGCCCGATGCAGAACAATCTGACACAATCAGAGGCTCGCCAATGAAGTCACACCTTCAGCCCACGTTATAATGGCCGTTATCGCCCCGTGGACAGAACCATTCCTAGCCTACCTTACTAGGCAGGAACTCTCAAAGGACCAAAACGAGGCACGCTGCATAGTGCAGAGATCTAAAGCCTATAAAGTCCATGAGGGAGAGCTTTATAAGAAAAGCACTACGGGAGTCCTTCAAAGGTGCATCTCCGAAGAGGAAGGGAGGAACTTGCTGGCTGAAATTCATGCCGGACTCGGTGGTCATCACGCTGCAGCTCGGTCCCTTGTAAGCAAGGCTTTCCGGACAGGCTTTTATTGGCCAACGGCCCGGGCAGACGCTCAGGACTTAGTCCAACGATGCGTCGGTTGCCAGCTTTTTGCAAACCAAAGCCATATGCCACCCACCTCCCTCCAAACTATCCCCATAACATGGCCCTTTGCGGTCTGGGGGCTTGACATGGTGGGACCCCTTAAAGGTGGAACCCACAATAAAAAATACTTACTGGTCATGGTGGATAAGTTCACCAAATGGATAGAAGCCAAGCCTGTTAAAACGGCCGAATCCGGACCGGTGATAGACTTCATATCTGGGGTCGTACACCGTTATGGTGTCCCCCACAGCATCATCACTGATAATGGCACGAACTTTACGGTCAATGAGGTAAAACTCTGGTGCAAAAACATGGGCATTAAGCTCGATTATGCTTCCGTCTATCACCCACAAACTAACGGACAGGTCGAACGTGCAAATGGTCTTGTCATGAGCGGCATCAAACCCAGATTAGTGCGGTCCCTCAAGGAATCTAACACGCACTGGGTAGAGGTGCTCGACTCCGTACTCTGGGGGCTGCGGACCACGCCTAATCGCACCACCGGATACACTCCATTCTTCATGGTGTACGGCGTAGAGGCAGTTTTGCCCTGCGACATAATTCATGACTCACCTCGGGTGCGCATGTACGAAGAAAGAGAGGCCGAGCTCGATCGGCAGGACAGTTTGGACGCATTGGAGGAAGAGCGTGACGTGGCAAAAACCCGCTCCGCATTCTATCAACAGCAGGCTCGAAGATACCAAAGCAGAGAAGTACGGGCCAAAAATTACAACGTTGGCGAATTAGTTCTACGCCCGCCGGACAAGAAAAAGGACAAACTCAAGCCCAAGCGGGAAGGTCCCTTCATAATTGACCAAGTCCTGACTGGCGGAGCGTACCGCCTGCGAGATGCATCGGATAACCGACTCGAGCCGAACCCATGGAACGCAGCCCGTCTCCGAAGATTCTATGCCTAGCGCCAGACTCTGTGTTTGTCTCCTTCCTCTGTCCATCTTTTATATACTATCTGTTTTATATTTCTCTCCTTCTCCTCTCCTCTTATAGCCTTAAAAGGCTCATCACATGACGTGCTACTCGCACTCATTAAACCTGGGGGCTTCTTTTACCAGAAGCTTATTCACACGGGCTTTATGCCCAACACATGTGTTACACTTCCGCATGTACCTTTTATTTCACCATTATATGCATCGATATGACTTAAGTTTTGGCCAAGCTGGGTTGCCTGGCTCCTGTGCTTACCCCTACGTTCCCGATTGTTCGGCTAGGTGGTAAAGGGAGCACCTCTGCGATTGTTACTGCCGGGTCAGCCGGATGTGTACCTCAGACTTGGTGAAGCTAAAAGCTAGCGTTCTTAAGGGAATATTCGGTCGGTGACCTGAAAGATGATTTTTCCAATTATTTATCTATGCGTCCCCAGACGATTTTTCTTGCGTCTTTTTCGCAGAATGGACATGCACTTTAGGGCATGGCTCCCAGGGAAAGGAACCCTTAACGAAACTATTCTCCCTGGAAGATGTTTCTTACTAACCATGTAATATAACATAACTAGTTGGGCACTTGTCTGTTCAAGCACTAATGACCCCTACGCCTGGTCTCCATGCATACCCCGGTTTTTATATAACCGCGAAGGGTATTCAGACACACTCCGGACTGTCAGGTCCCGAGGTTGAAGCGAAAAGGTCGTCCATGACAAACGATCTACAATCCGGCTAGAAGGCATTACAAATGTAAATTAAATTACATAGTCACTCTGACTGATTGTATTCCTCTTCAATACCATCTAACAGGCTGTCTAATTTACAGTCCTGCTGGGAATACTTTGCGGTCAATTCTACTTGGCCGTATACTAAGCTTACAGGGACCTCCTTCCCGTCGGGCCCCACAGGTCCGACCTCGGCCATGTGGTTTGGGTCAGCCTTTGTGTACCGCGTCTTCACCATGGCCCGGGCCTCCCTAGCCGATATCTTCCACAATCGGAAGCTCCGCCACGCTCCCTTCAGTTTCTCTGCAAGCTCTCCAAGGCCCTCGGGCATGGAGAGGGATGGCCATAAGGCTTGGGCAACACCTTGCATCGCCTGCCGAACTCGCTCGTGCAGTTGCGAGAGCTCGGGAAGAAGGTCACCCGTAGAACCGGGCATCTCCTCTGCAGGACGACCTGTTAGCATACCTACAGACATCACTCTATTAGTCGACTTCCTCGCCAAACTTTTTTTTTAAAGTTTGTTCAAGCACTTACTAAATATGTCGCGTCGAAGCCGCTGATTCTCCTTAACGGAGTCCGACAGCTGGGCACGAACATCTTTCAGTTCAACACCCAGCTTGGTGTTGGCATCCTGAAGATCATTCTTCTCCCGCCTCACCTTCGTTAGCATGCTCTTGCCAGCTTTTAGCCGGCGTGGGAGTTGTTGCTTGTCCGGATCTAGTCCGGCGCCATCTGCAATTTCATTTGTCAGATTGGCACATATGCCGCACTTCACACTTATCTGTTTGAAGCATATATTACCAGAGGGGGTCTCCTTGGGCTCCCCCGTCGCGGCTAGTGCGACCTCAAGTTGGGCTTTGCACTCTTTTAGCTCCTGGGACAGTTGGGTATTCTTCTCTGAAAGAACCTGCATATTACACGATCCTTAAATTAGTTATTCTAACTGTTTCAAGTCTCGGGGGCTACTGATATATATATAACCATTAAATTTTCTCACCCGTATGTCTTTTACATATTGCTCCGTGGCTTTGGCTAGACCATTTTGAGCGGCACGGAGACACGCATCTCCCGAATTGAAGGCATCAAACGCCTCTTGGGAGAAACAAGCGTCGCGAAGAACAGTCCGGCGACGCCTGTGGTTCAGTTTTTTGGGATCTTTTTGGCCTCTTTTTTCTTTTTATTTATTTCCTCAGTGGGACAATTCCCTAATAATGATGATCATGACACTTCTACTTACTTACAACTCAATATTACAACTCGATAAAACTAATACATATGACTCTATATGAATGCCTTAGGCAGTGTACCAGGATGTGCAATAGTACTAGCGTAACATGTATGATAATGATGAACGGTGGCTAAGCCACCAATACTATGTCAACTATATGATCATGCAAAGCAATATGACAATGATGGTGTGTGTAATAATAACGGAATGGTGGAAGTTGCATGGCAATATGTCTCGGAATGTCTATGGAAATGTCATGATAGATAGGTACGGTGACTATTTTGAGGACGATATAAGGAGACTTATGTGTGATAGTGTGTATCATATCATGGGGTTTGGATGCACCGATGAAGTATGCACCAACTCTAGAGGTGAGAAAGGGCAGTGCATGGTACCTAAGAGGCTAGCAAATTGCGGAAAGGTGAGGGTGCGTATAATCCATGGACTCACATTAGTCATAAAGAAATCACACACTTATTGCTAAAATGTATTATCCCTTGAATCAAAGTACTACTACACATGCCCCTAGGGGGGAGATTGGTAGGATTTAACCATCGCGCCCCCCGACCTTCAGGCAAAGGAGGACACTCAATAATAAATCATTCTCCAACTTCTTAGTATAATGGGGACTATATATGCATGCTTCAGGAGTCACAAACCTTAACACCAATAATCTTACTAAACCACAATTATTCACTAGTACAACCCACATATCACCATCTCTATATCTCAAAACTATTGCAAGGAATCAAACTTATCCGATTCAGTGATGTACATGAAACTTTTTATTATATCCCTCTTGAATGCCTATCATATTAGGACCAATTTCATAACATATGCATATTTCCAATACTATTTATTAGACTCTCAAGAAGATATAAGGGAAGCATGAGAGTGCAACTATTTCTTTAAAATATAACCACAGTCGTGCTCTAAAAGATATAAGTGAAGCACCAGAGCAACTGCCTAGCTCAAAAGATATAAGTGAACCACATAGAGTATTCTAGTAAATCACGAATAAATGAGCGTCCCTCTAAAAAGGTGTGTGTAGCAAACATGATTGTGGCAAACTAAAAAGGAAACAAAGAAAAGATTCATATAATACACGATGCTCCAAGCAAAACACATATCATGTGATGAATAAAAATATAGCTCCAAGTAATATAACAAGGGATTGTAGACGAAAGAGGGGATGCCATCCGGGTCTTGGTTGTCTTGGAATATTACCTTGGGGTGCCTTGGGCATATCCAAGCTTAGGGTATTGCCGCTCCTTATTCCTTCATCCATCATGATCTCACCCAAAACTTGAAAACTTCAGCACAAAAAACTCAACAGAAACCTCGTGAGATCCGTTAGTATAACAAGCAAATCATAAACTTTAGGTACTGCTATAAACTAATTATTATTTTATTACTACATAATACCTACTTTAGTCTAACTTCTCCATCACTTATACCCCCCAATACAATCCATAGATTCACTAAAATAAGCAAACTATGCAACGAAAACATAATCTATCAAAAACAGAAGAGTCTGTAATGATCTGAAGAAATCCAATACTTCTGTAACTCCAAAAAATCTGAAAAGTTAGGAAAACATGGGAAATTTTTATATCAATCATCTGTAAAAAGTTCAGAATATTATCACGTTCCGGTGAATTTAGAGAATTCTGCTACTGGGCGTAAAAGTTTCTGTTTTTTTACAGAATCAAATCAGCTATCAACCAAATCATCCCAAAGGCTTTACTTGGCACAAACTGTAACTAAAAACAAAACAACAGCCATAGCAGTAGCATAATTGTGTGCACAAAAAATGATAACTATTGGGTTGTCTCCCAACAAGCTCTTTCTTTATAGCCATTAAGATAGGCTTGAGATTTTATTGATGCTCACAGGAAAGAAAAAATTGAAGCACAAAGAGAGCATCATAATACATGTGACAAATACATTTAATTCTAACATACTTCCTATGCATAGGGATTTGATAAGGAAACAAATTATCAAGGTAGGCAAAACCTAGCATATGCAAGGTAGAAGAAAGAAACAATACCAATCTCAACATGAAGAGAGGTAATTTAGTAACATGAAGATTTCTACAACCATATTTTTCTCTCTCATAATAATTACATGTTGGATCATATTCAAATTCAATAATATAACTATCATAAACAATATTCTCTTTATGATCCACATGCATCCAAATCTTATAGTCTTTCAAGATAGTGGGAATAACATCAACTAAAGTCGTGACTTCTCGAAACCCACTTTTATCAATAATTTCATAGATTGAACATTATCCAAATATGTGGGATTCTCTTTTCCTAAAGCTGACACCCTTCCAAACCTACTTTCAATATTATTGCCGACATTGTTATCAATATTATATTCATCATGAGACTTAATTAAAATTTTGAGATCATAGGAAGCATCACCCCAATCATGATCATTACCATAAGTAGTGGAAATAACAAATTCATCATCCCCAAGCTTGTAGTTTTGCTTATCACTAGCACAATTGAAATTACTAGAATTTATAGTGACATTATTGCAATGATGCTTTTCATTCAAAGAGCTATCATGAATCATTTTACAAATTTCTTCTTAAACACTTCATCACAATTTTCAGATTCGTGATTTTCAAGCAGAACTTCATAGAGATAATCAAGTGCACTCAAATTACTAGCAATTAGTCAAACACAATTAGATCCTTTGAATGATTACAAACTGGACGAGGATCCATATGTTTTTACTTTTCCTTTTTGTTTTGGAGTGTCCACATGAAGGCAACTAAAAGCAAGCAAATGAGCAAAGTACCGAGGCAAATATTTTTGTGTTTTTGTAAAAAGAATAGAAGTGCGGGAGATGAAAATGAGAGGCAAAGGCAAATAAAAATAAGAGCAAGTAGATGATAATTTGTGCGAAGGTACTTGATTGGTTTTGGTGAAGTCTCCCCGACAACAGTGCCAGAAATTCTTCCTGCTACTTGTGAGCTGCGTTGGATTTCCTCAAAGAGGAGAGGATGAAGCAGTACAGTAGAGATAAGTATTTTCCTCAGTTAATAACCAAGGTTATCAATCCAGTAGGAGAACCACATAGAACCTCACTAGCAACACTTGCACACACAAAAGCAAATACTTGCACCCAACACAAACAAGGGGGTTATCAATCCCCCTGGTGGTTATTTGCAAGTATCAAATTTCGTAGTGGTAGGTAGATAGATAAATTGTAAAATAAATTAAAATAAAGAAAACATCGAGGAGAGCATTGTATTGAAGATCAAAGGGAGAGAGAAGAAGCCATCTAGCTACTACCTATGGACCCGTAGGTCTGTGGTAAACTACTCACGCACCATCGGAAGGCAGCAAGGATGATGTAGAAGCCCTCCGTGATCAATTGCCCCTCTGGCAAAGTACCGAAAAAGGCCTCCATGTGGGATCATGGAAGAACTGAAACTTGTGGTGGCAGAAAAAGTGTTTCGGGTGGCTCTCCCGTGTATTGGTAATATTTGGTAATTTATAGAGGTGGAATTATGTAAGAGGTGCCACGAGGGGCCCACAAGCCCAGGGACGTGCCTGCCCCCCTAGCCACACCCCTAGCGCTTGTCGCTCCCTCGTGGCTCTTCTGGTCCTTCATGGGTCCCTTCTGGTCCAGAAATAATCAATCCAGATATTTTGTTTCTCTGTTTGGACTCCGTTTGGCATTGATTATCCGAAAAGCCAAAACAAGCAAAAAAATAGCAACTGGCACCGGGCACTAGGTTAATAGGTTAGCCCTAAAAGTGATACAAAATTGCATATAAAACATCCAAGATTGATACTATAATAGCATGGAACAATAAAAAATTATAGATACGTTGGAGACATGTCATGCACCCGTGTGAATGGCCGTCGGATTCCTTCATAAATTGAGCTAGTATTAAGAAGGAGTTTGATACGTATGTGCACAATGCCGAGTTAATGGACTTCTTGTCAGATAAGTGATTTCAGTACAAAAATCTTACTGATTCTTTTGTGTGGAAATTCAAGTATGTATCTCATCGCATTTCACATGATATTATGTTCAACTTACAAGAAAATCCTTTTTGCATGACCATTGAAGTATTTAGTGAAGCATGTAAACTTCCGTATTGGGGGGCATGCGTCGAGCCTCTTAATCTAATTGCAATGAATTTCTTGGGAGTATTACTGGAGGCGAAACCAGAGGCATAATGTAGGTTACTATAGGGAACATTCATTTTCCTGCTATACATTATTTTGCTCTATTCATAGGAAGTTGCATAAGTGGTAAACAGGACCCTAGTCATCTATGTGCTCATGACTTGCACGTCGTTTACATAATAATGCCCTAGTTGGTGTTCTTTTTGGCGGAATTTATGCTACTCGCTTAGCCGCTCATTTGGCATAACTATAAAAGTAAATGATACCATGTTGCCACCTAGCTTCTTAGATTATGAGGCTATGGAGCGTCACCAGTTCCTTGAAAGGGATGACCCACCATTTCAATACAGAGAAATCTTTAACAGGGGTCGTGTCGTCCATATTACTTTGCATGTTCCTACCTTCTTTAACTTTCAGTAAAAATGAAGATATTGTATACTTTAGGAGGAGGCCTAGGATTACAAGAGGGTGAGGGATACCGCCCATCGTAACGAGGCAGCCCGCCAAGCTGTGGCGGTTGCACTCAAGGACGAGCTGAACTATGACTATGGGTATTATCCAGGCCACCAGGGGCCATAGACCAACTTAGGCCAAAAGGCTAAGCTTGGGGGAATACGTATTCCTCACCGACATTACATTCATGTCGAACACACACATTCCAGTTGTTGGTGTCCCTCCTTTTTCTTCTTGTCTGTTTGAAAATTTTCAAAAACCCAAAAATATTCCTTGCTTCTTTTCGGTGTTTCTTTCTTGTTTAGTTAGCTTGTAGTATTAAAAGAAAACCAAAAAAGGTTTCTTGTTTGTTCTTTTTCTTGTTGGGAGCTTTCCTTTGTAAATAGTTTGCCTCGTTTTTGTTTTTCCTTTGTTAGTTTGCTTTCTTTAGAGAAAGCGAAAATTTCAAGAACATTTTAGTGTGTTTCTCTGAAATTCTTTTCTTGTCTTTGAGTTGTCTTAAGGAGAAGACCATGATGAAAATGTTGAATGACTCATATGCATTACTGATGATCTAACAAAGAGCCAATATTACTTTGTCTTCTCCTTTGAATAAAATATTTGCATATTCCAGCTTAGTCCATGGCAAACTTGCACTATTATCATTTTCACATCGTTCGGTTGTGCAACTGAAAGGCAATAATGACGATGATTGGATGAAGTGATTGCGGTGAAGGAAAGCTGGTATGAACTCTTCTTGTTTTTGTTTTTTTAAATATGTTTAGCTCATCGTTCTTGATTCAACATATTATGAGTAAACATGTTTGTGATGACAATTAGAGATTATAATAGCTCATGCCATGCTTAAACAGCTAGGAGTGGATAATGATTTATCTTGAGTGTCAACATGCAATAAAATGGTTATGATGTAGTATGATAATATGGTATCCTCCTCTGAATGATTCTAGTTTCTTGACTTGGCACATGTTCACACATGTGATAGATTCAAAACCAACAAAGCCTTCACAATATTTATGTTCATGACATTTATATCCTACTCATGCTCACATTCAATGTTACTTATTCTCAATTCATGCTTCTGACCGTTTTTGCTCTCTGGTTGGTCGCTTCTCAATCTATCTGATAGCCTTCGCCTGTACTAAGCAGGAATACTACTTGTGCATCCAAATCCTTAAAACCAAAGTTGTTCCAGACGAGTCCACTATATCTACCTATATGCGGTGGTACCCTACCATCCTAAGTAAGTTTTCATGTGCCACATCTAAACATTCAAATAAACATATGTTTTATGTGCCCGTACCGCTCATGGAGCGATAGGGGGTGGTCAGTACCTTCCATGCTAAGAGGGTTATTCTCATGATGGGTGTTATTCACTTGTCATTTCATGAGAGAGGCTGGTAATTGGGATGCCCAGTCCTATAATCAAAATGAAAAAATATAATAACAAACTCCCCCGGAAACTTGTTGGTATGGAGGGCCCTCATGAATTCGGCTAGCCATGGCTTGTGTTTGTTGGTTGAGGAGGAGTAAACTTTACCTTTGTGCTTGGTAACAATTGATAATGTGTTCAGCATGGAAGATATTGAAAATCCTCGGTCATAACGTTGATAGGAAAAGTACAACTATCAAATTATATTCATCTCTGTTTTAAGCTTCAATGTCTGGCACCGCTACAAATCCATGCTTCCCTCTGTGAAGGGCCTATATATTTACTTTATTGTTGAGTCATCACCTTCTCATTCAAGCACCAATTGGGGAGCACTGTTGTCATTCTTATGCATTGGGTATAGTTAATGTTGAGTGTGATATGACTGGATCTCTTCTACCATGAATTATAATGTTTAGTCCTTGCTTGAACTTCAGAGGTGCTCTACATTTATGTTTTGTGGTCTGATAAAGGGCTAGTGAGATACCATGTTATCATATTATATCATGATCGTTTTGACAAATTTTTGGCATCTAAGATATCTTATTATTGCTCGCTAGTTGGTTATCTTGTTGGTATGAGTAAATGTGATACCAAACTATTATCATGCACAAGGTTAGTTCATAATCTTTTCAGAAAACTAGAACATTCACTAGTACAGCGAGGTGCTATACAAATGGTTTTTAACACCTTTCCGCGATGGCATTTGGAACCGTCGCCAAGTGACTGACTGTGATAGGGGGGTCCTTCCCACACGACCCAGAAACCATCGGGTATAGGGAGCCACCCAGACGCTGCATGCTCAACGCGACAACCAGTGCGAGGGCCATGCAACCAAGACCTTGATGACGTCTCAATGGCTTCTTCAATCCTCGAGCACGTCAAGGCCGACGACGAGCCCCGGAGGATAGGCACATGAAGGGCACACACGTCACCATTGAGAGACGCCGCGACGACCATCGCCAGTCCGATAGGCGTGATGGCCCCGACGTCAATGAGCCTACGCTCGGCAAAGGCAGGTACCCGCCTTTCGAGGCTGGGTGCCCTGCCTTCACCTGTGAGCTGCGGCAAGTCCGTTGGCCGTCCGCTCACACATTCAAGCCAAAAATTCCAGAGAAGTATGATGGGAGACTGAACCCGGCATAGTTCTTGAGCATCTACACTATCGCTATTCAAGCCGCCGGTGGAAGAGATGAGAAGGTTTTCGCCAACTACTTCCCTTTGGTGCTCAAGCCAAACGTGAGGTCTTGGCTGATGCATCTGCCGGAGAACTCCATCTTGACCTGGGCTCACATGTGCCATGAGTTCATTGGCGCCTTCAGGGGAGGCCACCAAGAACCAGGGCGGCCCAGCGATTTGCAGCTTCTCCCGCAAAAGGAAGGAGAGACTCTGCAAAAGTACATATAGAGGTTCAGCCGAGTCCACGGGAATATTCCAGATATCCACCCAGCAGCTGTGATAGCTGCGTTCCAGTCCAACATACGCAACCGTCGGATACGATCCAAGATAACGCTCGGTTGCCCAAGACTATGAAGGAACTTCACACCTTGGTGGACAAGTGTGCTTTGGTGGAGGAGGGGAGGAAACTCCCTAGAGAAGAGGATGGCGTCGACGTTGACTCAAAAGATGATGACGAGGCCACCAGTCAGAAGAAGAAGAACAAGAAGCACAAGGATAAAGCATTACTGACCATTGAGGGATCGGGCACGCCTAGTACCGGCAAGAAGGCTAAGGTCGAAACCCCAGACAAGTTGCCGCGTGCACTGACTGCCGAGAGGCTGCGGCTGCCAAGGAAGCTGGGAAAGGTGATGGGCCATATTTCAAGATTCATCGGACCAAGGGCCACGATCTCCAGGAATGTCATCAGGTTGAGCAGCTCGTCAAGAAGCAGAGGGCTGAATATGAGAAGAATGATAAGGAAAAAGGTCAGAATGGCGCTGGCGGGAAGGGCCGAGGCGGTGAAGCAAATCGCCCCGGCAGGGCTCTTCGGAACCAAGGAAAGCCCACCAGGGGCAAACAGAAGGAAGATTGCGATGATGGCAGTGATGGAGGGGATGAAGAGGAAACCAGCAAGCAGGAACTCCAATAGGCTACTGACGCCCTATGCATTGACAGAGGTGCATATCTGCACTCTCACTGCCAACTTAAATGGTGGCGCGTGAGGTCAATGCCATGGAGCCAGCGGCAGAATCTCGGAAGCTGCTCAAGTGGTCACACACGCCCATCATCTTTAACGAAGAGGACCATCCCGGCCGCACCACTGCCGTAGGATGCTTGCCGTTGTTGGTTTCAGCAACGATCCGCAACCTCAAAGTCACAAAGATGTTGGTTGACGGCGAGGCCGGGTTGAATCTGATTTCCCCAAAGGTTATCAGCAAACTTCAGATATAGCAGAGGAAGAACTCAAAGTCCTGGGCATGTTTCAAGCAATCAACCCCGGTAGGAATCATCCTAAGGGAAAGATCATGTTGCCAATGACATTCGGAGGAGAGTTAAACTACCGGACTGAGAAAGTTGTGTTTGATGTGGTCGACCTCTCCCTGTCGTACAATGGAATCCTTGGACGCCCAGCTCTGGTAAAACTCATGGCAGCATCTCACTATGCCTACAACATTTTGAAGATGCCAGGGTCGGTGCGAGTCATTTCCGTTCCCGTCAGACGAGAAGGACGCAATTATTTGTGTGGATAAGATGTACTGAGAAGCAGTCACGGCGGAGGCCGAGGAAGCCACAGTTCCCGCCAAGGAAATTAAAGGAAAGAAGAAGGATAGCAGGGACACTAGCAAGGAATCCGAGAAGCATACCTCTTCGGAGTATGCTGCGCCTGTTGATGACTTGATGGAGAGTTCCAATAGCAAGAGATCCAAGGCTGTTGCAACTCATGTGAAACAGGTCCCGGTAGGGCTGGCTGGCGCTGATGGTACCTTTACTATCAGTGCCACCCTTGATGATAAATAGGAAAGCGCGCTTGTTTCCTTCCAATGAGCGAATATCGATGTGTTTTCTTGGCGACCATCTATATCCCCGGTGTTCCCAGGATTGTAATCGAGCACCACCTTACTGTTTACCCACATGCCCGACCCGTCAAGCAGAAGGTTCGAAAGCCAGCCTTGGAGCAGCAGCAATTCATTGCAGAAGAGATCAAGAAACTTCAGGCAGCTGGTCTGGTCAGAGGAGTACAACATCCAACGTGGTTAGCAAACCCAGTGGTTGTACGCAAGGCTAATGGAAAATGGAGGCTTTGCATAGATTTCATAGATCTTAACAAGGCCTTCCTGAAGGACCCATTTCCCTTGCCGTGCATCGACCAGATTGTGGATTCCACTTCAGGATGTGAGTTGCTCTATTTTTTGGCATTACCTCTGGCAAGCTGCTTGGTTTCTTTGTGTCCCATCACGGGATAGAGGCCAACCCCGATAAGATCAAGGCTACCAAGCAGACTCAAGCACCTAAGGCAGTTAAGGATGTGAGGCGTCTGACAGGGTGCATTGCCACACTTAGAAGATTCATCTCCAAGTCTGCCGAGCGCGCCTTGCCATTCTTCAAAATCTTAAAGAAGGCAGGACCCATGAAGTGGACCCCAGAAGCAGATACAACACTGCAAGATATGAAGACCTACTTGTCCTCTGTGCCCACTTTGGTTGCTCCCAAACCCCAAGAGTCGTTGCTGCAACTAATCAAGTGGTTAGTGGAGCACGAGTGGCGCAGCAGGAAGTGGAGGAAACAACAGCCTCAGCTAGTGTCCCTTCCAGGGGGGAGAGTGAGAACTGCCCGGCAGGGTCAGACATGGATTAGGACAAAGAAGAGCACCGCAACGGAGACCACCCCAAGGACGTGGCAAGGAAGGAAGTGGTGCAGCGCCAAGTGTACTTCTTCAGCTCCCTATTGCAGGGGCTAGATCCAGGTACTCTAGTGTGCAAAAGTTGATTTTTGGCCTTGTCATGGCCTCAAGGAAACTGCGCCACTACTTCCAAGCCCATGAGATCACGGTTGTCACCCCTTTTCCTTTGCAAAGGATACTCCGAAACCCTGAGGCTACTGGAAGAATAGTGGAGTGGGCATTGGATTTATCCAGCTTTGGCCTGAAATTTGAAAGCACGTCAACAATTCAGAGTAGGGCATTGGCAGAGTTTATTGCATAATGGATACAAACCCCCGATGAAGAAGTGTTGGAAACAATTATTCCCAGCAAGGAAGCACCCCAAGAATGGATCATGTATTTCGATGGTGCCTTCTCCCTACAAGGTGGAGGGGCTGGCGTGCTTCTCGTTGCTCCCACCGGAGAGCACCTGAAGTACGTTGTCCAGATGCATTTTCCCTGGGAGGAGGCGAACAACAATACACCAGAGTATGAAGGGCTCCTTGCCGGGCTCAGGATTGCCAGTGAATTGGGAATCAAGAAGCTGATCATTCGAGGAGATTCACGACTTGTGGTGAGACAAGTCAACAAGGATTACCAAAGTCCATTGATGGAGGCATACGTTGAGGAAGTGAGAAGACTAGAGGAGCACTTTGGCGAATTGAAAATAGAGCACGTACCCCATGTGGAATACAGCATTGCTGATCATCTGTCAAAGTGTGCTGCGCAGAAGCTTCCTGTGGACCTAGGAACTTTTGTTCTCCATCATACTCAGCCCTCCGTATCTCCAGCAACAATGGCTAGAAAGAGGAGGAAATTGGACTCTGGTAAGCCTCTCCCAGTAGAGCCTCTCGGGGCTCCTGGCAGGGACCCTGCCGGAAAGAACTCCCCTTTGATTGCTGGGCCGCACCCTCCTGCCGGGCCATTGGTCCCCGTGGTCGAGGAACATCCCCCGCGAATGAGGACGACTCCTGCCGGGGTTGATTCCTTGAAACTTGCCCTAGGACGACTCCTGCCGGGGTTGATTCCTCGAAATGTGACAATAATGTTGTGCTCTTCATCTGATATTTGTAGCTTGCTAATCACCTTGGGGGAAATCAGATTCTACTGTGCCCCGCCGTCAACTAGCATCTTTGTGACTTTGAGGTTGCGGATTGTTGCTGAAACCAACAACGGCAAACACCCTACCGCGGTGGTGCAGTCACGGTGATCCTCTTCATCAAATATGATAGGCGTGCGGGGCCATTTGAGCGGCTTCTGGGAATCTGCTGCCGGCTCTATGGCATTGACTTCACGCGCCCACTGTTTGAGCTGACAGTGAGAGGAGTGCAACGACGCGCCCCCGTCAATGCAAAGGGCCTTAGATGCTTTCTGGAACTCTTGCTCACTGGTTTCCTCTTCATCCCCTACATCACTTTCATCATCACCTTCCTTCTTTTCACGGCCTCTAGCAGGTTCCTCTTTTTGCTGAGGGGTCTTGCTGCGGCGGCCTCCTCTGCCACTTCAGCCCTTCCCGCCAGCACCTTATTGGTCTCTCTCCTTGTCACGCTTCTCATACTCAGCTTTCTGCTTCTTGACAAGTTGCTCAACTTTATTACTCTCTTGGAGATCATGGCCCTTGGTTCGGTGGATCTGGCAGTATGGTATGTCGGTCTTCCAAGGTTTTTCGGCTGCTGTGGCCTCTCGACAATTTGTGCACGCGGCAAATTCGTTGTCATGGGCTTCGGTCATGGCTTTGTTTCCGGTACTAGGGGTTCCAGAACCCTCAACAGCCAGTACTGACTTCTCTTTACGCTTCTTGTTGCACTTCCGATTCTTCCTCTTTGGGTTAGTGGCATCGTCGTCATCCTCTGAATCGACTTCGATGCCGTCCTCTTCCCCGAGGAGTCGCCTCCCTTCCTCTGTACGGGCACATTTATCCGCCAAGGTGTATAGCTCATTCAGAGTCTTGGGAAACCGGACATTCATCTTGGAACGTATCCTTCTGTTGCACACATTTGACTGGAATGCGGCAGTTACAGCTGCCGGGTGGATATCTGGAATGTTCCTGTGTACCCGGCTAAACCTCTGCATATGCTTTTGCAAACTTTCTCCTTCCTTCTGTGCAAGGAGTTGCAAATCACTGGGCCGGCCTAGTACTTAGTGGCCGCCCGTGAAGGCCCCAACAAATTCATTGCACAGGTCAGCCCAGGACGAAATGGAATTCTCTGGTAGGTACATCAGCCACGACCTCACATTTGGTTTGAGTGCCAAAGGGAAGTAGTTGGTGAAAACCTTCTCATCTCTCCCTCCGGCAGCATGAACAGCAATCGTGTAGATGCTCAAGAACTCCGCCGGGTTCAGCTTTCCTTCATACTTTTCTGGCAATTCTGGCTTAAAAACCAGGGCAGATGGCCAACGGACTTGCCACAGCTCGCGAGTGAAGGTAGGGCACCCAACCTCGAAAGGTAAGTATACGTATTCACTTGGTGCAGGTTCATCGACGTCTGGGCCATTGCTCCTATCATATTGACGACAGGTCTCCCTGTGCCGCTCTATGGTGACGCAAGTGTCTTCTCTGCACCGATCTTCCAGGACTTGTCGCTAATCTCGATGGGCTCGTGGATGAGGCAAAGCCATTGATGCTTCGTCGGGCTCTTCATCGTGTGGTTCTGGTTGTAGCCTCTGTGCTGGCTGTCACGGAGGGGATTGCACCATTGGAGTGGCCCCATCGACATGGTCAGCAGTCCAGGCTGCTACCGTCACTTGTGGGCGATGGAGTCCTGGATTAGGGGGTGTTCGGATAGCCGGACTATAACCTTTTGCCGGACTCCTGGACTATGAAGACACAAGATTGAAGACTTTGTCCCGTGTCCGGAAGGGACTTTCCTTGGCGTGGAAGGCAAGCTTGGCGATACGGATATGTAGATCTCCTACCATTGTAACAGACTCTGTGTAACCCTATCCCTCTCCGGTGCCTATATAAACTGGAGGGTTTTAGTCCGTAGGAAAACAACAAGAACAACAATCATACCATAGGCTAGCTTATAGGGTTTAGCCTTCTTGATCTCGTGGTCAATCTACTCTTGCACTACCCATATCATCAATTTTAATCAAGTAGGAGTAGGGTTTTACCTCCATCGAGAGGGCTCGAACCTGGGTAAAAACATCGTGTCCCTTGTCTCCTGTTACCACCCGTCTAGACACACAGTTCGGGACCCCCTACCCGAGATCCGCCTGTTTTAACACCGACATTGGTGCTTTCATTGAGAGTTCCTCTGTGTCGTCACTTTTAGGCCCGATGGATCATTCGATCATCAGCAGCGATGCAGTCCAGGGTGAGACTTTTCTCCCCGGACAGATCTTCGTTTTTGGCGGCTTTGCACTGCGGGCCAATTCGCTTGGCCATCTAGAGCAGATTGAAAGCTACGCCCCTGGCCATCAGGTCAGATTTGGAAGTCTGAACTACACGGCTGACGTCCGCGGAGACTTGATCTTCGACGGATTCGAGCCACAGCCGAGCGCGCCGCACTGTCACGAAGGGCATGATTTAGCTCTGCCACCGAACAGTGTCTTGGAGGCCGCACCCGCATCAGCTCCGACCCTTAGTTCGGAGCTGATTATGCTGATCGAGGACGGGCGGTTGGACGCCGCCTCGGAGGCTGAAATCTCTACGGCGATCGAGCCGAACACCAGCTTTGTCCCTTACGAAGCCCGTGACTCCAAGGTTCCGGACTCCTCTCCGGACTCCGAGCCCCCCGCGGCCCTACTGATCGAATCCGATTGGGCGCCGATTATGGAGTTCACCGCCGCGGACATCTTTCAGCACTCGCCCTTCGGTGATATTCTGAATTCACTAAAGTCTCTCTCTTTATCAGGAGAGCCCTGGCCGGACTACGGTCAGCAAGTTGGGATGCGGATGATGAAGAAATTCAAAACCCACCCACCACCCACTTTGTAGCCACTGTCGATAATTTAACCGACATGCTCGACTACGACTCCGAAGACATCGACGGTATGGACGCCGATGCAGGTGACGATCAGGAACTAGCACCTATAGGGCACTGGAAAGCCACCTCGTCATATGACATATACATGGTGGACACCCCAAAATAGGACGATGGCGATGGAACAGCGGAGGATGACCCCTCCAAGAAACAACCTAAGCGCCGGCGTCAGCGGCGCCGCTCTAAATCCCGCCAAAGCTAAAACTGTGATTCCGGCACGGGAGATAATAACACTCCAGACAGTGCCGAAGAAAACCCCCTCCAGCAAAACTCAGCATAGGAGGATGGAGAAGCCAACCCTCATGAGAGAGCGGCAGACAGAGAGGTCGAGGACGATAATTACATGCCTCCCTCCGAAGACGAGGCAAGCCTCGACGACGACGAATTTGTCATGCCTGAGGATCCCGTCTAACAAGAGCGCTTTAAGCGCAGGCTTATGGCCACGGTGAGCAGCCTCAAGAAAAAACAGCAACAACTTAGAGCTGATCAAGACTTGCTAGCCGACAGATGGACTGAAGTCCTGGCGGCCGAAGAGTATGAACTCGAACGCCCCTCCAAGAGCTACCCAAAGCGCAGGCTGCTACCCCGATTAGAGGAGGAAGCACCTAAACCTACATCACCAGCGCATGACGCGGCCGATCGGCCACCTCGTGGCCGTGACAGAGAGGCCTCACGGTCCTCCGCTCAAGCCGCGCCCCGGCATCGCTCCAAAAATACCAAGGCACGGGGAAATGCGCTAGACCTGCGTGATATGTTGGAGGACAAGGCAAGGAAAACAAGATCGATCTATGGATCGCGTGGGCGCCCCACGACTCGAGATGATAACCGTCACGCCGGATACAGCAAATCCGACCGGGCCGAACATAGTAGACAAAGCTCATTTGAGCTACGTCGTGATATAGCCCAATAAAGAGGCGCCGCACACCCACTATGCTTCACAGATGAAGTAATGGATCATCAAATTCCCGAGGGTTTCAAACCCGTGAACATCGAATCATACGATGGCACAACAGATCCTGCGGTATGGATCGAGGACTATCTCCTTCATATCCACATGGCCCGCGGTGATGACCTACACGCCATCAAATACCTCCACTCAAGCTTAAAGGACCAGCTCGGCATTGGCTTAACAGCTTGCCAGCAGAATCAATTGGTTGTTGGGAGGACCTGGAAGCCGCATTTCTCCACAATTTCCAGGGCACTTATGTGCGATCACCAGACGCCGATGACCTAAGCCACATAATTCAGCAGCCAGAGGAATCGGCCAAACAATTCTGGACACGGTTCCTGACCAAGAAAAATCAGATCATCGACTGTCCGGATGCAGAGGCCCTAGCAGCCTTCAAACATAACATCTGCGATGAGTGGCTTGCCCGGCACCTAGGACAGGAAAAGCCGAAATCGATGGCCGCCCTCACGACACTCATGGCCCGCTTTTGTGCGAGAGAATACAACTGGCAAGCTCGTAGTAATAACATGACCAAGAGCCCTGGTAATTCGAATACCAAGGACAACAATGGCAGGTCGCGTCGCAACAAGCACAAGCGCCGCATTAACGGCGACAGTGCTGAGGATACGGCAGTTAACACCGGATTCAGAGGCTCTAAACCCGGTCAGCGGGAAAAGCCATTCAAGAGAAATACTCCGGGCCCGTCCAGCTTGGATCGAATACTCGATCGCTCGTGCCAGATACATGGCACCCCCGAAAAGCCAGCCAATCACACCAACAGGGATTGTTGGGTGTTCAAGCAGGCAGGCAAGTTACATGCCGAAAACAGAGGGCTACATAGCGACGACGAGGAGGAGCCTCGGCCGCCGAACAATAGTGGACAGAAGGGTTCCCCCCCACAAGTGCGGACGGTGAACATGATATACGTAACCCACATTCCCAAGCGGGAGCGGAAGCGTGCACTCAGGGACGTATATGCGTTAGAGCCAGTCGCCCCAAAGTTCAACCCATGGTCCTCCTGCCCGATCACGTTTGATCGAAGGGTTCGCCGCATTGGTTCTTGACCCAATCATTGACGGATTTCACCTCACTCGAGTCCTCATGGACGGTGGCAGCAGCCTAAACCTGCTTTATCAGGATACAATGCGGAAAATGGGCGTAGATCCCTCGAGGATTAAACCCACAAAAACGACCTTTAAAGGCGTCATACCAGGTGTAGAGGCCAACTGTACAGGCTCAATCACACTTGAAGTGGTCTTCGGATCTCCGGATAATTTCCGAAGCGAGGAGTTAATCTTCGACATAGTCCCGTTCCGCAGTGGCTATCACGCACTGCTCGGGCGAATCGCATTTGCCAAGTTCAATGCGGTACCGCATTATGCATACCTCAAGCTCAAGATGCCAGGCCCTCGAGGAGTCATTACGGTCAATGGAAACACCGAACGCTCTCTCCGTACGGAGGAGCATATGGCGGCTCTCGCAGCGGAAGTACAAAGCAGCCTCTCAAGGCAATTCTCCAGTCCGGCCACTAAACGTCCGGACACCGTCAAGCGCGCCCGGAGTAACCTACAGCAAGACCACCTAGCACGTTTCGAGCAGGCGTAGCAATGCGGCCCCAACCTCAGCCCTCGCAAAATTGCGAAACCAGTGCTGCGCGTACATAACTACGCTCTGGAAATACCATGGGCACAGTGGGACGGGCACCATCACGGCACGCCCAAAACACGGCTTAAACCGCACTAGGGGCTGCCGAATTCTTACTTTTATCTTACTTTCAGGACTCCATTCTTCGGAAGGCCTAACCGGCAGTACAATTGCCGCACAAAGGATGCAAGAACCAGGGAAGCAGAAAGCCACGCCGCACTACGAAACTCCTAGGTGGTCTCTATAACGAGCAGTATACCTGTTTCGCATACCATTCCGCAGTCCGCCCCTGGATAGGACATGTCAAATAGTCCCACATTTTGCTTATCGCACCATTTGTATTGTTCTGCTTTGATCGCAACTTTTTCAAATAAACAATGCATAGCTTTTGTTTATTATTGTATTACTCTTTTTTAAGAATATATGTTCATTAATGACATGTTGCACCCGTACACTTTGGTACGGCTAATACGCCAGGGGCTCAAGCACCCCATAAAACGGCGTGAGAAGTCCGAACACTTTCACAAGTGTGGCCCTCCGATCTTATAGCACTATATGCATCAGCTCCGAATCATGTCTTTGGTCAATAGTTGGGTTTGCCCGGCTCCCATGTTTTGGTACCTTACGTTCCGCTATATCGGCTAAGGTAGCGCTCAGAGAACTACTGCGATTGTGCCCCAGTTGAGCTGGGCCTAAGCACCTCAGTAGAGAAAGCTAAAACTGACTGTCATGATGAGGCGAGAGCTGGTCGCTGTTCGAGAGGATTTCGAGTCCCTAAAGACTTATGCCGCTTAGAGCGAAGAGTCGGCTTTGTCCGGCCTAGGCGTGGATAGTGCCCCGAACTCGGTCTTCCGAACACTAGGGGCTTAGCTGAAATTCAAAATTATAGAATTCTATGGCTAAGTGGGAGTGTTCAAGCATTATAGTCCGATTGCCTCATTCGTTGTGTTGAGCGCCTCCCTCGAAGGACCCAAGAATGGGGAAAAGAGCGCTCATGTTTATCCCGAACACCCCAGCACTCGTGGCATGGGGGCAGAAGCCGACGACTCGCCATCTCTCAAGTTTGATAAACGGCCGCACATAAGGTAATATTTTAAATTAATAAAGCATTGCTTAGCGCACATGGACAAGTTTTCAGCGCACAGGACAAAATAAACAAGTTTTACTAAAAAATTACATCTTTCGAGCATTCGTCCGCCATAAGGCGGGCGCCCTTCAAGACGCCCACATAGTACATCTCGGGGTGGCGATGCTCCTTGCCCGACGGCGGCCCGTCCTTCACAAGCTTCTCCGCATCCAGCTTGCCCGAGTGCACCTTAGCACGGGCAAGCGCCCTACGGGCACCTTCGATGCAGACAGAGCGCTTGATGACTTCGAGCCTTGGACAGGCCTCCACCAGCTGCCGCACCAGCCTGAAGTAGCTCCCAGGCAGAGCCTCTCCAGGCCACATCCGAACTATGAGGCCCTTCATGGCCTGTTCAGCCACCTTGTGGAGCTCGACCAGTTGCTTCAGCTGGTCGCTCAAGGGCACATGGAGTCCGGCCTCAGCATACTGAGACCAGAACACCTTCTCTGTCGAGCTGCCCTCCTCGGCTCGGTAGAATGCGGCGGCATCGGATACGCTACGGGGCAAATCTGCGAACGCTCCTGGAGAGCTCCGGATTCGGGTAAGTAACAAGTAAATCACTTTCACATGCTTGCTTTGAATAAAGAAAGCCTTACCCGCCGCTATCTGTTTCATCACCTCAACCTCCTGAAGGGCCTTCCGGGCTTCGGCCTTGGCAGGCTTGGCATTCTCAATGGCCGCCGCGAGCTCGGACTCTCGCATCTTTGAGTCAAGCTCCAAACTCTCATGTTTTTTCATGAGAGCCTGGAGCTCTTGCCGCACCTCGCCAACCTGCGCCTCATATTTCTCCCGCTCGGTGCGCTCCGTGGCCGCCCTCTTCTCGGCCTCGGACAGCGCTTGCTTAAGGGTCGCCACCTCCGTTGTGGCCCCTACAATAGCCACGTTAATCCTGTCACTTTTTGCAATTGCACCTTTTATATATTTAAATAAGGTATTTCTTACCTTCCTTGTCCTCGAGCTACTTCTTGGCAAGCCCGAGCTCTTGCTCGGACTGCTCGAGGTTCTGCTTCAGCGTGTCCACCTCCGCAGTCAGTGCGGCGGACGCCAGCAGTGAAGCCTGCATATGCATATTGACTTAATTATGTTAGACAACTGCGATTATTATTAGATCCTCTATTCGGCTTTTCTTTCCGAACGCCGAACAGAGCATCAGGGGATACTGTCTATGCGGTGATATTTTTCATATCCTTTACTTACCTCAAAGACTGTTAGAAGGCCGGCACAGGCTTCGGTCAGACCGCTCTTGGCGGATTGAATCTTCTGTACCACTGTACTCATCACAGTACGGTACTCCTCGTCGATGGAGGCACCTTTAAGCACCTCTAGCAGATTGTCCGGCGCCTCCGGTTGGACGAGGGCCACCGGCTCAGTAGGCTTGCTCCTCTTGGAAGGAGGTCGCCTGCCGGACTCTGGAACCTTTGAAGGTTCCGGAGCGGTTTCCGGCCTAGGGCCGGACTTGGAACCCTTAGGGGTTCTATCCCCTTGGCACCTGGAGTCCGAAAGGTCGCCTTGCGGCGCCTCCAGGACCACCTCCTCTTGGCTTGGAACCTCCTGGGACGCCACCTCAGCGTCGTCCGTAGGGCGGGGGGAGGTAGCCGTCGGAAGAGAGTTTACATCCGACGAGTCCAGGGAACCGCTCGACGACACGTCGAGCCGGTCTTTGGGTGGACTGCATAATCATATTCGACGTAAGGAAAAGTCGTGCGGTGAAGGAATACTATGACTTACTCTGATATCCGGATACTTACGATTTCGCCAGGGGCTTGGCCCTGTGCAGCCACTCCTCTTCACCGTCGTCGGCGTTGGTGGAGTAGTCCGGAAGAAGGGTTTTTCCCTTCTTGGACCCTCCGGCTTCCCCAGTTGGGGCGGCCTTCCTTTTCTTTCCTTCCCCGCTGGAGGGGGAAAGGTCTCTTCTTTCTCCTCCTCGTCTTCACGGGAGGATTGCGTCTCGGAGTCGTCGGACGACGAATCCGACATCACCACACGCCGGGCACTCTTTCGAGTCCCCGTGGCCTTCTTCTTGGCCTTCTTCTCCGACACCACATAGGGTGTCAAAACCAGCAGCTTCGCCAAGCGAGCATCTGCTGGGTCTTCGGGCAAAGGAGCCGGACAGTTGATCCGTCCGGACTTTGCCTGCCAATCCTGTCAAAGGTAAGGGAGCTTAGATCCCGCATAGAGTCAAACTATGAAAAACGGATACCCTGTAAAACGTAAAAATAGCTTACCGCACTAGCGTGACATTGCGTGCTGAATCCGCGATCCTCGGTAGCGGATGCGAGAGCCTTGGCGCCCTTGAATAGCACCTTCCAGGCATCTTCGTACGTCGTGTCGAAGAGCCTGCTTAGAGTTTGGTGCTGCGCCGGGTCGAACTCCCACAGGTTGAAAGCCCATTGTTGACACGGGAGGATCCGACGGATGAGCATAACCTAGACTACGTTGACAAGTTTGAGCTTCTTGTTCATCAGGGTTTGGATGCATGTTTGCAATCCAGTCACCTCTCCTTTGTTGCCCCACGACAGGCCCGTCTCTTTCCAGGACGTGAGCCGTGTAGGAGGTCCGGATCAGAACTCGGGGGCTGCGACCCATTCAGGGTCACGCGGCTCGGTGATGTAGAACCACCCCGATTGCCACCCCTTCAGGGTCTCCACGAAGGATCCCTCGAGCCATAGGACGTTGGGCATCTTGCCCACCATGGCGCATCCGCACTCCGCCTGGTTGCCGCGCACCACCTTCGGCTTGACATTGAAAGTCTTGAGCCATAGGCCGAAATGGGGGCGGATGCAGAGGAAAGCCTCGCACACGACGATAAACGCCGAGATGTTGAGGACGAAGTTTGGGGCCAGATCGTGGAAATCTAGGCCATAGTAGAACATGAGCCCCCGGACAAATGGGTGGAGAGGGAAGCCCAGTCCACGGAGTAAATGGGGGAGGAACACCACCCTCTCATGGGGCCTAGGGGTGGGGACGAGCTGCCCTTCTTCGGGAAGCCGGTGCGCGATGTCGTTAGACAAGTATCCGGCCTTCCTCAGTTTTTTGATGTGTCCCTCCGTAACGAAGGAGACCATCCACTTGCCTCCCGCTCCGGACATGGCTGGAGAAGGTTGAGGTGGGGAGTGCGGACTTGGGCGCTGGAGCTCGAGTGCGCGGAAATGGATAGGCAAAGGAGGAAGAAGGCGTAGGTGAAAAGGTGGATCCTTATCTCCTTATATGAGCGGACGCAACTACGTGTCCCCACCAGCCTGGTAAAACTTGCTTATCTCCCAAGCACCGTAATCAATGGCGCGGTTGGGTTACCCACGCCCGTATTGATGAGAATCCAGGAATAAGGGGACATGATCTCTGCTTTGACAAGACGTGCCAAGGAAACCGCCTCGCATAACACGCTGAGGTGGGACAATAAAACGATTCGAATAAAGCCTTGGCCGTGGTGTGATGTCACGCTACGGAATACATGAGCAGATTAGATTTGTGTAAATATTATTCTCTCTATGGCAATATGTGGAAACTTATTTTGCAGAGCCGGACACTATCCTTGTGTTCGAAATCTTCTATGAAGTACGTGGAGGAGGAACCCGCCTTGCAATGCCGAAGACAATCTGCGCGCCGGACTTGTCGTCATTGAAGCCTGGTTCAAGGGCTACTGAGGGAGTCCTGGATTAGGGGGTGTTCGGATAGCCGGACTATAACCTTTGGCCGGACTCCTGGCCTATGAAGACACAAGATTGAAGACTTCGTCCCGTGTCCGGAAGGGACTTTCCTTGGCGTGGAAGGCAAGCTTGGCGATACGGATATGTAGATCTCCTACCATTGTAACCGACTCTGCGTAACCCTAGCCCACTCCGGTGTCTATATAAACCGGAGGGTTTTAGTCCGTAGGACAACAACAAGAACAACAATCATACCATAGGCTAGCTTCTAGGGTTTAGCCACCTTGATCTCGTGGTAGATCTACTCTTGTACTACCCATATCATCAATATTAATCAAGCAGGAGTAGGGTTTTACCTCCATCGAGAGGGCCCGAACCTGGGTAAAAACATCGGTGTCCCTTGTCTCCTGTTACCATCCGCCTAGACGCATAGTTCGGGACCCCCTACCCGAGATCCGCCAGTTTTGACACCGACACAGTTCGGGCCTCCAGGACACTGTTCGGCTCGTCGGGCTCTTCGTCGTGTGGTTCTGGTTGTAGGCTCTGCGCTGGCTGTCATGGAGGATTGCACCATTGGAGTGGCCCCATCGACATGGTCAGCAGCCCAGGCTACTACCGTCACTTGTGGGCGTCATGACGACCCAACCCGCTGTGATCCTTCTGCTTCAGCAAAGCCGATCAAACTCTGGATAGTGGCTCCCAACTCATCCATTTGATCAGCCGCTTGCGGGAATCTCAGCAGGAGTTGGGCCCCTGCCATGGCTTCCGAAGTAGTGCTTGGCATGGATGACGAGGAAAACCGTGACGTCGCCCAACTCCTGCTAGTACCCGCAGAGCCGTGCCGCATTCTCACCGCTGTGAGCCGGCTACCACGGCGGTTCGGTGATGAGTAGGATGCGCCTGAGGGTTGATGACCCTGTTCGGCGCTCCATCTTCGTTGTCCCGTCCTAGGAGAGGCACGTGTTCCATAATCGTGCCTGTATCAGGGCAGCTAGGGGGTCACAACTCATACCAGTGTGGGTGTTGCCGCTGCAGCTACGCCCACTAGCGCGGCGGGGAGGTGAAGATTGAACGTTCTCCACGCCCGCGTCCTATGGAACAGGGCCGTTGGGATGTTGTCGATGTCGCCCTCCTCCGGCGTCTTTCGCTCCCGCTTCGGTCGCAGGGGGCATGATGACAGTGCCGCCTACACTGGTCGTGTCGCCTATGGCATCCGCGTCCCCCAACGCCTACGGCATCAATGGCTGTGTGCAAGGGGATCTTCGAAGAGGAAGGCCGAGCTGATGCGCCAGGCTTCTTCTTGGGCGCCATGGATGATGAAGCTAACAATGAAAAAGACGATGGCGAGGATTGACGCGCTATTCACGACCTCAAATTCACGCAAGCACCTCCCCCTACCTGGCGCACCAAAGATGTCGTGGGGGTCACGATCACCTATGGGGCAAAGAGCGCCAAAGATGCCATGGAACAACACGATGATAGTGACGCTGGTGGTTTTTAACAAGGATCGGGCCGCTGGGTAGTGTAAAACCCTACTCCTGCTTTAGTGGATTGCACGGAAAAACACAACTAGCACGCAACTCTCAAGCCCGGCAAGGGTTCTTTGGGGAGAGCAGCTACGCGAGTTCAAGTGTGCAGGGGTCCGAATCCCTCTCTCGTTTGCCATGGCCCTCCTTTTATAGCTCAAGGGGTAACCACAATGGAAAAATGGTCATTGTCTAGTGATTAGATAGTTAACAGTGCTATCATATCTAACTATGGCAGTTAGGACAAAGTGCATTAAATGCACTGCTTGGTGTCATGCTGAGGATGAAGCCTGGCAAGCCTGTCATGCCGCTTAATCATCTCTTGCTTATTGTCTTGACACGACTCTGGACGGGTGTCATTTGGATAAACCTTGTCTTCCAATGGGCCGCCACATACTTAGCAGGGGCCACTTAATCATCTTGAGGGTTCACACCGCATTGATAGGTGACTTGCATCATGGTGCCGTGGAGTGGTGGAGCCTTGGTAGGGAGATGGCCCTTGGCAGCCCTGGCAAGCCTGCCGAGGAAACCTTGGACTTGCCTTCGGGGCGGCCTCGACCTGACTAGGCTCTCATGCCCGACATGGGAGGCTTTCCCAAGGTGATATCTTGTTTCCTTGGCTTGTCTTGGTCTTCTTGATCCGCTCTTTGATCTCTCAAAGAGCTTCTTCTCTAGCTTGGTCTTGACTTGGATGCTTGGTGTAGTTGTTCTCTTGTTGTCACGCCTGTGTACAGTCCGGGAAACACTACTGCAGGATGCTGCTAACGCGACACTACAATCAGAGACCCTTCGAGAAACTGTGTGCGATGCCATAATCGCAAACGGTGCTGTATGAAAACCGTCAGAAATGTACAAAACGTTTGTGATGATGGATGCATCAAACACGATTCAGGGTTTAGTTGCGTGTGCGATGAAGGACATACGGTTCAGTTCAATTAACTGTTTGCGATGAGGAGGAACAAAAGAAATGGGCAACCAGATGAAGGCGTCGATACATAGCATACGGTTCACTCAAATGAACTGTTTGTGATTAGGCAACACAAAAGAAACGGGCAACCAGATGAAGGTGTGTGCGATATACAACATACGGTTCACTCGGATGAACTATTTGTGATTAGGCAAGAGAACAGAAACGGTTCAATACAACAAGATGTGTGTGATACGCGACAAACATGTCTGTAATCAGAAATGTGTGCGACGACTGTTAATAACGCAGACGATTGCTTCTAATAAGAAGTATGTGATATGCTCTGTCTACACAACATCTATTGGCCATTGTGGGACGGGCGCTCATCCAGATACGCCATAAGGATGTGAAGAGGCATTCCTATCAACAAGGACTAGTTGTTCCACCAGTAGCTCATGTAAGAAAACTATCAAGTTAAGTGTGCTCAGGCTGGAGCAGCCATCGGATGGGTGACTGGATGGTAAGTTGTGTCGATGTTAAATTAGGTGATGGGATGGGTCATTTCGGTCAAATGACCGAAATGCCCCATTCCCTCAGCTAATTTAACCTCGAGGTCCTTGTTTTTTTAACACACGTTAAAGAAGGTCTACCGCATTTCTTTTTGACAATGTGCGATACGTGGCATACAGTTGATGCATTCGACCTATTTGTGATGGAATAGGCCGTGTACGTTGTGGGCAAACGCTTCCTAGTATTCAACTGTTTGGGATTGATGAATTCATCACCGACGGGTTCCCTGGTGTGGTTCATGTTCATCTGATCATCATCTATGACTTGTGCTAGCTCGATGCTAAGTTTCCATTAATTGATGGTGTTTTGTGAACACACCATCATTTCCCGCCATTTCTTCACCGGTTTCCCGCCACCCTGCTATACTGCGCATAGGGGGCGCGTGACGCATGGAGGCGACAAGCGCAACCTGTAGCACATGCACCTTTTCCAAGCATGCCAACCCACCAAAGTGCCGCCTCTGCCCATCAACCTCGCCGACGAGGAAAACGAGCAGGTGCCACAGCCCGTCGAGGCTGAGGTACTCCCCGGCAACGCGATGGACCACGCCGTCATGCGCGTCATCGCCAGGGTTGAGCAGACCTTTGGCGCATGGCGTTTGAGCGCCGCGGATCAAGATATGCATGTCAGCGCCGACAGGCTGCATCTTGCCGCACAACATGATCGATGGCGCCCCGTAGAGAAAGCTAGGCGCATCTGCGCCGATAGGCTACGGATCGCCGCACGGCGAGACCGCTGGAGCGCCGCAGAGCGAGAGGCGCGGCGCGCCGCACAACAACAGTGGATCCTGATAACCCACAAGTATAGGGGATCGCAACAGCTTTCGAGGGTAGAGTATTCAACCCAAATTTATTGATTTGACACAAGGGGAGCCAAAGAATATTCTCAAGTATTAGCAGCTGAGTTGTCAATTCAACCACACCTGGAAACTTAGTATCTGCAGCAAAGTGTTTAGTAGCAAAGTAATATGATAGTGGTGGTAACGGTAACAAAAGAGTAATGAAAGCAAAAGTAATATTTTTGGTATTTTGTAGTGATTGTAACAATAGCAACGGAAAAGTAAATAAGCGTTAACCAGTATATGGAAAGCTCATAGGCATTGGACCGGTGATGGATAATTATGCCGGATGCGGTTCATCATGTAACAGTCATAACATAGGGTGACACAAAACTAGCTCCAATTCATCAATGTAATGTAGGCATGTATTCCAAATATAGTCATACGTGCTTATGGAAAAGAACTTGCATGACATATTTTGTCCTACCCTCCCGTGGCAGCGGGGTCCTAATGGAAACTAAGGGATATTAAGGCCTCCTTTTAATAGAGAACCGGAACAAAGGATTAGCACATAGTGAATACATGAACTCCTCAAACTATGCTCATCACCGGGAGTGGTCCCGATTATTGTCACTTCGGGTTGCCGGATCATAACACATAGTAGGTGACTATAGACTTGCAAGATAGGATCAAGAACACACATATATTCATGAAAACATAATAGGTTCAGATCTGAAATCATGGCACTCGGGCCCTAGTGACAAGCATTAAGCATAGCAAAGTCATAGCAACATCAATCTCAGAACATAGTGGATACTAGGGATCAAACCCTAACAAAACTAACTCGATTACATGATAGATCTCATCCAACCCATCACCGTCCAGCAAGCCTACGATGGAATTACACACGCACGCTGGTGAGCATCACGAAATTGGTGATGGAGGATGGTTGATGATGACGATGGCGATGAATCCCCCTCTCCGGAGCCCTGAACGGACTCCAGATCAGCCCTCCCGAGAGGTTTTAGGGCTTGGCGGCGGCTCGGTATCGTAAAACGCGATGATTTCTTCTCCTTTATTTTTCTCTCCCCGAAAGCAAATATATAGAGCTGGAGTTGGCGTCGGAGGAGCTCCAGGGGGCCCACGAGGTAGGGGGCGCGCCCTAGGGGGGGGCGCCCCCCACCCTCATGGATAGGGTGTGGGCCCCCTGGTCTTCATCTTTGGCAAGGATTTTTTTATTATTTTCAACTTGACGTTCTGTGGAGTTTCAGGTCATTCCGAGAACTTTTGTTTTCTGCACATAAAACAACATCATGGCAATTCTGCTGAAAACAGCGTCAGTCCAGGTTAGTTCCATTCAAATCATGCAAGTTAGAGTCCAAAACAAGGGTAAAAGTGTTTGGAAAAGTAGATACGACGAAGACGTATCAACTCCCCCAAGCTTAAACCCTTGCTTGTCCTCAAGCAATTTAGTTCATAAATTGAAAGTGATAAAGAAGAAATTTTACAAACTCTATTTGCTCTTGTTGTTGTAAATATATCAAGCCAGCATTCAATTTTTCAACAAAGATCATAACTAACCACATTTGCAATAATTCTCAGGTCTCATGATTACTCATATCAATAGCTTAATCAACTAGCGAGCCATAATAATAAATCTCGGATGACAACACTTTCTCAAAACAATCATAATATGATATAACAAGATGGTATCTCGCTAGCCCTTTCTGAGACCGCAAAACATAAATGCAGAGCACCTTTAAATATCAAGGACTGACTAGACATTGTAATTCATGGTAAAAGAGATCCAATCATAGTCATACCCAATATAAATTAACAGTAATGAATGCAAATGACAGTTGTGCTCTCCAGGTAGTGCTTTTTAATAAGAGGGTGATGACTCAACATAAAAGTAAATAGATAGACCCTTCGCAGAGGGAAGCAGGGATTTGTAGAGGTGCCAGAGCTCGGTTTTGAAATAGAGATAAATAATATTTTGAGCGGTATACTTTCATTGTCAACATAACAACTAAGAGATGGCGATATCTTCCATGCCACACACATTATAGGCGGTTCCCAAACAAAATGATAAAGTTTATACTCCCCCTCCACCAACAAGCATCAATCCATGGCTTGCTCGAAACAACGAGTGCCTCCAACTAACATCAGGTCCCAGCGGGAGTTTTGTTTGCAATTAATTTTGATTTTGTTTGCATAAAGGATGGGACTGGGCATCCCGGTGACCAGCCATTTTCTCGTGAGTGAGGAGCGGAGTTCACTCCTCTTGAGAATAACCCGCCTAACATGGAAGATAAGGGCAACCCTAGTTGATACATGAGCTATTCGAGCATACAAAACATAATGTTTATTTGAAGGTTTAGAGTTTGGCACATACAAATTTACTCGGAACGGCAGGTAAATACCGTATATAGGAAGGTATAGTGGACTCATATGGAATAACTTTGGGGTTTAAGGGATTGGATGCACAAGCAGTATTCCCGCTTAGTACAAGTGAAGGCTAGCCAAAGACTGGGAAGCAACCAACTAGAGAGTGACAACATCCATGAACATGCATTAAAATTAATAAACATTGGATGCAAGCATGAGTAGGATATAATCCACCATGAATATAAATATCGTGAAGGCTATGTTGATTTGTTTCAAATACATGCGTGAACATGTGCCAAGTCGAGTCACTTAAATCATTCAAAGGAGGATTGTCGGTGTACTAAAGTAGGGGTACCTTAGTACCCCGAACTTGTGCACGGGCAGTAGTAGCGTCCCGCGGAAAGGCCTGCCAGGGGAGCGACAAGAGTCTCCACGGCCCTTTCTGGGCCGGACGAAGGCCAAGTGATCGAGCCGAGAAGACCAAGCCCCGGCAAGAGGAGCTTGCCGGGTCAAGAAGGCGAGGTCCGGCAAGAGGAGCTTGCCGGGCCAAGGCGACAAGGCCCCGGCAAGAGGAAATTGCCGGGACGACTAAGCCAAAGCACCAAGGCCCCGGCGGGAGGAGCTCGCCGGGATGGCCAAACCAAGGCACCCCAAGAGAAGCCCGCCGCGGCGCGCCGCGCGCCCCGGCAAGGCCTGGCGAGCGGCAAGCTCTCAGGTGCGGCAAGACGACCACCGCGGCAAGCCACTTGCCGCGGCGAACCACCACCTCAGGCGTGCGCTCCAGCTCACCTGTCCACGCGTCACTCTGGAGCTTCCCCAGAGACACGTGGCGGGGCGCCGCGCAGCCTGGGGCGCGCGCGTGGCATGCGACGTTGGCGGAGTCGCCCCCGTGGCAAGCAGAGGCGCCCCTAACGGTCCGCCTCGGCACTGTTCAGGCGATCCAGACGGGCATTTAATGCCTTTGTCCCCCGCCGTCAGAGTTAGGTGCGATAGCACTGTGCGGCCACTGTTCGCACAGTTCCTTGCCATTTCTACCCTCACCTGCGTCGCTGCCTGTGGAAAACCCCTTAGCATATAAAAGGAGGCCCATGCGCACGTAGGGAGGGCCAGAGAGAGAGAGGACCGAAGGATAGGAGGAGTACATCCAGTAGACCCTCATCTACGTCGAGCTCCAACTTACTGTAGCTTCTTGCGCTCCAGAGCAAGAACTCCAATCAACCAGACATGCAGCAGTAGGGTTTTACGCATCCGTGCGGCCCGAAGCTGGGTAAAATCGTTGTGTGTGTTTGTCGCCTCGATCTGCTCTTTGTGCAACCTCCGCCCCCCGCCGAATCGACAACGGGCTCCGTCCCCATAGGTGCTCGTGGAGGCCGATATCCCCCGACATCTTTGGCGCGCCAGGTAGGGGGTGCGTCGAGGTTGTGTGAACCAGGTCCGGCGTCCGCGCGAGCCAGACTCTCATTGTTTGCGCCGGCATGGCGCCGAAGAAGAAAGCTCCGGAGGCGTCCGGTCCGTCAGTGCCGAACCCACCGCCCATGGAGCAGACGGGTGGTGGAGAGGACGCCGGCGGAGGAACAGGCGCCGTCGAACCAGTTCTTGGTCCCGCGATGTCCGAGCTCGCCTCGCGCCCCTCTCAGGAGGCGCGAAACCAGCAGTGTCATGGTACCCATGGTACCATACGCTCGCTGGACCCAGACCGTGCTGGTGGGTCCCAAGGCGCTCAGGACCAGCATGCGACCCAGCGTGCCGGAACGAGCGTCGCGCGGCTGCCTGGACCGGGTGCTGCTCCTTCTAACATAGTTAGGAGTTCGAGCACATCCCGCTCCTCGCGCCGTACGCCGCCTCTGCCCGCCACCCCAGCGGAAGCTCTCGCGCAAGCTCAGCTGCTCCTAGACTACCCTCCAACGGCGGACAAGCTCAACGACTGGAGGGCAACCATCCAGAGCCTCATCGGTTTCGCCAACGGCGACACTCCGCGGCAGCACAGCGCGTCGCAGCCGCGGCCAGTCACCCAGGCGAGAACCGATGGCGCCAAGAATGGCGGGGGTGCGACCACCGTGCACTCCCCGCCCCAGAAGCCGCGGTCGCCGACTCGCCGGGCCCACCTCGACAACGACTCCACCGCGTCGTCGAACCCGCGAACTCGCCGCGACCAACGCCAAGTCCTTCACGAACGAAGGGAAGAAGACGCTCGAACCCGCATCGAGCGCAGGAGAGAGGCGCGGCGTCAATCAGACCAGCGCGTTGAGCCCTCTGGAAACATGCCCGCACCGGGGGAACCAGGCGAACTGCCATATTCGGTAGGCTGCCCCGCGTTCACCCGCGAGCTGCGGCAAGTCCAGTGGCCCAGCACAAAGAACTTCAAGCCCGACGTGCCCGATAAGTACGACGGCAAGTCGCATCCGTCTGAGTTCCTCAGCATCTACACCATTGCGGTGCAGGCTGCCGGGGGACGGGACGATAAGATCCTTGCCAACTACTTCCCACTGGTACTCAAGCCCAACATCAGATCCTGGCTCATGCACTTGCCGGACAGCACCATCTCCTCCTGGCCAGATCTATGCCATCAGTTCGTTGGCGCCTTCACAGGCGGCCACAAACCCCATGGCCAGGCAAGCGATCTTCATCTGCTTGTTCAGAAGGAGGGGGAGCCTTTGCGCAAGTTCATCCAGAGGTTCAGCCGTGTGCACTACAACATCCCAGACGTCCACCCCGCCGCGGTGATCAGCGCGTTCCACCAGAACGTGCGTAACCGCAGGATGAGGGAGGAGATGGCGATGTGCAAAATCAAGGAGGTCAGCGAGCTTTACGCCCTGGCCGACAAGTGTGCACGCGCTGAGGAGGGGAGGAAGCTCCCCGGAGAAAGTGTTGGAGAAGGAGAATCCGACAGCGAAGGTACCGCCCCGGCAAGGAGAGGCCGGCGGCGGAACGGCAAAAAGAAGAAAAACCCAGAGGTACTGGTTGTCGAGAAGTCCGGCAGCGAGGGCTCCGCCAAGAAAGCCCAGGCGGGAGGCCCCGGCAAGGAGGTTGCCGGGTGCGCCAACTGTCGGGCAGTGGCTGCTGCCGATAAGCGGGACGGTACCGACAAGAAGTACTGCAAGATCCACCGCACCAGGGGCCACGACCTCCAGAGTTGCAAGCAAGTCGTGCGACTCGTCGACCTGCAGAAGGCCGAGTACGCACGACGCGACAAGGAGAGAGCCCAGGCAGGCGGCGGGGGATCCGGCACGAAGCGTCCTGGCCCGGGGGAGCACCGCGGCAAGGACAAGTAGCGGCAAGCAGACAGACCTCCCCGGGGACGCGACAAGAGCGAAGACGATGACGACGACGAAGACATGGAAGACCCCGAGACCAGCGAGCAGGAGTTTCAGAAAGCCACTGAGGTCTTGTGTGTGGACGGTGGTGCCTCCCTGCACGCTTCCCACCACCAGCTTAAACGGTGGGTGCGGGAGGTCAATGCAGCGGAGCCACCCGTCGAGTCACGCAGACCCCTGAGATGGTCCAGCACGCCTATCATCTTCGACATTGAGGACCACCCTGATCGCACAACCGCGGTCGGGTGCTTGCCGATGTTGGTTTCCCCAACGATCCGCAACCTCAAGGTCACTAAGATGCTAGTAGACGGCGGGGCCGGCTTGAATCTGATCTCCTCTGCTGTTCTCCTGAGACTCCAAGTTCCCGACAGCGAGCTCGAAGAAACCGGCACATTCCAAGGAATCAACCCGGGAAGGAGCAAGCCGAAGGGAAAGATCACGCTGCCGGTAACATTTGGCAGCGAGCTGAATTTCAGGACTGAGAGGGTCACCTTTGACGTCGCCGACTTTCCGTTGCCTTACAACGGGATCCTCGGCCGACCAGCGCTCGCCAAGTTCATGGTGGCCTCTCACTACGCGTATAACATGCTCAAGATGCCTGGCCCAATAAGCGTCATTTCTGTCCCCGGCGACAAGAAGGATGCCCTTATCTGCGCCGACCAAATATACCGGGACGTAACCGCAGCGACGGCCCGCGGCCCACTCGCCGCTAGAGCTTCCGGGGGAAAGAAGAAGCCCGGCAAATGCTCTGGCGCCCACTCCGGCAAGCGCGCCTCTTTGGAGTGCTGCGCTGCCGTCGAGGACGTGCCATCGAGCCCCGCCGGCAAGAAGGCCAAGCCCGGCAAATGCTCTGGCGCCCACTCCGGCAAGCGCACCTCTTCGGAGTGCTGCGCTGCCGTCGAGGACGTGCCATCGAGCCCCGCCGACAAGAAGACCAAGCCCGGCAAATACTCTGGCGCCCACTCCGGCAAGCGCGCCTCTTCGGAGTGCTGCGCTGCCGTCGAGGACGTGCCATCGAGCCCTGCCGGCAAGAAGGCCAAGCCCGGCGAATGCTCTGGTGCCCACTCCGGCGAGCGCGCCTCTTCGGAGCGCTGCGCTGCCGTTGAGGACGCACCATCGAGCCCCGCCGGTAAACACAAGGAGATGACGGCTGCTCCACCGGCGACCAAGAAGGTGCCCGCCAAGGAGGACGGCACTGGTGGTACCCTCATCATTAGCGCCACTCTCGACCCCAAATAGGAAGGCGCGCTCGTTGCTTTCCTGCGGGCGAATGTCGATGTGTTTGCCTGGCAACCATCTGACATCCCCGGCGTTCCCAGGGAAGTGATTGAGAACCACCTTGCCGTCTGTCCTCATGCGCGGCCCGTCAAGCAAAAGGTCAGGAAACAAGCGGTGGAGCGCCAAGAGTTTATCGCGGAGGAAATCAGGAAGTTGGAAGCGGCAGGCCTCGTCAGAGGCGTGCTCCATCCGACGTGGTTGGCCAATCCTGTTGTCGCGCGCAAGGCAAACGGGAAGTGGAGGCTTTGCATCGATTTCACCGATGTCAACAGAGCTTGCCCTAAAGATCCATTTCCCTTGCCGCGCATCGACCAGATTGTTGACTCCACGGCCGGATGCGACCTGCTTTCATTCCTTGACGCCTACTCCGGGTACCACCAGGTCTTCATGGCTGAAGAAGACGAAGAGAAGACTGCGTTCATCACTCCATGCGGCACGTACTGTTTTGTGCGGATGCCTTTTGGACTGAAGAACGCAGGCTCGACGTTTGCGAGGGTTGTCCACACTGCTTTCGAGCCACAGATCCACAGAAATGTGGAGGCCTACATGGGCGACATTGTGGTCAAGAGCAGAGACAAGGCAACCTTGGTTCAAGACTTGGAAGAGACCTTTGCGAACTTGCGCAAGATCAGCCTCAAGCTCAACCCCGAGAAGTGCGTGTTCGGAGTTCCCTCCGGCAAGCTTCTCGGGTTCTTCGTGTCTCAGCGTGGGATCGAAGCCAACCCTGACAAGATCAAGGCCATCGAGCAGATTGAAGCACCAACGCGTGTCAAGGACGTGCGAAGACTTGCCGCCTGCGTGGCGGCTCTCAGCAGGTTTATTTCAAGGTCTGTGGAACGCGCCCTGCCGTTTTTCAAAATCTTGAAAAAGGCAGGTCCAGTAAAATGGACTCCGGAAGCGGAGGCTGCGCTGCAAGACTTGAAGAAATACCTGTCCTCCGCTCCTATACTTGTTGCGCCTAGACCGCAAGAGAAGTTGCTGCTCTACCTAGCGGCAACCAATCAAGTGGCTAGTGCTGCGTTAGTTGCGGAGAGGGAAGCTGATGACGAGCCAGCAACCACGGCAAGCACGTCCGACGGCAAGCAGGGGGCTTCCCCGACAAGCTCTGGCCCCGGCAAAGGCGGATCCGCGCAAGCGCAAGGGGAAGTGCAGAGGAAGAGGATGGTGCAGCGCCCAGTTTACTTCGTCAGTTCCCTCCTACAGGGGGCTAGGTCGAGGTACTCTGGTGTGCAGAAATTGCTCTTCGGCCTCCTCATGGCCTCGAGGAAGCTGCGCCATTACTTCCAAGCACACGAGATCACAGTGGTCACTCGCTTTCCGCTTAAGAGGATACTGCAGAATCCCGAAGCAACGGGCAGGATTGTCGAGTGGGCACTAGAACTGTCAAGATTTGGCCTCAAGTTCGAGAGCACATCGACCATCCAGAGCAGAGCATTGGCAGAGTTCATAGCAGAGTGGACGCCGACACCGGACGAAGAAATTCCAGAGACGAGCATCCCCGGAAAGGAAGCAACCAAAGAGTGGCTGATGTACTTTGATGGTGCCTTTTCGCTGGAAGGCGCCGGTGCCGGCGTGCTGCTCATCGCGCCCACCAGAGAGCACCTCAAGTACATCGTCCAGATGCACTTTCCCAAGGAGCAAGCAACCAACAATACGGCAGAGTATGAAGGTTTGCTCGCCGGTCTCAGGATCGCGGCGGAACTTGGGATCAAGAAGCTCATTGTCAGGGGTGACTCGCAGCTCGTCGTCCGCCAAGTGAACAAGGATTACCAGTGCCCATTGATGGAGGCTTACGTTGATGAAGTGAGGAAGCTGGAAGAGCGCTTTGACGGCCTGCAAATGGAATACGTTCCAAGAGCAGAGAACGACATCGCCGACGGCCTGTCAAAATGCGCCGCACTAAAGCTACCTGTGGAACCAGGGCTCAAGCTGACTCAGCCATCCGTGACACCATTGACTGGGCCAAGCAAGAAGAGAAAATCGGTCTCCGGTGACTATCTCCCAGCAGAGCTTCCCGAAGCCGCCGCCAAGAGAGTCCCCAAGATCGACGCCAAGAGTGCTGAGGAGCTGCCCGCTCCGGCAAGCCCCAGGGTTTGTCCCGACGAAGCAGGCGCTCCCGGCAAGCCATGCCCCGGCAAGCTTGCCGGGGAACGTCAAGCTCCGGCTGAGCCCCAAGTCCTCGCCGTGGAAGCTGATGTTCCCGCAGCCACCGACATGCCTTTAGTCCTTGTCGTCGAGCCACAGGCTCCGACGTGGGCACAGCAGATCGTCCGTTTCCTCCAGACAGGAGAACTTCCCGAAGAACAAGAAGAAGCGGAAAGAGTAGCCCGGCAGTCCAGTATGTACCAGTTCGTCGACGGCGCACTGTACAGAAGAGGACGCAATGCGGTGAAATTGAAGTGCATTCACCGGGAAGACGGACAGGAGCTGTTGGCGGAGATACACGGAGGCATATGTGGACACCACATTGGCGCTAGAGCACTTGCCGGCAAAGCGTTCCGGCAAGGTTTCTTCTGGCCCATAGCCCTCCAGGATGCAACTGCACAAGTAACCAAGTGTGAACCTTGCCAGTTCCATTCCAAGAAGATACACCAGCCAGCTCAAGCTCTCCAGATGATCCCTTTGTCCTGGCCCTTCTCGGTCTGGGGGCTCGATATCCTCGGCCCCTTCCCCCGATCCGTCGGGGGCTTTGAGTACTTGTTCGTTGCCATCGACAAGTTCACAAAGTGGCCAGAAGTGGAACCGGTGAGGAAGGTGACTGCCCAGTCCGCGATCAAATTCTTCAGGTCGATTGTTTGCCGCTTCGGGATCCCCAACAGGATCATCACCGACAACGGTACGCAGTTCACAAGCCACGCATTCATGCAGTACACCCAAAACCTCGACACCAAGGTCTGCTTCGCTTCTGTTGCTCATCCCCGGAGCAACGGTCAAGCGAAAAGGGCCAACGCCGAGGTGCTGCGCGGGCTCAAGACCAGAAGTTTTGACAAGCTGCTCAAGCGCGGACGAAACTGGATCGAGGAGCTGCCGGCGGTTCTTTGGTCGGTCAGAACGACGCCAAATCGAGCCACCGGCCAGACACCATTTGCTCTAGTCTATGGAGCAGAAGCAGTTACCCCCACGGAACTCGTATACGGGTCACCTCGAGTGCTCGCTTATGATGAGCTTGAGCAAGAGTGGTCGCGTGAAGATGACGCACTGCTCCTTGAGGAGGATCGTCTCCAGGCTGCTGTGCGACCCGCTCGCTATCAGCAAGCTCTGCGTCGCTATCATAGCCGCAAAGTTAAAGCCAGGAGCCTCGAGGAAGGCGACCTTGTTCTTCGGTGCGTTCATTCGGCCAAGATACACAACAAGTTGACGCCGAAGTGGGAAGGCCCTTACCGGGTGAAACGAGTCACGAGGCCCGGCGCCGTCCGCCTCGAGACCGAAGATGGTACTCCGGTGAGCAATTCCTGGAACATTGAGCATCTTCGCAAGTTTTACCCGTAAGGCGCGGTTGCCAGACCCCGTCCGGCAACCAACTCTTTGTACAAAAGTCTTGCCGCAGTTGCATGTAATCCTTTGTACAAAGCCAGGCGCAAACCCTGGCCGCAATGAAGCGCTGGCGCCCCCAAGTTTTAGCATGCATGCTGAGTCGAGTCTCGTCCTTGGTTAGGGTTGATAGTGCCTAACAGTCGCTAACCCCTAGCTTAGAGGTCGAGTCCGCGTCTTTTTCCCGTCCTTTCCCTTTGGCTCGCGGGAGTCGCATACCCTTGCCGAGCCGCTCAAGGACGAAGAAGGGGAGAAGGGCGAGCCAGCACCCGCGCCCCGGCAAGCCAGAGTTGCCGGGGGCTGCAACCTCAGATAAGTCTTTACATCCCTTATCATGCATTCTCTCGTGAGCTACGGAATGCGAAAACCTTGCTTCCTCCTAAAAGCTGTCGCGCTCTCTTAAGCGACAAACCCCGGAGCGCGTTCCCGGGGCCCGCTTCTGATAGTAGCCGCGGCGGCAAGAGGAGGAAGCAAGGGGCCAGAACCCGCCTTCTCCCTGCCTCTGCCAAGAGCGTGAGGAGGGCGAAGGGGCGCGGGGAGACGGCAGGTTCCGTTGCCGGGCGGGAAGTGTCTATCTTAACGATGCAAAGGGTTCGCTCCTTGCCGCGGGATGTACCCGCGAGACAAATGGTCCGGCAAACACTCCCTTTTCATTAAAAACGTTCCACTCAGGTACAGCTCAGAGAGAATGAAAAACATGAAAGATGGGATTACAAGATTTAAACACAACTAAGGCCCAAGGGCTTACAAGATAAAAAGAGATAAGGTGCCCGTAATCCCTTTCTTGTCTCTCTCCTCAGGAGGTAGGGCAAGGAGGCGAGAAGGGAAAAAGGGGCGCCTAGACGAGCTACGGGTGGCAGAAGACGCCAAGAGAGCATCCGGGGCTCCGGAGGCCGGATGGAGATGGCGACGCCGAAGGCGGAGCTCGAGAAGGAGGCTGCAGGACGTCAACATGCTGTCGAGGGCATCTAGCCCTCGTACTCCAAGTTGACAGCCTTGCCGCCAGCCTCTTCCGCAGCCTCGCCACTCCGGCCGCCCGAGAAGACGAAGCCTCGGCAAGAGGAGCTTGCCGGGCCGGTGAGAAGACCCCGGTGGTCGTCGCCGCGAGCAGGGGTGGTGACGGCGTCTGGGGCGAAGTTGGAAGACGAGGCAGCGGCCTTGCCGCCCGCCCTCTTCCTCTTCCGCATCCTCCCTACGCCAGCCGCCCAAGGAGACGACCCCGGGGAGTTCACGGCGCCAGCGACGCGGACGATGGGGGCCGCCGGTGCCACGCAGAGCTGCGACCGGCACCTAGTCGGACCCGTCATCCCGGCGGCCGCTCCCCTCGTCGTCGCTATCTCTCCCCTCCTCGTCACTCTCGCTCGAGGAGGAGCCTTCGCTGTCGGAGGAGCTATCCACGCAGCACCGGTCCCGGGTGCCGAGGTCCCCGAAGGCCTTGACGGAGAGGAGATCACCCTCCATCAGCTTAAAATGGAGGGTGAACCCCTCCATCAAGCTGTGGATCCGGGCGAACGACTTCCACCCTCGGCCAAGACACATCACGCCGGGGGCTCGGGATTCGACATGGACTCGCATACCACTAATCCCGCAGCCCCTCATGCGCAGCCTCAGCGTCTCGTGTTGCTCCGCTTCCAGGACGTCTGCGAAGGGAGCCTGGAGGCGGAGGCGACGGCGAGGCGCCCGGTGCAGCCTGATGATGAACTCGCAGGGGTCGTCCCCGAGATGAACCGCCGGGGGAAACGGAGCCGCCGGCGGAGGCGAGGCCGGCGCGCCGCCCCGCCCGCCTCGAGCGCCTCGGCCTCGTCCACGACCTCGCCCCCTCCCCCTTCCCCTTACGGTTGGCCCCGCCGCCGCGGGTGCAAGGGGAGGAGGGGCGCGCTGCCTGGCGGCAACCCTTGCTGCCACCGAAGAAGGACCAGGGTTCCCTTTCTCCATGACGGTTGGGGAGAGGGGACCAGGGATCTAAGAGAAGAAAGAAGGAAGGAGTGCGGACCCTCATCATCCCCTTCCGCTCCTTATAAAGGGGCGGAGTGGGGGCTCGGCCGCCCTGCCCAACCAATCAAAGCAGAGGAAGGGCAGGCGACGGGGCCGACCCTCTACTTCGACCCGCTTCGGCCCGGCTTCCTGCCTCCACCACCGCGACCCCAAGCGCATGGAGGACGCGTGGCGGGCGAGCAGGGCCGAGGCGACAGATGAGGCGACCTCTCCCCCCCACTCGAAAGTGGGGGCGGACGTTTCGCCTTTCCAAATAAAGGAGTCGTGCCCGACGTGACGCATGCCTGTGGGCCTCAAGCCCCGCGCACGCCACCCACGTCACGCACGTCTCGCACGCCCCGCCCCCCACGACGCCGCGATAAGCGCGCGCCACTTGGGGAGGGCGCGACGGGCACGGAGTTAAGGAGCAGCGCAACCCAGGCCACGCGTGCCCGTGCACTGTTAGGGCCTGGCCCAACAATGCTCGGCACCGTGTATGGCCCAGACCCGGGGGCTCCTGTCGGTGTACTAAAGTAGGGGTACCTTAGTACCCCGAACTTGTGCACGGGCAGTAGTAGCGTCCCGCGGCAAGGCCTGCCAGGGGAGCGACAAGAGTCTCCACGGCCCTTTCTGGGCCGGACGAAGGCCAAGTGATCGAGCCGAGAAGACCAAGCCCCGGCAAGAGGAGCTTGCCGGGTCAAGAAGGCGAGGTCCGGCAAGAGGAGCTTGCCGGGCCAAGGCGACAAGGCCCCGGCAAGAGGAGCTTGCCGGGACGACTAAGCCGAAGCACCAATGCCCCGGCGGGAGGAGCTCGCCGGGACGGCCAAACCAAGGCACCCCAAGAGAAGCCCGCCGCGGCGGGCCGCGCGCCCCGGCAAGGCCTGGCGAGCAGCAAGCTCTCAGGTGCGGCAAGACGACCATCACGGCAAGCCACTTGCCGCGGCGAACCACCACCTCAGGCGTGCGCTCCAGCTCACCTGTCCACGCGTCACTCTGGAGCTTCCCCAGAGACACGTGGCGGGGCGCCGCGCAGCCTGGGGCGCGCGCGTGGCATGCGACGTTGGCGGAGTCGCCCCCATGGCAAGCAGAGGCGCCCCTAACGGTCCGCCTCGGCACTGTTCAGGCGATCCAGACGGGCATTTAATGCCTTTGTCCCCCGCCGTCAGAGTTAGGTGCGATAGCACTGTGCGACCACTGTTCGCACAGTTCCTTGCCATTTCTACCCTCACCTGCGTCGCTGCCTGTGGAAAACCCCTTAGCATATAAAAGGAGGCCCATGCGCATGTAGGGAGGGCCAGAGAGAGAGAGGACCGAAGGAGAGGAGGAGGACATCCAGTAGACCCTCGTCTACGTCCAGCTCCAACTTACTATAGCTTCTTGCACTCCAGAGCAAGAACTCCAATCAACCAGACATGCAGCAGTAGGGTTTTACGCATCCGTGCGGCCCAAAGCTGGGTAAAATCGTTGTGTGTGTGTGTCGCCTCGATCTGCTCTTTGTGCAACCTCCGCCCCCCGCCGAACCGACAAGGGGCTCCGTCCCCATAGGTGCTCGTGGAGGCCGATATCCCCCGACAAGGATACCACCCCACTATACCACATCATAACCATTTTAATAGCATGTTGGCACGCAAGGTAAACCATTATAACTCATAGCTAATAAAGCATGGCATAAGCAACTATGATCTCTAATTGTCATTGCAAACATGTTTATTCATAATAAGCTGAATCAAGAATGATGAACTCATCATATTTACAAAAACAAAAGAGGTCAAGTTCATACCAACTTTTCTCATCTCAGTCAGTCCATCATATATCATCATAATTGCCTTTCACTTGCACGACCGAATGATGTGAATAATAATAAGAGTGCACGTGAATCGGACTAAGTTGGAATCTGCGAGCATTCAATAAACAGGAGAAGACAAAGCAATATGGGCTCTCGGTTAAATCAACAGTAATGCATATAAGAGTCACTTTAACAATTTAATCATGGTCTTCTCCTATCGACCCCCAAAGAAAAGAAAAGAAATAAAACTATTTACACGAGAAAGCTCCCAACAAGCAAAAGAAAACGGGAAATATTTTCTGGGTTTTCTTTTTAATTATTATTACTACATCAAGAAAGGTAAACTACTACTAATTTTTTTGGTTTTTCTTAAAGTTTATCAAACACACAAGAAGAAAGCAGGAAAAACAAAATAAACTAGCATGGATATTACAGTGAAAGAGTATGAGCACCGACATCTAGCAATGAGTGTGTGAACATAAATGTAATGTCGGTGAGAAATACGTACTCCCCCAAGCTTAGGCTTTTGGCCTAAGTTGGTTTATCGCCAGGGATAGCCTGGCAGATACCCGTAGGTGTAGCTGGGGTCGTACTGTGATGAAGAATAGCTAGGGTCGTACTGTGATGAAGAAGATTCTGACTATCCATTGGCTAACAGCCATCTCCGGATCCAAGAATAAACAGACTATCGTGGAGGCTCATCTTGTGGTTCCGGTTCCGGGGCTGGTGCAGGATTCCGGTAGGCTTGGACGGCAGCCCACGTAACGGGATAAGGTCCTTCAAAATTAAACAAGGAAGGAGCAGGCAAGGTAATAGTTTCAGGATGATGTTTATGAAAGAATAGTTTATATTTGAGCTCTCCTTCCCTGCCCTTAACAATAAAATCATGTGCTAGCATACTCTTATAATCTAAATAAGCACTAGGCAGCAATTTTTCTTCTTTCTCATGAAGCCTAATAGGTATGTTAAAATGTGCAGCGAGGCGTGAAGCATAAATGCCTCCAAAGATGGGACCCTTAGTACGGTTCATAGTTAACCGTCTAGCAATAATTCCGCCCATACTAACTGTGTTATCGCGGTATAAACCATGGAACAAAATAATAATATCAGGAACACTAAGGTTTCCACAGCTTCCACGACCAATCAAGCAACGACTAGCAAATATGGCAAAATAGCGTAAAACAGGAAAATGTATGCTAGTGATTCTTGCATCGGAAACCTTCCTGGTTTCTCCCACAATGATGGTGTTAATAAATGCTTCCACATCTTTACGGTGTGGTTCCTCTAAAGTGCCCTTAGGAGGTATGTTGCAAACCTTGCAAAATTCAGCTAATGGCATCTTTTTAACAACGTCATATAAATGAAACTCTACTGACGGAGGTGATTCCTTAGGGAAAAAGTAGAAGTTTTGCACAAAAGTATTTGTGAGTAAGAGATACTAATGATGTTGGTCGAGGAGGAAGTCGGTGAGGCCGGCATTCTCAATCAATGAATAGAAATCCTCATAAATCCCAGCTTGTCTCAAGAAGTCATCGGAAGGCCATTCACACGACCGGACCTCCGCGGTACGAGGCAAATTATATATGGGCCTCTGTGCTTCTTCATTTTGTTTTTCCTTTGAGCTTCGGCTAGATGAGCCCCTCAAAAGTCTCTTCATTATTTTCTAAAATATTCTGAAATTTTTAGTAACTTCAAACAAAAGTGACAAAGCTCAACAAAATTGATAGCAACTACTCCTACAAGTGCCTAGAGCCTATATCAAGCATTAGAACTACTTGGAACCATATAAATTTGACATGCAAGCTCAAGAACATGGTCACCTATGCAGCACAAATTTGCAAAGAATAAAGCACTAGAACAAAAACTAATTGGACCAATGGAGGAGTCACATACCAAGGAACAATCTCCCCAGGAAGTTTTGCGAGAGGTGCTTTGAGCAAGGAGATCAAAAATCACAGCAAAGTGAGCTAGAACTCATGCTTGGGGGAGGAAGAAGAAGAGGATGGGTGCAGGAATAAGTGGAGGAGGGCCACCGTGGGCCCACGAGGCAGGGGGCGCGCCCTCCACCCTCGTGGCCAGGTGGCAGCCCCCCCCCCCCCCCCCCCGCGGTGATTTCAGTACCATAAATCCTCAAATTTTCCCGAAAAAATCATATTAAATTGGCATGGCATTTGGAGGACTTTTATTTTCGGGGTATTTTTATATTGCACGGATAAATCAGGAAATAGACAGAAAAATACTATTTTTACTTTATTTCAACTAAATAACAGAAAGTATAAAGAGGGTACAGAAGGTTGTGCCTTCTAGTTTCATCCATCTCATGCTCATCAAAAGGAATCCACTAACAAGGTTGATCAGGTCTTGTTAACAAACTCATTCCAATTGACATGGAACCGGAGAAATTTCGAATAACATTATGTTACCTCAACGGGGATATGCACATCCCTTATAATAAGAATATCATATTTCTTCTTGACAGTAGGAAGATGAAATTCAAAACCTCCAAATATAATTGATGGTTTTCTTCCAATAGAGTTGATACTATGAACTTGAGGTTGTTTCCTCGGAAAGTGTACCGTATGCTTGTTACCATTAACATGAAAAGTGACATTACCTTTGTTGCAATAAATAACAGCCCTTGCAATATTAAGAAAAGGTCTTCCAAGAATAATAGACATACTATCATCCTCGGGAATATCAATAATAACAAAGTCTGTTGGATTAGTAACGTTTGCAACCACAACAGGCACATCCTCACAAATAGCGACAGGTATAGTAGTTGATTTATCAGCCATTTGCAAAGATATTTCAGTAGGTGTCAACTTATTCAAGTCAAGTCTACGATATAAAGAGAGAGGCATAACACTAACACCGACTCCAATATCACATAAAGCAGTTTAAACATAATTTCTTTTAATGGAGCATGGTACAGTAGGTACTCCTGGATCTCCAAGTTTCTTTGGTATTCCACCTTTAAAAGTGTAATTAGCAAGCATGGTGGAAATTTCAGCTTCCGGTATCTTTGTTTTATTTGTAACAATATCTTTCATATACTTAGCATAAGGATTCATTTTGAGCATATCAGTTAATCGCATAGGCAAAAAGATAGGTCTAATCATTTCAGCAAAGCGCTCAAAATGCTCATCATCCTTTTTCTTGGATGGTTTGGGAGGAAAAGGCATGGGTTTCTGAACCCATGGTTCTCTTTCTTTACCATGTTTCCTAGCAACAAAGTCTCTTTTATCATAACGTTGATTCTTTCATTGTGGGTTATCAAGATCAACAACAGGTTCAATTTCTACATCATTATCATTACTAGGTTGAGCATCATCATGAGCATCATCATTAACATTTTCACTAGGTTTATGTTCTAGATTGTGTTTCAGCATTATACATAGAGATATCATTTGGAATCTCAGGTGGTTCAGCAATAGGTTCACTAGAAGTTTGCAAAGTCCTATCATTTTTCTTTTTCTTCCTTTTAGAAGAACTAGGAACATCAATATTATTTCTCTGAAAATCTTGATCAATTCTCTTAGGGTGGCCTTCAGGATACAAAGGATCCTGAGTCATTCTACCAGTTCTAGTAGCCACTCTAACAGCATAACCATTTTTCTTACTATTCGTTTCATCGAGCAATTGTTTTTGATTAAGTACTTGTTCTACTTGAGTGTTAACCATAGAAGCATGTTTGCTAACAAGTTTTAGTTCACCTCTAATATTAGCCATATAATCACCCAAGTGTTTAATCATATTGGAATCGTATTTCAATTGTCTACCAAAATAAGCATTGAAATTTTCTTGTTTGACAATAAAGTTATCAAACTCATCAAAGCATTGTCTAGCAGACTTATAATGAGGAATATCACCTTCATCAAATCTATAGAGAGAATTTACCTTTACTACCTGTGTCGGATTATCAAGACCTGGAGGTTCTTCAATAGGTAATGGATCAAGATCATATGTTTCTTCAACAGGCGGTAAATTAAGACCATGTATTTCTTCAATAGGAGGTAAATTCTTAAATCTTTAGCTTTAATACCTTTTTCTTTCATAGATTTCTTTGCCTCTTGCATATCTTCAGGACTGAGAAATAGAACACCTCTCTTCTTCGGAGTTGGTTTTGGAATAGGATCATTAATTGGAGCGGGAGCTGGCTCAGGAGGTGCCCAATTATTTTCATTTGTCAACATATTATTCAATAAAATTTCAGCTTCATCCGGTGTTCTTTCCCTGAAAAGAGAACCAACACAACTATCCAGGTAATCTCTGGAAGCATCGGTTAATCCATTATAAAAGATATCAAGTATTTCATTTTTCTTAAGAGGATGATCAGGCAAAGCATTAAGTAACTTGAGAAGCCTCCCCCAAGCTTGTGGGAGACTCTCTTCTTTAATTTGCACAAAGTTGTATATTTCCTTTAAAGGAGCTTGTTTCTTATGAGCAGGGAAATATTTAGCAGAGAAGTAATAAATCATATCCTGGGGACTACACACATGTCGGGGGATATCGGCCTCCACGAGCACCTATGGGGACGGAGCCCCTTGTCGGTTCGGCGGGGGGGCGGAGGTTGCACAAAGAGCAGATCGAGCCGACACACACACACAACGATTTTACCCAGCTTCGGGCCGCATGGATGCGTAAAACCCTACTGCTGCTTGTCTGGTTGATTCGAGTTCTTGCTCTGGAGCGCAAGAAGCTACAGTAAGTTGGAGCTGGACGTAGACGAGGGTCTACCGGGTGTCCTCCCTTTGGTCCCCCCTCCCCATACGTGCGCATGGGCCTCCTTTTATATGCTAAGGGGTTTCCCACAGGTAGCGACGCAGGTGAGGGTAAAAATGGCAAGGAACTGTGCGAACAGTGGCCGTACAGTGCTATCGCACCTAACTCTGACGGCAGGGGACAAAGGCATTAAATGCCCGTCTGGATCGCCTGAACAGTGACGAGGCGGACCGTTAGGGGCGCCTCCGCTTGCCACGGGGGCGACTCTGCCATCGTCGCATGCCACGCGCGCGCCCCAGGCTGCGCGGCGCCCCGCCACGTGTCTCTGGGGAAGCTCCAGAGTGACGCGTGGGCAGGTGAGCTGGAGCGCACGCCTGAGGTGGTGGTTTGCCGCGGCGGTTGTCTTGCCGCACCTGAGAGCTTGCCGCTCGTCAGGCCTTGCCGGGGCGCGCGGCGCACCGTGGCGGGCTTCTCTTGGGGTGCCTTGGTTTGGCCGTCCCGGCGAGCTCCTCCCGCCGGGGCCTTGGTGCTTCGGCTTAGTCGTCCCGGGAAGCTCCTCTTGCTGGGGCCTTGTCGCCTTGGCCCGGCAAGCTCCTCTTGCCGGACCTCGCCTTCTTGGCCCGGCAAGCTTCTCTTGCCGGGGCTTGGTCTTCTCGGCTCGATCACTTGGCCTTCGTCCGGCCCAGAAAGGGCCGTGGAGACTCTTGTCGCTCCCCTGGCAGGCCTTGCCGCGGGACGCTACTACTGCCCGTGCACAAGTTCGAGGTACTAAGGTACCCCTACTTTAGTACACCGACAGGAGCCCCCGGGTCTGGGCCATACACGGTGCTGAGCATTGTTGGGCCAGGCCCTAACAGTGCACGGGCACGCGTGGCCTGGGTTGCGCTGCTCCTTAACTCCGTGCCCGTCGCGCCCTCCCCAAGTGGCGCGCGCTTATCGCGGCGTCGTGGGGGGCGAGGCGTGCGAGACGTGCGTGACGTGGGTGGCGTGCGCGGGGCTTGAGGCCCACAGGCATGCGTCACGTCGGGCACGACTCCTTTATTTGGAAAGGCGAAACGTCCGCCCCCACTTTCGAGTGGGGGGGAGAGGTCGCCTCATCTGTCGCCTCGGCCCTGCTCGCCCGCCACGCGTCCTCCATGCGCTTGGGGTCGCGGTGGTGGAGGCAGGAAGCCGGGCCGAAGCGGGTCGAAGTAGAGGGTCGGCCCCGTCGCCTGCCCTTCCTCTGCTTTGATTGGTTGGGCAGGGCGGCCGAGCCCCCACTCCGCCCCTTTATAAGGAGTGGAAGGGGATGATGAGGGTCCGCACTCCTTCCTTCTTTCTTCTCTTAGATCCCTGGTCCCCTCTCCCCAACCGTCATGGAGAAAGGGAACCCTGGTCCTTCTTCGGTGGCGGCAAGGGTTGCCGCCAGGCAGCGCGCCCCTCCTCCCCTTGCACCCGCGGCGGCGGGGCCAACCGTAAGGGGAAGGGGGAGGGTGCGAGGTCGTGGACGAGGCCGAGGCGCTCGAGGCGGGCGGGGCGGCGCGCCGGCCTCGCCTCCGCCGGCGGCTCCGTTTCCCCCGGCGGTTCATCTCGGGGACGACCCCTGCGAGTTCATCATCAGGCTGCACCGGGCGCCTCGCCGTCGCCTCCGCATCCAGGCTCCCTTCGCGGACGTCCTGGAAGCGGAGCAACACGAGACGCTGAGGCTGCTCATGAGGGGCTGCGGGATTAGTGGTATGCGAGTCCACGTCGAATCCCGAGCCCCCGGCGTGATGTGTCTTGGCCGAGGGTGGAAGTCGTTCGCCCGGATCCACAGCTTGATGGAGGGGTTCACCCTCCATTTTAAGCTGATGGAGGGTGATCTCCTCTCCGTCAAGGCCTTCGGGGAACTCGGCACCCGGGACCGGTGCTGCGTGGATAGCTCCTCCGACAGCGAAGGCTCCTCCTCGAGCGAGAGTGACGAGGAGGGGAGAGATAGCGACGACGAGGGGAGCGGCCGCCGGGATGACGGGTCCGACTAGGTGCCGGTCGCAGCTCTGCGTGGCACCGGCGGCCCCCATCGTCCGCGTCGCTGGCGCCGTGAACTCCCCGGGGTCGTCTCCTTGGGCGGCTGGCGTAGGGAGGATGCGGAAGAGGAAGAGGGCGGGCGGCAAGGCCGCTGCCTCGTCTTCCAACTTCGCCCCAGACGCCGTCACCACCCCTGCTCGCGGCGACGACCACCGGGGTCTTCTCACCGGCCCGGCAAGCTCCTCTTGCCGGGGCTTCGTCTTCTCGGGCGGCCGGAGTGGCGAGGCTGCGGAAGAGGCTGGCGGCAAGGCTGTCAACTTGGAGTACGAGGGCTAGATGCCCTCGACAGCGTGTTGACGTCCTGCAGCCTCCTTCTCGAGCTCCGCCTTCGGCGTCGCCATCTCCATCCGGCCTCCGGAGCCCCGGGGCGGAGCCCCGGATGCTCTCTTGGCGTCTTCTGCCACCCGTAGCTCGTCTAGGCGCCCCTTTTGCCCTTCTCGCCTCCTTGCCCTACCTCCTGAGGAGAGAGACAAGAAAGGGATTACGGGCACCTTATCTCTTTTTATCTTGTAAGCCCTCGGGCCTTAGTTGTGTTTAAATCTTGTAATCCCATCTTTCATGTTTTTCATTCTCTCTGAGCTGTACCTGAGTGGAACGTTTTTAATGAAAAGGGAGTGTTTGCCGGACCATTTGTCTCGCGGGTACATCCCGCGGCAAGGAGCGAACCCTTTGCATCATTAAGATAGACACTTCCCGCCCGGCAACGGACCCTGTCGTCTCCCCGCGCCCCTTCGCCCTCCTCACGCTCTTGGCGGAGGCAGGGAGAAGGCGGGTTCTGGCCCCTTGCTTCCTCCTCTTGCCGCCGCGGCTACTATCAGAAGCGGGCCCCGGGAACGCGCTCCAGGGTTTGTCGCTTAAGAGAGCACGGCAGCTTTTAGGAGGAAGCAAGGTTTTCGCATTCCGTAGCTCACGAGAGAATGCATGATAAGGGATGTAAATACTTATCTGAGGTTGCAGCCCCCGGCAATTCTGGCTTGCCGGGGCGCGGGTGCTGGCTCACCCTTCTCCCCTTCTTCGTCCTTGAGCGGCTCGGCAAGGGTATGCGACTCCCGCGAGCCAAAGGGAAAGGACGGGAAAAAGACGCGGACTCGACCTCTAAGCTAGGGGTTAGCGACTGTTAGGCACTATCAACCCTAACCAAGGACGAGACTCGACTCAGCATGCATGCTAAAACTTGGGTGCGCCAGCGCTTCATTGCGGCCAGGGTCTGCGCCTGGCTTTGTACAAAGGATTACATGCAACTGCGGCAAGACTTTTGTACAAAGAGTTGGTTGCCGGACGGGGTCCGGCAACCGCGCCTTACGGGTAAAACTTGCGAAGATGCTCAATGTTCCAGGAATTGCTCACCGGAGTACCATCTTCGGTCTCGAGGCGGACGGCGCCGGGCCTCGTGACTCGTTTCACCCGGTAAGGGCCTTCCCACTTCGGCATCAACTTGTTGTGTATCTTGGCCGACTGAACGCGCCGAAGAACAAGGTCGCCTTCCTCGAGGCTCCTGGCTTTAACTTTGCGGCTATGATAGCGACGCAGAGCTTGCTGATAGCGAGCGGGTCGCACAGCAGCCTGGAGACGATCCTCCTCAAGGAGCAGTGCGTCATCTTCACGCGACCGCTCTTGCTCAAGCTCATCATAAGCGAGCACTCGAGGTGACCCGTATACGAGTTCCGTGGGGGTAACTGCTTCTGCTCCATAGACTAGAGCAAATGGTGTCTGGCCGGTGGCTCGATTTGGCGTCGTTCTGACCGACCAAAGAACCGCCGGCAGCTCCTCGATCCAGTTCCGTCCGCGCTTGAGCAGCTTGTCAAAACTTCTGGTCTTGAGCCCGCGCAGCACCTCGGCGTTGGCCCTTTCCGCTTGACCGTTGCTCCGGGGATGAGCAACAGAAGCGAAGCAGACCTTGGTGCCGAGGTTTTGGGTGTACTGCATGAATGCGTGGCTTGTGAACTGCGTACCGTTGTCGGTGATGTTCCTGTTGGGGATCCCGAAGCGGCAAACAATCGACCTGAAGAATTTGATCGCGGACTGGGCAGTCACCTTCCTCACCGGTTCCACTTATGGCCACTTTGTGAACTTGTCGATGTCAACGAACAAGTACTCAAAGCCCCCGACGGATCGGGGGAAGGGGCCGAGGATATCGAGCCCCCAGACCGAGAAGGGCCAGGACAAAGGGATCATCTGGAGAGCTTGAGCTGGCTGGTGTATCTTCTTGGAATGGAACTGGCAAGGTTCACACTTGGTTACTTGTGCAGTTGCATCCTGGAGGGCTGTGGGCCAGAAGAAACCTTGCCGGAACGCTTTGCCGGCAAGTGCTCTAGCGCCAATGTGGTGTCCACATATGCCTCCGTGTATCTCCGCCAACAGCTCCTGTCCGTCTTCCCGGTGAATGCACTTCAATTTCACCGCATTGCGTCCTCTTCTGTACAGTGCGCCGTCGACGAACTGGTACATACTGGACTGTCGGGCTACTCTTTCTGCTTCTTCTTGTTCTTCGGGAAGTTCTCCTGTCTGGAGGAAACGGACGATCTGCTGTGCCCACGTCGGAGCCTGTGGCTCGACGACGAGGACTAAACGCATGTCGGTGGCTGTGGGAACATCAGCTTCCACGGCGAGGACTTGGGGCTCAGCCGAAGCTTGACGTTCCCCGGCAAGCTTGCCGGGGCATGGCTCGCCGGGAGCGCCTGCTTCGTCGGGACAAACCCTGGGGCTTGCCGGAGCGGGCAGCTCCTCAGCACTCTTGGCGTCGATCTTGGGGACTCTCTTGGCGGCGGCTTCGGGAAGCTCTGCCGGGAGATAGTCACCGGAGACCGATTTTCTCTTCTTGCTTGGCCCAGTCGATGGTGTCACGGATGGCTGAGTCAGCTTGAGCACAAAAGTCCCTGGTTCCACAGGTAGCTTTAGTGCGGCACATTTTGACAGGCCGTCGGCGATGTCGTTCTCTGCTCTTGGAACGTATTCCATTTGCAGGACGTCAAAGCGCTCTTCCAGCTTCCTCACTTCATCAACGTAAGCCTCCATCAACGGGCACTGGTAATCCTTGTTCACTTGGCGGACGACGAGCTGCGAGTCACCCCTGACAATGAGCTTCTTGATCCCAAGTTCCGCCGCGATCCTGAGACCGGCGAGCAAACCTTCATACTCTGCCGTATTGTTGGTTGCTTGCTCCTTGGGAAAGTGCATCTGGACGATGTACTTGAGGTGCTCTCCGGTGGGCGCGATGAGCAGCACGCCGGCACCGGCGCCTTCCAGCGAAAAGGCACCATCAAAGTACATCAGCCACTCTTTGGTTGCTTCCTTGCCGGGGATGCTCGTCTCTGGAATTTCTTCGTCCGGTGTCGGCGTCCACTCTGCTATGAACTCTGCCAATGCTCTGCTCTGGATGGTCGATGTGCTCTCGAACTTGAGGCCAAATCTTGACAGTTCTAGTGCCCACTCGACAATCCTGCCTGTTGCTTCGGGATTCTGCAGTATCCTCTTAAGCGGAAAGCGAGTGACCACTGTGATCTCGTGTGCTTGGAAGTAATGGCGCAGCTTCCTCGAGGCCATGAGGAGGCCGAAGAGCAATTTCTGCACACCAGAGTACCTCGACCTAGCCCCCTGCAGGAGGGAACTGACGAAGTAAACTGGGCGCTGCACCATCCTCTTCCTCTGCACTTCCCCTTGCGCTTGCGCGGATCCGCCTTTGCCGGGGCCAGAGCTTGTCGGGGAAGCCCCCTGCTTGCCATCAGACGTGCTTGCCGTGGTTGCTGGCTCGTCATCAGCTTCCCTCTCCGCAACTAACGCAGCACTAGCCACTTGATTGGTTGCCGCTAGGTAGAGCAGCAACTTCTCTTGCGGTCTAGGCGCAACAAGTATAGGAGCGGAGGAAAGGTATTTCTTCAAGTCTTGCAGTGCAGCCTCCGCTTCCGGAGTCCATTTTACTGGACCTGCCTTTTTCAAGATTTTGAAAAACGGCAGGGCGCGTTCCGCAGACCTGGAAATAAACCTGCTGAGAGCCGCCACGCAGCCGGCAAGTCTTCGCACGTCCTTGACACGCGTTGGTGCTTCAATCTGCTCGATGGCCTTGATCTTGTTGGGGTTGGCTTCGATCCCACGCTGAGACACGAAGAACCCGAGAAGCTTGCCGGAGGGAACTCCGAACACGCACTTCTCGGGGTTGAGCTTGCGGCTGATCTTGCGCAAGTTCGCAAAGGTCTCTTCCAAGTCGTGAACCAAGGTTGCCTTGTCTCTGCTCTTGACCACAATGTCGTCCATGTAGGCCTCCACATTTCTGTGGATCTGTGGCTCGAAAGCAGTGTGGACAACCCTCGCAAACGTCGAGCCTGCGTTCTTCAGTCCAAAAGGCATCCGCACAAAACAGTACGTGCCGCATGGAGTGATGAACGCAGTCTTCTCTTCGTCTTCTTCAGCCATGAAGACCTGGTGGTACCCAGAGTAGGCGTCAAGGAATGAAAGCAGGTCGCATCCGGCCGTGGAGTCAACAATCTGGTTGATGCGCGGCAAGGGAAATGGATCTTTAGGGCAAGCTCTGTTGACATCGGTGAAATCGATGCAAAGCCTCCACTTCCCATTTGCTTTGCGCACGACAACAGGATTGGCCAACCACGTCGAATGGAGCACGCCTCTGACGAGGCCTGCCGCTTCCAACTTCCTGATCTCCTCCGCGATAAACTCTTGGCGCTCCACCGCTTGTTTCCTGACCTTTTGCTTGACGGGTCGCGCATGAGGACAGACGGCAAGGTGGTGCTCAATCACTTCCCTGGGAACGCCGGGGATGTCAGATGGTTGCCACGCAAACACATCGACATTCGCCCGCAGGAAAGCGATGAGCGCGCCTTCCTATTTGGGGTCGAGAGTGGCACTGATGGTGAAGGTACCACCAGTGTCGTCCTCCTTGGCGGGCACCTTCTTGGTCGCTGGTGGAGCAGCCGTCGTCTCCTTGCATTTACCAGCAGGGCTCGATGGTGCGTCCTCAACGGCAGCGCAGCGCTCCGAAGAGGCGCGCTTGCCGGAGTGGGCACCAGAGCATTCGCCGGGCTTGGCCTTCTTGCCGGCGGGGCTCGATGGCACGTCCTCGACGGCAGCGCAGCACTCCGAAGAGGCGCGCTTGCCGGAGTGGGCGCCAGAGCATTCGCCGGACTTGGCCTTCTTGCCGGCGGGGCTCGATGGCACGTCCTCGACGGCAGCGCAGCAGTCCAAAGAGGCGCGCTTGCCGGAGTGGGCGCCAGAGCATTCGCCGGACTTGGTCTTCTTGCCGGCGGGGCTCGATGGCACGTCCTCGATGACAGCGCAGCACTCCGAAGAGGCGCGCTTGCCGGAGTGGGCGCCAGAGCAGTCGCCGGACTTGGTCTTCTTGCCGGCGGGGCTCGATGGCACGTCCTCGACGGCAGCGCAGCACTTCGAAGAGGCTTGCTTGCCGGAGTGGGCGCCAGAGCACTTGCCGGACTTGGTCTTCTTTCCCCCGGAAGCTCCAGCGGCGAGTGGGCCGCGGGCCGTTGCTGCTGTCACGTCCCGGTATATTTGGTCGGCGCAGATAAGGGCATCCTTCTTGTCGCCGGGGACAGAAATGACGCTTATCGGGCCAGGCATCTTGAGCATGTTATACGCGTAGTGCGAGGCCGCCATGAACTTGGCGAGCGTTGGTCGGCCGAGGATCCCGTTGTAAGGCAACGGAAAGTCGGCGACGTCAAAGGTGACCTTCTCAGTCCTGAAATTCAGCTCGCTGCCAAATGTTACCGGCAGCGTGATCTTTCCCTTCGGCTTGCTCCTTCCCGGGTTGATTCCTTGGAATGTGCCGGTTTCCTCGAGCTCCCTGTCGGGAACTTGGAGTCTCCGGAGAACAGCAGAGGAGATCAGATTCAAGCCGGCCCCGCCGTCAACTAGCATCTTAGTGACCTTGAGGTTGCGGATCGTTGGGGAAACCAACATCGGCAAGCACCCGACCGCGGTTGTGCGATCAGGGTGGTCCTCAATGTCGAAGATGATAGGCGTGCTGGACCATCTCAGGGGTCTGCGTGACTCGACGGGTGGCTCCGCTGCATTGACCTCCCGCACCCACCGTTTAAGCTGGTGGTGGGAAGCGTGCAGGGAGGCACCACCGTCCACACACAAGACCTCAGTGGCTTTCTGAAACTCCTGCTCGCTGGTCTCGGGGTCTTCCATGTCTTCGTCGTCGTCATCGTCTTAGCTCTTGTCGCGTCCTCGGGGAGGTTTGTCTGCTTGCCGCTGCTTGTCCTTGCCGCAGCGCTCCCCCGTGCTGGGACGCTTTGTGCCATATCCCCCGCCGCCTGCTTGGGCTCTCTCCTTGTCGCGTCGTGCGTACTCGGCCTTCTGTAGGTCGACGAGTCGCTCGACTTGCTTGCAACTCTGGAGGTCGTGGCCCCTGGTACGGTGGATCTTGCAGTACTTCTTGTCGGTACCGTCTCGCTTATCGGCAGCAACCACCGCCCGGCAGTTGGCGCACCCGACAACCTCCTTGCCGGGGCCTCCCGCCTGGGCTTTCTTGGCGGAGCCCTCGCTGCCGGACTTCTCGACAACCAGTACCTCTGGGTTTTTCTTCTTTTTGCCGTTCCGCCGCCGGCCTCTCCTTGCCGGGGCGGTACCTTCACTGTCGGATTCTCCTTCTCCAACGCTTTCTCCGGGGAGCTTCCTCCCCTCCTCAGCGCGTGCACACTTGTCGGCCAGGGCGTAAAGCTCGCTAACCTCCTTGATTGTGCACATCGCCATCTCCTCCCGCATCCTGCGGTTGCGCACGTTCTGATGGAACGCGCTGATCACCGCGGCGGGGTGGACGTCTGGGATGTTGTAGTGCACACGGCTGAACCTCTGGATGAACTTGCGCAAAGGCTCCCCCTCCTTCTGAACAAGCAGATGAAGATCGCTTGCCTGGCCATGGGGTTTGTGGCCGCTCGTGAAGGCGCCAACGAACTGATGGCATAGATCCGGCCAGGAGGAGATGGAGCCGTCCGGCAAGTGCATGAGCCAGGATCTGACGTTGGGCTTGAGTACCAGCGAGAAGTAGTTGGCAAGGATCTTATCGTCCCGTCCCCCGGCAGCCTGCACCGCAATGGTGTAGATGCTGAGGAACTCAGACGGATGTGACTTGCCGTCGTACTTCTCGGGCACGTCGGGCTTGAAGTTCTTTGTGCTGGGCCACTGGACTTGCCGCAGCTCACGGGTGAACGCGGGGCAGCCTACCGAATACGGCAGTTCGCCTGGTTCCCCCGGTGCGTGCATGTTTCCAGAGGGCTCAACGCGCTAGTCTGATTGATGCCGCGCCTCTCTTCTGTGTTCGATGCGGGTTCGAGCGTCTTCTTCCCTTCGTTCGTGAAGGACTTGGCGTTGGTCGCGGCGAGTTCGCGGGTTCGACGACACGGTGGAGTCGTTGTCGAGGTGAGCCCGGCGAGTCGGCGACCGCGGCTTCTGGGGCGGGGAGTGCACGGTGGTTGCACCCCCGCCATTCTTGGCGCCATCGGTTCTCACCTGGGTGACTGGCCGCGGCTGCGACGCGCTGTGCTGCCGCGGAGTGTCGCCGTTGGCGAAACTGATGAGGCTCTGGATGGTTGCCCTCCAGTCGTCGAGCTTGTCCGCCGTCGGAGGGTAGGCTAGGAGTAGCTGAGCTCGCGCGAGAGCTTCCGCTGGGGTGGCGGGTAGAGGCGGCGAACGGCGCGAGGAGCGAGATGTGCTCGAGCTCCTAACCATGTTAGAAGGAGCAGCACCCGGTCCAGGCAGCCGCGCGACGCTCGTTCCGGCACGCTGGATCGCATGCTGGTCCTGAGCGCCTTGGGACCCACCAGCTCGGTCTGGGTCCAGCGAGCGTATGGTACCATGGGTACCATGACGCTGCTGGTTTCGCGCCTCCTGAGAGGGGCATGGGGCGAGCTCGGACGTCGCGGGACCAAGAACTGGTTCGACGGTGCCCGTTCCTCCGCCGGCGTCCTCCCCACCACCCGTCCGCTCCATGGGCGGTGGGTTCGACGCTGACGGACCGGTCACCTCCGGAGCTTTCTTCTTCGGCGCCATGCCGGCGCAAACAATGAGAGTCTGGCTCGTGCGGACGCCGGATCTGGTTCACACAACCTCGACGCGCCCCCTACCTGGCGCGCCAAAGATGTCGGGGGATATCGGCCTCCACGAGCACCTATGGGGACGGAGCCCCTTGTCGGTTCGGCGGGGGGGCGGAGGTTGCACAAAGAGCAGATCGAGGCGACACACACACACAACGATTTTACCCAGCTTCGGGCCGCATGGATGCGTAAAACCCTACTGCTGCTTGTCTGGTTGATTCGAGTTCTTGCTCTGGAGCGCAAGAAGCTACAGTAAGTTGGAGCTGGACGTAGACGAGGGTCTACCGGGTGTCCTCCCTCTGGTCCCCCCTCCCCATACGTGTGCATGGGCCTCCTTTTATATGCTAAGGGGTTTCCCACAGGTAGCGACGCAGGTGAGGGTAAAAATGGCAAGGAACTGTGCGAACAGTGGCCGTACAGTGCTATCGCACCTAACTCTGACGGCGGGGGACAAAGGCATTAAATGCCCGTCTGGATCGCCTGAACAGTGCCAAGGCGGACCGTTAGGGGCGCCTCCGCTTGCCACGGGGGCGACTCTGCCATCGTCGCATGCCACGCGCGCGCCCCAGGCTGCGCGGCGCCCCGCCACGTGTCTCTGGGGAAGCTCCAGAGTGACGCGTGGGCAGGTGAGCTGGAGCGCACGCCTGAGGTGGTGGTTTGCCGCGGCAAGTGGCTTGCCGCCGCGGTTGTCTTGCCGCACCTGAGAGCTTGCCGCTCGTCAGGCGTTGCCGGGGCGCGCGGCGCTCCGCGGCGGGCTTCTCTTGGGGTGCCTTGGTTTGGCCGTCCCGGCGAGCTCCTCCCGCCGGGGCCTTGGTGCTTCGGCTTAGTCGTCCCGGCAAGCTCCTCTTGCCGGGGCCTTGTCGCCTTGGCCCGGCAAGCTCCTCTTGCCGGACCTCGCCTTCTTGGCCCGACAAGCTCCTCTTGCCGGGGCTTGGTCTTCTAGGCTCGATCACTCGGCCTCCGTCCGGCCCAGAAAGGGTCGTGGAGACTCTTGCCGCTCCCCTGGCGAGCCTTCCCGCGGGACGCTACTACTGCCCGTGCACAAGTTCGGGGTACTAAGGTACCCCTACTTTAGTACACCGACAGCACACAACCAAGATCAAGAGAATTAAACCATATCTTAGCATCACCCTTTAATGAGAACGGAAATATTTTAAGGATATAAAAGTAGCGAGATCTCTCATCATTAGTGAACAGGGTGGCTATATCATTTAATTTAGTAAGATGTGCCACAACAGTTTCAGATTCATAGCCATGGAAAGGATCAGATTCAACCAAAGTAATTATATCAGGATCAACAGAGAATTCATAATCCTTATCAGGAACACAAATGGGTGAAGTAGCAAAAGCAGGGTCAGGCCTCATTTTATCTCTAAGTGATTCCTTACTCCATTTAATTAATAGCCTCTTAAGTTCACGACTATCTCTACAAGCTAAAATAGCTGCAGAAGCTTCCATATCAAAAACATAACCCTCAGGAATAACAGGCCTATCTTCATCATCACTTTCATCATTATAATCAGATTCAATAATTTCTTTCTCTCTAGCCCTAGCAATTTGTTCATCAAGAAATTCACTAAGGGGCACAATATTATCAGGCATAGAAGTAGTTTCATCATAAGTATCATGCATAGCAGAAGTGGCATCATCAATAACATGCGACATATCAGAACGAATAGCAGAAGTAGGTTTAGTTGTTGCAAGCTTACTCATAACAGAAGGTGAATCAAGTGCAGAGCTAGATGGCAGTTCCTTACCTCCCCTCGTAGTTGAGGGATAAAATTTTGTTTTCACGTCTTTCAAGTTCTTCATAGTGTCCAGCAGATATAAATCCCAAGTGACTCAAATAATAGAGCTATGCTCCCCGGCAACGGCGTCAGAAATTAGTCTTGATAACCCACAAGTATAGGGGATCACAACAGCTTTCGAGGGTAGAGTATTCAACCCAAATTTATTGATTCGACACAAGGGGAGCCAAAGAATATTCTCAAGTATTAGCAGCTAAGTTGTCAATTCAACCACACCTGGAAACTTAGTATCTACAGCAAAGTGTTTAGTAGCAAAGTAATATGATAGTGGTGGTAACGGTAACAAAAAAGTAATGAAAGCAAAAGTAATATTTTTGGTATTTTGTAGTGATTGTAACAATAGCAACGACCAGTATATGGAAATCTTGTAGGCATTGGACCGGTGATGGATAATTATGCCGGATGCGGTTCATCATGTAACAGTCATAACATAGGGTGACACAAAACTAGCTCCAATTCATCAATGTAATGTAGGCATGTATTCCAAATATAGTCATACGTGCTTATGGAAAAGAACTTGCATGACACCTTTTGTCCTACCCTCCCGTGGAAGCAGGGTCCTAATGGAAACTAAGGGATATTAAGGCCTCCTTTTAATAGAGAACCGGAACAAAGCATTAGCACATAGTGAATACATGAACTCCTCAAACTATGGTCATCACCGGGAGTGGTCCCGATTATTGTCACTTCGGGGTTGCCGGATCATAACACATAGTAGGTGACTATAGACTTGCAAGATAGGATCAAGAACACACATATATTCATGAAAACATAATAGGTTCAGATCTGAAATCATGGCACTCGGGCCCTAGTGACAAGCATTAAGCATAGCAAAGTCATGGCAACATCAATCTCAGAACATAGTGGATACTAGGGATCAAACCCTAACAAAACTAACTCGATTACATGATAGATCTCATCCAACCCATCACTGTCCAGCAAGCCTATGATGAAATTACTCACGCACGGCGGTGAGCATCATGAAATTGGTGATGGAGGATGGTTGATGATGACGACGATGACGAATCCCCCTCTCCGGAGCCACGAACGGACTACAGATCAGCCCTCCCGAGAGGTTTTAGGGCTTGGCGGCGGCTCCGTATCATAAAACGCGATGATTTCTTCTCCTTTATTTTTTTCTCCCTGAAAGCAAATATAGAGTTGGAGTTGGCGTCGGAGGAGCTCCAGGGGGCCCACGAGGTAGGGGCGCCCCCCACCCTCGTGGATAGGGTGTGGTCCCCCTGGTCTTCATCTTTGGCAAGGATTTTTATTATTTTTAACTTGACGTTCCATGGAGTTTCAGGTCATTCCGAGAACTTTTGTTTTCTGCACATAAAACAACATCATGGCAATTCTGCTGAAAACAGCGTCAGTCCGGGTTAGTTCCATTCAAATCATGCAAGTTAGAGTCCAAAACAAGGGCAAAAGTATTTGGAAAACTAGATACGACGGAGACATATTAGATCCATCAGCGCTTGCCTGCTGTCGACACGGCGTCACAGCTGGGTACACATCCCGTCAGTACCCCCATTCATCGCTAGGAGTGGGCAGAGGCCCTGAGCGCCGTACATGCACCAGTGGCCGGCCGCGCCATACTTGCACCGGACGCCCGCCGCGCCGTTCGCGTGGGTGCCGCCGTTCGCCTTGTCCGCGGCCCGTTGGATGCCAACGCGCTGGTCCGTAGGCTCAACCGCCTCCTGGGCCCAGGTGTCCACCTGGGCGCAGTAGACGAACATGGCCGTCGCATCCTCGAGCTGGTGATTTCCAATGAAATAGCCAACTTGGAGCTCAAGATCGCGCTCCAGATGTACCACGAGCGTGTCAACCACTTGGACGAACGCCCGCAAGAGTTCAGGCAGAGCCAAGAGCTACCCTAGGTAAGGGCTGCTGGTCATGGCCTCATGGACGCGTTTTATTTTGGAAAGTCGTTTCGACATGGATAGCTCTGTATTCATAGAAATCATAGTATTGATATGTTTATTGCTCTGTTTCAATGTGTGTACTCTGTTTTCCATTCTTATATGTTCTATTTCAATGTGTGTATATACGCTTTCCATTCTGTATATGTGGATGATAACAGCTAGATTCAAATGAGTATACAAAAACAGATAGAAAATGGAATTCATAATATATATATATATATATATATATATTAATTGTTCATTAGATCATCACAGAATATATATATAATATCATCACATATACATCATGATACTTAACTACTAGGTACGATGCATAAAATTGAAAACGAACAATACTAAAACTAATAATCCCTCCTGGGGCTAGTATTCTGGCAGCCCTCGCCAAAAGCTCCCTGGTGCGCGGCGTCTTCGCAGTGCGGAGGTAGTACTCCGACTCCTCCGCCTCGCAGCGCTTGACGTACCAATCTGCCTCTTGCTGGTGGACGCGCACGACCGATCTTGCCATTTCGTTGGTCGCCCACCGGAGCTCCTCGTCGGTGGCACGCTGGAGCTTATCGGCCCACCTCCATGCAGTGACAAGGCGCCCAGCTCCTATGACCTTCCTCGTGAAGTACCCGTGTTTGTACACCTCCTCGGCACGATGACGCACCCGCCCCCAAAGCTCCGCATCCTCCTTTTTCCAGGCGGCATCACGGGCTTCACAGGCCGCCTAGTACCTGGCTTCCTCCTCTGCCATCTCATTCTTGAACGCCACTTGCCTGGCTTTCTCAGCCGGTGGCAGCGACTTCCAAAGACAAAGATTGTACTAGCCACAAAACCAATCCAAATTTGGGGGATCTGGCGCAACCTCGTCAGGCGGCGCATAGGGGTCCTCGTCGCTGCTAATCGAGTGAGCATCCTCGGGGGTGGCGACTCCTCGTCGGCGCGTGGGCAGACCGACGATGCCATGGCAGAGATTCGGGAGAGAGAGGGAGAGAGGGCGAGCGAGGGGAGGATGTAGATGAGAATGCAAGCGGAACGACGTGAGCTAGATAGTATTTATTGCCGGACGGAATCTAGATCGACGGGGACAGTTCACACGCCGGTCGCCGGAATTTACGAGTACTGTAGTCACACAATTCCCGCAGTAAATCCGTGTGTGAACATAATAGCTGGCGGTTTCCAATATAGAACCATGACTGACTAATGATCCCCGCCAGTCACGTACCAAACCTCGAGCCACGAGATAGAATGCCAATCGTGTGGGGGCCGGTTGTCTTGCCATATCTTTACATTTTATTTTTTCGAACACCAGATATTTACATCGTCTGATGATTCTTTAACTCGCACACAAGTACACAAAAATATGATTTTTCAAACCATTTTGGTAAGGCGTTGCATGTAGATGTAGTTCAAATTTGAATTACGGTCATTAAATGGTTAGAAAATCACTTAAATGTCTTTAAAAGGTCAAATGACCCCTGAAAATTTCCAAATTTTCACATGACAGTTGTATTAGTGCACATTAAATGTATGAAATTTTTGAAGGCCATAAGAGGAAGCTATCTCCCGTCCGTCAGCAAACATGCATTGTTCCCTCTCGGAACCACGAACCTTCTAGTTAGTTGCTCCAGTTTGTGAGGGATGTGTGTCCAAACTTTCGTCAAACAGGCCAATTTTTTTACCACATCATCTTGGTGGCATGAAATTAAATCAAGCAACGTTTCATCTTTTCCTGATCATTTTTTAATTTTTTGGAATTAAAATGCCATGGCTTGCACTCCATGCATGTGCCCTTGCCTTGACACCAATATGTTTGAAAATTCCTTCGAATTTAGTGCACATGGAATTAACTCACACACAAGTACAAAAAAAATATGATTTTTCAAACCGTTTTGATTAGGCGTTGCATGTAGAGGTAGTACAAATTTTAATTATGGTCATTAAATGGTTAGAAAATCAGTTAAATGTCTTTAGAAGGTCAAATGATCCCTGAAATTTACCAAATTTTCACATGACGGTTCCACGTTAAACGTAGGAAAAAATTTGAAGGCCGGAAGAGGAAGCTATCTCCCGTTCGTCATCAAACATGCATTGTTCCCTCTCGGAACCACGGACCTTCTAGCGATTTGCTCCGGTTTGTGAGGGGCGTGTGTCCAAACATTTGTCAAACATGCCAATTTCTTTACCACATCATCTTGGTGGCATGACATTACATCAACGAAGGTTTCATGTGTTTCTGATCATTTTTCTATTTTTTTGAATTAAAATGCCATGTCACTCCATGCATACGCATGCATGTGGCCATGTCGTGAGACCAATATGTTTGAAAATTCCTTCTAATTTACTGCACATGGAATTAACTCGCACACAAGTACACAGATATGATTTTTCAAACCGTTTTGGTTAGGCGTTGCATGTAGATGTAGTTCAAATTTGAATTACGGTCATTAAAAGGTTAGAAAATGACATAAATGCCCTTGAAAGGTCAAATGACCCCTAGAATTTTCCAAAATTTCACATTACAGTTGTAGTAGTGCACGTTAGATGTAGAAAAAAATTTCAAGGCCGTAAGAGGAAGCTATCTCTCGTTCGTCATCAAATATGTATTGTTCCCTCTCGGAACCACGAACCTTCTAGCGAGTTGCTCCGGTTCGTGAGGGGTGTGTGTCCAAACTTTCGTCAAACATGCCAATTTCTTTACCACATCATCTTGGTGGCATCACATTAAATCAAGCAAGGTTCCATGTTTTCTGATCATTTGTTTTTTTTTTGGAATTAAAATGCCATGGCATGCACTCCATGCATGTGCCCATGCCTTGACACCAATATGTTTGAAAATTCCTTCTAATTTACTGCACATGGAAGTAATTCACACACAAGTACACAAAAATATTATTTCTCAAACCGTAATTGTTAGGCCTTGCATGTAGATGTAGTTCAAATTCGAATTAGGGTCATTTAATGGTTAGAAAATCACTTAACTGTCTTTGAAAGGTCAAATGAACCCTAGAATTTTCCAAATTTTCACATTAAAGTTGTAGTAGTGCACGTTAGACGTAAAAAAAAATTCAAGTCCATAAGAGGAAGCTATCTCCCGATCGTCATCAAACATCCATTGTTCCCTCTCGGAACCATGAACCTTCTAGCGACTTGCTCCGATTTGTGAGGGGTGTGTGTCCAAACTTTCGTCAAACATGCCAATTTCTTTACCACATCATCTTGGTGGCATGACATTAAGTCAAGCAAGGTTTCATGTTTTTTGATCATTTTTTAATTTTTTGGAATTAAAATGCCATGGCATGCACTCCATGCATGTGCCCATGCTTTGACACCAATATGTTAGAAAATTCATTCTAATTTAGTGCACATGGAATTAACCCGCACACAAATACACAAAAATATTATTTTTCAAACCGTTATGGTTAGGCATTGCATGTAGATGTAGTTCAAATTTGAATTATGGTCATTAAATAGTTAGAAAATCAATTAAATGTCTTTAGAAGGTCAAATGACCCCTGAAATTTACCAATTTTTCACATAACAGTTGCACGTTAAACGTAGGAAAAATATTCACGGCCGTAAGAGGAAGCTATCTCCCGTTCGTCATCAAACATGCATTGTTCCCTCTCGAAACCACGAACCTTCTAGAGATTTGCTCCGGTTTGTGAGGGGTGTGTGTCCAAACATTTGTCAAACATGCCAATTTCTTTACCACATCATCTTGGTGGCATGACATTACATCAACCAAGGTTTCATGTGTTTCTGACCATTTTTATATTTTTTGAATTAAAATGCCATGTCACTCCATGCATACATATACATGTGGCCATGTCATGAGACCAATATGTTTGAAAATTCCTTCTAATTTGCTGCACATGGAATTAGCTCGCACACAAGTACACAAATATGATTTTTCAAACCGTTCTGCTTAGGTGTTGCATGTAGATGTAGTTCAAATTTGAATTACGGTCATTAAATGGTTAGAAAATGACTTAAATGTCTTTCAAATGTCAAATGACCCCTAGAATTTTCCAAAATTTCACATTACAGTTGTAGTAGTGCATGTTAGACGTAGAAAAAATTTCAAGTCCGTAAGAGGAAGCTATCTCCCGTTCGTCATCAAATATGTATTGTTCCTTCTCGGAACCACGAACCTTCTAGCGAGTTGCTCCGGTTTGTGAGGGGTGTGTGTCCAAACTTTCGTCAAACATGCCAATTTCTTTACCACATCATCTTGGTGGCATGACATTAAATCAAGCAAGGTTCCATGTTTTCTGATCATTTTTTATTTTTTTGGAATTAAAATGCCATGGCATGCACTCCATGCATGTGCCCATGCCTTGACCCCAATATGTTTGAAAATTCCTTCTAATTTACTGCACATGGAAGTAACTCGCACACAAGTACACAAAAATATTATTTTTCAAACCGTAATGGTTAGGCCTTGCATGTAGATGTAGTTCAAATTTGAATTAGGGTCATTAAATGGTTAGAAAATCACTTAAATGTCTTTGAAAGGTCAAATGACCCCTAGAATTTTCCAAATTTTCACATTAAAGTTGCAGTAGTGCACGTTAGACGTAGAAACAAATTCAAGTCCATAAGAGGAAGCTATCTCCCGTTCGTCATCAAACATGCATTGTTCCCTCTCAGAACCACAAACATTCTAGCGAGTTGTTCCGATTTGTGAGGGGCGTGTGTCCAAACTTCCGTCAAATATGCCAATTTCTTTACCACATCATCTTGGTGGCATGACATTAAATCAAGCAAGGTTTCATGTTTTTTTATCATTTTTTAATTTTTTGGAATTAAAATGCCATGGCATGCACTCCATGCATGTGACCATGCCTTGACACCAATATGTTAGAAAATTCCTTCTAATTTACTGCACATGGAATTAACTCGCACACAAGTACACCAAAATATTATTTTTCAAACCGTTATGGACAGGCGTTGCATGTAGATGTAGGTTAAATTTGAATTACGGTCATTAAATGGTTCGAAAATCACTTGAATGTCTTTAAAACGTCAAATGACCCCTGAAATTTACCAAATTTTCACATGACAGTTGTATTAGTGCACGTTAAGGAAAAACGGCTGTAAGAGGAAGCTATCTCCCGTTCGTCATCAAACATGCATTCTTCCCTCTCGGAACCACGAACCTTCTAGCGATTTGCTCCGGTTTGTGAGGGGCGTGTGTTCAAACATTTGTCAAACATGCTAATTTCTTTACCACATCATCTTGGTGGCATGCCATTACCTCAACGATGGTTTAATGTGTTTCTGATCATTTTTCTAATTTTTTGAATTAAAATGCCATGTCACTCCATGCATACGTATGCATGTGGCCATGTCGTGAGACCAATATGTTTGAAAATTCCTTCTAATTTACTGCACATGGAATTAACTCGCACACAAGTACACAAATATGATTTTTCAAACCGTTTTGGTTAGGCGTTGCATGTAGATGTAGTTCAAATTTGAATTACGGTCATTAAAAGGTTAGAAAATGAGTTAAATGTCTTTGAAAGGTCAAATGGCCCCTAGAATTTTCCAAAATTTCACATTACAGTTGTAGTAGTGCACGTTAGACATAGAAAAATTTCAAGGCCGTAAGAGGAATCTATCTCCCGTTCGTTATCAAATATGCATTGTTCCCTCTCGGAACCACGAACCTTCTAGCGAGTTTTCCGGTTTGTGAGGGGCGTGTGTCCAAACTTTCGTCAAACATGCCAGTTTCTTTACCACATCATCTTGGTGGCATGACATTAAATCAAGCAAGGTTTCATGTTTTCTGATCAATTTTTAATTTTTTGGAATTAAAATGCCATGGCTTGCACTCCATGCATGTGCCCTTGCCTTGACACCAATATGTTTGAAAATTCCCTCGAATTTAGCGCACATGGAATTAACTCGCACACAAGTACACAAAAATATGATTTTTCAAACCGTTTTGGTTAGGCGTTGCATGTAGATGTAGGACAAATTTGAATTACGGTCATTAAATGGTTACAAAATCAGTTAAATGTCTTTAGAAGGTCAAATGATCCGTGAAATTTACCAAATTTTCACATGACAGTTGCACATTAAACGTAGGAAAAAATTTGAAGCCCGTAAGAGGAAGCTATCTCCGGTTCGTCATCAAACATGCATTGTTCCCTCTCAGAACCACGAACCTTCTAGCGATTTTCTCCGGTTTGTGATGGGTGTGTGTCCAAACATTCGTCAAAAATGCCAATTTCTTTACCACATCATCTTAGTGGCATGACATTACATCAACCAAGGTTTCATGTGTTTCTGATCATTTTTCTATATTTTTTTCAACCTGTTTTGGTTAGGCGTTGCATGTAGATTTATTTCAAATTTGAATTATGGTCGTTAAATGGTTAGAAAATGACTTAAATGTCTTTGAAAGGTCAAATGACCCCTAGAATTTTCCAAAATTTTACATTACAGTTGTAGTAGTGCACGTTAGACGTAGAAAAATTTCAAGGCCGTAAGAGGAAGCTATCTCCCATTCGTCATCAAACATGCATTGTTCCCTCTCGGAACCACGAACCTTCTAGCGAGTTGCTCCGGTTTGTGAGGGGTGTGTCCAAACTTTCGTCAAACATGGCAACTTCTTTACCACATCATCCTGGTGGCATGACATTAAATCAAGCAAGGTTTCATGTTTTCTGATCATTTTTTAATTTTTTGGAATGAAAATGCCATGGCTTGCACTGCATGCATGTGCCCATGCCTTGACACCAATATGTTTGAAAATTCATTCTAATTTAGTGCACATGGAATTAACCCGCACAGAAATACACAAAAATATTATTTTTCAAACCGCTGGTTAGGCCTTGCATGTAGATGTAGTTCAAATTTGAATTATGGTCATTAAATGGTTAGAAAATCAATTAAATGTCTTTAGAAGGACAAATGACCCATGAAATTTACCAAATTTTCACATGACAGTTGCACGTTAAACGTAGGAAATATATTCATTGCCGTAAGAGGAAGCTATCTCCCGTTCGTCATCAAACATGCATTGTTCCTTCTCGAAACCACGAACCTTCTAGAGATTTGCTCTAGTTTGTGAGGGGTGTGTGTCCAAACGTTTGTCAAACATGCCAATTTCTTTACCACATCATCTTGGTGGCATGACATTACATCAACCAAGGTTTCATGTGTTTCTGATCATTCTTATATTTTTTGAATTAAAATGCCATGTCACTCCATGCATACATATACATGTGGCCATGTCATGAGACCAATATGTTTGAAAATTCCTTCTAATTTACTGCACATGGAATTAACTCGCACACAAGTACACAAATATGTTTTTTCAAACCGTTTTGGTTAGGCATTGCATGTAGATGTAGTTCAAATTTGAATTATGGTCATTAAATGGTTACAAAATGACTTAAATGTCTTTCAAATGTCAAATGACCCCTAGAATTTTCCAAAATTTCACATTATAGTTGTAGTAGTGCACGTTAGACGTAGAAAAAATTTCAAGGCCGTAAGAGGAAGCTATCTCCCGTTCGTCATCAAATATGTATTGTTCCCTCTCGGAACCACGAACCTTCTAGCGAGTTGCTCCGGTTTGTGAGGGGTGTGTGTCCAAACTTTCGTCAAACATGCCAATTTCTTTACCACATCATCTTGGTGGCATGACATTAAATCAAGCAAGGTTTCTTTTTTTCTGATCATTTTTTATTTTTTTAATTAAAATGCCATGGCATGCACTCCATGCATGTGCGGGCCTTGACACCAATATATTTGAAAACTGATTCTAATTTACTGCACAAGGTATTAACTCACACACAATTACACAAAAGTATTATATTTCAAACCATTATGGTTAGGCCTTGCATGTAGATGTAGTTCAAATTTGAATTATGGTCATTAAATGGTTAGAAAATCAATTAAATTTCTTTAGAATGTCAAATGACCCCTGAAATTTACCAAATTTTTACATGACAGTTGCACGTTAAACGTAGGAAAAAATTTGAAAGCCGTGAGAGGAAGCTATCTCCCGTTCGTCATCAAACATGCATTGTTCCCTCTCGGAACCACGAACCTTCTCGCAATTTGCTCCGGTTTGTGAGGGGCGTGTGTCCAAACATTTTTCAAACATGCCAATTTCTTTACCACATCTTCTTGGTGGCATGACATTACATCAACGAAGGTTTCATGTGTTTCTGATCATTTTTCTATTTTTTTGAATTAAAATGCCATGTCACTCCACGCATACGTATGCATGTGGCCATGTCGTGAGACCAATATGTTTGAAAATTCCTTCTAATTTACTGCACATGGAATTAACTCGCACACAAGTACACATATATGATTTTTCAAACCGTTTTGGTTAGGCGTTGCACGTAGATGTAGTTCAAATTTTAATTACGGTCATTAAAAGGTTAGAAAATCACTTAAATGTCTTTCAAAGGTCAAATGACCCCTAGAATTTTCCAAAATTTCAGATTACAGTTGTAGTAGTGCACGTTAGACGTAGAAAAAATTTCAAGGCCATAAGAGGAATCTATCTCCCGTTCGTCATCAAATATGCATTGTTCCCTCTCGGAACCACGAACCTTCTAGCGTTTTCTCCGGTTTGTGAGGGGCGTGTGTCCAAACTTTCGTCAAACATGCCAGTTTCTTTACCACATCATCTTGGTGGCATGACATTAAATCAAGCAAGGTTTCATGTTTTCTGATCATTTTTTAATTTTTTGGAATTAAAATGCCATGGCTTGCACTCCATGCATGTGACCATGCCTTGACACCAATATGTTTGAAAATTCATTCTAATTTAGTGCACAGGGAATTAACCCGCACACAAATACACAAAAATATTATTTTTCAAACTGTTATCGTTAGGCCTTGCATGTAGATGTAGTTCAAATTTGAATTATTGTCATTAAATGGTTAGAAAATCAATTAAATGTCTTTAGAAGGTCAAATGACCCCTGAAATTTACCAAATTTTCACATGACAGTTGCACGTTAAACGTAGGAAATATATTCATTGCCGTAAGAGGAAGCTATCTACCGTTCGTCATCAAACATGCATTGTTCCCTCTTGAAACCACGAACCTTCTAGAGATTTGCTTCGGTTTTTGAGGGGTGTGTGTCCAAACGTTTGTCGAACATGCCAATTTCTTTACCACACTATCTTGGTGGCATGACATTACATCAACCAAGGTTTCATGTGTTTCTGATCGTTTTTATATTTTTTGAATTAAAATGCCATGTCACTCCATGCATACATATACATGTGGCCATGTCATGAGGCCAATATGTTTGAAAATTCCTTCTAATTTACTGCACATGGAATTAACTCGCACACAAGTACACAAATATGATTTTTCAAACCGTTTTGGTTAGGCGTTGCATGTAGATGTAGTTCAAATTTGAATTACGATCATTATATGGTTAGAAAATGACTTAAATGTCTTTCAAATGTCGAATGACCCCTAGAATTTTCCATAATTTCACATTACAGTTGTATAGTGCACGTTAGATGTAGAAAAAAATTCAAGGCCGTAAGAGGAATCTATCTCCCGTTCGTCCTCAAATATGCATTGTTCCCTCTCGGAACCACGAACCTTCTAGAGAGTTCTCCGGTTTGTGAGGGGCGTGTGTCCAAACTTTTGTCAAACCTGCCAGTTTCTTTACCACATCATCTTGGTGGCATGACATTAAATCAAGCAAGGTTTCATGTTTTCTGATCATTTTTAAATTTTTTGGAATTAAAATGCCATGGCTTGCAGTCCATGCATGTGCCCATGCCTTGACACCAATATGTTTGAAAATTCATTCTAATTTAGTGCACATGGAATTAACCCGCACAAAAATACACAAAAATATTATTTTTCAAACCGTTATGGTTAGGCCTTGCATGTAGATGTAGTTCAAATTTGAATTATTGTCATTAAATGGTTAGAAAATCAATTAAATGTCTTTAGAAGGTCAAATGACCCCTGAAATTTACCAAATTTTCACATGACAGTTGCACGTTAAACGTAGGAAATATATTCATTGCCGTAAGAGGAAGCTATCTCCCGTTCGTCATCAAACATGCATTGTTCCCTCTTGAAACCACGAACCTTCTAGAGATTTGCTCCGGTTTTTGAGGGGTGTGTGTCCAAACGTTTGTCAAACATGCCAATTTCTTTACCACACTATCTTGGTGGCATGACATTACATCAACCAAGGTTTCATGTGTTTCTGATCTTTTTATATTTTTTGAATTAAAATGCCATGTCACTCCATGCATACATATACATGTGGCCATGTCATGAGACCAATATGTTTGTAAATTCCTTCTAATTTACTGCACATGGAATTAACTCGCACACAAGTACACAAATATGATTTTTGAAACCGTTTTGGTTAGGCGTTGCATGTAGATGTAGTTCAAATTTGAATTACGATCATTATATGGTTAGAAAATGACTTAAATGTCTTTCAAATGTCAAATGACCCCTAGAATTTTCCGAAATTTCACATTAAGGTTGTAGTAGTGCACGTTAGACGAAGAAAAAATTTCAAGGCCGTAAGAGGAAGCTATCTCCCGTTCGTCATCAAATATGTATTGTTCCCTCTCGGAACCACGAACCTTCTAGCGAGTTGCTCCGGTTTGTGAGGGGTGTGTGTTCAAACTTTCGTCAAACATGCCAATTTCTTTACCACATCATCTTGGTGGCATGACATTAAATCAAGCAAGGTTCCATGTTTTCTGATCATTTTTTATTTTTTTGGAATTAAAATGCCATGGCATGCACTCCATGCATGTGACCATGCCTTGACACCAATATGTTTGAAAATTCCTTCTAATTTACTGCACATGGAAGGAACTCGCACACAAGTACACAAAAATATTATTTTTCAAACTGTAATTGTTAGGCCTTGCATGTAGATGTAGTTCAAATTTGAATTAGGGTCATTTAATGGTTAGAAAATCACTTAAATGTCTTTGAAAGGTCAAATGAATCCTAGATTTTTCCAAATTTTCACATTAAAGTTGTAGTAGTGCACGTTAGACGTAGAAAAAAATTCAAGTCCATAAGAGGAAGTCTTCTCCCGTTCATCATCAAACATGCATTGTTCCCTCTCGGAACCACGAACCTTCTAGCGAGTTGCTCTGATTTGTGAGGGGTGTGTGTCCAAACTTCCGTCAAACATGCCAATTTCTTTACCACATCATCTTGGTGGCATGACATTAAATCAAGCAAGGTTTCATGTTTTTTGATCATTTTTTATTTTTTTGGAATAAAAATGCCATGGCATGCACTCCAAGCATGTGCCCATGCCTTGACACCAATATGTTAGAAAATTCATTCTAATTTAGTGCACATGGAATTAACTCGCACACAAATACACAAAAATATTATTTTTCAAACCGTTATGGTTAGGCCTTGCATGTAGATGTAGTTCAAATTTGAATTATGGTCATTAAATGGTTAGAAAATCAATTAAATGTCTTTAGAAGGTCAAGTGACCCTTGAAATTTACCAAATTTTCACATGGCAGTTGCACGATAAACGTAGGAAAAATATGCACGGCCGTAAGAGGAAGCTATCTCCCGTTCGTCATCAAACATGCATTGTTCCCTCTCGAAACCACGAACCTTCTAGAGATTTGCTCCGGTTTGTGAGGGGTGTGTGTCCAAACGTTTGTCAAACATGCCAATTTCTTTACCACATCATCTTGGTGGCATGACATTACATCAACCAAGGTTTGATGTGTTTCTGATCATTTATAATTTTTTGAATTAAAATGCCATGTCACTCCATGCATACATATACATGTGGCCATGTCATGAGACCAATATGTTTGAAAATTCCTTCTAATTTACTGCACATGGAATTAACTCACACACAAGTACACAAATATGATTTTTCAAACCGTTCTGGTTAGGCGTTGCATGTAGATGTAGTTCAAATTTGAATTACGGTCATTAAATGGTTAGAAAATGACATAAATGTCTTTCAAATGTCAAATGACCCATAGAATTTTCCAAAATTTCACATTACAGTTGTAGTAGTGCACGTTAGACGTAGAAAACATTTCAAGGCTGTAACAGGAAGCTATCTCCCGTTCGTCACCAAAGATGTATTGTTCCCTCTCGGAACCACGAACCTTCTAGCGAGTTGCTCCGGTTTGTGAGGGGTCTGTGTCCAAACTTTCGTCAAACATGTCAATTTCTTTACCACATCATCTTGGTGGCATGACATTAGATCAAGCAAGGTTCCATGTTTTTCTGATCATTTTTTATTTTTTTGGAATTAAAATGCCATGGCATGCACTCCATGCATGTGCCCATGCCTTGACACCAATATGTTTGAAAATTCCTTCTAATTTACTGCACATGTTTGAAAATATTATTTTTCAAACCGTAATGGTTAGGCCTTGCATGTAGATGTAGTTTAAATTTGAATTAGGGTCATTAAATGGTTAGAAAATCACTTAAATGTCTTTGAAAGGTCAAATGACCCCTAGAATTTTCCAAATTTTCACATTAAAGTTGTAGTAGTGCACGTTAAACATAGGAAAAAATGGTCGTAAGAGGAAGCTATCTCTCGTTCGTCATCAAACATGCATTGTTCCCTCTCGGAACCACGAACCTTCTAGCGAGTTGCTCTGGTTTGTGAGGGGTGTGTGTCCAAACGTTAGTCAAACATGCCAATTTCTTTACCACATCATCTTGGTGGCATTACATTGCATCAACTAAGGTTTCATGTGTTTCTGATCATTTTTCTATTTTTTTGGAATGAAAATGCCGTGTCTCTCCATGTATACATATGCATGTGTCCATGTCGTGAGACCAATATGTTTGAAAATTCCTTCTAATTTACTGCACATGGAATTAACTCGCACACCAGTGCACATATATGATTTTTCAAACTGTTTTGGTTAGGCGTTACATGTAGATGTAGTTCAAATTTGAATTACAGTCATTAAATGGTTAGAAAATCACTTAAATGTCTTTAAAAGTTCAAATGACCCCTAGAATTTTCCAAAATTTCACATTACGGTTGTAGTAGTGCACGTTAGACGTAGAAAAAATTGAAGGCCGTAAGAGGAAGCTATCTCCCATTCCTCATCAAAGATGCATTGTTCCCTCTCGGAACCATGAACCTTCTAGCGAGTTGCTCCGGTTTGTGAGGGGTGTGTGTCCAAACTTTCGTCAAACATGCCAATTTCGTTACCACATCATCTGGGTGGCATGACATTACATCAACCAAGGTTTCATGTGTTTCTGATTTTTTTGGAAATTAAATGCCATGTCCATGTCGTGATACGAATATGTTTGAAAATTCCTTCTAGTTTACTATACATGGAATTAACTCGCACACAAGTACACAAATATGATTTTTCAAACTGTTTCGGTTACCCGTTGCATGTAGATGTAGTTAAAATTTTCATTACGGTCATTAAATGGCTAGAAAATCACTTAAATGTCTTTAAAAGGTCAAATGATCCATAGAAATTTCAAAAATTTCATATTACAGTTGTAGTAGTGCACGTCAGACGTAGAAAAAAATTTGAAGGCCATAAGAGGAAGCTATCTCCCGTTCGTCATCAAACATGCATTGTTCCCTCTCGGAACCACGAGCCTTCTAGTGAGTTACTCCGGTTTGTGAGGGGTGTGTGTCCAAACTTTGGTCAAACATGCCAAAAAAATTTACCACATCATCTTGGTGGCATGACATTACATCAACAAAGGTCTCATGTGTTTCTGATTTTTTTAAATTTTTTGGAATTAAAATGCCATGTCACTCCATGCTTAATTGTGTCATGGCCATTAGACCAATATGTTTGAAAATTCCTTCCAATTTACTACCCATGGAATCAAATCGCACACAAGTACACGAACTATGAGTTTTCAAACCGTAATGGTTATCTGTTGCATGTACATGTAGTTCAAATTTCAATTACGGTCATTAAATGGCTAGAAATTCACTTCAGTGTCTTAGAAGGTCAAAAGACCCCTGAAATTTTCCAAAATTTGACAATACGGTTGTATTAGTACTACAAAATTTCTCATTCATTTAAAACACCATCCATTGGCACTTTATTCCAAATTCGTCTTTCACAGCTAATAAAAAATATCTACAACATCACACAGAGTTGTTTTCTAGGAACCGTTTGCGATGAAAATATCTAGGTCTATTTAAGTCTCGCTCCTTAAGCTTCGCTAGCTCGTCTGCTCTAGTGCCGGCAACCCCCGAATCCACAAATCCCGATCCCCATTCCCACACCCCCTTCTTGCAAAGATGAGGCCGTGGAAACGCTTTGTGAAGGCTCGTACGATGGCCGCGTCCCCCCTGTTCGGGAACGTAGTAATTTAAAAAAAATCCTACGTACACGCAAGATCATGGTGATGCATAGCAACGAGAGGGGAGAGTGTTGTCCACATACCCTCGTAGACCGAAAGCGGAAGCGTTATAACAACGCGGTTGATGTAGTCGTACGTCTTCACGGCCCAACCGATCAAGCACAGAAACTACGGCACCTCCGAGTTTTAGCACACGTTCAGCTCGATGACGATCCCCGGACTCCGATCCAGCAGAATGTCGGGGAAGAGTTTCATTAGCACAACGGCGTGGTGGCGATCTTGATGTTCTACCATTGCAGGGCTTCGCCTAAGCACTGCTACAATATTATCGAGGATTATGGTGGAGGGGGTCACCGCACACGGCTAAGAGATCAATGATCAGTTGTTGTGTCTATGGGGTGCCCCCTGCCCCTGTATATAAAGGAGCAATGGGGAGGTGCGGCCAGCCTAGGAGGAGGCGCGCCGGAGGAGTCCTACTTCTAACGGGAGTAGGACTTCCCCCTTTTCCATGTTGGACTAGGACTTGGGTGGAAGGAGAGAAAGAGGGAAGAAAAGGGGGGGGACCGCCCCCCTCCTTGTCCAATTCGGACTTGGGGGGGAGGGGCGCGCGGCTGCCCCTTGGACCGCCTCTCCTCTTCCTCCACTAGGCCCATTAAGGCCTAATAGCCTCCGGAGGGTTCCGGTAACCCCTCCGGCAATCCGGTAAAATCACATTTTCACCCGGATCACTTCCGATATCCAAACATAGGCTTCCAATATATCAATCTTCATGTCTCGACCATTTCGAGACTCCTCGTCATGTCCGTGATCACATCCGGGACTCCGAACAACCTTCGGTACATCAAAACATATAAACTCATAATGAAACTGTCATCGTAACGTTAAGCGTGCGGACCCTACGGGTTCGAGAACAATGTAGACATGACCGAGACACGTCTCCAGTCAATAACCAATAGCGGAACCTGGATGCTCATATTGGCTCCTACATATTCTACGAAGATCTTTATCGGTCAGTCCGCATAACAACATATGTTGTTCCCTTTGTCATCGGTATGTTACTTGCCCGAGATTCGATTGTCGGTATCCTAATAACTAGTTCAATCTCGTTACCGGCAAGTCTCTTTACTCGTTCCGTAATACATCATCTCACAACTAACTCATTAGTTGCTATGCTTGCAAGGCTTATGTGATGTGCATTATCGAGAGGGCCCAGAGATACCTCTCCGACAGTCGGAGTGACAAATCCTAATCTCGAAATACGCCAACCCAACATGTACCTTCGGAGACACCTGCAGAGCACCTTTATAATCACCCAGTTACGTTGTGACGTTTGGTACCACACAAAGTGTTCCTCCGGCAAACGGGAGTTGCATAATCTCATAGTCATAGGAACATGTATAAGTCATGAAGAAAGCAATAGCAACATACTAAACGATCGGGTGCTAAGCTAATGGAATGGGTCATGTCAATCACATCATTCTCCTAATGACGTGATCCCGTTTAATCAAATGACAACACATGTCTATGGTTAGGAAACATAACCATCTTTGATTAATGAGCTAGTCAAGTAGAGGCATACTAGTGACATTCTGTTTGTCTATGTATTCACACAAGTATTATGTTTCCGGTTAATACAATTCTAGCATGAATAATAAACATTTATCATGATATAAGGAAATAAATAATAACTTTATTATTGCCTCTAGGGCATATTTCCTTCACCCCCCCCCCCCGAGCGCGGCCGCCTGCGACGAGAGCGCGGCCGCCTACGTTGATAGTGCCGCCGCATCCGCATTGAGCACGGCCACTTCCGCCGAGAGGGCGTCTACGGTAGGCGACAGGGCAGCTGCACCAGCCGAGACGGATGCAGCTGCTGCTGCGACGGCGGCTGCAAATGCCGAGAGCGCTTGAGCTGCCGTCCGTGCCGCTGATGTCGCCCTGGCCTGGGTCGAGGCCGTCCATGCCAAGATCGAGAATGCACACGCCAAGATATACCTGGCCACCTCGGACTCCAGCATGCAACCCACGTCTGAAAAGGCGGCGGTGGCCATGGAGCACCTGCTTCCTTATGAGGTCGCCGAGCGGGAGCTGGAGATGCAGGAGGCGACAGAGATCAGGGAGCGCCGCGAGGAGGAGTTGCGCGTGGTCGAGGTCGAGGTAGAGAAGAGTCTGTCCGTCGAGGAATCGGCGGTGAGGTACCAACGCGAGCTCTGGCGCAACCACTACTACGAGTACTACAACCTTGAGGGCGGCGCCGAGGACGGGGACGAGGACGAGGACGAGGACGAGGACGAGGACGCGGTCGAATCCAGCAGGGGGGACGCAGAGTCCACCAATGGTGGCATGTCGCCAGGACAAGTCATCGACATCTCATCTCACACCGGCGACGCATAGGCTGGCGTGGCGATGGATTTTTAATTATGCGTACTTAGGCTTTGTTATTAATGCTGGTCTTTTGTTAGAGCAATGTTTAGGTCAACTGGCTCTATGTAACTACTAAAATTGCTCGATTTAGTATGTTTGGTCCGTGTGCTGTACGCTCTTTTGTGTGCCTAAATTAGCAAACGATGTTAAATTATGCAATGACGTACCTGGGGATGTTTCCACAAAAATTTGAATTATCAAACTCATCCCATGCGCGTAAAGCAGAAGAATCGTTTGCGATGCACACAATCGTTCAAAGTGAATGGTCCGGCGGCACCGTGCGCATTCAAAGTGAATGTGCACATGCCTTGAGACCAAAATTTGAATTATCAAACTCATCCCATGCGCGTAAAGCATAAGAATCGTTTGCGATGCACACAATCGTTCGAAGTGAATGGCCCGGCGGCACGCGCGCAAAGTTTACCTCCACATTTCCAAAATTTTGGCCTACCGCCAAAATATCTACCCCCGCCCGAGGGATTCCTGGATTAAGCGGTCCTCTAGCGTCTGGCCTGTTGGACACGTGCCGGACTGACGGGCTGTGAAGATACAAGACCGAAGACTCTCACCTGTGTCCGGATGGGACTCTCCTTGGCATGGAAGGCAAGGTTGGCGTCCTGATATGAAGATTCCTTTCTCTGTAATCGACTTTGTACGACCCTAGTCCCCTTCGATATCTATATAAACCGGAGCGCTTAGTCCGCAGAAGGGCAGAATCATACTCATAGTCATACAGGCTAGGCTTTTAGGGTTCTAGCCATTACGATCTTGAGGTAGATCAACTCTTGTAATACTCATATTCATCAAGATCAATCAAGCAGGAAGTAGGGTATTACCTCCATAGAGAGGTCCCGAACCTGGGTAAACATCGTGTCCCCTGTCTCCTGTTACCATCGACCTTAGAGCATAGTTCGGGACCCCCTACCCGAGATCCGCCGGTTATGACACCGACATTGGTGCTTTCATTGAGAGTTCTGCTGTGACGTCGAAGATAGGATTGATGTATCGCCTTGTTATCAAGGAAAGTATCACCGCCGGAGGTGCCCTGACCTCAGGCCAAACCTTCCGTCTAGGCGGCTTCACCGTGACCGTGCCAACGGCGATTAAGCCAACAATGAGTTCTCGGGTCATCGAGAACCACCTCCGTGTTAACTCCGAATACTCTAAGAAGATGGATACGGCTGAGTTATCGTCTTTAAATGAGCTCCTAGATCGCATCGCCTCCTTGTGGGTCTCCACGGACTATGATTGGATTGGGCTTAAATCCGACCAGAGAAAAATTAAATCTCCACCGATCACCTACCATAAAGCGATAATTGAGGAGCCAGACGACAACTCTTCCTCCATATTAAGGACGAACCGTGTTTGAATTTCCGAGTTCGAAGAGCCGGACACCTGCCTTCGGAAAGGCAACGCCCGCCCTCCGAACCTAGAATCGGACGACGGGCTTGAAAAATCGGTCAATATCCCGGAGCCCGAGCTATTAAGCTCGGGGACTCTTCAAACTCCGGATTCCAAATTGGGTCAGGGTTCGGATTTAAATCCACCCACCCACCCAAATAGACGCGATCTCACGAACATATGGCAGCAGTATCAGGAATCAATCCATCACTTTTCGGCCAGATTCCTCCTGGGCAAAGACAAGATTAAAGATTGTCGCGACAAAGACGCGATCTTAGCATTCTGCAATAATTTCATGGACGAATGACTCCTCAACGCCATCAATCACCGTCGTGTATTACACTTCGCTGACTTGGCAACCATCATACAAAAGTACTGTGCAATGGAAAGCGCCTGGAAAACTCAGGCAGCTCTCTGGGAACCACCGGTTTCCACTCAACCCTTCGTCTGGACAAAAAGGGTGCACCCTCGCGGTGCACCAGATCCAATATTAAAGAAATTTAAGCACACCACGGGGTGTGGAACCGTTCTGTAAGGATGGCTCGATAGGCCATGCAAAATACATGCAACGCTGGATACCATACGAAACCACCGCCTTAGAGCATGTTGGATACTCCGGCAAGTGGCCAAAAGTGGCGAGGATATCCTCACCAAAAATACACCAGCGCAACACCCCCCCGGAAGACTACGACCCCAGCGTATTAACATTCATCAAGACTTTCGCTTCAAACAATCGGCGCAAAAGGGCTTTCGCAATCTCGCCAAACTCTGCCAAGTCGCAACAATAAACCCTTGGAACGGCACGGCCATAACTTTCAATGCCAGTGACGAACCAAAATTCCGGACAGTTCGGGCACCATCCGCCTTGGTCCTTAATCCAATTGTGGATGGATTTCGGCTCAACAAAGTGCTCATGGACGGCGGCAACGGATTAAACCTCATCTACGAGGATACGCTCAACAAAATGCAAATTGACAGGAGCCGCATCGAGCAAAGTAGCACGACCTTCCGGGGAATCATTCCTAATCGGGAGGCACGATGCGCGGGAAAAATCACGCTCGACGTGGTATTCGGTACACCGGAGAATTATCGGTCCAAAGAGATAACATTCCAAGTGTCTCCTTTCAACAGCGGATATCACGCCTTAGTAGGGCGAGACGCATTTACACGCTTCCAAGCTATACCTCATTACGGGTACATGAAGCTCAAGATGCCCGGGCCAAACGGTATCATCACTCTTGCCAGTGATCCAGACATAGCACTCCGTGCCGAAAATAATACCGCATCCCTGGCCCTCGAGGCATTTTCTGAAATACTCGCGACCAAAGTGCTAACCGCGCTACGCTCTACTATGGATAGGGATGACGTAATCCTGGACAAACGACCCAAATCCACCTCTTTAAACCAGCAGATGAAATAGTCAAATTTCAAGTCCACCCGACGGATGCCAAGAAAACAGGATCCATCGGAGCACAACTCGACCCAACGGTCGACGCCGCACTATGAGAGTTCCTGCATGAGAACTGGGACATATTCGCCTGGCACCCTTCTCATATGCCAGGAATCCCACGCAGATTGGTGGAACACAACCTCAATATATTAAAGGGACATAAATCGGTCAAGCAAACACTTCGGCGTTTTTCAGAACCCAAACGACAAGCCATGGGGGAGGAGCTAGCCAAGTTACTCGAGGCCAGATTCATCAGAGAAATAAAACACTCGGACTGGCTAGCAAACCTGGTGATGGTACCAAAGAATGATAAATCCTGGTGCCTATGCATCAATTTCAAAGACCTCAACAAGGCCTGCCCTAAGGATCCCTTCCCTCTCCCTCGCATCGATCAGATTATTGATGCGACCGCAGAACACGACTCACTATGTTTCCTCGATGCATACTCCGGATACCATCAAATCAAGATGAAGGAGTCCGACCAAGCTGCAACGGCATTCATTACCCCATATGGACCTTTCTGCTTCAACACTATGCCTTTCGGGCTCAAAAACGCTGGCGCCACCTACTAACGCATGATTCAAACATGTTTGGAGAAACAGCTCGGCAAGACAGTTGAAGCATATGTGGATGACATAGTCATCAAAACCAGGCACGTCGGGACACTGATAGACGATTTGCGTCTCACATTCGACAACCTCCGCACATACGACATCAAGCTCAATCCAGAAAAATGTGTTTTCGGCGTCCCCGCCGGGAAACTTCTGTGCTTCATCGTTTACAATAGAGGAATTAAGGAAAATCCAGCCAAAATCCGAGCTTTGTCACAATTGGCTACGCCAAAAGACCCTAAATAGGTCCAAAAACTCGTGGGATGCATGGCAGCTTTAAGACACTTTATCTCCATATTGGGAGAGAAAGCACTGCCACTCTACCACCTTCTCCGACACACCGACCACTTTGATTGGACGGATGTGGCAACGGCCGGACTGGAGGAAATAAAGGCCCTTTTAGAGAGCAACCCAATCCTGGCCGCGCCAAACGTCGGCGAACCCATGTCATTATACATATCGGCAACACACCAAGTGGTGAGCGCCGTGCTCGTCGTTGAGCGAGAGCAGGACGGACACAAATTCCTGCTCTAGAAACTGGTATACTACATATCCACTGTCCTAACACCGTGCAAACCCCGATACCCTCATTACCAAAAAATAGCATACGCGGTCTTCAGTGCATCCCGGAAGCTGTGAGACTACTTTCAAGAGTGCTCAATTACGGTGGCTTCCGAGGTACCACTCAACGACATAATAAACAACCGCGATGCCTCGAGCCGGATTGCTAAGTGGGCCATTGAGCTCCTTCCATTCGACATAACATACAAACCGCGCCGAGCCATTAAATCCCAAGTACTGGCTGACTTCATCGCCGAATGGACGGTGGTCGAACTCCCTAAAGAGTACGGCACGTATTCCAACTGGGTTATGTACTTCGATGGTTCCAAAAGGTTGGTGGCGTTAGGGGCGGGCGTTGTCTTAACGTCCCCCACTAGAGACGTGGTTCAGTACTTGATAGAGGCAAAGGTGTCCCGTCTTTCGATGAGATGGTGGCTATTGTTTTGGAGGAAGTCAACTTTGACGATCCGACTACGAACGTGCGAGGACGTCGCGCCTTAGCAATCGCTAAACTAACTCCGAGAGGTTATTGGCCACGCCGGAGGCACGATCAACCTGATCACGAAGGTCTGTTTCCTGCAAGCAAACGAAGAACAAGCAAGAAACTAAGATTGCAATCTGGATATTGCGAATATAAGAGGAAAGCTTTATTGATCAAGGTGGGGTTCTGTGACGCCTTGGTCTGGTCGTTGAACACAAACGAAGTATGCGAAGTTGCAGCTATGGCGAACTTTTAATCTAAACAAAACCCCAAAGTCTAAACGATGCCCTAGGGGCTGTATATATGGAGTAAGAGGGGGGGGGATTTCGTGGCCCTTAGTGGAGGGGTCCGAAACCCACCCCAACTCTTGTTTCCCCACACATACAGACTCTAAAACAACCTATATTGAAGTATTTCGAAATTACATGGGCCTGGCCCAAAAATAAGGTGACGCGGCACCTAGAATAGCCTCTCGACGAAAATTATGAAGTGGCATCTTGTATATTTTATCCAAGGCTTCATGCACTCAATATGGTGGCTTCAAAGTCCTGAAATCATCACTTAAAACTTTGTTCTTGTCTCCCTTGCGCATGCCATCAACTCCATGCTTGTTTTTGCACCAATGTTCATCCTTCTCCAAGCTAGGCCCTTCATTTGTAAGCAAAAACAAATGTATCCAATTTAGGCAGCATCATACTCTCATGAACATTAGAATCATTACCAAGAAACGAAAGTACCAGATAATTTATTTGACGTGCGCGAGCTCTAGTAATCGGTCCAGTATGTATAGTAGCAGGGGTTGTGGGTGTAACAATGGTATTGATGTCCTCATCAGTACGTACTCCAAATACTATACACAGACTCCAACAATGCAGCCGAATTTGAGGCCTTATTACATGGACTTCGGATGGCCATCTCCATTGATGAGGACATGACTACCTTGGATACGACCAAAAATATTGCATACATACATATTTGTCAGGTGATTTCTAGTGTCAACAATTCAATAATCTATTTATATTATCCAGAACAAAAATACTTCACACACTTTTGTGTTTTGTCTAATTGCAGGTGTATGGGACATTTGTACAATCCACATATGAAGATAAGGGAAAAAGAGAAGTTTAGGTGCTGTTCAAAAAGTCCCTTCACGTCACTTTTGGGCCAAGAGAAGATAGAGTCCAAGTCTCTCACGTTCTGGATTCAGATTCGGACTACACAGACATACCTGACTCAAAACGGCAAGAACTTTTTCATACGGACTCCGAATTGGGTGATTCTTTTTTTGTTGGAAAGTAGATTTCGTCCTCTTTCCACTCCATTTGGATCCACCTTTAAATTCGTCCGGAGCGTTGAGATATGGACGAAACAATCTGACACTGCAGCAGAATCCGAGTCAAACAACAAGTCCAAAGGTGTTGCATCACCTCCACTTGGGCCCATGAGTCTTGTACGACCTAGGGTTGGTTTTAGGCTGCCTTGGGACGTCCTCCCACCTCCTTGGCTACCACCCCTTCCTCCTATATAAGTAGATCCATCTAGTAGCTTTTTGCTTGGGATTTGTTTAGTTAAAAGTTAGCCATTGCAACTTCGTGTACTTCGTTTGTGTCCAACGACTAGACCAAGACCGCTTACGGATCCCCACCTTTATCAATACTTCATTTATATTCGCAATATTAAGATTGCATTTATCATATTCTTGCTTGTTCTTCGATTGCTTGCAGGGATAGACCTTCGTGGTCAGGTTGATTGTGCTGCGCCGTGGTCAATAACCTCTCGGAGTTGGTTTAGCGATTGCTAAGGCGCAACGTCGTGCACGTTTGTAGTCGGATCGTCAAAGTCGTCTCCACCAAATCGATAGTTATAATCTCATCGAAAGATCGGGACACCCCGCCTCTATCAAGTGGTATCAGTTTTCAGGTTGCTCGGTGAGAATTTCCAGTTTCCCCTAGATTAGATTTATTTTCTTACCTATTGTCCAAGAAAAAGCCACAAAAAAGTTAGATCTATTCATCCTTTTGTCCAAGCCAGTCTGAGCCTTTGCAATTTTCTTTTCATTGTTTGCATTATTGAATTATCGGTTGCATCGTCGTGTCGAGTTGCTGGTCTTAGTGTCTAGTTCGTTTAGAGTTTCGAGTTCTGTTCACATTAGTCACGTCGCCGCTGCATCGTTATCCCGTCCGCTGTTCACCACACCATCCATCAATTTTCACCTCGTGCTACCCATAGTTCATTGTCACCATCATAGTTGAGGTCGTTCACATCTTCGCTTGATCCAATCTGCATCTTATCTATTTTGTCTTGGAAAGAGGGAGAGGAACAAAAAGATAGAGAACAAAAAAGAAAAAAAAGTCAGAGAAAAAAAAGAGAGAAAGGAAAAGAAAAAAACAAAATTCGGATCTATCTAGACTCAATCTCGTAGTTGAATTCGGATTGGATTCTGTTTTGTGCACTGTTCAGTCAAACAGGCATAACTTCCTCATACGAAGTCCGTTTTGGCTCCACGAGTACTCAAATTAAAGCTAGCGACGAGCCGCATATAAATAGTTGCAGAAGCTAGTTCAATATTTGGCACCTCAAAATCGGCTTCTAAATAGGTCTTTTTGCCCTCCGAAGTTCGCGGACACAGCTTATTCTAGTTTTTTAGGCCAGTTTTAGAATTCTTTGACTCCTCATATCAATTCGGAATTGAGTTATTCTTTTTGCATTGGAAAGCTTGAGTTAGTAGCATTCTTGGAAAAAGTTATCAGAAAATTGGCTGAAACTTTTCAAGAGGAAAGTTGGAGAGAGAGTTGTTGTATATCTTGCTTGGCAGTTGTTTTTCATCATTATCTTTACTGCCGTTGTGATCTTCACTTATATCTTGCTGTCCAGAGCTACTTACTATACTTCATTGATGCTAGTTGTGCTACGCCGTGACCTCATTAGTGTTCTAGGCTCGCGTCTCTAGTCCGGTCTAGCCTAGGACCAACACAGTACCATCGTTGAGCGTTTATTCAACATTGCATCTCTGAATTGATTATTGCTGATCTTTTGCTACCATATATTTGGCCTTCCAAGCTCCACATATTTCTACACCGTGTATACATACGCTCACATGGCAATCGATTTACTCAATCTTCGGAGTTATTTGACACCGCTGGTTGCCGGTCACCACTTGCTGCATGGTAAGAACTTGTAAGACTTTGATATTTGCTATATTGTGAGCGTTTTACCACCACATCCTAGTAGTTCATAGGAACATTATTCTCAGATTTTGTTTCTTGTTTTTCTACTAAATATGGCAGGTTCCAGAGTCAGTTGGGCTTCATCAATCGTGGGAGACGTGCCACCAGCTCTGAAAATACAACCACCATCACAAGAGGTGCAAAGACATAAGAATACGCACAATCAGGTTTTTGTTTCCATGCCACCTTTTAATGGTCGTTTTAAGCCTGATTTATATATTGAATGGGAGTTCGAAATAAATGTTATATTTGCTTCCCAAGATTTTTTGGAACGTAAAAACGTTAAGCTTGCAGTTGGTTCTTTCACTAGTTTTGCTACTGTTTGGTGGAGTGAACATTGTCGGTTATACCCTGATTATGTACCTACTACTTGGGATGATTTAAAACTTGTCATGAGAGATAGATTCGTCGATGTTTATTATACTCGTGGCATGATTAAAAAACTACAAAAATTTAAAACAAGGTAGTGGCACTGTAAGAAAATATTATGATGATTTACAAACTACCTTGTTGCATTCCTTTTTAGAGGAAAGTGAAGAAGATTTTATGGATATATTTTGGGGAGGATTAAACCGTGATATTCAGGAGATACTAATTCATGAAGAATGTTATCCTATGGACCATTTGTTTCATCTTGCTTGCAAAGCGGAACAGGAAATAAAGAGGCGTGATGCCCACAAGACAAACAAGCATAAGGTGCACATCCAAGGAGTTGAGACGGTCCTTCCTTCTACCACGATGCCTACTATGACAACAACATCCGTTGTTGTGAGCACTGCATCAGCTCCATCTTATGACCCGTCACTGCCGAGAGTTCCAACATCATCTGAGTTGATAACACGAGGTAATGACAAAGGTACTGATCTTCTAACTTCGCATGCGAATGATGAATGCCTTGTCGATTTAAATACACCATGTGATGCTCTAGCCACTACATTGATCACACCACCTATTTTAGATGATTATGTTGATGATTTGACTTTGCCATGTGATCAAACAACTGCAATATCAAGAATTTTCAGTGCACCCATTGAATTAACCGTTGATGTGAAAGAACCATGTGAATCAGACACTAAAACAAATTTGGATCAACTACATTTGAAAATAATTGTGTCAATGTTTAATCATTTTGATATGACCTCTAATCTTGGTGATGATTCTGTGTCAAATGACTTATTGCATGTTGGCTTATTTAAGCATGTTGTAGCATGTAAATTTTATGCAAGTAAGGTTTATTCACCAATATTGGGATGGTTTAATGATGAATATTGTCAATCTTTTCATATGAATAAGAGCTTCACTTATATGTGCAAACTGAGTTGCAATACTTTCATACCTTCTACTTCTTGTGATAATATGTTGGCTTTATATTTTATTCACTATGAAAGTTAATCATATATACATGTGTCATATGTGCAAATTCCACGGGAAGTAAAAATTGATGACATATACATATACAACATGTACACCTTGTCTCTTTTGTTAGCCACATTTCAGATAAAGCAACGTCGAGGACGGCTTTATTTTCAAGAAGGGGAGGATGATGAGGACATGACTACCTTGGATACGACCAAAAATATTGCATACATGCATATTTGTCAGGTGATTTCTAGTGTCAACAATTCAATAATCTATTTATATTATCCAGAACAAAAATACTTCACACACTTTTGTGTTTTGTCTAATTGCAGGTGTATGGGACATTTGTACAATCCACATATGAAGATAAGGGAAAAAGAGAAGTTTAGGTGCTGTTCAAAAAGTCCCTTCACGTCACTTTTGGGCCAAGAGAAGATAGAGTCCAAGTCTCTCACGTTCTGGATTCAGATTCGGACTGCACAGACATACCTGACTCAAAACGGCAAGAACTTTTTCATACGGACTCCGAATTGGGTGATTCTTTTTTTGTTGGAAAGTAGATTTCGTCCTCTTTCCACTCCATTTGGATTCACCTTTAAATTCGTCCGGAGCGTTGAGATATGGACGAAACAATCTGAGGCTGCAGCAGAATCTGAGTCAAACAACAAGTCCAAAGGTGTTGCATCACCTCCACTTGGGCCCATGAGTCTTGTACGACCTAGGGTTGGTTTTAGTCTGCCTTGGTACGTCCTCCCACCTCCTTGGCTGCCACCCCTTGCTCCTATATAAGTACATCCATCTAGTAGCTTTTTGCTTGGGATTTGTTTAGTTAAAAGTTAGCCATTGCAACTTCGTGTACTTCATTTGTGTCCAACGACTAGACCAAGACCGCTTACGGATCCCCACCTTTATCAATACTTCATTTATATTCGCAATATTAAGATTGCATTTATCATATTCTTGCTTGTTCTTCGATTGCTTGCAGGGATAGACCTTCGTGGTCAGGTTGATTGTGCTGCGCCGTGGTCAATAACCTCTCGGAGTTGGTTTAGCGATTGCTAAGGCGCAACGTCGTGCACGTTTGTAGTCGGATCGTCAAAGTCGTCTCCACCAAATCGATAGTTATAATCTCATCGAAAGATCGGGACACTCCGCCTCTATCATCCAAGGGCATACAACGCCTGGAAGTGCCCGGGGACTCAAACCTCGCAATATCTCAAATAAATGGAGATTTCGATGCCAAAGATCTGAAGATGGCGGCTTATCGTAACGCCGTCCTGAAAATGTCGGCTCGGTTCGAGGGGCTTGAGTTTCATCATGTGGCTCGAGAAAGTAATCAAGCAGCGGACGTCCTGGCTCGCATCAGCGGCAAGCGCGAGCCCGTCCCACCTAACATCTTTCTGGAAAGGCTTTTAAGCCATCCGTGGTGTGGCAAGGGGAGAGCGGCAACACCAGTCCGGATCCGAATACAACCCCAGATTCCGAACACACCGATATCATCGGGGGCTCGGCCTCCGAAATAACACCGTCGGCCCATCTCATCATGGCAGTCATTGCCCCATGGACCGAACCCTTCTTGACCTACATAAATAGGAGAGAACTCCCCGAGGATCAGAATGAGGCTCGCTGCATTGTCCGGCGTTCGAAGGCCTACAAGGTTCACGACGGAGAGCTCTACAAGAAAAGCGCTACCGGAGTACTTCAAAGATGTATCTCCGAGGAAGAGGGGCGACAACTCTTGACTGAAATTCATGCCGGTCTCTGCGGTCACCATGCCGTGGCTCGGGCCCTTGTTAGCAAGGCCTTCCGTACAGGTTTTTATTGGCCGACGGCCTGAGCAGATGCACAGGACCTTGTCCAACATTGCGTCGAATGCCAGCTTTTCGCCAACCAAAGCCATATGCCACCCACTGCTCTACAAACAATCCCCATCACTTGGCCTTTTGCGGTCTGAGGGCTTGATATGGTCGGGCCCCTTAAAGGACGAAGCCATAAGAAAAAATATCTGCTGGTCATGGTGGACAAATTCACTAAGTGGATAGAGGCCAAACCAGTTAAAACGGCCGAAGCCGGGCCAGTGATAGAATTCATATCCGGTGTGGTGCAGGTTATGGTTTTCCACACAACATCATCACCGATAACGGCTCTAATTTCACAGCCGACGAGGTGAAAAACTGGTGTGCTAATCTGGGCATTAAGCTCGATTATGCCTCCTCCTATCACCCACAAACAAACTGCCAAGTCGAATGGGCCAATGGTCTTATTAGGAGTGGCATCAAACCCAGACTAGTGCAGTCTTTGAAAGAATGAGACAAGCACTGGGTTGAGGAGCTCGACTCCGTACTCTGGGGGCTGCGGACCACACCCAACCGCACCACTGGATATACACCTTTCTTCATTGTGTACGGCGCGGAGGTTGTGTTGCCTTGCGACATTATTCATGACTCACCTCGAGTGCGCATGTACGAAGAGAGAGAGGCCGAGCTTGATCGACAGGATAGCCTAGATGCCCTAGAGGAGGAACGCGATGTCGCAAAAGCCCATTCCGCATTTTATCAACTACAGGCCCGCAGATATCAAAGCAGAGAAGTACGGGCCAAGACTTATAATTTTGGCGAACTCGTTCTACACTTGCCGGAGAAGAAAAAGGACAAACTCAAGCCCAAGTGGGAGTGTCCCTTCATCATTGACGAAGTTCTCACTGGAGGAGCGTACAGCCTGCGTGATGCATTTGACAATGGCCTAGAGCCGAACCCCTGGAACGCGGCCAGACTCCAAACATTCTATGCCTAGTGACGAACTCTTTGTTCGTTTCCTTCTCCCAATTTTTTCAATTACTTTTTTTATCTCTTTTCGCTTTTTTAGCCTTAAAGCTCTTCGCGTGGCTCAACCGTGCACCTGTGACATACACATACTCAAATATGTACGTCCATTATACCTGGGGGCTTCTTGGACGGAAGCTTATTATTGTTATTTTCCAAGCATCAAGCTCATCACATATGTGTGTTCTCCTCATATATACCTTTTATTCGCCATTATATGCATCGATATGACTTAAATTTTGGCCAAGCTGGGTTTCCTGGCTCATGTGCTTATGCCCTACGTTCCCGTTAGTTCGGCTAGGGCATAAAAGGAGCACCTCTGCGATTGTTACTGCCGGGTCATCCGGATGTGTACCTCAGACTGGGTGAAGCCGAAAGCTAGCGTTCTTAAGGGAATATTCAGTCGGCGGACTAAAGATGTTTTTGCATTCACTCCATTGTGAACCCCTAGATGTTACGAACACTACGATTTCTACAAATCGTATTTCGGACATGCACATTGACGCATGTGTACCCAGGGAAAGGAACCCTTAATGGAACTATTCGCTCTGGAAGATGTTTCTTACAATCACAATGTAATATAACATAGCTAGCTGGATACAACTTGTCTGTTCAAGCAACTATGACCCCTGCGCCTAGTTTCCATGCATACCCCGGTCTATTTTTGCCGCTAAGGTATTCGAAACACTCCGCACCTTCGGGTCCAGAGGTCGAAGCGAAAAGGTCTGCCATGACAATCGTTTTACAATTCGGCTAGGAACAAATATGTCAAGGAAAGTACATAGTATCTTAGACTCAAAAATTTCCTCCTCTATACCGTCTAACAGGCTATCTAACTTACAATCCTGTTGGGAATATCTGGCGGCTACTTCGACTTGGTCATATACCAAATTAATGGGAATTTCTTTTCCATCTGACCCTAGAGGTCCGACCCGCGCCATATGATCCGGATCAAGCTTGGTATACCGTGTCTTCACCATGGCCCAGGCTTCTCGTGCACCTTCCTAGCAGGCCGATATCTTCCATAACCGGAAACGCTGCCGCGCTCCACTGAATAGCTGTATAAGCTCCTCCATTCTTCCAGGAGGGGAGGCGGATGGCCATAAAGCCTTGGCAACACTTCGCATCGCCTGCCGAGCTTGCTCGTGCACTTGCGACAGCTCTTCTAGCACATAGCCCGAGAATCCGGACACCTCCTCTTCAGGACGGCTAGTCAGCATACCTACAGACATAAATCTTTCAACCCCTTTTATCTCGGAAATACACAGAGGTAAGTTTGACCACATACTAAATATGCCGCCTCGAAGCCTCTTATTTTCCTTCACAGAGTCAGCCAACTGGGCCCGTACATCTTTTAGTTCTTCGCCCAGCTGGGTATTGGAATCCTGGAGCTTGTTTTCTCCTCCCTGACTCGTGTCAGCACATGCTCGCCTGCGGCTAGTACTCTTTTGGCGTCTTGTTCTCCCCCTTTAGCGGCTTTCAGTTGCTCCTGGAGTTGATCTAATGATCCTATTGTGAGATGATCAACCGTGTTAGCATTATGGGTATATAATTATGTTTTCTCGATGGAGGGGAACATTACCAGGTGACGGCTTCTTGGATTTCTCCAGTTCGGCGTTAGCAGCAGTTAGCTGGGTCTGGTACTTTTCTAGTTCCTGAGATAACATGATGTTCTTCTCCATAAGCACCTGGTTATACAATGATCCTTAAATCAGTTGTATCAACTGCTTCAAGTATTGGGGGCTACTAGTATATAACTATCAGATTGGTATAATATAAACTTACCCGCATTGTCGGGGTGGACGGCGTCCCCCGCGAGCACCTATGGGGCCGGAGCCCCTTTCGTTGTCCGGTGAGGGGGGCGGAGGGAGCACGGAGAGCAGATCGAGGCGAGCACACGGGCGGTTTACCCAGGTTCGGGCCGCGATGGACGCGTAAAACCCTACTCCTGCTTGGTTGTATTGAACTGGGGAGCTCGGGAGCTTGGAGAGCTAGCTACACCGAGCGTATGGCTGTCTGGATTCCCAATCTCCGAACCCCCTCTACGTTGCACACGGGCCTCCTTTTATAGCGCAAAGGGGTCACCGACAGGTGTCAACGTAAGAGAAAGGGGTAAAAGTGTAAAAGGGGTGGAAGTTGTAACAGTGCGGGAACAGTGGCGCTACAGTGCGGCACAGTGTTATCATACCTACTTCTGACGGTAGGGGACAAGGGCATTAAATGCCCGTCACGGTCGCCTGGACAGCACCGAGGCGGACCGTTAGGTGCGCCACCGCTCGCCACGGTGGTGGCTGCATGCCACCGCATACCCCAGGCTGCGCGGTGCCCCGCCACGTGCCCTTGGGGGAAACCCCGGAGCGACGCGTGGGCGGGTGAGCTGGAGCGCAGTCCTGAGGTGGCGATTTGCCGCGGCAAGTGGCTTGCCGCGGGGGTCGTCTTCCTGTGCCTGATAGCTTGCCGGCTATCAGGCCTTGCCGGGGCGCATGGCGCGCCGTGGCGGGCTTCTCTTGTGGTGCCTGGGTTCGGCCTTCCCGACAAGCTCCTCTTGTCGGGGTCTCGATCTTCTGTCTCGTATACTTTGTTCTTGGATGGTATTACATGGGCTTAGTCGTCCCAGCAAGCTCCTCTTGCCGGGGTCTTGTCTTCTTGGCCCGGCAAGCTCCTCTTGCCGGGGGCCTTGTCTTGAATGCTTGGTCTTCTCTTGGCGCTTCCTGGGCGGGCCTCGCCGCAGGGTGCTACAACTGCCCGTGCACAAGTCTGGGGTACTAAGGCACCCCTACTTTAGTACACCGACAGGAGCCCCCGGGACTGGGCCACACACGGTGCCGAGCGTCGTTGGGCCAGGCCCTAACAGTGCACGGGCACGCGTGGCCTTGGTCACGCTGCTCCTTAACTCCGCATCCGTCGCACCTTCCCCAGGCGGCGCGCGCTTATCGCGGCGTCGTGGGGGCGAAACGCCCGTTCCCTCTTTAAGTGGAGGGAGGTGCGGAGGCGCGGCTCGATAAATGAACGGGGGTGAGGCGCGGCTTTCGAGGCGTCCGTTCCCCATAATCACGGGATGGGGAGAGGTCGTCCCACCCGTCGCCTCGGTTCTGCGCGCCCACCACGTGGTCCTCATGCACTCGGAGTCGCGGCGGCGGAGGCAGGGAGTCGGGCCGGCGCGGGTCGATGCAGTGGGTCGGCCCCAGTCGTCTGCCCTTCCTCCGCTTCTATTGGAGGAGCGAGGCGGCCGCGTCCCCACTCCGCCCCTTTATAAGGAGCGAAAGGGGGCAACGGAAATCCGCACTCCATCTCCTTCCTCCTTCTGCTTCTGGTTTCCTTCCCCCATCTGCGATGGAGGGGGGGGGAACCCTGGTTCTTCTTCGGTTGCCGCGAGGGTGTCTGCTAGGCAACGCGCCCCTCCTCCCCTTGCGCCCGCGGCGGCGGAGCCGGTCGTCAGGGGAAGAGGGAGAGGGCGAGGTCGCGGACGAGGTCGTGGACGGGGCCGGGGCGCTCGGGGCGGACGGATCGGTGCGCCGTCCTCGCCTCCGCCAGCGGCTCTGTTCCTTCCCGCGGTCCATCTCGGGGACGACCCCTGTGAGTTCATTATCAGGCTGCGCCGGGCGCCTCGTCGCCGCCTCCGGCTTCCCGCTCCATTCGCGAGCGTGTTGGAGGTGGAGCAGCCTGAGACGCTAAACCTGCGCATGAGGGGCTGCGGGATCAGTGGGACGCGAGTCCACGTCAAGTCCCGAGCCCCCGGCGTGGTGTGTCTGGGCCGCGGGTGGAAGACGTTCGCCCGGATCCACAGCTTGACGGAGGGGTTCACCCTCCACTTTAAGCTGGTGGGGGAGGACCTCCTCTCCGTCAAGGCCTTCTGGGGCTCCGGCATCCGGACCCGGTGCTGCGAAGATAGCTCCTCCGACAGCGAAGGCTCCTCCTCGAGCGAGAGTGACGAGGAGGGGAGCGACAGCGACGACGAGGGGAGCAGCCGCCGGGATGACGGGTCCGACTAGGCGTCGGTCGCAGCTCCGTGTGGCACCGGCGGCCCCATCGTCCGCGCCGGGCTCCGTGAACTCCCCGGGGTCGTCTCCTTGGGCGGCTGGCGTAGGGGGGCTGCTGAGGAGGACAGAGGGCGGACGTCGAAGGCCGCGAAGTCGGAGTACGGGCCGACTTCGACAGCTGGCTGACGCTCCGGTGCCTCGTGTTCCAGATGCGCCCCAGACGCCGTCATCACCCTTGCTCTCGGTGACGACCACCGGGGTCTTCTCTTCGGCCCGGCAAGCCCCTCTTGCCGGGGGCTTGATCTCCTCGGGCGGCCGGTGTGGCGAGGCTGGGGAAGAGGAAGAGGCTGGCGGCAAGGCCGCTGCCTCATCTTCCAGCTCTGCCTCCGGCGCCTCCGTCTTCTTCAGCCTCCGGAGACCCCCGGGCGGAGCCCCCGGATCTTCTTTTGGTGCCTTCTGCCACCCGCAGCTCGCCTAGGTGCCCCTTTCGCCCTCTTCCCCTACTTGCCCTACCTCCTGAGGAGAGAGACAAGAAAGGGATTACGGGCACCTTATCTCTTTTCAGCTTGTAAGCCTTCGGGCCTTAGTTGCGTTTAAGCCTTGTAATCCCTTCTTTCATGTTTTTCATTCTCTCTGAACTGTACCTGAGTGGAATGTTTTTAATGAAAAGGGGATGTTTGCCGGATCATTTGTCTCGCGGGTGGAAACCGCGGTAAGGAACGAATCCTTTACATCGTTAAGATAGACAGTTTCTCGCCCGGCAACAGGCCCAGCCGCTCCCCCGCACTGCTCGACCTTTCGCACGCCCTTGGCGGAGGCGGGGAGCAGGCGGGTTCCGGCCCCTCGCTTCCCTCCCCCTTGCTGCCGCGGCTGCTATCGAAACGGGCCCCAGGAACGCGCTCTGGGGCTTGCCGCTAAGAGAGCACGGTAGCTTTTCAGGAGGAAAGGAGGCTTTCAAATTCCACAGTTCATAAGAGAATGCATGATGAGGGATGTAAAAACTTATCTGAGGTTGCAGCCCCCGGCGACTCTGGCTCGCCGGGGCGTAGGTGTTGGCTCGTCCTTCTCCTCTTCCTTGTCCTTGAGCGGCCCGGCAAGGACATTCAATTCCTGCGAGCCAAAGGGAAAGGACGGGAAAAAGACGCGGACTCGACCTCTAAGTTAGGGGTTAGCGACAGCTAGGAACTGACAACCCTAACCAAGGACGAGACTCTGACTCAGCATGCATGCTAAAATCTAGGGCGCCAGCGCTTCTTTATCTTCGGCCAGGGGCTTCGCCTGGCTTTGTACGAGGGGTTACATGCAACATCGGCAAGGCCTGCACAAACCGGTGGTTGCCGGAGCGGATCACGGCAACCGCGCCTTATGGGCGAAACTTGCGAAGATGCTCTATGTTCCCAGGAGTTGCTCACTGGTAGGCCCTCTTCGGTCTTGAGGCGGACAGCGCCGGGCCTCGCGACTCGTCTCACCCGATAAGGGCCTTCCTGCTTCGGCGTCGACTTGTTATAATTCTTGGCCGACTGAACGTGCCTAAGAACAAGGTCGCCTAACAGGGCAACTTTATCTGGTGCCAGGGGCTTCGCCTGGCTTTGTACAAGGGGTTACATGCAACAGCGGCAAGGCCTGTACAAACCGATGGTTGCCGGAGCGGGTCACGGCAACCGCGCCTTATGGGTGAAACTTGCGAAGATGCTCTATGTTCCAGGAGTTGCTCACTGGTACGCCTTCTTCGGTCTCGAGGCGGACAGCGCCAGGCCTCGTGACTTGTCTCACCCGATAAGGTCCTTCCCACTTTGGCGTCAACTTGTTGGAATCCTTGGCCGACTGAGTGCGCCGAAGAACAAGGTCGCCCTCTTCGAGACTCCTGGCCTTGACCTTGCGGCTATGGTAGCGACGCAAGGCTTGCTGGTATCGAGCAGCTCGTACCGCAGCCTGGAGACGTCCTTCCTCAAGGAGCAGCGCGTCATCTTGGCGCAGCTGCTCTTGCTCGAGCTCGTCATAAGCGAGCACCCGAGGAGATCCGTATACGAGTTCCGTGGGGATAACTGCTTCCGCTCCATAGACTAGAGCAAAGGGTGTCTGTCCGGTGGCTCGACTCGGTGTCGTTCTGATTGACCAAAGAGCCGCCGGCAGCTCCTCAATCCAATTTCTTCCGCACTTGCGCAGCCTGTCGAAGGTCCTGGTCTTGAGTCCGCGCAGCACTTCAGCGTTGGCCCTTTCTGCTTGACCGTTGCTCCTGGGGTGAGCAACCGAAGCGAAACAGACCTTGGCGCCGAGATCCTGGGCGTATTGCATGAAGGCGCGACTTGTGAATTGTGTCCCGTTGTCGGTGATGATTCTGTTGGGGATTCCGAAACGGCAGACGATCGATCGGAAGAACTTGACTGCTGACTGCACGGTCACCTTCCTCACTGGCTCCCCTTCTGGCCACTTCGTGAACTTGTCGATTGCAACGTACAAGTACTCGAAGCCCCCGAAGGCTCGGGGAAAAGGGCCAAGGATATCGAGCCCCCAGACCGAGAAGGGCCAGGATAAAGGGATTGTTTGGAGAGCTTGAGCTGGCTGATGAATCTGTTTTGCATGGAACTGGCACGCTTCACACTTGGTTACTAGTGCAGTTGCATCTTGGAGGGCTTCTTGCCAGAAGAACCCTTGCCGGAAGGCTTTCCCGACAAGTGCTCTTGCGCCAATGTGATGGCCGCATATGCCTCCGTGTATCTCTGCCAACAGCTTCTGTTCGTCTTCCCTGGAGATGCACTTCAATCTGACACCGTTGAGTCTCCTTCTGTACAGCTCGTTGTCCACGAACTGGTACATACTTGACTGCCTGGTGATCTTCTCCATCTCTTCTGGGTCGTCGGGAAGTTCTCCAGTTTGCAGAAAACGGACGATCTGCTGCGCCCATGCCGGAGCCCGGGGCTCGACGGCAAGGACTAAAGGCATGAAGGCCGCTGCGGGGACCCCGGCTTCTACGGCAAGAACCTCTGGTTCCGCCGGAGCTGGTGATCCCCCGGCAAGCTTGCCGGGGCAAAGCTTGTCGGGAACCCCCGCTTCAACTGGACAGATCCTCGGATCCGCAGGAGCGGACTGTTCCTCAGCGTTCAGACTGCTGATCTGCTTGCCGGAGCAAGGCTTATCGGGGACACCTGCTTCGACTGGACGGATCCTGGGATCCGCAGGAGCGGGCTGTCCCCCGGCGTTCTGGTTGTTGATCTTGGGGACCTTGGCGGCGGTCTCAGGAAGGTTCGCCTGCAAGTAGTCGCCGGAGACCAACTTCCTTTTCTTGGACTGCCCAACTGATGGTGTAACGGATGGTTGAGTCAGCTTGAGTAAGAAGGTCCCTGGTTCCACAGGTAACTTCAACGAAGGACACTTCGAAAGGCCGTCTGCTATCTCATTCTGAGCTCTCGGGACGTGCTCCATTTGCAGCCCTTCAAAGTGTTCTTCCAGCTTCCTCACTTCATCTACATAAGCTTCCATCAGAGGGCTCTGGTAGCTCTTGTTGACTTGCCGGACCACCAGTTGAGAATCTCCCCGCACAATCAGCTTTCTGATCCCAAGTTCGGCCGCAATCCTGAGGCCGGCGAGCAAGCCTTCATACTCAGCAGTATTGTTGGTTGCTTGCTCTCTTGGGAAGTGCATCTGGATAACATACTTGAGGTGCTCTCCGGTGGGCGCGATGAGTACTACGCCAGCACCGGCGCCTTGTAGCGAGAAGGCACCATCGAAGTACATTACCCACTCGCTTGTTGCTTCTTGTACGGGCGCGCTTGTTTCTTGGGCTTCTCCATCTGGCGTCGGGGTCCACTCAGCTATGAATTCTGCCAAAGCTCGGCTCTGTATGGTTGAAGTACTTTCAAACTTGAGTCCAAAGCTCGACAGCTCCAGTGCCCACTCGACGATCCTGCCTGTTGCCTCGGGATTGTGCAATATCCTCTTCAGCGGAAAGCGAGTGACTACTGTTATCTCATGTGCTTGGAAGTAATGGCGCAGCTTCCTCGAGGCCATGAGGAGGCCGAAAAGCAGCTTCTGCACCCCAGAGTATCTTGATCTAGCCCCCTGCAAGAGGGAACTCACAAAATACACCGGGCGCTGCACCATCTTCTTCCGCGCTCCATCCTGTTCCAGCGCAGGGTTGTCCTTGTCGGGGCCAGAGCTTGCCGGAGCACCATCGCTGATGAATTCTTGGCGCTCCACGGCTTGCTTTCTCACTTTCTGCTTGACGGGTCGCGCGTGAGGACAGACAGCGAGCTTGTGCTCAATCACCCTCCTGGGAACACTGGGGATGTCGGACGGTTGCCATGCAAACACGTCGACATTCGCCCGCAGGAAGGCAACGAGCGCGCTTTCCTATTTGCTGTCAAGCGTGGCACTGATGGTGAAGGTACCGCCAGTGCCGTCCTCCTTGGCGGACACCTTCTTGGTTGCCGGAAGAGCGGTCATTCCCTTCTTGTACTTGCCGGTGGAGCTCGATGGAACGTCCTCGACGGCGGCGCAGCACTCCGAAGAGGTGCGGTTGCCGGAGTGGGCCCCAGAGCACTTACCGGACTTGGTCCTTGTCTTCTTCCCGTGAACCTCCAGTTTGCCCTTGGTCCAGCAAGCGGATGCCACCTCCTGTGGCATGGCGCTGCTGGGTCGTCGTTTGTCGGGACGGACGCGACGCGTCCTCGGAGGCCGAGGCTCGGTCGTCCGCCCTGTTCTTGGATTTGGTGGCGCCGCGAGTGTTCTCGCCGGTGGCCACCCCTCCGACGGCGTCTCCCCCGCCCACCGTTGGCTCCGGTAGCGGTGGAAGAGACGCGGACGGGCCCGCGACCTCCGAAGCCTTCTTCTTCGGGGCCATGGTGTTGATGAAGCTAGCGAATTCAGAGAAGCTGACGAAGAGCGCGCTCGCGCGAACGCCGGATCTGATCCGCACAACCTCGACGCGTCCCCTACCTGGCGCGCCAAAGATGTCGGGGTGGACGGCGTCCCCCGCGAGCACCTATGGGGCCGGAGCCCCTTTCGTTGTCCGGTGAGGGGGGCGGAGGGAGCACGGAGAGCAGATCGAGGCGAGCACACGGGCGGTTTACCCAGGTTCGGGCCGCGATGGACGCGTAAAACCCTACTCCTGCTTGGTTGTATTGAACTGGGGAGCTCGGGAGCTTGGAGAGCTAGCTACACCGAGCGTATGGCTGTCTGGATTCCCAATCTCCGAACCCCCTCTACGTTGCACACGGGCCTCCTTTTATAGCGCAAAGGGGTCACCGACAGGTGTCAACGTAAGAGAAAGGGGTAAAAGTGTAAAAGGGGTGGAAGTTGTAACAGTGCGGGAACAGTGGCGCTACAGTGCGGCACAGTGTTATCATACCTACTTCTGACGGTAGGGGACAGGGGCATTAAATGCCCGTCACGGTCGCCTGGACAGCACCGAGGCGGACCGTTAGGTGCGCCACCGCTCGCCACGGTGGTGGCTGCATGCCACCGCATACCCCAGGCTGCGCGGTGCCCCACCACGTGCCCTTGGGGGAAACCCCGGAGCGACGCGTGGGCGGGTGAGCTGGAGCGCAGTCCTGAGGTAGCGATTTGCCGCGGCAAGTGGCTTGCCGCGGGGGTCGTCTTCCTGTGCCTGATAGCTTGCCGGCTATCAGGCCTTGCCGGGGCGCATGGCGCGCCGTGGCGGGCTTCTCTTGTGGTGCCTGGGTTCGGCCTTCCCGACAAGCTCCTCTTGTCGGGGTCTCGATCTTCTGTCTCGTATACTTTGTTCTTGGATGGTATTACATGGGCTTAGTCGTCCCGGCAAGCTCCTCTTGCCGGGGTCTTGTCTTCTTGGCCCGGCAAGCTCCTCTTGCCGGGGGCCTTGTCTTGAATGCTTGGTCTTCTCTTGGCGCTTCCTGGGCGGGCCTCGCCGCAGGGTGCTACAACTGCCCGTGCACAAGTCTGGGGTACTAAGGTACCCCTACTTTAGTACACCGACACGCATATCTTTCAAATGTTGGTCTGCGGCGCTCGGAAGCCCGTCTCGAGCAGCTCGGATGTATGCATCCACCGAGCTGAAACCATTGCTACCTCTTGAGCAATGCGTTGGATTTACCCGAAGAGGAAAGGATGATGCAGCAAAGAAGTGTAAGTATTTCCCTCAGTTTTTGAGAACCAAGGTATCAATCCAGTAGGAGGCAACGCATGAGTCCCTCGTACCTACACAAAGCAAATAACTCCTCGCAACCAACGCGAATAGGGGTTGTCAATCCCTTCACGGCCACTTACGAGAGTGAGATCTGATAGAGATGATAGATAATATTTTTGGTATTTTTGGTATAGAGATGCAAAGTAAAATAAAAGGCAAAGCAAAAAGCAAAACAATATTAAAGTGATGGAAGATTGATATGATTAAGATAGACCCGGGGGCCATAGATTTCACTAGTGGCTTCTCTCGAGAGCATAAGTATTTCTATGGTGGTTGAACAAATTACTGTTCAGCAATTGACAAAATTAAGCATAGTTATGAGAATATCTAGGTATGATCATGTATATAGGCATCACGTCCGAGACAAGTAGACCGACTCCTGCCTGCATCTACTACTATTACTCCACTCATCGACCGCTATGCAGCATGCATCTGGAGTATTAAGTTCAAGAAACCAGAGTAACGCCTTAAGCAAGATGACATGATGTAGAGGGATAAATTCATGCAATATGATAAAAACCCCATCTTGTTATCCTCGATGGCAACAATACAATACGTGCCTTGCTGCCCCTACTGTCACTGGGAAAGGACACCGCAAGATTGAACCCAAAGCTAAGCACTTCTCCCATTGCAAGAAAAACCAATCTAGTAGGCCAAACCAAACTGATAATTCGAAGAGACTTGCAAAGATAACCAATCATACATAAAAGAATTCAGAGAAGATTCAAATATTGTTCATAGATAGTCTTTATGATAAACCCACAATTCATCGGTCTCAACAAACACACCGCAAAAAGAAGATTACATCAAATAGATCTCCACGAGAGAGCAGGAGAACATTGTATTGAGATCCAAAAAGAGAGAAGAAGCCATCTAGCTACTAACTATGGACCCGAAGGTCTAAGGTAAACTACTCACACTTCATCGGAGGGGCTATGGTGATGATGTAGAAGCCCTCCATGGTGGATTCCCCTTCCGGCGGAGCTGCGGAACAGGCCCCAAGATGGGATCTCGTGGGTACAGATGGTTGCGGCGGTGGAATTAGGTTTTTGGCTCCGTATCTGATCGTTTGGGGGTACGTAGGTATATATAGGAGGAAGGAGTACGTCGGTGGAGCAACGGGGGGCCCACGAGGCAGGGGGGCATGCCCCCCACCCTCGTGGCCACCTCCCTTCTTTCTTGACGTGGGGTCCAAGTCTCCTGGATCATGTTCGGTGAGAAAATCACGTTCCCGAAGGTTTCATTCCGTTTGGACTCCGTTTGATATTTCGTTTCTTCGAAACACTGAAATAGGCAAAGAACAGCAATTCTGGGCTGGGCCTCCGGTTAATAGGTTAGTCCCAAAAGTAATATAAAAGTGGAAAATAAAGCCCAATATGGTCCAAAACAGTAGATAATATAGCATGGAGCAATCAAAAATTATAGATACGTTGGAGACGTATCAGCCATCGAATGCCTTTTTGTAAAACCAGGGTCGCGAAGAACGGCCCTCCGACGCCGATGACCCATGGCGCTCTCCACTTCTGAGTTGGTGACAGATACACCATCCGAATCCTCGGCCAAAGAACAATCCGGCGTCACTCCCATTTTTTCCCTTGTCTTTTTGGCAGGGCCTGGAACCTGGCTGTTGGGAGTATGACCGGCAGTATCCCCAGACATAGTCCGGCGAACGCTTTTCCTGAGAAGCCACAAGCAGAAAGTGTCACAGTTGGATGTGACTGCCAAGGGGTATATTTACAAAACCATACCTCTTTGACGAAGGCTCGACCGGGCCTTCATTTTCCTTCCTCTTCCAAGGCTTGCCGGCATGGGTGCCGCTCTCTTCGGAGTAGCCTCTGATGCCACATGGCATGCCGAACGCCTCCCCTTTGGAGCACGAGACAGTGAGGTGGGTGAGGCAGAACGAGGAGGCTCTTTTGGAGGAGATGTCTCCTGATTACTTACGTGTGAGGCAGGGAGAAGGCCGGGATAGTCGGTGGTGATGGCCACTTCCGTGTCGTCATAGCTCGCCTGGTAGAACACCCCATCCTCGAGCACCACGAATATGTCCGGATCTTCTTTGAATCTGGGATCAAGGTCCCAGTTGTGATCCTCTGGTTGTGGCGTGGGGCTGTATAGCCCCTCGGTGATCTTTCACCACGTCTGTTACAAACGGACAGGATAATGTTCATTAAAATTGACTCGGGGAGTAGAATGAGTAGAGCAGCGGGGGTGGAACTCATCGAGTTAGGGGGATTGTACATGGAGAATCCATCTCTACGCTTGATACGAATGAATTCCTCTTCTCCCCTTTGAATAGCTCGGCCAATATTTTTTCCAAAGCGGCGGGAGTGTCCGGACCCTTCCGACCGAGCAAGAGGCGTCATCTTCTCCATTATAGTGACACATGGGAAGCCCTTTGTATTGGAGTGGCTGCACCCCTCGCATTATGGAGGTTGCCATTACCTCAACTATTGATAATCCGGACTGGGCAAGCGTCTTTATCTTGCTCATCAGTTGACGGACTTCTGCACTATCTTCTGCCTCGAGGCTCCAAGGATGCCAGTTGTGGTGTTTCTTCAACGGAACACTTGTGAATTCGGGAAGACCCATTCGAACTGGGTTAGGAAGGGCGACATCCTCAATGTAGAACCATTCGAAGGGCCATTCTTTGGATGGCTTCTTCGGTGTGCCGGACAGGTATCTGGTCTCGGCGATACGCCATATCTCGGCTCCGCCCACTTCAAATATTGATCCATCTTGGTTGCGAGGGACGAGGAAGAATAGCTTCCTCCGCAATTCAAAATGGGCCTCGCACCCTAGAAATAGCTCGCAAAGAGCAATGTAACATGCAATGTGCAGGATGGAGGCAGGACTGAAGTTGTGCAGTTGAAGGCCATAATACTCCAGCAGCCCTCGGAGGAGCGGATGGATTGGAAATCCGACGCCTCTTAGCAAGTAGGGGACGAAACACACTCGCTCCCCCTGGATGGATTGGGGAAATTCTCGGCCTGAGCCCCGCCGTTGAAGGAAGTCAACCCTGATCGAACAGGGACTAGATACGGGGGAGGGAGAAATCCCTGTGTTTGCAGCTTCACCGGCTGACCATGGGATACATAGCATCTCTCCCAATCGCCTTTTCTGGGCCATGGGGACGGGAGGAAGAGCTGGCAGCGCTAGCCATGTTAGAGTGGTTTTTCCTAGCAAGCTCTGAGGATTTTTCGCGTGATGCAGAATAGATCTGAGATCCAATCCCTTTAAATAGACGCTCTTCTTACATGGCCGGGGTGTAATATGCAAAAAATACCCTGACCTCTCGTATTCGCTCGACACGTGGGAGCTGAAGCTATGGATGCACAGAAGCTGATTGGAGCGACATTAAATGGAAGGTCGAAGATAGTCCTTTGAAGTCATCGGAGGAGGAATCCGCCTTGCAATGCCGAAGACAATCTGCGCACTGGACACATCGTCATTGAAAGCCTGGTTCGGGGGATACTGAGGGAGTCCTGGATTAAGGGGTCCTCGGGCGTCCGGCCTGTTGGACACGGGCCAGACTAATGGGCTGTGAAGATACAAGACAGAAGACTCTCACCCGTGTCCGGTTGGGACTCTCCTTGGCATGGAAGGCGAGGTTGGCGTCCTGATATGAAGATTCCTTTCCCTGTAATCGACTTTGAACAACCCTAGTCCCCTCCGGTGTCTACATAAACCGGAGGGCTTAGTCCGTAGAAGGGCATAATCATACTCATAGTCATAGAGGCTAGGCTTTTAGGGTTTAGCCATTACGATCTCGAGGTAGATCAACTCTTGTAATACTCATATTCATCAAGAACAATGAAGCTGGAAGTAGGGTATTACCTCCATAGAGAGGGCCCGGACTTGGGTAAACATCATGTCCCCTGTCTCCTGTTACCATCGACCTTAGACGCACAGTTCGGGACCCCCTACCTAAGATCCGCCGGTTTGACACCGACACCGCCCCCCTTCCCCACCCCCTTTTCTCCCCGACCACAAGTCACATTTCCCCTGTTTCCTCCTTCCTTCCTTCCTTCCTTGCTAAGCTATAGCCGCTTCCTCGCTTTCGCCCTCTCGCATCCTACCGCCGTGGTCGCCATGGTCTTCTTCAAAGACATCTCCAGCGACTACTCCTTCACCACCCAGGTATGCCTCTCTTCTCTCTCTCGGGCTATGACTTGGAATGAAGGATTTTTACCCGGAGGTCGATTTGAGTCGTGTCTTCCTCTTTTACCTCCCTAAGACCATTAGTGGCAATGAATGGAGTGGGGTGGTTGAAGATCTATCTGCTTGTTGTCATCATCAATCTCCATGCGTGAAGCTACTTGCGTTTGATTCTGTGGACACTGGGAGGAAGTTTCTGGCATGTGCAGAGAAGGTTAGACCCTCTTCCGTTGTTACAAATCATTTGTTAGATGTGATTCAGACACTGTCACGGTCCCAACCCATTCATACCACACCTTCAACCAAACGCATCCTAAGACAATGTCATAGTTTGTACTTAGTATCTTAAATTGTTGCCATCTCATCAGCGGTGCCATTAGAAAATTATTTGGCACCGCTTCAGCAATTTGTGCAGCAAACTTTGGTCCACACATCCGAGCAGCCAAGTATCAAAATACAAAATCTTTATGGCACGAAGGAACTGGGCATCGGATCAACTACGTGCTCCGAAGTCCGGGTCCCTGATTTTTTTCCGCTGCATCGGCTTGCTAGTTCAGGGCACTGGTGCAAGATGTAGCAATAGTTTTCTTTACACCAGTTTTGGCATACATAGTGGATGGCCTTAGTGCTATTAGTTCTATGTTACTACATTTGTGCATGTACACTCCTGTTAGTATCAATTTGCTGTCATCCAAACACTGTCGCTATGCTGTTGCAGTTATATTTACCTTCCTCATAAAATGTTCAATTTGTTATTTATTGTACATGAGTGAGAACTTGCAGCGTCGTTGTAGTTAATTGTAGCTTCTGATGTTCCAGAACTTGGTTGTTGTCTTAGTACCAATTATTTCATTTGAACATTGATCTTTTTGAGAAGATATGCCATAATTAACATGTTTCTCTAGTTTTTCAAAATAAGCATTGGTGATTTTCTATGCTGATATAAACCCATTTCCCCTACGATTGTTACTGATCTAGTTTTAAATATTATAGGATGAACGGAAGTGTTCTTACTTGGAGTGGGTTGATCAAGAGTGGCCACAGTCTTTGAAGATGTGCCTAATGAAGCTCTGGAGCATGTATGAGGAGGTGAACACAGCTAGGCTTAGAGCTGGTGTTGGCGAAGGAGGAGGCACTTTCCCAGTTGGCCCGTGCAAAACGGGTTCTTACTGAACTGAAAGCAGAGGTGGATAAGGCGAGCCTGGATGATCTCGATTAGGGAAACGAATATATTGTTCTTATGAAGTTGAACTAGCTATATGTTGTATTGTGCTGTTTTCATGTAGCTACCATACTGTGATGTTATAATATATTTATGTGCCTGATATGAAATTGGCAAACAGCTGTTTGATATGAAATGAGAATTTGCGTAATACTGGAATTATTAATTGTAAACTAATAAACCTGCTAAATGTGTTATGGACCTTTCCAAACGGTTCTAGCAGTAAAAGCGCTTGCGATGGATAGCCCAATGCAACACAGTTTTCTACATCGAATCGTGTGTGCTGTAGTTAATGAAAGCAAACATTTAACCAAGGTAGAGCGTGTGTGATAGTTACACCTTTCACACACGAGCGTATACATAAAACCGTGTGGGATGTACACCCAAACGGAAACGTTTTCCCTGGATTGACTGTGTGGGATGTACATAAGAACGGAAAAGTGTTCCTTGGATTGACTGTGTGTGATATACATAGGAACGAAAATGATCTTCTGGGATTCACCGTGTGGGATGTACATACATATGGAAATGACTTCTGGGATTTACCGTGTGGGATGTTGCTACCTCTTGAGCACTGCGTTGGTTTTCCCCGAAGAGGAGAGGATGATGCAGCAAAGTAGCGTAAGTATTTCCCTCAGTTTTTGAGAACCAAGGTATATATCCAGTAGGAGGCCATGCACAAGTCCCTCGTACCTACACAAAAACAATAGCTCAACGCAACCAACGCGATTAGGGGTTCTCAATCCCTTCATGGTCACTTATGAGAGTGAGATCTGATAGAGATGATAGATAATATTTTTGGTATTTTTTATATAAAGATGCAAAGTGAAAAGTAAATGCAAAAGTAAAAACAAAGCAAGATTAAAGTGATTGGAGATTGATATGATGAGAATAGACCCGGGGGCCACAGGTTTCACTAGTGGCTTCTCTCAAGAGCATAAGTATTCTACGGTGGGTGAACAAATTACTGTTGAGCAATTGACAGAATTGAGCATAGTTATGAGAATATATAGGTATGATCATGTATATAGGCATCACATCCGAGACAAGTAGACCGACTCCTGCCTGCATCTACTACTATTACTCCACTCATCGACCGCTATCCAGCATGCATCTAGAGTTATTAAGTTAAAAACAGAGTAACGCCTTAAGCAAGATGACATGATGTAGAGGGATAGTTTCATGCAATATGATAAAAATTCCATCTTGTTATCCTCGATGGCAACGATGCAATACGTGCCTTGCTGCCCCTTCTGTCACTGGGAAAGGACACCGCAAGATAGAACCCAAAGCTAAGCACTTCTCCCATTGCAAGAAAAACCAATCTAGTAGGCCAAACCAAGCTGATAATTCAAAGAGACTTCCAAATATAACCAATCATACATAAAAGAATTCAGAGAAGATTCAAATATTATTCATAGATAGACTTGATCATAAACCCACAATTCATCGGTCTCAACAAACACACCGTAAAAATAAGATTACATCGAATAGATCTCCACGAGAGAGGAGGAGAACATTGTATTGAGATCCAAAAAGAGAGAAGAAGCCATCTAGCTAATAACTATGGACCCGAAAGTCTGAGGTAAACTACTCACACTTCATCGGAGGGGCTATGATGATGTAGAAGCCCTCCGTGATGACGGCCCTCTCTGGCGGAGCTCCAGAACATGCCCCAAGATGGGATCTCGTGGATACAGAAAGTTGCGGCGGTGGAATTAGGTTTTTGGCTCCCTATCTAATCGTTTGGGGGTACGTAGGTATATATAGGACGAAGGAGTACGTCGGTGGAGCAACAGGGGGCCCATGAGGCAGGGGGGCGTGCCCTAGAGGGGGGCGCCCCCCACCCTCATGATCGCCTCTTTTGTTCCTTAGAGCAGGGTCAAAGTCTCCTCGATCACGTTCAGTGAGAAAATCATGTTCCCGAAGGTTTCATTCTGTTTGGACTCCGTTTGATATTCTGTTTCTCCGAAACACTAAAATAGGCAAAAAAACAACAATTCTGGGCTGGGCCTACGGTTAATAGGTACCCCCAAAATAATATAAAAGTGGAAAATAAAGCCCAATATAGTCCAAAACAGTAGATAATATAGCATGGAGCAATCAAAAATTATAGATACGTTGGAGACGTATCAGGAATCCCCAAGCTTAATTCCTGCTCTTCCTCGAGTAGGTAAATGATAAAAAGAGAATATTTGATGCGGAGTGCTACTTGGCATAATTTCAATGCAAATCTTCTTAATTGTGGTATGAATATTCAGATTCGAAAGATTCAAGACAAAAGTTCATATTGACATAAAAAATAATAATACTTCAAGCAAACCAACAAAGCAATTATGTCTTCTCAAAGTAACATGGCCAAAGAAAGTTCATCCCTACAAAATCATATAGTTTAGTCATGCTCCATTTTCGTCACACAAGAATGCTCTCATCATGCACAACCCCGATGACAAGCCAAGCAATTGTTTAATACCTTAATAATTTCAAACTCATAAACTTTCACGCAATACATGAGCGTGAGCCATGGATATAGCACTATGGGTGGAAAATAGAATATAATGATGGGGGTTATGTGGAGAAGACAAAAAGGAGAAGATCTCACATCAACGAGGCTAATCAATGGGCTATGGAGATGCCCATCGATTGATGTTAATGCAAGGAGTAGGGATTTCCATGCAGCGGATGCACTAGAGCTATAAATGTATGAAAGCTCAACAAAAGAAACTAAGTGGGTGCGCATGCAACTTGCTTGCTCACGAAGACCTAGGGCACTTGAGGAGGCCCATCGTTGGAATATACAAGCCAAGTTCTACAATGAAAAATTCCCACTAGTATATGAAAGTGACAAAACAAGAGACTCTCTATCATGAAGATTATGGTGCTACTTTGAAGCACAAGTGTGGAAAAAAGGATAGTAACATTGCCCATTTTTATTTATTTTTCTTTTTTTGGGCCTTCCTTTTTTTTCTTTGGCCTTTCACTTTTTTGGGGGGACAATGCTCTATTGAATGATGATAATCACACTTCTATTTATTTACAACTCAATGATTACAACTCGATACTAGAACAAAGTATGACTCTATATGAATGCCTCCGGCCGTATACCGGGATATGCAACGAACCAAGAGTACAAGTATGAAAGAATTATGAACGGTAGCTTTGCCACTAATACTATGTCAACTACATGATCATTCTAAGCAATATGACAATGACAGATATGTCATGAAGAACGGAATGGTGGGAAGTTGCATGGCAATATATCTCGGAATGGCTATGGAAATGCCATAATAGGTAGGTATGGTGGCTATTTTGAGGAAGATATAGGGAGGTTTATGTGTGAAAGAGCGTATCATATCACGGGGTTTGGATGCACCGGCGAAGTTTGCACCAACTCTCAATGTGAGAAAGGGCAATGCACGGTACCGAAGAGGCTAGCAATGATGGAAGGGTGAGAGCGCATATAATCCATGGACTCAACATTAGTCATAAAGAACTCATATACTTATTGCAAAAATCTACAAGCCATCAAAAACTAAAGCATTACGCGCATTCTCCTAGGGGGGTAGACTCGTAGGAAAAGACCATCGCTCGTCCCTGTCCACCACTCACAAGGAGGACAATCAAATAACACCTCATATTTCAAATTTGCTACATAACGTTTACCATACGTGCATGCTACGGGACTTGCAAACTTTAACTCAAGCACTTCTCAAATTCACAATTACTCTACTAGCATGACTTTGATATTACTACCTCCATATCTCAAAACAATTATCAAGCATCCAACTTTTCTTTGTATTCAACGCACTCAAAAGAAAGATTCACAAATCTTGAATACCAAGTATCTTATTATTAAGCAAATTACCATGCTATTAATGAATCTCAAAATAATTTAAGTGAAGCATGAGAGATCAATAGTTTCTATAAAAACAAATCCACCACCGGCTCTAAAATATCTAAGTGAATCACATAGAGCAAAACTACAACGCTCAAAAGATATAAGTGAAGCACACAGAGCAAAACTATCAAGCTCAAAAGATATAAGTGAAGCACATAGAGTGTTCTATCAAATTCTAATTCATGTATGGCTATCTCAAAAGGTGTGTACAGCAAGGATGATTGTGGCACACTAACAAACAAAGACACAAATAATACAAGACGCTCCAAGCAAAACACATATCATGTGGTGAATAAAAATATAGCTCCAAGTAAAATTACCGATGGAAGTAGACGAAAGAGGTGATGCCTTTCCGGGGTATCCCCAAGCTTTGACTTTTTGGTGTCCTTGGATTATCTTGGGGGTGCCATGGGCATCCCCAAGCTTAGGCTCTTGCCACTCCTTGTTCCATAATCCATCAAAAGATTTCACCCAAAACTTGAAAACTTCACAACACAAAACACAATAGAAATCTCGTGAGCTCCGTTAGAGAAAGAAAACAAAAGACCACTTCAAGGTACTGTAATGAACTCATTCTTTATTTATATTGGTGTTAAACCTACTGTATTCCAACTTCTCTATGGATTATAAACTATTTTACTAGCCATAGATTCATCAAAATAAGCAAACAACACACGAAAAACAGAATCTCTCAAAAACAGAACAGTCTGTAGCAATCTGTAACTAACGCAAACTTCTGGAGCTCCAAAACATCTACCAAAATAGGAAGACCTAGAAAATTTGTTCATTGATCAGCAGAAGTTGGAATAAGTATTTTATCACGTTCTGGTGATTTTTAACAATTGTTTTCGTGAACAGAAAGTTTCTGGAAATTACAGCAAGATCAAATAACTATCATCCAAGAAGATCCTATAGGTCTAACTTGGCACAAACACTAACTAAAACACAAAACCACATCTAAAAAGAAGGTAGATGGGTTATTTATTCCTAAACAGAAGAAAAAAAACAAAAAACTAAAAATAAAATTGGGTTGCCTCCCAACAAGCTCTATCGTTTAACGCCCCTAGCTAGGCATAAAAGCGAGGATAGATATATGTATTGCCATCTTTGGTAGGCAATCCATAAGTGGCTCTAATGATAGTTTCATATGGTAATTTTATTTTCTTTCTAGGAGAGTGTTCCATGCCCTTTTTTAATGGAAATTGAAATCTAATATTTCCTTCCTTCATATCAATAGTCGCACCAACTGTTCTAAGGAAAGGTCTACCAAGAATAATAGGGCAAGAAGGATTGCAATCTATATCAAGAACGATAAAATCTACGGGCACATAATTCCTATTTGCAACAATAATAACATCATCAATTCTTCCCATAGGTTTCTTAATAGTGGAATCTGCAAGATGCAAGTTTAGAGAGCAATCATCAAAGTCACGGAAATCTAGCAAATCACACAAAGTTTTGGGGATAGTGGAGACACTAGCACCCAAATCACACAAAGCATAAAACTCATGATCTTTAATTTTAATTTAAAAGTTGGTTCCCACTCATCATAGAGTTTTCTAGGGATAGAAACTTTCAACTCAAGTTTTTCTTCATATGATTGCATCAAGGCATCAACAATATGTTCGGTAAAGGCTTTCTTTTGACTATAAGCATGAGGAGAATTTAGCACGGATTGCAACAAGGAAATACAATCAATTAAAGAGAAACTTTCATAATTAAATTCCTTGAAATCCAATATAGTGAGTTTAGCAACATCTAGGGTTGTATTTCTTTCAATCCCACTTTCATCAATTTCATCATAAAGATCTAAATACTCCGAATTTTTGGAACGCCTTCTAGGTAAAGGAAGATCATATTCAGTTTCATCAAGATTCATATTGCAAAAAAAGATTTGATAGGGGACACATCAATAACTTTTAGATCTTTATCTCGATTTTCATAAGAATTCGGTTTAGCGGCCATCTTATTGACTAAGGTAGCTTGCATATCCCAAATTTCAGCAGTCATCTTTTCAAGATGAGCAATTTGGGATCTTATACCATCAAATTCTTTAGACATATCATCAAGCTATTTATTCATATAACTCATAAAACTTTTTTGTTCCTTAAGCTCGTTTCTAAAGAAATTATTATGCTCAGATTGCAACACCATAAACTTCCTGACGTTGTTTTCGATCTCCTCTAACCTTTTGAGGTGAAGATCACCAAATCTCGGTAGAGCCATCATGACAAACAATCAATCCAACACACGGGCAAACAAAAGGCAAGCGAGAAAAAAGGCAAACGGAAAAAGAGAAGGAGAAGGACATTGGGAAAGAGAGGGCGAATAAAACGACATGGGTGAAGTGGGGGAGAGGAAAACGAGAGGCAAATGGCAACTAATGTAATGCGAGAGATACGGATTGTGATGGGTACTTGGTATGTTGACTTTTTGCATAGACTCCCCGTCAACGGCGACAGAAATTCTTCTTGCTACCTCTTGAGCACTGCGTTGGTTTTCCCCGAAGAGGAGAGGATGATGCAGCAAAGTAGCGTAAGTATTTCCCTCAGTATTTGAGAACCAAGGTATCAATCCAGTAGGAGGCCACGCGCAAGTCCCTCATACCTACACAAAAACAATAGCTCAACGCAACCAACGCGATTAGGGGTTGTCAATCCCCTCATGGTCACTTACGAGAGTGAGATCTGATAGAGATGATAGATAATATTTTTGGTATTTTTGAAATAAAGATGCTAAGTGAAAAGCAAAAGGCAAAGTAAAAACAAAGCAAGATTAAAGTGATTGGAGATTGATATGATGAGAATAGACCTGGGGGCCATAGGTTTCACTAGTGGCTTCTCTCAAGAGCATAAGTATTCTACGGTGGGTGAACAAATTACTGTTGAGCAATTGACAGAATTGAGCATAGTTATGAGAATATCTAGGTATGATCATGTATATAGGCATCACGTCCGAGACAAGTAGACCGACTCCTGCCTGCATGTACTACTATTACTCCACTCATCGACCGCTATCCAGCATGCATCTACAGTATTAAACTGAAGAAAACAGAGTAACGCCTTATGCAAGATGACATGATGTAGAGGGATAAATTCATGCAATATGATAAAAAAAACCATCTTGTTATCCTCGATGGCAACGATGCAATACGTGCCTTGCTGCCCCTTCTGTCACTAGGAAAGGACACCGCAAGATCGAACCCAAAGCCAAGCACTTCTCCCATTGCAAGAAAAACCAATCTAGTAGGCCAAACCAAACTGATAATTCGAAGCGACTTGCAAAGATAACCAATCATACATAAAAGAATTCAGAGAAGATTCAAATATTATTCATAGATAGACTTGATCATAAACCCACAATTCATCGGTCTCAACAAACACACCGCAAGAAGAAGATTACATCGAATAGATCTCCACGAGAGAGGGGGAGAACATTGTATTGAGATCCAAAAAGAGAGAAGAAGCCATCTAGATACTAACTATGGACCCGAAGGTCTGAGGTAAACTACTCACACTTCATCGGAGTGGCTATGGTGATGTAGAAGCCCTCCGTGATGACGGCCCTCTCCAGCGGAGCTCCGGAGCAGGCCCCAAGATGGGATCTCGTTGATACAGAAACTTGCGGCGGTGGAATTAGGTTTTTGGCCCCTATCTGATCGTTTGGGGGTACGTAGGTATATATAGGAGGAAGGAGTACGTCAGTGGAGCAACAGGGGGCCCACGAGGTAGGGGGCGCCCCCACCCTCGTGACCGCCTCTTTTGTTCCTTGGAGCAGGGTCCAAGTCTCCTGTATCATGTTCGGTGAAAAATCACGTTCCCGAAGGTTTCATTCCATTTGGACTCCGTTTGATATTCTGTTTCTCCGAAACACTGAAATAGGCAAAAAAAATAGCAATTCTGGGTTGGGCCTCCTGTTAATAGGTTAGTCCCAAAAATAATATAAAAGTGGAAAATAAAGCCCAATATTGTCCAAACAGTACATAATATAGCATGGAGCAATCAAAAATTATAGATACGTTGGAGACGTATCAGATGTACATACCTATGGAAATGATTTCTAGGATTCACCTTGTGGGATGTATATACCTACCGAAATGATTGGGTTTCAATGCCTCGCCCGGTCGCACACGGCCCCAGCCTGGGTCCCAGGAGGGCCTATCCCCGACGATTTCTGGGTCGTGTGGGAAGCACACCCTATCGCACACACTCACTTGGCGATGGTTCCAAATGCCGTCGCGGAAAGGGGTAAAAAACCATTTGTTTAGGACCAACGCACACCAGTGCATGAACCTTTGTTGTACCGACAATGGACTTCTTGGATAAGTTCGTGGTGGTCTTCATCGACGACATTCTCATATATTCTAAAGGAGAAGAAGAACACAAACAACATCCCCGTGTAGTACTGCAAAGGCTTCGAGATCACCAGTTATATGCAAAGTTCAGCAAGTGCGAGTTTTGGCTTAAGAAAGTAGGATTCTTGGGTCATATCTTATCAGCAGAAGGAATAGTAGTAGACCCAAGTAAAGTCAAGGATGTGCTAAAATGGCCAGCACCCATGAGAGTGACCGAGATCAGGTGTTTGTTGGGGCTTGCTGGTTACTCTCGTCGATTCATTGAAGGCTTTTCCCGGATTGCTAAACCAATGATAGAGCTACTCAAGAAGGATCAGAAGTTTGTATGGTCTGAAGACTCTGAGAAACGCTTTAATGAGTTGAAGACTCGGTTAACTTCAGCACCTGTGTTGACGCTTCTGGATATCTATCGAAGCTTCAACGTGTATTGCGATGCATCCAGAAGAGGTATAGGGTGCGTACACATGCAAGATGCCAAGGTTGTAGCTTATGTATCCAGACAGCTATGAGCCCATGAAGGAAATTATCCTACTCATGACTTGGAATTATAGCAGTGGTACATGCCATAAAAATCTGGAGGCATTATGTCACTGGCAAGCGGTGCCAAATCTTCATCAATCACAAGAGCCTTAATTACATACTGATTCAACTCGAATTGAATATCCGATAAAGAAGATGGCTTGAGTTGGTCAAAGATTATGACCTCGGTATAAATTACCATCCGGGTAAAGCTAATGTGGTTGCCAAAAACCAGCCACATGAAACGTACTGATGGAATCTTTGCCCTCCGGGCTACAAGAAGAGATGGCCCAGCTCAACCTGGTCATTGTTGAAGCTGACTGCACCGCTATGCTAAGAGGTCACTCCCACTCTTGAGGTAGGGATTCGCAATCCCAAGCGGAGGAGCCACTGCTACAACACCATGTTGCACGAATGCAAGCCGGCAATACTCAAGATTTCCTGGTGGATGACCAAGGTACCCTAACATTTAGAGGGCGAATACGTATACTAGACACAGAAGATCCGAGGAGGAAAATATTAATGAAGGCACACGAATCCTCGTACTCGTTCCACCCAGGCGGTAGCAAAATGTATGAAGACCACCGGTAGATATTTTGGTGGGATGGAATGAAGAAACACATTGCATATTTCGTCGCCTGCTGCAATATATTCAACAAGGTAAAGGCAGAACATCAGAAACCAGTCGGCCTACTTCAACCTTTACCCATCCCGCAATCGAAATGGGACGATGTCTGCATGGATTTCATCATCGGTCTCCCCAAAACCTCCCGCGGAAACAGCGTTGTATGGGTCATGGTGGATATGCTCACCAAGGTAGCCCATTTCATGTCAATCAGAACCACGTACCCAGCAGACCAACTTTCTCAACTCTACGTGTCCAAAATCATCAGTTTGCACGGAGTGCCAAGAACCATCACCTCCGATCGAGGGTCTCTTTTCACCTCGGCATTCTGGTCACGTCTTCACCAAGCCTTGGGAACAGCCCTGAAGTACAGTACGACTTATCACCCTCAGCCAGACGGGCTGAAAGAGCGAGTAAATCAGATATTCGAAGATATGCTCGAGCGTGTGCCCTTGCTCAAGGACCTAAATGGGAAGACATTCCACCATACGCGGAGTTTTCCTACAACAACAGCTATCAGACCAGTCTCAAGATGTCACCATATGAATCCTTGTACGGACGGAAGAGTCGTACTCCGTTAAACTAGTCTCAAAACAGAGATAGACGCATTTTTGGGACTGATTTGATGACGGAAGCTGAGAAACAGGTCAGAGAAATCTGAGACAGACTTCAAGTGGCCAAGTCCCGACAAAAGAGTTACTATGATTGCATCCATCGATAGATTCATTGGATTTGTAAAATCCAGCAAAAAGCGAAAGGCCAAGACTCAACGTTATCCTAGATGTGGAAAACCAAACCGAACAGTTTTTTTTTCGGTCTCCACTTCCACCAAAACAAAAGGCAATCCCTTATTCTTAGGAAACAGAGTCAAACTTCCCTTGTTTATCTCCACGTTGGCTGCTCCTTTTTTTATGATGGATCAACACTTTCCTTTTAGTACACAACGGAATCCAACAACTTTATTTTGGTTGTTATTCTTGCTCGGTTCTTTCTCTCTCTCCTTACCAGGTCACGTACAGCCCGAAATCCAGACAAATCTTCTCTCCCCCTATTCTTTTGTACTTGTTTCCGAACAGAACATGTCTCTTTCCTAGCGTTGAACCAACGTGGGAATCAAGTCCCGAGCGCAACTGATCAACAGTTTTTTATCACAACGTCCCAACAAAAGTTGGCCACCAGATCTCTCTAGATGAAATAAGCTCCAAGATGACTGATGAGATGATGACGGCAAACGACAATGGCGGTGGATGGTGGTGATGTACGACAACAACGGCGGCGAAATCAATGAGTGGCAGCAGAAGATGACAACAATGCGGATGATGATGTATGCGTATGCGGCGTGAAGTAAACGTGCTTAGAACTCGAAACTCTAAAAGACTAAACACTAAAAACTAGCAACTTGACACACGATGCAACCGAAAATTCAACAATGCAAAAACTAAGTGGCAATGGTGAAAAGGCTCAGAGTGTCTGGGATATGATGAACTAAGCTAACTTTTTTTGTGGCTTTTTTTTGGACTCTAGGTATGAAGAACAGATGCAATCTAAACTATGAAAAACTGGAAAATCTCACCGAGCAACCTGAAAACTGATACCACTTGATAGAGGCGAGGGTCCCGATCTTTTGATGAGATGATAACTATCGATTTGGTCGAGACGACTTTGACAATCCGACTACAAACGTGCACGACGTTGCGCCTTAGCAATCGCTAAACCAACTCCGTGAGGTTATTGACCACGCCGGAGCACGATCAACCTGACCACGAAGGTCTATTCCTGCAAGCAATCGAAGAACAAGCAAGAATATGATTAAGCAATCTTAATATTGCGAATATGGATGAAGTGTTGATAAAAGTGGGGTTTCATAAGCGGTCTTGGTCCGGTCGTTGGACACAAACGAAGTACACGAAGTTGCAGCGATGGCTAACTTTTAACTAAATAAAACCCAAGTCTAAACGATGCCTTAAGGGCTATATTTATAGGGAAAATAGAGGGGATTTTGTCCACCCTTGGCAAGGTGGGACTAAAACACCTCCTAAGTCGTTTCCCCTACAATATGGACTCTAAAAATAGATTACATGGGCCTGGCCCAAAATAAGGTGGCGCAACACCAATAATAAGCTATGGACGAAATTTAAGAAAGGCCATCTTGTATATTTCGTCCATCTTCTTGTATGTCATCATGGTGGCTCCAAAGTCCAGAAATCTCCACTTGAACCTCCGTTCTTGTTCTCTTCGCACGCACCTTCATCTCCGTGTTTGACCATGCTCCAATGTTCAACCTTCTTGTCCGTGCTAGGCCCTTCAGCAAGCAACACAAATGTATCTAAGTTAGGCAGCATCATATTCTCATGAACACTAGAAACATTATCAAGAAAGGAAAGTACCTGATAATTTAATTGGCGTATCTGAGCTCTAGCAACTGTTCCAAGAGGTAAAACAACAGGGGATATGGGTGTAACTGTGGTAGCCATGTCCTCATCAAATCATTAAGATGTTTTAGTACATTGATTGATTTTCTAGGGGTATAATGTGCAAAAATCAAATTTGACCTACATGCACACATGACAGTGCACCTAGCAAAAACGCATGTGTCTCACTGGGTGCATGTTTACTCCCCAAGCAAGAAATTTCAAACATTGAGAATCTTGATTTTTAAATTCTAGTACATCCAAAACTTATTTGAAATTCATGAAACTTATCGTGTTGTCATATGGACACCAATACAAAGTGGCATTGTACCTTTTTTGTCAAATTTGAGACCAGTTTTGATGTAATCTTTATCTTCTTACCAACAAGAGATTATTAATAATTGGGAACCAATACCGCAAACGGATTATTTATTCGAACCGTGAGCATTAGACCAAGAATGGATATGTTCCATGCTTTCGTTAAGCAATAAAGCGGCGACATTAATCATCAAATAGAAAAACAATATGCATGCCGCCACGCGACCCGTGTGGTGCGAGAAGGTGTGAGTTGACGGGACGCATGTGAGCAGTCCACCGCATACGCAGACCGGGAGGCGTGCGTGCAGGTGTGTGAATTGATGGGAGGCATGCTTGCTGCGTACTGTCATCCGGAGGCAGGCGAGTAGCTGTGTGAAACGACCGTAGGCATGCCAGCAGTCCGGTGCGTAGGCTCACCGGGAGGCGAGCCAGCGGTTTGACCGCCTCCCGCCTCTCTCCCACTACATCATATTAATGGCTCGCCCGAGCAGCCGCACCCTAGTGCGGCTTGAACTACCTCGAATTTCCCAAAGAATAAGAGCGATGACATGATGTAGACAAGATCTACTCATATAGGAGTAGACCCCATTTTTTATCATTAATAGCAACGATACATACGTGTCGTTTCCCCTTCTCTCACTCGGATTGAGCACCGTGATCGAACTCATCACAAAGCACCTCTTCCCAAGGCAAGAAAAATGGATCTAGTCGGCCTAGCTAAACCAAAGATTCAAAGAAGAAATACGAGGCTATAAGTAATCATGAATATAATAGATCAAAATTCTCAAATAACTTTCATGGATAAAAACATAGATCTGATCATAAACTCAAAGTTCATCGGATCCCAACAAACACACCGCAAAAAGAGTTACATCAAATAGATCTCCAGGAGACCATTGTATTGAGAATCAAATGAGAGAGAGGAAGCCATCTAGCTACTATCTATGGACGCGTAGGTCTACAATGAACTACTCACGCATCATCGGAGAGGCACCAATGAGGATGATGAACCCCTCTGTGATGGTGTCTAGATTGGATCTATGGTTTCTGGAACTTGCGGTTGCTAGAATTGATTTACGTTGAGTCCCCTAGGGATTCTTGAATATTGTGATATTTATAGAGCAAAGCGGCGGTGCGGGAGGCGGCCGAGGTGGGAACAACCCACCAGGCGCACCTGGGCCCCCAGGTGCGCCCAGGTGGGTTGTGCTCCCCTCGGAGCCCCCCTCTAGCACTTCCTTGGCCCATCGTGTGTCTTCTGGTCCAGAAAAAATCACTAAAAAGTTTTGCTGCATTTGGACTCCGTTTGGTATTGATTTTCTGCGAAGTAAAAACAAGCAAAAAATAGCAACTTCCATTGGGCACTATATCAATAGGTTAGTCCCAAAAACTGATATAAAGTTGTTATAAACTGATATAAAACATCCAAGAATGATAATATAATAGCATAGGACAATCAAAAATTATAGATACGTTGGAGACGTATCAGCATCCCCATCCTCGCCACACACACAATACTCTCTCTCCGCTTGCATCCTCGAAGCCGCTCTAAGTCCTCAAAGCCGTCAGTGTATGAGGATGCCGCCGAAGCGCCCCATTAGAGGGAGTGGCGATGATAGGGCTGCTGAAGCACCGGAGCACGGCATGGAGATGGACGTCGGCGAGGTATCGCTGCACCCTGACATCGTCAACGGCGTCGTGCTTCCACAGTCGGAGCCAGAGGTTCACACCGACTCCGGTGACAACTCGGTCTACGACCCCAGCGATGACTCCAGTGACCACTCCGGCAACGACTCCGACAACGATGGATAACCGGTTAGTCATCTATATCCATTTATGTGTCAAATAGATCCTAGGGTTTCTCTGGTTACTCCTCCTCCCCCTTTTTGAATAGAAATCCTATGGTTATGTTCTCCAAATCCATGAAATCTGAGTAAGTTTCGTTAGATCCGTGTAGTGTCCTGATTGTTTGAATGGTACAAGTAATAAGTGATTAGTTGTTTCATCTATGCATATGATTTCTCCTAGTAATCCGACTAGGGTTAGTGTTCTTGCTAATAATTCCCAGCCAGGACTTGATAATTGATTTTGAATGACCTATATATATGTTTGTGCCATTATTTTCTTCAAGATTGATCTATACACAGACGATTGTGCTTAATCCTCCTCCTCTGGCCTCCTCTTCCTCTTTGAGCTGAAGGACCCGAGGTCGAAATCAGCCTCGGGGTCGCTGTCAAAGGGGGAGGAGAAGTGGATGGAGTCCTGCGCAGCTTGGACGACGAAGAGGCGGCGACCGCTGCCTTCTTCTTCGCTACTGCGGCCCTCGTTTGGCACATAGGCTGCACCTGGACCTGTTGCCATTGCGCAGTCCTGCCGGGTCGGACCAGCTCGCTAGAGCTAGCCCGTTGCAGGACGCGCCTCCTTGCCGGGGACGAGGAGTCATGCGCCTTGGTCTCCTCTCCGGTCGACTCCTCGACCACGTCTTCAACAAGGGGAGCCCCGGCGCCGGCGACGCTGGCCTCCCCGGCATACCTCGCCCACTCGGCGAGCTCTTTCTCTTCTACAGCCGTGTCATCCTCGTCCTCCATGGTGCCAACGCTGTCGGCCTCCTGGGCAAGTGCCTCCTCCTCCTCCCTAGCAGCAATATATGGCAGCTCCGCCTTGGTGGTGGCGTGGATGAGCAGCGGCTAGTCACGGACATACCTCTCCGACAGGTTGTCGAAGAAGGCCTGCACCCGCTCTGCTTCTGGCTCGGCCCAGCTTGGATCCAGGCCGTGCGTGTTGAAGTCTGGCATCATGGTGATGATGGCGGTCTGGCAAGAGTTGTTGCTCAACGGGATCACTCCCGCTGGCAACCCAAACAGAGACCCGCTAGCCGTGACGGGCTTGCCGGCCTTCACGGCCTTGCAGGCCTTCTCGGTCTTCTCAGCCTTGCCGGTCCTCTTGACCCCGTCGGCCTCATCAACCTTGAGCTGGAAAAGCCTCTGGCAAAAATGGGCGTGCCCCAGCACCGTGAAATTGTGCTTCAGGCCAGGGCGGAGCCTCGGGATGTCGGCCGCGTTCCTGAAGTCCCAGGCCGGCCTCCCCTTGTTGTGCAGTGGGGAAATCCGGCGGCGGATGAAGTCAGCCCCAATCATCTCGAGAGTGAGCCCGACCGAACAGAGGCGATGGATCCTGGTGATGGTGACCCTGAGCTTCTTGTCGTTGGCGTCGACATTGCCCTAGTCTTTTCTATGGACCGGCGGCGCCCGACGGACCCGGCAGAACTCCTGCGGATCTGCCTCCTCAATCCAGCACCACCGGCCCCGCCACTCTTCCCACCTCTCCTTCCGGGCACCCTCTGGGTACGTACCCCTCTGCTGGGTCCTCGGGATCCAAGTGATGCACCCGGAGACGGTGCCCCCAGCTGGATGCGAGGATAGAAGTAGTGGCGGATGAGCGCCGTGCTGGGGAACACTCTAGCAAAGCCCTCGCAGAGATGGGCGAAGAAGGCCATGCACGCCACAGCATTCGGCGTGAAGTCCGGAAGGTGAAAGCCGTAGGTATGCATGATGTCCTTGAAGAAATCAGAGAAAGGGGGCACAACCCGTAGGAGAAGTAATCAACAAAGAAGGGGTACTGGTTTCGACCTGCCTCCGTGAAGGCGGCGGGGATGATGCACATGGCAGGGTGCTCCGACGTCACCCTGTACAAAAGTAGGGGCCTTTTGTACCCCTTCACTTGTGCACAGGCAGTTGTAGCCACACTTGTGGCCACGCTTAGCGGGGCAGAGGAAGCAAGGAACAAGACTACCAGAGCAGCGTGGAAACCAGAGGCGCGAAAGAGTGAAGGGGCAAGGTGGGTTTCCCCCAGCAAGAACCTTGCCGGGGATGACCTACGCTGCACCGGCAAGAGCCTTGCCGGGGCAACTTACCTAACACCAGCAAGACCGCCACCCTTGAGCCTGAGAGTTCCAAAAACATCGACAACATTGGAACCAAGACTCGGGAGGCGCCTGCATGGTGGCATGCAGATCTTTTTGAAGATTGAAGGCCTGCAAGACTAGATGAGAACCAGAAGACGAAGGCCCCTGGCAAGACCCTTGCCGGGGATGCCCACGAGACCCCAGCAAGACCCTTGTCAGGGCCGTCTGCGTGGCCACAACCAGGCCCGCACTTATCAAGGTTTCTGCTGCCCCATGGCCGTTCCGACGCAGCAGCCGGCCTGCCAACTAGGCACACACCTACATGGCAGCATGCAGCTTCTAGGCCAACCAGGCAAGCACCTGCGTGGCGGCATGCAGATCTTCGTGAAGACCCTGCCACCACACCATCTCAGCAGCCAGCCAGCCAGCATGGCGCTGCAGGCCTCATCACCCTGGGCGCATGTCGAAGCAAGGCGAGGCAGCGACGGGTGAGACGAGCTTGCTTGTCGTCCCCGATAAAGCAAGAGGACACGTCGGCAGCGCATTAAATGTGTTTTGTCCCACGATGTCAAAGATAGACTTGTACACTATAGACACTTTCCACCTCATGTGTGCCGTTGTGGCAGCCCCTTTGACATATAAAAGGAGGCCCGAGGCGTACTGAGGAAGGATTCAGACTTTTTGGGCTAGGCATGCACCGTAGCTAATTCAAGATCTCAAGAACACCAAATATACACCAAAGCGGGATTAGGGTATTACGCATCGCTTGCGACCCGAACCTGGATAAATTTCCCACGTGTTGATCTTCTAAACCCACTCTGTGCATAGCCTCACGCCCCGCCAACCGTAGTAGGGATTCCTAGTGATCCCATAGGTGTCGTTCTTGAACCCCGACACCCATTTTCCTTTGCAAAGGATACTCCGAAACCCTGAGCCTACCGAAATAATAGTGGAGTGGGCATTGGAGTTATCCAACTTTGGCCTGAAATTTGAAAGCACATCAACAATTCGGAGCAGGGCATTGGCAGAGTTTATTGCAGAATGGACGCCAACCCCTGATGAAGAAGTGCTGGAAACAGTTATTCCTGGCAAGGAAGCACCCCAAGAATGGATCATGTATTTCGATGGTGCCTCTGGTTTCTGGCGTGCTTCTCATTGCTCCCATCGGAGAGCACCTGAAGTACGTCGTCCAGATGCATTTCCCCCGGGAGGAGGAGACCAACAATACAGCAAAGTATGAAGGGCTCCTTGTCGGGCTCAGGATTGCCACTTAATTGGGAATCAAGAAGCTGATCATTCGAGGAGATTCACAACTTGTGGTGAGAAAAGTCAACAAGGATTACCAAAGTCCATTGATGGAGGCATACGTTGAGGAAGTGGGTAGACTATTGGATTACTTTGACGGATTGCAAACAGAGCACGTACCCCGTGCGGAAAACAACATTGCTGATCATATGTCAAAGTGTGCTGTGCCGCAGCTTCTCATGGAACCAGGAACTTTTGTTCTCCATCTTACTCAGCCCTTTGTATCCCCAGCAACAATGGCTAGAAAGAGGACGAAATTGGACTCTGGTAAGCCTCTCCCGGTGGAGCCTCTCGGGGCTCCTGGTAGGGACCCTGCCAGAAACAACTCACCTTCGATTGCTGGGATGCACCCTCCTACTGGGCCATTGGTCCCTGCGGTCGACGAACGTGCCCCCGTGAATAAGGAGGTGCCGCTAGTCCTTGTTGCCGAGCCCTAGGACGACTCCTGCCGAGGTAGATTCCTTGAAATGTGCCGGTAATCTTGAGCTCTTCATCTGATATATGTAGCTTGCTAGTCACCTTGGGGGAAACACTACTAGAATCAGCAGATTTGCCGTCTGCCGACTCTTTGCCGTCAGCTAGCAGACGACAAAGGAAGGCTTTGCCATCAGCCACCAGAAAACTTATGGCAAAGAGATAGAGGACGGCAAAGGAAGGCTTTGCCATCAGCCATATCTTTGTCATCCGCTAGCGGACGACAAAGAGGGTGGGTGGCGGGCTTACGAGGACGACCTAACGGCCAGTTTGTTTGCCATCTGCTGGTGGACGACAAAGAGGCTTTGCCGTGGGCCAACAGATGGCAAAGAAACTGGTCGTTTTAAAGGCCGTTTCCCCCCGGCACACCCCACTAGGTACACCCTTTGCCGTCTGCTAGCAGACGGCAAATAGCTGTGACCATCTAGCAAAAAAGGGGTCGCGCCCGCGCCCCCACCCCTCTATCTCCCCTCTCTCTCTCTCTCTCGATCTCCTGGCCTTCACCACACGCGCCGCCGGACCCGACTGCCGCTCCCCCTCGCCGCCACGCTGCCCCACCCCATCGCCCCGCCGCCCCGCCCCATTGCCCCACCACCCTGCTGGCCCATTGCCACACCGCCCCGCCGCCCGGCCCGGCGCCCCACCCCATCACCCCACTACTTCCCCACCCCGGCTCGCCGCCCCAACCCCGCCGCCCCGACCTGGCTTGCAGCACGGCCCCCGCCGCGGCTCCGGGCCCGCCCCGGCTCGTCGCCCCACCCCCGCAACGGCTCCCGGCCCGCCCCGGCTCGCCGCCCTGCCCTGGCTTGCCTCCCCGCCCCGGCGCTCGCCGCCTCCTCCACCACCGCCAAAGCCAAGGTGATTTTTTTTTGTTTTTTTTTCTACTGTTATTTGTGTATAGGTTTAGGTTATAGTGGTAGGATTAGGTTAGTGCCAGATTTAGGTTTAGATAATTAGAAGAAAAAAATTGAAAAAAAGAAGAATAAGTAGAAGAAGAGGAAAAGGGAAAATGGAAGAGGGTCGCCGAGGGGATAGATGGTGGAGCCAGTGGGTCCAGCCGTTCTCGACACCCATGCCGAGAACCCCCCAGTCCGAGTGCTGACCCGTCGACCGTGCGTCGCCATACCTGAGGGCGCCCGGGGACGAGCGGGTTAGGGGGTTCATCAGTGTCGATGGAACCCTAATAGCAAGTATCACCAGTGCGAGATACATGTGGTCGTCGGTGTCGAATACTACATCCACGTCCCATAAGTGACACCGGGGTCCGGCGTCCCAAACCAATAGTTCTCGGCGTCGATGGCGGTCGAATACCATTGTGAATTTGTCTGGCAGCCTCTGCGATGATGATTAAAAGGCAAGTGTTGAAACTTGAAACACACAAACTGAATCAAGTCGGTTTGGTTGTTTGAAATTTCAAAACTTGGCTTTAATCCTCATTGCAGATGCTGCCAGACAAATTCGCCAAGGTGTTTGACCGTCATCGGCCACCAGAACTATTGTTGCGGGACGATGGGCGAGGGCTTCACTTGTGGGATGTGGATCTAGTGTTCAACGCCGAGCGCCACATGTATCTCGCACCGATGATACTTGCTATTTAGGGTTCCATAGACGCCAAGGAACCACCTAACCCGCTCATCCTGTTGTAAATATTTAGTTAGGTCGTTGGAAAAAACAAAATTGCTTTGTTACTCATCTTTCGATTTAAATGTGTAGTTATTTCATCGATGTGAGGGTCTATTGTTCGATGAGCTCTGCCCCTGCGTTCGTGGGTGAGAAAAAATGACATCTCCTCCTCCCCCCTTCATTTGCTCTCTTCCGGTGTTCGTGCCGATGAAACTTGCTAGCTATAGGTGTCTTCAATTATCAGTATGCGTGACCACTATGCGTCTCCCATTCGAAAGGGTTACATCTACAAATATGCATGCATTTTCATATTTATAACCATGATTCTTTTGAATTGCCCAACATTATCCATGGACAGCCCGAGTATGTGTAGATTGGGTTCGTTTTCCCATATGCTCTGCTCTAGATCTGATGCAGAATTTTGTCAGTGCCTCCCTGTTGTTCTCCGGGTACACATCCTCTCTGCTTATTGCCGAGACATGTATCAGGAGAACAACGGGGAGGTGCTGCCAAAATTTTACGTTGGATCCGGAGCAGAGCATGGGAAAATGAACCCAATCTACACATACTCGGGTGGGACTAGGACCTATCTTTACCTATTAGCGTCCAGGTTGCATGGACGCAATAAAAGTGACAAACTCCATTAACTGATGAATATATACATGCTGATAAATATATATATATATATATATATATATATATATATATTTCTTATGTGTCCAGTAGCTAGACAAGATGACTGATCGTGCGTGGATGTACACCGGTCACACTAATCAAAAAGACATGACCATTGAATGGTTAACAAAAACCAAGGGGTTTCTGAGAGCCACATTTGCAAATGGCTAGAGGACAACATGGTGCCCTTGTGCTGGGTGCAACAATTGGCACAAGAGGACAGAGGATGAAATGGGCAAACACCTGCAGAAGTGGGGTTTTACGCCAGATTATACGGTGTGGACATTACATGGCGAGTCTGCCCAACGTGCCAGAGCTGAGGTGCTTCGTCGTCGCACTAATGAGCATGGTACCGAGATGCAAGACATGGTGCAAAACTTTCATGATGCTCGGGACTCAGACGATGAGATGGAGGAATCTGCAACGGCCTGCAATGAAACGTTGGAGTCTTCAAAACATCCTCTCCACGAGCACTCCGAACTTTGTCAGCTGGATGCCATCTCACAAATAATGGCTCTGAAGGCTCAATTCAACTTGGGCAGATAATGCTACAATGCAATGATGATAGTATTTGGATGTTTTCTACCCAAAGGCCATGTTCTACCTGCAAACCTGCACCAGTCAGACAAAATCCTTCGTGCTCTTAAGATGCCCTATGAGAAGATACATGCCTGTGATGAAGGATGTGCCTTATTTAGGCCTCAGTATGCGGACTTGAGCTATTGTACCATTTGCAAGTCATCCAGGTATGTTGTGGTAGACAACGGTATGGGTGAGAAGAGGCAGACCAAAATCCCCGTTAATGTTCTTCAGTATATGCCAATCGTACCACGACTTCAACGTCTTCTTATGGTCGAAGAGACGGCCCGACAGATGACATGGCACAAAACGGGCAAAATAACCCAACTAGATGTAGATGGGAAGCTGATGATGGTGCACACATCGGACGGTGAAGCACGGAAGAGCTTTGATGCATTACATGATGACAAAGCGGCAGATCCGAGGCATCCTTGAGTCGGCATCAACACGGATGGGTTCAGTTTGTTTGGTCTGACGGCAGCCCAATACAGTGGTTGGCCCGTATTTGTCTTTCCACTCAATCTCCCCCCCGGACAGATTATGCAAAGAAAGAACATTTTCCTGACATTGATAATTCCAGGGCCCAACTATCCGGGGAATAATATGAATGTGTACATGCAGCCGCTGAAGGACGAATTGCAAGAAGCCTGGGATAACGGGTTCAAGACATATGACGCCTTTAGCAAACGGAACTTCATAATGCGTGTCTGGTACATGTACTCGACGTGTGACTTGCCGGCGTATGCACTATTCGTTGGCTGGTGCGTGCATGGAAGGTTCCCGTGCCCCACATGCAAGGGAGCTCTTGAGTTTCGTTGGCTTTAGGCCGGTCGCAAGTTTTCTTGCTTCGACATGCATAGAAAGTTCCTGGATCCTTGCCATAAGTTTAGGAAAGACAAGAAGAACTTCATCAGAGGTACAGTTGTCAAAAATTCTCCATCACCTGCATCGACAGGCCAAGAGACCCTGGTCAGTTAAACGCTCTCGAGCCATATCCAGAGCGTCCAGGGTATTTCAAGGGGTATAATTTGAAACATGCCTGGACTCACAAGACATGCTTGTGGGATCTGCCTTACTTCAAAGACCTCCTTTGCCCACACAACATCGACGTGATGCACACTGAGAAGAATATCGCTGAGGCACTTTTTAGTACATTGTTCGGCATAAATGGGAAGTCAGAGGATAATACTAAGGCTAGAGTCTATCTAGAGGCGCTATGTCATAGGCTGTTACAAAACATGAAAGAACCAAAAGGAAAGCAGAACTGGACGAAGCCAAAGGCATGGTTCAATCTTGGAAGGCCAGCTATGAGGGAAATTATCTTGTGGGTGCAACAGCAGTTGATGTTCCCCGATTGGTATGTAGCGAATCTAAAGAGGGGAGCGAGTCTTGATAAATTGAAGATATTTGGTCTCAGGAGTCATGATTGGCACATATGGATTGAGCGGCTAATGCCGGTGATGTTGTGTGGGTTCATCCTTGAGGATGAATGGCTAGTACTGGCAGAGCTGAGCTATTTCTTTCGTGTTCTCTGTGCGAAAGAACTATCGCCTGGCCTGCTAGAAGAAATGGAAGAGTTGGCACCGGAGTTGATCTGTAAGTTAGAGAAGATCTTTCCGCCGGGCTTCTTTAATCCAATGCAGCACTTGATTTTTGCACCTCCCAACCGAGGCAAGATTGGGGGGCCCGTGCAAAATCGTTGGTGCTATGCCACTGAGAGGATGCAGAAGATGCGACGAGCAAAATGCAAAAATAAACATAGAATTGAAGCATCGATGGCTGAGGCATTCATTATTGAGGAGGCGACAAACTTCGTGACAGCACAGTACGAAGCCAAAAATCGTCATTTGCATAATCCAAAGACTTGGTAAAATGTTGACGAACCTAAAAAGGGTGGATCCAACCTGTCGGTGTACTAAAGTAGGGGTACCTTAGTACCCCAGACTTGTGCACGGGCAGTTGTAGCACCCTGCGGCGAGGCCCGCCCCGGGAAGCGCCAAGAGAAGACCAAGCATTCAAGACAAGGCCCCCGGCAAGAGGAGCTTGCCGGGCCAAGAAGACAAGACCCCGGCAAGAGGAGCTTGCCGGGACGACTAAGCCCATGTAATACCATCCAAGAACAAAGTATACGAGACAGAAGATCGAGACCCCGACAAGAGGAGCTTGTCGGGAAGGCCGAACCCAGGCACCACAAGAGAAGCCCGCCACGGCGCGCCATGCGCCCCGGCAAGGCCTGATAGCCGGCAAGCTATCAGGCACAGGAAGACGACCCCCGCGGCAAGCCACTTGCCGCGGCAAATCGCCACCTCAGGACTGCGCTTCAGCTCACCCGCCCACGCGTCGCTCCGGGGTTTCCCCCAAGGGCACGTGGCGGGGCACCGCGCAGCCTGGGGTATGCGGTGGCATGCAGCCACCACCGTGGCGAGCGGTGGCGCACCTAACGGTCCGCCTCGGTGCTGTCCAGGCGACCGTGACGGGCATTTAATGCCCTTGTCCCCTACCGTCAGAAGTAGGTATGATAACACTGTGCCGCACTGTAGCGCCACTGTTCCCGCACTGTTACAACTTCCACCCCTTTTACACTTTTACCCCTTTCTCTTACGTTGACACCTGTCGGTGACCCCTTTGCGCTATAAAAGGAGGCCCGTGTGCAACGTAGAGGGGGTTGGGGTTCGGAGATTGGGAATCCAGACAGCCATACGCTCGGTGTAGCTAGCTCTCCAAGCTCCCGAGCTCCCCAGTTCAATACAACCAAGCAGGAGTAGGGTTTTACGCGTCCATCGCGGCCCGAACCTGGGTAAACCGCCCGTGTGCTCGCCTCAATCTGCTCTCCGTGCTCCCTCCGCCCCCCTCACCGGACAACGAAAGGGGCTCCGGCCCCATAGGTGCTCGCGGGGGACGCCGTCCACCCCGACATCCTTGGCGCGCCAGGTAGGGGGACATGGAGCGCGTGCTGCGGAGGCATTCTTTCCCACGGGCTCGTGTGCGGCCCTCCTCAAGTATCCACTCGCGCAGAGACTGGGCAAGAAGCAGCTGCTCCTTGAGGAGGGCCGCCTTCTGGCCGCTGGGCGAACGATTCGCCTCCAGCGAACTCTGCGTCGCTCCCGTAGCCGCAGAAGTTAGCGCCAGAAGTCACGAGAAAGGCGACCTCGTTCCCCGGCGCGCCTCGTCCGCCGGGGTGCCGAACGAGTTGACGCCGACCGTGGGAGGAATCTTGCCAGCGCGGTTGCCGGAACCCGTTCCGCCAACCATCCTCTCTGCCCAAGTCTTGCCGCAGTTGCATGTGATCCTTGGCGCAGAGAGGGGCGCGGATCCCCAAGCATAGCTACGCCTAGCTCCGGAGGGTCGTCAGGCCCTGCGCCTTTGCCTACCCCCAGGATGGGCTGGATGCTGCCCAAAGAGGTTTTACCCTACCGGGCGGCAAGCGATAAGAAAAGATAAGTTGCCGGAGCTCGAGCAATTGCCCCATCAATTTTTAAGAGTTATCTCCCTCGAACGAACGAGCCTTGGTTGAGAGGCCTGAGCGCGGAAGGACCGGCACGAGACTGGTTGCGCCCTCATTTCGTTTCGAGTCCGCTCAATGACTTGAGTGTGCTACACCCCGAGTAGCGTCCTCACTTTGTTTCGAGCTCGCCCGGCACCCTAAGCGTGCTGCGACCGCAGTCGCACCTCTTACTTTGCCTTGAGCCTGCTCAACAATCTGAGTGAGCGGCAACCAGCCGCGGCGAGGTTTCTTGCCGGTGGTAGCCCCGCCAGCGGGTCGCTGACGTCCCGCACTCGGCGCCCGTGGCAAGGCGGAGGCCTAAGCCGGCAAGTCCCCGAAAACGTAGGGCGGAAACAAACAAGGCGCCGGTCAAGTAGAGGAGATAACAGTGCGATGCATTGCCTAAGATAAAAAGTTATATTACAAAATGCCTTACTGCTGCTCTAACCAGCCGTTTCCATGGCATATTTAACAGCGGCAGGGAAAGGAGATAAAAGAAAGGGGCAGGCGGCCTAGTCCACGCGGTCGCCCTTGATCCTCTTGACCCCGGCCGCCTTCTTGACGATAGGGGCGATGAGGGCCTGGATCCCCGTCAGGTCTGCGTTCTCCGGCAAGGGCCTGAGGACGTTAGTAAGCCTGATGCCGGGGTTGCGGAAAACGATCTTCACCAGCACCCTCTCGAGGGCCCCGGAGATGGCCTCCCGCGTCTCGTCGGCCAGCTCCTTCGGAAGCGACGTTCGGAGGTGCTGGAGCGCCTGCACCACCCCCTGGAAGAAGGAAGTGAGCTTGGCGCCGGGCGCGACGTCCTCGTCGGTGCCTGCCCTTCCGCCGCCGCGACTCCGAGTGCATGAGGACCACGTGGTGGGCGCGCAGAACCGAGGCGACGGGTGAGACGACCTCTCCCCATCCCGTGATTATGGGGAACGGACGCCTCGAAAGCCGCGCCTCACCCCCGTTCATTTATCGAGCCGCGCCTCCCTCCACTTAAAGAGGGAACGGGCGTTTCGCCCCCACGACGCCGCGATAAGCGCGCGCCGCCTGGGGAAGGTGCGACGGATGCGGAGTTAAGGAGCAGCGCGACCAAGGCCACGCGTGCCCGTGCACTGTTAGGGCCTGGCCCAACGACGCTCGGCACCGTGTGTGGCCCAGGCCCGGGGGCTCCTGTCGGTGTACTAAAGTAGGGGTACCTTAGTACCCCAGACTTGTGCACGGGCAGTTGTAGCACCCTGCGGCGAGGCCCGCCCCGGGAAGCGCCAAGAGAAGACCAAGCATTCAAGACAAGGCCCCCGGCAAGAGGAGCTTGCCGGGCCAAGAAGACAAGACCCCGGCAAGAGGAGCTTGCCGGGACGACTAAGCCCATGTAATACCATCCAAGAACAAAGTATACGAGACAGAAGATCGAGACCCCGACAAGAGGAGCTTGTCGGGAAGGCCGAACCCAGGCACCACAAGAGAAGCCCGCCACGGCGCGCCATGCGCCCCGGCAAGGCCTGATAGCCGGCAAGCTATCAGGCACAGGAAGACGACCCCCGCGGCAAGCCACTTGCCGCGGCAAATCGCCACCTCAGGACTGCGCTTCAGCTCACCCGCCCACGCGTCGCTCCGGGGTTTCCCCCAAGGGCACGTGGCGGGGCACCGCGCAGCCTGGGGTATGCGGTGGCATGCAGCCACCACCGTGGCGAGCGGTGGCGCACCTAACGGTCCGCCTCGGTGCTGTCCAGGCGACCGTGACGGGCATTTAATGCCCTTGTCCCCTACCGTCAGAAGTAGGTATGATAACACTGTGCCGCACTGTAGCGCCACTGTTCCCGCACTGTTACAACTTCCACCCCTTTTACACTTTTACCCCTTTCTCTTACGTTGACACCTGTCGGTGACCCCTTTGCGCTATAAAAGGAGGCCCGTGTGCAACGTAGAGGGGGGGGGGGGTTCGGAGATTGGGAATCCAGACAGCCATACGCTCGGTGTAGCTAGCTCTCCAAGCTCCCGAGCTCCCCAGTTCAATACAACCAAGCAGGAGTAGGGTTTTACGCGTCCATCGCGGCCCGAACCTGGGTAAACCGCCCGTGTGCTCGCCTCGATCTGCTCTCCGTGCTCCCTCCGCCCCCCTCACCGGACAACGAAAGGGGCTCCGGCCCCATAGGTGCTCGCGGGGGACGCCGTCCACCCCGACACAACCTCGTCCTATTCAAAGGGGATCTCGCACCAGCCGGTGCTTCTAATTCCTTAACATTGGAGTTGTATGTTGCCGATGTCGTTGATGATCACAAGATGAAGATGAATGCAATGCTCTTGAAGATGGATGCTATGCGCCTGAAGCTTAAGAATATTAGAAAATACGCTAATGGTACCGAGGCTTGGTATCATTATGCCGTTGGATCAATTGTTACCTTAGTTGCGATCCTCATCACATTTGTTGTGATGAGGGTAAGTTTTCTCTAGTGTTTTTCTTTACAAATGGATAGTTAGCTTATTTTCCTCTTAAATGGCATAATTACCTAAGTTAGATAACAAATGAGCTATACTTAGCTTCTTTAGTTCATTTATGACATACTTAGCATACGTAGGTCAAAAATGGCATGATAATCTTTGTTACCTCCAAAATGATAAAGACTTAGCTTATTTTCCTCGAAAATAACATAATAACGTTACTAAGCTCCAAAATGACCTATTTACCTAGCTTAGCTCCAAAATGACCTACACTTGGCATTTTTACCTAGCTTGGCAATAAAATGGCATTTTTACCTACCTTAGTTAGAAGAAGAAGAAGATAAAGAAGAGGAGAGGAGAAAAAGAGGGAGAAGAAAAAAAATCTTCTTCTTCTTCTAACCAGTCTTCTTCTTCTTCTAACCAGTCATCTTCTTCTTCTAACTTTCTTCTTTCCCAATTTGCAGATTTGCTTTAGATGAGGAAGCTTGCGTTGAGGGAGTCTACTCTTCTTCTTATGCTTCCTTCTTGTTTTGATTTTGTAGGATGAACAATGCGAAACTTGCTACCTATATATGTAGGTATGGATGAAACCATTGTATGCTTTTTGTTCGACATGCTGCCTAGCTATATATGTTGCTTATGGACTTTTGGTTTGGTATGTATATGTGTTGGATGATCATATCCATATGGCAGGGATATGATTTGGTATGTATATGTGTTGTTATGCTCGTTGAAAGTATTTTCAAATGTGTATATATATATATCTGTGAAATTCTGTGAAATTGAATGAGTTTAAGAAAAAAACAGAAAAATAGGTGTTGTATAGGCTCTTTACCGTCTGTCAGCAGAGGGCAAAGAGCTTTGCCATCAGCCAGCAGATGGAAAATATGCCATGTGTCAGCTACCTGTGCAACCTGGGGCAATTGGCTGGCTATTTGGATCCTTTGCCGTCTGCTGGCGAATGGCAAAGACCATTGCATCTTTGCCGTCAGCCAGCGGACGGAAAAGAAATCAAATAGGTCAGCCCCCCAGGTGTTGCGACGTGGATAACTATGTCGTCTGCTGGCGGACAACAAATATGCAAAGGTCTTTGCCGTCAGCCAGCGGGCGGCAAATATGCAAAGGTCTTTGCCGTCCGTGGGCGGATGGCAAAGCACGACGTTAACCCACTAACGGACTGTAGCTGACACGTGTGTTGTCCAGGTCCTTTGCTGTCTGCTGGCGGACGGCAAAGAAGCTTTTGTCGTAGCTCGTTCAGCCAGACCTGTTGCTGTCTGCCAGGCATGCCTTTGCCGTCCGCCATGGCTGACGGCAAAGTTCCTGATTCCTGTAGTGAAATCAGTTTCAACTCTGCCCCCCCCCCCCGTCAACTAGCATCTTTGTGACTTTGAGATTGCGGATTGTTGGTGAAAACAACAACGGCTAACACCCTACCGCGGTGGTGCGGCCAGGGTGATCCTCTTGATCAGAGATGATAGGCATGCGGGACCATTTGAGCAGCTTCCGGGAATCTGCTGCTGGCTCTACGACATTATCTTCACGCGCACATAGTTTGAGCTGAGGTGAGAGGAGTGCAATGATGCGCCTCCGTCAATGCACAAGGACTCAGGTGCTTTCTAGAACTCTTGCTCACTGGTTTCCTCTTCATCCCCTACATCACTTTCATCATCACCTTCGTTCTTTTCACGGCCTCTAGCAGGTTTCTCTTTTTGCGGAGGGGTCTTGTCGTGGCAGCCTCCTCTGCCGCTTCGGACCTTCCTGCCAGCACCTTCTTGGTCTCTATCCTTGTCACACTTCTCATACTTAGCTTTCTTCTTATTAACAAGTTGCTCAACTTTATGACACTCTTGAATATCACGGCCCTTGGTTCGATGGATCTTGCAGTACGGTCCATAGGTCTTCCCGGCTTTTTCGGCCGGTGCAGCCTCTCGACAATCAGTGCACACGGCAAATTCCTTGTTGGGGGCTTCGGTCTTTGCTTTCTTTCCGGTACTAGGGGTGCAGAACCCTCAACAGCTAGTACTGACTTCTCTTTATTGCTTCTTGTTGCGCTTCCGATACTTCCTCTTCGGGTTAGTGCCATCGTCATCATCCTCTGAATCGATTTTCATGGCGTCCTCTTCCCCGGGGAGTCGCCTCCCTTCCTCCGTATGGGCACATTTATCCGCCAAGGTGTATAGCTCATTCACAATCCTGGGCAACCAGACGTTCATCTTGGAACGTATCCTTCTGTTGCACACGTTTGACTCGAACGCGGCAGTTACAGCTGCCAGGTGCATATCTGGAATGTTCCTGTGTACCCGGCTAAACCGCTGCATATTCTTCCACAAACTTGCAAATCGCTGGGCCACCCTGGTTTTTGGTGGCCACTCGTGAAGGCCCCAACAAATTCATTGCACAGGTCAGCCCGGGAAGAAATGGAATTCTCTGGTAGGAGCATCGGCCACGACCTCACATTTGGTTTGAGTGCCAAAGGGAAGTAGTTGGCGAACACCTTCTCATCTCTTCCTCCGGCGGCCTGAACAACAATCATGTAGATGCTCAAGAACTCCGCCGGGTTCAGCTTTCCATCGTACTTTTCCAGAAATTCTTGCTTAAAAACGTCGGCAGGTGGTCAACGGACATGCCGCAGCTCGCGAGTGAAGGTAGGGCACCCAACCTCGAAAGGTGAGTATCCGCCTTCATTGGGCGCAGGTTTTTCGACGTCTCGGCCATTGCGCCTATCAGATTGACGACAGGTCTCCCTGTGTTGCTCTGTGGTGACGCGCGTGTCTTCTCTATGCCGATATTCCTGGACTTGCCGCTGATCTTGACGGGCTCCTGGATTAGGCGAAGCCATTGATGCTTCGTCAGGCTCCTGGTCGTGTGGTTCTGGTTGTAGCCTATGCGCTGGCTGTCACGGAGGGGATTGCACCATTGGAGTGGACCCATCGACATGGTCAGCAGCCCAGGCCACTGTCGTCGCTTGTGGGCGTCGTGATGGCCCCGCTCGTTGTGATCATTCCGCTTCGGCAAAGCCAATCAAACTCTGGATAGTGGCTTTCCATTCATCCGTTTGATCAGCGGCTTGTGGGAATCTCAGTAGGAGTTGGGCCCGCACCATGGCTTCAGACGTAGTGCTTGGCATGGATGACGAGGCACACTGCGACGCCGCCCGACTCCTGGTAGTACCTGCAGGGGCGGTGCCACACTCTCGCCGTTGTGAGCCGGCTGCCACGGCAGTTCAGTGATGAGTAGGATGCGCCTGACGGTTGAAGACCATGTTCGGCGCTCCGTCTTGGTTGTCTTGTCCTCGGTGAGGCGCATGTCCCATAATCGTGCCTGTAGCAGGCGCGGCTAGGGGGTCACAGCTCGTACCAGAGCGGGTGTTGTCGCTGCGGCTGCGCCGACTAGTGCGGCGGGGAGGTGGAGAATACACGTTTTCCCTGCCCGCGTCCTGCGGAACGTCGGGATGTTATTGATGTTGCCCTCCTCCAGCATCTTTCGCTCCCGCTTTGGTCGTAGGGGGTAAGGGAGTCCTGGCATAGGGGGTCCCCAGGCGTCCGGGCTATGTGACGTGGGCCGGACTCATGGGCTGTGAAGATACAAGATGGAAGGCTTTCCCTCGTGTCCGGCTGGAACTCCCCTTGGCGTGGAAGACAAGCTTGGGGTTCGGATATGAAGATTCCTTTCTCTTTAAACCGACTTTGTATAACCCTAGCCCCCTCTAATGTCTATATAAACTGGAGGGTTTAGTCCATAGGGGGAATCATAATCATACACGCTAGACATCTAGGGTTTAGCCATTACGATCTCGAGGTACATCAACTCTTGTAACCCCTATACTCATCAAAGTCAATCAAGAAGGAAGTAGGGTATTACCTCCATCAAGAGGGCCCGAACCTGGTTCGACATTGTGTGCCCTACCTCCTGTTACCTTTGATCCTTAGACGCATAGTTTGGGACCCCCTACCTAAGATCCGCCCGTTTTGACACCGACATTGGTGCTTTCATTGAGAGTTCCACTGTGCTGTCATCGAAAGGCTCGATGGCTCCATCGATCATCTACAATAATGCCGCCATGAAGGAGACTTTTCTCCCCGGCCAGATTTTTGTACTCGGCGGCTTCTCGCTGCGTGCCAACTCGATTGGGCACCTCGAGCAAATTGACAGCTACGCCCCTGGTCATCAGATCAGTTTTGGGAACCTGAACTATGTCGCCGATGTCCGAGGAGACTTGATCTTGGAGGGGTTCATGGCCTCTGTTGCCGCTCCGGCCTCAGATCCAGAATAGTTTGTCAGGTCCAAAGACCGGACTTTAGAGCCCGCAGGACTATCTTCAACTCTGGAATTTGCTACCGGAGATCCGGAGGGGAAGGCGTCGGTGGCAAACCTAAAGACGAACTGAACTGCCCTTGACGCTCGAGCGCTGGACACTCCGTCGGACTCCAAGTCCGAACTCTCAGGGTCCGTGTTAAGTAGGCGCAACCAGGAGGCTCCAACCCCGGACTGCCCTGCAGACTCTCTTTCCTCGGCCCAAACCTCGCCTTTGAACGAGGCTCTGGACTTGATGCGGTCACTCGCCATTACGGAAGGATCACTTCCGAACTATGCCCAGCCCGGACTAGGAGCTGAGAGCAGGGAATTTTACGTCCCACCCACCACCCACTTCATAGCCGCTGTCGAAGACCTAACCGACATGCTGGACTACGCCTCCGAAGACATCGACGGTATGGACGAAGATGCCGGAGACGAATAAGGCCAAGACCCTCTGTTTACCAGACGATGGACGGCCACTTCCACATACGGCGTATACATGGTGGACACACCCAAGGATGACGACGTCGGCAAGAAGGATCCGGATAAGGACAAGCCTGCTGAAGCCCCTCCAAAGCGTAGACGTCATCGGCGCCGCTCAAAATCGCACCGCGACAAAGGCAACAATACCGGCACCGGAGACGGTAACACTCGAAGACCCTGAAGCCCCTTTAGAACCAACATCCGAACATGATGATTGGGAGGAGGGGCAAGTCGACCCTGACGATCCCGTCGGTAACGAGGGCTCGGAGGATAGTAATTACCTACCTGTCTCCAAAGAGGACGTGAGCCTCGGCGAGAAAGACTTCATCGTGCCAGAGGAACCCCTCGAACAAGAGCGCTTCAAGCGCAGGCTAATTGCCACAACAAGAAGCCTGAAAAAGAAGGAGCTACAGCTTCAAGCTGATAAAGATCTGCTCAATGAAAGATAAACTTATGTCCTTGCAATCGAGGAATACGGCCTCGTACGCCCAAGTAAGAGTTACCTAAAGCGTAAGCTGCTACCCCAATTCGAGATGAGGCGTTGGAGCCCATACCGCCAACGCGTGATGCTGTTGACAGACCGGACCAACCACCATGTGGCCGGAACAAGGCGGCAACTCAAGCCGAACACGAGCCTGCATCGCCTCGCCGCAAAGGCAGAGAAACAACGGCTCCAGAATACACCTATGACCTACGACAGGACCTGGACAATAGAGCCGGTCAGGCTAGATCAATCTACGGATCAAGGGGGCGTGCCCCAGCACGAGAAGACGGTCATCAGGCCTGGCGCTACAAGCACAACCTCACCCAGGCAGAAAGCCGCATATGGACCTCATCCGAACTGCGTCGAGACGTTGCTCGGTACAGAGGCAGAAAACCCCCTATGTTTCACCGATGAGGTAATGGAGCACCAGTTCCCAGAAGGGTTCAAACCCGTTAACATCGAATCATACGATGGTACGACGGAGCCCGCACTATGGATTGAAGATTTCCTTCTCCACATTGACATGGCGCACCGTGACGATCTACATGCCATCAAATATTTTCCCCTAAAGCTTAAGGGACCGGCACGGCACTTGCTAAATAGCCTGCCAGAAAATTCCATTGGCAGCTGGGAGGATTTGGAAGATGCCTTTAGGGACAACTTCCAAGGTACCTATGCAATGCCCCCAGACGCCGATGGCCTCAGTAACATAGTCCAGCAACACGGAGAGTCAGCCTGGAAACTCTGGACCAGGTTCTTAATTAAAAATAATCAAATTGTAGACTCTCCGGACGCTGAAGCCCTCGCGACCTTTAAACACATCGTCTGGGACGAATGGCTCGCCAGACACCTCGGCCAAGAAAAGCCGAAGTCCATGGCAGCCCTTCCCGCACTCATGACCCACTTTTGCGCGGGAGAAGACAACAGGCTAGCCCGTATAAGCAATAGCACTAGCGACCCCGACACCTCCGCAGCCAAGGATGGCAATGGCAAGCCACGGCGCAACAAGTACAAGCGTTGAGTCAATAATGATGGTACCGAAGATAAGGCGATCAACGCCAGATTTAGTGGTCCTAAATCCGGCCAATGAAAGAAGCCGTTCAAAGGAAACAGAGATGGTCCATCCAGTTTGGATAGAATACTCGATTGGCCCTGCCAGATTCATGGCACCCCCGATAAGCCTGCCAATCATACCAAGAGAAACTGTTGGGTTTTCAAACAGGCCGGCAAACTTAACGCCGAACACAAGGGGAAAGGGCCGCGCAGGAAGGACGACGACGAAGAGCCTCGTCAACCGAACACAGGGGAGATAGTAAATATGATATAAGTAACACATATCCCTAAGACGGAGCGCAAGCGCGCATTACGAGAAGTCTATGCCATAGAGCCGGTCGTCCCAAAATTCAACCCATGGTCGGCTTGCCTGATCACCTTCGATTGAAAGGACCACCCAACCAGTATCCGTCATGGAGGTTCGGCAGCTTTGGTCCTCAATCCAATCATCGACGGATTCCACCTCACGCGAGTCCTCATGGACGGCGGCAGCTGTCTCAACCTACTTTACCAAGACACTGTCCGCAAAATGGGCATTGACCCATCAAGAATTAAGCCCACTAAAACTACCTTTAAAGGAGTAATACCTGGTGTAGAGGTCCGTTGCATGGGCTCAATTACATTGGAGGTCGTCTTCGGTTCACCGGACAACTTCTGAAGCGAAGACTTGATCTTCGACATCATCCCTTTCCGCAGTGCCTACCTTGCACTGCTCGGACGAACCGCATTCGCTCGCTTCAATGCGGTCCCACACTATGCTTATCTAAAGCTCAAGATGCCTGGTCCACGTGGTGTCATTACAATCAATGGAAACATGGAACGCTTCCTCTGTACTGAGGAGCATACCGCGGCCATCACGGCCGAAGTACAAAGCGGCCTTCTCAAGCCGCACACCTCATCGGCTGTTAAGCCGCCGGGCTCTATTACACAAGGCCGGCCAATTCCGCAGGCTGACAACTCGGCAATTCCAGAGCTGGATTAGCAGTTTCGCCTCCGTCGATCGCCATGTACATCCGCGAAATCTGTATCGCGCGTGCATAATTGTGCACTCAAAATACCTTGGGCATCAGCGGAGGCACAATACGGGCAAGCCTATAGTATGGTTCGACCCTGTACGACCTTGCCCTTTCTTTAATTTTTTTTCTCTTTTACCACAGGTGAATCAAAACCTACTCATCCTATGGACACACCAGGACTCTCTCCGAGCCCGGTTTCGTACAAATAGTCGAAGACCATTCCTCTCAAGGTATCTTTCTTTCTCAGGCGAAAGCGGCGCAGACGTGCGGCAGGAAGGTGAAAAGGATTTTGTAGACCACAACTTCACTCAAGAACCTGTATAGAGCTTTTCCCCTTAGTCTTAGACCCCCAGCATGTAAAATGGCCTTGGTGATTATGGTACCCTCTGTAAGATTACGTTTTGACGTATCAATCAGATTCCAGTGAACCAAATTCTTATTCGGTATCGTCCTTATTTATAGAATTTATTCAGTCTCTTCAGTTGTCTCATGCACACACACCTCGGCACAAATTGCCAGGGGCTCTATATGGCAACACATGTGTTGCCAAACAAAAGTCCAAACAGCTTTATAGCACAATTCGGTGTCCCGAGCTCGGCACTATATAACCGGCTCCGAATCATGTCTTTGGTCAATAGTTGGGTTGCCCGGCTCCTGTGTTTGCTACCTTACGTTCTGTTTGATCGGTTAGGGTAGTAAAGGGAGAACTATACTGTGATTGTGTTTCTGGTTCGTTCGGTTAAGCACCTCAGTAGAGAAAGTCGAAAACTGACTGCCATGGTGCGACGAGAGTTGGTCAGCCACTCGGCGACCTATTAAAATCTTTAGCGATTTTTTCCATATTACACGAAGGACTATTTGCCGATCACATTTGTAGCGCATCCGCATTGGGATAGTCGCGTACATACCAGGGGCTATCTAGACCCATCGTCAAACTCCTATGGCTAAGTGAGAGCGATAAAGCCCCATAGTCCGATTGCCTGGTTCACCGCATTGACACCTCCTTTACAGATCAAGACGTTGGATCAAGTGTGAACATGTGCTATTCTGAACACCCCCGTAGTATCTACGTGGGGGCTAAAGCCGACGACTGGAAAACTCTCAGGAATACAAAACGGTCGCACAGGAGGATAAAACTTTTAGATAAAGATGCAAATATATCAAAAGGCTTTAATACATAATGAATACATCAAGGCGGTTCAGGTACATTCATTCAAACATAATGTCCTTTGAGCACTGACCCTCTAGGACGTCATCTAAGTAGCGCTCCGACGTACGGTGGTCCTTGCCTCCGGGAGGGCCCTTAACTGCAACATCGGCAGCCTTCATCTTCGCCCAGTACATCTTGACGCGGGCGAAGACCATCCGCGCACCTTCTATGCACACTGACCGCTTGACAGCGTCAATCCGCGGCACTGCATCGACAAGTCGCCGTACCAAGCCGAAATAGCTGCTCGGAAGAGGTTCGGCTGGCCACAGCCAAACTATAACATCCTTCATGGCCACTCCGGATATATTATGAAGCTCAGCCCATTGCGCCATTTGGTCGTTCAGTAGCGTCGGGCGCTCCTACGCCGCGAACTGTGCCCATCATAGCTTCTCCGTCGCGTATCCCTCCTAAGTCTGGAAGAATTGTGCGGCGTCGGCGGCACTCTTCGGGAGATCCGCGAAAGCGTCTGGAGAACTCCACAACTGATTAAGCAAGGCGTATCTCTGATCGCCAAACTTAGTCTGTAGAAGAAAGGGCTTACTAGCCGCTATCTGTCGGGCCTACCGGATCTCCTCGTGAGCCGCTCTCGATTCTGATCGCGTGTTTTTGGCCTCCTGAAGGGCCTTCCCAAGTTTGGTTACCTTGGCTTTATTCTCCTTCTCGAGGGACTCGCACTTGCGGGCGGCGTCCTTGAGCTCTTGCTCTACGACGGATACTGGCTCCTCGCATTGGCGCCGGGTGCCTTGTTCGGCTTTCAACTCCGCAGCCGCTTTATCAGCAGCCACATTGCTCACCCTAGCCTGTTCTTTTGCCCGGGAAAGTTCACCCCTGAGGGTCTCAACCTCGGCAGTGCCATCTGCAGTTACGCAAATAAAGGCGTTTGAATTTCAGTCTAGTGTTCGCACATTCATACAGGAATAAAAGGAGTGTTCGAAGCATACCTTGCACCTCGTCGAGCCGCTTGTTAATGAGGACAATGTCCTCATCGGCCAGCTTCAGTTTCTGCTTTAGTTCGGAAACCTCCGCGACCTGGGCGGTTGCTGTCGGTGTCCAAACCGTCGGATCTCGGGTAGGGGGACCCGAACTGTGCGTCTAAGGTGGATGGTAACAGGAGGCGGGGGACACAATGTTTACCCGGGTTTGGGCCCTCTCGATGGAGGTAATACCCTACTTCCTGCTTGATTGATCTTGATGATATGAGTATTACAAGATTTGATTACCACGAGATCGTAGAGGCTAAACCCTAGAAGCTAGCCTATGATTATGATTGTTGTTCTTGTCCTACGTACTAAACCCTTCGGTTTATATAGACATCGGAGGGGGTTAGGGTTACATAGAGTCGGTTACAAGGGAGGAGATCTACATATCCGAATTGCCAAGCTTGCCTTCCACGCAAAGGAGAGTCCCTTCCAGACATGGGACAAAGTCTTCAATCTTGTATCTTCATAGTCCAACAGTCCGGCCAAAGTATATATCCGGCAATCCGAGGACCCCCTTATCCAGGGCTCCTTCAGTAACCCCTGAACCAGGCTTCAATGACAATAAGTCCGGCGCGCAGATTGTCTTCGGCATTGCAAGGCGGGTTCCTCCTCCGAATACTCCATAGAAGATTTTGAACACAAGGATCGTGTCCGGCTCTGCAAAACGAATTCCACATACCACCGTAGAGAGTGTAATATTCCACAAATCTAATCTGCCGACAACTTTTCATAACGTGACATCCTGTCGTGGTCCGGTCATTACGAACCGTTTTTCTCAACCAGCTACTGCACATATTGCGATGCGGTTTTCTTGGCACGTCTTGTCGAAGCAGAGATCATGTCCCCTTATCACGGGATTCTCATCAATATGGGTGTGGGTAACCCAACCGCGCCATCAATCACGGCGCTTGGGGAATAAGCGAGTTTACCAGGCAAGTGGGGAGGCGTAGAGTCCCTGCTTCCTTTATAAGGGGATAAGGACTCCCTTTCGCACCCACACTTTCTTCTTCCCGATCCATTCCCCTTCGCTCGAGCTCCAGCGCCTGAGCGTTCGTCTTCTCCGCCCACAAAGGCCTTTCTAAAATGTCCGGATCCAGAGCAGGAGGCAGGTGGATGGCCTCTACCGTTTGGGAGAAGGATATCAAAAAGCTTCGGGAGGCCGGGTACCTGGCCAAGAAGATCGGCCACCGTCTCCCGACGGCGGGACAGATCGGCCCTACTCCAGAACCCCACGAGAGGGTTGTATTCCTCCCTGATTTTGTCCACGGGCTAGGGTTTCCCCTCCACCCGTTCGTTCGCGGCATCATGTATTATTACGGGATCGATTTTCATTATCTATCCCCCAATTCCTTCCTCAACATCTCGACATTCATCGTCGTGTGCGAGGCTTTTCTCTGCATCTCGCCACACTTCGGCTTATGGCTGAAGATCTTTAATGTGAAGCCCAAGGTAGTGAGCGGTGAGCACGCCGAGTGCGGGGGCGCTATGGTGAGCAAGATGCCCAACGTCACATGGCCAACAGGTACTTTTAATGATTCCGTCAAAGAGTGGCAATAGCAGTGGTTTTACATCACTGAGCCGCGCGGCACGGAATGAGCTGCTGCTCCCGAGTTCCGATCCGGAGCCCCTCTACGGCTTACGTCCTGGCCTAAGAAGGGCCTGAACTGGTCTTCGTCCGACGAACTGTCAGTGCTCCAGACGCGCATTAAGGATATGGAAGACAAGAACATCGAACTTGTCAATGTAGTCCAGGTGATGTTAGTTTGCCGGATCCTGCCTTGTCAACACCGGACCGGCCATCTATGGGAATTCGATCCAACCAAGCACCATACCCCGCGAGAGCTCTATGGCTCCTCGCACAAAGACGTCTGGAAGGTGCTTTTGAAGTCTGGCAAATCATGGCCGGACTCGGCCGAGGACAGCGGGTACCAACTATCCCGCCCTGCAAGCTCGGTAAGTTATTGTACGTTTTATCCGCATAACCCAAGGGAAATGTTTAATGTGTTTTCCTCAACTCCCCTAGGGCTGGACGAAGAAGGCGGGGCAGATCCACTGTCCAGCCCCGCTGCCCGAAGAACCGGCCGGCCCACTTCTGACGAAGATGCTGGTCCCGGCGCCGTACAAGGCGCCGAAGAAGAAGGCCGAGAAGAAGGCCAAAAAGACCTGGGGTGGCCTTCGTCGCCGCGGCACTTCGGACACAATATCCGAAGGCTCCAACGCCCGTTCTGCCTCCGAAGAGGACGAGGAGGAGGAGGAGGAGGAAGACGAATCCCTAGCGGGGGGAAGAAAGAAGAGGGCGGCCTCCATACACTTGGAGGCCGAGTCGCCTAAAAGGGGAAAACCTCCTCTTCCGGAAGAGTCCATTGCCGCCGCCGACAACAGCCCGGCGTGGGATCCCAGGGCCCAGCCCCTGGTGAACTCGTGAGTATAAAATCCGAACACATTTATGCGTCTAGACTCATCATGGCATAATATTTTAACCTGAGCCATAATTTTTGTAGTCCGGCGAGGTCCCGCACCGAACAATCCTCATCAGAGGATTTGCTGAGCTCGGATACTATGGAGAGCGGGACGCCCCCGAAGGCCCCTTTCCCCTAATATGTGAAGAACACCGAGGCTTCTTCCGACAAGGACCCCGGCCAAGGAGGGGGGGAAGAGATCGTGAAAGCGGCGCCTGGAGGTCAAACTTCAGGGTCCGGAGACATGGGGGAGAAGATTCCCATGGGAGTCGACGGCAGGAGCCATCTTGAATTCGGCTCCCAGCTGGACGCAATTCCGGAGACCAATACGGCTCCAGAATCAAGCATGCGACCTCCCTCGGCTGGAGGGGGTTTGCCTATTCCACCGGCAATATCTGTCCAACTAGAGGTGTCAGATGCTTTGTTGGTGGCGCTGAAGAGCGCCTCCATCATCGATGAACACCGTGCACTTATGGGTGCGGTGATTAAGAAGATTCAGTCTGCTGAGAGTGGACTGAATGAAGCCTGTATCAGCCTTATAAGAGGCTTTGAGGTATGTTTTATGAGGTTTCGAAGAGTGTCATAGTATGGATAGTAGCCCCTAATACACTGTTCGGTGAAATAAAGAACCGGACAGAGGATCAAATTTATGTTTGCAGGAAGACTCATTTGATGACATCTATCTCTCTTTTATAAGCAGGCGTCTGCAGCGGCTGCTGCCTCTCATACTGTGGAGGTCTCTGGACTGAATCAAAGTCTGGAGCGGACCAAAGAAGAACTTGGCCCGTTGAAAAGGCAGTTGGAAGATAAAAAAGGTATGCGCAAGCCTTGTTCGCGTTTAGTGCGAACGAATTTCCAGTATGATAAAATATGTTCCATGATTTTCACTAGGGACGATGACCGGAGTCGAGGCTCTTAAGAGGGCTGTGGCCGAGGCCGAGAAAAAGGCAACCCTAGAGCAGGCTCTTCGTGATAAGCACGAGGCCAGGGTTATTGATGCTGAGCAGGAGCTTCAAGAGGCCGTTAAGACATGCGAGACCTTGGAGCAGAGTTTAACGGAGAAAGAATCTGAACTCACCAGGGCTCATCAGGCCGTGCGCGATGCCCAAGGGGAAACCCAAGGCGCCTTGCAGGAGATCCAAGAGGTGAGGAAGACCGCGGCGGGTAAGGCTCTTTTCCATGTAAATCAAGTATTTGAGGAGAAAATCATGTTTCTAATTTTGAGTTCGGATTTCTCCAGGGGTTATTGCGGAACTGCCCCACAGCATATCGGATGCCGCCCAATTCTACCGAGCCGAAGAAAGGAACACTACAGATAAGCTCTCCTAGTCGTAGTATCTGGCACCAAATTATCCGGTGCCTTTTGCCGATCAACTCAAACAGATGATCGAATTGCATAAGGCGGCGGAACTAGCCATGAAGGATTTGATTATCCGGCTATGGCCCGCCGAGCCGATTCCAAGCACCTACTTCGGGCTCGTGAAGCGGCTTGTAAGTGCCTGCCCTCGACTTGATGTCATCAAGCGGTCGTTCTGTATAGAGGGTGCGCGAACGGTCTTCGCCCGCGCAAAGGTGCACTGGGGGAAGATGGATGCTGAAAAGCTGATGACCGAGGTACCGCCAGAGGGGAAGGAGCACTGCAAGCCCGAATTATATTATGAAAGTGTCCTGAAAGGATCCTACCTTGCGGCGAAGCTATGCACCAAGGACGTTATATTTCCATGAATGCAAATCATGTTGTCCTTTGTAATGTTTGAACAAGGTCATTATTTATTGCCTATTGTATAAAAGTTTATCCTCCTGCGCGGCCATTTTATATATTAATCCTGAGAGTTGGCCAGTCGTCGGCTTCTGCCCCCACGTAGGAAGTACGGGGGTGTTTGGGATAAACCTGATCAATATTTATCCCAGTTTTGGGTCTTTTGAAGGAGGTGTTCAGCACAACGAACCAGGCAATCGGACTATAGGGCTTTATCACTCTTACTTAGCCATAGGAGCTTTAGGAAAGGAAGGTAGGCGCAACCCCTGATGTTCGGAAGACCGCACAAGGGGCTCTATAAGCACCTGGTCGGAAGAAAAACTGATCCATCGCACGTTGCATTGGTTATGGCATTATGCGGGAGAAATCCTTAAAGATTTTACAACCTCTTGAATAGCTGACCAGCTCTCGCCGTATCATGACAGTCAGTTTTCGGCTTTCTCTACTGAGGGTCTCATCCGGAAGAACCGGGACGCAATCGCAGTAGTTCTCCTTGTGCCGCCTTAGCCGATATAGCGGAACGTAAGGCAGCAAAACATGGGAGCCAGGGAAACCCAACATTTGACCCAAGACATGATTCAAAGCTGATGCATATAATGCTATAAGTTCGGGATCCCGAACTTCCATGAAGGTGTTTAGAGTTTATTGCCGTATTATGGGTAAAATGAAGCCCCTGGCATATTTAAGGCATATCGCGGCGTACGGATGCCACTTGACAAAAGAATTTCAATAAGAAATAACAACAGATAAGAGTCAAATAAATCCACATGTTGTATTTGAATGGTACGTCGATGCGTATGAGTACATGTAATGTAATAAAAAAAGAGATATGACCGTGGAACCTGCTGAGACCAGGGGGAAGAAGCTGTGTGCGGATCCGGAGTATAGTCGGATGCTCATTGCGGGGAATATCTAAGGATTCCCTTGCGCGTTCAACTTGCTTCCATATAGCCAGTCCCGGTCGGCGCAAAGGTAAATCTGCAAAGGAAATGTAAGAAATGTTTGTGTCCCGGGGAGCGGTTGAGCCGCGGTATGTGGCCTGTCCTGGCCTTCACCGGAGTGTTTAATTCAGCTCTGGACAAGCCGGGCTATCCTGCCGCAAAGTAGTTCGGAGTCCTTTGGCGGTGTCCGGGAGTCTGGCCGTCGACTCGAGGTTCGGTTGGAAGGTGCCACTTGTAGCTTCTGTTGTTAAAGCAGCGGTATACTCCTTGGTGCCGAGGGAAAGTTCGGCCTTGCCATTAACCGTGATGACGCCGCGCGGACCGGGCATCTTGAGCTTACGGTAGGCGTAATTGGCACCGCATTGAATCGAGCGAACGCGGTTCGTCCGAGCAGTGCCTGATAATCACTGTGGAAGGGGACAATGTCGAAGATTAACTCTTCGGCACGGTAATTGTCTGGTGATCCGAAGACTACCTCAAGGGTGATGGAGCCTGTACGGCTGGCCTCCACACTTGGTATAATACCTCTGAAGGTGGCTTTAGTGGGCTTGATCACTGAATGATCGATGCCCATCTTGCGCACTGTGTCCTGGTAAAGCAGGTTTAGACTGCTGCCTCCATCCATAAGGACTCGTGTGAGGTGGAACCCGTCAATTATTGGGTCGAGGACTAGTGCGGCTGGATTGCCCTGATTGGTGTTAACCGGACGATCCGTGAAGTTGAAGGTGATCGGCCCTAGTTTATATTGTGGGACAACTGGTTCCGTTAAGTCGACATCCCTAAGGGCGCGCATCCGGTCCGGGTTGGGAGTGTGGGTGCCATTTACCACGTTCACCGTTTGGATTTGCGGGGGAAATTTCTTTTGCCCTCCTGTACTCGTTGATCTGGGCTCCTCCTGTACTTTTGCGTTTTGTCTAATTGTAGGTGTATGGAACATTTGTACAATCCACATATGAAGATAGGGGAAAAGTAGAAGTTTAAGTTCTGTTCAAAAAGTCCTCTCACGTCACTTTTGGGCCAAGAGAAGATAGAGTCCAAGTCTCTCACGTTCTGGATTCAGATTCGGACTGCACAGACATACCTGACTCAAAACGGCAAGAACTCTTTCATACGGACTCTGAATTGGGTGATTCTTTTTTTGTTGGAAAGTAGATTTCGTGCTCTTTCCAGGCCAATTGGATTCACCCTAAAATTCATCCGGTGCGTTGAGTTATTGATGAAACAATCTGACGCTGCAGCAGAATCCGAGTCAAACTACAAGTCCAAAGGTGTTGCATCACCTCCACTTGACCCATGAGCCTTGTACAACCTAGGGTTGGTTTTAGGCTGCCTTGGGACGTCCTCCCACCTCCTTGGCCGCCACCCCTTGCTCCTATATAAGTAGATCCATCTAGTAGCTTTTTCCTTGGGATTTGTTTAGTTAAAAGTTAGCCATTGCAACTTCGTATACTTCGTTTGTGTCCAACGACAAGACCAAGACCGCTTACGGATCCCCACCATTATCAATACTTCATATATATTCGCTATATTCAGATTGATTTATCATATTCTTGCTTGTTCTTCGATTGCTTGCAGGAATAGACCTTCGTGGTCAGGTTGATTGTGCTCCGGCGTGGTCAATAACCTCTCGGAGTTGGTTTAGCGATTGCTAAGGCGCAACGTCGTGCATGTTTGTAGTCGGATCGTCAAAGTTGTCTCCACCAAATTGATAGTTATCATCTCATCGAAAGATCGGGACACCCTCGCCTCTATCACCACTGCCGGCCATCGTGGCCATCACCCGCTCCGCCACTGCGGCTCGAAGGCGGGAGGTGCTGGTCATGGCTGCCACCCCATCGTCGGCCATCATGGCCTCCAGCCCACCGTCGACCGCTGGGTCATCACCCGCTCTGCTACCGCCGCTCGAAGGCGGGAGACAGAGGTGGATGCCCGCACATGCGTCAGCGACCTTGCGTGCTACACCGAGTTCCAGCGGGAGGAGGAGCACCTCGTCGAGCACGCAAAGAGCCTTCCCACCGCTGTGGCCGCGGCACACGTTGCCTCAGAGGAGATGAATCAGGAGATCTACAAGGAGAACCACCGCTTCGAGAGGGGTCGTCTGAAGTAGCAGAGTGCGTTTGAGGTGAGCGTCGCTCAAGCTGCAGCAATGGCAGGCACCGTATTGCAGTTGTCCAGCTTGTCGATAGGCTCCTCCTCCTCTACCTCTTACTGAGCACGCTCGGCAGAGGAGAGCCAGCCGGAAGTAGTACAAAGCCCTTCCGTAGTAGTAGTAGTATTTAGGGGTTATTTTGTTCAGTTCATCTGACTATAGATGTGGTGGAACTGTACAACGTACTGAAAATTAGCTAGTATATATAGTTGAACTAGCTATTTCAGTACGTGGCTGGCAACAATTGGGGAAAGTTCGGTCGGTTCAGCTGTCGAGTTGAACTGTTTGTATAAAGAACAATTGCCTAATCTATGAATGAAATCTATGCTTAATTACTAAATTTTAGTTGCAAAAATTAGATACTACTAGTGATTTTTAGCTTCATATTTTAACAAATCGCAGTGTTACAAGGTTGACAAATGGCAATGTTACTAGATCAACAAATGCCAATCTTTCCAGTTTGACAAATGGCAACATATCCAATATGACAAATGCACATCTTACCAAATTGTTTGTAAGTGGTTGCACACGGGTCATCCAAAAGAACCGTTTGCATTGAAGAGATGCACAAATCCTGCTCTCACTTTGCATACGCGTGTTCTATCTAAAATGTTTGCGATCAAGAGTCGCAAAAATCCTGCTCGGCACATTTTCCCTTGGCTTCCTGGGGAAGCTGTCGGTTTGCATACGCGTGTTCTAACTAAAGCGTTTGCGATGAGTGTTTTATATTTAAAAACCATTGAATTGTTTCAAAAGAAAATTATTTCATAAGTCTGTACATTAAATGAGAAGAATGCAAGTTCGCTCAAACCATATCTTTCATTCAGTCATACTGCGAGTTTACATTCATATGATCGAGATATAGTATTAAACCTAAGAAATAAACTATTTCCGGCGGCGGCGGAGGCGGCGTGCCGCGCTGTCATTGTCATTGTCATCCTCCGGGACGCCGTTGTTAAAGTCTTCAATGCAGCACAAAATGTTCTTCACTTGTAAATCAAACATCATGTGGTCCCGCAACCGACGGGCGGGGTGCAGGAGGACGGCAGCCGGTGGCGCTGAGAGGTAGCGGCCAACGGCGGCATCCCATGCCGCTGAGGGGGGCGCGCGCATGGGCATGGGCGCGGCGGGTGCAGCCAAACGCACGGGGACCGGCGCCGCGGTGGGTGGATAGGCGCGCATGGGCACGGGCGCTGGTGCTGGCAGGCATGTACACAAGCTCGCGCGGGTCCACGGAGACCTTGCTGATGCCCGCGGCTTCCAACTCTGCAATAGTGCTCGGCGACCAGCCCGTCAATGCTACGGGATGGTTGCTGGCACGAGCGCGGGGATGGGAGCTGGGACGGGAGCGGGGGCAGCAACCACCGTGGCCAGCTCATTCTGGGCCATTTCCGTGAGGCCCCATGATCCTTCTGCACCATGGAGTTGCTGGAGGTCTTCGGGAGGGAGGGGAATGGGAGGCGAACCGTAAGGCCGCCATATTAAGCAGCGGCTCGGGCGCCATTAATGGAGAGGAAGGCAAGAGGCCATGGAAGTTAAAGGTCTCGCTTCCCAGTGAGCATGTGCAGCGTACAACTCACATGCTTCCCAGTGAGCCTGCACATTGGAGGGTAGCTTGCACGCCTCTCGGTCAGCCTGCGCACCGGACTGTGCTTGCACGCCTCCCGTTCAGTCAAGCAGCTATCTGCACGGCACCTCCTATAGCCATTAAAACCAAGACACGTGGCGTCACATGAATGGTTAACAGAACACACACAATTTGAATTATACACAAGTTTGAGATATTAAAGTGGCAGCTATTTTCTAAAATGCATTTTTTTTGTTATTCGAGTGCACCTTCTCTCAAAATGGACATGAAAAATACCACAACATGTCGGGTGCCATTCCATGATAGCATGCCAAGTTTCATGAATTTCAGTCGAGTTTTGGATTACTAGAATTTAAAAACAAAGTATCTCAATGTTTTGCCGGCAATCAATGGTGCCCTAGTGTTTGAAATTCATTTCCATTTCTTGCATGGGACCTAACCATGCACCCAAGGACAAAGATTTGATTTTTCAACCAATTTATATGCACTGGAGCATGTGCATGTAGTTCAAATTTGAATTATGCACATAAATGCATTAAAACTTAATTAATGCAAAAAAAGTCCAAACGAACCCCGAAAAGTCCCAAAAATTGACACAACACTCCTATTGTTCTATGTTGACATGAGAAACATTTTGAAAGCAATAAGAGGCAATGGATATTGTTTCATCCCCAAAAGGTGGGATGTTCCCTACCGAAACCATCATGCATGTTGTGAGAAGCTCTGGTTTGTGAGAAGCATATACCCAAACCTGCCCCAAATGGGACAAAAAATTTACCATGACATGTTGATGCCGCTCCATGATAGCACGTCAAGTTTCATGAATTTCAGACGAGTTTTGGATTTATTAGAATTTGAAAACTAGGTATCTCAATGCTTGTGGCCGAGTGATGATGGCAGGGTGTTTGACATTCATTCCCATTTCTTGCATGGGACCTAAGCATGCAACTAAGGACACAGATTTGAATATTCAACCAATTTATATGCATTAGAGCATGTGCATGTAATTCAAATTTGAATTATGCAAATGAATGCATTGAAAACTCAGTTAATGCATAAAAATGACCAAACGAACCCCGAAAAATCCCGAAAATTGACACAACACTCCTGTTGTTCTATGTTGACACGAGAAAAAATTTGAAAGCAATTAGAGGCAATGGATATCGTTCCGTCCCCAAAGGTGGGACGTTCCCTATCAAAAACATCATGCTTGTTGTGAGAAGCTCTGGTTTGTGAGAAGCATATACCCAAACTTGCCCCAAATGGGACAAAATATTTACCACGGCATGTTGATGCCGCTCCATTATAGCATGGCAAGTTTCATGAATTTTATATGAGTTTTGGATTTAGTAGAATTTAAAAACCAGGTATCTCATTTTTTGCGACTGAGTGATGGTGGCAGGGTGTTTGACATTCATTCCCATTTCTTGAATGGGACCTAAGCATGCAACCAAGGACACAAATTTGAATTTTCAACCAATTTATATGCATTAGAGCATGTGCATGTAGTTCAAATTTGAATTATGCACATGAATGCACTGAAAAGTCAGTTAATGCATAAAAATGTCCAAACGAACCCTGAAAAATCCCAAAAATTGACACAACACTCTTGTTGTTCTATGTTGACACGAGAAAATTTCTGAAAGCAATAAGAGGCAATGGATATCGTTTCGTCCCCAAAGGTGGGACGTTCCCTACCGAAACCATCTAGGTTGTTGTGAGAAGCTCTGGTTTGTGACAAGCATATACCCAAACCTGCCCCAAATGGGACAACAAATTTACCATGACATGTTGATGCCGCTCCATGATAGCACACCAAGTTTCCTGAATTTTAGACAAGTTTTGGATTTACTAGAATTTAAAAACCAGGTATCTCAATGTTTGCGGCCGAGTGACGGTGGCAGGGTGTTTGACATTCATTCCCATTTCTTGCATGGGACCTAAGCATCCAACCAAGGACCCAGATTTGAATTTTCAACTAATTTATATGCATTGGAGCATGTGCATGTAGTTCAAATTTGAATTATGCACATGAATGCATTGAAAACTCAGTTAATGCATAAAAATGTCCAAACGAACCCTGAAAAATCCCAAAAGTTGACACAACGCCCCTGTTGTTCTATGTTGACACGAGAAAATTTTTGGAAGCAATAAGAGGCAATGGATATCGTTTTGTCCCCAAAGGTGGGATGTTCCCTACTGAAACCATCTGGCTTGTTGTGAGAAGCATATCCCCAAACCTGCCCCAAATGGGACAAAAAAATTACCACTGCATGTTGATGCCGCTCCATGACAGCACGCCAAGTTTCATGAATTTCAGACGAGCTTTGGATTTACTAGAATTTAAAAACCAGGTATGTCAATGTTTGCGGCCGATTGATGGTGGCAGGGTGTTTGACATTCATTCCTATTTCTTTCATGGGACCTAAACATGCAATCAAGGACACATATTTGAATTTTCAACCAATTTATATGCATTAGATCCTGGGCATGTAGTAAATTTGAATTATGCACATGAATGCATAGAAAACTCAGTTAATGTATAAAATGTCCAAGCGAACCCCGAAAAATCCCAAAAATTGACACAACACTCTGTATGTTCTATGTTGACACTAGGAAAAAATTTGAAATTGAGAAGAGGAAACGGATATCGTTTCGTCCAAAAAGGTGAAACGTTCCCTACCGAAACCATCACACTTGTTGTGAGAAGCTCTGGTTTATGAGAAGCTTAGACCCAAACCTACCCCAAATGGGAGAAAATTTTACTAGAATTTTGGACAACTTTTGGATTAACTAGAATTACAAAAGCAAGTACATGGATGTTTGCCGGAGAGCCACGGTGCCGTGGTGTTCGAAATTCATCCCCATTTCTTGCATGGGACATAAGCATAAACCCATGGACACATATATGATTTTACAACCCATGTTGGTGCACAGGAGCATGTGCATGTAGTTTAATTTTGAATTGTGCACCTGAAATGGCTAGAAAACCAATTTAGTGTATAAAATGTCCAAATGAACCCTGAATAATTCCAATTCTTTTAAGACACACATATAGTTGCATGTTCGCTGCAGATAAAAGGTCTAGCAATTCAAACACCGTCCATTGCCGTAGTGACCCCATTATGTAATTCAAATCAAGATGAAAAATCAAGTAGATCCCACACAGTTTATTATCACCAACCATGTGAGATGTAGCACAAAATATCCTGGAGCACCGTTGGTGTATAGTACGCGTATGGCTTACGTGAGAAGGTGCGTCGGCTACAGTCCACAGCCGGTGTGTCAAGCACAGTAGCTCGCTCTCCAAATATCATTTCACTATTCAATCGTCGCCGGTGAAAGATGGGGACGTGGTCCCGCGTCGTGAGGGCAACTTCGGTGGCCCACTCCGGTAAGAGTGCGGCCGCAGCTGCCATGCGCGTGCTAACAAGGTGCATGAGCGCGGACGCAATCTGCGACCAGGCGGCTAAGGCAGCCCAAACGGCCGATGTTGCTTCTCAGGTGGCGGCAGCAACATCTGCCTCGGGGATAGCAACTGGCGAGAGCGGCACAACAGCTATCCGTTCCACAGCACCGGCCTTAGCCCTAATGGAGGCCGCCCACGACCACGTCGAGGCCGCCCACGCCCAGCTCGTGGCGGTCACCGAACAAATCGAACGAAGCTTCTCCGACAACGGTCGGCAACCCACGGCCAAAGAGTTGGCAATCGCCGGGAGCGTTCGAGCATCCGTCCGTTCCTCCCCACATACCTTGCGACGACGGAGCCCGTCCAAGCCCAGATCGTGGCCACCCACGCCCAGCTCTTGGCGGCCTTTTCAAAAGAGATGGCGGACGCAGATGGCGAGATGCTTGCCGAGTATGGTGCGATGGATGCCATGGAGCCCCTTCCCCAGGAGACCATCGGGCGCGAGCTGGATATGGAGGCCGTGGCGGAGATCGACGAGCACCAGCCATAGTAGTGCTCTTTGTTTTGTTTAATTAAGAGCGTCGGTCTTTAATTTGTTAGAGTAATGTTTAGGTTAGCTAGCTCCGTTTAATTGCTGAACTTGCTCGATTAAGCAGTGTGGGTGTGCTGTATTCTCCTTTGTGTACCCAAATTATGCAATGACGTGGATGACCACTGTAACCAGGGAAATTCGAACCAAAATTTTTGACGTTCAAACTCATCACACACCGGTTAAGCTATCTGAATCATTTGTGATGTTCACATATCGTACATAGTTTAGAATAAGGGACCGTGTCTGATGAAACCTCCCCACCCCCTCCCCCTTACCAAAAGCTACATTTCCCCTGTTTCCGCCTTCCTTTCCAAGTTGAAACCTTCACTCCTTGCTTGCAGCGCCGCCTCCTTGCTGGCGACCCTCCTTCACGCTGCTCGGCCTAGCCTATCCAGGCAGGTAATCCACACCCGACCCCCATCCTCCTCCTCCTTCCACATCCCACATGCCCCGATCGCCGGTGCGACACCTTCCACCCAAATCACCAACCTCTCTGCCAAATAAGCGCCGCCCTAAGCCATGGTGCATGTAGTATAGCCAGGAGCTCAAGGAGCATTTGGCAACGGAGAAGCAAATCACGGCCGCACACGCGGATGAGGTCGCGATGGCTGCCATTCGTGCCGACCCCCAGCTCTTGCAGGAGCACCTTGCCATTGTAACGACCAAACCTCGAAGGATTTGAGTCTCTGTGCTTACCGTGCTAGTCCCTGGATCGAACTCGCTAGCACACACAGTATAGATGAATACCAGAATAGCAAGTGCATCATTTATTACAACGTATGATCCAGAATATATAAAATAAAACAATCTTCATAGCACTTGGCTAGCTTTATTCAATCAAACAGCGGAAAGTAGCAGAAAATAACGATGAGTCCCATCATAGCCCACTGGCGATGCTGAGTGCAGACTCGCGACCCTAACGGTACCTTACTCTTCGTCTGAATATCCTGCAACATGAGACGTTGCAGCCATATAGGTCAATACTTTGAATGTATTGGCAAGTTACACAAGAGTAATAATATAGCAGACCTACATGTATATGCATAGTACAACAAAGGAAAGGCTTGAGGGTTTATTTTTGCAGAAAGCTGATTTTGTCCTCATAACTACCTAATAGTCATATTATTTAGTTCTTTTATTACTACAATTATATGCACAAGGTTGAGTTGGCAAAATCAACTCCAACCTACCCTTTATTAAGTTGCACAACAAATTTATTAAGTGTCACATCTGTCAAGATCATCCAACAACTGTAATGGCATAGTGGCTCAAAGTTACCCATAACCGGGGGCACGGCTCATCATGATTAGTTTTAATACTCTGCAGAGTTTTGTACGCTTTACCCACTGGACCCAATCCGAAGATTGAGACATAGTCTTTCATAAGAGGTTCCCTTAACCACCTGACGGCCACATCCCACCTACATATGCTACATCTGTCGACACAGTCTGGGCAAGGGTTCCAACAACTGATCAACTAAGCCAGAGCCCATATAGCCAGTGGCCGCACATGGAAGCTACTAGTCACTAAGTCTGTCTGATCTTTTTGAACCTGGGCGGCATTCCACTTAGGGTGCACTCTCATGAGCGCATGGCCTTGGAAAAGGTGCAAGACCCCATGATGCCTTCCTTCAACACCAAGCAATACCACTTCCGCCCAGAGGTGAGTTAAATCCTGAGTTACTACTCAATTTGTTAAAATATATATAATCCTCACATAAACTCAATGAATACACGAACCACCCCCGTCTACAAAGCATAGCAACCTACAACTACCACGATTTACAAAAACGTGAAGATAGCTCAACAGCATGGCAAAATAATATAGTATTCCTATACATGCATATATTCATAGTGTGATATAACTACATGCATGGAAAACAATAGGTAAAGGATGATCAACATGTAACTTGCCTTGATTCTGGTTCAGAAAGTCACACTCCTGACAAGAGCTCGCGTCGCACTCCGGACAATCTACACGTTTCACACAATTCAACAAATCAATCACCGAAACACAAATAGAACCAAAACAAAACCAACAGCAAGAAAATAATTTTTAAAACTCAACAACAGAAGCTTAACAACACCTAAATTGCACTACGGTCACAATGCAAAAAGAATCAATTGATTCCGATGAACGGTTTGAGAGTTATGGCCTCCGGAAGATTTATTTCAAATTCAAACGAATTCAAATTTAAACATTGCAAACATGAGAAATTTTGGTACTGTCATAATGTACTGATTTTTGTGAGTGCATAGGAAAAAGAATCACCTAAATTGGATATACAGAATAGAAGTTATAGCAAATTGAAAATAGAGGCAGAAACTGAAAATCAAACAAAAGTAAAAACAGAAAACTCCTGGTTCCTGTGCGGCACTGTAGCTGATCCTGTAGCAGGCTGCCACGTGTCGTCTCGTGATTGGCCTAGGCTGTGCCGTGCGCGCGTGTGCTCACCAGCAAAACAGAGGGCGGCGGCTCGGGCGTCGACGGCGGCGCGTCTCCGGTGGGTTTCCGGCGAAGGTGAAGTGACGGATGGGTGCGGCGGTGAGTGGCGGAGGCGTAGGTGAGGTCGGGCGGCGACGGGGCGTCCTCTGCGGGCAGCAAGGGCGATGGGAACGGCGGTGAGCTCCGGCGGCGGCGGACGTCGGTGGCGGCAGCGTTCTGGTGCTCTACAGGTTACTCCAAAGCATCAAACGAGTGCGGCTTCGCGAGGGGAATCGAGTGGAGCAGGCGGTGTGGCTGGAGATGCTCTTACGGCGGCGCAAACGTCCGGCGAACGGCGGCGGTCGGCGGAGCTTCGCGACGAGATCCAATCGAGCGCAACGGCTCTAGCGGCGGGGAAAAAGAGAGAAAGAGGCGTGCGAGGCTGCTGAGAAACCCTGAGAGATCTTAGGTGTCCAGGGGGGTCATGGAATCGACCAGGGGCGCGAGGCTCGACTCGATCTCGGCCTCGGCATGCGCGCGGTGGCGGCAGCGTCCGGCTCGGGGTGGGAGATGGGTGTGGGGCGGGCGATGCGGGTCGATGCGGTTCGGGCGAGCGGTGCGGGCGTACCGCTTCGCTACTGCGAGCGAGTGGGCTGCGGGGCTAGGTGGGCCGCGCTGCGGCTGGCTGCTGCGCTGGGGTACTGGGCCGCGGGCGTTGGGCTGCGCAGTGTGCTGCGCTGCTTCTGTTTTTTTGTTTTAACCAAAACTACAGCAGCAGAAAACAGAATAAATAAAATAAAACACACAATATAAAATCTAAATAAAAATATCTAGACCCACAGTAAAATCAGACCTATAGCTATAAACTACAGGAACACTAGTTCCTCACCTAATGCAATTTTTAAAAATTCATTTTATGCAAAAGGCCACACAAAACAGCAATAACACAAACAAATAAAATATTTTTCAGAATAAGAAAAATACCAGAACATATTAGATCAACTGGAAATAATATTCTGGACATTATGAACATTTTTAAACAGGGGAGAAGTCATGTTATCTCCGCTCCAATAAATTGCCTTTTGTTGCATAATGATTTGAATATTCTGAAAAAGCAAATAATGCAATAAAAAATATGATATGCATATGAATGATCTATTAACATCCAAATTGGGAAAATTGGGATGTTACAAACCTACCCCCCTTAAGATGAATCTCGCCCTCGAGATTCGGGCTGGCTAGCAAATAGGTGTGGGTGATCCTGTCTGAGATCTTCCTCTTGTTCCCAGGTAGCTTCCTCCTCTGTATGATGATCCCACTGAACCTTGCATAACTTGATTGTCTTGGTGCGAGTAACTCTCTCTGCTGTCTCCAGAGTCTTAACAGGCTTCTCCTCATATGTCAAATCACTCTCCAACTGAATTGCCTCAAGCGGCACTGTGTCCCTCAACGGAACATCCATCATCTCTGCATGGCACTTCTTCAACTGAGATACATGAAACACATTATGAACTCCTGACAAGGATTCTGGCAACTCCAGCTGATAAGCTACCTCTCCTCTATGCTCCAAGATCTTGTAAGGCCCCACAAAACGTGGTGCTAACTTACCCTTGATTCCGAACCTCTTAATTCCACGAAGTGGTGAAACACGAAGATATGCACGGTCTCCTACCTCATATGTCACCTCCTTACGTTTTGCATCTGCATAACTCTTCTGTCTGGACTGTGCTATCTTCAGCCTATCATGGATCAACTTGACCTTCTCCTCAGCATCTCTGATCAAGTCTGGTCCAAAGAACTGACGTTCTCCAACCTCATCCCACATCAACGGTGTCCTGCACTTTCTGCCATACAATACCTCAAATGGTGCCATCTTCAGACTAGCCTGATAACTATTATTATATGAGAACTCTGCATAAGGTAAATTATCATCCCAACTGGACCCATAGTCCAAAGCACAAGCTCTCAACATATCCTCCAAAATCTGATTTACCCTCTCTGTCTGCCCATCTGTCTGTGGATGGAAAGCTGTACTGAACTCCAGCCTGGTGCCCAAGGATTCATGCAACTGACGCCAAAACTTGGATGTGAACTGAGTACCTCTATCAGACACTACCTTCCTTGGAACTCCATGCAGACAAACAATTTTAGACATATAGATTTTTGCTAGCTAAGCACTGGTATAAGTAGTCTTTACCGGGATGAAGTGAGCAACTTTAGTCAAACGATCAACAACTACCCAAATAGAATCATAACCTGACCGAGTCCTGGGTAGACCTGTAATGAAATCCATACCAATCTCATCCCACTTCCAATCAGGTATAGGCAATGGCTGTAACAAACCTGCTGGTCGCTGATGTTCTGCTTTAACTCTCTGGCACACATCACATGTTGCAATATATCCAGCAATTTCCCTCTTCAGGCTAGGCCACCAAAATCTTTCCCTCAAATCCAAATACATCTTAGTATTACCTGGGTGAATAGAATAAGGTGAATCATGCGCCTCCTGAAGAATCAACTTCCTGATATCTGCATCTTGAGGTACACAAATACGCTTCTCAAACCATATGGCTCCATGTTCATCCTCATGGAAACCTTCTGCCTTACCTTTAGCCATATTCTCTTTTATCTCAGCAATCTCCTTATCATTCTTTTGAGCTTCTCTGATCCTGTCAAGCAAAGTAGGCTTTACCTCAAGTGTTGCTAAATATCCCTTAGGAATCATCTCCAACCTGAGATTCCTGAACTGTTCACATAACTCGGGTGGCATATTATCAACATTAATTACATTAGCATGGCTCCTACGACTCAATGCATCAGCAACAACATTAGCCTTACCAGGATGATACTGCACATTCAAATCATAATCCTTAATAAGCTCCAACCATCTCCTCTGCCTGAGGTTCAAATCCTTCTGAGTAAAAATATACTTCAAGCTCTTATGATCAGTAAATATATCACAATGATTACCAATAAGATATGGCCTCCAAGTTTTCAATGCATGCACAACTGAGGCTAACTCCAAATCATGTGTAGGATAATTAAGCTCATGATTCTTAAGCTGACGTGAAGCATATGAAACAACTTTACCTTCCTGCATCAAAACACTCCCAAGTCCTTGACGAGAAGCATCACAATATACCTGGAAGTCCTTATGTATGTCTGGCAGAGTTAAAACTGGTGCTGTAACCAATCGTTGCTTCAATTCCTGAAAGCTGGCTTCACATTCATCAGTCCAAACAAACTTCTTCTCCTTCTTCAATAATTCAGTCATAGGCTTTGCAATTTTGGAAAAGTTCTCAATAAACCTCCTGTAATAACCTGCAAGGCCCAAAAGCTGCGAATCTCCCCAACTGTCGTGGGTGTCTCCCACTCTGTAACTGCAGCAACCTTAGATGGATCAACTGCAACTCCATTACCTGACACAACATGTCCAAGGAAAGCTACCTCATCCAGCCAAAACTCACATTTGCTGAACTTGGCATACAACTGATGTTCCCTCAGTTTCTCCAATACCAAACGCAAATGCACCTCATGCTCTTGCTTATTCTTGGAGAACACCAATATATCATCAATGAAAACAACCACAAATTTATCCAAGAACTCCATAAACACCTTGTTCATCATATTCATGAAGTATGCAGGGGCGTTAGTCAATCCAAATGACATAACAGTATATTCATACAACCCATACCTCGTAGTAAAAGCAGTCTTTGGAATATCTTGCTCACGAATCTTTAATTGATGATAACCAGAACGAAGATCAATCTTAGAAAACACAATAGCTCCCTCCAACTGGTCAAATAGATCATTTATCATAGGCAAAGGATACTTATTCTTAATGGTTACCTCATTCAGAGAACGATAATCAACACACATCCTCAAGGTCCCATCCTTCTTCTCCACAAACAAAACTGGAGCTCCCCAAGGTGATGAACTTGGGCGAATAAATCCTTGTGCCTGCAATTCTCTTATTGCTTCTTCAATTCCTCCAACTCTTGACGAGGCATTCTATACGGTCTCTTTGCAATAGGTCCAGTGCCTGGTATTAAATCAATAAGAAACTCAATATCTCTATCTTGTGGCATACCTGGCAACTCCTCTGGAAACACATCTGGATAATCTCTCACAACTGGCACCTCTTCCAGGCTACCCCCCTTAAGAGAGTTCACCTGCACCTGATTACGCTTATACTTACACACATATTTGATCCTCTTCCCTCCTGGTGCACTGAGAGTAATAGATTGACTGGAACAATCAATGCGACCTTTATATAACTATAACCAATCCATATACCCAAAAAAATATCCAAACCTTGTGACTTCAATATAATCAAATCCGTAGGAAACACATGCTTCCCAATAGATAAAGTCAACTGATGACAACCAACACCTGCTATCATCTCAGATTCTGGGGAACTCGCTCTAATAGGCACACTACGGGTTTTGGTTGGCAAGAATAGATGAGTTATAGATATAATAGGGCCAAAAACTATGTATATATAAATATATTCTACCCATATGCATATTATGATCAAGTCAACAAAACACAACAACGAATAACACCAACAAACAAACAACAAACAACAAACAATATGATAATATTATATACATATATAGTCGAATAATTTCGACACTAAGCAATTTAACAAACAACTACCAATCAAGCAGACAATCTAGTATCTTCATACCACGAAAGTGGGCATAATCAGATACGCTAACATGATAACGTTGCAATATAAAGCAAACATGAATGGTGGTCTCAGCACTAGTTCCTACTTAACTAGTCAAGATACTTGAGGGGTTTACTAATAAACAGTAAGAAGTATAGCTAGTTTATAAAAAAATCACTCCTATGGCTTTTCTAATCCATTTTCTAGGGTCACGTCCTACAGTCAACACACTGCTCTGATACCATCTGTAACGACCAAACCTCGAAGGATTTGAGTCTCTGTGCTTACCGTGCTAGTCCCTGGATCGAACTCGCTAGCACACACAGTATAGATGAATACCAGAATAGCAAGTGCATCATTTATTACAACGTATGATCCAGAATATATAAAATAAAACAATCTGCATAGCACTTGGCTAGCTTTATTCAATCAAACAGCGGAAAGTAGCAGAAAATAACGATGAGTCCCATCATAGCCCACTGGCGATGCTGAGTGCAGACTCGCGACCCTAACGGTACCTTACTCTTCGTCTGAATATCCTGCAACATGAGACGTTGCAGCCATATAGGTCAATACTTTGAATGTATTGGCAAGTTACACAGGAGTAATAATATAGCAGACCTACATGTATATGCATAGTACAACAAAGGAAAGGCTTGAGGGTTTATTTTTGCAGAAAGCTGATTTTGTCCTCATAACTACCTAATAGTCATATTATTTAGTTCTTTTATTACTACAATTATATGCACAAGGTTGAGTTGGCAAAATCAACTCCAACCTACCCTTTATTAAGTTGCCCAACAAATTTATTAAGTGTCACATCTGTCAAGATCATCCAACAACTGTAATGGCATAGTGGCTCAAAGTTACCCATAACCGGGGGCACGGCTAATCATGATTAGTTTTAATACTCTGCAGAGTTTTGTACGCTTTACCCATTGGACCCAATCCGAAGATTGAGACATAGTCTTTCAGAAGAGGTTCCCTTAACCACCTGACGGCCACATCCCACCTACATATGCTACATCTGTCGACACAGTCTGGGCAAGGGTTCCAACAACTGATCAACTAAGCCAGAGCCCATATAGCCAGTGGCCGCACATGGAAGCTACTAGTCACTAAGTCTGTCTGATCTTTTTGAACCTGGGCGGCATTCCACTTAGGGTGCACTCTCATGAGCGCATGGCCTTAGAAAAGGTGCAAGACCCCAAGATGCCTTCCCTCAACACCAAGCAATACCACTTCCGCCCAGAGGTGAGTTAAATCCTGAGTTACTACTCAATTTGTTAAAATATATATAATCCTCACATAAACTCAATGAATACACGAACCACCCCCGTCTACAAAGCATAGCAACCTACAACTACCACGATTTACAAAAACGGGAAGATAGCTCAACAGCATGGCAAAATAATATAGTATTCCTATACATGCATATATTCATAGTGTGATATAACTACATGCATGGAAAACAATAGGTAAAGGATGATCAACATGTAACTTGCCTTGGTTCTGGTTCAGAAAGTCACACTCCTGACAATAGCTCGCGTCGCACTCCGGACAATCTACACGTTTCACACAATTCAACAAATCAATCACCGAAACACAAATAGAACCAAAACAAAACCAACAGCAAGAAAATAATTTTTAAAACTCAACAACAGAAGCTTAACAACACCTAAATTGCACTACGGTCACAATGCAAAAAGAATCAATTGATTCCGAAAAACGGTTTGAGAGTTATGGCCTCCGGAAGATTTATTTCAAATTCAAACGAATTCAAATTTAAACATTGCAAACATGAGAAATTTTGGTACTGTCATAATGTACTGATTTTTGTGAGTGCATAGGAAAAAGAATCACCTAAATTAGATATACAGAATAGAAGTTATAGCAAATTGAAAATAGAGGCAGAAACTGAAAATCAAACAAAAGTAAAAACAGAAAACTCCTGGTTCCTGTGCGGCACTGTAGCTGATCCTGTAGCAGGCTGCCATGTGTCATCTCGTGATTGGCCTAGGCTGTGCCGTGCGCGCGTGTGCTCACCAGCAAAACAGAGGGCGGCGGCTCGGGCGTCAACGGCGGCGCGTCTCCGGTGGGTTTCCGGCGAAGGTGAAGTGACGGATGGGTGCGGCGGTGAGTGGCGGAGGCGTAGGTGAGGTCGGGCGGCGACGGGGCGTCCTCTGCGGGCAGCAAGGGCGACGGGAATGGCGGTGAGCTCCGGCGGCGGCGGACGTCGGTGGCGGCAGCGTTCTGGTGCTCTACAGGTTACTCCAAAGCATCAAATGAGTGCGGCTTCGCGAGGGGAATCGAGTGGAGCAGGCGGTGTGGCTGGAGATGCTCTTACGGCGGCGCAAACGTTCGGCGAACGGCGGCGGTCGGCGGAGCTTCGCGGCGAGATCCAATCGAGCGTAGCGGCTCTAGCAGCGGGGAAAAAGAGAGAAAGAGGCGTGCGAGGCTGCTGAGAAACCCTGAGAGATCTTAGGTGTCCAGGGGGGTCACGGAATCGACCAGGGGCACAAGGCTCGACTCGAGCTCGGCCTCGGCGTGCACGCGGTGGCGGCAGCGTCCGGCTCGGGGTGGGAGATGGGTGCGGGGCGGGCGATGCGGGTCGGATGCGGTTCGGGCGAGCGGTGCGGGCGTACCGCTTCGCTACTGCGAGCGAGTGGGCTGCGGGGCTAGGTGGGCCGCGTTGCGGCTGGCTGCTGCGCTGGGGTACTGGGCCGCGGGCATTGGGCTGCGCAGTGTGCTGCGCTGCTTCTGTTTTTTTGTTTTAACCAAGACTACAGCAGCAGAAAACAGAATAAATAAAATAAAACACACAATATAAAATCTAAATAAAAATACCTAGACCCACAGTAAAATCAGACCTATAGCTATAAACTACAGGAACACTAGTTCCTCACCTAATGCAATTTTTAAAAATTCATTTTATGCAAAAGGCCACACAAAACAGCAATAACACAAACAAATAAAATATTTTTCAGAATAAGAAAAATACCAGAACATATTAGATCAACTGGAAATAATATTCTGGACATTATGAACATTTTTAAACAGGGGAGAAGTCATGTTATCTCCGCTCCAATAAATTGCCTTTTGTTGCATAATGATTTGAATATTCTGAAAAAGCAAATAATGCAATAAAAAATATGATATGCATATGAATGATCTATTAACATCCAAATTGGGAAAATTGGGATGTTACAGCCATTTGCTAGCTACGCCAGTTAAGCATGCTCGGTTTACCCATTGCGTGTGCTGCTCCTACCTTTCCTTCACAAATTCTAGTGAATTGTGCTATCTAATTTTACCATGCAATCTGTTGCTCTAGTGTATATGTTCTATATGTCGTGCAGTGTAGTGTGGTGCTCACTTATTAACTGTTTGGTTAATTAGTTGTCATCTTCAGTTAACTATTTGGTTCAATTCTGCAAATGTGATGTTCAATTCTTCAGGCTGCAATTTTGTATTGTCTTCCATGTGAGAAATAAATCGAATTTATCTTTACAAAATACATGAGAAGCGAATAATATTGCTACATTTCCATGTTGTCAGCATGCTTGGTTTGGTTATACATTGTGCAGTGTGGTGCTCAGTTAACGCTTGGTTCATTTGTGTTGTGGTGTTTAGTTAACTGTTTGGTTCAATTCTGCAATGCGATGTTCAATAGTTGTGGGTGCATTATGTTAGTGTATACCATGTGAGGAATAAATTGAATTTGGTTGTAGTAAATGCATGAGAAACAAATAGAATTGCTATATTTCCAAGTTGTTAAGCATGCTTGGTTTGGTTAACTGTCTGATCTTCTATTAGGAGTATGTTCTATTATGCAATGTGGTGCTCAGTTAATGTTTGGTTCATTTGTTGTGGTGTTTAGTTAACTGCCTGGTGCAATTCTGCAATGCGATGTCCAATTGTCGTGGGTAGAATTTTGTATTGTTGGGCATGTGAGGAATAAATCGAATTTGGCTGCACTTAATACATGAGAAACATATACAAGTGATATATTTCCTAGTTCTTAATCATGCTTGGTTTGGATAAATAGGTTTTCCATGTGGCTCGAATTAATCTGATGAATCTACAATGTGCTTATTTTTCATCAACATATTTTACAAATAGCATGTGACCCTTACTTAAGCAGATGAGTAACTACATTATATGTGTTGCAGGGAAACAATGGGAAGCACTGAGGTTTACAATCGAGGTTAGCATGTGCATGGTCCATTGTTTAATAGCACATTATTATGCAATTGTGGGAACCATTCTAATATTCAGGTTTTTAACAATTTGGTCTTGCACATGTAGGTCCCACTATCAGAGGTTTTGACCCACTGTTCAACCCTTTTTGCATATGGGGAAATGAGTTGTCCATGAATATCAATCAAGTCAAGAAACTCAGAAAGATTGTTAGGATAAAGAAATTAGCGACAGAAAAACAACAAGATCTTTGTCTGCACAATGAAGACATCAGTTCACTACAGGATGGTACTAACTATTGTACCTTGCCTTTTTTTATTCCTGTGCCCATTTCCAATATAGAGAAGATATTTATGCACATCCTTGTTTTCAGGCCTTTCCAAAGTAGTTCACTGATGATTACCTCTCAAACTGTAACACCCGGATAATCTTGCTACAGTAATCCTGCGCTAATCATGCCACGTCATCCCGATTACTGTTACTAACCTCGCAATAATCCGAAACCGTTCAAGTTCAAATTCAAATTCAAATTGCAATTAACAATAAAAGTTTTCAAAAATTTAAACAAAATTGTTCGGTGGTTGCTAAATATTACAAAGGTAATTGTGGTGAAGTGACCACATTTTTAGAAAAGGCCTAAGCAATTTTAAATGATTAAAACAGAAAAGAAATTATAAAAGAAAATACAAACAAAAAAAAAGAGAAAGAAGGGGAACACCCCCCCCCCCCGCTGGGCCACCCGGCCCAGCCAGCGGCCACCGGGCCGCCAGGCCGGCCCACCCCCGCGCCCATATTCCCCCCCACCCCCTGGCAACCCTAGCCGCCACCACTCCACTTCCCCCCCCCCCACGCGCTCCCCCCTCTCCCTCCCGATTGGATCGGGAGGATAACGCCGACGCCGCCCGGCGCCTCCGACCACCCGCTGCCGTCGCCTCGCCTCCTCGCCCCTCCTTCACACCGCGAGACGCCGCCCTCGTCTACATCCACCTCGCGGACGCCACCTTTCCCCCGGAAGCCACCGCGTCGAGCCCCGCATCGCCCCTGCGCCCCTCGACGCCGCCCGGATCGAACCACGCCGGCGCTCCCCCACCGGCCTGCTACCTCTACGCCGTCGTCCCCGCCCCCCTCCACGACGGCCTCCCCGACCTCCATCGCGCCCATTTCCCAGACCCTACGGTCGCGGTGAGGCTCCGGCCTGATCTCCTCCTCTCCTCTGATTGCACGCCGCCGACCCGCGTAACCGCCGCACGCACGCGTCCCGGCCACTACCGTGGTCGCCCGCCGTGGCCAGCTCTTGCTGCTGCCGCGCACTGGCCCCGCCCCGCTCCGGCGTCGTCCATGCGCTGCTCCCGCCTTCCCCGCTGACGGCCGCCGCGCCCGCACCTCGCCGAGACCACGCGCGCGCCGTCCCTGGCGTCGCCCCGTCCACCGCGGCTCGCCCCCCCCACTGGCCGGCGTTCTGGCTGCCGGCGCCCACGCCGCGTGCTGCGTCCGGGGCCAGCCCCGTTCGGCCTCGGGCACGGGCACCACGCCCGCACCCAGCGCCCGACCCGCAAGGCCTCTGGGCCACTGCCAAACGGGGCCCACGCCCCACAGAACGTTTAAAAAAAAAGGAATTAAAATTAATAAAAAAAATAAATAAATAAATAAATAAATAAATAAATAAATAAATAATTAGTTAATTAATTAATTAATTAATTAAGGAATTATTTAATCTAATTAATCATAATTAGATTAACCTAATTATCTAATTAGTCTAATTAAACAATGATTAGTTAGTTAATCTCTGATTAGCTTAATCACAGAATGACAGGTGGGACCCACACGTCAGATTTGACCAGTCAACGCCCCTGTTGACTGCTAACGTCATGCTGACGTCAGCGTGCACTGTTTTGGATAATGTTATAGTTAAATAATTAATTAAATTCCAGAAATTATTAAAATCTTTAGAAAATCATATCTTTTAATCCGTAACTCGGATTAAAATATTTTCAACATGAAAGTTGCTCAGAACGACGAGACGCTTCAGGATACGCAACCCGTTCGTCCGCCACACACCCCTAACCTATCGAACTCGCAACTTTCCCCCTCCGGCTCCTCTGCCCGAAAACGCGAAACACCGGGGATGTTTTCCCGGATGTTTCCCCCCCCTTCACCGGTATCATCCCATACCGCGTTAGGGCACCTCTAACGCCGTTACTTGTCATGTCATGCATCATTATGCATCTGCTTGCTTAAATATTTATTGTTTCTCCCCCCTCTTCTCTCGATAGACCCAGAGACCGACGTTGCTGCTGCCCCGTTCGACTACGGAGTTGACGATCCCTCTCTCTTGCCAGAGCAACCAGGCAAGCCCCCCCCTTGATCACCAGATTCGCCTACTCTCCTCTATACTGCTTGCATTAGAGTAGTGTAGCTTGTTAATGCTTTCGTTATTCCTATCCTGATGCATAGCCTGTTTTTGATACTGCTGTTGATACCTTTACCTGCAATCCTACTGCTTAGAATAGGATGCTAGTGTTCCATCAATGGCCCTACACTCTTGTCTGTCTGCCATGCTATACTACTGGGGCCGTGATCACTCGGGGGTGACCACGGGCATACTATATGCTATACATTGTTACATTACATGTGATACCGTTCGGAGATGGGGGCTGAAGGGGCAGGTGGCTCCATCCCGGTAGAGGTGGGCCTGGGTTCCCGACGGCCCCCGACTATTACTTTGTGGCGGAGCGACAGGGCAGGTTCAGACCACCTAGGAGAGAGGTGGGCCTGGCCCTAGTCGGCGTTCGCGATACTTAACACGCTTAACGAGATCTGGGTGTTTGATCTGAGTCTGGCCATTTGGTCTATACGCACTAACCACCTACGCGGGAGTAGTTATGGGTATCCCGACGTCGTGGTATCAGCCGAAGCACTTCGTGACGTCAGCGACTGAGCGGCGCGCGCCGGGTTGGACCGCGTAACGTGACTTCCTTTGAAATGGAGGTTGCTAGGTCTGCTCTCCGGCCGCGTACGCAACGTGCAGGTGTGCTCAGGGCGATGGGCCCAGACCCCTGCGCGCTTAGGTTTAGACCGGCGTGCTGACCGCTCTGTTGTGCCTAGGTGGGGCTGCGACGTGTTGATCTTCCGAGGCCGGGCATGACCCAGGAAAGTGTGTCCGGCCAAATGGGATCAAGCGTGTTGGGCTATGTGGTGCACCCCTGCAGGGAAGTTTATCTATTCGAATAGCCGTGTCCCTCGGTAAAAGGACGACCCGGAGTTGTACCTTGACCTTATGACAACTAGAACCGGATACTTAATAAAACACACCCTTCCAAGTGCCAGATACAACCCGGTGATTGCTCTCCAACAGGGCATCGAGGAGGGGATCGCCGGGTAGGATTATGCTATGCGATGCTACTTGGAGGACTTCAGTCTACTCTCTTCTATATGCTGCAAGTCGGAGGCGACCAGAAGCGTAGTCTTCGATAAGACTAGCTATCCCCCTCTTATTCTGGCATTCTGCAGTTTAGTCCACTGATATGGCCCTTTACACATATATCCATGCATATGTAGTGTAGCTCCTTGCTTGCGAGTACTTTGGATGAGTACTCATGGTTGCTTTCTTCCCCCTTTTCCCCCTTTCCTTTCTTCTGGTTGTCGCAACCAGATGTTGGAGCCCAGGATCCAGTCGCCACCGTCGACGACGACTCCTACCACACTGGAGGTGCCTACTACTACGTGCAGCCCGCTGACGACGACCAGGAGTAGTTAGGAGGATCCCAGGCAGGAGGCCTGCGCCTCGTTCGATCTGTATCCCAGTTTGTGCTAGCCTTCTTAAGGCAAAACTTGTTTAACTTATGTCTGTACTCAGATATTGTTGCTTCCGCTGACTCGTCTATGATCGAGCACTTGTATTCGAGCCCTCGAGGCCCCTGGCTTGTATTATGATGCTTGTATGACTTATTTTTATTTGTAGAGTTGTGTTGTGATATCTTCCCGTGAGTCCCTGATCTTGATCGTACACATTTGCGTGCATGATTAGTGTACGATTGAACCGGGGGCGTCACAAGTTGGTATCAGAGCCGACTGCCTGTAGGAATCCCCCTTCCACACTCCTTGGCCGAAGTCGAGTCTAGACATTACCAAAAACTTTACTAACATTGGCTGTGTGCCTTACGGGCCCACGTCGCCATCAGATGGTACTAGGATCTTTTACTTCTCGACCCTTACTCTGGGACTCCGAACTCTCTTCTACTCGGGATAAACGAATTTACTAACTCTGACACTAGGGTCCCGTTACGACATTCACCCCAAAGTTGGATAAAAGCCATAGCTATTCCTTACTATAGTATTTTGAACCATTTCCACACTGTCGTTTGACTCCTGTGAAACATCTTTGTTTTCAGATGGAACCCACGAGGCAGGTCGTGCGTCACACGACGGCCATGGGTGCCTCGGGATCACCGGCCGTGCTAGCTGAGATGATGACCTATCTAGGTTATCGCTGGCACCCCGAGTACACCGTCACCGAGGAGTACCAGGATTTTAACCAGGAGCAGTACCGTGCCACCGTCCACCTCTACTCTCGGGAGTATGACTCCACTACAGTGCTGCACACCGCTTATGGTGTTGGAGTGACCATCGATATGGCAGTTCACGATGCTGCCTATGCTGCTCTGACACGCCTTCGTAGGGAGTACCGGGAGTTGGACACCTCCCCCTTCAGGCACATTGCTATCGCATCTGATATTGGTGCGGAGGGTTACTACACTGCTGCCTACTCCACTGTCACCCGCGAGCCCTTCCCCCATCAGAACTTTGTTCTGCACGCTGATGGTCTGGATCGAGCTAACCGAGCTCTTCGCCACGAGTTGTACACCACTCGTCAGCACCTCTACCGTGCCTTGACGATGTTGCACCCCTTTGTTGGATCTGGGGAGCTGCCGCGTTCTGCTATCTATCCAGCCAGGACCGTGATGCCTCAGGGTGTCGGTTGGCCAGAGGTGGGAGGCTACTCTCCCGCACTTGGTCCTCTTCTGCCACTTGAGCGTCGGGTTCAGCACCAGAGCCCCCGCGGACCCCAGGTTGCCGACGTGGTGTACCCGTTGCCACACTACCAGCTTTCAGGCTACACCTACCTCCGCAGTGTCGTGTGGGATTGATGTAGACTTGCTTATTAGTGTTAGCTGCATTCGCCGCGAGCCTGCGTGCCGCCTATGATGTCTTAGTCTATGTACTGAACTCTATGTACCGAACCCTATGCATGATCCCTTTTGTAAGATATGCCAACTGTTATGTGGTATCTATCGTGTTGCTTTCATTATGCATGTTTCATCTTGAATGATTCTTGTATTTGCCAATTTCTCAAATACTGAAATACCCCTGTTATATATTAGCAGGATGGTTAGACCAGCTGGTCGTGGTCGTGGTGGCAACTTCCCACCACCGCCTGAGTACATGGCTGGTATGATCCAACAGCTTGAGATGAATCGCCAGTTCATGGAGAACATGATGGCGCAGTTTCCTCGCCCCAATATGAACCAGCAGCCAAACACAGTGACTCTGCAGGATTTCATACGCCTGAACCCAACTGTGTACCACAGCTCAACTCAGCCTCTGGATGCCGATGACTGGCTCCGTGACATCACCTATGAGATGGAGTCTGCTGATGTAGCCCCTGCCAGCTATGTCACGTTTGCTTCCTTCTTCCTGAAGGGACCCGCAGCTCAATGGTGGGACAGCCACAGGCGTACTCTGCCAGCTGGAACAATCATCACCTGGCCAGACTTCCAAACTGCTTTCCGTGCCCGCTTCATTCCTCAGGGAGTCATGGACCGGAAGAAGCGTGAGTTCCGCAACCTCATCCAAGGCAACAAAACTGTTGAAGCTTATCAGCGGGAGTTTCTGGACTTGTCCCGCTATGCTGAAGAGGACATTGCTACTGATTCACGCAGACAGGAGAAGTTCCGTGACGGCCTTCAAGCTGACATCAAGTTCGCACTTCTAGTGCACGACTTTGATGATTTCGCCACCTTGGTGAACAAAGCCATCAACGTCGAAACTGGTCTGCAGGAATACCAGAGCTCTCACAGGCGCAGCCGTGACACGGGCTCATCTTCGGGCCCGTCCTCGCAGAAGCGCAGGATATGGATTCCCAACAGCATGTACCAGTCGAATGCACCTGCCCCAAGGCAGTCCTATGCTACACCTCGTCTGCCTAATGCTCCTGCTAGACAGCCAAAACTTCCAGCTCCACCACCCCAAGCTCCGGTCCCCACTCCAAATAATGGTCTGTGCTACAAGTGTGGTCAACCAGGTCACCTTGCCAGGAACTGCTATCAGAATCAGAATCAGAATCAGCTGGCCCTTCCTGCAGCTGGTCGTGGGAACAACCAGAACCGCAAAAACAATGCCAAGTCTTACGGTCGTGTTCATGCCAACCACGTTGATCTGAACGAAGCTCAAGACCAGTCTGCTACTGTGATGGGTACACTCCTCGTAAATTCAGTACCTGCATCTGTTTTATTCGATACAGGAGCATCGCATTCATTCATGTCAGAAGAATTTGCATACAAGCACGACGTTAAGTGTGAGGCGATGAGCACTTCGGTAGTGGTAAAAACCCCTGTGGGACAATGTCAAACCTCCATGGTTGGCGTCGACGTCCCCGTGGAAATCGAAGGGCTGGAATTCTATGCCGCGCCCATTATCCTGAAGACGTCTAACATCGACCTCATTCTGGGGATGGATTGGTTGAAAGCGCATACTGCTTCCATAGTTTGCGCCACTAAGACCGTCCATCTGCTACATCCTTCAGATGAAATAGTTACATACCACGCTCACCTGGTGCAAAATGTCGAGGCAAGGCTTTATGCCTTGAATGCATTGAACTCTGCACCACTCGAGGGCATCGAAAACATCCCCGTCGTGCGTGACTTCCTCGACGTCTTTCCTGAAGAACTTCCAGGGATTCCCCCTGCTAGAGCTGTCGAATTCGTCATCGACTTGAAACCAGGCACCACTCCTATTGCCAAGCGACCCTACAAGATGCCACCACATGAACTCCTTGAGCTTAAGGAGGAAATCGACAAATCTCTTCAAAGTGGTTTCATTCGCCCAAGCTGCTCTCCTTGGGGAGCACCTTCTCTCTTTGTCAAGAAGAAGGATGGGACAAACCGACTGGTCCAAGATTACCGTCCTATTAACCAAGCTACCATTCAGAACAAGTATCCTCTTCCTCGGATCAATGATCTGTATGATCAACTGGCTGGTTCATCAGTGTTCTCTAAACTCGACTTGAGATTGGGTTACCACCAGATCCGTGTTCGTGAAGAGGATATCCCAAAAACCGCCTTTGTGACTCGTTATGGTTCATACGAGTACACTGTCATGTCCTTCGGCTTAACCAATGCCCCAGCCACCTTCTCTCGCCTGATGAACTATATATTCATGGATTACCTCGACAAGTTCGTCGTGGTTTATCTGGATGATATCCTGGTATTTTCCAAGAACGAAGAAGAACATGCTGAACATCTTCGTCTTGTGCTGGAAAAGCTACGAGAGCATCAGCTATACGCCAAGTTCTCCAAATGTGAAGTCTGGCTACCTGAAGTAACCTATCTTGGGCATGTCATCTCTAAGGATGGTATTGCCGTTAACCCTGAACGAGTTCAGGCTATTCTTGATTGGACTCCTCCAAAGAATGTCAAGCAAGTCAGAAGTTTTCTCGGTCTCGCCAGCTATTGCCGTCGATTCGTCGAGAACTTCTCCAAGATTGCCAGGCCCCTGACTAACTTGCTGCATAAGGGCGTCAAGTTCCAATGGACAGACAAATGTCAGGAAAGCTTCCAGGCACTTAAAGACAAGTTGACTTCTGCCCCAGTGCTAGCTCCACCTGATACAAAGAAGGACTTCGTCATTTACTGCGACGCTTCCCGTCAAGGATTAGGCTGTGTCCTAATGCAAGAGCGCAGAGTGATTGCCTATGCCTCTCGTCAATTGCGCACTCATGAAGAGAACTACCCAGTTCACGATCTCGAGCTTGCTGCTGTCATTCATGCACTGAAGCAGTGGCGGCATTACCTTCTCGGTAATCGTTGCGAGATATTCTCTGACCATCAAAGTCTGAAGTATTTGTTTACTCAGCCAGACCTGAACCTCCGTCAGCAGAGATGGATGGAGACTGTTGCAGACTTTGACTTGGGTATTTCCTATACACCAGGCAAGGCTAATGTAATGGCAGATGCCTTGAGCCGCAAGTCTTACTGCAACCACCTCCGGGTTCATAAAGTTCAGCCCTCGCTTGTTGAAGAATTCAGAAAGCTGAACCTCCATATTGTTCCTCCGGGTGCACTCGCTCCCCCTCCTGAGGAGTTTCAGAAGATGAACCTCCGTGTTATTCCCCAGGGTTCCCTCTATACCCTGGCTGTCGAACCCGATCTCGTGAGCTCCATCAAGACAATACAAGGATACGACTCTGAAGTCCACAAGATTAAGCGCGACCTCAAGGAAGGAAAGCCCTCATACTTCACTATTGCCGGTGATGGCGCCTTGTACTTCAAAGGCCGCCTAGTGGTGCCGTGTAAGGAGGAAAACCTGAATATGACTCGGAAAGTTATGAAAGAAGCTCATGATACGCCTCTGTGTATCCATCCTGGTAGTACTAAGATGTACCAGGACATTCGTCAAAGATTCTGGTGGTCTAATATGAAGCAAGACATTGCTCGCTATGTTGCCGAGTGTGACGTTTGCCGTCGTATCAAAGCAGAACATCAAAGGCCTGCTGGAACTCTGCAACCTATCTCTATTCCTGAATGGAAATGGGACCATGTTGAAATGGACTTCGTCACTGGATTTCCCAAATCGCAGAAAGGTAATGATGCTATTCTTGTCGTCATTGACCGGCTTTCTAAAGTTGCACATTTTCTGGCGGTCAAGGAAACTATCACTGCTAGCCAGCTTGCAACTCTCTACATGTCCAGAATTGTTTCACTTCACGGTATTCCACTGGTTATCAGTTCGGACCGTGGCAGCTTATTCACTTCAAGATTCTGGGCAAGTTTCCAAGAAGCTATGGGAACTCATCTATCGTTCAGTACTGCTTTTCATCCGCAGTCTCAAGGACAAGTTGAACGTGTCAACCAAGTTCTCGAAGACATGCTTCGAGCTTGTGTTATTTCCTTTGGCAAGAAATGGGAGGAATCTCTCCCGTATGCTGAGTTCTCTTATAATAATAGCTATCAAGCTAGTCTGAAGATGGCCCCCTTCGAAGTGTTATATGGGCGAAAGTGTCGAACCCCTCTGAACTGGTCAGAAACTGGGGAACGTCCATTCTTTGGTCCGGATATTATCCAACATGCCGAAGAACAAGTCCGCATTATTCGCGAGAATCTCAAGACTGCTCAGTCACGCCAAAAGAGTAACTATGACCGTCATCATAAAGACATGGTCTATCAACCTGGCGAAAAGGCCTATCTTCGAGTTACACCAATGAAGGGTGCTCACCGCTTCGGGATCAAAGGCAAACTAGCTCCTCGCTATATTGGCCCATTCACTATTCTCGAAAAGCGTGGAAAAGTGGCCTATCAATTGGAGCTTCCGCCGAACCTTTCTCAGGTTCACGATGTGTTCCATGTGTCACAACTCCGCCGTTGCTTCAAGGACCCAATCCGAGCTGTGGATCATGAAGTGCTCGAATTGCAACAGGACCTCTCCTATAAAGAGCATCCGGTCCGCATTCTCGACCAAGCTGAACGCCGCACACGTCAGAAGGCGATCAAGTTCCTCAAGGTCCAGTGGTCGAATCACTCTGAAGACGAAGCCACCTGGGAACGCGAGGATCGTCTTCGTGAAGAATACCCCGCACTGTTTCCTTCTACCTCCTAAATATCGGGACGAGATTTCTTGTAGTGGAGGAGATTTGTAACACCCGGATAATCTTGCTACAGTAATCCTGCGCTAATCATGCCACGTCATCCCGATTACTGTTACTAACCTCGCAATAATCCGAAACCGTTCAAGTTCAAATTCAAATTCAAATTGCAATTAACAATAAAAGTTTTCAAAAATTTAAACAAAATTGTTCGGTGGTTGCTAAATATTACAAAGGTAATTGTGGTGAAGTGACCACATTTTTAGAAAAGGCCTAAGCAATTTTAAATGATTAAAACAGAAAAGAAATTATAAAAGAAAATACAAACAAAAAAAAGAGAAAGAAGGGGAACACCCCCCCCCCCCGCTGGGCCACCCGGCCCAGCCAGCGGCCACCGGGCCGCCAGGCCGGCCCACCCCCGCGCCCATATTCCCCCCCACCCCCTGGCAACCCTAGCCGCCACCACTCCACTTCCCCCCCCCCCACGCGCTCCCCCCTCTCCCTCCCGATTGGATCGGGAGGATAACGCCGACGCCGCCCGGCGCCTCCGACCACCCGCTGCCGTCGCCTCGCCTCCTCGCCCCTCCTTCACACCGCGAGACGCCGCCCTCATCTACATCCACCTCGCGGACGCCACCTTTCCCCCGGAAGCCACCGCGTCGAGCCCCGCATCGCCCCTGCGCCCCTCGACGCCGCCCGGATCGAACCACGCCGGCGCTCCCCCACCGGCCTGCTACCTCTACGCCGTCGTCCCCGCCCCCCTCCACGACGGCCTCCCCGACCTCCATCGCGCCCATTTCCCAGACCCTACGGTCGCGGTGAGGCTCCGTCCTGATCTCCTCCTCTCCTCTGATTGCACGCCGCCGACCCGCGTAACCGCCGCACGCACGCGTCCCGGCCACTACCGTGGTCGCCCGCCGTGGCCAGCTCTTGCTGCTTCCGCGCACTGGCCCCGCCCCGCTCCGGCGTCGTCCATGCGCTGCTCCCGCCTTCCCCGCTGACGGCCGCCGCGCCCGCACCTCGCCGAGACCACGCGCGCGCCGTCCCTGGCGTCGCCCCGTCCACCGCGGCTCGCCCCCCCACTGGCCGGCGTTCTGGCTGCCGGCGCCCACGCCGCGTGCTGCGTCCGGGGCCAGCCCCGTTCGGCCTCGGGCACGGGCACCACGCCCGCACCCAGCGCCCGACCCGCAAGGCCTCTGGGCCACTGCCAAACGGGGCCCACGCCCCACAGAACTTTTAAAAAAAAGGAATTAAAATTAATAAAAAAAATAAATAAAAATAAATAAATAAATAAATAAATAAATAAATAAATAAATAATTAGTTAATTAATTAATTAATTAATTAAGGAATTATTTAATCTAATTAATCATAATTAGATTAACCTAATTATCTAATTAGTCTAATTAAACAATGATTAGTTAGTTAATCTCTGATTAGGTTAATCACAGAATGACAGGTGGGACCCACACGTCAGATTTGACCAGTCAACGCCCCTGTTGACTGCTGACGTCATGCTGACGTCAGCGTGCACTGTTTTGGATAATGTTATAGTTAAATAATTAATTAAATTCCAGAAATTATTAAAATCTTTAGAAAATCATATCTTTTAATCCGTAACTCGGATTAAAATATTTTCAACATGAAAGTTGCTCAGAACGACGAGACGCTTCAGGATACGCAACCCGTTCGTCCGCCACACACCCCTAACCTATCGAACTCGCAACTTTCCCCCTCCGGCTCCTCTGCCCGAAAACGCGAAACACCGGGGATGTTTTCCCGGATGTTTCCCCCCCCCCTTCACCGGTATCATCCCATACCGCGTTAGGGAACCTCTAACGCCGTTACTTGTCATGTCATGCATCATTATGCATCTGCTTGCTTAAATATTTATTGTTTCTCCCCCCTCTTCTCTCGATAGACCCCGAGACCGACGTTGCTGCTGCCCCGTTCGACTACGGAGTTGACGATACCTCTCTCTTGCCAGAGCAACCAGGCAAGCCCCCCCCTTGATCACCAGATATCGCCTACTCTCCTCTATACTGCTTGCATTAGAGTAGTGTAGCTTGTTAATGCTTTCGTTATTCCTATCCTGATGCATAGCCTGTTTTTGATACTGCTGTTGATACCTTTACCTGCAATCCTACTGCTTAGAATAGGATGCTAGTGTTCCATCAATGGCCCTACACTCTTGTCTGTCTGCCATGCTATACTACTGGGGCCGTGATCACTCGGGGGTGACCACGGGCATACTATATGCTATACATTGTTACATTACATGTGATACCGTTCGGAGATGGGGGCTGAAGGGGCAGGTGGCTCCATCCCGGTAGAGGTGGGCCTGGGTTCCCGACGGCCCCCGACTATTACTTTGTGGCGGAGCGACAGGGCAGGTTCAGACCACCTAGGAGAGAGGTGGGCCTGGCCCTAGTCGGCGTTCGCGATACTTAACACGCTTAACGAGATCTGGGTGTTTGATCTGAGTCTGGCCATTTGGTCTATACGCACTAACCACCTACGCGGGAGTAGTTATGGGTATCCCGACGTCGTGGTATCAGCCGAAGCACTTCGTGACGTCAGCGACTGAGCGGCGCGCGCCGGGTTGGACCGCGTAACGTGACTTCCTTTGAAATGGAGGTTGCTAGGTCTGCTCTCCGGCCGCGTACGCAACGTGCAGGTGTGCTCAGGGCGATGGGCCCAGACCCCTGCGCGCTTAGGTTTAGACCGGCGTGCTGACCGCTCTATTGTGCCTAGGTGGGGCTGCGACGTGTTGATCTTCCGAGGCCGGGCATGACCCAGGAAAGTGTGTCCGGCCAAATGGGATCAAGCGTGTTGGGCTATGTGGTGCACCCCTGCAGGGAAGTTTATCTATTCGAATAGCCGTGTCCCTCGGTAAAAGGACGACCCGGAGTTGTACCTTGACCTTATGACAACTAGAACCGGATACTTAATAAAACACACCCTTCCAAGTGCCAGATACAACCCGGTGATTGCTCTCCAACAGGGCATCGAGGAGGGGATCGCCGGGTAGGATTATGCTATGCGATGCTACTTGGAGGACTTCAGTCTACTCTCTTCTATATGCTGCAAGTCGGAGGCGACCAGAAGCGTAGTCTTCGATAAGACTAGCTATCCCCCTCTTATTCTGGCATTCTGCAGTTTAGTCCACTGATATGGCCCTTTACACATATATCCATGCATATGTAGTGTAGCTCCTTGCTTGCGAGTACTTTGGATGAGTACTCATGGTTGCTTTCTTCCCCCTTTTCCCCCTTTCCTTTCTTCTGGTTGTCGCAACCAGATGTTGGAGCCCAGGATCCAGTCGCCACCGTCGACGACGACTCCTACCACACTGGAGGTGCCTACTACTACGTGCAGCCCGCTGACGACGACCAGGAGTAGTTAGGAGGATCCCAGGCAGGAGGCTGCGCCTCGTTCGATCTGTATCCCAGTTTGTGCTAGCCTTCTTAAGGCAAAACTTGTTTAACTTATGTCTGTACTCAGATATTGTTGCTTCCGCTGACTCGTCTATGATCGAGCACTTGTATTCGAGCCCTCGAGGCCCCTGGCTTGTATTATGATGCTTGTATGACTTATTTTTATTTGTAGAGTTGTGTTGTGATATCTTCCCGTGAGTCCCTGATCTTGATCGTACACATTTGCGTGCATGATTAGTGTACGATTGAACCGGGGGCGTCACACAAACCACCTCTATGGTCAGGAGGCGAGGATGGTTTTCAAACAACACCCACAGTTCAATATTGAAGTGTTACTGAAGAGGACGAAGGACGGACGATCAATCATCCACAGGCACTGGCCTAAAGTTGCAAAGACCTTCAACATGAATGAAGGCTGAATATTCGCCTTCCGCTTCAGCAGTTTTCTAGATGAGATGCATCTATCTATATACCGTCTATGATGCTAATTTCGAAAGGTTCTACATGTTGCATGTGAAACTTGGTGCTGGTGCAGTTGTGTAATGGGGTAGCTGAGTACTGAAGCTATATCATGTTGCACTCTAATGTATTTCAATTATGAAATCATGCTTCCTTAATATGGAAATGAAATATATTATGTGCTCAATATGAATGTCAATTAGATTAATAAATTTATTATTAATAATAGGGCAATTAGCCTGCCAGTGGAGAATTAGCCTGCTAATTGGGTTTTGCTATTGCAAACGGTTATTGAGAAAATACCGTGGGCGATGACCTCAGACAACACACAGTTTTTAGGAATAAACCGTGTTGGATCAATGAACAATCACACATGACAGCACGACTCTAGTCCAACCCCTTGTGATTGCCGACCGCCCATCCTTCACGGTCTTCGTGAAAACATCTAGATAATCATCGTATTCTGGTAGAAATACTTTAACCTCTGCATGCCCACCAACGCGCGCGCTCATATGATGGGCACCAAAGGACAACAACATAACCACAAGCAAATTAAATCAATCGTAGCAATTCATCAACCACCGATAGGACAACGAAAATCTACTCAGACATCATAGGATGGCAACACATCATTGGATAATAATATGAACCATAAAGCACCATGTTCAAGTAGAGGGCACAGCGGGTTGCGGGAGAGTGGACCACTGTAGATAGAGGGGGGAAGATGATGAAGATGTTGGTGAAGATGGCGGAGGTGTTGGTGTAGATCACGGTGATGATGATGGCCCCCGGCAGCCCTCCGGTGCCACCGGAAGTGAGGGGGAGAGAGCCCCCCTCCTTCTTCTTCTTCCTTGACCTTCTCCCTAGATGGGAGAAGGGTTTCCCCTCTGGTCCATGGCCTCCATGGCGTGGGAGGAGCGAGAGCCCCTCCGAGATTGGATCTGTCTCTTTGTCTCTCTCTGTTTCTGCGTTATCCGATTATGCCCTGGCACCGTTTCTTTTATATCCGGAGATCCATAACTCCGATTGGGGTGAATCTTTCGCCAGATCTTTCCCATAAAATTAGCTTTCTTGCGGCAAAATAAGAGCGTCAACTGCCTTACGGGGTGCCCACGAGGGTCCAGGGCGCGCCCCTGCCTCGTGGCACCCTCGAGCACCGTCTCGCGTTGATTTTACTTCCCAAAAATCATAAATATTCCAAAATAATTCTCTGTCCATTTTTATCTTGTTTGGACTCCGTTTCATATTGGGTTTCTGCGAAACATAAAACATGCAACAAACAGGAACTGGCACTGGGCACTGGATCAATATGTTAGTCCCAAAAATAGTATAAAAAGTTGCCAAAAGTATATGAAAGTTGCATAGTATTGGTATGGAACAATAAAAAATTATAGATACGACGGAGACGTATCAACGGGCCCCAATTGCAAGTCAACCATCGACTCGCAACTGGGGTGGCGTTTGTTTTTTTATAGGGGGGCGCAGTTACATGTCACCCATTGACTCACAACTAGGGGGTGCTTTTGTAGGGCCTTAGTTGCAAGTCAACCATCGACTTGCAACGGGAGAGACGACGTCTGTGTGCATTTGTAGGAGGTCCCAGTTGCATGTCAACCATCGACTTGCAACTAGGGGTTTGTTTGTAGGGGCACTAGTTGCAAGTCAACCTGAAAGTGCAACTATCCGTGGGTGGTTTTGGTAATTCCTAACAACATATAGCTCATTGAACTAATGCTTCTTCAAGATGATCATTTCAGAAAGTTTAATGATTGCCATGGCATGGACTAGGAATGTGGACCCCTCAAAATGCTAAGGACACATATTGGCCGAAGCTCAAAACTCTACATTTTCATTTTAGTGATCCAAGATCACATTGAGTCCATAGGAAAAGCCAATACTATTAAAAGGCTATGAGGTGTTGCTTAATGCTTGCTTGCTCAAAATGCTTAGCGATATGCTCCAAAAGCCCTCAACCACTTTCTCATATCCACATATGTCTCAAACCAAAATTCAAACTCGGCCCCACCAATTCGATCTATCCGGCGCCACCGAGTTCATTTGTCATAGCCATAGCCACAAACCCTAATCAGTTCGATCTCACCGGATAGGGATCTCGGTCTCACCGAGATGGGATTGCAAACTCTCTGTTTCCCTTCGTAATGTTTCGGTCTAACCGAGATGAGCGATCGGTCCCACCGAGTTCGCAATGCAAACTCTCTGTTTCCCTTTCGTAACGTTTCGGTCTCACCGAAATGAGCGATCAGTCCCACCGAGTTTGCCTGACCAACTCTCTGTTTGCCTATTACAGAAATCGGTCTCACCGAGTTTATGTGATCGGTCTCACCGAGATTATGTTATGCCCTAACCCTAATGAAATCGGTCCCATAGAGTTGACATGTCGGTCCCACCGAAAATCCTAACGTTCGCATTTTGAACTAAATCAGTCTGACCGAGTTTCTTAATTCAGTCCCACAGAGTTTGGTAAATTGTGTGTAATGGTTAGATTTTGTGTGGAGGCTATATATATACCCCTCCACCCTTCCTCCATTCGTGGAGAGAGCCATCAGAATGTGCCTACACTTCCAGCATTCATTGTCTGAGAGAGAACCACATACTCATGTGTTGAGACCAAGATATTCCAATCCAACCACAAGAATCTTGATCTCTAGCCTTCCCCAAGTTGCTTTCCACTCAAATCATCTTCCCACCAAATCCAAATCTGTGAGAGAGAGTTGAGTGTTCGGGAGACTATCATTTGAAGCACAAGAGCAAGGAGTTCATCATCAACACACCATCTATTACCTTTTGGAGAGTGGTGTCTCCTAGATTGGTTAGGTGTCACTTGGGAGCCTCCGTCAAGATTGTGGAGTTGAACCAAGGAGTTTGTGAGGGCAAGGAGATCGCCCTACTTCGTGAAGATCTACCCAAGTGAGGCAAGTCCTTCGTGAGCGATGGCCATGGTGGGATAGACAAGGTTGCTTCTTCATGGACCCTTCGTGGGTGGAGCCCTCCGTGGACTAGCGCAACCGTTACCCTTCATGGGTTGAAGTCCCCATCAACGTGGATGTACGATAGCACCACCTATCGGAACTACGCCAAAAATCTCCGTGTCTACATTGCGTTTGCTCCCTCCAAAATCCTCCCCTTTACCTTCATATGCAATTATTTACATTCCGCTGCTATACTCTTAGACTTTCATGTGTAGGTTGATTGCTAGACTTGTGCTAAGTTGCTAAAATCTGCCAAGACTTAAAATTGGGAAAAGGCTAGATTTTTATTTGGTCAAGTAGTCTAATCACCCGCCCCCCTCTAGATATACTCTCGATCCTACAAGTGGTATCAGAGCTTTGGTCTTCATTTGCCTTGATTTCCATAGCATTGGTGATCATAGCCTTGGTTTCACAACCTAGGAGAGTATAGCATCTAGTGAGGGAAATTGCCACCATAGAGGTTTTTACTTTGATGGTACTAATTTTGCTAGTTGGAAGCATAAGATGAAAAAGCATATTCTTGGACATAACCCCGCCGTTTGGGCTATTGTGTGTATTGGCTTGCAAGGTGAATTCTTTGATGGGAGAGAACCAAACCATGAAGCTACCGCAGAAGAGTTGAATATGCTACAATACAATGCTCAAGCTTGTGATATCCTCTTCAACGGATTGTGCCCCGAAGAATTCAAAAAAATCAGCTGTCTTGAGAATGCAAAGGAAATTTGGGATACTTTGATTGATATGCACAAAGGTACCGACTCCATCTAGGAATCCGAATTGGATGTGCTTCAAAGTCAGCTTGATAAGTTCAAAATGAAGGATGGTGAAGGTGTCGCTGAAATGTACTCTTGGCTTGCTCTCATCACAAATGGGATTGCCGGCTTAGGAAGTGAAGAGATGACCGATAGATTCATCATCAAGAAGATCCTAAGAGCCTTGGATGGAAAATATGATACCGTGTGCACATTGATCCAAATGATGCCCAACTATAAAGATCTCAAGCCAACGGAAGTCATTGGAAGAATTGTTGCTCATGAGTGTCACTCAAGGTTAAAGAAGATCTTCACAACAAGTCAAGTGGTGCTTACAAAGCCTCATGTGATGCTCCTACATCATCAAGTGAGAAACAAGCCTTCAATGAAGAATGGAGCCTAATGGTGAAGAATTTCAAGAGTAGAAGCAAGGAAAGAAGTTCCAAGTCAAGGTCCTACAATGACAAAAGATCTTCTATTCGTGAGCGTAATTGCTACAATTGTGAAAGACCCGAACACTACTCCAATGAGTGTACAGCTCCCTACAAAAGAAGAAAAGAATCACCTAAAAGGAGAAGTAGAAGATAAGAATCATCTTCGAGATAGGGAAGGAGTAGAGATGATCATTATGAACGAAGAACCTCTTGCAGAAGCAAGGATTCGGAAAGGAAGGACAAGTCATCAAGGAGCTACACAAAGCGAAGACATCAAGCTCACATTGGTGAATGGGTATCCGGCTCCGACTCCGACCATCACTCCGACTCCGAATATACTCAAGATGAAGGTGTTGCCGGTCTAGCACTTGTGTCAACCAAGTCCTATGACATGTTTGACTCACCAAATGAGGGAATTGGAAGGTGCTTCATGGCTAAAGGACCAAAGGTATCACACCCTGAGTATGTTGATTTCAATAGTGATGAAGATGATTTGCTAGGTGATGATGATTTACTTGTTGACAACTCTAGTGATGAAAACTATGATGAACTTGCTATTAATCATGCTAATAAAGATAAAACGAATGACGATGATAAGAAGGAGATTGAGAATCTAACTAAAGAACTAAACACTCTTAAGTTGGCTCATGAAACTACCTTGGAAGATCATCGAGAGCTTTTAAAGACTCATGAGAAGCTATGCTTTGAAAAGCTCAACCTTGAGCAAGAGCATGGGTTCTTAAAGGCAATCAATGATGATCTTCGTAAGAAAAGTTCTTCTTACATTGCCAAGCATTTACTCTTGTCTACTTACATGACACAAGTAAAATCTAGCAACAAGAGCAAGAAAGATTCTTCTTCTAGTAGTAACAATAATCATGTTAAATCCAATGTTTTTGCTACTAGTAGTTCTCTTGATTCCACTAATGATTCTCTTAGACAAGTTACATTTGAGCAAGAAAATAGCTTATTGAAGGGAATTATAGAGAAAGGTGTTTATAAGAGCCTTGCCGGAAGTAAGCAATTTGAGGAAATTGTACGCAAGCAGGGAAGGTACCGGAAGAATCAAGGTGTTGGTTTTGAATGAAAGTTCAATGCCAATTTAGTTGAGTGGGAAGAAGATCAATACCCCAAGACAAAGTTTGTTCCTCAACAAGAGAAGTATGATCCTACTTCTTTCAAGGGGACACAAGCTCAAGATGATCTTCCACCACAAGAACACAAGCAAAAAGGCAAGGACAAGCTTCAAGAGGAGATTGATGCATTTGAATAAGCTCCCAAGGCCTTGGTCAAGTGGGTTCCCAAGACTACATCAAGCTCCACCTCATCAAGTACGACTACAACTACAAGGATTCCCATCAAATTGATGTGGATGCCAAAGAAGAAGAACTAGAGAGTTCTTGAGGGTCTCCGCCAACATACTTCGCTCATATCATTTTGGCAAGTGCAAACAACTTTCACATGTTGCACTAGTTCAAGGAGTCACAAACCCTCTTGTTGGTAAGGCAAGGGACAAGGTAACCTAACGCTTTCATGAACATCATCTTGTGCGAACTTTACTCTATGTCTATGGATATCCTTGTTTGTTCCTTGTGGGACTAACCCGTGTAGGTATTAAAGGTGCAACTCACTCCAATGGATTGCTCCAAATGATGTACATCAACATTGAGCATCCACAGCTTCAACATCTACATGAAGTCATCATCGACAAAACCTGTCACGGCCCTAGAAATTGATTGCAATTATTTGCATCAACATCCTTGTAGCATGTTTAAATTCTCTTTAAACTTGAAACGGGGATTAACAAACCCTAGCACCCCCCTGATAATAACAGGTTCAACTGAAAATTGTCTCAATGAGCCCAAAATTCCCTTCACAAAATGTTCATCATCTTTGGATTGGTCTTGAACCTCCGCCAAAAATAATGCACATTTTTCTAGGTCATTTGGGGTCACTGAATTAAATCATAAGTATTTGCATTTGGACATTTAAATGCTATAAATATTTTCAAATGTCCAAATAATTCTGACAATATTTGGGGGATGTTGAGAATAATTCAAATAGTACCCACAATTATTTTCTGGATTTTTACAAGCGTTCTGGTATTTGAAATAAACCAGCAAACAAACAATAGAAAAGATAAAAAGAAAACTAGAAAACTAGAGAGAGAGAGAGAACTGACCTGGCCTTACCTGGCGCAGCCACCTGGGAGCCCAGCTTCGGCCCAGCCCACCTGGCCGAAGCGGTTGTCTTCAACCTCTGCCAGTAGGCAGAGGCAAGACAGCGCGCGCGCCCGAGGGCGCCACGCCTCGTCCCTGCCAGCTTCACGCCCCCGAGGCTCTCTCCCAGCACCACGTAGATGGCCACGGACCCCCCTCCCTCTCTGGTTCTCTCTCCCCCTCGCTCCTCTGCTTTCCCTCCCCATGGCCGAGCATGGCCACCGCCACCATCGCCGTCGTTGTCCACCGCTGCCACTGTCCACCACTTGCCTCGTCGACGCGTCCGGAAGAACCGCAGCTCTGCCCTCGTCCTCATCGCCGATCCATGCGTTGTCGGACACCTGCGAATGCCGTCACGGCCTCGTCTTCAACCTCGGGCGTCCGAGATCGTCTTCGTCGCCCTGCTCAGCTCGGGCCTCCCCGAGCTGGATGACCTGCTCTTCGTCTCCGCCATGAGCTCCTCCCCCGAACCCACCTCTTCCTCGTCTCGCTTGCAAACCACAGTCGCCGTCTCGCGTGAGAGCAAACAACACCACCACCCGAGCTTCTTGCCACCACGGCCACAGGCGCTGCACCTTGCAGCCGAGCATGCACTTGTGCTCAGGGCACTCCCAGGGAGCCTCCCAGCCCCTCAGCTGGCTTCCTAGCGCACCGTAGCCCTGCGCCCGCTCAAACCAAACTCCGGCCACCGCCGCGAGCTTCGTTCTGGCGAACTCCAGCCATCTCAGCTGCTGCCGCTTGCTAGAATAGATGCGCGCGAGTCCCACTATCCTGTAGCCGCAAACTGCGCTTGAAACTATCGACCATAGCTCAAACTCGATGCCCTCCGCCGCCCGAAATGGTCGCCGTCGGCCAAACTCTGGCGAGCTGGCATGGCATGTAATTTGGGGCTAACTACCAGCATTAACGCCCCCTGGGGTCAATGACAGGTGAGCCCTGTCGGTGTCAAAACCGGTGGATCTCGGGTAGGAGGTCCCGAACTGTGCGTCTAGGATCGATGGTAACAGGAGACAGGGGACACGATGTTTACCCAGGTTTGGGCCCTCTCTATGGAGGTAATACCCTACTTCCTGCTTGATTGATCTTGATGAATATGAGTGTTACAAGAGTTGATCTACCACGAGATCGTAATGGCTAAACCCTAGGAGCCTAGCCTATGTGAATATGGTAATGAATGTCTCCTATCCGGACTACGCTCTCCGGTCTATATGGACACCGGAGAGATCTAGGGTTACATGGAGTCGGTTACATAAGAAGGAATCTTCACAGTTGGTCGCCTAGCTTGCCTTCCATGCCAAGGAATGTCCAATCCGGACACGGGTATAGTCTTCGGCCTTCGTATCTTTACAGCCCATCATTCTAGCCCAGTGAATAACAGGTCGGACGCCCAAGGACCCCTTAGTCCAGGACTCCCTCAATAGCCCCTGAACCTGGCTTCAATGACGAGGAGTCCGGCGCGCAGATTTGTCTTCGGCATTGCAAGGCTGGTTCCCTCCTTCTGAACTCCGGAATAGTCTTCGAATGTAGTAAGTATATCCGGACCTGTGTATATAATTGCAGAAAATACAATATTCCATGAGTCTAATTTGTTGATAACTATTTATGACATCATATCACGCCTGCTCGGTTACTATTTCCAACCGTTGGCTGGCACGTCGCCCCACGTCTCGGGACGCGGTTTTACTGGCATGTCTTGCCAAGGCAGAGATCGTGTTCCCTTATTCACGGGATTTTCATTAATGCAGGTATGGGTAACCCAACCGTCTCCTGGGTACAACTCTCTGGAGATAGGTAAGCTTCGAGACCCAAGTGGATACGCTCAGTATTTGGGGTCTTTATATAGGGACCTAGACTCGTCTTCTTCCTTTGCGCTTGCTCCTTCCTCAACCCTAGCCACCCCAAGTTCCAACCCTCGGGTTCACATCGCCACCAGCCCTAATCATGTCCGGATCCAGCCGTCAAGGCCAGTGGGTGGCCTCTTCTGTCACAGAGGAGGATATTGCGAAGCTCCGCGCAGCTAGGTATCTGACCCCGGAAATCCTTCATCGGCTTCCTGCACAGGGGCAGGTTATTCCTACCCCCAAATCCGGCGAGAGGGTAGTGTCTGTGCCCCACTTCCTCCATGGGTTAGGGTTCACGCTTAACCCCTTCGTCCGGGGGCTCATGTTCTACTATGGGCTAGACTTTCACGATCTAGCCCCGAACTCTATTCTCCTCATCTCGACATTTATCGTCACGTGTGAGGCCTTCCTCCGGACTCCTCCGCACTTTGATTTGTGGCTCAAGACCTTTGTCGTGAGGCCGCAGGTGACAGAGGAGGAGCAGGCAGAGTGTGGCAGCGTCACAATAGGCAAGCTTGCCAGCGCGGTTTGGTTTGAAGGATCTTTTGCCAAGTCTTCCGACCTATGGCAGCAGGGGTGGTTTTATATCAACGAGCCGCGAGGCTCCAAGTGGGCGGCTATGCCTGCGTTCTGACCCGGCCCTCCAATTCAGCTTGCTTCATGGATCAATAAGGGATTGGACTAGGGATCCGTCAATGAAGTGCAGACTCTGCAAGGTCGCATCCGAAGCCTTATCGAGAAGGGCATCGGTCTCGTGAACGTCGTTCAAGTAATGCTAGTCCGCCGAACCCTGCCATGTCAGCGGCAGCCTCTCCGTATGTGGGAGTTTAATCCGGAAGGGTGGCGGCCTCTTCAGCACTCCTTCGGCACCACGCACGAAGGAATGTGGAAATTATATTTCGGGGAACGAGAGCAATGGCCGGACACCAACGAAGATGTTGGCCTTGACTGCAATCATCCGGAGAGTGCGGTAAGTACTCAAACTCCGAACACCCTCCATTCAAGCATCTATTGACAAGATACTGAACAATCCGTCCCTATACAGGACTAGATAAAGAAAGTGGTGTTAATCTGGTGTCCGGCGCCCCTTCCCGAAGACTCTGCGACCGCCCTGCTGACGAGAATGCTGATTCCCACACCGTACCAGGTGTCTGCAGAGGGGGGCGAGAGTGGGGATCCAGAAGGTGATACCCACCCTGAGGACGAATTAGACGATGTGTTCGGGGAAACCGAAACTCTTCTGTCCAAGGGCAAAGGTGCGGAGGAAGCCCTCCATGGCAAAAAGAGGGCTACTTCCGAAAATCAGGAGGGGAAGCCTTCCAAGAGAGGAAAAATGCCATCGTCGGGCAGTTTGAGCCGGGCGAGCGATGCTGCCGTAAGGTTTTATGACGAGGACGAACCTCTGGCCAAACCGTAAGTGAAGCTGGGGCACTTTAAATGTACATCATTCTCTTCCTATTAGTGAAGTAATCATCCGACATATGTACATCCACCCAGGTTAATGTCTGGTGTTTCTCAATCGTCCTCCTCCTCGGGAAACCTTCTTCCGGAGATGATGGAGAGTGATACGCCATCTCCGGCCTCTTCACCCAACAGGGGGGATTATACTGAGGTATCCTCCCGAAGGGCTCCTCCCGATCGTCAAGCAGTGCAGGAAGCGAAGAAGGCATTACCCGAAGGTGGTGCCTTTGTCACCCATGGTTCGGGAATCAAGAATGTCGGCCCCGAACCGTCCGGTTTATAGCCGGGGACGATTCTGGAGGCGAGTAAACAGATTCCTTCAAAGGAATGCCATACTCCGGTGGCAGTTTCCGAAGACCCCGGAGCACCGGAAATGCTGACGGACATGCTGCGGCGAGCGTCCATCTCAGAGAAGCACCATGCCTTGATGGTTACGGTGGTCGAAAAGGTTCTATCCGCAAAAGGCGGATTGAACGACGCCTTCTCGAGCCTTCTAAGAGGTTTTGAGGTTTGTGATGTAGTTTTGCCAATTGAATAATATTGACAGAATGCACCTGTTGTATATGCAGTAGCCCCTGAGACTCAGATTGCCTTCCGAAGGAAGCGATCGGAGGATCAAAAAGATATACTCAGTTACTAACCTTGATTTAACTTGGAATATAGGCTGCCTCCCGTCCTGCGGCTACCCGAAATACAGAAGTGGTCGAACTGCAGCGAAAGCTGGATATTGCAGAAGATGACATTGCATTGATCAACAGGCATCTTGACGACTCGCAAGGTATATATTTCGAGCGTTCCTTACACCAATGTGCTTGTCATGTAGGCATGATGCCGAAAAGGGTTTTATATGAAATGTGCATGATTGCAGATGGTGTTGCCGCCGTTGAAGCTCTTCGGGCGGAGCTAGCCCGGGCCAAGGAGCAGGCCCGGTGTAGTGATGCGGCTGCCGAGAAGGCATCGGCTAATCTAAGAGCTGAACAAGCAGCTCGGCGCCAAAGCGAGGAGAAAATATCCGCACTGGTGCTTGAATTGAAGAATACTGCCAGCCGCTGTGAATTCCTTGAGAAGGAGAATAAAGCCAAAATGGCTGAACTTGATAAGGCCGTACGAGAGGCGAGTGAAGCTTGGTCTGAATCTAGGGCAGCTGATGAAGAGATTCGGCAGGCTAAGGAGATAGCGGCCGGTAAGCCCTTTTTGCTTCAAACTAAGTTTGGCGATCCAGACTATGCTCAGCTAAACCAGGTTTGGAGTTCTTCGGCTGAATTTTTGGACTTGCCGAAGAGTTCTTCCGATACGGCGCAATTTTACCAAGCACGAGAGGGGTATGCAATGGAGAAGCTTTTCTGGTCACAATTTGGCACATCAAAGCGCCCTCTGTTGCTGAATGAACAGATGTCCCAATGGGCCGAGCTTCATAGGATATCTGGCGACGCCATGAAGAATGCCATAATCCGGTTGTGGCCGAGTGAGCCTGTTCCCAAGAGCTATTTTGGCCTATGCGGCGTCTTGTTGATGTGGTGTTGCGTATCGATGCTGCGAAGAAGTCGGCTTGCATTAAGGGTGCACGGATGGCCTTTGCCCGAGTCAAGATGTTCTGGGGGAAGATGAAGGCCGTCGATGTTGCGGCGAAGAGTCCGCCCAAGGGCAAGGACCGTAATGAGCCGGAGCATTATTTTGAAGACGTCCTGGAAGCCGCCTGCCTGATAGAGGGTCAATGCTCGAAGAACATACTGTTCGAGTGAGGTGTATTAGAATTTTAAAAGACAATTTCATAACGGATCTATTTTTATATTTTTACTAAAAAACTTGAATTCCTCCTGTGCGGCCGTTTTAATATAATCTGAAAGTTTTCTAGTCGTCGGCTTTGGCCCCCTCGTAGGAAGTATGGGGGTGTTCGGAAAAGCATTTAATCACTCTTTATCCAACGTCTTGGTCCGTAAAGGAGGTGATCATGCAGCGAACCAGGCAATCGGACTATAAGGCGTTAACACTTTCATTTAGCCATAGGACTTTTATGGTTGGACTATGACATAGCCCCTAGTATGTATGCGGCGTATAGTGCCTTACATATTTAATCTGAAAAAGATCCCTCGTGTGAAACGGAGAATCACTAAGGATTCCAAGAAGTCGTCAAGTGGTTGACCATCTCTCGTCGCATCATGACAGTCAGTTTTCGGCTTTCTCTACTGAGGCGCTCATCCGGTTTAGACCAGGTGTCGGTGTCAAGGTCGGATGGTAACAAGAGACAAGGGACACGGAGTTTACCCAGGTTCGGGCCCTCTCGATGGAGGTAAAACCCTACTCCTGCTTGATTAATATTGATGATATGGGTAGTACAAGATTTGATCTACCACGAGATCAAGGAGGCTAAACCCTAGAGGCTAGCCTATGGTATGATTGTGTATGATGATGATCCTTCTACGGACTACAACCCTCCGGTTTATATAGAAACCAGATAGGGTTAGGGTTACACAGAGTCGGTTACAACGGTAGGAGATCTTGAGTATCCGCATCGCCTAGCTTGCCTTCCACGCCAAGGAAAGTCCCTTCCGGACACGGGACGAAGTCTTTAATCTTGTATCTTCATAGTCCAGGAGTCCGACGAAGGTATAGTCTGGCTACCCGAACACCCCCTAATCCAGGACTCCCTCAGTAGCCCCCGAACCAGGCTTCAATGACGACGAGTCCGACGCGCAAATTGTCTTCGGCATTGCAAGGCGGGTTCTTTCCCGAATTCTATGTACCTGTACGAATAATGTCCGATTTTTGTAGTGCTCCTCGGCTTCTGCGCCCAATAATGGTTGTCTTCCATGTGTTGAACGAATGCAAAAAGCCCGGGGCGTTCTTACATCCACACCCCTAGCCATACAAATGAGCCGCCTATTTAACGGGATGGGGATTTAGATCCGAACCACATCTTCTCCTCTCCGCGAGTTATCATCAGAGCTTTCCCAGCTAAGGTCCATTCCAACATGGCCAGCCATCGCCGCTCCTCCCCTCGCCCCTCCGGTCCTAAGCCCGGGGATTGGGACAGTTGCACCATTCCGCACAGCGAGTTAGTGTCGCTTCAGGCCAAGGGATTCCTCCCTCAGGCATACATGGTCCCGGTCCGAGCCAGTCTCGCCACCTATCGTGGCGGAAAACAAGCGGAGAACACCCCCAATCCTTGTAAAGGAGAACGGGTGTGCCTTGTTCCCTATCTGATAAGGGGACTGGGATTTCCAATCCATCCATTTCTCCGCGGGCTTCTGGAGTTCTATGGCCTCCAACTGCATCATCTCACGCCCAGCTCCGTGTTACACATTGCGGGCTACGTTGCCCTTTGCGAGCTATTTTTAGGCGTCGAGGCTCATTCGCGCTGTGGAAGAAGATATTCTGCCTGGTGCCCCGTTCTCAAGAGGGGTCTATATACCAAGTGGGCGGAGCCGAAGTATGGCGCATCGCCGGGACCGGATACCTATCCGAAACCCCGAAGAAGCGTCCGAGGACTGGCCTTCGGAATGGTTTTACATAGACGACGTCCCACTACCGGACCCTATCCGGGCCGGTCTCCCTGAGTTCAACAGTGCTCCCTTGAAGAAACGCTTGAGCTGGCGCCCACGGAGCTCTCAAACAGAAAGCGACAGGGACGTCCTTTACCTGATGGGCCAGATAAGACTGTTGGCTCATTCCGAACTAACCATGATCGGAGTCATGGCCGCATGCATTATGCGAGGGGGGCAGCCGCTTCAATACAGAGGCCGCCCTATGTGGGATTTCAATGGGGAGGATGACGCCACGCGTTACGGCCGTAAAGGGCCGGACTCGGCTACCTCACTAATAAAGGTTCTGTCCTCTTTGTACAAGGGAGAGAAGGAGGAGTTCCTCCGTGTTACCCCGCGGGCTGGATTCACTATGTATGAACCTCTAAGTTGGGTAAGCGAACAACTGCGCTTGCCCATTTATTTGATACTTCCATGGTCAGATACGTAGTCTGACGACTTCAATGCAGGAACTGCGATAGGAAGTGAAAGATATAAGCAGCAGTCCTCCACAACCCGAGGACCCAGAACGGTCCCTCGATCCGGACTCTGAAGAGGATCCGGACATATCGGTGGAGCTTATCGACAGGGTGTTTCATCAGCTAAGCAATGACAACACCTTGGTCGCTATTGTGGCTGATTACCCCGGGTTAATCCCGGCCTCCCAGGTGACAGAAACCGGAGTCTTTATTCCCTCGAAGGGGATTCCATTTTCCGATATTTCGGCGTTTCTAACAACAACCGTGTTTCACAGGGGAGATTCCCGAGGCGGGAAGGTGAACCTGCGGCGGCTAGCCCACGAGGGGCCGCAGGGCCCCGTGGGGAAAAAAGAGATGCAGTCCGGACCGAGATGCCGGCGCAAAGGTAACGCATTCTCCGTTTCCGCGGCATTATTCTGCCAGGGCATATCAACGTTCATGCTTTTTTCAGGATGAAGAGACCTCGACGGACTATATCCGGAGAGGATGCCAATCGCGCTTCCACCAGCCAGGTTCCAGTGACCGGCCAGGAAACGGAGGCGAGCACAAGGTGTGCATCGGGTGCTCCTCCGACAGAGGATACGGACAGGCTGTCTGCCACAAATTCTGAAGTGGAGAGTGCCATGAACCACAGGCGTCGCCAGAAAATTTTACGCGACGCTTGTTTCTCCCAAGAGGCTTTAGATGCCTTTAATTCAGGAGATGCATACCTACGTGCCGCTCAAGATGGTTTAGCCAGAGCCACGGAGCAGTATGTGAAAGACATACGGGTAAGAAAATTTTGGTTAAATATATATATATATACCAGTAGCCCCCGAGACTTGAAACAGTTAAAGTAACTGATTTAAGGATCATAACATGCAGGTTCTTACCGAGAAGAACACCGTGCTGTCCCAGGAGCTGGAAAAGTGCAAGGCCCAACTAGAGGCCGCACTAGCCGCAGCAGGGGAGCCTAAAGGGACCCCCTAAGGTAAGATACACTTCGAAAAATTAGTATTGTGCGGTTTGGGTGCAAATCTGACAATTGATGTTGCAGATGGCGCCGGACTTGATCCGGAGAAGCAACAACTCTTACGCCGGTTAGAGGCCGGTGAGAGTACATTGACAAAGGTGAGGCGAGAGAAGAATGATCTCCAGGATGCCAACACCAAGCTGGATGTTGAACTTAAGGACGTTCGTGGCCAGCTGTCGGACTCCACGAAGGAGAATCAGCGGCTTCGACGCGGCATATTTAGTAAGTGCTTGAACAAACTTTGAAAAATGAGTTCGGGGAGGAAGTCGAATAACAGAGTATTGTCTGTAGGTATGCTCACAGGTCGTCCTGCAGAGGAGATGCCCGGTTCTACGGGTGACCTTCTTCCCAAACTCCTGCAACTGCACGAGCGAATTCGGCAGGTAATGCAAGGCGTTGCCCAAGCCTTATGGCCTGCCCACTCCACGCCCGATGGCCTTGGAGAGCTTGCGGAGAAGCTAAAGGGAGCTCGGCGGCGCTTCCGGTTGTGGAAGGTATCGGCCTGCCGACAAGGCGCTAGAGAGGCCTGGGCTATGGTGAAGACCCGTTATACGAAGTCTGACCCAAACCATATGGCCGAGGTCGGACCGGTGGGGCCTGACGGGAAGGAGATCCCTATAAGCTTAGTGTACGACCAAGTGGAATTGGACACGAAGTATTCCCAGCAGGACTGTAAATTAGACAGCCTGTTAGATGGTATAGAGGAGGAATACAATCAGTCGAAATGACTATGTAATTTTGAATTGACATATGTAATGCCTTCTAGCCGGATTGTAGATCGTTTGTCGTTGCCGACCTTTTCACTTCAACCTCGGGACCTGACGGTCCGGAGTGTGTCCGAATACCATAGCGGTTATACAAGAACCGTGGTATGCGTGGAGACCAGGCGTATGCGTCATTAGTGCTTTATCAGACAAGTGCCCAACTAGTTATGTTATATTACATGGTTAGTAAGAAACATCTTCCAGAGAGAATAGTTCCGTTAAGGGTTCCTTTCGCTGGGGAGGCATGCCCTAAAGTGCATGTCCGGACTGCGTAAAAAACGCAGAAAAAGCATCTGAGGGCGCATGAAAATTAATAAAAAGATCATCTTTATTCCACCGACCGAATATTCCCTTAAGAACGCTAGCTTTCGGCTTCACCCAGTCTGAGGTACGCATCCGGCTGACCCGGCAGTAACAATCGCAAAGGTGCTCCCTTTACCACCTAGCCGAACAATCGGGAATGTAGGGGTAAGCACAGGAGCCAGGAAACCTAGCTTGGCCAAAACTTAAGTCATATCGATGCATATAATGGTGAAAAAAGGTACATGCGGAAGTTTGACACATGCGCGGGGCATGAAGCCCGTATAAATAAGCTTCTGTTAAAGAAGCCCCCAGGTTAAATGAGCGCGAGTGCGCGTCATGTAGTGAGCCTTTTAAGGGCTATAAAGGAAAAAGAGCGGAAGGAGAGAAATATAAGACAGAAAAATGTAAAAAAAATGGACAGGCGAAGGAGACGAACACGTAGTCCAGCGCTAGGCATAGAATCTTCGGAGACGTGTGGCGTTCCACGGGTTCGGCTCGAGTCGGTTATCCGACGCGTCTTGCAGGCGGTATGCTTTGGTCGATTATAAATGGACCTTCCCATTTGGGCTTGAGTTTGTCCTTTTTCTTATCCGGCAGGCGTAGAACTAGTTCGCCAACATTGTAATTTTTGGCCCGTACTTCTCTGCTTTGGTATCTTCGGGCCTGTTGTTGATAAAATGTGGAACGGGCTTTTGCCACGTCACGCTCCTCCTCCAAGACGTCCAGGCTGACCTGCCGATCGAGCTCGACTTCTCTTTCTTCGTACATGCGCACTCTAGGTGAGTCATGAATTATGTTGCAGGGTAGAACTGCCTCTGCGACATACACCATAAAAAATGGTGTGTATCCGGTGGTGCGATTTGGCGTGGTCCGCAGCCCCCAGAGTACGGAGTCGAGCTCCTCTAGCCAGTGCGTGTTAGATTCCTTGAGGGACCGCACTAGTCTGGATTTGATGCCGCTCATGATAAGACCGTTTGCCCGTTCGACCTGGCCATTGGTTTGTGGGTGATAGACTGAGGCATAGTCGAGCTTGATGCCCATGTTTTTGCACCACAGTTTTACCTCGTCGGCTGTAAAATTTGTACCGTTATCGGTTATGATGCTGTGGGGGACGCTGTAACGGTGTACAACCCCGGATATGAAGTCTATCACGGGTCCGGATTCAGCCATTTTGACAGGCTTGGCTTCTATCCATTTGGTGAACTTATCCACCATGACCAGTAAGTATTTTTTCTTATGGGTTCCACCTTTAAGGGGCCCGACCATGTCAAGCCCCCAGACCGCAAAGGTCCAGGTGATGGGTATAGTTTGGAGTGCGGTGGGTGGCATATGGCTTTGGTTGGCAAAAAGTTGGCAACCAACACATCATTGGACTAGGTCCTGAGCGTCTGCCCGGGCCGTCGGCCAATAGAAGCCTGTGCGGAAAGCCTTGCTAACAAGGGACCGAGCAGCAGCGTGATGGCCACCGAGTCCGGTGTGAATTTCGGCCAGAAGATTCCGCCCTTCCTCTTCGGAGATGCACCTTTGAAGGACTCCGGTAGTGCTTTTCTTATAAAGCTCCCCCTCGTGGACTTTGTAGGCTTTAGATCGCCGCACTATGCAGCGGGCCTCATTTTGGTCCTCTAGGAGTTCTTGCCTAGTAACGTAGGCTAGGAATGGTTCTGTCCACGGGGCGATAACCGCCATTATTACGTGGGCTGAAGGTGTAATTTCGTTGGCAGGACCTCCAATTATGTCAGGTTGTTCGGCGTCGAGTGGTTCGGCTGCGTCCGGGCTGTTAATTGCGGGTTCCCCCTCCCATGTTACGGATGGCTTGAACAATATTTCCAAAAAGATGTTGGGGGGACTGCATCATGTTTTGCTCCGATGCGTGCTAGGACGTCCGCTGCTTGATTATTTTCGCGGGCTATATGGTGAAACTCCAGCCCTTCGAACCGAGCTGACATTTTTAGGACGGCGTTGCGGTAAGCTGGCATTTTCGGATCCTTGGCGTCGAAGTCGCCATTTATTTGGGAGATTGCGAGTTTCGAATCCCCGCGTACCTCTAGGCGTTGAATGCCCATGGATACTGCCATCCGGAGACCATGTAGGAGGGCCTCATATTCGGCTGCATTGTTGGATCCGTGTACATAATTTGGAGTACATATTGGACTGTGTCTCCTATGGGGGACGTCAAAACAACGCCAGCCCCCAATCCTGCCAACATTTTGGAGCCGTCGAAATGCATGATCCAGTTTGAGTATGTGCCGTACTCTTTAGGGAGTTCGGCCTCCGTCCATTCTGCGACGAAGTCGGCCAATACTTGCGATTTTATAGCTCGCCGTGGCTTATAGGTTATGTCGAACGGGAGGAGCTCGATGGCCCATTTTGCGATCCGGCCCGTTGCATCGCGGTTATTGATAATGTCATTGAGTGGTACTTCCGAGGCTACTGTAATCGAACACTCTTGAAAGTAGTGTCGTAGCTTCCGGGATGCCATGAATACTGCGTATGCAATTTTCTGATAGTGTGGGTACCTTGATTTGCATGGAGTGAGGACAGTGGACACGTAGTAGACCGGCCTTTGAAGGGGGAATTTGTGTCTGTCCGTTTCCCGCTCGACGACGAGCACTGCGCTGACAACTTGATGGGTTGCCGTGATGTACAATAGCATTGGCTCGCCGGTGTTTGGCGTGGCCAGGACTGGGTTTGTTGCCAATATGGATTTTATTTCATCGAGTCCGGCCATGGTGGCATCCGTCCACTCGAAGTGTTCGGTGCGCCGTAGGAGGTGGTAAAGGGGCAGCGCCTTTTCTCCCAGGCGGGAGATGAAGCGGCTTAGAGCCGCCACGCATCCGGTTAATTTCTGTATTTGTTTGAGGTCTTTTGGGACATCCAATTGTGACAAAGCTCGGATCTTGGCTGGATTTGCTTCGATTCCTCTACCGGATACAATGAAGCCCAAGAGCTTTCCGGCTGGAACGCCGAAAACGCATTTTTCCGGATTGAGCTTGATGTCGTATTTTCGGAGGTTATCGAATGTAAGCCTCAAGTCGTCTACTAGAGATTCGACATGTCTTGATTTGATGACCACATCATCCACATACGCCTCCACTGTTTTGCCAGACATGTTTGGATCATGCGATGATATGTTGCGCCGGCGTTTTTTAGCTCGAAGGGCATTGTGTTGAAGCAGAATGGGCCGTATGGTGTGATGAATGCCGTTGCGGCTCGGTCTGATTCTGCCATCTTGATTTGATGGTAACCGGAGTATGCGTCGAGGAAACACAACGAATCGTGTCCTGCAGTGGCATCGATAATTTGATCTATGCGAGGGAGGGGGAAGGGATCCTTTGGGCAGGCCTTATTAAGGTCTTTAAAATCGATGCACAGGCGCCAGGATTTGTCCTTCTTTGGTACCATCACCAGGTTTGCTAGCCAGTCTGGATGTTTTATATCTCTAATGAATCCGGCCTCCAATAACTTGGCTAGCTCCTCTCTCATAGCCTGTCTCTTCGATTCGGAAAAGCGCCGAAGGGCTTGTTTGACAGGTTTGAATCCTTTCTGGATATTTAAGCTATGTTCGGCCAGCCTGCGTGGGATTCCTGGCTTGTCTGAAGGGTGCCAAGCAAAAATGTCCCAGTTCTCTTGTAGGAACTCTCGCAGTGCGGCGTCTACATCAGGGTTCACTCGTGCCCCGATGGAGGCTGTTTTATTGGGGTCCGTTGGATGAACCTGGAATTTGACTATTTCGCCCGCTGGTTTGAAGGATGTGGATTTGGATCTCTTATCGAGTATCACATCATCCCTATTAACCGTGGAGCGCAGCGCGGTCAGTTCTTCGGCTGCTAAGGTTTCGGATAGTGGCTCAAGGGCCAATGCGGTTGTCTTGTTTTCGACGCGGAGTGCTATGTCCAGATCACTAGCGAGAGTGATAATTCCGTTTGGCCCAGGCATCTTGAGCTTCATGTACCCGTAATGGGGTATGGCTTGGAAAAGTGTGAATGTCTCCCGTCATAATATAGCGTGGTATTCGCTTTTGAACGGGGCCACCTGGAACGTGACTTCTTCGGACCTGTAATTATCCGGCGTGCCGAACACCACATCTAGTGTGATCTTTCCAGTGCAGTGCGCTTCCTGACTAGGGATTATTCCTCTAAAGGTTGTGCTGCTTCGCTCAATGCGGTTCCAGTCTATTTCCATCTTTTGGAGGGTTTCCTCGTGAATGAGGTTCAATCCGCTGCCTCCATCCATGAGTACCTTTGCGAGGCGACAGCCGTCCACTATGGGACTGAGGACCAATGCGGCTGGTGCTCGGGCTGTTCGGAATTTAGGTTCGTCACTCGCGTTGAAGGTGATAGCAGTGTTACTCCATGGGTTTATTGTTGCTACTTGATAGACTTTGGTGAGGCTGCGGACTGTTCTTTTTCGCATATTATTTGATGCGAAAGTCTCGAAGACTGTGAGAACGGTACTGGTGTCCTCAGGCTGGCTTTCTTCGGCCTCTAAAATTAGGAGGTCCTCGCCAATTTTGGCCACCTGCCGGAGTATCCAACATGCTCTAAGGCTGTGTGTTGGTGTGGCGTCCTCTGTACTGTGAATCCTACAGGGTCCATCAAGCCACCTTTCCAGTACAGTTCCATGCCATCTAGAGGGTTTTGGCTTTTTGATATTTGATCCGGGTGCCTTACTGTGGTGCACCCTCTTAGTTCGGACGGGATTGCTATTCAAGGCCGGATTATCCCAAAATTTTATTTCGGTTTTCCAAGCGCTTTCCATCGCACAGTACTTTTGTACTATGGACGCCAAGTCAGCGAAGCATGTAATATCATGACGACTTATGGCGTTAAGTATTCCCTCGTCCGTGTAGTTACTGCAAAAGATTGAAATTGCGTCTCCCTCGCAGCAGTCCTTTGTCCTGTTCATAACCAGGAGGAATCTGGCCCAGTAGTGATGTACTGTTTCTTCGGGCTTTTGCCTGATTTGGGAAAGATCGCTTATGTTCGGGCGGGCGGGTGTCATTGAATCTGAGACCTCACCCAATTTACGATTCGGAGGCCAAAGAACTTCCGAACTCTGAAGTCCGGAGTCTTGGATGTTGTCCGATGAGTCTAGCCCGTTGCCTGATTCTAAGCCCAGGTCTTGGATTGTATCCTCCCCTCCGCGGGTATCCGGCCTGGAGGGTTCGGGAATTCGGACGTAGCTAGTCCTTAGGATAGATGAAGGGTCGCCGCACTGCGCCTCTACCACGGTAACGTGGTGGGTGACTTGGGGAGAATTATTTTCTCTTAGATCAGGTTTAAGCCCAACCTGGTCGTAATTTGTAGCGACCCCCAGTGCGGCGATGCGATCCAAGAGCTCGTTTACGAAAGAGAGCTCCATCGGATCCAACAGCTCGGCGAGTTCTGAGCTGACATGAAGGTTGCATTCGATGACCCGAGAGGTCACCATCGGCACAACGTCCGAACAGGCGGTCGTGAGAAAACCACCTAGCCGGAGGGTTTGGCCGACAGCCAAGGCTCCCTTAGTAATGGCGCCGTCTTTAAAGACGGGAAGAAGCATCCTTCCTGATCGCGGCGACACAGAGGAACTCTCAATGAAAGCACCAATGTCGGTGTCAAAACCGGCGGATCTCGGGTAGGGGGTCCCGAACTGTGCGTCAAGGTCGGATGGTAAGAGGAGACAAGGGACACGGAGTTTACCCAGGTTCGGGCCCTCTCGATGGAGGTAAAACCCTACTCCTGCTTGATTAGTATTGATGATATGGGTAGTACAAGAGTTGATCTACCACGAGATCAAGGAGGCTAAACCCTAGAGGCTAGCCTATGGTATGATTGTGTATGATGATGATCCTTCTACGGACTACAACCCTCCGGTTTATATAGACACCGGATAGGGTTAGGGTTACACAGAGTCGGTTACAATGGTAGGAGATCTTGAGTATCCGCATCGCCTAGCTTGCCTTCCACGCCAAGGAAAGTCCCTTCCGGACACGGGACGAAGTCTTTAATCTTGTATCTTCATAGTCCAGGAGTCCGGCGAAGGTATAGTCCGGCTACGTGAACACCCCCTAATCCAGGACTCCCTCACCAGGGCACAATCGCAATAGTTCTCCCTTTACTACCCTAGCCAATGGAGCAGAACGTAGGTGACCCATGACAATGATTCGGAGCTGATGCATATAAGGCCAAACTTGCGACGCTAAAGTACACTATAGAGTTGTTCGGACTTTTACTGGCGACTCATTCATTCCCATACCGAACCCCTGGTAGGGTATGCCGAGGTGCATCTGTAAAGCAGTCGTTGAGGCCGTACTCATTGTTGAAAGAGTATGAAAGATTAGTTTGGATGAGGTTTACTGGGAGCGGAGCAATATGCCAATGATAAATTTATGTGTATATACAAAAGGAAACCACAAACCCGACTATTTGACATGCTCGGGGTCGGGGATAGAGGAAAAAGGGCATAGTACAGGCTCGGAATAAAGAGTGCGGTCCACAAAAAGTTACTTTGGACCTCCTGTCGCACGTCTGCACCGCCCGTCCTTGGGGAGGGGAATCCTTAACGGAGGTAGCCCCTTAGGTGAGTGTACGGATCCGAACTCCGACAGGGTCCATTGTAGATGATGTCTTGTTGGTCACCTGTTCTTAAGAGATGATACAGAAAAATAAGGAAAACAGATGAAAAACGTTACGGGAATGCTTGCAGGGTTGTCCGTATTGTGCTTCCGCCTATGCCCATGGTATCTTGAGTGCGTAGTGATGTACGCGTGGTGTAAATCTCGCCGGTATGGTAGGTGGGTGGCGGAAGCCGAACTGCTATTTCCGTTCCGGGAGTGGTCAAACTTTGGAGGGAAATTGTTTCTGGCCCCTGGTGTTCGGCTGGCGAGCCGCTCCGTCGTCTTTATCGCCTGGTGGCCTCCTCCCCTTGCTATCGGCATTAAGCTTGCCTTCCTGCTTGAGGACCCAACAGTTTCTGTTGGTATGGTTAGCTGGCTTATCGGGATGACCGTGAATCTGACAAGGTCGGTCCAATATTCTGTCAAGGGTGGATAATCCATCCTGGTTTGCCTTTAGTGGCTTCTTCCGTTGATCGGGTTACGGATTGTGAAATCTGGCATTGACCAGTGTGTCGTGTAATCTTTCAATATTATTGCGACTGTTGTGTTCGGTTCGTCGTGGCTTACCGTTGCCGTCCCGAATTTCGGAAGTGCCCGGGTCACTGGCGTTGTTGCTTTTATGAGCGAGCTAGTTGTCTTCTCCCGCACAAAAGCGAGTCATTAGAGCGACAAGGGCTGTCATGGATTTGGGTCCTTCCTGGCCGAGGTGACGCGCTAGCCATTCATGACGGACGCTATGTTTGAAGGCCGCGAGGGCTTCTGCGTCCGGACAGTCGACAATTTGGTTCTTTTTGACTAAGAACCTAGTCCAGAGCTCCCTGGCTGACTCACCGGGCTCCTGGACAATATGACTTAAGTCATCGGCATCTAGTGGCCGGACATATGTTCCTCGGAAGTTGTCTTGGAAGGCGTCTTCCAAATCTTCCCGGCTGCCAATAGAATTTTCTGGCAAACTGTTTAGCCAGTACCGAGCTGGCCCTTTAAGCTTGAGAGGTATGTATTTAATGGCATGAAGATCGTCTCCACGAGCCATGTGAATATGGAGGAGGTAATCCTCAATCCATACCGCGGGATCAGTTGTTCCATCGTATGATTCGATGTTAATGGGTTTAAACCCGTATGGAAATTCATGCTCCATTACCTCGTCAGTGAAGCAGAGAGGGTGTGCGGCTCCTCTATGTTGAGCCACACTATGAAGCACCTCCGGCGGACTCCGTTTACGGAGTTTGGACCGGGCGTTGTTGGCTCTGTTGTGTCCAAATAAGTAACCATCATTACCGGTCGGGGCAGTGTTCCCCCGAGCTATTTTGTTCTTGTTTTGACGGCCGGATGGGATGGTACGGTGCTCTGCTTGGGCTGCTGCTTTATCCAGACCGAACTGTGGTCGGCCTAAAGCATTATTCAATGGTGGTGTGGGCTCCAACGCCCTGCCATCGTATTGAGGGAGCCACCTGCTCTTGGGGTGGCTCTTGTCTAGGCCGCTAAGGCCGTATTCTTCGGCAGCCAAGACCTCGGTCCATCTACCATTGAGCAAATATTGGCTCGCTTGAAGCTGCAGCTGCTTCTTTCTTAGGCTCCTTGCAGTGGCTATGAGCCTGTGTTTAAAGCGCTCCTGCTCGAGAGCTTCCTTAGGCACGATAAAATCCTCATTGCCGAGGATCTCCTCTTCCTTGGAGAGTGGGAGATAATTGTTATCCTTTGAGTCTCCATATGTGGCATGTTCATCAGGGTTGTCTTGCCCGCCTTCCTGTTCCTCCTGTTCGGATCCTACCTCAATAGGCTCTTCATCGTTCGGAGTGTTATCTTCTCCGGTGCTAGTATTATTTTCTCTTGAGCGTCGTGACTTAGAGCGGCTCAAGGCGCGCCGGTGTTCGGACTATGTACCAGGAGGTTTATCCTCAACTGGGTCCTCCTTGTCATCGTCGAAAGCATCGTTGGGTGTGTCTACCATACATACGTCGTACCATGAAGTGGCCATCCCACGTCTAGAGGGTAGTGAGTTCTGGCCTTGCCCCTCATCGTCTTCCATACCATCGATGTCTTCGGGGCCGAGGTCAAGCATGCTTGTTGGGTCTTCGACAGTGGCTATGAAGTGGGTGGTGGGTGCGAAGCAAAATTCTCCGTCATCAGCCGCGAGTTCGAACCGAACATAGTTCGGTGGCGAGTCGCCTGCCAGAGATAAGTTTTTTAGTGAGTTTAGTACATCGCCCATGGGCTAGTGTTGGAAGATGTTGCGGCACTGAACTTGAAGAACGATAGCCGATCGAGTTCGGTATTTGCGGACTCGCAGGGTTCGGAACCAGTCGTCGGGGACGAGTCCGGGGTTCCGTTGATGCGGATATCATATGCAGTAGAATCTGTGTGCGGCTCCGATGCCATGGAATCGGTAGCCCCTGTGATGGGGTTGAGCTTCCCATCTTGGGACGACTTGATCTGCTCCGGATCTAAGGCCAAAGTTGCTATAGGAGCTATCTCCTGGATGCGGCCCGATGACAGGTTTAAGCCATGTCCATCGGGGCAATGGAGAGCGATTGCCGCGGTCTCGAATTCGTCGAACATCAAGTCTCCACGGATGTCCGCAACGTAGTTCAAGCTTCCGAATCTGACCTGATGGCCAGGGGCGTAGTTGTCGATCTGCTCCAGATGGCTAAGAGAGTTGGCCCGCAATACGAAGCCGCCGAATATGAAGATCTGTATGGGGAGAAAGGTTTCTCCCTGGACAATGTCATCATCGATGATTGAAGGGGCCATCAAACCTTTTGTCGACGGCACAGTGGAACTCTCAATGAAAGCACCAATGTCGGTGTCAAAACCGGCGGATCTCAGGTAGGGGGTCCCGAACCTGGGTAAACATCATGTCCCCTGTCTCCTGTTACCATCGATCCTAGACGCACAGTTCGGGACCCCCTACCCGAGATCTGCCGGTTTTGACACCGACAAGCCCCACGCCTAATTAACTCCGGGTTTATTTCCTGCTTAGATTAGTTTATAACCCCACGGGACCCACGGGTCAGAAATGACCACGCTGACGTGGCCGTTGACCGGACCCACCTGGCAGCGACACTGGCCAGCGATAGGTCACCAACCAGTGGACCCCACTGGTCAGGTTTGACCTGGCCGACCCTGTTGACTTGCTGACATCACCCTTGTGTAGTGCTGACGCAATAATACATTTTCTGGATTAAAAATAAACCAGGAAATTCCAAAAATGTTTAAAACTTCTAAAATTCATAGAAAATAATCTATAACTCTAATTGAAAAGATTTATATAAGAAAAATGATCATAAAAATCCAATCTATCCATCTGTACCATTTTCATGCATGTTAGATCAACTTATAGCAGCTTTTTAGGACCAATCATATAAATGGCATTTGAATATCCACATATGGAGTTTGAATTTGAATCTTGGATTCAAACCAACTCCATTTAACCTGTTGCTAGTTGTATTAGCTAAAATCACAGCATATTGACATGTCATGATCATGCATCATATTGTGCATTGCATTGATTGTGTTCCTTCTCTGTTGCCGGTGGTTGTTCCCTCTCGATAGACGTGTTTCAACAATGAGTTGGATGACACCGATGAAGAGCTATTACTATCTTCAGAAGTGCCAGGCAAGCAAAACCCCCTTGTTCATTCCGATACAATCCCACTCTCTCGCTCCTGCTCTCTTTTGCTACATTAGGAAAACAACGATTCATCTATTACATGATGCGGTAGTTGAACCCCTTTCCTCCGCATGACATGTCATTGCCATAGTAAATAGATGAAACCCACTAGCATGAGTAGGAGTTGTTTGAGCCCTGATGTGCCTACTCATTCATGCTTGTTTGTCATGCTTGCTACTGCTCTGGAACACTTAGGCTGGCCGGCAAGTGTCCTTCTTCGTTCATGTGTCTGTCCCTTCGGGGAAATGTCACGCATTGTTCCTTTAAGTCCTTGTAGCTTGCTACGGCTTGGGTTCATACGTTGATGACTGACACACTCGTTGCTGGGTCATGTATGCATGTCCCTGTAAGTTAGTGCCACTTTGGATTCACGACTAGTCATGTTGGCCTGGGTTCTCTGTCATATGGATGCTAGCGACACTATCATATACGTGAGCCAAAAGGCGCAAATGGTCCTGGGCCAGGTAAGGTGGCACCCATGGGAATACCGTGCGTGAGGCCGCAAAGTGATATGATGTGTTACATGCTAGATTGGTGTGACTTAGGATCAGGGTCCTAAGAGCTTTGCTATTAGAGCCTGACTGCTTGTAGGATTACCATGCCAAACTGGTCGAAGTTGAGTCTAGAAACACTTTAGTTATATAAGGCAATTGATTGTGGAAGGGAACGTAAGACTCTTTTTACTCCTTTACCTTATGCCCTTCTGATCCGAGTCATCTTATCTTTCGTACGGGGTTAAGGAACTAGGCTTTCTATTCTTTCTATCAGGATCACGTGTTGCTAATCTGTAGACTTATAGGATTGATGGATTTAAGCCTTAGTTCAGTTCCTACTACTTCCGTGTATCGTCAATTGGTCTCACAACTTTGATATTGTGATGTTGAGTGGTTATGCCACCATTTTGCAGGATGTCTCAATCTTTTTGAGCATTTACAGCCGTTATGTTGTTCGAGTTATCCCAAGTTTCTATATAGTCGGATGCATTTGCAAATCCCTTCTTCTTATTCCTGTTGTTCCTTTGGGCCAGATTAACCATACTAATCAGTGTGTTTAGATACTCCATTGCCTCAACATATATGTTGGAGCTATTATAATGGCCCTAGGTGTCTTAGAGAATCACCTAGTAATCTAGCCAAGTTTTTTGTTCCCAGTATGATGATTCTGGCCTTCATTCTCAAAAGCATCCCGTAATGCCATTTAGTTAGTAGGCATTCTATTCCTGGGTTCTTGAACCCGAGATTCACCCTACTTACTTCACGTTGATAGTGTATACTAGTTCCTTTAGGATATTAATAACCTTTGCGATAGTCCTTGAGGTTCCTGGTATATCATACTTCCTAATGCCATGAACCATCCTTGGCAGAAGTTCTTTTGAGCCAAAAGATCACAATAAGAGTGCTCTTGATGAGTTCTCGATTCTATATTGTGAACCAGCCAGTCCTACTTTTTCTGCATGGGTTATATGGAAGAAATATGTTGAGCTTTGTTTGACATGTTAATATATGCATCCACAACTCAGAAAACCATGTGTTCCTTTGAGTTGTCCCTCTTTAGTTGTATTCCGACCTCCGTCTATCAATTGATAGTCAGGAGTACTAGTGCATTCGTGTCCGTTGAAGTCTAAAATTATTGTGGTCCGTCAAGCCATTCTACTTCAGAATGACTAGGAGAAACATCTCCAATACCTCATCCATATCTTGGATTGGGTCAAAGTAGTTGTATTCCGCAGATCAAAATGCCAATCCAGCTTTTGCTCTGTTCTACCTTGGAGTATTACCCTTTTATGTCAGGGTTGTCATGAGAATTGCACCACCTCTTATGAATTCTTGATGCAATGATACTTCTCGCCATCATTATTCATTCCTCCGTCCCGTGTTGTTACAACCAGAATGCCGACTAGGGAACTGCGATGTGTGAAATCAATACTCCTAGCTACTCTGTTGCTTGGTATTTAATGGACAATAATCTCATTCTCAGTGTGTTGGTTATTGAATCATCATTCTAAGATTGATTATGCTACCTAGTCCATTCCTTCTGGTCCACTCTTAGATCAATGAGTTAGGATTGTGGCAATCCCTCGCTCCTTTGATCATATCGTCTTGCCCTGAAAAGCAAGATTGTTCTCGAGCTTAGTAATATATCGGTGGTCCATGATTTTTCGAATATATCCTCCAAAGTATCACCAGGTTGACCCCTGACCATTATGTTGAGCTCGTGATCAAGTTGGTTCATCCCTCTAAACCACCCTTTCTCCAAGAATCTGTGTTGGATACCCTGAACTAGTTGGTTGAGCTGAACAACAACTTGGACAGTTGGAAGATGGAAGCTTGTCCTACTTAGTTCATCACCGAGGGATATCTTTTTGTGTGTGAGTTGAACAAAGATGATATCTTCATTGCTTGGTCCTCGTGATCAATTGTTGGACCTATTGTCTTATCCAAATCTTTGATTTGCATATGGGCTATCGTCAAATCAAATCAGAACCAACGATGTTCGTAATTTTGTCTTACTCGCGGTTGTCCGTCGAGCATACACCATTATATCTTTTGTGTCTGACCAATACTATCGCCTTGTTCACATAGTTGTGGAATTCCACCTATATGGAAGCCTGGATGGATTGTTGTTGAGCCCATTGACAACAACTTCATCTTGTCCATGATTCATGTTGAATATCTAAGTTAGTGTTGGAAACTTTTATAAGCATTATCTTCATGTCCCATTCATGAGGCATATGTTCTGATGAAAGACGTGACTTCCTCTAATTCATGTGCATTTGATGCAAGTTGCCGCCGTGAATTCGAGAAACTCAATGTTGCTTCCTCTGGAATCATCCCAAGTTAGTCATGCATGTGCGAAGTATACATTGGTTTGTGAGATTAGCTACCTCCATTCCACATATATTTCCTAGCACACCAAGCCACTGATTGATTTGTTCATGATAAAGCAGTCTGTTCTAAGGTAAATTCTTTGGACTTCCACACGTGTAGACTTCGATATCATTAGTGATGGTTCCATGCCAGAACTCGGTAGTGTTTTATTATAAGACTACTATGTGGTCATGTTTGTCTGGGACAGCGTGTTCACATGTGTGTAACAGAACCAGCTCATGTTTGGAGCTTTCTATCGTAGTTCGTTTCCCGAGAATCTTGCAACGTCATCTCGTCGATTTGTGTTGCAACCTTTCACTTCCAGACTTGTTGAGTCTGGAATATCCTGACACCAACCAGATTTGAATTTCAGGCAGATATGATGGTTGGAACATTTTCCAAGAACTATAATTTTGGTCTCTCTGTAACCCGGTAACATGGACGTCGCGGCCAACACACCCAGCGGGAAGACCTGTTATTGTAGTATTGATACATCTCCAACATATCTACAATTTATGAAGTATTCATGCTATTATATTATCTATTTTGGATGTTTATGGGCTTTATTATGCACTTCTATATTATTTTTGGGACTAACCTACTAACCAGAGGCCCAGCCCAAATTGTTGTTTTCTTGGCTATTTCATGTTTCGAACAAAAGGAATATCAATAGGAGTCCAAACGGAATGAAACCTTCGGGAGAGTTATTTTTGGAACGGAAGAAATCCAGGAGACTTGGAGTAGACGTCAGGTAAGCTTCGAGGTGGCCACAGGGCAGGGAGGCGCGCCTGCCCCCCCCCCCCCCGGGCGCGCCTCCCACCCTCGTGGCCCCCTCGTGGCTCCTCTGACCGACTTCTTTCGCCTATAAATATCCATACACCCTAAAAACATCGGGGAACATAATAGATCGGGAGTTCCGTCTGTCGGTGTCAAAACCGGTGGATCTCGGGTAGGGGGTCCTGAACTATGCGCCTAAGGTGGATGGTAACAGGAGGTGGGGGACACGATGTGAAAGCACAAGTGCTCTCCAGGTGGTTTTGGTAATTAATGTCAACATATCTCTTGTTGGACTAACACTTTTATCTAGTATATTTTAGATAAGTTCAACAATGGAGTGGCATGGACTAAAGGTTGTGGGAACTCCTTCTAGAAGCTAAGGATAGAGGATTGGCTAAATCTTCAAGTTCAAGACTCTTCATTTTACACTTTTAGTGATCCAAGATCACATTGAGTCCATAGGAAAAGCCAATACTATCAAGGAGGGATGAGGTGTTGCTTAATGAGCCTTTTGCTCCATGTGCTTGATGATATGCTCCAAAACCCTCAGCTACTTTCCCACTTCCACATATGACCTAAACCCAAAGTCAAACTCGGACCTACCGATTCTTTCTATCCGGCGCCACCGAGTTTCACATGTCATAAGCCACTGCCAAACCCTAGCAAATCGGTTCTACCGATACGGATCTCGGTCTCACTGAGATGGGATTGCAATCTCACTGTGTATGTCCATTGTCAAAATCGGTCTCACCGAGTTTAGGCAATCGGTACTACCGAGATTACAATGCAAACTCTCTGGTTAACTCATTACCAAAATCGGTCTCACCGAGTTTAGTAATCGGTCCCATCGAGTTTGCCTGACCAACTCTCTGGTTAGCTTGTTACCAAAATCGGTCTCACCAAGTTTGTGTAATTGGTCTCACCGAGATTACGTTATGCCCTAACCCTAACCATATCGGTCCTACCGAGTTGCATGTCAGTCCTACCGAAAATCTCTAACGGTCACTAGGTTTACTATTTCGGTCCGACCGAGTTTGTTGATTCGGTCCCACCGAGATTGGTAAATTGTGTGTAACGGTTGGATTTTGTGTGGAGGCTATATATACCCCTCCACCTCCTCTTCATTCATGGAGAGAGCCATCAGAACACATCTACACTTCCAACTCATATGTTTTGAGAAAGAACTACCTACCCTTGTGTTGAGGCCAAGATATTCCATTCCTACCATATGAATCTTGATATCTAGCCTTCCCCAAGTTGCTTTCCACTCAAATCTTCTTTCCACCAAATCCAAATCCTGTGTGAGAGAGTTGAGTGTTGGGGAGACTATCATTTGAAGCACAAGAGCAAGGAGTTCATCATCAACACACCATTTGTTACTTCTTGGAGAGTGGTGTCTCCTAGATTGGCTAGGTGTCACTTGGGAGCCTCCGACAAGATTGTGGAGTTGAACCAAGGAGTTTGTAAGGGCAAGGAGATCACCTACTTCGTGAAGATCTACCGCTAGTGACGCAAGTGCTTCGTGGGCGATGGCCATGGTGGGATAGACAAGGTTGCTTCTTCGTGGACCCTTCGTGGGTGGAGCCCTCCGTGGACTCGCGCAACCGTTACCCTTCGTGGGTTGAAGTCTCCATCAACGTGGATGTAGGATAGCACCACCTATCCGAACCACGGGAAAAACATCCGTGTCTCCAATTGCGTTTGAATTCTCCAAACCCTTCCCTTTACATTCTTGCAAAGTTGCATGCTTTACTTTCCGCTGCTCATATACTCTTTGCATGCTTGCTTGATATGTATTGTGTATGTTGAAATTGTGCCTAAAACTCCACTCAAACGGAAAAAGTTAAAAAACTGCAACTTTAGCACTAAGTGTCTAATCACCCCCCCCCCTCTAGACACACCTACTTCTAGATCCCATAAGTGGTATCAGAGCTTTGGTCTCCATTGCCTTGGTTTAATCACCATTGGAGGAAGATGGATGTGTCTACTTTAGGGAGTCTTAGACATAGAGTGCCTATGCTTGATGGAGAGTATTTTCATGAGTGAAAAAATGAGATGCTTGTGATTTTCAATCAATATCATTTGAACAAGTATATTGCTAGTCCTTGTGCACCTCATGTTGATCCAATGCATCCCACTCTAGATGAAGATATTGACATGATTCGCAATCTTAGAACCGTTGAGCTCATCATTAGAGGATTGCCCAAAAACATGATTGCTAGTTTACCTACTCTTAATTGTGCCTATACTATATGGAAATTTCTAGAGGAACGATTCCCCAATTATTCCTTAAAAATTTTGGATGAAATTCTCCATAAATCTATTGCCTTGAGTAAAATGAACTCTAGTGATCCTAGTTTTGGTAATTGTCTATTTGAGCTTACCAATCTCATGCGTGCTAAAGGAAATGTTGGAATCATTGGTGATATCATATCCAAATCTATAAGAATTCATAAAAATGACCACTTTGATGATCATTTATCTAATGAATTACCCTCTCTAGGATATGATCAATCACAAGATGATGTTGAACATGGATACTATGATGAAGATGATGATAGTGACTTCGATCTTGATGATGCAATGAGACATTTTGGTCTTATGTCTAATCTTCGAGGATATGTGTCAGGAGGAAAGGAATGGGTTCTCGACAGTGGATGTACTGATCATATGACCGGAGATGAAGAGATGTTCCGTGAGCTTGCTGAAAATGACGGCCCTCAAAAATATGTCACCTTTGGTGATAATTCAAAGGGTAAGGTGGTTGGCCTTGGTAAGGTGGCCATCTCACACGGTAGCTCCATTCAAAATGTCATGCTCGTTGAATCTCTTGGCTACAAATTACTTTCAGTATCTAGACTTGCTGATTTCGGTTTGAATGTCCTATTTACTGAGGTAGATTGCCAAGTGTTTCGTCGAGACAATCATAAAATGGTTTTTACCGGTATACATAGAGGTGACCTTTACATTGTCGATTTCTCTAAAAAGGCACAACCTAAAACTTGCTTTATTGCTAAATCCTCAAAAGGTTGGTTGTGGCATAGACGACTAGGTCACGTTGGCATGAGAAACCTTGACAAGCTTATTAAAGGAAATCATATCCTTGGAGTTAACGATGTCATATTTGATAAGGATAGACTTTGTAGTGCTTGTCAAGCAGGTAAACAGGTTGGAGGAAGGCATCCCATGAAGAACATCATGACCACAAGGAGGCCACTCAAGCTACTTCATATGGATCTTTTTGGTCCCAATGCCTACAAGAGTCTCGGTGGAAATTCTTTTGGTCTAGTTATAGTTGATGATTTTTCAAGATTTACGTGGGTGTTCTTTCTTGATGATAAATCGCAGGTCCAAAAGATCTTCAAAAACTTCGCTAGGAAGGCCCAAAATCAGTTTGACGTGAAGATCAAGAAGGTTCGGAGTGACAACGGAACGGAGTTCAAGAACGCAAATGTGGACACCTTTCTTGACGAAGAAGGGATTTCACACGAGTTCTCGGCTACGTACACACCTCAACAAAATGGAGTTGTTGAGAGGAAGAACCGGACGCTCATCGAAATGGCGAGAACGATGCTTGATGAGTACAAGACGCCAAAGCACTTTTGGGAAGAAGCGGTTGAGACGGCTTGTCATGCAACAAATCGCTTGTATCTTCACAAGCTACTCGGCAAGACGGCATACGAGCTCCTCATGGGTAACAAACCCCAAGTTGGATACTTTCGAGTATTCGGCTCAAAGTGCTACATTCTTGATAAGCATCGTTGTTCAAAGTTTGCTCCTAAATCTCATGAAGGTTTCCTACTTGGTTATGGCTCAAACTCTCACACTTACCGTGTCTACAACAATTTCACCCGAAAGGTTGAAGAAACGGTAGATGTGAAGTTTGATGAATCTAATGGCTCGCAAGTAGAGCAATTGCCAATTGATGTAGGAGACAAAGACCCTTCAGAAGCAATCCAAGACTTGTCTATTGGCAAAATTCGTCCAACGGAGGTGAAGGAGAATACCTCGTCCGTCCAAGTGGAAGGTTCTACTTCACAACAAGGTGAACCAAGAATTGACACGGAAGCATCCACAAGTGGGACACACCCAGATGAAGAAAACGAGAAAACGCATCAAGACGAACATCAACAACCTCCTTCTCCACCACGACAAGAGAACAACAACGTCAACAATGAAGAAGACCAAGAAGATGAACAATATGAAGAAGATGTTCAACAAAGACCCAAGCAAAAGCTTTCACGAGTTCGAGCAAGAATTGCCAAAGATCATCCCGTCGAGCAAATCTACAATGATATCCAAACCGGGAGAATTACTCGCTCAAAAACTCGTTTAGCTAACTTTTGTGAAAATTATTCATTCATCTCTAGCATTGAACCTATGAAGGTTGACGAAGCATTGGAAGATCCGGATTGGATAAACGCAATGCATGAAGAGCTACACAACTTTGAGAGAAACCAAGTTTGGACATTGGTTGAGAAGCCCGACAACAACCACAACATCATTGGTACCAAATGGGTGTTTCGCAACAAGCAAGATGAACATGGACAAGTGGTTCGCAACAAAGCACGTCTCGTCGCCCAAGGGTACACACAAGTCAAAGGTATGGACTATGGTGAGACATATGCTCCCGTTCCTAGACTCGAGTCCATTCGCATCTTACTTGCCTATGCTAATCACCATAATATCACCTTGTACCAAATGGACATTAAAAGTGCTTTTCTAAATGGTGAAATAGAGGAGGAAGTTTATGTCAAACAACCTCCCGGCTTTGTCAATCCTAAGAAACCTAATCATGTTTACAAACTTTACAAAGCTCTTTATGGTCTTAAACAAGCTCCTAGAGCATGGTATAAATGCTTGACCAAGTTCCTTATTGCAAGTGGTTTTGAAATTGGAAAAATTGATTCCACACTTTTTACTAAAATGGTTAATGGAGGACTATTTGTATGCCAAATTTATGTTGATGATATTATATTTGGTTCAACTAACCCTCTTTTTAGTGAAAAGTTTGGAAAGCTAATGTCGGAAAAGTTTGAGATGTCTATGATGAGTGAACTCAAATTCTTTCTCGGTTTGCAAATCAAGCAAACTAAGGAAGGTACATTTGTATCTCAAACGAAGTACACCAAGGACTTATTCAAGAAGTTCAATATGCAAGAATGCAGAGGTATGTCTACACCCATGCCTACTAGTGGACATAATGACTTGACCAAAGATGGTGAACCGGTTGATCAAAAGGTTTATCGCTCTATGATTGGTTCATTGTTATACCTATGTGCCTCACGTCCCGATATTATGCTAAGTGTGTGCATGTGTGCACGATATCAAGCTGCTCCTAAAGAATGTCATCTTAAGGCCGTGAAAAGGATAGTGAGATACCTAATTCATACACCAAATTTTGGCATTTGGTATCCTAAGAGGTCCTCTTTTGATCTTGTTGGCTATTCCGACTCAGATTATGCCGGAGACAAGGTTGATAGAAATTCCACTTCGGGTACTTGTCAATTTCTTGGTAGATCTCTTGTGTCTTGGTCCTCCAAGAAACAAAACATGGTATCCTTATCTACCGCTGAAGCGGAATACATTGCCGCCGGTTCATGTTGTGCTCAATTACTTTGGATGACCCAAACTCTTAAAGATTATGGGGTCTATGTGAAACATGTTCCATTGCTTTGTGACATTGAAAGTGCTATCAAAATTGGTCATAATCCTGTGCAACATTCTCGAACTAAGCATATTGAAGTTCGTCATCATTTCATTCGAGATCATGTTGCTAAGGGTGACATTGATCTTAAGCATGTTCGCACCGATAAGCAATTAGCAGATATATTCACTAAACCACTTGATGAGAAAGTGTTTTGCAGGTTGAGAGGAGAATTGAACATCATTGATGCTTCGAACTTGGAATAGAAACTCCATTGGAGACATGCAAGACATGAGCTTATGGCTAATCCATGATATATCTCTTATGATGACTATCTTATGTCTTGGATATATTTGTATCTTGCATGTTATCTAACCCATGTAGGTACTTGGTTGAATCTAATTCTATGAGATTGCAACTCACTCACGTCTTGAGCAATCTCTACATCACCAAGTCTCTACACAACGGTGGTTGACGACAAGGAAGCACGAAACCATTCGAACATATCCTTTGACAAATTCTATGTTGAGCTTCATGATTGTCATTTTTGGATATACAAGTGCTTTTCCTTGCAAGAACTAACCCATGTAGGTAGATGAACTCAAACTCCAAGTGGTGCTCCCAACTCTTGATGATCTACATCACCCTTGAGCACCCACACAAGTTCAACTACATGAGCAAGATCCACACCACCACCCAAGGTATGTTGTTCCATCTTAGAGAAGCTTTACTCCAAGTCATGAGTTAAAGCAACTCCACAAGATATTAATACATCAAGATGCTTAAACGAAGAATGGTAACCCCATTTTGAGCTTAAACGATGAGTATGACCTATGATCAAGTGTTCTCACTTGACTCCTAAGTCAATATACTCTAACATAGGTGACTATGTTACCGCCCAATTCTAGATGAAGATCTCTTGTGTTCTTTTGTTATTGCATTTGTCCCTTGCATATTTGTTTCCCTCTTTTTCAAACAAAAAAAACAAACTTCTTCATCTAGAAACTTTCATTCTTTTCTTTTTGATTCTTGTTCTGCATATTTTTGCATCAAATTCCGTGCAAATCTTTCAGCTAATTCATTGCAAATCTTTGTGTGATCTTACTTGACTAGTGAGCTGAGGTGACAAGAGTTTTCTCTGTGATGAACTCGGTTTCACCGATTTGTAAGTTTCGGTCCAACCGAATCCTTTCGGTACCACCGAAACATGCCACTCGGTGCCACCGATTTCGTAACAGGAAAAACAGTTTGCCACATATTCTATATTTCTTCTGATCCAGCTCCACTCAATGAATCTTGTCCTCTACAAGCATCACAGTTTTATCCACTACTTTGTGATGAATCTCAAGGACCAAACCTATTCGATGGATTCTAGAAAAACCTTCTTGGAAATTGATGTCAAAGGGGGAGAGAGAGATCACATCAAAGCTTATCATCGGGGAGAGAGAGATCACATCAAAGCTTATCACCTACAAAGGAGAGAATACTCAAGGATCCCAAGTATTAAGGGGGAGAAAGAAATCTCCAGGGGGAGAGAATACTCAAGGATCCCAGATGCTTGATGTTCAAGAGGAGAGATGCCACATGTCTTTTTGGGGAAAAGACATGTTCATATGTACTCATTTGAATTAAGCTCTATTCATTTATATCTTTCAGCTTTGATTTTCTGTTCCCTATTTTCTCCCAATATCCCATGTCAGATTCAGGGGGAGCAAGACATCTAAGGGAAAGAAATCACTCAAATTCATTGCATATCTTTACTCTTGGGGACATGTCTAATCCAATGTGGTACCTTATACTCACTCTTTACATGTCATCCCAGTCTTGGTACTCTTGTGGTTTCTTTTGGTTTGCTCTGGCTAGTGGTTGTACCTGTGTTATCTAACCTTGTTTATGCAGGTTCATTCCATCCTAAGCCAACTTAAGACTACAAGGTAAGTATATGCATCAGAATCATGAGTATGAGGAATTCTTGCTCTTGTACATACTGTTTGCAAGAAGGACTCATAAGCATGAAGGTATTTCTCTTAATAATCTTTTGCTCTGATGCATATGGCCAAGATACATGTAACACATTGCCTGCTCTGTCATGATTATGCTCTCACATGCTTCTATATTTTATATTCACATGATTGCATACATGTAGGGGGAGCCTATGTTTGTTACATGTCCTTCCAAAGCTTTACTTGCTATTCTTTGTATCTTTATCTAAAGCTTTGATGTATGTTGCCATCAATTACCAAAAAGGGGGAGATTGAAAGCAGAAGTGCTCTCCAGGTGGTTTTGGTAATTAATGTCAACATATCTCTTGTTGGACTAACACTTTTATCAAGTATATTTCAGATAAGTTCAACAATGGAGTGGCATGGACTAAAGGTTGTGGGAACTCCTTCTAGATGCTAAGGACAAAGGATTGGCTAAAGCTTCAAGCTCAAGACTCTTCATTTTACACTTTTAGTGATCCAAGATCACATTGAGTCCATAGGAAAAGCCAATACTATCAAGGAGGATGAGGTGTTGCTTAATGAGCCTTTTGCTCCATGTGCTTGATGATATGCTCCAAAACCCTCAGCTACTTTCCCACTTCCACATATGACCTAAATCCAAAGTCAAACTCGGACCTACCGATTCTTTCTATCCGGCACCACCGAGTTTCACAAGTCATAAGCCACTGCCAAACCCTAGCAAATCGCTTCTACCGATAGGGATCTCGGTCTCACCGAGATGGGATTGCAATCTCACTGTGTATGTACATTGTCAAAATCGGTCTCACCGAGTTTAGGCAATTGGTACTACCGAGATTACAATGCAAACTCTCTGGTTAACTCATTACCAAAATCGGTCTCACCGAGTTTAGTAATCGGTCCCACCGAGTTTGCCTGACCAACTCTCTGGTTAGCTTGTTACCAAATTCGGTCTCACCGAGTTTGTGTAATCGGTCTCACCGAGATTACGTTATGCCCTAACCCTAACCATATTGGTCCTACCGAGTTGCATGTCAGTCCCACCGAAAATCTCTAACGGTCACTAGGTTTACTATTTCGGTCCGACCGAGTTTGTTGATTCGGTCCCACCGAGATTGGTAAATTGTGTGTAACGGTTGGATTTTGTGTGGAGGCTATATATACCCCTCCACCTCCTCTTCATTCGTGGAGAGAGCCATCAAAACACATCTACACTTCCAACTCATATGTTCTGAGAAAGAACTACCTACCCTTGTGTTGAGGCCAAGATATTCCATTCCTACCATATGAATCTTGATCTCTAGCCTTCCCCAAGTTGCTTTCCACTCAAATCTTCTTTCCACCAAATCCAAATCCTGTGAGAGAGAGTTGAGTGTTGGGGAGACTATCATTTGAAGCACAAGAGCAAGGAGTTCATCATCAACACACCATTTGTTACTTCTTGGAGAGTGGTGTCTCCTAGATTGGCTAGGTGTCACTTGGGAGCCTCCCACAAGATTGTGGAGTTGAACCAAGGAGTTTGTAAGGGCAAGGAGATCGCCTACTTTGTGAAGATCTACCGCTAGTGAGGCAAGTCCTTCGTGGGCGATGGCCATGGTGGGATAGACAAGATTGCTTCTTCGTGGACCCTTCGTGGGTGGAGCCCTCCGTGGACTCGCGACACCGTTACCCTTCGTGGGTTGAAGTCTCCATCAACGTGGATGTAGGATAGCACCACCTATCCGAACCACGGGAAAAACATCCGTGTCTCCAATTGCGTTTGAATTCTCCAAACCCTTCCCTTTACATTCTTGCAAAGTTGCATGCTTTACTTTCCGCTGCTCATATACTCTTTGCATGCTTGCTTGATATGTATTGTGTATGCTGAAATTGTGCCTAAAACTCCACTCAAACGGAAAAAGTTTAAAAACTGTAACTTTAGTACTAAGTGTCTAATCACCCCCCCCCCCTTTAGACACACCTACTTCTAGATCCCACACGATGTTTACCCAGGTTCGGGCCCTCTCGATGGAGGTAATACCCTACTTCCTGCTTGATTGATCTTGATGATATGAGTATTACAAGAGTTGATCTACCACGAGATCATAGAGGCTAAACCCTAGAAGCCAGCCTATGGTATGATTGTCATTATCCTACGGACTAAACCCTCCAGTTTATATAGACACCGGAGGGGGCTAGGGTTCACACAGAGTCGGTTACAAGGGAGGAGATCTACATATCCGTATTGCCAAGCTTGCCTTCCACGCCAAGGCGAGTCCCATCCAGTCATGGGACGAAGTCTAAAATCTTGTATCTTCATAGTCCAACAGTCCGGTTAAAGGATATAGTCCGACTGTCCGAGCATCCCCTAATCCAGGACTCCCTCAGTAGCCCCTGAACCAAGCTTCAATGACGATGAGTCCGGCGCGCAGATTGTCTTCGGCATTGCAAGGTGGGTTCCTCCTCCGAATATTCCATAGAAGATTTTGAACACAAGGATAGTGTTCGGCTCTACAAAACAAATTCCACATACCACCGTAGAGAGAATAATATTTCCATGAATCTAATCTGCTGACACATTCGGCAGCATGACATCACACCGCGGCCCGGCCAATATTCGAACGTTGTTCTCATCCAGCTACTGCACATATTGCGAGGCATTTTTCTTGGCACGTCTTGTCGAAGCAGAGATTGTGTCCCCTTATCACGGGATTCTCATCAATACAGGTGTGGGTAACCCAACTGCGCCATCAATTACGACGCTTGGGGAATAAGCGAGTTTACCAGGTAGGTGGGGAGGCGTATAGTTTCTTCTGCCCTTATAAAGGGACAAGGATTCCTCTTTTTCACCCACGCCCTCTTCCTCCTTGCTCATTCATTCTTGCGCACTCGAGCTCCAGCACCCAAGTTCGCATTTTCTCCTCAAACCACTCCAAGCATGTACGGAGCAGGAGGCAAGTGGATGGTCTCCTCCATTACGGAGGAGGACATCACAAACCTATGGGGAGCCAGATATCTAGCCGCGGATATCGCACACCGGCTGCCAGATGCGGGGCAGATCGTCCCTACTCCAGAACCCCATGAGAGGGTGGTTTTTCTTACCCACTTCGTCCGCGGACTGGGATTTCCCCTCCACCCGTTTGTCTGCGGGCTCATGTTCTACTACGGGTTGTAATTTCATGATCTGGCCACCAATTTCATCCTCAACATCTCGGCGTTTATCGTCGTGTGCGAGGCCTTCCTCCGCATCAATCCCCACTTCGGCCAGTGGCTGAAGACCTTCAACGTTAAACCGAAGGTGGTGGTCGGCCAGCAAGCGGAGTGCAGAGGCGCCATGGTGGGAAAAATGCCCAACGTCACCTGGCTCGAAGGCTCCTATGTGGAGACCATAAAGGGGTGGCAATCGGGGTGGTTCTACATCACCGAGCCATGCGACACCAACTGGGTGGCGGCCCCCGAATTTCGATCCGGAATCTCCATGCGGCTCACCTCCTGGAAAGAGAAGGGCCTATCTTGGGGTTCCTCAGTAGAGCTGACCGGACTCCAGACCTGCGTCAAAAACATGACGAGCAAGAAAATCAAGCTCGTCAACATGGTCCAAGTCATGAACTTCCGCCGGATCCTCCCATGTCAAAGATGGGCATTCAATTTGTGGGAGTTTGACCTGGCCGAGCACCAGATGCTGCGAGAGCTCTTCGACACGATGCACAAGGACGTCTGGAAGGTGTTGTTCAAGGGCGCCGAGGTACCTCCTTCCCTTACCGAGGACCGCGAACTCAGCGCAAAGCGCCCTGCCAATCCGGTAAGTCCTTTATATCTCATAAGATGTTCATCTTCCCAATTTAACCATGCGCGGGATCTAAGCCTCCACGCCATTTAACAGGACTGGGTAGCGACAGCGGAGCAGATCGATTGTCCAGCCCCCCTGCCCGAAGATCCAGCGGATGCTCTCCTAACGGAGATGCTGGTTCCGGCGCCTTATGAGGTGCCGGCGAAGAAGGCCAAGAAGAAGGCCACGGGGCCTAGGAAGGGTCTCCGGCGCAAGGTTATATCGGACTCATCGTCCGAAAACACCGAGGCGCACTCCTCCCACGAAAACAAGGAGGAAGAAGAGGAAAGTTCTCCCCCCCAGCCGGGGGGTACAAGAAAAGGAAGGTCTCCCCATCTGGGGAGGCCGAAGGGTCCAAGAAGGAAAGGACTCTCCTTCCGGACTGCTCCACGGCGGCCGCTTTTAGCGATGATGAGTGGCTGCCCAGGGACAAGCCCCTGATGAAGTCATAAGTATTCAGACGCCATAATAGTTCTCGGTATGTTTTATTTTATCGCTTCTTATCATGTCGAACATGATCATGCAGTCCATCCAGAGCCCATATCGATGTATCCTCTTCGGAGGAGTCCTTGGGCTCGTCGGAGATGAAGAGTGATTCACTCCCGACCGCCTCCTCTCCCTGCCCTATGGATGACGCCGAGGTGTTGTCCCAAAGGGCACTAAACCAAGGGGAGACAGTTCCGAAGGCGTCTCAAGGCGATATTCCGGACGCTGGGCGCAGAAGGGGCAAGACTCCCATGGGCAGTGGGGGCAGCAAGCCTAGCCCCTGGCCAAATACTGCACCGGAACCTCCAGTGTTTCCGGAATCTGTCAGGAGACCCCTTGCTAAGAGGGGCAAGCCGTCCGTGCCGACAGCCTCTGTCCATCCAGAGGCATCGGACAACTTGCTGGAAGCGCTTCGCAGCGCTTCCATTGACGAAGAACACCACACTATCATGAGTGCGGTGGTCCAGAAGGTGCAGTCCACCAAAAGCGGATTGACTAAAGCCTGTGCCAGCCTCCTAACAGGCTTTGAGGTAAGTAATCAAATTATGCGAAAATGTTATAGCATAGACAGTAGCCCCTGATGCTCTATTTGGTGTTCGCAAAGAAAAGCCGAACAGAGGATCAAATGATAACCACAAGAGTCTAATTGGAATATGTCTATGTGCATATGCACGCTTTACTGCTAGCCGTTGCCGCACGTACTGCGGAGGTCGCCGCACTTAAGCGGGACCTTGAGCGGTCCAAGGAAGAGCTCGGCCTTACCAAGAGGCAGCTCGAAGAGAACAAAGGTAAGTGATACCCCGTCTGTATATTATATAAAAAAATTGGTTTTAGAATAATAGGATCGTCATGAATTTTGCTAGGGGCCACGACCGAAGTGGCGGCCCTGTAGAAGGCGCTATCCAAGGCCGAAGACAAAGCGGCCAAGGAGCTCATCGAACGAGAAAAGCAAGAAGCCCGAGTAGGCGAGGTGCAGCAAGAGCTCCAGGCTCTCGCCAAAAAACACAAGTCCTTGGAGCTTGACACTAAGACGCAAGGGTCCGAGCTTGCGAGGGCCCTCGAAAGCGCACAACATGCCAAGGCCGAAGCCCAAAAGGCCCTCCAGGAATTTGAGGCGGTTAAGAAGATAGCAGCGGGTAAGGCATTCATTATGCAAAGCAAGCATGTGAAGGAAACTTTCTTTTTACTTACCCGAGTTAGGAGCTCTCCAGGAGTGTTCGCAGATCTACCCCGCAGTGTGTCGGATGCCGCGGTGTTCTACCGGGCCGAGGAGGGGAGCTCGACGGAGAAGTTGTTCTGGTCTCAGTATACTGGGACCGAACACCCAATGCCCCTGAGCGACCAGCTGAAGCAAATGGTCGAGCTCCACAAGGCGGCCGAACAGGCCATGAAGGGTCTTATAGTCCGGATGTGGCCTGGTGAGCCCCTGCCTGATACCTACTTCGGTCTGGTGAGGAGGCTTGTGAATGCCTGCCCACGGCTTGAAGTCATAAAGCGGACCGTCTGCATCGAGGGTGCGCGCAGGGCTTTTACCCGGGCGAAGGTGCACTATGCGAAGCTGGACGCCGAAAAGTTGGTGAAGGAGAGGCCGCCGGAAGGCAAGGAGCATCGCCACCCCGAAAAGTATTATGACAATGTCCTGAAGGGTGCTCGCCTTGTGGCGGAGGAATGTGCTAAGGATGTAATATTCGAATGAATGTACTCATGTGATCCTATAATATGAAACGAGTTCATTTGCGCCATGGAACGCTTGTTAATTTAAAATATTACCTTCTGTGCGGTCGTTTATGAAATCTGAGAGTTGGCCAGTCGTCGGCTTCTGCCCCCATGTAACCAGTACTGAGGTGTTCGGGATAAACCTGAGCACTCTTTATCCCAATTTTGGGTCCTTCGAAGGAGGTGTTCAGCACAGCGAACCTGGCAATCGGACTATAAAGCTTTATCACTCTCACTTAGCAATAGAAGTCTACAATTTTAAATTTTGGAGAAGCCCCTAGTATTCGGAAGGCCGAATTTGGGGCGCTATATATGCCTAAGTCGGGCAAGGCCGACTCCTCGCCCGAAGTGGAAAATGTCTTTAAGGACTTGAGACCTCTCGAACAGCGACTAGCTCTCACCTCATCATGACAGTCAGTTTTCGACTTTCTCTACTGAGGTGCTTGTCCGGAAGAACCGGGACACAATCGCAGTAGTTCTCCTAGTGCTACCTTAGCCGATATTGCGGAACGTAAGGTACCAAAACATGGGAGCCGGGCAAACCCAACTATTGACCCAAGACAAGATTCGGAGCTGATGCATATAATGCTATAAGTTCGGGGTGCCGTACTGTTAAAAGTGTCCGGACTTCTCACGCCGTGTTATGGGGTATACTGAAGCCCCTGGCGCACTGCTCGTACCAGAATGTACGGGTGCAAGTTGTCATAAATAGACAGAGAAGGAAAGGAAAGAAAAAAAGAAAGGGGAATGCAATAATAGGCTAACCCTATGCATTGTTATTAAATAAGACGTCAAAGCATCCAGATACAAGTAGTGCAATAAGCAAAAAAAAATAGGGCCATTTGACATGTCCTATCCAAGGGCAAGTTGCGTACGGGTATGTAAAACTGGTATTTTGATCGTTATTAGAGACCACCTGGGGATTCCCTTGTACGTTAGACCGTCTTGCTTCCTTGGTATTTTTTTACCGCGGTGAGTCCAACAATTAGACTGCCGGAAAGGGCTTCCAGAGAGTAAGGTCCCGAAAGAGAGAAAATGATGAAGGTATACAGCCCCTGGGGCGGTTGAGCCGCATTGTGGGACGTGCCGTAGTGGTGCCTCCGCCCATGCCCATGCTATCGTGAGTGCGTAGTTATGTATGCGTGAAACACATCTCGCCACTTGACTGGGACTAGGACGGAGGCCGAATTGCTAGTCGAGCTCACAACGTGCCTGCCGATCCGCCTGCGAGGTACTCCGGACTCGCTTGAAGGTGTCTGGGGTCTTCTTCGCCGAATTGGCGGTTTTCCTAATAAGGCTACTTTGCGCTTCTGCTGCGAGGGTCGCCGTGTGCTCCTCCGTGCGGAGCGAGCGCTCTGTGTTTTCATTAACTGTTATAACCCCGTGTGGTCCTGGCATTTTGAGTTTGAGGTATGCATAATGTGGTACTGCATTGAATCTGGCAAATGCGGTTCGTCCGAGCAGTGCGTGATAGCCGCTGCGAAAGGGGACGATATCGAAGATTAACTCCTCGCTTCGAAAGTTGTCCGGAGACCCGAAAACCACTTCCAGTGTGATTGAGCCCGTGCAACAGGCCTCTACACCTGGGATTACACCTTTAAAGGTGGTTTTGGTGGGTTTTATCCTCGAGGGGTCTATGCCCATTTTGCGCACTGTATCCTGATTGAGCAGGTTCAGGCTGCTGCCACCGTCCATAAGGACTCGAGTGAGGTGAAATCTGTCAATGATGGGGTCAAGGACCAATGCGGCAGATCCGCCATGACGGATACTAGTGGGGTGGTCCCTGCGATCGAAGGTGGTCGGAAAAGAGGACCATGGGTTGAACTTTGGGGCGACTGGCTCCATCGCATAGACGTCCCTTAGTGCACGCTTCCGTTCGCTCTTGGGAATGTGGGTTGCGTATATCATGTTCACCGTTTTCACTTGTGGAGGGAACCTCTTCTGTCCTCCTGTGTTTGCCGGCCGAGGATCCTCCTTGTCGTCACTATGCAGCCCCTTGTCCTTGTTTTCGGCATTCAACTTGCCGGCCTGCTTGAACACCCAGCATTCTCTGTTGGTGTGATTGGCTGGCTTATCGGGGGTGCCGTGAATTTGACACAAGCGATCGAGTATGCGGTCCAAACTGGACGGGCCCGGATTGCTTCTTTTGAACGGTTTTTTCCGCTGACCGGATTTAGAGCCACTGAATCCAACATTAACTGTCGTGTCTTCGGCGTTATCGCCGTTGTTGTGGCGCTTGTGTCTGTTACGACATGGTCTGCCGTTAGTATCTTTGGCATCTGAAGTGCCAGGATTCCTTGATGTGTTGTTGTTGCGAGCCAGCCAGCTATCCTCGCCCGCGCAAAAGCGGGTCATGAGTGTCGTGAGGGCTGCCATGGACTTCGGCTTCTCTTGGCCGAGATGTCGGGCAAGCCACTCGTCCCAGATGTTATGTTTAAATGCCGCTGAGGCCTCAGCATCCGGACAGTCGACGATTTGGTTCTTTTTAGTCAGGAACCGAGTCCAGAATTTCCTGGATGATTCCCTAGGCTGTTGGGTTATGTGGCTCAAGTCATCAGCATCTGGTGGTCGCACATAAGTGCCCTGGAAGTTGTCAAGAAATGCATCTTCCAAATTCTCACAACTGCCAATGGAGTTTGCTGGCAGGCTATTCAGCCAATGCCGAGCTGGTCCTTTGAGTTTTAGTGGGAGGTACTTGATGGCATGTAGATCGTCACCGCGGGCCATGTGGATGTGGAGGAGGAAATCCTCGATCCATACCGCGGGGTCTGTTGTGCCATCGTATGACTCAATGTCGGGTTTGAATCCTTCTGGGAATTCATGATCCATTACTTCAACGGTGAAGCATAGGGGGTGTGCAGCGCCTCTGTGCCGGGCTATGTCACGACGCAGTTCATACGAGTCTTGTCTGTTGTATTCGGCCCGGCCGGATTTGCTTTTAGTGTATCCGGCGTGACGATCATCGTCGTGCGTTGGGGCGCGACCCCGTGATCCGTAGATCGATCTTGTATGTCCTGCTTTGTTTTCCAATACCTCTCGCAGGTCCCGCGTGTTGCCCCGGGCCTTGGTGTTTTTGTTTGTCTGGCGACGGGGTGCGGGCTGGACTTCGGGCTGATATGCCCCTCTGTCTCGGCCACGAGGTGGCCGATCATCCACATCATACGCTGGTAATGTAGGTTCTGATGCTTCCTCCTCGAGTTGGGGTAGAAACCTGCGCTTTGGGTAACTCTTGGTTGGGCATTCGAGTTCGTATTCCTTGGCCGCAAGGACTTCAGTCCATCTGTCCGCTTGCAAATCTTGATCAGCTCGAAGCTGTTGTTGCTTTTTATTCAGGCTGTTTGCTGTGGCTATAAATCGGCGCTTGAAGTGCTCCTATTCGACGGGATCCTCAGGCACGATAAATTCTTCGTCGCCGAGGCTCACCTCGTCTTCGGGGAGAGGCATGTAATTTTCATCCTCCGATTCTCCGTCTGCTGCCTGTTACGGAGGGCTAGCTTGTTCATCCTCCCGCTCTAGGTCTGGCTGGAGGAGATTGTCGTCGTCCTCGGCACTATCCGGAGCGTTATTGTTTCTTGTGCCGGTAATGCTGCTTTTGCTATGGCAGGACCTAGAGCAGTGCCGCTGACGTCGGTGCTTGGATTGCTTCTTGGAGGGATTATCCTCCGCTGTTTTATCGCCATCGTCTTCTTTGGGGGTGTCCACCATGTATGTGTCATATGATGAGGTGGCGGTCCAGCGCCCTGTGGGCGGTGGTTCTTGCTCGTCTCCTACATCGTCGTCCATATCGTCGATGTCTTCGAAGCCAAAGTCGAGCATGTCGGTTAAATCATCGACAGTGGCTACTAAGTGGGTGGTGGGTGGGGAGCGAATTTCTTCGTCGTCCGCATCCCATTCTAGCCGGACATAGTTTGGCCGAGGGTCTCCTGACAGGGAGAGAGAGCACGTCGCCGAAGGGCGAGGGCTGAAAGATATCCACGGAGGTAAACTCCATGATCGGTGCCCAATCGGATTCGATAGGCACGGACGCAGGCGGCTCGGAGCCCATGGCCGGGGACGAATCGAACGGTTTGGCAACACGGGTCTCGTAGGAGGTGAAGTCAGTATTCGGCTCTATCGCCACTGAGTGTGCAGCCTCCGTGGCGGGGTCCATCCACCCGTCCTCAGATGGCGCGATTTGCTCCGAATTGAGGGTCGGAGTAGTTGCAGGTGTGATCTCCAGAACATTGTCCGACGGCAGAGCTAAGTCATGCCTGCCGTGATTGTGCGGCGCACCTGACATGGGCTCGAATCCGTCGAAGATCAAGTCTCTGCGGATGTCGGCAGTATAGTTCAAGTTTCCAAACCTGACCTGATGGCCAGGGGCATAGCTCTCGATCTGCTCCAGATGGCCAAGTGAGTTGGCCTGCAGTACGAAGCCGCCGAATACGAAGATCTGTCCGGGGAGGAAGACCTCACCCTGGATCACAACGTTGCCGATGATCGAAGGATCCATCAAGCCTTACGGTGAAGGCATAGTGGAACTCCAATGAAAGCACCAATGTCGGTGTCAAAACCGGCGGATGTCGGGTAGGGGGTCCCGAACAGGGCGTCTAAGGCGGATGGTAACAGGAGGCGGGGGACACGTTGTTTAACCAGGTTCGGGCCCTCTCGATGGAGGTAATACCCTACTTCATTCTTGATTGATCTTGATGATATGAGTATTACAAGAGTTAAATCTACCATGAGATTGTAGAGGCTAAACCCTAGAAACTAGCCTATGGTATGATTGTCGTTGTCCTACGGACTAAACCCTTCGGTTTATATAGACACCAGAGGGGGCTAGGGTTACACAGAGTCGGTTACAAGGGAGGAGATCTACATATCTGTATTTCCAAGCTTGCCTTCCACGCCAAGGAGAGTCCCATCTGGTCATGGGACGAAGTCTTCAATCTTGTATCTTCATAGTCCAACAGTCCGTCTAAAGGATATAGTCCGGTTGTCCGAGGACCCCCTAATCCAGGACTCCCTCACCGCCGCCGCAAGCCTCTATAGCCACCAAAAACCAATCGGGACCCTGTTCCGGCACCTTGCCGGAGGGGGAATCCCTAACCGGTGGCCATCTTCATCATCCCGGCGCTCTCCATGACGAGGAGGGAGTAGTTCACCCTCGGGGCTGAGGGTATGTACCAGTAGCTATGTGTTTGATCTCTCTCTCGTGTTCTTGAGGTGATACGATCTTGACGTATCGCGAGCTTTGCTATTATAGTTGGATCTTATGATATTTCTCCCACTCTACTCTCTTGTAATGGATTGAGTTTTCCCTTTGAAGTTATCTTATCGGATTGAGTCTTTAAGGATTTGAGAACACTTAATGTATGTCTTGCATGTGCTTATCTGTGGTGACAATGGGATATCACGTGATCCACTTGATGTATGTTTTCTTGATGAACTTGCGAGTTCCGTGAACTTATGCATAGGGGTTGGCACACGTTTTCGTCTTGACTCTCCGGTAGAAACTTTGGGGCACACTTTGAAGTTCTTTGTGTTGGTTGAATAGATGAATCTGAGATTGTGCGATGCATATCGTATAATCATACCCACGGATACTTGAGGTGACATTGGAGTATCTAGGTGACATTAGGGTTTTGGTTGATTTGTGTCTTAAGGTGTTATTCTAGTACGAACTCTATGATAGATTGAACGAAAAGAATAGCTTCGTGTTATTTTACTACGGACTCTTGAATAGATCGATCCGAAAGAATAACTTTGAGGTGGTTTCGTACCCTACCATAATTTCTTCGTTTGTTCTCCGCTATTAGTGACTTTGGGGTGACTCGTTGTTGCATGTTGAGGGATAGTTATATGATCCAATTATGTTATTATTGTTGAGAGAACTTGCACTAGTGAAAGTATGAACCCTAGGCCTTGTCTCCTAGCATTGCAATACCGTTTACGCTCACTTTTACCACTTGTTACCTTGTTGTTTTTATATCTTCAGATTACAAAAACCTATATCTACCATCCATATTGCACTTGTATCAAATTCTCTTCGCCGAACTAGTGCACCTATACAATGTACCATTGTATTGGGTGTGCTGGGGACACAAGAGACTCTTTGTTATTTGATTGCAGGGTTGTTTGAGAGAGACCATCTTCATCCTATGCCTCCCACGGATTGATAAACGTTAGGTCATCCACTTGAGGGAAATTTGCTACTGTCCTACAAACCTCTGCACTTGGAGGCCCAACAATGTCTACAAGAAGAAGGTTGCGTAGTAGACATCAAGCTCTTTTCTGGCGCCGTTGCCGAGGAGGTGAGTGCTTGAAGGTATATCTTTAGATCTTGCAATCGAATCTTTTAGTTTCTTGTTTTATCACTAGTTAGTTTATAAAAGAAAACTACAAAAAAATGGAATTGAGTTTGCCTCATACGCTTCATCTTTTTAATATCTTTCGTGAGAATGATGGAAAGGAAGATTGTGCTCAAATGCTAGAAGAAGAAGTCTATAAAATGTTTGGCACTAAATCTTTGAATGATGATCATGATTGCAATGTTGTTAGTATGAACTCTTTGAATATCCATAGTACTAATGATGATTGCACTAGTCATGATGAAAATGTCTCTTATAAGCATGTCAATTTTTGTGGAGTGCATAGAGCTTGCAAGTACACACCAATTAGGGAAAATTGATTTTGCAAGAGGCATAAGTATTTGGAAACTAAATGGTTGTAAAAGAGGCTAGATGTTTGTGCTGAAAATTTAAAATTTATTCACCATACTTGTGAACTTTGCAATTAACATGGTCATTTAAATATCAATGCAAATTGTTTCATGATTGTATCGTGTCTAAAAATTTTGATGATTTGATTTCCCTAGCACATCATAATGAACTTAGTTTTCTTTTGGGTTATGAAGAAATGAAACGAACAACTAAGCATATTCCCGAATATAACATTGAGAAATTCCTCGATATTGATCTAGAAGAAATTTTTATGTATTGTGCGGTGAATTGCAATGAAAATCCTTATATTGCCAATTACATAAAGAAAAGAAAACAAATAGAGGATGAAGAGAATACTAATAAAAGGGAAGAGACCTCCCAATATTCTCCTATTATGTCTTATGATGAATCAGGTAACAAGGAGGAGCCTTCTATTCAACCAATCTCATTAATTAGGAGCTCCAAAAAGAGGATTGAACCCACACATGATGTGAAAAAGAAAAAGAAAAGAAGGAGAAGCAAAGGTAGAAAGGTATCTCTCCCAAATGATGTTGCTCCTATTACTCATTGTGATGATGATAATTGCTATACTATTGGTGATATCCATACTATTAATGATGAGAGTGATTGTGCTTATGATATGACAAGGCCCAAGCTTGGGGATGCTATGTTTGATGAAGATGATGTTTTTGAGAATATATTTGCTGCAATTAACGTTTGTCCCAAGCTTGGGGATGCTATGTTTAATGAAGATGATATTTTTAGTCTCCCAAGTTTTGATATGCAAATTTATAATAATGATAGCATGCCTCCTACTTATGATGATTATATTGATGAAAGTGGGTTTGGAAGAGTGTCAACTTTTGGAAGTAATGATCCCACTATTTTGGAGGATGTTGAATCTTATTATGATAATTATGAAAGTGGATTTGGAGAGGTCATGACTTTATTTAGTAATGATTCCACTATATTGGAAGAGGTTTCAATTGATTATGATGAGAACAAAGTTGCTACTTATGATGATTATTGTGATGAAACTTATGCTATAAAAAGTAGTGATGATTATATTTATAAAACTTGTCATGATTATGATTACCCTTTTTTCTAAATGTTAGTCTTTTAATGTAGAAACAATTTATAGTATTCGAGTCTCTTATGATACTCCCACTATTCTGAAAGAGAAGAATTTTGCTTATGTGGAGAGTAATAAAATTTCTATGCAAGTAGATCATGAAAAGAATGCTTTAGGTGCTGGTTATATTGTTGAATTCATTCATGATGCGACTGAAAATTATTATGAGGGAGGATTATATGCTTGTAGGAATTGCAATAATATCAAGTTTCCTCTCTATGTGCTTAAAGTTTTGAAGTTATGCTTGTTTTGCCTTCCTATGCTAGTTGATTATTGTTCTCATAAGTCGTTCGCTCACAAAATCCCTATGCATAGGAAGTGGGTTATACTTAAATGTTCTAGTCATATTCTTCATGATGCTCTCTTTATGTTTCAATTCTTATCTTTTATGTGAGCATCATTGAAATCATCATGCCTAGCTAGGGGCGTTAAACGTTAGCGCTTGTTGGGAGGCAACCGAATTTTATTTTAGTTTCTTGCCTTTTGGTTCTGTTTAGGAATAAATAATCTATCTAGCCTCTGGTTAGATGTGGTTTTATGTTTTAATTAGTGTTTGTGCCAAGTAGAACCTTTGGGAAGACTTGGGTGAAGTCTTTATGATCTTGCTGTAAAAAAAAGAAACTTTAGCGCTCACGAGATTATCTAAACTTTTTACTGGAGAGTGCTATTCAGTTGATTCTTTTTGCAGATGATTACTAGATAAATTACTCAGGTCCATCAATTTATTTCAGAATTGTTGGAGTTACAGAAGTATTCGAATGATACAGATTACTACAGACTGTTCTTTTTTTGACAAATTCTGTTTTCTATGTGATGTTTGCTTATTTTGATGAATCTATGAGTTGTATCGGAGGGTATGAACCATAGAGAAGTTGGAAAACAGTAGGTATTACACCAATATAAATAAAGAATGAGTTCACAACGGTACCTAAGTGGTGGTTTTATTTTCTTATACTAACGGAGTTTACGAGTTTTCTGTTAAGTTTTGTGTTGTGAAGTTTTCAAGTTTTGGGTAAAGATTCGATGGACTATGGAATAAGTAGTGGCAAGAGCCCGAGCTTGGGGATGCCCAAGGCACCCCAAGGTAATATTCAAGGATAACCAAGATCCTAAGCTTGGGGATGCCCCGGAAGGCATCCCCTCTTTCGTCTTCGTTCATCGGTAACTTTACTTGGAGCTATATTTTTATTCACCACATAATATGTGTTTTGCTTGGAGCGTCAAATTATTTTGTTAGTATTTGCTTGATGTTATTTAGAAAAATGTTTTGCATCTTTTATTTCAATAAAATTGGCATTGATAGCCTTTACTATGCTTATTTTACAAGTCTTCATGTTGCTGTTTGAAAACAAAAAGTTTACTGCTGTTGCAAAAATTCCCTAGAAAAGTTAGAATGTGATAAAATGTTGAAACTGTTTGCATAATAAGATCTGATAAATTTACTACAGTGGGAATTTTCATTCATAATTTTTGGAGTTAGGGAAGTATGGATCTTGATGTATTCTTTGGAGATTGTCCTGTTTAGGAAGATTGATGTTATGTTTGCATTGTTTGCTTCTTTAATGATTCTATTTGAGGATAGGACTATTAATTATGTAGATGCATTTAGTATGCAATGCTGAATAATAATTTTAGTGACTTGCTACAGTAGAGTATGATAAGTTTTTTTTGCATTGGTTTATACTAACTTATCTCACGAGTCTTTGTTGAGTTTTGTGTGGATGAAGCTTTTGAGATTTAGGGAGACCGTGATATGAGAGGAATTAAGGACACACAAAAGCTCAAGCTTAGGGATGCCCAAGGCATCCCAAGATAATATTTCAAGAAGTCTCAAGCGTCTAAGATTGGGGATGCCCCGGCTGGCATCCACCTTTCTTCTTCGACAACTATCGGTTAGTATCAGTTGATCCTAAGTTTTTGCTTCTTCACGTGATGTTTGCTATTCTTAGAATGTCATTTTATTTTGTTTTGCTTGTTGTTTGAATAAAATACCAAGATCTGAAATTCTTAAATGGGAGAGAGTCTTCACATAGCTACATAATTATTTAACTACTCATTAATCTTCACTTCTATCTTTTTGGAGTAGTTTGTCATTTACTGGTGTGCTTCACTTATATCCTATGAGTAAATGGTTGAATGAATTGAATATCATAAATCTGAAATTATATATGTTTCATATGCTTATCCCATGGGGAGTAATGACTTCACATATAATAAGTACAGGTGGTAAATTTATTGAAGGTTAGCAAACATTGTATTGCTCACTTGAACAATTCATGAAAGAATATTGAAGGAAGAGAGATTTCACATATAAATATACTATCTTGGACATCTTTTGTAATTGTGAGCACTCATTAAATTATGACATGCTAAAAGGTTGATCTTGGACAAGGAAGACAACGCAATGGGTTATGTTTTCATATATTTGAAATAAAGTATATTGTCATGGATCGCCCAACACGTTGAGCTTGCCTTTCCCCCTCATGCTAGCCAAATTCTTTGCACCAAGTAGAGATACTACTTGTGCTTCCAAACATCCCTTAAACCAGTATTGCCATGAGAGTCCACCATACCTACCTATGGATTGAGTAAGATCCTTCAAGTAAGTTGTCATCGGTACATGCAATAAAAATTGCTCTCCAAATATGTATGACCTTTTAGTGTGGAGAAAATAAGCTTTATATGATCTTGTGATATGGAAGCAATAAAAGCGACGGACTGCATAATAAAGGTCCCTATCACAAGTGGCAATATAAAGTGGCGTTCCCTCGCATTAAGATTTTGTGGATCCAACTATAAAAGTGCATGGCAACCTCAGCTTCCCTCTGCTAAGGGCCTATCTTTTATTCTTGTCTTTTACCTTATGCAAGAGTCATGGTGATCTTCACCTTTCCTTTTTACATTTTATCCTTTGGCAATGTAACATCCCAAATTTTCAATTTGGAATGTTATACATTAGATCATCATTGCATATCATATTTTATTTGCTTTTGGTTTCGATCCTAGAAATTCTACGCAACTCAAGGACCCACGGAGAGAGTTGGGGATTTCGTTATTTTCATATTTGAGTTTTCTCAAATTTTGAGAATAGGATCATTTGATTTTATTTATTTTATTTTCAATCATTTCTATTACAAAAATATGAGAGAGCGAATAAAATGACTTTCCCAAAATAAAGAAATATTGAGGATTTAATAATAAAATCAAATAAGATTTTATTTCGAAGTTTTTCGCTATTTTATTTGAATTTAGGAAAAATACGCATTTTTTCAAAATTGCATTTAGGCCCAAATAAATGTTCACTTTGTCCGTCTTGATTTTAGAAGTCGGGGAAAATTTATTTCGGGATTTTTGGAGTCTATTTAGTATTTCGTTTCTTTGTTTTTTTGCGCGTAATTATTAAAAAAGCGCAACCGACCTACGGGTCGTCTCCGACCGGGACTCTAGGCACGATCGGGCTTTATAAGCCGGGAGCCCAGCCCGGGAGCCACCCCACCCAAACCCTAGCGCCGCCGCCGCCACCCCGCAGGACCCCGCCGCCGCCGACGCCGCCGATCCGCCGCCCGAGGTTGCCTTGAATTCCGCGTCGCCGGTTTTCTCAAAAAACCGTTCGGTTTTTCATCGGTTTTTTTATTTATTTCCTTTTTTATTTAGATCGGTTTTTATTCGGTTTAGGTTAATTAGCGAGCGTTCGCTCGTTCGTTCGTTTTAATGTACGTGTTCGTCATTTAGATCCAGATAACGAACGTTCGTTCGTTAATCTGTTCGTCGTTTTTCTTTTCTCGGATTTTCCGCGATTATTTCTGGTCGCGATTTCTGATCCGATTTTCATTTTAGTATAACTTTTCGCTCGTTTATCGGAATCAGGCGATTCAAGCGCCTGGAGTTTCGTCTCGAAACCCTCTATCTGTTTAAACAACTTAAACAAGTTTTTGCTTCTGTAAAATTTGACTTAGATCCAGATTAGTAGAATGAAGTTGTTTTCTTTCGCCGTTTGACTTTCGTTGTTTCGTTCGATTTGATTCTTTTTGCAAACCGGAGTTGTTAAGTTGAACTTTCTGGTCATATCTCTTATTTGAGTTTTACCTGTGCATTAGATTGAGTACTTATTGTATGCTTGTTTGTTTGTCTACGATAGAATACCCGGAGTGCGCCGCCTGTTACTTCGAATCTCTAGGTTTCGCGGATCATCAGCAAGGCAAGTAACACTTTGATCATACCTCTTTTACTACCCAGTTTTGTTGCATTAGATCAATCCTCAGACATTGCATGATTAGGATCTAATTAAATTGTGGGATGGGAAGTAGTTGAGGTAGTACCTATTACCTGTTTTATTATCAAACCTTTGGGAGTTACTTCTACGTTTGCTTATTATGCCATGCTATGCTAGTAGACGTGGATTGAGTGATATCCATGACAGATGTGAGTTTGTTAATCAATGGTTTATCTAAGGTGGCAACTTAAACACATGTCTGGGTGGATTGAGGTACCTGGGTATTCCAGGATTGCCTGTTGACTTTCTTTATGGACCGCCACCCAAGGCCAAAGGGATCATGAGATTATTCATACTAGAAACTTCCGTGTGCAGCCACAAGCCATTATGGGCTCTGGCATAGTAGATTAATTCGTGCGAACTCTTATAGGGTAGACTAGCAGATGTAGGGGAAAGTAGGTGTACCGGTCTATCCATCATAAGGTGCTAGCGCTTCTGGAAGACTATGTCTCGGTCATCCGTTTCTCAAACACCATGTAGTGCGAGAAATCCAACGGAGGCGATCGAGTCTTGTGGGGAAAAGTGCGCAAACCTCTGCAGAGTGTACAAACTAATCATGGTCAGTCGTGTCCCCGGTTATGGACGTTTTGAGTAGATAGTACTTGGATTATCATGTGAATCTCGTCATGTTACTTTAATTAATATTGTTGGGTTTTAATGATGATTACTTTAATTGGGATTGAGAATGCTGTCAACCATTATCAATGTTTAACAACCACCATGATAGTTAAAATAAATTTATTCCTTTGCAGTAGGGGAAAGTTGGCTTTACGCAAAACTGTAACCATAGAGCTTTCCACCAGCCATATATGCATGTAGTATAGGCTTAATCTTTCATTACTCTCTATGTGTTACATTGCCAGCATATTCCATGTGCTGACCCGTTTTCGGGCTGCAACGTTTCATGTTGCAGACTTTTCAGACGATGAGTAAGGTGCCTTTAGGTCGTGGTTCTATACTCAGTGATGCCGTTGGAGTTGATGGACTCACTTATCTTCCAAGTCTTCCGCTGCTATCGTTATTAGATGGCCTTAAGCCATATTTATTGTAATAAGTTCTCTTTTGAGACATTCGATGTAATAAGTGTGTGATTGCTACTCTGTTATAAATCCTTCAAGTACTGTGTGGTGTCAGCATTACTGAACCAGGGATGACACCTGAGCACAGAGATCAGACTGTTTGAGGTCTGGTCGCTCCAAAAATGGTATCAGAGCACACGCTGACTGTAGGACACGACCACTAAGCAAAAACCCTAGATCACTACTCTCTTCTCATTTCTGACTCCTCATCTTTTCTACTCTTTTAGGATGACAGAAGCGAGGATCAAGTTCACCCAGCCGGATGAAGATACACCTTTTGGACGACACCTGAAGGAAGTCACCAAGTATCTAAACATCGGAATACCAAGCTTCACCGGGACCTACAACGCCACTTTACCCGAAGAGGAGCGTTGGAAGATTCAAGCTCAAGTTCCAGGAAGGACGTTCGCGCCAGTCACGGAGCCCATAGAGTGTGTTTTTAATGCACCAACCTGGAGTCTGGGAAAGAGCATGGCAGCTCACATAACCATGGGACGCATTGGAGAAGTCTACCAAGAAGACCTCAAGGATACTATCTACCAGATTTGCGGACGCCGAGATGAACAATGGGCGATAGTTAGCACCAAGAAGGATAGATCCATTGTAGCTTTTATCCAAGAGTTAAACCAGCACATTCGACGCCAGGAGAACCAGAAGTGAGCAGACATGATGGAGTTGAAGAAAGCAAAAGCCAAGATTATTGAGCTAGAAGGAGAACTGAAGGCCACTCGCAAGGACTACATGGATGAGATAGTAGCTCTAGTGAGACAAAACGGTGACCTTAAGGAGAAGATTGAAGGACTCATGGGGAACTCAGCACCCGGAGGAGAAGATGAAGATTGCACCTGTCCGGAGAACTACATCATCATCGACGACACCGATTCCGATCCTAGTGATGATGATTTCGAAGACGAAGCTGGGGCAGATATCATGGAGTCTTCATCGGAGCAGTTTTTCTAGTAGACTACCATAACAGTAGTAGTGTTCCACCATGTACATAGTATAGTCCACGCACTTTTGCGATAGTTCTAAACCGATTGTATGCCCTTGTTTGATTGAATGAAGTGATTTTGTGTGCATTTGCCTCATGTGCATTTGGGTAGTGTTTTCTCTTTAGACCTCATTCTATTCTTAATTCTCATCTTTTCTAAACCCTCAGATGCCTCTGAGACGTGACAATGGATTTGCTTTCCCACCGGAACTCACTCAGTTGATCCAGCAGCAGAATGCTTTGATGCAGTTGTTAGTCCAGAACAACAACAACAACAACAACAACAACAACAACAACAACAACAACAACAACAACAACAACAACAACAACAACAACAACAACAACAACAACAACAACAACAACAACAACAACAACAACAACAACAACAACAACAACAACAACAACAACAACAACGACAACAACGACAACAACAACAACAACAACAACAACAACAACAACAACAACAACAACAACAACAACAACAACAACAACAACAACAACAACAACAACAACAACAACAACAACAACAACAACAACAACAACAACAACAACAACAACAACAACAACAACCACAACAACAACAACCACAACAACAACAACAACAACAACCACAACAACAACAACAACAACAACAACAACAACAACAACAACAACAACAACAACAACAACCACAACAACAACCACAACAACAACCACAACAACAAGGACCACAACAACAACCACAACAACAACAACAACAACAACAACAACAACAACAACAACAACAACAACAACAACAACAACAACAACAACAACAACAACAACAACAACAACAACAACAACAACAACAACAACAACAACAACAACAACAACAACAACAACAACAACAACAACAACAACAACAACAACAACAACAACAACAACAACAACAACAACAACAACAACAACAACAACAACAACAACAACAACAACAACAAGGACAACAACAACAACAACAACAACAACAACAACAACAACAACAACAACAAGACAACAACAACAACAACAACAACAACAACAACAACAACAACAACAACAACCACAACAACAACGACAACAACAACGACAACAACGACAACAACAACAACAACAACAACGACAACAACAACAACAACAACAACAACAACAACAACAACAACAACAACAACAACAACAACAACAACAACAACAACAACAACAACAACAACAACAACAACAACAACAACAACAACAACGACAACAACAACAACAACAACAACAACAACAACAACAACAACAACAACAACAACAACAACAACAACAACAACAACAACAACAACAACAACAACAACAACAACAACAACAACAACAACAACAACAACAACAACAACAACAACAACAACAACAACAACAACAACAACAACAACAACAACAACAACAACAACAACAACAACAACAACAACAACAACAACAACAACAACAACAACAACAACAACAACAACAACAACAACAACAACAACAACAACAACAACAACAACAACAACAACAACAACAACAACAACAACAACAACAACAACAACAACAACAACAACAACAACAACAACAACAACAACAACAACAACAACAACAACAACAACAACAACAACAACAACAACAACAACAACAACAACAACAACAACAACAACAACAACAACAACAACAACAACAACAACAACAACAACAACAACAACAACAACAACAACAACAACAACAACAACAACAACAACAACAACAACAACAACAACAACAACAACAACAACAACAAGGACAAGGACAACAACAAGGACAACAACAAGGACAACAACAAGGACAACAACAACAACAACAACAACAACAACAACAACAACAACAACAACAACAACAACAACAACAACAACAACAACAACAACAACAACAACAACAACAACAACAACAACAACAACAACAACAACAACAACAACAACAACAACAACAACCCACCGCCGCCACCACCGGTTGATCACTTAACCCGTTTTCTTAGGTTGAATCCACCGGTGTTCTCCAGTAGCACCGAGCCAATAGTAGCAGATGATTGGGTCCGCAAGATAGGGAGGGAGTTGACCACTGCAGGATGTACAGATGGGGAAAAGGTGAAATTTGCCGCACATCAGCTTGAAGGACCCGCAGCAGCATGGTGGGAGAATTTTACAGCCACTTACCCTGTAGACACTGTCACATGGGATCAGTTTCAGCAAGCTTTCCGTACTGCCCATGTTTCAGCAGGAGCTATGGCCATGAAGAAGTGTGAGTTTTGCAACTTGCGCCAAGGAGGACGAACAATTGGCCAGTATGTGGATGACTTTAGTAAGCTAGCACGTTATGCCCCAGATGATGTTGCTACGGATGCAGCTAAGCAGGAGAAGTTCCTGGAAGGACTGAATGACGAGATGAGCATGCAGTTGATGGTAGCAAGCTTCAACAACTACCAGGAGCTGGTAGATCATGCTCTTATGATTAAAGGGAAGCAGCAGCAGATTGAAAACGGCAAAAGAAAGTGTGGACAGGGAATTACAATTATGGAGCTCAGCAGAATCCTCGTCTTACCCCTAAACCGAGCGTTCATTTTTAGCATACCCATGGAGGAGGTAGCTCGCACAACCATAATGGCCCCAAGAATGGTAATGGGAATGGAGGAAGCAACGACCAGAACCGTACCACCCCATCAACCCCAGCCAAGAGAGACCTGAGCCAAATCACCTGTTTTAAGTGTCAGAAGACTGGACATTATGCCAATGAATGACCTGAAGGCCAGAATGGAAATGGAAGCTCTGGAAAGAAGCCGAACCCTTTCAACAGGGGACAGGTGAACCACGTTAGCGTGGAGGAGGTTAAAGCTCAGCCTGATGCAGTAATAGGTAAGTTTTTGGTTAAGTCATTTACTGCACTCGTTCTATTTGATACTGGTGCATCGCATTCATACATATCAAGGGGGTTTGTGGATAAGTATAGCTTTCCCACTAGGATTCTTAAAACACCTATGCTAGTAAGCTCACCAGGAGCGGAGTATATGGCCAGTCAAGGATGTTTTCAAGTGCCATTAAGTATAGGAAGGCATGTTTTCCCTACGGATTTAATTATTCTGGAATCCCAAGGTTTGGATGTAATTCTCGGTATGGATTGGCTGTCGATGTATGGGGGAAACATCGATTGCGCCAGTAAGACAATTGTGCTCACAACGCCAGAAGGAAGAAGGATCAATTATGTATCCCGACATGCGCCAAACAGGACACAAGAATTCCTTATCAGGAGTTGTGCAGGAGGAAGTACCGGTGGTAAAGGATTTCCCTGATGTATTTCCAGAGGAATTGCCAGGCATGCCACCGGATAGAGATATTGAGTTTTTGATTGAACTTTTGCCAGGCACAGGGCCAATATCGAAGAGACCATACAGGATGCCCGCACAGGATTTGGGGGAGATTAAGAAGCAGATTAAGGAGTTACTGGATAAAGGTTACATTCGCCCAAGTTCTTCGCCTTGGGGATCACCAGTACTTGTAGTGGAGAAAAAGGATGGATCGTTAAGAATGGTTGTTGATTACCGCGGATTGAACGAGGTAACGATCAAGAACAAGTACCCACTACCAATGATCAATGATTTGTTTGATCAGTTGCAAGGAGCTAAAGTGTTTTCCAAGATCGATTTGCAATCAGGATACCATCAATTGAAGATTCGGGAGCAGGACATACCTAAGACAGCATTCACCACAAGATATGGACTGTATGAGTACACCGTTATGTCATTTGGTCTGACTAACGCACCTGCCTATTTTATGAACATGATGAACAAGGTGTTTATGGAGTTTTTCGATAAGTTCGTCGTGGTGTTCATTGACGATATTCTGGTTTACTCGAAGAATGAAGAGGAGCATAAAAAACATTTGCGATTGGTACTAGAGAAGCTCAGAGAACATCGGTTATATGCCAAGTTCAGCAAATGTGAGTTTTGGTTGAAGGAAGTAGGATTCCTCGGACACGTTATATCTGGAGAAGGAATAGCAGTTGATCCCACAAAGGTTATCACTGTGACCAATTGGGAAGCACCAACAACAGTTGGAGAGATCCGGAGTTTCCTTGGACTCGCAGGATACTACTGGAGATTTATTGAGAACTTCTCAAAGATTGCAAAGCCTATGATGGAGTTGTTGAAGAAGGATACCAAGTTCATATGGACTGAGGAGTGTGAGGCTAGCTTCCAGGAATTGAAGAAACGTTTGGTTACCTCACCAGTGTTGATTTTGCCAGACCAGACCAAGGATTATGAGGTGTATTGCGACGCTTCACATCGAGGACTTGGAGCAGTGCTTATGCAAGAGGGAAGAGTTGTTTCGTATGCTTCACAACAACTGAAGCCTCACGAATTAAATTATGCCACGCATGATTTGGAGTTAGCAGCCGTAGTGCATGCATTGAAAACATGGAGATATTTCCTCACTGGAAACCATTGTGAGGTGTACACGGATCACAAGAGTTTGAAGTACATCTTCACGCAGAAGGAGTTAAACCTTAGACAAAGGAGATGCTTGGGGCTCATTAAGGATTATGATATGAGCTTGCATTACCATCCCGGAAGGGCTAATGTAGTAGCTGACGCATTGAGCCGTAAGAGCCATGTCAATACACTAATGACGGGAGAGATACCAAAGGAGTTAGCCGAGGATCTTCATGAGCTATGTTTTGAAATAGTTCCGAGAGCCTATGTAGCAGCATTGGAGATTCAGTCAACTTTGATGGATAGAATCAGAGAAGCTCAGAAGACTCACAAGGAGATTGTTTCGATAAAGGAGAAAATGAGCGAAGGAAAGGCTAAAGGATTTCGCGAGGATGAGCACGATACCCTATGGTTTGAAGACCGTGTCTATGTGCCCAATGACCCGGAGATCATGAAGTTGATTCTGCAAGAGGCGCATGATTCACCGTATTCGATTCACCCCGGAAATACCAAGATGTATTTGGATTTGAAGGATATTTTCTGGTGGACCAGAATGAAGAAAGATATTGCAGAGTATGTAGCAGTTTGTGATGTATGTCAGAGAGTAAAAGCAGAGCATCAGAAGCCAGCAGGACTGCTACAACCATTGTCGATACCCGAATGGAAGTGGGATAAGCTAGGCATGGATTTTATCACGGGATTACCAAGGACTCGTTCCGGCTATGACTCGATTTGGGTTGTAGTTGATCGGCTGACGAAGGTAGCTCATTTCATCCCGGTAAAGACCACTTACACCAGTGCTAAGTTGGCAAAGATATACATGACCAGGATAGTATGTCTGCACGGAGTTCCGAGGAGTATCGTATCAGATAGAGGAACCCAGTTTACCTCAAAGTTCTGGAATCAGTTGCACGAAACTTTGGGTACCAGGCTAGAGTTCAGTACAGCTTTTCATCCACAGACAGATGAACAGACCAAGAGAGTCAATCAGATTTTGGAGGATATGCTGAGAGCTTGTGCGCTAGATTATGGATCTAGTTGGGACGACAATTTGCCATATGCAGAGTTCTCTTACAACAACAGTTACCAAGCCAGCTTGAAAATGGCCCCTTTCAAAGCCTTGTACGGAAGGAGGTGTAGGACACCGTTGTCGTGGGACGAGGTTGGAGACCGCCAGTTGTTTGGACCTGATTTGATTAAGGAGTCTGAACAGAAGGTGAAGTTGATTCGCGATAGACTCAAGGTAGCCAGTCCAGGCAGGAGAGCTACGCAGATTCTAAACGCAAGGAGACAGTTTACGAAGTCGGAGACAGAGTTTATCTTCGAGTATCTCCACTACGAGGAATTAGGCGTTTTGGAGTTAAGAGAAAGTTAGCGCCACGATTTGTAGGACCATACCAAGTTTTGGAACGTATGGGAGAAGTGGCATACAAGTTGGAATTGCCCGAAGGATTGTCAGGAGTTCATGATGTGTTCCACGTTTCTCAGTTGAAGAAGTGCCACGCGGAAATGGTTGACATACCGTTGAGAGATACAGTGCCATTGGAAGCAATTCAGTTGGATAACAAATTGAACTATGAGGAGAAACCAGTTAAGATTCTCGAGTTTGCCAGTCGAGTCACCCGCAGCAAGGTTATCAAGTTTTGTAAGGTTCAGTGGAGCCACCACACGGAGGATGAATCCACCTGGGAACGAGAGGAAGAATTGCTCAAGGACCACCCTCACCTATTTTCTAGCCAACCCGAATCTCGAGGGCGAGATTTCATCTTAAGGGGGGTAGGTTTGTAACATCCCAAATTTTCAATTGGGAATGTTATACATTAGATCATCATTGCATATCATATTTTATTTACTTTTGGTTTTGATCCTAGAAATTCTACGCAACTCAAGGACCCACGGAGAGTTTGGGGATTTCGTTATTTTCATATTTGAGTTTTCTCAAATTTTGAGAATAGGATCATTTGATTTTATTTATTTTATTTTCAATTATTTCTATTACAAAAATATGAGAGAGGGAATAAAATGACTTTCCCAAAATAAAGAAATATTGAGGATGTAATAATAAAATCAAATAAGATTTTATTTCGGACTTTTTCGCTATTTTATTTGAATTTAGGAAAAATACGCGGTTTTTTTCAAAATTGCATTTAGGCCCAAATAAATGTTCACTTTGTCCGGCTTGATTTTAGAAGTCGGGGAAATTTTATTTCGGGATTTTTGGAGTCAGTTTAGTATTTCTTTTCTTTGTTTTTCTGCGCGTAATTATTAAAAAAACGCAACCGACCTACGGGCCGTGTCCGACCGGGACTCTAGGCCCGATCGGGCTTTATAAGCTAGGAGCCCAGCCCAGGAGCAACCCCAACCAAACCCTAGCACCGCGCCGCCGCCGCCGCCGCCGATCCGCCGCCCGAGGTTGCCTCGAATTCCGCGCCACCGGTTTTCTCGAAAAACCGTTCGATTTTTCGTCGGTTTTTTATTTATTTCCGTTTTTTTATTTAGATCGGTTTTTATTCGGTTTAGGTTAATTAGCGAGCGTTCGCTCGTTCGTTCGTTTTAACGAACGTGTTCGTCGTTTACATCCAGATAATGAACGTTCGTTCGTTAATCTGTTAGTCGTTTTTCTTTTCTCGGATTTTCTGCGATTATTTTTGATCGAGATTTCTGATCCGATTTTCGTTTTAGTATAACTTTTCGCTCGTTTATCATAATCAGGCGATTCAGGCGCGTGGAATTTCGTCTCGAAACCCTCTATCCGTTTAACCAACTTAAACAAGTTTTTGCTTCTGTAAAATTTGACTTAGATCCAGATTAGTAGAAGGAAGTTGTTTTCTTTCGCCGTTTGACTTTCGTTATTTCGTTCATTTGATTCTTTTTGCAAACCGGAGTTGTTAAGTTGAAATTTCTGGTTATATCTCTTATTTGAGTTTTACCTGTGCATTAGATTGAGTACTTATTGTATGCTTGTTTGTTTGTCTGCGATAGAATACCCGGAGTGCGCCGCCTGTTACTTCGAATCTCTAGGTTTCGCGGATCATCAGCAAGGCAAGTAACACTTTGATCATACCTCTTTTACTACCCAGTTTTGTTGCATTAGATCAATCCTCAAACATTGCATGATTAGGATCTAATTAAATTGTGGGATGGGAAGTAGTTGAGGTAGTACCTATTACCTGTTTTATTATCAAACCTTTGGGAGTTACTTCTACGTTTGCTTATTATGCCATGCTATGCTAGTAGACGTGGATTGGGTGAGTGATATCCATGACAGATGTGAGTTTGTTAATTAATGGTTTATCTAAGGTGGCAACTTAAACACACATCTGGGTGGATTGAGGTACCTGGGTATTCCAGGATTGCCTGTTGACTTTCTTTATGGACCGCCACCCAGGCCCAAAGGAATTGTGACGCCCTCGATTCCACCGTACACTAATCATACACGCAATTGTGTACGATCGAGATCAAGGACTCACGGGAAGATATCACAACACAACTCTAGACACAAATTAAAATAATACAAGCTTTATATTACAAGCCAGGGGCCTCGAGGGCTCGAATACATAAGCTCGAATACAGAAGAGTCAGCGGAAGCAACAATATCTGAGTACAGACATAAGTTAGACAAGGGTGCCTTAAGAAGGCTAGCACAAAAGCAACATCGATCGAAAAGGCAAGGCCTCCTGCCTGGGAGCCTCCTAATTACTCCTGGTCGTCGGCGGTCTCCATGTAGTAGTAGGCATCGGTGGTGACATCTGGCTCCTGGGCTCCGACATCTGGTTGCATCAACCAAAAAGAAGAAGAAGGGGGAAAAGGGGGAGCAAAGCAACCGTGAGTACTCATCCAAAGTACTCGTAAGCAAGGATCTACACTACATATGCAACATTATCAAAGGAAGGCTGTATATGTGGACTGGGCTGCAGAAATGCCAGAATAGAGAGAAGGCCTAGTCCTATCGAAGACTCGCATCTTCTGGAAACCACCATCTTGCAGCAACCGGAGGGAGTAGAGTAGCATAAAGTAAAGTAGTAGTAAAGTTATCAACCTCGGCCAGAGATCCTTTCTCGACTCCCTCCGAGAAAGTAATCCCAGAGCCATACTATCCAGTTATCACCACAATCCATTACTCATCACCATCCAGTCTCATCACAAGTATCCAGTTCTAGTTGTATCGATCGGGATACAACTCCAAGTGTCCGTTACCGTAGGGCAGGCTATCGATAGATGTTTTCTTCCCTGCAGGGGTGCACCAACTTACCCACCACGCTCGATTGACTCCGGCCGGACACACTTTCCTGGGTCATGCCCGGCCTCGGCCAAACAATACGTCGCAACCCGACCTAGGCTTAATAGAGAGGCCAGCACGCCGGACTAAACCTATGCCCCCAGGGGTCATGGGCCATCTCCCCGGGAACTCCTGCACGTTGCGTACGCGGCCGGTGAGCAGACCTAGCTACCTCCTTCAACAAGGCAGGCGCTTACGCAGTCCAACCCGGCACGCGCCACTCAGTCGCTGACGTGTATTAAGCTTCGGCTGATGTATACGACGCAGAACGCCCATACTATGCCCACATGATGGTTAGTGCTATTAGGCCAGAGGCCCCTCGGATCAAATATCCAAATTGTAGTGGATTAGGAACGCGCGGTAACAAGCAGAGACTCACGAAAGATGTGACCCTGTTGCCCCGTCTTGAGGACTTGTGGCAAGGGCTAGGAATGCCCGGCCACGCCTCGTAATTATCTCGTGGGCACCTTCCAGGTCCGCCCGACTCCACATCACTCGCAATTCAGCTCGCGCGGGTACCTCTCAGGGTCGACCCATCTTTCCAAGTAACAGTGGTAAAGTACAAGTATCCGTGTGTCCAAACATCAAGGGGAAAACCCGAGGAATCACCCCCGATGAATTCCACTAGATGTAATCATCAAGGTGAACGTAAGAGGAATCACCCCCAAGGTTCACACTTGAGGGGTTGCACGACAGAGTCGTATTGAAAGTGGTTAAGGAGGAAATCACCCTCGATGACCATGACCGAATGACTACTCTACCGGGTTAACATCAGAAGTGCTGAAGAGGTTCACCCTCGGTACTCGATAGTAACCCAGTAGTGTCAAGCAACTAAGGGGAAGTGATGTGCGGTGTTGGGGCCTGGTCTTCGATCACATAGATCGAGTGTCGATGATGAAGCAAGGGCAACAAGGACAAGTGGGGGTCACTAATGGATCACTAACCAACCTATACTAAGCAGTTTAGGATAAGCAGATAAGGTACAACAGCAGATACAAAAGCAGGCTATGCATCAGAATAGGAGCAAACAATAACAGTAGCAAAATCTAATGCAAGCATGAGAGAATGGAATGGGCGATATCGGGATGATCAAAGGGGAGGGCTTGCCTGGTTGCTCTAGCAAGGAGGGGACGTCGTCGACGTAGTCGATCACAGGGGCAGCATCGGTCTCGGGGTCTACCGGAGAGAAGAGGGGGAAGAAACAGTAAATATAAAGCAAGCATAGCATCACAAGGCATAACATGGCAATAAGCTGTGCCGGGTGTGACATAACGTAAGGCTACACGATACAGGAGAGGGGGAAATTCAACCGGGAATGTTTTCCCGGTTCCGGACCTGTGTCAGACAGATGACTGGAGGGGGAATGTCCCATGTTCAGCATGCTAGGGGCATGTGACAGATGAACGGACCGCGTATTCGGATTCGTTGGATTTTTCTGAGCAACTTTCATATACAAAACATTTTCATCGGAGTTACAGTTTAATTGCTATGAATTTCTAAAGGTTTAAACATTTCTGGAATTAAATAAATTAACAGAAAAGGAATATGACATCAGCATGGGGTATGAGTGACGTCAGCAGCCAACAGTTCGGTTGACTGGTCAAACTGACATGGGGGACCCACCTGTCATAGACAGGGGGTTAAACAGGGTTCAAACTAATCTAAATTTAGTTAGTAAAACTACTGGGCCCACCTGTCAGTGTCTATTTTAGGTTAACTAAACTAATTTAATTAGTTTCTCCTAATTAGGGGGTGAGGGCCCACTGGTCAGTGGCTGGGGTTGCCCAGTCAGCAGGGTTGACTGGTCAACCCAGTCAACTAGGGTCCCTGGGCCCCACTGGCAGTGACACAAAGGCGGGGCCCACTGTGCCACGTCGGCGTCGGCGCCGGAGAGAGCTCCGGCGACCGAAAACGACGGTGGCGCGCTCGGAAGGGGGTCGGGCTTCGTGCACAGGGCGCCGTTTCTAGCGCGCCCGGGCTTGTTCGAACGAGAAGACGACGACGAGGCGATCTGGGGTGGTGGCAGAGGCTACGGTGGTCGGGAACGTCGACGGCGAGCGGCGAGGCGGACGCCGGACTTCGGTCGTCGTCGGGAGCGGTGTTGGGGGTGTGTTTGCAGGCAACCCAAGCGGCTAGGCGTGGCCTACGCGATGCGGTGCGCGCGATGGTGGCACGCATGGGACCCAAGGGTCACCGTGGCTACGCAGGCGACGAGCGCGAGCGGCGGTGGTGCGTGTGAGCTTGAGCAGCAGCGGCGCGGCCGTGCAGGCGAGGCGCGCGACAAGGAGGCAGGCGGAGGCAAGGCGTGGCCTCGCGCAGGCGCACGCACAAGGTCGTGGCCCAAACGAGGCAAGGCGCAGGCGGGCACGCGCTCGGGGGCGAGCTCGGGCACGGCCATGGCGACCACGGGCGAGCACGGGAACGCCGACTACGGGCATCCAATCGAGCGGGGCAGAGAGGGGGAAGGACGACGACTGCTCACCGGGCCCTGTAGTTGTGCTCAAATGGGCTCGGGGAGGCGTGTCGTCACCGGAATCATCGTCGGAGTCGAAGATGGCCGTAGGGGAAGAAGAGGTCGCCAGGCTCGCTGAAGTGGCTCCCCTCTCGCTCCGGTTGGTGCAGAGGGAGTAGCCGAGGAAGGCGCGTCGTTGTGTCACGGTGTGGCGGCGGGGAGGTGACGGTGGCCACGGGATCGACGGAGCACGTCGACGAGCTCTCGGGCGACATGGGGAAAAGAGAGAGGTGAGGCGCGTGCGAACGAGTGAGGGAGCTAATGGATGAGGAGGCCAGGGGGAGGAGAGGTGGATCCTTATCCACCCGCGGTGCCTGTAGCGGCATGGTCGGCGAGGTGGGTTCGGCGGCCACGGCGGGCGTACCTCGGTCGCTTGAACAAAGAATAGGGGGAGGAGGAGGAGGCCGTGGTGGGCTGAGCCCTAGGCACTGTGCACTTAGGCCAGTGCACAGTGGCCTTTTTTATAATTTCTTTTTTTTACAGAAAGGGGGTTGAGTAATATTTTGAGCTTCCATAAGATTTTGCAAAAATGTGAAACTTGGTCACATAATTACTTTGCAATATCCAGCATTGCCACAAAAAGTTTGGGCATTTTTGGAGTAGTTGCCAATTTTATAAAATAAAAAGGGCATTTGACTTATTGCTTAGGTCACTATTTTAAAAGATTAGGCCACTCAAACCCTTTGCAAAAGTGTTGGTTCACCACCAATATTAGTTGTGGAATATTTGGCACATGATGAACATTTTTGTTTTCATGTTTGAGCATTTTGAATTTCACAGAGAATTTGAATTTGAATTGAACTGAAATTTGAAAGAACATGAGACAATAATGATCAGGCACACGTTTAGAAAAAATATTAACATAACCCCAGGGGTTACTGTAGCATCATTACACCGGGATGTTACAGGGATCATGAGATTATTCATACTAGAAACTTCCATGTGCAGCCACAAGCCATTATGGGCTCTGGCATAGTTGATTAAGTCGTGCGAACTCTTACATGGTAGACTAGCAGATGTTGGGGAAAGTAGGTGTACCGGTCTATCCATCGTAAGGTGCTAGCGCTTCTGAAAGACTATGTCTCGGTCATCCGTTTCTCAAACACCATGTAGTGCGAGAAATCCAACGGAGGCGAACGAGTCTTGTGGGGAAAAGTGCGCAAACCTCTGCAGAGTGTACAAACTAATCATGGTTAGCCGTGTCCCCAGTTATGGACGTTTTGAGTATCTAGTACTTGGATTATCATGTGAATCTTGTCATGTTACTTTAATTAATATTGTTGGGTTTTAATGATGATTACTTTAATTGGGATTGAGGATGCTGTCAACCATTCTTAATGTTTAACAACCACCATGATAGTTAAAATAAATTTATTCCTTTGCAGTAGGGAAAAATTGGCTTTACGCAAAATTGTAACCATAGAGCTTTCCACCAGCCATATATGCATGTAGTATAGGCTTAATCTTTCATTACTCTCTATGTGTTACATTGCCAGCATATTCCATGTGCTGACCCGTTTTCGGGCTGCAACGTTTCATGTTGCAGACTTTTTAGACGACGAGTAAGGTGCCTTTAGGTCGTGGTTCTATACTCAGTGATGCCGTTGGAGTTCATGGACTCACTTATCTTCCAAGTCTTCCGCTGTTATCGTTATTAGATGGCCTTAAGCCATATTTATTGTAATAAGTTCTCTTTTGAGACATTCGATGTAATAAGTGTGTGATTGCTACTCTGCTATAGATCCTTCAAGTACTGTGTGGTGTCAGCATTACTGATCCAGGGATGACACCTGAGCATAGAGATCAGACTGTTTGAGGTCTGGTCGCTACAGGCAAGCACATTGTGTTGGAAAGATTCTGATATATATATCCAGTTGGATGTAAGGCATCATGAGCTATTATTGTTGACATTACCCTTGAGGTAAAAGGTTGGGAGGCGAATCTATAAGCCCTTATCTTTCTCTTTGTCTGATTAAAACTTTGAACCCATAAATATCGCGTGAGTGTTAGCAATTATGAAAGACTAAATGATAGTTGAGTATTTCTAAGTTTGCTGAATCAAAGCTCTGACATAGAATCTTCCTGAAAATAAGATGTATTGTAATTGTTTGATGACTAATAACACGGTTTGTTAGTTTTCAAGAAAGTTTATGATCTATACTTTAAACATGTGAATAGCTTGTTACTTGATCATGAGAAGTCCTATGAGTTGAGCTACTGTTATGATATATGATGATGCTAGAAAAGGTGATTGAAATTATCATTGATCAAACTTGTGCACCTGCTAGCATTCACACTTCATAAATTATTTCTTCTATCATTTACCTACTCGAGGACGAGCTGGAATTAAGCTTGGGGATGCTGATATGTCTCCAACATATCTATAATTTATGAAGTATTCAAGCTATTATATTATCTGTTTTGGATGTTTGTGGGCTTTATTATGCACTTTTATATTATTTTTGGGACTAACCTATTAACCGGAGGCTCAGCCGAAATTGTTGTTTTCTTGCCTACTTCAGTGTTTCGAATAAAAGGAATATCAAACGAAGTCCAAACGGAATGAAACCTTCGGGGGAGTTATTTTTGGAACGGAAGTGATGTCTACTACGCAACCTTCTTCTTGTAGACGTTGTTGGGCCTCCAAGTGCAGAGGTTCATAGGACAGTAGAAAATTTCCCTCAAGTGGATGACCTAAGGTTTATCAATCCGTGGGAGGCATAGGATGAAGTTGGTCTCTCTCAAACAACCCTGCAACCAAATAACAAAGAGTCTCTTGTCTTCCCAACACACCCAATACAATGGTAAATTGTATAGGTGCACTAGTTCAGCGAAGAGATGGTGATACAAGTGCAATATGGATGGTAGATATAGGTTTTTGTAATATGAAATTATAAAACAGTAAGATAACTAATGATAAAAGTGAGCGTAAACAGTATTGCAATGCGTTGAAACAAGGCCTAGGGTTCATACTTTCACTAGTGCAAGTTCTCTCAACAATAATAACATAATTGGATCATATAACTATCCCTCAACATGCAACAAAGAGTCACTCCAAAGTCACTAATAGCGGAGAACAAACGAAGAGATTATGGTAGGGTATGAAACCACCTCAAAGTTATTCTTTTGGATCGATCTATTCAAGAGTCCGTAGTAAAATAACACGAAGCTATTCTTTCCGTTCAATCTATCATAGAGTTCGTACTAGAATAACACCTTAAGACACAAATCAACCAAAACCCTAATGTCACCTAGATACTCCAATGTCACCTCAAGTATCCATGGGTATGATTATACGATATGCATCACACAATCTCAGATTCATCTATTCATCTATTCAACTAACACAAAGAACTTCAAAGAGTGCCCCAAAGTTTCTACCGGAGAGTCAAGACGAAAACGTGTGCCAACCCCTATGCACAAGTTCACGAGGTCACGGAACCTGCAAGTTGATCACCAAAACATACATCAAGTGAATCACGTGATATCCCATTGTCACCACAGATAAGCACATGCAAGACATACATCAAGTGTTCTCAAATCCTTAAAGACTCAATCTGATAAGATAACTTCAAAGGGAAAACTCAATCCATTACAAGAGAGTAGAGGGGGAGAAACATCATAAGATCCAACTATAATAGCAAAGCTCGCGATGCATCAAGATCGTACCATCTCAAGAACAAGAGAGAGAGAGAGAGAGAGAGAGAGAGAGAGAGAGAGAGATCAAACACATAGCTACTGGTCCCCCTCCGGCAGGGTGTCGGAACAGGGTCCCGATTGGTTTTTGGTGTCTATAGAGGCTTGCGGCGGCGGAACTCCAGATCTATTTTGCTCCCCGAAGTTTTTAGGGTATATGGATATATATAGGCGAAAGAAGTCGGTCAGGGGAGCCATGAGGGGACCACGAGGGTGGGGGCGCGCCCAGGGGGGCAGGTGCATCTCCCTGCCTCGTGCACGAGGGTGGGGAACTTATGCATAGGGGTTGGCACACGTTTTCGTCCTGACTCTCCGGTAGAAACTTTGGGGCACTCTTTGAAGTTCTTTGTGTTAGTTGAATAGATGAATAGATGAATCTGAGATTGTGTGATGCATATCGTATAATCATACCCACGGATACTTGAGGTGACATTGGAGTATCTAGGTGACATTAGGGTTTTGGTTGATTTGTGTCTTAAGGTGTTATTCTAGTACGAACTCTATGATAGATTGAACGGAAAGAATAGCTTCTTGTTATTTTACTACAGACTCTTGAATAGATCGATCCGAAAGAATAACTTTGAGGTGGTTTCATACCCTACCATAATCTCTTCGTTTGTTCTCCTCTATTAGTGACTTTGGAGTGACTCTTTGTTGCATGTTGAGAGATAGTTATATGATCCAATAATGTTATTATTGTCGAGAGAACTTGCACTAGTGAAAGTATGAACCCTAGGCCTTGTTTCCTAGCATTGCAATACCGTTTATGCTCACTTTTACCACTTGTTACCTTGCTGTTTTTATATCTTCAGATTACAAAAACCTATATCTACCATCCATATTGCACTGGTAACACCATCCCTTCGCCGAACTAGTGCACCTATACAATTTACCATTGTATTGGGTGTGTTGGGGACACAAGAGACTCTTTGTTATTTGGTTGCAGGGTTGTTGGAGAGAGACCAACTTCATCCTACGCCTCCCACGGATTAATAAACCTTAGGTCATCCACTTGAGGGAAATTTCTACTGTCCTACAAACCTCTGCACTTGGAGGCGCAACAACCTCTACAAGAAGAAGTCTGCGTAGTAGACATCAAGTATCTTGATTGAGGTAGTTGGCCGCTTCCCCATGAGGATTTCATATGACTTATTCTAGAAGTTGTTCCTTATGGATCCTTGTCTTCCCACAGTCTGACCTATACTTGACGGCCACATTAATGCTTTAAGTATGACTATGGTATGTAGAACATCAAGGAGAACATTAGAAGCGGAGTGCTAAATGTCTCTCAGTCGATCATCTAGTTTTTGTTTTCTTAGCATAGCTAAGGTGAAATCAGAGAAAGTGTTGTCTTCCTTTGCATCTGCATCCCCTATCACTATTCATCATGGTAGTATGATGTGTTGCCAGGATCCTCAGCACGGATGTTGGTAAGACCATGATGAATATGGAAATGCTCAAGTTCTTGTGAGCACGCTCAGACACTAGGTTATATCCTCGGTAAAATTAGAATGTGCCTTCCGTTTGCCAAGTTGCCTTATAACTCTAGTTGCCTTTCCTAACTGAGTATGCCATTCTTTCGAATTCCTTCAAACGAATGTTTGTAATTTGCCTTAGGCTGGTATGAAGAGTTTCAATGATCTATGGATCAAAAGTAATTCTTTTTTCCACTTAAGGGAATAGCTCTATGAGTCACCTTTCCTAAGATGTCTCGTGTAACGACCCGAACCTGATAAGATTCGATGTCTCTGTGCTTACTGTGCTAGTCCCTGGATCGACTCGCTAACACACACAGTACATATGAATATCAAATAACAAGTGCATCATTTACTATAACATATGATCCAGAATTTATAAAGTATTACAAACTAAATAGCACCTGGCTAACTTATTCAATAATAACAGCAGAAAGGTAGCATAATCAATGATGAGTCCATCAGTGCCCACTGGAGAACATGTTGAGTGAAGACTCGCAACCCTACTGTATCTCACTGATCATCTGAAAATCCTGCAACATGATAAGTTGCAGCCACAAAGGGTCAATACATTGAATGTATTGGCAAATCACACAATACGATATAGCAAACCTACATCCACAAAGCAATGTATGACAAACAAAACACAAAAGTTAGTTTGGAGAAGAATGTCTTCACCTACCTCCACTACCTGAACTTGCAACCGTCTCTAGTTTACTCGCCCAAGATAACCCAAAGATTCTAAATAAACATGACAAGAACTTCAGAAGTATGTCTCAAGTGCGCTCTGTCAGTGGCGCATTCTCTAGGAACAATAGAGCACTCTGCCAAGGGCGAATTCACCTGATTTAAGTTCCGAAAACTAAACCTCGCCTCAAGTGCGCTCTATCAATGGCGCATTCTCTAGGGACAATAGAGCGCTCTGCCAATGACGCATTCACCTGGTTAATAATCCCAAGCCTACGGCTATAAACACTCACCACTTTCATGGATCACTCAACATATGCCCACGTCTATCGTAGCAAGTTGATCACACCATCACATAATACAATCAATATTACAATATGACAACACATAACATACATATCAAACCAAGCACATGTCATGGCATAAAAATCACACATGCATAGCAGAATATAGGATGAGCAAAATCAAAAGTGCAAACTTGCCTTGAACGGTGCTAAAGTAATCTAACGACTAATTTTGATCCGCTTCACACTCCGGACAATCTATACGATTAACGGAGGCACCGATAAATAAACCGTACTCACATAACACCACAATAAAGTAAACAACAATGAATTCAAATAAAAACTTAAATAGCAGAAAATATCAGTAGGTATATATTATCTACATGCTAGTAGGATCACAATGCAAAAAGAATCAACTAATTTGGATCAACGACTTAAAAGATATGGCCTCCGGAAGTTTGAATTCAAATTTAAACAAATTCAATTTTGAACTATTCAAAAATGTGGAATTTTGGTTCTACAATATTCTCCTGGTCACTATGAGTACACAGGAAAAGGAATCGATGAATTTGGATATATAGATCTAAAGATATACCTAAATGAAAATTTGATACGAAATCTACCCAAAATAAACTGTGCCAAAACTGATTTCTGGAAGAACTGCCTGGGTACTGTGGTTGTGCCACGTGGTGCATTACTAGTGGCTGCGTAGTGTCCACTGCATTGACTAAACGGTGAACGGCCACCAAATAGCACATACCTATTCGAGAAAAAAAACAGAACATGATTTAATCTGGACCGTCGGAGGGAGATCGGACTGATAAGATCGGCTCACCGGAGAGCAGAGGCTGGGGTAGCGCCGGACTTGGAGAAGAACGACATCGGCGGCTCAGGCGGCGATGGTGGCGCTTGTTCCGGTGGTCTCCAGACTCCGGAGGGTAGCATACGGGACGCGGAGCTTGGCTGCGGTCTCGAAGAAGTCCTCAGCGGCGTCGGTGGCGGACGGGGTTGACGGCAAAGGATGGCTGGAACACGGGCGATGGCTGGGATCTCCAGATCGAGGTCCTTGCGCCCAGTTCGGTACTCCCCTGTGCGAGATAGTGGGTCAAGGCGATAGAGGAGATCAAGACGAAAATAACAGGAGCAAGAGGAGGTGCTGGGACCCACTGTAGGCGACGGAAACGACGACAGCGGAGGTCAGGAGCGGTGGAACTCCGGCGAGATCACAAAATCAACCTAGGGCACGGGAGACTGCGATTTTGGCGAAAAATCAGACAAGCCGGACGTGGGGAGTATATATATGGAGGTGGGAGTGCAAAGGAGCGATCAAATAGATCGATTCGATCTCGGTTTGGTTCGGTAGCTATAGAGACCAGGAAGAACACGAACGGAGGAAAAAGATGACAGGCGGGACCCCATGTCAGCGGCAGAGAGCAGGTGGAAAAGGAAAAAAACAAGATGGAGGGGGAAACTGTGGGATGGGCTGCAATGGGACGGCCTGCTGACGCTGCGCTGCTGATGCTCTAGCGCACTGGGCGACAAACAGCAATTGGGCTGCTGTTGGCCCGGATGAACAGTAATATCTGCGAAGATATACTTTAGCAGAAAAAGTATCGTGGCTAAGACTAAAATAACGTATAGATAACTAAAAATACCAGAACACACAGAAAACAATTACTACTAATATAGAATACGATGAACATTTTTAAAACACATATGCACTTTAAAAAATATATACATTATCCAATCCAAGCATATAAAGGGCATTATAGCAACTATAAATTAATTTTGAGTTTCTAAAATTCCAAAAGTTTTAAATCATAGCAGAATTTATCTAAGATAAATCAACACAAGAAAGTTTTAAATTACTACTATTTAAATCGTTAACATTCTAAAATTCAAAATTTTGGGATGTTACATCTCGTTATGGTATCATGGGCAACTTAACTCGTCGCTACTTTGAAACCCCCTCACCATCTACTTAAGCGTGGAATTGTTGCCTACCAAATTGAACTTTCGCCATCTGTTTCTTCCATCCCTCTCGATGTGTGTTTTGTGTCTCAACTCGAGAGATGTTACTACATCTCATTCCATGAGTTGATCATGATTTGCTTGATCTTCGTGAAAATCAAATCCTATAGAGTTTCCCTCTCTTTCCCATGTCGTGTTGGGCGAAGATCTCGAAAGCAAAGATCTCAAGATCAATATGATGCAATGAATCAACATCTTCGAGAAGAGCAATTGGATCGAGAAGATGGTGTTAGCTTTGTGTCCCCCTGTCTTCTTACCTCACGTATTGAATCTCGGGACGAGATTCTTGCTTAGTGGGGGTGAGTTGTCACAGCCCTAGAATTTGATTGCAATTAGTTGCATCAGCATCCTTGCAGCATGTTTAAATTCTCTTTAAACTTGAAACGGGGATTAACAAACCCTAGAACCCCCTGATAATAACAGGTTCAACTAAAAATTGTCTCAATGAGCCCAAAATTCCCTTAACAGAATGTTCATCATCTTTGGATTGGTCTTGAACCTCCGCCAAAAATAGTGCACATTTTTCTAGGTCATTCGGGGTCACTGAATTAAATCATAAGTATTTGCATTTGGACATTTAAATGCTATAAATATTTTCAAATGTCCAAATAATTCAAATAGTACCCACAATTATTTTCAGGATCTTTAAAAGTGTTCTGGTATTTTAAATAAACCAGAAAACAAACAACAGAGAAGATAAAAAGAAAACTAGAAAACTAGAGAGAGAGAACTGGCCTGGCCTTACCTGGCGCAGCCACCTGGCAGCCTAGCTTTGGCCCAGCCCACCTAGCCGAAGCGGTTGTCTTAAACCTCTGCCAGTAGGCAGAGGCAAGACAGCACGCGCGCCCGAGGGCGCCACGCCTCCTCCCTGCCTGCTTCACATCCCCGAGGCTCTCTCCCAGCGCCACGGAGACAGCAACGGACCCCCCTCCCTCTCTGGTTCTCTCTCCCCCTCACTCCTCTGCTTTCCCTCCACATGGCCGAGCATGGCCACTGCCACCGTCGCCGTCGTTGTCCACCGCTGCCACCGTCCACCACTTGCCTCGTCGGCGCATCCGAAAGAACCGCAGCTCCGCCCTCATCCTCATCGCCGATCCACGCGTCGTCGGACGCCTGCGAACGCCGCCACGGCCTCATCTTCAACCTCGGGCGTGTCTTCACCGCCCTGCTCAGCTCCGGCCTCCCCCGAGCTGGATGACCTGCTCTTCATCTTCGTCGCGAGCTCCTCCCCGGAACCCCCCTCTTCCCGTCTCGCTTGCACGCCATAGTCGTCGTCTCGCCTGAGACCGAACCGCGTCGCCGCCCGAGCTTCTTGCCGCCTTGGCCACAGGCGCTGCACCTCATAGCCGAGAACGCACTTGTTCTCAGGGCACTCCCAGGGAGCCTCCCAGCCCCTCAGCTGGCTTCCTAGCGCACCGCAGCCCTGCGCCCGCTCAACTTCGGCCACCTCCGCGAGCTCCGTTCCGGCGAGCTCCGGCCATCCCAGCTGTTGCTGCTTGCTAGAATAGATGTGCGCGAGTCCCACCGTCCCGTAGCCGCAAACCACGCTCGAAACTATCGATCGTAGCTCAAAACCGACGCCCTCCATCGTGCGAAATGGTCGCCGCCAGCCAAACTCTGTTGAGCTGACATGGCATGTCATTAGGGGCTAACTACCAGCATTAACGCCCCCTCGGGTCAATGATAGGCAGGCCCCATAACTAATTAACTCTGGGTTTATTTCCTGCTTAGATTAGTTTATAACCCCATGGGACCCACAGGTCAGAAATGACCACGCTGACGTGGCCGTTGACCGGACCCACCTGGCAGCGACACTGGCCAGCGCTAGGTCACTGACCAGTGGACCCCACTGGTCAGGTTTACTTGGCCGACCCAGTTGACCTGCTGACATGACCCTTGTGTAGTGCTGACGCAATATCATGTTTTCTGAATTAAAAATAAACCAGGAAATTCCAGAAAATGTTTAAAACTTCTAAAATTCATAGAACATAATCTATAACTCCAAATGAAAAGATTTATATATGAAAAATGATTAGAAAAATCCAGTCTATCCATCTGTACCATTTCCATGCATGTTAGAACAACTTATAGCTGCTTTTTAGGACCAATCATATAAATGGCATTTGAATATCCACATATGGAGTTTGAATTTGAATCTTGGATTCAAACCAACTACATTTAACCTGTTGCTAGTTGCATTAGCTCAAATCATAGCATATTGACATGTCATGATCATGCATCATATTGTGCATTGCATTGATTGTGTTTCTTCTCTGTTGTCGGTGGTTGTTCCCTCTCGATAGATGTGTTTCGACGATGAGTTTGATGACACCGATGAAGAGCTATTACTATCTTCAGAAGTGCCAGGCAAGCAAAACCCCCTTGTTCATTCCGATACAATCCCACTCTCTCGCTCCTGCTCTCTTTTACTGCATTAGGACAACAACGATTTATATGTTACATGTTGTGGTAGTTGAACCCCTTTCCTCTACATGACCTGTCATTGCCACAGTAAATAGATGAAACCCACTACCATGAGTAGTAGTTGTTTGAGCCTTGATGTGCCTACTCATTCATGCTTGTTTATCATGCTTGCTACTGCTCCGGAACACTTAGGCTGGCCGGCATGTATCCTTCTCCGTTCTTGTGTCTGTCCCTTCGGGGAAATGTCATGCATTGTTCATTTAAGTCCTTGTAGCTTGCTACGACTTGGGTTCATACATTAATGACCGACACGTTCGTTGTTGGGTCATGTATGCTTGTCCCTGTAAGTTAGTGCCACTTTGGATTCACGACTAGTCATGTCAGCCAGGGTTCTCTGTCATATGGATGCTAGCGACACTATCATATACGTGATCCAAAAGGCGCAAACGATCCCGGGCCAGGTAAGGTGGCACCAGTGGGAATACCATGAGTGAGGCCGCAAAGTGATATGATGTGTTACATGCTAGATCGGTGTGACTTAGGATCGGGGTCCTGACAAAACCCAAGGTTAGTTCATCCCTCTTAGGGGGGATATCACATCTAGGGGAGCTTTACTCTAAGAATTGAGCTAAATCAACTCTAATGGTGTGAACACAACAATGCTTGATGTAAAAGTGGTAACCCCACTTGTGCTTAAATGATGAGTATGACCTATGATCAAATGTTCTCATTTGACTCCTAAGTCAATATACTCATATATAGATGATCTAGTCATCGCCAATTGCTTGGTGGATGCTAGAGTGTTTGTGCATGCTTTGTCACATATTTCTTTTGCCATTTTATTGTGTGAGCATGTTGATTGCATATTTTACTCATTCGAGGACATCCATTTGTTGCTATGATTGTTTGGCTCTTTTTATTTTGCCAAATGGATGGGCAAGAATGCATAAGAACTTCCTCTCCCTATCTATGCTTTTCTCGTCTCAAACTCTGTTCATGCTACATCACAAACTTTGATCAAGTCAGAGGAGCACTCGGAGTCGCCGATTAGTCATAGACTTAAACTTCCAAAACCTCTCTGTGCATTTCGGTCTGACTGAGTCATCTTTTCGGTCAAACCAAGTTCACTGAGTTCATCTAGGTATTCAATCTCGGTGCAACCGATTAGAACCATTCGGTCACACCGAGTTACAGTAACCACTTGCGGTTCTGCATCTCGGTGCCATCGAGTTGTTCCACTCGGTCACACCGACAGGGTCAGGATATATATCCCGACGGGTCAAATTTTGGAAATTTCTCCGAAACCTACTCGCCCGCGTGTATCCTGCTCTGCCGTCTCGGGTCTCCGGATTGTCCTCTCGTCGCTAGTGACCTCCCGCCGCTGGTCTCCATCACCGCCAACGGAATTCTACACCGCCGTTGCCGCCGTAGCGAGCTCATCACCGAGCTAGGGTATGAGTTCGAATCTTTCTGCAGTTCTTACCTCCGATTCTTAGCACAAAGCAAATGCCATGTTTCTTACCACGTATGAGATCATCCCATCCAGCAAAAACATCCTTTAGATTAGATTTGATTCAAAAATTTAGGGTTAGGTTTCCGCCGAACTCATCTCGGACCGACCGAGTTGTGGAAATCGGTCTCACCGATTTGGCTTAGGCCATTTCACTTGTAATTTTTGGTCTGGCCGAAACTTGCAAATCGGTGTGACCGAGTTCAACTCTTAGTGAAACCCTAGAAATCTCGGAGTCACCGAATTGCGTCTCGGTCTGACCAATTTCATTAGTTTAGACTCCAAAAGTTGCTTCGGTGTCACCGAGTTTAACAAATCGGTAACTCCGAAATGCTTTCTGTGGAAAACTAAAACTAACTTTTTGACTCATCTGTTTTGCAAAATCTCCGCACTTTGTGATGCTCATCCACTCTATCTCATCTATAACTATTCACAAGGTCAGCTGTCAGTTTGTAGTGCCAGAATGTCTGATCAGAGTGATAGCCAGAACATGTCAGAAGAGCAGGTGAATCTGAGTGAGGGCACTAGTCCCTCTGGCAGTTATGATGAAGGCAACAGAAGTACTCCTAGCAACCTGCCTAAGGCTGCTACTAGGCAGAGGAGGAAGAGGAATTCTGAGTCTGAAGATGAAGACTATGTAGCTGCTGAGGAGGAGGTCAACTCCAAGAAAAAGGTTGTCAAGAAGGAATTTGGCACAGCTGCATCTACAAAGCCTAGATAGAACAAGAAGGCTCCTGCAAAAAGGGTGCCTATGTCTAAAGCCAAAGCCTCAACACAGGAAACAATTGAGTTCACTCTTGAACCAAAAGAGGCTGGTGAAGGCAAGAAGAGGAAGGAAAGGGTCAAGAAGACCATGGCCAGAGTCATTGGGAGATCCTCTATGATGAGAGATCCAGCTGAGGATGAAGAGGAAGAGGATGCTGCACCAGCACCCAAATCTCAAAAGCTGATGGGGGATGGCATCAAGTCTGGGGCTGCCCATTCTAAGCCCAAGACAACCTCCAAAGCTTCTACTCCAGCCCCCAAGACTGCACCAAAGAGGAGCACAAGGAATATACCAGCTGCTGAGAAGAACAATGCCCCTGCAGAGCATGAGGTATAAAATAGATGTCTATGCCAAGAAGAAGAAAGATCACAACTCCATGGCTAACATGTATAAGGAGATTCCCGACAAAGCCTTGGAGACTCACAAGATGGGCCATGTATACTATCTGTTGTCTAGTCTGACCAGCATCAACACTATCTTGAGGCACACCTTGTTGCCCAAATCAGGAGATCATAGGATGATAAGACGCCATTCCATAAACTTTCTGCAGTTGTTTGATGTGCCGCAGAAGTTCAAAGTGATGAGTCTAATTGTTGAGACAATCAAGAGGACAGCTGCAGATCAGAAGAGATCATGTGGGTATGCTCCACACATCCAGATGCTCATCAACTCCAAGATGGGCACATGCACATAATTGTTTTTTTTATAAAGGGCGTTTTTATTAACTCAAAATGTAGCATCGAGCGGATACAAAACATAAAGAGCGACACCCGACCTCTGCATAGCTAAGATGCATATAGCCATCCAAACAGTCTGACAAAAAAATAAAAATGACAAAGTGGCAATAGTAAAGCCATATGGGGCCGAAACTATGCCTATGTCGATAGAGAAGGTGGACGGATTCGGAGATTATGCTGCCACCCATGTTGGGTAAAAACCTCCCTGGCCACCCACTCCAACCGCATACACACCGCCTTGAACAGCGATTGGTAATCTGTTTGGTGCAGAGTAAACCACATACGAAGCAGTGCGTACAGCGGTAAATAACCTGGATAGGAGAAGAGATGTTGCCATTAAAAACACAATCATTTCTACATAGCCAAAGCGACCATAGTAAGGCAGACGCTCCCACCCGTATTAGCGTACTAGAAGTATTTGGTATTCCATCAAGCCAGTGACCATATATATTGGTAACACTTGTTGGTGGATACAAATTTGACGCTATTTGGATAACTGACCATGTAGAACGCGCAAACTTGCATTGAAAGAAGAGATGTTTGATTGTCTTGTCATGAGTACAAAAACTACATTTCTTGCTTCCTTTCCAGTTGCGTCGAGCGAGGTTGTCTTTAGTTAGCACAACTCCTCTCCGAAGATACCACATGAAAATCTTAACTTTTAGTGGCATCTTCGATTTCCTGATTTGTTTATTATTGGCCACTGGGATCTCTGTGTGCGATGAGGCATGATACATAGAGTCAACAGTGAAGGACCCAGATGTAGTAAGATTCCAGCAAAAGACATCCCGCCCTTGTGTCAAGTTAATCAAATCCAAACGGGATAGAAGATGATGCCATGACACAAGACGAGGCCCAACCAAATCCCTCTGAAATGATATATCTGGCGGGGAAGTGGTCATCACATGCGTAAGAGTATTGTTCTTATCGCGTACAATGCGGTACAAGGTTGGGTACTGTTCTCGGAGAGTGGCATTTCCTAGCCACTTTTCCTCCTAGAAACGTATCTCCGAGCCGTCCTTTATCGTGAAGGATCCGAAACGGAAAAGTTGTTTCTTTACCGCCATCAGACCAGCCCAAAAATGCGAGTCACCGGGCATCCAGTAAGCCTGGGATAATGCCTTTTGGCCTAAATACTTGTTGCGTAGCATAGTTTTCCAAACACCATCCGCAGTAAGAAGCTTGAACAACCATCTACTGAGTAAGGCATCACTCTTGACCTGGAGGTCCTGAAGACCTAAGCCTCCTTGGTCTTTCGGTCGGCAAACGACGCTCCATTTGGTTAGTCTATACTTTTTCTTTTCACTGTCTACTTGCCAAAAAAATCTAGGTCTGAAGTAATCCTGTCTTTGCAGAACCCCTTTGGGTAGTTGGAAAAATGAGAGCATGTAGAGAACCATGTTGGTGAGGACAGAATTGATCAAAACTAGACGTCCTCCAATGGAGAGCAGTTTCCTTTCCAACTGCTCAACCGTTTCTCTAATCGCTCTTCAACATGTTTCCACTCCGCACTAGTGAGACGCCGATAATAAATTGGAATTCCCAAATATTTAATCGGGAATTGGCCTTGTGCACATCCAAACAAGTCAGCATATTGTGTAGCCGTCTCCTTGGCTTCTCCAAAATAGAACAATTCACTTTTTATGGAAGTTGATTATCAAGCCTGACATTTTCTCAAAAGCTGAAAGCAGAAGTTTCAGATTTCTCGCCTTATCAAGGTCATGTTCCATATAAAGAATTATATCATCAGCATATTGCAAGATAGAGAGTCCTCCATCGACAAGATGTGGCACTACTCCTGCAATTTGACCACCCTGTTTGGCGCATTCAATCAAAGTAGCCAACATGTCAGCGACAATGTTAAATAACATTGGAGACAGTGAGTCACCTTGACGTAATCCTTTTTTCGTCTGGAAGTAATGGCCTACATCGTCATTGACTTTGAGAGCCACACTGCCTCCAGTAACAAAATTTTGGATCCACTCACCCCATTTATCGGAGAAACCTTTCATTCTCAGGGTCTGCTGTAGAAATGACCATTTGACTTTATCATATGCCTTTACAAAGTCAATTTTAAAAACTACCCCACTCATGTTCTTCCGATGCATCTCATGAACGGTCTCGTGAAGGATAACTACTCCATCGAGTATATTTCTCCCTTGCATGAAAGTCGTTTGGGATGGCCGAACAACATGGTCAGCAACCACATTCAACCTATTAGTCGCTACTTTGGTGAATATTTTGAAGCTTACATTAAGGAGGCATATTTGTCTGTATTGTTGGATCCGTACAGCCTCCTTTGTCTTGGGCAACAAAAAAATCTCTCCAAAATTGAGCCTGGATAGGTCAAGTTGGACAGCAAGAAGTTAATTGAACAACTCCATTGCGTCAGTCTTGATGACATCCCAAAAGTTCTGATAGAACTCTACGGGGAAGCCATCAAGTGCTGGAGCTTTATTGTGTTCCATTCGAAACACCGTAGCTCTCACCTCCTCTTCAGAGAAAGGTGTCGTCAGGATATCATTCTCTTCAGTCGTGACTTGTGGAATATTATCTATTTTCGGGTCTCATCGAGACTGAAGTTCCCTTCATCTGGAGCCCCAAATAGAGACTTGTAGTATTTTGTTATATAATGCTTAAGCTCTTACTGGCCTTCGATCCGCCCCTCATCCTATTCGAGGCTAAAAATACACTTCTTCGGTGTCGCCCAATGGCAACCACTTTTTTCGAGTAACATGCACATACTTGCACTACTAGGGAAAAGCTTATACATAGAATCTTACCAGCAGTGCAGTTTAAAACAAGGCGCTACTGCTACTTACCAGTAGCGCGCGGAAATAAACCGCGCTACTGCTAGCCGCGTAGCAGTAGCACGCTAGGTGAAAACAACGCAACTACTACAATTTCCATGACGTAGCCACCAGACTAGGTATAGTAGTAGCGCCGGTTTTGCAAATGCGCTACTGACAACGAACTTAGCAGCAGCGTTTTTCTCCTACAATCTCTACTGCTAAGTTTAGTCTCTAACTAGGCCTCGATCCACGAAGAGGGTGTTTACCACCTTAAATACGTTACTTCTCAAACCATCACAACCACTTGGTCTTCATTGAACTTTATGTGTAGGATCTGTATTCTGCAATAGGAATCTTCACCAGTTTTTAAACCAGGGAAGATTCCTATTGAAAATTTAGATTCTACACAAAAAGATCATTGACGACCAATGTGTTTTTGTTTTTGTTTTTACATGCTTAGCCTTAGCAATAGCGCGTTTTTGCTTGAAGAGCGCTACTGCTATGTTGTTTAGCAGTAGCGCTTTGTCTCAAAGCACGCTACTGCTAAAGGCCATCCTTTATTCCCCAACCGTCCGCCCCCACTCTCCCTTTCCACTCTCACTCTCCCCCGCACCCCCCATCGTCCGCCGTTCCCCGACCACCGTCGTCGCCTGCCGCCGCCGACGCTCCTGCTCCTCCTCCACTGAGGTAGTCCCTCCTTCCCTCCTCCTCCCTCCTCCCTTCTCCTCCTCTCTCCTCCCTCCTCCCTACTGCGCCCCTCCCTCCTCCTCCAGCCAAGCCCTGCACTGGCAGCCCTCCTCCCCCTCCTCCTCTCTCCTCCATCCTCCCTCCTCCCCCTCCTCCTCCTCTTCCGGCCCGCCCCCACCTCCCTCCTCCCTCCTCCTCCGGCCAAGCCCTCCGCCGGCAGCCCTCCTCCTCTCTCCTCTTCCCACCGCCCCTCCCTCCTCCTCCAGCCCGCCCCATCCTCCCTCCTCCCTCCCAACTAGTTAAAATTTTATTACTGTTCTTAGTTGAATTAGTAAGTGCTTAGTTGAATTAGTAAGAAAATTAATCATTTTTATTTATAGTAAGTGTTTAGTTGAACTAGTGGAATTAATAGAACTAGTTTGTTTTTGGTAAGAAAAATTAGGTATATGAGATTTGATGATATAATTAAAATTTTACTATAGAACTAGTTTATTTTTAGTAAGAAACTTAATAGAACTTGTTTATTTTTAGTAAGTGTTTGGTTGAATTAGTTGAATTAATAGAACTAGTTGAATTTATGTCATTATCACTTTGTCATCAAAGAATGCTATATGAGATTTGATGACCTAATTAAAATTTAACTCGGTGGAATATGTAGGCTTTGTAGAGTCGTGTCTCCTTGGAGTGATCGTCATCCGAGCTACCTCTACTTAATCTACACCCGAGTCGGTGAGCTAAAAGTCCACCTCCTCCTTCTCCACTCCTCGGTGTTGAATAGAGTAGAACTAGGGTATTTAGTTATGCTTCTTAACCAAATGAAATTTTCGGATTATAAGATATATTGAAATGTTTTTGTCAATATTGAACCATTGAAATGCAATGAGCACCAATTTATGCTCATCTCCGAAGTGTTGATTCATTTCTGAGTGACCTATGTTTTGCCGGAGTGTTGATTCATTTTCGTTCCGGCAAATTTCAGGCGCTCGATATGTCCTATTTTAGCAAAGGTCATGCCGGATTTTTTCGTGAATTAAGCATGACTTGTGCTAGAATATGTAGGAAATATCGAGTGCCCCGGATTTGTGTGTTGAGTTTCCTGCTAGTTGCCTTCGATCGATTTTCAATTAATGTTTCAACTATGAACATAGGAAATGTCTGACGACGAAAAGTATTTCGGTATTTGCGAATACTGCGAAGACGAGCGCGGCCTGTGCGACAGAATCGTCCTAGTTGATGATAGGCGCTTCAGCATCAAGCTGGAGGAGACCTTAGAAGTGGATACAGTAAGTCACAACGACAAGTCTTTTCTCATAATTAAGCATGATTTCTGCTTCATTTGCTTCAACTTATAATTTAATTTTTTTACTATTCTACTAGCGTATCCCCTGCCATGCAAGAGTTTTTGTCTTGGATAAGATAGGTTCCAGTCCTATGAAAACTATGGAGGTGAAGAGAGTTTACTTGAGACTGAGCATGGTTATACTTTCGACGCAAAATTATACAATGCAGACACCTACACCTATTTTGAATGCAAAACTTGGCAAGCACTATGCAATACTTATGCATTTGAGGCTGATATGGTTATCACCTTTGATATTCATCCGGAAGATGATATTGAAGGTAATAGAGACATCTGGGTCGATGTATAGACGCCTCCAGTTCTACCACTATGTGAGTTTCTCAACCATATTTATGTCTTGGATATTGTTTATTCAAAAATAGTTGACAACTAATTTCTATTGACAGCTTATTTCCATTCAAGCAAACATGTCCGGCGCTTGGTAGACATGACCATCCACTGTCCCGGGGCTGAACTAAACTGCGAGGAGATAGGTCATTATGTTTCATGGCTTCAGGTTTTGATGTTGTCAAGACAGATTATTTTCATGGACTTAAAAATCTTAGTACTCAAAGCACGCGACCAATAGTGTTCGTATTGAACTACGGTCACATCTACTCAGGAAAGATGGTAAGATTTTTACTATGTGTCCTCAGTGCATCTTTTGCATACATTATTTTTTAAGCTAAACTTCATTGCTAAGTATGTTACTACGATGTTCTTCAACAGGGACTCCTGATGAATATTGTGCCTCATTGGATTGAGACTAAAGGTCGCATGAGAATGGTTAATTTACGGCCAAGATATCCTACATTGTAGCACATCATCATCTTCAAACTCATTATAACTAGCTAATCACTCCTACTGCTCTCTCTCTCTAAGGTAAAATAGCATAAAACATGTGTAGCACTCCTGCTTCATCATATTGGAGCATGCAGATGAACCTGACTCCTAATTGTGGGCTGCGCTTCTGATTGTTGCCCCTAGTACTTCTCTACAATCCTTCACAATTTTGCTCCAGTCTTTGACTATTAAGACTTCCTCGCTTTGATAAATCCTGAATGCACTAAAGTACACTATGACTATGATGATTAAATAGCTAGTGTTGGTGGTAATGACTATGATGATTATTATTAGCTAGTGTTGGTGGTGATTAGATAGCTACCGTAGCTAGTGTTGGTGGTGATTAGCTAGCTAGAATGAGTTTGAAGATGATGATGTGCTACACTATGACTATGATGGTTAAATAGCTAGTGTTGATGGTAATGACTATGATGATGATTACATAGCTTGTGTTGGCAGATTAGATTCAAGTGGAGGCAACATGTGGTGCACATCAAAAGTACTACTAGTCCAAACTAGATCAAGTTTGAATTAGTAGTATACTTTCGACATGCACCACATGTTGCCTCCACTTGAACCTAATCCACCTTCATTTCTGACACTGTTATGAACATAATGATATATCAACCTCATAATTGGTATTGTACCAAAATTTATATAACGGCGTATAAATACACTAAAAATAAAAAAATGAAAAATAGAATACTAGTAGCGATGGACAGGAAAAACTCTACTACTAGTTAGATTAGCAGTAGCGCTGGAATAAACATGCGCTGCGGCTATATGTCTTAGCAGTAGCGTGTGCCGCACGCGCTACTGCTAAGGAATAGTTGTAGCGCCTTACTAGTAGCACGATTCCCCGCGCTACTAGTAGGCATTAAACCCGCGCTACTACTAGGCTTTCCCCTAGTAGTGCTGTTAGACAAGGAACATCTTCCCTTGAGGCCTGATATTGAGGACAACACAGTTGTCATGGATGTTGAAGATCCTACTTCTATAGAGGCTCAAGAGAAGAGGGAGAAAGCAAAATCTGAGAAGGCAGCCTAGATGCCAAGTGTTGAAGAGGCTTCACAAGTGTTCCTCAAGACAAAGCAAGATCAACTTGGATATCTTATTCAAGCAACCTTGAGGATTGAGAAAGGACTGGCCACCCTGACTCAGAATCAAGAGAGCCTGGAGAGGATCATTGAAACTAAATTCTATAATCTTGACTTGAAGGTGACAGAGATGCAAACAGCTATTGAGCAGCTCCAGGAAGAAGCTGAGGAGAAGAAAGGGAAAGCTACCACAGATGCCTTTCAGAGAGTGCCTAGGGCACAGAGATCTGCAGCAGAGACTGTGACAGACACAAGAGCTACTACATCAGCACCTGCAGCCACAGCATCAGTAGCTCCTCCAGTTCCCACTCCACCAGCTCCAACAACTTCAACAGATGCATTCGTCCTTGGAGTCCTCTCAACGCCACCTCCCAAAGATCAAGCCTAGAGTGACGCATAGCACTATGCATTTCGAGATTTTTGGTAACTTGTTGCCAAAGGGGGAGAAAGTGTATAGATCATAGGCTGAGAGAGAGAGAGAGAGAGAGAGAGCTTGCTTCTTTTTGCTATCTCTGTTGCTATTTGGTTGATACTTATTTTCCTGCTTGCTTGGATGATACTTTATGTGTGTGAGATACTTGTATGGTCATCTGTTTGATCATATCATACCTTAATGCTTGTGCTTGAATGATGCTATTACTTATCTCTCATATATGAACATTCACTTTGCCTTGGTGATGACTGCATACTTTATTTTCTATCTTTTTTAGCGCTCCACCAAGATGTATGTGACATGGAAGAGTAACCCATGATCCTAATCGATTGTGCATTTGCATTCAAAAGCAAATTTTAAATAATGCACAAATTTAGCGGGAGCTCGTGCTTATCACATACTTCTGAAAGAGAGGATATATTTCAATCTTATTATTATTTGTCGAAGCTTTGATCTATATGTTGTCATCAATTACCAAAAAGGGGGAGATTGAAAGTGCAACTATCCATGGGTGGTTTTGGTAATTCCTAACAACATATAGCAGTAAGTGCATCTAGTGCCCCTTAGTGATTTTGGTGTATTGAAGACTTATAGGTTAAGTATCTAATGCGTTTATGAGTGTACACAGATCTATAAGTCTATGAGGAGTTTGATATTTACAGAGAAAGTTGACCCCTAAAAATGAAGTTCTTCGACTGAAGACTTTGATATACTGAAGACTTTCTGAAGACTTTGAAAGTGAAGAAATTGGTGTGACCTTGAAGACTTGGTATTCATTCGAGGAACATGAAGCGTGAATACTTTTGTTTTCGTAGTTTCATTTTCTCTTTCTTGAGTCATAGGAAACACCGTACTGTTAAAGGGGGTCGAGGAAATACTAAGGAGAAAATTTCCATGTGATGCTCAACTCAAATCCTACACCTACCAATCCCTTCGAGTGAAGCCATTGGAAATCTCATACAGTTCAGTCAATTTCTTCAGTGATAGAGACGCAGTTCTTCTGGTCACTGAGGACTTTGCTCTGACAAAGGAGTTAGGAATTCGCCAGTGCGAATTACCTACACAGTGAGGAACATGAGAGCCCTGAGGAATCTGTACCTCAAATTTCCGACCGTTGATGTGCTGCGCGCCAGCTGTCCGAAAATATCTTGTCCACCTAACGGTCATATCATTGAAGGGCATTTATGTCTTATCATGTCGGGCTGCTCCCTAGGCTATAAATAGCCGCCCCCTACAACCACTAGCTGGTTGGCTACTCCGCGAGAACTTGACACTTGTCATTTGAGAGCAACCCATCCTCCGAGGACTTTGAGCGAAAATCATCAAGTGAGGAAAATCCAAACCCCAAACCCAAAACACCTACAAACCCAAAGTGATTGAGCATCACTGAAGAGATTGATCCTGCGTGGATCCGACGCTTGTTACCTTTGAAGACTGTGCTTCTTCCAGACGGTTAGGCGTCAAGGTCTAGAGCATCCAAGAGGAATTGTGGATCGCCGAGTGACCAAGTCTGTGAAGGTTTGGAAGTCACCTGAAGACTTACCACGAGTGATTGGACGAGGACTGTGTGTCCTTAGTTCAAGGAGAATACGGTGAGGACTTGGTGTCCGGAGCTGCGTGCTCAGGACTGGGTGTCCGAGATTGTGTGTCCTCAAGTTTAAATACTCAGCCGCTCCAACCAGATGTACAACTGAGACAGCAGTTGGAACTGGTCTACCAAATCATTGTCTTCACCAAGCTTACTGGTTCTATTTCCTCAACTCTTTCATTTCCTCGGTAGTGTGCTGTTTGTTTATCATATCTGTGTTTGAAGACTTTGACTGAAGACTTTCTCAATTTCCTCAGTTCAATTTCTTCAGTCTGTTTGTCTTCATCTTGTGTTATCCTGTGTTTACGCTTTCTGTACTCTGTGTTTGTCTTCATTTCATCATGATGACTATGCTTGAATTCTATTATGTTTTCATCTGAGTACTTATTCCGCTGCTAGTAGTTCTTCGCTAAGGAATTTCCTCACTGGCAAATTCCTCAGTGAAGAATTTCATAAAAATCGCCTATTCACCCCCCCCTCTAGTCGATATAACGCACTTTCAATAGCTCATTGAACTAATGCTCTTTCAAGATGATCATTTCAGAAAGTACAATGATTGGTATGGCATGGACTAGGAATGTGGACCCCTCAAAATGCTAAGGACACATATTGGCTCAAGCTCAAAACTCTACATTTTCATTTTAGTGTTCCAAGATCACATTGAGTCCATAGGAAAAGCCAATACTATTAAAAGGGGATGAGGTGTTGCTTAATGGCTTGCTTGCTCCAAATGCTTAGTGATATGCTCCAAAAGCCCTCAACCACTTTCTCATATCCACATATGTCTCAAACCAAAAGTCAAACTCGGCCCCACCGATTTGATCTATCTGGCGCCACCGAGTTCATTTGACATAGCCATAGCCACAAACACTAATCATTTTGATCTCACTGATAGGGATCTCGGTCTCACCGAGATGGGATTGCAAACTCTCTGTTTCCCTTCGTAACGTTTCGGTCTAACCAAGATGAGCGATCGGTCCCACCGAGTTCGCAATGCAAACTCTCTGTTTCCCTTTCATAACGCTTCGGTCTCACCGAAATGAGCTATCGGTCCCAACGAGTTTGCCTGACCAACTCTCTGTTTGCCTATAACAGAAATCGGTCTCACCGAGTTTATGTGATCGGTCTCATTGAGATTATGTTATTCCCTAACCCTAATGAAATCGGTCCCACCGAGTTGACATGTGGTCCCACCGAAAATCCTAACATTCACATTTTGAACTAAATCGGTCCGATCGAGTTTCTCGATTCGGTCCCACCAAGTTTGGTAAATTGTGTGTAACGATTAGATTTTATGTGGAGGCTATATATACCCCTCCACCCTTCCTCCATTCGTGGAGAGAGCCATCAGAACGTGCCTACACTTCCAGCATTCATTTTCTGAGAGAGAACCACCCACTCATGTGTTGAGACCAAGATATTCCTATCCAACCACAAGAATCTTGATCTCTAGCCTTCCCCAAGTTGCTTTCCACTCAAATCATCTATCCACCAAATCCAAATCTGTGAGAGAGAGAGAGTTGAGTGTTGGGGAGACTATCATTTGAAGCACAAGAGCAAGGAGTTCATCATCAACACACCATCTATTACCTTTTGGAGAGTGGTGTCTCCTAGATTGGTTAGGTGTCACTTGGGAGCCTCCGTCAAGATTGTGGAGTTAAACCAAGGAGTTTGTAAGGGCAAGGAGATCGCCTACTTCATGAAGATCTACCCAAGTGAGGCAAGCCCTTCGTGGGCAATGGCCATGGTGGGATAGACAAGGTTGCTTCTTCGTGGACCCTTCATGGGTGGAGCCCTCCGTGAAATCGCGCAACTGTTACCCTTCATGGGTTGAAGTCTCCATCAACGTGGATGTACGATAGCACCACCTATCGGAACCACGCCAAAAATATATGTGTCTACATTGCGTTTACTCCCTCCAAACTCCTCCCCTTTACCTTCATATGCAATGATTTACATTCCGCTGTTATACTCTTAGACTTGCATGTGTAGGTTGATTGCTTGACTGGTGCTAAGTTGCTAAAAATTGCCAAGACTTAAAATTGGGAAAAGGCTAGATTTTTATTTGGCCAAGTAGTCTAATCACCCCCCTCCTCTAGACATACTTTTGATCCTACACAACCAACAACTTGCAACTAGGTAGGGGAGTGTGTTTGTATTGGGCCTAGTTGCAAGTCAGCCGTCGCCCCCAACTAGGGGGCGTGTGTTTGTAAGGGCCCAGTTGCATATCAACCATCGACTTGCAACTAGGGGGAGGGGAGTGTGTTTGTATAGGCCCCGGGTTCAACTCAACCATCGACTCGCAACTGGGGGTGGCATCTACGTGTGTTTGTTGGGGGCACAATTGCACGTCAACCATCGACTCACAACTAGGGGGTTGTGTTGGTTGAGGCCCCCAGTTGCATGTCAATCATCGACTTGCAACTAGGGAGGACTAGCGTGTCTGTACAGTCCCCAGTTGCAAGTCAACCATCGACGTGCAACCAGGGGAGGGGAGTGTGCTTTGTACGGGCCCCAGTGCAAGTCAACCATCCACTCGCAACTCGGGGTGGCGTTTGTATTTTTGTAGGGGTCCCATTTACATGTCAGCCATTGACTCACAACTGGGTGGTGTTTTGTGGGGCTCCAGTTACAAGTCAACCATCGGCGTGCAACCGGGGGTGGTGTTTGCTTTTTTGTAGGGCCCCCAGTTGCAAGTCAACCATCGATACGCAACTAGAGGGGCGTGTGTTCGTAGGGTCCCAGATGCATGCCAACCACCGACTTGTAGCTAGGGGAGGGGAGTGTGTTTGTACAGGCCCCAGTTGCAAGTCAACTATCGACTCGCAACTGGGGGCGATGTCTGTGTGTGTTTGTTGGGGGCCCCAGTCGCATGTCAACCATCGACTTGCAACTAGGGGGCGGTGTCTGTGTGTTTGTCAGGGGGCCCAGTTGCATGTCAACCATCGACTTGCAACTCAGGGGGTGGTGGTTGTTTGTAGGGGCCCCATTTGCAAGTCAACCATCGACTTTCAACTGAGAAAGGGAGCATGTTTGTACGGGCCCCAGTTGCAAGTCAAGCATCGATGCACAACCACGGGAGGGGAGTGTGTTTTGTACGGGCCCCAATTGCAAGTCAACCATCGACTCACAACTACGGGGGCGACGTCTATGTGTGTACGACCATCAACTTGCAAGTCCAATTCTGCATGCAAATGGGGGCTGCCTAAGTTTTTTCCGAGTCGGAAGTCCAACCACGACATGAAATTGAACTTGTCGCAGTTTGTTCGAGTTGCAAGCCAGCTCTGACATGCAACTGGGGGATGTCCCGCCCTATTTGTTTGTTCCCTATTGCAAGTCCAACGCTAATATGAAAATGGGTCTGCCTCTTATTAGTTGCAAGTGCATCATCGATACATAACTAGGGGTTGTCCCAATTGCAAGACTAAACTGTAACATGCAACCGGGACCCACCCAAGTTTGTCCTAGTCGGAAGTCAAACTACGACACACAACTGATCTTGCCTTAGTTTGTCCTAGTCGCAAGTCTAGCTTAGTTGTATTTTGACCCGTTTTGTACTTGTTTTTAATTTTATGTTTTTGTCCTTTTCCTTTTTAGTTTTTCCAATCATTTTCCATTTTTCGATAATCTTGAACTTTTTTTGCTTTTTGCAAACATTTTTTTGAAATTGATGAAGTTTTTCAAATTCCTGAACGTATTTCAAATTCATTTTTTTGTAGTTTCACATTCAAGAAGATTTGTTTCAAATTCACAAAAAAAATTCAGTCCAAGAACATTTTAATATGAAAATGGGCCTGCCTCTTATTAGTTGCAAGTGCATCATCGATACATAACTGGGGGTTGCCCCAATTACAAGATTAAACTTTGACATGCAACCGGGACCCGCCTAAGTTTGTCCTAGTCGAAAGTCAAACTACGACACACAACTGATCTTGCCTTAGTTTGTCCTAGTCGCAAGTCTAGCTTAGTTGTATTTTGACCCATTTTGTACTTGTTTTTAATTTTATGTTTTTTGTCCTTTTCATTTTTAGTTTTTCCAATAATTTTCCATTTTTCGATAATCTTGAACTTTTTTGCTTTTTGCAAACATTTTTTTGACATTGATGAAGTTTTTCAAATTCCTAAACGTATTTCAGATTCAATTTTTTGTAGTTTCACATTCATGAACATTTGTTTCAAATTCACACAAAAAATCAATCCACAAACATTTTTAAAATCGATGAAGTTTTTAAAGATTATGAATTTTTTTAATTTCACCATTTTTCCAAAAATTATAAAAGATTTGTAGTCCTTTTTTAGGCAGCAAAGCAGCGATGAAAAGCGATAGAAAGAAAGCATGGGCAAGCAAGCGAGCCCATGTGGAATGCATGTAAGGGGCTGTGAGTACCATGCACACCCCCGCTAGCCTCAGAAGAAAAAAAAGCACGACCAAGTCATGTGTACCTAATTCATCTTATCCACGACCTAGCCACTTGTAACTTAAGACGTGATTGGTGACAAACAAAAAACGTGGACCAATAAACAAACAACGCCGTAGTTGGGCAAAATTTCGAGTTTTGACCCTTTTGTCACACAAAATCGAGATCTGGCCCCAGTTTGAAATTTTTTCGAGTTTGACCCTTTCTCCTACCGCCACGAGGCCCGATAGTAGGATGCTATAGCCTACCGCCAGAACCTGCGGTGGTAGGAAACTTATCCACGTCAGCAACGGTAACGGCCTCCGTCCCACCCTACCGCCGCTGGTCCTGGCGGTAACCTGTCCGATCCTACTGTCGGTTCAATATCCGGCGTATCTCGTAGTAGGGGTCCTAAGCTAGGCGTCTTGGAGCGATGATAACAGGGACACGGGGTTTTACCCAGCTTCGGGCTCTCTTGATGAGATAATACCCTACATGCTGCTTTTGATTGTATTCATATGGGTGTAGTACAGAGTACATGTATCTACCACGAGATTGTAGTAATGAATATGAGATTGTCTATTGACTAGCCTGGCCTCGGTTTATATATGCACCGTAGGCCTAGGGTTTAGAGGAGTCCATGTCTTGGGCGCCAAGTCTTGTAGAATCCTCCTTGTATGCGGTATGGGTTGTCCGAACTGGCCCAATAGTGAACCTCCATGGGGGTCCTCGGCCTGATCCAGCTAGTCGGGAGACGACGTGGTGAGTACCCCCTAGTCCAGGACACCATCAGTAGCCCCGTGAACCGGTCTTCATGTTGAGGACACTCCTCGATTCTTTCGAACTGTTCTTCATCTTCGGTCGTCGGTCTTGAAAACTGGTTCAACAAATCTTCTTATGTTCAATCTTGAGGATCGCCGAAGTACATCCGAAGGGTTTATATGTCGGGTATCCGAGGAGCCCCTTTAAGTTATCGGCTTTTATCAATGCCTTGTGATTTTTACGCCCACCTTGGGTTCGAAGTTGTTCCCAGGCGGCGGTGTCCTCTTGCATCTGAGCTCCAACGCCGGACTGCATTTCGAGGTATCTTTTGCAGCCGAGCACCAACGCCGGCCTGTATCCGAGCTCCAACGTCGGGTTGTATACGAGCTGTCATAGATCACCTTGGCTTTGAAGAAGTTTAAAGGAAGTTAGCTGAGCTTAATGTTGGAAATGCCCTCTAGAGAGCCAGCCACTTGCATCCGAGCTTTATGCCGGACTGCTTACGAGGTGATGCACCACCTTGGGCTTGGGCTGATTGTTTTACGGATTTCCGATGCGTGTAAATTTATTTGCTGTCAACATGTATTGCCAGTAGCCCTCAAGGTGTCTGTTAGCCTAAAATCCGAGATGCGCCTGAAGGAAAATATGAAACGGCTGATCCTAGTAGCTTCTGAGACTCGGGTCGTGAAATCGGCCAGAGGATCAACTCCTAGCTCGGCAGCATACATAGGAATAGAAACGCAGTGTAATATATTAGAGGTAATAGTGATCGGCGGACGGGCCCCTCAGAGAGGGTCGTGAGAAGTCACCGTGATATATCAGCTTGATGCCGGATAATTCCCATATGGTACTTATTATCGTCCGAAGACATACTTGTCATAGTTCGGTTGTGCCGAACACTAAGCACTTTGAATTTCCTGCATTGAATAGGCAATGCAGTAGCCCCCGAGCCACTGGTCGGGTGGCAACACCAGATCAGGGGATTGATGTGCCTCTTTAATATTTGTAAATAATGAGCGCAAAGCCCAGTAGCCCCTGAGCCTTAATGTGGGCATGGGTGGCCGAATTAAGGATCGAAGTCTGTTTGACAAAAAAAATTGTTGTGTTTAACACAAACTTCTCGGAAAGAGAATAAAGATCTCTTAAAAAAGCTAAGAGCTGGTCGAAATCCGAGCTCGCGAAGGTAGTACCCAAGGGGTTTAAAAGATGGAATGTAGTAAATGGATCTTACTTGCAATTTTTATGTGTAATGATTCAATGTATCCAAGTGCTTTACATCATTAATGCTCAGATCCGCATTGTACAAAACTTTATTGACCGACCATCGGCTTCAACCTCCTCGGCCAGTAGCTGAGGAGTGTTTGTCCTACTTTATAAAGCCTTTACAAGGGCAAAGTTTTACGACAAACAAGGCAATCCGGTCATACGGTTTTATAAACAAAGGTACGCAGAGAGATATGTTATATTACTATTTAATGTAAGAAACATCTTCCAAAGAAAATAGTCCCGCTATCGGTTCCTTTCCATGGGTCATCATGCTGATCATGATCATGAAACCTCAACTCCGATCAATGTGGGAGGAAAATATGGAGGGTTTAGTTTGGGGAAAGTTCCCGAACTATGTGGTTTATAGCGAATCAAAATTTTCACTTCCGTCGTTGCCGACCAATGTGATCCTTTAAGATTGCTAGCTTTCGGCTTTACCCAATCTGAGGTACTTACTCAGATGACCCGGTAGTAACAATCACAGAGGTGCTCCCTTTACCACCTAGCCGAACAATCGGGAACGTAGGGGTAAGCACAGGAGCCAGGCAACCTAGCTTGGCCAAAATCTTAAGTCAAATTGATGCATATGTATGGCTTTATAACGATGATTACGAAAGGCGACCCTCGTATATTAAATACAAACGCCAATGATATGTTTATTTTGACTCCGTTGCGACCGTTTATCAGTTGAAAGTGGCCCATCGTCGGCTTCCGCCCCTTTGTAGATGCTACACATGGTGTTTTCGCAATAACAAAACAACCCTTAGCCGACGTCTCGGTGCCCGTGGGCGGTTGTGTTAGCGGAAACGAGGCAATCAGATATGCGGGCTTTATAACTTTCACTTAGTCATAGGAGCTTAAAGTTGGGAGGCCAGGTACTAGCCCCCGGTTAGTGTTCGGCGACAGTTGAGGTCAAGCCGTAAACACTTCGGCCAATGTTATGAATGGACCGTCATTTAACACGGGGTGGCCTCTATCGATCTTTATAGTTTAATACAGTCATCGGATCGCTGACCAGTTTATGCTTATTGTGACAGTCAGTTTTTGGCTTTCTCCACTGAGGCGCTTGACCATGCGAGCTGGAAGCACAATCGCAGTGGTTCTCCCTTTGCACACCTAGCCGAACAAAGCGGAACGTAGGAGGCAAGCACAGGAGCCGGGCAACCCAACTATTGACCGAAGACACAATTCAAAACCGATGCGTATATAGCAATGTCTGAGAATGTTTTTTTTCGAATCTCTAAAGGTGTCCGGCGTTGCACTGCGAGACTAATGCTTGAAACACATAAATAGTTTAAAAGTGTCGTAAGCTTGGAAAACCAAAAACCGTCAGTAAAAACTTGGCATCCGAACAAGATCAGTGTTCGGTGCCAATCCGAAAATTGGTCTTAGAAAAAAATTTGCTTATGTCGTGCTTTAATATGACCCATCCTATCTCAAGACTTCAAGCGGGTCAGCCTACGGCTTCAACCTCCTATCCCTAAGGCAGAGTACTTCTCGTTAGGCCAATTTAGCGAACTAAACTCTAGCAGCTTTGAGAGAGAAATGAGGCTTCCCGGCTATTAACCACACACTCGCGTCGAAAAAGGAGTGATAGAAAAAGACTTTGCAACGGCTAGGAAGAAATCATGTATTATAAAATGACTCATATAAATTTAAGAGCCCCCAAGTGACTTGGGTAAAAAAATTATGTATAATGATTGTATGTACCGAAGTACTTATATCATATCTATGTTCACCCGAACTTTAAACGCGTCTTAACCAACCGTCGGCTTCTCCCTCTTCAGTCAAGGACCAAAAAGTGTTATGTACTCCACCTGTTTGAGAATATCCACGGTGTTTCTGATAACCAGGCAATCAGGCCATAAGGCTGTAACAGACAAAGCGCGCTCCGGGAACTTATGTTATATTACTGACGAAGTGTAAGAAGCATCTTCGAAGAAAATAGTACCTCCACCGATACCTTTCTTAGGTTGCTCATTGTCACTATGAGACTTGTGCAATAGATTTTTTGTACTCATGAGTTCCGTTGTGTGTCAACCATCATTGAAAACAATAAGAGCGCTAGCTTTCGGCTTCACCCAGTCTGAGGTCCGAGCTTGAATGACCCGATCGTGACAATCGCAGAGGTGCTCCCTTTACTCCCTAGCCGAACAATCAGGAACGTAGGGGTCAACACAGGAGCAAGGCAACCTAGCTTGCGGAACACTTAAGTCAATATGGTGCATATCGTGGCATAATACACGAACAAGGAACAAAGTCGTACAAGTATAATCATATGCAAGAGGAAAGGCTTCATAAAGGAAGCCCCCATGTAGACTGGGTATTTGAATTTGTGTGTCACAAACAAAGTTTTGACAGGGAAGTTTTTCACATGCAACTTTTTACCAAAAAGGTATAATGCTCGGTCAAACCGAACAAAATTTAAAACCGAAAGTTTTTTAGCATGAAAGCGACTTAGCTGGTTAATGTGCTCGGTGTCGATGCCGGCCCGAGCTTACGGCGGAACAAGGTCCCAGCCCCCAAGCCGGTCCTGAGGTGGCGGAGCAAAGAGCTCGGCACTCCGAAGTGGCGACATAGCACGGCCAATGCAGGCCCGCAGTGTGACGCCGAAGTCTCCTTCGTGGGTTAATGCAGTGATGACGAAGCCCTCGGTCCAGCCGAGGTGACGTGGTACGTCAGTACGCAGAGGTGACAGCGCTGCCTGATCCGGATCCTTTATATGTGCACAGAAAATAGTGCAAGCCGGCGATAATAGAAATAATAATAAATTTAAAAAAATATTGCATAATTAATAATTTATACAAAGTGAGTAATAAAATACATATGGCATGTGTGCCGAACACTCGATGAGGTAGAGCTCTCTCAACGATGCCGATGTCCCCGAGGCAACCGAACACGTTGGTATGGCAACACGACCAACAAGGTGATCACGCGAGTCGATTTACGCCGATTGGGACGACGGCGTCGGCTTGCCGAAGAGATCACGTGACGTAGTCGAAGTCCATTACCGAACCACCATGTTACCGTCGTTAATGCGGGCCCCATTTGATAGACCTGCGTACAAATGATGGAACAAACCAGAGTAATAATTCCTTGGGAAAAATAAACCCAAACAAGCAAAATTTACTAGGATAAATAGCACCTGGTTTATTTGTTGTAGCAATCCGAAGAAAGGTGACTCCCAAAATTGGGACTCGATCCGCAAACCCATTGCCTGATGGGCGATAAAGCGACGGCATGGCAATGCTGGCAAAGCTTGGCTTGCCGAGACAAAGCCCTCGGTCCAGCTAACGTGACGAAGTTGGTCGGCTGGTGACGCCGAAGTCACCGGAGTATGTTGATGAAGAAATAGGCACCCCGGTCCAGCCGAGGTGACGGAGCAGGTTGGTGAGGAGATATTGCAGCTGCCATGTCAGCCGGGGTGTTGAAGCAGGTCGGCATGATGGACATCGGCTTGAAGGAGCAACAGTGCGGCCATGCTAACGCAGGTCGTGACTTGTGATGCGGTCAATGCCGGCTTGATGAAGTGACCATGCGGCGATGCCGGTGTGCCCGCTACGTGTAATCCGTGGGGCAGCGATATTGGTGATGATTTATCCTTCGCGATGCCGAACTCTTGTTCGGCTTGCCGAGATGATGAACGAAGAAGTTGAGCTCGACTCAACAAAGCGGCGATGTGTCTAGCACAAGTCGGCAACCGTGGAGCAATATTGCTGGACTGGTTTGACATCAACGTGATGGTGAAGATTACCTCAAAGGAGGCTTAAAATTTTATGGTTATGTGTTTAAAAACAACACACAATACCCTAGAAAAAAATTCCTTCAAAAGGGTTGTCCAATATTTTGTTCATGAAGAAACATGAACTCGGGTCGGATTCGTATTCGCGCAGAAAACAGATCCGAAAATTGGTCCACTCATCGGAAGGTTCCCGGTGTTTGAACCGTCGGATCGAGCTGAAATTTGGAGGGGTGATAGATATGGGAATTCCACAGCAGATCAACGGTTGGATATTCCAAAGGACCTCCGAGCTGGGCTCTGGAGACCACGCCCTAAACTCGTCCAGATTCCCGTCCAGATTTGACAGGGCTCTGGTATATCGTAGATTGTCAGAGATTCCTCCATCGGAACTCGACGAAATTTGGCATGGTTGTTGTACACTTAATTCTGCACAATTCCACTTAATGAATCGTCAAAGCGATGCTCGAGGAGGTGGTGGCAGCGGATACAAGTTTGATGTTTGGAAAAAACAGCACGGTCGCCCGAGGGCAATGTTGACGTTGAGCCCCCGAGCTCCATGGACGATTCTTCCATGATCATGATAGAGATCGGAGTTGACGTTGACGAAGGCCCTCGTTCGAACATGATGATCGGAGGTAGGGCACAGTCCTTGGTTAAGCCAAGGTGGCCAGTCGAGTCGGCGACAAAAGATGCCAACATCGACCATAAAGCTCGGCTCCGATGCGTAGATCACGCCGGAGACGATCTGAATTCCCATCGCCCCGTGGCGACCGCTAGCAGGCTCTCAATGAAAGCACCAATGTCGGTTCAATATCCGGCGTATCTCGTAGTAGGGGTCCTAAGCTAGGCGTCTTGGAGCGATGATAACATGGACACGGGGTTTTACCCAGCTTCGAGCTCTCTTGATGAGATAATACCCTACATGCTGCTTTTGATTGTATTCATATGGGTGTAGTACAGAGTGCATGTATCTACCACGAGATAGTAGTAATGAATATGAGATTGCCTATTGACTAGCCTGGCATCGGTTTATATATGCACCGTAGGCCTAGGGTTTAGAGGAGTCCTTGTCTTGGGAGCCAAGTCTTGTAGAATCCTCCTTGTATGCGGCATGGGCTGTCTGAACTGGCCCAATAGTGAACCGCCATGGGGGTCCTCGGCCCGATCCAGCTGGTCGGGAGACGATGTGGTGAGTACCCCCTAGTCCAGGACACCGTCACCTACCGCCAGGGACCCTGGCGGTAGGGTGTGTGGGCAGTTATAAGCCCGCGAGCCGGCCGCCCGACCCCCTTCTCCACCACCTAGCCGCCCCAAGAACAGAGAAGTTGTTCCTCTCGCCCCCTCTCTCATCTCCTCCACTCCCCCCCTCTGATCTTCGTCGTTTCTTTACCATTTTGTGAATCGTGATGGCCCCGAAGAAAGAAAAGTAAGCTCCTTCGATCCCTCCAGTCAGTTTTAGTCAAATAGCTTCCGATTCGTCACATTATTTGATTCAAATCACTCCCCTTTTTGAACTAGATTTAAATATTTTGAACCCTAGGATTGATTTAGGTTGATTATAGATGTTATATTGTGTTAGATATGAACTCTACTCTAGTCACTAGTGGTATGGTTATGTGAAGATGAACCCTAGTTCATATTAGTTTTGGAGGATTTTTTTTGATATGATGCATGTTGGAGGAATTTATTGTGATATGATGATGCATGTTGATATGCTATGATGCAAGTAGTGGATATTGTTGGAGAACAAATGTTGAACCCTCAAGATGAACCTAGTTCATAATTTTTTGTGTTAAAATTTTTATGATATGATGAATATTGGAGATATTTGTTTTGCTATAGGATGCATGTGGATCTTATATGATGCAAGTAGTGGATTTTGTTGGAGTAAACATGGTTAACCCCTCAAGATGAACCCTAGTTCATGGTTTTTGTTTTTGAAAACAATATGATATGATGCATGTTGGATGTTGTTGGAGAAATATGATATTATATGATATGATGCATTTGAACCATGGTCATTGCATCTTGATATATGTATTTTATTTATTTTTTAACCTCGGTGATTGCATCTTGATATATGTATCTTATTTAGTTCATGTTCATGTTAAAAAAATCTTCATGATGAACCTTTGTTATGCATCAATATGTTTCCTAGTTCATGATGAACCCTGGTTCATGTTAAAAATTCTTTTGATATGCTTATGCTTATGTTTATGCAATTTTTTTAGGATGCCACCACTTGCAGACGACATTGGCATGAAGTACACCATGCTTGACACTAAGTTCGACAAGCGTCACCGTGCCCGTTTCATTGGAATGGGGTGGTAATTACCATTCTTAAACCAAATCTTTTGAATTGATGAAAACAAGTTGCTAATTGTTATGTCCATGATAATTATGCTTTGGTTATTGATTTTCACAGATACCGCCGCCATTGCGGATGTGGGCTCACAAGACGATGGTTAAGATGGAGTACGATGAGCGGTACGCACCGTTCTTCAGGAGAGCCCAACTATTGGGTTTCGTCCCGCAGTTCAAGTGTAAGACGCCGACGCTCGTCCACTCAGCTCTCATGGCTTTGATCGACCAGTGGCGGCCAGAGACGCACATCTTCCATCTTCCATGTGGGGGGATGATCGTGACCCTCGAGGATTGGGCGATCATTATGACCCTACCGCTCGAGGTTCGTGCTCTCACAGGACAAGTGGAGAGGACGAACTGGCACGATAGGGTTGTCACCCTCATCGGCGACTGCCCCCCCCCCTAAGAGCAACCAGACTTTCAGCATACCGCTGCCATGGCTCCTCAAGCACCGGAACAAGTGCCCGGAAGATGGCAAACCCCGGGTGGTGGAGCAGTATGCCAGGGCCTACCTATGGTATCTTCTCACGAAGGTAGTGTTTCCGAACTGCTCCGGGAACTCTGCACTATGGATGTATCTCGACTTCCTAAAGGACTGGGATGCAGGGTACAACTAGGGGGCCGCCGGACTCGCCTACCTATACCGTTCGGTAAGTGAATATACTTTCTTTCAAATATCATGGACGTGTGCTGCTTTAGTTTTGACATCTTATCATCTATACTTGTTTTGTAGCTTGACGACGCAACCCAGAGAGCGGTAGTCACGTCCGGTATGTGTGGATGTGTATGGGGCCTCTCCATTTGGATGTGGGAGCGAATCCCAGTTGGCCGTCTGGAGAAGCTGCGCTCGCATGCATGGACGGACTATGGCGAAGATGACGAAGATGATCGGAACCCGACTGTCGCATACGCTTGGGACGTGGTGCGTGTCTACACGGGCGAATCCAAGGCCTTGTACAAGGTCTTCAGCAACGAGCTTGATGCTCTCACACCTTTCCAGGTATAAAAACTATATTTTGAATAGTTTCCATAGCACTTTCACTTGACCTTACCATTGTTTGGTACTAGGTTACTTGGCGGTCGTATAATGATGATCGAGAGTGGGGGTTCGAGCTAAATAGCATGTGCAAGCAAGACCGACTTCTCTGGTGGTGCATCATGCCCATGATTTGTGTCTACATCGTGGAGTACCACTTGCCACAGCGCATCGCCGCGCAATTTGGTAAGGCGCAACACACACCACCAGCCGGCATTGTCCATGATACCGGTGGCTACGACCTACACCTGTGAGTACCACAAGCCATCCTCATCAATTCCAAGTTCTTGTTTTGATGTTTTACATTCATACAAGAAAGGGTGTCACTACTGCAGGATGCTGCGAACACGACACTACGATCAGAGACCCTTCGAGAAACTGTGTGCGATGCAATAATCGCAAACGGTGTTGTATGAAAACCGTCAGAAATGTATAAAACGTTTGCGATGATGGATACATCAAACACGGTTTAGGTTTTAGTTGCATGTGCAATGAAGGGCATATAGTTCAGTTCAATTAACTTTTTGCAATGAGGAGGAACAAAAGAAACGGGCAGCCAGATGAAGGCGTGTGCGATACACAGCATACGGTTCACTCGGATGAACTGTTTGTGATTAGGCAACACAAAAGAAACGGGCAGCCAGATGAAGGTGTGTGCGATATACAACATATGGTTCACTCGGATGAACTGTTTGTGATTAGGCAACACAAAAGAAATGGTCAGCCAGATCAAGGTGTGTGTGATATACGTATGCGGTTCACTCGGCCCTTGTCGTCAGTGTGTGACCTCTGTGGCAACCGTTCGCTCCCCCAGGCGCCTCTTCGTGTATAGTGGCAACCGTACACCGCCTCTTCGCCTTTCCCTCTCGATTTGGAACTGCTGTCGCACGCTCTTCCTCCCTCCATTTGCCTTCACCCTTCCTTCTGCCATTGTTCGATCATCTTCTCCATGGAGGGAACAGGCCGGAAACGACCCCGTTATTCTTGCCCCGATCTGAAAGATGACGTGGTGGAGGAACTCATTGATCGGTGCAATGTCATCACCTCGGCTAGCATGGCAGGTTCGTTCAAGACCATTCTCGACTCAACTCATAACATCATTACAAGGAACCCAAGGGTCCAGGAGAGGTTTGATATCCCCTATCTTCTTTGCCATGACCCTGCTGACTGGCGCGGGGACAAGGGAAGCCTCGCCTTGTGCAAGTTGATGCTGCTTGACAAAGATACATATGATGTTAAGATGCCATCGCTTGAGGGCAAGGCTTGGGCAGGTGCAAATGGAGATTGGGTTGTTTATATTGGGTACAACTGCGAGTGGGAACTTGTGAATGTGTACAGTCGTCACTGGGTTCCACTTCCAAAAATCTCAGATGACTGCCCAGAGGTTGAGTACACCGGTAATCTACGTGAGTTCAAATACGATCATGGTGATTGTCGTCTACGGAGGATAGCAATTTGTTGAGTTCCCAACCGCTATTGGGATTCCTTGAACTATGAAGTTGTGCTATCTTCGACAAGCTTGTTGCCTTCCTTACTTCCAGGCCTCGATCGATATTGCTCAAAAATCAATTTCCATACACGGATGAGTACTGTGGTGCAAATCAATACGAGGGTCTTGTGTTTTCTGCCACCACTGGTGGCACTATTTTTGCATGGAATCATCATGCTTTCAGTACGTTTGTCTTCCACCGTAATTATAATTGTTTCATCCATATGCATGCGGGTTATGATAGAGGCGAGGTGTCCCGATGTTTCGATGAGATGGTGGCTATTGTTTCTGTGGGAGTCGACCTTGACGATCCGACTACAAACGTGCGAGACGTCGCGCCTTAGCAATCGCTAAACCAACTTCCGAGGGTTATTGACCACGCCGGAGCACGATCAACCTGACCACGAGGGCCTGTTTCCTGCGAGCAAACGAAGAACAAGCAAGAAACTAAGATTGCAATCTGGATATTGCGAATATAAGAGGAAAGCTTTATTAATGAAGGTGGGGTTCTGTGACGCCTTTGTCTGGTCGTTGAACACAAACGAAGTACGCAAAGTTGCAGCTATGGCGAACTTTTAATCTAAACAAAACCCAAAGTCTAAACGATGCCCTAAGGGCTGTATATATGGAGGAAGAGGGGGGAATTTCGTGGCCCTTGAGGAAGGGGTCCGAAACCAACCCTAACTCTGGTTTCCCCACACATACGGACTCTAAAAACAGCCTATACTTAAGTATTTTGAAATTACATGGGCCTGGCCCAATAATAAGGTGATGCAGCACCTAGAATAGCCTCTGGACGAAATTTATGAAGTGGCATCTTGTATATTTCGTCCAAGGCTTCATTCACTCCTTATGGTGGCTCCAGAGTCCTGAAATCATCACTTGTAACTCCGTTCTTGTTCCCCTTGTGCATGCCATCAACTCCATGCTTGTTCTTGCTCCAATGTTCATCCTTCTCCAAGCTAGGCCCTTCATTTGTAAGCAAAACAAATGTATCCAATTTAGGCAGCATCATATTCTCATGAACATTAGAATCATTACCAAGAAACGAAAGTACCTGGTAATTTAATTGGCATGCGCGAGCTCTAGTAATTGGTCGATCATATGTAACAGTAGGGGTTGTGGGTGTAACAATGGTATTGATGTCCTCATCAGGTTAGCTAGTTTCCCTTTACTAATTAATTAACCTTCTTGTGTTTCCAAGGTCCTGTGAACATTCCACCACCTATACTTTTAAATTTTAAGAACCAAGGGGGAGATGACGATGCTGATGATCACGAGCATGAGGACGAGCTGGACCCATATACTCAGTGACGCCTGGCAACTTGCTCTGATGGATCACCTCTTCTTGTCTATATACAGGGCACTGCTGATGTTACTAAGGAAGCATGTGTTGTCTCGCATGGTCGCACTCTCCGGACCTATTCCAACATCCGTTGCAGGGTATTCGGGATGGATACTAGTGTACTAGCGCCAACACCTTCACCCTGGTTCAGTATTGAAAGTCCTGGAGGAAACTCGCTCTTCCTTGGACAAAACTATCCAATGATGGTGGAAGGTGATCCAGCTGCTGTTGACACAACGTTACTACCATTTAGGAGAAGCAATTGTATATATATACCTCGGACATTCCTATGCTTCCCTAGTGTCCCAATATGGGTCCAGACATAGGCCGCTTCATCCTGGATGATCAGTCCTACGTTCGTCTCGAGATTGACAGTAGATCGCCCTTCCCAGAGAATCACTTCTGGTTCAAAGCAAGCGTTTCCAACGCCGACGAGTGGTTGAGTTGAAGTTCATTTCATCACTTTGTTATTTGTTGTGTGAGAAAAAATTTACTAGAATGTTTTGTTGCAAATGATCTATAATCCAACTTGTATCCTCGTTGTCGTTGTGGGTTGATGACTTGTTGTATGCAATCAATGATACAATTGCATATGCGTCCATCAACTCACGCCTGCTAGTGGTGTCCATATGAACAGTGCTAGTGATTTTAGTTGCAAAAATTAGATAGTGCTAGTGATTTTTAGATGCATATTTTGACAAATCGCAGTGTTACAAGGTTGACAAATGGCAATGTTACTAGATAAACAAATGTCAATCTTTCCAGTTTGACAAATGGCAACATACCCAAAATGACAGATATGCAAATCTTACCCAAATGTTTGTACGTGGTTGCACACGGGTCATGCAAAACAACTTTGCGTTGAAGGGATGCAGAAATCCTACTTGGCACATTTTCCCTTGGCTTCCTGGGGAAGTTGTCGGGATGCATCCGGGTGTTCTAACTAAAACGTTTGCGATTAGTGTTTTATATTTAAAAACCATTTGTCGGTGTCAAAACCGGCGGATCTCGGGTAGGGGGTCCCGAACTGTGCGTCTAAGGTGGATGGTAACAGGAGGCGGGGGACATGATGTTTACCCAAGTTCGGGCCCTCTCGATGGAGGTAATACCCTACTTCCTGCTTGATTGATCTTGATGATATGAGTATTACAAGAGTTGATCTACCATGAGATCGTAGAGGCCAAACCCTAGAAGCTAGCCTATGGTATGATTGTTGTCGTCCTACGGTCTAAACCCTCCGGTTTATATAGACACCGGAGGGGCCTAGGGTTACACAGAGTCGGTTACAAGGGAGGAGATCTACATATCCGTATTGCCAAGCTTGCCTTCCACACCAAGGAGAGTCCCATCCGGACACAGGACGAAGTCTTCAATCTTGTATCTTAATAGACCAACAGTCCGGCTAAAGTATATAGTCAGGTCGTCCGAGGACCCCCCCTAATCCAGGACTCCCTCAGTAGCCCCTGAACCAGGCTCCAATCACGATGAGTCCGGCGCGCAGATTGTCTTTGGCATTGCAAGGCGATTCCTCCTCCGAATACTCCGCAGAAGATTTTGAACACACGGATAGTGTCCGGCTCTGCAAAACAAATTCCACATACCACCGTAGAGAGAATAATATTTGCACAAATCTAATCTGCTGACAACTTTTCATAACGTGACATCACACCATGGCCTTGTCATTATTCGAACCGTTTTTTCCAACCGGCCTGCCACTACACGTTTTGCGAGGCTGTTTTATCGGCACGTCTTGTCGAAGCAGAGATCGTGTTCCCCTTATTATGGGATTCTCATCAATACGGGTATGGGTAACCCAATCGTGCCCGTTTGTATGACTCCTCGATTTCAGGAAAGTTCCAAACGGCCACGCAAAGGACGCTTGATATTCACCCTCCTTATAAAGGGGCCAAGGTCTGTCCTTTTCTTCTTGCGCTCAATCGAACCCTTCCCCCACCTTGAGTTCCAACACCCAAGGCTCGGGCTAGGCACTTCGGACCTTCAATCATGTCCGGATCCAACCTTCAAGGTCGGTGGATGCCCTCCTCTGTCACAGAGGAGGACGTCAAGAAGCTAAGGGAAGCCAGGTATCTGACCATTGAACTCTCGCACAGGCTGGCCGCTCGAGGGCAAGTCATTCCCACTCCCGAACCCGGCGAGAGTGTCGTATTCGTCTCCCACTTCCTTTGAGGGCTAGGCCTTAGTCTAGATCCCTTTGTTAGGGGGCTCATGTTCTATTACGGGTTGGATTTCCATGACCTGGCCCCGGATTCCATCCTTCACATCTCGTCGTTCATCGTCGTGTGTGAGGCCTTCCTCCACGTCACCCCGCACTTCGGCTTATGGCTCAGGACCTTTAATGTGGAGCCGAAGATGATTAATGGGCGACACGCAGAATGCGGAGGTGCCGTAATAAGCAAAGGAGTTGATGTTCCATGGCCAAAAGGTTACTTCCCGGAGGTACCCAGCCTATGACAACGGGAGTGGTTTTAAATCGCAGCTCCCCGCAGTACTAAGTGGGTGGCCGCCCCTGCCTTCTGCTCAGGCCCCCCGCCACAACTGACGTCATGGATCAACAAGGGGCTGGACTAGGGGTCAGTAAATGATGTACCGATATTGCAGAGTCGCATCCGAGATCTCCTCGAGAGAGATGTCAGCCTGGGCATGGTAATGCAAGTCATGCTAGTCCGTCGAGTCCCGCCTTGCAAACGTCGACCTCTCCGTATGTGGGAGTTCAACCCGGAAGGACCGCGAGCTATTCAGCACTTCCTCGACGTGACACTCGAAGAGATGTACAGATTGTTCTTCGGATCACAAATAAAGTGTCTGAACACCACCGAGGATGCGGGTCTGAGCTGCAATCGTCCAGATACCCAAGTAAGTAGTTCTTTGGCCGAACACACTATCTCTTTATTTATCACAACATCATTTTCAGAAGTCGCTCTTTGACCAGGACTGGGTAAAAAAGGCGAAGATGATCAGGTGTTCGGCCCCCCTTCCCGAAGGCTCAGCAGATCCAGTACTGGCCAGAATGCTTGAGCTCGCGCCTTATCAAGCGCCTTCAGGGGAAGATAAAGGGGGGAATAAAGAGGCTGAAAGCGGGCCTCACTCATTATACATCCAAACCGGGGGAATTAGCGCCTCCGTGAAGGAGGACAACCAGGAAGAAGAATCTGAAATTCCCTCTCCCAAGGGAAGGAAGAGGACCGCCTCTGAAGACATGGAAACAATGGTTTCCAAATGAGGGAAGAAATCTTCGCCAGAGGGTCCCGCCCCAGAGGGTATCCTTACCGGACAATGCCCGCAAGGGGATCAGCCCTCCACCGAGCTATAAGTAAACAAAAGTACTCCATAGTAAACATATCCTGCTTTATTTCTGAGGACAATAACCGAAGCGTATGTCTTGTAGTTCGGATCGTAGCCCTTCTCGACAGAGTTCGTCTTCGGGGGATCTTCTTCCGGAGATGATGGAGAGTGAAACACCTCCCCATGCCTCCCCGCCTCATGATGCGGGTGACCCTGAGGTGTCGTCACAGAGGATTTCTCCTGATCCGCCAAGGCCAGAGGGTAACCCTTCGGCCACCCGAAGTCCGGAGTATTCGGCTCCTAAGGAGAGCGACAGGAAGAGGCCGGGACTGTCCGGGGTGCGACCAGACGCACTGATGAATCTTCTGGAGCAAGCGGAGATTCTGGTTGTTATTTAGGACGTAGTGTGCACTTCTGGTTGTTATTTTAAATTGATCATGTCTTGATATGTCTTTCAAATTCTTGACATCCGCGCCAGTAGCCTAAACCTCCATGGCATGCTCCATCGGAGTATTTTGTTTGTTGCACAATTTTCAAGTGCGGCCTTCCAATTTATTTTGTTGTAACTAGAAGGTTTGGCACCTCAGATAAGTTCTCGAAATACCAATGTCATATTTCAATTAGAAAATAAGATTTAGTTTGATCATGCATGCAATTGTAATAACCCTACTTTGAGCTTTTATGTACTGGTTTAAATAGTTAAATCTTCTAGATTCTTTTGCATATTTTCTTGGAATTATACTATGAGAGCATCTTAGTTTTCACTAAGTGATAAAATACATTTTCTATTTCCGTAATACAGGTCATTAGTGGTCACTTGGGATGGGTGCGATCTGTAGCATTTGATCCAGGGAACAAATGGTTTTGTCCTGGTTTTGCTGATAGGACAATAACAGTAGCCCCACAACCTGCATTCCTTTCCTAGAAATTTAAGATGAATTCATGTATACATGCAAGCAGTTGATACAACAACCTATTAGTTACTCGGATGCTTGCTCTATTGGTGTCTGCATTTTTTAATGTTACATGCATCTATTTTTATTACATAACGTTTTTCAGCTGCGGGACTCCACGTCGATGTGCTTTTTACCTTAACATTTTATTATCTGTTTTTGTTTAGGCAAGGAAGAAGGTTGCAGAGCACAGATGGATGTGAAAAGGAAGAGGATGGATGAGAGAGGAGAGAAGAGGGGTGAAAGAGGATACAGATGGAAAGAGGGAGAAGGACAGGGTGGAGGCGCTTCTTGAGGATTATTGTCGACTGATTTCATACTCTCTTATAAATTCATGGTTAGCTAGGTAAACCTTTTGTACAACAGCTCTTGTTCAAAAGGAAGTTTGATTTTTCGGCTTCTTATTTTAGGTCAATATCAAGAACAATTTAGTTAATTTAGTTTAATGTTTATGTTTGAAATTGACTTTTACCATTCTGGTTGAATGGGGGTGTGGATAGAAGAGATTGCGAGTCGGGTACGGTGATGCCAACATTGTATTAGGGGCAGATAGGTTTAAGTTCCGTCTTATGTCCATGAGGATAGGATCACAATTAAATCATCAGAATAGGTCTGCTCCACTTGCAATGCACGGGCAATGGGAGAAATGTGATGTCCATGTGAGTATCTAAAGGTAACAAGTTATACATGATTAGTATTGTGCACGAGCTACTCGTGAGTCAATTGAATTTTGAATCTTTGCAAGTTGATTTTTGGGAGAACACAAGTGCAACCTGAGGCCGAAGTCGTTGATGGCACTACGAGATGCAATGGCGATGCCGAAGGCGTCGATGGTTTGTAGGGGTGCGGTGGTTCACCAGAAAAATCTGGTCGCTAGGCGGTAGTGAGGAGTGGCGTCATAGTCGGAGGCGAGGAAGAAGGTTCATAGGGGTGCGGTGGTTCACCGAAAAAATCTGGCCGCTAGGCTGGTTCAGAGGGTTGGTCGGGGGTGGCGGTCGCAGCTAGCGGATCGACGGGCGGTGGCTGGCTGTTAAGGAGGAAGAAGCCCAAGGTAGAAGACAAACAACAACCATTCAATGAAGATCCAACGTTGCTCGAGCAGTGGCGTCGTAGTCGAAGGCGGGAAGAGGGTTGACAGGCGTGGGTGGGGGTGCGATGGCTCACTGAAAAAATCCGGTTACCGGGGTGGTCCACAGGGATAGTCGAGGGTGGCGACAGGGGAGGGCAGGGAAGCAACGCGGTCGGGGGAGGTGGCGATGGGTGGATCAGCCGATGGTAGTTGGCGGTTCAGTAGGAGGAAGAGGTCAGGGGTAGAGGATAAACAACAACCATCCGACTAAAGACCCAACAACCCTCATAAATCAACTTGCATCAAATTTTCATAGTCTGACATATAACTGACACCCTTAATACCGAGATATTTAGAATATTTTTGATCATATTTATATGAAAAAATATCATCTTATGCAATACTAAAGTTATACATTATAAAAATTGAACTCGTGATGTGCATCTAACGATATTGATTCCGTATTGTGATTTTTTTGTATTTTCTATAAAGTTGGTAAACTTTACAAAGTTTGACTTTAGACAAATCTTATATGCGAGTAAAAAGATCGGAGGGAGTACTATGTTGCTTTCTACATGTCTTCTTATGGCCTTATTAAAGATCTTCATTTCTATGGGTTTAAACACAAGATGTTATTTTTGTAGCACATTTCTGATAAGTTTTTCTTCTATAAAGCTATAATTTCAACCACATTCTAAAATATAAATGGGATTTGGTGATAAGTAATCATTGTGTTTGTTCATAATCTATCAGACACGACAACGTTCATGTCGAATGTGTTCTAGAAATGTTCTTTCATAAATATGTTTTTAGCTATTAATATTTTAGTATGGTCGTAAATTTATCAATTCACATATCACTTCGATAAACAATTTTTAGTTGGGAGAATCAAGAAAGAAAGAAAAGAAGAGCGCTTCAAGGGTAAAAAGGTAGTTGCCGATGCAGCCCGTTGCAACGCACGTGCATCCCATCGTGCAACATGGTAAGTAAAGTATTTTGTCTACTGTTATCATGGTTTATTGTTGTTTCTAATAGCTCCACTTGTATATTTATCTTCCCTATGCATTCATCGGCCGATACATCTTGTACGTCATCGATAGAGAGGCACGTCGTCTATATATTATGGACCCTATTCAAACATCACAATCGTCAGAGGATAAAAATTTGAGGCATGTACTGAAATTAAAAAGTTTTGCAAGGGATTTCAAAGAAGCACTCAAAATAAATCTGCCTGGTTGGAATTCCGATATATCTAAATGGCAACGTTTATTTCCGTTTAGTATTCCAATGAGTATAGATGGTAATGAATTCATAAGAAAAACTTTTACTTTTGTTATCACTATATTTTTTATTTATTAATTTAAAAAATTGCAGGAATGTGTTTGCCTATTTTGTTTTTCATTTTATGCTCTGGTGGAACGGTGAAGAATTGGTCAAGCCGGTTTACACGGTGAGTATTGTCTGTTACATGTTTTAAGACCTTTGGCGTGAACTTCTCATACTAACTATATATATTTGTTTGTGCAGAATGGATATTGTGAAAGAATTTCTTAAGCGCATCATCTAGATATTGATAGTTTTGTAACAGATGTTTAGTTCGAACATCGCTCAATTTGTTACATGGACATGTTGTTAATCTTTAGTTTTGTTATCAATTTACATTACAAAATTGGACTTCAATTATTCAATAATTGTGTTTGTGTTATATTGTTCGTACATATGAAATTTAACATGTAACTTTTGCAAACTATTTTAAGAGCTCGTGGCAACGCACGGGCACTCTACTAGTTGGCTTGGAGACTTAAAAAAGTCCCTATAAGTCCCATCTAAATCAAACGGGAGGGACTTATAGGGACTTTTTTTGCGGGGACTTATAGGGACTTAAAGTGGGCATTTGGGACTTATGAAATAAGACTCTTAAGGAGGGACTTATAGGGACTTATAGTTATAATATGGTCTTATAGGGACTTATAAGTCTTAGGAACCAAACAGGTAGGGACTTTTAGGGACTTGTGACTTATAAGTTGGGACTAAAAAAAGTCTTAGGATTTATGAACCAAACAGGTCCTTACTCCTACTCCAGCACGGTGCTTATATTCTAAAAAAAAGAGCACGGTGCATTATTAGGCAAGTAACCAAATCACTGAAATCTCTCCTACTCCCATTGTTTTTCATTTCGTTCGTTGGGACCTACCGCCGCCTCCCCCCTCCTCCTCCTGCTGTGCCTTTTCTTCTTGGCACCACACTGACAAGCGTCCAGAGTCCCGACAGGAACCTAAACTGAGAAGAAATGGGGTGAGAACATGGAGGTTGAAAGGAGGCAGCTTTGGTGGGGAATCTCGGCATCCTCTCCTCAGAGAGTCGACCCACTCCACCTCGTATGTTTTTCTTCTCTGCGGCAAGATTGGATCTTCGATTCTTTCTCTCCCGTCCTGCGATCATTACCCTGTAGTTGTTTTCTTTATTGTGTGGCACGCTTCGAGGATCCATCTTCCTTGCTGCCTTTGGATGCTCGGCGACTCGTCGTTGCCGCGGAATTTTTGGTGTTGACGGGTAGTTGGTTGGTGGTTTCTCTTTCTTGCCTGCTGGTGTTAAGAACAGTATAATTGGCAATCCTCGCCGCTGTGTATCATGTGATTTATTTATGTATTCCGTCCGTCCCTTTTATTTGTTCGATTGTCTGTTTCGTGTGAGATCTGCTTGTAGAGGTTGCTGATGTAGCATCGCAGTTCTTTTTCCGTTCGATTTTTTCTCCTGGCTTGATTTTGCTTTTGGAGTTCCTTTTTCGTTCCCACTTCAATTCTTGGTGAGATTGCTTTCTGACTCTACTGACTGTTCTGTTTTTCTTGTTTACAAAAAGAGAAAGTAAGGTCGTTGGCTAGTCTAATTGCGTGATTATGCAGAATTCTCTATCCCCCAATCCAATTACCTAACACGTTTTGTCTTCTTCTTTCTTCCAGTTTTAGCATGGTGAGAGCTATTCATTTATCTTTGTGTTCTTCCAGTCAACCGCAGACCTCACACCTGTAAGTACTAATACATCGCATGGGCCATGGAGAGCTGTACAATTATGTTGCTCATTTATGTATGTAGCATGCTTAGTTTATTTTACCTGTGCCGTTTCTCTCCAATTGTCCAGGTAAAAACAGCTAAACATTTCACCGGAAGTTCCTCAATCCTTTCCAGATGCATTAGATAATTCTTTGCTGCCCCATCCAGAAAAGTGGGGAAACTGTGGCATTTTCATAATTTGGAGTGATATATTACATTCTACCGAGGAAGTGAGGTATTACTTACTGGTTCAGAGTGCCATCTTGCTTCTCGCATCAATGGCGGCTGTGTCTGCTCATGACTCAAGGCAGTACTTATGGTTGTGGGTTAGCCATATCAGCCCCAAGAACTCCAAATGGCTCCAAGAAAATCTCAGCGATGAGCCTTTTGGTCTGTTTAACTACCAAATGAAGTTATCATCGGTATTCTTTGGATATTTGCTGATATGGTTATAACAACCAGAAGTGCACATTACGTCCTAAATAACAACCAGAATCTCCGCTTGCTCCAGAAGATTCATCAGTGCGTCTGGTCGCACCCCGGACAGTCCCGGCCTCTTCTTGTCGCTCTCCTTAGGAGCCGAATACTCCGGACTTCGGGGATATTTAGGACGTAATGTGCACTTTTGGATATATCAGAAGTGCATCGTACGCTAATGGGTACGATAGTTGAGAGGATTGCATCCGCCGAAAGCGGGTTGCATGAAGCTTTTATGAGCCTGCTGAGAGGCTTTGAGGTACGCAAAGTAGTATATATTTTTGACGGTACCGCACACGCTAGGTGTGCCCTATGCAGATAGTAGCCCTTGAGACCGGTTGCTGTCGAAAACGGCGGCAAACAGAGGATCATAGTCTCAGGTAATAATCATGCCGCCTTCATGTGTAGGTGGCTGAAGGTCCGGTGGCTAGCCGGACTGGTGAGTTTGCCGAGCTGAAGCGGCAACTTGATGCGGCAGATGCCGACATCGTGCTTGTAAACAAGCGGCTTGACGAGGCATAGGGTATGTTTTTTCTCCGGTGATCAACACATATTAAGAGGAGCATGATGCTAGTATCTTTAATATGTTGTGACTGCAGATGGAGCTGCTGCCGTGGAGACCCTTCGGACGGAACTTGCCCGAGCCAAGGAACGAGCCAGGAAGAGTGATGCCGCTGCTCTAAAGGCAGTCGAAGAGCTGAGAGCCGAACAGGATGCGCATTTCCAAAGCAAAGATAAAATAGCCAAGATGGTTGTTGAGTTGAAAGATGCCGCCGACCGTTACGAGCTTCTTGAAAAAGAAAGTCGAGTGAAGACGACGGACCTGGAGAAGGCCATGGTAGAAGCCAAGGAAGCCTGCTCTAAAATCAGAGCAGCGAAGGAGGAGCTACGTCAAGCCGGAGATTTCATGACTGGGAAGCCCTTTTTGTTGCAGACGAAGTTCGGAGATCCTAAGTATGCCCCTCTTGATCAATTATGCAGTTCTGCGGACGCGTACCTGGATTTGGCAGCAAGTGCTGCTGATGCGACCAAGTTTTTCGAAGATCAAAAGGAACACGAAGTGGAAAAGTTGTTCTGGTCGTAGTTCAATGCTCCGGCGCATCCGCTGCTATTAAATGAGCAAATGGCCAAGTGGGCCAAGCTCCGTAGGTTGTCCGGGCTTGCCATGAGGTCTGTTGTGGATCATCTTTGACCGAAAGGGCCAAGGCCGAATAGTTATTTTGGCTTAGTGCAACGATTCCTTGGTGTTGTGCCGCGTATCGATGTTGTGAAGAGGTCGGCGTGCATAGAGGGTGCGCGGATGGCTCTTGCCCGTGTCAAGACACGCTGGGCAGAGATGGAAGCCACCGCTATTGCAACCCAGAGTTCGGCTGTAGGCCGGATATCGGCCGAGCACTATTTTGAGGAAGTCTTAGAAGGCACTCATTTAATAGAGGCTCAATGCTTGAAGAATATCATGTTTTAGTGACATGTATCCCAATTGTAAGAACAATGTTTTTTGAATTTTAAAGGTTGTGTTTATACTTTTGCTTGGAAGTATTATTATGCCTCATGTGCGGTCGTTTATGTATATATGTATATATATATCCTGAAAGTTTGCAGTCGTCGGCTTCAGCCCCCACGCATATAATGCGGGGGTGCTCGCAAAAGCGCGTCTTCACACTTGATCCAACGTCTTGGTCCATTAAGGAGGTGGTAGTGCAGCGAACGAGGCAATCGGACTATATTGCTTTAACGCTTTTCACTTAACCATAGGAGTTTGACAGTGGGGCTACTATATAGCCCCTGGTATTTCCGCGGCTATCCGAATTCGGTGCGCGTACGTACATGACCGGGAAAACCGGCCCTTCGTTAATGCGGAGGAATCCCGAAGATTCCGCTAAGTCATCGAGTGGTTGACCAGTCTCGCGCTTTATCATGACAGTCAGTTTTCGGCTTTCTCTACTGAGGTGCTCATCCGGATGAACCAGGGCACAATCGCAATAGTTCTCCCAATGCCACCTTAGCCGATAGAGCGGAACGTAAGGTAGCAAAACGCTGGAGCCGAGCAAACCCAACATTTGACCAAAGACATGATTCGGAGCTGATGCATATAAGGCAAAACTCGCGACGCCGAACACTCCCTAAGGTATTCGGTCTTTACAACATATACCGGGCTGAGTAACGCCCTTGAGGATGAACCCCGAGTGTCGAGGTACGTGCATTATTCTGACGTGGCAAAATGCCAATAACGTCAGCATCCCTCTTGGTTATACTGAGTATCCGGAGGATGTGAAGCAATAAGAGATAGTAAAAAAGGTTTACACAGGGTCTTAATCTAAAAAGAAACCTTTGAGCGAGGCCCTGTTGCACGTCTGCGCCTGTGTCTCCGTTATGTCGTATCCTGGAAGGGTGTAACACGATTATCATCTGTAAAAGAGAAAAACTTAGGTGAAAGTTGTCGTGTGAAAATTGGTTATTCTCAATAAACCATTAAAATTCAAGATAAGTAAGGTCGAGCTGAACTGTAGTCTTTTTTACATGCTGGAAGCCCCTGGTACCGCCTATGGGGGTATAACCATCAAGCCAATCGCAGATTTATGTAAGCTGTTACAGCTAGTGATGCGCTGGACTCGTCTAGCCGTGTCCGCGGTCTTGACGACCGATCATTTATTCTGGTTGGAGAGGCCATTTAGTGTTCGGCTGTTAAAGCCACCACACGTTCTTCCGCGCGTAAGGAATGCTCAATATTTCCGCTAACTGTGATGATGCCTCGGGGACCGCGCATCTTAAGCTTAAGAGAAGTGTAATGCGGTACTGCCTTAAAACGAGTGAAAGCTGTTCTTCCGAGTAGTGCTTGGTAGCCGCTTCGGAATGGAGCGATGTCGAAGGTTAATTTTTCACTTCGGAAGGTTGTCAGGAGAACCGAATACAACCTCTAATACTACAGAGCCCGTACATCAGACCTCTGAGCCTGGTATTACTCCTTTAAAGGTAGTATTACTTGGGCTAATTCTTGTCGGGTCTATCCCCATTTTGCGTACTGTGTCCTGATATATCCGATTTAGACTACTGTAGCCGTCCATGAGGACTTGGGTGAGATGGTACCCGTCGATAATTGGGTCTAGCACCAAGGCAGCCAATCCTCCATGCCAGATACTTGTTAGGTGATCCGTGCGATCAAAGGTGATTGGCCAGGCCGACCAAGGGTTGAACTTAGGGGTGACAGGCTCTACGGCGCATGTGTCTTGGAGTGCATGTTTGCTCCTTCTTTCTGTTACGTGAATCATGTTCACTGTTTTGACCTCTGGTGGGAAATTTTTCTGTCACCCAGTGCTTGGCTGACGAGGCTCATCCTCGTCTTCACTTGGTGTCTCCCTCCCCTTGTGTTTGGCGTTTAGTATGCCGGCCTGCTTGAAGACCCAACATTCTTTGTGGGTGTGATTTGCAGGTTTATCGGAGGTCCCATGGATCTGACATAATTTGTCTAGAATCTTGTTGAGGCTGGACGGTCCATCTCTGTTGCCTTTGAAAGGCTTTTTCCGTTGACCAGGTCGAGAGCCCCTGAATCTGGCGTTTACCGCCGTGTTGTCCGGGCTGTCTTTGTTATTTCGACGCTTGATTTTACTTCATCGTGGTTTTTCATTACCATCCCTGACTTCAGATGTGCCTCCGTCGCTGGTGCTACTACGGGCCAGCCAGCTATCTTCGCCCGCGCAAAAGCGGGTCATGAGGCTTGTTAGGGCTGCCATTGTCCTTGGTTTTTCTTGGCCGAGGTGTCTGGCGAGCCATTCGTCGCGAATGTTGTGTTTGAAAGCTGCTAAGGCTTCGGCGTCCGGACAGTCAACGATTTGGTTCTTCTTAGTGAGAAATCTGTTCCAAAGCTTTCGGGCTGACTCCCCGGGCTGTTGAATTATATGACTTAAATCGTCTGCGTCCGGAGGTCGGACATAAGTCCCTTGAAAATTAGCCCTAAAAGCATACTCAAGCTCCTCCCAACTTCCAATTGAATTTTCGGGGAGGCTCTTCAGCCAGTGACGAGCTGGTCCTTTCAACTTGAGGGGCAGGTATTTAATGGCGTGGAGGTTGTCTCTGCGAGCCATATGGATATGGAGGATGAAGTCCTCAATCCAGACCCCAGGGTCTGTCGTTCTGTCGTACGCCTCTATGTTCACGGGCTTGAATCCCTCTGGAAATTCATGATCCGGTACCTCATCGGTGAAGCATAGGGGGTGTGTGGCACCCCTGTATTTGGATGTATCGTGGCGTTCGGACGATTGTAGTGTTCGGTTTTGATTTTGTGCCGGAGCGCGCTTCCTAGATCCATAGATGGACCTAGTCATACCGGATTTTTGGCGTAAGTCCTCACGTAAATCGTGTGTTGACTTATGTACGGCCTCGTTAGCCGCCCTATCATGGCCATGAGGTGGTCGATCCGGCTGATCGGCCATTTTATTCTCCGGCTGTGTAGGCTCTATGGCCTCATCATCGAACTCAGGCAACAGCTTGCACTTTGGGTAGCTCTTTGTATGGAAACTACCACCATACTTTTCTTCAGTGTTATGACACCCCCGATTCAATCGTACACTAATCATGCACGCAAACGTGTACGATCAAGATCAGGGACTCACGGATAGATATCACAACACAACTCTAAAACATAAATAAGTCATACAAGCATCATAATACAAGACAGGGGCCTCGAGGGCTCGAATACAAGTGCTCAATCATAGATAAGTCAGCGGAAGCCACAATATCTGAGTACAGACATAAGTTAAACAAGTTGCCATAAGATGGCTAGCACAAACTGGGATACAGATCGAAAGAGGCGCAGGCCTCCTGCCTGGGATCCTCCTAAACTACTCCTGGTCGTCGCCAGCGGGCTGCACGTAGTAGTAGGCACCTCCGGTGTAGTAGGAGTTGTCGTCAACGGTGGCGTCTGGATCCTGGGCTCCAGCATCTGGTTGCGACAACCAGAAAGAAATAAAAGGATGATGAGGACTCGTCCGGAGCGCTGAGATATGGACGAAACAATCTGACGCTGCAGCAGAATCCGAGTCAAACAACAAGTCCAAAGGTGTTGCATCACCTCCACTTGGGCCCATGAGCCTTGTACGACCTAGGGTTGGTTTTAGGTTGCCTTGGGACGTCCTCCCTCCTCCTTGGCCGCCATCCCTTGCTCCTATATAAGTAGATCCATCTAATAGCTTTTTCCTGGGGGATTTGTTTAGTTAAAAGTTAGCCATTGCAACTTCGTGTACTTCGTTTGTGTCCAACGACCAGACCAAGACCGCTTACGGATCCCCACCATTATCAATACTTCAACCATATTTGCAATATTCAGATTGCTTTTATCATATTCTTGCTTGTTCTTCGATTGCATGCAGGAATAGACCTTCGTGGTCTGGCTGGTCATGCTTCCGGCATCGTCGGTAACCTCACGGAGATTGGTTTAGCGATTGCTAAGGCGCAACGTCGAGCACGTTTGTAGTCGGATCGTCGAAGTCGTCTCCACCAAATTGATAGTTATCATCTCATTGAAAGATCGGGACACCCAAGCCTCTATCAAGTGGTATCAGTTTTCAGGTTGCTCGGTGAGAATTTCCAGTTATCCCTAGATTAGATTTATTTTCTTACCTTTTGTCCAAGAAAAAGCCACAAAAAAGAGTTAGATTTGTTCATCTTTTGTCCAAGCCAGTCTGAGCCTTTGCATAATCTTTTTAGTGTTTTGCTTTGTTGAATTTGCGGTTACATCGTCGTGTCAAGTTGCTGGTCTTAGTGTCTAGTACTTTAGAGTTTCGAGTTCTGTTCACAGTTTGTCACGCCACCGCCGCACCATCTTCATTGTCGTTGCCATATACCACCACCGCCTCATTATTGCATCCACTGTCCACCACCGCCATCCATCAATTTCCACCACGTACTCCCCATCATTCATTGTCATAATCATACTTGAGGTCGTTCGCGTCATCACTAGATCCAATCTGCATCTTATCTAGCTTGTTTGTGAAAAAAATAGAAAGAAAAAAAAAGAAAAAAAGTGAGAGAAAAAAAAGAAAAAAAAGGAAAAAAAAGTGAAAAAAATTCCGTGAAAAAAGGAGAAAAAAAAAGATATTCAGAGTGTGCTCCGCCTTAGTTACGCGTCGCGTCGTGATTTTTTTTAGTGTTCTAGGCTCGCGTCTCTAGCACGGTCTAGCCTAGGACCAGCACAGTACCGTCGTTGAGCGTTTATTCAACATTGCATCTCTGAATTGATTATTGCTGATCTTTTGCTACCATATATTTGACCTTCCAAGCTCCACATATTTCTACACCGTGTATACATACACTCACCTGGCAATCGCTTTACTCAATCTTCGGAGTTATTTGACACCGCTGGTTGCCGGTCACCACCTGCTGCATGGTAAGAACTTGTAAGACTTTGATATTTGCTATACTGTGAGCGTTTTACCACCACATCCTAGTAGTTCATAGGAACATTATTCTCAGATTTTGTTTCTTGTTTTTCTACTAAATATGGCAGGTTTCAGAGTCAGTTGGGCTTCATCAATCGTGGGAGACGTGCCACCAGCTCCGAAAATACAACCACCGTCACAAGAGGTGCAAAGACATAAGAATACGCACAATCAGGTTTTTGTTTCCATGCCACCTTTTAATGGTCGTTTTAAGCCTGATTTATATATTGAATGGGAGTTCGAAATAAATGTTATATTTGCTTCCCATGATTTTTCGGAACGTAAGAAATTTAAGCTTGCGGTTGGTTCTTTCACTAGTTTTGCTATTGTTTGGTGGAGTGAACATTGTCGGTTATACCCTGATTATGTACCTACTACTTGGGATGATTTAAAACTTGTCATGAGAGATAGATTCGTCGATGTTTATTATACTCGTGGCATGATTAAAAAACTACAACATTTAAAACAAGGTAGTGACACTGTAAAAAAATATTATGATGATTTACAAACTACCTTGTTGCATTCCTTTTTAGAGGAAAGTGAAGAAGATTTTATGGATAGATTTTGGGGAGGATTAAACCGTGATATTCAGGAGATACTAATTCATGAAGAATGTTATCCTATGGACCATTTGTTTCATCTTGCTTGCAAAGCTGAACAGGAAATAAAGAGGCGTGATGCCCACAAGACAAACAAGCATAAGGTGCACATCCAAGGAGTTGAGACGGTCCTTCCTTCTACCACTGCGCCTACTATGACAACAACATCCGTTGTTGTGAGCACTGCATTAGCTCCATATTATGACCCGTCATTGCCGAGAGTTCTAACATCGTCTGAGTTGATAACACGAGGTAATGACAAAGGTACTGATCTTCTAACTTAGCATGCGAATGATGAATGCCTTGTCGATTTAAATACACCATGTGATGCTCTAGCCACTACATTGATCACACCACCTATTTTAGATGATTATGCTGATGATTTGACTTTGCCATGTGATCAAACAACTGCAATATCAAGAATTTTGAGAGCACCCATTGAATTAACCGTTGATGTGAAAGAACCATGTGAATCAGGCACTAAAACAAATTTGGATCAACTACGTATGAAAATAATTGTGCCAATGTTTAATCATTTTGATATGACCTCTAATCTTGATAATGATTTTGTGTTGAATGACTTGTTGCATGTTTACTTATTACAGCATGTTGTAGCATGTAATTCTGAAACTATTAAAGTTTATTCACCAATGTTGGGATGGTTTAATGATGAACTTTTTCAATCTTCTAATATGAATAAGAGTTTCACTTATATGTGCAAACTGAGTTGCAATATTTTCATGCCTTCTACTTCTTGTGATAATATTTTGGCTTTAAATTTTATGAACTTTGAAAGTTACTCATGTATACATGTGTCATATCTGCAAAAACTAAGGGAAATAAAAATGGATGACATATACATATACAACATGTACACCTTGTCTCTTTTGATAGCCACATTTCAGATTAAGCAACGCCGAGGACGGCTTTATTTTCAAGAAGGGGAGGATGATGAGGACATGACTACCTTGGATACGACCAAAAATATTGCATACATGCATATTTGTCAGGTGATTTCTAGTGTCAACTATTCAATAATCTATTTATATTATCCAGAACAAAAATACTTCACACACTTTTGTGTTTTGTCTAATTGCAGGTGTATGGGACATTTGTACAATCCACATATGAAGATAGGGGAAAAGGAGAAGTTTAAGTTCTGTTCAAAAAGTCCTCTCACGTCACTTTTGGGCCAAGAGAAGATAGAGTCCAAGTCTCTCACGTTCTGGATTCAGATTCGGACTGCACAGACATACCTGACTCAAAACGCTAAGAACTTTTTCATACGGACTCCGAATTGGGTGATTCTTTTTGTGTTGGAAAGTAGATTTCACCCTCTTTCCAAACCAATTGGAATCACCTTTAAATTCGTCCGGAGCGCTGAGATATGGACGAGACAATCTGACGCTGCAGCAGAATCCGAGTCAAACAAGTCCAAAGGTGTTGCATCACCTCCACTTGGGCCCATGAGCCTTGTACGACCTAGGGTTGGTTTTAGGCTGCCTTGGGACGTCCTCCCTCCTCCTTGGCCGCCACCCCTTGCTCCTATATAAGTAGATCCATCTAATAGCTTTTTCCTGGGGGATTTGTTTAGTTAAAAGTTAGCCATTGCAACTTCGTGTACTTCGTTTGTGTCCAACGACCAGACCGAGACCGCTTACGGATCCCCACCTTTATCAATACTTCAACCATATTTGCAAATTCAGATTGCTATTATCATATTCTTGCTTGTTCTTCGATTACATGCAGGAATAGACCTTCGTGGTCAGGCTGGTCGTGCTTCCGGCATCGTCGGTAACCTCACGGAGATTGGTTTAGCGATTGCTAAGGCGCAACGTCGTGCACGTTTGTAGTCGGATCGTCGAAGTCGTCTCCACCAAATTGATAGTTATCATCTCATCAAAAGATCGGGACACCCAAGCCTCTATCAAAGGGGGGGGGAGGGGAGAGAAGCAACCGTGAGTACTCATCCAAAGTACTCGCAAGCAAGGAGCTACACTACATATGCATGGGTATATGTGTAAAGGGCCATATGGGTGGACTGAACTGCAGAATGCCAGAATAAAAGGGGGATAACTAATCCTGTCGAAGACTACGCTTCTGGCAGCCTCCGTCTTGCAGCATGTAGAAGAGAGTAGACGGAAGTCCTCCAAGTAGCATCGCATAGCATAATCCTACCCGGCAATCCCCTCCTTGTTGCTCTGTTAGAGAGCGATCACCGGGTTATATCTAGCACTTGGAAGGGTGTGTTTTATTAAGTATCTGGTTCTAGTTGTCATAAGGTCAAGGTACAACTCCAAGTCGTCCTGTTACCGAAGATCACAACTATTCGAATAGATTAACTTCCCTGCAGGGGTGCACCACATAACCCAACACGCTTGATCCCATTTGGCCGGACACACTTTTCTGTTCATGCCCGGCCTCGGAAGATCAACACGTCGCAGCCCTACCTAGGCACAACAGAGAGGTCAGCACGCCGGTCTAAACCTAAGCACACAGGGGTCTGGGCCCATCGCCCTTAGCACACCTGCATGTTGCGTGGGCGGCCGAAAGCAGACCTAGCAACCTCCATTACAAAGGAAGTCACGTTACGCGGTCCAATCTGGCGCGCGCCGCTCAGTCGCTGACGTCACGAAGGCTTCGGCTGATACCACGACGTCGAGTGCCCATAACTTTCCCGTGTAGTTGGTTAGTGCGTATAGACCAGTGGCCAGACTCAGATCAAATACCAAGATCTCGTTAAGCGTGTTAAGTATCCGCGAACGCCGACCAGGGCCAGGCCCACCTCTCTCCTAGGTGGTCTTAACCTGCCCTGTCGCTCCGCCACAAAGTAACAGTCGGGGGCCGTCGGGAACCCAGGCCCACCACTACCTGGGTGGAACCACCTGCCCCTTCAGCCCCCATCTCCGAACAGTATCACAGGTAATGTAACAGTGTAAAGTATATAGTATATGCCCGTGATCACCTCCCGAAGTGATCACGGCCCAGTAGTATAGCATGGCAGACGGACAAGAGTGTAGGGCCACTAATGGAACACTAGCATCCTATACTAAGCAGTAGGATAGCAGGTAAAGGTAACAACAGTAGTAGCAAGGACAGGCTATGCAGTAGTATATGATTAACTGAAAGCAGTAACATGCTACACTACTCTAATGCAAGCAGTATAGAAAATAATAGGCGATATCTGGTGATCAAGGGGGGGGGGGGCTTGCCTGGTTGCTCTGGCAAGAAGGACGGGTCGTCAGCACCATAGTCGAACTGGAGGTCACCGGCAGCCTCGGGGTCTACCGGAAAGAAGTAACAAAGGGGGAACACAATAAATAACAGAGCAATCAAAGCATCACAAAAGCGTAACATGGCAATACGCGGTGTTAGAGGTGACCTAACGCAGTAGTAGGCGAAGGAGGGAAACATCCGGGAAAGTATCCCCGGTGTTTCGCGTTTTCGGACAGATGAACTGGAGGGGGAAGTTGTGTGTTTGCTATGCTAGGGATGTGTGGTGGACAAACGGGCTGCGTATTTAGATTCATCTCGTCGTTCTGAGCAACTTTCATGTACAAAGTTTTTCCATCCGAGCTACGGTTTATTTTATATTCATTTTAAAAGATTTAAATCATTTTTAGCATTTACCTAATAATTTCAATTCGAAATGGGATTTATGACATGAGCATGATGTCATGCTGATGTCAGTAGTCAACAGGTGTTGACTGGGTCAATCTGACGGTAGGTCCCGCATGTCATTGACTCGTAGTAATTAAACAGGGTTAATTAGTTTTAACTAAATGATTAGGTTAATCTAATCCGATTTAATTAAGTTAATTAATTCTTTAATTAATTAACATTTTAATTATTATATTTATTATTTATTTTCTTTTTTTAAACATTATGGGGGCTGGGCCCCACTCATCATAGGCCCATGTGGCCAAACGGGCTAACGGGTGCGGGCGCCGGGCGGCGGATGTAGACGATGCCCAAACGGGCGCTGGTGTTCGGGGCCGCACCCGAACGGGCGTGCGCCCAGGCCAGCAGGGGAGGCGCCGGTCACGGCAGCAGGCGCCAGCGCCGACGAGCGGCGGCCAGCAAGAGGCGACGGTAGGCGGCGCGAGGAGGGGCGGCTGGCGCGGCGAAGCAACAACGGCGGCGGCGGGGCGCGTGGGCGCAGGGGGGCTGCGGGCGGCTGCGTAGCACGCGGCAACGGAGGAGGGGCGCTGGGCGATGTCTTGGCCAGGGGCGGCCGGAACGCGCGGCCATCGCGAGAAGGGCGCATGGCCAGGAGCGGCAGTGGGTCGCGAGGCAGTGCAGAAGCAGCACAGGAGCGGGGCAAGCGCGTCGGGGAAGTAGCAGGGGGCACGGCGGTCGCGAGCGGAGGGGGCACGGCTGTCGCGAGCGGAGGCGTCCGGGGACGTGCCGGCCACGGCAGACGGTGTGCGCGGGAGCAACGGCCGTCAGGGCGGTGCGCGTGCGCGCGTGCAGGCGGTGATGCACGTGGCGGGGCAAGGGCTTCACGGTGCGGGTGCGGCCAGGGCACGCGATGCGAGCGGGGCGTGGTGGCCGTGCAGGGCGGAGCGGGGGGCGGCCGAGCGCGGTGACGACGGCGCGCGCATAGAGGAGTAGGGGGAGAAGATGGGAGGTGGCGGCTCACAGGGGAGCGGGAGGGGCATGGCAGCGGGCTCGAAGGCGGCCCGTGGGGAGGACGACGGCGGCGATGGCGACGTGGTCCAACGACGGGATCTGGGGAGGCGCGGCGACGGGCTTGCAGGGAGGGCGCCGTTGCCCCCGATCCAGATCAGGGGAAGGGAGAGAGCGTAGTTGGGGGAGTGGTGGGTTACGGTTAGGGTTTCTCTGGGGGTGAGGGGCATGTAGGCCAGGCGCGGGATGGGCCGGCTGGCCAGCTGGGCCGGCCGGCTGGGCCGAGGTCCAGTTGGCCATAGGGGGCCTGTTGTTTCTCCTTCTTTTTTTTAGTTTTCCTTTTTTTCCTTTGCTATTTCTTTTTATTTGTTATGTTTTGTACTTATCTTTAATAGCAATTAGGTTTAGTAAAATAGGAAACTTGTCCCCGTAATTTACATTCCGAAATTAGACAATGCCACAAAAGTTTGATCCCAAAATAAAATAGTTTAACTTTTTATAATTAATAAAAGGCATTTATTAAATTGGTTATGCTATTGTTTTAATCCCATTAGGGTATTTAAATATTCTATAAAGATGTTGTTTCTCCACCAATATTATCCACAATTTATTTGTCACAATAAGAACATTTTAGTTTTGACTTTCGAAAACTTTAATTGTTTGACTCAATTTTGAATTTGAAATTTGATTTGTTTTAAACTAACATGAGATTAACAACAGTAATCGAGGTGATGTGGCATCATTGGCAGAGGTTCACTGTAGCTTAAATATCCGGGCGTCACAATTCTCCTCCACTATAAGAAATCTCGTCCCGAGATTTAAGAGGGGAGGTAAGGGGGAAGGGATTTGGTTGCGAAATTCTAAAGAGTCTTTTCGGTCTTGGTTTCTCTTCTCGAAGAGGTCGATCCATTACATTGACGTCTTCATTTCTCTGCTTCAGGTCATTATGGCGAAGTCGTCCTTTTCTTCGGGCACTCCAACGTACTTACGAATAGGTAAGGGGCAGCTCAGCTACGATAGAATGTTTATGAGGGAAACCATCTGGGGTTAACCTATGAATGAGCATAAGATTATCTCTCGAGTTGAACATATAAAATACATCGAGAGTAAGGTATGAAGGTACCATAAGAGGTTCCAAGAGGATAGATAGTTGCTCGAAGTCTGAACCAGAGTGAGACAGGGGTTCAGAGCAGCGAGAGTAAGTATTGCGTCTAACACCAAAACAGAGCACTAGGAAGGTGGCCCGTGAATTAAATATGAAGCCAAGCGTGGGGAATAAACATTAGAAACAGGGTTGTACAGAAGAGTCAGGTTTCGATCCTGTGGAACTGTGGGTTATGGGACCACCATGTGGGTTAAAAGTAGGAAGGGCGGAGACATCTTGCGTGATCATGCAAGCAAGGTATGTCAGAGGGTGGCCTGTCGATTATGTCGGCAACAGCGTCGGTACCAAGGGCGAGGGGTGAAGAGAACCCATTTCCTGCTCGTTGAACGAGGCGGACCATTATGCCAAGTTCTCGTCCATCGGTGGATACCGGAATGTCATCAACAATAGTAACAGGTTCTTACTAACAGAGTTGTACACCGAGGTGCTTACAAAAGCAGGAGAATATTATTGCTTAGATCATATAGATCACAAGGAAGATTAAACCAAACAATGGAAAGGAAAACATATGTATCAGATTAAACAGGACAATGGAAAGGAAAATGTGTTTAAACACATTTTTCAAGGGTATATCCTTCCCAAGGACAAGCAGAGCATGATATCCATGACAGTATATAATGTAGAAAACTCCTTAGGTAGGGGAGAGAATTTTCATGACATTACCCATACAACGGTGTTAGGATAATTAAGAAAGAAACATTTAGCATTGGGCTTCAAATGTTCTTGTTGAAAACCGGAGTACCACAGACATGCTTCGTGATAGCATTGACATGGTTTTCAAGCAAAGGTCGGATTCTGGATGCACAAAGGATCCATCAAGAACAACTTATAGAATAAGTCTTACAATTTCCTCATGAAAGAATGGATATCCTTGATAAAAAGGAAGTAATAACAATAGGTCCTCCGGTCAGGTGTGCTAGGCATGACATCACATTACTAAGTCATATAAAGACCAATGCTATAACTATTGGAGATATGTCCCAACCATCATATCTGACCGAGGTTCGGATCCGACCAGTGTCAGGATACCTCCAACTTAGGATGCCTGAGAAGAAAAGGTGTAACCCACATTGTCGAGATGACATTGTAAGATTCTCGGGAATTGAACTACGGAAGCAAGTTCCGAAACCAAAGTTCATCAGTAAACCAAGGAGAGGATGAGGAGGTGGCTGATGAACTCAACGAGAATTCAACGAGATTTCCAAAAGATGGATTTCCACAATTATGTGAACAAGGAAATATCATTTGTCGAATCAAATGATATAATGATGTATGCTCGAGGGAAACATACACAACTGAACAATGATAGAAGGGTGCACCCAGGAATCTGGACTAGGTAGCATGATCTATGTCTGAATGATGATTCAATAAGCAATAGACTTAGAATGAAACTGTAGACCAATAACTTCAAAGCAATAGGGTTGCTAGAAGTTTAGAATTTATACATCATAGACCATTTGTTGGTATTCCGATTAGAAACAACACGGAGACCAAGAAATGAACGCAAATGGCGAGAGATATTACTATATCAAGAATTCTCAAGAGGTGGTAAAATTACCACGGCATTCTTGACATAAAGGTGGTAATATTCCAAGGTAAAGAAGAACAAATGCTGGATAGCAAGGAACTCAAGGTATAACACAAAACATGAACAAGTTTGTGTTGGAGGGAAGGCAATAAAGTGACCGATGATAACATAAATCATCGGGGACAAGGATGTTATTTCTCATCATGAATTCAGTTGATATCCTTGTAGAGCTCAGAATGTTGATGATTAAAATTAGCACTGTAATGATGTATCTGTTGAGGCTAGGAAAGACATGATGGAGTATTAAACTTGTAAGCGATGAAGATCTCTAATCCTCATTGAATCGCAGTGCAGACTCGATTCCGTTATCGGTGTCCTTGAGTGTCTAACAAATCAGAACCCGGGGAAAAATTGGAATCGGTGAGAATAATAGTAGATGAAGAACTCATAAGGAGTTATGTAGTTCCGGGATACTCTCGAAATACCAGAGGGGGTAATACTCAATGACAGATCAAAATAGAGGTTGGACTGGGGTATTGCTCTACAGAAGACAAGTGCTTAAACTTGCACGAGAAATGGTATTTAAAGGAGAACATGGTCGGAACCAAGATTGCAAAAGGCTAGATCCTAGATAAAAGATGAACTTATACCAAAGGAATAATTAATTTAAGAGAAGCTTTAATGATAAGATCTACATCGTGTCCATGGGCATGATCACAAAGTACAAGGTCGACTCCCACTTCTCCAATGCATAACCTATCATTCACTTCTCACTTTCGAGGAAGTTGTAGTGTTGAAATTTTATCTGGCAAAATACGAGGAGTGTATGACTCGTGAAAACTTTCGAGTTCACACATATTATGGAAGGCATAGGTTCAACCCATCGGGGCATCGTGGAAACATATACCACAATCTTCAATAGTAAATATCACCAGCTCAAAAGCAGAGCATGGTTGGCCAAATCAAGGAATAGGATTTACCAAAGGCATTATGTATCAGGGAAAGAACTTCCAAAGTGATTCAATATGAAGGACGTTGTCGGATAAAATCCAACAAGGTTCTGATGGTCCATAAAGGATCTGATGTGAGTATCGGCACACAACTAGAGGAAGAATCAATGCAAAGACATTGGGTTATAGAAACAACTGAGTAACTTAGATCTCAATTGCAAAGGAATTATGATTAACAAGGCGAAGGATCAGAAGCAGACGCTCTGATCAAGGATGGATAAGTTCAATAGACTTAGGGGTACCATCGATGGTAATTTGATTGGTCGAGATCCAGCTCATGTTCAAAATGACATCTGAGCTGGAAAGATAATTTAAAAGGATCAACCAATGACTGCGTGCATTCGCACTTATGTTGAATCAATAGGATCAAAATCACAGTGTCTAAGGATACTAACGAATATTGCCAGACATATGGAAAGCATCCATAATGCAAGTAGACAAGTATTGTAGAGCAATAAGCTACTGAGGAATTTTGGAGGATCGAATAGTATTTCAAAGACAATTGTGAAACACATGAACAACTGGGGATGGGAGGATACTCGGTAAGTGCGAGGAATTATCCGTTGGGGTGTTCATGTGGGTAATGAACTGCAAGGCAATAGGCACAAAGTATTCTCGGAACAATAGAGAGAATTTTTGGGGTATCTTGTAATAACAAGATCCATGGGATTGAAAGGACAAGTGTATGTAGTTATCCATAATAATATAACTATGGTAGGGAATTTGCAAAGGCGCTGGGCACAAGTGTCTCGAGAGAACATCGAAGATTATCTTTGGAATCTTCTGGTGAAGCAGTCGATCATCTGTAATGAAGGGGCTCTCCGGCAGGAAGTGGTAACGAGAACCTAGAGTTAGATTTTAGCAAAATCATTTAACCCGAATAGAAGAGAGATCAGAGTCCCAGAGTATACGTCGAGGAATAAAAGATCCTAATACCACCCAATGGCAACGTGGGACCATAAGGCATACAGCCATGATAGTAAAAGTTTTGTAATGTCTAGACTCAACTTCGGCCAAGAAGTTGGAAGGGGGATTCCTACAGGCAGTCGGCTCTGATACCAACTTGTGACGCCCCCGATTCAATCATACACTAATCATGCAGGCAAACGTGTACGATCAAGATCGGGGACTCACGGGTAGATATCACAACACAACTCTAAAACATAAATAAGTCATACAAGCATTCGTCATCTTTTAGGATCGAAGGGTTTTGGGGTGAGATGAGAGAGATAGAGAGGGATACACAAAATGCAGACAATAGTTTTGGAAAAGATAGATTTTATTTTGTGGCTGTCGAAAAAAACATCAAACAAATGACACCTCAAAAACGTCGCATCTAACATAGGTGCATAACAGGGGTTGGGTCTTCTAAAGGCCAATAAATCTTCAAGGTCGTCAAACTCATCAAGTCTTGTTCATGTCTCCAATGGGCTTCTTCCGATCATGCTTGTCCTTCTCAAGTTCTTTTGCCAGATCACCTCTGTTGACGCGAAGTCTCTTGTGACATCCTTTAATATTTTTGGAATTGTGTTCCAAACTTCTGGGTTTCAACATCCTTGGCATGAACCATGGTCCTACTGTCCTTCAGTTCCTGACAAATCTCCGGTATCTCGAGGTTTTAGCTCCTCCAGCTTGGCTACTTCAGCTTCTGGGTCCTAAGTTCTTCACGAAATGCTTTCTTGTCAAATACGGCTTCCTAAAGGTCCATCCTAAACTTCTTGATGTAATACTCCAAATCCTGGAGATACACTAGCTAAGGTTAAAACGTCATCCTCTCCTCATAGATGCTCCATCAGCCTTCTACCATCCAATCCTTCGGAAGAAATGCATGATTAACTCAGCACAATGACAAAAGCACAGGCAAACGATAACATCATGAATATTCATGTCTCTGCTCTTGTCATTTCCATGGGCTATCATTCCATAGTTGATATCTCCTGCCTTAGGGTTTTCTTGACAAAACTTTGAGTTCTAATGCTCCATGTTCCGGTCTTTCTCCGATACACCTTGATCTCAGGTATTCACAGCTTCCATAGTCTGCCAAGTTCCACAACGGTAGCCTTCCTAGGTCGTACAAATTTGGTAATTCTACAGAGCCTTCCAATTCTCCTAGTCTTCGGAGTCTTCAACCGTTGTAGTTTCCATTTACACGGTAAAATCTTCTTCATTCCAAAGTGGTCTTACTTGTTCGACATCTTGTACTTCTTGGAGTAGTCTCATCAGTCAAATCTTCGTGGTCAAAAGGGGAAAGGGGTATAGTCTCACTAAAAGGGAATATTTGAATAAGCTCAGAAAAGAAGAGAGGAAAAGATCTTTTTGAAAATGAAGTTGTAGAGAAAAATCTTTTCCTATGGGCTTGCCAGTTTCTAGGGTCAAGTCCTACAGTCAACATGTGCTCTGATACCATCTTGTAGCGACCCGACCTCATATGGTCAAGTCTCTATGCTTAAGTGTCATCCCTGGATCGGTATGCTGACACACACAGTACTCGAGGATTTATAATAGAGGAAATCACATGTATAGAGTAACATAAATACCGTTACCTCAATCCAATTAGCGGAAGTAACAACAAGGTTGTGGATTCCCATCAACACCAACGGCAAAGTTGAGTGTAGAAGTCGTAACCCTAACGTATCACTTACTCGTCGTAAGATTCCTGCAACATAAGACGTTGCAGCCACAAAGGGTCAGTACATTGAATGTACTGGCAAATTCACACCATAGGATAATGATGAAATAATAACTATCGCTACATGCATATATGGCTAGTGGAAAAGCTCTATGGTTATAATGTTTTTGCGAAAAGCCAAATTTTCCCTACTGCAAATGATAATCCAAGAACCAGATACTCAAGATGTCCATAACCGGGGACACGGCTAACCATGATTAGTTTGTACACTCTGTAGAGGTTTGCGCACTTTTCCCACAAGACTCGATCTCCTCCGTTGGATTTCTCGCACTACATAGTGTTTGAGAAATGGATGACCGAGACACAATCTTTCAGAAGCATTAGCTCTAACCCCGGGTAGACAGTACCAACCTACATCCCCTACATCTGCTAGCCTACCACTGGAAGAGGTCATGCAACATACTCAATTATGCTAGAGCCCATAATAGCTTGTGGCCGCACATGGAAGTTTCTAGCATGAATAATCTTATGATCCCTTTGAGCCTGGGTGGCGAACCAAATGGACAACACTGGTATATCCCTAGGTGCCCGCAACCAATCCACCCAGATGTGTATTAAAGTAGCCACCTTAAGTTAACCAGTAATGATAAACAACCTCACATCTGTCATGGAATACACTCAAACCCAATCCACGTCTACGAGCATAGCATGGCAGTATAAGCATAACGTAATATTAACTCCCAAGGTTTGAATGCAGGGCAATAGGTTCCTACCTCATCAACTATTTCCCAATACCCACATATTATCAATTCCTAACCATGCAATGTTTGAGGGTGAAACTAATGCATAAAAACTGGGTATGAAAGGGGAATGTTCAAAGTGTGAACTTGCCTGTACTGTTGATGAAGATGATTTGCACTCAAAACTCTTGATAGTTCTACTCATCACACTCCGATCAATCTATCGTAAGCAAACAATGGTAACCACACATAAGCAATCATGCAAAAGAATCGAAGAAAAGATATCGGAAAACCTTGAAAACAAGCAATTAACTCTTGCAAAAGAAAACAATTTCTTACAGTAGCAAAATTATATGAATTTGGGCTTATCAGAAAGTTTAGGCTAAGAGCTTTAATTCGCAAAAAGAATCAACTAAATCGGAGTTAGAAAACTCAAGTTACAATCAAATGATTTTCAAATACAAATCTGGTTGAATTCAAATTTTAAAACTTTCAAAAATATGTTCAAGTTGGATTACTAGATAGAGGGGATCGTAATGAAGTAGTTGGCGTTGGTTTCGTTGGATTTGGATAAACGAGTGAGAAGTAGTGATCGTTTGAAAATTAGGGGCAAATTTGTAAAAAAACACTACGGATAGGTCCCTGGCAGAAATTAAAATAAAAAGAGAAAACTAACGAACGAACGTTCGCTACAGAAGCTTAAAAGACGAAAACCGTTCGCTGCAAAGGCTAAAACTATGAACGTCCTCTAATTAATAAAATCGGCTAAAAGAAAGAACCAAAGAAAACCTAAAAGAATAAACCGGATCGGGGCGGTTTATTACCGGTTCGGGCGGTTTTCCTTCGAAAACCGGCGGCGGCAGTTTCCAGCGGCAGCGGCGGATCGGTGAGCACCGGCGAGGCGACGCGGGGCTCCGGCGGCTTGCGTGTGGAGGATCCGGCGGCGGGAGATGGCGCGGGGCGGCTACGCGGCGCGGGGCAGCGGCGTCGGCGTCGGCGGCAGGTGGCGCGAGCGGCGGCGACGACGCAAAGCAGCGGCGGCGGCTACGGCGATCTGCTGCGGGAGGCGGCGGTTGTGGCGGTGACGATCTGTGAGGAGAGAGAGAGAGATCGGGGCCCGGTATTTATAGGAGGAGGGGGCAAGGCGACGCGGAGGTGGCCGGGTCGGCCACGGCGGCGGCGGATCGCGTGCGCCGGCCGGACTCGGGAGGAGTCCCGGTTGGGACGACGGGCGAGGCGTCCCGGGCGCTGGGCTGGGCCAACCCAGTTCGGCGGAGAAGTTTTTTTTAAATAAACATTTTTTCAGAGAAACAAAAATAATAAAAACAAAAATAAATAAATAAATTATATAGGCATATTATATATCAAAATTTTTAGAAAAAGTTTTTCTACAGCATGAACATTTTTCTAGCATCAAATAAAATCCAAAAAAATAAATAAAGCAAAGAGTACTACTGCTCTAATAAAATCCAATAAAAATCGTTTTAAAAATAGCAAAATGATTTCGATTTTATTTCTCTCCAATATTTTGATGTAGGGAATCATGTTACCCTATTTTTCATATATTTTATTTTTGGAGAAAAATAATTTGAATAAAACCCAAATAACTCCAAATTGAAAATAATTTCAAAATGACTTTAAATTTGATCCTTTTAAATTTCCAACTCATATTTGATATGTTTTGAAGAAGTCATTTTATATTCTCTTACGAAAATCATTGAGTTGCTTAAAGTTTCTGAATATTCTCAAATGAAATTCAAATATTTTCAACAACCCTTTTCATTTAAATAAATTGAAGAAGTCATGTCATCTTCTCTCTAGGGTTTTGTATTTGAAAATGATTTGAATTCATGGAGATCATAAAAGCAAGAATGAAAGTTTGGAAAAGTCCTTTTATTCCCTCTCATTTTAACTTTCAAAAAGTTTCGAATTTCACTCACTTTCACACAAGCAACCACATCACAATCAAGCAATCAATCAAATTTATCTATTTATTAAAAACATTTCAAAATTTAGAATTTTGGGATGTTACAAGCTGCCAAGCAGCACTCCAACTGGGAGCTGCGCAATTTGGGCAGAAGAATCTACTTTGAGAGCAATGCGGAGGAGAGAGCCAGGATGCCCCCCAAATGCATTGGCGTTCGATATTATCAGCTGGGGAAGGGCGGAGGCGAAAACTCCAGCGAGCAAGGCAAGATGGGAGTGCTTGAACGGTCGGATGCCGACCAGCGTTCCGTCTCTGCCTGAATCAGTGGATCCGCTACCGTATCTGTCTCCAGGGCCAGGCCTAACATACGAGGAGCTCTGAAGATGTCTCCCCGCTCTCTAAACTTGTCTTAAGAACTTGTTGCACCGGTTGTTGGTTTTACGAAAACTTTTTACGAAACTACTTGTGTTAGTTGGGGTTGTCAAACTATGTGGACAAGTTTGCTGTTTGCTATTTGCTACTTGTGAAACTATGTGTAAACTGTTTAATTTTTGCTATGTGGAACATTTATTAATATGTGAGCTCATATTTTTGCTATTTGTGAAACTATGTTAAACCTGTGATAAAACTTTACAAATGAAACCATCACTAAAACTTGTAAAAACCTAAACCCACACGACCCTACCGCCAAGCCATCCGGCGGTAGGGTCAGGCAACCTACCGCCAATGCCTGCGGCGGTAGGGTGTTGCGCTGGCTGTTAGGTAACGACAGTGGGCCGTCCATGCCACCGCCAGAACTCCTGGCGATAGGTTGCGTGACCCTACCGCCCGTGCGGTAGCAAAAAGGTCAGATTTTAAAAAAAGATTCAAAGAGGGGTCAGATGCTCAATTTAGACCATAAAAGGATCAAAACGCGAACTTTTGCCGTTGATGGAATTGACGTTTTTGGTGATGTCAGGATTTAGATGAGATATGATTATGTCTCGTCTAGATGAGCCCTAGACGGACCTTTGTCAAAATAAGACTTACCTCTACAACTCTCCCCGCGTCGCCGCCGCAAATGGCGTCTCTGCTCCGCCTCCAGGCCCTCTTCTCCCTTACGCTGGCCACTCCCCGCCGTCTCCCATCCCATCTCCGCTGTGCCGCAGCAGTTGCGTCTCCGCTCCCTCGCCGCCTCCCTGCCGCCTCGAACGGCTCGCCGGAGCAGCGGGCCTCGGAAACGGTAGTCCTCTCTCCCGTTTGACACGGCTTCTGCTTAATTATTTGAGCCACTGGTCACTGATGATCTATGGAATGTGACGTTTTTGCACATTGGGGGTTCTGAGTGCAGTACTGCAGCTTAAACGGAAAGAGAGTTTTTATTTTACCTTTTTGTATTGGTACTTTGTAGTTTCAGAATATGCTGTGTATTAATAATCAGTTTTGCTAAAGCACATCTAGATATGCTTCAATTCCCCTTCAAAGCTTGATTTTTGTTGTATCCCAATCGAAAATGGCATGTTTATTGACTTACCTCTGATGTTGCTCCAATTTGATATGCAGGATTTGGAGTCGGGGTTGTATCTAGTGGCGACACCCATTGGGAATCTCGAGGATATCACCTTGAGGTATATTATTTACTTAGCTGTTATATGGTACCTCTCAGTACCAGGTGAGTACTAACGGTTAGGCTAATCGAAGTGAAAAGTGGTAGACTGTTTTTTTTTTCGGCACACAGGGGAACAAACTTCAGTTTTTTTTTGTTTGCGAGTTACATCTATGACGTTTAATTATGTGTTTTGACAAAATAGAAAGTGGAGCGATGAGCCAACTATTTATTCAAATTCCCTAGTGCTCCATAGCCCTTAGTATATCATACATCAGTCGGCTTTTTCAAGCCTCTTAAACTTCTACTATGATAGTGGTTGCAGAGACCTTAGTAGCACCCCAAGTTCTGGGTTCGACTCGTGCTGGGAGAGGATTTAAACAGGTCTGGGTAAAATTTTCTGAAATAAAGGGCTGTGGGGCTGTTGCCCTACAGTAATTACTCAACAACAACAACAACAACAACAACAACAACAACAACAACAAACAACAACAACAACAAAGCCTTTAGTCCGAAAGAAGTTGAGGTAGGCTAGAGCTGAAACCCATAAGAATCTCGCAACCAACTCATGGTTCTAGCACATGGGTAACAAGCTTCTATGCACCCCTGTCCATGGCTAGTTCTCTGGTGATACCTCCGTCCTTCAGATCTCTATTTACAGACTCCTCCCATGTCAAGTTCGGTCTACCCCGACCTCTCTTGACATTATCAGCACCCTTTAGCAGTCCGCTATGCACTGGATCTTTTGAAGGCCTGCGCTGAATATGCCCAAATCATCTCAGACGATGTTGGACAAGCTTCTCTTCAATTGGTGCTACCCCAACTCTATCTCATATATCGTTATTTCGGACCCGGTCCTTCCTTGTTTGACCACACATCCATCTCCACATGCGCTCCGCCATGCCTAACTGTTGAACATGTTGCCTTTTAGTTGGCTAACACTCAACACCATACAACATTGCGGGCCGAATCGCCATCCTATAGAACCTGCCTTTTAGCTTTTGTGGTACTCTCTTGTCATAGAGAACGCCAGAAGCTTGGCGCCACTTCATCCATCCGGCTTTGACTCGATGGTTCACATCTTCATCGATATCCCCATCCTTCTGCAGCATTGACCCCAAATATCGAAAGGTGTCCTTCTGAGGCACCACCTGCCCATCAAGGCTAACCTCCTCCTCGTGTCTAGTAGTATTGAAACCGCACCTTATGTAATCGTTTTTAGTTCTACTAAGTCTAAACCTTTCGATTCGAAGGTTTGTCTCCATAGCTCTAACTTCCTATTAACCCCCGTCCGACTATTGTCGACTAGCACCACATCATCCGCGAAGAGTATACACCATGGGATATCTCCTTGTATGTCCCTTGTGACCTCATCCATCACCAAAGCAAAGAGATAAGGGCTCAAAGCTGACCCTTGGTGTAGTCCTATTTTAATCGGGAAGTCATTGGTGTCGCCATCACTTGTCCGAGCACTTGTCACGACATTATCGTACGTGTCCTTGATGAGGGTAATGTACTTTGTTGAGACTTTGTGTTTCTCCAAGGCCCAACACATGACGTTCCGCGGTATCTTATCATAGCCCTTCTCCAAGTCAATGAACACCATATGCAGGTCCTTCTTTTGCTCCCTGTATCTCTCCATAAGTTGTCGTACCAAGAAAATAGCTTCCATGGTTGACCTCCCAGGCATGAAACCAAACTGATTTTTGGCCACGCTTGTCATTCTTCTTAAGCGATGCTCAATGACTCTCTCCCATAGCTTCATTGTATGGCTCATCAGCTTAATTCCATGGTAATTAGTACAAGTCTAAACATCCCCCTTGTTCTTGAAGATTGGTACTAATATACTCCGTCTCCATTCTTCTGGCATCTTGTTTCCCGAAAAATGAGGTTGAAAAGCTAGTTAGCCATACTATCGCTATGTCTCCGAGGCCTCTCCACACCTCAATGGGGATACAATCGGGGCCCATCGCCTTGCCTCCTTTCATCCTTTTTAAAGCTTCTTTGACCTCAGACTCCTGGATTCGCCGCACAAAACGCCTGCTGGTATCATAAAGGGAGTCGTCCAGTTCAATGGTAGAGCTCCCATTCTCCCCATTAAACAGCTTGGTCAAAAAAATAATTCCAAAAGGAATTAGGCTTTCCAAGATTGAGACCTGAGGCCTTTTCTGCTTTAATATAGGAGCTTTTCTTGACTTCCAAATGTTCTAAGCAGCAGCAACAATAATCTCCATGCATGAAGCAGACCAGAAAAACCAGTTTTAGTCTTTTCAAAGGATTGAACCATAGTGCTAGCAGAAATCCAAGTAACTCCAGCAATAGACCAGCGTCGAGAGGCAAAACTACATTCAAAGCATAGACGATCTCTTGTTTCCAACTGGTTAGAAGAACATAGCACACAATTTGGGCCAGAGTCAAGCTCAGTGTTTCCTAAGCATCATATCTATAGTGTTCAAACGGTCGTTTAACAACAACCAGGCAACAACTTCTGCTTGCGGATGCATGGCATTCCCAAAGCGTAGAAAAGACGCTGTCCATCTGAACCCTATTAAAAAGGAATTTGTATAATTAGCAGGAGTGAATCGGCCAGAGTTCAGTCTATATATCCATTGATCTGGTTGACTATTGTCCCCTCTCCAAAGCAAAAGCTCATCCATCTCCTGATGCATACTCCTATAATAAGCTGATGATTATTTTTGCAGGGCATTGCGTGTTCTGAAATGTGCTCATGTGATACTCTCTGAAGACACAAGGCATTCTGGAAAGTTACTTCAGCATTACAACATCAAAACACCTCTTGTGAGTTAATTTCATACCTAGCTTTGTCATGCCAGAGCTACCAGTAGCTGCACCTTCGATATGGCTGTGATTCTCTACAGTCGAACTTAGAACTTAAAATCTAAGTTTGCAGCTCAGCTTCCATAAGTTCAACGAACGCGAGAGAGAGCCCATTATCTTAAAGAGGCTCCATGAAGGGGAAGCAATTGCAGTGATTAGTGATGCTGGTACGCCAGGCATCAGTGACCCTGGCATGGAGCTGGTAAATCAGTTTGCTCTATTTAATTTTTCAACCTGCATCTTTCATTGACGAAGCAAAGAATAATGATCTGACAGTTACTTCACTTAACAGTACCGTAAATAGAATGGTATAATGCTATTGGTTAGTTGATGACTTGCTCGTTTGGTACGAGATAAATTCATTAGCAATGAACAATATCAGAACTTGTTTTTAGGTCTCATGGTGTTCCATTATGTGTGAGATATTAAGCATGTTGTACGGTTGGTCACAGGCTAGACTATGCGCGACTGAAAAAATCCCTGTTATTCCCATTCCTGGGCCTTCTGCAGCAATTGCTGCTCTTTCTGCATCGGGTTTGCCAACAGAGGAATTCACATTTGGTAAAATATGTCAATACTGTACTCTTCATTTATCAATTGTAATCATTCTTTCGATTCAGTAAAAAGGACAGACCCAGTGCTAGAAGCTCCCACACCAAGTGGGGTCTGGGGAAGGATTATACGAGGCAAGCCTTACCCCTGCACAGTGCAATGCAGAGAGGCCGCGTCGACCCCAGGACCTCTTGGCACAAGTGGGGAGTACTTCACCACTGCGCTAGGCCTGTCCTTCATTCTTTCGATTCAGTACTGATTTTTATTTCTAGTGGGTTTCTTACCAAAGCATGGTCGATCAAGAAAAGCCAGGCTTGAGGTATCTGCTCGTGAGGCTGTGACACAAATATTCTATGTTCCTCCTCATGGAATTCATCAGTTTCTTCTTGATGCTGCTTCATCTTTTGGCGATTCAAGGTAACAGATATTTTGGCACCTGCATGTTGTTGCATGATCTACAAATATTTTTAATACAAAATGGCAAGTGGAAGCATGCAAACCACAGTAGTACCACATCTCTCTGTTGCGATGTCACACACATGTCGAATATGATTATTGGTATTGAAGCCAATAATCCCTTTTTTCCTCTAGACAAAAAATAGTAATCACTGTATGAGCAGCTTTGTTCATATTTAAGTACAAAATATTTATAGTTGTGGTATTAGTGTGTGCAAGTCTTCTTTCAGATATGTTGACCTGTTTTGTTTTCATTTGTGTTGAGGTACAGGTCATGTGTTATTGCAAGGGAGATTACCAAATTGCATGAAGAGGTACTCCTGCAATCACCTCCTGTGTAACCTATCCATTCTCTTATTTCCTACATTGTCCTTTTCTTTATTATCTGTGAATATCCTATATTGTCTTTCTTGTCGTACAATCTTCAATGAATTTCGGTGGATGGTTACAACATCACATCCACTGTAGACAGACATTTTTGACTTGATGTGCTTTTATTTACAAAGCTACATTACTGAATGTGCTGCCAGGAGCCACCTGATCAGCTGCTTCTTTATACTCCCTCCATTCCTAAATATAAGTCTTTTTAGACATTTCAAATGGACTACAACATACGGATGTATGTAGACATATTTTAGAGTAGATTCACTCATTTTGCTCTGCATGTAGTCACTTGTTGGAATCTCTAGAAAGACTTATATTTGGGAACGGAGGGAGTACTTGGTAGCATTGACTTGTACACTTATACTGATTTTTTTTACCATCTGAACTCCGATGAAAGGGAGCCTTGGCGCAGCGGTAAAGCTGTTGCCTTGTGACCTCATGAGGTCACGAGTTTGAGTCCTGGAAACAGCCTCTTGCAGAAATGTTGGGAAAGGCTGCATACAATAGACCCAAAGTGGTCGGACCCTTCATGGACCATGCGCAAGCGGGAGCTACGTGCACAGGCCTGCCCCCTACCATCTGAACTCCGATGTCTGATCCCTTTGCATGGGCGCCCTCATTTGCTATACGGGTTAATACGTGTGCACTCATAAATATTGAGCGGTGTGACCCATCTGCACTCATAAATATTGGTTCTGTGAAGTGTGGTAATACCTATATAGAGCGGTGTGACCCATCTTGTTGTGTCTAAATCACGTGTATATTTATTTAAGTTGGGAAAAGAATAAATTGTAAATAATCTCACTTTCCCCAAATACAGGTTCGTGCCATTCCATGTAAATTTATAATTTTGGTATATTTTTACTTCGCACTCCTGAACTTTATATAAATCTTGCAGTTCTGGCGAGGAACCCTAGGCGAAGCAAATGAAGCCTTTGCAACTCGGCAGCCAAAGGGAGAAATCACCATCCTCATAGATGGGAACTCAATTTCAATTGATGAAACACCATCTGATGATTTTCTTGAGCAGGAACTCAGAGAATTGATGGCAAAAGGGCATGCTCTTTCAACGGTGCATATTCCACTCAATTCCTTGATACTCCCTTCATTCCTAAATATTTGTCTTTCTAGAGATTTCAACAAATGACTACATATAGAGCAAAATGAGTGAATCTACTATTAGGAGCTAGGGTTCTGCCGGTTCTAGGGCGGAGATTGTAGGGGAAAGATGGAGGACGACGAGGACGAGGGCGCGACGGCCGGCGGCTGGGCGCCGTCCTTGCGTGGTGGAGAAGAGGCGGCGGCGGCGGCGCAAGAGGCGGCTAGGGTTAGGTCTCCCGGCTCCCTAAGGGAAGCCGAGCAAATAATGATTGCTTCTGGCTTGATTAGATTGATACATCTCCTCTCCTTATATAGAGAGGTTTACTCGACTCCTAAGCAAACAACCCTAATAACGATAAGATAATTGGGCTAAACCCTAATAACAATAAGATAACTTGGGCCACAGCCCACTGGGCTAAGTCCCTAATATGCCGGTCATAACACTTCTCCCCGTCTGCACAAACAGCTCGTCCTCGAGCTGTAAGGCGGGGAAGCGCTTGCTGAACTCCTTGAGGTGATCAACCAGCGTCAAACACCTCCGCTACAGCTGGGGCGGCCAGGTCGCCGAGCCCGGCGGCGACGGCGTCCTCCTCAATGTAGTCTGCAGCCTCCAGGTAGAAGAGTCGGGGGCAGACGTGGCCGGGCATGTAGGTCTCGTCGCAGTTGAAGCACAAGCCTTGGCGGCAACGCTCTAGTAGCTCGGTAGAGGTGAGCCGGCGGAACGGGCGTGCCGCGGTCACGGCAAGGGGTGCTGCGGAAGCCTGAGCAAGCCGACCCTGCGCGGGAACATCCGGCCAGGGTGGCGGCCTAGCGGCCCGGGACGGTGATGCCTGCTGGATGGCCACCGCGCGGCGCTCGAACGCGCTGGCGTAGTACATGGCCATCTGGAGGTCTTGGGGTCCCTGCAGCTCGACGTCCACGAGGATATGATCTGGCAGACCGCCGGCGAAGAGTTCGGCCGGCTGGTGAGCCGTCACGCCGGACGCATGGCACGCCAGGGCCTGAAAGCGGTCGGTGTAGTCCTGCACCGTAGAGGTGAAGGGAAGGCGGCCCAACTCCGCCAGCCCGCCCCCACGTATCGGCAGTCCGAAGCGAAGGAGGCAGAACTCGCGAAAACGCTCCCATGGGGGCAAGCCGCCCTCGTCTGCTCGAGGGCATAGTACCACGTCTGTGCGGAGCCGCGGAGGTGATAAGAGGCGAGCCAGGTGCGGTCCGACGCGAGAGTCCGTTGCCCCTGGAAGAACTGCTCGCACTGGTTGAGCCAGTTGAGGGGGTCCTCGGTGCCGTTGTAGGTGGCGAAGGCGAGATTGGCAAAGCGCGGCGGTGTCTGAGCATGACCGCCGTGAGTGTACGGCTCGGCGGTACGGATTAGCGAAGAGGATGGCGTTGGTCAGGTGTGCACAAGTGGTCCGCAGGAAAGCGGGGGCCCGTCGAAGCCAGCGTGGAAACCCGCGGAGCCGGAGGGCCCGTCATACGGCAGGGAGGGCGCCGGCTGGTCCGCGACCATGGTGAAGATGGCGGCGGTGACGTCCCGACCAACCAGGCCGAAAGCTGGGACGGCGAGGGCGGGAACCGCACTTGCTGAATCGGCGCGTCCGCCGACGCGGTTGTAGTCAGCCGGTGCTGGGCGGCGAAGGCGCCGGCAGCGGCAGCTGCTGCTGCCTGGAAACGGCGGAGGCGGCGGGCGCGGCGATGGCCGCGGCCGGCCATTGTGGCCAGATCGGGGCGGTGGTGGGGGCTGGCTGTAGCTGCAGCGAGGGCTGCAGTGGCCCGACCAGCGTCGTGGTGGCCTCGGGGTGTGGTGGCTGCCAGGGTGGTGGCGGCGAGGACTCGGGTGGCGTGGGTGACGCGGCGAGGGCCGGCGCCGGCCACTGCGGCCATTGGGGCGCAGCGGCGGGCGGCGGCTGAAGCGGCCAGTGGTGGTGTAGAGGCCCGGTCGGCGCCGCGGGTGCCGAATACCACGGCAGGGCGGCTGGCGGCAAGGGCGGCGGCGGCCCGTAGGGGCCGGCTAGGTATAGCCGTATTCCCTGAACGGCGGTGACGAGATCGTTGAGGACCGGTGATCTCCTCCGGAGTGTAGGCGGCGGCCGATGGTGCAGTGGAGGGCGCCGTCATCTGGGTGGTGGCGGCGCCGGAGGATGCGACCAGCGGCGCGGACGGGGAGGGCAGCGGCGCGGTGGAGAAGGTCAGCGGCACAGTGGTGACGGTCGGCAGTGGAAGCGACGGGATGGGCGGCGGCGAAGACATGATCGAAACTGAGCTACCTGATACCAAGGTATTAGGAGTTAGGGTTCTGCCGGTTCTAGGGCGGAGATTGTAGGGGAAAGATGGAGGAAGACGAGGACGAGGGCGGGGCGGCCGGCGGCTGGGCGCCGTCCTTGCGTGGTGGAGAAGAGGCGGCGGCGGCGCAAGAGGCGGCTAGGGTTAGGTCTCGTGGCTCCCTAAGGGAAGCCAAGCAAATAATGATTGCTTCTTGCTTGATTAGATTGATACATCTCCTCTCTTTATATAGAGAGGTTTACTTGACTCCTAAGCAAATAACCCTAATAACGATAAGATAATTGGGCTAAACCCCTAATAACAATAAGATAACTTGGCCACAGTCCACTGGGCTAAGCCTCTAATATGCCGGTCATAACATCTACACTCTAAAATATGTCTATATACATCCGTATGTGGTAGTCCATTTAAAATCTCTAAAAAGATAAATATTTAGAAACGGAAGGAGTACATTTCAAGCTTCCAAGAAAGTTTTGGGATTTGCAGTTTTGCCTGCATAGTATCAAAAACGCTATTATATTATGCGACGGAGGGAATATCTTACAAGATAATGATCATGCGATCATCATATTTCTTTTCTTCTGAACTACTGTTATCAATTATAGGCGGTGAAATTGGTGGCCGAAGCTACATCAGCAAAGAAGAAAGATGTTTATGCACTAGCACTGAGGGTGTTTGGAAAATGAGTAAAATGCAATCCATTTGGTCACGTCTGGGCATGCTAACATCTTCACCGTGGTACTTTCTAGACCATATTCCAATTATTATCTTTCTGCTTGAACATGTTGGGTAGCATATTGCTCTTGTGCATCATGCGGAGCCATATTAGGAATGTCCATGGTCGATGTTTGCATCAACATGGGAATGTCAGCTATTTCGTCAAGATTGCTGGAGAACTATATCACTTTTCGTCGTTGATTCTTCCCAGTACGGTGCTCATATGGAACAGCCATATTTACCATTCAAATATTTTCTCGGCCATACAGCATGGCCAAGAGGTTGCGGCCCATCAAAGTAGCCCATTTCATCGATTTAGAATCAGCTAGAGATGTATTAGAAATTTGTAATTTTGAAGTTTTCTTTCCTCCTTTTCTAATTGCTATAGTTTGGTGTCAAATGGATGGTTGATCCTTAAATGACATTTGTTTTCTTCCGAAAAGGAGGTTGAAACCCCTCACCTATGCATATAAGGATGCACACAACCATCTTTATTATATTATTCAACATCTTTATTATATTATATTCAACAGAGCCTGATAAAGAAATACATTGATTATCCCAAAGCCACCACCTTCCTGATGACCTCCTTTGCTACACCTACAAGATTGATGACGATGACCTCCTTTGCTACACCTACAAGATTGATGACGTGTCCCGATCTTGCGCAAACATAGACACCATCTAAACCAATGGCATCGCCAAGCCGTCCTTGATGGGCTAAGAGCACCAACCGGTCTAGTGGACACCTAGTGCGCATCGCAAGCGCACGCTCTAGAATCCGCCATCCCGTCAACACGTGTTGACTTTGTCACTCTAGAATTTGCCATCCCATCAACACGTTGACTTTGTCAGGCCACCATGACGCCACACAACACAACCACCCTGCACGTGTCCATCGTCATTGATGCGGTAGATGCAACACTGCTTCACCTCCTGGCCCCTTCAGTAATTCAAAATGTGCCCTCAAGAGGGAAAATGGCACCAAAGGAGCCGACATCATTCGATCTAGGAGACCCAGATCTAGGGTTTGCCCCGAAGTAGGCCGAGCAAGGTGGCCGAGCAAGGTGACACGGACTGCAACGACGATGTATTGATAAGGAAACAACGTCGAAGACACCACTATTGTCCGCCATGACCGAAGTCGACACAATTTCACCAGAATTCGTGCCACCCGACTTTGTAGCTGATTGGATCCGTGCAGAGCCGTGTTGTGAAGACGCACACAGATCCAAGAACGCTAACACAAGACCTCCAGTCGCCCATCACCAACCCCTCCACGCGCCACCGACCGACCAAGGGCCACACTGCGACAGATCTGAACGCGTGTTGACACCTGATTTTGGCAAGATACAGATTGCAATGAAGATGGTCTCGAGTGAACGGGTTTTCAGCATAAAAAGATTCACGTCGCCGAGTGGAACAACTTTGATGTTTCGGTTATATTCATCCGACCTTATCTTACGGACCGAAACTATACTCCGAGTGGCGTAATTCAATGTTTCGAGTGGTTTTTGGCCAATCACGTCTTCAAGATGACATCGGATGAAGGAGCACTCTTAAGGAATTGTCTTTGTCTCATCGAGGCAATCAATTTTGATATATAAATCATCTCAATCCGAGTTCATATGCAAAAGTTACAGTTAATACGGTCTGGACAGGCCAAAGACCAAAATATTACGCTTGACACCAGACACATGTTGATGAGTGTCTGATGCAATGCGTGAGCAATTCGGCCCTCAAGACGGCCTTGAATTGAAAAACCTTCAACATGAAAAAGTTTCTTCTCGTCGAGCCGATCGATTTTCATATATAATTTGTCTCAATCCGAGGTCGCAACCTGGAGAGGTAAATCAAGATCAGGCTGTGTTTTCAGTCGGGAAATCCGAGTGAAAAGTTTACCATCCGAGTGAAAACCTACCGATCGAGTAAAAGGTCGAGTGAAAACTTATCGATCGAGTAAAAGATTGGCTTCCGAGTGAAAATATAGTAATCCGAGTGAAATTATCATCCGAGTGAAGTTATTCCGAGTAAAAAGATTACCGTCGGAATGAAAACTTGACGTTCGAATAAGATATTGCCTTCCGAGTGAAATATAGTCATCCGAGTGAAAGATTGTCTTCCGAGTGAAATTGTAGTCATCCGAGTGAAAGATTGTCTTTCGAGTGAAAGACTCTAACATCCGAGTGAAAAGGTCCAGTCGGACGAAAAACTCTAATATCCGAGTGGATGAGCTCGGATCCGAGTGAAACTGAAGATGTGCCCGAAAGGTAATCCAGATGACCTCGGATGGAAAAGTGATCAACACGGAAGTTGTGCGCATCGTCAAAACGGTGAACTTTGGTTTTGGAGTCATTATCCTCTGAGATAGTATACGGCCTGTAAGTTCACTACGAGACTCGGACAATCTAGTCCGTTACATGACCGAGTCCTACTGGATATTAAAGATGGCTTCGTAGAATATTCAAGATGGTCTTATTTGGAAAAGTGTTCAACATAAGAATTGTTCGTCTCGTCGAGGCGCACAAGTTTCATATTTGGGCCGTCTTGATCGGAGGTCATATGCAAGCTCGGCGGCCCGCGAAAGGAGGAAGACAGAAGTTGGGCCAGATTCAGACTGAATCCGAGTTAGAATAGAACTAGTACTCTAGGACGTGAATTGATGTATTTTTTTTGTAAGGAAAGCCTAGATGAATCCTTTGCTTGTACGGGAAGTCCAGCCGCCTCTTATATATGTTGGGGGTGATGGCCGATTGAACAACACCAATCGAACCAATCAATCTATTACACCTTTGTGTTCATCTATCTTTATCCCTACCCTTGTATCTTTCTTTCTCGTTCTTCGTTCGTTCTTCACGTTGGAGGACAGCGATCCACGAGGCTCTAGGGGCGATCGAATCGACCTAGGGCAGCCCATAGCCGCCGCACTCCTTGACGGGTTCCCTCCCGGGCGTGTGGGGTTTCGGGTCTTCAAAAGCATCTGCAGGTTGTCCTGCGTATCGCGCTGCCGGTCAGATCTCCTTCGACGTGAGCTGCGGTGCATCACCCCCGGCATCGAGGGTACACGGTGACGTGTTCGTGTGCGAACACACTTTTTGGCGACTCCGCTGGGGACGAAGCTTTGAACAGTCTCCAGCCTGTTCTTGCTACGAGGAGAGCGTCATCGAGCGGCTGCAATCTACAACGGTAACATGTATCACCAATCTCCTTACGTAGATGCAAATAGCCATTATGTTGATGTTGCTAGATCTTTCAATGGACATGTCATGTCGGCTAGCCCTAACGAGCAAAGGCCGACTAGTTATTCCGTTGGAGAAACTTGGAATTTACATAATCGCGACATGCAACTTATGAATCTGAACTTTCGTGCATCGGCAACATCTTTCAATATGCCGGTGAACAACACGATTTGTTCGAGTGATCAATATATGACACCTCATGTGCAGGAGGGCATCTCACAGTTTTATCCATCGGCAACCAACTCGCAATATGCGGGTTTATCCCCAAACATGCCGATGAATGAGGCAATCGGCCATGCTTCCATTAGCTATTTGGCCGGTTATCCTCAGTCATCATATAATACACCTCATGATATTAATTGTTCAGCACCATATGCAACTAAAAGTATTCATGACTCGGCTCACTTTTATGGCCGAGTGAATGGAGATTCGACAGGAGTGTATGTGTCTAATATTGCAGGAGATGAGGTGACTTTGGCTGCGTTAAAAAGCTTAGCGCAAAATAAGAAGATTACCGCTCTTTGCCTTGAGCAACATGATAAAGGTTTGGTTCCTGATTATGAGGCAATAAGAGCTAGGGTTTTGAAAGAAGACGAAGTGTTGCCGATTGAGAGAAAATATTCAACAACAATGCACACGCCTTCACCTATCATTGCAGCATGTTATACACCCCCTATACAATCGCAAAATTTCGGCAACATCAATTCATTGCCGAAAGATCCTAAAAGTATTGGGGGGCAAGCCAATCCAAGCAGGGCTGAGTTTAAAGAAAAATATGTGGCCCAAGTGGACAAGATCAAGCCAGAGCTCACAGGGAATAATGTTAATGAATTTACTACACCTACCCTTGAAGAATTACCAGCAAAATATCGACAGGCTTATGAAGCACTCAAGAAGAAGCATGGAGAGGAAGATTTGCGAGAATACGTCAAGTGCCTTCCTCCATGCAGCAACCATGTTGGCCCTTCTGCACTGTTGAGGCAAGATAAAAAAAAGAAGCTTTGCAAGTACATCAACAAAAAAGGATTCACTCGGCTAATACAGTGGATTCGGTTGAAATCGGATTGAGCACAGAGACGTTTAAGGCCGAGTGTATTGCATCGTGCCAGCCGAGTACATCATGCCAGCCGAGTGCATCGTTCCAGGCGAGTGCATTGCCGGCTAAAGCCGAGTGCATCAAGACAGTTATTACCGAGTGTATCAAAATAGAAGATGCAAGCTTCACTGAGCAAAGGAACGACAAATGTAGCAAATTGGTCGTGCTCGATTTTTCTGGATATGAGGGTGCTTACATGCTACCCTATGAGTTTCATGCTAAAGATATTGATGAGCATCAAGAACAAAGTAATATGGCCGAACACAGTTCAGTTAACGATGAATATCAAGAACAAGAAAATGCAGCCAAGCAAAGTTCAAATAACAAAGAGCGTCCGAGTCAAATCCACTCGGGTAATCCGAATGAAATATACTCAGGCAATCCGAGTAAAATATACTCGGGCAATCCGACTGAAATATACTTAGGCAATCCGAGTGAAATCTACTCAGGCAATCTAAGTGATGAAGCACGAGATCTAGAAAAGGAGGACGAGGCGTTGGAGAATTATTCAGAAGTGGAGCAAGGTATTGTTCCAGTGGTGCAACCATCTCTTCCTTCCAACGTCTTCACAAAGGTACACCTAGCAGACAGTTTATTCAATTTTCGATTCGGTCAAAATCATATTGTTGATGCACCTGTTAGTAAGATTCTAATTAATTTTGAAAGACCAACTGAAATGAGTAATCTGTTTGTTAGGAATAATCTTGTCACTAATCATGATAGTCAACACATGGTATCATTCGTAGAGGCTAATAGTGACAACTCATCGCAATCAAAGTTGTTCCTGTCATGCCAACCAAACTTTATATTCATATGGACAACTTTGTTTGTTTCATGCCTGGCTAACATTTGGTCTCAGATGAGACATATATTCTGTAATTATTTTGGTTGCAGAAACATGCCAGGTTCAAAGTTCTCCGTGATAGCCGATTCAAGAGCATCGGAAAAGGAGGACAAAAATCGATGCATGGTCGAGTCGGATGACGTTAAGGCAACACCACTCGGTTGTTTATTTTCAAAGACGGTATCACAGTATCAGTTATTGGACAAGCAGTTTACCTTCAGTATGGGCATAAGTGATCACATCGTTGGTGCATCGCTAACTAATCCTATTATTATAATTGATCATGATGTCGAGCCGCCAAGGCTAGAGCGAATGCAATGTTCGTTCAAGCAAAATGTCAAAGACTGCAACATGATCCATCAAGTCGAGCAATCGGCCAACATAGGACGATTGGAGTTTGTTGAGGCGCGATCATTTGGCCAGTCAGATCAGATTGGTTTTGACGGCAATCAAATGTTGACTCAGCTATCTCCAGCGGATTCATCTAAAAGTGGACAGGTACACACTAATGATGACGGGGTCGGGTCTTCGAGCAAGGATATTGTTAAAAAGTGCATCAAGAACAATTTTGAAGACGGAAGTTTCAATAAAGCTACAATGGCGACATCTAGCACTGGGGGGCAACGAGAAAATTCAAAGACTGATGCACGCACAACTAAAGAAAGCAGACGCAATGGTAAGCACAAAGGTAAAAAGCCGAAAGTCACTTTCGCGCAATTATTAGAAAAATATCAGAAGATAAGTGAGGCAAAGAGTGCTTGTGGGCCAAGTGAAACAAAAGCATCGAAGTCACCCCCAAGTCATAAATTTGAAGACTGGGATTGGCAAAGGAAGAAGTTGAGCAAACACACTCCATATCCTCCTTTTGGGCCGCCAATGCCAATGTCGTGGATGCCCCGCTACGCTCATGTACATCCATATCCATCATGGGGCAGGTATGATACAAGGGCAAATTATCCATCTTATTTTAGATCATCTCGCCAACATTATGCAGCTCCAAAAAGATCAACATTTGATGAACAATCACACGTCAAAGACCGTTTCAATCATAAGGAATCGGTCCGGAGCTCAAGGAACAAGAAAGAGGTGGTCAAGCAAGTGTACCAGGTCAAGAAAGATGGTCGTAAGTGTGCTACTTCAGATTTGTTCTCAAATAAAAAAGAGCCAGTTAAAGTATTGACATTGGCTACAAAAGGCAACGAGACAAGTCAATCAAGTGCCAAATCTGAAGGGAAGAAGTTGAGAGTGCACAAGGCCAAAAAAGAGTTGGCATTGGTTGAAACAGAATCACAGCCGAGGTGCCCACTTGGCTTAGCACATTGGCAAGAGAAGGAATTACAAAGACTTAGTGCACATGAGTTGAGAAAGAAGAACATGGCATGGGTTCCCAAGAGGAGCAGTCAAAATAGAAATGATGTCCGACCTTCTATTGCAACAAGTGTTAAAAAAGTGAAGAAAGAAAAGGATGGCCGCAAGAGTGCTATTTCAGATCCGACTCCAAATGACAAAAAGCCAGCCGAGCCTATGTTGGATGCTAAGGACAAGAAAGTGAAGCAAGTAAATTTCAAGGATCCAATAGTGAAGTTTGGACAGGCCAGGCCAGAGATGCCCAAAGTCAGGAAGAATTTGCCAGTGCATAAACCAAAGTCCCAGCCGGGACACCCACTCGGCTTACCATATTCGCAACAGAAGAAGCTAAAACGGCTTAGGGCCAAAGAGCTGGAGAAGAGGAACATGGCCTGGGTTCCTAAGGGAAATCCTCGAGTCAAGAGCGGTATCACATCTCCTGTTGCGAAGCCAGTAGAAATAAGGGAGTACAAGTGTAAAGCCCGTAGGCGAGGACGTCAATTTTCATATAGGAGACTCCAGGAGGCGTCTCATCCATATTCTTCAATCGTACCATCAAAATCAACGCTATGGAATTTATCTTCAGCCGAAACATCTGACTTATTTCGGCTATTCACACTTTGGTGGACGGACTCCCGAGCACTTTTGAGATAAGAAGGCATGGCCAATATTTGCATATCGCCCTCATAATTCATTGTGTTGGCAAAACCCATCATCTAGCTAACGGTGTTCACCATGGTTGATTTCCTACTCCTATAGCCGATGCTCAGTGTTTGCCAATACTGGCGAGGCCGACTTAAGTATTGAGTCGACCAACAATCAAGGGTCTAGTGCATAAAAGAGCCCCGACTCCAAATGTTAGTTATTTGCAGGATTCAAGTCAGGAGACAGACGTTGTTTGGCGCAGGCTTGATGGTGTACTTTGATAACGAGTTGAGTCGCCGAACAGTTGACAGTATTCTTTGAGGTGCATGGTCATAATCATTCGGCGATCGTCTTCGTTGAAGGGTTCTAATATTCCCAGACAACTATTATCCAAGAGGCTCTGCCGAAGAAGCAACAAACATGAGCATATGGACGATTAAAATTATCATACTCAACATGCATAGCCGATGGAGTGTTGACATCGTGCTTAAACATTACCCTAAGCAAGGTATTTTCTGGCACGCAAGCTCTGCCAGAAAACAGGGGGGCATGTGTTGACACCTGATTTTGGCAAGATACAGATTGCAATGAAGATGGTCTCGAGTGAACAGGTTTTCAGCATAAAAAGATTCACGTCGCCGAGTGGAACAACTTTGATGTTTCGGTTATATTCATTCGACCTTATCTTACGGACCGAAACTATACTCCGAGTGGCGTAATTCAATGTTCCGAGTGGTTTTTTGTCCAATCACGTCTTCAAGATGACATCGGATGAAGGAGCACTCTTAAGGAATTGTCTTCGTCTCATCGAGGCAATCAATTTTGATATATAAATCATCTCAATCCGAGTTCATATGCAAAAGTTACAATTAATACGGTCTGGACAGGCCAGAGACCAAAATATTACGCTTGACACCAGACACATGTTGATGAGTGTCTGATGCAATGCATGAGCAATTCGGCCCTCAAGACGGTCTTGAATTGAAAAACCTTCAACACGGAAAAGTTTCTTCTCGTCGAGCCGATCGATTTTCATATATAATTTGTCTCAATCCGAGGTCGCAACCTGGAGAGGCAAATCAAGATCAGGCTGTCTTTTCAGTCGGGAAATCCGAGTGAAAAGTTTACCATCCGAGTGAAAACCTACCGATCGAGTAAAAGGTCGAGTGAAAACTTATCGATCGAGTAAAAGATTGGCTTCCGAGTGAAAATATAGTAATCCGAGTGAAATTATCATCCGAGTGAAGTTATTCCGAGTGAAAAGATTACCGTCGGAATGAAAACTTGACGTTCGAATAAGATATTGCCTTCCGAGTGAAATATAGTCATCCGAGTGAAAGATTGTCTTCCGAGTGAAATTGTAGTCATCCGAGTGAAAGATTGTCTTTCGAGTGAAAGACTCTAACATCCGAGTGAAAAGGTCCAGTCGGACGAAAAACTCTAATCCAGATGACCTCGGATGGAAAAGTGATCAACACGGAAGTTGTGCGCATCGTCAAAACGGTGAACTTTGGTTTTGGAGTCATTATCCTCTGAGATAGTATACGGCCTGTAAGTTCACTACGAGACTCGGACAATCTAGTCCGTTACATGACCGAGTCCTACTAGATATTAAAGATGGCTTCGTAGAATATTCAAGATGGTCTTATTTGGAAAAGTGTTCAACATAAGAATTGTTCGTCTCGTCGAGGCGCACAAGTTTCATATTTGGGCCGTCTTGATCAGAGGTCATATGCAAGCTCGGCGGCCCGCGAAAGGAGGAAGACAGAAGTTGGGCCAGATTCAGACTGAATCCGAGTTAGAATAGAACTAGTACTCTAGGACGTGAATTGATGTATTTTTTGTAAGGAAAGCCTAGATGAATCCTTTGCTTGTATGGGAAGTCCAGCCGCCTCTTATATATGTTGGGGGTGATGGCCGATTGAACAACACCAATCGAACCAATCAATCTATTACACCTTTGTGTTCATCTATCTTTATCCCCTACCCTTGTATCTTTCTTTCTCGTTCTTCGTTCGTTCTTCGCGTTGGAGGGCAGCGATCCACGAGGCTCTAGGGGCGAGCGAATCGACCTAGGGCAGCCCATAGCCGCCGCACTCCCTGACGGGGTCCCTCTCGGGCGTGTGGGGTTTCGGGTCTTCAAAAGCATCTGCCGGTTGTCCTGCGTATCGCGCTGCCGGTCAGATCTCCTTTGACGTGAACTGCGGTGCATCACCCCCGTCGTCGAGGGTACACGGTGACGTGTTCGTGTGCGAACAACGCGGATCAGATCTACGGTAGCCACCACCAGCCATCGCCTGAGAGCATGCCAGAGACACACCCCCTGGCCCTTCGCCATGGAGGCGACTGCCGCCGCCACCGCCCGACTAGGGAACTCATCCCTGGCCGCCACGCTCGGTGGTCCAACAATAACCGACCGCCTCCTGAAGAGGATGCCCCGTTGGTGCCCCATGAGACCGCCGGGAATCAGATCCCTGCCGCCCCCATCACCGGCGTCGCACGTACTTGTCTAACAGTGACCTCTTCAAATCCACAAACTTTTTCCAAAAATTATGAACTCTTTTCAAGTCAATGATCACTGGTCAACTAGGCCACCAGTCCATGACCAAACTAGTCCTTTCTGTCAATGGTCAGTGGGTCAAGGAGTCAATGGTCAACGTCGACCAGTCTTTTTTTTGAGGAAAAAGATTTAAACACTGGCGAGCGTGTAGTTTGTTGTGCCGGGCCATGCACCTGCTCGCGTGAGCGCTGGGTTAACTCCCTAGCACAAGAGGTGCAGACTAGGAGGTCTCCCCCTTCTCTCTAAAAAGGAGGTCTCTCCCAAAATTTTTTTTTGAGGGGAAAAGCCATTTTATTACTAAAACTTCGTAGAAAGTGGGATAGAAACTTGGTCATGTGGCTTGCCAAGCCACACATGCGGCCCTGAGATAATGTTAAAGCAAATTTAGCTAAACTATGAGCTTCAAAATTAACCTCCTGACCTTTGAAAGTAAAATTACAAGAGAACGGTGTTTGTTCGTGTCAAAATTGGCAGATCGTAGGGGGGCCGAGCTGTTAGATCGGATCGATAGGTAACAGGAGAAGAACACACAAGGGATTTACCCATGTTCGGGCCCTCTCTATGGAGCGAAGGTATTGAAGTACATAGTTGATCTACCTCGAGATCGTAAATTGTGGTCTAAACCCTAGGGTATGATGAATGGGCGTATGGATCCGGCTCTACGGACTAAACCTCCTGGTTTATATAGGCATGATTACTTGTATCTGCGTTGGTATTTCCCCGAAGAGGAGAGGATGATGCAGCACATCAACGGTAAGTATTTCCCTCAATTATAAAACCAAGGTTATTAATCCAGTAGGAAAACCAAGCAACACTATGTAAAATGTACCTGCACAAACAGAACAATTTGATGCGGAGCATCCTATGGTCATCCCCATGGACCTACCATCGTCTCACCAAGTGCCAAGAGGACCCATGACATGAGCACGAGCTAGAGCTCTAGAGACCGAGGTGACTTCTTTCCTTAGTGATATCACATATGATCCACTCAAGATATGGCTACTACCTAAGTCCGGAATGTTGTGCATGATTAGGTACCAAGAGGACCCTCCCGAAGATGCACGTGAAGACGGACACGTCTCCAAGTTCATCGATGAAGAGAACCAACGGAAGGAGTCAAGAACAGCTCCCAGGACCCGGACATCCAGCCATATCCCCGGGCATCCGGCCCCTGGAAGTGTCATCAGCAGCAAGGAGCCGGCGGCCAAGTCTACAGGGCCCGGACATCCGGACCCCGGCCCGGAAATCCGGCCTCCATCCCAGACATCCGGACGGGCCTATCTAGAGAGCAAAAGAGCCGGCCCTCCAGCCAAAGGCCAGGACATCCGGTCCGTCCCGAGCTTTCGGACATCCGGCCCATCGCCCGGACATCCGGACCCCGCCTATCCAGAGAGCGCCAAGGCCAACCCCAACCGCCCGGTGATGCCCGGACATCCGGCCTCCCCTGTCTGCGCATAGTGTAAGGGCCGAGGCCCATGTACCCCTTTGCCCACCTAGACTATATATACTCCTCCTCCTCCCTCTTTCTAGGCTCAGCGTTGTGATAGCTCATATGTGAGATAGAGCCTCGCTCATCCATCCGGATCTACTCCACCGCGAGGGACCGACACCTGTTCGGAGAAGATCCACTTGGATTCAAGACCCCTAACAGGAAGACCTCAAGACCTCCTCACAGAGAAGAATCGGTTACCCTTTGTACCGTCCCTTGTTGGATTTGGACCGTGTGATCTCTATGTGTACTCGGATCTAGCATATGTGTGACCTAATCTCGTTGGTTTGAGTGTTTCTCTTGTGTTTCCCTTCGTGATTCCCCCTTGTGTTCCGCGTGTTCATCGCGTGATCCGCTCCTTTCGTGAAAGGTCGTCCGTATAGGGTTCCACCCTACATCATCTTGGTATCATGAGCCACGTTGATCATGATTTCGGAGCCTCCCCTCTTTGTTTTCTAGCCTTGTTTTGTTGATTTCGTCCTAAATTCGAAAATCCCCACCAAAAATAGCCCCCCCCCCCAAATTTTGTTGTGTGATTTGTTGGTGTGATGAAGTTTTGTTGGATTTGATCCGCGGATTTCGTGTGTTGCAGGTAGATCTAGCTTTCCACCATCTTTTCCCCAATTTCCATCACAAAATCTCCTGAATTTTACCCCGAATTTGCCTCTTCCACGCGGAGTTCATCGAGTTCGTCCACGGATCCAGAGCCCAGACATCCGGCCACCCCGGACATCCGGCCCATGATAGCATCACTTCCTTCCACCGCTTCGTTTCCGCCTAACTTTCGCCAAATTTTGATCCGGTGCCCACTTACTCTCCATCACTTCCGCATAGCACCACCGCTTTCCATAAACACCACCATCGCTTACCCACTACCAATTCCGAGAATTTTGACACGTTTTGAGTTGTGGTTCCCGTGTCCTATTGTGTTTCGGCTATTTAGGTACGGTTCGACACCGACATCACCGCCGCTCATCTTCGCCATGGACTCGTCATCAACAACGACCACTCCACCATTTTGACACCATATCGTAAGCAACAATGGTAACCTCATCTTGCTATCGTAATATCATTGTACATTCTTGCCATTACATTGATAACTACCATAGCCCAATTTCGCGTAGCTTACCCATCGAGACTAGCCTTTGAGTATTGCCGACAACGTCACTTGTGCACATTAGTAGTCATACTTCCCATTGCATACTCACCATACCATCGTGGTGCATATCTTGGTATCATCTTTTGTGTCACAAAGTTGTCATCGCATACACAATTGCTATCTTGGTTCATAGCGTTTTGCATGAGAAAAGAACTTAAAAGACAAAGAGCCAAACAAGCTTTTAAGCAAAAGGGAAAGATAAGCAAAGAGCTTATAAGCAAGAACCATAGCATCATACTACATTAAGATTGTCATTCTCGATCATCTTGGATCATATCATCGGAATACCATACATATAGCATATTTGGTCTAGAAGTCGTTGCATTTTTGCTTAGTAGGTTGCGCACAAGTTTCGTATCCACCTATTGTGCAATCGTGCTAGCGTCTCTCTAGTGTTGTGCAACAAGAGCATTTTCGTGGATTCCACATTTTGGCTCATTCCTTGGTTGCACGACCTCACTTATCTATTTGCGTGTGTGTTTCCGTATACCATATCTTGCTATTGGTCTACTTGTTGCATTTGCAAATTTGTGAATCTTTTCCAACATTATTGAGCTCACTAACAATTGCATCAAATTTTGTGCCACCATCCTAACCAAGCTCCACCATAAGCTCTTATTTGTGTAGGTGTGAGAAACCGACAAGAATTGGTACCAATTGTGTTATTTCCATGTTACACATTTGAGTGATCATTGATCCATCTTCAACATCGGTCAAGGTACATTTGGTATAAGTTCTTCTCTTTCTACCACTAACATATTTTGCTTGGAATGATGGATAGGCCAAGTTCTTCTACCAACCCACTCTTTCTTGAGCAAGACAACGACCCGAACAACTACGTCACCAAGCTACACCTATTTGGAACGCAACGAGCTTTGCATCAAGAGCAACAAGCAATGAGCGACCGCATCGACCATCTGGCCACCGACTTGCGACTATCCGAGCAACGTACAAGAGACTACTTCGACAACAAGCTCGACGGACACAAACAAGAGAATGACGTAAGAATGGACGAGATTCGTGCCTTGTTGGTCAACCGCTCTTCAACCACTTCGTCCTACTCAAGACGGAGCCGCTCGAGTCGACACTCCGACGACACTATCTTTGACTCAAGTACTCCGACATCGAACACTCTTCATCGTGCCGCGCGTCAAGATCGTCAAGCAAACCGCAATCCTCTAAACGACAACGACTCTCAAGAGCAAGCTCGCGCGCAAGAACATCGACACCGTCAAAACCAAGCTACCTTCGCGCAAGCACAAGAAAGGCAACGTCTACGACAACAACAAGAGGAAGAGCATGCGCGACAACACCAAGATGCGTAAGATGGCGAGGCACAACGTGAAGAACAACAACTACGCGAAGCTCAAGCACTTGAGGCGCAATGTGCCCTCCGAGATTCAAGTCAAGCCGTAGCCACGCGCAACCGACAAGCCCGTGAGCAACAAGAAGCGCTTCATGATGAAGTTCAAGAACGAATATATCAAGCTCGCGTGCATCATCAAGCTCGACAAGCTCCTCCACAAGCTCGACAAGAACATCAAGTTCACCAAGAGCAAGACGATAATGGAAATCCTCGAAGACAAGAGCAAGTTGACGGAGATAATCCTCCTCGTCAAGGATGCCATCATCCCCGACCCCAACACAATGAAGAGCAACGCTGCGACAAGCTAAAGTTCACCATGCCCAAGTTTTCCGGAAGCAATGATCCCGAAAAGTACCTTTCATGGGCATTGAAGTTTGACAAAATCTTCCACTTGCACAACTATGAAGAAGAGAAGAAGATCGCGATGGCATCCCTTGAATTCCAAGACTACGTCCTCATTTGGTGGGAACAAGTCATTTAGCGCCGAGCGGCAAGAGGTGAACCACCCATCACAACTTGGGCGCAAATGAAGGATGTCACGAGAGCACGTTTCGTGCCAACCTACTACAACCGTGACCTCTTCAAGAAACTCCAACTCCTCAAACAAAGAACCAAGAGCGTTGAAGAGTACTACAAGGAGATGGAGATTGCCATGATATGAGCCAATGTCATGGAAGATGATGAGAAAACTATGGCACGTTTCTTGAATGGACTCAATCATCCTATCAAGAAGATAGCCGACTTCCAACCATACTCGAACCTCATTGAGCTAGTGCATCAAGCTACCAAAACGGAACGTCAAGTGCAAGATGACTTCAAGTACGCCAAGTTCTCATCCAAGTCCTATGGCTTCTACAACAATCAAGCTTCAACGACTCCAACACCTTCTACCTCAACCAAGCCATCTACAAGCAACGTCGACAAGTCAAGTTACAAGAAAAACTCGACAACCTCAAGTCGTCCTCCTACAACAAGCAACTTCAAGCCGAGAGCTTCATCATCCTCAACCCCAACCGATGAGACCATCAAGACAAGTTCCTTCAAATGCTTCACATGCGGCGGCCGAGGCCACAAGTCCTCTGAGTGTACAAACAAGCGCACCATGATCCTCAACGATGACGGAACCCTATGACTCCATGAGTGAAGGAGAAATGAAAGCCCTTGAGCAAGTGAACGAGGATGAAGATGATCAAGTCTTTTGTGACGAAGATTCGAGCCCCACTCTTGTTGTCTCAAAGGTCTTGACTCTTCAACATCAACAAGAAGAAGACCAAAGATACCATATCTTCCACGCCAAGGCCGACATTAATGGAAGGTTCGTCAAGGTCATCATCGATGGAGGGAGTTGCCATAACTTAGCAAGTGAAGAAGTTTTCTCCAAGCTCCAATTGGTCAAGATGAAGCACCCGCATCCCTACAAGGTTCAATGGCTAAGCGACTCCGGCACTATCCAAGTCGAGCATAGGGTAGAAGTTTCCTTCAAGATCGGAGCTTACGAAGACACTTGGGAGTGTGATGTCGTTCCGATGTCTGTTTGCCACCTCCTTCTTGGACGGCCATGGCAATTTGACCGAGGCGTCATCCATAACGGGCGTACAAATCACTATAGCTTCAAGATGAAAGGAAAGGAGTATGTACTATGACCTATGTCTCCAAGCCAAGTGATCGTCGACAAGCAAGCCACCCATCGTGGAGAGAATAGTGAGAGAGCGAACCATCAAAAAGAGAGTGAGCGCCACAAGCCCAAATTGAGTGCCTCCACGATGAGCGACAAGAAGAACTTAGTCCTATTTGCCAGTAAACGTGAGATGAGAGAAGTGTGTGAGAACCCATCAAGTGTCATGCACTATGTCCTTTTGTGCAAAGATGAGGCACCAAAAACTAACAACTCTCACAATCTACCTTTAGTGTTATCCTCTCTATTGCAGGAATTCCAAGATGTATTCCTAGACGAACTACCTCCGGGTCTACCACCACTACGAGGAACCGAGCACCGAATCGACCTCATCCCCAGAGCACCCCTTCCTAACAAGGCTCCCTACCGCGTCAACCCCGAGGAAACTAAGAAGATCCAACGGCAAGTACAACAACTCATCGACAACAGCCATGTACGAGAAAGTTTGAGCCCTTGTGCCGTACCGGTAATCCTTGTTCCCAAGAAAGATGGTACATATCGCATGTGTTCTGATTGTCGTCCCATCAATGCTATTACCGTGCGTTATAGTTACCCCATTCCACGCCAAGATGATATGCTAGATGAGCTTAGCGGAGCCACCATTTTCTCTAAAATTGACCTTAAAAGTGGCTACTATCAAATACGCATCCAAGAAGGTGATGAATGGAAAACCGCATTTAAGACCAAGTTTGTCTTATACGAATGGCTTGTTATGCCAATGGGTTTATCCGAAGCACCCGGTACCTTCATGCGACTCATGCATTTTGTTCTTCGACCCTATATTGGTGTATTTGTTGCGGTCTACTTTGATGACATTCTTGTGTTTAGCAAATCTCTCCAAGATCATGTCACCCATCTTCGAACCGTGTTGCAAACCCTTAAGAAAGAGTGCCTTTATGCTAATATGGACAAATGCCTTTTTGGTGTTGATAAGCTTGCTTTCTTGGGTTTTGTTGTATCTTTTAAGGGTGTTCATGTCGGTGAATCTAAGATTAATGCTATTAAAACTTGGCCCCAACCAACCAACTTGCATCAAGTGCGTAGCTTCCTTGGTTTAGCCGGTTTCTACCGTAGATTTGTGAAGGATTTTAGCACTATTGCATCTCCTTTACATGCTTTGAGTAAGAAGAATGCACCCTTTATTTGGGGACCATCTCAAGATAGCGCATTCAATGAGCTTAAGAATTTACTTACTCATGCTCCCGTGCTTGCATTACCCAACTTTGACAAACCCTTTGAAATTCAATGTGATGATAGTGGTAATGGCATAGGAGGTGTGTTAACGCAAGAGAAGCGCCCCATAGCTTACTTTAGCGAGAAACTTTCCGGAGCGCAACTCAATTACCCCATCTATGAAAAAGAGCTATATGCTTTAGTGGGATTTTTGCATGAATGGGAACATTACCTTCGCCCTCATGAATTTGTCATCCATACCGACCATGAAACACTTAAATACTAAGGGTCAAACTAAGTTGAACAAGTGTCATGCTAAATGGAGTGAGTTCATTGAGTCATTTCCTTATGTCATCAAGTACATTAAAGGTAAGAAAAATGTTGTGGCGGATGCGCTTTCCCGTATATGCATGCGTGTTACTCAACTTGAATTGACTGTCATTGGTTTTGAGCACATAAAAGACTTGTATGCACATGATCCTACTTTTGCTATTCCTTATGCCAAGTGTTTGACGCATACATCTTGGGAACGCTATTACATCAAAGATGATTATCTTATGAGAGCTAACAAACTTTGCATCCCCGAGTCTTCTCTTCGTTTGTTACTTTTGCAAGAATCTCATGGAGGAGGACTAATGGGGCACTTTGGACGCGACAAGACATTTGCCACGCTCTCCAAGAACTATTTTTGGCCCAAGATGTTCCGCGACGTCTCACGTTTCACCACTCGATGCTCTACATGTCGCAAAGCTAAGTCTAAATCTCAATCTCATGGACTTTATATGCCCCTTCCAATTCCATATCACCCATGGGAAGATATTAGTATGGACCTTGTGCTTGGTTTGCCTAGAACTAGAAATGGAAAGGATTCCGTGTTTGTTGTTGTGGACCGTTTCTCTAAAATGGCACATTTTATTCCATGCAACAAGATAGATAATGCTTCACATATTGCAAATATTTTTTGTAGGGAAATCTTGCGACTACATGGACTTCCAAAGACGATTGTCTCGGACCGTGACGTCAAGTTCTTGAGCTTCTTTTGGAAGACCTTATGCGCCAAGCTCGGAATCAAGCTCTTGTTCTCTTCGGCATACCATCCTCAAAACGACGGCCAAACGGAGGTGACGAACCGCACACTCTCCACTCTACTACGTGTGTTGATAAAGAAGAACATATGGAGTGGGAGGAGTGCCTACCTATCGCCGAGTACGCCTACAACCATGCAACACATTTGACTACCGATAAGTCCCCCTTCGAGGTCGTCTACGGTTTCAACCCGTTGTCCCCATTAGATATTCTTCCTCTACCACTACAAGAGCGCACAAACATGGACGTGAGTGCCCGAGTGAACTACCTCAAGAAGATGCATGAAGATACAAGGCACACCATCGAGCGCCAAGTACAACGACTCACGACTAAGCTCAATGTCAACAAGCAAGCCATGATATTCAACATTGGAGATCTTGTGTGGCTACACCTTCGCAAGGACCGCTTCCCCAACGAACGCAAGTCCAAACTTCTACCACGAGCCGACGGACCCTTCAAGGTGCTTGCATGCTACAACAACAACGCCTACAAGATCGACATTCCACGCGACAAGTACTCTGTGAGCGACATCTTCAACATCAAAGATCTCTCTCCCTACCATGGTGATGAAGATTTCGATCCGAGGTCGGATCTTTCCCAAGGGAGGGGAGATGATGCGGAGCATCCTATGGTCATCCCCATGGACCTACCATCGTCTCACCAAGTGCCAAGAGGACCCGTGACACGAGCACGAGCTAGATCTCTAGAGACCGAGGTGACTTCTTTCCTTAGTGATATCACATATGATCCACTCTAGACATGGCTACTACCTAAGTCTAGAATGTTGTGCATGATTAGGTACCAAGAGGACCCTCCCGAAGATGCACGCGAAGACAGACACGTCTCCAAGTTCATGGATGAAGAGAACCAATGGAAGGAGTCAAGAACAGCTCCCAAGACCGCGACATCCGGCCATAACCCCGGACATCCAGCTCCTGGAAGTGTCATCAGAAGCAAGGAGCCAGCGGCCAAGTCTACAGGGCCTGGACATCCGGACCCCGGCCCGGAAATCCGGCCTCCATCCTAGACATCCGGACGGGCCTATCCAGAGAGCAGAAGAGCCGGCCCTCCAGCTTGGACATCGGCCAAAGGCCCGGACATCCGGCCTGTCCCGAGCTTTCGGACATCCATACCCAGCCTATCTAGAGAGCGTCAAGGCCAGCCCCGACCACCCGGACATCCGGCACCTCGTGAAGGCCTGGACATCCGGCCCGACGCACGGACATTCGGCCTCCCCTGTCTGCGCACAGTGTAAGGGCCGAGGCCCATGTACCCCTTCGCCCACCTAGACTATATATACTCCTCCTCCTCCCTCTTTCTAGGCTCAGCATTGTGATAGCTCATATGTGAGATAGAGCCTCGCTCATCCATCCGGATCTACTCCACCGCGAGGGACCGACACCTCTTCGGAGAAGATCCACTTGGATTCAAGACCCCTAATGGGAAGACCTTAAGACCTCCTCATGGAGAAGAACCGGTTACCCTTTGTATCGTCCCTTGTTAGATTTGGACCGTGTGATCTCTATGTGTACTCGGATCTAGCATATGTGTGACCTAATCTGGTTGGTTTGAGTGTTTCTCTTGTGTTTCCCTTCGTGATTCCCCCCTTGTGTTCTTCGTGTTCACCGCGGGACCCGCTCCTTCCGTGAAAGATCGGCCATATAGGGTTCCACCCTACATCACAAATACTTGCAACCCAATGCGTAAGAGGGTTTGTCAATCCCTCCTCGGTATTAAGATAGATAAAATTATATGAGACTGGATAAATAGATCTAGCAGAAACGCAAAATAAAATAAATAAAGAAAAAGTGCAACAAGGTATTTTTGGATTCTTGGAATAATAGATCTGAAAACAATATAATAGAAAATAGACCCCCGGGCCGTATATTTCACTAGTGGCTTCTCTCAATAAAATAGCATATGGTGGGCAAACAAATTATTGTTGGGCCATTGATAGAAGAGCAAATAATTATAACGATATCCGAGGCAATGATCATGTATATATGCATCACGTCCAAGATTACTAGACTGACTCCTGCCTGCATCTACTACTATTACTCCCCACATCGACCACTATCCAGCATGCATCTAATGTATTAAGTTCATGGAGAAACGGAGTAATACAATAAGAATGATGACATGATGTAGACAAGATCTATTCATGTAGGAGTAGACCCCATCTTTTTATCCTTATAGCGACGATACATGCGTGTCATGTCTCCTCCTGTCACTGAGATCGAGCACCGCAAGATCGAACCCATCACAAAGCACCTCTTCCCATTGCAAGAAAAATCAATCTAGTTGGCCAAACCAAACCAAAGTTTGGGAGAAGAAATACGAGGCTATAACAATCATGCATATAAGAGATCAAAGAAGACTCAAATATTATTCATAGATAGAACTGATCATAAACTCGCAATTCATCGATCCCAACAAACACACCGCAAAAAGTCATTACATCAAATAGATCTCCAAGAACATCGAGAAGAACATTGTATTGAGAACCAAAAAGAGAGAAGAAGCCATCTAGCTGCTGCCTATGGACCTGTAGGTCTGTGGTAAACTACTCACGCATCATCGGAGGAGCACCAATGAGGATGATGAACCCCTTCGTGATCGTGTTCTCCTCCGGCAAGGTGCCGGAAAGGGCCTCTAAATTTGGTCTCATGGTTCTGGAACTTGCGACTGGAATTGGTTTTCGTCGACTCCCCTAGGGTTTCTGGAATTTTTGGGTATTTATAGAGCTGAGAGGCGGTGGAAAGGACCTCCATGGGCCCACCACCCATCAGGGTGCGCTAGGGGCCTCTGGCGCGCCCAAGTGGGCTGTGGGCCCCTCGGGCCTTCCCTCGTGCACTTCCTTGGCTCCTAGTTGTCTTCTGGTTAGAAAAAAATTCTCCAAACACTGCATTTGGACTCCGTTTAATATGAATATTCCGTGAAGTAAAAAAACAAGCAAAAAACAACAACTGACACTGGGCACTATGTCAATAGGTTAGTCCTAAAAGATGATATAAAGTTGCTATAAAATGAATATAAAACATCCAGGAATGATAATATAACAACTGGGAACAATAAAAAATTATAGATAAGTTGGAGATGTATCAGCATCCCAAAGCTTAATTCCTGCTCGTCATCGAGTAGGTAAATGATAAAAACAGAATTTTTGATGTGAAATGCTGCCTAACATGTTCGTCACATATTATTTTCTTTTGTAGCATGGACATTTGGAATTTTAGATGATTCAAAGCAATAGTCTATATTTGACATGAAGATTTCAATACTCAAGCATATCAACAAGCAACCATGTCTTTCAAAATATCAACACTAAAGAAAGCTATCCCTATCCCATCATGCTCAATTGTTGATCCATTCACGAAACACACTCGAATATTAGCTACATCCAATGCACAAGTATGATCATAGTGCTCCCTAGTCGGTGCTTTATAAGAGAAGATGGAGACTCAAGTAAAAAAAAATTGCATAAAGTAAAGAGATAGGCCCTTTGCCGAGGGAAGCAGAGATTTGTAGAGGTGCCAGAGCTCAAAGCTTAAATTGAGAGATAGTTTATTTGAGAGGCATGCTTTACCCGTCAATGAAAACGACCGAGAATTCCCAATACTTTCGATGCTAGATACATCATAGGCGGTTCCCAAACATAAAATAAAGTTTATTCTTTTTTCCACCATTCATTCACAATCCATGGCTAGCCGTATCCACGGGTGCCTTCCATACCAACACTTTCGAAGGAATTTATTATTTGACAACATAAAATAAATTTCTTTTTCATTTCGGGACTGGGCATCCTTATTACCGCCACACTCTCGTCCAATGACAAGTGAATAAACACTCATTTTGAGAATAACACATCTAGCATGGACAAATATTGGCCAACCCCTACCGCCTCATGAGCGGTATGGGCACACAAGAAGGAAATTCATTTTGAAAATTAGAGATGACACATACAAATTTACTTGGAACGACAAGGAAGTACCACATATACGTAGGTATGGTGGACTCATTTGGCACAACTTGGTTTAAGGATTTTGGTTGTACAAGTAGTATTCCCACTTAGTACAAGGAAATGCTAGCAAATAGATTGAGAAGCAACCAACCAAAAAACGAAGATTCTCATAAACGAGCATTAAGCATAACTAACACCGAATAATGCACCACAAGTAGGATGTAATTTCATTGCAAAACTATTGACTTCGTGCTTGCATAGGGAATCACAAACCTTAACACCAATATTCTTACTAAAGCATAATTACTCACCAGCACGACTCACATATTACTATCATCATATCTCAAAACTATTACAAAGAATCAAGTTTATTTTGTCCAATGATCTTCATGAAAGTTTTTATTATATCCCTCTTGAATATCTATCACTTTGGGACTAGTTTAATATATTACCATTGCGTATGACAAGCTCTCAAATAAATTTAAGTGAAGAACATGAGCATAAACATTTCCGTCTCTCAAAATAATATAAGTGAAGCATGAGAGAATTTCTTCAAAAATTTACTAACTCTCAAATTAATCTAAGTGAAGCATGAGAGTATTTCTTCAAAAATTAAAGCACCACCATGCTAAAAAAGATATAAGTGAAGCACTAGAGCAATTCCATAACTCATTTTTTAAAGTGAAGCACACAGAGCAATTCCAACAAATCAGAGCATTATTTTGGATTTCTCAAATAAGTGTGTCTAGCAAGGATGATTGCGACAAACTAAAAAGAAAAACAAGCAAAGACTCACATAATACAAGACTCTCCAAGCAAAACTCATGATATGTGACGAATAAAAATATAGCTCCAAGTAAAATTACCGATGGTTGTTAGAAGAAAGAGGGGATGCCTTCCGGGGCATCCTCAAGATTAGTTGCTTGGTTCTCCTTAAATATTTCCATGAGGTGCCATGGGCATCCCCAAGCTTAGACTATTTTCACTCCTTATTCATTCATCCATCGTGATCTCACCCAAAACTAGAGGCCTTCAATCACACAGAACTTAACAAAACCTTTGTGAGATCCGTTAGTATAAGAAAACCAATCTTTGCTTTTGGTACTATTGTAAACTCATTCATATTTTATTATTGCATTATACCTATTGTATTCTAACTTTACCATGGCTTATATTCCCGATACAATCAATAGATTTATCAAAATAAGCACACAATGCAACAAAACAAAATCTGTCAAAAATAGAACAATTGGGACAACATAGGAAATTTGTATATCAATCTTGTGTAAAAAAATCATAATTTTTCGTCGCTTCTGTGATTTTTAACAATTCAGCTACTGGACGCAAAAGTTTCTGTTTTTCAACAGGATTAAATCAACTAGCACCCAAAGCTATCCTTAAGCTTTACTTAGCACACACACTAATTAAAACATAAAACACAATCATAACAGTAGCATAATTGTTTGAATACACAAAAACAGAAAGAAAAAGAAAAAAAATATTTTATTCATTGGGTTGCCTCCCAACAAGCGCTATCGTTTTATGCCCCTAGCTAGGCATAAGATTTTATTGATGCTCACATAAAAGATAATAATTAAAACACAAAGAGAGCATCATGAAACATGTCACAAACACATTTAATTCTAACTCTCTTCCTATGCATATGCATTTTATAAGAGAAAAAATTATAAAGAGAATAAAAACCTAGCATATGCAAGGAAGGAGAAGAATACAATAGCAATCTCAACATGAAGGGAGGTAATTTTGTAACTTGAAAATTTCTACAGCCATATTTTCCTCCCTCATAATGATTACATGTAGGATCATAAACAAACTCAACAATATAGCTATGAGATAAAATTTTCTCTTCATGATCCACATGCATAAAAGTTTTATAATCTTCCAAGATAGTGGAATTAACATCAACTAAAGTCATGACCTCTCCAAACCCACCTTTATCAAAAAATTCATAAGATTAAACACTCTCCAAATATATGGGATTATCTTTACCCAAAATTGACGCTCTTCCAAACCCACATTCAATATTATTGCAAATAATATATTCATCATGAGTCTTAAATAAAATTTCAAGATCATAAGAATAATCACCCCCATCATGATCATTACAATAAGTAGTGGACCTAACAAAATTAGCATCCCGAAGCAATCATGCTTTTCATTCAAGGAGCTATCCTGAATCACTTTATAAATTTCAGATTCACGAATGTCAAGCAAAACTTCATAAAGATAATCTAGTGAACTCAATTCACTAGCACTTGGTTCATCATAATTGGATATTTTAAAAAGATTAGCAAGTGTATAAGGATCCATATCAATAAATTTTTAGCAAGCGAAGATGCAAGCAAATATAAGGCACATGGCAACACAAGCAAACAAAAGATCGAACGAGAAAGGGCAAATGGAAATAAGCCAAATATTTTTTGTGATTTTCGCAAAAACATTTTAGAAGCGGGGGAGATGAAAATGAGAGGCAAATGGAAAATAATGTAAATTGCAAGGAGATGATATTTGTGATTAGGAACCTGATAGATGTTGATGATGTCTCCCCGGAAACGGCGCCAGAAATTCTTCCTGATTGCTTGTATCTGAGTTGGTATTTCCCCGAAGAGGAGGGGATAATGCAGCACAACAACGGTAAGTACTTCCCTCACTTATGAAACCAAGGTTATCAACCACTAGGATAACCAAGAAAAACTATGTAAACGGTACCTACACACAAAGAACAAATACTTGCAACCCAACGCGTAAGAGGGGTTGTCAATCCCTCCTCGGTATTAAGATAGATAAAATTGTATGAGTATAAATAGATCTTGCAAAAACACAAAATAAAATAAATAAAGAAAAAATGCAACAAGGTTTTTTTGGATTTTTGGAATAATAGATCTGAAAATAATATGATAGAAAATAGACTCGAGGGCCGTAGATTTCACTAGTGGCTTCTCTCGAGAAAATAGCATAAGGTGGGTAAACAAATTACTGTTGGGCAATTTATAGAAGAGCAAACAATTATGACGATATCCAAGGCAATGATCATGTGTATAGGCATCACATCCAAGATTAGTAAACCGACTAGTGCCTGCATCTACTACTATTACTCCACACATCGACCGCTATCCAGCATGCATCTAATGTATTAAGTTCATGGAGAAACAGAGTAATACAATAAGAACGATGACATGATGTAGACAAGATCTATTCATGTAGGAGTAGACCCCATCTTTTTATCCTTATAGTGACGATACATGCGTGTCATGTCTCCTTCTGTCACTGAGATTGAGCATCGCAAGATCGAACCCATCACAAAGCACCTCTTCCCATTGCAAGAAAAATCAATCTAGTTGGCCAAACCAAACCAAAGTTCGGGAGAAGAAATACGAGGCTATAAAAATCATGCATATAAGAGAACAAAGAAGACTCAAATAATATTCATAGATAGAACTGATCATAAACTCACAATTCATCGATCCCAACAAACACTACAAAAAAATACATTTCCGTGATGATACGTGTTTGTCACAGTAGGTCGCGTTTTTTGTCATGCATGTACATCCATGACGATTTTATGACAGAATCAAGATAGTCATACCAGTGCTGTCGTAGAAGTGTTCCATGACGTTACCAAAATTATCATCACGGAAGTGTCCACTTCCATGACGATAAATCGCGCCTCACAGAAGTGCTTTCGTCAAGGGTGACCGACATGTGGCATCCACCGTAACGGAACGCCATTAAGCTATCGAGTCGGGTTTTGGATCCGATAACCCGTTAACAGCCCCGACCAATGGGGATTTTCCACGTGTAAAATCATCATTGGCTGGAGGAAACACGTGTGGGCTCACCGTTGGGACAGATGTCATCCGCTCATTGGACCGAAGGCGCCTATCATACGGCGACACGTGGCACGGCCCAACAGAGGCCCATTCCTGTGAAAAGGCCAGCCCGTTTGACTTGGTCAAAAGGTGGCGGGCCGACCCACAGAAATCTTGTTAACGTCCTGTTCGCATATAGCCCATTTACAACCCGCTAACCCAGGGCCCGTTATGCCCTATCCGAATTAGGCCCAGTAGCGTCATCTGGACCATGCAATATGATTCGGCCCGTTTTAACTTTCGGCCCATGTGTGGCCCATGACTTCTTTCAGCCCATATGAGGACTTTTGTAACTCTTGGCCCATTAACGGCCCGTGGTGAAACTGGCCCGTAATGAATAGTGTATCACTTTATACCCATTAACGGCCCGTTATCCCATTGGGTCGTTTCCAGCCCAAGTTATCTTTCGGCCTTCTCAGGGCCCATTGATTCTTGGGCTCATTTGCAGCATTCGGTTACATACGGCCCGTTACTATCATTTTCTGCTTGTGGGCCAAATTCAGCCCATCGTTACAGTCGACCCGTTTGCGGACCGTTAATACGTTGGGCCGTTTTCATGTAAAAAAACCCGTTGGGCTGTTTTCATAGAGTTATCAAATACGGCCTATTACCGGCCCGTTATGGTCCACGAATAGTACGTCCCATGATTGGCGAAATGATGATACGCCCCGTAGAAGGCCCATGGATCCTACGGCCCGTATGAGGCCCATGGATAGTATGGACCGTAGAAGGCCCATGGATCGTACGACCCGTAGAAGGCCCATGGACCCTAAGGCCCATATAGAAGGCCGATGGATCCTACGGCCGGACGAAGGCCCATGGATCATATGGCCTGCAGGAGGCCCATGGTTACAACAGTCCATGTGTTGCCATGATTATTTTGGCCTAGTTACCAAAAATAGGCTATTGTGGCCACTAGAAAAAAATAGAAAAAGAACTGTAGTGACTACAAGCAAACAACTAAACAAGACAATAAGGAAATAAATAAGCAACCAATTAACGCTAGCCTATTACCGCTATTACACATATTACATCCACTGGGCATCAAAGTTCGCCACCAGTGCAAATATAGGGAACAAAGCAGCACATTACATACACTGGCCGTCAAAATTGGCCACCAGTGCAAATAAACGCGGCAACAAAACAAGAGCATAACTAAAACAACTTCAGAAGAGCTCAAGAAACATTATCCTGGGTATCCACCATGCTGGCAATAAGCTTAGCAAGCTGATTAGCTTTGTCCTGTTTGGCGCTAAAATCCTCCAGGGACTTCCGCAGTCCTTCCGCTTCTTGTCGCAGCACAGCTGATCCATGTCTTTCAGCTTGTAGTTGAGACTCAAGAAACCGAACTGATTCAGACAGTGAGTTTGAATAGCTTGTGCAAGCGGTAGTGGCCAGTAACTCGAACACTAAACCAAGACAGGACTTTGGGGTTGTCTCGCTATCTTCAAGATAGTCTTCCTTAGCTGTTTTATCAGCTTTGTTGGAGACCAACAAGGATGTGTCACTATCCTGAACCTTATCTGCATTACTTCCTTTACAATTGCTTAATAAGGCACTCTTCCCCAATATACTGTCAGCATTCTAAAAGAAGAAACAAGCAGACACATAACAAGTTTAGCATGTACTACTATATGAAACTCATTTCGGTCAACCAGTTCATTAGTAAGGTGGACAGGATTAAACTACCAAGTCTTCTATTGCCAAGTACTAGTACATAATAAAAGCATCAAACAAACATATATCTATGTCCTATGGTCACTGCATTGTCTTGCCAAATCAAAATAGAGACACGGTTCAAATCATATCCGTTCAAGACAAAGCAGCAGTGAAATAATACAAAGCATGGGAAACTACACGACACAACAAGATTTCAGATGGGTACCACGGGTCTACATGTACAACAACACTATTGGCTCTGTTGTGATGCTAGTAATGTGCATGATATGAAAGTCAATTGTATACACAATTGAAATTGAAATCAACAGAGCTATTGATAAGAGCAAACCTATTAAAGAAACATGCGTGAACATACCTGCTGTGCCATTGGAGTTTTGATTGGATCCTTCAATTTAAAAATAAGTTTGTATGAGTAAATACAGTGATACAAGAGCAAATCAATCATAGTTAAAAAAGGCGCGCCTAAGCAAGCGCTTAAGCGCGCCTAGGCTCTTGGCGTTGGCAAAACGCATTGCGCATAACTACGCATAATCTGTGCATAACTGCGCATAAGCATGCGATTTGGTCAGTAAAGCGCAAGGCGGCGGCAAAACGCACAATTAAGCCTAGCGCTTTTTTGAACTATGATAGCAATGGAATCTTAAATTAGAACAGTTGTTCTTCAGGTTTAGGCACTTGTTCTACATGAACATAGTACAGTAAGACGCAACAATATAATACTTAAAAATAGAAAATAAGCTCATAGACCTTCCCACATTCTTGGTTCGGGACCAGTACAGAACAAGGCTTTCCCAGTCATCATCCAGTAAATGTGTCTCAGGAGAACGCAAGGGAATTTGATGAGTTTCTTTGCCGGTGAAGTACGTTTTCTTCAGGTAATTCCGATACTGCCACCAAGCATTCTTGAAGATAGCAGATGTATTAGCACAGGTTACCTCATCCTAAGTTTCCAAATCGGTCCTTCTCTATAGAGAAAAATGGGAAAATTTGCTGTATTATAACCATCATGGAGGTAGGATGTATGGGACGAAGCAAAGTAATTGCCATGAATAACATTACTTACACATAACTCCTGGACAAACACCTGCAACTGGCATTTTCCTTCATCTTTAGTATAATATTTCCAAGATGGGAAGATACACACATACGATTTAACAACATCAAATGCGATAGATGCTAAACTACGACTAGCTGGTTGTGCTTCCTCCACAGGAATAGGCGTACTAACTGGTGGAGTTGGGGTTCGCCATGATAGTACTGGCCCTTTGGGCACTGGAGCTGCCTTACTAACTGCTCTTGTTTGGGAGCTCTGTGGTGGAGATGGTGCTGTGTCAACAGGAACTGGGTTACTATCGGCTGGGGTTGGGGTTAGATTGGGTGAAGCTGGTTCTCTGTCCATCGCAGTAGGGGTACAATCTGCGAGAGTTTGGGTTATGTGTGGTAGGGTTGGTTCTTGTGCATGTACAACCGGGGTGCTATCTCCACCAAGAGGTAGCACTGTTTTATTTGAAGACCGTGTTTTTAGTCCTCTAGATACTGGCATCACCCGCTCCAATTCAAATGGCTGATAAACAGGAAACATAGTTGAATGTACAGACATTGTATGAGAGACAGATGCAATAGATAGTGTGGAAAAAAGAGGGCATGAAATAGTTGACATGTATATTGTTTAACTAAAACGGATAGCATGACATAATTTCACATATATGATGTCTATCTAAACTGGATAGCATAGCATAACATAATTCAAATATATGATGAATAACTAAACAGGATCGCATGACATAATTCACCTACATGTTATCTAAGTAATCAGCATCGCATCATTTAATTCACATATGTGATTTATATGCTAAACAGAGGGCATTCGATATGATGTCTGAACTAAGAACATGGTGTTGAATATTGTGTATATGATGTCTAAACTATGCAATGCAAGACACCGCATGCATGATATGAGCAGTATAACCGTGCCAAGTTAGAGCATACACCTCAGTGGGGGAATAGGACTGGTCATCTGTCTCTGAATCCATCTCTGAGGAGCTATCGGGACCCAACAAGAGATCTGCTTCGACAGGTAGCACTATCTGCTCTGAAGGCCTTGTTTTCACTCCAGATTTTTCCATCTCCCACCCAAATGGCTGATTCACAGGAAGAGTAGTTTAATGTACAAACATTGTCGACAAATGGAAATGTAATGAATAAAAGGATGGGCAAGATATCATTCAAATATATGATGCCTGGTTAAACAGGATGACATTGCACATTTCACATATATTATGGCTGGCTAAAAGACATGAGACTGCATAATTCCCATATATGATATAGAAACTAAACAGGTGGCATTACAGAACATGTCTAAACTAAGCAGATGACATATATGATGTCAAAAGTAGGCACTGCAAGGCAACATATGCATGATATGACTAACATCATCATGCCAAGGTAGAGCAAACACCTTGGGGGGTAAATAGGAGTGGTCAGCGGCGTCTGAATCCGCCTCAGAACAGATATCTTCCTCTGGATTACAATCTGGAGAGGGGTGGGGAGGGTTTGCCATTGAACCCACCATGGAGCGATGTCTGCATGACATTGTATTGCCGCGCAAAAGTCTTCTCTTTTTCTCTACAAGTTCAGCATGACTGTGTACAATAACTGACATGCATACGAAAAAAATATGGTGAGATTATGAAAGGAGAGCATGCAGAAATTTAGAGTGATGGTAACAACCAGTGGATCGACGTTTTTCCGTTGAACCAAAATAGCCCTAATGGATCGACGTGAATGTATAGTAATAAGTGATGCAACAAGTGTACAACCTCTTTGCCGTAGCCGTGTCGACCTCAGCATCATTGGGTTGGTCGCTGAAGCAGTTGAGGCAGAGGTGGCTGTCGGAGGTGTGGAGGAAGATCTAAGGAATCTGTAGACGGCGTCCAGGGCACTGCTCTATTGTGATGGATCGTTCTGTCGTTGGAGCAACTCCGGTGAGCCGTAAGACGTCAAGGCTGAAGCAGCACAAGACAGACATCTTCAATGTCAAGTGGGATTCTAATAGCATCTCCAATAGATGATGTAAAATGGATGTAAAATTAACATCATCAAAACCCACCTGACTACAACAGATGAGGTAAAAACTGTTGACTCTGAACTTAACCGTCGAAACTAAAATTTACTGTGGAATCTGAATGCTACTATCAAAACTGAACGCAATGGTAGCAGAGAGGCACTTGACATGTGTAGGATCGGAAGTATGTCTAGAGGGGGGGTGATTAGACTACTTGACCAAATAAAAACTTAGCCTTTTCCCAATTTTAGTTGGCAGATTTTAGCAACTTTAGGACAAGTCAAGCAATTATCACACAATTCAAGCAAGCATGCAAAGAGTATATAGCAGCGAAAAGTAAAGCATGCAACTTGCAAGAATGTAAAGGGAAGGGTTTGGAGAATTCAAACGCAATTGGAGACACGGATGTTTTTCCCGTGGTTCGGATAGGTGGTGCTATCCTACATCCACGTTGATGGAGACTTCAACCCACGAAGGGTAACGGTTGCGCGAGTCCACGGAGGGCTCCACCCACGAAGGGTCCACGAAGAAGCAACCTTGTCTATCCCACCATGGCCATCGCCCACGAAGGACTTGCCTCACTAGCGGTAGATCTTCACGAAGTAGGCGATCTCCTTGCCCTTACAAACTCCTTGGTTCAACTCCACTATCTTGTCGGAGGCTCCCAAGTGACACCTAGCCAATCTAGGAGACACCACTCTCCAAGAAGTAACAAATGGTGTGTTGATGATGAACTCCTTGCTCTTGTGCTTCAAATGATAGTCTCCCCAACACTCAACTCTCTCTCACAGGATTTGGATTTGGTGGAAAGAAGATTTGAGTGGAAAGCAACTTGGGGAAGGCTAGAGATCAAGATTCATATGGTAGGAATGGAATTTCTTGGCCTCAACACAAGGGTAGGTGGTTCTCTCTCAGAACATATGAGTTGAAAGTGTAGATGTGTTCTGATGGCTCTCTCCACGAATGAAGAGGAGGTGGAGGGGTATATATAGCCTCCACACAAAATCCAACCGTTACACACAATTTACCAATCTCGGTGGGACCGAATTAACAAACTCGGTCGGACTGAAATAGTAAACCTAGTGACCGTTAGAGATTTTCGGTGGGACTGACATGCAACTCGGTAGGACCGATATGGTTAGGGTTAGGGCATAACGTAATCTCGGTGAGACCGATTACACAAACTCAGTGAGACCGATTCGGTAATTAGCTAACCAGAGAATTGGTCAGGTAAACTCGGTGGGACCGATTTGCTCTTTCGGTGAGACCGAAAAGTTACAAAAGGGAAACATAGAGTTTACATTGCAATCTCGGTGGGACCGATCCGCTCTTTCGGTGAGACTGAAAAGTTATGAAAAGGAAACAGAGAAATTGCAATCCCATCTCGGTGAGACCGAGATCCCTATCGGTAGAACCGAATTGCTAGGGTTTGGCAGTGGCTTATGACATGTGAAACTCGGTGGCGCCGGAAGGAAAGAATCAGTAGGACCGAGTTTGGCTTGGAGTTTAGGTCATTTGTGGATATGGGAAAGTAGCTGAGGATTTTGGAGCATATCATTAAGCACATGAAGCAAAAGGCTCATTAAGCAACACCTCATCCCTCCTTGATAGTATTGGCTTTTCCTATGGACTCAATGTGATCTTGGATCACTAAAATGTAAAATGAAGAGTCTTGAGCTTTTGAGTTTGAGCCAATCCTTTGTCCTTAGCATTTTGAGGGTTCCACTTTCACCATCCATGCCATGCCAATCATTGAGCTTTCCTGAAATAATTATCTTGGAATAGCATTAGCTCAATGAGCTATATGTTGTTATGAATTACCAAAACCACCTAGGGATAGTTGCACTTTCAATCTCCCCCTTTTTGGTAATTGAATACAACATATAGATCAAAGCTTCGACAAATGATAATAAGAATGAATTATATCGTCGCTTTGAGAAGTATGTGATAAGTAAGAGCTCCCCCTAAATTTATGCATATTTAAAATTTGCTTTGGTCTGCAAATGCACAAAGAGTTAGAATTATGGGTTACTCTTTCATGTCACATACATCTTGGTGGAGCGCTCAAAATGATAATAATGAAATACATGCACTCATCACCAAGGAAAAGTGAATGACCAAATAAGATAGATAAGATATATCAAGCATGCATAAGTGTAGTTTATGATCAAACACATGATCATCAATGTCTCACAGGCATAACAAAGTATCTCGACCAAAAGCAAACAATGTTTGAAAAACCACCAAATAAAGCAAGAGAGAAAAAAACACACACTCTCTCTCTTGAAGCCTATGATCTATACATTTTTCTCCCCCTTTGGCAACAAGTTACCAAAAAGTTCCTAGAAAATGCATAGTGCTAGATCGACACTCAGGCTTGATCTTCTGGTGGTGGTGGAGTCCGGATGACTCCAAGGACGAAGGCTTCCGTAGAAGTGGTTGGAGTTGGAGCTGAAGTAGATGCTGGAGCTGGTTGGGCTGGTGCTGTGGCTGGAGCTGAGGCGGTGGCTCTTGTGTTAGGAACTGGCACTACAAACGACCTCGGACCTCGTGGCACTCTGGCAAATGCATCAGTGGTAGTCTTCCCTTTCCTCTCCTGCATGTCATCTTGAAGTTGCTCCACTGCCGTTTGAATCTCTGTCACCTTGACATCCAAGTCATAGAACTTTTGTTCTACAATTCTCTCTAAGCTCTCCTGGTTCTGAGGAGGGTGGCGAGACCTTTCTCAATCCTCAGGGTGGATGCAATCAGGTAACTGAGCTGCTCTTGCTTGTTTTTCAAGAAGTACTCAGATGCCTCCTCTTGAGTTGGCATCTTGGCAGCTTTCTCCTTCCTTGCCTTCTCCTTCTTAGCTTGTGCTTGGACTGATGATGGCTCATTTTCATTCATCACAACTTGGTTGTCCTTGAAATCTGGATGAATAGGCAAATGTTCCTTGTCCAACAAGTATGTGTCTGTGCCCATTCTTGAGTTAATCAACATATGGATCTGAGGGGCATAACCACAGCTCCTCTTCTGATCTGCTGCAGTCCTCTTGATAGTCTCTACTATGAGGCTCATGACCTTAAATTTCTGAGGCACATCAAATATATGTAGCAGGTTAATGGCATGACCTCTGATCATCCTGTGATCTCCAGACTTGGGCAAAAGTGTGTGCCTAAGGATCCAGTTGATCGTAGGCAGTCCTGACAACAGGTGTTTCATAGACCCAAACTGGTGAGTATCAAGATCTTCTGCTGGAATCTCCTTGTACATATTTGCCATAGTGTTATGATCCATCTTTTTCTTGGCATAGACATCCAAGTCATCTTCATTTTCTTCTGGGGCATTGATCAACCTTGCCCATTCCTCAACAGTTGAGTGGTACCTTGTACCTTCAGACATCCATGTGATCCTTCCATCTGGATAGAAGTGTGCTGTGGAGTAGAATTGCATAATCAGCTCCTCATTCCACTTTCTGAGCTTCTGCCCAACAAAGTCAGCTACTCCACAAGCTCTGGAGCTGTCTTGCACTCCAGGGTAGTGCTCTTCATTTTCCTTGATGTATGCCCAATCAACCCATCTCATATCACACACTACTGGCTTCTTGTCTAACAAGACTGTCTCATAGAAGTCCTGTTGTTCCTTAGTGTGGAACATGTAGTCAACAGCAGTCCTCCTCCTGGTAGCATATGGATCCTCTGCTCTCCACTTTCTTAGCCCAGAGTCTCTTCTAATCTTCATATCCTCAGCCACAGGATGAGCGTCATTGTGGTCTGGGATCTTGGGCTTCAACTTTCTCAGCACTTGGCCTTCCTCTTCTTCTGCAACAACTTCAGGCACTGGGGCCTTGTTCTTCTCAGCAGCTGGGATGCTCCTTGTATTTCTCTTTGGTTTTGGCTTTGGAGCTGGCTTGGCCTTGGATGCAGCCTTGGGGGCTTCCTTGGGCTTAGATGCAGTTGCCCCTGATCTTATAGCATCACCCATCAGTTTGGGTGCTTTAGGTGCTGGTGCAGCAACCTCTTCTTCTTCCTCATCAGAAGAATGTTGTTCAAATTCAGCCATGGGATCAACTTTCTTGCACCATCTGCCTCTTTTCCTTTCCTTCTTTGTTTCGGCTGCAACTGGCTCTTTGGGTGCAGGCTTCTCAGGAATCTTTGTTGATGCTCTGGCCTTTGGCATGGGCTGCCTGCCTGCTGGCCTTTTGACCTTTAAGTCTGGCTTGGTGCTCTGTCTTGAGCCATGCTCTTTCTTGAGTTCAACTTTCTTGGAAGTTGCTTTCTCCTCTGCCACATAGTCCTCATCCTCTGATTCTGAGGTTCTCTTCTTCCTTTGTCTTGTGGCAGCTTTTGGCAGGTTGCTGGGGGTGCTCCTGCTGCCTTCATCTGAAGAGCTGGAGGGACTAGTGCCCTCACTCATCTGCACTGGCTGTTCTGATATGTTCTGGCTATCACTCTGGTCTGACATGATGAACAAGCTGACTGCTGACCATGTGAATAGTTTATAGATGAGGTAGAGTGGATGAGCATCACAAAATGCAGAGATTTTTGCAAAAGAATGATTCAAAAACTTAGTTTTAGTTTCCCACAGAAAGCATTTCGGATCTACCGATTTTTAAACTCGGTGATACCGAAGCAGCTTTTGGAACCTAAACTAGTGAACTCGGTCAGACCGAGTCACAGTTCGGTGGCATCGAGACTGCTAGGGTTTCACAAAGTTCCAAAATCGGTCACACCGATTAGCAATACTCGGTCAGACCGAGTCTTACTTGTGCAATGGCATAAGCCAAATCGGTGGGACCGAGTTTTTCAACTCGGTGGGTCCGAGATGGTTTCGGCGGAAACCTAACCCTAAAATTTTCGGATCAAACCTATTCTACGAGTTCATTGACTGGATAGGAGTTTATCAAACGTGGCTAGAATCAATATGATCACAATGTGCTAGGAATCGGATTGGGGAATAGCACAAAGATCGAGTCCATACCCTAGTTCGGCGGAGACTCGCTACGGCGGCAACGGCGGGGTTGATTCCCGTTGACGGCGATGGAGACCAGCGACTGGAGGCGGCTGGCGGCGAGAAGACGATCCGGAGACCACGTTGGCAGAGCGAGCTATCGTGCGGGCGAAGGGGTTCGGAGAAATTTCCAAATTTTTGCCCGTGTCTATATATAGCCTGACCCTGTCGGTGTGACCGAGTGGAACAACTCGGTGGCACCGAGATGCAAAACTATGTACAATTATTGCAACTCGGTGTGACCGAATGGTTCAAATCGGTTGCACCGAGATCGAAAACATAGATCAACTTAATGATCTCGGTAAGACCGAAAGTGGGGTATCGGTCAGACCGAGAATCACAAAGAGGTTTTGGAAGTTTAAGTCTATGACGAATCGGGGACTCCGAGTGCTCCTCACACATAGTGGTTCGAATCTGACTTGATCAATTTTGTGATGTAGCATGAATAGAGTTTGAGACGAGAAAAGCATAGATAGCTAGAGAAGGTTCTTAGGCATTCTTGTCCATCCACTTGGCAAAAGAAAAATAAAGCCAAACAATCAAAACAACAAGTGGATGTCCTCGAATGAGTAAAATATGCAACCAACATGCTCACACAATAAAATGGCAATTGAAATATGTGACAAAGCATGCACAACCAATTCTAGCATCTATCAAGCAATTGGCGATGACTAGGTCATCTATATATGAGTATATTGACATAGGAGTCAAATGAAAACATTTGATCATAGGTTATACTCATCGTTTAAGCTCAAGTGGGGTTACCACTTTTACATAAAGCATTGTTGTGTTCACATCGTTAGAGTTGCTTTAACTCAAGTCTTAGAGTAAAGCTCCCCCCAGATGTGATATCTCCCCTAAGAGGGATGAACTAACCTTGGGTTTTGTCGATGATGACTTCATGTAGATGTTGAAGATGTGGATGCTCAATGTAGATCACTTGGAGCTATCCTTTTGAGTGAATTGCACTTTCAATACCTACATGGGTTAGTCCCACAAGGAACAAACAAGGATATCCATGACATGGAGTGATGCACACACAAGATGATGTCTATGAAGACTTTTAGGTTACCTTGTCCCTTGTCTTACCAACAAGAGGGTTTGTGACTCCTTGAACTAGTGCAAGATGTGGAAGTTGATTGCACTTGGTCTTGCCAAAATGATAAGAGTGAAGTATGTTGGCGGAGTCACCCTCAAGAACTCTCTAGTTCTTCTTCTTTTGGATCCACACCATCTTGATGGGAATCCTTGGAGTTGTAGTCGTACTTGATGAAGTGGAACTTGAAGTAGTCTTGGGAATCCACTTGACTAAGGTCTTAGGAGCTTCTTCAAATGCATCAATTTCCTCTTGAAGCTTGTCCTTGCCTTTTTGCTTGTAGTCTTGTGGTGGAAGATCATCTTGAGTTTGTGTCCCCTTGAAAGAACTAGGATCATACTTCTCTTGTTGAGGAACAAACTTTGTCTTGGGGTAATGATCTTCTTCCCACTCAACTCCATTGGCATTGAACTTTCGTTCAAAACCAACACCTTGATTCTTCCGGTGCCTTCCTTGCTTGCGTACAATCTCCTCGAATTGCTTACTTCCGGCAAGGCTTTTGTACACTCCTTTCTCTATGATTCCCTTCAATAAGCTATTTTCTTGCTCAAGTATAACTTGGCTAAGAGAATCGTTAGTGGAATCAAGAGAACTACTAGAAGCAACAATATTGGATTTAACATGATCATTGTTACTACTAGAGGAAGAATCTTTCTTGTTCTTGTTATTAGACTTGACTTGAGGCATGTAAGTGGATAAGAGTAAACGCTTGGCAATGTAAGAAGAACTTTTCTTGCGGAGATCATCATTAATTGCCTTTAAAAACTCATGTTCTTGCTCAAGATTGAGCTTTTCAAAGCGTAACTTATGAGCTCTTAAAAGTTCTCGATGATCTTCGAAGATAGTTTCATGAGCTAATTTAAGAGTGTTTAGTTCTTTGGTTAGAGCCTCAATTTTCTCCTTGTCATTGTCATTCGTTTTATCTTGATTAGCATGATTAATTGACGTTTCATCATAGTATTCATCACTAGAGTTGTCAACAAGTAAATCATCATCACCTAACAAGTCATCTTCATCACTATTGAAATCAACATACTCAAGGTGAGTTACCTTAGGACCTTTGGCCATGAAGCATCTTCCAATTCCTTCATTTGGTGAGTCAAATATGTCGTAGGAGTTGCTTGACACAAGTGCTAGACCGGCAACACCTTCATCTTGAGTATATTCGGAATCAGAGTGATATCTTCTCTCGGAGTGGTTGTCGGAGTCGGAGCCGTATACCCATTCACCAACATGAGCTTGGTGTCTTCGTTTTGTGTAGCTCCTTGATGATTTTTTCCTTTCTTTCTGAATCCTTGCTTCTCCGTGAGTATCTTCGTTCATAACGATCATCTCTACTCCTTCTCTCTCTTGATGGTGATTCTTCTCTTTTGCCTCTTCTTTTTGGAGAATCTTCTCTTTTTTTGTAGGGAGCCGTACACTCATTGGAATAGTGTCCGGGTCTTCCACAATTGTAGCAGTTTCTCTCTCGACTAGAAGATCTTTTGTCATTGTAGGACCTTGACTTGGAGCTTCTATCTTTGCTTCTACTCTTGTAGAACTTGTTGAAGTTCTTCACCATTAGGCTCAATTCTTCGTTGAAGTTTTGTTTCTCACTTGATGATGTGGGGACTTCACATGAGGCTTTGTAGGCACCACTTGATTTGTTGTGAAGTTCCTCTTTATCCTTGAGCGACATCTCATGAGCAACAATTCTTCCAATGACCTCCGTTGGCTTGAGATCTTTGTAATTGGGCATCATTTGGATCAATGTGCACACGGTATCATATTTCCCATCCAAGGCTCGTAGGATCTTCTTGATGATGAATCTGTCGGTCATCTCTTCACTCCCTAAGCCGGCAATCTCGTTTGTGATGAGAGCAAGCCTAGAGTACATTTCAGCGACACCTTCACCATCCTTCATTTTGAACTTGTCAAGTTGACTTTGAAGCACATCCAATTTTGATTCCTTGACGGAGTCGGTACCTTCGTGCATATCAATCAAAGTATCCCAAATTTCCTTTGCATTCTCAAGACGGCTGATTTTGTTGAATTCTTCGGGGCACAATCCGTTGAAGAGAATATCACAAGCTTGAGCGTTGTATTGTAGCATCTTCAACTCATCCGCGGTAGCTTCACGGTTTGGTTCTTTCCCGTCGAAGAAGTCACCTTGCAAACCAACACACACAATAGCCCAAACGGCGGGGTTATGTCCAAGAATATGCATTTTCATTTTATGCTTCCAACTAGCAAAATTAGTACCATCAAAGTAAGGACCTCTACGGTGATAATTTCCCTCGCTAGACGCCATACTCTCCTAGGTTGTGAAACCAAGGCTATGACCACCAAAAGCTATGGAAATCAAAGCAAATGGAGACCAAAGCTCTGATACCACTTGTAGGATCGGAAGTATGTCTAGAGGGGGGGTGATTAGACTACTTGACCAAATAAAAACTTAGCCTTTTCCCAATTTTAGTTCTTGGCAGATTTTAGCAACTTTAGGACAAGTCAAGCAATTATCACACAATTCAAGCAAGCATGCAAAGAGTATATAGCAGCGGAAAGTAAAGCATGCAACTTGCAAGAATGTAAAGGGAAGGGTTTGGAGAATTCAAACGCAATTGGAGACACGGATGTTTTTCCCGTGGTTCGGATAGGTGGTGCTATCCTACATCCAAGTTGATGGAGACTTCAACCCACGAAGGGTAACGGTTGCGCGAGTCCACGGAGGGCTCCACCCATGAAGGGTCCACAAAGAAGCAACCTTGTCTATCCCACCATGGCCATCGCCCACGAAGGACTTGCCTCACTAGCGGTAGATCTTCACGAAGTAGGCGACCTCCTTGCCCTTACAAACTCCTTGGTTCAACTCCACAATCTTGTCGGAGGCTCCCAAGCGACACCTAGCCAATCTAGGAGACACCACTCTCCAAGAAGTAACAAATGGTGTGTTGATGATGAACTCCTTGCTCTTGTGCTTCAAATGATAGTTTCCCCAACACTCAACTCTCTCTCACAGGATTTGGATTTGGTGGAAATAAGATTTGAGTGGAAAGCAACTTGGGGAAGGCTAGAGATCAAGATTCATATGGTAGGAATGGAATATCTTGGCCTCAACACAAGGGTAGGTGGTTCTCTCTCAGAACATATGAGTTGGAAGTGTAGATGTGTTCTGATGGCTCTCTCCACGAATGAAGAGGAGGTGGAGGGGTATATATAGCCTCCACACAAAATCCAACCATTACACACAATTTACCAATCTCGGTGGGACCGAATTAACAAACTCGGTCGGACCGAAATAGTAAACCTAGTGACCGTTAGAGATTTTCGGTGGGACTGACATGCAACTCGGCAGGACCGATATGGTTAGGGTTAGGGCATAACGTAATATCGGTGAGACCAATTACACAAACTCGGTGAGACCGATTCGGTAATTAGCTAACCAGAGAATTGGTCAGGTAAACTCGGTGGGACCGATTTGCTCTTTCGGTGAGACCGAAAAGTTACAAAAGGGAAACATAGAGTTTACATTGCAATCTCGGTGGGACCGATCCGCTCTTTCGGTGAGACCTAAAAGTTATGAAAAGGAAACAGAGAAATTGCAATCCCATCTCGGTGAGACCGAGATCCCTATCGGTAGAACCGAATTGCTAGGGTTTGGCAGTGGCTTATGACATGTGAAACTCGGTGGCGCCGGATGGAAAGAATCGGTAGGACCGAGTTTGGCTTGGAGTTTAGGTCATTTGTGGATATGGGAAAGTAGCTGAGGATTTTGGAGCATATCATTAAGCACATGAAGCAAAAGGCTCATTAAGCAACACCTCATCCCTCCTTGATAGTATTGGCTTTTCCTATGGACTCAATGTGATCTTGGATCACTAAAATGTAAAATGAAGAGTCTTGAGCTTTTGAGTTTGAGCCAATCCTTTGTCCTTAGCATTTTGAGGGTTCCACTTTCACCATCCATGCCATGCCAATCATTGAGCTTTCCTGAAATAATTATCTTGGAATAGCATTAGCTCAATGAGCTATATGTTGTTATGAATTACCAAAACCACCTAGGGATAGTTGCACTTTCAACATGTAGTTTAGGGAGGGCATGCAGTTCATCTTCAACCTGCACCCCCCTGAGCCGCCAGCCACCACCGGCCCCAGCGCCGCCTCGCCGCCCCGAAACAACTCGCCACCGCCGCCCCGGCCAGCCTTCTAGGCCCCTCGCCCCCACCCTGAACCCTAAGATAGATAGTGGGGTACCTCTCCGGCGAGCCCCCGTCCCCACTGCGGGTGGTTCTTCCTTGACTCCGGCGAGCCCCCCAACCCCTGAAAATCGACTGACCCAAAAGTCGATTCAATCGACTGAAGTGTGGCTTAATCGGAGCAGAGCAGCAGCACGAGCGAGGGGGAGAGCAGCAGCAGCAGCTGGGCGAGCGAGCGAGCGATCGAGTGAGAGCCGGAGCAGCAGCAGCAGCGCGAGCGAGCGAGAGCCGGAGCAGCAGCAGCAGCAGATCCGGCTGGTATGGACATCGCCGCAGAAGGGGCCTCGCACTAGGGGAGAGCCGCCGTGGAGATGTCGCCCACAGCGCCGGCTTCAAGGTAGCCGCTCCATGGGGGTGCAGGATGGAGCACCGTTGGCGCCGGGAGGTCGAGTTAAGGAGAAGGTGCGATGCGATGAGTGTACAACCTCTTTGGTGGCGCCGAGTAGGCCTCGGCTTCGTCCGAGGAGTCGGTGAGGATGCTGCGGTTCCAGTGGAGTAGGTTAAAGCGGCGCTGTGGGGATGGAGCAGCCACGATAGACGAGGCGATCGTCGGAGCAGCTCCTTGGAGGTGGAGGACGGGGCGGCTGAACCGGCGGGACGGCGAGATGGATGACGGATCCTCATCCGGGGAGGTGGACGAGGGACGTCGAGCTGTTGCGGTGGACGGCGTCGTCAGGGAAGAGGCTCCGGCTGGGCAGCGGTGACGTGGCGGACGGAGGAGGGTGGGGTTTCGCGGCTAGAGCGGAGAGGTTATGGCGGCCTGGGATTTCGAATGGCGAAAAGGGGGCGATGGGAGGGGGTGAAGCATGACTTAGGGACGCGCTTGTCCAAAATGTAGGGTGTGTTACAAAAGTACCCCCCACCAATTTGAACTAGCGGCCCTTTCGACTCAGGGTTAGAAGGGGGATTTCGCGTGTCGGGATTTGGCAGCTGGAGGGAGTTTTCGCGCGCGTTGTAATTTCGGGATAGCAAGGCGTGGGTTGTGAAGGCGCTAGTTTTGGGAGCACGATATCTGAATTTTCGGGATATAACAAGACGCGGGTTGAATTTTAGGGACAAGCCTAATGTGTAGTAATATTGTACTTGTATGTACCAAATCAATTCGCACTTCCCTCAACCAAAAAGAAAACGGAAAAAATAAAACTATTCACACCACACGAAGAGAGAGTCTTGCCCCGTTTTACTATACAAATGCTATTCAAAGCTACTCCCTCCTTCCATCTATATAGGGCCTAATGTGTTTTTCGATGCTAACTTTGACCAAATTTTAGAGCAATGATATATGACATGCAACTTACACAAAGCACATCGTTAAATTCGTCTGTGAAAGTTCTTTCAATGATATAATTTTCACATTGTGCATGTCATGTACTATTAATCTTGTCAATAGTCAAAGGCGGTCTTAAAAATCTCATTACGCCCTATATAGATGGAAGGAGGGAGTATGAATCCATGTTATGTCCGATTAAATTTTTTCGCTTGCTGTATAATGCATGTAACCTACTCATACCAACATTTTAGTGCATTCCAAATGTCTATACTACCGCTGCAATTCGAACTAAATGTGAATTCGTTTCTCTATTTCAATAAGAATCTACAATCATGATTGTTGCCAACCTCAACCATCATAGTTTCCTTGCTATCCGCCAGATATAAATCGGACGACCTATAATGCAGGATGGCAGGCACACCATCATCAACAACTCCGTTTTTTTATAAGAGTAGAGATAAAATATATTAAATGTAGTATAACATGTTCATAACCACACCATGTGTATCACCATTATATATATTCACACATGCGTCGGTTTGAAACACTATGATAAATTCTTCAACTATCTGAATTCGCTTTTTATAATGAAGTATATATGATCTCTATTCGTATTTTACACCTGCACAACCCTCTTATCTTTGTAGCTAGCGCTAACTTTCTCTTGTGCATGCACACACCCGCATCCCTCTCACCCTCTCTCAGCATTCTCTAGCACCATCGCGCAAATTCGTCTTTTCACTTTAGGTCGTTCACCCATGGTGTGTGTAGGCCCCCCAGCTCCTTCTTTACGGCACACATCGATCGATATGCCTCTCTAGCCAGGTGTGCCTAGCACAAACACAAGCTTCCCCTCTTCTCTTGTCACCGTCCATGCCTCACTCCCACCACTCTTTTCATCGTTCTCGTACTCGCACACTCCTCCCCCCTCGATATAGTATGCCTCTCGTACCACCTCCTACATGCATCCCTCTCTCTCTATCCTTCTCCTCGTGCCTCATTTGCTTCTAACACACACATGCATGTATACCGATCGATCTCCCAACATATACCTAGATTGACTTTAACTACCCCCCATCGATCAACGTACCTCACAAGTTATGTCTCTCCTTTCTCTAACAAAGGGCGATTGATCTTCCTATGTAGTTACGTCTGCTTACCACAGCCACATCGCCCCCCCTCATTATTCGTGCATGCCTCCTGACCCGTCTCTCACACGCACGTGCACAGACAACAAGAAGCCATCTGCTCTCTTAGTGATATTGCGGGCGTGCCCTCCGTTTGTCTAGCAAGCCTATCCCACCATTTGTTAGAAGCAACTCCACTACCACCCCCTCCAACACTCTAGATCTGTCTCTCTCCCAACCTTATTCCTCTCCTGCACATATGCATGGATGCCGATCGATCTCCCTTAATACATGAGGCAGATCGATCTCCTTTATACATGAGGTAGGCCTCTCTCCTCCTCCACACATATACCAACCATTGTACCTCTATAGTTAATTGGGCCTCCCTCTTCCCCCACCACACACCGATAGTCGAGCACTGCAGGTAGGTATCCTTGCCACAGAGACAAACCGCACATGTCCCATCTCACGTTCCAGTAGGCCAGCCACTCTATATCTTTGACGTGGGCACACACAAATTCGATGGCACTCTTTATCGCTCGCGCGCGCGCGCACACACACACACATCATCCCTCTCTTCGATTCTATGGACACCTCAAGCCGATGATACCTCCACTCTCTTCTCGTGGATCGCCCCCTCTATATATATGTTATATCCAGGACTCTATTTCACACACATTGCATATGTTACATTTTTTGATTGACCCCCCTCCCCCCCAAAAAAAACTCTCAAGAACCCACACACTATATCTCTCTAGGTTTGTATCTCTCTCACACAACCCCACGTAGGTGGTATACGTATACAAGAAGAGAATAGGTGCACCGTGCACGTACTCACGCTTCGTGCCCAGCGACACCCGCGCGGGTACACGGTGGAGCTTATTTCTTTACGAAATGGCAGCCCACATGCTAATTTGAACGCCTGTAGTGGTTGTATACCTAGGGAGGTTGTGTACCACGCGTGCACGAGACAAAGTTAGACTTGACGCGTTGCCGCGTAATTTTTAAATAAAGTTATAGCGCTCAATGGCACGTACACATAATATAAAACGATTTTTATGGAGAAAAAGGTAGTCCGCTCACTATATACAATGGAGTCTGCCTGCCTAGTTTGTCGCTCTTCAGAGTATCTCACACAAGGCTGCGGTGGCCTCTCTCTCTCTCACCGTTGGTCACTGATCCGGCCGCATCCCGTCCGCCGGGGGAAAGGGAGTGCGGTGGCCTCTCTCTCTGATAGAGGGAAAGGTGTCCCCATGTTTCGATGAGATGGTGACTATCGTTTTCTGTGGGAGTCGACCTTGACGATACGACTACGAACGTGCGAGACGTCGCGCCTTAGCAATCGCTAAACCAACTTCCGAGGGTTATTGACCACGCCGGAGCACGATCAACCTGACCACGAGGGTCTATTTCCTGCGAGCAAACGAAGAACAAGCAAGAAACTGAGATTGCAATCTGGATATTGCGTATAAAAGAGGAAAGCTTTATTAATGAAGGTGGGGTTCTGTGACGCCTTGGTCTGGTCGTTGAACACAAACGAAGTACGCGAAGTTGCAGCTATGCTGAACTTTTAATCTAAACAAAACCCAAAGTCTAAACAACGCCCTAAGGGATGTATATATGGAGGAAGAGGAGGGAATTTCGTGGCCCTTGAGGGTGGGGTCCGAAACCAACCCTAACTCTTGTTTCCCCACACATACGGACTCTAAAAATAGCCTATACTTAAGTATTTCGAAATTACATGGGCCTGGCCCAATAATAAGGTGATGCAACACCTAGAATAGCCTATGGACGAATATTATGAAGTGGCATCTTATATATTTCGTCCAAGGCTTCATGCACCCCTTATGGTGGCTTCAAAGTCCTGAAATCATCCCTTGTAACCCCGTTCTTGATCCCCTTGCGCATGCCATCAACTCCATGCGTGTTCTTGCTCCAATGTTCATCCTTCTCCAAGCTAGGCCCTTCATTTGTAAGCAAAACAAATGTATCCAATTTAGGCAGTATCATATTCTCATGAACATTAGAATCATTACCAAGAAACGAAAGTACCTGGTAATTTAATTGGCGTGCGCGAGCTCTAGTAATTGGTCCAGTATATGAGTAGGGGTTGTGGGTGTAACAATGGTATTGATGTCCTCATCATCCTCCCCTTCTTGAAATGAAGTCGTCCTCGACGGAAGCTCATCTTCCTCACCCAAATAAGGCTTCAAATCTGCAATGTTAAAAGTGGGACTAACCCCAAAATCTGCAGGCAGCTCAAGTTTATATGCATTATCATTTATTTTCTCTAACACCTTAAATGGACCATCAGCACGTGGCATTAGCTTTGATTTGCGCAAATTAGGAAACCTATCCTTACGCAAATGTAACCAAACAAGATCTCCAGGTGCAAAGACAACATGTTTTCTACCCTTATCTCCAGCAAGTTTATATTTAACATTCATACGCTCAATGTTTTCCTTAGTTAACTCATGCATTTTTAAGATCAATTGAACACGTTGTTTCGCATCAAAATTAACCTTCTCCGAAGATGGAAGAGGCAACAAATCAATGGGTGCACGAGGTAGGAAACCATACATAATTTCAAAAGGGCACATCTTAGTAGTAGAATTCAACTAACGATTATAAGCAAATTCAATATGAGGCAAGCATTCGTCCCACATTTTCTTATTATTCTTCAAAACAGCCCTAAGCATAGTAGACAATGTTCTATTGACTACTTCAGTTTGTCCATCAGTTTGGGGGTGACAAGTAGTACTAAAAAGCAGTTTAGTCCCCAACTTAGCCCATAAACATCTCCAAAAGTGGCTAAGAAATTTAGTATCACGGTCTGAAACAATAGTATTTGGCACACCATGCAAGCGTATAATTTCACGAAAGAACAAATCAACAACATTAACAACATCATCGCTTTTATGACATGGTATAAAGTGTGCCATTTTCGAGAATCTAACCACGACAACAAATATGCTATCCCTCCCCTTCTTTGTTCAAGGTAAACCTAAAACAAAGTCCATAGATATATCCTCCCAAGGAACACTAGGCACAGGCAAAGGCATATATAAACCATGAGGATTGAGTCGTGACTTAGCTTTTTGACATGTAGTGCAGCGAGCAACAAAACGCTCAACATCCCGTCTCATCTTTGGCCAAAAGAAATGTGTAGCAAGTACGTCCTCCGTCTTCTTCACGCCAAAGTGTCCCATTAATCCTCCTCCATGCGCCTCCTGCAACAACAAAAGACGAACAGAGCTAGCAGGAATGCATAGATTGTTAGCACGGAACACAAAACCATCATTAACAACGAACTTGTTCCATGTTCTTCCTTCTTTACAATTCTGCATTACTTCTTTAAAATCAGCATCATGCACATATTGATCTTTGATGGTCTCCAAACCAAATATTTTGAAGTCAAGTTGTGAAAGCATAGTATAGCGACGGGACAAAGCATCAGCAATAACATTTTCTTCACCCTTCTTGTGTTTAATGACATAAGGGAAAGTCTCAATGAATTCAACCCATTTAGCATGTCTACGATTCAGTTTAGCTTGACTTTTAGTATGTTTCAAAGATTCATGATCAGAATGTATAACAAATTCTTTGGGCCATAAATAATGTTGCCATGTCTCTAAAGTCCGAACAAGAGCATATAATTCTTTATCATAAGTAGAATAGTTCAGACTAGGCCCACTCAATTTTTCAGAAAAGTATGCATCAGGTTTGCCATCTCGTAATAACACACCTCCTAATCCAATTCCACTAGCATCACATTCAAGCTCAAAAGTCTTATTAAAGTCAGGAAGTTGAAGTAAAGGAGCATGTGTCAACTTATCTTTCAATACCGTGAAGGCTTCTTCCTGTGCGGTACCCCAAACAAAAGGCACATCCTTCTTTGCAAGATCATTGAGAGATGCAGCAATGGTGCTAAAGTCTCTCACAAAACGAATATAGAAACCAGCGAGTCCAAGAAAACTCCTCACTTGTGTAACCGTTTTGGGCTGCGGCCAACTCTCAATAGCTTCAATCTTGGCTTTATCAACTTCAATTCCCTGTGGAGTAACAACATAGCCAAGAAAAGACACTCGGTCGGTGCAAAAGGTGCACTTCCCAAGGTTACCAAACAAACGTGCATCACGTAGAGCATTAAAAACAACACGTAAATGTTCCAAATGTTCTTCCAAAGATTTGCTATAAATCAGTATATCATCAAAATAGACTACCACAAATCATCCAATGAAAGCATGTAAAACTTCGTTCATTAGTCTCATGAAAGTACTAGGTGCATTAGTTAACCCAAAAGGCATGACTAACCACTCATATAAACCAAACTTAGTTTTAAATGCTGTTTTCCATTCATCTCCCAATTTCATACGAATTTGATGGTATCCACTACGCAAATCAACTTTGGAGAATATTGTAGGGCCACTCAATTCATCAAGCATATCATCTAGCCTAGGAATAGGATGACGGTAACGAATAGTAATATTATTAATGCCTCTACAATCAACACACATACGTGATGTACCATCCTTTTTAGGCACTAGTATAATAGGAACAGCACAAGGACTAAGAGATTCGCGTAAATAACCTTTGTCGAGCAGCTCCTGTACTTGACGCATAATCTCCTTCGTCTCCTCTGGATTGGTACGGTATGGTGCACGGTTGGGTAGCGATGCACCGGGAATTAAGTCAATTTGATGCTCAGTCCCTCGAATAGGTGGTAATCCCGGTGGCACGTCTTGTGGGAAGACGTCAGCAAACTCCTGCAAAATGTTAGTGACAGCAGGGGGCAAAGAGGAAGGCACGTCCTCGAATGAAAATAATGCCTCTTTGCACACAAAAGCATAGCAAACAGATTTGCTAGAATTTAGCTCATCAATATCAGATTTGGTGGCAAGTAAACATGCACTTTTCAATTTAATTTCAGAAGCAACACTAGATGGTTTATTACTAGGCTTCATTTGTTGCTCAAATTCTTTTGCCACAATCTGATTTTCACTCTTATTTTTCTCCTGTTTTGCTTTATTAGCTCTATTAATATCATCTTTCAAAATGGAATCAGGAGTCATAGGAAGCAAAGTAATATTTTTATCCTTATGAACAAGAGTATACTGATTGTTTCTACCATGGTGTACAGAATTTTTATCAAATTGCCATGGTCTACCAAGTAATAAGGAACATGCTTGCATAGGTACCACATCACAATCAACATACTCAGCATATGTAGAGATACTAAAATGCACACGAATAGTACGTGTTACCTTAACCTTGCCGCTGTTGTTGAACCATTGGATGTAGTAAGGATGTGGATGTGGTCTTGTGGTGAGAGATAGCTTCTCCACCATCTCCATGCTAGCCAAGTTGTTGCAGCTCCCTCCATCTATGATGACGCGAATAGAACGTTCCTTCACAACTCCCTTTGTATGGAACAAATTATGCCTCTGATTTTGCTTAGCTTGTGTAACCTGCACACTCTAAATACGTTGAGCAACTAAACATTCATACCTGTCCGCATCTTCAACAGCCATGTATTGCGTCTCATGATCAGAATCATCTCCACTATGTTCTTCATGTGTAATAAGAGCCAAAGTCTCCTCATCATAGTCACTAGAGGACTCATACCCACCATCCTCAGTGACAATCATCGCACGCTTAGATGGGCATTCTCTCGCATAATGACCTCCACCCTTGCAACATCGACAAATCATATCATGTGTTTGCCCTGTTGATGCCATGGATGAAGAAGAGCTCTTTGCAGGCCCAGAAGGTGTGCTCTTGGTAGATAGTGGTGATTGTGCCTGCTTTATTGTATCACGGTTGGAGGTGGCAGCCGACGGAGGTGCTGGTGTAGCAGAACGTGTGGAAGTAGATGATGCACGTGGTGTCCATGATGAAGGTAGATCTGCAGAAAAGTTAGTTCGCGCCAATGCCTGTCGATCCTGCACTTCACGTTCAGCTTTACAAGCAAGACGGAATAAACGAGTGATATTATTATAATCCTTATAGTCTAGAATGGTCTGAATCTCTCTATTTAATCCACCCAGAAAACGTGCAAGCATAGCTTCATTCTCCTCAACAATACCACACCTAATCAAGCCAGTTTGTAATTCCTGATAATATTCTTCTACCGAATTTTTTCCTTCTCTTAAGCGCTGCAATTTTTGAAGTAATTCACGTTGATAATATGGTGGAACCCAACGAGTACGCATAGCAGTTTTCAAAGCAGCCCAAGTAGCTGGAACAGGATATAATCTACAATGTTCAGACCACCAAACACATGCAAAGCTAGTGAAAGCACAAACAGCAGCAGGAACACGTCTCTCCTCAGGATATTGTAAACATGTAAATCGTTGTTCAGTTTCTAACTCCCAAGTAAGATATATATCAAGAACATATCTACCCTCAAATGGTGGAATATTCAATTTTAGTTTAGGGAGATGGTCATGATCTCGTACCTGAGGGGAGCCCTAACATTGCCATTATTTGCATGTGGACGACCTGGTGGTTGTGGTGCTGGTGGTTGCACGTAGTTCCGATATTGATCAACCTCATCCTCGTAATCTCCCACATAATCATCCTCCCCCACATCAGCAGCAGGAGCCACAAAAGTATCAACAACAGCACCAACAGCTTGGCCAGGCTGAAGAGGGACACGGGTCGCTCGGCGGAGGGCTGTTTCGCGATGTGGAGGTAGTCGTTGTTGCTGTTGTAAAGGTGCGTTAGGTGCAGCCGGTGGTGGTGGTGGTAGACGCGCGAGCAATTCATTAAACTTGTTATCGAGCTTTGTTTCGAATGCCTTCTCAATGCCATCTATCTTCTCCATGGCCTCTTCAAATCTATTTAGCACATCTTCCACCTGTCCACTCATCATTTGTTGAAACTTATCATGTAACGCTTTGTTTGTTATGTTCTCCCAGTCAGTCTCGTCGGCTTGTGATCCTGTCATGGTTAGCAGCAATAGAAACACACAATAATATGATTCGACAGACTATTAGGAAGTGGTGGTGGTGGTGTGGTGGACAGTCTCAAATCCGTCAAGCAAATCTCAAATTCTTACCAGTTCTTACCCAGCAGCAGGCGGTGAACGACAACCGTTGTAGTCAAAACTCTCAAAAGCTTGGATAGAGCGATTGCCAGGGAGAGTCAAACGCACGACGTAGATGTATGTGGAGCTGGGAAGGCTTATAGTATGGTAGCAAAAAGGTCAGCAATAATCAATTCAGAGATGCAAAGTTGAATAAACGCTCAACGACGATACTGTGTTGGTCCTAGGCTAGACCGTGCTAGAGATGCGAGCCTAGAACACTAACAAAATCACGGCGCTGCACGGAAACAAGGGAAAAGCACACTCTGGATTTTTTTTTCGCTCTATTTTTTTTTGCGCTCTTTTTTTACGCTCTTTTTTTTGCGAAAAACCACTATAATGGCGAGTGTCTCAAAACTCTTCCCAGGTCAAACTGACAGGATGGGTACGAAATTTTTTTTGACAAAGTTTTTTTTCGGAAATGAGGGCAGCGACGACGAAAAAGTGCGACCAAAAATCACTATGATGGCGAGTGTCTCAAAAGACTCAGAACAGCCTAAAAATAGGATAGGGAAAAAATATTTTCGGTCGCCGAAATTTTGGCCTAAAAACTGCCCGGGGGTCTCCAGACTCTTTTTTTTCCGAGACCTACGCAGGCAAGGAAACACGAATCGGAATTTAGATGGATCTCGAAAACAAACCTAATATGAGAAGAACTCGGATTGGTGGTGGATATATGGTGGTGGTATATGGCAGCGGTGGTGGTATATGGATACAGATTGGTGGTGGTATATGGATACGGATTCAGAGCGGTGACGGATAAGCAATGGTGGTAGATGGCAAGGCGATGATGACGGTGCGGCGGCGGCGTGACAACTTATGACCAGAACTCGAAACTCTAAACGACTAGACTCTAAGACCAGCAACTTGACACGACGATGCAACCGCAAATTCAACAAAGCAAAAACCCTAAAAAGATTATGCAAAGGCTCAGATTGGTTCGGATATGATGAACTAACCCTAATTTTTTTGTGGCTTTTTCGTGAACTTTAGGTATGAAGAATTGACTCGATCTAATCTACGAAAAACTGTAAAATCTCACCGAGCAACCTGGAACTCTGATACCACTTGATAGAGGCAAAGGTGTCCCAATGTTTCGATGAGATGGTGGCTATCGTTTTCTGTGGGAGTCGACCTTGACGATCCGACTACGAACGTGCGAGACATCGCGCCTTAGCAATCGCTAAACCAACTTCCGAGGGTTATTGACCACGCCGGAGCACGATCAACCTGACCACGAGGGTCTATTTCCTGCGAGTAAACGAAGAACAAGCAAGAAACAGAGATTGCAATCTGGATATTGCGTATAAAAGAGGAAAGCTTTATTAATGAAGGTGGGGTTCTGTGACGCCTTGGTCTGGTCGTTGAACACAAACGAAGTACGCGAAGTTGCAGCTATGCCGACCTTTTAATCTAAACAAAACCCAAAGTCTAAACGACGCCCTAAGGGCTGTATATATGGAGGAAGAGGAGGGAATTTCGTGGCCCTTGAGGGTGGGGTCCGAAACCAACCCTAACTCTTGTTTCCCCACACATACGGACTCTAAAAATAGCCTATACTTAAGTATTTCGAAATTACATGGGCCTGGCCCAATAATAAGGTGACGCAGCACCTAGAATAGCCTATGGACGAATATTATGAAGTGGCATCTTGTATATTTCATCCAAGGCTTCATGCACCCCTTATGGTGGCTTCAAAGTCCTGAAATCATCACTTGTAACTCCGTTCTTGATCCCCTTGCGCATGCCATCAACTCCATGCGTGTTCTTGCTCCAATGTTCATCCTTCTCCAAGCTAGGCCCTTCATTTGTAAGCAAAACAAATGTATCCAATTTAGGCAGTATCATATTCTCATGAACATTAGAATCATTACCAAGAAACGAAAGTACCTGGTAATTTAATTGGCGTGCGCGAGCTCTAGTAATTGGTCTAGTATATGTAATAGTAGGGGCTGTGGGTGTAACAATGGTATTGATGTCCTCATCACTCTCTCACCGTTGGTCACTGATCCGGCCACATCCCGTCCGCCGGGGGAAAGGGAGGAAGTGCATCGTTTCTCCGTTCGACGGCGCCGAGGCAGCACGTCCCGATCTGCGTTACACGCCGTTCTCTCTGACCATGCTCCGGCGCGGCAGGGCCTACACCACCTGCTCGCAGATTCCGCCTGCCGCCGCTCACCTAGTTACATCCTGACGACCTCCAGGTATCCCCTCCAGCCTTGCTCCACTGCTCGTCTTCCCACGTCGCTGCATGTGGATCTTCCATAGTTCTTTGCCCAAAACGTAGCTCGTCCGGCGTACTTTCCATATTGCATTCTCGTCCTCACGCCGTTTTAGACAAACACAACCGTGTTGTTATCTTCCCTTAGGACAAGGAATATGCTTCTTTTTTGTCGTCGCATGTGTCATCAACTGTTATTGGCCAGTAATTGTTTCCTTTCTACCTCTTTTTTGCAAACAGGGCTATCCACTTCACCTCGTTGCTGTTGCGACCTTTTGGTGAACTGCACAGATCACTTTTTTCTTAAGAGTGTTTTGTGCAGTTGTACTAAAATGTCACATGGGCACCGTCTCTACATTTCAGTGCGACTGCACAAAGGGAGATTGGTTTTGCTCTATCCTCCTCATCCAACTCCGAGCCTAATCTTCTCCAACTAGATAGTCTTAAGAGAGACTGCAAAGGTGACCGGCTTCTATTTGTGTGTTTATTGTTTCATCAGCAGTCCTCTATTATCGTAATCACACTTAATATCTTTGGAACAAGGACGCTCAGCTCTATTTTAGTGGAACTGCACAAAATGATCGGAATGTTGCATGCTCCAGCCAGCTACTTTTTTTCCCAACATGCCTTGTTGATTTAGACAGGGCTGGGGGGACGTTGCTGCCAATGAAAGCATGGATCAATTTTAACTTAACACCTTCTCACAACTCTGTCTTCAGTTGTGATGTAATTATTAGCTCTGATCTGCTAATAATTGACATGCATTAGCAAGGAAGTTAGTTTTTTTTATTGTTTTCGAAAGAGCATCAATGGCAAGACACGCGAAACAAAAGCTGAAAGCTCACACCATTGTACAATTTCATGTTGCTGGAAAATTATTTGTATAGTATGTCCATTATGTAAACAGATGGTGGAAGCTTGATAGCATTGCCAGAAGCCTCTTCATCATCCGGGTCCATGTGCCATGCACAAAATTATACTCCTTCGTTCCTAAATATTTGTCTTTTTACAAATTTCAAACGGGCATATTTTAGAGTGTAGATTCACTCATTTTGCTTCGTATGTGTACTCCCTCCGTTCCTAAATATTCTATTCGTCTTTCTAGAGATCTCAACAAGTGACAACATACGAAGCAAAATGAGTGAATCTACATTCTAAAATATGTCTATATACATCCGTATGTGCCAGTCCATTTGAGATCTCTAAAAAGATAAATATTTGAGTAGTCACTCGTTGAAATCTCTAGAAAGACAAATACTCTGAAGTATATTTAAGAACCGAGGGGGTAGTGCACAACCGCATGGGAGACTCAGCCCGGTCGTTGCGCCGCATTAATAGTGACTAATGAGCAGTCAAATCATAAGCCCCACCTTCCCCACTGTAAGTTGCTCTGAAGAAGCAACCATCAATATGCTCTTCTTTGAATCTGCTCATACTACTCCATCTGTCACTATTTATACAGCGTGCTTCAGAAAAAAGGAAAAAAATCTGTGGTACCAAGGCGACTAGTGATCGGCCTGAAAAATAGCATTGGTAGTTATAGCACGGCGTCTATTACTAGAGGGAATAATGCGTACACACATGCATGTAGTGCTTCCACCCCGGGTACACACGTTCATGCACTTACTCCACTCCATAGTAGTACAGTACATGGAGAGAAAATTATGGACTTGATTGCGGTTACCACGCCCTAATTAATTGAGCATTAAACCAAATGCGTCTAAAGTCTCTCTGGTGGTGGAAATGCATTGAGAGAAATGCATCATAATGAAGCGCGCCCTGTAAACTGTGACGGAGGGAGGAGTAGTATGAAGGTGCAAAACCAAGTACGCGTATGGCTAGTTGGTCAACGCACCTCCTCTTGGCATATCACTGACATGTGGGATAGGAGTGTGAGCAAACCGATCTCAATTGACGGCAAAGTGCCAACCCGCCGTCCCTTGAGACAGACGAGGAGCGAGAACACACAGACGGGCTCGCACGGAGGCCAAGATATATTCGAGCATGGTTGGTTGATCGATATCATTCATTACATGTTGGGCTGCCGTTTTCCACCCTTCTCCAAAATAAACGTGTACTTTATCAGAGATAAAAACTAAGAGTACATATGCTCCACCATGCGGTTCTAGTAGTAGTACTACTCGTACTACTGCGCTTGGCTCTTCGCCTCTTCGTGAAGCCGAACAATGATGGTACTCCGCATGTTGGGTACTATAGTGTATGCCTCTGACAATTTGACACCGAATGGACTGATGCATGTCCACCGAGGGTAGGTTGCATTAGTCAAAAGGCGTAAGCGAGCTTCACCTTGTCATGCAAGCTTCTCCTCGTTCTGCGAGTTGACGGGACACACCAAAAAGTACTGCTAGTCCATACTCCCTCCTTTCCGGTTAATATGGCTTAATCTTTTTTGCGGGTAAATGAGAGAGCTTTATTCATATATAAGCATTCTTAGGACGATCAGCCAAGACACTGGTCACTAGGAAGCGAGGTCCCCGCAAAAAAGAAGTAGGAAGCGAGGTGTTTCATCAAGCCAGCGCTCGGCCACATTCAAAGTGCAGCAAGCACGGTTCGCACGAAGATGCGCTGCAAGGTTTGCTGACCTGTTTACATGCTGAATAACAAAAAAAAGGAAATATTACCAAGCGCTACTATTTGTAACAGGATATGAGCCAGAATTAAGCGAGAATTGTGACGAGTGTTCCATGCAATCAACTTCCATTATCACATGCGAGAACCCTTGAAGAGAACCAAATGTGTTGAAGATTGCTTTATCACATTTTAAAATTATAATAAGAGTGCAGACGCTCCTCCATCCGGTTCCTAGTACTAGTATAGTACATACCTTTATAGACTATAGTAGTAGTACTAGTAAACTTTGCGCTTGGCTGTTCGCCTATTCGGGAAGTCGAGCAATAATAGCACTAGTAGTATAGTGTATGCTTCTGGCAACCTGACACCGAATTAACTGTTGCACGTCCACCGCCTGAGTGAGGGAGAGCTTGCATTAGTCAAAAGTTTCTCCTTGTCCTGCGAGCCACCATGCACAAGCTTCTCCCGTCCTGCAACCTTCTCCTCGTTCGGCAAGTTGACGGGACACAGCAAAGTAATGCTAGTCCATACTGCCTCCTCTCCGGTTAATATGGCTTAATTTCAAACGAGATAAATACACTGTTTGTCACTGTATATTTGTAAAAATACGGTCAGTGGACTTCATAATACGCTCATTGCGCTCAATATATATATTTTCTGGTGTTTATACGGTCACTAGCTCACCCTGACTGAGTATGTGTGTGCATGCACGTGTAGGTGGAGCACTTGAGCGTGACCGTGTGTGTTCCATCGTGTGCTCGGACATGCATGCATTAGGGCTTCGCGCGTGTTTTTGCGTCCATGTATACGTGTGACTGTTGCATACACGTAGGGGGAGTACGTGTAGGGGCCACTAAGGAGTAGTCAAATCACACAGTAAGTTAGTCGGAAGAAGTAACCGTCATTTCACTCTTGAATGACACGTATGCAATATAAAATGGTTGATATGGAGAGAAAAAGAAAACCACTATATATACACTAGCAGGAGCCTAAGCTACAAGCCTGCTTGCTTAGGTTGCTCTCTTCACAAGCATAGAACGACAGGTCTGATCCCGCAGCTGGGGGAAGGGAACAATGTTCTACGTAGACGCGGTCGACATCGGCGAGGGAGAAAACCCATAGTCGGTGCATCCCAATCGGGGGTCACCGCGGTATGGGCCGATGCCGCGTCCTAACCGCCCTTCTAGCTACAGCCCGATGTCCCAGGTAGTCCATCTTCCTTTTGGAGCCGGCTTGCTCCACTGCCGTAGCTCCATCTCCATGTCGATCTTTCTCTACTTCTATCGGCTTCTACTTGTGATGAGTTTATGTCTCATGAACTAGTGCCAGTACTATTATTCTAATCACATTTCTTCAATATCTTTGCCATCAGGGATGCTCAGGTCGATTTTAGTGGAACTACACAAAAGCATCGTATGATCCGAGGGTGCCAGCCGTCTTTCCTTCGACAGGTTCTACCTGGCGAGGAAATTAAATCATGTTTAGGGTTTAGGGTTTAAGTCGTAGTGACCCCATCAGTAGTTTTTCTTTCGTACACGCTCTCACAACTTTTTTCTTTAGTTGTGAAGTAAACATTGGCTATGATCTGTGAATCATTGATATGCATCAGCATGCGTGTTAGTTTTCCTTTGTATTTGATGGAATGTTGTAAGGGGGCAACCTTGGAATAGGAATGAAAATGGAGTGGAAATTTTCCGTTTTTCCGGAGAAAAAATGGAAACGGAGAGAAACCAACGTTTCGTTTCATTGGATCGCGTCATCGAGCAAAACCAACGTTTAAATCACGTATGTCGTGTTTGTGTCTCACCCTCCTCCACGGCTCAACCCCACACGGTCGCTGGGCATGCCACTCACCACAAACCGAGTATGCGATAACTTCCCCGCCTGCTTGTCGATGGATCGTGCCATGGCGTACTAGCACTACTGGAAGAGATTGACGAGTTGGGGGAGGATAGCTAGCTGTAGCACGGACTACCAAGAACTTTTTACATGCATGTTGTAGCCGGCTATTGCGACCTTTTTGAACGCGGAGCAGCCGCGTGCACCCGGAAGCGGCGCGGGCGACGCTCTCTCGGCCGGCGCGCCGCTTCAATGCCGGCGCGAGTGAGAGGTCGCGTCCGCTCTGGCCGGGCATGAATGCGGCACTGACCATTTCGGGCGGGAAGCACGCGCGGGTGATGAAGAGGGTTCGGGTTGGTCAGGACCGGCCGTGGCAGCGGTCCGGACGTCCGCAAACAAGAGATGTTGTACGTTAATTTTGTTGCGTATATAATTAACAACGTAAATAATGTGCCAGTTGGACAAATATGATTGGAGATGGAGATGGAAATGGAATTTTACGTAAACGCGGATATGCATGTCTATGTCTATGTGTGTGTGCGTGATGACTCTCGCGACGTGGAAGCGGGGGCGTGTTTTTGATCGAGTTCTCTTTCTTGGTACATAGAAAATCAGTTTGTCTAATTCACATCTAGATGTTATTTAAGGATATCACATCTAAGCTCCCACAAGTATATAATATAGCAACAAGAAACAAAAAAAACTAGGAAAAAAATAGACCACAAACAGAGTGGACATCAACTTAGATGTGACATAACTATATCACATCTAGATGTGTCCTAGACAGACCCTTAAAAAATTATCCGCCAGTTTTCGTTTCTTTTTTCCAGGAACGCGCGTATTCTATTTAAAACCACTGCTATGGAGAGATTTTTTTACTCCATTATAGCCTCTTGTTTGATAGAGTTTCTCGCGTCTCGCTCTCTCACCCTCTCCATATCAAAACAAGATGACAGTGTCCACTCTATCTCTCTCCTCACCGGTGGTCACAGATCCGGCCGAATCCCGTCCGCTGCGGGAGGTGAGGAGGTGCAGCGTTGACGTTGTCGCCGTCGGTGACGGAGGAAGCCGATGCGCACCGTCCTCTCGGAGCTGGCGCTGGCGCGGACGAAGATCCTCCGCGCCCTTGTTCGCTACCGTCGTGTGGGCAGATCCCGCCCGCCCGCCTAAACGACATCTCGCCCACCTGAGGTATAACTTCTTGTACTGGTCTAGCTCCCCAGTCGCTGCGTGCGGGTTTTCTTCTATGCGACTACTCCCCAGCTCCCCATGCATAGTAGCTAGGGTTCGTCGGCTGGACCAACATCACCTACTAGTACTATTATAGAGGAAATGCCACTCGAAAAGTTGTCCTGATTTATGCCTCGGTGGAGGTATACATGTTGTTTTGACAAAAAGTACATGGTGGTTGTGCGGTCATTGTCCATATGGTGGTAGTACTATCACTGGTTAAATGAAGAAATGTTTTTTTTCTCGGGTATCCTGGTTTAGTTCCCATCAAGATAATTATGATGCTTCTATTTGTTGCTGTACTTTTCATTAATTCTTATTGACAATTGAGATGTTGTTGCTAACCCTTTTTTATATTTTTGGAAACAGTGATGCGTGTCTCCATACCCGGGCATGTCTTCCTCAATTTTAGTGGAACTGCACAAAATTGGATGGCCATTGTTGTTCCGCCTCACTGTCCTCTGCCATGTGGTTCTTCCTTCCTCGAGCTTGATTACTGAGAAGAAACAGACCACAGTGAGGATTTGTTGAACTTCATAGGTGCCTCATCCAAACTTGATGCCAAATGGATGATGCATCACCACGATGACCTATCGATGCTCATGGTTGTGCCTCATGGTTGCGTTGGCTGGTGAAGCTGATCGATTTTCAATGAAAAACAAGCTGTCTTCCATTAGTGCTCTTTGCTTGTTACGCACAGAGATGATATCCTTCGTCAGTTCACCTTGGTTGCGTTGGAGACGCAGTCGTCTTTCACGTTGGTGCAATTTTATCACACAATTGGCTATGAACCAAATGTTTCCTCGAAGAAGGATCGACATTGGTACTAAGAGCATAAGTTTTGTATTGATTTCTAAGCCTTCTCACAACTTTGTCTCCAGCTCCCCTGTAATTTTATTTGTCCAGCTATTAACTTTGATTTAAAAAATGGTGTGGACTAAAAACCCGGATGGACGTAGTAGCCCTCCATTTTTATTTACTCCGCATATTATATTTGACTGAAGTCAAACTTTGTAATACTCTCAAACATTTCCGATAATTGAAATAAAAATTCTTTATTTGTACACACTCTCACACGTTTCCGATAATTTGGCGCAGTGTGGTTGTTCACTTAAGGGAGGGTAGTGTACCACACGTGAAGGACAGGAAGTGCGACCAGGACGCGTGGGCGTGGATCGTTAGTTCATCGGAAGTAGTACTAGTTTTCTTCACTGTACATTAAATAAAGAGTTTCGTTTCATACTTACATAATTTAAAACGATTGTTATGGAGAAAATAAGAAAACCACTCCACTATATATTAGTCGTATACACAAGAGTACTATATGGACGCAGCTTCATTGACTCAGTGCACCTGCCTTTGGATTTATGACAGGTGGGCCCAAAATGTGGCTGGCTCACCTGTCATACAGCCAAAAGCAGGTGCAGTGAAGGCACCAGAGCTCAGTCCGTACTACAGTAGTATATATATAAGCGGGAGCCTCAGTGCTTGTTCGCTAGGGTTTGCACTCTCCACACGCTCGCCACACTACATATATGTTACACGCTGGAAGCTCAGCATTCATTTACTAGGGTTTGTTATATTCATAGTCTCTCACCCTCTCTTCACCAGATCTTAACAAGACTGTGTTGGCCTCTTGTCTCTCTCTCCCCCCTCACAGCTGGTGAAGGAGGCGTCCGTATCCCGTTGCACCGGGAAGGGGAGGAGGTGCAGCGTTCACTCTATCGCCTTCGGCGAGGGAGGCAATCCACTGCCAGATGCGCTGTTCTCTTTCACCCAGCGCCTGTGCAGGAGGGCCACCGACCCCTTCTTCCTCGCTGTCGTACGTAGTGTGGGCAGATCCGGCCTCCCGCCGCACGCCTTGCCACATCCCGACGACCCTAAGGTATAAGTTTATTTGAAACCATCGTTGCTCTAGCTGCATGTGGATCTTTTTCGATCTGTAGTCGAATCTAGGTCTTGGTTCAAAGAGGAAAGAAGGGTGCGGTGGGCTGGAGCAAGAATCTAGGACGTGGTTCAATGAGGAAAGGAGGGGCGGAAAGTAGTATAGACTGGCTATCCAGCTGCTTTGTAGGTCGAAAAGGGAAAAAGGGGGTAACCCAGTACACACATCTGTAAGGAACCGATCTCTTTGTTGAAAAGGGAAAGAAACTGGGGGGTCGGGTAGTTTGTGCAGGATAGATTTGCTGCCCTCACATAGGAAGAAGGTTCAAAGAAAACAAATATGGGACTAGCGCATATATGATGCTTGTCTATAAACTCTGCATCACCCCCTTTATAAGTAGATGGAAGCACATACTGTTGTTGCGCCCACTCTCCCCTGGAACTGTTTATGCTTTTCGTTAATCAAATGCCGCTGGTAAAATTAAGCAATGCCACTCTCCGAATTAATTAACTGCTAAATCTTAGTTCAAAACTACAACACTTGTTAGGAATGGTACTATCCTGCTTTGTAGTTCTTTCTACATGTTTAACCAAGGTATTGTTAAGATAATGTCCGTGTTAAAATGAATCAGTTGCATTGTTTTAGGAATGGTACTTTCTGCTTTGTCGTTCTTTATACATGTTGAAACAAGGCATTGTTAAGATAATGTCTCAGTAAATATGAATGAATCACACTGATGGAGAATTGCTACTCTCCTGCTTTGTTTCCCATTAAGATAAAGTAGATCAGTAGATGCTTTTCTTCTGGGAGTACAAGTCATCAACCGTTATTTCTCAGTAATTGTTTCCCTTATACCTAGTTGCTTACAGGGATATCAAAATTAAAGCTCGGTTTTATTCCGACTTCGATTTTAGTTGAACTGCACAAAAGGAGCCAATGTGTCGAAGGCAAACTGCTGCATTACTGGGTCCAGTTGGTCGTTCCACTTTGCAGAAAGAAGTAGTCACTGTTTGCGCTACATTACAGAAGGAATGACCGAGAAGCTTTACAGAGTATTATTAGACACCGGTGACATGACTATTTTGTAGAGACCATTGGCAATTTAACAACACGTGGAGTGCCCTGGGCAAAAAGTGCCCAAACAAGTACAAGAAGCTACGACAGGACTCCACGATCATAGGCATTACATATTTTGAATGGGAAAAGCATGTCAAAGTATAATCATTGATGTTAGCAAGAAGACATTAGTTTAATATATTGGAATTGGAAAACCTTGTCAAAATTTGCTCATTGATGTTAGCTAGAAGACATGCATTTGATATTTTTGAGTGGGATGCCCTTGCTGTGAGCAGCGTCGAGTGTTTTTTCCTATTCCTATGTTCAGTTTAGAAGTAAATAGTTACTCTGCTGAGATATTCTTGTGTTAAGAGTTTGTTCTGAATATTGTCTATGTAATGCCAGGCCTTGTGTTTGATTGCAAAGTTGAGCTTCGAATGTTGTGGCATGCGGCATCACGAGCTGTTCACCGTGCCTCCTGAGAATAATGCTTCGTATTGTTTTGCATGTCGATCTAATGCCAGTGATTTGCTTGTTAAGAAGATCATACTCTTTTGTTGTTTCCGTGCTTAAGAAGTTCATCGTCTGATGTTTCATTCATAGCCTATACGACAAGTCGGGTAGGTTAGACGTGAAACCATATGACTGGATCGTCATTTTTCAACCAAAACCGCTTGTAAATTAAAGCAGATGGTCTCGGGCGAAGGCGCTTGGTTGGTCGATTTCGACTAGTAAAATATTGGAAGTACTTCACACACGATAAAAAAGCTGAACGACACTCGAACGATTGCTAATCCAGCCGTTAGCTGTTGTTTCAGCCTTGCCCATGGATGGCATGATACACACGTCGTGCATGTATCGTCTGGTAATGTCGTCCATATAGCAGTGCTCGTAAAATATACACTGGTCTCTCAAATTACACGCGTAACCCGCCAGTTTTACTTACAGACCTCGGGCCCTCGGTTTCATTATGCCTGTATTTTACGCGTTGTTTCCGATGACGAGTAAATTACACTTGTATGTTAATACATGTTTGAAATAAACCAGAGCTCCAAAGCGCGGCCTTACCGTTTCATGCCGTCTCAGTTTCTCGAAGGTGCTCATAGGTGTCCGATGATCCTGGCTTCCTGAATGAGCAGCGGGCGCTGTATCAGACCATCCGTAGGGGCCGCGAGGCCCTCTCCGTTGTCCTTCGAGTTGTTGCACTTGCCGTGGCGCCGAGCATTGTTAACATCGTCAACGAACATGGGGATTCAGGAGATGACTTTATTTTGACTGGATGACACTAGGGACCCACTAGGGCCATAGCCGTACGTACGCAAGTGCCTCCTTATTATGTACAACTATATATTTTTTGCTTTCTCCTGGTTTCCTGACATCACGACCCCACACCATTGTCAACCTATGTAGTCAATATAAACGAGAGAATTGCACAAGGTGCGGCCGACAGCCGGGACCAAGCAGCTCGAACAGTATTTGTGTTTTTGAGGCGTGAGCACTGCAGAGTTTTTCTTGGCGATGATTTCGTTGTTTTTCAGAGGAGAGCAGGGTATTAACTGGGCGGTCTGTGGCCCGTCTAGCCCAGGCCAGATATCCAGCCCAGATACTAATTTTTCAAGATGAAAATGGCTAGCCCAGCTATACGTCTTTTTGAGGAATACCCAGGCAAGGTCAACTTGTTATTCGCCGCCCCGCTGGGCTGCAAATCTCTCCTAGGAGGGATGCATTAGGCTTAACATGAAAATGGGCTCTAAAAATAATAAATGGGATGTAATTATAAAAACTAGGCAGTAACTATAAAAAATGCACCAAACACGAAATTAGTTTATAAAATATTATTTATGGATTTTGAAAATCTTAATTTTTCATTGTTGCGCGCGCATTGTTTCGTTGGATTTTTACGTAATACAAATTTATATTTAATCTGACTAGAAATTTCGGGATAAAAATATTTCGGATCCCATCAAAATGTGGGAAATTTTATTGAATTCTGTCCTCAACAGTTGGTTGAAATTATTAATCGTTGTCCTAGCTAGAAAATGGGATGTACTTTTAACAAACTGTAAATGGGCTGTTGTAAATTCCATTAGAATTCAAAAATGGGATGTACATTCTTACAAAACGCAAATGGGCTATAAGTTCTCTGCCACACACTTGTGGGCCTACTAAGTGACGCGTCCCCTAAAAAAATAAGTTGACGCGTATGCAAGGCTTTGTCAACTTATTATAGTCAACACACGGTTCTAGCAGCAGTGGCCGTTGGATGTCTATCCAAAGGATGTCGTGCTTCTTCTTCAATCTCGGATATTCTTAGCTTCGGCCACCCAAAAAATGATTCCTCCCCCTGACATCTGGGGCGCACCGTTTCGGAGGCTGACCTATGGGCCTACTAAGTTGGAGCGTACCAAGGGCTTTGTCAACTTAGTCAATATAAACGATTCTAGCTTCAGTGACCATACTACGATGTCCATCCAACGGACGTAGTGCTTCTTCAACCTCTGGTCTTCTTGGTCCAGCCGCCCAAAGCAGCGCCGGTTGTGCCGCCTGCTCCTGCCTCCCGTGGCCGGCTGTGCTGCCGTGGAGGTGTAACACCCCGATAATCATGCTAGAGTAAACTCCTGCTAATGACTGCCAAGTCATCACAATTATTTTGCTAATCATCACTTTGTTCCAAATCAAATTCATATTCATACTCAAATTTCATGTCAAATTATCTTTCTTCAAAAATAAAACAAAAATGTTGGTTGGGTTGCAAATATTCACTAGCTAATTATAAGGTGGCAACCAACATCATTTGGCTCTCCCTTTAATCCCTAGGAAAATATAAGTGGCCTAACAGCATATTGATTGACCTATTCAATTTCTAAAAGTGCTTGAACAATTACATTGGCTCTAAAACATTTTTTATGCAACACCACAATGTTGTTCTCGAATTGTGTGCCAAGTTTCTAGTTCGACTAAATTCATTTTTTGTCACCCAAATAAATACGAACAGTGGCTAATTGAAATACATAAAAGGGAAAATATAAAATGGCCCAACTAAACTGCACTGTGCACTTAACCGGCCCATTGAATAGTGGAGCCCAGCCCGACTCCCCTGTTTTCTTCCTCCCCTGTTCACCAGAGACTCGATGGTCGCCGCGCGCTCGTCCATGGCCATGGATGGCCACGTGCCGAGCATCCATCCCTCCCCGGCCCCTACTTGGCCCGCCCTCGACCCCCTCCGAAACCCTAGCGCCCATCCTCTCCTCCTTCCTCTCCGCGCCGCGTCTCTCCCTCCCGCGCAAGGCCGAGTTGTGGTCGCCATGGTCGTCGCTGTCACCGCGACCACCGTCCACCTCAGCACCTGAGAAGACATCCAGGAACTCCACCATCGCCGTCTCCTTCACCCTTGCCGAAGGACTCGAGCTAGGACGCCCCGTAGGCTCGCCATCGCTGTCGTCTTCACCCACGGCCGCCACATCTCGTCGATGGTTGCCGCTGCTCCGGTCCGTCCCCGCGGCAACCAAGGCGTCCACAAGCCCTAGGGTGAGCTCTTCTTTCGATCCCCCTCTTCTTCCCCTTTGATTTGTCGCCGTAGCCGTCGTATTGAGATCGCCATGGCCGCTCCCGAAGCTCTCTGTGTGGCCGCAGCCGTCCGCGCCCTGCTTTACCTAGGCCGCACCCGTCACTCACGCCGGCCACGCCCCTCGTGCGTTCCCCCCCACCACACTGGCCTCCGCGCTGGTCCGCCTCGGCGCACCTCATGGCTTCCCGCTACCTGCTGCCGCACGTCTGCTGTCGCTGCTGCTCCCTAGTTGCCGCTGCCACGGCACGCTACTGCTCCACCGGCGCCGTTGCACTTGCCCTGCTGCTGCTCATCGCCGCCTCGGCCGCGCCCGTCGGCTGGCTGCGCCCGCCAGGGCAGCCACCGCCGGGGCTTCCCGCCGTGGCCATCGGCCCTCCTCTGTGAGGCCGCGAGCATGCCCGGCCTCTGAGACCGGCCCTCGTTTAGATTAGGGAGGGGTTTAATCCCCACTTAAGCCAAGGCCCCCACTCTTAGTTTAATATTATATTTAGGTTTGGTTTTAATTGTACTCTATGACATGTGGCCCCCACTGACTACTTAACTAGTTTAAAATAAATAAACTGTTAGTTGTAGGTTTTAGTCGCTGACATACGGGTCCCACTGGACCCGCTGACTAGTCAACCTTTGACCAGTCAACTACTGAGTCAGCAGTTGACTGGCCCCACCTAACAGCCTCCTAGTGCGTCCCTGGTGCACTGGACCAGGTGCACGCAGCCTTTTCTGCCTTTTTGTTTTTTTGTTTTCAGTTAAAATAATTTCAGTAAATTTCAGAATAATGTTTAAATCTTTGAAAAACAGTATAAAATAATCTGTAACTCGGATGGAAAAGTTTTCTACATGAAAGTTGCTCAAAATGATGAGACGAATCCGGATACGCGGTCCGTTCGTCCTCCCCACATCCCTAGCATAGAGAACTTGCAGCTCTCCCCCTCCGTTTCATCTGTCCGAAAAATGCAAACATCGGGAAATCTTTCCCGGATGTTCCCCCTTCCACGGTACCGCGTAGCACCGCGTTAGAACACGTCTAGCTCTGCCTGTTGTCCTGTTATGCACTTGCTTATTATGTATTTACTGTTTCTTCCCCCTCTTCTCTCCGGTAGACCCCAAGACTGCCGCTGATGCCACTGTGATCGACTACGTCGACGACGACCCCTTCTTCTTGTCTGAGCAACCAGGCAAGCCCCCCCTTTGATCATCCCGATATCGCCCATTCCATTCTCTCATGCTTGCATTAGATTTTGCTACTGTTATTGTTTGCTCCTATTCTGATGCATAGCCTGCTTTTGTATCCGCTGTTGTACCTTACCTGCTTATCCTAAACTGCTTAGTATAGGTTGGTTAGTGATCCATCAGTGACCCCCACTTGTCCTTGTTGCCCCTGCTTCATCATCGACGACTCGATCTACGTGATCGACGACCAGAGCCCGACACCTCACATCACATCACGCCCCTTTTGTTGCTCGACTTTGCAGAACTACTATCGAGTGCTGAGGGTGATCCCTCATAACGCACACCTGGTGATAATTCTATAGTGTAGCTATTCGGTCGTGGTCATCAAGGGTGATTTCTTCTTACACCATTCCCGATACGGCTCTGTCATGCAACCCCTCAAGTGTGAACCTCGAGGGTGGTTCCTCTTACGTTCACCTTGATGATTACATCTAGTGGAATTCATCGGGGGTGATTCCTCGGGTTTTCCCCTTGATGTTTGGACACACGGATACTTGGACTTTACCACTGTTACTTTGAAAGACGGGTCGACCCTGAGGGGTACCCGCGCGAGTTTAATTGCGAGTGATGTGGAGTCGGGCGGACTTGGAAGGTGCCTGCGAGATAATTACGAGGCGTGGCCGGGCATTCCTAGCCCTTGCCGCAAGTCCTCGAGACGCGGCAACGGGGTCACATCTTTCGTGAGTCTCTGCTTGTTACCGCGCGTTCCTAATCCACTACGATTTGGATATTTGATCCGAGGGGCCTCTGGCCTGATAGCACTAACCATCACATGGGCATAGTATGGGCGTTCTGCGTCGTATACATTAGCCGAAGCTTAATAGACGTCAGCGACTGAGCGGCGCGCGCCGGGTTGGACTGCGTAAGCGCCTGCCTTGTTGAAGGAGGTAGCTAGGTCTGCTCACCGGCCGCCCTCGCAACGTGCAGGAGTTCCCGGGGAGATGGCCCATGACCCCTGGGGGCATAGGTTTAGTCCGGCGTGCTGGCCTCTCTATTAAGCCTAGGTCGGGTTGCGGCGTATTGTTTGGCCGAAGCCGGGCATGACCCAGGAAAGTGTGTCCGGCCGGAGTTAAGCGAGCGTGGTGGGTAAGTTGGTGCACCCCTGCAGGGAAGAAAACATCTATCAATAGCCTGTCCTACAGTAACGGACACTTGGAGTTGTATCCCGATCGATACAACTAGAACTGGATACCTGAGATGAGAAATGGACTGTGATGAGACATGGATATGAGAAATGGATTGTGATGATAACTGGATAGTATGGCTCTGGGATTTCTTTCTCGCAGGGAGTCGAGAAAGGATCTCTGGCCAAGGTTGATAACACTACTGCTACTTTACTTTATGCTACTCTACTCCCTCATGCTGCTGCAAGATAGTGATTTCCAGAAGATGTTAGTCTTCGATAGGACTAGGCCTTCTCTCTATTCTGGCATTTCTGCAGCCCTGTCCACATATACAGCCTTCCTTTGATAATGTTGCATATGTAGTGTAGATCCTTGCTTGCGAGTACTTTGGATGAGTACTCACGGTTGCTTTGCTCCCCCTTTTCCCCCTTTCTTCTTCTTTCCGGTTGATGCAACCAGATGTCGGAGCCTAGGAGCCAGATGCCACCGCCGATGTCTACTACTACGTTGGAGGCCGTCGACGACCAGGAGTAGTTAGGAGGCTCCCAGGCAGGAGGCCTGGCCTTTTCGATCGATGTTGCTTTTGTGCTAGCCTTCTTAAGGCAAACTTGTCTAACTCATGTCTGTACTCAGATATTGTTGCTTCCGCTGACTCTTATGTTTTCGAGCTTATGTATTCGAGCCCTCGAGGCCCCTGGCTTGTAATATAAAGCTTGTATTATTTTTAATTTGTGTCTAGAGTTGTGTTGTGATATCTTCCCGTGAGTCCTTGATCTTGATCGTACACATTTGCGTGTATGATTAGTGTACGATTGAATCGAGGGCGTCATAAGTTGGTATCAGAGCCGACTGCCTGTAGGTAGCCCCCTTTCCAACTCCTTGGCCGAAGTTGAGTCTAGTCACTGAAAAACTTTTACTAACATGGCTGTGTGGCTTACGGGCCCACGTCGCCATTGGGTGGTATTAGGATATTTTATTCCTCGTCTATACTTTGGGACTCTTATCTCTCTTCTATTCGGGTTAAACATTTTACTAACTCTGACATTAGGTTCTCGTACCCACTTCCTCCCGGAGAGCCCTGACATTACCGATGATCGCTTGCTTCGCCAGAAGATTCTTCAGATACTCCTCGATGTTTCTCGAGACTCTGTGCCCACTGCCTTGCAGTTCCTGACCACAAATAATCCCCATGAATAACATTCTTGCCGCTTGTACCTTCATACCCAGTTGCTCCTATTATTACAAGATGTACTCTCCACTGCTTTGCGACTTCTTTTTGCACTACGGATAATTCGGTGAACCCGTTCATCCCCAGTTGTTCATATGCTTTCCAAAATACTTGGAAATACTATGTGATCTTCCAAAAATCATCTGCAGCCTATTGCTCTTGATTCTCCTTGCCTGCTTGCATTAGGATTAATTCCACATGTCTAGCAATATTCTTTAAAATTCTTTGTGGTTGTCATTCTGTTCCTATGGATTCAACGTGTGAGCGAATACTCGCAATCATCAATTAATCCTTGGAAATTTTCTTTCCGGCTTCGACATCGCTCCGGTTATGAGCTGGTTTTTGCCCAATCAAGATTTGACCGGGTGCACCTTTAAGTCTATTCAACATACTCATCTTTTGATCAGAGCCTCTGCTTCTGATCCTTCGACTTGAAATCATAACTCCTTTGTACTCAAGCATCGAATTATTCAGATGTTTCTATAATCCAATGCCTTTGCATTCCTTCCTTCTTCTGTTTGAGTATTGATACTCACGTCAGGTCCATTAAGGACCGCTGAATCCTTTGTTGGATTATTATCCGGCAGTTTCCTTCATATTCAAAATTTCATGCGCTCTTCCCCTGATACATATTGCCTTTGGTAAATTGTATTCTCTGCCTTCTCAACCATGCTCTGCCTTCGAGCTTGTGTTATTTTATTCGTGGAGTTTGTGGTATATGTTCCCAAGATGCCCCTATGGGTTGAACCTATGCCTTCCTTAATCCAGGTGAACCCGAGAGTTTTCACGAGTCATACTCTTCTGGTGTTTTGCCAGATAACATTTCCACACTACAACTTCATCGAAAGCGAGAAGTAAATGAAATGATATGCATTGAAGAAGTGGGAGTCGACCTTGAACTTTGTGTTCATGCCCATGGACACGATGTAGATCTTATCATGGAAGCTTCTCTTAAAATTACTTATCCCCTTGTTATAAGATCATCTTATATCTAGGATTTGATCCTTTGCAACCGTGGTTCTGACCATGATTGTTCCCCTTTGATTCCATTTCTCGGACAAGTTAAAGCACTTGTCTTCTGCAGATCGATACATCTCAGCAACCTCTATTTTGATCTTCCTTTGAGTACTACCCTCTGGTATCTCGAGAATAACAAAGAACTGTGTTTCTTCCTATGAGTCTTCATCTGGTATTGCTCCTTAGTGATTTCAGATTGCCCCGGGTTCTGAGTTATTGGTCACTCGAGAACACCGATAAGTGAATCAATTCCACACTCCGATTTAATAGCTCTAAGCTATTTTCGTTGCTTAGGACTTTAATAATCCTTCAAGTTATTCCTAGCATGCTCGACTATATCTTTACCGTGGTAACTTTTAACTGTGCTACCTAGTCCTTCTTCCCGGAGCATATTTTCGATGATGAGCTAAGCTTACGTCGATCTTCATTGTCATGTCATTTCACCTTGAACAGCAAGCTTGATTCCAAGTTTGTGTCGTACCCGTGGTTCCCATAACCTTTCGCTTCATCATTCCTTTGACTTGATGTCATCGCCGATTGATTACATCTTCATGAAATCTCTCAACAAATGTGTCGTGATAATCATCAACATTCTGATGCTCCTCCAGGATATCAATCGAATTCATGATGAGAAATACCATCCGTGCCCCTCGATGAATTGGGTTATCATCGACAACATTCTTGCCTTCCCCCCAACACAATTTTGTTCATATCATTTTGGCATTACATCCTTTTGACCTGTCGATGGATTGCTGCTGAACCCATCGGCCACATCCCCATCTTTCAATGATGAAATTGTACGAACTATTCTAGCAGTTCCCGCAGTATCCTTTGTGAATTCAAAGGTCTGACTTTTACCTGATGACCATGTCAATGATATCCCCAAGCATGTCTGTGGTACTCCGATCGTCAACAAGAACATTGGAAGCGCACTGCGAAATGTTTCTGATCGATTATCCATACCCTATTGTATGGGTAATATCATGATTCTTCCCTCGCCCCCTTTATCTAAATGCTTTTGAACTTGCTGTCATATCATGTATATCCTGCTCCGCTTCCCCTTGGGAAGGATATACTCCCAATACTGGTGTGTAAACACATTTTCCTTTCCATTAGTCTGATTAATCCGATAATTTCATTTTCCTTTCCAGTGGTTTGATGAAACCTTCTTGTGATCTATATGATATAAGCAGAAATAATTCCCTGCTTATAAAACACCCCGATGTACAACCTTGTCAGTGAGACCCTGTTACTATTGTTGATGACATTCCGGTAACCACTGATGGACGCGAACCTTGCCGATTGGTCCGCCTCGTTCAACGAGCAGGAATATGGTTCTCTTCGTCCCACGCCCTTGGTACCAAACATTGTTGCCAACATAACTGACAGGTATCCTTTGACATGCCTTGCTATCATGACCGTGCAAGATGTCAACACCCTTCCTACTTTTTAACCCACGTGATGGGCCCATAACCCACCATTCCACAAGATTGAAACCTGACTCTCCTGTAAATCCCTGTTTTACAAAATTGTTCCTCGCACTTGACTTCGTATGTAAATCACAAGCCACATTCCTAGCGATCTATTCTGGTATCAGACACAATACCTATTCCCATTGCTCTCAGCCCCTTTCACCCTTTGTTTTAGGCAACAAATGATTGCCTACCCGGTTGAAGCTTCTTATTGCACCTCCTTACCTTGCTCTCAACGTATTTCTTGAATTTCGACTCGAGAGGTGCCTCTATGTCGGTGTACTAAAGTAGGGGTACCTTAGTACCCCGAACTTGTGGACGGGCAGTAGTAGCGTCCAGCGGCAAGGCTTGCCAGGGGAGCGACAAGAGTCTCCACGGCCCTTTCGGGGCCGGACGAAGGCCAAGTGATCGAGCCTAGAAGACCAGGCCCCGGCAAGAGGAGCTTGCCGGGCCAAGGAGGCGAGGTCCGGCAAGAGGAGCTTGCCAGGCCAAGGCGACAAGGCCCCGGCAAGAGGAGCTTGCCGGGACGACTAAGCCGAAGCACCAAGGCCCCGGCAGGAGGAGCTCGCCGGGACGGCCAAACCAAGGCACCCCAAGAAAAGCCCGCCGCGGCGCGCCGCGCGCCCCGGCAAGGACTGACGAGCGGCAAGCTTTCAGGTGCGGCAAGACAACCACCGCGGCAAGCCACTTGCCGCGGCAAACCACCACCTCAGGCATGCGCTCCAGCTCACCTGCCCACGTGTCACCCTGGAGCTTCCCCAGAGGCACGTGGCGGGGCGCCGCGCAACCTGGGGCGCGCGGTGGCATGCGACGTTGGCAGAGTCGCCCCCGTGGCAAGCGGAGGCGCCCCTAACGGTCCGCCTCGGCACTGTTCGGGCGATCCAGACGGGCATTTAATGCCTTTGTCCCCCGCCATCAGAGTTAGGTGCGATAACACTGTGCGGCCACTGTTCGCACAGTTCCTTGCCATTTTTACCCTCACCTGCGTCCCTACCTGTGGGAAACCCCTTAGCATATAAAAGGAGGCCCATGCGCACGTAGAGGGGGGACAGAGAAGGAGGGACCCCGGAGGAAAGAGGACACCCAGTAGACCCTCGTCTACGTCCAGCTCCAACTTACTCTAGCTTCTTGCGCTCCAAAGCAAGAACTCGAATCAACCAGACAAGCAGCAGTAGGGTTTTACGCATCCGTGCGGCCCGAAGCTGGGTAAAATCGTTGTGTGTGTGTCGCCTCGATCTGCTCTTTGTGCAACCTCCGGCCCCCCGCCGAACCGACAAGGGGCTCCGTCCCCATAGGTGCTCATGGAGGCCGATTTCCCCCGACATCTTTGGCGCGCCAGGTAGGGGCTGCGTCGAGGTTGTGCGAACCAGATTTGGCGACCACAGGTAAGCTTAGGTATGGCCAGGTACCTTTCCGCTCCAACCCGCGGAGCGGAGGCATTCCTCCTCACGGACTCGCGCACGGCCCTCCTCGAGTACCCACTCATGCAGAGCCTGGGCAAGAGCAGCTGCTCCTTGAGGAGGACCGCCTTCCGGCCGCTGAGCGAGTTTCTCGCCTCCAGCAAACTCTGCGCCGCTCCCGTAGCCACAGAAGTTAGCGCCGGAAGTTGCGGGAAAGGCGACCTCGTTCTTCGGCGCGCCCAGGCCGCCAAGATCCAAACGAGTCGACGCCGACCGTGGGAGGGACCTTGCCAGCGCGGTAGTCGGAACCCGTTCCGTCGGCCATCCTCTCTGTCCAAGTCTTGCCGCAGTTGCATGTAATCCTTGGTACAGAGACGAGCGCAGATCCCAAGCATAGCTTATGTGCCCCGCACATCTTGTCGATTTCGCGCCTCTCCGCTTTGCGCGTGCATTATTTGACACGATTGTGCAGCACTCGGCTCCGGCAAGCGATGGCAGGCCATGAAGCCCCGAGCCCTCGTTATTCCCTTACCTCGAGAAGGGGGGGATGACAGGATAGGCTGGGCGTCGCCCGAGGAAGCTGCGCCTTGCTGGACTGCAAACAACAGAAAAGCTAAGTTGCCAAAATTTGAGCAATTAAGCTCCTTTTTACCCTTAAGTTATCTTCCTCGAACGGCCGAGCTTCGTATGGGAAACCTGTGCGCGGAGGGGCCGGCTCGTGGCTGGTTGCGCCCTTATTTCGTTTCGAGTCCGCTCAACGACTTAAGTGTGCTACATCCAGAGTGGCGTCCTGACTTTGTTTCGAGCTCGCTCGGCAGCTTAAGTGTGCAGCGACTGCAGTCGCAACGTTTACCTCGCCCTGAGCCTGCTCAACATTTTAAGTGAGTTGCGCCAGCCGCGGCAAGGTTTCTTGTCGGTGGAGGCACCGCCAGCGGGTCGCTGATGTCCCGCATTCGGCACCCGGGGCAAGGCGAAGGCTTGCGCTGACAAGTTCCTGGGAGCGTAGGGCGCGAACGTACGAAGCACAAAGTTGAAAGAGGGAGATAACAGCGCAATGAACTGCCTAAGATAAAAGTTATATTCCAAAACGACTTGCCGCTGCTCTAATCAGCTGTTTCTATGACATGCTCAGCAGCGACAAGGGAAGAGAAGAAAGAAGGAAGGAGTGCGGACCCTCATCACCCCCTTCCGCTCCTTATAAAGGGGCGGAGTGGGGGCTCGCCCGCCCCGCCCAACCAATCAAGGCAGAGGGAGGGCAGGCGACGGGGCCGACCCTCTACTTCGACCCACGTCGGCCCGGTTTCCTGCCTCCACCACCGCAACCCCAAGCGCATGGAGGACGCGTGGCGGGCGAGCACGGACGAGGCGACAGATGAGCGACCTCTCCCCACCCCGTGATCGTGGGGGCGGGTGCCCCGAAAGCCGCGCCTCGACCCCGTTCGTTCACCAAGCCGCGCCTCCACGTCTCCCCCCCACTTGAAAGTGGGGGCGGACGTTTCGCCTTTCCAAATAAGGGAATCATGCCCGACGTGACGCATGCCTGCGGGCCTCAAGCCCCGCGCACGCCCCCCACGTCACGCACGCCTCGCACGCCTCGCCCCCCACGACGCCGCGATAAGCGCGCGCCACTTGGGGAGGGCGCGACAGGCACGGAGTTAAGGAGCAGCGCAACCCAGGCCACGCGTGCCCGTGCACTGTTAGGGCCTGGCCCAACAACGCTCGGCACCGTGTATGGCCCAGACCCGGGGGCTCCTGTCGGTGTACTAAAGTAGGGGTACCTTAGTACCCCGAACTTGTGCACGGGCAGTAGTAGCGTCCCGCGGCAAGGCTTGCCAGGGGAGCGACAAGAGTCTCCACGGCCCTTTCTAGGCCGGACGAAGGCCAAGTGATCGAGCCTAGAAGACCAGGCCCCGGCAAGAGGAGCTTGTCGGGCCAAGGAGGCGAGGTCCGGCAAGAGGAGCTTGCCGGGCCAAGGCGACAAGGCCCCGGAAAGAGGAGCTTGCCGGGACGACTAAGCCGAAGCACCAAGGCCCCGGCGGGAGGAGCTCGCCGGGACGGCCAAACCAAGGCACCCCAAGAAAAGCCCGCCGCGGCGCGCCGCGCGCCCCGGCAAGGCCTGACGAGCGGCAAGCTTTCAGGTGCGGCAAGACAACCACCGCGGCAAGCCACTTGCCGCGGCAAAACACCACCTCAGGCATGCGCTCCAGCTCACCTGCCCACGCGTCACCCTGGAGCTTCCCCAGAGGCACGTGGCGGGGTGCCGCGCAACCTGGGGCGCGCGGTGGCATGCGACGTTGGCAGAGTCGCCCCCGTGGCAAGCGGAGGCGCCCCTAACGGTCCGCCTCGGCACTGTTCGGGCGATCCAGACGGGCATTTAATGCCTTTGTCCCCCGCCGTCAGAGTTAGGTGCGATAGCACTGTGCGGCCACTGTTCGCACAGTTCCTTGCCATTTTTACCCTCACCTGCGTTGCTACCTGTGGGAAACCCCTTAGCATATAAAAGGAGGCCCATGCGCACGTAGAGGGGGGACAGAGAAGGAGGGACCCCGGAGGAAAGAGGACACCCAGTAGACCCTCGTCTACGTCCAGCTCCAACTTACTGTAGCTTCTTGCGCTCCAAAGCAAGAACTCGAATCAACCAGACAAGCAGCAGTAGGGTTTTACGCATCCGTGCGGCCCGAAGCTGGGTAAAATCGTTGTGTGTGTGTCGCCTCGATCTGCTCTTTGTGCAACCTCCGCCCCCCGCCGAACCGACAAGGGGCTCCGTCCCCATAGGTGCTCGTGGAGGCCGAATTCCCCCGACACTCTATGCCACGTTCCCTGAGATAGCCCCCAGGTACCTATCCTGTGTTCTGCTCCGTCCTTCCCAAGTCTTTCCCCCTTACTCCACCCCTTCAATCTCGGGACGAGATTTCTTGTAGTGGAGGAGATTTGTAACACCCCGATAATCATGCTACAATAAACTCCTGCTAATGACTACCAAGTCATCACAATTATTTTGCTAATCATCTCTTTGTTCCAAATCAAATTCATATTCATACTCAAATTTCATGTCAAATTATCTTTCTTCAAAAATAAAACAAAAATGTTGGTTGGGTTGCAAATATTACTAGCTAATTATAAGGTGGCAACCAACATCATTTGGCTCTCCCTTTAATCCCTAGGAAAATATAAGTGGCCTAACAGCATATAGATTGACCTATTCAATTTCTAAAAGTGCTTGAACAATTACATTGGCTCTAAAACATTTTTTATGCAACACCACAATGTTGTTCTCGAATTGTGTGCCAAGTTTCTAGTTTGACTAGATTCATTTTTTGTCACCCAAATAAATACGAACAGTGGCTAACTGAAATACATAAAAGGGAAAATAGAAAATGGCCCAACTAAACTGCACTGTGCACTTAACCGGCCAAGTGAATAGTGGAGCCCAGCCCGACTCCCTTGTTTTCTTCCTCCCCTGTTCACCAGAGACTCGGAGGTCGCCGCGCGCTCGTCCGTGGCCATGGATGGCCACGTGCCGAGCATCCAGCCCTCCCCGGCGCCTACTTGGCCCGCCCTCGACCCCCTCCGAAACCCTAGCGCCCACCCTCTCCTCCTTCCTCTTCGCGCCGCGTCTCTCCCTCCCGCGCAAGGCCGAGTTGTGGTCGCCATGGTCGTCGCCGTCACCGCGGCCACCGTCCACCTCAGCACCTGAGAAGACATCCAGGAGCTCCGCCATCGCCGTCTCCTTCACCCTCGCCGAAGGACTCGAGCTAGGACGCCCCATAGGCTCGCCATCACTGTCGTCTTCACCCACGGCCGCCACATCTCATCGATGGTTGCCGCTGCTCCGGTCCGTCCCCGCGGCAACCAAGGCGTCCACAAGCCCTAGGGTGAGCTCTTCTTCCGATCCCCCTCTTCTTCCCCTTTGATTTGTCACCGTAGCCGTCGTATTGAGATCGCCATGGCCGCTCCCGAAGCTCTCTGTGTGCCCGCAGCCATCCGCGCCCTGCTTTACCTAGGCCGCGCCCGTCACTCGCGCCGGCCACGCCCCTCGTGCGTTCCCCCCCACCACACTGGCCTCCGTGTTGGTCCGCCTCGGCGCACCTCGTGGCGTCCCGCTACCAGCTGCCGCACGTCTGCTGTCGCTCCTGCTCCCTGGGTTGCCGCTGCCGCGGCACGCTACTGCTCCGCCGGCGCCGTTGCACTTGCCCTGCTGCTGCTCGTCGCCGCCTCGGCCGCGCCCGTCGGCTGGCTGCGCCCGCCAGGGCAGCCACCGCCGGGGCTTCCCGCCGAGGCCATCGGCCCTCCTCTGTGAGGCCGCGAGCGTGCCCTGCCTCTGAGACCGGCCCTCGTTTAGATTAGGGAGGGGTTTAATCCCCACTTAAGCCAAGGCCCCCACTCTTAGTTTAATATTATCTTTAGGTTTGGTTTTAATTGTACTCTATGACATGTGGCCCAGACTGACTACTTAACTAGTTTAAAATAAATAAACTGTTAGTTGTAGGTTTTAGTCACTGACATACGGGTCCCACTGGACCCGCTGACTAGTCAACCTTTGACCAGTCAACTACTGAGTCAGCAGTTGACTGGCCCCACCTGACAGCCTCACAGTGCGTCCCTGGTGCACTGGACCGGGTGCACCCAGCCTTTTCTGCCTTTTTGTTTTTTTGTTTTCAGTTAAAATAATTTCAGTAAATTTCAGAATAATGTTTAAATCTTTGAAAAACAGTATAAAATAATCTGTAACTCGGATGGAAAAGTTTTCTACATGAAAGTTGCTCAGAATGACGAGACGAATCCGAATACGCGGTCCGTTAATCCTCCCCACATGCCTAGCATAGAGAACCTGCAGCTCTCCCCCTTCGTTTCATCTGTCCGAAAAATGCAAACATCGGCAAATCTTTCCCGGATGTCCCCCCCCTTCGATGGTACCGCGTAGCACCGCGTTAGAACACGTCTAGCTCTGCCTGTTGTCTTGTTATGCACTTGCTTATTATGTATTTATTGTTTCTTCCCCCTCTTCTCTCCGGTAGACCCCGAGACTGCCGCTGATGCCACTATGATCGACTACGTCGACGACGACCCCTTCTTCTTGTCTGAGCAACCAGGCAAGCCCCCCCTTTGATCATCCCGATATCGCCCATTCCATTCTCTCATGCTTGCATTAGATTTTGCTATTGTTATTGTTTGCTCCTATTCTGATGCATAGCCTGCTTTTGTATCCGCTGTTGTACCTTACCTGCTTATCCTAAACTGCTTAGTATAGGTTGGTTAGTGATCCATCAGTGACCCCCACTTTTCCTTGTTGCCCCTGCTTCATCATCGACGACTCGATCTACGTGATCGACGACCAGAGCCCGACACCTCACATCACATCACGCCCCTTTTGTTGCTCGACTTTGCAGAACTACTATCGAGTGCTGAGGGTGATCCTTCATAACGCACACCTGGTGATAATTCTGTAGTGTAGCTATTCGGTCATGGTCATCAAGGGTGATTTCCTCTTACACCATTCCCGATACGGCTCTGTCATGCAACTCCTCAAGTGTGAACCTCGAGGGTGGTTCCTCTTACGTTCACCTTGATGATTACATCTAGTGGAATTCATCGGGGGTGATTCCTCGGGTTTTCCCCTTGATGTTTGGACACACGGATACTTGGACTTTACCACTGTTACTTGGAAAGACGGGTCGACCCTGAGGGGTACCCGCGCGAGTTTAATTGCGAGTGATGTGGAGTCGGGCAGACCTGGAAGGTGCCTGCGAGATAATTACGAGGCGTGGCCGGGCATTCCTAGCCCTTGCCGCAAGTCCTCGAGACGGGGCAACGGGGTCACATCTTTTGTGAGTCTCTGCTTGTTACCGCGCGTTCCTAATCCACTACGATTTGGATATTTGATCCGAGGGGCCTCTGGCTTGATAGCACTAACCATCACGTGGGCATAGTATGGGCGTTCTGCGTCGTATACATCAGCCGAAGCTTAATAGACGTCAGCGACTGAGCAGCGCGCGCCGGGTTGGACTGCGTAAGCGCCTGCCTTATTGAAGGAGGTAGCTAGGTCTGCTCACCAGCCGCCCTCGCAACATGCAGGAGTTCCCGGGGAGATGGCCCATGACCCCTGGGGGCATAGGTTTAGTCCGGCGTGCTGGCCTCTCTATTAAGCCTAGGTCGGGTTGTGGCGTATTGTTTGGCCGAGGCCGGGCATGACCCAGGAAAGTGTGTCCGGCCGGAGTTAAGCGAGCGTGGTGGGTAAGTTGGTGCACCCCTGCAGGGAAGAAAACATCTATCGATAGCCTGTACTACGGTAACGGACCCTTGGAGTTGTATCCCGATCGATACAACTAGAACTGGATACCTGAGATGAGAAATGGACTGTGATGAGACATGGATATGAGAAATGGATTGTGATGATAACTGGATAGTATGGCTCTGGGATTTCTTTCTCGCAGGGAGTCGAGAAAGGATCTCTGGCCGAGGTTGATAACACTACTGCTACTTTACTTTATGCTACTCTACTCCCTCATGCTGCTGCAAGATGGTGATTTCCAGAAGATGCTAGTCTTCGATAGGACTAGGCCTTCTCTCTATTCTGGCATTTCTGCAGCCCAGTCCACATATACAGCCTTCCTTTGATAATGTTGCATATGTAGTGTAGATCCTTGCTTGCGAGTACTTTGGATGAGTACTCACGGTTGCTTTGCTCCCCCTTTTCCCCCTTTCTTCTTCTTTCTGGTTGATGCAACCAGATGTTGGAGCCCAGGAGCCAGATGCCACCGCCGATGTCTACTACTACATTGGAGGCCGTCGACGACCAGGAGTAGTTAGGAGGCTCCCAGGCAGGAGGCCTGGCCTTTTCGATCGATGTTGCTTTTGTGCTAGCCTTCTTAAGGCAAACTTGTCTAACTCATGTCTGTACTCAGATATTGTTGCTTCCGCTGACTCTTATGTTTTCGAGCCCTCGAGGCCCCTGGCTTGTAATATAAAGCTTGTATTATTTTTAATTTGTGTCTAGAGTTGTGTTGTGATATCTTCCCGTGAGTCCTTGATCTTGATCGTACACATTTGCGTGTATGATTAGTGTACGATTGAATCGAGGGCGTCACAGGAGGCCTCACCGCCCCCATACTACTCCCACCGCTGGCCAGGCCATCCCTCCACTCACCCACACCCCCTGTTATTCTGCGGCGACGGCAGCCTCACACCGCAGCCGAACCAGTGAACGCTCATACTCCTCTTCGCGCGGGCATCCACTGTCGCATCTTGCCCGGCTCCGTGTCGTCCCCTTCCTAGGCCTCGCCGTCGTCCACCGCCGTGGTGCTCTCGGCGCGGCGTGGACCATGTGGTCAACGACCGACTTCCATCGGAAGAGTACTGTATGTGGAGAGGCTGACAGCTGGGTCCACGGCAGCCGCAAGGAAGTGCCTCCTTATTATGGAAAATAATTATTCCTCCACCTGACAGCGGGGACCCACCGGACAGGCCACCAGTATTTTGTGAAAAAAATCGTTTCCCACTGACTGCTCGGACCCACCGGACGGGTCACCGTATTTCGTGAAAAAAACGTTCCCCCCGCTGTCAGCTCGGACCCACCGGAAGTGCCTCCTTATTACACAAAAAAAATGAATACTCCCCCGGCTAGCTGGGACCCACCTTGGTGGGAGGCTGATTTGTGGGCCTACTAAGTTGATGGGGACGAAGGGCTTTATCAACTTAGTCAATATGAACGATTCTAGCTCCAGTGACTGTACGATGTCCATCCAACGGCCGTAGTGCTTCTTCAACCTCTGGTCTTCTTGCTCCAGCTGCCCAAAGCAGCGCCGGTCGTGCCGCATGCTCCTGCCTCCCGTGGCCGGCTGTGCTGCCGCAGAGGCCTCACCGCCCTTACTATTCCCACCGCTGGCCAGGCCCTGAGGCGACGGCAGCCTCACACCGCAGCCGAACCAGTGAACCCTCATACTCCCCTCCGCGCGGGCTTCCACTGCCGCGTCTTCCCCGGCTCCGCGTTGTCCCCTTTCTAGGCCTCGCGGTCGTCCACCGCCATGGTGCTCTCCGCGCGGCGTGGTCAACATGGTCAAGGAACGACTTCCATCGAAAGAGTATTGTACGTGGAGAGGCTGACAGCTGGGTCCACGGCCATAGCCCAGTTTTTTTGTGATTTGCCTAGTAAGTCGCTTTGTCAGGCATGTTGGGCTGCAAATCTTTCAAGACGAGGAGAGCTTTCATTCGGCTGGCCGAGAAAATGGCCCATCAATAATGAGAAATGGGCTGTACATTTTTAAAACACATCAAATCGGCAATTAGTTTCAAATATCTTTTTTTTCATTTCAAGATTTTAAATTACATTAATTTTTATGCATGGAGTATCACCAAAGAGCTAGCTATGGACAGGGGTGCGTGGAAGCTTGCTATCCATGCGCCAGAGCCATGAGTTGGTTGCGAGATCTTATGGGTTTCACCTCTAGCCTACCCCAACTTGTTTGGGACTAAAGGCTTTGTTGTTGTTGTTGTTGTTGTTGTTGTTGGAGAATTTGTTGGATTTCATATTGATATACATTTATTTTTAAAATCAGTTTGAATGTGAGTCGAAATTTCGGGATTAAAAACAGTTCAGACCGCACCGGAATATGCAAAATTTCGTATAATTTTTTAACCGTGGACACAATATGGGCTGTAATGCTAACAAAAAGAATATGGGCTCAAAAAAACCTTAAAAAATTAGCAAATGGGCTGTAAATTATTAGAAATAATGGCAGATGGGTTGTATGCTGTTTTCCATAGATTTGAGGCTTTCCTAAACAAAAGGTTGAGGCACAAGCACTTACTGTTGGATGTCCATCCAACGGCCGTCGTGCTTCTTCAATCTCTGCTCTTCCTGCTCCAGCCGCTCAAACAAGCGCCGGCGGGACTGCCTGCTCCCTCGTCCCCGCGGCCGGCTGTGCTGCCGCGCAGGTCTCACCGCCCCACCGTACTCCCATCCCTCGCCTAGCCATCCCTCTACTCACGCACACCTGCTGTTATTCTCCGGCGACGGTAGACGAACCAGTAAACCTCGTACAGTCGTACTCCCCTCCGCGTGGGAAACAACTGCCGAGTCTTCCCAGCCTCTGTGTCGTCCCCTTCCTAGGCCTCGCCGACGTCCACCGCTGTGGTGCTCTCGGCGCGGCATGGTCAATGTGGTCAACAACCGACTTACATCGGAAGAGTACTGTGCGTGGAGACGCTGACAGCTAGGTCCACGGCCGCAGCAAGGAAGTGCCTCCTTTTTACGCTCAAAATAATTATTCCTCCACCTGACAGCGGGGACCCACTGGATGGGCCCCCGTATTTCGCGAAAAAACCGTTTCCCCTGACTGCTGGGACCCACCAGCTACACCTTCGCGCAAGCAAGGAAGTGCGTCCGGGCAAAAAAAAACGATTCGCCCCCTGACTGCTGGGACCCACCAGCTACATCTTCGCAGGCAAGGAAGTGCTTGACAGTTGGGACCCACCTGGTCGAAGCGTACGTAGCGTTGTCATTTTGGTCGCGAACGTGTACGTACATACTGGTCGATGTAGAGGCACGCACGTGTCATAGTGGAGGCGCGCACGTAGCATGTACACGTACATACAGCGGCCAAGTTGCAAGAAAGAAAATACGGCCACGTATGTGTACATACGGGCGGGGTCTCGAACGCCTACTCGTGCATACGTACGGCGAGGGCTCGTGTACATGGCTGGGTCGGAACGGAATGCGTGGTCGTGTTCATCGGGAGGGCTTGGACAGAACAGGCGATGGAAACGATGCCTGGCATACTGCACAACGGAGGAAGCGGACCTCCTACGTTCGGAACAGGGTCCTGTTGATCGGGAGGGGTGTGGCGTACCGCAAAACGGAGGAAACGGACCTCCTACGGTTGAAACGGGGGTCCTATTGATCGGGAGGGGCGCGGCATACCGCAAAACGGAGGAAACAGACCTCCTACGGTCGAAACGGGGGTCCTATTGATTGGGAGGGGTGCGGCGTACCGCAAAACGGACGAAATGGACCTCCTACGGTCGAAACGGGGGTCCTGTTGATCGGAAGGGGTGTGGCGTACCACAAAACGGACGAAACAGACCTCCTACGGTCGAAACGGGGGTCCTGTTCATCGGGAGGGGTGTGGCGTACCGCAAAACAGGACTCCACGGGATACTGTTCATCTCCACCGTCGACCTCCTCCAGCCTCCACGGGCTACCGTCGACCTCCTCCAGCCTCCACGGGCTCCTGTTCATCCAGCCTCCACCGCGCGCTATTCCACCGACTACTGTTCAACTACCCCTCCATAGTCTACTGTTCATCTAGCCCTCCACACCACGGGGTCCTGTTCAACCACCCCTCCACGGGCACCCCTCCACCGTCTACTGTTCATCGAGCCCTCCACACCACGGGGTCCTGCTCAACCACCCCTCCACGGGCACCCCTCCATCGTCTACTGTTCATACAGCCCTCCACCACACCACGGGGTCCTGTTCATTCAGAGGCAACGCCACCGCTCACTATTCATCCAAACCCCCCGCAACGCTCACTGTTCATCCCAGAGGCAACATTGATCGGCTTCAGTTAACAGCAGTAGCGAAGGAATCGCTCGATCGGGTTCAGTTAACAGCCATCGATCGATCGCTCGGGTTCAGTAACGCGTAGCCTGCAGTGCAATCGCTCAGGTTCAGTTAGAGCCCAACGCCTCGCTCGGGTTCAGTTAGAGCCAACGCCTCGCACACACGCGCGTATGTGTACGAGAGAAACGCACATCGCTCGGCCCCCGACCTCCCACCGTAACCGGGAACTCCCCGAAATTTTCCTCGCCCTCGCTTCTACCACGGTTTTTTCCGTCATGGACGGCCCAAAGAATGTCATGCAGCTACATCTCCGGCCCGCCCAGGACGAAAATCCCATTTCCTATCATGATTTTTTGTCATAGAAGTAGGAGCGAGACTCCCCTAGGGTTTCTGGAATATTTGGGTATTTGTAGCTGAGAGGCGGTGGAAAGGACCTCCGTGGGCCCCACCCATGTTGTAGGGTGAAACCCTAAGATGGATCTTCTCACACTTGGAGGGGAAAAATGGATGAACGCCAAGAACACAAAGAGGAATTCACTCCAACAATACCCAATCACACATCCACTAGAATAGCAAACACATAGATCCACAATATTACAAACACAATCAAAGGAAACAATTACTAGGTAGAGTTCTTCCCACTCCTAAGAGATGAGGTCTTGATCATATTCTTCTCCAAGAGGAGATCTTGAAATCCACAAGTGGATCCTCTCCTAAGAGGTCTCGATCTCCAATGGAGTGGTAGAAGGAGGAAAGCTCTCAAATATCTCACATATACTTTGCTAAGTCTAAACATAACCCCCGTGCGCACGGTACACGCGTGTGCGCACGGGGTGCTACAGCCGTAGCTCCATGTGTAGCCCGTGGGCACGGGGTCGCCTGGGACTTCCCGTCCAGCTCCCATTGGGTTTCTTCTTCCTTTGTGCGGACTTGGGGTGGTTCTCCTACTCCTTGGTGATGCTCCTTAGCTGCTTGGGAGTGTTCCTCTTCGTACCTAACGATACATAGAGCATTTTGGTGAGTTAGCGACCAAGTTCCATTTGTATCCATATGCATTTCAAGTAGGAAGGAGTTCACCTCGGTTTCCATTGCGAGTGCTCGAGCTCTTGTCATGGGTCCACGTGGTGCTTGATGTGTTGGTATAGATTCCATGGGGATGATCGAAGGATGCTCCGCATCATCTCCCCCCCCTTGGGAGAGATCCATCTGTGGATCTTGATCTTCATCACCATGGTACTTGGCCAAGTCCTTGACATTGAATATGTCGCTTACATTGTACTTGTCGCGTGGGATGTCGATCTTGTAGGCATTGTCATTGTAGCGTGCTAGCACCTTGAAGGGACCGTCGGCTCATGGTAGAAGCTTTGACTTGCGTTTGTTGGGGAAGCGGTCCTTGCGAAGATGGAACCATACGAGATCTCCCGGTTGGAACACTATCGGTGTCTTGTTGATGTTGAGCTTGGTGGCGAGTCATTGTACTTGGAGCTCGATTGTTGACCTTGTATCTTCATGCATCTTCTTTAGAAAACTTGCCATTGCACTCACGTCCATGTTTGCACGTTCTTGGAGCGAAAGAGGTAGAATGCCCAATGGGGACAATGCGTAGCCGTATACAACCTTGAAGGAGGACTTGCCGGTAGTAGAGTGTCGGGGTCGATTGTAGGCGTACTCGACGATGTGTAAGCACTCCTCCCACTCCTTGATATTTTTCTTGATCAATACGCATAGGAGAGTAGATAGCGTCTGGTTGGTGACTTCCATTTGGCCATTGGTTTGCGGATGATAGGCCATGGAGAATAGTAGCTTGATGCCGAGCCTGGCACATATTGTCTTCCAAAAGTAGCTTAGGAACTTGACGACGCGGTCCGACACAATGGTCCTTGGCAGTCCATGCAACCTCAAGTTTTCCCTACAAAAGAGATTTGCAACATGTGAAGCATCGTCTATCTTATTGCATGGGATGAAATGTGCCATTTTTGAGAATCGACCCACAACAGCAAGTATGGAATCCTTTCCATTTTGAGTACTAGGCAAACCAAGCACAAAATCCATACTAATATCTTCCCATGGTTGATATGGAATTGGAAGTGGCATATGTAAACCATGAGATTGAGATTGTGACTTAGCTTTGCAGCATGTAGAGCATTTGTTGGTGAAGCGTGCCACATCACGGAACATCTTTGGCCAAAAGTACTTGAAGGACAGTGTGGCAAAGGTCTTGTCGCATCCAAAATGGCCCACAATTCCTCCGCCGTGAGCCTCTTGCAAAAGTAACAAATGAAGTGAAGACTCAGGTATACAAAGCTTGTTAGTGCGCATAAGGTAGCAAGACATTTGGCATAAGGAATTGCAAACGTAGGATCATGTGCATAAAGATCTTTAACATGATCAAAGCCAATGACACTCAACTCAAGTTGAGTAACTAATATGCATATGCGGGAAAGAGCATCCGCCACAATGTTTTCTTTACCCTTAATATACTTGATCACATAAGGAAAAGATTCAATAAATTCAGTCCATTTAGCATGCCGTTTATTCAACTTGGTTTGACCTTTAAGGTACTTTAGTGTCTCATGATTGGTATATATGAAAAATTCACGTGGGCGAAGATAATGCTCCCAAACATGCAATACTCGCACTAAAGCATAAAATTCTTTGTCATAGATGGGATAGTTAAGTTGAGCACCAAAAAGTTTTTCACTAAAGTATGCAATGGGTCGCTTTTCTTGCATTAAAACTCCACCAATTCCATGACCACTAGCATCACAATGAACCTCAAAAGTTTTGTTGAAATTGGGTAATGCAAGAATAGGGGCATGTGTAAGCAAATATTTGAGCTCATCAAATGCGGTAGATTGAGATGGTCCCCACAAAAAGGGTGCATTCTTCTTACTCAAAGCATGCAATGGTGCGGCAATAGTGCTAAAGTCTTTCACAAAGCAACGATAAAAACCGGCTAGACCAAGGAAACTACGCACTTGTTGCAAATTAGTGGGTTGGGGCCAAGTTTTAATTGCTTCAATTTTAGACTCGTCAAAGTGAACACCCTTGGAAGATACGAGAAAGCCCAAGAAAACAATCTTGTCAACACCAAAAGTGCATTTTTCCATATTGGCATAAAGACGTTCTTTTCAAAGAGTTTGCAAAACGGCTCTAAGATGATCTCATCCTCTTTAGGGGATTTGCTAAACACAAGAATGTCGTCAAAATAGACCACAACAAACACAACAATGTAAGGACGAAGCACATAATGCATAACACGCATGAAAGTACCGGGTGCTTCCGATAAACCCATAGGCATAACTAACCACTGATACAAACCAAACTTTGTTTTGAAAGCGGTTTTCCATTCATCACCTTCTTGTATGCGTATTTGATAATAACCACTTTTAAGATCAATTTTTGAGAAAATAGTGGCGCCGCTAAGCTCGTCTAGCATATCATCAAGGCATGGAATGGGATGCCTATATCGAACGGTGATAGCATTGATGGGTCTACAATCGGAACACATGCGGAAGCTACAGTCTCTTTTGGGCACAAGAATGACCGGTACGGCACAAGGACTCAAACTTTCACGCACATGTCGATGGTCTATGAGATGTTGGACTTGCCTTTGTATATCTTTTGTTTCTTCGGGGTTGACGTGGTATGGAGCCTTGTTAGGAAGAGGTGCGCCGGGGATGAGGTTGATCCGATGTTCCATGCCACCTAGAGGAGGAAGACTGGGAGGTAGCTCATTGGGAAAGACATCCGTGAATTCCTGCAACAAATCAGACAACACTAGAGGAAGAGGATTAGGATTGTTAGTCTTTGTCACCTCATCTTTGCACACTAGGACATAGTGGATGACACTCGATGGGTTCTCACACACTTCTCTCATCTCTCTTTTTGTGGCTCGGAGGACTAAGTTTTTCTCTCTTGGCAAAGAGTCACTCAGTTTGGGCTTGTGGTGCTCACTCTCTTTGTGGTGGTTCACTCTCTCACTAGTCTCCCCATGATGGGTGGATGCTTGCTTGTTGGCGATCACTTGACTTGGTGACATAGGTCATAGCACGTTCTCTGTTCCCTTCATCTTGAAGCAATAGTGGTTTGTTCTCCCATTGTGGATGACGCCACGGTCAAATTGCTAAGGTCTTCCCAAGAGAAGATGGCACACAGACATAGGCACCACATCACACTCCAAGGTGTCCTCATAGGCGCTGATCTTGAACGAAACTTGCATGGTGTGCTCCACGTGTATGGTGCCGGAGTCGCTAAGCCATTGGACCTTGTAGGGGTGAGGATGCTTCTTCTTGACCAATTGCAGCTTGGAATATAGCCCGTCACTTGCCAAGTTGTGGCAACTTCCTCCGTCGATGATGACTTTCACGGAGCGCCTGTTGATACCGGCCTTGGTGTGGAAGATGTGACACCTTTGGTCTTCGTCTTGTTGGTGTTGAAGTGTCAAGACCTTGGAGACCACGAGAGGGGGACTTGAATCATTGTCACAATAGACTTGAGCATCTTCTTCTTTGTTCACTTGACGGTGCATGGCGGCGTGCTCAAGAGCTTCCATCTCATCTTCACTCATGGAGTCATACGTGCCATCATCATTGGCGATCATGGTTCACTTGTTGATGCATTGGAAAGACTTGTGTCCACGGCCACCACATGTGAAGCACTTGATAGAACTTATCTTGACGGGGTCGTCTGGTGGTGCCGATGAAGTAGAAGTCTTGTTCTTGTAGCTGCTTGCCGGAGGACTAGTCGAGGCAGGCGTCGCTTGCTTGGAACTTGATTTGTCACCGAAGTAGGGGATGCCGAAGTCGCTTGGTTATGCTCTAGTTGAGGTAGGGGATGCCGAAGTCGTAGTAGAGGTAGCTTGAGTATATGAACCGTAGATCTTGGATGAGTACTTGGCGTATTTGAAGTCTTCTTGTACTTGTCTCTCCGCCTTGGTCACTTGATGTACTAGCTCGAGAAGGTTGGAGTAGGGTTGAAAGTCGGAGATCTTCCTTATTGGGTGGTTGAGGCTGTTCAAGAAGTGTGCCATTGTTTGCTCGTCATCTTCTTTGACATTAGCTCGTATCATGGAGATCTCCATTTCTTGGAAGTATTCTTTCACCATCTTCGTGCCTTGCTTGAGGAGTTGACACTTCTTGAAGAGATCTCGTGTGTAGTATGTAGGCACAAAGCGAGCTCGCATGACATCCTTCATTTGTGTCCAAGTCGTGATGGGTGGCTCATCCTTCTCACGGAGTCGCTCGATCACGTGCTCCCACCAAATGAGGACATAGTCTTGAAACTCGAGGGATGCCATGGCGATCTTCCTTTCCTCGTCATAGTTGTGAAGACAGAATATCTTGTCGACTTTCAATGCCCATGAGAGGTACTCCTCGGGATCATTGCTTCTGGAGAACTTGGCCATGGTGAACTTGAGCTTGCCATAGTGGAGTTCTTCATCAAAGTGACGATGTTGATGTCGCTATTGGCATGGAGGAGGGTCTTCGAGAACTCTATCCACTTGGGGTCGCCCCTGACGTGGAGGGGGATCTTCGTCGTGGTTGCACTCTTGGCATAGAGGAAGTCGAGGAATATGTGCCCGGTGTCGCCTTTCTTGTTGTTCTTCACGTTGGGCTTCTTCTTCTTGTAGTGCTTGACGAAGTGGTTCCTCTTGCTCGCGTACTTGACTGCTGCGTTGGGCAACGGCTCCAGTGGACTCTTGGAGTGCGTCTTGAGCCGCTTGAGCTTGAGCTCCACGACTTTCTTGCTCTTGCCGGATGGCATCACCGTCTTGAGATGCTTGATGTGGACAATGTGCCAGTAGTTGTTCTTGATCCCTGGATTCTCGTTCTTGGCTTCGCGCGTGCTCACATGCTCGAACTTGGTCTTGTAGGCCATTGCCATGGAACAGATTTTCGGACGCTTGGCGGTCTTGAGTGTCGTCGCACCAAGGAGGACTCGCATCGGAAGAAGAATATGACGACGTGTGGCGACTTGAGTGGCGCCGTCTTGGAGATGAGGTTGAGGAAGACGCGTGGCTAATGATCATGTTGCGGAATTCATCCATTTGTTTGGAGAGCTTGGCATCCAAATAGTGTCGTTGTCGTGCTTCCGATTGTCGTAGGTCGGTGGCGTGTTGCTCGATGCGATCACCCAAAGCTTCACTCTCTTGATGTAGAGCTCGTTGGGCGACGAAGAAGTGGTTCTTGGTGATGTAGTCGCGTTCTCCATCTTGATCCTCGAAGAGCGGGTTTGCCGAATAAGTAGGCATATGTACCCATCATGTGGAAGTGGCGGTGAGTAGGAAAATTAGAGAACAAAACCAAAGTTACCTTTTCCGAAGATTGTGGATGTAACAAGTATGATCCCACATGCTGTTATAATAGTAGAATTGGTACTGTGTATTGTTTCTCACACCTACAAGTAAAAGGCTTATGGAGGATCCAGGTTAGGAAGTGGCACAAATAATTCAAGCAAATGTTAGTCAAGATGTTGAAAAAGTTGAAGAGGTGCACAAATCACAAGTAAGCCAAATAGACCAAACCCAAGGATATCACTAGGAACACACACATAGAAGATAGATGGGATCCGCACAACCAAGGGGTGAGCTCTAAGAGGTAAAACCACGGGAATGCTCTTGTTGTATGGATACTAGAGAGACGCTAGCTCGATTGCTCTAATGGGCTAGATACGCTAGTGCACCAACCCAATAGAGAAACGGGTCGTCTACTATCCCAAGTATGCTTATGTATGTATGAACCAAGATGATGAACTAGGAAAAGTGGCTCAATGCTATTGCTTACAAGCTCTTGCTTTTCTTTTATTTTTCTTAAATAGCCCTAAAGTATATCCAAACATGAGGGCTAGTTTGAGCTAGTTGCATCTAACCCACCCAAAAAACTATCCCACCTAAGAGGTGCTAATTGGAGCTAGTTCTCCTAGTGCATTTATTGTCAATATAACCATGTCATCCAGACACCTCTTTGGCTAGAGTTAGTTCAGGGTTAGTCATGAGCTAGAAACTAACTCTAACCTCTAGCTAAGTTAGAGTATCCAAACAGGGCTATTACGTTTTGAATATCTGGAATAAACAAGGCATACTACGAACAACCAAAGATAGCATCTGAAACTGGACATATGCTAACTACAAACAACCGAACAATCAAAAAACTTTAAAAGAGGCATATGCTAGCTATAACATGCTTAACAACAAGCAAATATATGCATTCATATCGGTATGTTTAAAACTGGGTTGATGAAAATTTACTGTACAGTAAATATTTGCACATATACAACATCACATTGTGAACAACAGAAATAAACAAAGCATAGTACAAACCAACTAAATATAGCAACTAAAACTGGACATATTCTCACTACACTACAAAAGGGACTCGACAAAACAAATCATGGGTTCCCCCCTGTGAAGAGGCATGACAAAACAACTCATGGGTTTCCTCACTTGTCACAGATGGGCTCGTTCTCGTGGGAAGAGCACGAACCCTGGATGCGCTCCATTTTTCGCAGATGGGCTCCTTCCCCTTGGAAGAGCATGGCTGTAGGGTGCCCTCCCTGATGTCGTAGTTGGGCTCTTTCCCCTTGGAAGAGCAAATGGGCTATTTCCCCTTGGAAGAGCCGGAGAGGGTGCCCTCCTCGTGTCCGCCGTCGATGAGGTATGACTTGGAAGCTGTGGATCCCAAGCCAGCGTCGCAGAACGTGTCCTTCAGAAATGACATAAGGGGCTCGATGGCGATGTAGGATGGCAAATTCTTGTACCGAGCCAGAGGAGATCAGCAGCGGGGCCATGGATGAGATCGACGGTGGTTGAACCTGAGGGGTTGGGGTGGGCCACTTAACCTGAGACATAGCCCACCTCAGGTTGTCGCTGTCGACGACCTCGATGTCGTAGCCGGCATCCGCGACATACCCACATACTCTAGCCCGCTGATTGAGTGCCTGCTGCCAGTAATGGTCGTCAGCTTCCTCGGCGGCCACCTCGTCGACGTTGGGCAAAGAGGCCATGATACACCTCTTTTGGGCCAGTCGCTCCTCGAGCTCGACGAGAAGCGTAGCCAGGCTTAGGTTGCGATGCTTTGGAGTGGGGGATGGGGATGGGGATGGGAATCTGTGGGAAAGGGGGCGCTTGGCAGGCGTCATCTAAGAAACTCAAGGCGGCCTGGGTATGGAGATCGGTGGGTAAGCTGCACAGGCAAACCGACAGATGTTGACAATGGAGGCCTTGCGGCGGCGGCAGGGACCTTGCTAGGGTTTCGAGCGAGGGAGGGGTTGTGGTCGTGGTAGGGTGTGTGTGTGTGTGCACGCGCGCCCGAGGAATTTTTGGGCTGTGTGGGGGGAGGGGGGGTGTTTGAGGAAATTATGCGACTACTGAAAATTTTACTACGTGGGAGTCAAACGCAGGAGTGAAATGCCGGGGCTATTGAAAATTTGGATGATGGTGCATCACACATGGTCCGAAAATAACAACCGTGTGTTATGAAACAGAAAAACCCTCGAGCTGCGCAGATATTTTCGACGGCTACAGGCAGGAGCGGGAACAACAAATATCGCACACGGTCGAAACATAATAACCTTGTGTTATCAAACTGAAAAAACCTACAGGCGGGTAGATACTTTTGAGAGGGGAAGCCTCGTGGAGCCCATTGTACTATGCTGATGTGCGTGACAGGGGCATCCGAGTTGTCTAATGCTCATAAATTTGGCAAAAATGACACGGGAAAGGGTCAGAACACGAACACACTTGCATGCGGACCAAATATATGTATGAAAGGGGTGGTTTGATGTTCAAATACCAAATGCAACTTCCATTTGGCACCTATCTCGCAAAGCGCACAATATTGCTTGCCCCCCTCGTGTCGGCAGGAGGGGAATCCTAAGCTATGAACGCATGTCCACCCGAACGGAGGTTCACCTAGCAAAGTGAGAAGTAGCAGCCCCCCATCACACACACACACCCACACCCACACACACACACTTTCAGTTGGCGTGAGAGGGCATCTCACCAAGATGTACCGTAAAACGGACCAAGAATAATCCACCTTGGTCGTACAACCTCTCTCTTGTTGTTGGTCAAAGTGATGGCCATCCATGCGACCCTAGAGATGGGCTAGCTAGCCAATAATCACGCAAGTAGCTAGTCCCCGAAGACAACCACTACCTGCGTGTGGCCCAAACATATTTATGGAGAGGTGTTGATGTTTGAATACACAATTGAACAACTTTGATGTGGCACTGTCCTTTTGAACCAGAAATCCCCACACAAAGCAAGGGTTAGTTGACGATGCATATGTATGTCACACCACACTTCGAGCCGATGACAGGGATTCATGCATGCATAGTATGCACTCGAACTTAATTAGGTTTGGATCTCACCATGACCTACTATGATAAACGAACCAAAGGAAGAATCCGCCATGTTAACCTATCTTATTGTCGGTCAAAGTGATCATGGATGTCCACGCAGGCCCATGAATATATAGGCTTGTCGCCGATCACCACGCGAGGGAGTGTACCATCGAAGACAACCACTACATGCATATGTATGGAGGTGATGCGTGCATGCATGTTTGAATACCATTCACAACATTGATGTGGCGTGTGCGTCAAAAATCGTACAGTCAGTCCCCACACAGAGCGAGATCGGTTCCTGATGTGTCGTGGTAGTGGTCACTTCGACTCGATGGGAGGGATTCGTGCATACACATGCATGTGTGTGCTGAAACTGTATCATGTCATCCCAGAGCATGACCTATATAATGTATTACAAACAAAAATACTAATCCCCTCCTAAGTCAAATTAACCTCTCTCATTGTTAGGCAAAGTAGTGATGGACCAAGCGGGCCCACAGGTGGAAAGCATCGATATCGCTGATAACCGCGTGAGTGGGTGCCAGAGGACAACCATCATCGCTTTGCATGTGGGCCAAACATATGTTGAATACCCAAAATGCACAACTTTGATGTGGCACATGCCTCGAAAACCGTAAAGTCCCCACACAAAGCGAGGTTCATGAAGCGTACTACATATGATGGTCCCCTTCCTCCTCTTCGACGCATACTATATGCTCCTACCATAATATAACCCAAAAGAATCCTCCTTGATGGTGAAATTAATTAACCTCTCCTGATGTAGGTCAAAGTGAAGCATGCATCAACGATGACCTCGCAGACCTACAGATGGAAGCGTCACATGTGAGTGTCCTAGGATAACCACCGCCTGCATGCATGTGGCCCAAAGAGGTGTTGTGTGATGTTTGAATAGCCAATTCACAACTTTGATGTGGCACGTGCCTCGGAAACCGAAAAGTCCCGACACTGAGTGAGGTGTACTTGTTCACGGATGCGTACATATAGTATATATGCTAGTCCCCTCCCACCTCTTCGACTAGTACTATATACTCCCAGCATAACACAAACAAAAAAGATTCTACCTTGCTAATCAAATTAACCTCTCTGCCGACTGTTGGTCAAAGTGATGGACGACGACCTCGCGGTCCCACAGAAAGCGTCACACACGAGTGAGTGTCGTGTAGGACAACCACCGACTGCATGTGACCAAAACATGTATGTATGAAAGGGATGTGTAATGTTTTAAATAACGAATTCACGACTCTGATGTGGAACCTGCCTCACAAAACGGCCAACCCACACGGTGGCTCACGACTCGTAGTGTACTGCTAGCCACCTCCAAACACGCGTGCGCGCACACACACACACACTCTCACTCTCTCTCTCTCTCTCTCTCTCTCTCTCACACACACACACACACACACACACACACACCGCGCATCCACCGCAACTACGATGCATGTTAAATTTTCCCGCGGTGAACGTATGTTACCAAAGGAGGGACATTTTAATTTTGAAAAAAACCCAGAGATCATTAAGACATTTTAGTACATTGATTGATTTTCTAGAGGTATAATGTGAAAAAATGTAATTTGAGCTACATGCACATGTGATAGTGCACCTAAATGTATTGAAAAAACACATGTGTCTCACTGGGTGCATGTTTACTCCCCATGCAAGAAATTTGAAACATTGAGAAACTTGATTTTTAAATTCTAGTACATCCAAAACTTATTTGTAATTCATGGAACTTATCGTGTTGTCCTATGGACACCAATACACAGTGGCATTGTACTTTTTTTTCAAATTTGAGACCAGTTTTGATGTAATCTTTATCTTCTTACAAACGGGAGATTATTAATAATTGGGAACCAATATCGCAAACGGATTATTTATGCGAACCGTGGTCGTTAGACCAACAATGGATACGTGCCATGCTTTGGTTAAGCAATAAAGCAGCAACATTAATCATGAAAATAGAAAAAGAATATACATGCCGCCACACGACCCGTGTGCCATGCGAGCAGGCGTGAGTTGACGCGACACATGCGAGCAGTCCGCCGCGCAGGTAGATCGGGAGGCGTGCATGCAGGTGTGTGAATTGAGAGGAGGCGTGCTCACTGCGCAGTGTCATCGGGAGGCATGCGAGTAGCTGTGTCAAATGACGATAGGCATGCCAGCAGTCCGGTGCGCAGACTCACCAGTAGGCGAGCCAGCGATTTGACCGCTGCCCATCTCTCTCCCACCACTCCATATTAAAGGCGCGCCCGGCGGCCGCACCCCCATCCTCGCCACACACACACTCCTCCCTCTACGCTTGCATCCTCGACGCTGCACTCAGTCCTCAAAGCCGTCAGTGTATGAGGATGCCGCCGAAGTGCCCCATCGAAGGGAGTGGCAACGTGGGGGCTGCTGAAGCACCAGAGCAGGGCGTGGAGATGGAGAGAGAGGTTGCCGTCGCTGCCAGCAAGGTATCGCTGCACCCTGACGTCATCGTGCTTCCACAGCCGGAGCCGGAGGTCCACACCGACTCCAGTGACAACTCGGGCGACAACTCCGGCAACAACTCTGATGACCACTCCGGCGACGACTCCGACGATGATGGACAACCGTTTAGTCATCTATACCCATTTATGTGTCCAATGCATCCTATGGTTTCTCTACTTACTCCTGCCCCCCTTTTTGGAATAGAAATCCTACGGTAATGTTCTCTCAATCCATGAAATCTGAGTAAAGTTTCGTGAGATCCATTTAGTGTATTGATTGTTTGAATGGTAGAAGTGATAATTGATTAGTTGTTTCATCTGTGCAAATGATTCCTGCTAATAATCCAACTAGGGTTAGTGTTCATGCTAATAATTCCTAGCCAGGTCTTGACAATTGATTTTGAATGACCTACATATATGTTTGTGCCATTATTTTCTTCAAGATTGGTCTATACATAGACAATTGTGCTTAAAAATCGTACCATAATCTCTGTATATGTCTAAAAATAGCTATCAATTCCTAATCCTACTTTATGGCATGTAAACATTGATTTGATGCCAAATTTTGGCAATTGCCAAATGTTCGCTAGAGATTAGTTTGTAATCATTAATTTGACGCCACATTTTTTACTATATGTATAGGTGTTGTCTGATGATGTCGACAACGAGGATGAAGATGGCCAGAGGAGGTACAAGAGGTAAATCCTCAGGGAGCTTTATGCGGGAATGCATAATAGGAATATTAGGACCTAGGACGATGGCTATCGGTGCCCATTTTGCAACCAAAAGCTTCATCACGTGTATCAAAGTGTTCTGGCACATGCAAGAGGACGAGCCGTTGGCTCCTTCAAGCAGAAGTATTCTCGCAGGGTGCAGCACGCCGCGACGCCGAGTACTTGGAGAAGGTTCAGGATTGTGTTGGCAGATGATATGAGATGTGGGATCGAACCGTGTATGCTTAATGACAGTTGAACTATGTACTTATGGTTGAACTATGCTTGTGTAACCTTATTATCAATGTGTGAGTATGTTTAATCTACTTTTATTTATATCTAAATGTGGGATATGGATGCAATCAGTTTGGTTGATGGAATCTACCTCCGTCCTAGTTTATTGGTCCCCTTTGTAACTTATGTTAAATTTTGACCAAAGATTTAACTAACAAAATGTTAGTGCAGGTCAACAAAAATTATAACGTTGGATGCGTATTTGGACATAGTGTTCAATGATATAATTTTTGGTGACATGCATAAACATTTGTTAGTTAAATATTTGGTCAAAATTTGGCACAAATTACAAAGGGAACCAATAAACCAGGACAGAGGTAGTACGTCAATCACACACGGTTCCCAAAATCAGAACCGTGTTCAATGACTTTCATTTTCCCTATTACGTCAATCACACACAGTTGGCTCTAGCAAACAGTTGCCAACGAAACTCTTTGTGAGACATAAAACCCTCACCACCCAATTCAAAAAAGTAAAAAGAAAACTCTCACCATCGCCTGCCACCCTCTCCGGTCCCCATTCACACCTGCACAAGCACCTCCGCGACTCTGCATGGCACCGCCTATCGCCGTGGGAACCACTTAGCTCGATGCCTATCGCCGCTGCCAGGTTGCTGGCAAACCCCACCGCATTTCACCACTTCCGCTTGCCGCCGCCTATCGCCATCGACTTTCTCGACACTACTCGCGGTTGACCCAGCTCCGCACGATTGGGGAATCAACCGTATTGAGGGTTTTTTCTCATGGACAACAAGGTAACTAATTTAATGAGATATTATCTCATCTCTTATCCCAGTTCATCTGCATCCTTTAATCACCTGGCCGAATAGCCGTGAATTCATTTTTATTCGCTCTGTGTGGGGACTATACGATTTTCGACGCACGCGCCACATCAATGTTGTGAAATGGTATTCAAACATGCATGCACGCATGACCTCCATACATATGCATGTAGTGGTTGTCTTCAAACGGTACACTCCCTCGCATGGTTCTCGACGACAAGCCTATATATTGCGTTGATCCCTGGTTGGTGGAAATAGCTACTATGTTGGGTTGCTGGTGGAGCAATCGGTGTTGCCGGGTCTGAAGACAAGCTCGGCACCAAGGTGTCCAAGGGCTCAATGTTTACATCGTACGGGCCGACCACCAGATCTATCTCCATGGTTGGCTCTTGGAGGAGGACGGATCCGAGGTCCGTGTCATAGTTCGGCCTCGGAGCCATGGTGCCACAAGGTTCGTGTTGATCCGAGGTCCACCCTGAAAGGATCAGATCTCCTCGAGCGTCCGCGGTGAACTCCATACTTCATAACATGATGGATTGGTTTGGAGTAAAAATCTCAACATGGCCTACATGGCGGGTCGGATTGACATGCAAAACAATGCTACCAAAAGCGAAAAGCTGGTTGGGGACAAAGATTTCACCTCAACCAATGCTGTTATGAATCTACAAACGAGCCATCGACCCCAGGTGATCCAATGTCGGTGTCAAAACCGGCAGATCTCGGGTAGGGGGGCCCAAGTGGTTAGATCGGATAGATGGGTGACAGGAGAAGAACACACAAGTGATTTACCTAGGTTTGGGCCCTCTCTATGGAGGTAAAACCCTACAGCCTGCCCTTGTTTATATTATGAAGGTATCGAAGTACAAAGTTGATCTACCTCAAGATCGTAAGTTGTGGTCTAAACCCTAGGGGTATGGTGAATGGGTGTATGGATTCTCCTCTGCGGACTAAACCTCCCAGTTTATATATGCATGTGGTATCTAGGGTTACACATGGTCGGTTGTCATCTAAGGATTCACATGTCGAATCTAAATATGCTTGAAGTACACACCAAGTCTTCGACCGCCGCACTTCGAGGGCCTCCGGAGTCTGGCTTCCTCAATGGGCTGGTAGTCCGGCCCATACTTTAGCTTGGCTACGCTAGGACCCCCTATCCCAGGACACCGTCAGTGTTGATCTAGATTTGACCTCACTGATAATAGATCCATAGGACCCTTTCCTTTGATAATATCGCCTATCACTTGTTTGCAGTCAGAAGCAAAAATGAAGCATTGACATTGAAGATCTTTTGCCAAAACAATTGCCTCGCGGCATGCGATGGACTCAAGTGTAGCTGGGTCCCAGATTCCTCCAGTGACTAGTGCTGGTCTGTCTAAAAAAGCCATGGCTGTCTTGATAGATTGCAATTGCCATACCCCCTCTGTGTCTGTACTCTAGCATCAACATGTATCTTGGCGTAGCTTGCTGGTGGAGCCCTAGGTCTCTGGACAGTTGCACTTGATCTTGCCACCACAGGGTGTGCAGGTCTAGTATCCCAAACAACGTCTAGGTCGGAATGAAGCGACAAATAAATGCCTGTATTGGATGTGGTGTCTGGAAGACTGCCTCGTGGATGGCCATCCTCCTCGATGACCAAATCGCGCACAGTGTTACCGCCATGAAAATAAACTTATCATGGGGCAGTGAATCAAGGAGGCTGAATAGCCAACTGTTTGCTCTAGTTTATGTTGTTGCCACCAAGTTACAACCTAGCTCCTCGTCAACGAGGGCCCATGTGCATCTTGATACCGTACATTTGATGCGTCTCCATCATATATACTTTTCCCAACACTTTTGCTCTAATTTTGGACTCTAATTTTCATGATTTGAGTGAAACTAACCTGGACTGACGGTGGCTACCATGGTGTTATTGTTTTTGTGCGGAAATAAAATTTCTCGGAATCAGACGATACTTTGCGTAGATTTTTTTCTTGAATAAATAAAAATATCAGAACAAAGATCCACCGGAAGGGGGCCAGGAGTTGGTCACAAGGCAACAGGGTGCGCCCTGATGCCTTGTGGGGCCCATGAGGCTCTATCTGCCCTAATTCTAAATCTATAAATTTTGTTTCCCCAGGAGAAAAGAAGAGAAGAAGTTTCATCGCATTTTACGATTTGGAGCCGCCACCACCTCCTGTTTTGCCTCAGGAAGGCTGTTTTGGAGTCCGTTCGGGGCTCCGAAAAGGGGGATTCGTGGCCGCCGTCATCTTCAACCCTTCTTCATCAATAATTCCATGATGCTCACCACCGGGAGTGAGTAATTCCTTCATAGGCTTGCTGGACGGTGATGGAGTTGGATGAGATTTATCATCTAATCGAGTTAATTTGTTAGGGCTTGATCCCTAGTATCCACTATGTTTTGAGATTGATGTTGCTATGACTTTGTATGCTTAATGCCTGTCACTAGGGCCCGAGTGGCATGATTCAGATCTGGACCCTCTATGTTATTATCAATATATTTGAGTTCTTGATCCTATCTGCTAGTTGTATGCACTTGTTATTGTTCTGATTCATAGACCCCAAGGTGATCATAATTGGGATACTCTCCGGCGATGGCTGTAATTCAAGGAGTTCATGTATTCACCATGTGTTAATGCTTTGTCTCGGTTCTCTATTAAAAGAAGGCCTTAATATCCCTTAGATTTCCTTATGGACCCCGCTGCCACTGGAGGGTAGGGCAAAAGATGTCATGCAAGTTCTTATTATAAGCACGTATGACTATATATGTAATACATGTCTACAATGAATTGATGAATTGGAGCTATTGTGTATTGCTCTAGGTTGTGGCTGTTATAACATGCATATCATTGATTGCTTATATCTGCGTTGGAATTTCCCCGAAGAGGAGAGGATGATGCAGCACAACAACGGTACGTATTTCCCTGAGTTATCAAACAAAGGTTATCAATCCAGTAGGAGAACAAAGCAACACTGTGTAAACAACACCTGAACACAAATAACAAATACTTGCAACCCAACACATAAGAGGGGTTGTCAATCCCTCCTCGGTATTGAGATAGATAAAATTGCATGAGATTTGATAAATAGATCCGACAAAAAACAAAAATAAAATACATAAAGAAAAGTGCAGCAAGGTATTTTTGGGTTTTTGGAATAATAGATCTGGAAACAATATGATAGGAAATAGACTCGGGGGCCATAGATATCACTAGTGGCTTCTCTCGAGAAAATGGCATACAGTGGGTAAACAAATTACTGTTGAGCAATTGATAGAAAAGCAAATGATCATGACGATATCCAAGACAATGGTCATGTATATAGGCATCACGTCCAAGATTAGTATACCGACTCCGACCTGCATCTACTACTATTACTCCACACATCGATTGCTATCCAGCATCCATCGAGTGTATTAAGTTCATGGAAAAACGGAGTAATACAATAACAACGATGACATGATCTAGACAAGATCTATTAATGTAGGAATAGACCCCATCTTTTTATCCTTAATGGCAATGATACATGCTTGTCATGTCTTCTTATGTCACTGAGAATAAGCACCGCAAGATCGAACCCATCACAAAGCACCTCTTCCCATTGCAAGAAAAATCAATCTAGTTGACCAAACCAAACCAAAGTTTAAGAGAAGAAATACAAGGCTATGAAGATCATGCATAAAAGAGTTCAAAGAAGACTCAAATAATATTCATAGATAGAACTGATCATAAACTCACAATTCATCAGATCCCAACAAACACACTGAAAAAAGTCATTACATCAAATAGATCTCCAAGAACATCAAGGAGAAAATTGTATTGAAGATCAAAAGAGAGCGAGAGGAAGCCATCTAGCTACTTCCTACGGACCCATAGGTCTGTGGTAATCTACTCACACATCATTAGAGGACCACCAATGAGGATGATGAATGCCTGTGATTGTTTCCCCCTCCGGAAAGGTGCCTAAATAGGGTTGCAGATTGGATCTCATGGTTCTGGAACTTGCGGCGGATGGAATTGTTTTTCGTCGACTCCTCTAGGGTTTGTGGATTATCTGGGTATTATAGAGCTGAGAGGCAGTGGAAAATATCACCGTGGGCCCCACAAGGCACCAAGGCGCTCCCTGGTGTCTTATGGGCCCCACGGGCCTCCTCGGGTACAACTCCTGGGCTCCCTAGGTCTCTTCTGGGCAAAAACAAATCTTCAAAAAGTTTCGCTACATTTGGACTTCGTTTGATATGGATATTCTGCAAAGTAAAAAAACAAGCAAAAAACAACAACTGGCACTAGGCACTATGTCAATAGATTAGTCCCAAAAAATGGTATAAAGTTGCTAGAAACCGAATGTAAAACATCAAAGATTGATAATATAATAGCATGGAACCATAAAAAATTATAGATACATTGGAGACGTATCAATATCCCCAAGCTTAATTCCTACTCGTCCTCGAGTAGGTAAATGATAAAAACAGAATTTGTGATGTGAAATGCTTCCTAACATGTTCACCACATATTCTTTTCTTTTGCAGCATGGACATTTGGAATTTTAGATGATTCAAAGCAATAGTCTATAATTGACATGAGGACATCAATCCTCAAGCATATCATCAAGTAACCATGTCTTTCAAAATATCAAGACTAAAGAAAGCTATCCCTAGCCCATCATGCTCAATCATTGATCCATTCATGAAACACACTCGAATATTAGCTACATCCAATGCACATGTATGATCATAGTGCTCCCTAGTTGGTGCTTTATCAGAGAAGATGGAGACTCAAATACAATTTTTTTGCATAAAGTAAACAGATAGGCCCTTTGCAGAGGGAAGGAGAGATTTGTAGAGGTGCTAGAGCTCAAAGCTTGAATTGCGAGATAAAAAATATTTTGAGAGGCATGCTTTTCCCGTCAATGAAAACGACCAAGAATTCCCAATACTTTCCATGCTATACATCATAGGCGGTTCCGAAACATAAAATAAACTTTATTCCCTTTTCCATCATTCTTTGACAATCCATGGCTAGCCGTATCCACGGGTGCCTTCCATACGAACACTTTCCAAAGAATTTATTATTTGACAACATAAAGTAAATTTGTTTTTCATTTTGGGACTGGGCATACCAATTACCTTGCCATACTGTCGTGCAATGACAAGTGAATAAACACTCATCTTGAGAATAACACATCTAGCATGGAAAAATATTGGCCACCCCCTGCCGCTTCATGAGCGGTACGGGCACACAAAAAGGAAATTCATTTTGAAAATTAGAGTTGGCACATACAAATTTACTTAGAACTAAGTGGAAATACCACATATAGGTAGGTAATGGTGGACTCATTGGCACAACTTGGTTTAAGGAGCTTGGATGCACAAGTAGTATTCCCACTTAGTATAAGGAATGGCTAGCAAATAGATTGAGAAGCAACCAACCAAAAAACGAAAACGATCATAAACGAGCATTAAACATAACTAACACTGAATAATGCACCACAAGTATGATGTAATTTCATTGCATAACTATTGACTTTCGTGCTTGCATAGGGAACCACAAACCTTAACACCAATATTCTTACTAAAGCATAATTACTCACCAACATGTCTCACATATTACTATTTCCATATCTCAAAACTATTAGAAAGAATCAAGTTTATAATATACAATAATCTTCATGATTTTTTTATTATATCCTTCTTGGATATATATCACTTTGGGACTAGTTTCATATATTACCATTGCTTATAACAAGATCTCAAACAAATTTAAGTGAAGAACATGAGCATAACATTTTTTCATCTCTGAAAATAATATAAGTGAAGCATGAGAGGATTTCTTCAAAAGTTTACCAACTCTCAAATTGATATAAGGGAAGCATGAGACCATTTCTTTAAAAAATTAAGGCACCATCGTGCTAAAAAAGATACAAGTGAAGCACTAGAGCAATTCCATACCTCACAAAATTTAAATGAAGCACATATAGCAATTCTAAGAAATCATAGCATCATTTTGGCTCTCTCAAATAGGTGTGTCCAGCAAGGATAATTGTGACAAACTAAAATGCAGAACAAGCAAAGACTCATATAATACATGACGCTCTAAGCAAAACTCATGATATGTGACGAATAAAAATATAGCTCCAAGTAAAATTAACCATGGTTGTTAGAAGAAAGAGGGGATGCCTTCCGGGGCATACCCAAGCTTAGTTGCTTGGTTCTCCTTGAATATTAACTTGGGGTGCCATGGGCATACCCAAGCTTAGGCTCTTTTCACTCCTTATTCCTTCATCCATCGTGGTCTCACCCAAAACTTGAAAACTTGAATCACACAAAACTTAACAAAACCTTCTGAGATTCGTTAGTATAATAAAGCAAATCACCACTCTAAGTATTGTTGCAAACCCATATTTTATTATTGCATTAAACCTACTATATTCTAAATTTACCATGGCTTATACCCTCCAATACAATCCATAGATTCATCAAAATAAGCACACAATGCAGTGAAAACAGAATCTATCAAAAACGAAATAGTCTGCAATAATATGGACTTTGTCCATAGTTTTGTAACTTTAAAAATCAGAAAAATTAGGAAAATGTAGGCAATTTTTATATCAACCTTTTGTAAAAAAAATTAGAATTTTCGTCGCTTCTATGAGTTTTAATAATTCAGTTACTGGATGCAAAAGTTTTTGTTTTTCAACAGGATCAAATCAACTATCACCCAACATGATCTTAAAGGCTTTACTTGGCACAAAAACTAATTAATACATAGAAAAAACAATCATAACAGTAGTATAATTGCATATTTATTGAAGAACAGAAAGAAAAAGAAAAATTCAAAGATAACTATTTGGGTGCCTCCCAACAAACGCTATCGTTTTACGCCCCTAGCTAGGCATAATATATAGATTCAAGTATTGCCATCTTTGGTTTTTGATCCATATGTTGCCCCCATGATTGATTCATACGGTTGCTTACTTATAGTTCTAGGGAAGTGTTCCATACCCTTTCTCAAGGGGAAATGAAATTTAATGTTCCCTTCTTTCATATCAATCACGACACCTATAGTTTGTAAAACGGTCTACCAACTATTATGGGACAAGACGGATTGCAATCAATATAAAGAACACTAAAATCTATGGACACATAGTTCCTATTCGCAAGAATAAGAACATCATTAATCCTTACCAAAGGTTTTTAATAGTAGAATCCGCCAAGTGCAAATTTAGAGAACATTTTTCCAACTTGGTAAAACCTAGCATATCACATAGAGATTTCTTAATTGTGGAAACACTAGCACCCAAATCACATAAAGGAAAGCACTCATAATTTGTAATCTTGACTTTAATGGTGGATTCCCATTCAGCATATAATTTTCTAGGAATTGAAATGTCTAATTCCAACTTTTCTTCTAAAGCTTTCATCATTGCTTCTACAATGTGTTTAGTAAAAGTTTTGTTTTCTTCATAGGAATTAGGTGAATTTAACATGGATTGCAACAAAGAAATACATTCAATCAAAGAGCAACTATCACAATGAAAATATTTGTAATCCAAAAGCGTGGGCACATCACTAGTTAAAGTTTTGACCTCTCCAAACCCACTTTTATTAATTTTTTCATCAAGATTTTCACCCTCCGAATTATGGTGACGCCTTCTAGGTAAAGTTGACTCTTCTTCAATCCCTTTATCATCAAGTTTAATATTACTAAACAAGGAATCAATAGAATAAACACCAATCATTTTAAGATCTTCATCATTATGGTGAAAGCAATTGGTAGAAAAAGCTCTTTCTAAAAATTCTCTTTTAGCTCTAAGCATAGCGGTTCTTTTCTAACTTTCATCCATGGAAACATATAAAGCTTTAGTTGATTCATTGACATCAACTTTGGGTGGAAAATTGTTAATCTTGAGATTTTCTACATCATGTGAAATTCTATCAATGCTCCTAGACATATCATCAATCTTATTCAACTTTTCTTCTATCGTAGTGTTGAAAACTTTTTGAGCATTGATAAATTCTTTAATATTACTCCCAAGATCATAGAGGTTCCTATTATTATTGTAAGAAGAACTACCATAAGAATTACCATAATTATTAGAGGAATTTCCAGGAAAAGGCCAAGGATTAAAATTACCTCTATAAGCATTGTTATCAAAATTGTTTCACGAGACGAAATTCCACTCTACGGGATCACTATTTTGCTCAATCAAAGTAGACAAAGGCACATCATTAAGATCAATAGGAGCATTTTTACTAGCAACCAATTTCATAAGAGCATCAACTTTTCACTCAAAGTACTAATTTCTTTAACCGAATTAACCTTTTTACTAGTTGGTGCTCTTTCGATATGCCATTGTGAATAATTTGCCATAATATTATAAAGAAATATAGTGGCTTCACCCAAAGTAATTTCCATAAGAGTACCACCTGCGGCGGAATAAAAAAGATTTCTAGAAACAAAATTCAATTCCGCATAATTCTTTTGTATAATCATCCAAAGATTTAAACCATGAGTAGGACAATTTCTTAGCATTAATTTCATTATTTTCCAAGATTGTGCAACATGTTCATGCTCAAGTTGCTTAAAATTCATGATTTGATTTCTAAGGGAAATAATTTTCGCGTGCGAAAATACTTAGTAATTGTCGGGGGTTGGGTGCGACATATGCCAAAGGATGGCTTATCATGGTGAGAGTGAGTAGAACGTCACCGGTGCCTAGAAGCGGGATGAGGCGTAGACATGAACACCGGCGCACTTTACCCAGGTTCGGGGCTCTCCTCGGAGATAACACCCCTAGTCCTGCTCTCTGGGGTCTCCGCATGATCACTAAGGCACTAGTGAGTACAATGGTGCTCCTCGAGCTGTATGCTAGAGGTGGAAGAAAGCAGGGCTTGCTCTCTCCTCCCTCTATGTGTGAGTCTAGGTCTAACAGGTTGGGAACCCTTTGCATGGGTGCCCTGGGGGGTTTATATAGGCCTACCCCCAGGGGTACAATAGTAATCTGGCCAGGTGTGGGTCCCGACTGTCAAACTCTCAGGCCGCCGCCTTCTCCGCCGGCTGCTGGGGCCCGCCACCTGGTGGGCCCCGCCGACTGGTCTATTACGGGGCCGACAGGCCGCTCCTGCCGCTCGCGGGTCTTGCCGGCTGCTTGTTACTGTAGCCGTAATGGTAATGACGCATACTTGGTCGGGGAGGCGTGGCTACAGTCCCGCCGTCTGGCGGGAGATCACTGTTGCCACACCGTGTCTCATCTGGTTAATGGTGCAAGAACCCCGAGGGAAGAGTGGGCCGCCTTCTAGAGGCCGGCCCCCCTTGGGTCCGACTGGTCAAGCTTCTGCCGCCCTCTGGGCTCTCGTTGCCTGGTAGGACCCGCCGTCTGGAGGCCGTACTGACAAGCCATCGTGGGGGCAGGGCTCCGCCTGACAGGAGTGACGTCAAGGGTGGAGTGGCAACAGTGCCGCGCCGTGCGGAGATCTCCGCCCGTACGGGGTACTGTGGCCACGCCGTGCCCTGGATATGGGCGGTGATGGGCTACACTGTAGCCACATCCTGTCTTATCTTCTTAATGGGGGCGCACACACTGAGGGCGTCGTGGGCCGCCTGCTAGGAGCCGGCCTCTCCGAAGGCCGCCTGTTGGTAGTCGGCCCATCTTGGGGCCGTCTTCTGGTGCTTGGCCGCCTTCTGGCAACCGGCCGCATGAGCCAGCCGGCCACCAGAAGGCGGCGTTTTGCTCTTGATGCTTGAGGGGCGCAGCTGGAACGAATGACTTGAAATCTCAGGGACTCGGGTTAGGCTACCCATGGCTCATTACTCGGACAGTAGTCCCCGAAGCTGGTGAGGCGTTGCAACTGATAAGTCGAGAAGCCTCAGCAGTTTCCTTCTCCGAGTGCTCTCGCTGAATGTTTTGTTCGTCTTTTGGCATGCCTCCTGCCGGGGAATCGGCCATGACCAGGCGGACTCGTTTGATAGTTTTGAAACACCAAGGCGGGAACCAGGTGGCGTGCTTGCCAAGCCTCCAGGTCCGCTGCCCGCTGAGAGCACGCCATGCGGCACCACTTAGCCGGGCCAGCCTGCCACCCCACGCGCGCGATGGGACGTGATAGCAGGCCGGGCCCGCCATTACCGGGCCTCGGCGCGCGAGCGGATCCGCTGCGGCCAAGGCGGGCGGTTGTGGTTCCGTGCGGAGTTACTGTACGCAGTAACTCGCGCGCTAACTGCGGGGTCGTGGGGTCGTGGGTGTAGTTAATCCCACGATCCCACGCCCCGCCCCCTCGGCTTCGTAGCCCAAGGTCTATAAGTATGGGGAGGAGGGGGAGTGGCAGAGCACGCGCGCCCTCCTCTCCCTTTGCCAACTTCATCTTCTTCCTCTCCTTGCTGCTGCCGCACCTCGGTGCTCCGACGAGGCGCCGCCGCAGCTTGCCGTCGTTGGGCTCCTGCGCCATCAAGCTCCTCGCTCCGTTGCGGCCTTGGGCTCTGTTGTGGCGCCATTTCTCCGTCGAGTTCGGTCTCCATGGCGCGCGAGAAGGGAGGGGACTGGGATAGCTCGCTCGTGATCGACGACCATCTCGCCTTCCTCCGCGCCATATGGTGGTTGCCCGGTGAGGGTTTGGTCGAGGTGCGCGTGCTGCCGAAGAAGGAGATCTCGCCGGTGCCGCAAGGAGGCGAGCGGGTCGTCTTCCGCTCGCACTTCCTCCGCGGTTTCGGCTAGTCGGTGAGCGGATTCTTCCGCTCCTTCATGGAGTTCTATCATCTTCAGCCGCATCATTCGACGCCCAACACCGTGACGCTGCTGTTCGCTTTCGTCATGGTGTGCGAGGGCTACCTCGGCATCCTCTCCACCATCGAGTTATGGGGAACCTTCTTATACACCAAATTGGGCACCTCCGCCAGGGAGAAGGCGGCCCAGTGTGGTGCCTTCGTCGCGGTGCGCCGGCCGTCGGTGAAGAACGCCTTCCCTGCCATCAAGCTGTCATAGTCAGTGAAACTGTGGCAAAAATCATATTTATACATGGAGAACGTCGACCCGGCAATGGACTTCATCAACTTGCCGCCCTATCAAGCCGGCCCACCTGCTGAGCCTCAGGCCAACTGGGGCTACAAGCCGAAGCCCATATCGGCCGACGCCTCTGCCGCCATCAACCGGCTCCGGGTGCTGACGGAGGAGGAGGGACTGAAAGCATCCGACCTGCTTGTCGCCTTTGTCGAGCGCCAGGTTCTCCCGCTCCAAGGCCGGCCTCATCTGATCTATCGGATGAGCGGGTACTGCGACCCGAGCCGGATGTGCACGAGGGACATGTCGATTGCCGAGGTGGCCCGGATGGTGAACGAGATCTCCGACCTCAAACTGTCGGAGGGGTCTTGGCGGTTCGGCAAGCGGCCATACTCCCGCGCCAACCCGCCTCCTGCTGTAAGTTCTTCAACTCTTTCCTTTTAGTGCTTGTCTCGGTCTTGATCTTGGTCTTGAACAGTTGGTCTTTTGAACGTAGATCTATATGTCTCCGGCGACGGCCGCCATCGTAGGGCCGGGTGGAAACTACCAGCCGGACTGGGAGGTGAGCGATGTGGATGACCCCGACTTGGGGGCGGCCGCCCTGGAGGACGACGCCATAGGCGGCGGTGACGGAGCAGGCGGCTCCGAAGACGGAGGCGGACTCGAAACCTGGCCCGATGATGATGATGAAGAGGACGAGCCGCACCCTGCGCGGGGCGCTGGCAAGGCGGATGTGGGCCCCTCGGCCGAGCCGACTGCTCGAGGCGGCACGCGTAAGCGTAAACAGGGCGTCATCTTGTTTGGCAGCGCGCCGAAGAAGACCAAGAACCCGACCGCTGCGACTAGGCGGAAGGACGCCGCCGCAAAGGCAGCCAAGTTCCAGAAGCATCCGAAGGCGCCTCCTATGGTGTTGGCGTAAGTATCTTTTCCTTGTGCATTCCTTTCTTGTCGATTCCTTCTGAGCTTCTTCTCTTCGTTTTTCTTGACTTAGGGCTCCGCTCTCACTTGAGAAGTCAGCCGCTGCCTCCGTCATTGGGTCGACGGAGACCTCGACCACCACCCGGCGAATTGACCCTGCGGCCGACCTCCGGGAGGCGCAGGAACGAAATGTGCGTGAAGCGCGCGAGGAGCAGGAAGCCACCCGCCTGGGGAAGGCGGAGGCAGACAAGGCGGAGGCCACTGCGCTGAAGAAGCTGGCGGAGGCTGAGGCTGATGCCGCAGCGAAGAAGCAGCTTGAAGAAGCCGCGCACCGCCAGGAGCCACTATTCGTCATTCCCCTGAACTCCGCGTCGCCACCACCAGAGTTTGCGGCGCCGACTTGGGGAGCCGGCGACGAGCACCCAATCATGGAGAGGGAAGGCGGCGATGTCGTCATGCCAGATGTGGCCGTGCCTCCGCCACCGCCATCTGGAGGGGCGCGGGACAAGGAGCCGGCAGCCCCACTGGCGCCACCAGCCGGAAATGAGGTGGTGACGGGCCCGACTCCTGAGGCCCGCACACCAGCGCGCCGTCATCTTGCAAAGGCGACCTCGGCGCCACGACCACTGGAAGCCGGCGCCGCGAGTTTGTCAATCCCAGATGCCGAAGTGACCAGTGCCGCGCCCGCTGACTGGGTGCGTGGAGGCGGGACGGGAGCCTTGAACCAGGCGATTCTTGACGTCCAGGTCAAACTCCGAGCTGAGGCTGATGCTCTCAAGCAGTGCAACAAGGCGTTCTTGGATTCGCGAGCAGCCATTCGGGTATGTTTCTTACTTCTTCGTCTTTGATTCTTGTACTTCTCTATGGGGGCGTGCCAGAACCCACTGGGTGTTGCCCCCGAGTTTCGGGCTAGCTGCTGAGCAGGCGGCTCGGAACTTTAACTGGTAAGCTCCAAGTGCTAACTTTATCTGCCATCTTCACTATAGGACTATCATAACCTCCGCGCGATCACCTTCAACTCCAACGTCCGGGATCTGGGCCGACGGACTGCCGACTTGTCGGAAAGCCAGAGTAAGTCCTTACTTTCTTTCTCCGCGGGGGTGCGCCAGCGCACCCGCGAGCTGTAGTCCCCGAGATTCGGGCCGCCTGCTGAGCAGTCGGTCCGGATCTTCTGGCAACTACACTTCTTCTTTATTGACTGTTGATGACTTCTTCTCTACGGGGGCGCGATGGCGCACCCGCGGGCTGTAGCCCCCGAGATTCGGGCCGACTGCTAAGCAGTCGGGCCGGATCTCCCTGGCAACTAGACTTCTTCTTTGTTGATCGCTGATATCTTTCTCTTCTTCTACTCATGCAAAGGCCAATGCCGCCCTTCAGCAGCAGCTGGGTGAAGCCAACACCGTGCTGTGTGCCAAGGAGGCAGAGTGCAACGAGCTGGCCCAGGAGCGTGACCGACTGGTCACGCAACTGGCGGAGCAGGCGAAGCTTCTCCAGACGGCCCAAAAGGAGGCGGAGGAGAAAGAGTCCAATATCCTTGCCGAGTTTGAGACCGAACGCTCCGCCTGGGCCTACAAGGAGACGCTGCTGACTGCCGGCTTCGGTAGCATCGAAGACATGGTTGCTGGTTAGCTTCTTCTTTTTCCTTTCTTTGAGCCACCGGCTGCTGACCAGGCCGGCTTCTAGCTTCTGACTTCTGCCTTACTTGCTTCTGTCTGAGCAGACTTCTTCCCTGGCCACTCTGGCACCGCCAACCAGGCTATTGAGGCTTATCGTGAGGAATGGAGGGCGGAAGGTGCGCAGATCGCTGCCGACGCCCCCAGACCCTTAGTGAGCAGCTCTCAAGATCGAGGCCCGCCTTTGGCCGGCTCATCGGATGCTGCGTTGTCTTCAACGTGTCGGGGCCCAGGCGATCTCCACCCTTTGGCCAGACATACCGGCTCCGCACACTCCCAGTTGGACTGCCGACTGGCTGGAGGTGGCGGTCGGCCGCCTTGAGGCTTGGAAGGGTTCCTCGGCCTGAGCTGGAGCGCGCCGGGCCTTGGAGTTCGTCAAGGCGTGGTACCCTGGGCTAGATCTAGCCCAGTTGACCACGTTTCGACAGGAGGCCCAAGAGGAGCTGGTGGCGGTGAAGCGTGATCTTGTCAGGCGGGCCACGGCGATCGCCGAGTACACCAACACCAGCATCTTCGTTCCTGAGCTGGCCGAGAACGGTGCCGAGGCACCACCAGAGTGGTTCGGGCTGAACCCGGAGGACGACGAGGACTCGGCCGAGATGATCGACTCCAGCGACGAGGGAGAAGACGAGGAGGATGAGGAAGGCAGAGAAGATGCGCCAGAGGTTGGAGCGGAGGGCCATCCTCAGCTTGACCGCGCCTCAAACAACAAGCCGCACTCGAGTGTGCAGACTCCTCCTGGAGGCGACCAAGCGGAGACTGACCGGCCGTCCACTCCACCAACCGGCACCACCGACTCCACCAACCAGCCGGATCCCTCTGCTGCTCCCTAGGCCGTCGACTTATCTTTATTTTTCCTGATTTACCAGTCTCGACAAGCTTTGTTTAATTTGCACAATTCCACCCAGGGGGTGTATTTCAAACTCTGTTGAATGCTAGCCAAGGGCCTTTTGACATGTAAATATTTTTGCCGAGTTCTATCTTTTCTTGCTTTCTACTCCTTGGCTTTTTTCATTTGCCGCCCTCCCTTGGCTGCCGTCTTGCCAGCCAAACAGCCGCTCTGCGGACTGTGGCTGGGTCAAGTTCTTAGCCGCTTTCAGGAGTGCAAGTACTTAGCCGATTAGAGTGTTAGCAAGTTAAGTAGAAGCCTGCCGGCCGGCTACTCAGCAGCCGGTTGATGAGGCGGGATGCCGTCCTGGGCTATGCGCGTGCTTTGGGTCCTTAGCCATTTTCATGTGGACACCCTTTCTGTGACTCCTGCCTGCCGGACAGTCGCTCTACGAGCTACGACTTCTGGCAGGAGAAGGTTTAGGTGCCAACACACTATTATCCGACTGGAGGAAGCACTACGTAGTACAAGGCGGTGAGCCCCCGGGCCGACTGGTCGAACCCGGTACCAGACGATATAATGAAATAACACATTCATAGGCATAATACTTATCATATAGATAAAAGAGGGTAGCCCCCGAGCTCTTCTCGGGGTCCCGGAGTCTTCATACTTAATACAAAAGGTAGCGTGGTACATACTACATCAACTGTAAAATCTTCGAAGGAGGTTGGCATTCCACGGCCGCTCCGTCTCCTTGCCGGAGTCATCTCTCTTGCGTACTCTAGGCTTCTGAGCATCGATCAGGTAGTAGGAGTCATTGCCCAAAACTTTGTTGATGATGAAAGGGCCTTCCCAAGGTGCTGAGTGAAGGAAATATGCCCTAGAGGCAATAATAAAGTTATTATTTATTTCCTTATATCATGATAAAGGTTTATTATTCATGCTAGAATTGTATTAACCGGAAACATAATGCATGTGTGAATACATAGACAAACAGAGTGTCACTAGTATGCCTCTACTAGACTAGCTCGTTAATCAAAGATGGTTATGTTTCCTAACCATGAACAAAGAGTTGTTATTTGATTAACGAGGTCACATCATTGGTTGAATGATCTGATTGACATGACCCATTATATTAGCTTAGCACCCGATCGTTTAGTATGTTGCTATTGCTTTATTCATGACTTATACATGTTCCTATGACTATGAGATTATGCAACTCCCGTTTGCCAGAGGAACACTTTGGGTACTACCAAACGTCACAATGTAACTGGGTGATTATAAAGGAGTATTACAGGTGTCTCCAATGGTAGATGTTGGGTTGGCGTATTTCGAGATTAGGATTTGTCACTCCGATTGTCGGAGAGGTATCTCTGGGCCCTCTCGGTAATGCACATCACTTAAGCCTTGCAAGCATTGCAACTAATGAGTTAGTTGCGGGATGATGTATTACGGAACGAGTAAAGAGACTTGCCGGTAACGAGATTGAACTAAGTATTGGATACTGACGATCGAATCTCGGACAAGTAACATACCGATGACAAAGGGAACAACGTATGTTGTTATGCGGTCTGACCGATAAAGATCTTCGTAGAATATGTAGGAGCCAATATGGGCATCCAGGTCCCGCTATTGGTTATTGACCGGAGACGTGTCTCGGTCATGTCTACATTGTTCTCGAACCGTAGGGTCCGCACGCTTAACGTTACGATGACAGTTATTATGAGTTTATGCATTTTGATGCACCGAAGGAGTTCGGAGTACCGGATGTGATCACGGACATGACGAGGAGTCTCGAAATGGTCGAGACATAAAGATTGATATATTGGAAGCCTATGTTTGGACATCGGAAGTGTTCCAGGTGAAATCAGGATTTTACCGGAATACCGGGAGGGTTACCGGAACCCCCCGGGAGCCTAATGGGCCATAGTGGGCCTTAGTGGAAAGGAGAAAAGGGGCTGCCCTAGGTGGCCGCACGCCTCCCCCCTTCCCCTAGTCCTATTAGGACTAGGAGAGGTGGCCGGCCCCCTCTCTCCCTCTCCCCCTTGAGGAATCCTATTCCAACTAGGATTGGGGGGGGGGGGGAATCCTACTCCCGGAGGGAGTAGGACTCCCTGGCGCGCCACCCCTTGGCCGGCCAGCCCCTTCCCCTTGGCTCCTTTATATACGGGGGCAGGGGAGCACCCTAGAACACACAAGTTGATCTACGGATTGTTCCTTAGCCGTGTGCGGTGCCCCCTTCCACCAAATTCCACCTCGGTCATATCGTTGCAGTGCTTAGGCGAAGCCCTGCGCCGGTAACACATCAAGATCGTCACCACGCCGTCGTGCTGACGGAACTCTTCCCCGACGCTTTGCTGGATCGGAGCCCGGGGATCGTCATCGAGCTGAACGTGTGCCAAGAACTCGGAGGTGCCGGAGTAACGGTGCTGTGATCGGTCGGATCGTGAGGAGAACGTACGACTACTTCCTCTATGTTGAGTCAACACTTCCGCTTCAGTCTACAAGGGTATGTAGACAACACTCTCCCCTCTCGTTGCTATGCATCACCATGATCTTGCGTGTGCGTAGGAATTTTTTTGAAATTACTACGTTCCCCAACAGTGGTATCCGAGCCTAGTTTTTTATGGTTTGATGTTATTTGCACGAGTAGAACACAAGTAAGTTGTGGACGATACAAGTCATACTGCCTACCAGCATGTCATACTTTGGTTCAGCGGTATTGTTGGACGAGACAATCCGGACCAACCTTACGCGTACGCTTACGCGAGACCGGTTCCCTCGACGTGCTTTGCACATAGATGGCTTGCGGAAGACTGTCTCTCCAACTTTAGTTGAACCGAGTGTGGCTACGCCCGGTCCTTGAGAAGGTTAAAACGGAGTCTATTTGACAAACTATCGTTGTGGTTTTGATGCGTAGGTAAGATGAGTTCTTGCTTAAGTCCGTAGCAGCCACGTAAAACTTGCAACAACAAAGTAGAGGACGTCTAACTTGTTTTTGCAGGGCATGTTGTGATGTGATATGGTCAAGACATGATGCTAAATTTTATTGTATGAGATGATCATGTTTTGTAATCGAGTTATCGGCAACTGGCAGGAGCCATATGGTTGTCGCTTTATTGTATGCAATGCAATCGCGATGTAATGCTTTACTCTATTACTAAGCGGTAGTGATAGTCGTGGAAGCATAAGATTGGCGAGACGACAACGATGCTATGATGGAGATCAAGGTGTCACGCCGGTGACGATGGTGATCATGACGGTGCTTCGGAGATGGAGATCACAAGCACAAGATGATGATGACCATATAATATCACTTATATTGATTGCATGTGATGTTTATCTTTTTATGCATCTTATCTTGCTTTGATTGACGGTAGCATTATAAGATGATCTCTCACTAAATTATCAAGAAGTGTTCTCCCTGAGTATGCACCGTTGCAAAAGTTCTTCGTGCTGAGACACCACGTGATGATCGGGTGTGATAGGCTCTACGTTCAAATACAACGGGTGCAAAACAGTTGCACACGCGGAATACTCAGGTTATACTTGACGAGCTATGCATATAAGATATGACCTCGGAACACAGAGACCGAAAGGTCGAGCGTGAATCATAGAGTAGATATGATCAACATAAAGATGTTCACCATTGAAAACTACTCCATATCACGTGATGATCGGTTATGGTTTAGTTGATTTGGATCACGTGATCACTTAGAGGATTAGAGGGATGTCTATCTAAGTGGGAGTTCTTAATTAATTTGATTAACTGAACTTAAACTTATCATGAACTTAGTATCTGATAGTATCTTGCTTGTTTATGTTGATTGTAGATAGATGGCTCGTGCTGTTGTTCCGTTAAATTTTAATGCGTTCCTTGAGAAAGCAAAGTTGAAAGATGATGGTAGCAATTACACGGACTGGGTCCGTAACTTGAGGATTATCCTCATTGCTGCACAGAAGAATTACGTCCTGGAAGCACCGCTAGGTGCCAGGCCTGCTGCTAGAGCAACACCAGAAGTTATGAACGTCTGGCAGAGCAAAGTTGATGACTACTCGATAGTTCAGTGTGCCATGCTTTACGGCTTAGAACCGGGACTTCAACGACGTTTTGAACGTCATGGAGCATATGAGATGTTCCAGGAGTTGAAGTTAATATTTCAAGCAAATGCCCGGATTGAGAGATATGAAGTCTCCAATAAGTTCTATAGCTGCAAAATGGAGGAGAACAGTTCTGTCAGTGAGCATATACTCAAAATGTCTGGGTATAATAATCACTTGATTCAATTGGGAGTTACTCTTCCAGATGATTGCGCCATTGACAGAATTCTCCAATCACTGCCACCAAGCTACAAGAGCTTCGTGATGAACTATAATATGCAAGGGATGACCAAGACTATTCCCGAGCTCTTCGCAATGCTAAAAGCTGCGGAGGTAGAAATCAAGAAGGAGCATCAAGTGTTGATGGTTAACAAAACCACTAGTTTCAAGAAGAAGGGCAAAGGGAAGAAAAAGGGGAACTTCAAGAAGAACGGCAAGCGAGTTGCTGCTCAAGAGAAGAAACCCAAGTCTGGACCTAAGCCTGAAACTGAGTGCTTCTACTGCAAGCAGACTGGTCACTGGAAGCGGAACTGCCCCAAGTATTTGGCGGATAAGAAGGATGGCAAGATGAACAAAGGTATATGTGATATACATGTTATTGATGTGTACCTTACTAATGTTCGCAGTAGCACCTGGGTATTTGATACTGGTTCTGTTGCTAATATTTGCAACTCAAAACAGGGACTACAGAATAAGCGGACACTAGCAAAGGACGAGGTGACGATGCGCGTGGGAAATGGTTCCAAAGTCGATGTGATCGCAGTTGGCACGCTACCTCTACATCTACCTTCGGGATTAGTATTAGACCTAAATAATTGTTATTTGGTGCCAGCGTTGAGCATGAACATTATATCTGGATCTTGTTTGATGCGAGACGGTTATTCATTTAAATCAGAGAATAATGGTTGTTCTATTTATATGAGTAATATCTTTTATGGTCATGCACCATTGAAGAGTGGTCTATTTTTGATGAATCTCGATAGTAGTGATACACATATTCATAATGTTGAAGCCAAAAGATGCAGAGTTGATAATGATAGTGCAACTTATTTGTGGCACTGCCGTTTAGGTCATATCGGTACAAAGCGCATGAAGAAACTCCATACTGATGGACTTTTGGAGTCACTTGATTATGAATCACTTGACACTTGCGAACCGTGCCTCATGGGCAAGATGACTAAAACACCGTTCTCCGGAACTATGGAGAGAGCAACAGATTTGTTGGAAATCATACATACGGATGTATGTGGTCCGATGAATGTTGAGGCTCGTGGCGGATATCGTTATTTTCTCACCTTCACAGATGATTTGAGCAGATATGGGTATATCTACTTAATGAAACACAAGTCTGAAACATTTGAAAAGTTCAAAGAATTTCAGAGTGAAGTTGAAAATCATCGTAACAAGAAAATAAAGTTTCTACGATCAGATCGTGGAGGAGAATATTTGAGTTACGAGTTTGGTGTACATTTGAAAAATTGTGGAATAGTTTCGCAACTCACGCCACCCGGAACACCACAGCGTAATGGTGTGTCCGAACGTCGTAATCGTACTTTACTAGATATGGTGCGATCTATGATGTCTCTTACTGATTTACCGCTATCGTTCTGGGGATACGCTCTAGAGACGGCCGCATTCACGTTAAATAGGGCACCATCTAAATCCGTTGAGACGACGCCTTATGAACTATGGTTTGGCAAGAAACCAAAGTTGTCGTTTCTTAAAGTTTGGGGCTGCGATGCTTATGTGAAAAAGCTTCAACCAGATAAGCTCGAACCCAAATCGGAGAAATGTGTCTTCATAGGATATCCAAAGGAAACTGTTGGATACACCTTCTATCACAGATCCGAAGGCAAGACTTTTGTTGCTAAGTTCGGAAACTTTCTAGAGAAGGAGTTTCTTTCGAAAGAAGTGAGTGGGAGGAATGTAGAACTTGACGAGGTAACTGTACCTACTCCTTTATTAAGAAGTAGTACATCATAGAAAACTGTTTCTGCGACACCTACACCAATAAATGAGGAAGCTAATGATGATGATCATGAAACTTTAGATCAAGATACTACTGAACCTCGTAGATCAACCAGAGTGAGATCCGCACCAGAGTGGTACGGTAATCCTATCCCGGAAGTCATGTTACTAGACCATGATGAACCTACGAACTATGAAGAAGCAATGGTGAGCCCAGATTCCGCAAAGTGGCTTGAAGCCATGAAATCTGAGATGGGATCCATGTATGAGAACAAAGTATGGACTTTGGTTGACTTGCCTGATGATCGGCAAGCAATTGAGAACAAATGGATCTTTAAGAAGAAGACTGACGCTGATGGTAATGTTACTGTCTACAAAGCTCGACTTGTCGCAAAAGGTTTTCGACAAGTTCAAGGGATTGACTACGATGAGACTTTCTCACCCGTAGCGATGCTTAAGTCTGTCCGAATCATGTTAGCAATTGCCGCATTTTATGATTATGAAATTTGGCAGATGGATGTCAAAACTGCATTCCTGAATGGATTTCTGGAAGAAGAATTGTATATGATGCAACCGGAAGGTTTTGTCGATCCAAAGGGAGCTAACAAAGTGTGCAAGCTCCAGCTATCCATTTATGGACTGGTGCAAGCCTCTCGGAGTTGGAATAAACGCTTTCATAGTGTGATCAAAGCATTTGGTTTTATACAGACTTTCGGAGAAGCCTGTATTTATAAGAAAGTGAGTTGGAGCTCTGTAGCATTTCTAATATTATATGTGGATGACATATTACTGATTGGAAATGATATAGAATTTCTGGATAGCATAAAGGGATACTTGAATAAAAGTTTTTCAATGAAAGACCTCGGAGAAGCTGCTTACATATTAGGCATAAAGATCTATAGAGATAGATCAAAACGCTTAATTGGACTTTCACAAAGCACATACCTTGACAAGATTTTGAAGAAGTTCAAAATGGATCAAGCAAAGAAAGGGTTCTTGCCTGTGTTACAAGGTGTGAGATTGAGTAAGACTCAAAGCCCGACCACTGCAGAAGATAGAGAGAAAATGAAAGATGTTCCCTATGCTTCAGCCATAGGCTCTATCATGTATGCAATGCTGTGTACCAGACCTGATGTGTGCCTTGCTATAAGTTTAGCAGGGAGGTACCAAAGTAATCCAGGAGTGGATCACTGGACAGCGGTCAAGAACATCCTGAAATACCTGAAAAGGACTAAGGATATGTTTCTCATATATGGAGGTGACAAAGAGCTCACCGTAAGAGGTTACGTTGATGCAAGCTTTGACACTGATCCGGACGATTCTAAATCGCAAACCGGATACGTGTTTACATTAAACGGTGGAGCTGTCAGTTGGTGCAGTTCTAAACAAAGCGTCGTAGCGGGATCTACATGTGAAGTGGAGTACATAGCTGCTTCGGAAGCAGCAAATGAAGGAGTCTGGATGAAGGAGTTCATATCCGATCTAGGTGTCATACCTAGTGCATCGGGTCCAATGAAAATCTTTTGTGAAAATACTGGTGCAATTGCCTTGGCAAAGGAATCCAGATTTCACAAAAGGACCAAACACATCAAGAGACGCTTCAACTCCATCCGGTATCTAGTCCAGGTGGGAGACATAGATATTTGCAAGATACATACGGATCTGAATGTTGCAGACCCGTTGACTAAGCCTCTTCCACGAGCAAAACATGATCAACACCAAAACTCCATGGGTGTTAGGATCATTACAGTGTAATCTAGATTATTGACTCTAGTGCAAGTGGGAGACTGAAGGAAATATGCCCTAGAGGCAACAATAAAGTTATTATTTATTTCCTTATATCATGATAAAGGTTTATTATTCATGCTAGAATTGTATTAACCGGAAACATAATGCATGTGTGAATACATAGACAAACAGAGTGTCACTAGTATGCCTCTACTAGACTAGCTCGTTAATCAAAGATGGTTATGTTTCCTAACCATGAACAAAGAGTTGTTATTTGATTAACGAGGTCACATCATTGGTTGAATGATCTGATTGACATGACCCATTATATTAGCTTAGCACCCGATCGTTTAGTATGTTGCTATTGCTTTATTCATGACTTATACATGTTCCTATGACTATGAGATTATGCAACTCCCGTTTGCCAGAGGAACACTTTGGGTACTACCAAACGTCACAACGTAACTGGGTGATTATAAAGGAGTATTACAGGTGTCTCCAATGGTAGATGTTGGGTTGGCGTATTTCGAGATTAGGATTTGTCACTCCGATTGTCGGAGAGGTATCCCTGGGCCCTCTCGGTAATGCACATCACTTAAGCCTTGCAAGCATTGCAACTAATGAGTTAGTTGCGGGATGATGTATTACGGAACGAGTAAAGAGACTTGCCGGTAACGAGATTGAACTAAGTATTGGATACTGACGATCGAATCTCGGACAAGTAACATACCGATGACAAAGGGAACAACGTATGTTGTTATGCGGTCTGACCGATAAAGATCTTCGTAGAATATGTAGGAGCCAATATGGGCATCCAGGTCCCGCTATTGGTTATTGACCGGAGACGTGTCTCGGTCATGTCTACATTGTTCTCGAACCGTAGGGTCCGCACGCTTAACGTTACGATGACAGTTATTATGAGTTTATGCATTTTGATGCACCGAAGGAGTTCGGAGTCCCGGATGTGATCACGGACATGACGAGGAGTCTCGAAATGGTCGAGACATAAAGATTGATATATTGGAAGCCTATGTTTGGACATCGGAAGTGTTCCAGGTGAAATCAGGATTTTACCGGAATACCGGGAGGGTTACCGGAACCCCCCGGGAGCCTAATGGGCCATAGTGGGCCTTAGTGGAAAGGAGAAAAGGGGCTGCCCTAGGTGGCCGCGCGCCTCCCCCCTTTCCCTATTCCTATTAGGACTAGGAGAGGTGGCCGGCCCCCTCTCTCCCTCTCCCCCTTGAGGAATCCTATTCCAACTAGGATTGGGGTGGGGAATTCTACTCCTGGAGGGAGTAGGACTCCCTGGCGCACCACCCCTTGGCCGGCCAGCCCCTCCCCCTTGGCTCCTTTATATACGGGGGCAGGGGAGCACCCTAGAACACACAAGTTGATCTACGGATCGTTCCTTAGCCGTGTGCGGTGCCCCCTTCCACCAAATTCCACCTCGGTCATATCGTTGCAGTGCTTAGGCGAAGTCCTGCGCCGGTAACACATCAAGATCGTCACCACGCCGTCGTGCTGACGGAACTCTTCCCCGACGCTTTGCTGGATCGGATCCCGGGGATCGTCATCGAGCTGAACGTGTGCCAAGAACTCGGAGGTGCCGGAGTAACGGTGCTGTGATCGGTCGGATCGTGAGGAGAACGTACGACTACTTCCTCTACGTTGAGTCAACGCTTCCGCTTCAGTCTACAAGGGTATGTAGACAACACTCTCCCCTCTCATTGCTATGCATCACCATGATCTTGCGTGTGCGTAGGAATTTTTTTGAAATTACTACGTTCCCCAACACTGAGAGCTTGTGCTGGCTGGCTGTTCGCTGGATCAGCCGGAGCACAAGGTCTCCTTCTTGGAAAGATCTTGGCTTGACCTTCCGATTTTAGTATCGGCGTAGATTCTGCTGGTAGATGGTGGACCGGCTAAGTGCCAACACCCGGCCCTCTTCCAGCAGATCGACGTCGTCTTCTCTTGCTTCTTTGGCCTCCTCTTCGGTGTACATGGTCACTCGAGGGGAGTCAAATTCTATGTCCGTCAGGATGACGGCTTCGGAATCGTAGATTAGGAAGAAAGGCGTGAAGCCGGTTGACTTGTTCGGAGTTGTGCGCAAGCTCCAGAGGACGACCGACAGCTCATCGAGCCAGCAGCCGGCCGAATGCTCCAGAGGCTCGACCAGTTGGGGCTTGATGCCGGACAAAATGAGGCCATTTGCTCGCTCCACTTGGCTGTTTGACTGCGGATGGGCAACGGACGCTAAGTCCAGTCGGGTGCCCTATGTCGCGCATAAACGAGCCGAGGCGCCTTTGGCAAAGTTCGCGCCATTGTCGGTGATGATGTTGTGTGGTATGCCATACCGAATGGTGATGTCAGCGATGAAAGTCACAGCAGTCGGACCATTCAACTTCTTAATTGGCTTTGCTTCTATCCACTTGGTGAATTTGTCCACGGCGACAAGCAGATGAGGCATGCCGCCGCGTGCTTTCTTGAATGGTCCCACCATATATAGTCCCCAGACGACAAAGGGCCAGGCAATGAGGATGGTCTTGAGTGCGGAAGCCGGCAAATGTGGCTTGGAGCGGAACTTCTGGCACCCTTTGCATTTCTGGACCAAGTCTTTGGCATCTTCTAGGGCAGTCGGCCAGAAGAAACCATGGCGGAAAGCTTTGGCAACGAGTGCTCTTGAAGCCGCGTGGTGACCACACTCGCCTTGGTGGATATCTTTGAGGATTGCTTGCCCTTTCTGTGGCTCTACGCAGCACTGGTACACACCAGTGACGCTGCGCCTCACAAGTTCTCTATTGACAATCGTGTATGCTGCTGCCCGGCATTGCACTTGTTGGGCCAAGATCTCATCAGTCGGTAGCTCTTTGTTCACCAGAAAGTTGAGAATGGGTTGCACCCATGAAGGTGCTACTATTTCTTCAACTGCCAGAACTGCAACTTGCACGAGGACGGTTGGGCTGGGAGGCGGCGGGTTGGAGTCGGCTGCCGCTTGCTGCGTCGATGAAGTCCCTGGGCCGGGTGCGACTGTTGCAGCCCCTGGGCCACCTGCCGAAGTCCCCGAGTCGGACCCGACTGCTTCTGGAGGAGCCGGCATGAAGATGGAATCTGATACTGGTGACGGCTTAACAGATGGCTTTAGGAGGCGCTATAGGTAGACGCCGGCTGGTATTGCTTGCTGGGTGGAACCGATCCGTGCCAAGGCATCTGCTTGCTCATTGTCATTTCTTGGCACATGGAGGAACTCGCACCCTTCAAAGTATCCACTGAGTTGCTATACGAGGAAGCGGTAGCTTGCCATATTTGCATCCTTGGCGTCCCAGTCACCCGACGACTGCTAGACCACCAAGTCGGAGTCACCATAGCACAGGATCCGGCGAATGCCGAGTTCCTTGGCAAGCCGGAGCCCGTGTATAAGTGCTTCGTATTCTGCTACATTGGTTGAGGTGGCAAAATGAATTTGCAACACATATCTGAGCTTGTCGCCTTTGGGAGAGGTGAGAACGATGACGGCTCCCAGACCGGTGCGCATCTTGGAACCATCAAAGTGCATCCGCCAATGGGTGGAGTCTGGTGCTGGCGGCAGGTACTGGGTCTCGGCCCAGTCGACGAGGAAGTCGGCCAGTGCTTGGGACTTGATGGCGGTGCGAGGTTGGTAGTAGATGGTGTAGGGGGCCAAATCTATGGCCCATTTGGCCACTCGGCCCGAAGCATCTCGGCTTCCAATGATCTCGGCAAGTGGAGCAGTGCAGACAACAGTGATTGGGTGCTCTTGAAAGTACGGCTTCAGCTTCTTGGCGGTGAAGTGCACGCCGTAGCACATCTTCTGATAGTGGGGGTAGTTCTGCTTGGAGGCGGACAACACTTCACTCAGGTAATAGACCCGCCTCTGGACTAGTAATGCCTTGCCGTCTTCCTTGCGCTCCACAACTATGACTGTGCTGACCACCCGACTGGTGGGAGCGATGTAGAGAAGCATGGGCTCCTTAGCAGTCGGAGCCGCCAAGACAGGTGGAGTGGTCAACATCTTCTTGAGCTGGAGAAGAGCTTCATCCGCCTTGTCGTTCCACTCAAAAAAGTGGTCTTCTTCATAAGCTGGTACAGGGGAAGAGCCTTCTCGCCCAGTCGACTGATGAAACGGCTGACGGATGCCAAGCAGCCGGTGAATTTTTGCACATCCAACAGTCGGGTGAGTTTCTCCATCCTCTTGATGGCCTTGATCTTCACAGGATTGCACTCTATGCCACGCTCTGAGACCAGGAAGCCAAGAAGCTGGCCGGCTGGTACTCCAAAGACACATTTCTCCGTGTTGAGCTTGATTTGAAAGCAGTGCAAATTTTCAAAGGTTTCCTTGAGGTCCTCTAGCAGTGTGCCACGCTTCTCCATCTTCACCACAATGTCATCCACATGGACGTGGGTGTTCTTGCCGAGTTGCTTGAGGGGGCACTTCTGCATGCAACGCTGAAACATGGCGCCGACATTCCTTGAGCCGAACGTCATGGTCAGGTAGCAGAAGGCTCCGAATGGTGTGATGAAGGCGGTCTTCAACCTGTCGGCCGGGTTCAGCTTGATCTGATGATACCCTGAGTATGCATCCAAAAAGCTCAACAACTCGCATCCGGCTGTGGAGTCTATCCCTTGGTCAATTCTCGGCAAAGAAAATGGATCTTTGGGGCAAGCTTTGTTGAGGCTGGTGTAATCAATACACATGCGCCACTGCTTATTCTTCTTCAGTACAAGGACTGGATTGGCTAACCATTCTGGGAAGAACACTTCCATAATGAAGCCGGCTGCTAGAAGCCGGGCTATCTCTTCCCGAACAACTCTTCTCTTCTCTTCTGACAGGCGGCGCAAAGGCTGCCTGACTGGCTTGGCATCAGGTCGGACATGTAATTTGTCCTCGGCGAAATCTGTTGGAACACCCGACATGTCCTTAGGAGACCATGCAAAGATGTCCCGATTCTCACGGAGGAAATAGATGAGCTCGCTTTCCTATTTGCTGTCAAGGTTTGCACCAATGACAGCGTGCCTCTCCGGGTGCTCCGGCTCCAAGGGTATCTTCTTTGTTTCCTTGGCTGGCTTGAACGAGCCCTCAACTTCCGACTCCTTGGGGTTTGGCGACATTTCCGGCTGCTTGCCCGCCATTGCCACAACCCAGTCATGGAGCCGCTTCTCTGCTGCGATCACGAGGGACTCGGCTAGCCGGCTGCTGTCTGCTACGCAGGCAGACGACTTCTTGTAGTCCCCGGTTATGGTCAGGATTCCCTTGGTGCTTGGCATCTTCATCTTGAGGTAAGCATAGTGGGGGAACGCCATGAACATGGCCAGAGCAGGCCGGCCAAGTAGCGCATGGTAGGGGCTCTCAAGGTCCACCACCTCAAACCAGACTGGCTGTCGGCGAAAGTGATCTTTGTCCCCTAAGAGGACGTCTATCTGGGTCTTACCGATTGGTGAGCAGGAAAGGCCAGGACCTATACCATGGAATACAGTCCGACTTGGCTGAAGCTGCCTTTGCTTGATTCCCAACTTCTCCATAGTGTCTCGATATAGGATGTTGATGTTGTTGCCGCCATCTGTCAGAACTCGGGAGAAGCAAGCAGCCCGCCTCTCTATTGCGAAGGTGGCATCCAAGACCAGGGAATAAGAACCAGGAGAGGGCATCACCTCCAGGTGGTCAGCTCTGCTCCAGCTGATGGGCTTCTCAGACCAATGCATGAACTCGGGGGTCTATGATGCCACAACATGTAATTCTTGTGGTCGCTGCCGTCTGTTGTGCTTATTGTCGGCCACACTGGTGAACACGAAATAATCTCCATGCTCCTCGGGATATTCATCTTGTATTGTGCCGACTGGCCGAACCGCCGGCTGCTGAGGAGGAGGAGGCGACGGGCCAGCAGGCAGAGTGATAACACACAAGTATAGGGGATCGCAACAGTTTTCGAGGGTAGAGTATTCAACCCAAATTTATTGATTCGACACAAGGGGAGCCAAAGAATATTCTCAAGTATTAGCAGTTGAGTTGTCAATTCAACCACACCTGGATAACTTAATATCTGCAGCAAAGTATTTAGTAGAAAAGTAATATGATAGTAGTGGTAACGGTAACAAAAGTAACAGTAGCAAAAGTAATATTTTTGGTGTTTTGTAGTGATTGTAACAGTAACAACGGGAAAGTAAATAAGCGAAGAACAATATGCAAAAAGCTCGTAGGCATTGGATCGGTGATGGAGAATTATGCCGGATGCAGTTCATCATGTAACAATCATAACATAGGGTGACATAGAACTAGCTCCAATTCATCAATGTAATGTAGGCATGTATTCCGAATATAGTCATATGTGCTTATGGAAAAGAACTTGCATGACATCTTTTGTCATACCCTCCCGTGGCAGCGGGGTCCTAATGGAAACTAAGGGATATTAAGGCCTCCTTTTAATAGAGAACCGGAACAAAGCATTAGCACATAGTGAGTACATGAACTCAAACTACGGTCATCACCGGGAGTGGTCCCGATTATTGTCACTTCAGGGTTGCCGGATCATAACACATAGTAGGTGACTATAGACTTGCAAGATAGGATCAAGAACTCACATGTATTCATGAAAACATATAGGTTCAGATCTGAAATCATGGCACTCGGTCCCTAGTGACAAGCATTAAGCATAGCAAAGTCATAGCAACATCAATCTCAGAACATAGTGGATACTAGGGATCAAACCCTAACAAAAGGAACTCGATTGCATGATAGATCTCATCCAACCCATCACCCTCCATCAAGCCTACGATGGAATTACTCACGCACGGCGGTGAGCATCATGAAATTGGTGATGGAGGATGGTTGATGATGACGACGGCGATGAATCTCCCTCTTCGGAGCCCCGGACGGACTCCAGATCAGCCCTCCCGAGAGGTTTTAGCGCTTGGCGGCGGCTCCGTACCGTAAAACGCGATGAATTCTTCTCTCTGATTTTTTTCTCCCCGAAAGCAAATATATAGAGTTGGAGTTGAGGTCGGAGGAGCTCCAGGGGGCCCACGAGATAGGGGGCGCCCTAGGGGGGGTGCCCCCACCCTCGTGGCTAGGGTGTGGGCCCCCTGGTCTTCATCTTTTGCAAGGATTTTTTATTATTTCCAAATAGACGTCCCGTGGAGTTTCAACTCATTCCGAGAACTTTTGTTTCTGCACATAAATAACACCATGGAAAGTCTGCTGAAAACAGCGTCAGTCCGGGTTAGTTCCATTCATATCATGCAAGTTAGAGTCCAAAACAAGGGCAAAAGTGTTTGGAAAGGTAGATACGATGGGGATGTATCAACTCCCCCAAGCTTAAACCTTTGCTTGTCCTCAACCAATTCAGTTGATAAACTGAAAGTGATAAAAAAACTTTTACAAACTCTGTTTGCTCTTGTTGTTGTAAATATGTAAAGCTAGCATTCAAGTTTTCAGCAAAGATTATGACTAACCACATTCACAATAACTCTTAGGTCTCATGTTTACTCACATCAATGGCATAATCAACTAGTGAGGCATAATAATAAATCTTGGATGACAACACTTTCTCAAAACAATCATGATATGATATAACAAGATGGTATCTCGCTAGCCCTTTCTGAGACCGCAAAACATAAATGCAGAGCACCTTTAAAGATCAAGGACTGACTAGACATTGTAACTGATGGTAAAAGAGATCCAGTCATAGTCATACCCAATATAAATTAATAGTAATTTATGCAAATGACAGCTGCGCTCTCCAGCTAGTGCTTTTAATAAGAGGGTGATGACTCAACATAAAAGTAAATAGATAGGCCCTTCGCAGAGGGAAGCAGGGATTTGTAGAGGTGCCAGAGCTCGGTTTTGAAATAGAGATAAATAATATTTTGAGCGGCATACTTTCATTGTCAACATAACAACCAGGAGATGGCGATATCTTCCATGATACACACATTATAGGCGGTTCCCAAACAGAATGGTAAAGTTTATACTCCCCCTCCACCAACAAGCATCAATCCATGACTTGCTCGAAACAACGAGTGTCTCCAACTAGCAACAGTCCTAGGGGGAGTTTTGTTTGCAATTATTTTGATTTAGTTTGCATAAAGCATGGGACTGGGCATCCCGGTGACCAGCCATTTTCTCGTGAGTGAGGAGCGGAGTCCACTCCCCTTGAGAATAACCCGCCTAACATGGAAGATAGGGGCTGCCCTAGTTGATACATGAGCTATTCGAGCATACAAAACAAAATCTTTATTTGAAGGTTTAGAGTTTAGCACATGCAAATTTACTTGGAACGGCAGGTAAATACCACATATAGGAAGGTATAGTGGACTCATATGGAATAACTTTGGGGTTTAAGGGATTGGATGCACAAGCAGTATTCCCATTAGTACAAGTGAAGGCTAGCAAGAGACTGGGAAGCGACCAACTAGAGAGCGACAACAGTCATGAACATGCATTAAAATTAATAAACATTGGATGCAAGCATGAGTAGGATATAATCCACCATGAACATAAATATCGTGAAAGCTATGTTGATTTTGTTTCAACTACATGTGTGAACATGTGCCAAGTCGAGTCACTTAAATCATTCAAAGGAGGATACCACCCCATCATACCACATCACAACCATTTTAATAGCATGTTGGCACACAAGGTAAACCATTATGACTCATAGCTAATCAAGCATGGCACAAGCAACTATAATCTCTAATTGTCATTGCAAACATGTTTATTCATAATAGGCTGAATCAGGAATGATGAACTAATCATATTTACAAAAATAAGAGAGGTCGAGTTCATACCAGCTTCTCTCATCTCAATCAGTCCATCATATATCATCATAATTTCCTTTCACTTGCATGACTGAACGATGTAAATAATAATAATAGTGCACGTGCATTGGACTAAGCTGGAATCTGCAAGCATTCAATAAACAAGAGAAGACAAGGCAATATGGGCTCTTGGTTAAATCGACAATAATGCATATAAGAGCCACTTCAACAATTTAATCACGGTCTTCTCCTATCGACCCCCAAAGAAAAGAAAAGAAAAGAAACTATTTACACGGGAAAGCTCCCAACAAGCAAAAGAAGAATGGGAAATATTTTTGGGTTTTCTTTTTAATTGTTACTACTACAGCAAGAAAAGTAAACTAACTAAAAGCTACACTAATTTTTTTGGGTTTTATTAACGTTTAACAAACACACAAGAAGAAAGTAAGAAAAAGAAAATAAACTAGCATGGATATTACAGCGAAAGAGTATGAGCACTGACATCTAGCAATGAGTGTGTGAACATAAATGTAATGTCGGTGGGAAATACGTACTCCCCAAAGCTTAGGCTTTTGTCCTGAGTTGGTTCATTGCCAAGGATGGCCTGGCGGATATCCGTAGTTGTAGCCGGGGTCGTACTGAGATGAAGAGGACTCTGACTACCACTGGATGGCAGTCATCTCTGGATCCCAAATTATAAGATTTGTCTCCAAACACAACACTCCTCCTCACAAAGGAACTAGTGAGATAGTGGTACTGGTGGCATTTGTCTGCCTTGAAGCTCATAAGGTCAGCGTTACGCAAATATGCGTTAAATTCTTCCTTGATTCCCGCTCGATCCATAAAATTTTCTGAAGGCCATTCACACAGCCGCACTGGAGCATCCCTTGGTGGCTCATCATCAGCATCACGCATTGCAAGCCTGGGTCCTTGCTTCCTTGAAGAACCACCTTGGAACATTTTCCTAAGCATATTTCTTCCTCTGAAAAATTTCTGAAGTTTTTAGTAACTTCAAGCAAAAGTGAACCAAGCTCAATAAAATTGATAGCAACTACTCCTACAAGTGCCTAGAGCCTATATCATGCATTAGAACTACTTGGAACCATATAAATTTAACATGCAAGCTCAAGAACATGGTCACCTAGGCAGCACAAATTTGCAATGAATAAAGCACTAGAACAAAAACTAATTGGACCAATGGAGGAGTCACATACCAAGGAACAATCTCCCCAAGCAGTTTTGTGAGAGGTGCTTTGAGCAAGGAGATCGAGAATCATAGCAAAATGAGCTAGAACTCGTTCTTGAGCTGGGTATTGGTGTTTGTGGGAGGAAGAAGGAATGTGTGGGTGCAGGAATAAGTGGAGGAGGGCCACCGTGGGCCCACGAGGCAGGAGGGCATGCCCTGGGGGGTAGGGTGCGCCCTCCACCCTCGTGGCTAGGTGCTTGCCCCTCCTGCTATGTTCTCAGTGCCAGATATTCTCAAATATTTCAGAAAAAAATCATATTCCATTTTCAGGGCATTTGGAGAACTTTTATTTTTGGGGTATTTTTATATTGCACGGATAAATCAGAAAACACACAAAAAATACTATTTTTACTTTATTTCAACTAAAAATAGAAAGTATAAAGAGGGTACAGAAGGTTGTGCCTTCTAGTTTCATCCATCTCATGCTCATCAAAAGGAATCCACTAACAAGGTTCATCAAGTCTTGTTAACAAACTCATTCCGAATAACATGAAACCGGAGAAATTTCGAATAACACTATGTTACCTCAACGGGGATATGCGCATCCCCAATAATAAGAATATCATATTTCTTCCTCACAGTAGGAAGAGGAAATTCAAAACCTCCAAATATGATCGATGGAATTTTTCAATAGAATTGATACTGTGAACTTGAGGTTGTTTCCTCGGAAAGTGTACCGTATGCTCATTACCATCAACATGAAAAGTGACATTGCCTTTGTTGCAATTAATGACAGCCCCTGCAGTATTCAAAAAAGGTCTTCCAAGAATAATAGACATACTATCGTCCTCGGGAATATCAAGAATAACAAAGTCTGTTAGAATAGTAACGTTTGCAACCACAATAGGCACATCCTCACAAATACCGACAGGTATAGCAGTTGATTTATCAGCCATTTGCAAAGATATTTCAGTAGGTGTCAACTTATTCAAATCAAGTCTACGGTATAAAGAGAGAGTCATAACACTAACAATGGCTCCAAGATCAGATAAATCAGTTTTAACATAGTTTCTTTAAATGGAGCATGGTATAGTGGGTACTCCTGGATCTCCAAGTTTCTTTGGTATTCCACCTTTAAAAGTATAATTAGCGAGCATGGTGGAACTTTCAGCTTCCGGTATCTTTCTTTTATTCGTAACAATATCTTTCATATACTTAGCATAAGGGTTCATTTTGAGCATATCAGGTAATCGCATACGCAAAAAGATAGGTCTAATCATTTCAGCAAAGCGCTCAAAATCCTCATCATCCTTTTTCTTGGATGATTTGGGAGGAAAAGGCATGGGTTTCTGAACCCATGGCTCCCTTTCTTTACCATGTTTCCTAGCAACAAAGTCTCTCTTATCATAACGTTGATTCTTTGATTGTGGGTTATCAAGATCAATAGCAGGTTCAATTTCTACATCATTATCATTACTAGGTTGAGCATCATCATGAACATCATCATTAACATTTTCACTAGGTTCATGTTCATTACCAGATTGTGTTTCAGCATCAGAAATAGAAATGTCATTTGGATTCTCAGGTGGTTCAGTAATAGGTTCACTAGAAGCATGCAAAGTCCTATCATTTTTCTTTTTCTTCTTTTTAGAAGGACTAGGTGCATCAATATTATTTCTCAGAGAATGTTGCTCAATTTTCTTAGGGTGGCCTTCAGGATACAAAGGTTCCTGAGTCATTCTACCAGTTCTAGTAGCCACTCTAACAGCATAATCATTTTTCTTACTATTCATTTCATTGAGCAAATCATTTTGAGCTTTAAGTACTTGTTCTACTTGAGTGGTAACCATAGAAGCATGTTTAGTAATGAGTTTAAGTTCACCTTTAACTCTAGACATATAATCACCCAAGTGTTCAAGCGTATCGGAATTGTATTTCAATTGTCTACCAAAATAAGCATTGAAGTTTTCTTGTTTAACAATAAAATTATCAAACTCTTCTAAGCATTGTCTAGCAGACTTATAGTGAGGAATATCACCTTCATCAAATCTATAGAGAAAATTTACATTTACTACCTGTGTCGGGTTATCAAGACCAATAGGTAATGGATTAAGATCATATATTTCTTCAACAGGCGGTAGATTAAGACCGTGTATTTCTTCAATAGGAGGTAAATTCTTAACATCTTCAGCTTTTATACCTTTTTCTTTCATAGATTTCTTTGCCTCTTGCATATCTTCAGGACTGAGAAATAGAAAACCTCTCTTCTTCGGAGTTGGTTTAGGAATAGGCTCAGGAGCTGGCTCAGGAAGTGTCCAATTATTTTCATTTGTCAACATATTATTCAATAAAACTTCAGCTTCATCCGGTGTTCTTTCCCTGAAAACAGAACCAACACAACTATCCAGGTAATCTCTGGAAGCATCGGTTAGTCCATTATAAAAGATATCAAGTATTTCATTTTTCTTGGGAGGATGATCAAGCAAAGCATTAAGTAACTTGAGAAGCCTCCCCCAAGCTTGTGGGAGACTCTCTTCTTCAATTTGCACAAAGTTGTATATTTCCCTCAAAGTAGCTTGTTTCTTATGAGTAGGGAAATATTTAGTAGAGAAGTAATAAATCATATCCTGGAGACTACGCACACAACCAGGATCAAGAGAATTAAACCATATCTTAGCATCACCCTTTAATGAGAACGGAAATATTTTAAGGATATAAAGGTAGCGATATTTCTCATCATTAGTGAATAGGGTGGCTATATCATTTAATTTAGTAAGATGTGCCACAACAGTTTCAGATTCATAGCCATGAAAAGGATCAGATTCGACCAAAGTAATTATATCAGGATCAACAGAGAATTCATAATCCTTATCGGTAACACAGATAGGTGAAGTTGCAAAAGCAGGGTCAGGTTTCATTCTAGCATTAAGAGATTGTTGTTTCCATTTAGCTAATAACCTCTTGAGTTCATATCTATCTTTGCAAGCTAAAATAGCTAAAGAAGCTTCTTTATCAAAAACATAACCCTCAGGAATAACAGGCATGTCTTCATCATCACTTTCATCAATATAATCAGTTTCAATAATTTCTTTCTCTCTAGCCCTAGCAATTTGTTCGTCAAGAAATTCACTACGGGGCACAGTAGTATCAATCATAGAAGTAGTTTCATCATAAGTATCATGCATAGCAGAAGTGGCATCGTTAATAACATGCAACATATCAGAACGAGTAGCAGAAGCAGGTTTAGGTGTCGCAAGCTTACTCAAAACAGAAGGTGAATCAAGTGCAGAGCTAGATTGCAGTTCCTTACCTCCCCTCATAGTTGAGGGATAAATTGTTGTCTTAGCGTCTTTCAAGTTCTTCATAGTGACCAGCAGATATAAATCCCAAGTGACTCAAAGAATAGAGCTATGCTCCCCGGCAACGGCGCCAGAAAATAGTGTTGATAACCCACAAGTATTGGGGATCGCAACAGTTTTTGAGGGTAGAGTATTCAACCCAAATTTATTGATTCGACACAAGGGGAGCAAAAGAATATTCTCTAGTATTAGCAGTTGAGTTGTCAATTCAACCACACCTGGATAACTTAATATCTGCAGCAAAGTATTTAGTAGCAAAGTAATATGATAGTAGTGGTAACGGTAACAAAAGTAACAGTAGCAAACGTAATATTTTTGGTGTTTTGTAGTGATTGTAACAGTAACAACGGGAAAGTAAATAAGCGAAGAACAATATGTGAAAAGCTCGTAGGCATTGGATCGGTGATGGAGAATTATGCCGGATGCGGTTCATCATGTAACAATCATAACATAGGGTGACACAGAACTAGCTCCAATTCATCAATGTAATGTAGGCATGTATTCCGAATATAGTCATACGTGCTTATGAAAAGAACTTGCATGACATCTTTTGTCCTACCCTCCCGTGGCAGCGGGGTCCTAATGGAAACTAAGGGATATTAAGGCCTCCTTTTAATAGAGTACCGGAACAAAGCATTAGCACATAGTGAATACATGAACTCCTCAAACTACGGTCATCATCGGGAGTGGTCCCGATTATTGTCACTTCGGGGTTGCTAGATCATAACACATAGTAGGTGACTATAGACTTGCAAGATAGGATCAAGAACTCACATATATTCATGAAAACATAATAGGTTCAGATCTGAAATCATGGCACTCGGGCCCTAGTGACAAGCATTAAGCATAGCAAAGTCATAGCAACATCAATCTCAGAACATAGTGGATACTAGGGATCAAACCCTAACAAAACTAACTCGATTACATGATAGATCTCATCCAACCCATCACCGTCCAGCAAGCCTACGATGGAATTACTCACGCACGGCGGTGAGCATCATGAAATTGGTGATGGAGGATGGTTGATGATGACGATGGCAACGAATCCCCCTCTCCGGAGCCCCGAACGGACTCCATATCAGCCCTCCTGAGAGGTTTTAGGGCTTGCCGACGGCTCCGTATCATAAAACGCGATGAATTCTTCTCTCTGATTTTTTTCTCCCCGAAAGCAAATATATAGAGTTGGAGTTGAGGTCGGAGGAGCTCTAGGGGGCCCACGAGGTAGGGGCACGCCCCCACCCTCGTGGCTACGGTGTGGGCCCCCTGGTCTTCATCTTTTGCAAGGATTTTTTATTATTTCCAAATAGACGTTCCGTGGAGTTTCAGGTCATTCCGAGAACTTTTGTTTCTGCACATAAATAACACCATGGAAAGTCTGCTGAAAACAGCGTCAGTCCGGGTTAGTTCCATTCATATCATGCAAGTTAGAGTCCAAAACAAGGGCAAAAGTGTTTGGAAAGGTAGATACGATGGAGACGTATCATGGAGGAGGCAGGAGTCCGTCGCCCTTGACGATCCTGGTGAGCCAGTGGCACTTCCGAGTGGTGTGGTTAGACGGCTTCGCGCTGCTGTGGAACTTGCATGGTGTATCGAGGGTCTGCTCATATGAGAAGGCGGGCAGCTAGTTGGGCTTGCCACCCTTCTGGCGCTTGGGAGGAGGCTGCCCTTCCGGCTGCTGATCTTCAATTGTCGCCACCTGCCGGCTGGTGGAAGCCGGCTGCGTGGCCTTGCGCTTGTTGTCACTTTGCTGCTGGCTCCGACTGGTGTCACCAGCCGGGGTCCGAGGAGCTTGGGGAGCCACCTTGCCGGATGCATCAACTTGAATCTCCACCTTCATGGAGGAGTCGGCCGTGGTGTACTTGTCTGCTATGATCAGTAGCTCATCGAGGGTCGCTGACTCGTTGCAGAGAAGCTAGTGCTTGAGGAGGGTGCCTTCTCGGCACCCGGCAGTGAAGTACTCGATTGCCTGCACCTCGTGCATGCCCTCGCAGGAATTGCGCAACTCGGCCCAGCGCGTGAGGTAGTCGCGAGTCGACTCGTTGGGGCCTTGGACGCACAAGGAGAGCTGGCGAGGCTTGGGCGGTCGCTTGTACCTGCTGGTGAAGTTGCGGATGAAGGTTTCGGTGAAATCAACCAAGCTATTGATGCTGCGGGGCTTTAGGCTGTTCAGCCATGTCCGGGCTGTGCCCTGGAGCATGAGCGGGATGTACTTCACAACCACACGCTTGTTGCCGTTTGCTATGCTGACGGCCGTGGAGTAGTCGACTAGCCAGTCCTCCGGCTTCACGGAGCCGGTGTATTTGGGCGTATCTCTTTGGAGCGTGAACCCTTTGGGAAAGGGCTCATCACGGATGCGGGGGCCAAAACAAGGCGGACCCAATGCGTCTTCTTCTTCTAGCGCTAGAGATCGGTTGAGGTTGTCGATCCGGTGGCGAGCATCATTCTCTCCGACTCCTTCCCGGCGGCCAAGGCGGTCACCGAGTGTCGGGTGATCAACAGGCAGTGGGGAAGCGCACCTCTCCCTGCGGGGGGGGGGGGGGGAGGGGGAGGCGGACAGTCGTCCCGTCGTTCCGCTGCTCTTGGGCGGCCGTCTTGGTCGCACTCGATGGTGATGCGAGTCCGCCTGCGGCTGGCAACCGGCTCTTTGTCTCTTCTATCGCGGACGCCACCAATCGGCATCCGAGATGTCGCGCCTTGATCTCGCCGAGGAGGCGGGTCGTCATTTCGCCTGTTGGGCGCCTCGGCGCGGCAACCGGCTTCTTGCTGCTCAGCGGCCGTGTCAGGGAGCTGATGGACGCGCTCCGCCATGTGGCGACGCTCGTCACCCTTGAGCTTGTCTAGCTCGTCTGCTGCCGCCTGGGCTGCTCGTATGTTCTCCGCGGGCGTGGCGTAGATGGGGCGATCTGCCCCGAACATGCTAGCAATGGCCGCGCCGCGCTACTGGATCGTGCCAATGCAGCTAGGCCCACCAGGAGCTGGTGTGCCGCCAACGGCGCGGTCCATCTCACGCTGGTAGGCCTCCGAAAGGCGTCTCATGCTGGCCAGCCTGTTGGCGCTTTCGACGAGCTGGACGTGGCGCGCCTCCAGTGTCTCGGCGTCGGCGTCTTCTGGGATGGGCGCAGTCAGGTCTTACAGCGCCGCCTCGAGCGGGTCTCGAGCGCCTCCTCCAGAGTGCTCGCCATGGCTAATGACAAGCACCTCCGTGATGGTGCCTCCGCCATTGTCCGTGTGAGGGAGCGGCTCGTCGTAGACCACCATGTTGGTGGGGAAGGCGTCGAGCGACGCCGTGTCGGAGTCGACAAGCATCGGATCGGTAGAGCAGACCGACTCTAGGTCCACAGCCGGCTCGCTGACGACGTGGAGCTGGTCGAGGAGGCTGACGAGGCGGCTCTCAAGGCCATCTGTGCCCGCGTCAGATACAGGCTCGTTGGAAAGGCGAATCTCGCCAACAAGATCGGCGAGGCAGCTCACCGCGCAGACGACCTCCGCATTGTGCAGCACGTCGGCGCAGAGACCGTCTGGCGTGTCGGGCTAGCTGCGCTCGGCAGGAGGGACCAAGGTTCCCGTCAAGAACAGGTCTCCGGGAGACGGGGCACCTCGCCCCACGGTGGGCGCCAAATGTCGGGGGTTGGGTGCGACATATGCCAAAGGATGGCTTATCATGGTGGGAGCGAGTAGAACATCACTGGTGCCTGGAAGCGGGATGAGGCATAGACACGAACGCTGGCGCACTTTACCAGGTTCGAGGCTCTCCTCGGAGATAACACCCCTAGTCCTACTCTCCGGGGTCTCCGCATGATCACTAAGGCATTAGTGAGTACAATGGTGCTCCTCGAGCTGTATGCTAGAGGTGGAAGAAAGGAGGGCTTGCTCTCTCCTCCCTCTATGTGTGAGTCTAGGTCTAACAGGTTGGGAACCTTTTGCATGGGTGCCCTGGGGGGTTTATAAGGCCTACCCCCAGGGGTACAATAGTAATCTGGCCAGGTGTGGGTCCCGGCTATCAATCTCTCTGGCGATCGGCTTCTCCACCGGCTGCTGGGGCCCACTGCCTGGTGGGCCCCACCGACTGGTATAGTACGGGGCCGACAGGCCGCTCCCGCTGCTCGCGGGTCTTGCCAGCGGCTTGTTACTGTAGTCGTAATGCTAATGACGCATACTTGATCAGGGCGGCGTGGCTACAGTCCCGCCATCTGGCGGGATATCACTGTAGCCACACCGTGTCTCATCTGGTTAATGGTGCGCGGACCCGGAGGGAAGAGTAGGCCGCCTTCTAGAGGCCAGCCCCCCTTGGGTCCGACTGGTCAAGCTTCTGCCGCCCTCCGGGCTCTCGCTGCCTGATAGGACTCGCCGCTTGCAGGCCGTACTGACAGACCGTCGTGGAGGCAGGGCTCCGCCTGACAGGAGTGACGTCAAGGGTGGAGTGGCAACAGTGTCGCGCCATGCGGAGACCTCCGCCCGTACGGGGCACTACGGCCACGTCGTGCCCTAAATATGGGGGTGATGGGCTACATTGTAGCCACATCCTGTCTTATCTTCTTAATGGGGGCGCAGACATTGAGGGCGTCGTGGGCCGCCTGCTAGGAGCCGACCTCTCCGGAGGCCGGCTGCTGGTAGTCGGCCCGTCTTGGGGCTGTCTTCTAGTGCTTGGCCGCCTTCTGGCAGCCGGCCGCATGAGCCAGCCGGCCACCAGAAGGCGGCACTTCGCTCTTGATGCTTGAGGGGCGCAGCCGGCCCGAATGTCTTGAATTGCTCAGGGACTTGGGTTAGGCTACCCGTGACCCATTACTCCGACAGTAATAAAGCATCTTTGCACTTAGCCCAAGAATTGACACTATTACGAGGCAAAGAAGAAAACCAATTTTTTTTGCACGATCCCGCAAAGAGAAAGGAAACAATTTTAAGTTCACAATATCATTGTCCACATATTTTTCAGTTTGCATATCACATAGTTCTATGAAAGTAATTCTACGAAAGTGTTTAGATGGGACACGTCATCTTCACTAGGAGTACCATAAAATTGCTTTTTGATAACAAATTCAATAAAGCGATATTAATATCATAAGACTCCGCACTAGCGGCGGGAGGAGCAATCGTAGTACTAAGAAAATCATTATTTTTGGTGTTGGAAAAATGTCACAGCCCTAGAATAATGCTTGTAATTAGTGGCATCAACATCCTTGCATCATCTCTAAATTTATTTGAAATATGAAATGGGGATGATCAAACCCCAACACCAAATGAATTCAACTAGGGTCAACTTCAAATCTTTTCAATGAACCCAAAATGCCCTTCAGTAAAGTTCATCATTTTCGAATTGGTTGGAAACCTCTGCCAAAAATTGTTTACATTTTTATAGGTCATCCTGGATTTTTGAGTTCAATGTTATTGTATTTGACTTTAGGCATTTAAATACTACAAATAATTTAAGTGCTCAAATAATGCTGGAATTATTTGTGGGCCAGTGAGATAATTCAGAAAGTGTCGATGATTATTTTTAGGATTTTTGAAATGCCCTGGTATTTTTTTCCTGAAGCTCAAAATTACAACAGAAATAGAAAACAGAAACTAAAATAAAGAGAGAGAATAGTACCTCGGCCAGTTACCTGGCCTGGCACTGCGCCGACCCAGCCCACTGGCCCTGCTAGTCATATTCTCCATCGCGCCAGGAGGACAACGCGCACGTGGCCGATGTGCGCGAGCACGCGCCCGACCACCTCCACCCTGCCTGCCTGTGCCTCGACCCCCAACATGTCGCCACGCACGCGCCTGAACCCAACCTGCTCACTCCCGTCCTCTTTCCCCTCCTCCTCGTCGCTCCCCACCTCATGCCCGAGCGCTCGCTGTTGCCGTTTGCTGCCACCGCGTCTACTTCCTGCCCCCCGACCCCTCGCTATGCCTGCGAGCTCCGTCTTGACGTCCCCAACCTCCTTGATGATCCACGAGGCCCTAGACGCACTTCAACGCTGACGCCTACGCCGCCCTCTTCGTTCGGCCACCAAGATCGCCGGCGACCTCCCGTCGTCACCAGCCCCTCCCCGAGCTCTTCGAGGCCTCTGTAGTAACCACAGTGAGCTCGCCCCTCTTTTTCCCCTCCTCCCCTGCTCGTTCGCGTGCCATAGCTGCCGTCCCCATGAGCACCGAGCTCCGGCCATCGCCATGGCCGGCGAACCTCGCGCCTCGGAGCTCTTCCGCTCGCTCCAGTGGCTTCCGCTTGCTCACCGGGTTCCCAAGATCCCGCCGTGACCCTCAGCTGATCTGCTAACGCGCTACAGCCCTCGCGCCCGTGCAACCGTAGCTCCGGCCGCCACCGATGTCCATGCCGCCGCTGCCACAGGCCACCCCAGCTGCTGCTGGCTGCTCCGTTGGACGCAGTCGAGCACCAACTCCACGCGGGACCCCTCCGCTGTCCATTTGGTGGACGGAGGGCGAATCCCGAGCTCCTCCGCCGTCTCAACTCGCCACCAACGGTTTAGCTCCAGCTAATCAAATGATTAACATTAATCTAGTTGACCCTATGTCAATGACATGCGGGCCCAGGCCTCTGCAAATTTTTTAGCTAGGATTTATTAGCACTGGTACACAAACAGGTGGACCCCACCTATCAGATTTGACTTTGGTCAACGCTGATGTCACCCTGACCTAGTGCTGATGCAGTTAATCATTTTGTGGATTAAAAATAATCCAGGAAATTCTAGAAAATAGTTAAAACTTCTAAAAATCATAGAAATTCAATCGTAGTTCAGAATGAAATAATTTATATATGAAAAATGATCAGAAAAATCCAATCTATCCAATGGTACTGTCCTCATGCATGATAAAGCAAGTAAAACCTGATTATCAGGTCAAATCATTTAAATGGCATTTGAATAATAACATATGGAGTTTGAATTTGAATCTTTGGTTCAAACCAACTTCCTTTAATATTGTTGCTTGTTGCATTAGCTCGATCAAAAGCATATTGCCATGTCATGATTATGCATCATATTGTTGCATTACATTGATTGTGTTCCTTCTCTGTTGCGAGTGTTTGTCCCCTCTCAGTAGACGTTGTTCCGATGATGTGATCGATGACACCGATGAAGACACAATGCTATCTTCAGAAGTGCCAGGCAAGCAAACCCACTTTGAGCATTCTGATACAATCCCACTCTCTCGCTCTTGCTCTCTTTTACTGTATCAGGACAACAACGGTCCAACTTTTACGTGTTGCAGTAGTTGAACCCTTTCCTTTGCATGGCCTGTATTTGCCACAGTAAATAGTTGAAACCCACTAGCATGAGTAGGAGTTGTTTGAGCCATGATGTGCCTACTCATCTATTCTTGCTTGCCATGCCTACTATTGCTTAGAGTTGAGTCAGGTCTGACTTAGCGGGGATGAATTGGAATGTGGTCAACATGTCCTACTATTGAGAGATAAGTGTGTGAACACTATTTGGTAAAGGTAGCGGTGAGAGGCCATGTAGGAGTACATGGTGGGTTGTCTCATTGAAGCCGTTCTCAGGAACTGTGTTCCGTGTTTGTGATCCAAGACAGTTACTACCACGCATTGGAGTGCTTAAGTACCCCTCTCGACTTATTAATCGCCTCGATCTCTGCCCAGGAGTTGCAACTAGTTTCTAGTGTTTGTAGGTAGTGCTAGTAGTCTACCAAGTGGCACCTGGTACAGGTGGGCTTGGGACAGACTAGGCGCAGTGGGACGGTGTACCAAGTGGCACCCGAATGGTGGGCTAGGGAACGCTGGTCACATCGTTTGGGGCCGTAGTGGAAACCCCGGCCGGACTTCCTTACGGATGGAACTCGAATAGGCGATAAACCTGGATTAGAGACTTGTGTGGTTAGTCAGGTCATGGCCGACACCCTCACTGGGCTTCCACTTGAAGGTTGCCGAGTGCATGTCGTGTAAACGGCGATAAGTGGTGAGAGCGTGTGTGAAGAAGTACACCCCTGCAGGGTAATAGATCTATTCGAATAACTGCGTCCGCGGATATGGACCACTTGGAATGCTTACATTGTTCATAGATAACTTGAAGTGGATACTCTAAAATATGCAAGATAAGTGTGAGTGCTATGGATGGACTTCTCGCAGGGAGATGGGAGCAGGTCCATAGTGGTGTATTGATATGGTGAATATGTGGACTCGTGTGCGCTTTCTCACCTCAAAGAAAATACTAATAGTCATAGTACAGGATAGCCACTGAGTCAAAGCTGGCTTGCTGCAGTTAAACTCCACCACCCCGTTTGTTGATACTGATGCATATGTAGTTAGTTCTGATGTAAGTCTTGCTGGGTACATTTGTACTCACGTTTGCTTAATTTATGTTTTGCAGAGAGACCTCAGTCTCACTAGTAGTTCTACGTTGGCTTCGACAATTAGCTAGGGAATCCTAGATAGAGGTCTGACTCCTCTAGAGGGTCTTGTAGATAGACATGCTTTCTAGCCTTCTTTCTTTTCAGATGTCTATACTCAGACATGTTTATGCTTCCACCAGTTTTTTTGCTTGTATGACTTGAATGCTGGGTCATGAGTCCCATGTTTATAATATCTGGCTCCTCGGAGCCAATTGAATAAATACTTTGGGTCATAGAGTTTTGTTGTGATGCCATGTTGTATTTACACATGTCAAGCATATTGTGTGTATGTTATTGAAATGCTTGGTATGTGTGGGATCCGACACCTAGTTGTTTATTCTTGGTAGCCTTCCTTATGGGGAAATGTCTCCTAGTGCTTCCACTGAGCCACGGTAGTTCGCTACTGCTCCAGAACACTTAGGTTGGCCGGCATGTATCCTTCTTTGTTCCCGTGTCTGTCCCTTCGGGGAAATGTCATGCGTTGTTCCTTTGAGTCCTTGTAGCTTGCTATGACTTGGGTTCATACGTTGATGACCGACACGTTCATTCTTGGGTTACGTATGCCTATCCCTGTAAGTTTGTGCCACCTTGGGTTTACGACTAGTCATGTCGGCCCATGTTCTCTGTCATATGGACGCTAGCAACACAATCATATACGTGAGCCAAAAGGCACAAACCGTCCCGACCTAGGTAAGGCTGCAGCCGTGGGAATACCATGCATGAGGCCGCAAAGTGATGTGTTACATGCTAGATCAGTGTGACTTAGGATCGAGGTCCCGACAGCTTTGTTATCAAACCCTGACTGCCGATAAGGTTACTAAGCCAAACTGGTCGAAGTCGAGTCTAGAAATGCTTTAGTTATATAAGGGAATTGACTGTGGAAGGGAACGTAAGGCTCTTTTTACTCCTTTACCTTATGTCCTTGTGATCTAAGTCACCCTCTTCTTTTCTACAGGGATTAACAATTAGGCTTCTCATTTTTCTATCAGGATCACGTGTTACTAATCCATAGACTTATAGTGTTGATGGTTTTAAGCCTCAATTAAGTTCCTACTACTTCGTGTATCATCAGTTGGTAGCGGAACCTTGATATTGTGATGTTGAGTGATTTTTCCACCATTTTGCAGGATGTTTCCAAATCTTTTTTGAGCAATTATAGTCGTTATGCTGTCCGAGTCATCCTAGGTTTCTAAGTAGTCTGATGTGTTTGCAAAATTCTTCCTTCCTGTTCCCGGTATCCTTTTGGGCCAGACTAACCACACTAATCAGTGTGTTGAGGTACTTCATTGCCTCGACATATATGTTGAAGCTATTATTATGCCATTAGGGTATCCTAGAGAACCACATAGTAATCTAGTCATGTTTTGTGCTCCCCGTGTGATGATTCTGGCCACCATTCTCGAGAGCATGTTGTGGTGTTATTTAGTTAGTAGGTATTTGTCGGCGTTCTGGGAATGGGTTTCCCCAGACTTGCCTGCCTGCGGCCCACGGCGTGGCTCCACTCGCGGACCAATACGAACTGTCTTCACCAACAAGCACTCAAGACCCTCGCGAGGGGCCAAGCCTCGCGAGGCGAACGACACGACACCTCCTTGGGAGCGGTCTCACCAGGCCAACTCGCGAGGGGCGAAGAGATCAAGGCGAGGCGAACCTCGCGGGGTTCCTACGATGTCAGCCATGACGACCAAGATCAGGCGGGCGCCAGGCAGGCGCCAGCGTGCACAGTGTCCTCGTTTCCTGTTTGGTGCTAAGGAGGCAAGCACATGCGATGAGTACCGAGGAATCAGGCAAAGGTTTCCATATCGGTGCAACGAGACCAAGACTAGTAGGATGGCAGGACGGAGGTCACCGTGGAGCCCAAGACGGCGTCACCACCAGAGCCTTTGGCAGGCGAAGACCACCTTTAGTCAGGAGAGTTTGTACTAGTTGTCCCCTTTCAAATTGGCCGTTGTTGGCTCCCTTCCCGCTCAATATTTGGGAAGAGGACTAGGGCCTCTATAAATAGGACTAGCCACCACAGTAGGAGGCATATCATCTTGGACTTGATCCAACCCATCCTCACACCCACCGAGCACAAGAACACCTCGCCTCAGGAAGCTGTTCTTCCCCTTGTACTGTTCATCCTCAGCCCAAGACGCAATCCACCACACCACACTGGAGTAGGGTATTACACCACAACGGTGGACCGAACCAGTATAAATCTTGTGTCCCTTGTGTTGCGAGTTCGTCGAGCTAGCCTTTGAGATCGTAGCGAGGTTGAGGGCGTGATTAGGTTGGAGGAGATCTTCGCGCGCACTCTAGTGTTCGAACCTCAAGGGTTTTGCTGGAACCCGAAATACGACATTTTGCACGCCAGGTAGGGGTGCGCCGGAGCTTTCCTCCCGCCAGTTGATCCGCTGACACTCCACGGCTCCGATGTCTGGCGACCCGAGGACCAATGCCGACCGCTGGGCAGCTTGGCCGGCCCGGGCGGCGCCGTTCGCACAAGAAGACCTCGACCCTGCGCCTCAGCCATCGCGCGCACCACCAAACATCGCAGGTCGTGGGCAACGCGGTCACGCGCCGTCCGCCCTTACTCCACGACAAGCGCGAGCAGCCGCAAGGGCCTCAAGCCACGCCACGGCCACAGTGTCGCACACCCGATGGGAACAAGCAAACATGAGGGCCGCGCTCACGGTGGCTCGGGAGCTACTACGATGCCATTTGATGAAGAGCGGCCAGGATGCGTTGCTGGAGCGCGTCGCCGAGCTCCTGGACGCCACGGCCTCGGGAGCGTCACCCTTCTGCTCCCTGCTTGCACCACACGCAGCGGCTGGATCGCATGGTGAGCCTCAGCGTGTCCTCGTGCCCCCAGGCGCACTCTTGGGCTTCATCGACACCGACGTAACCAATGGCACCGCACGCCCGATCACGCCCGCGCCACCCCCAATGAGCGCGGGTACTAGCATCGCCACCTACGGCCCCGACGGGATGCCGCCCTACCACCCTCAGGGCGGCGCGCTGGGCTGGGCGACATGGAGCGTGGGGCACTACGGCGAGGTCTTCGAGGTGACGGCCTTGGAGGCCTACGTGCCCCGCATGGTGGACCGAGAGTACGTGCTGGAAGACGACCCCAACTCGTTCCTTGAGCAGGGTTGGGAGGAGGAGGTGTTGGAAGCAGAGTCCTTCCAGGAGCCTCACCAACCGCGCCGACGACAACAGCTACATGGTACCACTAGTCTCTCAGGAGCAAGCTTACGCTAATCATGAGTCGCAGGAGGATCAGCGGCGGATGGCGGCCCCAGCTCGACGGCCTCCCTTCCACCAGAAGGAGCACACTAGGGGCTTCGGGGGAGGGGTCGGGAGCAAGGCACCTCCCCTCGCCGCATGGAGCAAGGCGTCCCCTGGAGGTAGGCCCTCTTCCAGGGAGGCGCTGGAGAGCCTTCCCCCCGGCAGAGGACCCGTGGTCGCTGAGTGCGCCGCTGGTGTCCCCTTTGCCCCTTGGTGACGTCCTGGTTGCTGACGCCCCCAACGGTGGTCGAGGGCGGCGCAAGGCGGGCCCCTCGTTTGGCAATATGAAGTAAGGCTTGCGCCTATGAAGGTCCCCGCTCGTGACACTCTCACGTAATAATGAGTGGGGATGTACACGCCCCAAAGACTCAGGAGCGCCGCCCTCGGGCCTCGGGGGCTCCCTCCCACGTCCTCGTGGCAGCACTTAGCTCTGTGCTGGTGAGAAGACAAGAAGACTAGACTAGGCGCCGGACGCAGCCATTTGCTTTTAACCGCTTTTCTGTAGCCCTGCTTTCTAGCTTTTGATTTAAGTTGAAGTTGAATTTTCATGCCCGAGGGGTGCCTTTTCTCGTTCGTGCGATTTCTTGCAATTTGGTTCCTGCCTCAATTCAGAGCCTGCGCCTGCTGCCCCCCCCCCCTCGGGAGCGGGGGATGGACGTGGAACACAAGCGCTGCCAGCATGCCCTGCCATGGTTGGCGCTTGCTTCTCACGAGGCCCCCTCGGGCGGATCGGCATGCTCCTCGCAGGCTCCTCGGAAACTCGTGACCTCACGGGCTAGCTCGGGGCCCGCTCAGGCTAAGGTAAATCATAACAACAAACTCACCGCAGGGTTCGCGGGTTCATGGAGACATGTATTCAGCTTGGCCTAAGAAATAGAGACAGCAATCTGTTTACATGAGGGGCTCCCCCTCCCAAAATGCTCTTACCACCTCCAGGGTCGTGCCCGAGTTCTAGCATGTAAGATAAACAACAGGGAAGCACAGAGTCAATCGGACATGTCGCTCATGGTGTCCACCAGGTCGCCCTCAGATGCGTCGTTGGCATCGCTGTCGCCGTCACCGTCGCTGGCGTCCCCGTCACCGTCACCAGCACCGCCCTCGCCATCGTCGACCATGTCGCCTTCGTCCAAGACGACCACCACCGCATCATCTTCAGAAGTGAAGGCCCTGACCAACGCGTCCACATTGTCCTCCACCCATCGCGCCAGGTCACCTCGGATGGCCTCGGGTACGGGAGCAATGGCGGTGTCAAAATCAAAGTTGGCGTAGGTGTTTTGGAGGTGGCTGAAGACGCGGGAGAATGCGCGCCTGAGTAGGCCACGGCTTGTGTCTTCAACAAGCTGGCGAGCTCTCTTGAAACGATTCTCCAGGCGCGTCACCACGTTGGTGAAGAAGCGGAGGTGGCTGGTGTAGTCATTTGCATGGGGATGAGGGGCAAGTTCATCGTAGATGTGGCCCAGTGTTGCGTTGGCCCTGTTCCTGAGGCCCTCGAGCATGGGGGCATGCACGGGCTCCAGCGTCTGCCGTTGAAGCACCTCCTGCATGTTCTGCTGTGCAATGGATTCAGCATTGGCGACTCGCTGCTGAAGAGGAAGCAACTCGGCACGGGCAGAGGCCAGCTCAGCCTGCGCCGAGGCCAGGGCGGCTGCGGTGGCCTCCTCGCGACGTTCCGCCTCAGTTAGCCTGGACTTGAGGGCAGCAGTCCTACCCACAGCCTCGACAGCTACGAGCTTCAACTTCATATCGTACCTGCCCGCATGATCCGCGCGAGCCTCGGCCACTCGGCGGTCGACATCCTCCTGGGCCCGGGCCTCGCGTGCGCCGATGGCGTCCTCCGCCAAAGCAACTTGGCGCTCCCTCGTCTCCAGCCGCTCAAGCTCAAGGCTACGCTCCGTGGCTTCCAGTGCCAGCGCTTCTTCGTGCTTCAGGATTTCTTCCTCCTCGGCAGGCATCCCCCTCATCGACGCAAGGGCGGCTTGGCGCGCCTCCACCTGCTGCTCCAAGGAGGCGCTCCAGGCCTGGATCTCCCATGCACGTTTCTCTGCGATCTCGCGGCGGCGTTCGGCTTCCCGGGCTTCCTCCAAGGCCCGGAGGCAGGCCTCGCGCGAGTTCGTGGGAGACGCCTCGGCCTTCGCATTGTCAAGCTCGCGCTGGTGGCGCCCGAGGTTGATGGCCACCTTCAACTTGTGCAGCTCCTCCATCAGCCGAAGACCCTCGGCCTCGAGGCGCGTGTCTACGTCCACGAGTTCCACGCCAAGCCGGTTCATCGCGCCCATCGCTTCTTGGAAAAGATCATGATGGACGACGCTTCGTTCGTGCGCAAACTTAAGAGCGCAGCCGATTCCGTCCTCCGCTACGGGAGCTGCCGACGGGGTCCGGAGCGGCTCACCCCCACTCAGCAGGGGGCTGGGGGCTGGCGCCCCCTCAATCGCTGCGGGGCCCGGATAGGCGTAAACCCGCTGCTTGAAGGGGAGCCCAAGATCGAAGCCATCCAGCCGCCGTCCACGACCAGAGGAGGAGCCCTTGGCACACCGGCCGCACTCCAAGCAAGGCAACGGAGGAGAGATGGCAAGGGCACGGGCCCGAGGCGCGTTGCAGGTAGGCTTGCCTCTTCAGCCGAACCCGCGCCAGAGGCGGCGCACCGGCTTGGGGCACTCAAGGACAGCGAGGAAGATGAGGCAAGAGGAAGTTGCTCCTCAGGAGGCTTCACAGCCTTGGGAGAGGGGATCCTGAAGAACCACCGTCAAGAAGGGAAGCAGTACTCGAAGAATTACAAAAGATAAGGTACTCACTCATCTATGGAGATGTACTTCCTCTGCTTCAACGGCCGGACAGTGCTACTGCTGCAGCTTGGAGACCCCTTCCTCTTGTGGAGCGCCTCGAAGTCCATGCAGAACCGGCCCAAGCGTTGTACATGGTGACCAGCATGGTGCGCGGCTGGTGAAGCATCCAAGGAGACGATCTCGGGGGGAGCCAGGCTGAACAGAGCTATCGGGCTCCGCCTTGCGACGACTCGCCGAGGCCTCAGGAGTTTCGACCTCAGGAGCAGCAGACTGCATCACCCCTTCAGCTACCGCCCCAGGACGAGAATCACGGACTCCCGAGGATGACGCCTCGGGAGCCTCAGATGGCGTCGATGCCTCGGCAACCTCGCCTGCATCCTCTAGCAGTGCCGACCCCCTGCATCCACTCTTGGGGCAAGCTCAGCGCCGGGGACATGGAGAGGAACCACGGCGACGGGATTCTCACGAGGCCCCACAAGGCCGACTAGACGCAGCCCCCATTCATCAAAGGGGGCATCTGCCCCGCGAACTCCACCCTGTTTGAGCAGTTGTACAAGCAAATGCCCCCCTACGACAGATCACCCGGCGAGGGGTCACCAGCCAGGACTCCAAGCACCGTCCTTCGCGCCTCCGCTGGAAGCCCCGACTCCTGGAGCCTCATACGATCCTGGTCGCCGGTCAGAGCCCACATCAGTTGGGAATGGCGCTGGAGTGGGGCAATACGGTGCCGGAGGAACTCCTCCATCACCATGGGCGCGGTCACGCCGAGATCCTTCAGCCTCCTCAGGCGGAACCAGACGGAAGAGAGACGGGAGCTCACGAGCTCCTCATGACCCCAGGGAACTGAGTACTCCGACATCAACATACACCCACCGCTTCCGAAATCCTCTTGTAGACGGTGGGAGATCAAAGTCGATCCCCGAGCCGGCTGTCGCGGCCACGGCCTGGAAGCTCAGACACCCTGAGCACTGCCGGGGGTCGGTCAGGTGTTGCGGGAAGAAATGGCGCAAGAGGGCCATGGAAGGAGCAATGCCCACCATGGCCTCGCGGACGAAGGCGAAGACAGCGAGAAGGGCGACAGATTGGGGATCAAGATGCAGCATATGGATCTGGTAATGGGAAAGCACGGCCTCGAAGAAGGTGGATAAGGGAGGAACCAAGCCAGCCCACAGGGCGTCGATGAAGAACTGGACCTCGGTGGCCGCCCTATCAATAGAGGCTCGGGACGCAGGCTAGTCCATCATCCCTCCCCATTCGTTGAAGTTGGTAGCAAGCGCAGGGCAGACCTTATCCATGGCTTCCTGGTTAAGCACCCGCGATCGGACGACGGTGGGCTCGGCCGCCGGAGATGAGCTGGTCGAGGACAAGGGCTTCTTCCCTTTATCCGTTCGGTTCGGCGCCATGACGATTGAGAGGCTGCGCTCGAGTCAGATTGGAATAGGAAGCATAGGTACGAGGAAGCAAGGAAGTGGGGAGTGTGTTGCCATCAATGGAGAAATAACTGTGTAAGACACCGTGGCCGCCTAGCCAGGCGGATCTCAAGGCCGCGTGGGGAAGCAGGGACGCCCACGTCCAATTAGTCGCCACGCGTCGACCAAGGCCACAGGCTGTTGGGGCGTGCGGTACTCCGCACTTGCCCTTTGGCTTCGCCTCGAAGCCAAGTCCGAGCGCGCCTTAGGCCCAGGGGCTACTGTCGGCGTTCTGGGAGCGGGGCTCCCCAGACTTGCCTGCCTGCGGCCCAGGGCGTGGCTCCACTCGCGGCGCAATACAACCCGTCTTCACCAACAAGCACTCAAGACCCTCGCCAGGGGCCAAGCCTCGCGAGGCGGAGGACACGAGACCTCCTCGGGAGCGGTCTCACCAGGCCAGCTCGCGAGGGGCAGAGAGATCAAGGCGAGGCGAACCTCATGAGGTTCCTACGACGTCAGCCACGACGACCAAGATCAGGCGGGCGCCAGCGTGCAAAGTTTCCTCGTTTCCTCTTTGGTGCTAAGGAGGCAAGCGCAGGCGAGTTCGTCGTGTTAGCCTTTGAGATCGTAGCGAGGCTGAGGGCATGATTAGGTTGGAGGAGATCTTCGCGTGCACCCTAGTGTTCGAACCTCAAGGGTTTTGCCGGAACCCGAAATCCAACAGTATTCAATTTCTGGGTTACTGAAACCCAAGATCCACTCTACTTACTCTTTGTTGAAAGTGTCTGCTCGTTCCTTTAGGATATTAGTAACCTTGGTGATAGTCTTCGAGGTCCGCGATATGTCATTCTTCCAACTACCATGAACCAATATGGCAGAAGTTCCTTTGAACCAAAAGATCACAACCAGAGTGCTCTTGATGAGTTCTCAATTCTATATTGTGACTCTGCCAATCCTACCTTTCTTCATGGGTTATCCGGAAGAAATATGTTGAGCTATGTTCGACATACTAATCTATGCATCCACAACTTAGAAAGTTATATGTTCCTTTGGGTTGTCCCCCTTTAATTATATTACGAACATCGTCTAACAATTGATAGTCAAGGGTATGTGTGCATTCGTGTTGATCGATGCCTTTTACTCTTGTGGTTCGTCAAGTCGTTCTAGTTCAGAATGGCTTAGGAGAAACAAACTCCAGTACCTTATCCATTTCTTGGATTGGGTTAAAGCAGTTGTATTCCGCAGATCAAAATGTCAATCCAACTTTTGTTCTATTCTACCCTGGAGCATTACCCCCTTTATGTCAAGATTGTCTTGAGAATTGGACAACCTCTTATAAATTCTTGATATAGTGATACTCCTCGACATCATTATTCATGCCTCGATCTCCGTGTTGGTTGTAACCGGAATATCGACAAATGAAATGTGATGCGTGAAGTCAATACTCCTAGCAACCCCGTTGCTTGGTAGTTAATGGGCGATAAAATTCATTCTTAGTGTGTTGATTACTGAATCGTCATTCTAAGATTGATCATGCTATCGGGTCCATTTTTCCGTTGCACTCTTTGATCAACGAGTTAGTATTGTTTCAATCCCTGGCTCTTTTGATCATATCGTCTTACCTGAAAGCAAGATTTTTCTCGAGCTTAATAACATATCGGTGGTTCCTGATTTTCCGAATAGCTTGTCGAAAGTATTACCAGGTTGTTCCCTGGCCGTTATGTTGAGTTCGTGATCAAATTGGTTTTCTTATAAACCATCCCTTCTCTAGGAATCTGTGTTGGTTATCCTTAAGCTAGTTGGTTAAGCTAAATGAACACTTGGAGAGTTGGAAGCTAAAAGCTTTACCTGACTTAGTTCATTCCAATGAGATATCTCTCGTGTGTGTGTGTTGAAGAAAGATGATATTTTCATCGGTTGATCTCCTGGTCAGTTGTTGGACCTATTATCTTCTCAAATCTTTAATTTGAGTGTGGGCCATCGTCAAATAAGAATCAGTACCAATGAATTTTGTAATGTTATGTTCCGTGAGCACATATCATTATATTGTTTTGGTCTGACCAATGCTATCACCGTGTTCACCTAATTGTGGAATTCCATTTTTATGGAAACCTGGACAAATTTTTATGGAAACTAGTGTTGGAAACTTTCTTAAACATTATCTTTGTGTTAACCCATGAAGTATAATTCATGATGAAAGAAGTGACTTCATCTAAGTTCATGTGCATTTGGTGCAAGTTGCCTCCTTGGATTTGAGAAAGTTGTTTTGCTTCATTTGGAATTGTCCCAAGTCAGCCATGCATGTGCGAAGAATTCTATGGTTTGATAGGCTGGCTACCTCCATTCTGTATGTATCTCCTAGCACACCAAGCCACTAATTGATTTGTTCAACGAGAAGAAGTTCCTTCTTAAGAGCTAACCCGGGCTTAATCAAGGACTTTGCTATCCGCAATGATGGTTCCCAACCAGAACTCGGCAGTGTGTTGTGGTAAGGATTCTTTGTGCTCACGCTTGTCTTGTACAACGTGTTCACATGTATCTTGCAACCCAGCTCATGTTTTGGAGCTTGCTACCGTAGTTCATTTCCCAAGAATCTCGCAACGTCATCTTGTTAGTTTGTGTTGCAAACTTTCGTTTCCACACATGATGTCTGAACTATCCTTTTACCAACTGGATCTGAATCTCAGGCATATATGATGGTTGGAACTCTTCCAAGATCTATGATGTAGGTTCTGGCACGGTTGATGTTTTGGCCGACACACCTAGCCGGAATATCTATTATTGTAGTATCTTGAATGAGCAATTTGTCCATCTTCTCTATGAGGATTTCATGCGACTTTTTCTAGAAGTTGTTCCTTATGGATGTTTGTGCTCCCGAAGTCTGACCTATACTTGATGGCCATGTTAACGCTATTAAATATGATTGTGGTAGCTAGAACATCAAGGAGAACATTACAAGTAGAGTGCTAAATGTCTCTCGGTTGATCATCCAAATTTTGTTTCCTTGGCATTGTCAAGGTAAAATCTGAGAAAGTGTTGTCTTCCTTTGCACCTGCATCCTCCATCGTTATTCATCATGGTAGTATGAGGTGTCACCAGGATCTTGGCACAGATGTTGGTAAAACCTTGATGAATATGGAAATGTTCAAGTTCTTGAAAGCACACTCGGTCACTAGGTTAAATCCTTGGTATCAACTGGAATTTGCCTTCCATTTGCCGAGTTGTTCTATAATCATAGTTTCCTTTCCAAACTTAGTATGCCATTCTTTTGAATTCTTTCAAATGATCAATTATGAATTGCCTGAGGCTGGTATGTAGAGTTTCAATGATCTATGTATAAATAGCAATTCTTTTTTGCCACTTAAGGGAATAATTCTACGAGTCATCTCCCCCAAGGTGTCCCATTATGGAATCATTGCAATTATCTCCTCACTACTTTAAAACAGTGCACCAACTTACTACAGCATGGAATTGTTGCCTACCAAATTGAACCCTTGTCATCTATCTCTTTCCATCACCCCTGATGTGTATTTTGTGTCTCAATTCAAGAGATATTCTAATGTCTCACTCCATGAGTTTATCCTGAGTTGCTCGATCTCCGATAAGATTGATTCCCATAAAGTTTCTTTTTGTCGTCCTCGTGTTGGACAAAGATCTCGAAAGCAAGGATGTCAAGATCAACATGATGCAAGGAATCAACACTCTTGTGAAGTGTAATCTGGACCGTGAAGATTGTGTTGGCTTTGTTTCCCCTCTGTCTTCTTACCTTACATCTTGAATCTCGGGAGGAGATTCTCGTTTAGTGGGGGTGAGTGATAACCCACAAGTATAGGGGATCGCAATAGTTTTCGAGGGTAAAGTATTCAACCCAAATTTATAGATTCGACACAAGGGGAGCCAAATAATATTTGAAGGTATTAGCAGCTGAGTTGTCAATTCAACCACACCTGGAGATTAATTATCTGCAGCAACGTGATCAGTAGCAAAGTAATATGATAGTTTTGATAATGGTGACAGTAGTAACAGTAACGACAACAGTGATAGCAATAGTTTTGTAACAAGTGCAACAGTAACGATGGCAGTAGTAACTTAGCAAGAACAATATAAGACAAATTCATAGGCATTGGATCGGTAACTTGTTGGATGATATTCATCATGAGACAGTTATAACCTAGGGCGATATGGCACAAGGTCCAGTTCATCAATATAATGTAGGCATGTATTCTGTAAATAGTCGTACGTGCTTATGGAAAGAACTTGCTTGAAATATTTTGTCCTGCCCTCCCATGGCAGCGGGGTCCTACTAGAAACTAAGGGATATTAAGGCCTCCTTTTAATAGAGAACCGGAACAAAGCATTAACACATAGTGAATACATGAACTCCTCAAACTACGGTCATCACCGGGAGTGGCCCCGACTATTGTCACTCCGGGGTTGCCGGACGATAACACGTAGTAGGTGACTATAACTTGCAAGACTGGATCTAGAACATTGATATAATGATGATAACATAAATGGTTCAGATGTGAATTCATGGCACCTGGGCCCAAAGTGACAAGCATTAAGCATGGCAAAGTCATAGCAACATCAATCTTAGAACATAGTGGATACTAGGGATCAGGCCCTAACAAAACTAACTCGATTACATTATGAATCTCATCCAATTCCTCACCGACCAGCGAGACTACGAAGGAATTACTCACTCCCGGTGGGGAGCATCATGGAATTGGCGATGGAGAAGGGTTGGTGATGATGAAGAATGAAGATCCCCCTCTCCGGAGCCCCAAACGGACTCCAGATCTTGCCTCCTGATGAAAAACAGGAGGTGACGGCGGCTCCGTCTCGTGGATCACGATAATTCTTTCTCCCTGATTTTTTCTTGAAAAATAGGATTTTATAGCATCGGTTCTAGGGTCTGCGGGGCCACCATGTGGGGACAACCCACCTAGTCGTGCGAGGAGGGGGGCACCCTGGTGGGTTGTGCCCACCTAGGTGCGCCTCTCCGGTGGATCTTGGCTCCGGAAATTCTTATTCATTGAATGAAAAATCCTCACAAAGTTTCGCTCCATTCCAGAACTTTTATTTCTGCACTAAAACAATGTAATGCCCCGGGTTCGATGCGCCAGGTGTCCGCTAGTTATTCGCCGTCGTTGCCATGTCATTTTCTTGCGTGTTGCACTTTGCCATGTCATCATCTGCATTTCATATCATGTCATCATGTGCATCGCATTTGCATACGTGTTCGTCTCTTGCATCCGAGCATTTTCCCCGTTGTCCATTTTGCAATCCGGCACTCCTATGTCCCCCGGCGCCCCCTTTTACCTCTTTTCATGTGCGGGTGTTAAACTTTCTCAGAATGACCCGAGGTTTGCCAAGCGGCATTGGTATAGCACCGGTAGACCGCCTGTCAAGTTTCGGGTCATTTGGAGGTCGTTTGATACTCCAACGGTTAACCGAGTAACCGCAAAAGCCTCTGTGTGCAGCCCAACACCCCCTTCCAAGTGGCCCAAAACCCATCTAAGTCATCTCCATGTTCTTGGGCGTTCGATCACGATCGCGTGGCTGCAAACCACGCTCCATTTGGAGCCTCCTAGCTCCTTCTACCTATAAATATGTGCACTCCTCCGAATTTTCGGGTCCAAACCCTAGCTTCTTCCTCCTCGCGCCGCCGGGCAATGTCCGCTCCCTCGCCGGACACGTCCACCGCGGCCTCCACGTCGCCCGAACCAATCCGGGGACGCCACGTCAGCGCCGCCGCCTTCCCCCTCCACTCACGGCGCGCCACCTGTCCCGCCGCCGTCTCGCCACCGCGCGGCCCACGGAGCCCATCGCGGGCCCGCACGAGCCCGCGCCCCCGCCGCCGTCCGCCCGTGCGGCCCGCGCCCGCGCGCCGACCGGTCGCCGCCCCCGCGCGCCGCTGCTCCCTCGCCGGCGCCGCCCTGACCGCGCCCCGCCACCCGAGCCCAGCGCCACCACCCTCCGCCGCTCGCGCCCCGCGCCGCTGCCTTCGCTCCACCGCGCCCGCGCCACCCAGGCTCCCGCGCCGCCGCCATGGAGTCGTCGCCGCCTCGCCGGTCATCCGCCTCCGCCGGCGCTGCTGCTCGCCGGATCTCGCGTCTCCGCCCCTCTCGCCGCAGATCCGGTCGGGCCGGACCGGATCCGGCCGTCCCCGATCTCCCCGGCGCCGTCCCGTGCCCCCACCGGCCTCCTCCTCGCCGGAGCTCCTCGTCGGAGCCACCACGCCGTCGCCGGAGCCGGGGTGGATGAGATCCACCCGTCCCCGATCCAAACAGCCCTGCTCCGTCCCGGATCCCGCCGTCCCGTTGACTTTCCCGGAGGTTTTTTTTTCTCCAAGTCCTTTTATTTCAGCATCATTTGCCCATGTTTATCGCATCATAACTCTACATCCGTGGCTCCGTTTTGGGCGTGTAGTATATCAAATTGTTCGCCTCGACGATTACATCATTTTATCTCATTGCATCATGTTCATTTGAGTTTATCTTGATGCCATTATCTTCGTCGCAAGAGTGCTATTTTCTGTTAGTTTCAGATTCTTATCAGGACATGCACTTTTGTCATTTTTTCCATGATTGATGTGTGCATCCTATGATACTGAGCTCTACATGCGTTTTGAACTATGCCATGCCATCTTTCCAGGGGTGTATTCCATGTATTTTTGCGATCTTTGTGGTGACCAGCACAAGCATGCAAAGTAGCCTCCGTGATGTTGCTGATTTCAGAGACTAGTTTTTCACCAAGTCATTGTCTGCTGTTATTTTTATGCCATGTACTCTTGTTGCTACAGTGAGATCCATGCCTCTTTTGAGTATGATCACTAAGGATGTTTTGTATATATGTTTATGCTCTATCCATCCATGCCTCGGTTTGCATTTATGGAGCACCCTAGCTTGACTCAATCGAGCTCTACTTTTGCTATAAAATGTTCCTGGCAGATTGTTTACATGTTATTCAATTTTGCCAAGCTTGTTGTAGTTGATCCATGCATTCTATGTTGTTGTTCTTGCCATGTATAGCTTTTATGCCATGTCTAGTTTCTGGGTGTATGCTTAGTTTGTCATGCAATGCCTCGTAGTAAGTGCATCGAGCTCTTAAACATGCCTACTTGTTATCTGTTTATGCCATGCTCCAGTTTTTCACCAAGTCTGAATCTGTTTATTTTTTTGCTATGTTCACATGCTTGCAATTGTATTTTCTGACCCCTTTTGGCTCATGGTCAGTAAGGGACTTTTGTTATATGCTTTGAGTAGATTCATGCCATGCTCCAGTTTGACATGATAGCTTACTGTAACATGTCTTTTGATAGCTCTGAATATTGCAACCTGATGTTATTTCTGCCATGCCCTGTGAACTGCTAAGTCTGTGAACCTGTTATTATTTGCAATCTTGCCATGTCCTTTTGAGCATGTTCTAGTAGTTTCTGGAGATAGCTCAGTGTTCATGTTTTGTCATGCTTTACCTGTACATCATGTCCGTGCCTTTTGTTTTCATGTTATGGTCATGTAGCTTGTTGTTTTGATGCTTTCTAGATGCCTACTTGCTGTTTTGGACAGATTGTTGTTATGTCTTGTATGGTGTGTATGTGTTGAACCGTTGCTCCGTTTTGAGCATGCTCTATATGAAACTTGCTTAGAATTGCATGTAGCTTCATATTATCATGGTGCATCCTTGTTTTGGGGTGTGTGCTTGATGTTTGAATGCTCTTTGCATCAATGCCATGCTTAACTTGTTTTGCTCATATCTTCTAGGCCGTAGCTCCGAATCTAATGAACATTATATGTAACTTGACTAGTATTTCGTGTAGATCATCGTGGTGCATCTTAACTTGATGTTTAACAACTTCAACATAAGGTTTATTCAGATCTGGACCAATTTCAAAATTTGCATATGAGGACTTACCGGAATTGTTCTATGTTGTTTCCGGCCTCATTTAAACTTGCTTTGATGTGTTGCTCCTATATGCATCATCTCTTGCCATGAGTAGCTTCATGTAGCCTTTGTCATGCATCATACTTGGTTGGGCATCATGACTTGTTCTTGTGTGGTGTGTTTACCATGTTGCGTGTTTCTTCTCGCTAGTTCCCGTTTTGTTGCGATCGTGAGGATTCGTTCGTCTACGCTTGGTTCGTCTTCGTGGCTTCATCTTCTTCATGGACTCGTTCTTCTTCCTTGCGGGATTTCATGCAAGATGACCGTCACCTTGGATCTCATTACTATCATTGCTATGCTAGTTGCTTCGTTCTATCACTATGCTGCGTTACCTACCACTTGCTGCTCAAGCCTCCCAAATTGCATGATAGCCCCTGACCTTTGATACCCTTCCTAGCAAACCGTTGATTGGCTATGTTACCGCTTTGCTCAGCCCCTCTTATAGCGTTGCTAGTTGCAGGTGAAGATGAAGATTGCTCCATGTTGGATTATGTTTACGTTTATTGTTGGGATATCACAATATCTCTTTTACTATTAATGCATCTATATACTTGGTAAAGGGTGGAAGGCCCGGCCTTATGCCTAGTGTTTTGTTCCACTCTTGCCGCCCTAGTTTCTGTCATAACGGTATTATGTTCCCGGATTTTGCGTCCCTAACGCGGTCGGGTGATTTATTGGACCCCCTTGACAGTTCGCTTTGAATAAGACTCCTCCAGCAAGGCCCAACATTGGTTTTACCATTTGCCTACCACCTATCCCTTTCCCTTGGGTCGGCCAGCCCGAGGGTCATCTTTATTTAGCCCCCCCGGGCCAATGCTTGTCTAAGTGTTGGTCCGAACCGAGCTGCCTGCGGGGCCACCTCGGGGAAACTCGAAGCCTGGTTTTACTCGTAGCCTGTCTCATCCGGTGTTGCCCTGAGAACGAGATATGTGCAGCTCCTATCGGGATTGTCGGCGCATCGGGCGGTCTTGCTGGTCTTGTTTTATTACTGTCGAAATGTCTTGTAGCCGGGATTCCAAGACTGATCGGGTCTTCCCGGGGAGAAGGAATATCCTTCGTTGATCGCGAGAGCTTATCATGGGCTAAGTTGGGACACCCCTGCAGGGTTTGAACTTTCGAAAGCCATGCCCGCGGTTATGTGGCAGATGGGAATTTGTTAATGTCCGGTTGTAGTAAACTTGAAGTAAACTCTCCTAAAATACACCAACCGTGTGCGTAACCGTGAGTGTCTCTTTTCGGGGTTGATCGAGAGGAGAACACGGTTCCTGGGTTATGTTTGACGTAAGTAGGAGTTCAGGATCACTTCTTGATCATTACTAGTTGACGACCGCTTGCTTTGCTTCTCTTCTCGCTCTTATTTGCGTAAGTTAGCCACCATACATGCTTAGCCGCTGCTGCAACCTCACCACTTTACCCCTTCCTTTCCCATTAAGCTTTGCTAGTCTTGATACCCATGGTAATGGGATTGCTGAGTCCTCGTGGCTCACAGATTACTACACCACCAATTGCAGGTACAAGTTATGCGATGATCCTAACGCGAGAGCGATGTTTATTTGTGTTGGAGTTCTTCTTCTGCTTCTTCTTCGATTGAGGGATAGGTTCCTGGTCGGCAGCCTGGGCTAGCAGGGTGGATATTTTTTGATTTTCTGTTTATGTTTCATCCGTAGTCGGATGTTGATCTTGTATATGGTGTATTGTTGTATTCATATGTCTTTGGATGTATTGGATGTATCCCCACTATTATGTATTGTTGATGTAATGATATCCACCTTGCAAAAGCGTCTTCAAGATGCGCTTCTATCCTTGGTGGGACCTTTGAGTTCCTTTAGGATAGGGTCGCATCTTGGGCGTGACAAACAACACCATGGTAGTTATGCTGAAAACAGCGTCAGTCCGGGGTTAGTTTCATACAAATCAAGCAAATTAGAGTCCAAAACAAGAGGAGAAGCGTTAGGAAAATTAGATACATTGGAGATGTATTAGTGAGTTGTCACAACCCTAGAATAATGCTTGTAATTAGTGGCATCAACATCCGTGCATCATGTCTAAATTGATTCGAAATATGAAATGGGGATCTGTGCATCCGTGCACCAAATCTTTTCAATGAACCTAAAATGCCCTTCAGAATATTTCATCATTTTTGAATTGGTTGGAAACCTCTGCCAAAAATGGTTTACATTTTTCTAGGTCATCCTAGATTTTTGAGTTAAATCTTATTGTATTTGACTTTGGGCATTCAAATACTATAAATAATTAAAGTGCTCAAATAATGCTGGAATTATTTGTGTACCACTGAGATAATTTAGAAAGTGTCCAGGATTATTTTTCAGGATTTTAGAAAATGCTTGGTATTTTTTCCTAAAGCTCAAAACTACAACAGAAATAGAAAACATAAACTAAAATAAAGAGAGAGAACAGTACCCGGGCCACTTACCTGGCCTGGCACTGTGTCGGCCCAGCCCATTGGCCCTGCCAGTCATCTTCTGCATCGCACCAGGAGGACAAAACGCACGTGGCCGACACGCGCGAGCACGCGCCCGACCACCACCACCCTGCCTGCCTGTGCCTCGACCCCTAGGACGTCGCCATGCACGCCCCCGAACCTGACCTGCTCAGTCCCGTCCTATTTCCCCTCCTCCTCGTCGCTCCCCACCTCATGCCCGAGCGCCACAGCCACCGACGTTCGCTGCCACCACGTCCACTGCCTCCCCCTAGACCCCTCGCCATGCCTGCGAGCTCCGTCTCGACGTCCCCGACCACCTTGATGATCCACGAGGTCCCGCACATGCTCCAACGCCGCCACCACTGCCGCCCTCTTCGTTCGGCCACCGAGATCGTTAGCGACCTCACGTCATCACCAGCCCCTCCTCGAGCTCGCCGAGGCCTCCGTCGCGACCACCATGAGCTCGCCCCTCTTTTCCCCTCCTCCCCTGCTCATCTTCGCGCCATAGCTGCCATCCCTACCCCGGAGCTCTTCCGCTCGCTCTAGTTGCTTCCGCGTGCTCGCCAGGTTCCCAGGATCCCGCCGCGCCCCTCAGCTCACTTGCTAAGGCACTACAGCCCTCTTGCCTGTGCAACCGTAGCTCCGGCCGTCACCGCTGTCCATGCCGCCGCTGCCACATGCCACCCCAGCTACTGCTGGCTGCTTTGTTGGACGCAGTCGAGCACCAGCTCCACGTGGCGCCCCTTCATCATCCATTTGGTCGATGGAGGGCGAATCCCGAGCTCCTCAGCCGTCTCGGCTCGCCGCTGACGGTTTAGCTCTGGCTAATCATAGGATTAACTTTAATCTACTTGACCCCACTTTGAGTGAAACATAAAGAACAAGAGAAATGAATGAAAGATGACTCATCAGTCTTTATTGATAATAGAAGTGGGGTACTTATACCCAGGCGGAAGTACACACAGTGTTTGGCGGTCAAGTAAACACATAGTTACTTGAGAGCCAAGGAATTACATAGTTGCCTTGAGAGCCAAGAAAGTACATGGTTGCTTGAGAAACAAGCAACCTATCTAAGAATTAACTTAGTCCTAATTAGCTTAATTGATAATCAACTATTATATTCTTAACACTCCCCCTTGTACACTGCCTCTTCTTTGGTATATCCATAATCATGAAAAATTCTTTGAATAATCTTGAATGTCTCCTCCAAAAACCCTGTGTGAAAAATATGAGGAGAATAATGCAGATATGTTGCTAAAACTCCTCTAAACCTAGTGGGAAAAATAATAAGGAGAAAATGATGCAACATATAATGATTATTGTCTCTTGATAACTCATATGAGAAAAACCTTTGAAGAAGGAGAAAAATCATCGATGAGTTTAGAGAACAATTAATATATCTTGTGTACTTTCTTTAAAAAACCCGATAGGGAAAATAGAAAGTATGATGTATGATCTTTGATAAGATAGTGCCTCATTAAAACCCATTATGAGAAACTTTGATAGAAAACTCATCAGGGAAAAGAGTGCGATATGATATGCCATTGGAAACTCCTTTAAAACGAGTGGGAATAATATAAGGAGAAAATGTATGACATATACATGCACTTGTCTTTATATTGTCTCATTAAAAACCTTTATGAGAAACCATTAGGGAAAACTCATGAAGGAAAAAAGAGTACAATATATGCAATCTTAGGATTGTTAATAGGTTATAGATTTTGAGAAATTACTCCCCCTGAACTTTCCAAACCTGGAGAATGTGTAATACAAATTCCATTGATATGGTCATAACACTATGAATAATCTGTAGGATTTTCAAAGTACGTTGTTTGCATATAGTTTCCTCACTTTCTATAATTTGTGTGGATAAGAAATTTTTGAGCAATGTACTTTATGATATTGCTCTTCATAGAACCTATAGTTTTTGAGTAACATAAGTGGTAGCGTCTTGATAAATCAAGCTATGTGATTCTGATGAATCTCAACCACATGATTTTGAGTGTGGTTAATCATTCTTCTAAGCCATGCATATTTTGCACTGCTTTTAGATAAAGCAGTTATGTCAGAATGACAAGTGGAAATAGCCATTAAAGCCCATTTAGATGACTTCCATATGAAGGCTATTCCAGCAAATTCAGTCATTGATATGGCATTGTTGGGATCAAATAAAGAGCCAATATCATTATATCATATCATGGCGATATCTTGTATTTCCTGATGGAAGTATCCAAGATTTATTGTGAGCTTGAGATATAAGCTGATATTTCTTATATCGACCATATACCTTTTGTTGGGGGGTGCACTCTGAACAAAGATAGCAAATATAGTGTCAGGCCTGACGTACTTTGCAATTATATGAGTGCTTTGACATTAGTGAGATATAGTACTTCAGGTCCTGATATCACTTCATTATCACCCTAGGTATGAATAGATTTGTACCCCATACGGGCAGTATGACCATATTACACGTCTTCTATTGGTATGATATATCCACATTGAACTTCTCGTATATGTTTTGGATGTTTTGGATATATGTAGTCTGATATGTATTCTTGAGAGAATGCTCAAGTTGTAAGCTTAAGCTAAATTTGGCTTAATCCATTTTCCGTCTTTAGATGATTTTGTGTATGTTTAGGTCTTGTATAGACATTGACGATGAGGTCATCAATATACACTGAGGTGATGAAAGGAAATCAAATTTGGGATTCCTTTATTAAACATGTAAATAATCATCATTATTTCAGTAATCCTTTTGAAGAAGGAACTCATTTAGTCGGCAGTACCATATGATTTCTGACTATTGCAAGTCATAGAGTGACTTATGACGTTTTACACAAAAATTGTTGCGATTTGCTTTTGGATTCAGAAGTATAAGCCCTTCAGGGACTTCAATACAGATTTTTGAAATGAGTGACTCATATGAGTATGTAGCCACTTCATCCATCAACTACATGAATAATATTATTACTTTATTGCCAATGATATTTAGTATCAAAACATAATTCCACTCATACCAAGCGGGTATGTTACATCATAGTCGATGTCGGGTCTCTGCGTGAACCCTTTTGCTACAAGCCTCGCTTTTCTCACCACCTCATTGACTATGTCCATGAATGAGAAGCTTTTTTAGTATTTCGTATGGATGATACTTAGGAGGAGTAGGTATTACTGCAGTAAATACTACTCATTTGCAGAGAGATTACTATTCTTTGTTACTTTCTTCCTTTTATGTGAACCAATATGAGTGCAAGAGGCACTCTACCATGGATTTTAGTTCAGGGCCCAAAAGGTGTTAGCAATTTGAGAAGAAATATATGTCGACAAATGTAGTCTTTAGTTTATATGATTCTAATGGAATCATTGAAGTTTGTGGATAATATATTCATTCCTTTTTAACTCCTTGTGATTTCCTGCAACAAATGGAGTCAAGGTGTTTTGATGTCCCAACACAAAAACATTTGTGCACATTTATGCCGGGCTTTGGATGATGAGCATCCAATGAGGTGTCTTTCAACTTGATGTTGAATTACATTTACTGGTTGAAGATTTGATTTCCCCTATGTCTATGGAAGCATATGAGAAGTTATATCTCGTTTTGTCAGATTTTCTACCCCTCTTGCTCTTATTTGGGGAGAAGAGTGGTTTATCAGGTACCTCCACTCTTTCTACACTTCATTGCAGGAATATAGAATTTAGTGACACCTTGTCATCAGTAAATGTATGTGGCAAATTTGCAATGTGTTGCAAATATATGATTCTCCAAACTTCTAGTTCAGATTCTTTGAGTATGTGGATATAAGGATTGAATGTCAATAGCATTTCTAATTTATTCCTTGGCATTCTTTGCAGTACTTATCTCCCCCTAATGCCGGCTAATATCCTTATTGCTGATGCAATCAGCATACATGCTAAGAATAATTTTGATTGACGGATAAATTGTTATTCCTCACATAGATCCCTAATTTTTTGTGAGTGCCCATTGATGTACGCTGGAGTGGTGATATCGGTATGTAACCGAATTATCGCAGATGGGAAATACTTTGTTGATTTCCACGTAGTTACTACAAGGGGAAAGAAGTATGATATATAGTTGGTATGATTTAGATCACTTATGGTGTGTAAGTCCGTATGTGTCCAGCAAGCGGCTGGTAAATTTACAATTCTTTAAAGGTGATCATGTGAATTTGACAATCTTTGATAAGAAATTTAGTTAAACCATTCTGGGTATGTACATAGGGTACTGAATGCAATCAGAAAATTCTCATGAAATGAGTTCAATGACATTGTCCATTCGAATGGGTTTATCCTTTGTTTGGGAGAATTTTCTCCTACTTTGATAAGTTAAGCAATTTATCGGGTAAGTTCATGGTTGTGTGTGATAAGAGACACACTTAAAAATATTTTATGAATGTGTATATGAGTACCATGAAGTATCTAAATTACCCTAGATAATGGTTCAACATTCCACATATATCTTTTGAATCTGTTCAAGAAAGAATAAGTGGCTCATTTAGAATTTTAAGGTGAGAGTTCCTCAAAATAGATTCCCCTATGGCACATGTGGTGCACATATAATCTGATGATATGTGGAATATTTTGCAAATTGTTAAGTCGTGACCAACAAAATTGTCAAATAATTTTCTAATCATCCCAAACAAGGATGGCTAAGGCAATCAAGCCTAATATTTAATTTATCGATACTTAGGAAATCATTGTGTACGCAACAATATTGAGTATGAATTGAAACATACATTCAAATATATCAAATATTGTATCCAAGGGATATGATATTGGTCATTTTACTACATGTATAGTAGTACAAGTATAGGCTAATAATATGCTTGATAATTAGGAGATTACCTGAGGTGTCCGATATTATTGAGTGCAAATGTGTTCATCCTCCATTTTCTGCACTAGATTTTGGTCCTCCTTCTGAAGAAGATTTTGAGAACAATCCTTTACCAGAACCAGGTTGTTATTTGCAAATTTTCAAATTTATCCCATTGAACTTACTGGCCTTTTAATAAATTTGTGGTGTGGTACGACCATATGTTTGAGGGTTTGGTGATCATAGGTACAATATTTATATAACCCACATTTGACAAACTTGATAGTCGTCTTTTGATCATTTGAAAATGACTGATTCCTATTAAGAGAGAATTATGTCTTTGGTTGCCTATTAGCCTCCACTTTACTTCGAGTTCCTCATGGTTTTATTTTGTGACCACTAACTTGCATAACATTCTCGGTACTAGCAAGAATTTTAAATTATGGGTGAATCGGATGATTTTAAGATATTCCATGTTTCTTTATTATAAAAATGGTAGTGCCATCCTAAGTGGAGGTAAAGTGTATAAGGAATTTTCAATCGGATATGCATATGAAAATATTTGATCACGGGATCTCAACTTGAAACTTGATGAAGTGACAGAATTGTAAGCTGCGGTAGACTTGAGGTCTTGAAAAACGAATGGGTGATCATTCACGATGTGCTCATGGGAACATGTATCTCTTAAGGTAAATATTCAAAGTAAATAAATATTCGTCCATTATGTACTTAGTTCAAGAACTAAGTGAAGTTGGTGACATATAAAATGCATATGAACATACTTAGCTATTAAGAGAATAGCCATGACACATTTTTTCAAAGGAGTTATATATAGTGCCACAATGCTATAGATGGGTAAAATGACTGATGTCGTAAATCATCTTAAAATAAACACTCCCACCTAACATGAATTTGCATTTGGAAATGTCATCCATGTGGTGCATGAAAAAGGCTCATGCATTTATTTAATTTACTTCTAGGAGTAAGTGATGTATATGGATAGAATGATTTGTTTGAGAAAATTTTTGGCCAAGGTGATGAGGACATCAATACCATTGTTACACCCACAGCCCCTACTGTTACATATACTGGACCAATTACTAGAGCTCGCGCACGCCAATTAAATTACCAGGTACTTTCATTTCTTGGTAATGATTCTAATGTTCATGAGAATATGATACTGCCTAAATTGGATACATTTGTTTTGCTTACAAATTAAGGGCCTAGCTTGGAGAAGGATGAACATTGGAACAAGAACACGCATGGAGTTGATGGCATGTGCAAGGGGATCAAGAACAGAGTTACAAGTGATGATTTTAGGACTTTGAAGCCACCATAAGGAGTGCATGAAGACTTGGACAAAATATACAAGATGCCACTCATAATATTCGTCCATAGGCTATTCTAGGTGCCGCGTCACCTTATTATTGGGCCAGGCCCATGTAATTTCGAAATACTTAAGTATAGGCTATTTTTAGAGTCTATATGTGTGGGGAAACAAGAGTTAGGGTTGGTTTCGGACCCCACCCTCAAGGGCCATGAAATTCCCTCCTCTTCCTCCATATATGCAGCCCTTAGGGCGTCGTTTAGACTTTGGGTTTTGTTTAGATCAAAAGTTCGCCATAGCTGCAACTTCGCGTACTTCGTTTGTGTTCAACGACCAGACCAAGGCGTCACAGAACCCCACCTTCATTAATAAAGCTTTCCAGTTATATTCGCAGTATCCAGATTGCAATCTTAGTTTCTTGCTTGTTCTTCGTCTGCTCGCAGGAAACAGGCCCTCGTGGTCAGGTTGATCGTGCTCCGGCGTGGTCAATAACCCTCGGAAGTTGGTTTAGCGATTGCTAAGGCGTGACGTCTCGCACGTTCGTAGTCAGATCATCAAGGTCGACTCCCATAGAAAACGATAGCCACCATCTCATCGAAACATCGGGACACCTTTGGCTCTATCAAGTGGTATCAGATTTCCAGGTTGCTCGGTGAGATTTTACAGTTTTTCATAGATTAGATCAAGTCTGTTCTTCATACCTAAAGTCCACGAAAAAGCCACAAAAAAAATTAGGGTTAGTTCATCATATCCGAACCAATCTGAGCCTTTGCATAATCTTTTTAGGGTTTTTGCTTTGTTGAATTTGCGGTTGCATCGTCGTGTCAAGTTGCTGGTCTTAGAGTCTAGTCTTTTAGAGTTTCGAGTTCTAGTCATAAGTTGTCACGCCGCCGCCGCACCATCATCATCGCCTTGCCATCTACCACCATTGCTTATCTGTCACCGCTCTGAATCCGTATCCATATACCACCACCAATCCGTATCCATATACCACCACCAATCTGTATCCATATACCACCACCGCTACCATATACCACCACCGCTGCCATATACCACCACCATATATCCACCACCAATCCGAGTTCTTCTCATATTAGGTTTGTTTTCGAGATCCATCTAAATTCTGATTCGTGTTTCCTTGCCTGCGTAGGTCTCGAAAAAAAAGTCTGGAGACCCCCGGGCAGTTTTTAGGCCAAAATTTCGGCGACGGAAAATATCTTTTCCCTATCCTATTTTTAGGTTGTTCTGAGTCTTTTCAGACACTCGCCATCATAGTGATTTTTGGTCACACTTTTTCGTCGTCGCTACCCTGATTTCCGAAAAAAATTGTCACAAAAATTTCGTACCCATCCTGTCAGTTTGACCTGGGAAGAGTTTTGAGACACTCGGCATTATAGTGATTTTTCGCAAAAAAAAGAGCGCAAAAAAAACAGAGCGAAAAAAATCCAGAGTGTGCTTTTCCCTTGTTTCCATGCAGCGCCGTGATTTTTTTGTGTTATAGGCTCGCGTCTCTAGCACGGTCTAGCCTAGGACCAGCACAGTACCGTCGTTGAGCGTTTAATCAACTTTGCATCTCTGAATTGATTATTGCTGATCTTTTTGCTACCATACTATAAGCCTTCCCAGCTCCACATACATCTACGTCGTGCGTTTGACTCTCCCTGGCAATCGCTCTATCCAAGCTTTTGAGAGTTTTGACTACAACGGTTGTCGTTCACCTCCTGCTGCTGGGTAAGAACTGGTAAGAATTTGAGATTTGCTTGACGGATTTGTGACTGTCCACCACACCACCACCACCACTTCCTAGTAGTCTGTTGAATCATATTCTTGTGTGTTTCTATTGCTGCTAACCATGGCAGGATCACAAGCCGATGAGACTGACTGGGAGAACATGACAAACAAAGTGTTACATGATAAGTTTCAATAAATGATGAGTGGGCAGGTGGAAGATGTGCTAAATAGATTTGAAGAGGCCATGGAGAAGATAGATGGCATTGAGAAGGCATTCGAAACAAAGCTCGATAATAAGTTTAATGAATTGCTCGTGCGTCTACCATCACCACCACCGGCTGCACCTAACGCACCTCTAAAACAACAACAACGACTACCTCCACATCGCGAAACAGCCCTCCGCCGAGCGACCCGTGTCCCTCTTCAGCCTGGCCGAGCTGCTGGTGCTGCCGTTGATACTTCTTTGGCTCCTACTGCTAATGTGGGGGAGGATGATTATGTGGGAGATTACGAGGATGAGGTTGATCAACATCAGAACTACTTCCAACCACCAGCACCACAACCACCAGGTCGTCCACATGCAAATAATGGCAATGTTAGGGCTCCCCCTCAGGTACGAGATCATGACCATCTCCCTAAACTGAAATTGAATATTCCACCATTTGAGGGTAGATATGTTCCTGATATAGATCTTACTTGGGAGTTAGAAACTGAACAACGATTTACATGTTTACAATATCCTAAGGAGAGACGTGTTCCTGCTGCTGTTTGTGCTTTCACTAGCTTTGCATGTGTTTGGTGTTCTGAACATTGTAGATTATATCCTGTTCCAGCTAAACTACTATGTGTACTCGTTGGGTTCCACCATATTATCAACGTGAATTACTTCAAAAATTGCAGCGCTGAAGACAAGGAAAAAATTCGGTAGAAGAATATTATCAGGAATTACAAACTGGCTTGATTAGATGTGGTATTGTTGAGGAGAATGAAGCTATGCTTGCACGTTTTCTGGGTGGATTAAATAGAGAGATTCAGACCATTCTAGACTATAAGGATTATAATAATATCACTCGTTTATTCCATCTTGCTTGTAAAGCTGAACGTGAAGTGCAGGATCGACAGGCATTGGCGCGAACTAACTTTTCTGCAGGTCGACCTTCATCATGGACACCGCGTGCATCATCTACTTCCACACGTTATGCTACACCGGCACCTCCATCGGCTGCCACCTCCAACCGTGATACAATAAAGCAGGCACAATCACCACTATTTGCCAAGAGCACACCTTCTTGGCCTGCAAAGAGCTCTTCTTCATCCATGGCATCAACAGGGCAAACACATGATATTATTTGTCGATGTTGCAAGGGTGGAGGTCATCATGCGAGAGAATGCCCATCTAAGCGTGTGATGATTGTTTCTGAGGATGGTGGTTATGAGTCCGCTAGTGACTATGATGAGGAGACTTTGGCTCTTATTACACATGAAGAACACGGTGGAGATGATTCTGATCATGAGACGCAATACATGGCTGCTGAAGATGCTGATAGGTATGAATGTTTAGTTGCTCAACGTGTTTTGAGTGTGCAGGTTACACAAGCTGAGCAAAATCAGAGGCATGATTTGTTCCATATAAAGGGAGTTGTGAAGGAACGTTCTATTCGCGTCATCATAGATGGAGGGAGCTGCAACAACTTGGCTAGCATGGAGATGGTGGATAAGCTATCTCTCACCACAAGACCACATTCACATCCTTACTACATCCAATGGTTCAACAACAGCGGCAAGGTTAAGGTAACACGTACTGTTCGTGTGCATTTTAGTATCTCTACATATGCTGATTATGTTGATTGTGATGTGGTACCTATGCAAGCATGTTCCTTATTACTTGGTAGACCATGGCAATTTGATAAAAATTCTGTACACCATGGTAGAAACAATCAGTATACTCTTGTTCATAAGGATAAAAGTATTACTTTGCTTCCTATGACTCCTGATTCCATTTTGAAAGATGATATTAATAGAGCTAATAAAGCAAAACAGGAGAAAAATAAGAGTGAAAATCATATTATGGCAAAAGAATTTGAGCAACAAATGAAGCCTAATAATAAACCATCTAGTGTTGCTTCTGAAATTAAATTGAAAAGTGCATGTTTACTTGCCACCAAATCTGATATTGATGAGCTAGATTCTAGCAAATCTGTTTGCTATGCTTTTGTGTGCAAAGAGGCATTATTTTCATTCGAGGACGTGCCTTCCTCTTTGCCCCCTGCTGTCACTAACATTTTGCAGGAGTTCGCCGACATCTTCCCACAAGACGTGTGATGTAGGGTGGAACCCTAGATGGCCGATCTTTCACGAAAGGAGGGGATCCCAACGATGAACACGAAGAACACAAGGGGAAAACGAGGGGGAACACGAGAGAAACACTCAACCAACAAGAAATAGATCACACATGTGCTAGATCAATGAACACAAAGAGATACACGATGATCCAAGGTCAACAAAGGACGATACAAAGTAACCGGTTCTTCTCCGTGAGGAGGTCTTGATGGGGGTCTTCTCCGCAAAGGAGGTCTTGAATCCAAGGTGGATCTTCTCCGTAGAGGGGCCGCGGTCACTCTCAAAGAGACGATCCTGTATGGATGAGCGAAGCTCTATCTCACATATGAGCTAAACCAACGCTAACCCTAGCTAGAATGAGGTGGGAGAGTATATATAGTCTACATCCACAAAGGGGTAAGTGAGAGGGGGGATACATGGGCCCTAGGCCCGCTCTCTGCGTGCAGGCAGGGCGGTAGTACCGGCCCAAAGGGCGGTAGTACCGCTCAAGCGGTAGTGCCGCTAGGACAGCAGTAGTACCGGACCCGGGACATGCGAACACTGGCATTTGTCGGGTCGAGCGGTAGTAGTGAGCGGCAGTGGGGAGCGGTAGTACCGCCTATAGGCGGTAGTAGCGCTCGTTCTGGAGCGGCCGGATCCACTTCAAGCTCTTGATGTCCATCTTCCTCCTTCTCCTTCCTTCGCTTCCGCGCATGCTTGGCCTTGGTTCTTGGGCTCTCCATAGTCTCCTCGGGTGTACCTGAGTATGCACAAGGTCCGCGTTTGAAGTAGCATCCATGTCTTGCATGCGGAAAGGGAAGATTCGGAAAGGAGCGAATTCACCTTAGGTCCAATGGCGTAGGCTCGAGTGTACATGGGGATGGTCGTCGGATGCTCCGCATCATCTCCCCTCCCTTGGGAAAGATCCGACCTCGGATCAAAATCCTCATCACCATGGAAACGGTTGTCGTTGACGGACTTGTAATTGGACGGAGTGGAAGTCATGGCGCAATCCAAGTACTCCAAGGTGTCTCCGGAGTGGTAGACATGCAAAGAGAGCAAACACAAGCGACACTCGGAAATACAATGGTTAGCGCACACAAGGTGTCCATCATGTCAGAATGAGGTCGTCCAAAGGAATTGTTCATGACAAGGCATGAGATGCTTATCCAAATGATGTAAAATGACATGTAATGCATTCATGGGAGCAAAAGCATTCATTGTGCACACAAATGTAAAGTGAATGTGATCGATGCAACCACGGTGCAAAATGATGTCATAGTGAGACGGTTTATCAATAGCATGAATATGGCAATGGGTGCTCAATATGATTATGTTATCATGCAATTGATGGTAGGCAATATGATCACGAGTTATGAATATGTCATCAAGAAAGATCACAACAAATTTGCTAAGAAAATGCTCAAGCTCATATATCATGGATGACATGGGAATAAGTGCAACAAAACAATCATAATATGTGTCAATCCATGCATAGGGTGCAAATTTGTCATGGGTGGTGTTGTACCATAGCTCGATGTCGTGGCACTCCTCAACTTGAAGGTCCATAGGGTTCATCTCCAATGTCGGTCCTCCATCCAATATATGCATCATGTAGACAAGAAGAAGGAAACAACAATGAAAGAATGACCCGTCCAATATGTATATATGAGGATGGTTCAAAGTCAAGGAGGTCACCTTTAGGTGTTTCTCAAGGATGATGGAGTTGCACATCTTGTATGCCTTCACATAACCAATATGTGTCGTTATGGTACCACCTTGTGAATCCTTGAAAATGAAAGAACATGACAAACACTCGGAAAAACAAATGAGGTTAGTGCAAATGCAACACCTATCATTCGTGTGGTAAGATACCCAACAAGTGTTCACATCATTCTTATCATAAGAAAGGACAAGGTGTGGTATTGTATGAAAGCATAATATACAACTACAACCAAAGACAATAGGCTTAAACAAGCAAGCATGCATCACAAGTAATATGTCCAAGTCTCGACGATCAATAAGCATAGCAAGTTGGCACTCAATACAAGGTGATATGAGAGATTCAACTAATGGAGACAAGAGACAAAGATCAAGATGTATCATGTGAGAGGCATGAACATATATGTCATCAACCCAAGAAAGCGAGTAAGAATGGAACATGGGCGATGCATCAAAGCAATCAATCATAGAGATCAAGTCAAGCAAGCTAGTAGTGCGAAGATGCAACGTACTAGAAGGAATCATGGCAAACATGTCATGTGTGCAAATAGTGGGCATATATAATGCACATGACATTTCACAAGCATAAGGGCAAGATATGAGCAAAATAGCATCAATAGCATGGGGCACATGATAAACATGGCAATAGCAACAAGGATCTCCACCAAGCATGCAAATACACATAGGAGTATCATAATGGTGCATCATGGGTAAATGCAAGCAAGGGTCACAATTGCATGGCAAAATCATAGAAAGATGCATAACATGCAAAGTGAACACGATAGAATGGACATAATGTGACAAGTGGTAAATAGCCCAAAGCCGTGTGAGAGCCAAGTAGAAGATATGCGCGTAGTCCTTGCGCGAAGGGAATGGTGGTAAGGATAGTCCATGGGATCCCAAATCGTCGTTGCTCTCAAGAGCTTGTTTCGTCAACTCTTGGGATTGAGAGGTTGACGAGTATACGTGAGTACCTACACAAAAGAGACATAAACCGAAGAAATTGTGTGCGTGGTAAATGTACACATCATCCATCATGATGTGCATGTTCATGTGTGAGTTAGCACAAGATAAGCATCGTTCAAAGAAATTTGATGCATGGTATAAGAACATGTCATCCATCATGAAAGAATAGTTGTTATGTATGACACGATGGGGATGCAAATTGAGCATACTTGTATATGGCACAACAATATCATTATGATTCATGGGGAGCATATGGTGCACACAATTATGGGAATCATGCAAAGTATGGAATGCATCAAAATCTCCTAATATGTATGAGGAAACTATGGGGGTCTCCTCATGAGCATTAATGGAAACTTCACATGGAGAAAATGGACAACATCCAAAACAATGCATATCTGAAGCTAGGTCGTCATGGCATGGCATATGAGATAAATGTTGCAAAGGGAGCATATCAATATCATCACAAGAAAAACAAATGCCAATAACCATGGGCTTGTCATCTATGCCATATGTGCAAATTGGGTTAATTTTAATGGCATATGCATAGTCACTATGAAGAGATTGCAAATATGACATATGATTGATCTCATGCATAGCATATGACAAGTCAAGCGGGTTGTCAAACATGATGTGACCTAAAGAATTGTCACAAGAAATCCTATGTAACATGGCATCACAACTAGGCAACTCAACATGCTCATCATCATATTCATCATAAATTGGTAAGTCATGACATGAAGAAGTCGCACTAGCATGAAGTATGGGAATAGGTTGATCAACATCATGCAAGCAATCAATGTCAAGAATGTCCACTAGTGGGACTAGAGTATCACCTTCACCTATGTTACCATTCTCATTCCACTCAAGTGGTGTAGGTGAGGTGGCAAAGACCAAATGGTGGTCATCTTCATCTTGATGGAACCATGTGGGGGTGCATCATATTCCACCATGGCCATCGTCTTGTCCAAAGGGAGGACGAAGTCATCGCGAATCGGCGCGTCATCATATATGGGACCTAGCACCAAATGAGAAGACACAATAGAGATAGAGGTTAAGTCGTTAGAAATCGAAGTGACCTCACTCTCTCTATGTGGTTGCTCACTCACTCGCTCAAGGTAGGTGCACTCAAAGTCACATAAGGTGGAGTCACTCATCTCACTCAAGTGGTGGGGGTTGTGGCTCTCCTCACATGGGAATTGGGGCAACACATCATGTGTGGGGCTAGTGGCGAAGTCGCTCTCACTCTCAATATGGTGGCTAAAGTCACTCAAGTCATCATACGTCGCCGTGGTCGAAGGGAAAATCCCATGCTCAACCATCTCGTCGTTGTCACCATGGATGAAGGCCGAAGATGGCACATCATCTCTCTCCTCCATGACCGAAGGGAAAATCCCATGCTCGATCATCGCGTCACCATCGCCGTGGATGAAGGCCGAAGATGGCACATCATCGCTCTCGCCTCCTAAGATGGAAGCATCATCCTTGCTCGTCACCAAGTCGCTCGCCTCCAAAGCGTGGTCCTTGAAGGTCTCCGTAGTCGTACTTGTCACCACACCATCTTTAAAAAGAGTCGTGGAGGACTCGGCATCATCAATGCCACAAAGAGGGATGGCGGTGAAGTCGAACTTGGGAGCATCGTCTTGGAGCTCATCGGGCTTGGACATTTTGGTGGTACTAGCCTCATGCTCGTCGCCTTTGAGTTTTGTCTTCGAGAAGTGTGCTTGCGGTGGAGAAGCCTTGGCCTTCATGAGTTCTTGTTCCTCCTTGAGAGCACCAATGTAGTTGTCATCGAGGGACTTGTAGTTCTCGAGGAAGATAGTCTTGGAGATGTCGTTGTTCAATTCCATCATGAAGTGGAACTTCATTGACATGGGGTCGTCCACGCCGGCTCGTCGCAAGGCAATCTTCATCTCCTTGAAGTACTCGTCGATGGACTTTGATCCTTGGATGGTGTTCTCCAATTGGCGTAGAAGTTGTTCCGTGTAGGTTGGAGGCACAAAATCTCGCCGCAACGCTCTCTTCATCTTGGGCCAACTCATGGCGTAGCTCTCCGAAGGTGTGTGAAACCACCATGTTGACGCGTAGTCGTGGAAGTTTCTTGTGGCGCACTTCACTTGATCTTCGGGAGGAACTTGATGTAGTTTGAGGTAGTCGTCCATCAAACGCTCCCACTCGAGATACTCCTCGGGTTCTAGAGTCCCATAGAAAGGAATCTCATGGTCGGTGTCGAGGTCGTAGTAGCTCGTGGAGGTCGCGGACTTGAGCTTGGGGAGCTTCTCTTGAGCGTAGTCTTGAGGTGCTTGTTGGCGAAGATGTCGTATATCCGAAGGCGAAGATGCCTTGAAGTCGCTTGGCGAAGATGCCAAGGGAGACAGTGAAGTTGTTGAGAAGTTGTTGGTGTTGAGCTCTTGACCTTCACGTTCTTGTTGGTGATGGTGTCGATGCCGATGTGACCTTGCCGGAGATGGTAGCTCGGAAGCATGTGCTTCTGAGCGTCTTATCGAAGATGAGGAAGATCTCTTGTAGGACTTGATGAGGGCTTTGATCTCCTCCATTTGAGCTTGCATCTTGGCGTCGTTGGAGTTGTTCGTGGCATCGAACTCGTTGTTGTTGTTGTTGTAGACCGAGGGTGAAATGCCTTGCCTATCCATCAAAATACTCGAGCAAATATGAGTGGGAGAAATAAAAGAACTTATACCAAATGTACGTTGACCGATGTTGAAGATGGATCAATGATCACTCAATGTGTAACAAGGAAATAGCACAATTGGTATCAATTCTTGTCGGTTTCTCACACCTACACAAATAAGGCTTATGGTGGAGCTCGGTGAGGATAGTGGCACAAAAATTTAATGCAAAATGTTAGCAAGAGTCAATAATGTTGAAAGAGATTCACAAATTCGCAAGTGAAACAAGTAGACCAATAGCAAAGAACGGCACACGGAAACACACACACGGATAGATAGATGGGGTCGTGCAACCAAGGAATGAGCACAAAATGTGGAGTCCACGGAAAACGCTCGTGTTGCACAACTCAAGAGAGACGCTAGCACAATTGCTCTATAGGCGGATACGACACTTGTGCACAACCTATGATATGCAAAATGGATAAACTTCTATCCCAAGTATGCTATATATGTATGGTTCCCGGTGTTTGATCCAAGATGATCGGATATGACAATCTTATATGCAATGTGGTATGATGCTATGGCACTTGCTTACAAGCTTCTTTGCTCTTCTCTTTTGCTTAAAAGCTTATGCTCTTTATTTTTTTGCATGTATGGCCACTTTGCGAAATGCACAAACCAAGATAGCAATTGTGTTTATGCGGGAACAATCTTGTGACACAAGGGATGATATGATACCAATATGATATGGTATGTATGCAATGGAAGGTGTAGACCACTAATGTGCACAAGTAACGTTGCCGGGCAATACCCAAATGGCTAGTCTCGATAGGTAAGTGACGCAAAATGGGCTAGGGGTTATCAATGCAATGTGCAAGGGAAATATACAATGGTGTCGTCGAGGTTACCATCCGTTGCGATGATGAGTGGTGGTGTTCTTGATGTAGATACCAAGATAATGGAGACTCGTCCCTAAGTAGCCGAAACACCTTAGGAAACGGAAAAACTACAACTCAAAATCTCAAGGACAAAAGTCAAACGGTGGTAGCGGGAATGTGGTGGTGGTTGAGGAAGCTCAATGGGATTGCCTCAATGCAATGATGGGGTTTTGAGACGCAATGCGGAAATCGAGGGTGACTATACAAGTTGTCGGAGTTGGAAGCACGGTCCCTAAGTAGCCGAAACACCTTAGGAGACACAACTCACAACACAAACAAAATTGGGTTAGGTTGGGATGGCGGAAGTGTGTGTTGGGTAAGTCTATGCGGAAGTTATGGTGGTGGTTGATGAAGAAGCAACCATCCCTAAGTAGCCTAAACACCTTAGGAGACTCAAATCACAACTCAAACAACCTCAAATGTGATGGGGAATAAAATTGGTTAGGTTGCGGAAGTCGGTGGTGGTTATGCGGAGGATGTGGTGGAAGCCCTAGGCAAAGATGCCAAAGTTCCAAAAATTTGATGGAGTCAAAAGGTGGTGAAACCAAGGTGAGGACCTCGGGCACGTCGATAGCTTCAAAACGAGCCAAAAAACACTCAAATCGGAGTTCGGAGTGAAAAGTTATGGACAAAATGGTGAAACTCGGAATGCTGAAACTGGCATGGGCGGTAGTACCGCTCGGAAGGGCGGTAGTACCGCTTGTAAGAGGTAGTACCTCTTGGGATGGGCCGTAGTAATGCTCGTGTCGGGTTTTTTCGCAAAATCTGGCTCTGGGAGGGGCGGTAGTGCCGCTTGGAAGGGCGGTAGTACCGCTTGGAGGTGCTAAGCGGTAGTACCGCTAGGGGGGGCGGTAGTACCGCTGGTGTCAGGAAAATTCACAAATCCGGATCGGGGCGCGATTTTGGGGCGGAAATGGATGATTTCGGGGTCAAAATTGGAGAGATTTCGTGGATGGAAAGTGGGGAAACTTGGGGAGATGCTAGATCCACTCGAAACCAAGCAAATCCATGGATCAAAATCAACAAAACATCATCAAACCAACAAATCACAAAAAAAATTGGGGCTATTTTTGGTGGGGATTTTCGAAATTGGGGAAGAACATAACAAAATTAGGCTAGAAAACACAATGGGGAGGCTCCAAAATCGTGATAAACCTAAGCTCTGATCCAAGATGATGTAGGGTGGAACCCTAGATGACCGATCTTTCACGAAAGGAGCGGATCCCTACGATGAACACGAAGAACACAAGGGGAAAACGAGGGGGAACACGAGAGAAACACTCAACCAACAAGAAATAGATCACACATGTGCTAGATCGATGAACACAAAGAGATACACGATGATCCAAGGTCAACAAAGGACGATACAAAGTAACTGGTTCTTCTCCGTGAGGAGGTCTTGATGGGGGTCTTCTCCGCAAAGGAGGTCTTGAATCCAAGGTGGATCTTCTCCGTAGAGGGGCCGCGGTCACTCTCGAATAGACGATCCGGTATGGATGAGCGAAGCTCTATCTCACATATGAGCTAAACCAACGCTAACCCTAGCTAGAATGAGGTGGGAGAGTATATATAGTCTACATCCACGAAGGGGTAAGTGAGAGGGGGGATACATGGGCCCTAGGCCCGCTCTCTGCGTGCAGGCAGGGCGGTAGTACCGGCCCAAAGGGCGGTAGTACCGCTCAAGCGGAAGTGCCGCTAGGACAGCGGTAGTACCGGACCCGGGACGTGCGAACATTGGCATTTGTCGGGTCGAGCGGTAGTAGTGAGCGGCAGTGGGCAGCGGTAGTACCGCCTATAGGCGGTAGTACCGCTAGAGGGAGCGGTAGTGTCGCTCGTTCTGGAGCGGCCGGATCCACTTCAAGCTCTTGATGTCCATCTTCCTCCTTCTCCTTCCTTCGCTTCCGCGCATGCTTGGCCTTGGTTCTTGGGCTCTCTATAGTCTCCTCGGGTGTACCTGAGTATGCACAAGGTCCGCGTTTGAAGTAGCATCCATGTCTTGCATGCGGAAAGGGAAGATTCGGAAAGGAGCGAATTCACCTTAGGTCCAGCGTAGGCTCGAGTGTACATGGGGATGGTCGTCGGATGCTCCGCATCAACGTGCCACCGGGATTACCACCTATTCAAGGGATTGAGCATCAAATTGACTTAATTCCTGGTGCATCGCTACCCAACCGTGCACCATACCGTACCAATCCAGAGGAGACGAAGGAGATTATGCGTCAAGTACAGGAGATGCTCGACAAAGGTTATATACGCGAATCTCTTAGTCCTTGTGATCTTCCTATTATACTATTGCCTAAAAAGGATGGTACATCGCGTATGTGTGTTGATTGTAGAGGCATTAATAATATTACTATTCGTTATCGTCATCCTATTCCTAGGCTAGATGATATGCTTGATGAATTGAGTGGCTCTACAATATTCTCCAAAGTTGATTTGCGTAGTGGATACCATCAAATTCTTATGAAATTGGGAGATGAATGGAAAACAACATTTAAAACTAAGTTTGGTTTATATGAGTGGTTAGTCATGCCTTTTGGGTTAACTAATGCACCTAGTACTTTCATGAGACTAATGAACGAAGTTTTACGTGCTTTCATTGGACGATTTGTGGTAGTCTATTTTGATGATATACTGATTTATAGCAAATCTTTGGAAGAACATTTGGAACATTTACGTGTTGTTTTTAATGCTCTACGTGATGCACGTTTGTTTGGTAACCTTGGGAAGTGCACCTTTTGCACCGACCGAGTATCTTTTCTTGGCTATGTTGTTACTCCACAGGGAATTGAAGTTGATAAAGCCAAGATTGAAGCTATTGAGAGTTGGCCGCAACCCAAAACGGTCACACAAGTGAGGAGTTTTCTTGGACTCGCTGGTTTCTATAGGCGTTTTGTGAGAGATTTTAGCACCATTGCTGCACCTCTCAATGAGCTTACAAAGAAGGATGTGCCTTTTGTTTGGGGTACCGCACAGGAAGAAGCCTTCGCGGTATTGAAAGATAAGTTGACACATGCTCCTTTACTTCAACTTCCTGACTTTAATAAGACTTTTGAGCTTGAATGTGATGCTAGTGGAATTGGATTAGGAGGTGTGTTATTACAAGATGGCAAACCTGTTGCATACTTTTCTGAAAAATTGAGTGGGCCTAGTCTGAACTATTCTACTTATGATAAAGAATTATATGCTCTTGTTCGGACTTTAGAGACATGGCAACATTATTTATGGCCCAAAGAGTTTGTTATACATTATGATCATGAATCTTTGAAACATATTAAAAGTCAAGCTAAACTGAATCGTAGACATGCTAAATGGGTTGAATTCATTGAGACTTTCCCTTATGTCATTAAACACAAGAAGGGTAAAGAAAATGTTATTGCTGATGCTTTGTCTCGTCGCTATACTATGCTTTCACAACTTGACTTCAAAATATTTGGTTTGGAGACCATCAAAGATCAATATGTGCATGATGCTGATTTTAAAGAAGTAATGCAGAATTGTAAAGAAGGAAGAACATGGAACAAGTTCGTTGTTAATGATAGTTTTGTGTTCTGTGCTAACAAGCTATGCATTCCTGCTAGCTCTGTTCGTCTTTTGTTGTTGCAGGAGGCGCATGGAGGAGGATTAATGGGACACTTTGGCGTGAAGAAGACGGAGGACGTACTTGCTACACATTTCTTTTGGCCAAAGATGAGACGGGATGTTGAGCGTTTTGTTGCTCGCTGCACTACATGTCAAAAAGCTAAGTCACGACTCAATCCTCATGGTTTATATATGCCTTTGCCTGTGCCTAGTGTTCCTTGGGAGGATATATCTATGGACTTTGTTTTAGGTTTACCTCCAACAAAGAAGGGGAGGGATAGCATATTTGTTGTTGTGGATAGATTCTCAAAAATGGCACACTTTATACCATGTCATAAAAGCGATGATGCTGTTAATGTTGCTGATTTGTTCTTTCGTGAAATTATTCGCTTGCATGGTGTGCCAAATACTATTGTTTCAGACTGTGATACTAAATTTCTTACCCACTTTTGGAGATGTTTATGGGCTAAGTTGGGGACTAAACTGCTTTTTAGTACTACTTGTCACCCCCAAACTGATGGACAAGCTTAAGTAGTCAATAGAACATTGTCTACTATGCCTAGGGCTGTTTTGAAGAATAATAAGAAAATGTGGGAAGAATGATTGCCTCATATTGAATTTGCTTATAATCGTTCGTTGCATTCTACTACTAAGATGTGCCCTTTTGAAATTGTGTATGGTTTCCTACCTCGTGCACCCATTGATTTGTTGCCTCTTCCATCTTCGGAGAAGGTTAATTTTGATGCTAAACAACGTGCTGAATTGATCTTAAAAATGCATGAGTTAACTAAGGAAAATATTGAGCGTATGAATGTTAAATATAAACTTGCTAGAGATAAGGGTAGAAAACATGTTGTCTTTGCACCTGGAGATCTTGTTTGGTTACATTTGCGTAAGGATAGGTTTCCTAATTTGCGCAAATCAAAGCTAATGCCACGTGTTGATGGTCCATTTAAGGTGTTAGAGAAAATAAATGATAATGCATATAAACTTGAGCTGCCTGCAGATTTTGGGGTTAGTCTCACTTTTAACATTGCAGATTTGAAGCCTTAGTTGGGTGAGGAAGATGAGCTTCCATCGAGGACGACTTCATTTCAAGAAGGGGGGGATGATGAGGACATCAATACCATTGTTACACCCACAGCCCCTACTGTTACATATACTGGACCAATTACTAGAGCTCGCGCACACCAATTAAATTACCAGGTACTTTCGTTTCTTGGTAATGATTCTAATGTTCATGAGAATATGATACCGCCTAAATTGGATACATTTGTTTTGCTTACAAATGAAAGGCCTAGCTTGGAGAAGGATGAACATTGGAGCAAGAACACGCATGGAGTTGATGGCATGCGCAAGGGGATCAAGAACAGAGTTACAAGTGATGATTTTAGGACTTTGAAGCCACCATAAGGAGTGCGTGAAGCCTTGGACGAAATATACAAGATGCCACTTCATAATATTCGTCCATAGGCTATTCTAGGTGTTGCGTCACCTTATTATTGGGCCAGGCCCATGTAATTTTGAAATACTTAAGTATAGGCTATTTTTAGAGTCCGTATGTGTGAGGAAACAAGAGTTAGGGTTGGTTTCGGACCCCACCCTCAAGGGCCACGAAATTCCCTCCTCTTCCTCCATATATACAGCCCTTAGGGCGTCGTTTAGACTTTGGGTTTTGTTTAGATCAAAAGCTCGCCATAGCTGCAACTTCGCGTACTTCGTTTGTGTTCAACGACCAGACCAAGGCGTCACAGAACCCCACCTTCATTAATAAAGCTTTCCACTTATATTCGTAGTATCCAGATTGCAATCTTAGTTTCTTGCTTGTTCTTCGTCTGCTCGCAAGAAACATGCCCTCGTGGTCAGGTTGATCGTGCTCCGGCGTGGTCAATAACCCTCGGAAGTTGGTTTAGCGATTGCTAAGGCGCGACGTCTCGCACGTTCGTAGTCGGATCGTCAAGGTCGACTCCCACAAAAAACGATAGCCACCATCTCATTGAAACATCGGGACACCTTTGCCTCTATCACAAGGTCATCCTTGGTGAACCTAGGTGTATCCTGCAACATAACGCATGTGATGAAGTCATTGCTAACATTCTGGACTTTATTCTCGAGGAAATATGCAACTTTAGAATCACTAGGTATGCATATATTTGTGTGATTCTCTACAACTTATTTAAGCAAACTGAGGCTTGAATAATTGATATTGGTAGATAATACCATTCAACATGTAATGATCATGCATGACTTTACTATGATACTAAATCATTTTAGTGAACAACAACAATTGCTTCAAAGGAGCAAATATTGAAATAGCTGATGCTTTATAACCATATGTGTAGACCTCAGTTTGTAGGATAACACTTTGAAGATAGTCACCAATATGGTGTAGATCTCGCAGTAATAGAAAACATAGTCTCACTTTTGTCAGTAGATGTTCATAATTATATTACCTTATGTTACGCTAAATGTATGAAATCACTTTGAAGGTAATCATCTGTCAAAGTGACATGATGTAGACCTTGCAGTAATACTGGATAGTCTGCAAAATTTTATAGTAGATGCCAATGTTACCTTATGATATCTTGAGGTAGTCACATCTAATATTAATATTCGGAAGAGCACGTTAAAGGTAGTCATCTTGTCAAAGTAGCAAGACGTAGATCTCACAGTATTGGTGGATAATCTGCAAATGGTGCAGTAGATGCCACCAATACCTTGTGATTCACAAATAAATGCGGGTAGTCATATTGACTATGACACTTCATAATTCATGTTTGAATTACAATTAGATTTGCAAGAAAAAGAAATCAATTGCAAAAATTATAGTTGTTCTCCTAAAACATATGCCTCAGGAAAGAGCGATGCTACGCAGACGACGATATGCGGACGACTTCCGCACGACGGCGCACAACAGGTCGTCCATGCATATCATCAAGTGAGCAGCACCGTCCAATCCTCTAATCGTCCAAAGTTCGGCCGGCGATTGTCGTCCGTACAGCAATTTCGCTCAGGAAATATTTGCGGCAAAGACTTATATAATATTTTAACTTCCAAAGGAACAAATGTAAGCAAAACATTCTTTTGCATTAGTATTACTGTGGCAATACACGCAAATGCAAAATTATATTCATTGCTTATGCAATAAATGAGGACTAAATGATGTCATATGCCGCAGTTGTTATCTCAGGATCTAAATTAGCTAGAGGGCTTAAAATTTAGCAATACAAATCTGAGAATTTATACATAGGTAATTTCGTACACGGATGCATTGAAGGCTATAATCCAAAATCCTATAAACCTGAGTGCACCAGAATACTAATAAGCAAAGTACGTCAAGCCTGAGGGCCTAGTGTAGAAACTAAAGTACTATAAATCTGATGATCATTCTATACTTGTTACTACTTGAAACGTTATTTCAGAAATCCAGGGAATATATAGACGAGTAAAGTACAGTACATCCTGTGGGCTGAACATGCATTAGGGGAACTAAAATGTGAATATGAGTAAACATGACTAGGAGGGTTGGATTGAAACTCGCCAAAAGGATAAGAGGCTTTCCTAATTTCTTCTTGGTGCGTGCGTCATGGTCATTGGTAACTAGCACGGCCGCTGCTTCAAGATGGCGCTACGCCGCGCTGCTTGTGCTTGACGGCATCACCGGCCGAAGGCCGTGGCCACAGGTAGCGACGCTAGAGGGCGCCACAACGCCGGGCGCGCCGCCACACCGTGGACTGCCACCGCTGCTCGCATCTCCTTGCGCCGGAGGCCGTCATGTCTCCTGTAGTCTCTGTAAATCGAATCTAATGGAGCGACAATCCATCGATTTCTTCATGCGCGGGAGCATTTCTCTCACAAAGGCATACATGCAAAAGTAATCAATAATTAGATTATTGATTTTAATCACAAGAAGACAAGCAAATTACTACTACTCCCTCTGTTATTCTCCTGGCCGACTTCATGTCATGCAAAAGGAAATTGCTCTCGATTCTAGAGACACGACTAGCAGATTGCTGATACTAATAAAAAAATCAATTAGCATTCTCCTGATTGATATCTGCATGGATTGGATGTACATTCGTCTTTTCCATGGATGGGATGGTGTGCTCGAGCTGGCCCATGCCCACGCCGGCGAGGTCTTAAGCTTGTTCGCCTCCGCTGTCGTGAGGGCGAGCTCGCCACACGGAAGGCTGGGTGCCGCTGTAGATGGTGTCGTACGATGGGGACGGGCGTCAGGGAAAGTGCCAAGAACGTCTCCACCATCGCTCGCGTGCTTTGAGAAAGTCCTTGGTGATGCGTTGTGTTGCCTGAGGGTCGCCGGCGCTGCTGGTCTGCTCTCTTTCATGGCCTAATTGCTATGTATTAGGGCAAAGTGCTGATAACGTGTTTTAAGTGAAACATAAAGAACAAGAGAAATGAGAAAGATGATTCATTAGTCTTTATTGATGATAGAAGTGGGGGTATTTATACCGAGGCGGAAGTACACATGGTGTTTGGCGGTAAAGTGAACACATAGTTACTTGAGAGCCAATGAATTACATAGTTGCCTTGAGAGCCAAGAAAATATATGGTTGCTGGAGAACCAAGCAACCTATCTAACAATTAACTTTATCCTAATTAGCTTAACTGATAGGCAACTATTCTATTCTTAATAGACCCTGTGTCAATGACATGCGAGCCCAGACCTCTGCTAAATTTTTAGTTAGGATTTAATTAGCACTGTTACACAGGCATGTGGACCCCACCTGGAGGATTTGACTTTGGTCAATGTCGACGTCACCTTGTCCTAGTATTGATGGAGTTAATCATTTTCTGGATTAAAAATAATACATGAAATTCCAGAAAAAGTTAAAACTTCTAAAAATCATATAAATTCAACCGTAGCTCAGAATGAAATAATTTATATATGACAAGTGATCAGAAAAATCCAATCTATCCAATGGTACTGTTCTCATGCATGATAAAGCAAGTTAAACCAGCTGATCAGGTCAAATCATTTAAATGGCATTTGAGTAATAACATACAGAGTTTGAATTTGAATATTTGGTTCAAACCAACTTCATTTAATATGGTTGCTAGTTGCATTAGCTTGATCAACAACATTTGCCATGTCATGATCATGCATCATATTGTTGCGTCGCATTGATTTTGTTCCTTCTCGGTTCCCGGTGTTTGTCCCCTCTTAGTAGACGTTGTTCCGATGATGTGATTGATGACACTGATGAAGACACAATGCTATCTTCAGAAGTGCCAGGCAAGCAAACCCGCTTTGAGCATTCCGATACAATCCCACTCTCTTGCTCTTGCTCTCTTTTACTGCATTAGGACAACAACGATCCAACTATTACTTGTTGCGGTAGTTGAACCCTTTCCTCTGCATGACCTGTATTTGCCACAGTAAATAATTGAAACCCACTAGCATGAGTAGGAGTTGTTTGAGCCACGATGTGCCTACTCATCAATGCTTGCTTGTCATGCCTGCTATTGCTTAGAGTTGAGTCAGGTCTGATTCATCGGGGATGGATTGGAATGTGGTGAACATGTCCTACTATTGAGAGCTAAGTGTGTGAACACGATTTGGTAAAGGTAGCGGTGAGAGGCCATGTAGGAGTACATGGTGGGTTGTCTCATTGAAACCTTCCTCAGGAACTGAGTTCCGTGTTTGTGACCCAAGATAGTGGTATTTTTTATTTTTGGTTTAATAGATCTGAAAATAAATGCAAAGAAAAATTAGATCGCAAAGGCAAATATATGGGAAAGGGACCCGGTGATGTAGGGTGAAACCCTAGAGGGGATCTTTTCACACTTGGAGGGGGAAAAGGGGAAGAACACACAATAACACAAAGAGGAAATCACTCGAACAATTCCCAATTACACATCCAATAGAATAGCAACATAAGATCCACAAGTCACAAACACAATCAAAGGAAAAGATACAATGGCAAAGTTCTTCCCACTCCTTGGAGATGAGGTCTTGAAGATAGTCTTCTCCTTGAGGAGATCTTGAAATCCACAAGGATTCTTCCCAAAGGGGTCTTGATCCACAAGTGGGAAGGTAGAAGGAGCAAAGCTCACAAATATCTCATCTAATACTTTGCTAACCCTAAACATAACCCTAGGTACGGTTTATATAGGTTGGGGTCGAAGGAGATGAAGAGGGGATCGGACAGGAGATCTCAGCCAGCCATCCTGGGAGGCCCGTGCGCACGGGGTAAGTTGGGCCCGTGCGCACGGGGGTCCCGTGGGCACGGTACAGGCCCGTGCGCATGGGGTGCCCCAGCGCCAACTCACTGGATAGTCCGTGGGCACGGGGTTTCGAGGGCCCGTGCGCACGGGGTCGCCTGAGACTTCCAGTGTTGCTGCTGTTGCACTCCGTCTTGGTCCGCGTAGCCTTGGTGTGGTCCTTCTTCTCCTTGGGGATGCTCCTAAGCCTCTTGGTGGTGTTCCTCTTCGTACCTAATGAGACATAGCGTATTTTGGTGAGGTAGCAACAATGTTCCATTCGTATCTGTATGCAAGTTAAGTAGGAAGGAGTTCACCTCGGTTTCCAAAGCACGTGCTCTAGCTCTTGTCATAGGTCCACGTGGGGCTTGATGTATCGTTGTAGAGTCCATGGGGATGATGGAAGGATGCTCCGCATCATCTCCCCCCCCCCCTTGGGAGATATCCGTCCACGGATCGTGATCTTCATCACCATGGTACTTGGCCAAGTATTTGACGTTGAATGTGTCGCTCACATTGTACTTGGCTCGTGGAATGTCGATGTGACGCCCGGGTAATTAAGCTACAGTAATCCCACGCTAATGAAGCCATGTTACCTACGTTACTGTTGCTAATCGATCGTTAGATCAAAACCGGTCCAAAATTCAAATTCAAAGTTTGGTAAATAATAAAAGTTTTCAAACATTGAAATAAAAATGTGCGGTTTGTACTAAATATTACATAGATAATTGTGGTGTAGAAGACACAGTTTTATAAAATGCATAAATATTTTAAATTGAATTAAAACAAAAGAGAAAATAAATAAGAGAAAGAAAATACAAAAAAAAGACAAAACGATAACAAAAAAAAGAGAAACCCCCCTGCCCCATCATGGGCTTCGGCCCGGCAGGCCGCAAGCCCCCCCCCCTCCTTGTGCCTCGGCCCAACTGGCCAGCCAACCGGCCCACCCTACCCTGGCCTATATGGCGTACCTCTCCTTCCCCCGTAACCCTAACGCGTAACCCCCCCCCCCCACTTCACCCACTCCCCCACGCCTCGCTCCTCTTCCCCGACCCGATCTGGAGCGGGAAGGGGCAACGAGCCCGTGCCCCCGAACCCGTCGACGCCGCCGCCGCCCGGAGGGCTACCTCGCCGGAGCTCCCCCCCCCCCCCCGCTGGACCTGGATCGGCACCCGAGCCGATCCCCGGTGCCCACGCTCGCCGCCATTCGCCGTCACACGCCGGTCCCCGTCGCCGCCCGTCGCGGGAACCTCCCCACCGGTCTGCCTCCTCCTCACCACCGGCCTGCTACCCCTACGCACGTCGTCTCCATCTCCCTCCTCGCGCACCGCTGCCACGGTCCCTACTCCCCGCCGTGAGGATCCCTCCTCTCCCCCTTTCCCTCTGTCGTTGGCGCCGTTCACGATGCCTCGGCCTCCTCTACCGCGCGCACACCGCGGTCGGGCCGCGCCCTGGCCGCGCGCCTCTCTGTCCTGTCATGCCCGTCGCCCCTCGCGCCGACCGCACCCCCTGGTCGTGCCCCTGCGTCGCCCGGGCGTGCATCCACCGTGGCTTGGCCACGCCGTGCGGGTTCCCGCACGCCCCGCTCCTCTGTCGTTGCGGCCGCTCCAGCCATCGCTACCGCCGATGCCCTGCACCGTCCCGCCGCCTCCCGGCTCCACCATGGCCGCCGGCAACCTCGCCCCGCACTGGGCGGGATGCGCCCCTGCGCCCATCCCTGGCCAGCGCCGTGCCCCGCCGTGCCCGCCTGCGCCCACGCCCGCGTACACCTGGGCGTGCACCCAAACGGGGCACACCCGCACCCGTTTGCGCCCATGCCCGGTATGGCCCTGTGGGTCACTGACTAGGGTGCCCCGCCCCAGAACAGTTTAAAAAATGAATAAAAAAATAAAATAATAAATAATTAATTAATTAAAATAAATAAATAAATAGTTAGTTAATTAAGTTAATTAATCCTGTTAATTAATCTAATCAATTAGTTAGGTTAATTAAACCCTAATTAGACTAAACAGTCTATGACCAGTGGGACCCACACATCAGTTGACCAGTCAACGTCTCTGTTGACTGATGACGCCATGCTGATGTCATGCTGACGTCAGCATGCACTGTTCTGGATAATGTTGATTAAATTAATTAAATAAATTCTAAAAAATGATTTAAAACTTTAGGAAATCATATTAAATAAACCGTAGCTCGGATGGAAAAACTTTGTACATGAAAGTTGCTCAGAACGACGAGACGAACCCGGATACGCAGCCCGTTCGTCCGCTACACATTCCTAACATATCAAACTCGCAACTTTTCCCCCTCCGGCTCCTCTGCTCGAAAACACGAAACCCCGGGAAAACTTTCCCGGATGTTTCCCCCTTTCACCGGTATCATCCCATACCGCGTTAGGGCACCTTTAACGCCGTTACTTGTCAAGTCATGCATCACTATGCATCTGTTTGCTTAAATATTTATTGTTTCTCCCCCCTCTTCTCTTGATAGACACCGAGACCGACGCTGCTGCTGCCCCGTTCGACTACGGAGTTGACGACCCCTCTCTCTTGCCAAAGCAACCAGGCAAGCCCCCCCCCCTTGATCACCAGATATCGCCTACTCTCTCCTATACTGCTTGCATTAGAGTAGTGTAGCATGATACTACTTTCCATTATTCCTATCCTGATGCATAGCCTGTCCTTGCTACTACTGTTGTTACCTTTACCTGCTATCCTACTGCTTAGTATAGGATGCTAGTGTTCCATCAGTGGCCCTACATTCTTGTCCGTCTGCTGTGCTATACTATCGGGCCGTGATCACTCGGGAGTTGATCACGGGTATATACTATACTTTATACATGATATATGTGGTAACTAAAGTCGGGTCGGCTCGAGGAGCACCCGCTAGTGATTCACGGATTGGGGGCTGAAAGGACCTTTGACCCAACGGCCCTCTGTGTGGATCTTTGTGGCGGAGCGACAGGGAAGGTTGAGACTACCTGGGTGAGAGGTGGGCCTGGCCCTATTCGGCGTTCGCGGATACTTAACACGCTTAACGAGATCTGGGTATTTGATCTGAGTCTGGCTACTGGCCTATACGCACTAACCAACTACGCGGGAAAGATATGGGCACTCGGCGTCGTGGTATCAGTCGAAGCCTTCGTGACATCAGCGACTGAGTGGCACGCGCTGGATTGGACTGGAACGCCACTAGGCTAGGTCTGCTTCCGGCCGCATACGCAACGTGCAGGTGTGCTCAGGGTGATGGGCCCAGACCCCTGCGCGCTTAGGTTTAGACCGGCGTGCTGACCGCTCTGTTGTGCCTAGGTGGGGCTGCGACGTGTTGATCTTCCGAGGCCGGGCATGACGCAGGAAAGTGTGTCCGGCCAAATGGGATCAAGCGTGTTGGGTTATGTGGTGCACCCCCGCAGGGAAGTTAATCTATTCGAATAGCCGTGTCCCTCGGTAAAAGGACGACCCGGAGTTGTACCTTGACCTTATGACAACTAGAACCGGATACTTAATAAAACACGAGTGCCAGATACAACCCGGTGATTGCTCTCCAACAGGGCATCGAGGAGGGGATTGTCGGGTAGGATTATGCTATGCAATGCTACTTGGAGGACTTCATTCTACTCTCTTCTTTATGCTGCAAGACGGAGGCTGCCAGAAGCGTAGTCTTCGACAGGATTAGATATCCCCCTCTTATTCTGGCATTCTGCAGTTCAGTCCACTGATATGGCCCCTTACACATATATCCATGAATATGTGGTGTAGCTCCTTGCTTGCGAGTACTTTGGATGAGTACTCACGGTTGCCTTGTTTCCCCCTTTTCCCATCTCTCTACCCGATTGCTGCAACCAGACGTTGGAGCCCCGGATCCAGACGCCACCGTCGACGACGACTCCTACTACACCGGAGGTGCCTACTACTACGTGCTGCCCGCTGACGACGACCAAGAGTAGTTAGGAGGATCCCAGGCACGAGGCATGCGCCTCGTTCGATCTGTATCCCTGTTTGTGCTAGCCATCTTATGGAACCTTGTTTAACTTATGTCTGTACTCAGATATTGTTGCTTCCGCTGACTCGTCTATGATCGAGCACTTGTATTCGAGCCCTCGAGGCCCCTGGCTTGTATTATGATGCTTGTATGACTTATTTTATTTCTAGAGTTGTGTTGTGATATCTTCCCGTGAGTCCCTGATCTTGATCATACACATTTGCGTGCATGATTAGTGTACGATTGAATCGGGGGCGTCACAAGTTGGTATCAGAGCCGACTGCCTGTAGGAATCCCCCTTTCCAACTCCTTGGCCGAAGTCGAGTCTAGACATTGCAAAACTTTTACTAACCTGGCTGTGTGTCTTACGGGCACACGTCGCCAACGGGTAATATTAGGATATTTTACTCCTCGACCTTTACTCTGGGACTCTGAACTCTCTTCTATTCGGGTTAAATGAATTTTGCTAAATCTAACATTAGGATCTCGTTATCACTTTCACCCGGAGAGCCCTTATTACTGATGATCGTCTGCTGCACGTGAAGACCCTGAAGATACTCTCCGCTGTTAACCCGAGAACTTTTGTTCATCGTGTTTGCAAATACCCCTTCCACCGTCAACCCTGATGGATAATTACTCGCAGTTGTTATTCTTACATTCATCCCCAGTTGGTCTTGATATTACAAGATACCCTGAAATACTCGTCGTTGTTTTGATAGTCCTTTGAGCTTACCGCCTTGCTGTTCTTTGTCACCTGAATACCCCTACGGATAATTCTCGCACTTATCGAGTATCCGCTCATCCCCCAGTTGTTCATGTGTTTCACAATGGTCTTCGAAATACTATTCGCCCCTCCAAAAATACTTAGTAGCTTATTGCTCTGCAATACTTGTCTTCTTGCATGATGGATGCTTTCCATATGTCTGGCAATATTCGTTAGTATCCTTAGGCACGGTCATCTTGATCCTTTTGATTCAACGTGAGTGCGAATGCACGCAATCATCAGTTGATCCTTTTAAATTATCTTTCCGGCTCAGACGTCATTTTAAACATGAGCTGGTTCTCAACCAATCCAATTGTCGTCGATTGTACCCCTTAGGTCTACTGAACTTATCCACCTTTGATCAGAGCATCCGCTTCTGATCCTTCGATTTGGAAATCACAATACCTCTGATTCTAAGCATCGAATCAGTCAGTTGTTTCTATAATCCAATGCCTTTGCATTGTTACTTCCTTTGGTTGTGTGCCGATGTTCACAACAGCTCTGTTATTGACCGGAGATCCTTCAACGGATTTTATCCGACATCATCCTTCATATTCAATAACTTTCTAAGTCTTTTCTCGGATACATAATGCCTTTGGTAAATTGTGTCCTCTGCTTGGCCAACCATGCTCTGCTTTCGAGCTGGTGGTATTTATTATTGAAGCTTGTGGTATAGGTTTCCACGATACCCTAACGGGTTGAACCTATGCCTTCCTTTATATGAGTGAACTCGGAAGTTTTCATGAGTCATACTCATCTGGTATTTCACCAGGTAAAACTTTCAACACTAATGCCTTTATCAAACCGAGAAGTGAATGGAAGGTTATGCATTGAACAAGTGGGAGTCGACCTTGAGCCCTGTGTTCATGCCCATGGACACGATGTATACCTGATCATGGAAGCTTCTCTTAAAAAAATTATTATCCCCTTTTTATAAGATCATCTTGTATCTGTGGACGTGGTTCCGACCATGTTCTTCCTTAAATACCATTTCTCGTGCAAGTTTAAGCACTTGTCTTCTGCAAAGCATTACCCTAGTCCAACCTTTACTTTGATCTACCGTCGAGTATTACACTTTGGTATCTCGAGAATATCAGGGAACTGCTTAACTTCTTATGGGTTCTTCATCAACTGTTATTTCTCACCGACTAAAGTTTTCCTTGATTCTGGGTTGTCGTCAACCGAGAACGCCGAATAGTGAATCAAGTCCGCACTCCGATTCAATAACTCAAAGTAATTTTCATTGCTTATGAGTTGAATAATCCTTCAAGTCATTCCTAGCCTGATTGGCTATATCATTGTCGTGCCAATTTTTAACTGTGCTACCTGGTCCTTCCCGGAGCACAATTTCCGACGATAAGCTAAGCTTACGCCGATCTTCCTCGTCTTACCGTTTCGCCTTGAACAACAAGCTTGATTTCGAGTTTGTGGCATACCCTTGGTTCCCATAACCTTTCGCTGCATCATCATTTGACTTGATGTCATCGCCGACCGATTACATCTTCACGAAATCTCTCGACAAATGTGGCGTGGTAATCATCAACATCCTGAGCTCTTTCTAGATATATATCGAATTCTTGATGAGAACTGCCATCCTCGCCACTCAAGGATTGTGTTATCATCGACAACATTCTTGCCTTCCCCCAACACAAACTTGTTCATTTTATGGATGCAACTTGCTATCCAGCTCGTATTATGATCTACCTTGAAGTATTACTGCCTTTTTGTCAAGGATGTTGTGAGAATTTCACCACCTCTTAATAATTCTTGATATAGGTGATACTTCTTGCCATATCCGTTCATTCCTTGGTCGCGGGTTCAAAAGTTCTAGCAACCCTTTTGCTTTGAAGTTAATGGTCGATATTTCATTCTTAGACCATTGGTTGTCGAATCACCATTCTAACTTTGATCATGCTACCTAAACCCATAATTCGGGTGGACCTTTCAACCAATGTTTAATTGTGTATGTTCTCCTTGAGCATATTTCACTATATCATTTGATCTGACAAATGTTATCTCCTTATCCACATAACTGTGGAGATCCATCTTTTGGGATACCATCGTTGAATTATCGCTGAATCCATCAGCCTCCTCCTCATCCTCTCCTTGGCTTAAATGATGAACTCATGATTCGGAACTTGCTTCCATAGTTCATTTCCTGAGAATCTTGCAAATCATCTCGTCAAGATGTGTCTCACCTTTTCTTCTCAGGCACCCTAAGTCTGAGGTATCCTGACACCAATCAGATCTGAATCTCGGTCAAATATGATGGTTGGAACATATTTTCAAGAGTTATAACATTGATCCTCATATGACCCGTTAAGGTGATGTCATGCACACCTGACCGGAGGACCAAGTGTTATAGTTTCCTTTTAGCAAGGTTATCCATTCTTCCATGAGGAAATTGAAAGACTTATCCTATGAGTTGTTCCTGATGGATCCTTTGTGTATTCCAAAGTCTGACCTTTGCGTGAATACCCTGTCAATGCTATCTTGAAACATGTCTGTGGTACTCCGAATTTCGATAAGGACATTTGAAGCCCAATGCTAAATGTTTTCTTGCTCAATTATCCAAACACCGTTGTATGGGTAATGTCATGAAAATTCTCTCCCTTTTCCTAAAGGATTTTCTATGTTATATCCTATCATGGATATCTTGCTCTGCTTGTCCTTGGGAAGGATATACCCTTGAAATATGTGTTAAACACATTTTCCTTTCCATTGTCCTGTTAATCTGATGATCACATTTCCTTTACATTGGTTTGTTTAACCTTTCCGATGATCTGTATGATCTAAGAAGTAATATTCTTCTGCTTATGTAAACACCTAGGTATACCATTGTGTCGGTTAGACCCTGTTACTATTGTTGATGACATTCCTATAACCACCGATGGACGAGAACTTTGCCTACGGGTCCGCCTCGTTCAACAAGTAGGGAAATGGTTCTCTTCGTCCCTCGCCCTTGGTACCGACGTTGTTGCCGACATAATCGACAGGTTACCCTCTGACATGCCTTCCTATCTTGGCCAGGCAAGATGTCACCACTCCTACTTTTATACCACATGGTGGGCCCATAACCCACAGGTCACAGGATCGAAACTGACTCTCCTGCACCCCCTCTTACCAAGGTTGTTCCTCGCGTGTGGCCTCGGATGTAATTCAGGGGCCACCTTTCGAGGGATCACCAAATCTGTTACCGAACGCAATACTTATTCCCGATTGCTTTGAGCCCCTTTCACGCACTGTTTCACGCATCAAACTATTGCCTGCTCGCTCGAAACTTCCCATGAAACCTCATTACTTTGCTCTTGATATCTTCTTAAGCTTCAATTCGAGAGATAATTACGCTTCTTCCCCTGAGTTAACCGTCCGATGCTCAATTTTGTTAGAATCCGTCCTTATAGAGTTTTTCCCCTCTTATCCTTTCGTAAGTACGTTGAAGATCCCGATGGAAGAATGATAACTTCATCATTATGCATTGATGCATAGGAGCGGGGACATCAACGCTATGGATCGACCTCTTCGAGGAGAGCAACCAAAGACAAGAAGATCCATTAGACTTTCGTAACCAGAACTTTCCCCCTTACACCCCTCTTAAATCTCGGGACGAGATTTCTTGTAGTGGAGGAGAATTATGACGCCCGGGTAATTAAGCTACAGTAATCCCACGCTAATGAAGCCATGTTACCTACGTTACTGTTGCTAATCGATCGTTAGATCAAAACCGGTCCAAAATTCAAATTCAAAGTTTGGTAAATAATAAAAGTTTTCAAACATTGAAATAAAAATGTCCGGTTTGTACTAAATATTACATAGATAATTGTGGTGTAGAAGACACAGTTTTATAATATGAATAAATATTTTAAATTGAATTAAAACAAAAGAGAAAATAAATAAGAGAAAGAAAATACAAAAAAAGACAAAACGATAACAAAAAAAGAGAAACCCCCCTGCCCCATCATGGGCTTCGGCCCGGCAGGCCGCAAGCCCCCCCCTCCTTGGGCCTCGGCCCAACTGGCCAGCCAGCCGGCCCACCCCACCCTGGCCTATATGGCCTACCTCTCCTCCCCCGTAACCCTAACGCGTAACCCCCCCCCACTTCACCCACTCCCCCACGCCTCGCTCCTCTTCCCCGACCCAATCTGGATCGGGAAGGGGCAACAAGCCCGAGCCCCCGAACCCGTCGACGCCGCCGCCGCCCGGAGGGCTACCTCGCCGGAGCTCCCCCCCCTCCCGCCCCCGCTGGACCTGGATCGGCACCCGAGCCGATCCCCGGTGCCCACGCTCGCCGCCATTCGCCGTCACACGCCAGCCCCCGTCGCCGCCCGTCGCGGGAACCTCCCCACCGGTCTGCCTCCTCCTCACCACCGGCCTGCTACCCCTACGCACGTCGTCTCCGTCTCCCTCCTCGCGCACCGCTGCCATGATCCCTACTCCCCGCCGTGAGGATCCCTCCTCTCCCCCTTTCCCTCTGTCGTTGGCGCCGTTCATGACGCCTCGGCCTCCTCTACCGCGCGCACGCGCGCTCACCGCGGTCGGGTCGCGCCCTGGCCGCGCGCCTCTCTGTCCGGTCATGCCCGGCGCCCCTCGCGCCGACCGCACCCCCTGGCCGTGCCCCTGCGTCGCCCGAGCGTGCATCCACTGTGGCTTGGCCGCGCCGTGCGGGTTCCCGCACGCCCCGCTCCTCTCTAGTTGCGGCCGCTCCAGCCGTCGCTACCGCCGATGCCCTGCACCGTCCCGCCGCCTCCCGGCTCCACCATGGCCGCCGGCAACCTCGCCCCGCACTGGGCGGGATGCGCCCCTGCGCCCATCCCTGGCCAGCGCCATGCCCCGCCGTGCCCGCCAGCGCCCACGCCCGCGTACACCTGGGCGTGCACCCAAACGAGGCAGACCCGCACCCGTTTGCGCCCATGCCCGGTATGGCCCTGTGGGTCACTGACTAGGGGGCCCCGCCCCAGAACAGTTTAAAAAAATGAATAAAAAATAAAATAATAAATAAATAATTAATTAAAATAAATAAATAAATAAATAGTTATTTAATTAAGTTAATTAATCCTGTTAATTAATCTAATCAATTAGTTAGGTTAATTGAACCCTAATTAGACTAAACAGTCTATGACGAGTGGGACCCACACGTCAGTTGACCAGTCAACGTCTCTGTTGACTGATGACGCCATGCTGACGTCATGCTGACGTCTGCGTGCACTGTTCTGGATAATGTTGATTAAATTAATTAAATAAATTCTAAAAATGATTTAAAACTTTAGGAAATCATATTAAATAAACCGTAGCTCGGATGGAAAAACTTTGTACATGAAAGTTGCTCAGAACAATGAGACGAACCTGGATACGCAGCCCGTTCGTCCGCTACACATTCCTAACATATCAAACTCGCAACTTTTCCCCCTCCGGCTCCTCTGCTCGAAAACACGAAACCCCGGGAAAACTTTCCCGGATGTTTCCCCCTTTCACCGGTATCATCCCATACCGCGTTAGGGCACCTCTAACGCCGTTACTTGTCATGTCATGCATCACTATGCATCTGTTTGCTTAAATATTTATTGTTTCTCCCCCCTCTTCTCTCGATAGACACCGAGACCGACGCTGCTGCTGCCCCTTTCGACTACGGAGTTGACGACCCCTCTCTCTTGCCAGAGCAACCAGGCAAGCCCCCCCTTGATCACCAGATATTGCCTACTCTCTCCTATACTGCTTGCATTAGAGTGGTGTAGCATGATACTGCTTTCCATTATTCCTATCCTGATGCATAGCCTGTCCTTGCTACTACTGTTGTTACCTTTACCTGCTATCCTACTGCTTAGTATAGGATGCTAGTGTTCCATCAGTGGCCCTACATTCTTGTCCGTCTGTTGTGCTATACTATCGGGCCGTGATCACTCGGGAGTTGATCACGGGTATATACTATACTTTATACATGATATATGTGGTAACTAAAGTCGGTCGGTTCGAGGAGCACCCGCGAGTGATTCACGGATTGGGGGCTAAAAGGACCTTTGACCCAACGGCCCTCTGTGTGGATATTTGTGGCGGAGCGACAGGGCAGGTTGAGACTACCTGGGTAAGAGGTGGGCCTGGCCCTGTTCGGCGTTCGCGGATACTTAACACGCTTAACGAGATCTGGGTATTTGATGTGAGTCTGGCTACTGGCCTATACGCACTAACCAACTACGCGGGAAAGATATGAGCACTCGGCGTCGTGATATCAGCCGAAGCCTTCGTGACGTCAGCGACTGAGTGGCGCGCGCCGGATTGGACTGGAACGCCACTAGGCTAGGTCTACTTCCGGCCGCGTACGCAACATGCAGGTGTGCTCAGGGCGATGGGCCCAGACCCCTGCGCGCTTAGGTTTAGACCGGCGTGCTGACCGCTCTGTTGTGCCTAGGTGGGGCTGCGACGTGTTGATCTTCCGAGGCCGGGCATGACGCAGGAAAGTGTGTCCGGCCAAATGGGATGAAGCGTGTTGGGTTATGTGGTGCACCCGTGCGGGGAAGTTAATCTATTCGAATAGCCGTGTCCCTCGGTAAAAGGTCGACCCGGAGTTGTACCTTGACCTTATGACAACTAGAACCGGATACTTAATAAAACACACCCTTCCAAGTGTCAGATACAACCCGGTGATTGCTCTCCAACAGGGCATCGAGGAGGGGATTGTCGGGTAGGATTATGTTATGCAATGCTACTTGGAGGACTTCATTCTACTCTCTTCTTTATGCTGCAAGACGGAGGCTGCCAGAAGCGTAGTCTTCGACAGGATTAGATATCCCCCTCTTATTCTGGCATTCTGCAGTTCAGTCCACTGATATGGCCCCTTACACATATATCCATGCATATGTAGTGTAGCTCCTTGCTTGCGTGTACTTTGGATGAGTACTCACGGTTGCCTTGTTTCCCCCTTTTCCCATCTCTCTACCCGATTGCTGCAACCAGACGTTGGAGCCCCGGATCCAGACGCCACCGTCGACGACGACTCCTACTACACCGGAGGTGCCTACTACTACGTGCTGCCCGCTGACGACGACCAAGAGTAGTTAGGAGGATCCCAGGCAGGAGGCCTGCGCCTCGTTCGATCTGTATCCCTGTTTGTGCTAGCTATCTTATGGCACCTTGTTTAACTTATGTCTGTACTCAGATATTGTTGCTTCCGCTGACTCGTCTATGATCGAGCACTTGTATTCGAGCCCTCGAGGCCCCTGGCTTGTATTATGATGCTTGTATGACTTATTTTATTTGTAGAGTTGTGTTGTGATATCTTCCCGTGAGTCCCTGATCTTGATCGTACACATTTGCGTGCATGATTAGTGTACGATTGAATCGGGGGCGTCACAGTCGACCTTGTAGGCGTTGCCGTTTTAGCGTGCGAGTACCTTGAATGGACTATCGGCTCTTGGAAGGAGCTTGGACTTGCGCTCCTTGGGGAAACGGTCCTTGCGGAGATGTACCCAAACTAGGTCACCCGGTTGGAACACCATTGGAGACTTGTGGGTGTTGAGCTTGGTCGCTAGTTGTTGTACTTGGCGCTCGATGGTGTGCCTTGTATCTTCATGCATCTTCTTGAGGTGGTTCACTCGGTCGCTCGCGTCCATGTTGATACGCTCTTGTAGTGGTAGAGGAAGAATGTCCAATGGGGAAAACGGGTTGAAACCATAGATGACCTCGAAAGGGGACTTGCCGGTAGTCGAATGTCTTGCATGGTAGTAGGCGTACTCGGCGATTGGTAGACACTCCTCCCACTCCTTGATGTTCTTCTTGATCAAGACGCGTAGTAGAGTGGAGAGTGTTCGGTTCGTCACCTCCGTTTGGCCGTCGGTTTGAGGATGGTAAGCCGTGGAGAAGAGTAGCTTGATTCCGAGCTTGGCGCATAAGGTCTTCCAAAAGTAACTCAAGAACTTGACGTCGCGGTACGAGACAATTGTCCTTGGCATTCCATGTAGACGCAATATTTCCTACAAAAGAGATTGGCAACATGTGAAGCATCGTCTATCTTGTTGCAAGGAATGAAGTGTGCCATTTTAGAGAATCGGTCCACAACAACGAACACGGAGTCCTTGCCATTTCTAGTTCTAGGCAAACCAAGCACAAAATCCATGCTAATGTCTTCCCATGGTTGATATGGAACTGGAAGTGGCATGTAAAGGCCATGGGATTGAGCTTTAGACTTAGCTTTACAACATGTAGAGCATCGGTTGGTGAAGCGGTTGACATCGCGAAACATCTTTGGCCAAAAATAGTTCTTGGAGAGCGTAGCGAGCGTCTTGTCGCGTCCAAAATGTCCCATTAGTCCTCCTCCATGAGATTCCTACAAAAGCAACAAGCGAAGAGAGGACTCGGGGATGCAAAGTTTGTTAGATCTCATAAGATATCCATCTTTGATGTAGTAGCGTTCCCAAAATCGATGCATCAAACACTTTGCATAAGGAATAGCAAAAGTAGGATCATGCTCATACAGGTCTTTTATGTGCTCAAAGCCAATGACATTCAATTCAAGTTGAGTAACAAGCATGCGAATACGGGAAAGCGCATCCACCACAACATTTTCCTTACCTTTAATATACTTGATGACATAAGGAAAAGACTCAATAAACTCACTCCACTTAGCATGACGCTTGTTCAACTTAGTTTGACCCTTAAGGTATTTAAGCGTTTCATGATCGGTGTGGATGATGAACTCATGAGGGCGGAGGTAATGTTCCCATTCATGCAAGACTCGCACTAAAGCGTATAGCTCTTTGTCATAGATGGGGTAATTGAGTTGCGCTCTGGAGAGTTTCTCACTAAAGTATGCAATGGGGAGCTTCTCTTGCGTTAACACACCTCCTATGCCATTACCACTAGCATCGCAATGAATTTCAAAAGGTTTGTCAAAATTGGGTAATGCAAGCACGGGAGCATGAGTAAGCAAATTCTTAAGCTCATTGAAAGTGATATCTTGGGATGTTCCCCCAAACAAACGGTGCATTTTTCTTACTCAAAGCATGCAAAGATGAAGCAATGGTGCTAAAATCCTTCACAAATCGACGGTAGAAACCGGCTAACCAAGAAAACTACGCACTTGTTGCAAATTGGTTGGTTGGGGCCAAGTTTTGATAGCATTGATCTTAGATTCATCAACATGAACACCCTTAGAGGATACTACGAAACCCAAGAAAACAAGCTTATCAACACCAAAGAGGCATTTTTCCATATTAGCATAAAGTTGCTCTTTTCGAAGGGTTTGTAGCATGGTGCGGAGGTGGGTGACATGCTCTTTGATAGATTTGCTAAACACAAGTATAACATCAAAGTAGACAACAACAAATTCACCAATGTAAGGGCGAAACACATAATGCATAAGACGCATGAAGGTACCGAGTGCTTCCGATAAACCCATAGGCATGACTAACCACTCATATAGACCAAACTTTGTTTTGAAAGCGGTTTTCCATTCATCACCCTCTTGTATGCGGATTTGATAGTAACCACTTTTAAGATCAATTTTGGAAAATATAGTGGCACCGCTAAGTTCATTTAGCATATCATCAAGGCGTGGAATGGGGTACCTATATCGAACGGTGATAGCATTGATGGGTATACAATCAGAACACATGCGAAAACTACCATCACGTTTAGGCACAAGGATGACCGGTACTGCACAAGGACTCAAACTTTCACGCACATGTCCATGGTCTATGAGATGCTTTACTTGCCTTTGTATTTCTTTGGTTTCTTCGGGGTTGACGCGGTAGGGAGCCTTGTTTGGAAGTGGCGCTCCGGGGATGAGGTCGATTCGGTGCTCAATGCCTCGTAGTGGAGGTAGACCCGGAGGTAGCTCATCGGGAAAACATATTTGAATTCCTGCAATAAAGAAGATAACACTAAAGGTAGATCATGAGAGGTGTTAGTTTTTGGTGCCTCGTCCTTGCACAATAGGACATAGTGTAGGACACTTGATGGGTTCTCACACACTTCTCTCATCTCACGTTTGGTGGCAAATAGGACTAAGTTCTTCTTGTCGCTCATCGTGGAGGCACTCAATTTGGGCTTGTGGCGCTCACTTTCTTTTGGGTGGTTCACTCTCTCACTATTCTCTCCACGATGGGTGTTTTGCTTATCGCGAGCACTTGGCTTGGAGACATAGGACGTAGCACAAACTCCTTCCCTTTCATCTTGAAGCTATAGTTATTTGTACACCCATTGTGAATGACACCTCGGTCAAATTGCCATGGCCGTCCAAGAAGGAGGTGGCAAACGGTCATCGGAAGGACATCACACTCCAAAGTGTCTTCATAGGCGCCAATCTTGAAAGAGACTTCTACTCGATGCTCAACTTGTATGGTGTCGGTGTCGCTTGGCCATTGAACCTTGTAGGGGTGCTGATGCTTCATCTTGGCCAATTGGAGTTTGGAGCATAGTTCTTCACTTGCTAAGTTATGGCAACTCCCTCCATCGATGATGACCTTGATGGACCTTCCATTGATTCCGGCCTTGGTGTGGAAGATATGGCATCTTTGATCTTCGTCTTGTTGATGTTGAAGAGTCAAGACCTTGGTGACAACAAGAGCGAGACTTGAATCTTCGTCACAAAAGACTTGATCATCTTCATCTTCATTGTTCACTTGACGGTGCATGGCCACTTTCTCAAGGGCTTCCATTTCTCCTTCACTCATTGAGTCATAGGTTCCGTCATCGTTGAGGATCATGGTGCGCTTGTTTGTGCACTCGAAGGACTTGTGGCCTCGGCCTCCGCATGTGAAGCATTTGAAGGAACTTGTCTTGACGGTCTCATCGGTTGAGGAAGATGACGAAGTTCTTGGCTTGAAGTTTCTCGTAGTAGGAAGATGGCTTGAGGTTGTCGAAGCTTTCTTGTAACTTGACTTGTCATCATTGCTTGTAGAAGGCTTGGTTGAGGTGGAAGGTGTTGGAGTCGTCGAAACTTGATTGTTGGAGAAACCATATGACTTGGATGAGAATTTGGCATATTTGAGATCATCTTGCACTTGACGTTCCGCTTTGGTAGCTTGATGCACGAGCTCGATGAGGTTCGAGTATGGTTGGAAGTCGGTGTTCTTATTGATAGGATGATTGACTCCATTCAAGAAACGTGCCATAGTTTGCTCATCATCTTCCGTGACATTGGCTCGTATCATGGCTATCTCCATTTCCTTGTAGTACTCTTCAACGCTCTTGGTTCCTTGCTTGAGTTGTTGGAGTTTCTTGAAGAGGTCGCGGTTGTAGTGGTTTGGCACAAAGCGTGCTCTCATGACATCCTTCATTTGCGCCCAAGTGGTGATGGGTGGTTCACCTCTTGCTTCTCGGCATTCAGTGACTTGTTCCCACCAAATGAGGATGTAGTCTTGAAACTCAAGGGATGCCATTGTGATCTTCTTCTCTACTTGGTAGTTGTGCAAGCGGAAGATTTTGTCAACCTTCAATGCCCATGAGATGTACTCTTCGGGGTCATTGCTTCCGTTGAACTTGGGCATGGTGAACTTTAGCTTGCCGTATTAGAGTTCTTCATCAAAGTAGAGGTTTTGATGTCGCTCTTGCCGTGGAGGAGGGTCTTGAAGCACTTAATCCTCTTGATGTCGTTCTTGCCGTGGAGGTGGACGAGGAATATGCTCGACGTTCCGCCTTTCTTGTTGTTCTTCACGATGCGTGATTTCTTCTTGTACCTCGCGAGGGATAGCTTCATCTTGCTCACGTGCTTGCCGTCCGCGTTGGGCAACGGCATGAGTGGAATCTCGAAGTGCGTCTTGAGCCGCTTGAGCTTGGGCCTCGCGTCGTTGTTGTTGTTGGCGAAGTGCTTCGGTGTCTTGCTCCTCTTGGTGTTGGCGCGCTCGTTCCTCTTGTTCGTGTTGGCGCTGACGTTGCCGTTCTTGTGCTTGCGCGAATGTTTCTTGATTTTGACGGTGTCGATGTTCTTGTGCGCGAGCTTGCTCTTGAGAGTCGTTGTTGTGTAGAGGATTGCGGTTTGCTTGACGATCTTGGCGCGCGGCACGACGAAGAGTGTTTGATGTCGGTGTACTTGAACCGGAGATGGTGTCGTCGGAGTGTCGACTTGAGCGGCTCCGTCTTGAAGAGGACGAAGTTGTAGAAGAGCGATTGACCATCATGGTTCGGATATCATATTTGAGGGAACTCATGGATGTGTCGAAGTAGTCTCTTGTACGTTGCTCGGATTGTCGTAGGTCAGTGGCGAGATTGTCTAGGCGGTTGCCCAAAGCAAGTTGTTCTTGATGCAAAGCTCGATGCGCACCAAATAGTTGCGTCTTGGTGATGAAGTTTGTCATGTCGGCGTCTTGCTCAATTAAGAGTGGGTTGGTAGAAGTACTTGGCCTATTCATCATTCCAAAGTGGTGGTGAGTAGGAAAAATGACAGAACGAAACCAAAGTTACCTTTTCCAAAAATTGTGGATGTAACAAGTATGATCTCACTTGATGCTATAATAGGGGAATTGGTACCGGGAATTTTTTCTCACACCTACAAGTAAAAGGCTTATGGAGGAGCTCGGTTAGGATGGTGGCAAAAATTTCAAGCAAATGTTAGTCAAGATATCGATAAGGTTGAGAAGATTCACAAAAATGCAAGTAAAGCAAAGAGATCAAACCCAAGGATATCACTAGGAACACACACACGGAAGATAGATGGGATCCGCACAACCAAGGGGTGAGCTCAAAATGTGCAACCACGGAGAATGCTCTTGTTGTGCGAAAGCTAGAGAGACGCTAGCTCGATTGCTCAAATGGGCTAGATACGCATGTGCACCAACCTATAAGAGAAACATGCCGTCTACAATCCCAACTATGCTATGTATGCTGTGACTAAGATGATATGACTATGCAAAATGGCTCAATTCTAATTGCTTACGAGCTCTTTGTTGCTCCTCTTTTGCTTAAAAGCTTTTCTTGTTTTTTTTATGCTTGATGCTTGAGCCAAGTATGATATGAGACAAATATGTAAGATATGCACGGGAGAGACTTATGGCACTAAGATGGTAACACGATCACTACAGTGCACAATAGCGCGGCCCGCCAATTCTCAACTTGCTAGTCTCGATGGGTAAACGACGCGAAATGGTTCGAGTTATCAATGCAAAAGCAAAGGTGAGAGTCGTCGAGGTTACCGTCCGATCTTATGGTAAGAATGAAGTTGTTGAAGCCGGTGTGGTGTCCGAGTCGATCATCAAATGGCGGTGATGATGATGTCCAAATGCACCTAAGTAGCCGAAACACGTTAGGATACACGAGAAACCGCAGTCCGAAACTCAAACGAACCACGAGGAATAGTGCGGGAGAATACGAGTGTTGGTTGGGAAACAAAATGGTGCAAAACAAAAGATGGCCGAAAGTCACTGGATGGTCCGTGCGCATGGAGTAAGTGAGGCCCATGTGCAGAGGGTCCCGTGTGCATGGGGTCTCGAGGGCCCGTGTGCACGGGGTGTTCTGGGAGCGGAGGAAAAGCTCCGGATCCGTGTGAATCACCAATTTTGAGGTCAAATTCGAGGTAAAGGGAGGTGGGGAAGCTAGAAGCTGGGTAGATCCACTTGCTAAACACCAAATTTGTGGATCAAAACAACCAAATCTCATAAGATCCAACAAATTGCAAGGAAAAAATTTAGGTCTATTTTTGTGGGGATTTTCGAATTTAGACAAAAAACAACAAAATCAAGCTAGCAAATGGGGGGATGGGACTCCAAGATGTGAATCAACTTGGCTCATGATACGAAGATGATGTAGGGTGAAACCCTAGAGGGGATATTTTCACACTTGGAGGGGGAAAAGGGGAAGAACACACAATAACACAAAAAGGAAATCACTCAAAAAATTCCCAGTTACACATCCACTAGAATATCAATAGAAGATCCACAAGTCACAAACACAATCAAAGGAAAAGATACAATGGCAAAGTTCTTCCCACTCCTAGGAGATGAGGTTTTGAAGATAGTCTTCTCCTTGAGGAGATCTTGAAATCCACAAGGAATCTTCCCAAAGGGGTCTTGATCCACAAGTGGGAAGGTAGAAGGAGCAAAGCTCACAAATATCTCATCTAATACTTTGCTAACCCTAAACATAACCGTAGGTACGGTTTATATAGGCTTGGGGTCGAAGGAGATGAAGAGGGGCTCGGACAGGAGATCTCAGCCGGCCATCCTGGGAGGCCCGTGCGCACGGGGTAAGTTGGGCCCATGCGCATGGAGGTCCCGCGGGCATGGTACATGCCTGTGCGCACGGGGTGCCCCAGCGCCAACTCTCTGGATAGTCCGTGGGCACGGGGTTTCGGGGGCCCGTGCGCACGGGGTCGCCTGGGACTTCCAGTGTTGCTGCTATTGCACTCCGTCTTGGTCCGCGTGGCCTTGGTGTGGTCCTTCTTCTCCTTGGGGATGCTCCTGAGCCTCTTGGTGGTGTTCCTCGTCGTACCTAATGAGACATAGCGTATTTTGGTGAGGTACCAACAATGTTCCATTCGTATCCGTATGCAAGTTAAGTAGGAAGGAGTTCACCTCGATTTCCAAAGCACGTGCTCTAGATCCTGTCAAAGGTCCACGTGGGGCTTGATGTATCGTTGTAGAGTCCATGGGGATGATGGAAGGATGCTCCGCATCACCCGGGGGCCGTAGGTTTCACTAGTGGCTTCTCTCGAGAAAAATAGCAAACGGTGGGTGAACAAATTACTGTTGGGCAATTGAAAAAACTTCAAATACTCATGATGATATCCAGGCAATGATCATTACATAGGCATCACGTCCAAGATTAGTAGACCGACTCCTGCCTGCATCTACTACTATTACTCCACACATCGACCGCTATCCAGCATGCATCTAGTGTATTAAGTACATGGAAAAACGGAGTAATGCAATAAGAACGATGACATGATGTAGACAAGATCTATCTATGCAGAGATAGACCCTGTCGTTTTATCCTTAATAGCAACAATACATACGTGTCGGTTCCGTTTCCGTCACTGGGATCAAGCACCGTAAGATCAAACCCACTACAAAGCACCTCTTCCCATTGCAAGATAAATAGATCAAGTTGGCCCAACAAAACCCAAATTTTGGAGACGAAATATGAGGCTATAAGAGATCATGCATAAAAGAGATCAAATAAACTCAAATACTTTGATGGATATAAAAAGATAGATTTGATCATAAACTCAAAGTTCATAGATCCCAACAAACACACCGCAAAAGAGTTACATCATATGGATCTCCAAGAGACCATTGTATTGAGAATTCAGCAAGAGAGAGGAAGCCATCTAGCTACTAACTACAGACCCGATGGTCTACAAAGAACTACTCACGCATCATCGGAGAGGCACCAATGGAGATGGTGAACCCCATCCGAGATGGTGTCGAGATTGGATCTAGTTGTTCTGGACTCTACGACGGCTGGATGAATATTTCGTCGACGCTTCTAGGGTTTCTGGAATATTGGGGTATTTATAGAGTAAAGAGGCGGTCCGGGGGGCACCCGAGGTGGGCACAACCCACTAGGGCACGCAGGAGGCACCCGAGGTGGGCACAACCCACCAGGGCGTGCCTGGGCCTCCTGGCGCGCCCTGGTGGGTTGTGCCCTCCTCGAGGCACCCCCAGGGGCAGCCAGGGCCCACTACGTTCCTTCTGGTCCAAAAAAATCTCCGTAAAGTTTCATTGTGTTTGGACTCCGTCTGATATTGATTCCCTGCGATGAAAAAACATGCAGAAAATAGCAACTTGTACTTGGCACTATGTCAATAGGTTAGTACCAAAAAATCATATAAAGTGACTATAAAATGATTATAAATCATCTAAGGTTGATAATATAACAGCATGGAACGATAAAAAATTATAGATACATTTGAGATGTATCAGCATCCCCAAGCTTAACTCCTACTCGTCCTCGAGTAGGGAAGTGATAAAAACAAAAATTTTGATGTGGAATGATGCCTATCATGTCATATCATATTCTTTTCTTTATAGCATGGACATTTGAACTTTTATATTGTTCAAAGCAATAGTCTAGTTTTGACATGACAATTTAAATACTCAAGCATATCAACAAGCAACCATGTCTTTCAAAATATCAATGCTAAAATAAGTTATCCCTAGCCCATCATGCTCAACCATTGATCCATTCATGAAACACACTCGCATATTAGTTACACCCAATACTTAAGTACGGTCATATTCCCTCCTAGTTGGTGGTTTTGTAAGAGAAGATGGAGACTCAAATTCAAAAAATAAAAATTGCATGAAGTAAAAGAATGGCCCTTCGCAGGGGGAAGTAGGGATTTGTAGATGTGCAAGAGCTCAAAGCGAAAAACTTAGAGATAAAAACATTTAGGAGGTGTATCCATCCCACCAACGAAAACGACTTAGAGTTCCCAACACTTTCCATGCTAGATATGTCATAGGCGGTTCCCAACAGAAAATAAAGTTTATTCCTTTTTCAACCATACTTTCACTTTGCATGGCTATGTATCCACGGGTGCCTTCCATACCAACACTTTTCAAGGAATTTATTATTTGACAACATAAAGTGAATTCATTTTTCATTTCGGGACTGGGCATCCCTAATACCTTTGCCTTACTCTCATGCAATGACAAGTGAATAAACACTCATCTTGAGAATAAGACATCTAGCATGAAAAATATTAGCCACCCCTCACCGCTCCGCGAGCGAAACAAACACACAAAAGGGAAGTTTAATTTGAAAATTAGAGATGGAACATACAAAATTGCTTAGAATGGCAAAAGAATACCACATATAGGTAGATATAGTAGACTCATGTGGCAAAACTGGTTTAAAGGTTTTTGGATGCACAAGTAGAGATCATACTTAGTGCAAAATGAAGGCTAGCAAAAGATTGAGAAGTGACCAACCAAGAGACGAATAATCTCATAAGCAAGCATTATGCATAAATAACACCGAATAATGCATCACAAGTAGGATATAATTTCATTGCATGACTATTGACTTTCGTACTTGCATAGGGAATCACAAACCTTAACACCAATATTCTTACTAAAGCATAATTACTCATCAACATCACTCACATATCACATCATCATATCTCAAAACTATTACTAGGAATCAAGTTTATTTTGTACAATGATCTTCATGAAAGTTTTTATTATATCCTTCTCAGACATCTATCACTTTGGGACTAATTTTCATGTGTTGCTTTTCATAAGCTCAAACAAATATAAGTGAAGATCATGAGCATAAAATTTCTTTATTTCTCTCAAATTAATTTAAGTGAAGCAAGAGGTAATTTCTTGAAAATTTTACTAACTCTCAAATAAATCTAAGTGAAGCAAGAGAGCATGTCTTCAAAAATAATAAAGCACACCGTGCTAAAAAAATATATAAGTGAAGCACTAGAGCAAGCCCATTGCTCATAAAAATTTAAGTGAAGCATAGAGAGCAATTCTAACAAGTCATGACATAATTTTGGATCTCCCAAATAGGTGTGTCCAGCAAGGGATCATGACTTAAAACACAAAATAAAACAAGCAAAGACTCATATCATACAAGATGCTCCAAGCAAAACACATATTATGTGATGAATAAAAATATAGCTTCGAGTAAAATACCGGTGGTCGTTAGAAGAAAGAGGGGATGCCACTCGGGGGCATCCCCAAGCTTAGTTGGTTGCTCATTTTTGGATAATAGCTTGGGATGTCGAGGCATCCCCAAGCTTAGGCTCTTCTATCCTTTATTCCTTCATCCATCGTAAGATAACCCAAAACTTGAAAACTTCAATCACACAAAACTCAACAAAACCTTCGTGAGATCCGTTAGTGTAAGAAAGCAAATCACTATTATAAGTATTGTACCAAACCAATTCATATTTTGTTTTTGCATTATATCTACTGTATTCCAACTTTTATATGGCAAAAACTCATCAAAGAAAACCATAGAGCCATCAAAATAAGCACACAACGCAAAGAAAACAGAATATGTCAAAACAGAACAGTCCGTAGCAATCTGACTATTTCAAAAACTTCTGGAACTCCAAAAATTCTGAAAAATTAGGATGACCTGAGCAATTTGTATATTAATCTTCTGCAAAAAGAATTGGTATTTTATCACGCTCTGGTAAAAATAAGAATTGTTTTCGTGAGCACAAAAGTTTCTGTTTTTCAGCAAGATCAAACAACTATCACCCAAGAAGATCCTAAAGGCTTTACTTGGCACAAACACTAAATAAACACAAAAAAACAATCATAATAGTAGCATAATTGTGCAAACACTCAAGAACAGAAAGCAAAAGGCAAAATTAAATTTTATTCATTGGGTTGCCTCCCAACAAGCGCTATAGTTTTATGCCCTTAGCTAGGCATAAAGCAAGGATCTAAGTTTTGTCATCTTTGTCCAACTCTTCAATCAAACACTTAGAATCCTTCAAGGATTTAGCATAAAGTTCTTCAATAAAAACACTCCTAGGAATAAATTTAAAGATTTCACTCTTGCACAAAGGATCTCTCATCACTTCAATAAAATTCGGGTGAATCCCAATCATCTTAAGATCTTCTTTATTACTATTACTAGAGGCTGCACCCTTGTTCTTGGTAACTTTGCCAATCTTTACGGGAGTTTTTTTGATATTTTTAGCAGAGGTTAAAGCCATGCTTAGACTATTAAATTTTTTTATTTTATCGATCTGAGACGAGCTTTCTTCTATTCTTTCATGGATTACAGTACCCTTTTGTTTTAACAACTTAAAAATATCTCCCGCTTTTGATCCAACATTGGCGGCAAAATTATGCATCTTTTTATCTATAATTTCCATATGATCTTCAGTGAATATTTTCTTTTCAATAGCATCTAGTCTTTCCATAACATGCTCAAGAGTCAAAATTGTTTCATTAATCATGAGAGGTGGTGAGCCCACTAAATTTCCCATAGCATTAAAAGCATCAAGAGAAGGACACATCAAGAAATTTCCACCGGTAATCGTATCAAGGACAAATCTATACCAAGTGGTGATGCCAACATAAAAACAACGGAGAAGAACAATGGTAGTTTGCTTGCGGATAGATCTAATATGAGCATTGCAAATCCTATACCAAGCATCTTTTAAATTTTCTCCTCCCCTTTGTTTAAAGTTGAGAACCTCGTTCTCGGGAGTGCAAGTAGTAGACGAAGAACTATCCATAACGATAATAATGAAAAACAAGATTGCACACAAAAACATATTCGGCAAGAAAACAGCGAACAAAAAAGAGAGGTGAATAAAATGGCAATTTTTTGTGAAGTGGGGGAGAGGAAAACGAGAGGCGAATGGCAAATAATGTTAATTGCAAGGAGATGAGATTTGTGATTAGGAACCTGGTATATGTTTAAGATCCTCCCTGGCAACGGCGCCAGAAATTCCTTTTGATGTTGCTTGAAGCTACGTCGGTATTTCCCCAAAGAGGAAGGGACGATGCAGCACAACGGCGGTTGGTATTTCCCTCAGATATGAAACCAAGGTTATCGAACTAGTAGGAGAACCAAGCAATGCAACCTAAACAGCCCCTGCACACAGATAACAAATCCTGGCAACCTGACATATTAAAGGGGTTGTCAATCCCTTCCTGGGTACGACGCCTCAAGTAGGCAAACAGACATGAGATAATTTTATAGTAAATTGATAGATCGAATGCCAAATAAAATAAATAAGGATAAATTGTAGCAAGGTATTTTTGCATTTTTGGTTTAATAGATCTGAAAATAAATGCAAGGAAAAAGTAGATCGCAAAGGCAAATATATGTGAAAGAGACCCGGGGGCCATAGGTTTCACTAGTGGCTTCTCTCGAGAAAAATAGCAAATGGTGGATGAACAAATTACTGTTGGGCAAGTGACAAAACTTCAAATAATCATGATGATATCCAGGCAATGATCATTATATAGGCATCACGTCCAAGATTAGTAGACCGACTCCTGCCTGCATCTACTACTATTACTCCACACATCAACCGCTATCCAGCATGCATCTAGTGTATTAAGTTCATGGGAAAACGGAGTAATGCAATAAGAATGATGACATGATGTAGACAAGATCTATCTATGTAGAGATAGACCCCATCGTTTTATCCTCAGTAGCAATGATACATACGTGTCAGTTCCCTTTCTGTCAGTGGGATCAAGCACCATAAGATCGAACCCACTACAAAGCACCTCTTCCCATTGCAAGATAAATAGATTAAGTTGACCAAACAAAACAAAAATATCGGAGAAGAAATATGAGGCTATAAGAGATCATGCATAAAAGAGATCAAAGAAACTCAAATACTTTCATGGATATAAAAAGATAGATCTGATCATAAATTCAAAGTTCATCGATCCCAACAAACACACCGCAAAATAGTTACATCATATGGATCTCCAAGAGACCATTGTATTGAGAATTCATCCAGAGAGAGGAAGCCATCTAGCTACTAACTACGGACCCGAAGGTCTACAAATAACTACTCACGCACCATCGGAGAGGCACCAATGGAGGTGGTGAACCCCATCCGAGATGGTGTCTAGATTGGATCTGGTGGTTCTGGACTCTACGGCTACTGGTTGAATATTTCGTCGATGCTTCTAGGGTTTCTGTTATAGAGCAAAGAGGCGGTCCGGGGGGCACTCGAGGTGGGCACAACCCACCAGGGCACGCATGGGCCTCCTGGCGCGCCCTGGTGGGTTGTGCCCTCCTCGAGGCACTCCCAGGCGCAGCCAGGGCCCATTACGTTCCTTTTGGTTCAAAAAAATTCTCCGTAAAGTTTCGTTGCATTTGGACTCCGTCTGATATTGATTTCGTGCGATGTAAAAAACATGCAGAAAACAACAACTGGTACTCGGCACTTTGTCAATAGGTTAGTACCAAAAAATGATATAAAATGACTGCAAAAAGATATGAGTGTTTGACTGCCAGGGACCCATCTGTAAAAATATAACCATAAACAGGCCCCTGAGTGATTAAACTAAAAACGTGATTTCTTGAAGGACGCTTTCACTAAAGTGAAAACGCATTCCTGGTTGAAGAAGAATAAAATTACGCTTTTGAGAAGTGAAAACGTATTTCTTACGACAGCTGGCGGGAATACGTCTTCTTAACAATGAAGACATAAACCCGGGAAGTACGTTTCCTCTTAACGCGATGGGCTCGGCCGGCTGGGTCAACGCCCTAAGGCTTACAGGCGGGCCCCACGCGGCAGGGCGGCTGACTAGATCGTCTTCTTCCTCAACGTGGGACTGGGATCAGGTGACATGCCTACAGCATGTCACGCTGCAACATGCGGCCTCCCATCCGCCCTCCAATCTCCATCCAACGTTCCACAGCGATCCAAGGCAAAAAAAAATCCCAGGCGATCAGACTTGGACCAAATCGTGGTGGTCTGCCCGCTCGGAACCAATTTGTGGCGGGGAAAAGGGGAGATTGGCGCCGAGCATTGCCGCCGCAGAGGACAGGCAGGGCCGCGCCGCCGCCGAGGAGGACCCGCAGGGTCGCGCTGCCGCTGCCCCAGTGAAGCGCTCCGCCTCGCCGCGGTGGTAATCAGCGCCGCCGAGCCCCTGCGGGAACCAGCTCCGCCGAGTCGCCGGGGAACCAGAAGAGCGCCGTTGTGCGCCGGGTAGCAGCGACTTGCCACCGCGATCCACGGAGGAGCGCCACCCTAACCACCACGTCCGGTTTCCCAGGTCGCCTCTCCTCTTCCTTCACATCAGTTTGATGCCTGTGCAGTTTGGGTTCAGAGTTAGCACGGTTTGGGTTAGTTTCGTTTCAGAATTAACTGATAATATGTGTAGTTCTATGACTTTGCATCAATATCACCGCTGCACCAAAACAAGTTAAATTGTGTGTAGTTCTATGAGTTTGCAACAATGGCGAAGATTGCAGTCCACTAATTTATCATAGTATACTGCAGATTACTCCATAGACTGGAAACAGTACACCTTTTTGTGCCCTCTCCTGGACATAATTGACTGAAGCCTTGGTGTAGCGTCCACTGTAATTAAATCTATTCCTCGGTCTCTTTATTTGTTAAGGAAAAAAATGTAATATCTGTTTAGCAATGCCACAACAAAAGTTTAAGGATGGATAAACTCTGGATCCATCATTTTTCCTATGTAAACTAGATGGCATACTGAATCATCATATTCAGTGTGAGTGTGAGTAATTTATCTTTTATATATGAGTTGTTGTACCATCCTGACATGTATATACAGATATGTCCTAACATGTTGTACCATCCTTGCTACCGGAACCGAGAAGATTGCAGTCCACAAATTTATATACTTTGTTTTCGTTTGGCAGAATTGAATGTTGTGCAATGGCAGAAATTGGAAAGAGGACACCCAAAGTTGGTATGAGGTTCAGAGATTCGGAAGAGGCTTGGGAGTTTTGGGTAGATTATGGGGGTCACATCGGCTTTGATGTGAGGAAAAGATCCACAATCAAAAGCATATGTGATGGTGTGATTACTTTACGTTGGTTTGTTTGTTCCAATGAAGGCCATCGAAGGAAAAACCAAACAGATCATGAGCCAAAGCGTATTAGAGCAGAAACAAGAACCAATTGTAAGGCTCATGTGATTGTTACATATGATCGAGTTGCCAACAATTTTGAAGTCACCGAAGTTGATTTGGAGCACAATCACCGCCTTCAATAGCCACAAACCTGCCACTTGTTAGCACCACAAAGGAAGATTTCAGAAGTGCAAGCTTTCGAGATAGAAACAGCCGATGATTCTGGAATTATGCCAAAAGCTTCACATGAGTATGCTTGTCGTCTAGTTGGTGGCCCTAACAACCTTTGTCACACTTACCGTGACCGAAAGAACCATTTGCGAAGCAAGCGGCAGCGGGAGTTGGCTTATGGACAGGCTGGAAGTATGTTGAATTATTTTCGTGACAAGCAGGCTGAGAATCCAGCATTCCAATACCATTTGCAGTTGGATAGTGAGGAGCATATAATATGTTAAATTTGGTGCTTCAAGATTGCAATAATATTATGAGTTTCACCCAGCTCTTGAAGGCTGACCATGATAATCTGTTCTAGGATGGAAGCTCCTTAGATAATATTTTGTACATGGTGGTGATCATGATGATTATCTGTTCTAGCATGGAACTCGTGAGATATTATTTTGGACATGGTTAACTATAGTAGTATGGGGTTAACTATATTTTTTGTAGCCTAAGCGACAAGCAAGTGGTACTGAATTTGAATGTATTGAGCTTTTGAATTACAAGCAAGTGGTACTGAATTTCACTCAAGTGGTACTTAGTTTGTATTGTTAAATTACTGCTGTTTTTGTTGCTATATGGCCGCTGTTTGGATACAATTTTTTTTATATAGCTAAGTTTGAAATTTAATACTGAATTTCAATCATGTGGTACTGAATTTGTATTGTTAAATTACTGGTGTTTTTTATTGCTATATGACTGCTGTTTGCATACAATTTTTTGTATAGCTAAGTTTGAAATTTAATACTGAATTTCAATCAAGTGGTACTGAATTTGTATTGTTAAATTACTGCTGTTTTTGTTGCTATATGACTGCTGTTTGCATACAGTTTTTTTGTTTTTTATAGCTAGGTTTGAAATTTAATTTATGCAAATTCGGTAAAAAATATAGCTGCTATTTTGTACTGTATAATGAATGAGAAGTTGGTGATTCTATTGAACAAATTCTGAAAACAGTAGTCTGATGCATTTCGCCTGTGTAGTCTGGTCGCCTGGGATTTTTTTTGCCTTGGATCGCTGTGGAACGTTGGATGAAGATTGGAGGGCGGATGGGAGGCCGCATGTTGCAGCGTGACATGCTGTAGGCATGTCACCTGATCCCAGTCCGCCAGCTCCGGTGATCCCCGGCCCGGCCGAGGGCCCCGGCGGGACCGCGGGGCCACGCCGCACCCAATCAGGGGCGAAGGGAGCGCCAGGGAGGAAGGGAGGACGCGGGGGCAGAGGGGGGACCGAGAGGAGGCAGAGGCGGCCGGTGATGGTGGTTGCCGGCGATGCAGGGCTCTCTGGCGAGGGCAAGCGGGGTGGGGCGGCTCAGTAGGACGAGGGGAACATGGTGGAGGTGGTAGGAGGAGGAGAGGAGGCCTGAGGTGGTCGGAACCATGCCGAGGCTGAGGTGGCCATGGAGGACAGAGGCGATGTGAGGCGACTCCGGTGGTCGACGAGGAACGAGGAGAGGCTTGGGAGCGAGGTGAGGTCTGGTGACTCCGGTGATCGAGGAGGTACGAGGAGAGGCTTGGGAGCTGCGGGAGAGGTTGGGGCACTCTTATATAGCTGCGGGGAGGGATCTAGAGCATCACGGGCGCGCTCACGCCAAGCTCTAATGGGGATAGCAGCTCATAATGGCATGGGCATGGGTTTCACGACGCATTAATGGCGAACCAGGAGGGGGCCCGAGCACGGGATGATGAAATCAATCACGGGGAAGCTCCAGGACATGTTTTGACGTCGAGACAAGGAAGCAGCAGAGGAGGACAGCGCCCAGGTCTTGGCAGAGCACGAGTTTTGACTTGTCTGACCCGTGGTCACCGCGTGAGCTGCCGCAAGCTGTGCACCCTGGCCGGGCCGACCATGTCTAGTAGATAGACCGTAGTGCCCTCAGTATAGATGAAGAAAGAATTCGGTCCAGTGGCAAAGAAGAGATTGGCAGGAGGCTCCAACACATTGCAATAGCCAGGTGTTTGTGCTGAGGTGAGGAAGATACAAGAGGGGATAGACTCGGGGCTTTGGCATGGTGTGATCACACACTAAGATGATCACCTCTGCAAATCTGCAGCTCATTAAGATGAAGATATATGATACTTGTTGTAGAAACCACCATAATGGCTAGAATTAGAGTTTTGGATGATGCACTCACATGAAGATGCAAGTTGAGCTGAAATTGGGCATGGCCCGATGATTTGAAGATATGAAGATGCCAAAAAGTTTCATGCCATTTGGATGAACCAAACTAGCACTTGCTTCATAGACATCTTTGGAAAATTTGCACAGGGCAAATGGATTAATGGATTGAGCAAAAACTTGGTGGAGGGAGTTGATATGGATATGATAATGGTCTCGTAAGGTTTCAGCCAAAATGAAGCAATATAAAATATACTTGCTTCACAACCTGAAAATATTGACAAAAGCAAAGATTTGGTCCTGTGTTCATATAGATGATTGGATGGAGCTGGAAATTGGAGGAGTGGAATAATATGAGACCATTAAGGAGTGTGCAAAATTTCAACTCATTTGGATACTCCTAGCTAGTACATCCTTCACAAAGCCTTCTGTCTCACACAAACTTTGAAAAATCACTGAGGGAAGTTGGCTAGGCAAATAAAGTTGAATTTTGGCATGAGGCAATGATTTGGATGATATATCATGCCCAAAAAGTTTGGGAGCAATCAATAAAGGATAGGTGGCATTTCCTTCACAGAAATGAAGAATATTTATTGGGGAATTATTTTTGGGCTAGGACAGGAAAGTTTTGGCATATTTGAGCAACATATGACCCAAAGAAACTATGAGAATTATTTGGGAATTTTGGGAGTGACAGAAATATAGGTTGCTTCACAACCTAGGTCAAACAGGGTTATTCCTTTAATAGAAAAAGGAACGTTCCCTAGGAAAGGATTTGAGGGTTTGGCTAGAATGGAAGTGACATGATCTTGGGAAAGATTTTGAGAATGATGAGTCACTTGGGAGAGGAAATGATGATGATCTCCCAGGTTGCAAGGCCACATATCCACTCCAAAAGAAAATCAGAGCAAAAACCGATAAATCACAAAGAAAAAGAAAAGGGCCAAAAACTAGGATGTTGCGGCTGAGGAGGTCACCGCGGCAAGGCCAAGCAGCAGAAGGAGAAGCCTGCTAGGGGCCGAGAGAAGAAAGAAGAGGATGGCGATGAGGTCAATGACGAGTCCAGTGAGCAAGAGTTCCAGAAAGCCACTGTAGCGATGTGCATTGACGGAGGCACATCTTTGCACTCCTCTCACCGCCAACTCAAACAGTGGGTGCATGAGGTTAATGCAGCGGAACCAGCGGTTTATGCCCAGAAGCCATTGAGATGGCCCAACACGCCCATCATCTTTGATGCTGAGGATCACCCTGATTGCACAACTATGGTCGGGTGCTTGTCGTTGTTTGTTTCAGCAATAATTCGCAACATCAAGGTGTAACATCCCGGGTGTCAAGCTACAGTAAACTCCTGTTAATGGTGCCACATCATCATGATTATTTTTTTTTGCTAATCATCACTTTGTCCTAAACCGACCTCAAATTCAAATTTAAAAGACAAGTCAAAATATTGTTTCTCCAAACTATAATACTAAAATGTTCGCATTTTAGTATAAATCCCCATGATCTTTGTCATGTTAAAACCAACTTCATTAGGCTCACAAGTAAATTCATAGGAAATTATTAAGTGGTCTAACAGATAATGAAATGACATTATTATCAAAACAAACAAATGTATTAATTTCCCAAATAAAATGGAACCTTGTGTGTAGCACCCAAAATATTGTAGTTGAATTATATGTGCGGTATCTTGTAGAACTAATATCATTTAGTGCCTAAAATAAATAGAAAACGGAGACAAAAGGTTTACAGTAGGAAAGTATGAAAGTGCTTGCTGTGCACTTTGGCCCATATAAACAGTGCAGTATGAAAGTATGAAAGATTTAAAGTATGAAAGATTTAAAGTATGAAAGTATGAAACGCTGCCAAGGTGCCTCCTCGCTCTGGCGCCGTTTGCCGGCTCCGCCCCCCACTGCTCCCTCCACCGCAGCGGCCTTGACTCACCTAGCACACCACGCGGCCCGCCTGGCCTCTCGCGCTCATGCTCCACTCCACCCCCCGCGTCGTCCGGCCGCAGTCGCCAGGCCGCGCGCTCGTGCCCCCGCCGTGGTCCTGGCTGGCCTGGGCCAGCGCCAAGTCGGGCCGGCGCCCAGCGCCCACTGCCCGCTAGCGCCCACTGCCCGCTTGAGGCCTGGGCCTATGACGATGGGGCCCAGCCCCTGGAACGTTTAAAAAAAAGGAGAGAAAGAATTAAAAATTAATTAAATAAATATATAAGTAATTAATTAATTAATTAATTAGGTAATTAATTAACTTAATTAACTTTGTTTAGTACCTAATTAACTTGATTAGTTAATTAAAACTGTTAATTAGATGTTAGACTATGACAGAACGACCCCACCCGTTAGGGTTGACTTTGGTCAACTCTATTGACTGCTGACATCATGGTGATGTCATGCTGATGCAATAACCCCCATTTTTAGATTTAATAATAAGTTCAGAATATTGTACTTCGGAAATTCGTAGGAAATAATCCGTAACTCGGATGAAAATGTTTTCTACATGAAAGTTGCTCAGAAAAACGAGACGAACCCGAATACGCTACCCACATACCTGTCAGATGCCTCTAACTATCTGAACATGGAACTTTCCCCCTCCGGTCATCTGTCTGACATAGGTCCGAAACCGGGAAAACATTCCCGGTTGAATTCCCCCTTCACCTATATCGTGTAGCCTTACGTTAGGTCACACCCGGCACAGCATAATGCCACGTTACGCTTTGTGATGCTTTGTTTGCTCCGTATTTACTGTTTCTTCCCCCCTCTTCTTCCCCGGTAGAGCCCGAGACCGGCACTGATGCCACCGAGTACGACTACATCGACGACGAACCCTTCTCTTGCCAGAGCAACCAGGCAAGCCCGCCCCTTGAACACCAGATATCGCCTATTCTTCTCTATACTGCTTGCATTAGAGTAGTGTAGCATGTTACTGCTTTCAGTTAATCCTATACTACTGCATAGCCTGTCCTTGCTACTACTGTTGTTACCTTTACCTGCTATCCTACTGCTTAGTATAGGATGCCGGTGTTCCATCAGTGGCCCTACACTCTTGTCCGTCTGCCATGCTATACTACTGGGCCGTGATCACTTCGGGAAGTGATCGCGGACATATACTATATACTTTACACTGTTACATCACCTGTGATACTGTTTGGAGATGGGGGCTGAAGGGGCAGGTGGTTCCACCCAGGTAGTGGTGGGCCTGGGTTCCCGACGGCCCTCAACTGTTACTTTGTGGCGGAGCGACAGGGCAGGTTGAGACCACCTAGGAGAGAGGTGGCCTGGCCCTGGTCGGCGTTCGCGGATAATTAACACGCTTAACGAGATCTGGGCATTTGATCTGAGTCTGGCCATTTGGTCTATACGCACTAACCAACTATGCGGGAACAGTTATGGGCACTCGACGTCGTGGTATCAGCCGAAGCACTTCGTGACGTCAGCGACTGAGCGGTGCGCGCCGGATTGGACTGGAACGCCACTAGGCTAGGTCTGCTTCCGGCCGCGTACGCAACGTGCAGGTGTGCAATGGGCGATGGGCCCAGACCTCTGCGCTCATAGGATTTAGACCGGCATGCTGACCTCTCTGTTGAGCCTAGGTGGGGTTGCGACGTGTTGATCTTCCGAGGCCGGGCATGACCCAGGAAAGTGTGTCCGGCCAAATGGGATCAAGCGTGTTGGGTTATGTGGTGCACCCCTGCAGGGAAGTTTATCTATTCGAATAGTCGTGTCCCTCGGTAAAAGGACGACCCGGAGTTGTACCTTGACCTTATGACAACTAGAACCGGATACTTAATAAAACACACCCTTCCAGGTGCCATATACAACCCGGTGATCGCTCTCTAACAGGGCATCGAGCAGGGGATTGCCGGGTAGGATTTATGCTATGCGATGCTACTTGGAGGACTTCAGTCTACTCTCTTCTACATGCTGCAAGACGGAGGCTGCCAGAAGCGTAGTCTTCGACAGGATTAGCTACCCCCCCTTTTATTCTGGCATTCTGCAGTTCAGTCCATCGATATGGCCTTTTACACATATACCCATGCATATGTAGTGTAGCTCCTTGCTTGCGAGTACTTTGGATGAGTACTCACGGTTGCCTTGTTTCCCCTTTTCCCCATTCCCCTACCCGATTGCTGCGACCAGACGATGGAGCCCAGGATCCAGACGCCACCGTCAACGACGACTCCTTCTACACTGGAGGTGCCTACTACTACGTGCAGCCCGCTGACGACGGCCAGGAGTAGTTAGGAGGATCCCAGGCAGGAGGCATGCGCCTCTTTCGATTTGTATCTCAGTTTGTGCTAGCCTTCTTAAGGCAAACTTGTTTAACTTATGTATGTACTCAGATATTGTTGCTTCCGCTGACTCTTCTATGATCGAGTACTTGTATTCGAGCCCTCGAGGCCCCTGGCTTGTAATATGATGCTTGTATGACTTATTTTATTTGTAGAGTTGTGTTGTGATATCTTCCCGTGAGTCCCTGATCTTGATCGTACACGTTTGCGTGCATGATTAGTGTATGATTGAATCGGGGGCGTCACAAGTTGGTATCAGAGCCGACTACCTGTAGGAATCCCCTTCCACACTCCTTGGCCGAAGTTGAGTCTAGACATTGCAAAACTTTTACTAACATGGCTGTGTGTCTTACGGGCACACGTCGCCATTGGGTGGTATTAGGGTCTTTTATTCCTCGTCTATACTCTGGGATTCTTATCTCTCTTCTATTCGGGTTAAATGATTTTGTTGAAATCTAACTCTAGGTTCTCGTTACCACTTCCTGCCGGAGAGCCCTTTCATTACAGATGATCGACCGCTTCAACAGAAGATTCTAACAATACTCTTCGATGTTTCCCCTAGACCCTTGTTCCCTTCGCCGTTGCAATTCCATACCACCGATAAATCCCTATGGAAAGCTACATACACTTGTCGTCCATAACTTCATTCCCAGTTGATCTTGTTATTACAAGATACCCCGAAATTCTCTCTAATGTTCAGATAATACTTTGTGCCTATTGCCTTGCAGTTCTTGGCCACAGGAATACCTCTACAGATAATTCCTCGCACTTACCGAGTATCTGCTCATTCCCAGTTCTTCAGGTGTTTCACAAAGGTCTTTGAAATACTATTCGATCCTCCAAAAATCCTTAGTAGCTTATTGCTCTGCAAATACTTGTCTGCTTGCATTATGATGCTTCCCATATGTCTGGCTATATTCATTAGTCTCCTTTGACGCCGTCTTTTGATCCTATTGATTCAACATGAGTGTGAATGCCTGCAATCATCGGTTGATCCTTTTAAATTATCTTTCCGGCTCAGATGTCATTTTGAACATGAGCTGGATCTCGACCAGTCAAGTTACCATGGATGGTATCCCTAAGCCTACTCAACTTATCCATCCTTAATCAGAGTGTTTGCTTCTGATCCCTTGATTTGGAAATCAGAATTCCTTTGCACTTGAGCTTTGAATTAGTTAGTTGTTTCTGCCTTTGCATTGTTTCTTCCTCTGTTTGAGTACCGATGTTTACATCAGATCCCTTGAGAACCATCGGATCCTTTGTTGGATTTTATCCGACAATGTCCTTCATATTCAATAACCTTGTGATCCTTTCCTAGGATACACAATGCCTTTGCGAAATTGTATCCTCTACTTTCTCAACCATGCGCTGCTTTCGAGCTAGTGATAAATTACTCTCGAAGCTTGTGGTATATGTTTCCACGATGCCCCGATGGGTTGAACCTATGCCTTCCTTAATCTCTGTGAACCCGAAACTTTTCACGGGTCATACTCCTCTGGTAATTCACCAGGTAGGTTTTGACGCTGAAATCATTTTTATCTAGAGCAGTAAATGAAAGGTTATGCATGGAAGAAGTGGGAGTCGACCTTGAGCCTTTGTGTTCATGCCGGACCCGATGTGAAACTTATCATCGAAGCTTCTTGTAAATGATATTAATCCCCTTGGTATAAGTTCATCTTATATCTGGGATCTGTCCTTTTGCATTCGTGGTCCCGACCATGTTCTCCTTTAAATACCATTTCTCGGCAAGTTTAAACACTTGTCTTTTGTGGACCAATACACCAGTCCAACCTCTACTTTGATCTGTCATCGAGTATTACCCCCTCTGGTATCTCGAGATTATCACGAAACTGCATAATTTCTTATGAGTTCTTCTTCAAGTATTATTTCTCACTGATTCCAAAATTTTCCTCGGGTTCTGAGTTGTTAGACACTCAAGGACACCGATAGTGACTCGAGTTTGTACTCCGATTCAATAACTACAAGTAATTTTCATTGCTTACGAGTTTGATAACCCTTCAATTCATTCCTAGCCCGGTTGGCTATATCATTATCGTGCTAAATTTTAACTGTGCTACCTGGTCCTTCTTCTTGGAGCAAAATTTTCGAAGATGACCTAATCTTACGTCGATCTTCCTCGTCATATCATTTCTACTAGAACAACAAACTTGATATCGAGTTTGTGGAGTACCCTTGGTTCCCATAACTTTTCGCTGCATCATCATTTGACTTGATGTCATCGCCGACCGAATTACATCTTCGAGAAATCTCTCGACAAATGTGTCGTGAACATCATCAACATTCTGAGCTCTTCCAAGATATACATCGAATTCTTGATGAGAAATACCATCCTCGCCCCTTAATGGTTTGTGTTATCTCCGACCACTTTATTGCCTTCCGTTCAACACAAACTTATTCGTGTTTTGTGTTATACCTTGAGATCCTTGCTATCCAGCAGTTGTTCTTCTTTAGCTTGGAAGTATTACCATCTTTTATGTCAGAAAGTCGTGAGAATTTCGCCATCTCTTTAAGAATTCTTGATACTAGTAATACGTCTTGCCATCTCCGTTCATTCCTTGGTCCGCGTGTTGTTTCTAACCGGAAAATCGAAAATTGAGTTATGATGTGCGACTTTAAAACTTCAAGCAACCCTATTGCTTTGAAGTTAATGGTCGATAATTCATTCTTAGACCATTGGTTATCGAATCACCATTTTAACATTGATCATGCTAACTAAGCCCATCTTTCGGGTGCACCTCTCAATCAATGTTCAATTGTGTATGCTTTCCTCGAGCATACATCATTATATTATATCATTTGATCTGACAAACGTTATCTCCTTGTTCACATAATTGTGGAAACCCATCCTTTTGAAGTCTCGATGAATTGTCACTGAGTTCATCAACTACCTCCTTATTCCTTCATTAGTTTAATGATGAGCTCTTGTTCTGGAACTCCTTTCCATAGTACATTTCCCAAGAATCTTACAATGTCTTCTCGTCAAATTTTGTTGCACCTTTTCTTCTCAGGCATCCAAATGTCTGAGGTATCCTCACACCAATCAGATCTGAATCTCGGCCAGATATGATGGTTGGAATATATTTCCAGGAGTTATAACATTGGTCTTTATATGACCCGGTAAGGTGATGTCATGCCTAGCACATCTGACCGGAGGACCTATTGTTATAGTTTCCTTTTGGCAAGGTTAGTCATTCTTCCGTGAGGAGATCGTAAGAATTATTCTATAAGTTGTTCCTGATGGATTCTTTTTGTCTCCAAAGTCTGATCTTCACCTGTTGACCATGTCAATGCTATCTCAAAGCATGTCTATGGTACCCCGATTTTCAATCAGAACATTTGAAGCACCATGCTAAATGTTTCTTGTTGAAATTACCCAAACACTGTTGTATGGGTAATGTCATGAAATTTCTCTCCTCTTATCTAAATGGTTTTCTACATCATATATTGTCGTGGATATCATGCTCTGTTTATCCTTGGGAAGGATATACCCGTGAATAATGTTTTTAAACACATTTTCCCTTCCATTGGTTGGTTTAACGTTCCTTGTGATCTATATGATCTAAGCAGTAATATTCTCCTCCTTATGTAACACCTCGGTGTACAACTCTGGTTGTAAGACCCTGTTACTATTGTTGATGACATTCTGGTAGCCACCGATGGACGAGAACCTTGCCTATTGGTCTGCCTCGTTCAACGAGCAGGAAAATGGTTCTCTTCGTCCCTCGCCCTTGGTATCGATATTGTTGCCGACATAGCTGACAGGCTATCCTCTGACATGCCTTGCTTACATGATCGCCCAAGACGTCACTCCCTTCCTACTTTAACCCACATGGTGGGCCCATAACCCACAGTTCCATAGGATCGAAACCTGACTCTCCTGTACAGCCCCTGTTGCTAAAGTTATTCCTCGCACTGGACTTCGTATGTAATTCACGGACCACCTGTCTAGTGATCTATTCTGGTATGAGGCGCAATACCTATTCTCGTTGCCCTGAAACCCTTTCACCTTCTGATTAGGCATCGAATGATTGCCTGCCGCTTGAAACGTCTCATGACACCTTCTTAGTTTGCTCTTGATATTTTCTAAGGTTTTTAATTCGAGAGTTACCTTCCCCCACCTTCCCCGATGTTATCGACAAGATAGTCAATCTTGCAGAGGTCCGTTCCCCCAGAATGCCCACCCTTTAATCTTTCGTAATTATGATGGAGTTCCCGAAGAAAGGATGCTGACTGTGTCATTATGACCTGAAGCCGAGGTATGAAGACATCAATGTAATGGATTGACCTCTTCGAGAAGAGCAACCAAGACCGAGAAGAATCGTTCAAATTTCTTAACCAGAATTTTCCCCTTTACTTCCCCACTTAAATCTCGGGACGAGATTTCTTGTAGTGGAGGAGATTTGTAACATCCCGGGTGTCAAGCTACAGTAAACTCCTGTTAATGGTGCCATGTCATCATGATTAATTTTTTTGCTAATCATCACTTTGTCCTAAACCGACCTCAAATTCAAATTTAAAAGACAAGTACAAATATTGTTTCTCCAAACTATAATACTAAAATGTTCGCATTTTAGTATAAATCCCCATGATCTTTGTCATGTTAAAACCAACTTCATTAGGCTCACAAGTAAATTCATAGGAAATTATTAAGTGGTCTAACAGATAATGAAATGCCATTTTTATCAAAACAAACAAATGTATTAGCTTCCCAAATAAAATGGAACCTTGTGTGTAGCACCCAAAATATTGTAGTTGAATTATATGTGTGGTATCTTGTAGAACTAATATCATTTAGTGCCTAAAATAAATAGAAAATGGAGACAAAAGATTTACAGTAGGAAAGTATGAAAGTGCTTGCTGTGCACTTTGGCCCGTATAAACAGTGCGGCCCAAGCCCACCACCGGCCTCTCCCCTACCTCTGTACTGTACAGAGGGGAGGCAGGATGGCCGTGGCGGCCATCCACTGGCCATGGCCACTTGCGTGGCGGCCATCCGACCCCTCCCGGCGTTCTAATCGGCCTACAAGACCCCACAAACCCCCTTCACGAACCCTAGCTCTTCCCCACTCGATCGCTCCTCCCCTCTCTCTGTCGAACCGAACGCAGCCGCCATCGTGCATCGCTCGATCCCGCGGCCACCGCTTCTTGCCTGGGAGGTGCGCCCGGTAGACTTGTCTAGGAGGTGCGCCGACCACCGCTTCTTCTTCCTCGACCATTGGTTGAAGCCGGGGCGATCTACATCGAAGGAATCGGGCCCTTCTTCGTCCTCGATTGCGACCTCTTCTCCGGCAAACTCCGGCGCCGTCGATCCTCCCCGAGCCTGCTGCCCTCCCTTACCGCACCACAGTGAGCACGCACTCCACCTCATCCCGTTTGCTTCGATCCCCGTGCCCCTTAGCCTCTTCCTGCCATAGACGTAGCTCGCCGTCGTCGGACGCCTCGCCTCTGCCCGTACTCCCGCGCACGTCCTGGTCGCCCGAGGATGCGTCCTCGCGCGCGTGTGCCCGCCCTGGTCCACTCCCTTGCCATGCCCGCGCGCGCGTGGACTCGCCCCCTGCCCTCCTAGTGCGCTACTGCTGTCGTTTTGCTGCTGACCGCTGCACCCCTGAGCCGTCCCTTGTCGCCCCGCGTGGCCGCAGCCCCGCGACGCGTTGCCGTCGCCGCCTCTAGTTGCTCAGCCGCACCGCTGCCGCAGCCGCCTATGAGCCCCCTCCCATGCGCGTCCGGCCGCCTTCGCCCCACCGCTGCCAAGCTGCCTCCTCGCTCCGGCGCCGTTTGCCGGCTCCGCCCCCACTGCTCCCTCCACCGCAGCGGCCCCGACTCACCTAGCACACCACGCGGCCCGCCTGGCCTCTCGCGCTCGTGCTCCACTCCACCCCCCGCGTCGTCCGGCCGCCGTCGCTAGGCCGCGCGCTCGTGCCCCCGCCGCGGTCCTGGCTGGCCTGGGCCAGCGCCAAGTCAGGCCGGCGCCCAGCGCCCACTGCCCGCTAGCGCCCACTGCCCGCTTGAGGCTTGGGCCTATGACGATGGGGGCCAGCCCCTGGAACGTTTTAAAAAAAGGAGAGAAAGAATTAAAAATTAATTAAATAAATATATAAGAAATTAGTTAATTAATTAATTAGGTAATTAATTAACTTAATTAACTTTGTTTAGTACCTAATTAACTTGATTAGTTAATTAAAACTGTTAATTAGATGTTAGACTATGACAGAACGACCCCACCCGTCAGGGTTGACTTTGGTCAACTCTATTGACTACTGACGTCATGATGACGTCATGCTGATGCAATAACCCCCATTTTTAGATTTAATAATAAATTCAGAATATTGTACTTCGGAAATTCGTAGGAAATAATCCGTAACTCGGATGAAAATGTTTTCTACATGAAAGTTGCTCAGAAAAACGAGACGAACCCGAATACGCTACCCACATACCTGTCAGATGCCTCTAACTATCTGAACATGGAACTTTCCCCCACCATCATCTGTCTGACACAGGTCCGGAACCGGGAAAACATTCCCGGTTGAATTCCCCCTTCACCTATATCGTGTAGCCTTACGTTAGGTCACACCCGGCATAGCATATTGCCATGTTACGCTTTGTGATGCTTTGTTTGCTCCGTATTTACTGTTTCTTCCCCCCTCTTCTTCCCCGGTAGACCCCGAGACCGGCACTGATGCCACCGAGTGCGACTACATCGATGATGAACCCTTCTCTTGCCAGAGCAACCAGGCAAGCCCCCCTGATCACCAGATATTGCCTATTCTTCTCTATACTACTTGCATTAGAGTAGTGTAGCGTGTTACTGCTTTTAGTTAATCCTATACTACTGCATAGCATGTCCTTGCTACTACTGTTGTTACCTTTACCAGCTATCCTACTACTTAGTATAGGATGCTAGTGTTCCATCAGTGGCCCTACACTCTTGTCCGTCTGCCATGCTATACTACTGGGCCGTGATCACTTCGGGAAGTGATCGCGGGCATATACTATATACTTTACACTGTTACATTACCTGTGATACTGTTCGGAGATGGGGGCTGAAGGGGCAGGTGGTTCCACCCAGGTAGTGGTGGGCCTGGGTTCCCGACGGCCCCCGACTGTTACTTTGTGGCGAAGCGACAGGGCAGGTTGAGACCACCTAGGAGAGAGGTGGCCTGGCCCTGGTCGGCGTTCGCGGATAATTAACACGCTTAACGAGATCTGGGTATTTGATCTGAGTCTGGCCATTTGGTCTATACGCACTAACCAACTACGCGGGAACAGTTATGGGCACTCGACGTCGTGGTATCAGCCGAAGCACTTCGTGACGTCAACGACTGAGCGGCGCGCACCGGATTGGACTGGAACGCCACTAGGCTAGGTCTGCTTCCGGCCGCGTACGCAACGTGCAGGTGTGCAACGGGCGATGGGCCCAGACCCCTGCGCGCATAGGATTTAGACCGGCGTGCTGACCTCCTTGTTGAGCCTAGGTGGGGCTGCGACATGTTGATCTTCCGAGGCCGGGCATGATCCAGGAAAGTGTGTCCGGCCAAATGGGATCAAGCGTGTTGGGTTATGTGGTGCACCCCTGCAGGGAAGTTTATCTATTCGAATAGCCGTGTCCCTCGGTAAAAGGACGACCCGGAGTTGTACCTTGACCTTATGACAACTAGAACCGGATACTTAATAAAACACACCCTTTCAAGTGCCATATACAACCCGGTGATCGCTCTCTAACAGGGCATCAAGGAGGGGATCACCGGGTAGGATTTATGCTATGCGATGCTACTTGGAGGACTTCAGTCTACTCTCTTCTACATGCTGCAAGATGGAGGCTGCCTGAAGCGTAGTCTTCGACAGGATTAGCTACCCCCCTTTTATTCTGGCATTCTGCAGTTCAGTCCATCGATATGGCCTTTTACACATATACCCATGCATATGTAGTGTAGCTCCTTGCTTGCGAGTACTTTGGATGAGTACTCACGGTTGCCTTGTTTCCCCTTTTCCCCATTCCCCTACCCGATTGCTGCGACCAGACGATGGAGCCCAGGATCCAGACGCCACCGTCGACGATGACTCCTTCTACACTGGAGGTGCCTACTACTACGTGCAGCCCGCTGACGACGGCCAGGCGTAGTTAGGAGGATCCCAGGCAGGAGGCCTGCGCCTCTTTCAATTTGTATCCCAGTTTGTGCTAGCCTTCTTAAGGCAAACTTGTTTAACTTATGTCTGTACTCAGATATTGTTGCTTCCGCTGACTCTTCTATGATCGAGTACTTGTATTCGAGCCCTCGAGGCCCCTGGCTTGTAATATGATGCTTGTATGACTTATTTTATTTGTAGAGTTCTGTTGTGATATCTTCCCGTGAGTCCCTGATCTTGATCGTACACGTTTGCGTGCATGATTAGTGTACGATTGAATCGGGGGCGTCACACAAGATGACGAAGATGTTGTTTGACGGTGGGGTTATTCTCAACTTGATCTCGCCTAACGTAATAAAGATGTTGCATATTTCTGACGAAGATCTGAAGAAAACAAGCACATTCCAGAGGATCAATCCAGGCAGGATTCAGTTGGTTGGCAAAATCACCTTGCCTGTAACATTTGGTAGTGAGCTCAACTACGTGATAGAGAAGATTGTCTTTGATGTCGTCATGATTCCGTCGCCGTACAATGTAATCCTTGGCCGCCTGGCACTGGAAAAATTCATGGCAGCATCCCTCTATTCCTACAACACGTTGAAGATGTGCAGTGCCGACAAGTCAAGTGCAGAGCAAGCAAATGGATCAGAACAACAAGTTGTGCAAAAGAAGAAGTTGATGCAACACCCAGTATATTTTGTCAGCTCCCTTCTCCAGGGGGCAAGATCAAGATATTCTAGCATGCAGAAACTACTTTTTGATATCCTTATGGCCTCAAGGAAGTTGTGTCACTACTTTCAAGCACATCATATTACCGTCGTCACTCGCTTTCTGATGCAAAGGATCTCGAGAAATCCAGAAGCAATTTGTAGGATTGTTGACTAGACGTTGGAACTATCAAGATTTGATCTCAAGTTTGAAAGTACTTCAGCTATTCAGAGCAGAGCCTAGGCGAAGTTCATTGCAGAATGGACGCCAATGACAGAGGAAGAAATTCCGGAAACCTTCCTTCCCTGCAAGGAAACATCTCAGGACTGGGTTATGTACTTTGATGGAGCTTTTTCGCTACAAGGCACCGGCGCCGAAGTGCTGCTTGTCGCACCTACCGAAGAGCACCTCCAGTATGTAATTAAGATGCATTTTCCAAGGGAGAAGGTGACAAGCAACATTGAGGAGTATGAAGGACTACTTGCCAGTCTCAGGATTGCGGCATACCTTGGAATCAGAAAGCTTATTATCAGAGGTGACTCACAGTTGGTTGTGAAACTACTTAACAAGGATTATCAAATCCCATTGATGAAAGCATATTTCGATGAAGTGAGAAAATTGGAAGAGTACTTTGATGGATTACAAACAGAGCACATCCCCCGTGCAGAGAATAGCGCTCATGATCTATCGAAGCGTGCCGCCCTCAAGCTACCTGTAGAACCAGGAACTTTTGTGCTCCATTTGACTCAACCATCCATAACACCATCAATTGGGTAGAGCAAGAGAAGAAAGTTGAATACGAGCAAGTACTTTCCTGCCGATCTCCAAGATGGTGCCAACAAGGGTGTTGCCGGGAACAACGACAAGCTTGTCGGTGAGCAGGAAGCTCTGGCAGGAAACCATTTCCTTGAGTTTGAAGCTAGTGTTCCCGTAGCTGAAGGTATGCCTTTAGCTCTTTTTCCGAGAACTTGCTGACAGTAGGAGAGGCTCCTACTGACTTTAAAAGGACAGGAAGCTATCAGAGTGTATTATACAATTTACATCAAAAGAAGGACTTTTAATTAAAAGGACATGATGCCTTTAGCTCTTGTCGTCGAGCCACAATCTCCGGCATGGGAAGAGCAGATCATCTAGTTCCTTCAAAGAGGAGAACTTCCTGAGAACCAAGAAGGTGAAAGAGTAGTCCTTCAATCTAGTATGTATCAGTTCGCCGGCAATGACCTATACAGAAGGAGGCCAAATGGGGTGAAATTGAAGTGTATTTATTAGGAAGATGGACAAAAGCTGTTGGCGGAGATACATGGATATGTGGCTCACACATAGGATCAAGAACCCTTGTCGAGAAAGCATTCCGGCAAGGCTTCTATTGGCCCACTGCCCTCCAGGATGCAACTGAGCTAGTAACCAGGTGTGAAGCATGCCAGTTCCATTCGAAGCAATCACATCAGCCAGCTCAAGCTCTTCAGACGATCCCTCTGTCTTGGCCCTTCTCGATCTGGGGGCTCAACATATTGGGTCCTTTTACCAGCGCTATCGGGGGCTTTGAGTACTTGTACATTGCAATCGACAAGTTCATAAAGTGGCCGAAAGTAGAACCAGTGAGGAAGGTGACAACACAGTCAGTCGTAAAGTTTTTCAAAGGACTTGTTTGCCGTTTTGGAGTGCCCAATAGGGTCATCACTGACAAAGGCACACAGTTCACGAGCTGCACCTTCATGCAGAACCTCGAAGACCTCGGCAGCAAGATTTTCTTTGCATCAGTTGCTCATCCAAGGAGCAATGACCAGGTAGAAATGGCAAATGGTGAAGTGCTACGAGGCCTCAAGAAAAGAGCTCTAGACAAGCTGCACAAGTGCGGAAGACACTGGATTGGTGAGTTGTTGGTGGTTCTTTGGTCACTCAGAACGACACCAAATGGAGCAACTTGCCATACACCCTTCTCCCTAGTCTATGGTGCAGAAGAAGTGCTCCCCATGGCACTCTTGTATGGGTCACCTCGATCGCTCGCTTATGATGAGCTCGAGGAAGATAAGTTGCATCAAGATGATGCCACACTCCTCAAGGAAGATTGCCCCGAGGCTGTTGTACGTGTTGCATGTTAGCAGTAGACTTTGCAACGCTATCACAGCCGCGAAGTTCACACCCAGAGCCTTGAGGAGGGTGACCTTGTTCTTCGGCAAGTTCGGTCCACCAAGAATTCGAACAAGTTGATGCCAAAGTGGTAAGGCCCTTATCGAGTAGTACGAGTCACTAGGCCTGGCGCAACCCGCCTAGAGACCGAAGATGGCACTCAAGTGCACAACTCATGGAATATTGAGCATCTTCGCAAGTTCTATATGTAAGGCGCGGGTTGCCGGGCGACAACCACCTTTTGTACGAGTCTAGCAACAAGGCATGTAATCCTTTGTACAAAGCTAGATGTAGACCCTGTGCATAGTAAGATAAAGCTAAGTGTTTCACAACTCTTGTCAATTCACATGTTTACTTATATGTGCTTATCTCTGGCGTTGTGTTACATTTCCCTTGTATGGATGTTAACGAATCGTCAAGGTTCCATATCTCTATTTTCTCTTCTTTCTTTTTCTCAAGGGATAGAAGGTTGCCTCGCGTGCATGTATACGAGGGAGAATGATGCTATGGATACTGACAAGTGACGTTGAACATAATATTCCATGACAAGAAGTACAACAAAGAAAAGTTAAGTTGGAAAACTTCCAAACGAAATTCTTTGTTGTAGAGCTACTTTCCCTTGAATGTTTTTGGCCTTTGTATGGAAAACCTGCGTGCGAGGGAACCTTGTTGTGATCAACTGCGCTCTTACTTTGTTTCTAGTCGCCTCAACAATTTAGGTAGCTGCACTGAGACCGCCAAGTGACCATGCCGGCAGCGGCATTTCCAGCAGGCTGCTAAGGACCCGTTCCCCAAACGCCCATTCCAAGTATGCGCAGTGGCATGTTTCTAAAATAGCATAGGGTATAAGACATGCAACAACAGAACTGAACAAGGGGAAAATAGCATACATTCATCAAATACATCCAGTTTATATTACATCAAAAACTTGCAGTAGTTCTAACTTAAGATAAATATTATCTTCAACATGGACTGTTGGCAACAAGAGAGGCATGACAACTAGTCCCTGCGCTGACTTTCAGCCCTCTTCACCTTTCTCATCTTGTCGACGGTCAGCATGACGGCCTCTTCAATCGCCTTGGTGTCAGCATCCTTAAGCAAGGTTGCAAGGACATTGGTGAAGTTGATGTCTGGGTTCCGATAGCCAACCTTGACGAGCACCTTGAAGAGGACACCTTGGTAGAGTTTGCAAGCTTCCGCGACAAGCGAAGTAGCATGGTTGTCTTTGATCTTCATGAGGGCATCGACAACACTCTTGAAGAACATGGTCAGCTCGGCGCTGGTGCTCACCCTACCGTTGGCAGATAAACTGAAGTTATGTAGACCCATGCTAGCCAGTTGTGCAATGAGCTTCTGAGCTGCATTGACAAGCCGCTCAGTCCAGATCTTCACGCCTTTCTCAAAATCATTACATGTGGCAGCGACACTGGCAAGCAAGTCTTTTTCATTCTAGAGATCCTTGAGCGGGCCCTTCTCACGAGCCCTGCTCTCGTAGAGGTTCTTCTGGTGCAACTCCACCTTCAGCTTGAGATCAGCAATGGATTCCTTGTCCTTGGATAGATCTTGGGTCTTGGTGGATATGGAAGTGTGCATCTCCGCCAAGTTGTAGAGTGTATTCTCTCTTTCAGCTTTGAGCATTGAGAGCTCCTTGCTGTTGTCCACAAGATCTATCTCCAGCTTTGTGACCTTCCTCTCTAGCTCTTTCTTGGTGGCCTCTGCAACTTTGTCAGCATCGGCGGCCTCCTTGAGCTTGCCGGCGTGTTCCACGGTCTGGGCTTCAAGTTCCTCTTTGTGCTTTTGCTCCAGTTCCTGTGTCCATCGTGCGGCAAGATTCTCAGTTTCTTCATCCTTGCTGTGAAGCTTGGCATCAAGCGCTCCCTCACACGTGGCAAGGTCTTCTTCATGCACGTCAAGATCAACTTTATGCCTAGTCAACGCAGCATCTTCTATTTCTATCCTCTGTTTGGCCTCTTCTTGTGCCTTCTCAGTATCAGACTTCTCCATCATAAAAGTTTCCCGATCCTTACTCATCTGCTCCTGGAAGTTAGTAACTTCCTGGACAACTTCAGCATACCACATTTGCGTGTTCTCGACACACTTTTCAAAGTCTATTTCTGTTGCTTCCTTGACTGCTTCCCTAGAGTGCGTGCTCTCTGATTGATTGCAGACAAGGTCCTGGAGTTATCGGAAGTTGGTGCTCATGGCCTGGATGAGATCTCTTCTCTAGTTTTGCTGCTACTGGCACAAGTTTCTTCAACAATCTTCATCCCGACAAGGATTTCTCCTTCAACTGCTGCCCCAATGCTTATCGTGCCCAGGATACACACATACAGGTTGTCGCCAACCTTAAGGTATTTGCTTGACGAAGGATCTTCGAATGTTGATGGATCGTCCTGGGAAACCACCTTGCCGGCAACTGATGACCTTGAGGCTGAATAGCACCAAGCGCTCCTAGAGCAGGAATGTTGTCAGTTGGTCCACTGGTCTCAGTGCCGGCCTCTTTGGCAGCCTTCTTGGCGGCCTCCTCTTGTGCAGCCTGGCAGCTTCATCAGCAGCAATTCTATCGGCTTCTACGGAAGCATCCTTGGCAATATCCGCAACGTCAACATCAACATTCATGTCATTGGTGGGGGTGGATCTGAAGATGGAGGAGAAAAGCAGATTCAGGGCCAAGTTCAAGAAAACAAAAACAACAAAGGAAATTCAAATACTCAAAGAGAAAGCGAATTACATGTGTGGGTCTGTTGAGGTGGAATTTCTTCTCCTCCGACATCATCAGTTTGCCGATGCGTGGCTGCCGGCATTCTTCTTTGCTAGCTCCTCAATGCGGACGAGCTCACTAGTGGAGGCCCTTGTCAGAGAGCCACCTCCGGGCGGTGTAGTTGACGAGGACGACACGTCAGGAGTTGCTCTGGCTGACTTTCTTGGTGCCGCTCTTCTCCTACAAGCTTGTTGATGTAAGCAATGAAGATCTCCATGCCAACACTTGCTAGCGGGAAATGCGTGATGAACTCTTGCTGGGGGCTGCGATGGGCTGAGCTCTGGGCTAATGTTGATGGTTTTTGGATTTGCCATGGTGCTTGCCGGTGGCTTGTCGCCCGTAGAAGTCTTGGCCCTCTTCGCCTGTCTCTACGCAAGTGTTTCTACATCTCTGTAGAAAATAAGACAAAACAAGTCAGACTAGTAAATCAAGGATTAAAGGGTGCAATAAGAGATCTTAGTATTCTTCTGCTTTGCCTTCGCTGAAAGCATAAATGTCGAAATCAACATATGATCTAGTGTTGGTGCTGGGAGGTGGGGTAGGAGTCCTTGTGCGATTGGCTGAGCAGTAGCTGCAGGTCGAGATGATCCTACCACTCCAGTTACTGGCGAGGCCACACTTTATGACCTTGTCGCCCCAATTGTTGGCGCGGTTGTGTGTCTTGTGCACCCTGCGGGTTGCTGTTGGGCTCCTTCCCGCTGTGTGACCTTGCCAGAGGGCCCCTGGTCGGCAGCCTTATCTCTTGAAGAAGATGGGCGCATTGGGTTGCCAAAAGCAGTCTTCCGAAGGACATGCTGCTTCCTTGGCGGAGTAGGGGGCTCTTCATGTTGTTGCTCTTCGGCTGATTCTTTGTCGGCAGAACCCTCGGCAACCGCATCACCCTGCTCCCCAGCAAAGGCGTCTTCATTAGCAAGATCGTCCTCGGGCATCCATACCTCTTCTTCACCAGTTTGGGCCACCAAGTAACCAAAATCACCAGCCTGTACATCAAGCTGAGCTTCTTTTGCTCTGCATGCAATATAAGCAATCTCCTCGTCGGTGGTGGCACGAACAAGCTCTATGATAGAGGAGAAGGTGTCCCGATGTTTTGATGAGATAACTGTAGTTTTCTGTGGGGGTCGACTTTGCCGATCCGACTATGAACATGCGAAGATGTCGCATCTTAGCAATCGCTAAATCAACTTCCGAGGGGTTTGAGGGAGTCCTGGATTAGGGGGTGTTCGGATAGCCGAACTATACCTTCAGCCGGACTCCAGGACTATGAAGATACAAAGCTGAAGACTTCGTCCCGTGTCCGGAAGGATCTTTTCTTGGCGTGGAAGGAAAGCTAGGTGTGCGGATATTCGAGATCTCCTACCATTGTAACCGACTATGTGTAACCCTAACCCTATCCGGTGTCTATATAAACCGGAGGGTTGTAGTCCGTAGGACAACCATCATCATACACAATCATACCATAGGCTAGCTTCTAGGGTTTAGCCTCCTTGATCTCGTGGTAGATCCACTCTTGTACTACCCATATCATCAATATTAATCTAGCAGGAGTAGGGTTTTACCTCCATCGAGAGGGCCCGAACCTGGGTAAAATAAAGTGTCCCTTGTCTCCTGTTACCATCCGACCTTGACGCACAGTTCGGGACCCCCTACCCGAGATCCGCCGGTTTTGACACCGACATTGGTGCTTTCATTGAGAGTTCCTTTGTGTCGTCGCTTTTAGGCCCGATGGCTCCTTTGATCATCAGCAATGATGAGGTCCAGGGTGAGACTTTCCTCCCCGTACAAATCTTCGTCTTCTGCGGCTTCGCTCTGCTGGCCAATTCGCTTGGTCATCTGGAGCAGATCGAAAGCTACGCCCCTGGCCATCAAGTCAGGTTTGGAAGCTTAAACTACACGGCTGATATCCGCGGAGAATTGATCTTCGATAGGTTCGAGCCACATCCAAGCGCGCCGCGCTACTTCGAGGGGCATGATATAGCTCTGCCTCCGAATAGCACCCTGGAGGCCGCACACGCTCCGGCCCCGATCTTTGACTCGGAGCCCGCTGCGTTCTCTGAGGATGAACGGTTGGACGTCACCTCGGGGGCAGCGATCTCAAAGGCGATCGAGCCGAACGCCAGCCCCGTACTCCGCATGGCCCAGGACTCCAAGGAGCCGGACTCTTCTCCGAACTCCGAGCCTTCCGCGCCCCTGTCGATCGAATCTGATTGGGCGCCTGTAATGGAATTCACCGCCGCGGACATTTTTCAGTGCTCACCTTTCGGTGATATCCTGAATTCTCTCAAGTCTCTCTCTTTATCAGGAGAGCCCAGGCCGGGCTATGGTCTGCGAGGTTGGGATTCGGACTACAAAGAAATTCAAAGCCCACCCACCACCCACTTAATAGCCACTGTCGACGATTTAACCGACATGCTTGATTTTGGCTCCGAAGACTTCGACGGTATGGACGACGAAGGAGGAGACGAACAAGAACCAGCACCTGTAGGGCGCTGGACCGCCACCTCGTCATATGACATATATATGGTGGATGCTCCAAAGGATGCGGATGGCGATGGAACAGCGGAAGACAACAACTCGAAAAAACCGCAAAAACGTCGGCGCCAACGGCGCCGCTCTAAATCCCGCCACAGCAGAAACGGTGATTCCAGCACGGGAGATAATACTACCCCGGACAGCGCCGAAGAACACCAGAACCAGCAAGATTCGGCGCAGGAAGATGGAAAAGCCAGCCCTCAGGAGAGAGCGGCAGAGCAAGAGGTTGAGGATGATAACTACATGCCTCCCTCCGAAGACGAGGCAAGCCTCGATGACGATGAATTCGTCGTACCATCAGACCCCGCCGAACAAGAGCGTTTTCAACGCAGGCTTCTAGCCATGGCCAACAGCCTAAAGAAAAAGCAGCAACAGCTTAGAGCTGATCAAGATTTGCTAGCTGATAGATGGACTGAAGTCCTTGCGGCAGAAGAGTATGAACTCGGGCGCCCCTCCAAAAATTATCCTAAGCGCAGGCCGCTACCCCAATCAGAGGGGGAAGCATGTGACATGGCAGACCGGCCACCCCGTGGCCGTGACAGAGAGGCCTGTCGAGCCCTTAAGCAAGCCATGCCCCGATGCCGCTCGAATAAGGCACGGGAAAACAAGCCAGACCTGCGAGACGTACTGGAGGATAAAGCAAAGCAAACAAGATCGATCTATGGATCGCGCGGACACCCAAAGACACGTGATGATCTTCACTCCGGACACAATAAATCCGGCCGGGCCGAACACAGCAGGCACAGCTCTTCCGAGCTGCGTCGTGACATAGCCCAGTACAGGGGCGCCGCACACCCACTATGCTTCACAGACGAAGTAATGGATCATAAAATCCCAGAGGGTTTTAAACCCGTCAATATCGAGTCGTACGATGGTATGACAGATCCGGTAGTATGGATTGAGGATTATCTCCTTCACATCCACATGGCATGTGGCGATGATCTGCACGCCATCAAATACCTACCCCTTAAGCTTAAAGGACCAGCCCGGCACTGGCTTAACAGCCTACCAGCGGACTCAATCGGTTCTTGGGAGGACCTGGAAGCCGCATTCCTCGACAACTTTTAGGGGACCTATGTGCGGCCACCGGATGCCGACGACCTCAGCCACATAATTCAGCAGCCAGAAGAATCGGCCAGGCAATTCTGGACACGGTTCCTAACAAAGAAAAATCAGATAGTCGATTGTCCGGACGCAGAGGCCCTAGCAGCCTTCAAACATAACATCCGTGATGAGTGGCTTGCCCGGCACCTGGGACAGGAAAAGCCGAAAACCATGGCAGCCCTCACGACACTCATGACCCGCTTTTGCGCGGGCGAAGATAGCTGGCTAGCTCGTAGCAACAACTTATCGAAGAAGCCCGGTAATTCGGATACCAAGGACAAAAGTGGCAGGTCACGCAAAAATAATCAAAAGCGCTGCGTTAGCAGCGACAGCAATGAGGATACGGCAGTCAATGCCGGATTCAGAGGCTGTAAATCCGGTCAGCGGAAAAAGCCATTTAAAAAGAATACCCAGGGCCCGTCCAGTTTGGACCGGATACTCGATCGCTCGTGCCAGATTCATGGCACCCCCGAAAAGCCAGCCAATCACACCAACAGGGATTGTTGGGTGTTCAAGCAGGCAGGCAAGATAAGAACCGAACACAAGGACAAGGGGCTGAACAGCGACGACGAGGAGGAGCCCAGGCCGCCAAACAACAATGGACAGAAAGGGTTTCCCCCACAAGTGCGGATGGTGAACATGATATACGCGACCCACATTCCCAAGCGGGAAAGGAAGCATGCGCTACGGGATGTATACGCGATGGAGCCAGTCGCCCCAAAGTTCAACCCATGGTCCTCCTACCCGATCACTTTCGATCGAAGGGACCACCCCACTAGCATCCGTCATGGCGGTTTTGCTGCACTGGTCCTCGACCCAATCGTGGACGGATTTCATCTCACAAGAGTCCTCATGGACGGCGGCAGTAGCCTGAACCTGATTTATCAGGATACAGTGTGGAAAATGGGCATAGATCCATCAAGGATCAAGCCCACAAGGACGACCTTTAAAGGCGTCATACCAGGTGTAGAGGCCAATTGCACAGGCTCAATAACACTTGATGTGGTCTTCGGATCTCCGGATAACTTCCGAAGCGAAGAGTTAATCTTCGATATAGTGACGTTCCGCAGTGGCTATCATGCCCTGCTCAGACGAACTGCATTCGCTAAATTCAATGCGGTGCCGCACTACGCATATCTCAAGCTCAAGATGCCAGGCCCTCGAGGAGTAATTACGGTCAGCGGAAACACAGAACGCTCCATCCGTACGGAAGAGCACACGGCGGCCCTCGCAGCGGAAGTACAAAGCAGCCTTTCAAGGCAACTCTCCAGTTCGGCCGTTAAAAAACCGGACAATGCAAAGCGCGCCCGGAGTAACCTGCAACAAGACCACCTGGCACGATCAGAGCAAGTCTAGCAATACGGCCCCGACCCCAGCCATCGCAACATAGCAGAGCAAGTACCTCGAGTACACAATTACGCCCTTAAAATTCCATGGGCACAGGGGGGGGGCACATTAACGGCATGCCTACAACACGGCGTCAAACGTACTAGGGGCTGCCGGATTTTTTCTTTTTTAATTTCAGGACTCCATACTCTGGACAACTTGTTCGGCAGCGTTGCCGCACAGACGATGCAAGATCCAGGAAAGCAGACAAATCTACGCCGCATTCCGGAACTCTCAGGTGGTCTCTATCTCGAGCGATATATCTGTTTCTAAATTCCGCGGCCTGTGCCTGGTCAGGACATGTTAAATAGTCTAATATCTTTTTTGCTTATCGCACTACTTGTATCGTTCGGCTTTGATAAATAGCCTCTTTATAAAACAATGCATAGCTTTTTGTCTATTTTTTGCATTGTCCCCTTTGAATATATGTGTTTATGATATAACATGATCGCACCCGTACACCATGGTACGGCAAACCACGCCAGGGGCTTCATTACCCTTTTATCTGCTGTGAGAAGTCCGTACACTTTCACAAGTGCGGCACCCCGAACTTATAGCACTATATGCATCGGCTCCGAGTCATGATTTTGGTCACATGTTGGGTTTGCCCGGCTCCTATGTTTTGGTACCTTACGTTCCGCTCTATCGGCTAAGGTAGCACTAGGAGAACCACTGCGATTGTGCCCCAGATCAGGTGGGTTGAGCACCTCAGTGGAGAAAGCTAAAACAGACTGTCATGATAAGGCGTGAGACCGGTCGCTGTTCGAGAGGTTTTTCGAGTCCTTAAAAGGCTTATGCCGCTTTGAGCGAGGAGCTGGTTATGTCCGGCCAAAGGCATGGATAGCGCCCCGAATTCGGCCTTCCGAACTAGGGGCTTCGCCGAAATTTAAAATTATAACGTTCTATGGCTAAGTGAGAGTGTTCAAGCATTATAGTCCGATTGCCTGGTTCGCTGTGCTGAGCGCCTCCCTCGAAGGACCCAACTATGGGAACAAGAGCCCTTAGGTTTATCCCGAACACCCCAGCACTAGTGGCATGGGGGCAGAAGCCGACGACTCGCCATCTCTCAATTTTCAATAAACGGCCGCACAGAAAATAATATTTTAAATTAAACAAGCATTGCTTTGCGCATATGAACAAGTTTTCAGCGCACAGGATACAAACGAGCGAGTTCACTCAAATATTACATCTTTAGCACATTCATCCGCGACAAGGCGGGCTCCGGAAAGAACGTCCTTGTAGTAGTTCTCGGGCTTGCGATGCTCCTTCCCCTGCGGCGGCCCGTCATTCACCAGCTTCTCTCTGTCCAGCTTACCCCAGTGTACCCTTACACGGGCAAGGGCCCTCCGGGCACCTTCAATGCAGACAGAGCGCTTGACGACCTCAAGCCGTGGACAGGCCTCCACCAGTCGCCGCACCAGCCCGAAATAGCTCCCAGGCAGGGCCTCTCCAGGCCACAGCCGAACTAGTAAGCCCTTCATGGCCTGTTCGGCCGCCTTGTGAAGCTCGACCAGCTGTTTCAGCTGATCGCTTAAGGGCACAGTGTGTCCGGCCTCAGAATACTGAGACCAGAACACACTCTCCGTCGAGCTGCCCTCTTCAGCTCGTTAGAACGCGGCGGCATTGGATACGCTATGGGGAAGATCGGCGAACACCCCTGGAGAACTCCGGATTCGGGTAAGTAATAGGTAGTTTACTTTTATATTCCTACTCTGCATTGAGAATGCCTTACCCGTTGCTATCTTTTTCACATCCTCCAACTCTTGGAGGGCCTTTTGGGCTTCGGCCTTGGCACTCTTGGCGGTCTCGATGGCCGACGCGAGCTCGGATGCTTGCGCTTTCACCTCAAGCTCCAAACCCTCATGTTTTTTCATGAGAGTTTGCAGCTCTTGCTGCACCTCGCCAACCTGAACCCCAAGCCTCTCTCGCTCGGCGCGCTCCTCGGCCGTTTTCTTCTCGGCCTCAGCCAGCGCCTGCTTCAGGGTTGTCACCTCAGTTGTGGCCCCTACAATAAGCAGTACAATCCTGTTATTTCTTTCTGCAATCAAGCCTCTCTATAGGAACCTTTTTTCTTCTTTTTCTTTTTTTAGGTATTTCTTACCTTCCTTCTCCTCGAGCTGCCGTTTGGCAAGACCGAGATCTTGCTCAGTCCGCCCGAGGTCCTGTTTCAACACATCCACCTGCGCAGTCAGTGCAGCGGTGGACAGCAGTGAAGCCTGCATACGCATATTTGACCTTTTTTGTTAGACTCCTGCGAAAACTACTAGATCCTCTATCCGGCTTTTCTTTCCGAACACCGAACAGAGCATCAGGGGCTACTGTCTATGCCGTAAATAAATTGGCATATTTTTACTTACCTCGAAGCCTGTTAGAAGGCTAGCGCAAGCTTCATTCAGTCCACTCTTGGCGGACTGAATCCTTTGGATCACCGTACTCATAACAGTACGGTGCTCCTCATCGATGGCGGCGCCCTTAAGCACCTCCAGCAGATTGTCCGGCGCCTCCGGTTGGACGGAGGCCGCCGGCTCAGATAGCTTACTCCTCTTGGAAGGAGTTCGCCCACCGCGGACCGGGACTGTCGAGTCCAGCGCGGTGTCCGGCACAAAGCCGTACTTGGAGCCCTGGAGGGGTTTCATCCCCTTTACTCCTGGGGTCCAGACGATTGCCTTGTGGCTCCTCCAGGACCATCTCCTCCTGCCCCGAAGCTTGGCGGGGCGCCACTTCGGCGTCGTCCGCCCCACGGGGGGAGACCACGGGCGGAACAGAGTTCACGTCCGACGAATCCAGGGAGCCGCTCGATGAGTCGTCGAGTTCGGCCCGGGGCGGGCTGCATAAAATACGTGCGATATCAGGGAAAGCCGCATACTAAAAGGATATCATGAATCACCCTGGTATATAAATACTTACGATTTTGCCGGACGCTTAGTTCTGTCCGGCCACTCCTCTCCGCCCTCTTCAGCATCGTGGGAGTAGTCCGGCGGAGGGGTCTTCCTTTTCCTTGACCCCTCGGCCTCCCCCGTTGGGGTGGCCTTCTTCTTCTTTGCTCCCCTCGCTGGAGGGGGAGAGCTTCCTTGTTCCTCCTCCTCGTTTTCATGAGAGGAGGGCGTTGCGGACTCACCGGATGACGAGTCCGACACCACCATGTTGCGGGAACTTTTTCGAGTCCCGGTGGTTTTCTTCTTCTTGGCCTTCCTCTCCGGCACCACGTAAGGTGCCGGAGCCATTAGCTTCACCAAGAGAGCTGGGGCCGAGTCTTCGGGCAGAGGAGCCGGACAGTTAATCGGTCCGGATATCTCCAGCCAAGCCTGTCAAAGGTAAGAGGGAGTTTAGATCCCGCATAGAGATAATCTATGAAGAAGAGCTTAACGAACCTATCAAAGGTATTGATAGCTTACCTCGCCAGCGTTACGCTGCGAGCTGTATCCGCGATCCTCGGAGGCGGATGTGGGGGACTCGGCGCCTTTGGTCAGCACCTTCTAGACGTCTTTATACATCGTGTCGAAGATCCTACTGAGGGTCTGGTGCAGCGCCGGGTCGAATTCCCACAAAGTAAAATCCCGTTCTTGGCACGGGAGGATCAGGCGAACGAGCATGACCTGGACTATGTTGGCAAGCCGGATTGGCTTGTTCACCAGGGACTGGATGCATGTTTGCAACCCAGTCACTTCTTCCTCGTTGCCCCATGACAGGCCTGTCTCTTTCCAGGACATGAGCCGCGTGGGGGGTCCGGATCTGAACTCAGGGGCCGCGACCCATTTCGGATCGCGGGGCTCGGTGATGTAAAACCACCCAGCCTGCCACCCCTTTAGGAACTCCACGAGGGAGCCATCGAACCAGAGGACGTTGGCTATCTTGCCAACCATAGCGCCTCCGCACTCCGCCTGGGTGCCGGACACCACCTTGGGCTTGACGTTGAAGGTCTTGAGCCAGAGGCCGAAGTGGGGGCGGACGCGGAGAAAGGCCTCACACACGACGATAAACGCCGAGATGTTGAGAACGAAGTTCGGGGCTAGATCGTGGAAATCCAGGCCGTAGTAGAACATGAGCCCCCGGACAAATGGGTGAAGTGGAAAGCCCAGTCCGCGGAGGAAGTGGGGGAGAAAAACTACCCTCTCATGGGGCCTTGGGGTAGGAAGAAGCTGCCCCTTATCAGGAAGCCGATGCGGGATGTCCTTGGACAAGTATCCGGCTTTCCTTAGCCTTTCTACTTGAGCCTCCGTAACGGAGGAGACCATCCACTTGCCTCCCGCTCCGGACATTGTTGGAGAAGGTTGAGGAAGAAAAGCAGACTTGGGCGCTGGAGCTTGAGTGCGCGAGAGATGGATTGGCAAAGGAGGAAGAAGGCGGAGGTTAAAAAGGTGAATCCTTATCCCTTTATATAAGCAGGTACGGTTCGGCGTCCTCACCTACCTAATAAAACTCACTTGCCTCCCGCACGCCGCGGTAAATGGCGTGGTTGGGTTACCCACGTCCGTATTAATTAGAATCCCGTTGAAGGGGGGCACATGATCTCTGCTCCGACAAGACGTGCCAAGGAAACCGCCTCGCTAAACGAGCTGAGGTGGAACAATGAAAACAATTTATATAGAAGGCTTGGCCGCAGTGTTATGACGCACTGCAGGATACGTCAGCAGATTTGATTTGTGTTAATATTATTCTCTGTATGGCAATATGTGGAAACTTATTTTGCAGAGCCGGACACTATTCTGTGGTGTCTATAATCTTCTTGAAGAACTTGGAGGAGGAACCCGCCTTGCAATGCCGAAGACAATCTGCGCGCCGGACTCGTCGTCATTGAAGCCTGGTTCAGGGGCTACTAAGGGCGTCCTGGATTAGGGGGTGTTTGGATAGCCGAACTATACCTTCAGCCGGACTCCAGGACTATGAAGATACAAAGTTGAAGACTTCGTCCCGTGTCCGGAAGGATCTTTTCTTGGCGTGGAAGGCAAGCTAGGTGTGCGGATATTCGAGATCTCCCTACCATTGTAACCGACTATGTGTAACCCTAACCCTATCCGGTGTCTATATAAACCGGAGGGTTGTAGTCCGTAGGACAACCATCATCATACACAATCATACCATAGGCTAGCTTCTAGGGTTTAGCCTCCTTGATCTCGTGGTAGATCCACTCTTGTACTACCCATATCATCAATATTAATCTAGCAGGAGTAGGGTTTTACCTCCATCGAGAGGGCCCGAACCTGGGTAAAATAAAGTTTCCCTTGTCTCCTGTTACCATCCGACCTTGACGCACAGTTCGGGACCCCCTACCCGAGATCCGCCGGTTTTGACACCGACATTGGTGCTTTCATTGAGAGTTCCTTTGTGTCATCGCTTTTAGGCCCGATGGCTCCTTTGATCATCAGCAATGATGAGGTCCAGGGTGAGACTTTCCTCCCCGTACAAATCTTCGTCTTCTGCGGCTTCGCTCTGCTGGCCAATTCGCTTGGTCATCTGGAGCAGATCGAAAGCTACGCCCCTGGCCATCTGCTCTAGTGTTCATCCCTCTTGTCCTTGCTAGCCCCTTCATGAGTAATAAACACAAATGTATCCGATTTAGGCAACATAATATTCTCATGAACATTAGAATTATTACCAAGAAACGAGAGTACCTGGTAATTCAATTGGCGTGCATGAGCTCTAGTGATTAGTCCAGTATGTATAACAACAGGGGATGTGGGTGTAACAATGGTGTTGACGTCCTCATCATCCTCCCCTTATTGAAATGAATTCGTCCTTGACGGAAGCTCATCTTCTCACCCAAATAAGGCTTCAAATCTGCAATGTTAAAAGTGGGACTAACCCCAAAATCTACAGGCAGCTCAAGTTTATATGCACTATCATTTATATTCTCTAACACCTTAAAAGGACCATCAGCAGGTGGCCTTAGTTTTGATTTGCGCAAATCACGAAATCTATCCTTACGCAAATATAACCAAACAAGATCTCCAGGTCCAAACACAACATGTTTTCTACCCTTATCTCCAGCAAGTTTATATTTACGCTCAATGTTCTCCTTAGTTAACTCATGCATTTGAAGATCAATTCAGCATGTTGTTTAGCATCAAAATTAACATTCTCCGAAGATGGAAGAGGCAACAAATCAATACGTGCATGAGGTACAAAACCATACACAATCTCAAAAGGGCACATCTTAGTAGTAGAATGTAGTGAACGATTATAAGCAAATTCAATATGAGGCAAGCATTCTTCCCACATTTTCTTGTTATTCTTCAAAGTAGCCCTAAGCATAGTATACAATGTTATATTGACTACTTCAGTTTGTCCATCAGTTTGGGGATGACATGTAGTACTAAAAAGCAGTTTAGTCCCCAACTTAGCCCATAAACATCTCCAAAAGTTGCTAAGAAACTCAGTATCATGGTCTGAAATAATTGTATTTGACACACCATGCAAGCGAATAATTTCACGAAAGAACAAATCAACAACATTAGCAGCAGCATCGCTTTTATGACATGGTATAAAGTGTGCCATTTTTTAAAATCTATCCACGACAACAAATATGCTATCCCTCCCCTTCTTTGTTCGACGTAGACCTAAAACAAAGTCCATAGATATATCCTCCCATGGAACACTAGGAACAAGCAAAGTCATATATAAACCACGAGGATGGAGTTGTGACTTAGCTTTTTGACATGTAGTGGAGCGAGCACTACTGCAGGATGCTGCTAACGCGACACTACGATCAGAGACCCTTTGACGAAACTGAGTGCGATGCATTAATCACAAACCGGGATGTAAAAAAACCATCAAAAAAGGTGCAAAACTTTTGCGATGGGGGATGCATCAAACACGGTTCAAATTTTAGTTGCGTGTGTGATGCAGGGCACACGGTTAACCTGTGCGAACGGTTTGCTTTGAGGTAGAACAACAGAAACAGGCAGCCATATCAATGTGTGTGCGATATACGGCATAAAGTTCGCTCCAATGAACTGTTTGCTATTAGGGAGTGCAACATAAACAGTTAGCCTGATTAAGGTGTGTGTGATATAGGGCATACGGTTCACTTGGACGAACTGTTTTCGATTAGCGAACGCAACAGAAGCGGTTCAACTTAACAAGATGTGTGTGATACGTGGCAAACACCCGACTCGGTTAATATAGTTAGTTCGTGTGCGATTCTGTGTGTACAAAAAACTTTGAAAAATGCAAACTAGTTGCTTGCGGTGGCTAGGAGTATCACACACGATGTGTCTGCGAGTACTCGTGTGTGATGATTAGTAAGTTGCACATGCATTTCCTTATGTTAACACTTGTGTGATAAATAACACGTGGCACCGGATATGGCATTCGGGTTGTGTGTGTGCTCCACCTAGTCTTCCCATGCTCCAGCGAATGCTTCCCACGCTCCACATGGATAAATTGTAAAATCCACGCCTATTCCCTCACCGGTTTACCGCCACCAGCTAACGGCTTGCTGCATATAACCCAGGCGGCAATGCACCGCCGCGACACTCTGCCAAGATCTAGTCCTCACCCATCTACCATTAGTTATTCCAAGCATGCCAGGCAACAACCAAAGCTACGACGTCGACGCCTACCTGCATTACATCTTTGGCGAGGAGAACGAGCTGGAGCAGGTCGAGGAGCAAGAGCATCATCAGCCGGTGCAGGCACCATGGCCCATCGGCAGCGATATCGGTGTCACAGTCCTTGGGAGCACAATCGACATATTGTAGAGAAAGGTGTGATGAGTAGTTTTCCATCCACCGTGCAAAAGATCTGGAGCTGCTCGGCGGCATGATCGACGACCCACCCGAAGAACCGCCGTCACCAGTGCTCATCGAGAGCCTGATGCCCCGCAAGGAATGGGCACAGGACCTCTGTGATTCAGTCAAGACAAAGGCAGCCTGCGGCTTCATCATTTCCCGCGGCGGCCGTGTCAACCTCGATCCTGATGATGTGGTGGCCAGGCTCGAGCGCATCCTTGGCGGAGTTGACGTCCCCGACGAAGTAGAACATCGGCAACGTGATATCTTGAGGATGCAGGTGATCGACGGAATTTGCTACAAGGCCATAGACATGGAAATGGAGCGGTTCCGTGGAGTTGTCATGCGTGTGATTGCACGCTGTCAAGCTCTTCTGTGATGCGGAGCATCCAACGTTCATCTCCATGTACACCTTCATAGCTCATCAAGCCCCAAGTGGACCTACCGGACTTAAGGTGAACCCGCTCCTCTTCAAGACTTACATGAATATCTATGGGACTTGGTCGCTACCTCATCACGGATCGTTGTGCATCATTAGGTACGAGGGCGACCGCCGCCAAGGAGCTAAGGAGCATCCGGAGGCCAAGGAGAAGGACCCCAAGGCCACGAGGAAGAACGGGAAGCACAGCCGCAGCTGGACTAGAGGTCCCAGGCGACCCCGTGCGCACGGGCCCTGAGACCCCGTGCCCACGGGCTACACAGGGAGCTGGCGCTGGAGCACCCCGTGCGCATGGGCCTGTACCGTGCCCACGGGACCCCCGTGTGCACGGGCCCAACTTACCCCGTGCGTACGGGCCCTACAGGATGGACGACTGTGATTGCTGTTTGGGCCTCCTCTTCATCCACTTCGTCCCCATGCCTATATATTCCGTACCTAGACCATATGTTAGGGTTAGCAAAGGATATGACATGATCTATGTGAGCTTTGCTCCTTGTACCACTCCTGCTCTTGAGAGAGAGAGACCTCTCCCATGGAGATCAAGACCTCCTATGGAGAAGATCCCTAGTGGATAAATCTCCATCATAGGATCACCAAGACCTCATTCCTCATAGGATTGGGATGAACTAGTACCTTGTATCTTTCCTTTGTTGTCTTTGAATCATTGTATCTCTCTTTGTGTGATTGGATCTAGTCAATTGAGTGTTTTCCCTCTTGTGTTCATCTTGTTCTTGGGGATTCCCCCTCCAATTCGTGAAAGATCTCAACTTAGGATTCCATCCTATATCATTTGGTATCATGAGCCATGGTTTCTCACGAAATTGGAGCCCCCCTCTTTGTTTTCCAGCCTTGTTTTGTGTGATTTCGTCCTAAATTCGAAAATCCCCACCAAAAATAGCCCCAATTTTTTTTGTGATTTGTTGGTTTTGATGATGTCTTGTTGGATTTGATCCATGGATTTGCTTGGTTTTAAGTGGATCTAGCCTTCCCCCATCTTCCTCCACCTTTCCCTACCTTCCATCCTTCGATTTTGCCCCCAATTTCGAGATTACCCACGGATCCGGAGCTGTTCGTCCGCTCACAGAGCACCCCGTGCACATGGGCCATCGGGACCCCATGCACACGAGACCCCGTGCACACGGGCCAGTCAGACCCCGTGTGCACGACCCTTCCAGTGCGCTTCAGCCGCTGTCCTTTCCACCCTCCCACCCTCCCATACCACCCCATACCCCCAGCTTAACCCCAGCAACGAGATCCATCCATCTGGAGCCCAGATCGGGAAGAAATCTGCCAAACCCGTGTGTCCCAGGTGACACCGTGCCCTCGGTGTGTGTACCGTGCGCACGGCACCCCGTGCCCACGGGCTCCTACCTCCGTGCGCACGACCCCCCAGGGACAGCCGCGAGTGCTTCACCATTTTGCCCATAACTTCAACATCCGGAGTCCGATTTTCACGTTCTTTAGCTCGTTGAGTAGCTATTGACATCCCCCATCTACCTAGATAGGCTCCAACACCATTTGACTCCATCAAAATTTTGACATTTTGGCTTCTTTAACAAGGTCCTCCACCATATCTTTCCGCAAAACCACCATAGCCTTCCGCAACCTAACCCATTTCGCTCCATATAGCATTTATGGTTGTTTGAGGGGTGACTTGAGTCTCCTAAGGTGTTTCGGCTACTTAGGGACGATTTCTTCTTCATCAACCACAACCACCACTTCCGCATTGCCAACTCTGGAACCACCAACACACTCCGCTACCACCATTTGACATTTCCTTTGGAGATTTTGAGTTTATGGTTTTTACCGTTTCCTAAGGTGTTTCGGCTACTTAGGGACGGGTCTACATCATCTTGGTATCTCCATCAAGAACACCGCCACTCATCATCGCAAAGGACGGTAACCTCGACGACACCATTGTACATTTCCCTTGCAAGTGCATTGATAACCCCTAGCCCATTTTGCGTCACTTACCTATCGAGACTAGCCATTTGAGTATTGCCGGCAACGTTACTTGTGCACATTAGTGATTCAGCCTTCCATTGCATACATACCATATCATATTGGTATCATCATATCATCTCTTGTGTCACAAGATTGTTCCCGCATATACACAATTGCTATCTTGGTTTGTGCATTTCGCATAGTGGCCATATCAAAAAAAAGGAGAATAAGCTTTTAAGCAAAAGAAAAGAGAGAAAAGAGCTTGTAAGCAAGTGCCACAGAATCACACACATTGCACATAAGATTGTCATCTTGGATCATCTTGAGAAGAACAACGGGAACATCATACACATAGCATACTTGGGATAGAAAGCTCATACATTTTGCATCGTATAGGTTGTGCACAAGTGTCGTATCCGCCTATTGAGAAATCGTGCTAGCGTCTCTCTTGAGTTGTGCAACACGAGCGTTTTCCGTGGATTCCACATTTTGGTGCTCATTCCTTGGTTGCACGACCCCATTTATCTATCTGTGTGTGTGTGTTTCCGTGTGCCACATATTGCTATTGGTCTACTTGTTTCACTTGCGAATTTGTGAATCTTTTCCAACATTATTGACTCTTGCTAACATTTTGCATCAAATTTTTGTGCCACTATCCTCACCGAGCTCCACCATAAGCCTTATTTGTGTAGGTGTGAGAATTGACAAGATCCGGTACCAATTGTGCTATTTCCTTGATACATTATTGAGTGATCATTGATCCATCCTCAACATTGGATAAGGTACATTGGTCTAGTTCTTTCCTTTCTTCCACTCATATTTGCTCGAGTCTTGTGATGGATAGGCAAGGCATTTCATCTGCGGTCTTCGACAACAACACCGGCGTGAACAACTACATCACCAAAGCGTCCATCTTCGATCTACAACGACAAATGCAAGGCACACAATCTACCTTGCGAGAGCGCCTCGACAACCTCGCCAGCGACATACACCACTCCAAAGCAAAGAAAAGGGACTACATCGACACCAAGTTGGGCGAGCTAAAGGATCAACTACGAGATTTGGTGGCCGACTACAAGTCTTCTTCCCCTTCCTCAAGGCGGCGGCGAGCAAGTCGATCATCTTCGGAGCGCAAACAAGATGCAAGCACAAGTCATCCATGTCCACATATCCATGGCGATGCTCCACAAGCGCAAACATACAAGTCCAAGCTTCATGAGCATAAGAGAAGACCACGAGACGAGCACCACCAAGACGGAGCTACTACAACAACCACTTTGGCATCTTCGCCTTTGGACGTATGGCATCTTCGCCTACTTCCCGTGAGTTTGCCTACATCAACATATTCTACAACAAGGCGACCACCTACGAGCGAGGGCGACACTTCCATCTTCAGAAGCCCCTCAAGGACGATGGCCGAGCATGGGAAATTCCCTTCGGTCATGGAGACAAGATACGAGGTGCCGCATCATATGGGCCTCCAACAACAAGACGACGACAAGAAGGTTGAGCATGGGACTATCCCTTCAACCAAGGCGGCGATAGGAGTTGAGCATGGAGACATTTGCACCACCATCTCTCCGACACCCACATATGAAGAGATGACTCAATTCCCATGTGAGGAGAGCCACCCCACCATGAGTGATATGAGTCACTCCACCATATTTGACATTGAGTGCATTTCCTAAGAGAGGATGAGTGTGACCACCACTATCCCCACACATGAGAGCATGCCACACATCCTATATGAGGTTGAGAGCCATTTGAGTGACTCCACCAACCATACGAGTGAGAGCATCCAAGAGGGAGTGAGTGAGCCACAACACTTAGTGAGTGAGGTAGTTGACACGGCATGTGAGGCCACTATGTTTCCTAATGACTTACCCTCTACTCCGAATGTGTTTTCTTCTTTGGTGCTAGGTCTCCTATAGGACAACATGCCTATCCTCAGCGAGTCCATACCTCCAATGGAGACGACGATGGCCATGGTGGACGATGATGCACCCCCTACATGGTTCCATCAACATGAAGATGACAATGAGTGGATCTTCGACACCTCACCTACAACACATGAGCGATGCTCCAAAGGTAATATAGGTTATGGTGCTTTTCTTGTCCCACTAGTGGACTATCTTACCAATGATTGTTTGCATGACATTGACACACCTATTACCATGATTCATGCTAGTGCAACTTCCTCATGTCATGACTTACCAATTTATGATAAGTATGATGATGATCATGCTGAGTTGCCTAGTTGTGATGCTATGCTCTATAGGATATCATGTGAAAATTCTATTGGTCACGTCATGTTTGACAATCCATTGAACTTGTCATATGCTATGAGTGAGATCTCCCATATTGCATCATTTCAATCTCAACATAGTAACTATGCATGCCCCGTTAAAATAAATCCCATTTGCACCTATGGCATAGATGACGAAATGATGGTCATTGGTGTTTGTTTTTCTTGTGATGATATTGCCATGCTTCCTTTACATGATTTACGCAATAAATCTACTATGCCATGCCATGATCACATTACTCCAAATATGCTTTGTTTTGGATGTTGTCAATATTCTCCATGTGATGTTTCTACAAATGCTCATGAGGAGACCCCCATAGTTTCCTCCTACATATTAGGAGATTTTGATGCATTCCATACTTTGCATGATTCCCATAATTGCTTGCACCATATGCATTCCACGCATAACAATGCTCTACATATTTCCCATGATGCATTACATAACTTGAGTCTCCATTATGCTATACATAATAACAAACCTCTCATGATGGATGACATGTTTCTATATCACGCATCTCATTTATGTGAGCATTGGCTATTTTGTGCTAACCAAAACATGCATGTGCGCATCATGATGGATGATGTGTACATCTACCATGCACACACAATTTTCCCTTTGTCTTTGTTTTGTGTAGGTACTTATGAACACTCGTCAACCTCACAATCCCATGAGTTGACGAAACGAGCTCTTGAGAGCAATGACGATTTGGGATCCCGTGGACTATCCTTACCACCATCCCCTTCGCGCAAGCACTACACGCATCTCTTCTACTTGGCTCTCACAAGGCTATGGGCTATATATCACTTGTTACTTTATGCCCATTATCTCTTGTTCACTTTGCATGTTATACCTCTTTACATGATTTTGCTATGCAATTGTGACCCTTGCTTGCATCTACCCATGATTCACAATTATGCTACTCCTATGTGTATTTGCATGCTTGGTGGAGATCCTTGTTGCTATTGCCATGTTTATCATGTGCCTCATGCTATTGATGCAATTTTGCTCATATCTTGCCTTCATGCTTGTGATACGTCTCGTGCATTATTCATGCCCACTATTTGCACACATGACATGCTTGACATGATTCCCTCTAGTACGTTGCATCTTCGCACTACTAGCTTGCTTGACTTGATCACTATGATTACTTGCTTGGTTGCATCACCCATGTTCCATTCTTACTCGCTTTCTTGGGTTGATGACATATATGTTCATGCCTCTCACATGATATATCTTGTTCATTGTCACTTGCCTCCAATAGTTGCCGCTATGCTTAATGATCTTGGAGACTTGGACATATTACTTGTGAAGCATGCTTGTTTGTTTGAGCCTATTGTATTTGGTTGTTCTCGCATCATATGCCTCCATACTATGAAATGCTCCCTTGTCCTTTCTTATGATGAGCATGATGCATACACTTGTTGGGTATCTTACCACACGAATGACAGGTGTTTTTGCACCAACCTCATTTGTTTTTCTGAGTGTTTGTCATGTTCCTTCATTTTGAAGGATTCACAAGGTGGTACCATACCGAGACATATTGGTTATGTGAAGGCATACAAGATGTGCAACTCCATCATCCTTGAAAAACTCCTAAAGGTGAATTCATTCCCTTTGAGCCATCCTCAATTGTGCATATTGGATGGGTCATTCTTTCATTGTTGTTTCCTTCTTGTTGTCTACATGACACATCTCGCGAACGGAGGACTAACATTGGAGATTGGTTCTATGGACCTTCACATTGAGGAGCGCTCGCACTTATTGGATGAACCTTCGGAACTCCACTCATGCCACGACATCGAGCACTGGTACATCAACACTCCTTTGACACATTGCACCCAGACTGTCATATTTTGTTGATTATGCTCACACATGTCATGCTCGTTGGACATATCATACTCACCACAAGTTTGCACCCTATGCATGGATTCACTCACATTATAATTACCTTGTTGCATCTTGTATTCCCATGCCATCCATGCTATATGAGCTTGTACATTTCCTTAGCAAATTTGTTGTGATCTTTCTTGATGGCATATTCATACATCATGATCATATTGCCTACCATCAATTGCATGATAACTTCTCCATATTGAGTATACATTGCCATATTCATGCTATTGATAAACCGTCTCACTATGACATAATTTTTGCACCGTGATTGCATTGATCACATTCACAATACATTTGTGTGCACAACGAATGCTTTTCCTCCCATGAATGCTTTACATGTCATTTTACATCATCTTGATAAGCTTCATGCGCTTTGTCACGAACAATCTTGCCGCACGGACTTATGCTTATTTGATGGACACTTTGTGTGCACTAACCATTGTATTTCCAAGTGTCTCTTGTGTTTGCTCTTTTTGCATGTCTACCACTCTAGAGACACCTTGGAGTACTTGGATTGCGCCATGTCTTCAACTCTGTCCAACTTCAAGTCCGTCGACGTCAACTGTTTCCATGGTGATGAGGATCACGATCCGAGGTCGGATCTCTCCCAGGGGGGGGGAGATGATGCGGATCATCCTACGTTCATCTCCATGTACACCTTCATAGCTCATCAAGCCCCAAGTGGACCTACCGGACTTAAGGTGAACCCGCTCCTCTTCAAGATTTACATGAATATCTATGGGACTTGGTCGCTACCTCACCACGGAACGTTGTGCATCATTAGGTACGAGGGCGACCGCCGCCAAGCAGCTAAGGAGCATCCCGGAGGCCAAGGAGAAGGACCCCAAGGCCATGAGGAAGAACGGGAAGCACAACCGCAACTGGACAAGAGGTCCCAGGCGACCCCGTGCGCATGGGCCCCGAGACCCCGTGCCCACGGGCTACATAGGGAGCTGGCGCTGGAGCACCCCGTGCGCACGGGCCTGTAACGTGCCCACGGGACCCCCGTGCGCACGGGCCCTACAGGATGGACGGTTGTGATTGCTGTTTGGGCCTCCTCTTCATCCACTTCGTCCCCATGCCTATATATTCCATACCTAGACCATATGTTAGGGTTAGCAAAGGATATGACATGATCTATGTGAGCTTTGCTCCTTGTACCACTCCCCCACTTAAGAGAGAGAAAGAGAGAGAGAGAGAGAGAGAGAGAGAGAGAGAGAGAGAGAGAGAGAGAGAGAGGGAGAGAGAGACCTCTCCATGGAGATCAAGACCTCCTATGGAGAAGATCCCTGTGGATAGATCCCCATCATAGGATCACCAAGACCTCATTCCTCATAGGATTGGGATGAACTAGTACCTTGTATCTTTCCTTTGTTGTCTTTGAATCATTGTATTTCTCTTTGTGTGATTGGATCTAGCATATGTGTGATTGGATCTTGTCAATTGAGTGTTTTCCCTCTTGTGTTCATCTTGTTCTTGGGGATTCCCCCTCCAATTCGTGAAAGATCTCCACTTAGGATTCCATCCTATATCATTCTGGAAGAGGCCCAGTAGCCCCAAGAGCCTCCCAGCGCCAGCAGCTCCGTAGGCGGAGGCGGGTCGAGACACTCGAAGTGAACGGCCGCAAGGGTGCTATGCTAATCATGGAGTCCGAGAAGACCATCGTCGAAAGGCCGCCAACTCAGCCTTTTAGCTTATATTTTTATTATAATTGTATGCATATGTAGGTCATGAGTGTTCTGGGCCTTGCCGCATTTGGCATTTTAAATTATCCTGAATATGTAAGACAATTATTAAGAATTATTAACCGTTGCCATTGTAACTTTGCCTAAACAGCGAGCAGAGCGCACGTAGGGACGCCAGAGCAGAGCGCGCCGCAGTCGCCTCAACGACGAGCAACCACATGGTCAACCTTCTGCCATCAATAAATTTTGACTTTGTTTCTCGTCACATTGCTGATTACAACGCAATAAGTAATTACAAATATATTCACACCTATCAAACTAATATGTGTTCACACTTAGCACCAGGCTATAAGAACTACCCATTCGAAAATTACTTCACAGTTCCTCTCCTCATCACCCACCAAACTGGTTTTTTCTGTCAAGTCATTCCGCCATGACCGGTAGGAGGAGTTTAGGGTGGACATATAACCAGGCAGCAAAGACCAAGGCCGCAGAAGCACTAGAGAAGTCCCGCCGCGAAGCCGCAGCCGTAGCAGAGATGTCCCGGCGCGCCGTGAAGCCCTCGAACGAGCTCTCACAGGCACGTGAGGGCTCTCACAAGCGCATTCACGGCGTCGGCCATCACGACGAGCCAGCGTTCCTAAAGTCCTTCACCGGTGACAACGACATTCTTGCTGGCATCACTACGCAGCAGGAGCTGGTCGACGGCTTGATGAAGCTGCTCAAGATCAGCGATGCCTCGGTTGAAAAGGCGACCGGCCTCGTCGAGCAACTCATGGGTGGCAATGCAAAGCTCCTCAAGTTGGTCGCCGAGAAGGAGGAGGAGTCCGCCGGCTGGAAGCTGTTGCATGAGCGGAGCAGTGCCTCAGAGATGACACTGAAAGCGGTCATCGAGGAACTGATGGGTGGCTTGAGGAAGCTCCGGATCAAGCACAAGAAGGAGGTGGAGGAATCCATGGCAAAGCCGTGAGAAATTGAAGAAGGAGATGGAGGATTTCGCCACCCGGTGATCCATCGACGATTAGAGACAGTAGCGACCCAGATTGTTGTCTGCAATTTCCTTCTTCTCTTGCCCCCGTGTCTTCCGGGCTTTGCTGCATGTGGCATTTTAAATTATCCGGAATATGTAAGACAATTATTATCTGCGCCACTGTAAATTTGTCATCGTATTATCCGTTGCCATTTTATTTGTGGTCGTATTATCCGTTGCCCTATGTGGCAATTTAAATTAGGGCGGAATACGAGTTGAAAACACGAACAAAGCAAATGTTGCCATGGGATCACAAGCAAACACCCTCCGTCCAGGTGCTTTAATTAACCCATTAATGGAGAAGTTGTGAGCGAGGCGGGCGGCGGCTGGTGCATGGAGGTTAAAGAGCTCCCTTGCCGTTGAGCATGGGTGGCCTTGCTGCTCGCACGTGTCCCGTCGAGCCAGTGAGGCGGACATGATGCGCTCGTCCCGTCGAGCCTGCGCGGTGGACTACTCGCACGCGTCCCGTCGAGCCTGCACGGTGGACTTCTTGCGCTTGTCCCGTCTAATCAAACAGTTGCACGCACGGCACCGAGTATGGTTAAATTTCGACACGGTAAATATAATACAACCGTTTGCGATATTAATGTGTCAGCTTTTTGTTTCAAAAAGGACTTTGTTGGCTACTAATGTGTGCGCCTCTTTTCAAACTGGATGATTTTTTTACCACGGCATATATGTGCCATGTCATGAAACCATGCCAAGTTTCATGTTTTCTGGGTGACTTTTTGATTTACTGGGTTTTAAAAACCGAGATTCTCAATGTTTCAGGACGACGACAAGTTGGTAATTCATTCTCATTCCTTAAACGAGACCTAAACATGCACCCAATGACACATGTACGATTTCCCACCCATTTTTCTTCACTGGAGCATGTGGTTGTAGTTCAAATTTGAAGTATGGACTAGATTAAATGCATAGAAAACTTAGTAATTAGTAATATATATACAATGGCCAAATGAACCCTGAACAGTTTCAAATTTCAGACCGACACTCCTATTATTCTATGTTGCCTGTAGAGAATAAAGTTCAAGGCAGGAAGAGGCAGCGATTATCATTTTGCCCACAAGAGGGGCATGTTTCCCTATCGGAACCACGAGGGTTGCGACAGGCTTCGGTTTGTAAAAGGCTTGTAATATAGCTTCGCCCAAATTGGACAATTATATGTGCCATGTAGTGACACCATGCCAAGTTTCATGATTTCTTGGTGAGTTTTGGATTTACAGACATTTAAAGACCGAGATTCGCAATGTTTGTGGCCAAGCCAGGATGGCGAGATGGTTGAATTTGTTCCCATTCGTTCCATGGGACCTAAAGATGCACCCCAAGGAAACATGTACATTTTTTCTAGCCATTTTGGTGCACTGGAGCATGTATTTGTAGTTTGGATTTGAATGATCGACATTAAATGCCTAGAAAACTCAATTAATGAATAAAAAAGGTCAAACGAACCCTGAATAATTTCAAAGTTTAGCGCGAATCTCCAGTTGTTCTATGACGCGTGTAGAAGAAAATATGAGGCTAGAAGAGGGAGTGATTATCGTTTGGCCCACAAGGGGACACGTTTCCCTATCGAAACCACGAGGTTCTTGCGAGAGGCTCCTGTTTGTAAGAGGTTTGTAATAAATCTTGGCCCAAATTGGCAATGTTTTTACCACAACATATATGTGCCATGACGTGACACCATGCCACCTTTGATTACTTTCTGTTGAGTTTAGGATTTATGGGGACTTCAAAAACGAGATTCGAAATGTTTGAGGATGAGCCAAGACACCGGTATGGTTGTAATTCGTTCCCATTCCTGGCATGAGACCTAAACATGCACCCAAGGACACATGTATAATTTTTCTAGCCATTTTGGTGAACTTGAGCATGTATTTGTAGTACAGATTTGAATTATGGACATTAAATGCCTAGGAAACTCAACTAGTGTATAAAAGGCCAAACGAACCCTGAATAAGTTTAAATTTCAGCATGGATATCATGTCGTTCCAAGGCGAAAAGAGGCAGTGATTACATTTCGCCCACAAGGGGAACACATGTCCCTATCGAAACCATGATGCTTCTTTGAGAGAAGCTCCAGTTTTTGTAAGAGGTTTGTAATAAAGCTTGGCCCAAATTGGACAATGTTTTTACCACGACATATATGTGCCATGATGTGACACCATGCCACCTTTGATGACTTTCTGGTGAGTTTAGGATTTATGGGGACTGAAAACCGAGATTAGAAATGTTTGAGGACGAGCCATGACAATGGTACGGTTGTAATTCGTTCCCATTCCTGGCATGGGACCTAAACATGCACCCAAGGACACATGTATATTTTTTCTAGCCATTTTGGTGAACTGGAGCATGTATTTGTAGTTCAGATTTGAATTATGGACATTAAATGCCTAGGAAACTCAATTAGTGTATAAAAAGGCCAAACGAACCCTGAATACGTTTAAATTTCAGCACAGATATCCTATCGTTCCATGTTGCCCGTAGAAGAAAATACAAGGCAAAAAGAGGCAGTGATTACGTTTCGCCCACAAGGGGGACACGTTTCCCTATCGGAACCATGAGGCTTCTTTGAAAGAAGCTCCAGTTTGTAAGAGGCTTGTAATAAAACTTGCGCCACAATGGACGAAAAAAATTCCTCGACATATAAGTGCCATGTCGTGATACCATGGCAGGTTTCACAATTTTCAGCTTAGTTTTGGATTTACGGGGATTTAAAAACCAAGATTCTTCTCACGAAATATCTTTAAATAGCACACGGTTCACTCACGAAAGCCGATATTCGATGAAAACTTTGTGGAAACCAAATTTTAAAGTTTCATAAAAATCTGAAAAAATGTGGGATATTAAGAAGGTGATGTTTTATTGCAACACAAAATTTCAAGTTGAAAAACATTACAATATGCGAGCTATGAAAATGACAAATTCCACCCTAAATAGTGACATTACTATTCGGCACTATTGAACACTGATTTTGTCTTTTTCATAGCTCACATCTCGTAATGTGTTTCAACTTGAAATTTTGTGTGGCAATAAAACATCGTCCTCTTAACATCCCACATTTTTTAAAAACTTCAAAACATCTTTTTCTCGTGGTTTTCACCGGTTTCCACCGAATGTTGGTTTCCGTATGATATCCCCCCGCTGCGTGCACGATCTGAGTCGTGCGTTCTGACTGGCCAGAACCCAAACCCCACGGATCGTATGTGTGCACCGTTAGATGCTCCCAGATCAAACGACAACCCTGAACCCTTTCGACAGCACATGCAGTACATGGGTAAGCACTGTGAGCATGCGTCGTGTAGCTCACGCTTCCTTCTCTACTCGGTTTTCATTCAAAACAGGCTACCATTTCTCGCCACTCCTCTCATCGGTTTCCCACCTCTTCTCCGAGATATGCATGATGTATATGTTCGTTTAATTCTTATAGTTCATCTCATCCAAAATCAATTAGTTTTATAAAGAAACTATTTTAAGATTCATGGAATTGTGCATTGTAAAGGTAAAAACAAAAAGTGACAATTCATTTAGAAAAAAAAGGTTTGGGCAATTAAGATATGGAAGATTCTAGAGAACAAAGGAGAAGTGCTTGTGTTTTGAGGTTTGTGCATTATGCTTAAGTTTAACCATGGAGTCTTCTAGATTGTACATTTGGCAGAATCTGGTGGAATGTAGATGATATCCAATGGCCAGTAGTGCTCGGATTTGCCATCTCTGTACCGTCAGATTGGCTTCATCCAACGAGCAACTTTCAATGTTATTTGCACACTATATAGATCTATAGATATGTAGATATATATAGATGTGTCCCATGCTAGACAAAATAAAGTTTGAGCGCATGTGTGGGATGACCTCCATCCCCCCCGGTCGCCTCGAAGTTGGGAAACTAACTTATAGGTATTGAACCAGGCTTGGAGTCGGGTACGATGCTCAGTTTGTAATGTAGTTGGCGTGGCCCATCGAAGTTGTGCATTTGGGATTTAAACACATCATACACCATCGTACCCATACATATTTTCGGGCAGCATGCAGTGTATACGGGGTCTTCTGATCGACCACGTCTCCCTTGTGCGGGTTTTTTGTGACGACACCGATATCGGTGGGCTCCCCGAGTGTATATATATCATCCCTTTGACTGATAATGAGGGGTATGTGTTGTCCATGAATGGATTCCTCCTAGTTCATGTTAGGGCCAGTCATCGTCAAATGTCGGTCAACCAAAGCTCGAGCTCATGCTTTGTCAGGATTCCCTCCCAGATGCTCAGATTGCTGGGTTCGACCTACATCAAACCCTGCGTACGTGTCTCTTCCTTAACTACCTTCCCTTCATGGTTGTTGTCTGTATCGAGAGGTAGGCACCACATCTAAATTGTACATTATTCTATATTGAAAACACACATCACCCCTTCCCAACGTACATCATTTTGGGTCGCATGCAAGAGGTGCTGGTTGTGTGGTCCCTCTCGTGCGATTTTTATGATGGTTCAATCTATTGGCCCAAGCGGTTTATCGACACCAACAACTGTCATTTGACCAAACAATAGATTCATTGGTCCGTCTTATGGTAGGTCATGGCGACATGCATGTATGACCAAAGTATTGATCGTTACGTGCATCCGCCCCGCTGACACGAAGTGGGAGGTGGTGGGCCAAGCATCCTAGCTAGGTACGACATTATGTCATTATATATATCCTAGCTAGGTGGTTGTTAGGGTGCTTTCGGGTTTGTGAGGCAGGTGCCACCAAAGTTATGCATTGTGTATTTAAAGTTTGAAACATCCCCAATATGCGTACATATATTTGGCCACTTCCAGGTGGTCCTTGACTTCTGACCCCTCTCATCGATCTTCAACGACGTGCCCAACCGTGGGCCTGCGGGTTCAAAGTTGTGCATTGGAATTTTGAACATCACAGACCACCCTTTTCATTCATATATATTTGCGCAAGAGCAAGCAAATTAAGGTGGAGGTACTGGCTCAACCGTGTGCGATGCAAGTGCGCTGAAATCACCACGACCGCGCAAGCACGAGCAAATTAAGGTGGAGGTACTGGATCAACCGTGTGCGATGCAAGTGCGCTGAAATCACCACGACCGTGCAAGCGCGAGCAAAGGGTGGAGGTACTGGCTTAACCGTGTGCGATGCAAGTGCGTTGTAAAACCACCACCTGTGCAAGCTAAAGGCGGGTAAGTTTATTTGGAAATTAGGACGAACCATGTGTGATAGACCAGCTAGCTAGAAATATAAAAAACAAACTACCCACCTTGAGCGTTGCAAAAATCGGCGGATCCGCGCCACGTTTCCTTATTATCATACACGCATATTGTTATTGGACCGTGTGCGATCTTGGGCACTCTCGTCCCGCATCAATGGGGACCGAACACCTATGGGGACCGAGCCCCTTTCTGGTTCGGCGGGGGGCGGAGGTCGCGCGAAGAGCGGATCGAGGCGATGCACACGAGGGGTTTACCCAGCTTCGGGCCGCACGGATGCGTAAAACCCTACTGCTGCTTTGTGGTTTGTATTGTGTTCTTGTTCGGGAGCGCTGAGTGCTACAGTACACTCAGGCAACTAATCAGACCGAGCGTAAGTGGCCTCCTTCCTCCTCCCTCCCCTCCACGTTGCACATGGGGCCTCCTTTTATATGCGCAAGGGGTTACCCACAGGTGGCAACGTAGGCGGGGGTAAAACTGGAAAACGCTGTGTTGGGTACAGCTGTTTGCACAGTGCTATCATACCTAACTCTGACGGCAGGGGACAAGGGCATTAAATGCCCGTCTAGGTCGCCCAAACAGTGCAGAAAAGGGACCGTCAGGGGCGCCACCGTTTGCCACGACGGCTACCCTATTAGCGTTGCTTCGCCACCGCATGCCCCTGGCTGCGCAGCCTCTCGCCACGTACGCCTGGAATGGCCCCAGGGCGACGCGTGGGTGGATGAGCTGGAACGCAGGCGCGGGGTGGTGACTTGCCGCGGCAAGCGCCTCGCCGCGGTTGATGCCTTGTCGCGCCCGGGAGCTTGTTGCTCACCGGTCCTTGCCGGGACGCGTGGCGCATCGCAGCAACTCTCTTGTCGTGCCCTGGTCGGCCTTCCCGGCAAGCTCCTCTTGCCGGGGCCTTGTGCTTCGAGCGGCCGTCCCGGCAAGCTCCTCTTGCCGGGGCCTTGCTCTCTTCGGGTGGCCTTCCCGGCAAGCTCCTCCTGCCGGGGCCTTGGCTCAAATACTTTGTTCTTGGATGGCCCAAAAAGGGACCATGGAGAGTTTTGGCGATCGCCTGGCAAGCCTTGCCGCGGGGTGCTACGGCTGCCCGTGCACAAGTTCGGGGTACTAAGGTACCCTTACTTTAGTACACCGACAGGAGCCCCCGGGCCTGGGCCATACACGGTGCCGAGCGCTGTTGGGCCAGGCCTAAAACAGTGCACGGGCACGCGCGGCCTGGGTCACGCTACATCTTCTTCTGCATCCACCACGTCCTCCCCGAACGGCACACTTCGAACGCGGCATCGTGGGGAGAGGCGTGCGTGACGTGGGCGGCGTGCGCGGGGCTGGGCCCCGCAGGCATGCGTCACGTCGCAATAAAGGGGGACGGTTCGCGCCATCTCCATAAGTGGAGGGAGGCGTGGAGGCGTGGCTCGTTTGCTGGACGGGGCCGAGGCACGGTTTCCGAGGCATCCGCTCCCCACGATCACGGGGTGAGGGGAGGTCGCCTCATCCGTCGCCTCGGTCCTGCACGCCAGCCATGCGGCTTCCATGCACCTGGAGTCGCGGACGGTGGAGGCAGGAAACCGGGCCGTCACGGGTCGAGGCAGCAGGCCGGTCCCAGTCGCCTGCTCTTCCTGCGTCTTGATTGGCTGAGCGGGGCGGCCGAGCGCCCACCCTGCTCCTTTATAAAGAGCAAGAGGGGGCGACGGAAACCCACACTCATTCATCTTTGCTTCCCTTCAGCTTCTGATCCCCTCTCTCCATTCGCCATGGAGAAAGGGAACCCTGGTCCTTCATCGGTGGCGGCGAGGGTCGGCGCTAGGCAACGCGCCCCTCCTCCCCTTGCACCGGCGGTGGCAGAGCCAACCGTAAGGGGAAGGGGGAGGGGGCGAGGTCGTGGCCGAAGTCGTGGACGAGGCCGAGGCGCTCGGGGACGAGGCGGACGGGGCGACGCGCCGGCCTCGCCTCCGCCAGCGGCTCCTCTTCTCACAGCAGTCCACATCGGGGACGACCCTTGCGAGTTCTTCGTAAGGCTGCGCCAGGCGCCTCGTCGTCGCCTCCGTCCCCCGGCTCCCTTCGCAAGCGTGATGGAGATGGAACAACCCGAGACGCTAAGACTGCGCATGAGGGGCTGCGGGATCAGCGGCACGCGGATCCACGTTGAGTCCCCAGCCCCCGGTGTGATGTATCTTGGTCGAGGGTGGAAGACGTTCGCCCGTATCCACAGCTTGATGGAGGGGTTCACCCTACATTTTAAGTTGATGGAGGGCGATCTCCTCTCCTTCAAGGTCTTCGGGTGCTACGGGACCCGGGCCCGGTGCTGCGTGGATAGCTCCTCCGACAGCGAAGGCTCCTCCTCGAGCGAGAGTGACGAGGAGGGGAGCGACAGCGACGATGAGGGTAGCGGTCGTCGGGATGACGGGTCCGACTAGGCGTCGGTCGCGGCTCCGCGAGGCACCGGCGACCCCATCATCCGTGTCACCAGCTCCTTGAACTTCTCGGGGTCGTCTCCTTGGCGGCTGGCGTAGGGAGGCGGCGGAAGAGGAAGAGGGCGGGCGGCAAGGCCGTCAACTCGGAGTACGAGGGCACGGTGCCCTCGACAGCATGCTGACGTCCTGCCGCCTCGTCGAGCCCTGCTTCCGGTGCCGCCGTCACCGTCCAGCTTTCAGACGCCCCCCGGGGTGTTCTCTTGGTGTCTTCTGCCACCCGTAGCTCGTCTTGGCGCCCCTTTTGCCCTTTTCGCCTCCTTGTCCTACCTCCTGAGGAGAGAGACAAGAAAGGGATTACGGGCACCTTATATCTTTTTAACTTGTAAGCCTTCGGGCTTTAGTTGCATTTAAAGCTTGTAATCCCATCTCTCATGTTTTTCATTCTCTCTGGACTGTACCTGAGCGGAATGTTTTTTTAATGAAAAGGGGATGTTTGCCGGGCCATTTGTCTCGCGGGTAAAACCCACGCCAAGGAGCGAATCCTTTATATCGTTAAGATAGACACTTCTTTGCCCGGCAACAGGCCCTGCTGTCTTCCCGCGCCACTCGACCTTTCTCATGCCTTTGGCGGAGGCAGGGATGAGGCGGGTTCAGGCTCCTCACTCCGTCCCTTTGCCGCCGCGGCTACTACCAGAACTGGCCCCAGGAACGCGCTCTGGAGCCCAGAGTTAAGGGAGCACGACAGCTTTTTAGGAAGAAAAAAAGTTTTCCCATTCCTCAGTCCATAAGAGAATGCATGACAAGGGATGAAAAACTTATCTGGGATTGCAGCCCCCGGCAACTTTGGCTTGCCGCGGGCGAATCATTGTACTTGCAGCCCCCGGCAACACTGGTTTGCCGGGGACCAGATGCTGGTCCGCCCTTCTTCTCTTCTTCGTCCTTAAGCGGTCTGGCCAGGATATGCAAAACCCTGCGAACCAAGGGAAACGAAAGAACAGGAAAAAAAGGACGCAGACCCGACCTCTAAGCTAGGGGTTAGCAGCTGTCAGGCACTATCAACCCTAACCAAGGACGAGACTCGACTCAGCATGCATGCTAAAACTTAGGGCGCCAGCGCTTCGTTTACTGCTGCTCAAGGTCTGCGCCTGGCTTTGTACAAAGGATTACATGCAACAGCGGCAAGACTTGTACAAAAGGGTGGTTGCTGGACGGGGTCCGACAACCGCGCCTTACGGGTAAAACTTATGAAGATGCTCAATATTCCAGGAGTTGCTCACCGGAGTGCCATCTTCGGTCTCAAGGCGGACAGCACCGGGCCTCGTGACTCGTCTCACCCGGTAAGGGCCTTCCCACTTCGGCGTCAACTTGTTATGATTCTTGGCGGACGGAGCGCGCCGAAGAACAAGGTCGCCTTCCTCGAAGCTTCTGGCTTTAACTTTACGGCTATGGTAGCGACACAAAGCTTGCTGGTAGCGAGAGGCTCGCACAGCAGCCTGAAGACGATCTTCCTCAAGGAGCAGCGCGTCATCTTCACGCAGCCGCTCTTGCTCAAGCTCATCATAAGCGAGCACTCGAGGTGACCCGTATACGAGTTCCGTGGGGGTAACTGCTTCTGCTCAATAGACTAGAGCAAATGGTGTCTGGCCAGTGGCTCGATTCGGCGTCGTTCTGATCGACCAAAGAGCCACCGGCAGCTCCTCTATCCAGTTTCTTCCGCACTTGTGCAGCCTGTCGAAAGTTCTGGTCTTGAGCCCGCGCAGCACTTCGGCATTGGCCCTCTCCGCTTGACTGTTGCTCCTGGGATGAGCAATAGAAGCGAAGCAGACCTTGGCGCTGAGATCTTGGACGTATTGCATGAAGGCGCGGCTCGTGAATTGCGTACCGTTGTCGGTGATGATCCTGTTGGGGATCCCGAAGCGGCAAACAATCGACCTGAAGAACTTGACTGCTGACTGTGCTGTCACCTTCCTCACTGGTTCCACTTCCGGCCACTTTGTGAACTTGTCGATTGCGACGTACAAGTACTCAAAGCCCCCGACAGCTCGGGGGAAGGGGCCGAGGATGTCGAGCCCCCAGACCGAAAATGGCCAGGATAAAGGGATCGTCTGGAGAGCTTGAGCTGGCTGGTGTATCTGCTTGGAATGGAACTGGCACGCTTCACACTTGGTTACTTGTGCAGTTGCATCCTGGAGGGCTGTCGGCCAGAAGAAACCTTCCCGGAACGCTTTGCCGGCAAGTGCTCTTGCGCCAATGTGGTGACCACATATGCCTCCATGTATCTCTGCCAACAGCTTTTGTCCGTCTTCCCGGGGAATACACTTCAATTTCACGCCGTTGCGCCCTCTTCTGTACAGTGTGTTGTCGATGAACTGGTACATACTTGAGCGTCGGGCTACTCTTTCCGTTTCTCCTTGTTCTTTGGGAAGTTCTCTGTTCTGGAGGAAATGGACAGCCTGCTGCGCCCATGCTGGAGCCTGTGGCTCGACAACAAGGACTGAAGGCACATCGGCTGCTGTGGGAACGTTCGCTTCTACGGCGAGGATCTGGGGCTCAGCCGGAGCTTGATGTTCCCCGGCAAGCTTGCCGGAGCAAAACTTGTCGGGAGCGCCTGCTTCCATGGAACAAACCCTGGGGTTTGCCGGAGCAGACTGCTCCTCAGCACTCTTGGCGTCGATCTTGGGGACCTTCTTGGCGGCGGCTCCGGGGATCTCTGCCGGAAGATAGTCGCCGGAGACCAACTTCCTCTTCTTGCTCTGTCCGGTTGATGGTGTTACGGATGGCTGAGTCAGCTTGAGCACAAAGGTTCCTGGTTCCACAGGTAACTTAAGTGTTGCGCACTTTGACAGGCCATCAGCAATGTCGTTCTCAGCTCTTGGAACGTGTTCCATTTGCAGGCCGTCAAAGCGCTCTTCTAGCTTCCTCACTTCATCAACATACGCTTCCATCAATGGACTCTGGTAATCTTTGTTCACTTGGCGGACGACAAGCTGCGAGTCACCCCTGACAATGAGCTTCTTGATCCCAAGTTCTACCGCGATCCTGAGACCGGCGAGCAAACCTTCATACTCTGCAGTATTGTTGGTTGCTTGCTCCTTGGGGAAGTGCATCTGGACTATGTACTTGAGATGCTCTGCGGTGGGCGCGATAAGCAACGCGCCAGCACCGGCGCCTTGCAGCGAGAAAGCACCATCAAAATACATCAGCCACTCTTTGCTTGCTTCTTTGACGGGGATGCTCGTCTCTGGGATCTCTTCGTCTGGTGTCGGTGTCCACTCTGCTATGAACTCCGCCAATGCTCTGCTTTGGATAGTTGAAGTGCTCTCGAATTTGAGACCAAAGCTTGATAGTTCCAGTGCCCACTCGACAATCCTGCCTGTTGCTTCTAGATTCTGCAGTATCCTCTTCAGCGGAAAGCGGGTGACAACTGTAATCTCATGTGCTTGGAAGTAATGGCGCAGCTTTCTCGAGGCCATGAGAAGGCCGAAAAGCAACTTCTACACACTAGAGTACCTTGACCTAGCCCCCTGCAGGAGGGAGCTGACAAAGTAAACTGGGCGCTGCACCATTCTCTTCTTCTGCACCTCCACTCGCTCTTGCGCAGATTCATCCTTGCCGGGGCCAGAGCTTGTCAGGGAAGCCTCCTGCTTGTCGCTGGACGCGCTTGCCGCGGTTGCTAGCTCATCATCTGCCTCCCTCTCTGCTACTAACGCAGCACTAACCACTTGGTTGGTTGCCGCCAGGTACAGCAGCAACTTCTCTTGTGGTTTAGGCGCGACAAGTATTGGAGCGGAGGACAGGTATTTCTTCAAGTCTTGCAGCGCAGCCTCCGCTTCCGGAGTCCATTTTACTGGACCCGCCTTTTTCCAATCTTTGAAAAATGGCAGGGCGCGTTCTGCAGACTTGGAAATAAACCTGCTGAGAGCCGCGACGCAGCCGGCAAGCCTTCGTACATCCTTGACGCGTGTTGGTGCTTCAATCTGCTCGATGGCCTTGATTTTGTCTGGATTGGCTTCGATTCCTCGCTGAGACACGAAGAACCCGAGAAGCTTGCCGGAAGGGACTCCAAACACGCACTTCTCGGGGTTGAGCTTGAGGCTGATCCTGCGCAGGTTCGTAAAGGTCTCTTCTAAATCTTGAATCAGGGTTGCCCTGTTCCTGCTTTTGACCACTATGTCATCCATGTAGGCTTCCACATTTCTGTGGATTTGCGGCTCAAAAGCGGTATGGACAACCCTCGCGAACGTCGAACCAGCATTCTTCAAACCGAAAGGCATCCGTACGAAACAGTACGTGCCACATGGAGTGATGAATGCGGTCTTTTCCTCATCTTCTTCAGCCATGAAGATCTGATGGTATCCTGAGTATGCGTCAAGAAATGAAAGCAGGTCACATCCGGCCGTGGAGTCAACAATCTGGTCAATGCACGGCAAGGGAAAGGGATCTTTGGGACAAGCTTTGTTAACATCAGTAAAGTCGATGCAAAGCCTCCATTTCCCATTTGCTTTGCGCACGACAACAGGATTGGCCAACCACATCGGATGGAGCACACCTCTGACAAGGCCTGCCGCTTCCAACTTCTTGATTTCTTCCGCGACGAACTCTTGGCGCTCCACCGCTTGCTTCCTGACTTTCTGCTTGACGGGCCGCGCATGAGGGCAGACGGCAAGGTGGTGCTCAATCACTTTCCTGGGAACGCCGGGGATGTCAGATGGTTGCCAGGCAAACACATCGTCATTCGCCCGCAGGAAAGCAACGAGCGCGCTTTCCTATTTGGGGTCGAGAGTGGCACTGATGGTGAAGGTACCACCAGTGCCATCCTCCTTGGCGGACACCTTCTTGGTCGTTGGAGGGGCTGCCATTGACTTCCTACTCTTGCCGGTGGAGCTCGATGGCGCGTCCTCGACGGTAGCGCAGCACTCCGAAGAGGTGCGCTTGCCGGAGTGGGCACCGAAGCACTTGCCGGGCTTGGTCTTCTTCTTCCCTCCGGGAGCTTGAGCGGCAAGTGGCTTGTGATCCGTCGCGGCTGCTGCTTCCCGGTAGATCTTGTTGGCACAGATAAGGGCATCCTTCTTGTCGCCGGGGACAGAGATGACACTTATCGGGCCTGGCATCTTGAGCATGTTGTATGCGTAGTGAGAGGCCGCCATGAACTTGGCGAGCGCCGGACGGCCGAGAATTCCATTGTAGGGCAATGGAAAATCGGCAACGTCAAAAGTGATCCTCTCTGTCCTGAAGTTCAGCTCGCTGCCAAATGTCACTGGCAACGTTATCTTCCCCTTCCGCTTGCTCCTTCCCGGGTTGATTCCTTGGAACATGCCGGTCTCTTCGAGCTCGCTGTCGGGGACTTGGAGTTTCTGGAGCACACGGAGGAGATCAGGTTCAAGCCGGCCCCGCCGTCGACTAGCATCTTAGTGACCTTGAGGTTGCGGACTGTTGGTGAGACCAACATCGGCAAGCACCCGATCGCAGTTGTGCGGTCAGGGTGGTCCTCAATATCAAAGATGATAGGCGTGCTGGACCATTTCAGAGGCTTGCGCGACTCGATGGGTGGTTCCGCTGCATTGACTTCCCGCGCCCACTGCTTGAGCTGGCGGTGAGAAGTATGCAGAGAAGCACCGCCGTCTATGCACAAGACCTCTGTGGCTTTCTGAAACTCCTGCTCACTGGTCTCGACATCATCCATGTCTTCGTCTTTGTCGTCGTCTTCGTTCTTGTCGCGACCGCGGGGAGGTCTGTCTGCTTGCCGCTGCTTGTCCTTGTCGCGGCGTCCTCCCTGGCCAGGGCGCTTCGTGCCGGATCCTCCGCCACCTCCCCGGGCTCTCTCCTTGTCGCGTCGCTCATACTCGGCCTTTTTCAGCTCGACGAGCCGCTCGACCTGCTTGCAGCTCTGGAGGTCATGGCCCTTGGTGCGGTGGATCTTGCAGTACTGTTTGTTGGTGCCGTCCCGCTTGTCGGCGACCGCCACAGCCTGGCAGTTGGCGCATCCGGCAACCTCCTTGCCGGAGCTACCAGCCTGGGCCTTCTTGGCGGCGCCTTCATCGCCGGACTGCTCAACAACCAGTACTTCTTGGCTCTTCCTCTTCCTGTTGCTCCGCCGCCGGTTCTTCCTTGCCGGGGCGGTATCCTCACTGTCAGATTCTCCTGCTCCAGTGTTCTCTCCGGGGAGTTTCCTTCCTTCCTCAGCACGCGCACACTTGTCGGCCAGGGCATATAGCTCGCTGACGTCTTTGATCTTGCACATCGCCATCTCCTCCCGCATCCTGCGGTTGCGCACGTTCTGATGGAATGCGCTGATGACCGCGGCAGGGTGGACGTCTGGGATGTTGTAGTGTACGCGGCTGAATCTCTGGATGAACTTGCGCAAGGGTTCCCCTTCCTTCTGGACGAGCAGATGAAGGTCGCTCGCTTGGCCATGGGGTTTGTGGCCGCCTGTAAAGGCGCCAACAAACTGATGGCACAGGTCTGTCGAGGAGGTTATGGAGTTATCCGGCAAGTGCATGAGCCAGGATCTGACATTGGATTTGAGTACCGGCGGGAAGTAGTTGGCAAGGATCTTGTCGTCTCGCCCTCCAGCAGCCTGCACCGCAATGGTGTAGATGCTGAGGAACTCCGACGGATGCGACTTGCCGTTGTACTTCTCTGGTACGTCTGGCTTGAAATTCTTCGTGCTGGGCCACTGGACTTGCCGCAGCTCACGGGTGAACGCAGGGCAGCCTACCGCGTACGGCAGGTCGCCTGGTCCCCCCGGCCCATGCATGTCGACAGAGGGCCCAGCGCGCTGGTCTGATTGACGCCACGCTTCTCTTCGAAGCTCGATGCGAGTACGAGCGTCCTCTTGCTCTCGTTCGTGAAGAACTTGGCATTGATCGCGACGAGTTCGCGGATTTGACGATGCGGTGGAGTCGTTGTCGTGATGGTTCCGGCGAGTCAGCGATCTTGGCCTTTGGGGCGGGGAATGCACGGTGGTCGCACCCCCACCGGTCTTGGCGCCATCGGTTCTCGCCTGGCCGACCTGCCGCGACTGCAACGCACTATGCTGCCGCGGGGTGTCGCCGTTAGCGAAGCCGATGAGACTCTGTATCATGGCCCTCCAGTCGTCGAGCTTGTCCGCCGGTGGAGGGTAGTCTAGGAGCAGTTGAGCTCGTTCTAGAGCTTCTGCTGGAGTGGCGGGCAGCGGTGGCGAACGGCGCGTGGAGCGGGATGTGCTCGAACTTCTAACTATGTTAAAAGGAGCAGCACCTGGACTAGGCAGTCGCGCCACGCTTGCGCCAGCACGTTGGTGTGTATGCTGGCCTTGAGCACCCTGGGATCCGCCAGCTCGATCTGGGTCCAGCGAGCGTATGGTACCATGAGTGCCAAGACGCTGCTGGTCCCGTGCCTCCTGAGAGGGGCGCGGTGCATGTTCGGACGCCGTGGCACCATGAGCTGGCTCGGCGATGCCCGTTCCGCCGCCGGTGCCGTCCCCACCACCCGTTTGCTCCAGGGGCGGTGGGTTCGACGCGGACGGACCAGCCACCTCCGGAGCCTTCTTCTTCGGTGGCATGTCGATGAAGACGATGGAGATCTAGCCCGTGTAGACGCCAGATCAGGTTCACACAACCTCGACGCCCCCTACCTGGCGCGCCAAAGGTGTCGGGGGAAATCTGCCTCCACGAACACCTATGGGGACCGAGCCCCTTTCTGGTTCGGCGGGGGGCGGAGGTCGCGCGAAGAGCGGATCGAGGCGATGCACACGAGGGGTTTACCCAGCTTCGGGCCGCACGGATGCGTAAAACCCTACTGCTGCTTTGTGGTTTGTATTGTGTTCTTGTTCGGGAGCGCTGAGTGCTACAGTACACTCAGGCAACTAATCAGACCGAGCGTAAGTGGCCTCCTTCCTCCTCCCTCCCCTCCATGTTGCACATGGGGCCTCCTTTTATATGCGCAAGGGGTTACCCACAGGTGGCAACATAGGCGGGGGTAAAACTGGAAAACGCTGTGTTGGGTACAGCTGTTTGCACAGTGCTATCATACCTAACTCTGACGGCAGGGGACAAGGGCATTAAATGCCCGTCTAGGTCGCCCAAACAGTGCAGAAAAGGGACCGTCAGGGGCGCCACCGTTTGCCACGACGGCTACCCTGTCAGCGTTGCTTCGCCACCGCATGCCCCTGGCTGCGCAGCCTCTCGCCACGTACGCCTGGAATGGCCCCAGGGCGACGCGTGGGTGGATGAGCTGGAACGCAGGCGCGGGGTGGTGACTTGCCGCGGCAAGCGCCTTGCCGCGGTTGATGCCTTGTCGCGCCCGGGAGCTTGTTGCTCACCGGTCCTTGCCGGGACGCGTGGTGTGTCGCAGCAAGTATCTTGTCGTGCCCTGGTCGGCCTTCCCGGCAAGCTCCTCTTGCCGGGGCCTTGTGCTTCAAGCGGCCGTCCCGGCAAGCTCCTCTTGCCGGGGCCTTGCTCTCTTCGGGTGGCCTTCCCGGCAAGCTCCTCCTGCCGGGGCCTTGGCTCAAATACTTTGTTCTTGGATGGCCCAAAAAGGGACCATGGAGAGTTTTGGCGATCTTCTGGCAAGCCTTGCCGCGGGGTGCTACTGTCACGACCGGATTTTTCCGGACACTGATTTCCAGAAAATGGCCGCCGAGCTCATCAGCCCCAGGATTACTGTTAGCTGATGAGGTAACAGCTTGATACAGAAATTCCAAGCAAGAGTACAAATATGTAGTACAAGACCATTGTGGCCTATGAGTACAACAAATGGTTTCTAGTGGTTGATGGCGGAGGCAGTTTGTGAGTCATCAGTGTCTATGGGGCTCCATTTCCCACGGGAACAGCTGACCAGGATAACTCCTATCTTCGCGAGGCTGCTATCACCGTTGCTTAGGTTGCGAGGCTGTCGTCGCAACGCTCCTCTCCAAGCAATCAATCTGGCCAAGACAATAGCCAGGGACAAGCCAGTGAGTACTTTGAATGTACTCGCAAACATTAAGAACACAGGTATATTATAGCCACAGATAAACATGTTTCAAAATATTCTGTGATTACTCTGAACATTATGGAATAAGGTTCATGATGTATGCGAGTAAATATTTAAGGAATGCACGGGTAATCAAACAAGTAAATGAAATAATAAAATGTGCCACAGTCGAGCGTCTGAGCGACACCACATAAAGGGCTTTAAAATAAATGCCACAGTCGGGCGTCTGAGCGACACCACATAAAGGGCTTTAAAAGAAATGCCACAGTCGGGCGTCTGAGCGACACCACATAAAGGGCTTTAAAAGAAATGCCACAGTCGGGCGTCTGAGCGACACCACATAAAGGGCTTTAAAAGAAATGCCATAGTCGGGCGTCTGAGCGACACCACAAAAAGGGCTTTGAAAGAAATGCCACAGTCGGGCGTCTGAGCGACACCACATAAAGGGCTTTAAAAGCAATAATCATAGTGAATATCTCAGAGGTAGAACCATCCCGGGGATAATCGACAATAATAATAATAACACGGGTTAGCCAATAATGATAATAATTCATGAATATCACAAGTCACAGGTAGTAATTCCAGTTCCTGTTAGACAATTTAACCTCCGAAGACCGACTCTAAGACCGACACTTGACCCATCCCAGACTATAATCCTTAACCATGGACACGGCTATTCGAATAGGTTTATTCTCTGCAGAGGGTGTACTCTTTACCCACGAGTAACGGATTCCTTTAGTCCATCGGGACTAATTCCATCTACGGCCTTTTAGTTGAAAACACGCCTAACTTGCACACACCAGCTTAACTCATCGGTGTCTGGAATCACCCACGACACTTGTTAAGCAAAACTCTAAGTGGGGAGGCTACAACCTCGCGTAGCATGGGATCAAATTTATATCGCGCGCTCTAAGGGGTGGCCTCCCCTCTCGGTCCCAACCGGAAACACCCATGCCCCCTGACCAGGTGGCATGCCTACCGGCTACAACCGATATCTTCCACCATGGCCTCTCTGTACGGTGTGTGCTGGAAAGGGGTTGACGACTTACTGAACCGTACCCTACCTGCGGCAGGGACGAGTGGTAGTATGAAGCAAGTATGGGGTTACTGGGACAAGACTCAATCTGCGGTCGACTCAGGAGGTTTATAAGTTCCTGCATGACATGTATATCAAATATAATTCAACTGAAGAAATCACCACTCAATGTACCTTACCATGCCATACCGGACATAACCGTCCCGACGGGGACCGGCGACAAGCTCACGCCTACCCAAGGCCGAGGCTTTCCCGGATTCCTTTCTGGCATGCATGCAAGGCACATGAGGATGATTACCATCACAATCATTTTCATTTCCAACAGCAAGGTAATCACTAATATGCTTCCATGCAAATGATCATGCCACATGAAATAATAAGTCATCTGAAATAAGGTGGTGTTCTAAACGTGTCAACCAACACATCAAAAATATTATGTCAGGGTTCAGAATGCTTGCCTTTAAGTTGTGGAGGGGTGAGGTGCTCTCCAAAACTTTTGAAAGTTTCTACTCTCTCTCCAAAATCCTATTTAAAAATATATTTGAATTAACACACAAATCCAAGGCAGCACAAAAAAGTTGTTTGAAATTTTTTGAAATAAATCTTAAAATAAACTAGACAATATTTGAGGAAGGTAGGAAAAAGAATCATCCCATTTGGATTTATAATTAAAAAGATATAGTCAGTCAAAGTTCTGGTCAAAAACTGATTTAAATAAGACAGAAAAAGAAAAACGTTTCAGAGAGGAATACGCTTTCGGAGCGGGGGAAACGTACTGGGCAGATTATGTCTTCACTTAAAACACGTGGATGCCGCGGTGTGTCACTGATAGTGGGTCCAGGGGGCCCACTAGTCAGGTTTGACTATTCCTCCCTCCCTCTTCTTCCTCTGTTCCGAGTGGAGGCGGGGCTCCGGCGATCGTCGTCGGCGACTGGCGGCTCCTCGCGGGGCCCCGGGGGCGGGGATGGATCCGCCACTCCATTGTGGTCCTCCAGGTGGTCGCCAGGCCGGTGGGGACGGAGGGAGCTGCCGGCGGCGAGCTTCGTGGCGGAGAAGGCTTCGTGTGGATAGTGAGTTTGGGGCTGCGGTGGTCTCTGACCAAAATCGAGTGTGGGGTTGCACTCACGAGAGGGAGGGGGAGCTCTTGGTGGAGAGAATGGAGAGGGAGAGGCACTGGTGGCGACGGAATCGGCCGGAACTTGGCGGCGGCCGAACCGGCCGGACTCGGGGAAGAAGGCCTTCCCTCTCTCGACTGCTGGCCAAGGCAGCACTAGGAGGATCATATGAGGTTGCTCCCCGTCTCGATTGAGCTCCGGGGTCCTTATATACGACGTGGAGGTCGGTTCCGAGGCAGCCGGCGATAAGGATGACGGCGAACCGCCTCTCTGTAGCAAAGGCGACGTGGCGACGACGGGAGCTAGCCGACGAGCGAAGGGATAGGCTTGCGCTGTTCCCAGGGGCCAGGTGGTGAGCAGGAGAGGCTTGGGCGGTGCTGCCCGTGGCAAAGGCTGTCGGCCAACGCCGGCGTGCCGCCAAAAGGGCTCTGGCGGTGGAGCTATAGGGTGCCAGGGCGGTTGGCGCGTTGCTGCGAGGAGAGTAGTGTGTGGTGTGGCGCTGCAGAGCGGGCCAAAACCAGGGGGGCCAGCGTGTCGGCTCGTGTGCGCGGCTGCAATTTGCGCGCTCTGGGCGCGCCCAGCGCACGCCCACCAGATGCTCAGCGAAATGCCATGGCATGCTAGGTGGCTCGGTTGGAGCTGGGGTTTAGCAGGTCTAGGTTTGGGCTTGCAAGGAGATCAGTGGACAAGCTGGTTTGGTCAGGGGATCAGGTTCACAGTGCAAACCAAAAATTCATGCCAAAACAGATCATGCCCATAAGGTGTTTGACAAAATGTCAAGGGCACTTAGGCAAGTCTTGGAGTGGTCAAAAACTCCAGATGGAAGTCTCTTTAGATGAAAGAGAGAGTGGTGAGGTTAGTTTGCCAAATGCAGCAACTTGTTAGTGCAAGTTTTGCTGAACTTCAATTCTGGACAGGGAATAAATGGCATCATTTCAAGAACCAAAAATGATCCAAAGGGTGCATGCTCTTGGACTTAGGGGTTTGGTAGGGTGGTCTACAAGCAGGTGAAAGCACAAGGTCACTGGAGCAAAAATAATTAGGGTTGCAGTAGAAATCAGAGGGTTGGACCAGAATGAAGATGATGCTGATTCACTCCAAATTTTCAAAGAACAACACCAGGTTTTTGCATAAAGTTGAATCACAGGCTATTACCAACATCTCATAATTTTGGTGGAGGCTAGAAGAAAATGTTTAAATGGGTTGTAGTGTAAAATTGCCCACTGGACCAGAGAAGAAAAAAGGGTGTAGAGCTCAAAATATTTCATGAAATAAAGATGTTTTTGCACAAATGTTATTTAATAACATCACATGACATCTCCAAATTTTTGTGGGAATTTTAAGTGAATTTAACAAATGGCTGTAGTTCAAATATGGCCATTTAACCTTGAAAAACCATTTTCAAGAAAGTAAAGATCAAGCAACTTAATTATTTAATTAGTTATATTAAATAAGGAAAAATTTCTTTTGAGAGATCAAATAAGCCCAATAACATATTTGAAAAGTTTTCTCCTTGGGGAAAAACTCATCACAATAGGGAAGAAAATGATTAAAAAAATCAACAAAAAAGGAGCTCAGAAATTCAAAGTTTTAATTCCTGACAAAATTTTAATTCATTAAAACAAGGCCAAATTTTTGGGGTGTCACAACACTAACCCCCTTAAGAAAAATCTCGTCCTCGAGATTTGTTAAAAGCTGTTTTCAAGAAAATTATATGCAATAAAAATGTTGCTACAGTGAGAGGGCAATAAGTGGTGAAAACCACAGTGTGAATACTGGTGCTGCGTGGAAAAATCTACGGTTCGGGACAAAAACGTGAGATTTCTATGCTGGATATAAATTTATAATAATTTCTAAATTTAAATATACGCTGGTTGTACCCGAGAGCACAGTGCTCATTCTGGCCGACAGGTGGACCCGGGGCCCACAGTCAGCCTCTTCTTCTTCCTCTGGCTCTTTCTTCTCCCCCTCTCCCGCGCTTTCTCCCCGGCGACGCCTAGCGCGTAGGGCATCTAGGCCGTACTGCGGTAGTGCGCGGCGTGCTAGCTGCCGGGGCAGCGTGCACTCACCTCGCGGGCCAGCGTGCTGTCGGCATTGCTCGCGGATTCGACTCCGAACACCGGCGATCGGGCGGCGAGCGGCGTTGGTGGACTTCGCCCACCGAACACCGAGCTCGAGCTATAAAACGGCCGAGGTGTCCTTCTCTCCTTCCTCACACCTGGCCTCGCTTCCCTTTCTTCTTCTTCCTCCATTTCTGCTTACAAAAGCTCGGGTGAGGCTCTAATGGCGGATGCGATGCCGGACTGGTTCGCGATCCTGGCATGCGGAGGGCTGGCGACACTGCTGGGGCTCTCCGTGCTCCTGTGCGCGATGATCCTCGACGAGCATTGTGATGCTGCTGCTCGGGTGTTGGCTCTCCACGGTGGTGACGATCATGAGGAGTAGGTGGGGTGTGCCATGTGCTAACTGTTGTTAGGGGGTGGTTAGCCAGATGTAAGACCATTGCAAAGTTTTGTAACCGGTGTATGTGCTCGGATGATTATGGTCGAGTGTCTGTGGTTGTTGTGCTGTGTAAAATAATCCATTTCGTGAGAAGATGCAGATGTAGTGGCTTGGCGAAAAGAACACTCATTCCAGGATTATTCGCGGAAGAAAACAGTAATGCAGCAAAATCACTCATATTAATTGAAACTAAAGATTTACTCAATGCGCACATTCGATTACCACGCATAAGTTACATCGGATAAATAAATGTTGCAACAATTTAAACGTAGCAGCGACGTCTATAATGCAAAGGGTAACTGGATGGAATCCCGAGGAAATGTCTCTGGTACTGAGACACATTCTTCCTCTATCGGAGAAAGTGGATTGACCAGTCGATGCACGTGTCTATCCTGGTCGGGCCTCAGTGATCTGTCGATGGCAATCTGAGGATTTAAATCTGCGAGGCTCTGGAGATAACCCATCACGCGTTGGATCAAACTCTCTTAAGCGATGACGTACTGGACAAGGTTGGCCAGGACGGGGTCTCTTTCGATTCGTACACCGGGAAACGATGTTACACCTCCGGGCGCTGCACGGCTCAGGAAGTAATAATATCCTCGTTCGCTGGCATAAGGTACCGTGAATCAAAGGCGAGCAAGCGCTTCATAAGCCGCAGCTTCCACGACCATCTGTGGGGTTGGCATAGATTTCCCCACGAAGGAAACCTCTGTTGGGTCTTGGGCTGAGTTTACGGGAGGGATGTGCACTACGGCTCAATATCTCAAGGTGGAAAAGGTGATCCTCGATTTGAACAGCTCGTACTGGGGTGGCTGGGTAGCGCCCATGGTACTGCAGGTAAAATCCCACAATATCTTGACAAAACTACCCTGGGTTGCATCTGGGGTTCTCAGGTAAATGTTGGGGGTCGACATGGCAAGAAATGGTTGTGAGGGTGGTGCACAAGGTGAGAGGTGCTTGGCAAGGTCACGCGGTGGCCTTTTTATAGCACCGGAGCTGGCTCATTTTTACCGTGGTGAATGGTAAAGAAAATTTTCAGCTCTGTTCTGCGAGTCGAAGTCAATGCCACAGATACACATATTTCACCGAGGTGACGTGTTACTGTGGGGGTTGTCGGGAAGGTTTTTGGTAACTATGCCAGGGGTAGCAATCTCACACTGCGTACTGGGTGTTTAGACAAGGTTATTACTAAAGCAGAGGCATGACAACAAGCAGCGTTTATCCACAAGGCCACACGGTTACAAAGCGAGGGTACCACTGGGACTCGATACAAGTCGGGTTACTTAGTCTACCTCGTTTACATCCATGCAGGCGTGCCTTGTGGATGTTGAGGCTCCTCCATGGGTCTCGCCATCGGAATTGACTGGAGTGGGTTGAGGGGCTGCAGGCTCGGGGTAGCGATGAGGACCATCTCGGGGATTGTTGGCCACAACCCCGTTGGAGTGTGTTCCCAAAATGCGACGTAGCACTTCTGGGGTTATCGCAGCACCTTGGCCGATGGCTGGGGCAGACCTCAGGGACTCGATCGGGTGTCCAAACAGCACGACTGGGTTGTCGGCGTTGGGCTCGTCCTCTTCTCTTGCCGGGGCTCGACGAACCAGCTCTCCACGAGCTGCGATAAGATCAATTGTGACCTGATCGCACAGTTCTTCTAGTGCACTTACATAGCGCACCAGGTGCAACAATGCAGGATCTGTCTCGTGATCTCCGTTGGCAACTTGGGGTGGTCTACCATACCCTTCACGCCTGGGGTGGTAGTGGAACGAGCGACAGTCAACTCTGGGCGACAAGTGCCGGAGATGAACTATAGCTTCTCGAGCAGCTAGTTGGATGGCTTGTGCCTCAAAGGAAGTTGTTCTTCCGGTGAACCTGTAGGGGCGTTCAGGTGCTAGACCCCTATCGTAGATGTGTACAGTGGCCCAGAATTGACAGCTTTCACCGCTTACGGGTCCTTGGTACACAACATATTCTGGGGGCTCTTCTAACGCATAGGCACGACGGGTGAGGTTTGCGAGTATGATCACAAAACGTCCAAGGTTGGTTGCTGTGGTCTCATGGTGCACGACAGGACCAGGCATTGTGGCTCGGTTTAGGATAGCGGCTGTGCTGTGCTGGGTTGAGACTAGCGTGCCCTATTTATAGGAAAAAGGGGACGGAGTCTTCCTTCGCACGCTTGCGAATGAGACGCCTTGGGTGCTGGTCACTGGTGCGTGATCGACAGGCTAGGTTGATAGGTTGGGCACCGACTGCCAAAATGTGTCGGGTCACTATGGGGCTATCTAGCATGAGAAGCTTGGCTGGGGTTTGCTTTGCCTAGGTTTATTGACCTGGCTGAGATAGGATTAGCCAATGGTCAGCCTGGCTCTGATACCAAGTCTGTCACGACCGGATTTTTCCGGACACTGATTTCCAGAAAATGGCCGTCGAGCTCATCAGCCCCAGGATTACTGTTAGCTGACGAGGTAACAGCTTGATACAGAAATTCCAAGCAAGAGTACAAATATGTAGTACAAGACCATTGTGGCCTATGAGTACAACAAATGGTTTCTAGTGGTTGATGGCGGAGGCGGTTTGTGAGTCATCAGTGTCTATGGGGCTCCATTTCCCACGGGAACAGCTGACCAGGATAACTCCTATCTTCGCGAGGCTGCTATCACCGTTGCTTAGGTTGCGAGGCTGTCGTCGCAACGCTCCTCTCCAAGCAATCAATCTGGCCAAGACAATAGTCAGGGACAAGCCAGTGAGTACTTTGAATGTACTCGCAAACATTAAGAACACATGTATATTATAGCCACAGATAAACATGTTTCAAAATATTCTGTGATTACTCTGAACATTATGGAATAAGGTTCATGATGTATGCGAGTAAATATTTAAGGAATGCACGGGTAATCAAACAAGTAAATGAAATAATAAAATGTGCCACAGTCGGGCGTCTGAGCGACGCCACATAAAGGGCTTTAAAAGAAATGCCACAGTCGGGCGTCTGAGCGACACCACATAAAGGGCTTTAAAAGAAATGCCACAGTCGGGCGTCTGAGCGACACCACATAAAGGGCTTTAAAAGAAATGCCACAGTCGGGCGTCTGAGCGACACCACAAAAAGGGCTTTGAAAGAAATGCCACAGTCGGGCGTCTGAGCGACACCACATAAAGGGCTTTAAAAGCAATAATCATAGTGAATATCTCAGAGGTAGAACCATCCCGGGGATAATCGACAATAATAATAATAACACGGGTTAGCCAATAATGATAATAATTCATGAATATCACAAGTCACAGGTAGTAATTCCAGTTCCTGTTAGACAATTTAACCTCCGAAGACCGACTCTAAGACCGACACTTGACCCATCCCAGACTATAATCCTTAACCATGGACACGGCTATTCGAATAGGTTTATTCTCTGCAGAGGGTGTACTCTTTACCCACGAGTAACGGATTCCTTTAGTCCATCGGGACTAATTCCATCTACGGCCTTTTAGTTGAAAACACGCCTAACTTGCACACACCAGCTTAACTCATCGGTGTCTGGAATCACCCACGACACTTGTTAAGCAAAACTCTAAGTGGGGAGGCTACAACCTCGCGTAGCATGGGATCAAATTTATATCGCGCGCTCTAAGGGGTGGCCTCCCCTCTCGGTCCCAACCGGAAACACCCATGCCCCCTGACCAGGTGGCATGCCTACCGGCTACAACCGATATCTTCCACCATGGCCTCTCTGTACGGTGTGTGCTGGAAAGGGGTTGACGACTTACTGAACCGTACCCTACCTGCGGCAGGGACGAGTGGTAGTATGAAGCAAGTATGGGGTTACTGGGACAAGACTCAATCTGCGGTCGACTCAGGAGGTTTATAAGTTCCTGCATGACATGTATATCAAATATAATTCAACTGAAGAAATCACCACTCAATGTACCTTACCATGCCATACCGGACATAACCGTCCCGACGGGGACCGGCGACAAGCTCACGCCTACCCAAGGCCGAGGCTTTCCCGGATTCCTTTCTGTCATGCATGCAAGGCACATGAGGATGATTACCATCACAATCATTTTCATTTCCAACAGCAAGGTAATCACTAATATGCTTCCATGCAAATGATCATGCCACATGAAATAATAAGTCATCTGAAATAAGGTGGTGTTCTAAACGTGTCAACCAACACATCAAAAATATTATGCCAGGGTTTAGAATGCTTGCCTTTAAGTTGTGGAGGGGTGAGGTGCTCTCCAAAACTTTTGAAAGTTTCTACTCTCTCTCCAAAATCCTATTTAAAAATATATTTGAATTAACACACAAATCCAAGGCAGCACAAAAAAGTTGTTTGAAATTTTTTGAAATAAATCTTAAAATAAACTAGACAATATTTGAGGAAGGTAGGAAAAAGAATCATCTCATTTGGATTTATAATTAAAAAGATATAGTCAGTCAAAGTTCTGGTCAAAAACTGATTTAAATAAGACAGAAAAAGAAAAACGATTCAGAGAGGAATACGCTTTCGGAGCGGGGGAAACGTACTGGGCGGATTATGTCTTCACTTAAAACACGTGGATGCCGCGGTGTGTCACTGATAGTGGGTCCAGGGGGCCCGCTAGTCAGGTTTGACTATTCCTCCCTCCCTCTTCTTCCTCTGTTCCGAGTGGAGGCGGGGCTCCGGCGATCGTCGTCGGCGACTGGCGGCTCCTCGCGGGGCCCCGGGGGCGGGGATGGATCTGCCACTCCATTGCGGTCCTCCAGGTGGTCGCCAGGCCGGTGGGGACGGAGGGAGCTGCCGGCGGCGAGCTTCGCGGCGGAGAAGGCTTCGGGTGGATAGTGAGTTTGGGGCTGCGGTGGTCTCTAACCAAAATCGAGCGTGGGGTTGCACTCACGAGAGGGAGGGGGAGCTCTTGGTGGAGAGAATGGAGAGGGAGAGGCACTGGTGGTGACGGAATCGGCCGGAACTTGGCGGCGGCCGAACCGGCCGGACTCGGGGAAGAAGGCCTTCCCTCTCTCGACTGCTGGCCAAGGCAGCACTAGGAGGATCATATGAGGTTGCTCCCCGTCTCGATTGAGCTCCGGGGTCCTTATATACGCGGTGGAGGTCGGTTCTGAGGCGGCCGGCGATAAGGATGACGGCGAACCGCCTCTCTGTAGCAATGGCGACGTGGCGACGATGGGAGCTAGCCGACGAGCGAAGGGATAGGCTTGCGCTGTTCCCAGGGGCCAGGTGGCGAGCGGGAGAGGCTTGGGCGGCGCTGCCCATGGCAGAGGCTGTCGGCCGACGCCGGCGTGCCGCCAAAAGGGCTCTGGCGGTGGAGCTGTAGGGTGCCAGGGCGGTTGGCGCGTTGCTACGAGGAGGGTAGTGTGTGGTGTGGCGCTGCAGAGCGGGCCAAAACCAGGGGGGCCAGCGTGTCGGCTCGTGTGCGCGGCTGCAATTTGCGCGCTCTGGGCGCGCCCAGCGCACGCCCACCAGATGCTCGGCGAAATGCCATGGCATGCTAGGTGGCTCAGTTGGAGCTGGGGTTTAGCAGGTCTAGGTTTGGGCATGCAAGGAGATCAGTGGACAAGCTGGTTTGGTCAGGGGATCAGGTTCACAGTGCAAACCAAAAATTCATGCCAAAACAGATCATGCCCATAAGGTGTTTGACAAAATGTCAAGGGCACTTAGGCAAGTCTTGGAGTGGTCAAAAACTCCAGATGGAAGTCTCTTTAGATGAAAGAGAGAGTGGTGAGGTTAGTTTGCCAAATGCAGCAACTTGTTAGTGCAAGTTTTGCTGAACTTCAATTCTGGACAGGGAATAAATGGCATCATTTCATGAACCAAAAATGATCCAAAGGGTGCATGCTCCTGGACTTAGGGGTTTGGTAGTGTGGTCTACAAGCAGGTGAAAGCACAAGGTCACTGGAGCAAAAATAAATAGGGTTGCAGTAGAAATCAGAGGGCTGGACCAGAATGAAGATGATGCTGATTCACTCCAAATTTTCTAAGAACAACACCAGGTTTTTGCATAAAGTTGAATCACAGGCTATTACCAACATCTCATAATTTTGGTGGAGGCTAGAAGAAAATGTTTAAATGGGTTGTAGTGTAAAATTGCCCACTGGACCAGAGAAGAAAAAAGGGTGTAGAGCTCAAAATATTTCATGAAATAAAGATGTTTTTGCACAAAATTTATTTAATAACATCACATGACATCTCCAAATTTTTGTGGGAATTTTAAGTGAATTTATCAAATGGTTGTAGTTCAAATATGGCCATTTAACCTTGAAAAACCATTTTCAAGAAAGTAAAGATCAAGCAACTTAATTATTTAATTAGTTATATTAAATAAGGAAAAATTTCTTTTGAGAGATCAAATAAGCCCAATAACATATTTGAAAAGTTTTCTCCTTGGGGAAAAACTCATCACAATAGGGAAGAAAATGATTAAAAAAATCAAAAAAAAGGAGCTCAGAAATTCAAAGTTTTAATTCCTGACAAAATTTTAATTCATTAAAACAAGGCCAAATTTTTGGGGTGTCACAGCTACGGCTGCCCGTGCACAAGTTCGGGGTACTAAGGTACCCCTACTTTAGTACACCGACACCTTCCATTTTGTATCTGCTTTGATAGCATGCTGAAACCAACACATTCAAGCTTAGATTTTTGCAATAAGTATGTGAGTTCTTTATGACTAATGTTGAGTCCATGGATTATACGCACTCTCACCTTTCCGCCATTGCTAGCCTATCTAGTATTGCGCAACTTTCACCGGTACCATAAACCCACCACATATCCTTCCTCAAAACAGCTACCATACCTACCTATTATGGCATTTCCATAGCCATTCGGAGATATATTGCCATGCAACTTTTCCATCGTTCCTTTTATCATGAGACGCTCCATCATTGTTGTATTGCTTTCATGATCATGTAGTTGACATCGTATTTGTGGCAAAGCCACCGTTCATAATTCTTGCATACATGTCACTCTTGATTCATTGTACATCCCTGTACACCGCCGGAGGCATTCATATAGAGTCATATTTTGTTCTTAGTATCGAGTTGTAATTCTTGAGTTGTAAGTAAAAAAGTGTGATGATCATCATTATTAGAGCATTGTCCCAGTGAGGAAAGGATGATGGATACTATGATTCCCCCACAAGTCGGGATGATACTCCAGACGATATATATATATATATATATATATATATATATATATATATATATATATATATATATATATAAAGGCCAAAGAAAAGGAGAGGGCCCAAAAAAACAAAACACAAAAAAAGAGAAAAAGAGAGAAGGGGCATTCCACATCAAAAATTCTGTTTTAACCATCTACCTACTCGAGGACGAGCAGGAATTAAGCTTGGGGATGCTTGATATGTCTCAAACGTATCTATAATTTTTTATTGTTCCATGCTATTATATTATCTATCTTGGATGTTTTATATGCTATTTTATATGTTTTTGGGACTAACCTTTTAACCTAGAGCCCAGTGCCAGTTTCTATTTTTTCCTTGTTTTTGAGTTTTACGGAAAAGGAATATCAAACAAGATCCAATTGATATGAAAATTTCCAACATTTTTTTATGGACCAAAAGAAGCCCCTAAGGCAAAAGAGATGGGCCAGTAGAGTCCCAAGCCAACCACAAGGTTGGAGGGCGCGCCCTACCCCCCGGGCGCGTCCTCCGACCTTGTCGTTGACTCGTGGACCCCCTGACTTGAAACCGACGCAAAAATTCCTATAAATACAAAAAACCCCAGAAATAAACCTAGATCGGGAGTTCCGCCGCCACAAGCCTCTTTAGCCACAAAAAACCAATCAGGACCCTGTTCTGGCACCCTGTCGGAGGGGGAAATCATCACCGGTGGCCATCTTCATCATCCCGGCGGTCTCCATGACGAGGAGGGAGTAGTTCACCCTCGGGGCTGAGGGTATGTACCAGTAGCTATGTGTTTAATCTCTCTCTCTCTCTCTCTCTCATGTTCCTGATTTGGCACGATCTTGATGTACCATGAGCTTTGCTATTATAGTTGGATCTGATTATGCTTCTCCCCCTCTACCTTCTTGTAATGGATTCAGTTTTCCCTTTGAAGTTATCTTATCAAATTGAGTCTTTATGGATTTGATAACAGTTGATGTCTATCTTGCATGTGCTTATCTGTGGTGACAATGGGATATTCACGTGATCCACTTGATGTATGTTTTGGTGATCAACTTGCGGGTTATGTGACCTTGTGAACTTATGCATAGGGGTTGGCACGCGTTTTCGTCTTGACTCTCCGGTAGAAACTTTGGGGCACTCTTTGAAATTCTTTGTGTTGGTTTGAATAGATGAATCTGAGATTGTGTGATGCATATCGTATAATCAATCCCGTGGATACTTGTGGTGACATTGGAGTATCTAGGTGACATTAGGGTTTTGGTTGATGTGTGTCTTAGGGTGTTATTTTAGTATGCACTCTAGGGTTGTTTGTGACACTTATAGGAATAGCCCAATAGATCGATCAGAAAGAATAACTTTGAGGTGGTTTCGTACCTTACAATAATTTCTTCGTTTGTTCTCCGCTATTAGTGACTTTGGAGTGACTCTTTGTTGCATGTTGAGGGATTGTTATATGATCTAAATATGTTATCATTGTTGAGAGAACTTGCACTAGTGAAAGTATGAACCCTAGGCCTTGTTTCCAAGCATTGCAATACCGTTTTCGCTCAATTTTACCATTAGTTACCTTGCTATTTTTATATTTTCAGATTACAAAAACCTATATCTACCGTCCATATTGCACTTGTATCACCATCTCTTCGCCGAACTAGTGCACCTATACAATTTACCATTGTATTGGGTGTGTTGGGGACACAAGAGACTCTTTATTATTTGGTTGCAAGGTTGTTTGAGAGAGACCATCTTCATCCTACGCCTCCCATGGATTGATAAACCTTAGGTCATCCACTTGAGGGAAATTTGCTACTGTCCTACAAACCTCTGCACTTGGAGGCCCAACAACATCTACAAGAAGAAGGTTGCCTAGTAGACATCATCGCTCGATCACTTGTTCCCACCAAACGAGGATGTAGTCTTGAAACTCGAGGGAGGCCATGTCGATCTTCTTTTCCTCGTCATAGTTGTGAAGACGGAATATCTTGTCCACCTTCAATGCCCATGAGAGATATTCTTCGGGAGCATTGCTTCCAGATAACTTGGGCATGGTGAACTTGAGCTTGCCGTAGCGGAGTTATTTGTCGTAGTGGCGGTTTTGATGTTGCTCTTGCCAAGGAGGAAGGTCCTCAAATGCTCGTTCCTCAGGATGTCGCTATTGTCATGGAGGGGGACGAGGCATATGCGCTTGGTTTCTTCTTTCTTGTTGCTCTTCAAGTTGAGCGGCTTCTTCTTGTCGTGCTTGACGAAGTGCTTCTTCTTGTTCATGGACTTGGCGGTTGCGCTTGTCGATGGCTCTAGTGGCCTCGTTGAGTGTGCGTTGGCGTTGCACTTGTGGAGGTATTTGCTCTTGCTCCATTGCTTCTTGCGCTTGTTATTGCACCCTTTCACGTTCTCGGAATCGGTCTTGTAAGCCATTGTCGTGGAATGGATTTTCTTGAGCTTGGCGATTTTGGGGATCATCATGTTGAGGAAAGCGAGCTCATGGAGGACTTGCATCATAAGAGGAGTAGTCCGAAGATTGCTGACTTGAGCGGCGGCTTGAGTGGCGCCGTCTTGGCGAAGAGGTTGAGGAAGACGTGTGTCTCACGATCATGTTGCGGAATTCTTCCATTTGTGTGGTGAACTTGGCGTCGATGTAGTCATGGTTCCTTGCTTCCGATTGATGAAGGTTGGTAGCGAGTTGCTCAATGCGTTCACCCAAGGCTTCACTTTCTTGATGGAGAGCTGGTTGAGCGACGAAGAAGTGGTTCTTGGTGACGTAGTCGCGATCGTCACATTTCTCCTTGAAAAGTGGGTTCGCCAAAGAACTTGGCCTATCCATCATAACCAAGTGGGGTGAGTAGGAAAATGAGAGAACAATACCGAAGTTACCTTTTCCGAGGATTGTGGATGTATCAAGTGTCGCTCAATGTAATGCCACAATAGGAGAATTGGTACCGGGTTTGTTTCTCACACCTAGACAAGTAAAGCTTATGGAGTAGATTGGTTAGAATGGTGGCACAAAAATTTCACGCAAATGTTAGTCAAGATATCAATAAGGCTGAGAAGGTTCACAAAATTGCAAGTAAAGCAAATAGATCAAACCCAAGAATATCACTAGCAACACACACAAGGACAATATATAGGATCCACACAACCAAGGAGTGAGCTCAAAATGTGTAACCACGGAAAATGCTCTTGTTGTATGGATGCTAGAGAGACGCTAGCTCGATGGCAAGATACACTTGTGCACCAACCTATGAGGGAAACGTGTCGTATTCAATCCCAGCTATGTTGTTGATGACCCACAAGTATAGGGGATCTATCGTAGTCCTTTCGATAAGTAAGAGTGTCGAACCCAACGAGGAGCAAAAGGAAATGACAAGTGGTTTTCAGCAAGGTATTCTCTTCGAGCACTGAAATTATCGGTAAAAGATAGTTTTGTGATAAGGTAAATCATAGCGAGTAATAAGTAAGTAAAGTAACTAAGGTGCAACAAGGTGGCCCAATCTTTTTTGTAGCAAAGGACAAGCCTGGACGAACTCTTATATAATGCAAAGCGCTCCCGAGGACACATGGGAATTGTTGTCAAGCTAGTTTTCATCATGCTCATATGATTCGTGTTCGTTACTTTAATAATTTGATATGTGGGTGGACCGGTGCTTGGGTGCTGCCCTTCCTTGGACAAGCCTCCCACTTATGATTAACCCCTCTTGCAAGCATCCACAACTATGAAAGAAGAATTAAGGTAAACCTAACCATAGCATGAAACATATGGATCCAAATCAGCCCCTTACGAAGCAACGCATAAACTAGGGTTTAAGCTTATGTCACTCTAGCAACCCATCATCTACTTATTACTTCCCAATGCCTTCCCCTAGGCCCAAATAGTGGTGAAGTGTCATGTAGACGATGTTCACATAACACCACTAGAGGAAAGACAACATACATCTCATCAAAATATCGAACAAATACCAAATTCCCATGATTACTTATAACAAGACTTCTCCCATGTCCTCGGGAACAAATATAACTACTCACAAAGCATATTCATGATCAAAATCAGAGGAGTATTAATTATCATTAAGGATTTGAAAATATAATCTTCCACCAAATAAACCAACTAGCATCAATTACAAGGAGTAATCAACACTAGTAGCAACCCACAGGTACCAATCTGAGGTTTTGGGACCAAGATCGAATACAAGAGATGAACTAGGGTTTGAGAGTAGATGGTGCTAGTAAAGGTGTTGATGGAGATTGACCCCCTCCGAATGAGAGCATGGATGGGATGACGATGGCGATGATTTCCCCCTCCCGGAGGGATGTTTCCCTGGCAGAACAGCTTCGCCGGAGCCCTAGATTGGTTCTGCCCAGGTTCCGCCTCAAGACGGCTATCGGTGTCAAAACCGGCCGATCACGATAGGGGGTCCCGAACTGTGCGTCTGAGGATCAAAGGTAACAGAGACAAAGGGGGCATGGTGTTTACCCAGGTTCAGGCCTTCTTGATGGAGGTAATACCCTACTTCCTACTTCATTGACTTTGATGAGTATAGGGGTTACAAGAGTTGATCTACCTTGAGATCGTAATGGCTAAACCCTAGATGTCTAGCCTATATGACTTGTGATGATCTCTACGGACTAAACCCTCCGGTTTATAGAGACACCGGAGGAATCTAGGGTTGTACATAGTAGATTCACAGAGAAAGGAAACTACACATCTGGACGCCAAGCTTGCCATCCACGCAAAGGAGAGTCCCATCCGGACACGGGGGAAGGCCTTCTATCTTGCATCTTCACGGCCCATCAGTCCAGCCCATGTCGCATAGCCCGGATGCTAGGGGACCCCATAATCTAGGACTCCCTCAGTAGCCCCTGAACCAGGCTTCAACGACGACATGTCCGGTTCGCAGATTGTCTTCGGCATTGCAAGGCGAGTTCCTCCTCCAAATACTCCAAAGCAGTCTTCCAAACGAGTGAACTATATCCGGCTCTGTATAATAGTAACAACCCTCAACCACAAGGGCACAATATCCAATCAAAGTAAGGTATGTCCACTGATAGCTTTTTCGGTGAAACGTTACGTCTGGCCTTTATTATTTCGAACCGTTTTTCTGGCCTCCCGCTTCGCGCTTCGAGGCGCGGCCTCCATTGACACGTCATGTTAAAGCAGAGATCATGTCCCCTTATTGTGGGATTCTCATCAATACGGGCTTGGGTAATCCAATTGTGCCGTTCGCACGACCCCTTGGGAATAGGTGAATTTTAAGGCCTGTGAGTGTGCGCTTGATATTCACTACCTATATAAGAGGATCAAGACCCATCTTTTTACCCCAGGCCTTCTTATTCCTCAACCCTCCCATCCTCGAGCTCCAGCACCGAAGTTCTGATCTTTTCCACTACCACGAAACACTCTATCCATGTCCGGATCCGGCTCTCAAGGCAAGTGGGTGGCCTCCTCCATCATGGAGAAGGACCTCAAGGAGCTTCGAGAGGCTAGGTACTTGATCGTGGAAATCGCACACAGGCTCCTGATACGTCTCCAACGTATCTATAATTTTTTATTGCTCCATGCTATATTATCTACTGTTTTGGACAATATTGGGCTTTATTATCCACTTTTATATTATTTTTGGGACTAACCTATTAACCGGAGGCCCAACCCAGAATAGTTGTTTTTTTGCCTATTTCAGAGTTTCGAAGAAATGGAATATCAAACGGAGTCCAAACGGAATGAAACCTTCGGGAACGTGATTTTCTCACCGAATATGACCCAAGAGACTTGGACCCTACGTCAAGAAAGAAAGGAGGTGGGCACGAGGTAGGGGGCGCACCCACCCCCCAGGGCGCGCCCTCCATGTGACGCCCGGATAATTAGGCTACAGTAAAACTCTCCTAATGATGCCAAGTCATCTTTGATTACTATTGCTAAAACTCCGTTAGTTCAAACCGATTCAAAATTCAATTCAAAAAAAATTGGCAAACAACAAAGGCTTTTAAAAGTTGAAACAAAAATGTTCGGACGGTGCCACATTTTGCTTAAGTAAATAAGGTGTAGTGAACACGTTTTTATAAAATGTCTAGGTAATTTAAAATGATTTAAAACAGAAAAGAAAATAAATAAAAAGAAAAGAAACTACAAAAAAACAGAAAACAAACAAAAAAAGGAAAAGAAGAACCCCCCTCCCCATGGGCCGAATGGCCCAGCTAGCAAGCAGGCCCCCCTGGCCGGCCCAACACCCCCCACTACACCTAACCCCACTTCGCTGAAACCCGAACCCCGCCCCCACTTCACACGAAGACCCACTCCCTCCCCCTCGTCCCACTCCTCTACCTCCCTCCCTCGATCCAGATCGGATCGGGGAAATTGGGGCCCCATCACGAGCGCGCCTCGCCATGGCTCCCGTGGTCGTCGTCGCCGTCACTCACCGCGCACCACCTTGCTGGAGCCCCTCGCCGCCTCAACCCCGTCGCCCCGTCGCCGAACCCACCAACACCACCGCCGCCCGCCATCGCTTCTCGCCGTCCCTGGAGCCAGCTCGACGCCGTCACCGCCCGGACTGCCCCCTGCCGTCCTCTACGTCGTCTCCTCCTCGCCCCCTCTTGCTCTGGGTGCCTTGCCGCGGCGCCCCGGCAACGCCACCGCCCTGTCGCCCTCGAGTCCTCCCCGCCGGACTGCCTCCCTGTCACCGCGTCGCCGGATCTCGCGTCCCCGTCCTCCTCCACAACTGCTCCGACGAGCCTCGTCGGCCACCCCTACTCGGCAACAACCGTGAGCGCGCCCCCCCTTTTTTCATCTCCCCCTCTCTCCGCCGCCCGCGCACGACCACCGCGCTCCGGCCGCGCACTGGGCTCGCTCGACCCGTGGCCATGCCTCGGCCTCCCCGTTGGCCCCCTGTTCCGCCGCGGAGCCTGACCCGTCCAGCCGCACCGGCCTTCCCCCTGCACGTCCCGGGGCACGCCCCGACGCCTCACCGCCCGCATCCGCAGGGCGCACCAGCGGAGCCCGCGGCCACCCCCCTCCATCCGTCGACGCCTTGCTCCGGCCGCTGCGGCCTGGGTCTCCCCTGACCAGCGCCGTGTTCGCCGGCGCCCAGCCAACCGCGGCCCCTGCTAACTTCGCCGCGGCCGGCGCACTCCCTGTCCGGCGCCCGGTTAGGCTCGCCCTACGCTCGGGCGCCCGCACGCCCCAGCAACCGAGCGGGCTGGTGCCCGCACCCGGCGCCCCACCGCCCGATAGCGCCCGAACCCGCTAGGCCCCCTGTGGGCCACTGAATAGGGGGCCCCGCCCCAGAACGTTTTAATAAAAAAATTAATTAATTTTAAAAAATAATAAAAATAAGTAAATAATAATAATTAAATTAATTAATTAACAAATTAATTAAATTAATCAATCTTGATTAGATTAACCTAATTACTAGTTAACTTAATTAACCCCTGATTAGCCTAATCAATCAATGACATGTGGGACCCACACATAGTTGACCGAGTCAACTGCTCAGTTGACACCTGACGTCAGCATGATGTCATGCTGACGTCATCTTTTGCTATTCTGGATAATGTTGAATTAATTAATTAATTCCAAAAATCAATAAAACTTTAGAAAATCATTTTAAAATAAACCCGGATACGTAGCCCGTTCATCTGCCACACAACCCTAACCTATCGAACTCACAACTTTCCCTCTCCGGCTCCTCTGTCCGAAAACACGAAACACCGGGGATACTTTCCCGGATGTTTCCCCCCTTCACCGGTATCATCCCATACCGCGTTAGGGCACCTCTAACGCCGTTACTTGTCATGTCATGCATCTCTATGCATCTGCTTGCTTAAATATTTATTGTTTCTCCCCCCTCTTCTCTCGATAGACACCGAGACCGACGCTGCTGCTGCCCCGTTCGACTACGGAGTTGACGACCCCTCTCTCTTGCCAGAGCAACCAGGCAAGCCCCCCCTTGATCACCAGATATCACCTACTCTCTTCTATACTGCTTGCATTAGAGTAGTATAGCATGTTACTGCTTTCCGTTATCCTATCCTAATGCATAGCCTGTCCTTGTTACTACTGTTGTTACCTTTACCTGCTCTCCTACATGCTTAGTTTAGGATGCTAGTTTACCATCAGTGGCCCTACATTCTTGTCCGTCTGCTGTGCTATAATATCGGGCTGTGATCACTTGGGAGGTGATCACGGGTATATACTATACTTTATACATGATACATGTGGTGACCAAAGATGGGTCGGCTCGTAGGAGTACCCGCGAGTGGATCTTTGAGGGGAAGCGACAGGGCAGGTTCAGACCACCTAGGAGAGAGGTGGGCCTGGCCCTGTCGGCGTTCGCGGATACTTAACACGCTTAACGAGATCTGGGTATTTGATCTGAGTCTGGCTACTGGCCTATACGCACTAACCAACTACGCGGGAAAGATATGGGCACTCGGCGTCGTGGTATCAGCCGAAGCCTTCGTGACGTTAGCGACTGAGCGGCGCGCGCCGGATTGGAACGTAAGCCTGCTCTTGTATTAAGGGGGCTAGTTCTGCTTCCGGCCGCGTACGCAACGTGCAGGTGTGCTCAGGGCGATGGGCCCAGACCCCTGCGCATTATGTTTAGACCGGCATGCTGACCGCTCTGTTGTGCCTAGGTGGGGCTGCGATGTGTTGATCTTCCGAGGCCGGGCATGACCCAGGAAAGTGTGTCCGGCCAAATGGGATCAAGCGTGTTGGGTTATGTGGTGCACCCCTGCAGGGAAGTTAATCTATTCGAATAGTCGTGTCCCTCGGTAAAAGGATGACCCGGAGTTGTACCTTGACCTTATGACAACTAGAACCGGATAATTAATAAAACACACCCTTCCAAGTGTCAGATACAACCCGGTGATCGCTCTCTAACAGGGCATCGAGGAGGGGATTGCCGGGTAGGATTATGCTATGCGATGCTACTTGGAGGACTTCAGTCTACTCTCTTCTATATGCTGCAAGACGGAGGCTGCCAGAAGCGTAGTCTTCGACAGGATTAGATATCCCCCTCTTATTCTGGCATTCTGAAGTTCAGTCCACTGATATGGCCCTTTACACATATACCCATGCATATGTAGTGTAGCTCCTTGCTTGCGAGTACTTTGGATGAGTACTCACGGTTGCCTTGTTTCCCCTTTTCCCCATCTCTCTACCCGATTGCTGCAACCAGACGATGGAGCCCAGGATCCAGATGCCACCATCGACGACGACTCCTTCTACATTGGAGGTGCCTACTACTACGTGCAGCCAGCTGACGACGACCAGGAGTAGTTAGGAGGATCCCAGGCAAGTGGCCTGCGCCTCTTTCGATTCTATCCCAGTTTGTGCTAGCCTTCTTAAGGCAAACTTGTTAACTTATGTCTGTACTCAGATATTGTTGCTTCCGCTGACTCGTCTATGATCGAGCACTTGTATTCAAGCCCTCGAGGCCCCTGGCTTGTATTATGATGCTTGTATGACTTATTTTTATTTGTAGAGTTGTGTTGTGATATCTTCCCGTGAGACCCTGATCTTGATCGTACACATTTGCGTGCATGATTAGTGCATGATTGAATCGGGGGCGTCACAAGTTGGTATCAGAGCCGACTGCCTGTAGGAATCCCTCTTCCACACTCCTTGGCCGAAGTTGAGTCTAGACATTGCAAAAACTTTTACTAACTTGGTTGTGTGCCTTACGGGCACACGTCGCCGTTTGGGTGGTAGTAGGATCTTGTTATTCCTCGACCTTTACTCTGGGACTATGAACTCTCTTCTATTCTGGTTAAGTGATTTTGCTAAAATCTAACTTTAGGTTCTCGAAAATACTTCCTCCCGAAGAGCCCCTTCAGGCCAGATGATCGCCTGCTGCAACAGAAGATTCTGACAATACTCTCCGATGTTTCCCCAAGACCTTTGTGCCCTTCGCCGTTGCAATTCCATACCACCGATAAGTCCCTATGGAAAGCTACATACACTTGTCGTCCATAACTTCATTCCCAGTTGGTCTTGTTATTACAAGATACCTCGGAAATTCTCTCTATTTTTCTGAGAGTACCTTGTGCCTACTGCCTAGCAGTTCATTATCCACATATACCCCCCTACGGATAATTCTCGCACTTATCGGGTATCCGCTCATTCCCAGTTGTTCAGGTGTTTCGCCAAAGACTTCAAAATATCATTCGATCTTCTGAAAATCCCGAGCAGCCTATTGCTCTTGAAATTCTCGGTTGCTTGCATTATGGTTAATCCCACAAGTTTCGTAATCTTATTGGCCTCCCTTGTCTTTATCATTTTAAGTCCGTTGATTCAATATGTTGAGGATGCTCGCATTCCTCAGTCGAATCCTAGGATTCATCCTTTCGGCTCAGACGTCATTTGGATATGAGCTGGTTCTTGACCAATCAATGCCTTGATCGTTTGTGCTTCCAAGTCTGTTGAACTTATTCATTTTCGATCAGACGATTGCTTCTGATCCCTTGATTTGGAGATCATAAAGTTTCTTTGCATTAAGCTTTGAATTAGTCAGTTGTTTCTATAACCCGATGCCATGGCATTCCTTCTTCCTTTGATTGAGTACCGATACTCACATCAGCCCCGTTGTGGATCGCCATACCCATTGTCGGGTTATTATCCGACAATGTCCTTCACAACCAAAATTCTTGTGAGTTCTTTACCTGATACATAATGCCCTTGGTAAATTGTATCATCTGCTTGGCCAACCATGCTCTGCTATCGAGCTGGTCGTAATTACTATTGAAGCTTGTGGTATATGTTTCCATGATACCCTGACGGGTTGAACCTATGCCTTCCTTTATATGTGTGAACTCGGAAGTTTTACCGAGTCGTACTCATCTGGTATCTCACCAGATAAAACTTTTGACACTAATGCCTTTATCAAAGCGAAAAGTGAATGGAAGGTTATACGTTGAAGAAGTGGGAGTTAACCTTGAACTTTGTGTTCATGCCCATGGACACGATGTTGATCTTATCATTAAAGCTTTTCTTAAATTAATTATTCCCTTGGTATAAGTTCATCTTATCTCTGGGATCTGGCCTTTTGCAATTGTGGTTCCGACCATGTTCTCCTTTAGATAACATTTCTCGTGCAAGTTTAAGCATTTGTCTTCTGCAGAGCAATACCCTAGTCCAATCTCTACTTTGATCTGTCGTCGAGCATTACCCCCCTGGTATCTCGAGATTATCATGGAACTGCATAACCTCTTATGAGTTCTTCATCAGGTATTACATTCTCACGGACTCCAATTTTTCACGGACTTTGAGTTATGAAACACTCAAGGACACCGATAACGGAATCGAGTCTGCACTGCGATTCAACGAGGATTAGAGATCTTCATCGCTTACAAGTTTAATACTCCATGTCTGTCCTAGCCTGAACGGATACATCATTATCGTGCTAATTTTAATCGTCATCATTCTGAGCTCTTCAAGGGTATCAACTGAATTCATGATGAGAAATACCATCCTTGCCCTCGATGATTTGTGTTATCATTGGCCACTTTATTGCCTTCCCTCCAACACAAACTTGTTCATGTTTTATGTTATACCTTGAGTTCCTTGCTATCCAGCATTTGTCCTTCTTTGCCTTCGAATATTACCACCTTTTATGTCAAGAATGTCGTGGTAATTTTACCACCTCTTGAGAATTCTTGATATAGTAATATCTCTCGCCATTTGCGTTCGTTTCTTGGTCTCCGTGTTGTTTCTAACTGGAATACCGACAAATGGTCTATGATGTGTAAATTCTAAACTTCTAGCAACCCTATTGCTTTGAAGTTATTGGTCTACAGTTTCATTATAAGTCTATTGCTTATTGAATCATCATTCGAACATTGATCGTGCTACCTAGTCCAGATTCCTGGGTGCACCCTTCTATCATTGTTCAGTTGAGTATGTTTCCCTCGAGCATACATCATTATATCATTGATCCGACAAATGATATTTCCTTGTTCACATAATTGTGGAAATCCATCTTTTGGAAATCTCGATGAATTGTCGCTGAGTTCATCAGCCACCTCCTCATTCTATCCTTGATTTAATAATGAACTCATGATTTAGAACTTGCTTCCATAGTTCAATTCCCGAGAATCTTACAATGTCATCTTGACAATTTGTGTTGCACCTTTTCTTCTCAGGCATCCTGAGTCTAAGGTATCCCAACACCGATCAGATCTGAATCTCGGCCAGATATGATGGTTGGAACGTTTTTCCAAGAGTTATAACACTGCTCTTTTATGGACCAGTAAGGTGATGGCATGCCCAACACACCTGGCCGGATGACCTATTGTTATAGATTCCCTCTCAGCAAGGTTATCCATTCTTCCATGAGGAAATTGTAAGACTTATCCTATAAGTTGTTTCCGATGAATCCTTTGTGTTTCCAAAGTCTGACCTTTGCTTAAAGATCGTGTCAACGCTATCTCGAAGCTTGTATGTGGTACTCTGATTTTCAATAAGAACATTTGAAGCACAAGGCTAAAATTTCTTTATTAATTACCCCAAACACCGTTGATTGGGTAATGTCATGAACTTCCTCTCCCGTTACCTAAATGGATTTCTATGTTATATCCTGTCATGGATATTATGCTCTGCTTGTCCTTGGGAAGGGTATACCCCTGGTATATGTGTCAAACACATTTTCCTTTTCATTGTCCTTTTTGATCTGATGATCACATTTTCCTTCCATTGATTTGTTTAACCTTCCCTGTGATCCATATGATCTAAGCAGTAATATTCTTCTGCTTATGTAAACACCTTGGTGTACAACCGTGTCAGTAAGACCCTGTTGCTTTTGTTGATGGCATTCCGGTAACCACCGATGTACGAGAACTTTGCCTATTGGTCTGCCTCGTTTCAATGAGCAGGAGAATGGTTCTCTTCGTCCCTCGCCCTTGGTACCAACGGTTTTGCCAACATAACTGACAGGCTACCCTCTGACATGTCTTGCTATCGTGACCGTGAAAGATGTCAACAACCTTCCTACTTTTAACCACATGGTGGCCCCATAACCCACAGTTCCACATAATCGAAACCTGACTCTCTTGTACACCCATGTTGCCAAAGTTATTCCTAGAGCTTGACTCGTATGTAATTCATGAGTCACCTTCCTAGTGATCTATTCTGGTATCAGACGCAATACTTATTCCCATTGCTTTGAGCCCCTTTCGAGCCCTGTTTCAGGCATCGAACGGTTGCCTGCTCGCTCGAAACATCCCACGAAACCTCAATTGCTTTGCTCTCGATATTCTCTTAAGTTTCAATTCGAGAGTTACTTTCTGCCACCTTCCCCCGATGTTATCGACCAGATAGTCAACCTTGTACAGGTTCGTTCTCCTGGAATACCCCCCCTAATTATATCATAAGTACGATGGAACCCCCGAAGAAAGGATGCCGACTTCATCTTGATGACTTGAAGCAGAAAAGGGAAGACATCAGTATAATGGATCGACCACTTCGAGAAGAGGAACCAAGACCGAGAAGATCCGTTAGCATTCTGTAACTAGACCATTCCCCCCTTCGCTACCTCTTAAATCTCGGGACGAGATTTCTTGTAGTGGAGGAGAATTGTGACGCCCGGATAATTAGGCTATAGTAAAACTCTCCTAATGATGCCAAGTCATCTTTGATTACTGTTGCTAAAACTCCGTTAGTTCAAACCGATTCAAAATTCAATTCAAAAAAATTGGCAAACAACAAAGGCTTTTAAAAGTTGAAACAAAAATGTTCGGACGGTGCCACATTTTGCTTAAGTAAATAAGGTGTAATGAACACGTTTTTATAAAATGTCTAGGTAATTCAAAATGATTTAAAACAGAAAAGAAAATAAATAAAAAGAAAAGAAAAGAAACTACAAAAAAACAGAAAACAAACAAAAAAAAGGAAAAGAAGAACCCCCCTCCCCCTGGGCCGAATGGCCCAGCTAGCAAGCAGGCCCCCCTGGCCGGCCCAACACCCCCCACAACACCTAACCCCACTTCGCTGAAACCCTAACCCCGCCCCCACTTCACACGAAGCCCCACTCCTTCCCCCTCGTCCCACTCCTCTGCCTCCCTCCCTCGATCCAGATCGGATCGGGGAAATCGAGGCAACATCCCGAGCGCGCCTCGCCATGGCTCCCATGGTCGTCGTCGCCGTCACTCACCGCGCACCACCTCGCTGGAGCGCCTCGCCGCCTCAACCCCGTCGCCCCGTCGCCGAACCCACCAACACCACCGCCGCCCGCCGTCGCTTCTCGCCGTCCCTGGAGCCAGCTCGACGCCGTCACCGCTCGGACTGCCCCCTGCCGTCCTCTACGTCGTCTCCTCCTCGCCCCCTCTTGCTCTGGGTGCCTTGCCGCAGCGCCCTGGCAACGCCACCGCCTCGTCGCCCTCGAGTCCTCCCCGCCGGACTACCTCCCCATCACCGCGTCGCCGGATCTCGCGTCCCCGTCCTCCTCCACAACTGCTCCGACGAGCCTCGTCGGCCACCCCTAATCGGCAACGACCGTGAGCGAACCCCTTTTTTTCATCTCCCCCTCTCTCCGCCGCCCGCGCACGACAACCACGCTCCGGCCGTGCACTGGGCTCGCTCGACCCGCGGCCATGCCTCGGCCTCCCCGTTCGCCCCCTGTTCCGCCGCGGACCCTGACCCGTCCAGCCGCACCGGCCTTCCCCCTGCACTTCCCGGGGCACGCCCCGACGCCTCACCGCCCGCATCCGCGGGGCGCACCAGCCGAGCCCGCGGCCACCCCCTCCGTCCGTCGACGCCCCGCTCCGGCCGCTGCGGCCTGGGTCTCCCTTGACCAGCGGCGTGGTCGCCGGCGTCCAGCCAACCGCGGCCCCTGCTAACTTCGCCGCGGTCGGCGCACTCCCCTGTCCGGCGCCCGGTTAGGCTCGGCCTACGCTCGGGCGCCCGCACGCCCCAGCAACTGAGCGGGCTGGTGCCCGCACCCGGCGCCCCACCGCCCGATAGCGCCCGAACCCGCTAGGCCCCCTGTGGGCCACTGACTAAGGGGCCTCGCCCCAGAACGTTTTAATAAAAAAATTAATTTAAAAAATAATAATAAATAATAATAATAATTAAATTAATTAATTAATTAATGAATTAATTAAATTAATCAATCTTGATTAGATTAACCTAATTACTAGTTAACTTAACTAACCCCTGACTAGCCTAATCAATCAATGACATGCGGGACCCACACATAGTTGACCGAGTCAACTACTCAGTTGACTGCTGACGTCAGCATGATGTCATGCTGACGTCATCTTTTGCTATTCTGGATAATGTTGAATTAAATAATTAATTCCAAAAATTAATAAAACTTTAGAAAATCATTTTAAAATAAACCGTAGACCGGATTGAAAGACTTTGTACATGAAAGTTGCTCAGAACGACGAGACAAATCTGGATAGGCAGCCCGTTCATCTGCCACACAACCCTAACCTATCGAACTCACATCTTTCCCTCTCCCGCTCCTTTGTCCGAAAACACGAAACACCGGGGATACTTTCCCGGATGTTTCCCCCCTTCACCGGTATCATCCCATACCGCGTTAGGGCACCTCTAACGCCGTTACTTGTCATGTCATGCATCCCTATGCATCTGCTTGCTTAAATATTTATTGTTTCTCCCCCCTCTTCTCTCGATAGACACCGAGACCGACGCTGCTGCTGCCCCGTTCGACTACGGAGTTGACGACCCCTCTCTCTTGCCAGAGCAACCAGGCAAGCCCCCCCCCTTGATCACCAGATATCGCCTACTCTCTTCTATACTGCTTGCATTAGAGTAGTATAGCATGTTACTGCTTTCCGTTATCCTATCCTGATGCATAGCCTGTCCTTGTTACTACTGTTGTTACCTTTACCTGCTCTCCTACATGCTTAGTTTAGGATGCTAGTTTACCATCAGTGGCCCTACATTCTTGTCCGTCTGTTGTGCTATACTATCGGGCCGTGATCACTTGGGAGGTGATCACGGGTATATACTATACTTTATACATGATACATGTGGTGACCAACGGGTCGGCTCGTAGGAGTACCCGCGAGTGGATCTTTGAGGCGAAGCGACAGGGCAGGTTCAGACCACCTAGGAGAGAGGTGGGGCTGGCCCTGTCGGCGTTCGCGGATACTTAACACGCTTAACGAGATCTGGGTATTTGATCTGAGTCTGGCTACTGGCCTATACGCACTAACCAACTACGCGGGAAAGATATGGGCACTCGGCGTCGTGGTATCAGCCGAAGCCTTCGTGACGTCAGCGACTGAGCGGCGCGCGCCGGATTGGAACGTAAGCCTGCTCTTGTATTAAGGGGGCTAGCTCTGCTTCCGGCCGCGTACGCAACGTGCAGGTGTGCTCAGGGCGATGGGCCCAGACCCCTATGCGCATCGATTTAGACCGGCGTGCTGACCGCTCTGTTGTGCCTAGGTGGGGCTGCGACGTGTTGATCTTCCGAGGCCGGGCATGACCCAGGAAAGTGTGTCCGGCCAAATGGGATCAAGCGTGTTGGGTTATGTGGTGCACCCCTGCAGGGAAGTTAATCTATTCGAATAGCCGTGTCCCTCGGTAAAAGGACGACCCGGAGTTGTACCTTGACCTTATGACAACTAGAACCAGATACTTAATAAAACACACCCTTCCAAGTGTCAGATACAACCCGGTGATCGCTCTCTAACAGGGCATCGAGGAGGGGATTGCCGGGTAGGATTATGCTATGCGATGCTACTTGGAGGACTTCAGTCTACTCTCTACTATATGCTGCAAGACGGAGGCTGCCAGAAGCGTAGTCTTCGACAGGATTAGATATCCCCCTCTTATTCTGACATTCTGCAGTTCAGTCCACGGATATGGCCCTTTACACATATACCCATGCATATGTAGTGTAGCTCCTTGCTTGCGAGTACTTTGGATGAGTACTCACGGTTGCCTTGTTTCCCCTTTTCCCCATCTCTCTACCCGATTGCTGCAACCAGACGATGGAGCCCAGGATCCAGACGCCACCGTCGACGACGACTCCTTCTACACTGGAGGTGCCTACTACTACGTGCAGCCAGCTGACGACGACCAGGAGTAGTTAGGAGGATCCCAGGCAGGAGGCCTGCGCCTCTTTTGATTGTATCCCAGTTTGTGCTAGCCTTCTTAAGGCACACTTGTTAACTTATGTCTGTACTCAGATATTGTTGCTTCCGCTGACTCGTCTATGATCGAGCACTTGTATTCGAGCCCTCGAGGCCCCTGGCTTGTATTATGATGCTTGTATGACTTATTTTTATTTGTAGAGTTGTGTTGTGATATCTTCCCGTGAGACCCTGATGTTGATCGTACACTTTTGCGTGCATGATTAGTGTACGATTGAATCGGGGGCGTCACACTCCACCCTCATGGGCCCCACCTGCTCCACCGACATACTTCTTCCTCCGATATATACCTACGTACCCCCAAACGATCAGATACGGAGCCAAAAAACTAATTCCACCGCCGCAACCTTCTGTACCCACGAGATCCCATCTTGGGGCCTGTTCCGGAGCTCCGCCGGAGGGGGCATCCATCACGGAGGGCTTCTACATCATCACCATAGCCTCTCCGATGAAGTGTGAGTAGTTTACCTCAGACCTTCGGGTCCATAGTTAGTAGCTAGATGGCTTCTTCTCTCTTTTTGGAACTCAATACAATGTTCTCCCCCTCTCTCGTGGAGATCTATTCGATGTAATCTTCTTTTTGCGGTGTGTTTGTTGAGACCGATGAATTGTGGGTTTATGATCAAGATTATCTATGAACAATATTTGAATCTTATATGAATTATTTTATGTATGATTGGTTCTCTTTGCAAGTCTCTTCAAATTATCAGTTTGGTTTGGCCTACTAGATTGATCTTTCTTGCAATGGGAGAAGTGCTTAGCTTTGGGTTCAATCTTGCGGTGTCCTTCCCCAGTGACAATAGGGGCAGCAAGGCACGTATTGTATTGTTGCCATCGAGGATAACAAGATGGGGTTTTTATCATATTGCATGAATTTATCCCTCTACATCATGTCATCTTGCTTAAGGCGTTACTCTATTTTCTTGAACTTAATACTCAAGATGCATGCTGGATAGCGGTCGATGAGTGGAGTAATAGTAGTAGATGCAGGCAGGAGTCGGTCTACTTGTCTCAGACGTGATGCCCATATACATGATCATACCTAGATAATCTCATAACTATGCTCAATTCTGTCAATTGCTCAACAGTAATTCGTTCACCCACCGTAAAATACTTATGCTCTTGAGAGAAGCCACTAGTGAAATCTATGGCCCCTGGGTCTATCTTCATCATATTAATCTTCCATCACTTTATTATTGCCTTTGCTTTTTTACTTTGCTTTTATTTTACTTTGCATCTTTATCACAAAAATACCAAAAATATTATCTATCATCTCTATCAGATCTCACTCTCGTAAGTGACCGTGAAGGGATTGACAACACCTTATCGCGTTGGTTGCAAGGAGTTATTTGTTTTGTGTAGGTACGAGGGACTCGTGTGTAGCCTCCTACTGGATTGATACCTTGGTTCTCAAAAACTGAGGGTAATACTTACGCTACTTTGATGCATCATCCTTTCCTCTTCAAGGAAATCCAACGCAGTGCTCAAGAGGTAGCAAGAAGAATTTCTGGCGTCATTGTTGGGGAGTCTACGCAAAAGTCAACATACCAAGTACCCATCACAATCCCTTATCTCCCGCATTACATTATTTGCCATTTGCCTCTCGTTTTCCTCTACCCCACTTCACCCTTGCCGTTTGATTCGCCCTCTTTTTTCGTTTGCCTTGATGTCTTACTTGGCTCGTTTGCTCGTTTGGTTGAAATAGTTGAGTATTTATTCCTAAACAAAGAAGCCAATATCTATGGATCCTCATCCGCTTGCCAATATTTTTAAGAGATCCAATTATGATGAACCAATTCCTAGTTATTTGGATGCACTAGATTATCTTTATAAGGTTTTGCCTGAAATCCGTGAAGTGACTCACGATAGATCTTTGAATAAAAAGCATGATTGCAATGATTTTATTATAAATTCTCTTGATGTCAATTGTGCTAATAATTTGCAAAACCCTAAGCTTGGGGATGCTAGTTTTTCTATGTCTACTACTTGTTGCAATGATCATGATCATGAATGGGGTGATTCTTCTTATGATCTTCAAAATTTATCTAATCCACATGATGAATATGAGATTGATAATATTGTTCGCAATAATATTGAAAGTGGGTTTGGAAGAGTGTCAACTTTAGATCCCACATATTTGCAAGAGTGTAAACTTTAGATCCCACATATTTGGAAGAGTGTCAACTTTAGATCCCACATATTTGGAGAATATTCAATCTTATGAAATTTTTGATAAAAGTGGGTTTGGAAAGGTCATGACTTTAGTTAATGATAATCCCACCATGATCGTGTTGAGAATATACTTTATGATAGCTATATTGTTGAATTTTCTTATGATCCTACATGTAATTATTATGAGAGAGGAAAATATGGTTATAGAAATTTTCTTGTTACTAAATTACCTCTCGTTATGTTGAGATTGCTATTGTTCCTTTCCGCTTCCTTGCATATGCTAGTTTTTGCTTGCCATGATAATTTGTTTTTCTATAAGATGCCTATGCATAGGAAGTATGTTAGACTTAGATGTGTTTGTCACGTGTTTTATGATGCTCTCTTTATGCTTCAATTCTTGTCTTTCACGTGAGCATCATTGAAATCTTAATGCCTAGCTAAAAAGGCTTTAAAGAAAAGCGCTTGTTGGGAGACAACCCAATATTTTTCCTTGCTGCTTAGTAATAAATCTTTGATCTAGCCTCTGGTTAGATGTGTTTTTATGTTTTAATTAGTTTTTGTGCCAAGTTAAACCTATAGGATCTTCTTGGATGATAGTTATTTGATCTGGCTGTAATTTCTAGAAACTTTCTGTTCACGAAAACAATTGTTAAAAATCACCAGAACGTGATAAAATAGTAATTCCAATTGCTTCTGATCAATAAGCAAATTGCCTAGGTCTTCCTATTTTGGATGAATGTTTGGAGTTCAGAAGTTTGCGTTAGTTACAGATTACTACAGACTGTTGTGTTTTTGACAAATTCTGTTTTTGTGTGTTGTTTGCTTATTTTGATGAATCTATGGCTAGTAAAATAGTTTATAAACCATAGAGAAGTTGTAATATAGTAGTTTTAACACCAATATAAATAAAGAATGAGTTCATTAAACTACCTTGAAGTGGTCTTTTGTTTTCTTTCGCTAACGGAGCTCACGAGATTTCTGTTGAGTTTTGTGTTGTGAAGTTTTCAAGTTTTGGGTAAAATCTTTTGATGGATTATGGAACAAGGAGTGGCAAGAGCCTAAGCTTGGGGATGCCCATGGCACCCCCAAGATAATCTAAGGACACCAAAAAGTCAAAGCTTGGGGATGCCCCGGAAGGCATCCCCTCTTTCGTCTACTTCCATCGGTAACGTTACTTGGAGCTATATTTTTATTCACCACATGATATGTGTTTTGCTTGGAGCGTCTTGTATGATTTGAGTCTTTGCTTTTTAGTTTACCACAATCATCCTTGCTGTACACACCTTTTGAGAGAGCCATACATGATTTGGAATTTGTTAGAATACTCTTTATGCTTCACTTATATCTTTTGAGCTATATAGTTTTGCTCTAGTGCTTCACTTATATCTTTTAGAGCACGGTGGTGGATTTGTTTTATAGAAACTATTGATCTCTCATGCTTCACTTAGATTATTTTGATAGTCTTAAATAGCAAGGTAATTTTCTTAAAAATCTTAATATGCTTGGTATTCAAGATTTGTAAAACTTTCTTTTGAGTGCGTTGAATACTAAGAAAAGTTTGATGCTTGATAATTGTTTTGAGATATAAAGATGGTGATATTAGAGTCATGCTAGTTTAGTAGTTGTGAATTTGAGAAATACTTGTGTTAAAGTTTGTGATTCCCGTAGCATGCACGCACGGTGAACCGTTATGTGATGAAGTCGGAGCATGATTTATTTATTGATTGTCTTCCTTATGAGTAGCGGTCGGGGACGAGCGATGGTCTTTTCCTACCAATCTATCCCCCTAGGAGCATGCGCGTAATACTTTGCTTTGATAACTTGTAGATTTTTGCAATAAGTATATCAGTTCTTCAAGACTAATGTTGAGTCCATGGATTATACGCACTTTTCTTCCTTCCAACATTGCTAGACTCTCTAATACCGCGCACTTTTTGCCGATATCATACACCCACCATATACCTTCCTAAAAACAGCCACCATACCTACCTATCATGGCATTTCCATAGCCATTCCGAGATATATTGCCATGCAACTTTCTACCGTTCCGTTTATTATGACATGCTCCATCATTGTCATATTGCTTAGCATGATCATGTAGTTGACATCGTATTTGTGGCAAAGCCACCGTTCATAATTCTTTCATACATGTCACTCTTGATTCATTGCATATCCCGGTACACCGCCGGAGGCATTCATATAGAGTCATATTTTGTTCTAAGTATCGAGTTGTAATTGTTGAGTTGTAAGAAAATAAAAGTGTGATGATCCTTATTTTTAGAGCATTGTCCCAAGTGAGGAAAAGGATGATGGATACTAGGATTCCCCCACAAGTCGGTATGAGACTCCGTACGAAACATAAAATAAAATAAAAAAAGAGGCCATAAAAAAGAGAGAAAAGGCCCAAATAAAAAAAGAAAAATCAGAGAAAAAGAGAGAAGGGACAATGTTACTATCCTTTTACCACACTTGTGCTTCAAAGTAGCACCATGATCTTCATGATAGAGAGTCTCTCATTTTGTCACTTTCATATACTAGTGGGAATTTTTCATTATAGAACTTGGCTTGTATATTCCAATGATGGGCTTCCTCAAAATGCCCTAGGTCTTCGTGAGCAAGCGAGTTGGATGCACACCCACTTAGTTTCTTTTGATGAGCTTTCATATACTTATAGCTCTAGTGCATCCGTCGCATGGAAATCCCTACTCACTCACATTGATATCTATTGATGGGCATCTCCATAGCCCGTTGATACACCTAGTTGATGTGAGACTATCTTCTCCCTTTTTGTCTTCTCCACAACCACCATTCTATTCCACATATAGTGCTATATCCATGGCTCACGCTCATGTATTGGGTGAAGATTGAAAAAGTTTTGAGAATGTGAAAAGTATGAAACAATTGCTTGGCTTGTCATCGGGGTTGTGCATGATTTAAATACTTTGTGTGGTGAAGATAGAACATGGCCAGACTATATGATTTTGTAGGGATAACTTTCTTTGGCCATGTTATTTTGAGAAGACATGATTGCTTTGTTAGTATGCTTGAAGTATTATTATTTTTACGTCAATATGAACTTTTGTCTTGAATCTTTTGGATCTGAATATTCATACCACAATTAAGAAGAATTACATTGAAATCATGCCAAGTAGCACTCCGCATAAAAATTTCTGTTTTTATCATTTACCTACTCGAGGACGAGCAAGAATTAAGCTTGGGGATGCCTGATACGTCTCCAACGTATCTATAATTTTTGATTGCTCCATGCTATATTATCTACTGTTTTGGACAATACTGGGCTTTATTATCCACTTATATATTAATTTTGGGACTAGCCTATTAACCGGAGGCCCAGCCCAGAATTGATGCTTTTTGCCTATTTTGGAGTTTCGAAGAAACGGAATATCAAGCGGAGTCCAAACGGAATGAAACCTTCGGGAACGTGATTTTCTCACAGAATATGACCCAGGAGACTTGGACCCTACGTCAAGAAAGAAAGGAGGTGGGCACGAGGTAGGGGGCGCCCACCCCCCCAGGGCGCGCCCTCCACCCTCGTGGGCCCCACCTTGCTCCACCGACGTACTTCTTCCTCCTATATATACCTACGTACCCCCAAACGATCAGATACGGAGCCAAAAACCTAATCCACCGCCGCAACCTTCTGTACCCACGAGATCCCATCTCGGGGCCTGTTCCGGAGCTCCGCCGGAGGGGGCATCCATCACGGAGGGCTTCTGCATCATCACCATAGCCTCTCCGATGAAGTGTGAGTAGTTTACCTTAGACCTTCGGTTCCATAGTTAGTAGCTAGATGGCTTCTTCTCTCTTTTTGGATCTCAAAACAATGTTCTCCCCCTCTCTCGTGGAGATCTATTTGATGTAATCTTCTTTTACCGGTGTGTTTGTTGAGATCGATGAATTGTGGGTTTATGATCAAGATTATCTATGAACAATATTTGAATCTTCTCTGAATTCTTTTATGTATGATTGGTTATCTTTACAAGTCTCTTCGAATTATCAGTTTGGTTTGGCCTACTAGATTGATCTTTCTTGCAATGGGAGAAGTGCTTAGCTTTGGGTTCAATCTTGCGGTGTCCTTTCACAATGATAGTAGGGGCAGCAAGGCACGTATTGTATTGTTGCCATCGAGGATAACAAGATGGGGTTTTTACCATATTGCATGAATTTATCCCTCTACATCATGTCATCTTGCTTTAGGCATTACTCTGTTTTCTTGAACTTAATACTCTAGATGCATGCTGGATAGCGGTCATGAGTGGAGTAACAGTAGTAGATGCGGGTAGGAGTCGGTCTACTTGTCTCGGATGTGAAGCCTATATACATGATCATACCTAGATATTCTCATAACTATGCTCAATTCTGTCAATTGCACAACAGTAATTCGTTCACCCACCGTAAAATGCTTATGCTCTTGAGAGAAGCCACTAGTGAAATCTATGGCCCCCGGGTCTATCTTCATCATATTAATCTTCCATCACTTTATTATTGCCTTTGCTTTTTACTTTGATTTTATTTCACTTTGCATCTTTATCACAAAAATACCAAAAATATTATCTATCATCTCTATCAGATCTCACTCTCGTAAGTGACCGTGAAGGGATTGACATCCCCTTATCACGTTGGTTGAGAGGAGTTATTTGTTTTGTGTAGGTACGAGGGACTCGCGCGTAGCCTCCTACTGGATTGATACCTTGGTTCTCAAAAACTGAGGGAAATACTTACGCTACTTTGCTGCATCATCCTTTCCTCTTCAAGGAAATCCAACACAGTTCTCAAGAGGTAGCAGCTCCCTGCCAAAGAGCAAGTCATCCCCACTCCAGAGCCCGGCGAGAGGGTTGTGTTCATCCCTCACTTCCTCCATGGGTTAGGGTTTCGCCTCCACCCCTTCGTCCACGGCTTGATGTTCTACTACGGGCAAGATTTCCATGATCTAGCCCCAAATTCATTCCTCCACATCTTGGCGTTCATCGTCGTATGCGAGGCGCTACTCCGCATCCGCCCACTATTCGGCCTCTGGCTAGAAGTCTTCAATGTGAAGCCGAAGGTGGTCGACTGGCAGCATGTGGACTGCGGCGGCGCCATGGTGAGAAAGCTCCCCAACACCACCTAGCCCAAAGGGGCCTCTGAGGAGACCATGAAGGTGTGGCAGCAGGAGTTGTTCTACATCACCGAACCCCGTGGCACCAAATGAGCGGCCGCTCCTGAATTTAGATCCGGAACCCCCATGCGACTCTCGTCGTGGACAAACAAGGGACTGGCTGGGGGTCGACTGATGAAGTGATGATGCTGCAAAAGCGCCTCAAGAGTATGATAAACAAGAACACCAGTCTCACCGACGTGATTCAGGTGATGCTCTTCCGACGGATCCTCCCATGCCAATGCCAGCCTCTCGCATGTGAGAGTTTAATCCAGAGGGCCACTGGACCCTGCAGTGCTTCTTCGTCACAACGCACAAAGAGATCTGGAAACTACTTTTCAAGGCCCAGAAGACGTGGCTGGAGAAGACCAAAGACATCGGTCTCGACAGTGCGAATCCGGCTACTGAGGTAAGCATTTTACTTCCGAACACAATTTCAGTCCATAAGTTAGAGGGTATACTGAAATGTCCGTTCCTCATTCAGGGCTGGACAGCGAAGGCGGAGCAGATCAGGTGTCCGGCGCCACTACCCGAAAACCCAGCCACTCCTCTGCTAACGAGGATGCTAGTCCCGGCGCCCTATCAGGCGCCGGAGAAGAAGGCTAAGAAGAAGAGCAAGGAGGCCAAAGGTGGCCTCCGCCATAAAGATACTTCAGACGCTGTGTCCGGAGAGACAGAAGCTCTCTCCTCCCACGAGGGAGAAGAAGATGAAGAGGAGGAAGAGGCAGAAAGCAATTCTCCCCCTAAGGGGAGGAAGAAGAAAAGGGCGGCCTCCGTAGACCCAGAGGCGGAGGCGTCCAAGAGGGGGAAGATATCCCTCTCGGACGGCTTGGATTTGGATGTCGAAGCCAACCCTGAATGGCTCCCCAGGTCGAAGCCCCTGGCCGAATCGTAAGTATTCAAATATACTATACATATATCCGGTATTTTATAAATTGTAGGATAACATACCATATATGTATTTCAGTCTGGCCCGTGATCTCCCCCAACAATCATCGTCTTTGGGGAACTCTTTGGCACCGGAGATGGTGGAGAACGAGATGCCTCCGCGAGCCTCTCCGCCACATGCCGCGGATGACACCGATGTGTTACCCCAAAGGACCTTTCCGAGCCACGGAGGGATGCGGGAGGCCGCCAACACGGCTCCAGAGGGTAATGCCTCGGCTGCCGAGAACATGGGGGCCACAACCCCCATGGAGACTGATGACGGGAGCTCGTACCAGTCCGGACCCCAGTCGAATACCACACCGGAGACCCACACCACTCCGGAATAGAGCGAGCAACCCCCTTTAAAGGAGGGGGAGTGCCGAATCCACCGGCTACCTCCATCAATCCGGAGGCGCCAGACACTTTGATGGAAGCACTTCGATGTGCTTCGTTATGGAGGAGCACCGTACCCTGATGGGTACAGTGGTTCAAAAGGTTCAGTCCACCAAAACCAGGCTAAACAAAGCCTTCACCAGCCTATTAACAGGCTTTGATGTATGCGATGTAATATTCTTAGCCGCTTTGCACGTGCAAAAATATACCTGTGTATAGATAGTAGCCCCTGAGACTCTATTTGGCTTTTGAAAAAAAAGGCCGAACAGAGGATCAAATATTCACCGGAGATAACATAGTTGTCTATTTTGATAAACAGGATTCACTGTTAGCGGTGACTGAGGGAGTCCTGGATTAAGGGGTCCTTGGGTGTCCTGGCTATGTGACGTGGGCCGGACTGATGGGCCATGAAGATACAGGACAAATGACTTCCTCCCGTGTCTGTATGAGACTCTCCTTTGCGTGGAAGGCAAGCTTGGCGTTCGGATATGAAGATTCTTTCCTCTGCAAATCGACTCTGTACAACCCTAGGACCCTCCGGTGTCTATATAAACTGGAGGGTTTAGTCCATAGAGGCAATCACAATCATACAGGCTAGACATCTAGGGTTTAGCCATTACGATCTCGTGATAGATCAACTCTTGTAAATCCTCATATTCATCAAGATCAATCAAGCAGGAAGTAGGGTATTACCTCCATCAAGAGGGCCTGAACCTGGGTAAACATCGTGTCCCCCGTCTCCTGTTACCATCGACCTTAGACGCATAGTTCGGGACCCCCTACCCGAGATCCACTAGTTTTGACACCAACATTGGTGCTTTCATTGAGAGTTCCGCTGTGTCTTCATCAGAAGGTTCAATGGTTCCATCAGTCATCAACAACAATGCCGCCCTGGGGGAGGTTTTTCTCCCAGACCAGATCTTCGTATTCGGCGGCTTCGCACTACGGGCCAACTCGCTTGGCCATGTAACATCCCAAAATTCTATATTTTAGAATGTTATATTAAATAGATAGTTATGTCTGATTGTTTGATTGATTGTGTGAAATTGAGTGAAATTTGAAACTTTTTGAAAGTTAAATGAGAGGGAATAAAAGGACTTTCCCAAACTTTCATCTTTGCTTTCTGATCTCCATGAACTCAAATTCTTTTCAGATACAAAACCCTAGATAGAAGATAACATGACTTATTCCATTTAAATAAAATGAAAAGGGTTCTGAAAATATTTGAATTTCATTTGGAAATATTACAAATTCAAAAAACTTTATGCAACTCAATGATTTTCATGAGAGAAGATAAAATGACTTCTTCAAAACATATGAAAAATGAGTTGGAAGTTTTAAAAGAATTAAATTTAAAGTCCTTTTGGAAATTATTTTTCATTTTGGAGTTATTTGGCTTTATGTAAATTATTTTTCTCCAAAAATAAAATATATGGAAAATAGGGTAACATGATTCCCTATAATAGAAAATTGGAGAGAAATAAATTTGAAATCATTTTGGTATTTTTAAAATGGTTTTTATTGGATTTTACTGCAATAGTAGCACTCTCTGTTTTATATAAATTTTTGTCAATTTTATTTAATACTAAAAAATGTTCAGGTCATAGAAAATCTTTTTCTGAAAATTTTGATATATTATATGCTTATATAACATTCTTATGTATTTTGTTTTTGTTATTTTTGTTTGACTGAAAAAAAATGTTAAAAAAAACTTCTTTCTGTCGACCGGGCCGGCCCAACACCCGAGCCAGGCCGAGGCCCAATGGCCCATCCTGCTCGTCCCCGAGCTCCGCTCGGACTCCAGCCGTTGTACGGTAGCGCCGCCGCTGTGTCCTTCATGGATGCGGCGCCCTGCCGTCTTTGCCCCTGCCCCTTCCCCACGCCTCCCGCTCCGCGCCCCTCCTATAAAGCCGCCTCCCGGCACCCCTTCTCTCTGTCCTTCACATCGCGCCGCCCGCACTCACAGGAGTTCGAAAACTCCGACGAGATCCGCCGCACTGCCCCAGGCTCCACCGCCGCCCTCGCCCGACGCCGCCACCACCTTTGGATCCACCTCGCTGAGCTGCCCCTCCTTGTCTACTCCACCGGCGTTGCCGAGCCCCGGAGCCACTGCACTGTCCCCATCCGAAGCCGCCACCGCCTTCCCGAACTCCGGCGATCGCTGCGGTAACCGCCGCCTCCCTCGATCCAGATCGTTTTTTTTTCACGAAACGTCTTCTTTAATTAGTAAACGCTCGCTGGTTCAGCCTCTGGAGCGAACGAGTACGTCGGTTTAGGTTCTGCAGCGAACGTTCGTTTCGTAGAATTTTCCTTTTCTTTTTAATTTCGGCCATGGACCAATCCATGAATATTTTATTTACGGATTAGCCCTTGGTTTTCAATCGATCACAACTTCTTCCTCGTTTGTCCAAACTCAACGAAACCAGTGCCCACTTCTTCGTTATGATCCCCTCTATCCAGATAATCAACTTGAACATGTTTTTGAAAATTTAAAATTTGATTTCAAACAGATTTGAATTCAAACTTCTTTTCTTCATAACTTGAGTTTTACAACTCCGATTTAGTTGATTCCTTTTGCATACCGAAGCTCTTAACCTAAACTTTTTGATAAGGCCAAATTCACCCAATTTTCGTACTGTTAGAAATTGTTTTCTGTTGCAAGAGTTATTTGCCTATTTTTGAAGTTTTCCGAGATCTTTTCTTCGATTCTTTTGCATGAGTGCTTATGTATGCAATTCCTTGATCACAATAGATTGACCGGAGTGTGATGAGTAGAACTATCAAGAGTTATGAGTGTGAATCATCTTCATCAACAGTACAAGGCAAGTAACACATTGATCATACTCTTTTCATACCCAGTATTTATACATTAGTTTCACCCTCAAACATTGCATGAGTAGGAACTGATTAATATGTGGGTTTTGGGAAGTAGTTGATGAGGTAGAACCTATTGTACTTTATATCAAACCCCTGGGAGTTACTTCTATGTTATGCTTATACTGCTATGCTATGCTCGTAGACGTGGTTTGGTTTGAGTGATCCATGACATATGTGAGATTGTTAATTAATGGTTAACTTAAGGTGGCTACTTAAATACACATCTGGGTGGATTGGTTGCGGGCACCTGGGGATATACCAGTGTTGTCCTTTGGTTTACCACCCAGGCTCAAAGGGATCATAAGATTATTCATTCTAGAAACTTCCGTGTGCATCCACAAGCTATTATGGGCTCTAGCATAGTTGAGTATGTTGCATGACCTCTTTCAGTGGTGGGCTAGCAGACGTAGGGGAAAGTAGGTGTAACTGTCCACCCAGAGTAAAGAGTTAATGTTTATGAAAAATTGTGTCTCGGTCATCCGTTTCTCAAACACCATGTAGTGCGAGAAATCCAATGGAGGAGATCGGGTCTTGTGGGGAAAAGTGCGCAAACCTCTGCAGAGTGTACAAACTAATTATGATTTGCCGTGTCCCCGGTTATGGATGTCTTGAATATCTGGTTCTTGAATTATCATGTTGATCTCATCACTTTACTTAATTAATTTGTTGGGTTATAACTATTATTTTGGGATTGAGTTGGAGGAACCTTCTCAATGTTTTCAACAAACTTTGTAGTTAAATAAAAAATGTTCCTTTGTTGTAGGGAAAAAATGGCTTTATGCAAAAAATAAACCTAGAGCTTTCCACCAGCCAAATATGCATGTAGTGATAGTGATTATTTCAGCATTGCTCTACAGTATGAAATTGGCAGTACATTCAATGTACTGACCTATATGGCTGCAATGTCTCATGTTGCAGGATTCTTATGACGAGTAAGTGATCCGTCAAGGTCACAATGTCTACACTCAACTTTGCCGTTGGTGTTGATGGGAATCCACGACTTTGTTGTTACTTCCGCTATTTGGATTGAGGTAATAGTATTTATGTTACTTTATACATGTGATTTACCTCTGTTATAAATCCTCGAGTACTGTGTGTGTCAGCATACCGATCCAGGGATAACACTTAAGCACAGAGAGATGACCGTCTGAGGTCGGGTCGCTACAAGATGGCATCAGAGCACATGTTGACTATATGACGTGACCCTAGAAACAGGCAAGCTCATAGGAAACATTTTCTCTAAAACTTTACTTTTCAAAAAGATATTTTACCTCTCTTCCTTTCTGAGCTTTATCAAATATTCCCTTTTAGTTAGACTATACCTTTCCCCCTTTTTGACCACGCGATGATTCGACTGATGAGTCCACTCCAAGAAGGACAAGATATCGGACAACTAAGACCACTCCAGAATGAAGATGATTTTACCATACATTATACTAATGGAAACTGCAAAGGTTGAAGACTCCGAAGACTAGGAGAATTTGAAGGCTCTATAGAATTTCCAGATTGGTATGACCTAGGAAGGCTACCCTTATGAAACTTGTCAGACTATTGAAGCTATCAATACATGAGATCAAGGTGTGTCGGAGAAAGACCGGAACATGGAGCGTTGAAACTCAGAGTTTTTGTCAAGAAAACCCTAAGGCAGGAGATATCAACTATGGAATGATAGCTCATGGCAATGACATGGGCATAAACACGGCTTACCATGAGGTTATCGCTCGCTTATGCTATTGTCACCGTGCTGAGTTAAGCATGCATTTCTTCAAAAGGATTGGATGAGAAAAGGGCTAATGGAGCACCTACCAGCAAAAGATAAAGTTTTAGCTGGTGTATCGCCAGGATCTGGAGTAGTACATCAAGAATTTTTAGATGGACCTTCAGGAAGTTGTATTTGACAGGGAAGAATTTCGTGAAGAACTCAGGACCCAGAAGCTGGAAGTAGCCAAGTTGGAGGAGCAAAACCTCGAGATACCGGAGATTTGTCAGGAACTGAAGGACAACAGGACATGGTTCATGCCAAGGATGTTGAAACCCAGAAGTTTGGAACGCAACTCCAAAATATTAAGGGACGTCAGTAGATGACTTCGCGTCAATAGAGATGGCCTGACAGTAGAATTTGAGAAGGACAAACACGATCGGAAGAAGCCATCGGAGACATGAACAAGACTTGAAGAGTTTGATGACTATGAAGATTTATTGACCTTTAGAAGACCAAACCCCTATTATATACCTACGTTAGATGCGAAGTTTGTGAGCCATCATTTGTTTGATGTTTCCCGACAGCCACAAAATAAAATCTGTCTTTTTGAAACTATTGTTTGTATTGTGTGCCTCCCTCTCTATCTCTCTTATCCCACCCAAAACCCTTGGAACCAATAGAGGATGAATGGAAATGAACCCATATTTTCTGGACCGATGACTGAGTTGGAGACGGACCGATGGATTCATAACATGGAAGATCATATGGAGAATAACACTATAGCCAGAAAGGATATGGCCCAGCATGCTCTTTAGTGCTTTGAAAGAGGTGCTACTACTTGGTGGAGGATGTACCAAACCATCAATGAATGGCAAGGAGTAACCACTTGGAAAGAATTTAAGTTGACTCTGCTAAAGTCTCGTCTTGTGTCCCCGAATTTGAAGCCTTATGGAAATGATATGAAGAAACCCTGTGCATGTATATTTTGTGGAGAAATAGGACACAACCATAAAAAACAAAAGGATGAATGCCCTAATTGTGAAGGAAGTCACCCAGCTGAAGAATGCCCCACTAGGCAGATCACTTGTTTCTTCTGTGAAGGGACTACCCACTACCCTGCTCAGTGTCACATTTACCCCATGGTACAACAAACCATCCAGCAGAAGAAAGAAGCAATGAAAGGAGCCCTCATGGACATTGTACAAGAACCTGTGATGAAGGAAGAGGTGGAGGACACACCCAAAGAAGACCCAATTAAACCCTGCATCAAGTCATGCTATTCATGTGGAGAAGAAGGACACATCTCCCAGAATTGTATGAATGGGGATCTAGTAGAATTCCCAACCGAAGAAGTAGAGTATGACCCACAGGAAATAGAAGCCCTGATTGGAACGGAAAAGTCCAGGAAAAGAAATAGATTGGATTCCAGGAACAACCCAATTTCTACAAAGAAGGACCTGAGTCATATCACCTGTTTCAGGTGCAAGGAGTCAGGGCACTACTTCAGCAGTTGCCCAAAAAGGAAGCCAAGGACCCAAAGAGGCTATGTAGTCATAAGGAAACCACGAGACTTGTCAGAAGTAATATGTTTCAGTTGTAATGAAGCAGAGCACTTTGCGAGAGATTGTCCCAAGGAGAAGGAGACTTGTGATAATTAGTTGTGTCCGTGAGAAGTATAGTAGTAGTAGTGAGAACATTTTCCTTTATATTGAGGCAATGAGTTGAGGCATGTAATGGAAACGCAAGAGATTGTAATCATTGGAAAATCAATAAAGTTAGTATCATGGGTACTAATTTGGATTTTATGAGTTGTTACTCTATGAAGAAAGATTTTTGACCATTTTCGAGGATATGAGAAATATGGTCTATGGATGAAGTTGTGCATTTTAAGAGTGGTAGTATCCTGTGAGGACCCTTGACCCCTAGAAAGGATTATGATATTCCACAGAGTGGACCTTGGACAAAGTAAGTACGAGTTTTATCTCGATATGTGGGACACCCCAAGAAGTATGAAGGGATGAAGTACTACTGGATGTAAAGGAGGAATAATGTTGGTAATATGGAGAAATTGTAACTCCAGGATGAATCTGAGTAATCACGTTTTAGTTTGGTATGAATAGAAGAAAGAGAGACGGTACAATTGGATGGATTTAAGAATACTAGGAAGCTGGATGTTGGAGTAATGATCAGTTTCCCCGATAATGAGTTCAAGGATTACAAGTGATGAGATTGGCCATAACACAGGCCCCAGGACCTCACAAGAAGCAAGCACACTCTTGCTAAAGGAAAAACCCTGGAAGAAGTTACGACTTTATCAACAGATGATCTATTAGGAGTAACGTAAAACCTGAGAGTTGTGAAGGAACGATAGATGTTTGTTTGGCTTGTAGAATCTATGGATTTTTTTCCGAACTTAGATCGTTGACAAGAGAAAATTCTGCAATGCTTGTGAGGATGACCGAGTGTTAGAATGCAAGATTCACTAAACCATATACAAGGTAATGATTTGGGTGCGGGATGGATTGATCACCATACCAACTTACTCTTATTATTCGCCCTGCTATATGGGATGGTAAATCTGAGTGACTTTCCTATAGTAGAGAGACGACGATCAAAACCTTGTTTGAACCTTAGAATGGTATAAATATTTTCCCTTGTACACGGCAACTCTTGCCAATCGTAGGTTATACGGTGAGGTTCAACCCAGACCCATTTCCTGCAGGAGAAACCAAAAAATTGTTGACCACCATGAGATATCGATAGTGGTTTAGTATTGGCGCCAGACTCGTCACCTCAGAAGACCCGGTCATAGAAGAACCTTATCAAGATGAAAGGACAAAAGAATTGTGGTAAAGGTTATGCCACTACCGGAAGAGCCTGAGTATGAATTTTCCCAAGAATCTGAGAAGACCGACCCCGTCAAGAATAAGGATGGAGTATATGAGTTTTGATGGAATTGTAACAATGCTTCTAAGGGTGGTAGCACCCAGACCCCTGTGACGATCGATGGATTTTGAGAAGACCCCCCAAACCTAACCTATTTCTGTCTAGCCTCTCTGAATCTCGAGGACGAGATTCATTTTAAGGGTGGTAGGTTTGTAACATCCCAAAATTCTAAAATTTGAATGTTATATTAAATAGATAGTTATGTTTGATTGCTTGATTGATTGTGTGAAATTGAGTGAAACTTGAAACTTTTTGAAAGTTAAATGAGAGGGAATAAAAGGACTTTCCCAAACTTTCATCTTTGCTTTCTGATCTCCATGAACTCAAATTCTTTTCAGATACAAAACCCTAGAGAGAAGATGACATGAATTATTCCATTTAAATAAAATGAAAAGGGTTATGAAAATATTTGAATTTCACTTGGAAATATTTCAAATTCAAAAAACTTTACGCAACTCAATGATTTTCATGAGAGAAGATAAAATGACTTCTTCAAAACATATGAAATATGAGTTGGAAGTTTTAAAAGAATTAAATTTAAAGTCCTTTTGGAAATTATTTTTCAATTTGGAGTTATTTGGTTTTATTCAAATTTTATTTCTCAAAAAATAAAATATATGGAAAATAGGGTATCATGATTCCCTAAAATAGAAAATTGGAGAGAAATAAATTTGAAATCATTTTGGTATTTTTAAAATAATTTTTATCGGATTTTATTGCAACAGTAGCACTCTCTGTTTTATATAAATTTGTGTCAATTTTATTTGATGCTAAAAGAATGTTCAGGTCGTAGAAAATCTTTTTCTGAAAATTTTGATATATTATATGCTTATATTCTGAAATCCAACGATCCATATCGTTTTGGTTTTTTTTCCACGAAATGTCTTCTTTAATTAGTAAACGCTCGCTGGTTCAGCCTCTGGAGCGAATGAGTTCGTCGGTTTAGGTTCTATAGCGAACGTTCGTTCAGTAGAATTTTCCTTTTCTTTTTTAATTTCGTCCAGGGACCAATCCATGAATATTTTATTTACAGATTAGTCCCTGGTTTTCAATCGATCACAACTTTTTACTCGTTTGTCCAAAGTCAAGGAAACCAATGCCCACTTCTTCGTTATGATCCCCTCTATGCAGATAATCAACTTGAACATGTTTTTGAAAATTTAAAATTTGATTTCAAACAGATTTGAATTCGAACTTCTTTTGTTCATAACTTGAGTTTTACAACTCCGATTTAGTTGATTCTTTTTGCATATGGAAGCTCTTGACCTAAACTTTCCGATAAGGCAAATTCACCCAATTTTGGTACTGTTAGAAATTGTTTTCTATTGCATGAGTTATTTGCCTATTTTTGAAGTTTTCCGAGATCTTTTCTTCGATTCTTTTGCATGACTGCTTATGTATGCAATTGCTTGCTCACGATAGATTGACCGGAGTGTGACGAGTAGAACTATCAGGAGTTATGAGTGTGAATCATCTTCATCAACAGTAGAAGGCAAGTAACACATTGATCATACTCTTTTCATACCCAGTTTTTATGCATTAGTTTCACCCTCAAACATTGCATGAGTAGGATCTGATTAATATGTGGGTTTTGGGAAGTAGTTGATGAGGTAGAACCTATTGTCCTTTATATCAAACCCCTGGGAGTTACTTCTACGTTATGCTTATACTGCTATGCTATGCTCGTAGACGTGGTTTGGTTTGAGTGATCCATGACAGATGTGAGATTGTTAATTAATGGTTAACTTAAGGTGGCTACTTAAATACACATCTGGGTGGATTGGTTGCGGGCACCTGGGATATACCAGTGTTGTCCTTTGGTTCGCCACCCAGGCTCAAAGGGATCATAAGATTATTCATTCTAGAAACTTCCGTGTGCAGCCACAAGCTATTATGGGCTCTAGCATAGTTGAGTATGTTGCATGACCTCTTTCAGTGGTGGGCTAGCAGATTAGGGGAAAGTAGGTGTAACTGTCCACCCAGAGTAAATAGTTAATGTTTCTAAAAGATTGTGTCTTGGTCATCCGTTTCTCAAACACCATGTAGTGCGATAAATCCAACGGAGGAGATCGGGTCTTGTGGGGAAAAGTGCGCAAACCTCTACAGAGTGTACAAACTAATCATGGTTAGCCGTGTCCCCAGTTATGGACGTCTTGAGTATCTGGTTCTTGAATTATCATGTTGATCTCATCACTTTGCTTAATTAATTTGTTGGGTTATAAATATTATTTTGGGATTGAGTTAGAGCAACCTTCTCAATGTTTTCAACAAACTTTGTAGTTAAATAAAATATGTTCCTTTGTTGTAGGAAAAAAATGGCTTTATGCAAAAATAAACTTAGAGCTTTCCACCAGCCAAATATGCATGTAGTGATAGTCATTATTTCAGCATTGCTCTACAGTGTGAAATTGCCAATACATTCAATGTACTGACCTATATGGCTGCAACGTCTCATGTTGTAGGATTCTTACGACGAGTAAGTGATACGTTAGGGTTACGATGTCTACACTCAATTTTCTCGTTGGTGTTGATGGGAATCCACAACTTTATTGTTACTTCCGCTATTTGGATTGAGGTAATAGTATTTACGTTACTTTATACATGTGATTTACCTCTGTTATAAATCCTCGAGTACTGTGTGTGTCAGCATACCGATCCAGGGATGACACTTAAGCACCGAGAGTTGACCGTCTGAGGTCGGGTCGCTACAGGCCATCTAGAGTAGATCGACAGCTACGCCCCAGGTCACTAGATTAGTTTTGGAAATCTGGACTATGTCGCTGATATTCGAGGAGACTTGATATTCCAAGGGTTCACGACCCCAACCTCCGCTCTGGCCTTAGATCTGGAGCACATCGCCAGGTTCGAAGACTGGATTCCTAAGCCTGCCGGACTATCTGCGGCCACTAAGCCCAGTACAGGAGAGCCGGAGGAAGTAGTGTCGCTGGCAACCATCATGAAGCCTGACTCTTCTCCAGACACTGACTCCGAACCCTCGGAGTCAGCATCGTGTGAGCTTGGCCAAGGAGTCTCCTTCCCACCGTACTCCACAAACTCTCTTCTCCCTGGCCAAACCTCGCCTTTAAGCGAGGCTCTGGACTTGATGCGATCCCTCATCATTACAGAGGAGCAACGTCTGAACTACGCCCAGCCCGGACTAGGGGCTGAGAGAGGGGAATTTTACGTCCCACCCACCACCCACTTCATAGCCACTGTCGAGGACTTAACTGAGATGCTCGATTACGGCTCCGACGGCATCGATGGTATGGACGACGATGCCGAAGAAGAGCAGGCCCAAAACCCGCCATTTACCGGACGCTGGATGGCCACCTCTTCGTATAATGTGTACATGCTGGATACACCCAAAGAGGGTAAGAGTGATAACGAGAAAGATCTAGTCGAGGATAAACCTCCTGAGATACAGCCAAAGCACCGACGTCAGCGGTGCCGCTCTAAATCACGCCGCAGAAAAGACATCAATACCAGCATGAGAGACAACAATACTCCAGACGACACCGAAGACCAAGAAGACCCCGTCGAGCCATCCTCTGAACAGGGCAATCGGGAAGATGGGCAAGTTAGCCCTGATGAACAAGCTGTAAACGAAGATTTGGAGGACAGTAATTATCTTCCACTCTCCAAGGATGAGGTGAGCCTCGGCGATGAAGACTTTATCGTGCCTGAGGAACCCCTCGAGCAGGAGCGCTTTAAGCGCCGGCTAATAGCCACTGCAAGGAGCCTGAAAAAGAAGCAGCAGTAGCTTCAAGCTGATCAAGATCTACTCAACGACAGGTGGACTAATGTCCTGGCAGCCGAGGAATACAACCTCCAGCGCCCAACCAAAAGTTACCCGAAGTGTAAACTACTACCTCAATTCGACGACAAGGTGCTTGAGCCCGTACCATCAGCACGTAACGCAGCTGACCAAACACCACGTGGCCGCAACTCAAGCCGAACACAAGCCCATACTACCTGGCTGTAAAGGTAGAGACACAACAGCTTGGGGATATACATATGACCTGCGGCAGGACCTGGAAAATAGAGCAGGTCAGACCAGATCGATCTACGGATCGCGGGAGCGTGCCCCGGCGCGCGACGACGGCTATCTAGTCGGATGTGACAAGCATAACCACGTCCGGGCCGGAAACCGCAGATGGACTCCATCCGAGCTACGTCGCGACTTGGCCCGATATAGAGGCGCCGCACACCCCCTCTGCTTCACTGATGAAGTAATGGAGCATGAATTCCCAGAAGGGTTTAAACCCGTGAATATCGAATCATATGATGGAACAACAGATCCCGCAATATGGATTGAGGACTTCCTTCTCCATATTCATATGGCCCGCGGTGATGATCTTCATGCCATCAAATACCTCCCACTAAAACTCAAGGGACAAGCTCGGCACTGGTTAAACAGCCTACTAGAAAACTCCATTGGCAGCTGGGAGGACTTGGAAGACGCCTTCCGCGACAACTTCCAAGGTACATACGTCCGACCTCCGGATGCCGATGACTTAAGTCACATAGTTCAACAGCCCGAAGAGTCAGCTAGGAAATTCTGGACTAGGTTCGTAACTAAAAAGAACCAGATCATCGACTGTCCTGATGCCAAAGCCCTAGCGGCCTTTAAGCATAACATCTGCGACGAATGGCTTGCCCGACACCTCGGCCAAGAAAAGCCGAAGTCCATGGCAGCCCTCACGGCACTTATGACCCGCTTTTGCGCGGGCGAAGATAGCTGGCTAGCCCGTAGCAATAATAATACAAGCAAACCTAGCACCTCTGAAGCCACAAAATAGCAACTGCAAGCCCCAACGCAACATGCACAAGCGTCGAAGCAACGGTGACAATACCGATGACACGGCGGTCAACGCCGGATTCAGTGGCTCCAAGTTCGGCCAACGGAAGATGCCATTTAAAAGAAACAATCCGGGCTCATCCAGCTTGGACCGCATACTCGATCGTCCATGTCGGATCCACGACACCCCCGATAAACCGGCCAATCATACCAACAGAAGCTGTTCGGTCTTTAAGCAGGCCGGCAAGTTAAATACCAAGAACAAGGAGAAGGGGACGCAAAGTGAGGATGGTGACGAGGAGCCCCGTCCGCCGAACAAAGGGGACAGAAGAAGTCCCCCCCCCCAGGTTAAAACGGTGAGCATGATATATGTTACCCATATCCCCAAGAGGGAGCGCAAACGCGCGCTTAGGGACGTCTACGCGATAGAGCCAGTCGCCCCAAAATTCAACCCATGGTCGTCCTGCCCAATCACCGTCGATCGCAGGGACCATCCGACCAGTATCCGTCATGGTGGTTCAGTCGCACTGGTCCTCGACCCAATCATTGATGGATTCCACCTCACGCGAGTCCTCATGGACGGTGGCAGCAGCCTCAACCTGCTCTATCAGGATACAGTCTGCAAGATGGGCATCGATCCATCAAGGATCAAGCCCACAAAAACTACCTTTAAAGGATTAATACCAGGTGTAGAGGCCCGCTACACGGGCTCAATCACATTGGAAGTCGCCTTTGGATCCCCGGACAACTTCTGAAGCAAAGACTTGATCTTTGATATCGTCCCCTTCTGAAGTGGCTATCACGCACTGCTCGGACGAACCGCATTTGCTCAATTCAATGCGGTGCCACACTATGCTTATCTCAAACTCAAGATGCTCGGACCAGCGGTGTCATAACAGTCAATGGAAATACGGAACACTCCCTCCGCACCGAGGAGCACACAGCGGCCCTGGTAGCGGAAGTACAGAGCGGCCTTATCAAGCAGAATTTTAATTCAGCGACCAAGCTCCCGGACATTGTCAAACGAGCCCGTATTACTCCGCAGCTTGACAATCCAGCTCGTCAGCTGTTCGACTAGCAATTCGGCCTCCGTCTCAGTCCCGACCAAATGGCGGCGTACGTACCGCGCGCACATAACTATGCACTCAAAATACCATGGGCAATGATGGAGGCATAACTCGATTGTGGTCCATAATACGGCTCGACCTCCCCCAGGCACACATACTTTCCCTTTTCTTTTTATCCTTTTTAGGTTTCTTTTCCACAGGCCCCTCACGACGGCCTGATCATCGATCCTTTCGAAGGATGGATATACCAACGCGGCAAGCAGCATAGACGTGTGGGGGAATATCTAGGTGGTCTTCTTGATGATCACTCTACCTGTTTTCAGGACCGGCACACAGCTCCCCCTTGGTTTCGGCATGTTAAATAGCATTGTTGCTTATCACACTATTTGTACAAATACGCTTTGACATATTAATCAAATTATAATAGAAACAGTTTACGGCCCAACTTATGTGGCACTGGCTTACTACTTCATTTTATTTCGCTATTCTTATCGATTGCACCCGTACACTTTTGGTACGCTTTAATTCGCCAGGGGCTTCATTGCGCTCCATACTACGACAACAATGTATGAACACTTTTTACAGTATAGTTTGGCACCCCGAATTTAGCATTATATGCATCGGCTCCGGATCATGTCTTTGGTCAATAGTTGGGTTGCCCGGCTCCTGTGCTTACTACCTTACGTTCCGTCCTATCGGCTAGGGTAGTAAAGGGAGAACTACTGCGATTGTGTTTCTGGTTTATCCGGGTAAACACCTCAGTAGAGAAAGCCAAAAACAGACTGTCATGATGCGGCGAGAGCTGGTCAGCTATTCGGAGGTTAAAATCTCTCGCGATTTTTTCCCACATTATGCGACGGATCGGCTTCCACCCGATCAGGTGTCTACAACACCCTAGTCCGGATTAACAAATACTAACTAGGGGATGCACCTACATTTTTATTGTCAAACTCCTATGGCTAAGTGAGGGTGATAAAGCCACATAGTCCGATTGCCTGGTTCGTTGCGCTAAAAACCTCCTTCAAGGACCAAACTCTTGGATCAAGAGTGTTTAGGTTCCAACCCGAACACCCCCGTACTACCTACGTGGGGGCTGAAGCCGGTGACTGGCCAACTCTCAGATTTAATAAAACAGCCGCACAGGAGGCAAAATTTTAAACAAACAACAAGCATTATATTGCATATCGGCTTTATTTCATAATACAGGACGGGATAACATGAATGTCTTCATTCAAAGATAAATGACTTTTGCACACTCACTACTAGGAAAAGGCTAATTAGTGGCACACCAGTTTTGGCCATTAATGGCGCACTACAGGTGCGCCACTATCATCACGCCATTAGTAACTAATACTAATGGCGCACCCCTGGTGCGCCATTAGTATACCAGACAGTAGTGGCGCACCAGGCAGTGCGCCATTAGCATGTCCCCTGGTGCGCCATTACTATGCCTCCCAGGGGGCCATATTTATTTTGTGCTCTGGGTTACTAATGGCGCACTACTAGATAGTGCTCCACTAGTGTGTTTATTGCAGTGCGCCACTAAAGTGTTGTGTGGTGCGCCACTAGTATGAGTATTATAATTTTTTATCTTTTCTGATATTTGCACAGGTTACAAAATATATTACTGCACAGAATATAGACAGCACAACATATAAACAACAGATTTATCGAATACAATAGAAGATTAGTCTCCGAATACAATTCATCATATTAGTCTCCGAATTCAAAAGACCGAACAAAGTTAGAACATTACAAGTCTCAAGACCGCGAGTAGCGAGTTTGTCTTCACATTACAAGTCGATATCGATCATCTAAACTACCATCACATAGAAGAGAGCTGTGGTCATCACTATTAGCATCATCGCGATGAAACTGGTCTTCATCTGGTTCCTCCTCCGCTCCCTCCTCTCTCCCGCTAGATAGCGCGCGTATCTAGCTTCCGCCTCTGCCCTAGTGGTGTACCCTTTGTAACTGTTACCGCTGAAACGGTGAACCTGTCTCCGACACTGCTCCCAGTCGTCGTAGACTCCGGGAACCTTACCCTTGTACACGACATACGACGGCATCTCTATGCACTATCCAAACAAAACGTTAGTAGCAATTCACAGACAATACATAAGCAATATATAAGTATGCAACAAAAGGATCGGAAGAGAAAAGCAAGACATTAGTAGCACGATTCATGGTCCTACTAATAAATAGCATCGATTACATATAAGTTGAGCGATTGTCCAAACCAAAGAGACATACAAGTTCATTAAAGTTTAATTACAACATGACCTAATCGATATTTCAGAACTACATAGCATCACTACTTTCGACTCGACTCAGGGACCGGAGCGTGGATGAAGCCGCCGTCTGTCGTGATGGTCATGAAATCGCGGGTGTTGTCAGCCTGCATTTGTAGCGTTCTTTCTATCTCACTGTTGGACGGTTGATATCTGAGGTAGAACTGCCCCAAGGTACGAAGGACATCTTGATGGATGATTTCCGCAAACTCTGACTGGCTGCGAAAGAATTCTTGTCTGATGTCCGCGTCCTGGATTGCCGACAAGCGTGCGGCCCAATCTTTGAGATTATTTGGTAGTAGAAGGTGATTATGGTCCCGTACGATCGCCCGCATGTGATGGAGGGTGTAGTAGGCATCCTTCTGACCGCCAGGCGGCTGCTTGACGCACGGGAACGTCGTATTGTGGGTGAGCACGTGATTGTCGTACCTCCGAACTGGCCTGCTGAAGGTGCATCTAGATCTAGCGTAGCCGGGGAGAACATCATCTAGAACTTTCTTCATATTTGTGTAGTATTTCTTCAACTGACGGTCCGAGTCGAAATACGTGGCCATGGAATATTTCAGGCTTAATAGGATGAGTGTGCAATGTGTGTCACTTCAAAAAACACGGAATGTTAGAAAAAAAAGAACGATCGAAATCTAAGAAATCATATGTTACGGGGCGGTGAGGGGATGACTTACTCGGGAAAGTAAGGCACGAGGAAGTTATCCTTATCTGGGTTTGCCAGAATGACGCCTTCGAGGTATGAACTCGCGACTTGCCGGTCCCCAGCGCTGCCCAAGATCTTGGCACGCATGTAGAAGGGGTCGACTATCACGATGTCCGGGGTCTTGTCTCTAATGATCCGCATCTCCATACTCAGCGAAAATAGCCGAAAGAAGGTGTAGTGCGGCGGATGAAGGTTAAACATAGCGAAGATGTCATCAAACCGCAGGACGACCTTACCCCCGATGGCGCTATCCACAAAGCCCTTGCCCTCTGGCACCTTGGCCCCAAAAACCGGGTATGCCACATCATTCTCGGAGAGACGCCGCTTCTCCAAAGAAAGAACACTGTCATGTAGACTCCGCATAGCACCGGTTGCAGCATTGAGCAGATTAGTCGGTAGCATCGGCCTACCCGCCACATGCACCCTCCTCGAGATATCCTTAGGTGAAGGTGGCCCGTCCTGAGCATGGATCATACTTGGTGCCGGCTGGCTCGCACCCTTGTTAGTCTTTCTTTTCCGTCCCTTCTTCTTCTGCTGTAATGGGATCGAGTTCTGCTCAGAGACCGCCTTCTTGAGTGTGTTGGGGCTGATAATATTTCGCACCTCAGCTATCTGAGGCTCGGTGAAGGCAGCAGCTGGAGGCGTCTCCTGAGAACCGAACGCCAGACGACGCTGATGGCCCACAAGTATAAGGTATCTATCTAGTCCTTTCGATAGGTAAGAGTGTCAAACCCAACGAGGAGAAGAAGGAAATGATAAGCGGTTTTTAGCAAGGTGTTCTCCGCAAGCACTGAAATTATAGGTAACAGATAGTTTTGTGATAAGATAATTTGTAACGAGCAACAAATAACAAAAGTAAATAAAGTGCAGAAAGGTGGCCCAATCCTTTTTGTAGCAAAGGACAAGCCTGGACAAACTCTTATATGGAGAAAAGCGCTCCCGAGGACACATGGGAATTATCGTTAAGCTAGTTTTCATCACGTTCATATGATTCGCGTTCGGTACTTTGATAATTTGATATGTGGGTGGACCGGTGCTTGGGGGCTGCCCTTACTTGGAGAAGCATCCCACTTATGATTAACCTCTATTTCAAGCATCCGCAACTACAACAAAAGTATTAAGGTAAGCCTAACCATAGCATGAAACATATGGATCCAAATCAGCCCCTTACGAAGCAACGCATAAACTAGGGTTTATACTTCTGTCACTCTAGCAACCCATCATCTACTTATTACTTCCCAATGCCTTCCACTAGGCCCAAATAATGGTGAAGTGTCATTTAGTCGACATTCGCATAACACCACTAGAGGATAGACAACATACATCTCATCAAAATATTGAACGAATACCAAATTCACATGACTACTAATAGCAAGACTTCTCCCATGTCCTCAGGAACAAACATAACTACTCACAAAGCATATTCATGTTCATAATCAGAGGAGTATTAATATGCATATAGGATCTGAACATATGATATTCCACCAAATAAACCAACTAGCATCAACTACAAGGAGTAATCAACACTACTAGCAACCTACAGGTACCAATCCCAGACTATGAGACAAGAATTGGATACAAGAGATGAACTAGGGTTTGAGAGGAGATGGTGCTGGTGAAGATGTTGATGGAGATTTCCCTCTCCCGGTGAAAGGAGCGTTGGTGATGATGATTTCCCCCTACCGGAGGGAAGTGTCCTCGGCAGAATAGCTCTGCCAGAGCCCTAGATTGGTTCCGCCTCATGGCGGCGGAGTCTCGTCCCGAAATCTTGCTTATGATTTTTTTCGGACGAAAGACTTCATATAGCATAAGATGGGCACCGGAGGGCCAATAGGGGGCCCATGACGCAGGGGGCGCGCCCCCCACCCTCGTGGACAGGTGGAGGCCCCCCTGACATAGATTCTTCTTCCAGTATTTTTTATTATTTCCAAAAATAACTTTCGTGGAGTTTCAGGACTTTTGGAGTTGTGCAGAATAGATCTCTAATGTTTGCTCCTTTTCCAGCCCAGAATTCCAGTTGCCGGCATTCTCCCTCCTTATGTAAACCTTGTGAAATAAGAGAGAATAAGCATAAGTATTGTGACATAATGTGTAATAACGGCCCATAATGCAATAAATATCAATATAAAGCATGATGCAAAATGGACGTATCAACTCCCCCAAGCTTAGACCTCGCTTGTCCTCAAGCAGAAGCCGATAATGATAAATATGTCCACATGTTTAGAGGTACAGGTGTCCATAAAATAAAGTACAGACATGAGGGCATCATGATTATTCTCATAACAGCAACATATATGGATATTGTCATATGATTTCTTCTGCTCAAGTAATAATCTATTCACAATGCAAAGTATGAATCAAAAACTTTATTGAGAACTAACAAACTATAATCTCAGTCATTGAAGCAATTCCAATTTATCATAACATCAGAAAGAGTCTATGTCAGAGCTTTTTAGCAAGTCCACATACTCAACTATCATTTAGTCTTTCATAATTGCTAACATTCACGCAATACTTGTGGTTACGGAGTTTTAATCGGACACAGAGAAAGATAGGGGCTTATAGTTTCGCCTCCCAACCTTTTACCTCAAGGGTAATGTCAACAATAATAGTTCATGCTAACCCACATCCAATTTTATATATATATATATATATATATATATATATATATATATATATATATATATATATATATATATATATATATATATATATATATAGGGATCTTTCCAACATCCTGTTCTTGCCAAAGGATAAAATATAAAAAGGAAAGGTGAAGATCACCGTGACTCTTGCATAAGGTAGAAGATAATAATAAAAGATAGGCCCTTCACAGAGGGAAGCAGAGGTTGCCATGCGCTTTCAGAGTTGGATGCACAAAATCTTAATGCGAAAGAATGTCACTTTATATTGCCACTTGTGATATGAACCTTTATTATGCAGTCGGTCGCTTTTATTTCTTCCACATCACAAGATCGTATAAAGCTTATTTACTCCACACCAATCAATCATACATATTTAGAGAGCTATTTTTATTGCTTGCACCGATGAAAACTTACTTGAAGGATCTTACTCAATCCATAGGTAGATATGGTGGACTCTCATGGCAAAACTGGTTTAAGGGTTTTTGGAAGCACAAGTAGTATCTCTACTTGGTACAAAGAATTTGGCTAGCATGAGGGGGAAAGACAAGCTCAACATGTTGGATGACCCATGACAATATACTTTATCTCGGATATAAGAAAACATAACCCATTACGTTGTCTTCCTTGTTCAACATCAACTCTTTAGCAGGTCATATTTTAATGAGTGCTCCCAATCATAAAAGATGTCCAAGATAGTATATTTATATGTGAAACCTCTCTTTCTTTATTACTTCCCATTAATTGCAACGATGACCAAAGCTATGTTTGTCAACTCTCAACAATTTTTAATCATCATACTCTTTCTATGTGAAGTCATTACTCTCCATAAGATCAATATGATCTCTTTATTTCTTTTTATTCTTTTCTCTTTTCTTTTATTCGCTCAAGATCATAGCAAGATAATCAAGCCCTTGACTCAACACTAATATTTATTATATAGCTCACGGACTCGATAACATAGAGGGATCATAAAGCAAAACTCAAAACTAGATCATACCAAAACTTTTACTCTACTAGATCAAGATATTACTAATAGGATCGAACTAAGAAATACGGTAAAGATAGGAGATGTGATGGTGATATGATACCGGGGCACCTCCCCCAAGCTTGGTAGTTGCCAAGGGGAGTGCCCATACCCATGTGATTATGGTTTTTTCTTCGGGGATGGTGAAGAAGGTGGAGGTGATGATGGATAGTCGCACATCGAGCGTAAGAGGTCCTCCAGCTTGTGGATAATGCCCTTGAGTGCAACGATATTCTCCTTCAACAAAATATTTTCACATGTGAGATACTTGTTTTGTACACAAGCTAACTCAATCATCTTGAAAGCTTCGTTCTCAGTTGGGGTAAGAAGAATGTGATCAAGTTGAAGGATGTCTTCTGTTGCCGGAACTTGGTCCTCCGTGGCCTTCTTGATCCCTTCATCCTTGTTGATCTCCATGGGTTCTTCCGTCTTCAGCTCTATCTTCATTAGCCAAGCATCATTATCACCATTGTTGGAGGAGGGGGACGACATGATGCCCGGCCTTGACAACCCTGACAAAAAACAGCTCGAAACAAGAACCGAGGATATTTGCGTGATACAGGAGACAAAACCTTCGGGAGATCATATAATGAATTTTTACCGACCAAAATACGTATCGTGCAAGAAAACGGAGTCCGGAGAGCACACGAGGTGCCCACGAGGCAGGGGGCGCGCCCTCCACCCTCGTGGAGGCCTCGTGTCCTTCCCGGACTGCTTCTTATTTTTCTATTTTTCTAAATATTCCAAAACGGAGAAATTTTTCCTTTAGAACTGTTTTGGAGTCGATTTACTTACCGTACTACATACCTATTCCTTTTCGAAGTCTGAAACATTCCGGAAAGCGTCCCTTATGTATTCCTATAGGGTTACGGTTTCAATAACATTGGTTTCAATATTTGTAGGATTACCTGAGATATAATGTTTGATTCTTTGACCGTTGACCACCTTAGGATTTGTGCCTTCGAAGTTGTTGATTTTTATGGTACCGGAACAACAGACCTCCTCGATAATGTAAGGACCTTCCCATTTAGAAAGAAGTTTTCCTGCAAAAAAACTTAAATGAGAGTTGTATAGCAATACATAATCACCTACATTAAACTCACACTTTTGTATGTCATGCCATCTTTTAACTTTTTCTTTGAACAACTTGGCATTTTCATAGGCTTGGGTTCTCCATTCATCAAGCGATCTAATATCAAATAACCTCTTTTCACCGGCAAGTTTGAAATCATAGTTGAGCTCTTTAATGGCCCAATATGCCTTATGTTCTAGTTCTGGAGGTAAGTGACATGCTTTTCCATAAACCATTTTATACAGAGAGATACCCATAGGATTCTTATATGCAGTTCTATAGGCCCATAGTGGATCATCAAGTTTCTTGGACCAATTCTTTCTAGATCTAATAACAGTCTTTCACAAAATTAATTTGAGCTCTCTGTTACTCAATTCTACTTGACCACTAGACTGTGGGTGATAAGGAGATGCAATTCTATGATTAACATCGTACTTAGCAAGCATTTTATGGAAAGCACCATGAACAAAATGTGAACCACCATCAGTCATTAAATATCTAGGGACTCCAAACCTCAGGAAAATAACTTCTTTAAGCATTTTAATAGAAGTGTTATGATCAGCACTACTAGTTGGAATAGCTTCTACCCACTTAGTAACATAATCAACAACAACCAAAATATGTGTATATCCATTGGAGGCAGGAAAAGGTCCAATATAATCAAAGCCCCAAACATCAAATGGTTCAATAACAAGTGAATAGTTCATAGGCATTTCTTGACGTCTACTAATATTACCTATTCTTTGACATTCATCACAAGATAGGACATACTTACGGGCATCCTTGAAGGGAGTAGGCCAATAAAAACCGGATTGCAATACCTTATGTGCAGTTCTATCTCTAGCGTGGTGTCCTCCATAAGCTTCGGAGTGACACTTGCGTAGGATCTGTTCCTGTTCATGCTCAGGTACACAACGTCTAATAACACCATCTACTCCTTCTTTATAAAGATGTGGGTCATCCCAAAAGTAATGTCTCAAATCATAGAAAAACTTTTTCTTTTGCTGGTATGTGAAACTAGGTGGTATAAGTTTAGCATAATCAGCATACCATGGAGCAGTACGAGAAGCATTTATGACATTTAGTTGTTCACCAGGAAAACTATCATCAATAAGCAGTGGGTCATCAAGAACATTTTCTAACCTAGACAAGTTGTCTGCAACGGGGTTCTCAACTCCCTTTCTATCAACAATATGCAAATCAAATTCTTGTAGCAAGAGAACCCATCTAATAAGTCTAGGTTTACCATCTTTCTTTTCCATAAGATATTTAATAGCAGCATGATCAGTGTGAATAGTTACTTTAGAATCAACGATATAAGGTCTGAACTTATCACAAGCAAATACAACTGCTAAGAATTCCTTTTCAGTAGTAGCATAATTTCTCTGAGCATTATCTAGAGTCTTACTAGCATATTGAATAACATTTAATTTCTTATCAACTCTTTGCCCTAGAACAGCACCTACAGCATAATCACTAGCATCACACACAATTTCAAAAGGTAAATTCCAATCAGGTGGCTGAACAATAGGTGCAGAAATCAATGCTTTCTTAAATATTTCAAATGCTTCTACACAATCATCATCAAAGACAAATGGTATATCTTTTTGTAATAAATTAGTCAGAGGACGGGAAATTTTTGAGAAGTCCTTAATGAACCTCCTATAAAAACCGGTGTGACCAAGGAAACTTCTTATACCTTTGATGTCCTTGGGACATGGCATCTTTTCAATAGCATCAACCTTGGCCTTATCAACCTCAATACCCCTTTCAGAAACTTTATGCCCCAAGACAATACCTTCATTAGCCTTAAAGTGGCACTTTTCCCAATTCAAGACAAGATAAGTTTCTTCACATATCTGCAAAACTCGATCAAGGTTGCTCAAACAATCATCAAAAGAGGTTCCATAGACGGAAAAATCGTCCATGAAAACCTCACAAATCTTTTCACAAACGTCAGAGAATATAGCCATCATGCATCTTTGAAAGGTAGCAAGTGCATTACATAAACCAAAAGGCATACGTCTATAAGCAAAAGTACCAAAAGGGCAAGTAAAAGTGGTCTTTGATTGATCATCGGCTGACACAGGTATTTGAGAGAAACCAGAATAGCCATCTAGAAAGCAAAAATGTGTATGTTTGGATAATCTTTCTAGCATTTGATCGATAAAAGGTAAGGGGTAATGATCCTTTTTAGTAGCTTTATTTAATTTGCGGAAATCAATTACCATACTATAACCTGTAATAATTCTTTGCGGATCAATTCATCTTTATCATTAGGAACTACGGTAATACCTCCCTTCTTAGGGACACAATGGACAGGACTTACCCACTGACTGTCAGCAACGGGATAAATTATACCTGCCTCAAGGAGCTTTAGTATTTCCTTTCTTACCACTTCTTTCATTTTAGGATTCAGTCGTCGTTGGTGATCACCAACTGGTTTGGCATCTTTCTCCAAATTTACTTTGTGTTGACATAGTGTGGGACTAATGCCCTTAAGATCATCAAGAGTATATCCAATAGCAGCACGGTGCTTCTTTAGAGTTTTCAATAATCTCTCTTCTTCGTGCTCTGAAAGGTTAGCACTAATAATAACAGGATATATCTTTTTTTCATCAAGATAAGCATATTTAAGAGTATCGGGTAACGGTTTAATCTCAAACACGGGATCACCCTTGGGTGGAGGAGGATCCCCTAGGATTTCAACAGGAAAATTGTGATTCAGGATGGGTTCCTGTTTAAAGAATACTTCATCTATTCCCCTTCTTTCATTCATAAACATATCATTTTCATGGTCTAGAAAATATTATTCTAAAGGATCACTAGGAGGTACGACAATAGAAGGAAGACCAATAATTTCATCCTTACTAGGTAATTCCTCTTCACGGTGTTGTCTATGAAATTTAGAGAAATTAAACTCATGAGACATATCACCCAAACCAATAGTAACAACATCCTTTTCGCAGTCTATTCTAGCATTAACAGTGTTCAACAAGGGTCTACCAAATATAATGGGACAAAAGCTATATTGTGGGGAACCAAGAACAAGAAAATCAGCATGATATTTAGTTTTCCCACACAAGACTTCAACATCTCTAACAATTCCAATGGGTGATATGGTATCTCTATTGGCAAGCTTAGCGGTAACATCAATATCTTCTATCTCAGCAGGTGCAATATCATGCATAATTTCTTTGTATAAGTCATGAGGTATAGCACTAGCACTGGCACCCATATCACATAAGTCATGATAACAATGATCTCCTATTTTAACAGAAATAACAGGCATGCCTACCACAGGTCTATGTTTATCTTTAGCACAAGGTTTGGCAATTCTAGCAGTTTCATCACGAAAATGAATAACATGCTCATCAATATTATCAGACAAGAGATCTTTAGCAATAGCAACATTAGGTTCAACTTTGATTTGCTCAGGAGGTGTATAAGTTCTAATATTGCTTTTACGGACCACAGTTGAAGCTTTAGCATGATCCTTTATCCTAATAGGAAAAGGTGGTTTCTCAACATAAGTAGTAGGAACAATAGGATCATTATAAGTGATAGTCTTTTCTTCAACTTTAATAGGTGCATCTACTTTTACTTCTATGGGAGGATGATATTTAAACCACTTCTCCTTAGGGAGATCAATATGAGAAGCAAAAGATTCACAGAAAGAGGCTACTATCTCAGAGTCTAGTCCATATTTAGTGCTAAATTTGTGGAAAACATAGGTATCCATAAAAGATTTAACACAATCATACTTAGGTGTCATACCTGACTCCTTACCTTCGTCGAGGTCCCAATCTTCAGAGTTGCATTTAATTATTTCCAATAAATCCCATTTGAATTCAATAGTCTTCATAGTAAAAGAGCCAGCACAAGAAGCATCGAGCATGGTGCGATTGTTGTGAGAAAGCCGAGCATAATTTTTTTGAATAATCATTTCTCTTGAGAGCTCATGATTGGGGCATGAATATAACATTGATTTAAGCCTCCTCCAAGCTTGAGCGATGCTTTCTCCTTCGCGAGGCCAAAAATTATATATATAATTGCGATCACGATGAACAAGATGCATAGGATAAAATTTCTGATGAAATTCCAATTTCAATCGTTTGTAGTTCCATGATCCCGTATCATCACATAGCCTATACCATGTCAATGCATGTCCCTTAAAAGATAAAGAGAAGACCTTCTTCTTAATAACATCCCCGGGTATACCTGCAAGCTTAAATAATCCACAAACTTCATCCACATATATTAGGTGCTCATCAGGATGCTTTGTTCCATCTCCTGCAAAAGGATTAGCTAGCAGTTTTTCTAACATACCCGAAGGAATTTCAAAGTAAACATTTTCATTTTCAGTAGGTTCAGTAGGTTGAGGAGAAACTCTTTGCTCTACTGGTCGGAGTGAAGATACCCCAAACAAGCCCCTCTGAGGATTACTTTCCATAGTAACAAGTGACAGTAAATTTCAGCACACTATATAAATTTTTCCTTACCAAAGGCGCTTCACTCCCCGGCAACGGCGCCAGATAAGAGTATTGATGACCCACAAGTATAGTGGATCTATCCTAGTCCTTTCGATAAGTAAGAGTGTCGAACCCAACGAGGAGCAGAAGGAAATGATAAGCGGTTTTCAGCAAGGTGTTCTCTGCAAGCACTGAAATTATAGGTAACTGATAGTTTTGTGATAAGATAATTTGTAACGAGCAACAAGTAACAAAAGTAAATAAAGTGCAGCAAGGTGGCCCAATCCTTCTTGTAGCAAAGGACAAGCCTGGACAAACATTTATATGAAGAAAATCGCTCCCGAGGACACATGGGAATTATCGTCAAGCTAGTTTTCATCACATTCATATGATTCGCGTTCGGTACTTTAATAATTTGATATGTGGGTGGACCGGTGCTTGGGTGCTGCCCTTACTTGGACAAGCATCCCACTTATGATTAACCTCTATTACAAGCATCCGCAACTACAACAAAAGTATTAAGGTAAACCTAACCATAGCATGAAACATATGGATCAAAATCAGCCCCTTACGAAGCAATGCATAAACTAGGGTTTAAGCTTCTGTGACTCTAGCAACCCATCATATACTTATTACTTCCCAATGCCTTCCTCTACGCCCAAATAAGGGTGAAGTGTCATGTAGTCGACGTTCACATAACACCACTAGAGGATAGACAACATACCACTACTAGAAAAACCGCTACTAATGGCGCACCTAATTTGGCCATTAATGGCGCATCACTGGTGCGCCATTACTAGCACGCCATTAGTAATTTTTACTAATGGCGCACCACTGGTGCGCCATTAGTATCTGGTATACTAATGGCGCACCACTCGTGCGCCATTAGTATAGGCCACGGTGCGCCATTAGTATGCCTCCCAGGGGCCATGTATACCCAGGTGCTTTGGCATACTAATGGCGCACGACAACGGGATGCGCCATTAGTAACTTCGGCATACTAATGGCGCACTGTTTAGTGATGCGCCATTAGTGATGCGCCATTTTGAATCTAGATCTGGATCGTGATTTTTTGCCCATTTTTTGCTCGTTTTTTTTGCTCGTTTTTTGGCACGACATTATTTCAAATTTTGTTCCTGTTTTTGGATCTTGTACGTTCTTTTGTCGTGTTCTTTTGCTGGAGAGGAGTTCGCCGGAGAGGAGTTCGCCGGAGAGGAGGAGGAGGAGGTCACCGGAGAGGCGCTCGCCTACATCGCCGGAGAGGAGGAGGAGGAGGTCGCTGGAGAGGAGTTCACCGGAGCATCGGAGAGGAGGAAGGAGAAACCATGAGAGGATGGGAGGAGAGGAGGGAGGAGGAGCTCACCGGAGAGGAGGGAGGAGGAGCTCACCGGAGAGAAGGGAGGAGGAGCTCACCGGAGAGGAGGGAGGAGGAGCTCACTGGAGAGGAGGGAGAAGAAACCGTGAGGGGAGGGGAGGGGAGGGGAGGGGAGGGGAGGGGAGGGGAGGAGAGGAGGGAGGAGGAGGTCGCCGGAGAGGAGGAGGAGGTCGCCGGAGAGGAGGAGGGTAGTATATGGTGGAGGAGAGAAGGGAAGATGGAGTGGAAGAGAGGAGGAGATGGAGTGTAGGAGAGGTGAAATGAAGAGATAAGGAGGAGAGGACCACAGCGAGCCATATATACGGCATACTAATGGCGCACCGCGGGCAGGTGCGCCATTAGTAACTTTTTTTATTTTTTTGATTTATTTTGAATTTTGAAGGCGGGAAGATACTAATGGCGCACCATGGGCAGGTGCGCCATTAGTAAGTTTTTTTGACTTATTTTGAATTTTGAAGGAGGGAAGATAGTAATGGCGCACCATGGGTAGGTGCGCCATTAGTAAGTTTGATTTTTTTTGATTTTTTTGCCTCTCCAGATCTTAAAAGCCCCGTATCTTTTTTTCTGTTAGGTTTTTGAGGATTTTGAAAATGTTTAACGGGGTTCCCCCGTTAAATTTGGATGTAACTTTTCGAGTAGATGATTTTTCATATAAAAAACTTTTTCATTCGAGTTAGTATGCAAAAGTTATACCTATTTTTACAAATTCTCGCGAGATTTTGCAAATGAAGTCGAAATTCATATTTGCAAATTTTCCCAACAACTAGACCACATATCACATGGGAAACTATTTTCTTTTATTTTTTTGACATTTTCATCATTTTCTTTTATATTTTTTAAAACTGAAAAGGCGATCCACGGGGGGGGGGGGGTGCATTCGGTGGAAGTGGTGGCCAAGTTACTAATGGCGCACCGTGGCATGATGCGCCATTACTAGTTTGAACTAGTAATGGCGCACCACCCCCACGGTGCGCCATTAGTAGTTTTGGAAAAAAATCAAAAAAAAGTTTTACAATTTTTTTTACTAATGGCGCACCGTGGATGTGGTGCGCCATTACTAGTTCAACTAGTAATGGCGCACCATGCCACGGTGCGCCATTAGTAGTTTTGAAAAAAAAAATAAAAAAAATATTTTTACTAATGGCGCACCGTGGATGTGGTGCGCCATTAGTATTTGGACACTAATGGCGTACCAACACATGGTGCGCCATTAGTATATAGTAATGGCGCACCACATGTCTGGTGCGCCATTAGTGTCAATTCCATCTATAGCCCTTTTCCTAGTAGTGTACATCTCATCAAAATATCGAACGAATACCAAATTCACATGACTACTAATAGCAAGACTTCTCCCATGTCCTCAGGAACAAAAGTAACTACTCACGAAGCATATTCATGTTCGTAATCAGAGGAGTATTAATATGTATATATGATATGAACATATGATCTTCCACCAAATAAACCAACTAGCATCAACTACAAGGAGTAATCAACACTACTAGCAACCTACAGGTACCAGTCCCAGACTATGAGACAAGAATTGGATACAAGAGATGAACTAGGGTTTGAGAGGAGATGGTGCTGGTGAAGATGTTGATGGAGATTGCCCTCTCCCGGTGAGAGGAGCGTTGGTGATGACGGTGGCGATGATTTCCCCCTCCCGGAGGGAAGTGTCCACGGCAGAACAGCTTTGCCACAGCCCTAGATTGGTTCCGCCAAGGTTCCGCCTCGTGGCAGTGGAGTCTCGTCCCGAAAGCTTGCTTATGATTTTTCTTCGGACAAAAGACTTCATCTAGCAGAAGATGGGCACCGGAGTGCCAACAGGGGGCCCACGAGGCAGGGGGCGCGCCCCCCACCCTCGTGGACAGGTGGAGGCCCCCTGACGTAGATTCTTCTTCCAGTATTTTTTTATTATTTCCAAAACTAACTTTTGTGGAGTTTCAAGACTTTTGGAGTTGTGTAGAATAGATCTCTAGTATTTCCTCCTTTTCCAGCCCAGAATTCCAGCTGCCGGCATTCTCCCTCCTTATGTAAACCTTGTGAAATAATATAGAATAAGCATAAGTATTGTGACATAATGTGTAATAACAGCCCATAATGCAATAAATATCAATATAAAAGCATGATGCCAAATGGACGTATCAGACGCCTGTTGCAATTGGGTTTCTCCGTGGTACCAGCTAGATCGTCTTTTGCAGGGTTGGGTTCTTGACAAGGAGGACCCAAGAATTCGTCAATGTACCCATGTTCGTTGAAGTACTTATCGACGTTGGTAAATTTACCGTCGTCGTCATCGTCGTTGTCCGGATCCTGTGGCATATGCATGTCCGGCATGTCCGGTAGCGTTGCGGGGGTCTTGCGATGGCTTGGCGCCGGCACGACTGGCGGTGTTGCCTGTGGGGTTGTGTCCCCCGCCCCAAATGAATCTGGCTCTTCGGCCAAAGCATGGGCCAGCTTATGCAAGCGCTGAGGATCATCACATCATCTTCATCGGCCCTATGGGGTCGATACGGAGGTAATTTGTCGTCGAAGCCCGGCAGCACCCGAAGCAGTTGAACCCTATAAACGGTGGGTGGCATCTGATTACCTTGGAGCACGCGGCTGCCCGGTCGAATGATTCTGCCCTTCGCGACATCGACCAACTCATCGTTCACGAAGTGCAGGAGAGTGCACGAAACATCGGTGGCGCCCTGCGAAAACATGTAGGGCATTAGGGATGCCCAGTCAAAGGCAATGAGATGAAGTCATCGGCCGAGAGGCTTAATTAGTTACCATGATGGCGTCAAGCTCGGCTAATGTCGAGGCACCGGCACCGGCGGGCGTGCAATTGACGGAGGGGCCACTTGCTGCCGAGGTGCCGGCCGGCGTATTCTTCCCACACCCTGGTGCATTAAGATGCAATGCCGGTGCCGCCGCGGGAGACACCAATGCTGCCTCCGCCGGAGACACCAATGGCGCTGCTGCGGGAGACACCAATGTCGCCTCCACCGGAGACACCAATGGCGCCGTCGGCGCGTTGCGTGAGTTGCTGCATGTGAAGCTGGGAATCGGGGGCGGCCCCTGTTGGTCGCCCGCCATCCACTCCTGTAGCCCAAAAACCAAGTAGGTATAATGGCGGTGATCGTCGCTCCCAGTTGGTCTCACACTTGCTCTTCAACCATCTCTGGAATCCGCGCCACTTGTGCCTTGAGTTGTTGATCCTCGCGCTCCTGGCTTTCTGAGCTAGTCTTTCTCTCCTTTCGCCCAGCGGTATAGTACTCCGACCATTTGGTGGACAAGCCTTTGCCGGCCACACGACCAGCTGACGACGGCTTACTGAGCTTATCCTTGTTTTTCATTACGTTCAACGCCCTATTTAAAGGGGTGTCAAAAGGGGAGCTCTGAGATGACCCCGCGCTACTGTTTTCAGTGTCCTGCGGAAGAACGTGAACCATTTAAAAAATTGGCTTCATTAATTAGAATGCAACCATATGGAGCTAATTATGCGGGGGTGTATTCCTTACTAGAACACGCTCAAGCACCTTGGTCTTCGAATCCGTGGTAAGCTCCTTAGTTATCGGGTCAATCTTGTACCGGGCCCTGACATAGTTCTTGGTCTGCCTGTCACGGTATTTCTAGAAGAGGGGCGGTAGGCCTTGCTCGGCATGCTCTGCGTCCTCCTTGTCCCATATAGGTTCCGCCACTCTGTAACCGCCGGGACTGAGTTTGTGGACCCCTAAGTTCAAGTCCCGCATATCTTTCCCCCACTAACTCGATTCCGCAGATGCGTTGCTCTCGCACTTGATCTTGAACTCCCGGTAGTCATCTTCGCTGATCGAAGGATTTTTCTCCTTGATCTTCTCATAACTATCACCTTTTTCAATCATGCTCTTCACCGCGGCTCTCCAAGTAGCCAGGGCCGTGCTCATCTGCGTGAGGGCGGCACTGTTCACTTTATTCCCTGAGAGGCGTGTGTTTGCGAAGTCACCGGGGAACATGTATCGTTCGTGCAGCTTCGTGAAGAGGAGGTTGCGCAAATTCCCTCGGTCACGATGCCTTAGGTTCTCGGTGTTGATCGAGATGGTGCTCCGGAGAATGCACCCGAGCTGTCCCGCATACCCCTTGACTATTTCTTTCGGCGCCGTTGGATGCCCCTCGGAGGACACTTCAGTAAATTCCTCCTTGACGGTGCGGAGCACGTTTGGGCGCTGATCCTTTGTTGCCTCTTCGGTTGGCTGCCATCTGTGCGTGCGCTGCCATCATCAGTGGTGGCATCCTCGGCCGCACCATCAGTGGTGTCATCCCCGACACCACTAGGGGTTGTGTAGTCAGGATCGGTGTCTTCCGCGGCGTCCTCATAGCGCTGAGGTTCTTCCTCCATCTCCCGGGACAGCTCCCAGAATGCCTTGCCCGAACCGCCGGCCTCATCATTGTGGGCCATGTTTCGCTCTAAATAGGAAAAAAGTTTGGTCAAAAAGTTGGTTATTGTGAAGGAACAAGATCATGGTCTCATCAGTTAGGGTTTGTCGACACCGAGGCATCCTAAAAGCTAAGCTTTTATCATTTAGGATTTGTCGACGCCAAGGCACCCTAAAAGCCTAAGCTTTCATCATTTAGGTTTTTATCGACACCGAGGCACCCTAAAAGCCAAGGTTTTATAATTTAGGGTTTGTCGACGCCGAGGCACCCTAAATGCTAAGTTAAGTTTTCATCATTTAGGGTTTATCGATGCCGAGGCACCCTAGGTTGACTGATATATATGAGTATCTTCTAATAATATACCCTATCAAGAAAAGGGAAGGAGAATTCTAAGTTGAGCCTAATCACTTGGCTCTATTGCCACCTATGGCAGTTGCATATTAGTTGTGCAAACAAAATTAAGAGCGGCCCATGCATTAGTCGCAAGTACCCCATATGTCCTATTTTTGGCAAAGTCATGCTAAAATTCACGGAAAATTTCAGCATGACCTTTGCTGAAAATAGGACATATGGAGTACCCGAATTTGCCGGAAGGGAAGTTAATCGACATTCCGGCAAACTCGAGGGCATCTCGGGGTACAGCAGCAGCATCACAAGTTGACAAAATTCCCAAGTATTACAGCAGCAACATCACAAGTAGTACCAATGAACATATAGTCCAACACATTTTGAATTTTGATAAATGACAGCAAGTTAACTCATGCTGACAACAACAAAATTATAACAACATAAATGAAATTGCAGTTGTATGAAACAGAAAGACCATAGTGCTAGTCACTACGCTATATAGCCCTGCTGAATGAACAGACTTGCAGAAATTCCTGATACAGCATCCCATGATCAAGATATAAATTCCTTGTATTAAAGTTGCCTTTACCAACATAGAACCTCTACTGGTAAACAGAAGAAAAATGTTGTTCCTAGCAGGTACACTTCATAGTTCACACATATTATTGACAATGACAGTCCTAGAAGAAAATTGTTTTTTCAAGATTCCCCTGTGCCAAATCACTACATCCTCAAAGGTATGGGTACTGATTGTTATAACATATCCTGCAGTATTCATTGGTTTCAAGATCTCTTATTTTTCTTCATTTTAAACTAATGTAAACCCTGAGATTTCACACACAAGGAGAAGGAAAAGGGGAGAAAAATACAGGACTATTGTAGGTGCAATGATCAAGCTATCTGAAAACAGAGTACTTGTTGATTAACTATCAAGCTATGTGAAAACAGAGTACTTGTTTATTAACTGGTAGGGTAGATAAGAGACTGCTTTGAAATCTTGAAAAGCAGAAAGCATTCTACATGTGTATGGGAAATAATAAAACCAGATAACTTGTTTATTAACTGGTAGGGTAGATAAGAGACCACGGTGAATTCTGGAGGGCTACGGTACTGTGTGGCACATGTGTGAATTCTGGAGGGCTATGGTGCTGTGTGGCACATCTGGCTTCTAATGAGACTGACTTCTTGCGTTTTAATAAACCCTAATTTAGTAGTATGCATTGGAAGTGTAACACAGGATAATTGGTAGCTCAACACAAATTGCGCCAACAAGCAATGCACGCGGGGTTTCATGATCATGATCATGCCCTTCGTCTTGATCTTCCTCGTCATCATGTCTGGCATCTTCTACATGATGATTGTGTACTGCATCATCGTCGTGATCATGTCCTGGAGATTCTTCGTCTTCTCGCCCGCCCTCGCCGCGGTTGTCTTGCTGCCCTTCCTCATTTCTTGCCCGGCCCCCATGGACGACTTCATAGTCATATTCATCACCTTGCCACCGATAGCCATCCATGAAACCACGCAAGAGCAGGTGGTCGCGCACCTGTCCGGAATCCGGGTCCGCAATGAGGCTCTTCAGCTTGCATCTTCGACATGGACATCTTATCTCCGTCTCGTTCTTTTGAAGCATCTCGGTCTTCGCGGAGCCCAAAAACCTATTCACCATGCCTTCGGTCATCGTGTGGACCATGGTCGCCTGCGGGGTAGAGCAAAACGATATTTTAGAACCAAGAAAAAATTTGGCATGACTTTTCCTAAAAATAGGACCAAAAAGAATGCATAGTGCCAAATTCTTGCCGAAACGGAAATGAATCATCATTCCGGGAAAATATTGGCAACTATCGCATTTCAAATAGCGGTACGTGTAAATAAAAACATATATGCAACACCACAAACATATGCAACACCACAAACATACGTAGATCTGGCTAGGCCATAAAAAGTGCATGTGCACATTGTTGGAGGGAGAAAAAAGTAGATCTAGAACATAAACAAAGCTTTCCCCTTACTTACATATAAAAAAAAGGTAATTTAACCACTTAATTTGGGTGAATCTATGGTGAAAATGAGGTGAGGAGGAGGAGGTAGCCGAGACAAGCTTGGAGGAGGAGGTGGAGAGAATGAAGTAGGGAAAGTGAGTGTGGTAGGTGGCAATCCAAAATATCTAGCTGGTCTCAGGTTACTAATGGCGCACCACCTAAAAATGCGCCATTAGTAACACTGGTTACTAATGGCGCACCTATTACGTAGTGCGCCATTACTAGTTTTGCAAAAAAAATTGTTAGTTGTGGTGCACCGTGGATGTGGTGCGCCATTACTAGTTTGAACTAGTAATGGCGCACTTCACACAGGTGCGCCATTACTAGTTTTGAAAAAAAAAAGTAAAAAAATTGTTAGTAGTGGCGCACAGAGCGTGTGGTGCGCCATTACTATTTAAAACTAGTAATGGCGCACTGTGCCCTGGTGCGCCATTAATAGTTTTGGAAAAAAAAATTGCTAGTAATGGCGCACCGTGTGTCTGGTGCGCCATTAGTAATGAGGACACTAATGGCGCACCTGTATCTCGTGCGCCACTGCTATATAGCAGTGGCGCACCACATACATGGTGCGCCATTAATGTCCATATTAGCTATAGCCCTTTTCCTAGTAGTGACTGGTCCTCTACAATGCGGGATCCCTCCAGGACATCATCAAAATACCGCTCGGGTGTGTGATGTTCCTTGCCCGCGGGCGGTCCCTCGGTCGCGAGCTTGACGGTGTCCATCTTCGCCGACTGCACCTTGACACGGGCGAAGGCCATCTGCGCACCTTCGATGAAGACCGACTGCTTGATGGCATCAAGCCGAGGGCAGACATCGACCAGCCGCTTCACGAGCCCGAAGTAGCTGCTGGGTATGGCTTCGGTCAGCTGTTTAAGATGATCGCTAAAGGGCACCGGATGCTCTGGCGCAAGGTATTGTGAACAGAACAGCTTCTCTGTTGAGCTCCCCTCTTTGGCTCGGAAGAACTCCGCAGCATCAGCAACATTGCGCGGCAGATCAGCAAACGCTCCTGGAGAACTCCAAATCCTGGTCAGTAAGAGGTACCTTTTCTTCACAAATTTTCTTTGCATAATAAAGGCCTTACACGCCACGATTTTCCTGGCCTTCTGGATTTCCTGGAGGGCACCCTGGGCTTCAACCCAGGCCTCTTGTGCGCTTTGGCGGGTCTTAGCAAGTTCGGACTCTTGGTCCGCAATCTTCCGCTCCAAGGACTCGCATTTCTTTATGGCGTCCTAGTGCTCCTACTGGACCTCCCCGACCTTTGCCGCTCTCTTCTGGGCCTCGGCCAACGCATTCTTGAGGGTCTCCACCTTGGTCGCAGCTCCTATGAAATATCATGATAACATGATCAACACAAACAATTCATATCTTTCTAGATCTGAATAGGCCACTGCATACCTTGCTTGTCCTCTAGTTGTTTTTTCACACGGTCGAGCTCTTCCTCGGCCCAGACTCTGCTTCAGTTTGGAGACTTCGGCAGAATGGGAGGTCGCAGCCAGCATCGACGCCTGCTTATTCACATAGACACATATTGTTTCTCCCCCCTACTTGGAGGACTTCAGTCTTCTCTCTTCTACCTGCTGCAAGACGGAGGCTGCCAGAAGTGTAGTCTTCGACAGGATTAGATATCCCCCTCTTATTCTGGCATTCTGCAGTTCAGTCCACTGATATGGCCCTTTACACATATATCCATGCATATGTAGGGTAGCTCCTTGCTTGCGAGTACTTTGGATGAGTACTCACGGTTTCCTTGTTCCCCCTTTTCTCCATTTCACTACCCGATTGCTGCGACCAGACGATGGAGCCCAGGAGCCAGACGCCACCGTCGACGACGACACCTACTACTCTGGAGGTGCCTACTACTACGTGCAGCCCGCTGACGACGATCAGGAGTAGTTAGGAGGATCCCAGGCAGGAGGCCTGCGCCTAGTTCGATCTGTATCCCCGTTTGTGCTAGCCTTCTTAAGGCAAACTTGTTTAACTTATGTCTGTACTCACATATTGTTGCTTCCACTGACTCGTCTATGATCGAGCACTTGTATTCGAGCCCTCGAGGCCCCTGGCTTGTAATATGATGCTTGTATGACTTATTTATGTTTTTAGAGTTGTGTTGTGATATCTTCCCGTGAGTCCCTGATCTTGATCGTACACGTTTGCGTGGATGATTAGTGTACGATTGAATCGGGGGCGTCACAGTACCCATGAGGATACGGTGTTCCTCAACAATGGAAGCCCTTTGCAGTGCTTCCAGTAGAGTATCCGGTGCCTCTGGATGGACAGGGGTCACCAGCGGAATAGGTGCACCTCCTTCTTTCGAAGGAGGTTGCTTGCCTGATTCCGGAGCCGTATGGGCCTTCGGAATAGTATTCGGCTGGGGTCTGAATTGGATATGGCCCCCATCGCCAGTCCCTAGGGGGATTTGCTCCCCCATGTGTCCGGCGGTCGAGGTATCACCCTCTGGCGCCACCCTGACGGCCTCCTATACCTCTCCCTGGCCTGGGAAGGTCCTTTGGGACAACACCTCGGCGTCATCCGTGGCCTTGGGAGAGGAGGCCACTGGAAGTAACCCGCTGTCCATCATATTTTGATCCAGCAAACCCCCCAAAAATGAGCATCGCTGGGGGCGGGTGTCGGTGTCAAAACCGGCGGATCTCGGGTAGGGGGTCCCGAACTGTGCGTCTAGGCGGATGGTAACAGGAGACAAGGGACACGATGTTTTTACCCAGGTTCGGTCCCTCTCGATGGAGGTAAAACCCTACTCATGCTTGATTAATATTGATGATATGGGTAGTACAAGAGTAGATCTACCACGAGATCAGAGAGGCTAAACCCTAGAAGCTAGCCTATGGTATGGTTGTTGTTGTCCTATGGACTAAACCCTCCGGTTTATATAGACACCGGAGAGGGCTAGGGTTACACAGAGTCGGTAACAAGGAAGGAGATATACATATCCGTACTGCCAAGCTTGCCTTCCATGCCAAGGAGAGTCCCATCCGGACACGGGACGAAGTCTTCAATCTTGTATCTTCATAGTCCAACAGTCCGACCAAAGGTTATAGTACGGCTGTCCGGACACCCCCTAATCCAGGACTCCCTCAGTAGCCCCTGAACCAGGCTTCAATGACGATGAGTTCGGCATGCAGTTTGTCTTTGGCATTGTAAGGCGGGTTCCTCCTCCGAGTACTTCATTGAAGATTTTGAACACGAGGATCATGTTCGGCTCTGCAAAACAAGTTCCACATACCACCATAGAGAGAATAGCATTTCCAGAAATCTAATCTGCTGACGTATTCTGCAGTGTGACATCTCACCACAGCCAAGCCATTATACGAACCATTTTTTACAGCCAATCTCAGCACAATTTGCGAGGCGGTTTCCCTGACATGTCTTGTCGAAGCAGATATCGCGCCCCCTTATCGCGGGATTCTCATCAATACAGACGTGGGTAACCCAACCGCGCCATCAATTACGGCGCTTGGGGGATGAGCGGGTTTTACCAGGCTGGTGGGGACACGTAGTTTTGTCCGCCCATATAAAGGGACAAGGGTTCACCTTTTTCCACCCACGCCTTCTTCCTCCTTCTCTCATCCATTCTTGCACACTTGAGCTCCAGCGCCCAAGTCCACATTTCCTTCCTCGACCTTCTCCAACCATGTCCGGAGCGGGAGGCAAGTGGATGGTCTCCTCCATCACGGAGGGAAACATCAAGAAACTAAGGAGAGCCAGATACTTGTCCGCGGACATCGCGCATCGGCTGCCAAATGCGGGGCAGTTCATCCCCACCCCCAGGCCCTATGAGAGGGTAGTGTTCCTCACCCATTTCCTCCGCGGACTGGGCTTCCCTCTCCACCCATTCGTCCGGGGGCTCATGTTCTACTATGGCCTGGACTTCCACGATCTAGCCCTGAACTTCATCCTAAACATCTCGGTGTTTATCGTCGTGTGTGAGGCCTTCCTCCGCATCAGGCCCCACTTCGGCCTACGGCTGAAGACTTTTAATGTCAAGCCAAAAGTGGTGTGCGGCCAGTAGGCGGAGTGCGGAGGCGCCATGGTGGGCAAGATGCCCAACGCCACATGGCTCGAGGGCTCCTACGTGGAGACCATAAAGGGGTGGCAATCGGGGTGGTTCTACATCACTGAGCCGCGTGACCCCGAATGGGCAGCGGCCCCCGAGTTCCGATCTGGAATCCCCACGCGGCTCACCTCCTAGAAAGAGAAGGGCCTGCCCTGGGGTAGTCCGGGAGAGTTGACCGGACTCCAAACCTGTGTCCAGAACATGATGAGCAAGAAGCTCAAGCTTGTCAATATAGTCCAGGTCATGCTCATCCGCCGGATCCTTTCGTGTCAATGACGGGCATTAAATTTGTGGGAGTTCGACCCGGCCCAGCACCAGACTCTGAGTGAGCTCTTCGACACAACACACGAGGATGCTTAGAAGGTGCTTTTCAAGGGTGCCGAGGTTCCTCCCCCCCTTACCGAGGATCGCGGATTCAGCGCGAAGCGCCAAGCCAGCGCGGTAAGCGGTGTTACCTCTCATAGGGTATTCATTTTCCATAATTTAATCATATGCGGGGTCTAAGTCCCCATACCTTTGACAAGACTGGTAGGAGACGGCCGGACATATCGACTATGTGGCTCCTTTGTCCGAAGTCCCAGCAGACGCTCGCTTGGCAGAGCTGCTGGTTTCAGCACCTTATGTGGTGCCGGAGAAGAAGGCCAAGAAGAAGGCCACGGGGACCCGAAAGAGTTCCCGGCGCCCGACGGTGTTGGACTCATCGTCCGATGACTCCAAGGCGCACTCCTCCCACGAAGACGAGGAGGAGGAAAAAGAGGTTTCTTCCCCTCCAGCAGGGGGAGAAAAGAAAAGGAAGGCCGCCCCAACTGGGGAGGCCGGACGGTCCAAGAAGGGAAGGACCCTTCCTCTAGACTATTCCACCAACGCTTCCGACAGTGAAGACGAGTGGCCGCCCAGGGCCAAGCCCCTGGCGAAGTCGTAAGTATTCGGACACCAGAGTAACTCATAGCGTTCCTTTATTGCACAGCTTCTCCTGACGCCGAATATAATAATGCAGTCCGCCCCGAGCCCGGCTCGACGTGTCGTCGAGCGGTTCCTTGGGATCGTCGGATGTGAATAGCCTTTCACTTCTGGCCGCCTCCTCCCCTCGCCCTATAGACAATGCTGAGGTATTGTCCCAAGGGGTTCCAAACTAAGGGGAGGTAGTCCTGGGGGTGCCTCAAGGTGACATCCCGGACTCCAGGCGCAAAGGGAGCAAGACTCCCAAGGGCTCCAAGTCCGGCCCTGGGCCGAACACCGCACCGGAACCTTCAGCGGTTCCGGAGTCCGGCAGGCAGCCCCCCACTAAGAAGGGGAAGCCTACCGCGTCAGTGACCTCCGTCCAACCGGAGGCACCGGATAACTTGCTGGAGGTGCTTAACGGCGCCTCCATCGACGAGGAGCACCGCACTATTATGAGTGCGGTGATCCAGAAAGTTCAGTCTGCCAAGAGCGGGCTGACTGAAGCTTGTGCCGGCCTTCTAACAGGCTTTAAGGTATGTAAAAAGTATATGAAAAATATTACCGCATAGACAGTAGCCCCTGATGCTCTGTTCGGTGTTCACAAAGAAAAGCTGGATAGAGGATCTAATAATATTCGCAGGAGTCGAACAAAATTATGTCGATATGCGTATGCAGGCTTCGCTATTGACCTCTGCCGCACTGACTGCAGAGGTTGAAGCGTTGAAGTAGAACCTCGAGCGGTCCGAGAAAGAGCTCGGCCCTACCAAGAAGCAGCTCGAGGAGAACCAAGGTACGTAAAGCCATGTCTATGTGTGTATAAAAAGATTCAGTTGCAAAAAAGATAGGATCGTTATTAATGTGCTAGGGGCCACGACCAAGGTGGCGACCCTGAAGCAAGCACTATCCAAGGCCGAAAACAAAGCGGCCACGGAGTGCAGCGAGCGGGGGAAGCAGGAGGCGCTGGTTGCCGAGGTGCAGCAAGAGCTCCAGGCTCTCATGAAAAAGCATGAGAGTTTGGATCTTGACTCGAAGACGCGAGAGTCCGAGCTCGCTGCGGCCCTCGAAAGCGCCAAGTCTGCCAAGGCCGAAGCCCAAAAGGCCCTCCAGGAAATTGAGGCGATGAAGAAGATAGCGGCGGGAAAGGCATTCATTATGTAAAGCAAGCATGTGAAAGTGAATTACTTGTTACTTACCCGAGTCCGGAGCTCTCCAGGAGCATTCGCAGATTTGCCCCGCAGCGTGTCAGATGCCGCCACCTACTACCGGGTCGAGGAAGGGAGCTTGATGGAGAAGGTGTTCTGGTCTCAGTATGCTGAGACCGGACACCCGGTGCCCTTGAGCGACCAACTGAAGCAACTGGTCGAGCTCCATGAAGGGTCTCATAGTCCGGCTGTGGCCTGGAGAGGCCATGCCTGGGAGCTACTTCGGGCTGGTGAGGCGGCTGGCGGATGCCTGTCCGTGGCTTGAGGTCATCAAGCGCTCCGTCTGCATCGAGGGCGCCCGCAGGGCCCTTGCCCGCGTGAAAGTACACTGGGGAAAAATGGACGCGGAGCGGCTGGTGAAGGATGGACCACCGCAGGGCAAGGAGCATCGCCACCCTGAGATGTATTATGAGGGCGTCCTGAAGGGTGCCCGCCTTGTGGCGGATGAGTGTTCCAAGGATGTAATATTTGAGTAAATTCGCTCGTGTGATCCTGTACGCTGAAAACTTGTTAATATGCGCTATGCAACGCTTGTTTGAATTTAAAATATTACCTTCTGTACGGCCGTTTATTAAATCTGAGAGATGGCGAGTCGTCGGCTTCTGCCCCCGTGCCACGAGTGCTGGGGTGTTCGGGATAAACCTGAGCACTCTTTTTCCCATACTTGGGTCCTTCGAGGGAGGTGCTCAGCAGAACGAACAAGGCAATCGGACTATAATGCGTTATCACTCTCACTTAGCCAGAGAATTCTATAATTTTAAATTTTGGCGAAGCCCCAAGTGTTCGGAAGACCGAGTTTGGGGCGCTATACACGCCTAGGCCGGACAAAGCCGACTCCTCGCCCTAAGCGTCATGAGTCTTTAGGGACTCGAAACATCTCGAACAGCGACTAGCCCTCGCCCTATCATGACAGTCAGTTTTAGCTTTCTCTACTAAGGTGCTTAGCCCAGCTGAACCGGAGCACAATCGCAGTAGTTCTCCCAGTGCTACCTTAGCCGATATAGCGGAACGTAAGGTACCAAAACATGGGAGCCGGGCAAACCCAACTATTGACCAAAGACATGATTCGGAGCTGATGCATATAATGCTATAAGTTCGGAGTGCCGCACTTGTGAAAGTGTTCGGACTTCCCACGCCGTATTATGGGGTGGTTGAGCCCCTGGCGTATTAGCCGTACCAAAGTGTACGGGTGCTGAATGTCATGAATGAACATATATACATAAATAGGAATGAATAGAGAATGCCATAATAGACTGAAGCTAAGCATTGTTTATTCGAAAAAGGTGCATTAAAAGCAGAACAATACAAATAGTGCGATAAGCAGGAGATGGGACTATTTGACATGTCCCCTCCAGGGGCGAGCTGCGGAATGGTATGTAAAACAGGTATTTTGCTCGTTATAGAGACCACCTGGGAATTCCACAATGTGACGTAGCTTTCTGCCTCCCTGGTTGTTGTATCGTGTGTTCGGCAATTGTACTGCCGAGCAGGTCTCCCGGAGAGTAAAGTCCTGAAAGTAAGAAAAAATGATAAAATCGGCAGCCCCTAGTGCGGTTGAGCCGCGTTTTGGGGCGTGCCGTGGTCGTGCCCCTCCCCCTGTGCCCATGGTATTTTCAGAGCGTAATTGTATGCCCGTAGCACGGATTTCACCGTTTCGCGAGGGCTGGGGTTGGGGGCGCATTGCTACGCTTGCTCGGAACGTGCCAGGCGGTCTTGTTGTAGGTTACTCCGAGCGCGCTTGATGGTGTCCGGACGTTTTATCGCCGGACTGGAGAATTGCCTTGAGAGGCCTCTTTGTACTTACGCTGTGAGGGCCGCCGTGTGCTCCTCCATTCGGAGAGAGCACTCGGTGTTTCCATTGACTGTAACCCCGAGGTCCTGGCATCTTGAGCTTGACGTATGCGTAGTGCGGTACCGCATTGAACTTTGCAAATGCGGTTCGCCCGAGCAGTGCATGGTAGCCACTACGGAATGGGACTATGTCGAAGATTAACTCCTCGCTTCGGAAATTATCCGGGGATCCGAAGACCACTTCAAGTGTAACTGAGCCTGTGCAATGGGCCTCTACACCTGGTATGACGCTCTTAAAGGTCGTTTTTGTGGGTTTAATCCTTGAAGGATCTATGCCCATTTTGCGCACTGTGCCCTGATAAAGCAGGTTCAGGCTGCTACCATCGTCCATAAGGACTCGAGTGAGGTGAAATCCGTCAATTATTGGGTCAAGAACCAATGCGGCAAATCTGCCATGGCGGATACTAGTGGGGTGGTCCCTGCGATCAAAAGTGATCGGACAGGAGGACCATGGGTTGAACTTTGGGGCGACTGGCTCCAACGCGTATACGTCCCGTAACGCTTGCTTCCGCTCCCTTTTGGGGATGTGGGTTGCGTATATCATGTTCACCGTCCGCACTTGTGGGGGGAAACCCTTCTGTCCTCTATTATTCGGCGGCCGGGGCTCCTCCTCGTCGTTGCTATGTAGCCCCTTGTCTTTGTTTTCGGCATTTAACTTCCCGGCCTACTTGAACACCCAGCAATCTCTGTTGGTGTGGTTGGCAGGCTTGTCGGGGGTGCCATGTATCTGATACGAGCGATCGAGTATACGGTCCAAACTGGACGGGCCCGGAGTGCTTCTTTTGTATGGCTCTTTCCGCTGACCGGGTTTAGAGCCTCTGAATCCGGCATTAACTGTCGTATCCTCAGCATTGTCACTGTTAATGCGGCGCTTGTGCTTGTTGTGACGTGACATGTCATTGCTGTCCGTGGTATCCGAATTACGAGGGCTCTTTGACATGTTATTGCTGCGAGCCAGCCAGCTGTCTTCTCCCGCGCAAAAGCGGGTCATGAGTGTTGTGAGGGCTGCCATAGATTTCGGCTTATCCTGTCCAAGGTGCCGGGCAAGCCACTCATCGCGGATGTTATGCTTGAAAGCCGCTAGGGCCTCTGCGTCCGGACAGTCGACAATTTGATTTTTCTTGGTTAGGAACCGTGTCCGGAATTGGCTGGCCGATTCCTCTGGGTGCTGAATTATGTGGCTCAGGTCATCGGCGTCTGGTGGTCGCACATAGGTGCCCTAGAAGTTGTCGAGGAATGCGGATTCTAGGTCTTCCCAACAACCAATGGATTCTGCTGGCAAGCTATTGAGCCAATGTCGGGCTGGTCCTTTAAGCTTGAGTGGGAGGTATTTGATGGCGTGTAGATCGTCACAACGGGCCATGTGGATATGAAGGAGATAATCCTCGATCCATACCGCGGGATCTGTGATACCATCGTATGATTCGATATTCACGGGTTTGAAACCCTCTGGGATTTGATGATCCATTACTTCATCTGTGAAGCATAGCGGGTGTGCGGCGCCTCTATACTGGGCTATATCACGACGCAGCTCGAATGAGTTTTGTCTATTGTGTTCGGCTCGGCCGGATTTACTTTTGTTGTATCTGGTGTGACGGTTATCGTCTCATGTCGTGGGGCGCCCACGTGATCCGTAGATCGATCTTGTTTGCCTTGCTATGTCCTCCAACATATCTCGCAGGTCTAGCGCATTTCCCCGTGCCTTGGTATTTTTTGAGTGACGCCGGGGTGCGGCTTGAGTTGTGGGCCGAGAGGCCTCTCTATCGCGGCCACGAGGTGGCCGGTCAGCCGCGTCATACGCTGGAGATGTAGGTTTAGATGCTTCCTCCTCTAATCGGGGTAGCAACCTGCGCTTTGGGTAGCTCTTGGAGGGGCGTTCGAGTTCGTATTCCTCGGCCGCAAGGACTTCAGTCCATCTATCAGCTAGCAAGTCTTGATCAGCTCTAGGCTGCTGCTGCTTCTTCTTAAGGCTATTTGCCGTGGCTATAAGCCGGCGCTTGAAGCGCTCTTGCTCAACGGGATCCTCAGGCACGACCAATTCGTCGTCGCCGAGGCTTGCCTCGTCTTCGGAGGGAGGCATGTAATTATCGTCCTCTTCCTCTCTATCAACCGCTCTCTCATGAGGGCTGGCTTCTCCATCCTCCTGCGTTGAATCTTGCTAGAGGGGGTTGTCTTCGGCACTGTCCGGAGTGTTATTATCTCCTGTGCCGGAATCACCGTTTTTGCTCTGGCGAGACTTAGAGCGGCGCCGCTGACGCCGGCGCTTAGGTTGCTTCTTGGAGGGGTCATCCTCCGCTGTTCCGTCGCCATTGCCTTCTTTGGGTGTGTCCACCATATACATGTCATACGACGAGGTGGCTTTCCAGTGACCTATAGGTGATGGTTCCTGTTCGTCTCCTGCATCGTCGTCCATACCGTCGATGTCTTCGGAGTCGAAGTCAAGCATGTCGGTTAAATCATCGATAGTGGCTATGAAGTAGGTGGTGGGTGGGCGTCGAGTTTCTTCGTCGTCCGCATTCCAATCCTGCCGGTCATAATCCGGCCAAGGATCTCCTGACAAAGAGAGAGGGCTTAGTGAAATCAGTATGTCACCAAATGGCGAGTGCTGAAAGATATCCGCGGCGGTCAACTCCATGATCGGCGCCCAATCGGATTCGATTGGCAGGGGCGCGGAGGGTTCAGAGTCTGGAGAAGAGTCCGACAATGTGGAGTCACGGACCTCGCGGAGAGTAAGGCTGGTGTTCGGCTCGATCGTCGTTGAGGTTGCAGCCTCCGCGGTGGGGTCTAACCACCCGCCCTCGAACGGCGCAGTTGGCTCCGAATTAAAGGTCGGGACGGATGCGAGTGCGGTCTCCAGGACACTGTTTGGCGGCAGAGCTAGATCATGCCCATCGTGGCAGTGTGACGCACTCGGCCGGGCCTTGAATCCGTCGAAGATCAAGTCTCCGCGGATATCGTTCGTGTAGTTCAAACTTCCAAACCTGACCTGACGGCCAGGGGCGTAGCTTTCAATCTGCTCCAGATGGCCAAGCAAATTGGCCCGTAGTGCAAAGCCGCCGAACACGAAGATCTGTCCGGGGAGAAAAGTCTCACCCTGGACTGCATCGCTGTTGATGATCGGAGGAGCCATCGGGCCTAAAGATGACGACACAGAGGAACTCTCAATGAAAGCACCAATGTCGGTGTCAAAACCGGCGGATCTCGGGTAGGGGGTCCCGAACTATGCGTCTAGGCGGATGGTAACAGGAGACAAGGGACACGATGTTTTTACCCAGGTTCGGGCCCTCTCGATGGAGGTAAAACCCTACTCCTGCTTGATTAATATTGATGATATGGTTAGTACAAGATTAGATCTACCACGAGATCAGAGAGGCTAAACCCTAGAAGCTAGCCTATGGTATGATTGTTGTTGTCCTACGGACTAAACCCTCGGGTTTATATAGACACCGGAGAGGGCTAGGGTTACACAGAGTCGGTTACAAGGAAGTAGATCTACATATCCGTACTGCCAAGCTTGCCTTCCACGCCAAGGAGAGTCACATTCGGACACGAGACGAAGTCTTCAATCTTGTATCTTCATAGTCCAACAGTCCGGCCAAAGGTTATAGTCCGGCTGTCCGGACACCCCCTAATCCAGGACTCCCTCAGCGGGCGTGGGCCGGACTGCAGCACATGATTCAACATATTAAAACCACGAAGTAAAGAAGTTGGATATATGTGTGTATAAGTGCCTTTGAGTACTTACGATTCAGCCAGGGGCTTCTCCTTGTTGTGCCACTCGGAGCTGCTATCAGTGTCCAACGCGGAGTTATCCGCGAGGGAGACCCTCCCCTTCTTGGACGCCTCTGCCTCCAGATTCATGGAGGCCGCCCTTTTCTTCCTTCCGCCCCTTGGGGGGAGAGTTTCTTTCCACCTCCTCCTCGTCGTCCTCGACGGCGGGGGAGGAGTGGGTTTCGGCATCTTCGGACGTCGCGTCCAAAGTGCCTTTATGGCGAAGGCCGCCTCTTCCTGCCTGGCCCTTCTTCTTGGCCCTCTTCTCCGTCGCCTAGTAGGGCGCCCGAACCAGCATCTTCGTCAGAAGTGGGATAGCTAGGTTTTGAGGCAGCGGAGCTGGACACTGGATCCGCTCTGCCTTATTTGTCCAACCCTGAAAAGACAAATGGGGAAGCTGAGACATCTTCCTTGAATGTACAGGTGAAGGATACACCTTGAAATACAGAAAACTTACCGGATTGGCGGGATGGGTCAGTTTGTACCCACGATCCTCGGTCATCTTCGGCCACGTCCCATTGGCCTTAAAAAGCACATTCCAGATGCCTTCGTGTGTAGCGCCGAAGAACTGTTGCAAGGTCTGGTGTTTGGCCGGATCGAACTCCCACAAATGGCAAGTCCAGCTTTCGCAAGGAAGGATCCGGCGAAAAAGCATCACTTGGATCACACTAACGAGCTTAATGCTCTTGTCCACCATGCTCTTGATGCGCATCTGCAGCGCTGTCAGCTCGTCCTACGAAGCCCAGTCCAGGCCCTTCTCTAGCCAGTAGGTGAGCCGCATCGGGGGCCCGGACTTAAATTTGGGAGCCGCGGCCCAGGTGGTGTCACGGGGTCTTTGACATAGAACCACTACCGTTGGCACCCATTGACAATCTCCACGAAGGTACCATTGGGCCATTAGACATTGGACAGCTTGCTCACCATAGCGCCTCCGCACTCTGCGTGTTGACCACCCACCACTTTCGGCTTCACATTAAAAAAATTTAGCCACAATCCGAAGTTGGGTGGGATGCGGAGGAAGGCCTCGCACACGACAATGAATGCCGAAATGTTGAGGAAAGAATTTGGAGCTAGATCGTGGAAATCTAGCCCATACTAGAACATGTGTCCGTGGACGAAGGGGGTGGAGAGGAAGCCCTAACCTGCGGGCGAAGTGGGGAATGAACACCACCCTCTCATGGGGCTCCGGGGTGGGGACGATCTGCCCCTTGGCCGGAAGCCGGTCAGCGATTTCCTGGGCCAAGTACCTCGCCTCCCGGAGCTTCGTGATGGAGGAGGCCATACACTTGCCCTGCGCTCCAGATCCGGACATGGTCGGAGTGCTTTTTTGAGGCGGAAAGGATGGAAGCTTGGGCGCTGGAGCTCGAGAATGGGTGGGCAGAGAGAAAGAAGGCATGGGTGAAAGGGTGAAACCTTATCTCTTTATAAAGGCAGCGAATATCAAGCGCCTCCCTGTTCGCCTTAAAACTCGCCTATTCCCCAAGGGTCGTGTAGACGGCGCGGTTGGATTACCCACACCTATATTAATGAGAATCCCACAATAAGGGGAAACGATCTCTTCTTTGACAAGACGTGCCAATGAAGACCACATTTCGAAACATGGAGCGGGAGGCTAAAATATGGTTCGACATGATGACCGGGCAGGGACGTAATGTCTCGCTACAAAAGTTGTCAGTAGATGGGACTCATGAAATATTATACTCTCTGCGGTTGTGAGAGGTACTTGTTTTGCAGAGCCGGACACATTTTCTGTGTTTGAGGGCTGCTTTGGAGTATTCGGAGGAGGAACCTGCCTTGCAATGCTGAAGACAATCTCCACGCCGGACACATCGTCAATGAAGCCTGGTTCAGGGGCTACTGAGGGAGTCCCGGATTAAGGGGTCCTCGGGCGTCCGGGCTATGTGACGTGGGCCAGACTGATGGGCCATGAAGATACAAGACAGAAGACTTCCTCCCATGTCCGAATGGGACTCTCCTTTGCATGGAAGGCAAGCTTGGCATTCGGATATGAAAATTCTTTCCTCTGCAAACCGACTCTGTACAACCCTAGGCCCCTCCGGTATCTACATAAACCGGAGGGTTTTGTCCATAGAGGCAATCACAATCATATAGGCTAGACATCTAGGGTTTAGCCATTACGGTCTCGTGGTAGATCAACTCTTGTAAATCCTCATATTCATCAAGATTAATCAAGCAGAGGAAATAGGGTATTACCTCCATCAAGAGGGCTCGAACCTGGGTAAACATCGTGTCCCCCGTCTCCTGTTACCATCGACCTTAGACGCACAGTTCGGGACCCCCTACCCGAGATCCGCCGGTTTTGACACCGACCGCCCAGGCCGCCGAAGTATCCGAGCTCAAGCGGAAGTTGGAGCTGGCCGATGAGGATCTTGTCCCCATCAACAAGTGGTTTGATGAGGCGCAAGGTATGTTTTGAAAAAGTGTGTACACACCTTAAGTAATATGCCAATGTGGAGTCTTATCTCCTGTGTTGTCCTGATCATATTCGCGGGTAGTGCGGGCGAGGTCGAGGCCTAGAAGAGCACCCTCGCCCAAGACAAGGAGCAGGCACGGGTGAGCCAAGCGACCGCTGACAAAGCGGCTGCCGATTTAAAGGCCGAGCAGGTCACCCGCCGCAAGTATGAGGAGCGGGTGACCGAAGTGGAACAAGAGCTCAAGGACGCCACCAGCAAGTGCTTGACCTTGGAGGATAAGAACAAGGCTCAAGTGACAAATCTCACCCAGGCTCTACAGGAGGCCAAGGAGGCGCGGACCGAGTCCCGGGCGGCTCGCGAGGAGATCAAGCAAGCCGAACAGATAGCGGCTGGTAAGCCTTTTATTTTACAGAGTATATTTGGCGGTCCGAGATATGCATTGCTAAATCGACTATGGAGTGCTCCAGACGCCTTTGCAGATCTCCCAAGGAGTGCTTCCGACGCCGCACAGTATTTCCGGGCCCAAGAAGGGAACACGACAGAGAAGCTCTTCTCTTAGCAGTACCTGGCGCTAGAGTGGCCAGCGCTGCTAAACAACCTGATGATGCAGCTGGCGGAGCTGCATAGGATGTCTGGTTTGGCCATGAAGGACATCATAGTCCGGCTATGGCCAGCTGGACCCATTCCTAGCAGCTACTTCGGCCCGGTCAAGCGGCTCGGCGATTCCTTGCCCCGAGTTGAGGCTATGAAGCGCTCGGCATGCATAGAGGGTGAGCGGATGGCCTTTGACCGTGTCAAGATGCACTGCGCGAAGATGAAGGCCTCCATCGTGGCAGTTGAGGGTCTCCCCATAGGCAAGGAATACCGCAAGCCGGAGCGATACTTCGAGGACGTCCTGGAGGGTGCCTGTTTAATATAGGGTCAATGATCGAAGGATATTATGTTTGAATGAATGTATCCGGGCTGCCCAGACTTTGTGTTATCAAACAAGGCCTTTGTAATATACTTGTGCTTTTATGTGAAATATTTTCCTCCTGTGTGGCCGTTTTTATTTCTAAAAGTTTGCCAGTCGTCGGCTTCAGCACCCATGTAGATACTACGGGGGTGTTCGGAATAGTACATGACCACACTTGACCCAACGTCTTGGTCCGTAAAGGAGGCGGCTGTGCAGTGAACTAGGCAATCAGACTATGCGGGTTTATCACTCTCACTTAGCCATAGGAGTTTGACAATGGGTCTATGAGCTAGCCCTTGGTGCGCGTGCGGCTCTCCGGACTTGGATGCTTTAGGCGCGTGACCGGGTAGATGCCAGTCCTTCGTATAATATGGAACAAAAACCGCAAAAAGATTAAGTAAGTGACCGAACCGCTGACCTACTCTCGCTATATCATGAAAGTCCGTTTTTGGCTTTCTCTACTGAGGTGTTTTACCGAACGAACTAGAAACACAGTTGTAGTAGTTCTCCCTTTACCGCCTTAGCCGAACAAGCGGAACGTAATTTGGTAACCACAAGAGCCGGGCAACCCAACTATTGACCAAAGACATGATTCGGAGCCGATGCATATAATGCGGTATTCGGGACGCCGAAATATACTATAAAGGTATTCTGAATTTTATTTTTTTGAAAAAATTATGTGGCCGAATAGAGCCCCTGGCAATTTATGCCGAGGTGTATATGTCAATCTGTCATGAAGACGGAATACAGATTATGAAATCAGCCAATGTCGACAAAGGTTGGCAACACTGTTTCCACTATAGTCTCTTTGGTAAGTCAAACATGTTATTACAGAGAATGCCACAATCATCAAGGCTATTTTACATGGCAAGAATTTGAGAACGAGGGAAAGCTGTATACAGGTCCTAAAAAGGTAGTCTTGAAGATCCTTTGGACACCCTGCCGCACGTCTGCGCCGCTTTTCACCTTTGGTGTGGGATCCTTTGAGAGGATCAACGATCGAGTATACAGAAGGGGCCTGGCAAAGGGCCCTTTATTCCACCAAAAAGTGAGTTGGGTTTTAAAGAACCTGAAAAATAAAAAAGAGAGAAAAGAGAAAAAAGGAAGATTAGTAAGGTCCAAATAGGGTCGAGCCGTATTGTGGACTTTGTCCTTAATTTGCCTCCGCCCCTGCCCATGGTATTTTTAGTGCGTAGTTATGTATGCGCGGTAGTATGTCGCGGTTAGGTGGGGGTTTTCATGGAGGCGGAATTGCTAATCAAGTTCTGGATGAACCGAACTGTCGTTCTGCAGGGTAGACTGGACTCGTTTGACAGTGTCCGGGGGTTTGATTGCTGATGAAGTATTCGGCTTAATAAGCCCACCCCGTGCCTCGGCTGCAAGGGCCGCGGTATGCTCCTCAGTATGGAGGGAGCGCTCCATGTTCCCACTGACTGTTATGACGCCGCGTGGTCCAGGCATCTTGAGCTTTAGGTAATCATAGTGTGGGACTGCATTGAAACAGGCAAAAGCGGTTCGTCCGAGCAGTGCGTGATAACCACTGCGGAAGGGGACGATGTCGAAGACCAGGTCTTCGCTTCAGAAATTATCCGGTGAGCCGAAGACTACTTCCAGTGTTATGGACCCTGTGTAGCAGGCCTCTACGCCGGGTATCACTCCTTTAAAGGTGGTTTTACTGGGCTTGATTCTTAACGGAGCAATACCCATTTTGCGGATAGTGTCCTGATAAAGCATGTTAAGACTGATACCGCCGTCCATAAGGACTCGCGTGAGATGGAATCCATCAGTAATTGGATCGAGGACCAATGCTGCCGAACCTCCATGATGGATACTGGTCGGATGGTCTCTGCGATCAAATGTGATCGGACAGGCTGACCATGGGTTTGATTTTGGGGCAACTGGCTCTATGGCGTAGACGTCCCTTAATGCGTGCTTGCGCTCCCGCTTAGGGATATGGGTAGCATAGATCATATTTACTGTTTTTACCTTGGGGGGGATTTCTTTTGGCCCCCTGTGTTTGTTGGGCGAGGATCATCTTCGTCCTCGCTAGGCGACCCTTTCCCCTTACGTTCGGTGTTTAGCTTATCGGCCTGTTTAAAGACCCCAACAATTTCTGTTGGTATGGCTGGCAGGCTTGTCAGGGGTGCCATGAATCTGGCAAGGCAAATCGAGTATTCTGTCCAAATTGGATGGACCATCTTTGTTTCCTTTGAATGGCTTCTTCCACTGACCGGGTTTAGAGCCACTGAATCCGGCGTTGACCGCCGTATCTTCAGCATCTTAATTGTTCCTTCGACGCTTGTGTTTGTTGCGTCGTGGCCTACCGCTGCCGTCTCTAGCTTCGGAGGTGCTAGGGTCACTAGTACTGTTGCTTCTGCAAACTAGTCAGCTATCTTCTCCCGCACAAAAGCAGGTCATGAGTGCGGTAAGAGCTGCCATGGACTTCGGTTTTTCTTGGACTAGGTGCCGGGTGACCCACTCGTCCCAGACGCTGTGTTTAAAGGCCGCGAGGGCTTCGGCCTCCAGACAATCAATGATTTGGTTCTTTTTAATTAAGAACCTAGTCCAGAGCTTCTGAGCTGACTCTCTGGGTTGTTGGACTATGTGACTAAGGTCATCAGCGTCTGGAGGCCGGATATAGGTACCTTGGAAGTTGTCTCTAAAGGCATGTTCCAAATCTTCCCAGCTACAAATAGAGTTTTCTGGGAGGCTATTTAACCATTGTCGTGCTGGTCCCTTTAGTTTTAGTGGGAGGTACTTGATGGCGTGGAGATCGTCATCACGAACCATGTGGATGTGGAGAAGAAAATCTTCAATCCATACCGCGGGATCTGTCGTTCCATCGTATGATTCGATGTTCACGGGTTAAAACCCTTCTGGGAAGTGGTGCTCCATTACCTCATTGGTGAAGAATAAGGGGTGTGTGGCGCCTTTATATTGGGCGACGTCACGACAGAGTTTGGAGGACATCTGTATGCGGTTTTCGGCCCAGGTGAGGTTGTGCCAATCGCGCCAGGCTTGATGGCCGTCTTCTCATGTTGGGGCACGCCCCCTTGATACATAGATTGATCTGGCTTGGCCTGCTCTATTGTCCAGGTCCTATCGTAGGTCATAGGTGTATCCTGGGGCCGTTGCCTCTCTGCGTCTACGGCGGAGGGGTGCGGGCTGGTGTTCGGCATGAGTGGCCGCTCTGTCCCATCCACGCGGTGGACGGTCTGGTTCATCAGCGCAGTTGTGTCTTGACGGTATTGGCTCGAGGGCCTCGTCGTAAAATTGTGGTGGTAGCCGACATTTCGGATAACTCTTTGCTGGGTGTTGAAGGCCATACTCTTCGGCAGCTAGGACCTGGGTCCATCTCTCATTGAGTGTATCCTTTTCGGCTTGGAGCTTTTGCTGCTTCTTTTCTAGGCTTCTCGTAGTGGCAATTAGCTGGTGCTTAAAGCGCTCCTGATCAAGTGGTTCCTCTGGCACGATGAAGTCTTCGTCGCCGAGGCTCACATCATACTCGGATATTGATAGATAGTTACTATCCTCGGAGTCATCATTCCCGACCGGATCGTCAAGGTTAACTTGCCCTTCCTCCCAATCAGCCTATTCGGATATTGGCTCGCCAGGGGTTTGGGGTCTTCGGCGCTCTCCAGAGTATTATTGTCTCCGGTGCCGGTATTGCTGTCTTTTTCGTGACGCGATTTCGAGCGGCGCGCTGACATCAACGCTTCGGTGGTGCCTCATCAGGCTTGTCGTTGATACGTCTCCAACGTATCTATAATTTTTTATTGCTCCATGCTATATTATATTCTGTTTTGGACATTAATGGGCTTTATTATACACTTTTATATTATTTTTGGGACTAACCTATTCACCGGAGGCCCAGCCCAGAATTGTTGTTTTTTGCCTATTTCAGAGTTTGGCAGAAAAAGAATATCAAACGGAGTCCAAACGGAATGAAACCTTTGGGAACGTGATTTTCGGAATGAACGTGATCCAGAGGACTTGGACCCTACGTCAAGACATCAACCAGAACGGCACGAGGTAGGGGGCGCGCCCTCCACCCTCGTGGGCCCCATGTTGCTCCATCGATGTACTTCTTCCCCCTATATATACCTACGTACCAACAAACTACCAGATACGGAGCCAAAAACCTAATTCCACCGCCACAACCTTCTGTACCTGTGAGATCCCATCTTGGGGCCTTTTCCGGAGCTCCGCTGAAGGGGGCATCGATCACGGAGGGCTTCTACATCAACACCATAGCCTCTCTGATAATGTGTGAGTAGTTTACCTCAGACCTTCGGGTCCATAGTTATTAGCTAGATGGCCTCTTCTCTCTTTTTGGATCTCAATACAATGTTCTCCCCCTCTCTCATGCAGATCTATTTGATGTAATATTCTTTTGCGGTGTGTTTGTTGAGACCGATGAATTGTGGGTTTATGATCAAGTTTATTTATGAACAATATTTGAATCTTCTCTGAATTCTTTTATGTATGATTGGTTATCTTTGCAAGTCTCTTCGAATTATCAATTTGGTTTGGCCTACTAGATTGATCTTTCTTGCAATGGGAGAAGTGCTTAGCTTTGGGTTCAATCTTGCGGTGTCCTTTCCCAGTGACAGCATGGGCAGCAAGGCACGTATTGCATTGTTGCCATCGAGGATAACAAGATGGGTTTTATATCATATTGCATGAGTTTATCCCTCTACATCATGTCATCTTACTTAAAGCGTTACTCTTTTCTTATGAACTTAATACTCTAGATGCATGCTAGATAGCGGTCGATGTGTGGAGTAATAGTAGTAGATGCAGGCAGGAGTCGGTCTACTTGTCTCAGACATGATGCCTATATACATGATCATACCTAGATATTCTCACAACTATGCTCAATTCTATCAATTGCTCAACTGTAATTTGTTCACCCACCGTAATACTTATGCTCTTGAGATAAGCCACTAGTGAAACCTATGGCCCCCGGGTCTATTTTCCATCATATTAATCTTCCAACACTTAGCTATTTTCATTGTCTTTTATTTTACTTTGCATCTTTATTATAAAAATACCAAAAATATTATCTTATCATATCTATCAGATCTCACTCTCGTAAGTGACCGTGAAGGGATTGACAACCCCTTTATTGCATTGGTTGCGAGGATTTATTTGTTTTTGTAGGTGCGAGGGACTTGTGCGTGGTCTCCTACTGGATTGATACCTTGGTTCTCAAAAACTAAGGGAAATACTTACGCTACTTTACTACATCACCCTTTCCTCTTCAAGGGAAAACCAACGCAGTGCTCAAGAGGTAGCAGTCGTCAACCGGATCCTTCCTGTCGTCGCCGTCATCCTCTTTGGGTGTGTCCACCATATACACGTCATATGTGGAGGTGGCCGTCCAATGTCCGGTAAATTGCGGGTCTTGACCGTGAAGGGATTGACAACCCCTTTATTGCGTTGGTTGCGAGGTTCTTATTTGTTTGTGTAGGTGCAAGGGACTTGAGCATGACCTCCTACTGGATTGATACCTGGGTTCTCAAAAACCGAGGGAACTACTTACGCTACTTTACTGCATCACCCTTTGCTCTTCAAGGGAAAACAAACGCAGTGCTCAAGAGGTAGCAAGAAGGATTTCTGGCGCCGTTGCCGGGGAGTCTACGCAAAAGTCAACATACCAAGTACCCATCACAAACCCTTATCTCCCGCATTACATTATTTGTCATTTGCTTCTCGTTTTCCTCCCCCCCACTTCACCCTTGCCGTTTTATTCGCCCTCTCTTTTCGGTTTGCCTCTTTTTATCCTGCTTCTTGTTTGCTCATGTGTTGGATTGCTTGCTTGTCACGATGGCTCTACCTAGATTTGGAGATTTTCACCTTAAAAGGTTAGAAGAGATCGAAAGAAACGTCAGGAGTTTTATGGTCTTACAATTTGAGCATAATAATTTCTTTAGAAACGAGCTTAAGGAACAAAAAGGCTTTATGGGTTATATGAATAAAGAGCTCGATGATATGTCTAAAGAATTTGATGGTTTGAATTCTCAGATTGCTCATCTTGAGAAATTAATAGCTGAAATTTCGGATAAGCAGGCCACCTTAGTTAATAAGATGGCCGCTAAGCCGGATTTTTTTTATGAAAATAAAGATGAAGATCTTAAAGTTACTGATGTGTCCCCTATTAAATCTTTGTTTTGCAATATGAATCTTGATAATGATGGGACTGAATATGATCCACCTCTACCTAGAAGGCGTTCCAAAAATTCAGAGTTTTTAGATCTTGATGCTAAAATTGATAAAAGCGAGATTGAAGAAGTTAAAACTTTAGATCTCAATGAACCTACTATTTTGGATTTCAAGGAATTTAATTATGATAATTTCTCTTTCATAGATTGTATTTCCTTGTTGCAATCCGTGCTAAATTCTCCTCATGCTTATCGTTGATGCTTTGATGCAATCTTATGAAGAAAAACTTGAGATGAAAGTTTCTATCCGTAGAAAACTTTATGATGAGTGGGAACCTACTATTAAAATTAAAATTAAAGATCATGAATGCTATGCTTTGTGTGATTTGGGTGCTAGTGTTTCCATGATCCCAAAAACTTTGTGTGATTTGCTAGGTTTCCGTGATTTTGGTGATTGCTCTCTAAACTTGCACCTTGCGGATTCCACCATTAAGAAACCTATGGGAAGAATTAATGATGTTCTTATTGTTGCAAATAGGAACTATGTGCCCGTAGATTTTATTGTTCTTGATATAGATTGCAATCCTTCATGTCCTATTATTCTTGGTAGACCTTTCCTTAGAACGATTGGTGGAATTATTGATATGAAGGAAGGAAATATTAGATTCCAATTTCCGTTAAGGAAAGGCATGGAACACATTCCTAGAAAGAAAATAAAATTACCATATGAATCTATTATGAGAGCCACTTATGGATTGCCTACCAAAGATGGCAATACCTAGATCTATCCTTGTTATTATGCCTAGCTAGGGGCGTTAAACGATAGTGCTTGTTGGGAGGCAACCCAATTTTATTTTTAGTTTTTTAGTTTTTGCTTATGTTTATGAATAAATATTTTATCTAGCCTCTGGTTAGATTTGTTTTTATGTTTTAATTAGTGTTTGTGCCAAGTTTAACCTATATGATCTTCTTGGATGATAGTTATTTGATCTTGCTGAAAATTCCAGAAACTTTCTGTTCACGAATATAATTGTTACAAATCACCAGAACATGATAAAATATTGATTCCAATTGCTGCTGATCAATAAAAGAAAATTCTAGGACTTCCTATTTTGGTATATGTTTTGGATTTCAGAAGTTTGCGTTAGTCACAGATTACTACAGACTGTTCTGTTTTTGACAGATTCTGTTTTTCATGTGTTGTTTGCTTATTTTGATGAACCTATGTGTCGGTGTACTAAAGTGGGGGTACCTTAGTACCCCAGACTTGTGCACGGGCAGTCGTAGCACCCCGCGGCAAGGCCCGCCCCTGGAAGCGCCAAGAGAAGACCAAGCGTACAAGACAAGGCCCCCGGCAAGAGGAGCTTGCCGGGCCGAGAAGACGAGACCCCGGCAAGAGGAGCTTGCCGGGACGACTGGGCCCCCGACAAGAGGAGCTTGTCGGGAAGGCCGGACCCAGGCACCACAAGAGAAGCCCGCCGTAGCGCGCCAAGCGCCCCGGCAAGGCCTGATAGCTGGCACGCTATCAGGCACAGGAAGACGACCCCCGCGGCAAGCCACTTGCCGCGGCAAGATCGCCGCCTCAAGACTGCGCTCCAGCTCGCCCGCCCACGCGTCACTCCGGGGCTTCCCCCGAGGGCACGTGGCGAGGCACCGCGCAGCCTGAGACATGCGGCGGCATGCAGCCGCCATCGTGGCGAGCGGTGGCGCACCTAACGGTCCGCCTCGGTGCTGTCCGAGCGACCGTGACGGGCATTTAATGCCCTTGTCCCCCTACCGTCAGAAGTAGGTATGATAACACTGTGCCGCACTGTAGCGCCACCGTTCCCGCACTATTACAGCTACCACCCCTTTTACGCTTTTACCCCCTTCTCCTACGTTGACACCTGTCGGTGACCCCTTTGCGCTATAAAAGGAGGCCCGTGTGCAACGTAGAAAGGGGGCCGGGGGGTTCGGAGACTGGGCTTTTAGACAGCCAGACGCTCGGTGCAGCTAGCCCTGGAAGCTCCCGAGCTCCCCAGTTGAATACAACCAAGCAGGAGTAGGGTTTTACGCGCCCATCGCGGCCCGAACCTGGGTAAATCGCCCGCGTGCTCGCCTCGATCTGCTCTCTGTGCTCCCTCCGCCCCCCTTCGGACAACGAAAGGGGCTCCGGCCCCATAGGTGCCCGCGGGGGACAGCCATCCCCCGCGACATCTTTGGCGCGCCAGGTAGGGGCGGCGTCGAGGTTGTGCGGATCGGATTCAAGCGAACACTGGTAAGCTCAGGTATGAACAGGTACCTATCCACCCCGCTCCGCGGGGCGGAGGCATTCCTCCCTACGGAATCGTGCACGGCCCTCCTCGAGTACCCACTCACGCAGAGTTCGGGCAAGAAGCAGCTGCTCCTTGAGGAGGACCGCCTTCCGGCCGCTGGGCGAACCGCTCGCCTCCAGTGAACCCTGCGCCGCTCCCGTAGCCGCAGCGGTTAGCGCCGGAAGCCGCGAAAGAAGGCGACCTCGTTCTTCGGCGCGCTTCGTCCGCCAAGATCCAAACGAGTCGACGCCAACCATGGGAGGAGTTTCGCCAGCGCGGTTGCCGGAACCCGTTCCGTCAACCAACCTCTCTGCCCAAGTCTTGCCGAAGTTGCACGTAATCCTTGGCGCAGGGGCGGGCGCAGACCCCGCGCATCAGTAAAAGCTTCTATGCTTTGCGCTATTTTGCCTCTTACATGCTCCTCTTGGTATTTGCATGTGTTATTTGGCATCCTGCGTGACATGCATGGCTGGTGAGCACCAGCACGCCGAAAGGCCATGTGCTTGCTTCCCTCTTTATTTTCCTTGCCTCTTAGACAGAGGGAGCGTTCCTCGCGCACGAAGTTCGCCAGGGGAAGGAGATGGGAGAGGAACCAGGTGCTGGAACCAAATGCTGTTCAAGAAAGAGAAGCCTTGCCAAGAAGCAAGCATTATGCATAAGATAAGTTATTAGAATTTGAGCAGTTCAGATTCTTAATTTTCGGTTGTCTTCCTTGGACGGTCACACTTTGTATGGAAAACCTGTGCGCGGAGGAACCTACCCGCGGCTAGCCGCACCCTCACCTTGTTTCGAGTACGCTCAACGATTCAAGCGAGCTGCGATGAGCGTCGCGCCCTTGTTTCGTTTCCGAGCTCACTCAACAAGCGGAGCGCGATTGCGACTGGCTACGGCGAGGTTGCTTCCCGGTGAGGCCTTGGCCAGCAGGCTGCTATAAGCCCAAGGGCTCCTTGCCGGGAAGTTCCCCGGGAGCGTAGGGCGGAAAGCGTGCAAAGCAAAGGGCCAGGACAAGGAAGATAACGATGCACCGTTTTGTTCAGCTAAGGTAGAAACCTTGCGTAACTTGTCACTGTGACTAATGAGCTCATAACGCCGTGTGCAGCGACAAAAAAAAAAGAGATAAGATAAAGGGGGCCTAGTCTACGCGGTCGCCCTCGATCCGGGAAATCTTGCCCACTCTGGCGATAATGTCGGCGACCTGCTCCTTCAGCGCCTCCATGTCAGCGTCGGCCGGCAGGCTGCGAAGGACGTTGATGAGATTTATACCGGGGTTGCGGTATACAATCTTCGTCAGCACACGCTCCAAGGTTCCCGCGCAGGCCCGGCGCGTCTCCTCGGCCAGTTGCGCAGGGATCTTCTTCCGAAGATCCGCGAGAGCCGGCGCGACCCCTCTGAAGAAGAGGCTGAGCTTGGTGCTGTGAGGGAGGTCCGGGTCCGGAGAGTAGATGAGGTGTTCCAACTTCAACGCCAGCAACTCCTGGTCGATGTTGGATGCGGAAGACACCAGGTCCTCGGTCCACACCGCGACGGTCCGACGGAAGTCCTCGGCCGCGGTGTTGGCGCTCTCCGCCAAGCTTCGCTCCTTGCGGAGCTCCTCCTCCAGCGCGGAGACTTTCAGCTCCAGGGCCTCGATAGAGTCCTTGGCGGCCTTCAGCTCGTCGCCCTGCTTGGAGAGACGCGCCTGGAGTTCGGAGTTGGCGTGGGCGTCCTTCTCCCGCTCCGCATTGAGCGCGCCAGCCCTCTCCGCGCTCGCCTTCAACAACTCCTCCAGCTGCGCGACCCTGACGGCAAGTTCCTCCCTGGCGGTCTCCGCGGCAGCCGCGGCGGCTTTCGCTCCTTCCAGCTCCCCGCCAAGGGCCCGTTCCCGAGCGGCAAGTTCCTCCTCGTGGGAGTTGAGATTGGCCTGCAGCTGGGCAAGCTCTCCCTCTCGCCGGGACAGCTCCTCCCCGGCGAGCCGCTGCTGCTCTTCGGCGTCGGCCTTCTGCAGCACCCACTCCTGGTACTCCCCGGCGAGCCTCTCGCGCTCCTCCGCCACGCCGCGGAGGGCAGCTTGGTTGGCGGCGCGGAGCTCCGCCGCACGCTTCTCCATCTCGACGGCCGCCTCCGCAGCGAGGGCCTCCCGGGAAGCGAGCTTCGCCTGCCTGGCCCGGTAAAGGGACAGGAGCCGGCGAAGCAGCTTCTCCTCCTCGGGCTCTTCGGCCCCGCCGGGCGCCTCGACAATCTTCAGGCCCGCGGAGGCAAGGACCTCCCCATCGAGGGCCTCGCCCTCCGCGGGGGCCCGCGCAGAAGAGCCCCATGGCACCTGGATGAAGATGCCGTTGGGGGCTTCAAGGTAATGCCCCGGCCGCTCCTTTTCGGCGGAGGGGTCGGCGGCCGGCGCAGCGCCCGACGCTCCTGCTGCCTCCGGGTCGGCAGTGCGGCCGCCATCCCCCTCCCCGGCCGTTGCGTCCGCCGCGGGGGCAGTCTCCTGCGCGGATGACTCGGCAGCTTCCGCCGCGTCCTCGGCGACAGGGGCGTCGCCGCCGCCGCCGCGCGCGTCCTCCTCCTCCTCGACGATGATGACCTCCGTCTCCATCTGCTCGGAGGGAGGGGAATCTAGAAGAAGGAGAACAGGGAGCAAAAGAAATTCAAGCGAACATCCAAAAGGAAAAGACGAGCCCAAGATGACTAAGTCACAGAGCTTACCTTGGCAGACGTCATCAGCGGCGGGTTCCCCCGCCGGGGAGCTCTGCCTTGGCGGGGTCACCGCCCTCGCCGGGCTACCCGCCCCTGGCGGGGTACTCGCCCTCGGCGGGGTGCTCACCCTTGGCGGGACGCTCTCCTTTATCGGAGAGCTCGGCTTTGGCGGGGACGGCGGGGCCCGCGGCTCCTCGGGGGCGGCTTCTGGACGCTCCTGCGGCTGCGGCCCCACCTCTGCACGACACAGTATTATCAAGATACCAGCGCAGGGACGATCCCTCAAGCACGCCCGACGAGCGAAAGTACGGAACCCAGACTTACGCTGGGGTCTGCGCTGAGGGCTACGCTGGGGGCTGCCCCTCGGGGCAGCGCTCGGATCCGGCAGACTGGGCTCCGGCACGCCCCCAGTTGCCGCGGTGGGCGAGTCGTCCACAACCTCAACCACGGGCGCCTTGGCTTTCTTCGCCACTCGCTCCGCCAAGGTCCTGAAGTTAAGACGAGGAACAGGATCAGAGCCTGCGACAATCAAGGCCAAGTCCATGAAGATGCGAAACCTCAAAAGCTCTTACTCCCGTTCGTCCTCGTCGTCGTCGTCGCTCAGGGCGGAGAAATCAAACTCCACCTGACGCGCGGCCACGCGGGGAGCGGGCAGCAGGGTCTCCCTCGGGCGCTTGGCGGTCCCGACGGTTGCCGGGGCCCGGGGAGCGGGCGGAGTCGCCGCTCCACCCTCCAAGGGCTCCTTTCCGTGCGGCGCTGCCTCACGGGGCGCCCCTGACGTAGCTGACGCGCCAGGCGCCCCCGCCGCAACCTGGCTCCCCCGGGAGACTCGTACCGCTTGGCGGGGTGGTTGCTGCCGGGAGGCCGGCGCCTTTGCCCCCATCGCCGCCCGGCGGAGACGCTTCGCTGGAGAGCGCCGGGGGCTTACGCGGGACGAGGAGGTTTCCGACGCTGAGGGAAGGTCATCGGCGTAGAGCTCCAAGGATCCGTCGGAGTCGTCGTCACCACCGTCCTCCTCCTCCACCCCGGCGAGCCCGCTGGACCCAGCATCCTGCGCTGTGGCTCCTTGTCCTCCGGCGGTGGTAGCCCTCGCCGCGGCCTCGATCAAGATCCCCTGGATCCCGGAGTGCCTCAGAGAGGGAACCCCGGCGAGCTCGTCGGGGGGCAGCTTCAGCAGTTCGCAGATCTCCGCCACCTCCGCTTGGCGGGACGCCTCCGCGGCCTCCGCCTCTTCGGGCGAGAAGCCGAACTCCCCGGCCGCTGCGGCTGCGGCGGCCTCTTCAGCCCAAGAAGCCATGCAGGCTGCCTCTCGCGCGGTGGTGTCCCGCGTCAGCCCCCGGGCCTCGTCCTTCTTCTTCGCCACCTCCGCCAGGTTGTCGAAGAAGTTCAAGATGACGTCTGGCCTGGGCGGAATCCACGTGCGGTCGACGCCGTGCGAGTCACACGCGGGCATCATGGCGCGAAGGGAATCCCGGGCCGAGCTGTTGCAAAGAGGCACAACTCCCCGGGGCTCCCTCAACCACTCTGGGTGGGCCGGGTCATGCTTGAATAGCTCCCGGACCATCCCCTTCAGCTCCACCGACGTGAAGTTGAAGTTGAGCCCGGGGCGCAGCCTCATCATGTCCGCCGCGTTGCTATACTCCCAGGCTGGCCTCTTCCTATCTTGAAGAGGGGCAATGCGGCGGCGGAGAAAGTCTGCGCCCACCTCTCCGACGGACAGCCTTGCTGCCCGAAGACGGAGAATCCTGATGATGGCGGCGTTGAGCTTGCCGTCGTCCGAATCCAGCTCGCTCCAATCCTTGCCACGCATAATAGGTGTTGTGCGCGGCGCGGTGAAAGGTTGCGGCTGGCCCTCGACGACCCAGCACCAGTCGGCGCGCCACTCCTCCCACTTGCCGCGGAGCTCCCCCGGCAAATAGGAATCCTTCTTGTTCAGGCGGAAGACCCAAGATATCCCCCCGGCGAGGGGGGCGCCGGCCTCCACTCTGGGGATGAAAAAGTGCCTAAACAGCGCGACGTTTGGGTATACCCCAACGTAGTTCTCGCACATATGCGCGAAAACCGCCATCGTGAGGACGGCGTTGGGAGTGAAGTCAAGGAGGTGGAGGCCGAAGGTGTTCATTATGTCACAGAAGAAATCAGAAAAAGGAGGGCAAAGACCGCAGTGGAAGAAGGCTGCGAAGAAATAATACCCGCCGGGGTAGTTGCCCTTGGCGGCGGCCGGATAGACTCGGGTGCGGGGATGCGCCTTGGTCTCCTCCGCCCAGAACAAGTAGTACTTGTTCCAGAGCTCCCGCGCGCCAAGCTTCGGCGCGAAGACGAGGTTCTGCTTCCGCAGCAAGGTGAGCATCGCCGCGTGCTCCGATTTCTCCTTCTTGGTCTTCTCCGCCCTCGCCTTCTCAGTCTTCGGGGCCATGGCGGAGGCGGCGAGGGGAGGGAGACGAAGAATCCGGTAGCTCCGCAAGTACGCGCGAGCGGCGGAGGAAAAATGGACGCGGGGCGCAGATGGGATCTCTGGAGAAGGGAGAGGACGCAGTAAGGGCGAAGGAGGGGAGCCGCTCCCGTTTCCTCTGCCTTATATGGGGGAAGGGGCGGACGCTCCATTCTTGCCATCGAGAGATCGTGCGCGACGTGACGCGCGCCTGCGCGGTTCAGCCCCGCGCACGCCACCCACGTCACGCTCACCTCGCACGCCCCGCCCCCGCGACGCCGCGGTAAGCGCGCGCCGCCTGGGGAAGGCGCGGCGGATGCGGAGTTAAGGAGCAGCGCGACCAAGGCCACGCGTGCCCGTGCACTGTTAGGGCCTGGCCCAACGACGCTCGGCACCGTGTGTGGCCCAGGCCCGGGGGCTCCTGTCGGTGTACTAAAGTGGGGGTACCTTAGTACCCCAGACTTGTGCACGGGCAGTCGTAGCACCCCGCGGCAAGGCCCGCCCCTGGAAGCGCCAAGAGAAGACCAAGCGTACAAGACAAGGCCCCCGGCAAGAGGAGCTTGCCGGGCCGAGAAGACGAGACCCCGGCAAGAGGAGCTTGCCGGGACGACTGGGCCCCCGACAAGAGGAGCTTGTCGGGAAGGCCGGACCCAGGCACCACAAGAGAAGCCCGCCGTAGCGCGCCAAGCGCCCCGGCAAGGCCTGATAGCTGGCACGCTATCAGGCACAGGAAGACGACCCCCGCGGCAAGCCACTTGCCGCGGCAAGATCGCCGCCTCAAGACTGCGCTCCAGCTCGCCCGCCCACGCGTCACTCCGGGGCTTCCCCCGAGGGCACGTGGCGAGGCACCGCGCAGCCTGAGACATGCGGCGGCATGCAGCCGCCATCGTGGCGAGCGGTGGCGCACCTAACGGTCCGCCTCGGTGCTGTCCGAGCGACCGTGACGGGCATTTAATGCCCTTGTCCCCCTACCGTCAGAAGTAGGTATGATAACACTGTGCCGCACTGTAGCGCCACCGTTCCCGCACTATTACAGCTACCACCCCTTTTACGCTTTTACCCCCTTCTCCTACGTTGACACCTGTCGGTGACCCCTTTGCGCTATAAAAGGAGGCCCGTGTGCAACGTAGAAAGGGGGCCGGGGGGTTCGGAGACTGGGCTTTTAGACAGCCAGACGCTCGGTGCAGCTAGCCCTGGAAGCTCCCGAGCTCCCCAGTTGAATACAACCAAGCAGGAGTAGGGTTTTACGCGCCCATCGCGGCCCGAACCTGGGTAAATCGCCCGCGTGCTCGCCTCGATCTGCTCTCTGTGCTCCCTCCGCCCCCCTCCGGACAACGAAAGGGGCTCCGGCCCCATAGGTGCCCGCGGGGGACAGCCATCCCCCGCGACACTATGGCTAATAAAATAGTTTATAAACTATAGAGAAGCTGGAATACAGTAGCTTTAACACCAATATAAATAAATAATGAGTTCATTACAGTACCTTGAAGTGGTCTTTTGTTTTCTTTCGCTAACGGAGCTCACAAGATTTTCTGCTGTGTTTTGTGTTGTGAAGTTTTCAAGTTTTGGGTAAAAGATTTGATGGATTATGGAACAAGGAGTGGCAAGAGCCTAAGCTTGGGGATGCCCATGTCACCCCAATATAATCTAAGGACACCTAAAAGCCAAAGCTTGGGGATGCCCCGGAAGGCATCCCCTCTTTCGTCTACTTCTATCGGTAACTTTACTTGGAGCTATATTTTTATTCACCACATGATATGTGTTTTGCTTGGAGCGTCTTATATTATTTGAGTCTTTATTTGTTAGTTTACCACAATCATCCTTGCTGTACACACCTTTTGAGAGAGAAACACATGATTCAGAATTTATTAGAATACTCTATGTGCTTCACTTATATGTTTTGAGCTATATAGTTTTTGCTCTAGTGCTTCACTTATATCTTTTAGAGCACGGTGGTGGATTTGTTTTATAGAAACTATTGTTCTCTCGTGCTTCACTTATATTATTTTGAGAGTCCTACATAACAGCATGGTAATTTGCTTTAATTATGATAGGCATTTAAAGATTAGTAAAATTTCTTCTTATGAGTGTGTTGAATATTATGAGAAGTTTGATACTTGACAATTGTTTTGAGATATAAAGATGGTGATATTAGAGTCATGCTAGTTGATTAGTTTTGAATTTGAGAAATACTTGTGTTAAAGTTTGTGATTCCCGTAGCATGCACGTATGGTGAACTGTTATGTGATGAAATCGGAGCATGATTTATTTATTGATTGTCTTCCTTATGAGTGGCGGTCGGGGACGAGCGATGGTCTTTTCCTACCAATCTATCCCCCTAGGAGCATGTGCGTAATACTTTGCTTTGATAACTTGTAGATTTTAGCAATAAGTATATCAGTTCTTTATGACTAATGTTGAGTCCATGGATTATATGCACTTTTCTTCCTTCCACCATTGCTAGCCTCTCTAATACCGCGCACTTTTTGCCGGTATCATACATCCACCATATACCTTCCTCAAAACAGCCACCATACCTACCTACCATGGCATTTCCATAGCCATTCCGAGATATATTGCCCTGCAACTTACGACCGTTCTGTTTACTATGACACGCTCCATCATTGTCATATTGTTTTGCATGTTCATGTAGTTGACATTGTATTTGTGGCAAAGCCACCATTCATAATTATTTCATACATGTCACTCTTGATTCATTGCATATCCCGGTACACTGCCGGAGGCATTCACATTGAGTCATATTTAAGTATTGAGTTGTAATTGTTGAGTTGTAAGTAAATAAAAGTGTGATCATCATCATTTTTAGAGCATTTTCCCAAGTGAGGAAAGGATGATGGAGACTATGATTCCCCCACAAGTTGGGATGAGACTCCGGACTAAAGAAATAAAAAAAGAGGCCATAAAAAATAGAAAAGGCTCAAAAAAATGAGAGAAAAAGAGAGAAGGGACAATGTTACTATCCTTTTACCACACTTTCATGATAGAGAGTCTCGTATGATATCACTTTCATGTACTAGTGGAAAATTTTTCATTATAGAACTTGGCTTGTATATTCCAATGATGGGCTTCTTCAAAGTGCCCTAGGTCTTCGTGAGCAAGCTTGTATATTCCATAGCCCGTTGATACGCCTAGTTGATGTGAGACTATCTTCTCCTTTTTGTCTTCTCCACAACCACCATTCTATTCCACATAGAGTGCTATGTCCATGGCTCACACTCATGTATTGCGTGAAGATTGAAAAAGTTTGAGAAAATTGAAAGTATGAAACAATTGCTTGGCTTGTCATCGGGGTTGTGCATGATTTAAATATTTTCTGTGGTGAAGATAGAGCATGGCCAGACTATATGATTTTGTAGGGATAACTTTCTTTGGCCATGTTATTTTGAGAAGACATAATTGCTCAGTTAGTATGCTTGAAGTATTATTATTTTTATGTCAATATTAAACTTTTGTCTTGAATCTTTTGGATCTAAATATTCATACCACAATTAAGAGAATTACATTGAAATTATGCCAAGTAGCATTCCACATCAAAAATTCTATTTTTATCATTTACCTACTCGAGGACGAGCAGGAATTAAGCTTGGGGATGCTTCATACGTCTCCAACGTATCTATAATTTTTTATTGCTGCATGCTATATTATATTCTGTTTTGGACATTAATGGGCTTTATTATACACTTCTATATTATTTTGGGACTAACCTATTAACCGGAGGCCCAACCAAAATTGTTGTTTTTTTTGCCTATTTCAGAGTTTCGCGGAAAAAGAATATCAAACGGAGTCCAAACGGAATGAAACCTTCGAGAACGTGATTTTCGGAATGAACGTGATCCATAGGACTTGGACCCTACGTCAAGACATCAACCAGGACGACACGAGGTAGGGGGACGCGCCTACACCCCCGGGCACGCCCTCCACCCTCGTGGACCCCACGTTTCTCCACCGATGTACTTCTTCATCCTATATATACCTACGTACCCCCAAACTACCAGATACGGAGCGAAAAACCTAATTCCACCGCCGCAACCTTTTGTACCTGTGAGATCCGATCTTGGGGCCTTTTCCGGAGCTCTGCCGGAGGGGGCATCGATCACGGAGGGCTTCTACATCAACACCATACCCTCTCCGATGATGTGTGAGTAGTTTACCTCAGACCTTCGAGTCCATCGTTATTAGCTAGATGGCTTCTTCTCTCTTTTTGGATCTCAATACAATGTTCTCCCCCTCTCTCGTGGGGATCTATTCGATGTAATCTTCTTATGCAGTGTGTTTGTTGAGACCGATGAATTGTGGGTTTATGATCAAGTTTATCTATGAACAATATTTGAATCTTCTTTGAATTCTTTTATGTATGATTGGTTATCTTTGCAAGTCTCTTCGAATTATCAGTTTGGTTTGGCCTACTAGATTGATCTTTCTTGCAATGGGAGAAGTGCTTAGCTTTGGGTTCAATCTTGCGGTGTCCTTTCCCAGTGACAGCAGGGGCAGCAAGGCACGTATTGTATTGTTGCCATCGAGGATAACAAGATGGGGTTTATTTCATATTGCATGAGTTTATCCCTCTACATCATGTCATCTTACTTAAAGCGTTACTCTGTTCTTATGAACATAATACTCTAGATGCATGCTGGATAGCGGTCGATGTGTGGAGTAATAGTAGTAGATGCAGGCAGGAGTCGGTCTACTTCTCTCGGACGTGATGCCTATATAAATGATCATACCTAGATATTCTCATAACCATGCTCAATTCTATCAATTGCTCAACAGTAATTTGTTCACCCACCGTAATACTTATGCTCTTGAGAGAATCCACTAGTGAAACCTATGCCCCCCGGGTCTATTTTCCATCATATTCTCCAACACTTAGCTATTTTCGTTGCCTTTTATTTTACTTTGCATCTTTATTATAATAATATCAAAAATATTATCTTATCATATCTATCAGATCTCACTCTCGTAAGTGACAGTTGAAGGGATTGACAACCCCTTTATTTCGTTGATTGCGAGGATTTATTTGTTTGTGTAGGTGCGAGGGACTCGTGCGTGCTCTCCTACTGGATTAATACCTTGGTTCTCAAAAACTGAGGGAAATACTTGCGCTACTTTACTGCATCACCCTTTCCTCTTCAAGGGAAAACCAACGCAGTGCTCAAGAGGTAGCAGTCGTCAACCGGATCCTTCCTGCCGTCGCCGTCATCCTCTTTGGGTGTGTCCACCATATACACGTCATATGTGGAGGTGGTCGTCCAATGTCCGGTAAACGGCGAGTCTTGGCCTTGTTCATCTCCGGCATCGTCGTTCATGCTGTCGATGTCTTCGGAGGCGTAGTCCAGCATGTCGGTTAACTCCTCGATAGTGGCTATGAAGTGGGTAGTTGGTGGGACGTAAAATTCCCCGCTTTGATCCCCTAGTCCGGGCTGGGCATTGTTCGGAGGTGATTCTTGTTTAATGGTGAGGGATCGCATTAGGTCCAGAGCCTCGTTTAAGAGGAAGGTTTGGACGGGGAAGCGAGAGTCCATGGAGCTAGGCAGGGCAGAAGCCTCCTAGCCGTGCTCACTTGGCATGGACCTCACGAGTTCGGAGCGAGTATCTGGGGGCGAGTCTAGCCTCCCAATGACAGGGGGAGCCCAGTTTGACTCCGGGCTTGCCGATGACGCAGTCCCCTCCGGATATCCGGTAGCGAGCTTCATAATTGCAGAGAGTCCGGTGGGCTCCAAACTCCCATCTTCGGACCTGGTACTTTGCTTCGGATCTAAGCAAGAGCGGTGGTTGGGGCCGCGAACCCGTCGAAGATCAAGTCTCCTCGTATATCAGCGACATAATTCAGATTTCCAAAACTGATCTGATGACCAGGGGCGTAGCTGTCGATCTGTTCAAGGTGGCCAATCAAGTTGGCACGCAGCGCGAAGCCGTCAAACACAAAACTTTGACCGGGGAAAAAGTCTCCCCCAAAACAACATCATTGTAGATGATCGAACGAGCCATCGAACCTTCTATCGACGGCATAGTGGAACTCACAATGAAAGCAGCAATGTCGGTGTAAAAACCGGCTGATATTGGGTAGGGGGTCCCGAACTTGCATCTGAGGATTCAAGGTAATAGGATACAAAGGGGGCACGATGTTTACCCAGGTTCGGGCCCTCTTGATGGAGGTAATACCCTACTTCCTGCTTGATTGACTTTGATGAGTATAGGGGTTACAAGAGTTGATCTACCTCAAGATTGTAATGGCTAAACCCTAGATGTCTAGCCTATATGACTTGTGATGATCTCTAGGGACTAAACCCTCTGGTTTATATAGACACCGGAGGAGCCTAGGTTGTACAGGGTCGGTTCACAGAGAAAGGAAACTACACATATGGACGCCAAGCTTTCCATCCACGCAAAGGAGAGTCCCTTCCAGACACGAGGGAAGGCCTTCTATCTTGCATCCTCACGGCCCATCAGTCTGGCCCATGTCACATAGCGCGGATGCCCAGTGACCCCATAATCCAGGACTCCCTCAACGGCGGCGCTTCATCCCGAAAGCTTCCTTCTGATTTTTTTTTCTAGGTCAAAACACACCATATACCCAAAGATCGGCACCGGAGGCCTGCTAGGGGGCCCGCAAGGACGGGGGCCCCGCCTAGGGGGGTAGGCCGCGCCCTCCAACCTTGTGGCTGACTAGTGGCCCCCTCTGGTTCTTTCTAGCCCAATATTTTTTATATATTCAAAAAACATGGTCCGTGAAGTTTCAGGACTTTTGGAGTTGTGCAAAATAGGTCTCTAATATTTGCTCCTTCTCCAGTCCAGAATTCCAGTTGCCGGCATTCTCCCTCTTCATGTAAACCTTATAAAATAAGAGAGAAAGGCATAAGTATTGTGATATAATGTGTAATAACAGCCCATAATGCAATAAATATCGATATGAAAGGATGATGCAAAATGGACGTATCAACTCCCCCAAGCTTAGACCTCGCTTGTCCTCAAGCGAAAACTAATATCGATAAATATGTCCACAAGTTTAGAGATAGAGGTGTCGATAAAATAAATACGGACATGAGGGCATCATGATCATCTTTAAAACAGCAACATATAATGCCATATAATTTCTTATGCTAAACTAACAATTCGTTCACAAGGTAAAGTATGAATTAGAAACTTTATTGAAAACTAACAAACTATGATCCCAGTCATTGAAGCAATTGCAATTTATCATAACATCAGAAAGAGTCAATAAGAGCTTTTCAGCAAGTCCATATACTCAACTATCATATAATATTTCAATTACTAACACTCATGTGATACTTATGGGTACAAAGTTTCAATCGGACACATAGAAAGATAGGGGCTTATAGTTTCTCCTCCCAACTTGTTACCTCAAGGGTAATGTTAACAATAATACTTTCTGAAAACCTACATCCGAGTGGATATATATATCCGTATCTCTCCAACACAAAGAGCTTGCCAAAGGAAAAAGTGTAAAAGGAAAGGTGATGATAACCATGACTCTTGTATAAGGGTAGGAGATAAAATTAAAAGATAGGCCCTTCGTAGAGGGAAGTATAGGTTGTCATGCGCTTTTATGGTTGGATGCACAAAATCTTAATGCAAAAGAATGTCACTTTATATTGCCGCTTGTGATAAAGACTTTTATTATGCAGTCGGTCGCTTTTATTTCTTCCATATCACAAGTTCGTATAAAGCTTTTTTTCTTCACACAAATAGATCATACATATTTAGAGAGCAATTTTTATTGCTTGCACCGATGACAACTTACTTGAAGGATCTTACTCAATCCATAGGTATGTATGGTGGACTCTCATGGAAAAACTAGGTTAAGGGATGTTTGGAAGCACAAGTAGTATCTCTACTTGGTGCAAAGAGTTTGTCTAGCATGAAAGGGAAAATTAAGCTCAACATTTTGGATGATCCATGACAATATAACTTCTATTCGGATATAATAAAACATAACCTATTATGTTGTCTTCCATGTCCAACGTCAACTTTTTAGCATGTCATATTTTAATGAGTGCTCACAATTACAAAAGATATCAAAATATATTATATTTATATGTGAAACCTCTCTTTCTTTATTACTTCCTATTAATTGCAACAATGACCAAAACTATGTTTGTCAACTCTCAATAACTTTTATTCATCAAACTCTTTATATGTGAAGTCATTACTCTCCATAAGATCAATATATGATCTTTTTATTTCTTTTGATTCTTTCTTTTATTTAATTCCCTCAAGATCATAACAAGAAAGAAAAGCTCTTTACTCAAAACTACTCTTTATTATATATATCATGGACTCGATTACATAGATAGAGATCGAAACGAAACTCGAAGCTAGATCATACTAAAAACTTTATTCTAATAGATCAAGATATAACCAAAAGGATCGAACTAAGAAAAAGATAAAGATAAAGATGTGGTGATGATACGATACGGGGGCATCTCCCCCAAGCTTGGCAGTTGCCAAGGGAAGTGCCCATATCAATGTATTTATGTCTCTTTCTTCGGAGGTGGTGATGTGATATTCTTGGCGATGATGCCCCTTAGGATACGATTCTCTTCCTCGAGCTTATTAGTTTGCTGCTTAAGATCCATTACTTCCCTGCAAAGTTTACCCGTGATGGCTAGAGCTCCATCCACCTATGGATGTTTCCTAGCTGCGCGAGAAGAAGCAACACTCTTTTTCATATTTTCATAGCAGAGAAATCTAGCATTGCGAGGAATAACCGAATGTGGTATTGCTGAGCTCTGAAGTTCCTCCAGCATGAATCTGGTTTGAAGATGAGAGGTAACTTCTTGATCCTCCTCCATGGCATCCACCCTTTTTAAGTCAGCCTCCATCTCTTCCTTCGTTGATTGCCCGAAGTAGTCAGGTTCGTTGTATGCTCTTGGGACCGGTGTCGGGTAAGATACTCGACTCTCCCCGACCGACTCTTGCGAAGACATCTTGCTCTAGATCTGCTGAAGAAACAACTCAAAACGTAAACAGGGGATTTTGTCGAGATACGATGGTCAAAACCTCCGAGAGATTATATAATGAATTTTACCGACCATAAGAATTATCATGGAAGAAAACAGAGTCTGGAGGGCACACGAGGTGGCCACAAGGACGGGGGGGGGGGGGGGCGCCCAGGGAGGTAGGGCGCGCCCTCCACCCTTGTGGACGCCTCGTGTCTCTTTCAGACTACTCTTAATTTTCCTAATTTTTTAAATATTCCAAAACAGAGAAAATTTATCATTGGAAACGTTTTGTAGTCGGTTTACTTACCGTACCACATACATATTCCTTTTTGGAGTCTGAAATGTTCTGGAAATTGTCCCTTATGTACTCCTCTGGTGTTACGCTATTAATTATATTAGTCTCAACATTTATGGCAGTACCTGAGATGTAATGTTTGATTCTTTAACCGTTTACCACCTTCGGATTTGTGATTTCGACATTGTTAATTTTTATGGCACTGGAATGATAGACCTCCTCGATAATGTATGGACCTTCCCATTTGGAGAGAAGCTTTCCAGCAAAAAATCTTAAACGAGAGTTGTATAGCAAAACATGATCACCTACATTAAACTCACGCTTTTGTATCCTTCTGTCATGCCATCTTTTAACTTTTTCTTTAAACAACTTGGCATTCTCATAGGTTGGGGTTCTCCATTCATCAAGTGAGCTAATGTCAAATAACCTCTTCTCACCGGCAAGTTTAAAATCATAATTGAGCTCTTTAACAGCCCAATATGCCTTATGTTCTAGTTCGAGAGGTAAAGACATGCTTTTCCATAAACCATTTTATATGGAGACATACCCATAGGATTCTTATAAGCAGTTCTATAAGCCAACAAAGCATCATCAAGTTTCTTAGACCAATTCTTTCTAGATCTATTAACAGTCTTTTGCAAAATTAATTTATTCTCTCTATTGCTCAATTATACTTGACCACTAGACTGAGGATGATAAGGAGATGCAATTGTATGGTCAACATCATATTTAGCAAGCATTTTATGGAAAGCACCATGTCGGGGCGGACGGCGTCCCCCGCGAGCACCTATGGGGCCGGAGCCCCTTCCGTAGTCCGGTGAGGGGGGCGGAGGGAGCACAGAGAGCAGATCGAGGCGAGCACACGGGAAGTTTACCCAGGTTCGGGCCGCGATGGACGCGTAAAACCCTACTCCTTCTTGGTTGTATTGAACCGGGGAGCTCGGGAGCTTGGAGAGCTAGCTGCACCGAGCGTATGGCTGTCTGGATTCCGAATCTCCGAACCCCGGAACCCCCTCTACGTTGCACACGGGCCTCCTTTTATAGCGCAAAGGGGTCACCGACAGGTGTCAACGTAAGAGAAAGGGGTAAAAGTGTAAAAGGGGTGGTAGTTGTAACAGTGCGGGAACAGTGGCGCTACAGTGCGGCACAGTGTTATCATACCTACTTCTGACGGTAGGGGACAAGGGCATTAAATGCCCATCACGGTCGCCTGGACAGCACCGAGGCGGACCGTTAGGTGCGCCACCGCTCGCCACGATGGTGGCTGCATGCCACCACATACCCCAGGCTGCGCGGTGCCCCGCCACGTGCCCTTGGGGGAAGCCCCGGAGCGACGCGTGGGCGGGCGAGCTGGGGCGCAGTCCTGAGGTGGCGATTTGCCGCGGCAAGTGGCTTGCCGCGGGGGTCGTCTTCCTGTGCCTGATAGCTTGCCGGCTATCAGGCCTTGCCGGGGCGCATAGCGCGCCGTGGCGGGCTTCTCTTGTGGTGCCTGGGTTCGGCCTTCCCGACAAGCTCCTCTTGTCGGGGTCTCGATCTTCTGTCTCTTATACTTTGTTCTTGGATGGCATTACATGGGCTCAGTCGTCCCGGCAAGCTCCTCTTGCCGGGGTCTTGTCTTCTTGGCCCGGCAAGCTCCTCTTGCCGGGGGCCTTGTCTTCTTGGCCCGGCAAGCTCCTCTTGCCGGGGGCCTTGTCTTGAATGCTTGGTCTTCTCTTGGCGCTTCCTGGGCGGGCCTCGCCGCAGGGCGCTACAACTGCCCGTGCACAAGTCTGGGGTACTAAGGTACCCCTACTTTAGTACACCGACAGGAGCCCCCGGGCCTGGGCCACACACGGTGCCGAGCGTCGTTGGGCCAGGCCCTAACAGTGCACGGGCACGCGTGGCCTTGGTCGCGCTGCTCCTTAACTCCGCACCCGTCGCACCTTCCCCAGGCGGCGCGCGCTTATCGCGGCGTCGTGGGGGCGAAACGCCCGCTCCCTCTTTAAGTGGAGGGAGGTGCGGAGGCGCGGCTCGATAAATGAACGGGGGTGAGGCGCGGCTTTCGAGGCGTCCGTTCCCCATAATCGCGGGATGGGGAGAGGTCGTCCCACCCGTCGCCTCGGTTCTGCGCGCCCACCACGCGGTCCTCATGCACTCGGAGTCGCGGCGGCGGAGGCAGGGAGTCGGGCCGGCGCGGGTCGATGCAGTGGGTCGGCCCCAGTCGCCTGCCCTTCCTCCGCTTCTATTGGAGGAGCGAGGCGGCCGCGGTCCCACTCCGCCCCTTTATAAGGAGCGAAAGGGGGCGACGGAAATCCGCACTCCATCTCCTTCCTCCTTCTGCTTCTGGTTTCCTTCCCCCATCTGCGATGGAGGGGGGGAACTCTGGTTCTTCTTCGGTTGCCGCGAGGGTGTCTGCTAGGCAACGCGCCCCTCCTCCCCTTGCGCCCGCGGCGGCGGGGCCGGTCGTCAGGGGAAGAGGGAGAGGGCGAGGTCGCGGACGAGGTCGTGGACGGGGCCGAGGCGCTCGGGGCGGACGGATCGGTGCGCCGTCCTTGCCCCCGCCAGCGGCTCCGTTCCTTCCCGCGGTCCATCTCGGGGACGACCCCCGTGAGTTCATCATCAGGCTGCGCCGGGCGCCTCGTCGCCGCCTCCGGCTTCCCGCTCCATTCGCGAACGTGTTGGAGGTGGAGCAGCCTGAGACGCTAAACCTGCGCATGAGGGGCTGCGGGATCAGTGGGACGCGAGTCCACGTCGAGTCCCGAGCCCCCGGTGTGGTGTGTCTGGGCCGCGGGTGGAATACGTTCGCCCGGATCCACAGCTTGACGGAGGGGTTCACCCTCCACTTTAAGCTAGTGGGGGAGGACCTCCTCTCCGTCAAGGCCTTCTGGGGCTTCGGCATCCGGGCCCGGTGCTGCGAAGATAGCTCCTCCGACAGCGAAGGCTCCTCCTCGAGCGAGAGTGACGAGGAGGGGAGCGACAGCGACGACGAGGGGAGCAGCCGCCGGGATGACGGGTCCGACTAGGCGTCGGTCGCAGCTCCGTGTGGCACCGGCGGCCCCATCGACCGCGCCGGGCTCCGTGAACTCCCCGGGGTCGTCTCCTTGGGCGACTGGCGTAGGGGGGGGCTGCTGAGGAGGACAGAGGGCGGACGTCGAAGGCCGCGAAGTCGGAGTACGGGCCGACTTCGGCAGCTGGCTGACGCTCCGGTGCCTCGTGTTCCAGATGCGCCCCAGACGCCGTCATCACCCTTACTCTCGGTGACGACCACCGGGGTCTTCTCTTCGGCCCGGCAAGCTCCTCTTGCCGGGGGCTTGATCTCCTCGGGCGGCCGGAGTGGCGAGGCTGGGGAAGAGGAAGAGGCTGGCGGCAAGGCCGCTGCCTCATCTTCCAGCTCCGCCTCCGGCGCCTCCGTCTTCTTCAGCCTCCGGAGACCCCCGGGCGGAGCCCCCGGATCTCCTCTTGGTGCCTTCTGCCACCCGTAGCTCATCTAGGTGCCCCTTTCGCCCTCTTCGCCTACTTGCCCTACCTCCTGAGGAGAGAGACAAGAAAGGGATTACGGGCACCTTATCTCTTTTCAGCTTGTAAGCCTCCGGGCCTTAGTGGCGTTTAAGCCTTGTAATCCCTCCTTTTCATGTTTTTCATTCTCTCTGAACTGTACCTGAGTGGAATGTTTTTAATGAAAAGGGGATGTTTGCCGGATCATTTGTCTCGCGGGTGGAAACCGCGGCAAGGAACGAATCCTTTACATCGTTAAGATAGACAGTTTCTCGCCCGGCAACAGGCCCAGCCGCTCCCCCGCACTGCTCGACCTTTCTCACGCCCTTGGCGGAGGCGGGGAGCAGGCGGGTTCCGGCCCCTCGCTTCCCTCCCTCTTGCTGCCGCGGCTGCTATCGAAACGGGCCCCAGGAACGCGCTCTGGGGCTTGCCGCTAAGAGAGCACGGTAGCTTTTCAGGAGGAAAGGAGGCTTTCAAATTCCACAGTCCATAAGAGAATGCATGATGAGGGATGCAAAAACTTATCTGAGGTTGCAGCCCCCGGTGACTCTGGCTCGCCGGGGCGTAGGTGTTGGCTCGTCCTTCTCCTCTTCCTTGTCCTTGAGCGGCCCGGCAAGGACATTCAATTCCTGCGAGCCAAAAGGGAAAGGACGGGAAAAAGACGCGGACTCGACCTCTAAGTTAGGGGTTAGCGACAGTTAGGAACTGACAACCCTAACCAAGGACGAGACTCTGACTCAGCATGCATGCTAAAATCTAGGGCGCCAGCGCTTCTTTATCTTCGGCCAGGGGCTTCGCCTGGCTTTGTACGAGGGCTTACATGCAACATCGGCAAGGCCTGCACAAACCGGTGGTTGCCGGAGCGGATCACGGCAACCGCGCCTTATGGGCGAAACTTGCGAAGATGCTCTATGTTCCCAGGAGTTGCTCACTGGTAGGCCCTCTTCGGTCTTGAGGCGGACAGCGCCGGGCCTCGCGATTCGTCTCACCCGATAAGGGCCTTCCTGCTTCGGCGTCGACTTGTTATAATTCTTGGCCGACTGAACGTGCCTAAGAACAAGGTCGCCTAACAGGGCAACTTTACCTGATGCCAGGGGCTTCGCCTGGCTTTGTACAAGGGGTTACATGCAGCAGCGGCAAGGCCTGTACAAACCGATGGTTGCCGGAGCGGATCACGGCAACCGTGCCTTATGGGCGAAACTTGCGAAGATGCTCTATATTCCCAGGAGTTGCTCACTGGTAGGCCCTCTTCGGTCTTGAGGCGGACAGCGCCGGGCCTCGCGACTCGTTTCACCCGACAAGGGCCTTCCTGCTTCGGCGTCGACTTGTTATAATTCTTGGCCGACTGAACGTGCCTAAGAACAAGGTCGCCTAACAGGGCAACTTTATCTGGTGCCAGGGGCTTCGCCTGGCTTTGTACAAGGGGTTACATGCAACAGCGGCAAGGCCTGTACAAACCGATGGTTGCCGGAGCGGGTCACGGCAACTGCGCCTTATGGGTGAAACTTGCGAAGATGCTCTATGTTCCAGGAGTTGCTCACTGGTACGCCTTCTTCGGTCTCGAGGCGGACAGCGCCAGGCCTCGTGACTTGTCTCACCCTATAAGGTCCTTCCCACTTTGGCGTCAACTTGTTGGAATTCTTGGCCGACTGAGTGCGCCGAAGAACAAGGTCGCCCTCTTCGAGACTCCTGGCCTTGACCTTGCGGCTATGGTAGCGACGCAAGGCTTGCTGGTATCGAGCAGCTCGTACCGCAGCCTGGAGACGTCCTTCCTCAAGGAGCAGCGCGTCATCTTGGCGCAGCCGCCCTTGCTCGAGCTCGTCATAAGCGAGCACCCGAGGAGATCCGTATACGAGTTCCGTGGGGATGACTGCTTCTGCTCCATAGACTAGAGCAAAGGGTGTCTGTCCGGTGGCTCGACTCGGTGTCGTTCTGATTGACCAAAGAGCCGCCGGCAGCTCCTCAATCCAATTTCTTCCGCACTTGTGCAGCCTGTCGAAGGTCCTGGTCTTGAGTCCGCGCAGCACTTCAGCGTTGGCCCTTTCTGCTTGACCGTTGCTCCTGGGGTGAGCAACCGAAGCGAAACAGACCTTGGCGCCAAGATCCTGGGCGTATTGCATGAAGGCGCGACTTGTGAATTGTGTCCCGTTGTCGGTGATGATTCTGTTGGGGATTCCGAAATGGCAGACGATCGACCGGAAGAACTTGACTGCTGACTGCGCGGTCACCTTCCTCACTGGCTCCACTTCTGGCCACTTCGTGAACTTGTCGATTGCAACGTACAAGTACTCGAAGCCCCCGACGGCTCGGGGAAAAGGGCCGAGGATATCGAGCCCCCAGACCGAGAAGGGCCAGGATAAAGGGATTGTTTGGAGAGCTTGAGCTGGCTGATGAATCTGTTTTGCATGGAACTGGCACGCTTCACACTTGGTTACTAGCAGTTGCATCTTGGAGGGCTTCTTGCCAGAAGAACCCTTGCCGAAAGGCTTTCCCGACAAGTGCTCTTGCGCCAATGTGATGGCCGCATATGCCTCCGTGTATCTCTGCCAACAGCTTCTGTCCGTCTTCCCTGGAGATGCACTTCAATCTGACACCGTTGAGTCTCCTTCTGTACAGCTCGTTGTCCACGAACTGGTACATACTTGACTGCCTGGTGATCTTCTCCATCTCTTCTGGGTCGTCGGGAAGTTCTCCAGTTTGCAGAAAACGGACGATCTGCTGCGCCCATGCCGGAGCCCGGGGCTCGACGGCAAGGACTAAAGGCATGAAGGCCGCTGCGGGGACCCCGGCTTCTACGGCAAGAACCTCTGGTTCCGCCAGAGCCGGTGATCCCCCGGCAAGCTTGCTGGGGCAAAGCTTGTCGGGAACCCCCGCTTCAACTGGACAGATCCTCGGATCCGCAGGAGCGGACTGTTCCTCAGCGTTTAGACTGCTGATCTGCTTGCCGGAGCAAGGCTTATCGGGGACACCTGCTTCGACTGGACGGATCCTGGGATCCGCAGGAGCGGGCTGTCCCCCGGCGTTCTGGTTGTTGATCTTGGGGACCTTGGCGGCGGTCTCAGGGAGATTCGCCTGCAAGTAGTCGCCGGAGACCAACTTCCTTTTCTTGGACTGCCCAACTGATGGTGTAACGGATGGTTGAGTCAGCTTGAGTAAGAAGGTACCTGGTTCCACAGGTAACTTCAACGAAGCACACTTCGAAAGGCCGTCTGCTATCTCGTTCTGAGCTCTCGCGACGTGCTCCATTTGCAGCCCTTCAAAGTGTTCTTCCAGCTTCCTCACTTCATCTACATAAGCTTCCATCAGAGGGCTCTGGTAGCTCTTGTTGACTTGGCGGACCACCAGTTGCGAATCTCCCCGCACAATCAGCTTTCTGATCCCAAGTTCGGCCGCAATCCTGAGGCCGGCGAGCAAGCCTTCATACTCAGCAGTATTGTTGGTTGCTTGCTCCCTTGGGAAGTGCATCTGGATAACATACTTGAGGTGCTCTCCGGTGGGCGCGATGAGTACCACGCCAGCACCGGCGCCTTGCAGCGAGAAGGCACCATCGAAGTACATTACCCACTCGCTTGTTGCTTCTTGTACGGGCGCGCTTGTTTCTTGGGCTTCTCCATCTGGCGTCGGGGTCCACTCGGCTATGAATTCTGCCAAAGCTCGGCTCTGTATGGTTGAAGTACTTTCAAACTTGAGTCCAAAGCTCGACAGCTCCAGTGCCCACTCGACGATCCTGCCTGTTGCCTCGGGATTGTGCAATATCCTCTTCAGCGAAAAGCGAGTGACTACTGTTATCTCATGTGCTTGGAAGTAATGGCGCAGCTTTCTCGAGGCCATGAGGAGGCCGAAAAGCAACTTCTGCACCCCAGAGTATCTTGATCTAGCCCCCTGCAAGAGGGAACTCACAAAATACACCGGGCGCTGCACCATCTTCTTCCGTGCTCCATCCTGTTCCTGCGCAGGGTTGTCCTTGTCGGGGCCAGAGCTTGCCGGAGTAGCCCCCCGCTTGTCGCTGGATTCGCTTGCAGGTGGTATAGACTCCTCGTCGGCCTCCCTCTCCGCCACTAACGCAGCACTAACCACCTGGTTGGTTGCCGCTAGGTATAGCAACAACTTCTCCTGTGGTCTAGGTGCGACAAGTATTGGAGTGGAGGATAGGTACCTTTTCAAATCTTGCAGCGCTGCCTCCGCTTCTGGAGTCCACTGCATGGGGCCTGCCTTCTTCAAGATTTTAAAGAAGGGCAGGGCGCGTTCTGCAGACCTTGAAATGAACCGACTGAGGGCGGCCACACAACCTGCAAGCTTTCTGACGTCCTTGACGCGCTCTGGGGCTTCGATCTGCTCGATGGCTTTGATCTTGTCGGGATTAGCTTCAATCCCCCTCTGTGACACAAAGAACCCGAGAAGCTTGCCGGAGGGGACTCCGAAAACGCACTTCTCGGGGTTCAGCTTGAGCTGTATCTTGCGCAGGTTCTGAAATGTCTCTTCCAGATCTTGGACCAGGGTTTCCTTGCTCCTGCTCTTCACCACGATGTCATCCATGTAGGCCTCCACGTTCCTATGGATCTGTGGCTCGAAAGCAGTGTGCACTACCCTTGCAAACGTTGATCCCGCATTCTTCAGTCCAAACGGCATGCGTATGAAGCAATAGGTGCCGCACGGAGTGATAAATGCGGTCTTCTCTTCATCTTCTTTGGCCATAAAGACTTGGTGGTAGCCTGAATATGCATCAAGAAAAGAGAGTAGCTCACATCTGGCAGTGGAGTCAACAATCTGGTCAATGCGCGGCAAGGGAAATGGATCCTTGGGACATGCTTTATTCACATCGGTGAAGTCTATGCACAGTCTCCACTTCCCATTGGCTTTGCGCACGACGACCGGATTGGCCAGCCACGTTGGATGGATCACACCTCTCACTAGGCCTGCTGCCTCTAGCTTCTTGATCTCTTCGCTGATGAATTCTTGGCGCTCCACGGCTTGCTTTCTCACTTTCTGCTTGACGGGTCGCGCGTGAGGACAGACAGCGAGCTTGTGCTCAATCACCCTCCTGGGAACACCGGGGATGTCGGACGGTTGCCATGCAAACACGTCGTCATTCGCCCGCAGGAAGGCAACGAGCGCGCTTTCCTATTTGCTGTCAAGCGTGGCACTGATGGTGAAGGTACCGCCAGTGCCGTCCTCCTTGGCGGACACCTTCTTGGTTGCCGGAGGAGCGGTCATTCCCTTCTTGTACTTGCCGGTGGAGCTCGATGGAACGTCCTCGACGGCGTCGCAGCACTCCGAAGAGGTGCGGTTGCCGGAGTGGGCCCCAGAGCACTTACCGGGCTTGGTCTTTGTCTTCTTCCCCCCGGGGGCTTCAGCGGCAAGTGTGTCCTTCTCTGCCGCGGCTGCTACATCCCGGTAGATCTTGTCGGCGCAGATAAGCGCGTCCTTTTTGTCGCCATGGACAGTGATGACGCTTATCGGCCCCGGCATCTTGAGTACGTTGTAGGCGTGGTGGGAAGCTGCCATGAACTTGGCGAGAGCGGGACGGCCGAGGATCCCATTGTATGGTAACGGGATATCAGCGACGTCGAACGTGATGCGCTCAGTCCTGAAGTTGAGCTCGCCGCCGAAGGTCACAGGCAGAGTAATCTTCCCCTTGGGCTTGCTCCTCCCCGGGTTGATTCCTTGGAAAGAACCGGTCTCTTCGAGCTCCCCGTCTGGGATCTGGAGTTTCTTGATCACAGCGGAGGAGATCAAGTTCAGCCCGGCCCCGCCGTCTACCAACATTTTGGTGACCTTGAGGTTGCGGATGGTGGGTGAGACCAGCATCGGCAAGCACCCGACCGCGGTTGTGCGGTCGGGGTGATCCTCAAGATCGAAAATGATGGGCGTGCTGGACCATTTGAGGAGCCTGCGCGACTCCACGGGCGGCTCTGCTGCGTTCACCTCTCGCGCCCACCGCTTAAGCTGGCGGTGGGAGGTGTGCAGAGAGGCGCCGCCGTCAACGCATAGGACCTCCGTGGCCTTCTGGAACTCCTGCTCGCTGTTATCTTCGTCTTCCACGTCTTCGTCGTCGTCTTCTTCATCCTCGTCGCGGCCCCGGGGAGGCCGATCGCCTTGCCGCTGCTTGGCCTTGCCGCGGCGTCCTCCCCGGCCGATGGGCGGCCGCTTCTTGCTTGGTTCGCCACCTCCACCCTGGGCCTCCCCCTTGTCGCGCTTCTCGTACTCAGCCTTCTGCTGCACGGCGAGGTACTCGACGCTTTTGCAGTTGGAGAGATCGTGGCCCTTGGTGCGGTGGATCTTGCAGTATTGCTTGTCGGAGCCGTCCTGCTTGTCGGCTGCCGCCACGGGGGCAGGCTCCTTGCCGGAGCCGCCAGCCTGCGTTTGCTTGGCGGGAGCCTCCTTGCCGGACTCCTCGACGGCAAGCACCTCTTTCCTGTTCTTCCTCCTATTATTCCGCCGCTGGCTTCTCTTCGCCGGGGCGGTGTCGTCACTGTCGCTTTCTCCTGCGCCAGCATCCTCCCCGGGGAGTTTCCTCCCCTCCTCCGCGCGCGCGCACTTGTCAGCCAGGGCATATAGCTCGCTGACGTCCCGGATCTTGGTCATGGCCATCTCTTCACGCATGCGGCGGTTACGCACGTTCTGGTGGAACGCGCTGATAACCGCGGCAGGGTGAACGTCGGGGATGTTGCGATGCACGCGGCTGAAGCGCTGGATGTACTTGCGCAGGGGTTCTCCTTCCTTCTGGGCTAGGATGTGGAGGTCGCTATCCTGGCCATGAGGTTTGTGGCCGCCTGTGAAGGCGCCAACAAACTGATGGCAAAGATCCGCCCAGGAAGAAATGGAGCCTTCCGGCAAGTGCATAAGCCACGAACGAACGTTCGGCTTAAGCACGAGCGGGAAGTAGTTTGCCAATATCCTCTCGTCGCGCCCCCCGGCAGCTTGTACAGCGATCGTGTAGATGCTGAGAAACTCCGAGGGGTGCGTCCTGCCGTCGTACTTCTCCGGTACGTCGGGCTTGAAGTTCTTCGTGCTGGGCCACCGGACGCGCCGCAGCTCATGGGTGAACGCAGGGCAACCTGCCGCGTACGGTAAGTCACCTGGCTCACCGGGCGCGTGCGCGTCGACAGCGTTCCCAGCCCGCTGGTCTGATTGCCGCCGAGTTTCTCGGCGGCGCTCAATCCTTGTTCGAGCGTCTTCTTGCCGCCGCTCGTCGAGGACTCGGCGCTGGTCCCGGCGAGTCCGCGGGTCCGACGACGCTGTAGAGCCGTCGTCGGCGTTGCTCCAGCGGGGCGGCGTCTTATGCTTCTGCGCCGGGGAGTGCATGGTGGTTGCACCTCCGGCGGTCTTGTCGCCGTCGGCCTTCGTCTGCTCGACCTGCCGGGGCCGTGAGGTCGCCGGCTGCTGCGGCGTGTCGTTGTTGGCGAAGGCGATCAGGCTCTGGATGGTGGCCCTCCAGCTTTCGGCCTTGCCAGCCGCTGGAGGGTAGTCGAGGAGCAGTTGCGCTCTCGCGAGCGCTTCTGCCGGAGTGGAGGGGAGCGGGGGCGAGTGGCGCGAGGAGCGGGATACGCTCGGACTCCTAACAATGTTAGAAAGAGCGGGGTCCCTCCCCGGCGCCTTCGCCTTGCCCGTGTCCGGACGGGGGCCCGTGGCGTCCCGTGAACCTCCAGTTTGCCCTTGGTCCAGCAAGCGGATGCCACCTCCCGTGGCATGGCGCTGCTGGGTCGTCGTTTGTTGGGACGGATGCGGCGCGTCCACGGAGGCCGAGGCTCGGTCGTCCGCCCTGTTCTTGGATTTGGTGGCACCGCGAGTGTTCTCGCCGGTGGCCACCCCTCCGACGGCGTCTCCCCCGCCCACCGTTGGCTCCGGCAGCGGTGGGAGTGACGCGGACGGGCCCGCGACCTCCGAAGCCTTCTTCTTCGGGGCCATGGTGTTGATGAAGCTAGCGAATTCGGAGAAGCTGACGAAGAGCGCGCTCGCGCGAACGCCGGATCTGATCCGCACAACCTCGACGCTCACCCCTACCTGGCGCGCCAAAGATGTCGGGGCGGACGGCGTCCCCCGCGAGCACCTATGGGGCCGGAGCCCCTTCCGTAGTCCGGTGAGGGGGGCGGAGGGAGCACAGAGAGCAGATCGAGGCGAGCACACGGGCAGTTTACCTAGGTTCGGGCTGCGATGGACGCGTAAAACCCTACTCCTGCTTGGTTGTATTGAACCGGGGAGCTCGGGAGCTTGGAGAGCTAGCTGCACCGAGCGTATGGCTGTCTGGATTCCGAATCTCCGAACCCCGGAACCCCCTCTACGTTGCACACGGGCCTCCTTTTATAGCGCAAAGGGGTCACCGACAGGTGTCAACGTAAGAGAAAGGGGTAAAAGTGTAAAAGGGGTGGTAGTTGTAACAGTGCGGGAACAGTGGCGCTACAGTGCGGCACAGTGTTATCATACCTACTTCTGACGGTAGGGGACAAGGGCATTAAATGCCCGTCACGGTCGCCTGGACAGCACCGAGGCGGACCGTTAGGTGCGCCACCGCTCGCCACGATGGTGGCTGCATGCCACCACACACCCCAGGCTGCGCGGTGCCCCGCCACGTGCCCTTGGGGGAAGCCCCGGAGCGACGCGTGGGCGGGCGAGCTGGGGCGCAGTCCTGAGGTGGCGATTTGCCGCGGCAAGTGGCTTGCCGCGGGGGTCGTCTTCCTGTGCCTGATAGCTTGCCGGCTATCAGGCCTTGCCGGGGCGCATAGCGCGCCGTGGCGGGCTTCTCTTGTGGTGCCTGGGTTCGGCCTTCCCGACAAGCTCCTCTTGTCGGGGTCTCGATCTTCTGTCTCTTATACTTTGTTCTTGGATGGCATTACATGGGCTCAGTCGTCCCGGCAAGCTCCTCTTGCCGGGGTCTTGTCTTCTTGGCCCGGCAAGCTCCTCTTGCCGGGGGCCTTGTCTTCTTGGCCCGGCAAGCTCCTCTTGCCGGGGGCCTTGTCTTGAATGCTTGGTCTTCTCTTGGCGCTTCCTGGGCGGGCCTCGCCGCAGGGCGCTACAACTGCCCGTGCATAAGTCTGGGGTACTAAGGTACCCCTACTTTAGTACACCGACACACCATGAATAAAATGTGAGCCACCATCAGTCATTAAATAGCTAGGGACTCCAAACCTCAGGAAAATAGCTTCTTTAAGCATCTTAATAGAAGTGTTATGATCAGCACTACTAGTTGGAATAGCTTCTACCCACTTAGTAATGTAATCAACAACAACTAAAATATGTGTATACCCATTAGAGGAAGGAAAAGGTTCCATATAATCAAAGCCCCAAACATCAAATGGTTCAATAACAAGTGAATAGTTCATAGGCATTTCCTGCCATCTACTAATATTGCCAATTCTCTGGCACTCATCACAGGATATGACAAACTTACGGGCATCTTTAAAGAGAGTGGGCCAATAGAACCCGGATTGCAATACCTTATGTGTAGTTCTGTCTCCAGCGTGGAGCCCTCCATAAACCTCGGAGTGGCACTTGCGTAGGATCTGTTCCTGTTCATGCTCAGGTATACAACGTCTAATAACACCATCTACTCCTTCTTTATAAAGGTGTGGGTCGTCCCAAAAGTAGTGTCTTAAATCATAGAAAAACTTTTTCTTTTGCTGGTATGTGAAACTAGGTGGTATAAATTTAGCATACCATGGAGTACCACGAGAAGCATTTACGGCATTTAATCGTTCATCAAGCAAGCTATCATCAATAGGTAGTGGGTCATCAAGAACATTTTCTAACCTAGACAAGTCGTTTGCAACGGGGTTCTCATCTCCCTTTCTATCAATAATACGCAAATCAAATTCTAGCAGCAAGAGAACTCATCTAATAAGTCTAGGTTTATCATCTTTATTTTCCATAAGATATTGAATAGCAGCATGATCAGTTTGAACAGTTACTTTGGAATCAACAATATAAGGTCTGAACTTGTCACAAGAAAAAACAACTGCTAAGAATTCCTTTTCAGTAGTAGCATAATTTCTCTGGGCACTGTCTAGAGTTTTACTAGCATACTGAATAACATTTAATTTCTTATCAACTATTTGTCCTAGAACAGCACCAACAGCATAATTAATAGCGTCACACATAATTTCAAAGTGTAAATTCCAATCAGGTGGCTGAACAATAGGATCAGAGATCAAGGCTTTCTTAAGTATTTCGAATGATTCTACACAATCATCATCAAAAACAAAAGGAACATCTTTTTGCAAAAGAATAGTGAGAGGCCTAGAAATTTTAGAGAAGTCTTTAATAAACATCCTATAAAAGTGAGCATGACCAAGGAAACTTGTAATACCTTTGATATCTTTAGGATACGACATCTTTCAATAGCGTCTACTTTAGCTTTATTAACTTCAATATCTCTTTCAGAAATTTTATCCCCCAAGACAATACCTTCATAAACCATAAAGTGGCACTTCTCCCAATTCAAGACAAGATTAGTTTCTTCACATCTCTGCAAAAATCGATCAAGGTTGCTTAAGCAATCATCAAAAGAAGTTCCGTAAATGGAGAAATCATCCATGAAAACCTCAGCAATCTTTTCACAAAAATTAGAGAATATAGTTGTCATACATCTTTGAAAGGTAGCACGTGCATTGCATAAACCAGAAGGCATACGTCTATAAGCAAAGGTACTGAAAGGGCAAGTAAAAGTGGTTTTCTCTTGGTCTTCTTTTGACACAGGTATTTGAGATAAACTAGAATAACCATCTAGAAAGAAAAAATGAGTATGTTTGGATAGTCTTTCTAGAATTTGATCAATAAAAGGTAGATGGTAATGATCTTTTCTAGTAGCTTTATTCAATTTGTGAAAATCAATTACCATTCTATAGCCCGTAACAATTCTTTGTGGAATCAATTCATTCTTATCATTAGGAACAACAGTAATACCTCCATTCTTAGGGACACAATGAACAGGGCTTACCTATTGACTATTAGCAATAGGATAAATTATACCTGCCTCCATAAGCTTTAGTATTTCATTCCTTACCACTTCTTTCATCTTAGCATTTAACCGTCGTTGATGATCAACAACTGGTTTAGCATCCTTTTCCAATTTTATCTTGTGCTGGCATAGAGTGGGACTAATGCCCTTAAGATCATCAAGAGTATATCCAATCGCGGCATAATGCTTCTTCAGAGTTTTCAATAATTTCTTTTCTTCATGCTCTGAAAGGTTAGCACTAATAATAACCGGATATATCTTCTTTTCATCAAGATAAGCATATTTCAGAGTATCAGGTAATTGTTTAAGCTCAAGCACGGGATCACCCTTAGGTGGAGGAGGATCCCCAAGGATTTCAATAGGCAAATTGTGTTTCAAAATAGGTCCCCAATTAAACAATACTTCATCTATTTCCCTTATTTCATTCATAAACATATCATTTTCATGGTCTAGCAAATATTGTTCTAATGAATAAGTAGGAGGCACGACAATAGAAGCAAGACCAATAATTTCATCCTTACTAGGCAATTATTTATCATGAGGTTGTCTATGAAATTTAGAGAAATTAAAATCATGAGACATATCTCCTAAACCAACAGTAACAATATCTTTCTCGTAGTCTACCTTAGCATTAACAATATTCAAGAAAGGTCTACCAAATATAATGGGACAAAAGTTATCTTGTGGGGAATCAAGAACAAGAAAATCAGTAGGATATTTTATCTTCTCGCACAAGGCTTCAACATCTCTAACAATCCCAATTGGTGATATAGTATCTCTATTAGTGAGCTTAATAGTAACATTAATATCTTCTATCTCAGCAGGTGTAATATCATTCATAATTTCTTTATATAAGGTATAAGGAATTGCACTCACACTAGCACCCACATCACATAAGCTATGATAACAATGATCTCCAATTTTAACAGAAACAACGAGCATGCCAACAACAGGTCTATGTTTATCTTTCATATCAGGTTTGGCAATTCTAGCGGCCTCATCACAGAAATAAATTACATGCCCATCAATATTATCAACCAAGATATCTTTAACCATAGGAACACTAGGTTCAACTTTAATTTTCTCAAAGCGTTTGGGTGTTCTAATATTACTTTTGCTGACCATAGTTGAAGCTTTAGCATGATCCTTTATTCTAACAGGGAATAGTGGTTTCTCAATATACGCAGTAGGAACAATAGGATCAACATTATAAGTAATAGTTTCTTCTTCAACTTTAATAGGTTCCACTGCTTTCACTTCAATGGGAGGATGATATTTAAACCACTTATCCTCAGGGAGATCAACATGAGTAGAAAAAGATTCACAGAAAGAAGTTACTATCTCAGAGTCAAGTCCATATTTGGTGCTAAAATCACGAAAAGCATCGGTATCCATAAAAGATTTAACACAATCAAACGTAAGGTTTATACTTGACTCTTTACCTTTGTCGAGTTCCTAATCTTTAGAGTTGAATTTAATTCTTTCCAATTAATCCCATCTAAATTCGATATCCTTCTTCATATAGGAACCAGTACAAGAAGTATCCAGCATGGATCGATCATTATGAGAAAGTCGAGCCTAATTTTTTTGAATAATAATTTCTCTTGAGAGCTCATGATTGGGGCATGAATATAAAATTGACTTAAGACTCCCCCAAGCTTGAGCAATACTTTCTCCTTCACGAGGCAAAAAATTGTATATATAATTCTGATCACGGTGAACCAGATGCATAGGATAAAACTTCTGATCAAATTCCAATTTCAATAGGGTGTAGTTCCATGATGCATTATCATCCAATAGCCTATACCATGCCAATGACTTTCCCTTCAAACATAAAGGGAAGACCTTCTTCTTGACCACATCCTCAGGCATACCTGCAAGCTTAAATAATCCATAAACTTCATCCACATAGATTAGGTGCATATCGGGATGTAATGTTCCATCTCCTGCATAAGGATTAGCTAGCAGTTTCTCTATCATACCCGAAGAAATTTCATAACAAATATTTTTAGTAGGTGCAGTAGGTTGAGGAGCAACTCTTTGCTCTTCCGGTCGAGGTGAAGATATCCGAACAAGCCCCTCAAAGGATTATTTTCCATAGTAACAGGTGACAGTAAATTTCAGCACACTATATAAATGTATCCTTACCAAAGGACCTTCACTCCCCGACAATGTCGGTAGAAAAGAGTCCTCATGACCCACAAGTATAGGGGATCTATCATAGTCCTTTCGATAAGTAAGAGTGTCAAACCCAACTGTGACGCCCGGATAATTAAGCTACAGTAAAACTCTCCTAATGATGCCAAGTCATCTTTGATTAATGTTGCTAAACTTCCGTTAGTTCTAACCGATTCAAAAATCAATTCACAAAAATTGGCAAACAACAAAAGTTTTTAAAAGTTGAAACAAAAAAGTTCGGATGGTGCCACATTTGGCTTGAGTAAATATGGTGTAATAAACATATTTTTATAAAATGCCTAGATAAATTAAAATGATATAAAACAGAAAAGAAAATAAATAAAAGAAAAGGAGAAAACACAAAACCAGAAAACAAACTAACAGAAAATAAAGGAAAAGAAGCCCCCTAATGGGCCACGGCCAACCTGGCGACCAGTCAGGCCGGCCCATTCCCTGCACCCCTCCCTGGCCTATATGGCCCGACTTCCCCGACCTAACCCTAGCCTAACCCCATTCCCTCACGATCCCCACCTCCCTCTCCCTCCAGCGCCGCCAGGGGAGACCCCCCACTCTCGATCCCCACTTCCGTCGCTCCTGAACCCCACACTCCCCCTCGTTCCCTGCTCCCCACGTCGCTCGCTCTCCCTCCCCCATCGATCCAGATCGGGGGCTCGACCCCGCGGCGCCCCTGACGCTGGCCCCGACTACGCCCCCACGCTCGATCTGGACGCCGCCTGGCGTTGTTCGACGACGTCTCCCTCGCCGCCTCGCCTTCCCCGACTCCTCCCCATCGGTCTCCTGCGAACCTCGCCGTCCGACGCCGCGCCGCTGTGCCCCGAGATCGTCGCCGTCACGTCCTCGCCGGACCGCCCCGTCCCCGCCTCTCCTTCGTCGGTCCTCCCCGCGCCTCACCGCCCTCTTCTCGTCAACGGGGGGTGAGCTCCCCGTCGATCCCCGTCCTTCTCCCCCTCCGGACGCTACGCCCCATGTCGTCACGTCGCCGCGCCCGCCTCTGCGTGTCGCGCCCCGTCGCGGCTCCCGCACGCCCGCGCATGCCTAGGGCGTGTCTCGCCCCTCTGCGCCCGCTCTCACCACGGCCACCGCCTGTTCGGTCGCCGGAGTGCGTCTCCGGTGGGCCGTTGTTGCCTCTGCTGGTCGCCGATGTGCACCAGCACGCGCATGCGTTAAAACCCGGCCAATGTCTTATGACGTGTGGGCCCAGGTCATTAACTATTAATTTAAGCTCTAATCCAGCCACTAACCCCCACTAAAATCGAACCCCACCATGCTAACTAAACCTTGCTAAATTAAAACTCTGTTTAATACTACAACAAATGACATGTGGGACATGTTGATTAATTAGTAAACTTAAAACATTATTAGTCAATTTCAGTTAAAGTTTCTGTCTATGACAGGTTGGCCCCACTTGTCATTGGACCGGTCAACAGTCACGGTTGACTGCTGACTGGGCAGTTGACCAGGTCAACTGTCCCCACCTCTCAGCCTCTAATACACTATGTTGTGTACACATACTGGGTGCACTTAGCAATTTAACTAGTGAAATAATACTAAATTAGAAAATAATTTAAAACTTTAAAAATTAATATAAATTAAACCGTAGCTCAGATGAAAATACTTTGTACATGAAAGTGGCTCATAACGACGAGACGAATCCGGATACGCGCCCGTTCGTCCGCCACACGTCCCTAGCATAGCAAACCTGCAACCTTCCCCCTCCGTTATTTATTGTGTTCCCTTCCGTTACTTCTTTCCGGTAGACCCCCGAGACCGCTGCCGACGACCCCCAGTTCGACTACGGTGTAGACGACCCCTACTACTTGCCAGAACAACCAGGCAAGCCCCCCCCTTGATCACCAGATATCGCCTATTCTCTTCTATACTGCTTGCATTAGAGTAGTGTAGCATGTTACTGCTTTCCGTTATCCTATCCTGATGCATAGCCTGTCCTTGTTACTACTGTTGTTACCTTTACCTGCAATCCTACATGCTTAGTATAGGATGCTAGTATTCCATCAATGGCCCTACATTCTTGTCCGTCTGCTGTGCTATACTATCGGGCCGTGATCACTTGGTAGGTGATCACGGTTATATACTATATACATTATACATGATACATGTGGTGACTAAAGTCGGGTCGGCTCGAGGAGTACCCGCGAGTGATTCACGGATTGGGGGCTGAAAGGACCTTTGTCCTGACGGCCCTCTGGGTGGATCTTTGTGGCGGAGCGATAGGGCAGGTTGAGACTACCTGGGTGAGAGGTGGGCCTGGCCCCGTCGGCGTTCGCGGTTACTTCAAAATAACACGCTTAATGAGATTTGGGTATTTGATCTGAGTCTGGCTACTGGCCTATACGCACTAACCAACTACGCGGGAAAGATATGGGCACTCGACGTCGTGGTATCAGCCGAAGCCTTCGTGATGTCAGTGACTGAGTGGCGCGCGCCGCATTGGATCGTAAGCTCGCGCTTGTATTAAGGGGGCTAGATCTGCTTCCGGACGCGTTCGCAACGTGCAGGTGTGCTATGGGCGATGGGCCCAGACCCCTGTGCGCTTAGGATTAGACCGGCGTGCTGACCGCTCTGTTGTGCCTAGGTGGGGCTGCGACGTGTTGATCTTCCGAGGCCGGGCATGACCCAGAAAAGTGTGTCCGGCCAAATGGGATCAAGCGTGTTGGGCTATGTGGTGCACCTCTGTAGGGAAGTTAATCTATTCGAATAGCCGTGTCCCTCGGTAAAAGGACGACCCGGAGTTGTACCTTGACCTTATGACAACTAGAACCGGATACTTAATAAAACACACCCTTCCAAGTGCCAGATACAACCCGGTGATTGCTCTCTAACAGTGCAACGAGGAGGGGATCGCCGGGTAGGATTATGCTATGCGATGCTACTTGGAGGACTTCAGTCTACTCTCTTCTACATGCTGAAAGACAGAGGCTACCAGAAGCGTAGTCTTCGACAGGATTAGCTATTCCCCTCTTATTTTGGCATTCTGCAGTTCAGTCCACTAATATGGCCCTTTACACATATACCCATGCATATGTAGTGTAGCTCCTTGCTTGCGAGTACTTTGGATGAGTACTCACGGTTGCCTTGTTCCCCCTTTTCCCCATTTCTCTACCCGATTGCGGCGACCAGATAATGGAGTCCAGGAGCCATACGCCACCGTCGATGATGATTCCTACTACACCGATGGTGCCTACTACTACATGCAGCCCGCTGACGTCGACCAAGAGTAGTTAGGAGGATCCCAGGCAGGAGGCCTGCGCCTCTTTCGATCTGTATCCCAGTTTGTGCTAGCCATCTTATGGCAACTTGTTTAACTTATGTCTGTACTCAGATATTGTTGCTTCCGCTGACCCGTCTACGATCGAGCACTTGTATTCGAGCCCTCGAGGCCTTTGGCTTGTATTATGATGCTTGTATGACTTATTTATGTTTTAGAGTTGTGTTGTGATATCTTCCCGTGAGTCCCTGATCTTGATCGTACACGTTTGCATGCATGATTAGTGTACGATTGAATCGGGGGCGTCACACCAACGAGGAGCCGAAGGAAATGACAAGTGGTTTTCAGCAAGGTATTCTCTACAAGCACTGGAATTATCGATAACATATAGTTTTGTGATAAGGTACATCGTAACGGGTAACAAGTAACATTACAAAAAAATTCACATCCATGACATTTTGGGCCGAACAAATTTTCTTTGTATCATACTTATGACACTTCTATGACGATAATTGTGACAAAACCCGGTATCATCATAGATATGGTGGGCTCCTATTTCTATGAAAAAAATCAATAACATGGTCACCTAGGAAGCACAAATTTGCAATGAATAGAGCACTAGAACAAAAACTAATTGGACTAATGGAGGAGTCACATACCAAGGAACAATCCCCCCAACCAGTTTTGTGAGAGCTGCTTTGAGCAAGGAGATCGAAAATCGCAGCAAAATGAGCTAGAACTCATGCTTGAGCTGGATGGTGATTTTTTTGGCAGGAAGAAGGAGTGTGTGGGTGCAGCAATAAGTGGAGGGGAGCCACCGTCGGCCCACGAGGCAGGGGGCGCGCCGAGGGGGTAGGGCGTGCCCTCCACCCTCGTGGCCAGGTGCTTGCCCCTCCTGTTGTGTTCTCAGTGCCACATATTCTCAAATATTCTAGAAAAAAATCATATTTCATTTTCATGGCATTTGGGGAACTTTTATTTTCAGGGTATTTTTATATTGCACGGATAAATCAGAAAACAGATAGAAAAATATTATTTTTACTTTATTTCAACTAAATAACAGAAAGTAGAAAGAGGGTACAGAAGGTTGTGCCTTCTAGTTTCATCCATCTCATGCTCATCAAAAGGAATCAACTAACAAGGTTGATCAGGTCTTGTTAACAAACTCATTCCGAATAACATGGAACCGGAGAAATTTCGAATAACACTATGTTACCTCAACAGGGATATGCACAACCCCAATAATAAGAATATCATATTTCTTTTTGACAGCAGGAAGAGGAAATTCAAAACCTCCAAAAATAATTGATGGAATTTTTCCAATAGAGTTGATACTATGAACTTGAGGTTGTTTCCTCGGAAAGTGTACCGTATGCTCATTACCATTAACATGAAAAGTGACATTGCCTTTGTTGCAATCAATTACAGCCCCTACAGTATTCAAAAAGGGTCTTCCAAGAATAATAGACATACTATCGTCCTCGGGAATATCAAGAATAACAAAGTCTGTTAAAATAGTAACGTTTGCAACCACAACAGGCACATCCTCACAAATACCGACAGGTATAGCAGTTGATTTATCAACCACATGCAAAGATATTTCAGTAGGTGTCAACTTATTCAAATCAAGTCTATGATATAAAGAGAGAGGCATAACACTAACACCGGCTCCAAGATCACATAAAGCAGTTTTAACATAGTTTCTTTTAATGGAGCATGGTATAGTAGGTACTCCTGGATCTCCAAGTTTCTTTGGTATTCCACCCTTAAAAGTATAATTAGCAAGCATGGTGGAAATTTCAGCTTCCGGTATCTTTCTTTTATTAGTAACAATATCTTTCATATACTTAGCATAAGGATTCATTTTGAGCATACCAGTCAATCACATACGCAAGAAGATAGGTCTAATCATTTCAGCAAAGCACTCAAAATCCTCATCATCCTTTTTCTTGGATGGTTTGGGAGGAAAAGACATGGGTTTCTGAACCCAAGGTTCTCTTTCTTTACCATGTTTCCTAGCAACAAAGTCTATCTTATCATAACGTTGATTCTTTGATTGTGGGTTATCAAGATCAACAACAGGTTCAATTTCTACATCATTATCATTACTAGGTTGAGCATCATCATTAAAATTTTCATTAGGTTCATGTTCATTACCAGATTGTGTTTCAGCATCAGAAATAGAAATATCATTGGGATTCTCAGGTGGTTCAGCAATAGGTTCACTAGAAGCATGCAAAGTCCTATCATTTTTCTTTTTCTTCTTTTTAGAAGGACTACGTGCATCAATATTATTTCTCTGAGAATCTTGCTCAATTATCTTAGGTTGGTGTCGGTGTACTAGAGTAGGGGTACCCTAGTACCCCGAACTTGTGCACGGGCAGTCGCGGCACCCCGCGGCAAGGCTTGCCGGGCGACCGCCAAGGCCCTATGTGGCTCCTTTTGAGCCATTCAAGAACAAAGTATTCAAGCCAAGAAGACAAGGCCCCGGCAAGAGGAGCTTGCCGGGAAGGCCACTCAAGGCACAAGACCCCGGCAAGAGGAGCTTGCCGGGAAGGCCAACCAAGGCATCTCAAGGTACTTACCGCAACGCACCACGCGTCCCGGCGAGGCCCGACGAGCGGCAAGCTTCCGGACGCGACAAGACAACGACCGCGGCAAGGCACTTTGCCGCGGCAGGCTACCACTCCGTCCCCACGCTCCAGCACATCCACCAACGTGTCGCTCAGGGACTATCCCAAGCGTACGTGGCAAGAGGTTGTGCAGCCAGGGGTACGCGGTGGCAAATGGCGCTGACAAGATCGCCATCAAGGCGAACGGTGGTGTCCCTGACGGTCCCTTTCTGCACTGTTTGGACGACGCAGACGGGCATTTAATGCCCTTGTCCCCTGCCGTCAGGGTTAGGTAGGATACACTATACAGGTAGCTGTACCAACCGCAGCACCTTTCCATTTTTACCCTTGTCTACGTTGCCACCTGTTGGAGACCCCTTGAGCATATAAAAGGAGGCCCATGCACAACGTAGAGGGGGGGACAGTAGAACACTCACGCTCGGTCTCGTTAGCTGCTGGTGCGTACTGTAGCACTCAGCGCTCCCGAGCAAGAACTCCATACAAACCACAAAGCAGCAGTAGGAGTATTATCTCTCCGGAGAGCTCCGAAGCTGGGTAAACTGCTCGTGTGCTCCACCTCGATCTGCTCGTCGTGCGACCTCCGCCCCCCACCGAACCGAAAGGGGCTCGGTCCCCATAGGTGCTCATGGATCAGTTTCCCCGACATCTTTGGCGCGCCAGGTAGGGGGGCGTCGAGGTTGTGTGAACCTGATCCGGCGTTCACACGAGCTAGATCTTCATCATCTTCATCGACATGCCGCCGAAGAAGAAGGCTTCGGAGGCTGCTGCTCCGTCCGCGACAAACCCACCACCGCCGGAGCAAACGGCTGGTGGGGAAGACGCCGGCGGAAGAACGGGCATCGACGAGGGAGCTCACGGTGCCGCCAGGTCCAAGGACAAGGCTGTGCAGACCTCGGCGTCCGCACATCCATCACGCTCATCTCAGGAGGCGCGGAACCGGCAGCGACATGGTACTCACTGTACCATCCGCTCGCTGGACCCGGATCGAGCTGGTGGATCTCAGGATGCTCAAGGCCAGCATGCACGCCAACATGCTGGCACGAGCGAGGCACGGTCGCCTGGACGGGATACTGCTCCTTCTAACATAGTTAGAAGTTCGAGCATATCCCGCTCCACACACCGTTCGCCACCACTACCCGCCACTCCAGCAGAAGCTTTGGCGCGAGCCCAACTGCTCCTAGATTACCCTCCAACGGCAGACAAGATCGACGACTGGAGGGCCACCATTCAGAGTCTCATCGGCTTTGCCAACGGCGACACTCCGCGGCAGCTGAGTACATCGCAGCCGCGACGAGTCAGCCAAACGCGGGCCGATGGCGACAAAATTGGTGGGGGTGCAACCATCGTGCACTCTCCGCCGCGAAGGCCAAGATCGCCACCTCACCGGATCCACCTCGACAACGACTCCACCGCGTCATCGGATCCACGAGCTCGTCGCGATCAACGCCAAGTTCTTCACGAACGATAGCAAGAAGACGCTCGTACTCGCATCGAGCGCCGAAGAGAAGCGCGACGTCAGTCAGACCAGCGCGCTGGGCCCACTGTCGACATGCGTGCGCCAGGGGAACCAGGCGACCTGCCGTACGCGGTAGGTTGCCCTGCATTTACCCTTGAGCTGCGGCAAGTCCAGTGGCCCAGCACGAAGAATTTCAAGCCAGACGTACCCGAGAAGTACGACGGCAAGTTGCATCCGTCGGAGTTCCTCAGCATCTACACCATCGTGGTGCAAGCTGCTGGGGGGCGGGATGACAAGATCCTTGCCAACTACTTCCTGCTGGTGCTCAAGCCCAATGTCAGGTCCTGGCTCATGCACTTGCCGGACAACTCCATATCTTCCTGGGTAGACCTATGCCATCAGTTTGTCGGCGCCTTTACAGGCGGCCACAAACCTCATGGCCAGGAGAGTGATCTTCATCTGCTTGCCCAGAAGGAAGGAGAGCCCCTGTGCAAGTACATCCAGAGATTCAGCCATGTGCAACGCAGCATCCCAGATGTCCACCCTGCCGCAGTCATCAGCGCGTTCCATCAGAACGTGCGTAACCGCAGGATGCGGGAGGAGATGGCAATGTGCAAGATCAGAGACGTCAGTGAGCTGTATGCCCTGGCCGACAGGTGTGCACGTGCTGAGGAAGGGAGGAAACTCCCCGGAGAGAATACAGGAACTGGAGGATCTGACAGCGATGATGCTGCCCCGGCAAAGAAAAGCCAGCGACGGAACAACAGGAAGAGGAAAGGCAAAGATGTGCTAGTTGTTGAGCAGTCCGACAACGAAGGTGGCGCCAAGAAAGCCAAGGCTAGTAGCTCCGGCAAGGAGGTTGCCGCATGCGCCAACTGCCAGGCTGTGGCGGCCGCCGACAAGCAGGACGGCACCAACAAACAGTACTGCAAGATCCACCACACCAAGGGCCATGACCTCCAGAGCTGCAAGAAGGTCGAGCAGCTTGTCGAGTTGCAAAAGGCCGAGTACGAGCGACGTGACAAGGAGAAAGCCCAAGGAGGTGCTGGAGGATCCGGTACGAAGCGCCCCGGCCGGGGAGGACACCGCGGCAAGGCCAAGCAGCGGCAAGGAGACAGACCTCCCCGCGGCCGCGACAAGGATGAAGATGACGACGACGACGAAGACATGGATGATGATGAAACCAGTGAGCAGGAGTTCCAGAAAGCCACAGAGGTCTTGTGCGTTGACGGCGGTGCTTCTCTGCATACTTCACACCGCCAACTCAAGCACTGGGTGCGGGAAGTCAATGCGGCAGAACCACCCGTTGAGTCACGCAAGCTTCTGAAATGGTCCAGCACGCCTATCATCTTTGATATTGAGGACAACCCTGATCGCACAACTGCTGTCGGGTGCTTGCCGATGTTGGTTTCACCAACTATCCGCAACCTCAAGGTCACTAAGATGCTAGTTGACGGCGGGGACGGCTTGAACCTGATCTCCTCCGCTGTGCTCAGGAAACTCCAGGCCCCTGACAGCGAGCTCGAAGAGACCGGCACATTCCAAGGAATCAACCCGGGAAGGAGCAAGCCGAAGGGGAAGATCACGTTGCTGGTGACATTTGGCAGCGAGTTGAACTTCAGAACTGAGAGGGTCACTTTTGACGTCGCCGATTTTCCATTGCCTTACAATGGGATTCTCGGCAGTCCAGCACTCGCCAAGTTCATGGCGGCCTCTCACTATGCGTATAACATGCTGGAGATGCCAGGCCCGATAAGTGTCATCTCTGTCCCTGGCGACAAGAAGGATGCTCTTATCTGCGCCGACAAAATCTACCGGGAAGCAGCAGCCGCAACAGATCGCAAGCCACTTGCCGCCGAAGCTCCCGGGGGGAAGAAGAAGACCAAGTCCGGCAAGAGTTCTGATGCTTAGTCCGGCAAGCGCACCTCTTCGGAGTGTTGCGCTACCGTCAAGGACGCACCATCGAGCTCCACCGGCAAGTGTAAGAAGACAATGGCAGCTCCGCCAGCGACCAAGAATCCGCCAAGGAGGACGGCACTGGTGGTACTTTCACCATCAGTGCCACTCTCGACCCTAAATAGGAAAGCGCGCTCATTGCTTTCCTGCGGGTGAATGTCGATGTGTTTGCGTGGCAACCGTCTGACATCCCCGGTGTTCCCAGGAAAGTAATTGAGCACCACCTTGCCGTCTGTCCTCATGCGCGGCCCGTCAAGCAGAAAGTCAGAAAGCAAGCAGTGGAGCGCCAAGAATTCATCGCAGAAGAGATCAAGAAGTTGGAAGCAGCAGGCCTTGTCAGAGGAGTGCTCCATCTTACGTGGTTGGCCAATCCTGTAGTCGTGCGCAAGGCAAACGGGAAATGGAGGCTTTGTATCGACTTTACCGATGTCAATAAAGCTTGTCCCAAAGACCCATTTCCCTTGCCGCGCATCGACCAGATTGTTGACTCCACGACCGGATGTGACTTGCTTTCATTTCTTGACGCATACTTAGGATACCATCAGATCTTCATGGCAGAAGAGGATGAGGAGAAAACCGCATTCATCACTCCCTGTGGCACGTACTGTTTCATACGGATGCCTTTCGGTTTAAAGAATGCTGGTTCAACATTTGCAAGGGTAGTCCATACTGCTTTTGAACCGCAAATACACAGAAATGTGGAAGTCTACATGGACGACATAGTGGTCAAGAGCAAGGATAAGGCAACTCTGATTCAAGATTTAGACGAGACTTTCGCAAATCTGCGCAAGATCAGCCTCAAGCTCAACCCCGAGAAGTGCGTGTTTGGAGTCCCTTCCGGCAAGCTTCTCGGGTTCTTCGTGTCTCAGCAGGGAATTGAAGCCAATCCCGACAAGATCAAGGCCATTGAGCAGATTGAAGCACCGAAGCGCGTCAAGGATGTACGGAGACTTGCCGGCTGCGTGGCGGCTCTCAGCAGGTTTATCTCTAAGTCTGCTGAGCGCGCCCTGCCGTTTTTCAAAATTTTGAAAAAGGCAGGTCCAATGAAATGGACTCCGGAAGCGGAGGATGTGCTGCAGGACTTGAAGAGATACCTGTCCTCCACTTCAATACTTGTCGCACCTAAGCCACAAGAGAAGTTGCTGCTGTATCTGGCGGCAACCAATCAAGTGGTTAGTGCTGCGTTAATAGCGGAGAGGGAGGCAGATGATGAGCCAGCAACCACGGCGAGCGCATCCAGCGACAAGTAGGGGGCTTCCTCGACAAGCTCTGGTCCCGGCAAAGATGGATCTGCGCAGGCACCCGAGGAGATACAGAAGAAAATGGTGCAGCGCCCAGTCTACTTTGTCAGTTCCCTTCTGCAGGGGGCTAGGTCAAGGTACTCTGGTGTGCAGAAATTGCTTTTCAGCCTTCTCATGGCCTCGAGAAAGCTGCGCCATTACTTCCAAGCACATGAGATAATAGTTGTCACTCTTTTTCCGCTGAAGAGGATACTGCAGAATCCAGAAGCAACAGGCAGGATTGTTGAGTGGGCACTGGAACTGTCAAGCTTTGGCCTCAAGTTTGAGAGCACTTCAACTATCCAAAGCAGAGCATTGGCAGAATTCATAGCAGAATGGACGCCAACACCAGATGAAGAAATTCCAGAAACGAGCATCCCCGTCAAGGAAGCAAGCAAAGAGTGGCTGATGTACTTTGATGGTGCTTTCTCGCTGCAAGGCGCCGGTGCTGGCGTACTGCTTGTCGCACCCAATGGAGAGCACCTTAAGTACGTAGTCCAGATGCACTTTCCCAAGGAGCAAGCAACAAACAATACTGCAGAGTATGAAGAATTGCTTGCCGGTCTCAGGATCGCGGCAGACCTTGGGATCAAGAAGCTCATTGTCAGGGGTGACTCGCAGCTTGTCGTCCACCAAGTGAATAAGAGTTATCAGAGTCCGTTGATGGAAGCTTACGTTGATGAAGTGAGGAAGCTAGAAGAGCACTTTGTCGGCCTACAGATGGAACATGTTCCAAGAGCTCAGAACGACATTGCCGATGGCCTGTCAAAGTGCGCAGCACTTAAGTTACTTGTGGAACCAGGGATGTTTGTGCTCAAGCTGACTCAACCGTCTGTGACGCCATCAACTGGACAGAGCAAGAAGAGGAAGTTAATTTCTGGTGACTATTTTCCGGCAGAGCTTCCCGAAGCCGCCGCCAAGAAGGTCCCCAAGATCAACACTAAGAGTGCTGGGGAGCAGTCTGCTCCGGCAAACCCCAGAGTTTGTTCCGTTGAAGCAGACACTCCCGACAAGTTTTGCTCCGGCAAGCTTGCCGGGGAACGTCAAGCTCCGGCTGAGCCGCAGTTTCTCACCGTCGAAGCGGATGTTCCCACAGCAGCAGATGTGCCTTTAGTCCTTGTTGTTGAGCCACAAGCTCCAGCATGGGCACAGCAGATCGTCCGTTTCCTTCAGACAGGATAACTTCCCGAAGAGCAAGAAGAAGCGGAAAGAGTAGCCCGGCAGTCAAGTATGTACCAGTTTGTCGACAACGCACTGTACAGAAGAAGACTCAACGGGGTGAAATTGAAGTGTATTCACCGGGAAGACGTTCAAAAGCTGTTGGCAGAGATACATGGAGGCATATGTGGTCACCACATTGGCGCAAGAGCGCTTGCCGGCAAAGCTTTCCGGCAAGGTTTCTTTTGGCCGACAGCCCTCCAGGATGCGACTGCACAAGTAACCAAGTGTGAAGCCTGCCAGTTTCATTCCAAGCAGATACACCAGCCAGCTCAAGCTCTCCAGACGATCCCTTTATCCTGGCCATTTTCGGCCTGGGGGCTCGACATCCTCGGCCCCTTCCCCCGAGCAGTCGGGGGCTTTGAGTACTTGTACGTCGCAATCGACAAGTTCACAAAGTGGCCGGAAGTGGAAGCAGTGAGGAAGGTGACAGCACAGTCAGCAGTCAAGTTCTTCAGGTCGATTGTTTGCCGCTTTGGGATCCCTAACAGGATCATCACCGACAACGGTAAGCAATTCACGAGCCGCACCTTCATGTAGTACGTCCAAGATCTTGGCGCCAAGGTCTGCTTCGCTTCTGTTGCTCACCCCAAGAGCAACGGTCAAGCGGAGAGGGCAAATGCTGAAGTGCTGCGTGGACTCAAGACCAGGACTTTCGACAGGCTGCACGAGTGCGGAAGAAACTGGATTGAGGAGCTGCCGGTGGTTCTTTGGTCGATCAGGACGACGCCAAATCGAGCCACTGGCCAGACACCTTTCGCTCTAGTCGATGGAGCAGAGGCAGTTCTCCCCACGGAACTCGTATACGGGTCGCCTCGAGTGCTCGCTTATGATGAGCTTGAGCAAGAGCAGTTGCGACAAGATGACGCGCTGCTCCTTGAGGAAGACCATCTTCAGGCTGCTGTACGAGCTGCTCGCTACCAGCAAGCTTTGCGCCGCTACCATAGCCGCAAAGTTAACGTCAGAAGTCTCGAGGAAGGCGACCTTGTTCTTCGGCGCGTTCAGTCCGCCAAGAATTCCAACAAGTTGACGCCGAAGTGGGAAGGCCCTTACCGGGTGAAACGAGTCACTAGGCCTGGCGTTGTCCGCCTTGAGACCGAAGATGGCATTCCGGTGAGCAACTCCTGGAACATTGAGCATCTTCGTAAGTTTTACCCGTAAGGCGCGGTTGCCGGACCCTGCTCCGGCAACCATCTTTTGTACAAGTCTTGCCGTTGTTGCATGTAATCCTTTGTACAAAGCCAGGCGCAGACCCTGTGCATAAATAAAGCTCATGTGCTCCGCACATCTTGTCAATTTCATGCTTTTATTTTTTTTTGCATGAGTCATCTGACACTTTGTGCAGCGAACACCCCCGGTAAGCAATAACGAGCCATAAGGCTCCATATCATTATTTTCTCTACTTTCTCTTTTCTCAAGGAAAGGAAGGTTCCTTCGCCCACAAGCTTGCCGGGGGGGAGGGGGAAGATAATGGTATGGATCAGGCGTCGTTCAAGAAAGTCTCGCCGTGCCGGGAAGCAAACGACAGAAAAGCTAAGTTGCCAAATTTTGAGCAACCAGATGTTTTTAAAATTTTAAGTTATCTTCCTTAAACGACCATGCTTTGTATGGAAAACCTGTGCGCGAAGGAACCGGCTCGTGGCTAGTTGCGCCCTTACTTTGTTTCGAGTTCGCTCAACAGTTTAAGTGTGCTGCGACTAGAGTCGCGCCCTTACTTTGTTTCGAGATCGCTCAACAACTTAAGCGAGCTGCGACTAGTTACGACAAGGTTTCTTGTCGGCAACGGCACTGCCAGCAGGCTGCTGACGTCCCGCACTCAGCGCTCGCGGCAAGGGTGCCTGCGCCGGCAAGTTCCCTGAAAGCGTAGGGCAAAAATATACAAAGGAAGGAATTAAGTAAAGGAAATAACATTGCAATCGCTACCCAAAATAGAGTTATGTTACAAAATAGCTTGTCGCGGCCCTAATAGACTGTTTTCATAACATGATCAGCAGCGACAAGAAAAGAAGAAAACGGGCGGCCTAGTCCACGCGATCGCCCTCAACCCTCTTGATCCCGCTCACCTTCTCCACAATGGGTGCGACAAGGTCCTTGAGCGCCTCCAGATCAGCTTCCGCCGGCAGGGATCTGAGGACATTGGTGAGGTTGAGGCCCGGGTTGCGGAAGGCCACCTTCACCAACACTTTTTGAAGAGCTCCCGCGCAGATCTTGCGCGACTTGTCGGCCAGCTACTTTGGGATCCTCTCCCGGAGTCGCTAAAGGGCCGTCGCCACGCCTTTGAAGAACAAGGTGAGCTTGGCGCTGGATTGGAGGTTCTCGTCGGAGGGATACCCGAGATCCTCCATCCCCAGCTGCGCCAGCTCCCTGTCAATGTCGGCGGCAACATTCACAAGACCTTCCGTCCACTGCTCCACGGTTTCTCTAAAAGCGTTCTGGGTGGCGGCAACACTCTCCAGCAGCGCCTTGTCGGCCTGGATCTCCTTCTTGAAGGCCGCCTCCTGCTCCCTGGCGCCATCCAGCGTCTTGGTCAAAGTGGTCAGCTTCAACTCAAGATCTGCGTTGGAGTCCTTGGCAGCGCTGAGCTCCTTGCCCTTCTCGGAGAGACGGACCTGCAGCTCTGCGAAGCTGTAGACGTCTTTCTCCCGCTCATGCTTGAGCGCGACGAGCTCCTCGCCGCTCGCCTTGAGGTCGGCCTCCAACTGCGCCACCTTCATCTCCAGCTCCTTCTTGGCGGCCTCGGCGGTTGCGGCAGCATCCTCCGCTTGCTTGATAGCTCCGCCAAGTGTTCGCTCGCGCGCGGCAAGCTCCTCCTCGTGGCTATCGAGGTTGACCTTCCGCTGTGCCAGTTCACCCTCCTGCGCCGACAGCTTCTCAGCGGCAAGCCGCTGTTGCTCCTCGACGTCAGCCATCTCGAGGAGGAAGGCCTTCTGCGCCTCCTCGAGCTGCTCCCGCTCCTTCGCCAGGGACCGGAGAGCTGCCTGGTTGATGCCGCGGAGCTCCGCCACGCGCTTCTCAATGTCGGCTCCCGCCTTCGCGGCAAGCGCTTCGCGGGATTCCAGCTTGGCTTGCCGAGCGCGGTAGAGCGACAACAGCTTCCGCAGCAGCCGCTCCTCCTCAGGCTCGTCACTGCTGCTACTTGGCGCGTCGACCAGCGTCAGCCCAGCGGAGGCGAGCACCTCCACGTCAAAGCTTTCTCCTTCGACCGGCGCCCTGGACGTTGACGCCCAGGGGAGGTTGATGAAGACGCCATCGCCGGCCTTCAAGTAGACGCCTGGCTGGGGCCCTTCGGAGCCCGACGCTGCGGCAGCAGCGGGAGGGTCGGCGGTCGGCGTAGCGCCTGACGCTCCTGCGGCCTCAGGGCCGTCAGTGCGATCGCCAGACCCCTCGTCAGCTGCTGCGGCGGCAGCCTTGGCGGCCTCTTCGCCGGCGGGATCATCAGCGTCGGCCGCTTCTTCGGTGGCGGTGGCATCATCAACAGCAACCTCGGTCTCCATCGGCTCCGTAGTAGATGGATCTGACGGCCGAAAAAGGAAGAAAAGTCAAGCAGATATCTAAAAAGAAGATCAAACGAAGAAGGACCCAAGGGAAGTTTAGAAGCGAGAAGTACCTGTACCAGGCTCGGCAGTTGGGATCTTCGCTGCCAGGGGGTCGCTGGTACTGTCCCTTGCCGGAGACTTCTCCCTTGCCGGAGAGCTCTCCCTTGTCGGAGGATTCTCCCTTGCCGGAGAACTCTCCCTTGGCGGCGTAGTCGAAGCAGATGGCATGTCAAGGGCGGCATCCGGACGCTCTTGGTGGAGCTGCTCTGCTCCTACACAAGCCAACAGTCAGATATCAGCAAACAAAGAGTATCCATGCGCGCCCAACAACGGGAAACAAACCATATACTTACGCCGGGGGCTGCGCTGGGGGCTGCTCTGAAGAACAGCTGTCGGGTCCGGTAAGTTTGTCTCAGGCGCACCCCCTGCTGACACGGTGGGATCGTCCTCGATGACAATCACCGGGACCTTGGCTCTCTTTGCCGCTCTCTGGGCCAGAGACCTAAAAAGGAATAAGTTCAGAGTAAAGCAAATGAGATACAAGACAAGACAGCAAGTATTGAAGACATACAAGTACAACAAGAATCTTACTCTTCTTCTTCCTCGTCGGAGCTGAGCGCGGAGAAGTCAAAGCCTGGCCCACCTCCGGTGCGAGGAGGCGGAGAAGTAGGATCCCTTGGCCGCTTGGCGGGAGTTGGAGCGGCGGACCGGGAGGACCCCGCTCCAGTTGCCGCTACAGCGTGAGGTGCTTCCGCGGCAACAGAACTTGCCGCGGTGGAGCGTGTCATGCGGCGCGGCGGGGGTTGACTCGTCCGCCGCTCCGCTACGTCCCCGGCCTTGCGAAGACGCCTTCTTGGTGGAGCCGGGGGCTCTGCTTGTGGAGCCGGGGGCTCTGCTTGCGGCAAGCTGCCCGAAGACGAAGAGGAAGAGGAGCCGATCTCCAACGAGTCGCTCGTATCCTCGGCGGGCCCGCTCGGCCCGACGTCATGCCCGGTGGACTTCTCCTCGCCGGCAAGATCCTCTCGCTCGGAAAGGCTTGCCGCCTCTTCTGCCTCTGCCTCCTCCATGGCGAATCCAAACTCGCCCGCGGCTGCAGCTGTCGCCGCCTCTTCCAGCCTAGTGGCGATGCGCTTGATCTCCTCCTCGGTGGTGTCCCAGGTGAGGCCCCTCTGCTCATCGGCGTTGATCGGCACTTCTACCAAGCCATCGAAGAACGCCTGCACGACATCATCTGTAGGCTCTATCCAGGCTGGGTCAATTCCATGCGAGTCGCACAGCGGCATCATTGCACGGACGCGGTCGAGCGAGGAGTTGTTGCACAGCGGAACGATGCCCCTCGGCAACCTGAACACTTCGGGATGCTGAGGGTCATACTTGAACAGCTCCTGGAGCATCGCGTTGAGCTCTAGGACAGTGAAGTTGAAGTTGAGGCCCGGCCGCAGCCTCATGATATCCGCCGCGTTCTGGAACTCCCAGGCGGGTCTCATCCTCTCCTGCAGGGGGGCGATGCGGCGGCGAAGGAAATTTGCGCCAACCGCTCCTACAGTATGCCCGGCAAGCCTGAGGCGTTGGATCCGGGCGATGGCAATCTTCAGTCCGTCGTCTTCCGGGGCCAAGCTACTCCAATCACTGTCGCGCACTACTGGAGTTTGGCGCTGGGCGGTAAACGGCTGCGGGTTCTCCTCGACAATCAGGCACCAGTCCGCCCTCCACTCCTCCCACTTGCTGCGGAACTCTCCATCCAGATAAGCATCCTTCTTGCCGGCTTTTGAGATCCAGGCGATTCCGCCGGATAAAGGCTCTCCTTTCTCAACTCGAGGCGAAAAGAAGTGTCGGAAAAGGGCTATGTTTGGATGGATTCCGACAAAGTTTTCGCAGAGATGTGCAAAAACTGCCATGGTCAGGACAGCATTGGGGGTGAAGTCAAGGAGGCGGAGCCCGTAGGTGTTCATGACGTCACAGAAGAATTCAGAAAAGGGCGGGCAGAGCCCGCAGTAGAAGAACAAGGCGAAGAAAGGGTACCCAGTGGGAGCTTTTTCCCAAGCGGCGGCTGGGAGTACCTTCGTGCGCTGGTGCGCCCGCGTCTCCGTCGACCAGAAGAGGTAGTAGTACTCCCGCAGATCCCCCGCGGCGAGCTTGGGGGGGAAGACGGCCCGCTCCTTTCGCAGCGCCGCGAGCCGCTGCGCTTCGGCCGACTTCACGACCTTCCCCTTATCGTCTTTCGGAGCCATGGCGGAAGTAGTGAGGGAGGTCGACGGCGTTGGTGGTGTTGGTGGCGATAGGGGGCGGAGCGCTGCTCTCTTTCGGCTTTGGGAAGAAGGGGAATGGCGAAGATTTTCAAGGACGGAATAGCAACGGGCGGATGGACGAACTACCCCTGTTTCCCGTGCTTATAAGGGGGGGAGGGGGTGGACGTTCCGTTCTCCCGAATAAAGAGGCCACCCACGATCTCTCCCACGATGCCACAATCTATGCGTGCCACTCAAGGAGGGCGCGGTGGATACGGAGTAAGATACGGTGTGACCCAGGCCACGTGTGCCCGTGCCCTGTTTTGGGCCTGGCCCAACAGCGCTTGGCACCGTGTATGACCCAGGCCCGGGGGCTCCTGTCGGTGTACTAGAGTAGGGGTACCCTAGTACCCCGAACTTGTGCACGGGCAGTCGCGGCACCCCGCGGCAAGGCTTGCCGGGCAACCGCCAAGGCCCTCTGTGGCTCCTTTTGAGCCATTCAAGAACAAAGTATTCAAGCCAAGAAGACAAGGCCCCGGCAAGAGGAGCTTGCCGGGAAGGCCACTCAAGGCACAAGACCCCGGCAAGAGGAGCTTGCCGGGAAGGCCAACCAAGGCATCTCAAGGTACTTACCGCTACGCACCACGCGTCCCGGCGAGGCCCGGCGAGCGGCAAGCTTCCGGACGCGACAAGACAACGACCGCGGCAAGGCACTTTGCCGCGGCAGGCTACCACTCCGTACCCACGCTCCAGCACATCCACCAACGTGTTGCTCAGGGACTATCGCAAGCGTACGTGGCGAGAGCCTGTGCAGCCAGGGGTACACGGTGGCAAACGGCGCTGACAAGATCACCATCGTGGCGAACGGTGGCGTCCCTGACGGTCCCTTTCTGCACTGTTTGGACGACGCAGACGGGAATTTAATGCCCTTGTCCCCTGCCGTCAGGGTTAGGTAGGATACACTATACAGGTAGCTGTACCAACCGCAGCACCTTTCCATTTTTACCCTTGTCTACGTTGCCACCTGTTGGAGACCCCTTGAGCATATAAAAGGAGGCCCATGCACAACGTAGAGGGGGGGACAGTAGAACACTCACGCTCGGTCTCGTTAGCTGCTGGTGCGTACTGTAGCACTCAGCGCTCCCGAGCAAGAACTCAATACAAACCACAAAGCAGCAGTAGGAGTATTATCTCTCCGGAGAGCTCCGAAGCTGGGTAAACTGCTCGTGTGCTCCACCTCGATCTGCTCTTCGTGCGACCTCCGCCCCCCGCCGAACCGAAAGGGGCTCGGTTCCCATAGGTGCTCGTGGATCAGTTTCCCCGACAGGTGGCCTTCAGGATACAAAGGTTCCTGAGTCATTCTACCAGTTCTAGTAGCCACTCTAACAGCATAATCATTTTTCTTACTATTTAATTCATTGAGCAAATCATTTTGAGCTTTAAGTACTTATTCTACTTGAGTAGTAACCATAGAAGCATGTTTAGTAATGAGTTTAAGGTCACCTTTAACTCTAGACATATAATCACCAAAGTGTTCAATCATATAAGCATTTTGTTTTAATTGTCTACCAAAATAAGCATTGAAATCTTCTTGCTTAACCATAAAGTTATCAAACTCATCCAAACATTGGCTAGCAAACTTAGTAGGAGGGATTTCAGCTTTATCATATCTATAGTGAGAATTTACCTTTACTACCTCTGTCGGGTTATCAAGATAATGTGTTTCTTCAATAGGTAATGAATTAAGATCATATGTTTCTTCAACAGGCGGTAGATTAAGACCATGTATTTCTTCAATAGGAGGTAAATTCTTAACATCTTCAGCTTTTATACCTTTTTCTTTCATAGATTTCTTTGCCTCTTGCATATCTTCAGGACTGAGAAATAGAACACCTCTCTTCTTCAGAGTTGGTTTAGTAATAGGCTCAGGAAGTGTCCAATTATTTGCATTTGTCAACATATTATTCAATAGAATTTTAGCTTCATCCGGTGTTCCTTCCCTAAAAACAGAACCAGCACAACTAGCTAGGTAATGTCTGGAAGCATCGGTTAGTCCATTATAGAAGATATCAAGTATTTCATTTTTCTTAAGAGGATGACCAGGCAAAGCATTAAGTAACTTGAGAAGCCTCCCCCAAGCTTGTGGGAGACTCTCTTCTTCAATTTGCACAAAATTATATATTTCCCTCAAAGCAGCTTGTTTCTTATGAGCAGGGAAATATTTAGCAGAGAAGTAATAAATCATATCCTGGGGACTACGCACACAACCAGGATCAAGAGAATTAAACCATATCTTAGCATCACCCTTTAATGAGAACGGAAATATTTTAAGGATATAAAGATAGCGAGATCTCTCATCATTAGTGAACAGGGTGGCTATATCATTTAATTTAGTAAGATGTGCCACAACAGTTTCAGATTCATAGCCATGAAAAGGATCAAATTCAACCAAAGTAATTATATCAGGGTCGACAGAGAATTCATAATCCTTATCAGTAACACAGATAGGTGAAGTAGCAAAAGCAGGGTCAGGTTTCATTCTAGCATTAAGAGATTGCTGCCTCCATTTAGCTAATAACCTATTGAGCTCATATCTATCTTTGCAAGCTAAAATAGCTAAAGGAGCTTCTTTTTCAAAAACATAACCCTCAGGAATAATAGGCGAGTCTTCATCATCACTTTCATCAATATAATCAGTTTCAATAATTTCTTTCTCTCTAACCCTAGCAATTTGTTCATCAAGAAATTCACTAAGTGGCACAGTAGTATCAAGCATGGAAGTAGTTTCATCATAAGTATCATGCATAGCAGAAGTGGCATCATCAATAACATGTGACATATCAGAACGAATAGCAGAAGCAGGTTTAGGTGTCGCAAGCTTACTAAAAACAGAAGGTGAATCAAGTGTAGAGCTAGATGACAGTTCCTTACCTCCCCTCGTAGTTGAGCGATAAATTGTTGTCTTAGCGTCTTTCAAGTTCTTCATAGTGACCAGCAGATATAAATCCCAAGTGACTCAAAGAATAGAGCCATGCTCCCCGGCAACGGTGCCAGAAAGTAGTCTTGATAACCCACAAGTATAGGGGATCCCAACAGTTTTTGAGGGTAGAGTATTCAACCCAAATTTATTGATTCGACACAAGGGGAGCCAAAGAATATTCTCAAGTATTAGCAGCCGAGTTGTCAATTCAACCACACCTGGATAACTTAGTATCTGCAGCAAAGTGTTTAGTAGCAAAGTAATATGATAGTAGTGGTAACGGTAACAAAAGTAACGGTAGCAAAAATAATATTTTTGGTGTTTTGTAGTGATTGTAAGAGTAGCAACGAAAAAGTAAATAAGCGAAGAGCAATATGTGAAAAGCTCGTAGCCATTGGATCGGTGATGGAGAATTATGCCGGATGCGGTTCATCATGTAACAATCATAACATAGGGTGACACAGAACTAGCTCCAGTTCATCAATGTAATGTAGGCATGTATTCCGAATATAGTCATATGTGCTTATGGAAGAGAACTTGCATGACATCTTTTGTCCTACCCTCCCGTGGCAGCGGAGTCCTAATGGAAACTAAGGGATATTAAGGCCTCCTTTTAATAGAGTACCGGAACAAAGCATTAGCACATAGTGAATGCATGAACTCCTCAAACTATGGTCATCACCGGGAGTGGTCCCGATTATTGTCACTTCAGGGTTGCCGGATCATAACACATAGTAGGTGACTATAGACTTGCAAGATAGGATCAAGAACTCACATATATTCATGAAAACATAATAGGTTCAAATCTGAAATCATGGCACTCGGGCCCTAGTGACAAGCATTAAGCATAGCAAAGTCATAGCAACATAAATCTCAGAACATAGTGGATACTAGGGATCAAGTGCTAACAAAACTAACTCGATTACATGATAGATCTCGTCCAACCCATCACCGTCCAGCAAGCCTACGATGGAATTACTCACGCACGGCGGTGAGCATCATGAAATTGGTGATGGAGGATGGTTGATGATGACGACGGCGACGAATCCCCCTCTCTGGAGCCTCGAACGGACTCCAGATCAGCCCTCCCAAGAGGTTTTAGGACTTGGCGGCGGCTCCGTATCGTAAAACGCGATGAATCCTTCTCTCTAATTATTTTCTCCCTGAAAGTGAATATATGGAGTTGGAGGTGAGGTCGGTGGAGCGTCAGGGGGCCCATGAGGTAGGGGAGCATGCCCTAGGGGGGCAGGCACGCCCCCACCCTCGTGGACAGGGTGTGGGCCCCCCGACGTGGATTGTTCTTCCAGTATTTTTCTTATTTTTCAAATAGATGTTCCGTGGAGTTTCAGGTCATTCCAAGAACTTTTGTTTCTACACATAAATAACACCATGGAAAGTCTGCTGAAAACAACGTCAGTCCGGGTTAGTTCCATTCAAATCATGCAAGTTAGAGTCTAAAACAAGGGCAAAAGTGTTTGGAAAAGTAGATACAACGGAGACGTATCATTATGCACGAGTAGAACACAAAGAGTTGTGGGCGATAATAGTCATACTTCTTACCAGCATGTCATACTTTGATTTGGTGGTATTGTTGGATGAAGCGGCCCAGACCGACATTACATGACCGCGTTCATGAGACTGGTTCTACCGCCGTGCTTTGCACAAATGTGGCTAGTGGGTGTTTGTTTCTCCAAATTTAGTTGAATTGAGTGTGACTACGCCCGGTCATTGTTGAAGGTTAAAACAACACACTTGACGAAAAATCATTGTGGTTTTGATGTGTAGGTAAGAACGGTTCTTGCTAGAAGCCCATAGCAGCCACGTAAAACTTGCAACAACAAAATAGAGGACGCCTAACTTGTTTTTGCAGGGCATGTTGTGATGTGATATGGTGAAGACGTGATGAGATATAAATTGTTGTATGAGATGATCATGTTTTGTTGAAGTTATCAACAACTGGCACGAGCCTTATGGCTGTCTCTTTATTGCATAAGATGCAAGCGCCATATAATTGCTTTACTTTATCGCTATGCGATAGCAATAGTTGCAAGAGCAATAGTTGGCGAGACGACCATGTGATGACATGTTGATAAATATCAAGATGATGGAGATCATGGTGTCATGCCGGTGACAATGGAGATCATGACGGTACTTTGGAGATGGAGATCAAAGACACAAGATGATGATGGCCATATCATGTCACATATTTTGATTGCATGTGATGTTTATCTTTTATGCATCTTATTTTGCTTAGTACAACAGTAGCATTATGAGATGATCCCTTACTAAAATTTCAAGGTATAAGTGTTCTACCTAAGTATGCACCGTTGCAACAGTTCTTCGTGTTGAGACACCACGTGATGATCAGGTGTGATAAGCTCTACGTTCACATACAACGGGTGCAAGCCAGTTTTGCACATGCAGAATACTCGGGTTAAGCATGACGAGCCTAGCATATGCAGATATGGCCTCGGAACACTGAGACCGAAAGGTCGAACGTGAATCATATAGTAGATATGATCAACATAGTGATGTTCACCATTGAAAGCTACTCCATCTCACGTGATGATCGGACATGGTTTAGTTGATATGGATCACGTGATCATTTAGATGACTAGAGGGATGTCTATCTAAGTGGGAGTTCTTAAGTAATATGATTAATTGAACTTAAATTTATCATGAACTTAGTCCTGATAGTATTTGCATATCTATGTTGCAGATCAATTGCACGCGTATAGCTTCCCCGTTTTATTTATGATATGCTCCTAGAGAAAACTAAGTTCAAAGTTGATAGTAGCAATGATGCGGACTAGGTCCGTGATCTGAGGATTATCCTCATTGCTGCACAGAAGAATTATGTCCTTGATGCACCGCTAGGTGACATAACTATTGCAGGAGCAAATGTAGATGTTATGAACGTTTGACAAGCTCGGTATGATGACTACTTGATAGTTTAGTGCATCATGGTTTACGGCTTAGAACCGGGACTTCAAAAAATGTTTTGAAATGCCATGGAGCATATGAGATGTTCCAAGAGTTGAAATTGGTATTTCAAACTCATGCCCGAGTCGAGAGGTATGAGACCTCTGAGAAAGTACTTAGCCTACAAGATGGAGGAGAATAGCTCAACCAGTGAGCATGTGCTCAGAATGTCTGAGTACTACAATCGCCTGAATCAAGTGGGAGTTAATCTTCCAGATAAGATAGTGATTGGCAGAGTTCTCTAGTCACTATCACCAAGTTACTGGAACTTCGTGATGAACTCTCATATACTCATTGAAAAAATCTACAAGCCTTCAAAAACCAAAGCACTACACGCATGCTCCTAGGGGGATAGATTGGTAGGAAAAGACCATCGCTCGTCCCCGACCGCCACTCATAAGGAGGACAATCAAATAACACCTCATGTTTCAAATTTATTACATAACATTTACCATACGTGCATGCTACGGGACTTGCAAACTTCAACACAAGCATTTCTAAAATTCACAACTACTCAACTAGCACGACTTTGATATTATCATCACCATATCTCAAAACAATTATCAAGCATCAAACTTTTCTTAGTATTCAACGCACTCAAAAGAAAGTTTTACAAATCTTGAATACCAAGCTTATTATTATTTTTAAGCAAATTACCATGCTATTTAATACTCTCAAAATAATCTAAGTGAAGCATGAGAGATCAATAGTTTCTATTAAACAAATCCAGCACCGTGCTCTAAAAGATATAAGTGAAGCACTAGAGCAAAACTATAAAGCTCAAAAGATATAAGTGAGGCACATAGAGTATTCTATCAAATTCCAATTCATGTATGGCTCTCTCAAAAGGTGTGTACAACAAGGATGATTGTGGTAAACTAAAAATCAAAGACACAAATCATACAAGACGCTCCAAGCAAAACACATATCATGTGGTGAATAAAAATATAGATCCAAGTAAAGTTACCGATGGAAGTAGACGAAAGAGGGGATGCCTTCCGGGGCATCCCCAAGCTTTGACTTTTTTGGTGTCCTTAGATTATCTTGGGGGTGCCATGGGCATCCCCAAGCTTAGGCTCTTGCCACTCCTTGTTCCATAATCCATCAAAAGATTTCACCCAAAACTTGAAAACATCACAACACAAAACTCAACAGAAATCTCATGAGCTCCGTTAGCGAAAGAAAACAAAACACCACTTCAGCGTACTGTAATGAACTCATTATTTATTTATATTGGTGTTAAACCTACTGTATTACAACTTCTCTATGGTTTATAAACTATTTTACTAGCCATAGATTCATCAAAATAAGCAAACAACACACGAAAAACAGAATCTGTCAAAAATAGAACAGTCTGTAGTAATCTGTAACTAACGCAAACTTCTGGTACTCCAACAGATTAGAAAAACTAGGAATACCTAGGCGATTTGTTTATTAATCAGAAGCAATTAGAATCACTATTTTATCACGTACTGGTGATTTTTAATAATTGTTTTCGTGAACAGAAAGTTTCTGGAAATTACAGCAAGATCAAATAACTATCATCCAAGAAGATCCTATAGGTTTAACTTGGCACAAACACTAATTAAAACATAAAACCACATCTAAACAGAAGGTAGATGGATTATTTATTACTAAGCAGCAAGGAAAAATATTGGGTTGTCTCCCAACAAGCGCTTTTCTTTAAAGCCTTTTTAGCTAGGCATTGAGATTTCAATGATGCTCACAAGAAAGACAAGAATTGAGGCACAAAGAGAGCATCATAAAACATGTGACAAACACACTTAAGTCCAACATACTTCCTATGCATAGGCATATTATAGGCAAACAAATTATAGTAGCAAGTAAAAACTAGCATATGCAAGGAAGCGAAAAGGAACAATAGCAATCTGAACATAACGAGAGATAATTTAGTAACATGAAAATTTCTATAACCATATTTTCCTCTCTCATAATAATTACATGTAGGATCATAAGAAAATTCACACTACACCACAACACTTAATTGGGGGCAGTCAACTGCCGGGAGAAATACCATATTAACGGCAAACTATCTGTCGGTGTACTAAAGTAGGGGTACCTTAGTACCCCAGACTTGTGCACGGGCAGTTGTAGCACCCTGCGGCAAGGCCCGCCCCGGAAGTGCCAAGAGAAGACCAAGCGTTCAAGACAAGGCCCCCGGCAAGAGGAGCTTGCCGGGTCAAGAAGACAAGGCCCCCCGGCAAGAGGAGCTTGCCGGGCCGAGAAGACAAGACCCCGGCAAGAGGAGCTTGCCGGGACGACTGCGCCCATGTAAGGCCATCCAAGAACAAAGTATAACGAGACAGAAGATCGAGCCCCCGACAAGAGGAGCTTGTCGGGAAGGCCGAACCCAGGCATCACAAGAGAAGCCCGCCGTGGCGCGCCAAGCGCCCCGGCAAGGCCTGATAGCTGGCACGCTATCAGGCACAGGAAGACGACCCCCGCGGCAAGCCACTTGCCGCGGCAAGATCGCCACCTCAAGGCTGCGCTCCAGCTCGCCCGCCACGCGTCGCTCCGGGGCTTCCCCCGAGGGCACGTGGCGAGGCACCGCGCAGCCTGGGGCATGCGGTGGCATGCAGCCGCCATCGTGGCGAACGGTGGCGCACCTAACGGTCCGCCTCGGTGCTGTTCGGGCGACCGTGACGGGCATTTAATGCCCTTGTCCCCTACCGTCAGAAGTAGGTATGATAACACTGTGCCGCACTGTAGCGCCACCGTTCCCGCACTATTACAGCTACCACCCCTTTTACACTTTTACCCCTTTCTCCTACGTTGACACCTGTCGGTGACCCCTTTGCGCTATAAAAGGAGGCCCGTGTGCGACGTAGAAGGGGTTCCGGGGTTCGGAGAATCGGCACCCAGACAGCCATACGCTCGGTGCAGCTAGCTCCCCAAGCTCCCGAGCTCCCCAGTTCAATACAACCAAGCAGGAGTAGGGTTTTACGCGTCCATCGCGGCCCGAACCTGGGTAAACCGCCCGTGTGCTCGCCTCGATCTGCTCTCTGTGCACCCTCCGCCCCCCCTCCGGACAACGAAAGGGGCTCCGGCCCCATAGGTGCCCGCGGGGGACAGCCATCCCCCGCGACATCTTTGGCGCGCCAGGTAGGGGGCTGCGTCGAGGTTGTGCGGATCAGATCCTGCGTTCACGCGAGCGCGCTCTTCGTCAGCTTCTCCGAACTCGCTAGCTTCATCAACACCATGGCCCCGAAGAAGAAGGCTTCGGAGGCCGCGGGCCCGTCCGCGTCACTCCCACCGCTACCGGAGCCAACGGTGGGCGGGGGAGACGCCGTCGGAGGGGTGGCCACCGGCGAGAACACTCGCGGTGCCACCAAATCCAAGAACAGGGCGGACGACCGAGCCTCGGCCTCCGAGGACGCGCCGCATCCGTCCCTTCAAACGACGACCCAGCAGCGCCATGCCACGGGAGGTGGCATCCGCTTGCTGGAACAAGGGCAAACAGGAGGTTCGCGGGACGCCACGGGCCCCCGTCCGGACACGGGCAAGGCGAAGGCGCCGGGGAGGGACCCCGCTCTTTCTAACATTGTTAGGAGTCCGAGCGCATCCCGCTCCTCGCGCCACTCGCCCCCGCTCCCCTCCACTCCGGCAGAAGCGCTCGCGAGAGCGCAACTGCTCCTCGACTACCCTCCAGCGGCTGGCAAGGCCGAAAGCTGGAGGGCCACCATCCAGAGCCTGATCGCCTTCGCCAACAACGACACGCCGCAGCAGCCGGCGACCTCGCGGCCCCGGCAGGTCGAGAAGACGAAGGCCGACGGCGACAAGACCGCCGGAGGTGCGACCACCATGCACTCCCCGGCGCAGAAGCAGAAGACGCCGCCCCGCTGGAACAACGCCGACGACGGCTCCACAGCGTCGTCGGACCCGCGGACTCGCCGGGACCAGCGCCAAGTCCTCGACGAGCGACAGCAAGAAGACGCTCGAACAAGGATTGAGCGCCGCCGAGAAACTCGGCGACAATCAGACCAGCGGGCTGGGGACGCTGTCGACGCGTACGCGCCCGGTGAACCAGGTGACTTACCGTACGCGGCAGGTTGCCCTGCGTTCACCCGCGAGCTGCGACGCGTCCGGTGGCCCAGCACGAAGAACTTCAAGCCCGACGTACCGGAGAAGTACGACGGCAGGACGCACCCCTCGGAGTTTCTCAGCATCTACACAATCGCTGTACAAGCTGCCGGGGGCGCGACGAGAGGATATTGCACAATCCAGAGGCAACGGGCAGGATCGTCGAGTGGGCACTGGAGCTGTCGAGCTTTGGACTCAAGTTTGAAAGTACTTCAACCATACAGAGCCGAGCTTTGGCAGAATTCATAGCTGAGTGGACCCCGACGCCAGATGAAGAAGCCCAAGAAACAAGCGCGCCCGTACAAGAAGCAACAAGCGAGTGGGTGATGTACTTCGATGGTGCCTTCTCGCTGCAAGGCGCCGGTGCTGGCGTGGTACTCATCGCGCCCACCGGGGAGCACCTCAAGTATGTTATCCAGATGCACTTCCCAAGAGAGCAAGCAACCAACAACACTGCTGAGTATGAAGGCTTGCTCGCCGGCCTCAGGATTGCGGCCGAACTTGGGATCAGGCAGCTGATTGTGCGGGGAGATTCTCAACTGGTGGTCCGGCAGGTCAACAAGAGCTACCAAAGCCCTCTGATGGAAGCCTATGTAGATGAAGTGAGGAAGCTGGAGGAACACTTTGAAGGGCTGCAAATGGAGCACGTCCCGAGAGCTCAGAATGAGATAGCAGACGGCCTTTCGAAGTGTGCTTCGTTGAAGTTACCTGTGGAACCAGGGACCTTCTTACTCAAGCTGACTCAACCGTCCGTTACACCATCAGTTGGGCAGTCCAAGAAAAGGAAGTTGGTCTCCGGCGACTACTCGCAGGCGGACCTCCCTGAGACCGCCGCCAAGGTCCCCAAGATCAACAACCAGAACGCCGGGGGACAGCCCGCTCCTGCGGATCCCAGGATCCGTCCAGTCGAAGCCGGTGTCCCCGATGAGCCTTGCTCCGGCGAGCGGATCAGCGATCCGAACGCTGAGGAACAGTCCGCTCCTGCGGGTCCGAGGGTCCGTCCAGTGGAAGCAGAGGTTCCCGACAAGCTTTGCCCCGGCAAGCTTGCCGGGGGATCACCGGCTCCGGCTGAACCAGAGGTTCTTGCCGTAGAAGCCGGGGTCCCCGCAGCGGCCTTCATGCCTTTAGCCCTTGCCGTCGAGCCCCGGGCTCCGGCATGGGCACGGCAGATCGTCCGTTTTCTGCAAACTGGAGAACTTCCCGACGACCCAGAAGAGGTGGAGAAGATCACCAGGCAGTCAAGTATGTACCAGTTCGTGGACAGCGAGCTGTACAGAAGGAGACTCAACGGTGTCAGATTGAAGTGCATCTCCAGGGAAGACGGACAGAAGCTGTTGGCAGAGATACACGGAGGCATATGCGGCCATCACATTGGCGCAAGAGCACTTGTCGGGAAAGCCTTCCGGCAAGGGTTCTTCTGGCAAGAAGCCCTCCAAGATGCAACTGCACTAGTAACCAAGTGTGAAGCGTGCCAGTTCCATGCAAAACAGATTCATCAGCCAGCTCAAGCTCTCCAAACAATCCCTTTGTCCTGGCCCTTCTCGGTCTGGGGGCTCGATATCCTCGGCCCTTTTCCCCGAGCCGTCGGGGGCTTCGAGTACTTGTACGTTGCAATCGACAAGTTCACGAAGTGGCCAGAAGTGGAGCCAGTGAGGAAGGTGACCGCGCAGTCAGCAGTCAAGTTCTTCCGGTCGATCGTCTGCCGTTTCGGAGTCCCCAACAGAGTCATCACCGACAATGGGACGCAATTTACAAGTCGCGCCTTCATGCAATACGCCCAGGATCTCGGCACCAAGGTCTGTTTCGCTTCGGTTGCTCACCCCAGGAGCAACGGTCAAGCAGAAAGGGCCAACGCTGAAGTGCTGCGCGGACTCAAGACCAGGACCTTCGACAGGCTGCACAAGTGCGGAAGAAATTGGATTGAGGAGCTGCCGGCGGCTCTTTGGTCAATCAGGACGACACCAAGTCGAGCCACCGGACAGACACCTTTTGCTCTAGTCTATGGAGCGGAAGCAGTTATCCCCACGGAACTCGTATACGGATCTCCTCGGGTGCTCGCTTATGATGAGCTCGAGCAAGAGCGGCTGCGCCAAGATGACGCGCTGCTCCTTGAGGAAGGACGTCTCCAGGCTGCGGTACGAGCTGCTCGGTACCAGCAAGCCTTGCGTCGCTACCATAGCCGCAAGGTCAAGGCCAGGAGTCTCGAGGAGGGCGACCTTGTTCTTCGGCGAACTCAGTCGGCCAAGAATTCCAACAAGTTGACGCCGAAGTGGGAAGGACCTTATCGGGTGAGACAAGTCACGAGGCCCGGCGCTGTCCGCCTCGAGACCGAAGAAGGCGTACCAGTGAGCAACTCCTGGAACATAGAGCATCTTCGCAAGTTTCACCCATAAGGCGCGGTTGCCGTGACCCGTTCCGGCAACCATCGGTTTGTACAGGCCTTGCCGCTGTTGCATGTAACCCCTTGTACAAAGCCAGGCGAAGCCCCTGGCACCAGATCAAGTTGCCCTGTTAGGCGACCTTGTTCTCTGGCACGTTCAGTCGGCCAAGAATTATAACAAGTTGACGCCGAAGCAGGAAGGCCCTTGTTGGGTGGAACGAGTCGCGAGGCCCGGCGCTGTCCGCCTCAAGACCGAAGAGGGCCTACCAGTGAGCAACTCCTGGGAACATAGAGCATCTTCGCAAGTTCCGCCCACTAGGCGCGGTTGCCGTGATCCGCTCCGGCAACCACCGGTTTGTACAGGCCTTGCCGCTGCTGCATGTAACCCCTTGTACAAAGCCAGGCGAAGCCCCTGGCGCCAGATAAAGTTGCCCTGTTAGGCGACCTTGTTCTCTGGCACGTTCAGTCGGCCAAGAATTATAACAAGTCGACGCCGAAGCAGGAAGGCCCTTATCGGGTGAGACGAGTCGCGAGGCCCGGCGCTGTCCGCCTCAAGACCGAAGAGGGCCTACCAGTGAGCAACTCCTGGGAGCATAGAGCATCTTCGCAAGTCTCGCCCATAAGGCGCGGTTGCCGTGATCCGCTCCGGCAACCACCGGTTTGTGCAGGCCTTGCCGATGTTGCATTTAAGCCCTCGTACAAAGCCAGGCGAAGCCCCTGGCCGAAAAAAGAGAAGCGCTGGCGCCCTAGATTTTAGCATGCATGCTGAGTCAGAGTCTCGTCCTTGGTTAGGGTTGTCAGTTCCTAACTGTCGCTAACCCCTAACTTAGAGGTCGAGTCCGCGTCTTTTTCCCGTCCTTTCCCTTTGGCTCGCAGGAATTGAATGTCCTTGCCGGGCCGCTCAAGGACAAGGAAGAGGAGAAGGACGAGCCAACACCTACGCCCCGGTGAGCCAGAGTCGCCGGGGGCTGCAACCTCAGATAAGTTTTTGCATCCCTCATCATGCATTCTCTTATGGACTGTGGGATTTGAAAGCCTCCTTTCCTCCTGGAAAGCTACCGTGCTCTCTTAGCGGCAAGCCCCAGAGCGCGTTCCTGGGGCCCGTTTCGATAGCAGCCGCAGCAGCAAGAGGGAGGGAAGCGAGGGGCCGGAACCCGCCTGCTCCCCGCCTCCGCCAAGGGCGTGAGAAAGGTCGAGCAGTGCGGGGGGGCGGCTGGGCCTGTTGCCGGGCGAGAACTGTCTATCTTAACGATGTAAAGGATTCGTTCCTTACCGCGGTTTCCACCCGCGAGACAAATGATCCGGCAAACATCCCCTTTTCATTAAAAACATTCCACTCAGGTACAGTTCAGAGAGAATGAAAAACATGAAAAGAGGGATTACAAGGCTTAAACGCAACTAAGGCCCGAAGGCTTACAAGCTGAAAAGAGATAAGGTGCCCGTAATCCCTTTCTTGTCTCTCTCCTCAGGAGGTAGGGCAAGTAGGCGAAGAGGGCGAAAGGGGCACCTAGATGAGCTACGGGTGGCAGAAGGCACCAAGAGAAGATCCGGGGGCTCAGCAGACACCCTCGCGGCAATCGAAGAAGAACCAGGGTTCCCCCCCTCCATCGCAGATGGGGGAAGGAAACCAGAAGCAGAAGGGGGAAGGAGATGGAGTGCGTATTTCCGTCGCCCCCTCTCGCTCCTTATAAAGGAGCGGAGTGGGACCGCGGCCGCCCCGCTCCTCCAATAGAAGCGGAGGAAGGGCAGGCGACTGGGGCCGACCCACTGCATCGGCCCGCGCCGGCCCGACTCCCTGCCTCCGCCGCCGCGACTCCGAGTGCATGAGGACCGCGTGGTGGGCGCACAGAACCGAGGCGACGGGTGGGACGACCTCTCCCCGTCCCGTGACTATGGGGAACGGGCGCCTTGAAAACCGCGCCCCACCACCGTTCATTTATTGAGCCGCGCCTCCGCACCTCCCTCCACTTAAAGAGGGAACGGGCGTTTTCGCCCCCACGACGCCGCGGTAAGCGCGCGCCGCCTGGGGAAGGCGCGGCGGATGCGGAGTTAAGGAGCAGCGCGACCAAGGCTGTGCGTGCCCGTGCACCGTTAGGGCCTGGCCCAACAACGCTCGGCACCATGTGTGGCCCAGGCCCGGGGGCTCCTGTCGGTGTACTAAAGTAGGGGTACCTTAGTACCCCAGACTTGTGCACGGGCAGTTGTAGCACCCTGCGGCAAGGCCCGCCCCGGAAGTGCCAAGAGAAGACCAAGCGTTCAAGACAAGGCCCCCGGCAAGAGGAGCTTGCCGGGTCAAGAAGACAAGGCCCCCCGGCAAGAGGAGCTTGCCGGGCCGAGAAGACAAGACCCCGGCAAGAGGAGCTTGCCGGGACGACTGCGCCCATGTAAGGCCATCCAAGAACAAAGTATAACGAGACAGAAGATCGAGCCCCCGACAAGAGGAGCTTGTCGGGAAGGCCGAACCCAGGCATCACAAGAGAAGCCCGCCGTGGCGCGCCAAGCGCCCCGGCAAGGCCTGATAGCTGGCACGCTATCAGGCACAGGAAGACGACCCCCGCGGCAAGCCACTTGCCGCGGCAAGATCGCCACCTCAAGGCTGCGCTCCAGCTCGCCCGCCACGCGTCGCTCCGGGGCTTCCCCCGAGGGCACGTGGCGAGGCACCGCGCAGCCTGGGGCATGCGGTGGCATGCAGCCGCCATCGTGGCGAACGGTGGCGCACCTAACGGTCCGCCTCGGTGCTGTCCGGGCGACCGTGACGGGCATTTAATGCCCTTGTCCCCTACCGTCAGAAGTAGGTATGATAACACTGTGCCGCACTGTAGCGCCACCGTTCCCGCACTATTACAGCTACCACCCCTTTTACACTTTTACCCCTTTCTCCTACGTTGACACCTGTCGGTGACCCCTTTGCGCTATAAAAGGAGGCCCGTGTGCGACGTAGAAGGGGTTCCGGGGTTCGGAGAATCGGCACCCAGACAGCCATACGCTCGGTGCAGCTAGCTCCCCAAGCTCCCGAGCTCCCCAGTTCAATACAACCAAGCAGGAGTAGGGTTTTACGCGTCCATCGCGGCCCGAACCTGGGTAAACCGCCCGTGTGCTCGCCTCGATCTGCTCTCTGTGCACCCTCCGCCCCCCCTCCGGACAACGAAAGGGGCTCCGGCCCCATAGGTGCCCGCGGGGGACAGCCATCCCCCGCGACACTATCTGCCAGGAATCTTATTACTGCCGGAAGAAATACTTAAGGGCGGAAGAACTGTCGGTAGAAGTTGAGCAACGCAGGCATTTAAACTGCTGGGAACTATGTCCACGTTTTAGGTCACCTTATCTGCCAGGAGAACCGAACCCCGACTCATTATCTGCCTGTACTGTCTGTGGCGCGAACCAGAAATAATTGGCTAATTGGCGCGGGACATCGAGACATTTCAGCCAAAAAAGAAAAAGAAATAGGCGCCGCACCTCACCTCGCCTCGCCTCTTCTATTCCCCCATGTCGCGCCCCCAAATCAGCCAGCCTTCCACCCCCGATCCCATCCGCCGCCGACCACCCTTCGCCGCTCCCGTCGACCTTAGCGACAGCCGATAACCCTCCGCCGTCCCTGAACCTAGCCTCACCCTTCGCCGCCCCTGACCACCCTCCACCCTCCACCGTCCCCAAACCCCCACCGCACCCGGCTTCCTTCCCGACCACCGTGGTGGGCTAGGGTTTGACGCCGCCGGCCCTCCTGGTCGTCCTCCGGTTGGTCGCTAGAGGAAACGGCTTCCAGCCTCCTTTCAGACTCTGTGACCACAGATCTGGCTCCTCCCACCGTTCCTTCCCCTCTCCTGCTTGGAGCCGCATGTGAACATGGATATGGCTCTCCTCCACCAGAGGCGGCTGGGATGGCGCGGATCCACCTCTTCTCCACAAGCGCCGGCCGAGACGACGTGGATTCGCATCTCCTCCTCCCTCCCTACCATGGCCGCCTTTATCTGTTGCGCCCCCCGCCTCGCAGCTCTGCTTCCGGATGGAGATCTGGAGGAGGACCCGCCGCTCATGGTGGCTTCAATCCTTCTTCCCAACTGGCCCCAGAGGCACAACATTAAGGGTGAAAGCTCGACTGATTCAACAGTCTGCCTTGGCGTGATGGCTCCCCGTCAACAACCAGGTTGACCATGGCCTATGCTCGCTTGTAAGCCCTTATTTTTGTGCACCTAATTGATGGGGCTCTCTTCATTCAATAAATTATCTTGATCTCGTAACTATTATCAATCTAATGATAAGATCCGATTTATGCAAATCTTCTATACATGGTTTAGGTAGCAGGTATCATCTTATTGGTTTAGAATATTGGTTCTGTTCCTGGGGAAAAGTATTACTTGAATTGTATCTTAATCATCAGACCAGATTCATGAATTACTAGATGTTTCAGGTGAGCTGTCTGGGGTCCGAAGTCCCTTTGTTCACATAGTACATTTTTGTTTCTGTATGTGGATATTTATTTATTCTATAAATATAAGTGCTGCAAACTTCTGTGAAGTCTGATAAAAATAGAACAATGCAGCAGTTCCTTCCCCTGTCCCAGTCTGCTGGAAGTGTCTCTGCTGCCTCCCCAAGACGCTGGAAGGTCACCTCCATCGATGCTCTCTCTGCCACTTCCACAAGCCGCCAGACTATACAGTTCATGCCCATTTTGTCATGCCCATTTTGCATCTATTGTAAAACTGCATCTTGTTACATGCTTTGCGCAGCTCACTTTGTCATGCACATTAATTCATGCTTTGCACAGTTCACTTTGTCATGCATAGTAACTCGAGTTCTTAGGTCCTATATAACTAGAGATACTCCATGAGCCAGATGAGATACTTTTATTCTTGTCAGCCCGCTTGAATGCACGAGAGAGCCTAGTTGTTGCTCAAAGACTGAATGCACAATCCACTGCAGCCCAGTCTATGAGAAAAGCATACCAGCAAGCCTGAGGTGATGTGTTTCAAAAATAATTGAGTGTTGACTAATGCCTTAGCACTACCATGGTTCAAATTTTGAAAAAAAATTCCTATGTTTTTCTTTAAGCTCGCTCGCCCAGCTATTTTGTTGTAGCTCGGCCACTGATCCAAAGTAAAACAATATTCTTCACTAGAAACAGTACAAGATATCTCCGAGTCAACTTATGTAATAAAGTAATCTTTGCACGCAGATTGTTAATATCAGTGAGAAACTTTATCTCAAGTTATTATATGATCTTAGTTACTGCAGTTTTCAGTATGGTTGCCCTTGCCGGTCGACTTTAGCTTAGCCTCCATTTCTGAATGTCTTGAATTGATTTCTCTTCCTGTGTTTGTCGCTCTTCGTATTTCCATTCCCGGTGCCATAGTAATATATAATTGTTTCTGATGAATATAAGACATTCAGTGTGCTTAAGGACATGGGCGAAACCAAGTATAATTTTAAGAGGAGCATTTACGAGATCGAGCAGCTGCATGATTTCTCAATGCAAAGCTCCTACCTGTGTTTGTGCACTTATTCTTCCAATATATTCTTAGGATATGCCTAACTACAGTTTTGTCACATGGATTCCTCCTTATTTTGTTATCAACCCACTTGAACTTAATTAGTTTATCTGTTAATGTTACTGACTTGAATTGTTTCTGAATGTATTATGTATCAATTTGTCCATATTTTACTAAACATAAATAAAATACAAAAATGTTGCAACAAAATGGGTCTGATTCCAGAACTAAACATATTTTTTATACCCCATTCTCAACTATATGCTCTAGATTATTATGTTGTAGTTTGAATCCAAATATAAAGATAATTACAGTTGTGATCTAATTCACAACCTATATACAGGAACCTGCACCAATTTAGTCCATTTTAATTTGTATCCATTTTAGTAAACAACAAAATTAGGCGAAATGGAAATACAGAGGAAAAATGAACCAATCCTTTTCGCTTTGCTTTCTTCTGCAGGCATATCATCCAGAGGGAGAAGGAACCATCGTCTAAGGCGCATGAGATCAAGCTAGAGGTCTCTGCATCCATTTTAGTCGAGTACAAGTCTTGCGAAAGGTGACCGTGGCAAACATTTTATCCTGTTACAAGCACATTATTTGGATGAAATGGTGTTTATTGTTGGTGGCTTATTTGTATGCCTAACAAGTTGGGCGCTTTTCTTCAGGGTATGTCATAACCTCAACCTTTAGGTTACTATAAACAAGTTTGGAACGACAAGAATGTTAAATAATAAATTTTTACTGTTTTGTTACTATAACTGGAATGGAATGAGCCGTGTACATTAGCCTGATTCAAATCCTTTTCATCTCCAATGAACGATCTGTGTACAACATCAGCCTTCATTCAAACTCCATGTACTGAATAGTTTCATAGCGTGTGCTGCTACAGCCAACACCCAACAGCAAGGCAAACAAAGAAGGCATTAGAACACTTGTCCTTATGTGATGGAAAAATTTCATTTTTATTGTGCTTCCAGTACTAGTTGCATGTTAATGTATGTATTGTGCTATGAGCGCTCCATTTTGAGTTTCCGTTCTGTTACAGGTTTCCCAAAGATACACTACTTGATGGAGGTTTGGATGATCGACAAGCTGCTGAATGTTTGCAAGATCTACGATTAAGTTGGTGGAGTGATAATGTAATGCGCCTTGTTTGTTGAACCTGGAGACGTTGGCAAGTTGTGCTCATTTTGGTGGTTGTTTTGGCACATAGGCCACTATATGGCCATTTTGGTTGTGTGACACATGTAGAAACATATATACTTCTCCCTTTGTGGCACTACTTCATTTTGGTTGTGTGGCACATCTATCTAGAAACATGTATGTACTCCTTTTGTGGCACAGTCTGCTTATATATGTTCTTATTTTTATGGAATGAAGTTTAAGGTTTCCGATGAGGCCTATATGTTACTTTGAAGTGTATGTATAAATTGTGTGAGGTGTCCTGATTGCTTAACATAATGAATGGATATTACATCAGGGATGCGTACAATAGTTTGCTAGTGAAATCGAAGTGTTGGCATCACAACTGCCGGGAAAACATGCATGTGCAGGCAGTTGAACTGCCAGTAATTGTAGTTTCGTGTGCCCTGACCAATCCGCCGGGAGAAAATAGACTACCGGAAATACAAGGGCCAGGGCAGAGAAACTGCCGGGAGAAATTTATCTGCCGGGACTAATCCCCGGCAGCCGTTCTCGTGGCGGTTCTATCTGCCGGGAGAACCACTGTCCCGGCAGTTTGTCTGCCATAAGTGCGTTCTCATGGCAGTTTTTCTGTCCTTATATCAGTGTTGTGGTGTAGTGTCAACAATATAGCTATCACATAACATATTCTCAACACGATCCATATGCATGCGAAGTTGACACTCTTCCAAAATAGTGGGATTATCATTAACTAAAGTCATGATTTCTCGAAGCCCACTTTTATCAAAAATTTCATAAGATTGAATCTAATCCAAATATGTGGGATCTAAAGTTGACACTCTTCCAAACCCACTTTCAATATTATTTCAAACACAATTATCAATCTTATATTCATCATGGGGTTTAAATAAATTTTCAAGATCATAAGAAGAATCTCCCCAATCATGACTATTTGACATAGCAAAACTTGCATCCCCAAGCTTAGGGTTTTGCATATTATTAGCATAATTTACATCAATAGAATTTATAATAAAATCATTCCAACCATGCTTTTTATTCAAAGATCTATCGTGAAGCACTTCAGCACAATTTTCAGATTTACGGATTTCAGGCAAAAGCTTATAAAGATAATCTAGTGCATCCAAATCACTAGGAATTGATTCATCATAATTGGATCTCTTAAAAATATTGGCAAGCGGATGAGGATCCATAGATATTAGCTTCTCTGTTTAGGAATAAATACTCAACTATTTCAACCAAGCGAGAAAACGAGCCAAGAAAGACATCAAGGCGAACGGAAAAGAGAGGGCGAATAAAACGGCAAGGGTGAAGTGGGGGAGAGGAAAACGAGAGGCAAATGGCAAATAATGTAATGCGAGAGATAAGGGATTGTGATGGATACTTGGTATGTTGACTTTTGCGTAGACTCCCCGGCAACGGCGCAAGAAATCTTCCTGCTACCTCTTGAGCACTGGTTGGATTTCCTTGAAGAGGAACGGGTGATGAAGCAGAGTAGAGTAAGTATTTCCCTCAGTTTTTGAGAACCAAGGGATCAATCTAGTAGGAGGCTACGCGCGAGTCCCTCGTACCTACACAAAACAAATAGCTCAACGCAACCAACGCGATTAGAGGTTGTCAATCCCTTCACGGTCACTTACGAGAGTGAGATCTGATAGAGATGATAGATAATATTTTTTGTATTTTTGGTATAGAGATGCAAAGTAAAAATAAAAGGTAAAGTAAAAAAGCAAAGCAATAATAAAGTGATGAAGATTGATATGATGAGAATAGACCTGGGGGCCATAGATTTCACTAGTGGCTTCTCTTAAGAGCATAAGTATTCTACGGTGGGTGAACAGATTACTGTTGAGCAATTGACAGAATTGAGCATAGTTATGATAATATCTAGGTATGATCATGTATATAGGCATCATGTCCGAGACAAGTAGACCGACTCCTGCCTGCATCTACTACTATTACTCCACTCATCGACCGCTATCCAGCATGCATCTAGAGTATTAAGTTCAAGAAAACAGAGTAACGCCTTAAGCAAGATGACATGATGTAGAGGAATAAATTCATGCAATATGATAAATACCCCATCTTGTTATCCTCGATGGCAACAATACAATAGATGCCTTGCTGCCCTTACTGTCACTGGGGAAGGACACCGCAAGATTGAACCCAAAGCTAAGCACTTCTCCCATTGCAAGAAAAACCAATCTAGTAGGCCAAACCAAACTGATAATTCGAAGAGACTTGCAAAGATAACCAATCATACATAAAAGAATTCAGAGAAGATTCAAATATTGTTCATAGATAATCTTGATCATAAACCCACAATTCATCAGTCTCAACAAACACACCGCAAAAAGAAGATTACATCGAATAGATCTCCACGAGAGAGGGGGAGAACATTGTATTGAGATCCAAAAAGAGAGAAGAAACCATCTAGCTACTAACTATGGACCCGAAGGTCTGAGGTAAACTACTCACACTTCATCGGAGGGGCTATGGTGATGATGTAGAAGCCCTCCGTGGTGGATTCCCCTTCCGGCGGAGCTCTGGAACAGGCCCCAAGATAGGATCTCGTGGATACAGAAGGTTACGGCGGTGGAATTAGGTTTTTGGCTCGGTATCTGATTGTTTGGGGGTACGTAGGTATATATAGGAGGAAGGAGTACGTCGGTGGAGCAAAGGGGGGCCCACGAGGCAGGGGCGCGCCCTCCACCCTCGTGACCGCCTTCCTCCTTTCTAGACGGAGGGTCTAAGTCTCCTGGATCATATTTGTTGAGAAAATCACGTTCCCGAAGGTTTCATTCCGTTTGGACTCCGTTTGATATTCCGTTTCTTCACAACACTGAAATAGGCAAAAAAACAACAATTCTGGGCTGGGCCTCCGGTTAATAGGTTAGTCCCAAACGTAATATAAAAGTGGAAAATAAAGCCCAATATGGTCCAAAACAGTAGATAATATAGCATGGAGCAATCAAAAATTATAGATACATTGGAGACGTATCAAGCCCCATACTGAACTTCATCATACGCATGACCCCCGTGCAGATCATATCTGCATTGCCCTTTTGTGTGCGAAATTTCATCTTTCTTTCTAACTATGGTGGATTTCAACAAACTGTTAGCACTTCGCTGATCAATCAGGATCGCGGATTGCCAGAACATTGAAAATCCACCATGCCGTTATCAAGATCAGAAATATGCAAATTCCAGGGAAGCAACAAAACATCGGGCAACATATTTCATTTGCTACCCGCACAAAAAGATTTCAGTAATAGAACTCATCTACTACAAATTATATTGTGCAACACCCATACATCTCTATGGATTCTAGATCTCAACCTGCATCTACGCATAGCACGGTTCATGATGCCACTGTAGGGTAACGCTGTAGAAAACAAAAAAATCGACCTACGCACCAGCCCAGGACCACTATGGAGGCTGCATACAAGGTTTGATCTTTTTCGTTACCGACTCGTAGCGCAGCGGGAAGTAGAGTCGATGACGATCGGCGGTGCAGATCCCCGCAGCTAGGATTTACATCCTCCCAACCGCGAGGATGTATACCCTCATCTGCCACTCGGGCAGCCCTCCGGGAGGGGGTCAGACAGTCCCTCGGACGGTGCTGCGGACAGCCCTTCGAGAGGATCTTCGAAACTCAGACGGTCACTCGGACAGCCCTTCGGGAGGACCTTTGAAACTCGGACGATCACACGGACAGCCCTTCGGGAGGCACTCTCGAACTAAGACCAAAACTACGATCTCTCTACAGAGTTGCACACATACGGTGTCATCTATCCGGCAGGGCTTCGCCGTCCAGAACTAGTTCCCACCGGATCCCAGACAGCCTTTCGGCTCCATGAAACTATTTCGCGGGGAGGGAGAGAGAAGCCAGATCATTGCAATGGCACTTGTATGTGAAAAAGAGTGAGTGTGGAGAGTGCCTCTCCACCTCTATTTATAGGAAAACCCAAGGGGTAGGGGACACATGAAAAAAACCCAAAATGCCCACACTTTATGTCACACATAAAGGGCATAAAGGGCATAAAGGGATGACAAGTGGAGCCCCATGGAGGAGCTGCACCCTCCAACGTCCCACCCTCATGGGGGGCCCCAAAGGGGTTCCTTGATCCCCAAGTCCTTCTAGAAGCCTTTTGGGAAAAGCCCCAAAAGCTGGCTTTTCATAAATATCCCAAAAAGCACTTTCACTATTCACGACGACATTTTTCAGCGTCCGTTCGAACTGAAAATATTTATGTGGGCTTAGAACATTTCTAGTACCCACTAAAATAATTTTCAATGCGTTCCGAAACAATTCCGGATTAGTGCTTTTCATCTGCGAAAAGCATCTGAAGTGGTTCCGACAGCTACGGAGCAATTCCAGCTTTTATCCCGGAAAATTCCAGAAAGTTTCCAGAATGACTCTGGCACCCTCCAAGAATTATCAGGCATGTGCCGAAACCAATTTGACTTAATAGTATATCCCGAAACAACTTTTCGGTTTCACCGAAACTCATCCGATGACCTCTCTGTGCAGAACTTTTCCGTTGTCCGAAACATTTCGGTGTCTGATGTCTACTACACAACCTTCTTCTTGTAGATGTTGTTGGGCCTCCAAGTGCAGAGGTTTGTAGGAAAGTAGCAAATTTCCCTCAAGTGGATGACCTAAGGTTTACCAATCCGTGGGAGGCGTAGGATAAAGATGGTCTCTCTCAAACAATCCTGCAACCAAATAACAAAGAGTCTCTTGTGTCCCCAACACACCCAATACAATGGTAAATTGTATAGCTGCACTAGTTCGGCGAAGAGATGGTGATACAAGTGCAATATGGATGATAGATATAGGTTTTTGTAATCTGAAAATATAAAAACAGCAAGGTAACTAATGATAAAAGTGAGCACAAACAGTATTGCAATGCGTTGAAACAAGGCCTAGGGTTCATACTTTCACTAGTGCAAGTTCTCTCAACAATAATAACATAATTGGATCATATAACTATCCCTCAACATGCAACAAAGAGTCACTCCAAAGTCACTAATAGCGGAGAACAAACGAAGAGATTATGGTAGGGTACGAAACCACCTCAAAGTTATTCTTTCGGATCGATCTATTCAAGAGTTCGTACTAGAATAACACCTTAAGACACAAATCAACCAAAACCCTAATGTCACCTAGATACTCCAATGTCACCTCAAATATCCGTGGGTATGATTATACGATATGCGTCACACAATCTCAGATTCATCTATTCAACCAACACAAAGAACCCCAAAGAGTGCCGCAAAGTTTCTAACAGAGAGTCAAGACGAAAACGTGTGCCAACCCCTATGCATAGGTTCATGGGTGGAACCCGCAAGTTGATCACCAAAACATACATCAAGTGAATCAATAGAATACCCTATTGTCACCACGGGTATCCCAGGCAAGACATACATCAAGTGTTCTCAAATCATTGAAGACTCAATCCGATAAGATAACTTCAAGGGAAAACTCAATCCATTACAAGAGAATAGAGGGGGAGAAACATCATAAGATCCAACTATAATAGCAAAGCTCGCGATACATCAAGATTGTATCACCTCAAGAACACGAGAGAGAGAGAGAGAGAGAGAGAGAGATCAAATACATAGCTACTGGTACATACCCTCAGCCCCGAGGGTGAACTACTCCCTCCTCGTCATGGAGAGCGCCAAGATGATGAAGGTGGCCACCGGTGAGGGATCCCCCTCTGGTAGGGTGCCAGAACAGGGTCCCGATTGGTTTTTCGTGGCTACAGAGGCTTGCGGCGGCGGAACTCTCGATCTATTCTGTTCCCCGATGGTTTTAGGGTATATTGGTATATATAGGAGGAAGAAATACGTCAGGGGGGCCACGAGCAGCCCACGAGGGTGGAGGGCGCGCCCCCTGCCTCATGCCTTCCTCGTTGATCCCCTGACGTGCACTCCAAGTCTCCCGGATTGCTTTGTTTCAAAAAATAACTCTGCCGAAGGTTTCATTCCGTTTGGACTTCGTTTGATATTCCTTTTCTTCGAAACACTCAAACAAGGGGAAAAACAGGAACTGGCACTGGGCTCTAGGTTAATAGGTTAGTCCCAAAAATAATATAAAAGTGCATAATAAAGCCCATAAACATCCAAGACAGATAATATAATAGCATGGAACAATAAAAAATTATAGATACGTTGGAGACGTATCAGTGTCCAAAACTTTTTCGGTGATTTTCTCTCAAACTCCTTGTCTAGAATTCAGCAGATAGATGACCCTTAAGCGTGTGATCCTATAGGTTCGGTGAAGTATAGACATGACCCGGAACCTCTTCCGATCAATGATCAACATCTGAGCCGTGGACACCCATATTGACCCCTATACCCACACGAATGAATATTCGAGTGAACCTCCAGTTGTAGTGAGCTATTCCTATTGTTTCGCGATATGTCACAAACACTCGAGGTGAGATTTATTGCATGCCCGTGGACGAACAATTTGTCCACCATGCAAGTTACCTCGTTACCGGTTTTGTTCTCTTTTCTCATTTTCCTGTTCCGGCATCCGAGTGATCAAATCACAAGGTGTCTGTCCAGACGATTATGGTTACCGTAACACCGAGAGGGCCCGAGAATATCTCTCCATCGTTGGAGGAGCAAATCCCAATCTTGAGCTATCAAGTTACTTGACATACTTTTCCATGAACCCGTAAGCCACCGTAATAGCCATCCATTTACGGATGACGTTTAACAAACCCCAAAGTTCATGAAGGAAGCATGAAGAAACTCGATACTATCTTGGTGTAAGGAATCATGCAAACGTTAACCATCTCTGTGTTATGTACCATTAAATTGTGACGAATGAATCTCATAGCATAACACCAATCCGGGTCGAATAAACACAAATGTTATCTAAACATTGTGCCCTCAAGGTTGCTGGCATAGACATGCCCATGATCAGGAAAACAGAACCATCATGCAACACTTGAGATAGTCTTAGAGGCCAGACTAGGAATACAATTTTCCGTTTATTATTCCACAAGTGCATATGAGTCTTCCTCCGAGCCTCGTGGTTATTGCAGACTCGAGAACCATAGCAGTTATAGCATGGAACATAAACATAATTATGAACCAGGAGATAATCAATAACATTTATTATTGCCTCTAGGTCATATCTCCTACACCACCCCTCCACAGTTAACACCTCGGTCATATCGTCGTAGTGCTTAGGCGAAGCCCTACACCGGTAACTTCATCATCAACGTCGCCACGCTGTGGTGCTGACGGAACTCTCCCTCGTCCTCAACTGGATCAAGAGCTTGAGGGACGTCATCGTGCTGAACGTGTGCTGAACACGGAGGTGCCGTACGTTCGGTACTTGGATCGGTTGGATCGCGAAGATGTTCGACTACATCAACCGCGTTACTAAACACTTCTGCTTTCAGTCTACGAGGGTACGTCGACACACTCTCCCCGCTCGTTGCTATGCATCTCCTAGATAGATCTTGCGTGATTGTGGGTAAATTTTTGAAATACTACGTTCCCCAACATTTCACTCTCGCGTTTGACTCCCGCGTAGTAAAATTTTCAGTACCTGCGTCATTTCCTCAAACACACCCCCGCCCCCTCCACACACACACACACACACCAAAACCTCCTCTGGCGCGCGCGCACACACACACACACCCTCCTTGCTCGAAACCCTAGTAAGGTCCCCACCGCCGCCGCCGCCGCAAGCCCTCCATTGTCAACATCTGCCAGTTTGCCCACCAATCTCCATACCCAGGCTGCCCTGAGTTTCTTAGATGACGCCTGCCAAACGCCCCCTTTCCCACAGATCCCCATCCCCATCCCCCACTCCAGAGCGTGGCACCCTAAGCCCGGCTATGCTTCCTGTGGAGCTTGAGGAGCGACTGGCCCAAAAGAGGTGTATCGCGGTCTCTTCGCCCGATGTTGCCGAGGAAGCTGACGACCATTACTGTCCGCAAGCACTCAAGCGGCAGGCTAGAGTATGCGGGTAAGTCTCAGACGTCGGCTATGGCATCGAGGTCATCGGCAGCGATGGCCTGAGGCGGGCTATGTCACAGGTTAAGTGGCCCACCCCCAACCCCTCGGGTTCACCATTGTCGATCTCACCCATGGCCCCGCCGCTGATCTCCTTTGTCTCGCTATCAATAATTTGCCATCCTACATCTCAATCGAGCCCCTTTTGTCATTTCTGAAGGACACGGTCTGCAACGCTGGCTTGGGATCCACAGCTTCCAAGTCAGACCTCATCGACAGCAACCACGAGGAGGGCACCCTCTCCGACTCTTCCAAGGGGAAAGAGCCCGTTTGTGACATCAGGGAGGGCACCCTACAGCCGTGCTCTTCCAAGGGGAAGGAGCCCATCTGCGACAACATGGAGCGCATCCAGGGTCCATGCTCTTCCCACGGGAATGAGCCCATGTGTGACAAGTGAGGAAACCCATGATTTGTTTTGCCGTGCCTCTTCACACGGGGAAACCCATGATTTTTTTGTCGAGTCCCTTTTGTAGTGTAGTGAGAATATGTCTAGTTTTAATTACTATATTTGGTTGTTTGCAGTATGCCTTGTTTATTTTAGTTGTTCGCAATGTGATGCCCTATATGTGCAATTATATATTGTGAACTACATTTCATCAATCCAGTTTTAAACATACCGATAGGAATGCATATATTTGCTTGTTGTTAAGCCTGTTATAGCTAGCATATGCCTCTTTTAAAGTTTTTTGATTATTCGGTTGTTTGTAGTTAGCATATGTCCAGTTTCAAATGCTATCTTGGTTGTTCGTAGTATGCCTTGTTTATTCTAGTTATTCACAACGTGATGTTCTATATGTGCAAGTATGAACTGTGCAATTCAATTTCATCAGTACCGATTTCAACAATACGACTATGAATGACTAGATTTGGTTGCTGCATCTTGTACTTAACACGCCTTTCCATTTTTATTTAACAATAACCAGTGTACTTAGACCGACACAATACCAGTTTGAATGACTATGTTTGCTCGTTGTTAAATGTTAGGCCTGTTGCAGTTAACACACATTTCCACTTGTTTTGCATTACTAGCGTGCTTGAACCTGCACACTGAAGCTATCTTTTGGAGATTACTTTGTCTGCCATGGATAATTTTGGTTGATGTTTAGCCTGTTGTGCTTAACATGCCTCTTGATGTACCTACACAGGACAATTTTGGGAACGACTGCTATTTTCCATCGAGGTTAGTTTGATCCCATGGCTTATATATACTCACTGTTCAGGATATTGATAGTCGGTACCATATAGGTCGAGGGCTGATAAGGGACTAATCGGTGAACCAGACTTTTAACTGAATATATCTGTGACCCATTTATCATTAGGTTAACTAGGGCCGTATGTAATATATCTGAGGCTACATAGCAACATGCACTGTACTTAATGTCTAAATATGCAATCCTAGGCTACATAGCAACAAGGAAGAGTGTTACCTTAGTGTTCTGATGATGTCTAGATATACGTAGAAGGGCAGCAGCAACAACAACACAACCCTGTTTGGATACTCAACTTAGCTAGAGGTTAGAGTTAGTTTGTAGCTCATGACTAACCCTGAACTAACTCCATCCAAAGAGGTGTTTGGATGACAAGGTTAGATTTACAATAAATGCACTAGGAGAACTAGCTCCAATTAGCACCTCTTTGGTTGGATAATTTTTTGGGTGGTTTAGATGCAACTAGCTCAAACTAGCCCTCATGTTTGGATATACTTTAGGGCTATTTGAGCCCGAACTAGCTCAAACTAACTCTAACCCATGGATACAACAGCAGTTAATCAGCCGACAATTTGTAAGAGTGCAATAAACACCTTCCGGCCCATAATATAAGATGTTAATTCATCTAATATGTGAGTATATTGGATGTAATAAGATATTATAAAAGAGTGTTGTACTACATCATTATGCAATTGTTGTTTAGCTTCTAATATTAACTTGGTGCTTTTAGGTGCATATGTCATTGGTAAAGATCCGCGCTTCGACCCTTCCTGCGTATGGGACAATGAGATATTGATGAACCAACATCAAGTGAGGAAGCTGATAAAGATTATTAGTAAAATGGGTCAAAAGATGGCAATTAAACTATTTGTTTACACTTTATAAAAGACAACAGCGAACTGCATGATGGTAAGTAAGAACTCTGCAGCCTTCTTTTTATTGCCCATAATGAGTTGTGTTAGATGACAATGTCTGAATCTTTTTCCTTTGCAGTGGTTGCCAAAGCAGTTTACTCAAGATTACCTCTCAAACTACATGATTGGTGGGCATCAAATGTTAAATTATTTCTGCTAGAACACGATGATTATCTAGATGTTTTCATGAAGACCGTGAAGGATGGGCGGTCGGCCATCACAAGGGGTTGGACTAGAGTCATGCATGCCTTCTGCATGGAGGAGGGCACAATATGGGCATTCCACTTCACCTTGTTCAGCAACCAGAATGTATTTCGCCTCTTTCTTTACCGTCTTTAATAGTACAAGTATACAAATGTGGTTCATCATTTTTATTTGGTTCTTATGTAATTCTTGAACATTTGTACCTATGAAATGAATAATGCATTGGTTGTTTGAACCTGATGGATATGAATAAAACTACTGCATACATACAAACTCAAATACAAATCCAAAGCCGATACAATTTGAAATAGCAGCAATTAAATTACGGTGAAATTACGCCCTCCAGGTCGTTACGGCACACACACGGTTGGTAAAACACAAACGTTAGCGATATAGACCATAATCTGACACGGTTCACAGAGAGGAAACGTGTGCAAGCACGCACACAGTTGCCGTTTGCAAAGCATGTGCGATGTCAGACAATATCACAAACGGTGTGGGCAAACTAAACGTTTTTGTTAGTTGCCTTATCGTACACGATTCACAACCATGAACTGTTTCTGATGAAGTATGCATCATAAATGTTGCACCATAGAATGGCGTGTGCGATAGTTGTCGTGTACGACAATGTTACGACGGTCCGATGTTTCATAATCCTGTCTGACACTCGTACGATGATTAGCTAATCTTCTTAATTAGTTATCGCATACGGTTTGGGAAAAGCAAATGTGTGTGATTGTATGCTTATCATACATGTTCTAGAATAGTGAACCGTTTGTGATGGGTCGCGCATCGTAAGCACCACAGAATAACGACTACGATGGCAATGCAAGCACAAATGAGTAGGAGTACTGTATACTCCTTATCCCTGACGGTTTCTGGGTCGTGTGGGAAGGACCCCCCATTGCCCACACTCACTTGGTGACGGTTCCAAATGCCGTCGCGGAAAGGGGTTAAAAATCATTTGTATAGCATCGACGCATACTGTAACATCCCCAGCATCACACTACACTAATCTCCCCCTAATGAAGGTCATGTCATCATGATCATCATGCCAAAATGCCACTTGTCCAAAATCTGCTTCAAATTCAAATTCAAATTGCATGTCAAATATTTGCTTCTTATTTCATGCACATAAAATAGTTCATCCTATGGAAAATAATCCCTAGATATTTTTCATGTTGAAACCAACATTTTTGGAATTCCCAAATTGCCCCTGGGAATTTATTATCTTGTCCAGCAGTATTTAAGATGTCCTTTTCATTTTCTAAAAATGCTTGGACAACTCCTGATGGCCCCAAACTTTTTGTGGCAATGCCAAATACTACAAAGAAACTAAGTGGCCTAGTCCCACAGTTTTTTTCAAAATATTTTGGTAGCCCAAACTTTTCCCTAGCTGTCTCTGATTTTAACATAAAAGAGAAATCAGAAAAATAAAAGGGGAAAGGAGGCCCCTGCCCCCTGGACATAACCTGCCTGGGCTGGCCCACCTACCCTCACCCAAGCCAGCCAGCCTCCCCAGTCGCCTTCCCTGTACAGCCGACCGGGACACGGCCGAGCGCGCGCAGCCACACCAGCTTGCCGGCGTCGAGGGGGATAAGGCCCCCGACGCCTCGGGCTCCCCTCTCCCCTCCCCACTTGCCTCTCAACCTCCTTGATCCCCGCCTCCACTCACCTCGCCCCTCTCACTGAGATCCTCTCCCCCTCCTCCAGATCCCCCACCTCCCGACGCGTCCCTCGCTGTCAACCTTGCTTCGACGTGGCCACCAGCCGCCACGCGCGTGTTCTCCGTAACGTAGCTCCTCGTCGTCGTCCGCTATGCCCCCTGGTTCCAACTGCCAGAGCTCGGAGGCGCTGGAGCGCCGTCACGCCGTCTTCTTCAACCTCCGTCTGCCTCGGATCACCAGAACTCCACCGCTCCGTTCATCGCCTCCCCTACGCTACAAAGCCGTCAAGGGCTTTTCTTAGCCGCGCGGTGAGCTCCGGCTCTCTGCCCTCCTCTTCCTGCTCGCCTTCGGGCCCGTGCGCGAACGCCACCACAGCCGTGCTCCGGCCGCCGCCATTGCTGCCGTTGTCGTGCTCCCGAGCCATTACGAGGTCGGCCGACTACCCTAGCATGCTCCTCGTGCGCCGTAGACCCCCGCCCAGTTGATTAGTTTGGCCGCCTACACGCTCTAATGCCGAACCCGCTCGCGTCTGAAACTCGGCGCCGCTTCTGCTCGTCGCCGGCGCCGTTCCAATCGTTCCCGGCCCCAGCCTTCGCCTTCATCTTGCATACGACGTCGAGCCACGCCGAACGCACCTAGCTATGACCACGGACCCCCCTGTGCGCGAAACCCGACCCCTCTATCGACATGCGCCGCCGCGGGAGGCTCGCCGGAGCAACTCCGGCAGCCGGCCGGAGCCATTCCCCTGGTCACGTTGGCCCTTGTGGCCCCGTTGGCTGGGTTGACCCAGTCAACGCGCTGACGTGGCAGCCCAATGTCATTGACAAGAGGGCCCCGCCACACAATTAAGTTAATTGAAATGTTTTTATAAATAAAAGTAATTACTAAATACTAGTCACTCACTGACATATGGGGCCCAGCTTCTAATTAGCCTCTGTTTAGTTAAATTTAAACTTCTGTTAGTCCACTGTCTATGACAGGTGGGACCCACTGGTCAGTTTGACCTGGTCAGCCGTCCTATTGACTACTCACATCACAATGATGTCATGTTGACGTAGTAATTCCTTTCTGTTAATTTAATTAATTCCAGAAAATGTTTAAAACTTTGGAAATTCGTAGAAAATAAACCGTAACTCGGATGGAATGTTTTCTACATGAAAGTTGCTCAGAAAAATCCAACGAATCCGAATACATGGTTCGTTCATGTGTCACATGCCCCTAGAATGCTGAACATGGAACTTTCCCCCTCCGATCATCTACCTGACACAGGTCCGGAACTGGGAATACCTTCCCGGTTGATTTCCCCCTTCGCCTATACCATGCAGCACTATGTTAGAACACCCCTAGTTCTGCTTTTCGTCATGTCATCCTTAGTGGTACCTTCGTTTGCTTATATTTACTGTTTCTTCCCCCTCTTCTCTCCGGTAGACCCCGTGACGAATGCTGCCCCTGTGATCGACTACGTCAACGACGACACTTCTTCCTTTTCAACAGAGCTTCCAGGTCAGCCCCCCCCCCTTGATCATCCCGATATTGCCCATTCCATTCTCTCATGCTTGCATTAGATTTTGCTACTGTTATTGTTTGCTCCTATTCTGATGCATAGCCTCCTTTTGTAACCTGCTTATAGTTACCTTACCTGCTTATCCTAAACTGCTTAGTACAGGTTGGTTAGCGATCCATTAGTGACCCTGCTACCTCTTGAGCACTGCGTTGGATTTCCCGAAGAGGAGAGGATGATGCAGCAAAGTAGCGTAAGTATTTCCCTCGGTTTTTTAGAACCAAGGTATCAATCCAGTAGGAGGCCACGCGCGAGTCCCTCGTACCTACACAAAACAAATAGCTCAACACAACCAACACGATTAGGGGTTGTCAATCCCTTCACGGCCACTTACGAGAGTGAGATCTGATAGATATGATAGATAATATTTTTGGTATTTTTGGTATAAAGATGCAAGGTAAAATAAAAGGCAAAGTAAAAAAAGCAAAGCAATAATAAAGTGATTGGAGATTGATATGATGAGAATAGACCCGGGGGCCATAGGTTTCACTAGTGGTTTCTCTCGAGAGCATAAGTATTTCTACGGTGGGTGAACAAATTACTGTTGAACAATTGACATAATTGAGCATAGTTATGAGAATATCTAGGTATGATCATGTATATAGGCATCACGTCCGAGACAAGTAGACCGACTCCTGCCTGCATTTACTACTATTACTCCACTCATCGACCGCTATCCAGCATGCATCTAGAGTATTAAGTTAATGAAAACAGAGTAACGCCTTAAGCAAGATGACATGATGTATAGGAATAAATTCATGCAATATGATAAATACCCCATCTTGTTATCCTCGATGGCAACAATACAATACGTGCCTTGCTGCCCCTACTGTCACTAGGAAAGGACACCGCAAGACTGAACCCAAAGCTAAGCACTTCTCCCATTGCAAGAAAAACCAATCTAGTAGGCCAAACCAAACTAATGATTCGAAGAGAATTGCAAAGATAACCAATCATACATAAAAGAATTCAGAGAAGATTCAAATATTGTTCGTAGATAATCTTGATCATAAACCAACAATTCATCGATCTCAACAAACACACCGCAAAAAGAAGATTGCGTCGAATAGATCTCCACGAGAGAGGGGGAGAACATTGTATTGAGATCCAAAAAGAGAGAAGAAGCCATCTAGCTACTAACTATGCACCCGAAGGTCTGAGGTAAACTACTCACACTTCATCGGAGGGGCTATGATGTTGATGTAGAAGCCCTCCGTAGTGGATTCCCCTTCCGGCGGAGCTCCGGAACAGGCCCCAAGATGGGATCTCGTGGGTACAAAAGGTTGCGGCGGTGGAATTAGGTTTTTGGCTCCGTATCTGATCGTTTGGGGTACGTAGGTATATATAGGAGGAAGGAGTACGTCGGTGGAGCTTCGAGGGGCCCACGAGGCAGGGGGCGCACCCTAGGGGGGCGCACCCTCCACCCTCGTGACCGCCTCATGGCTTTCTTGATGGAGGGTCCAAGTCTCCTGGATCTTATCTGATGAGAAAATCACGTTCTCGAAGGTTTCATTCCGTTTGGACTCCGTTTGATATTCGGTTTCTTCAAAACACTGAAATAGGCAAAAAACAGCAATTCTGGGCTGGGCCTCCGGTTAATAGGTTAGTCCCAAAAGTAATATAAAAGTGGAAAGTAAAGCCCAATATAGTCCAAAATAGTAGATAATATAGCATGGAGCAATCAAAAATTATAGATACGCTGGAGACGTATCAGCATCCCCAAGCTTAATTCCTGCTCGTCCTCGAGTAGGTAAATGATAAAAAGAGAATTTTTGATGCGGAGTGCTACTTGGCATAATTTCAATGTAAACCTTCCTAATTGTGGTATGAATATTCAGATCCGAAAGATTTAAGACAAAAGTTTATATTGACATAAAAATAATAATACTTCAAGCATACTAACAAAGCAATTATGTCTTCTCAGAATAACATGGCCAAAGAAAGTTATCCCTACAAAATCATATAGTCTGGCTATGCTCTATCTTCACCACACAAAGAATTTAAATCATGCACAACCTCGATGACAAGACAAGCAATTGTTTCATACTTTTGACATTTTCAAAAGTTATTCAATCTTCACGCAATACACGAGCGTGAGCCATGGATATAGCACTATATGTGGAATAGAATTATGGTTGTGGAGAAGACAAAATGTCGGTGTACTAAAGTAGGGGTACCTTAGTACCCCGAACTTGTGCACGGGCAGTCGTAGCACCCCGCGGCAAGGCCTGCCAGGCGATCGCCAAGACCCTCAATGGTCCCCTCTTGGGCCATTCAAGAACAAAGTATTTGAGCCAAGGCCCCGGCAAGAGGAGCTTGCCGGGAAGGCCACCCGAAGAGAGCGAGGCCCTGGCAAGAGGAGTTTGCCGGGACTGCCGCTCGAAGCACAAGACCCCGGCAAGAGGAGCTTGCCGGGAAGGCCATCCACGGTGCGACAAGGACCCTGCCACGGCGCGCCCCGCGCCCCGGCAAGGCCCGGTGAGCAACAAGCTCCCGGGCGCGACAAGACATCCACCGCGGCAAGGCGCTTGCCGCGGCAAGTTACCACCTCGTGCCTGCGCTCCAGCTCACCCACCAACGTGTCGCTCCGGGGGGCATCCCAGGCACACGTGGCGGAGGCTGGGCAACGAGGAGCATGCGGTGGCGAAGCGAAGCTGACAGAGTAGCCATCGTGGCAAACGGTGGCGCTCCTGACGGTCCACTCCCCTGCTCCGTCTGGGCGACGCGGACGGGCATTTAATGCCCTTGTCCCCCGCCGTCAGAGTTAGGTATGATAGCACTGTACAGCCACTGTGCAGGCAGCTGTACCCACTACAGCATTCTACCATTTTTGCCCTCACCTACGCTGCCACCTGTGGGTAACCCCTTGAGCATATAAAAGGAGGCCCCATGCGCACGTAGAGAAAAAAGAGACCAATCTTTACGCTCGACCTCGTCGGCGGCCCGCGCGTACTGTAGCACCGCGTGCTCCCGAGCAAGAACACAATACAATCCACCAAGCAGCAGTAGGGTTTTACGGATCTTTGCGGCCCGAAGCTGGGTAAAATCCCCCTGTGTGCACCGCCTCGATCTGCTCTTTGTGCAACCTCCGCCCCCCACCGAACCAGCAAGGGGCTCGGTCCCCATAGGTGTTCGAGGAAGCCGATTCCCCACGACATCTTTGGCGCGCCAGGTAGGGGGCGTCGAAGTTGTGCGAACCTGATCCGGCGTCTGCACCAGCTAGATCTCCTTCATCCTCAATGACATGCCACCGAAGAAGAAGGCTCCGGAGATGGCCGGTCCATCCGCGTCTAACCCGCCGCCCTTGGAGCAAACGGGTGGCGGGGACGGCACCGGCGGTGGAACAGGCGTCGTCGAGCTAGCTCACGGCGCCACGGCGTCCGAACATGCACCGCGCCCCTCTCAGGAAGCACGGGACTAGCAGCGTCTTGGCGCCCACGGTACCATACGCTCGCTGGACCCAAATCGAGCCGGCGGATCCCAGGGCGCTCAAGGCCAGCACTCGCACCAACGCGCTGGCGCGAGCGTGGCGCGACTGCCTGGCCCGGGTGTTGCTCCTTCTAACGTAGTAAGAAGTTCGAGCACATCCCGCTCCATGCGCCGTTCGCCGCCGCTGCCCGCCACTCCAGCAGAAGCTCTGGCGCGAGCCCAACTGCTCCTAGACTACCCTCCAACGACGGACAAGCTCGACGACTAGAGGGCCACAATACAGAGCCTCATCGGTTTCGCTAACGGCGACACCCCGCGGCAGCACAGCACGTCGCAGCCGCGGCGGGACGGCCAGGCGAGGACCGATGGCGCCAGGACCGGCGGGGGTGCGACCACCGTCCACTCCCCGCCCCGGAGGCCAAGATCGCCGACTCGCCGGAATCACCACGACAACGACTCCACCGCGTCGTCAAATCCGCGAACTCGTCGCGATCAACGCCAAGTTCTTCACGAGCGAGAGCAAGAGGACGCTCGTACTCGCATCGAGCGTCGGAGAGAAGCGCGGCGTCAATCAGACCACCGCGCTGGGCCCTCTGTCGACATGCATGCACCAGGGGAACTAGGCGACCTGCCGTACGCGGTGGGCTGCCCTGCGTTCACCCATGAGCTGCGGCAAGTCTAGTGGCCCAGCACAAAGAATTTCAAGCCAGACGTGCCAGAGAAGTACGACGGCAAGTCGCATCCGTCGGAGTTCCTCAGCATCTACACCATTGCGGTGCAGGCTGCCGGGGGGCGAGACGACAAGATCCTTGCCAACTACTTCCCCCTGGTGCTCAAGTCCAACGTCAGATCCTGGCTCATGCACTTGCCGGACAACTCCATAACCTCCTGGACAGACTTGTGCCATCAGTTTGTTGGCGCCTTCACGGGCGGCCACAAACCCCATGGCCAAGCGAGCGACCTTCACCTGCTCGTCCAGAAGGAGGGAGAACCTCTGCGCAAGTTCATCCAGAGATTCAGCTGTGTACACTACAACATCCCAGACGTCCACCCCACCGCGGTCATCAGCGCGTTCCATCAGAACGTGCGTAACCGCAGGATGCGGGAGGAGATGGCGATGTGCAAGATCAAGGACGTCAGCGAGCTATACGCCCTGGCCGACAAGTGTGCCCGTGCTGAGGAAGGGAGGAAACTCCCCGGAGAGAGCGCTGGAGCGGGAGGATCTGACAGTGAGGATACCGCCCCGGCGAAGAAGGGCCGGCCGCGGAGCAACAGGAAGAAGAAGAGCCAAGAGGTACTGGTTGTTGAGCAGTCCGGCGATGAAGGCACCGCCAAGAAGGCCCAGGCTGGCAGCTCTGGCAAGGAGATTGCCGGATGCGTCCACTGCCAGGCCGTGGCGGCCGCCGACAAACGGGACGGCACCAGCAAACAATACTGCAAGATCCACCGCACCAAGGGCCATGACCTCCAGAGCTGCAAACAGGTCGAGCGGCTCGTCGAGCTGCAAAAGGCCGAGTACGAGCGGCGCGACAAGGAGAGAGCCCGAGGAGGTGGCGGAGGATCAGGCACGAAGCGCCCCGGCCAGGGAGGACGCCGCGACAAGGACAAGCAGCGGCAAGCGGAGCGACCTCCCCGCGGCCGCGACAAGAGCGAAGATGACGACGAAGACGAAGACATGGATGACGTCGAGACCAGTGAGCAGGAGTTTCTGAAAGCCACAGAGGTCTTGTGCATAGACAGCGGCGCCACCCTGCATACTTCTCACCGCTAGCTCAAGCAGTGGGCGCGAGAAGTCAATGCAGCGGAGCCACCCGTCGAGTCGCGCAAGCCTCTGAAATGGTCTAGCACGCCTATCATCTTTAATATTGAGGATCACCCTGATCGCACTACTGCGATCGGGTGCTTGCCGATGTTGGTTTCGCCAACAATCCGCAACCTCAAGGTCACCAAGATGCTGGTTGACGGCGGGGCCGGCTTGAACCTGATCTCCTCCGCTGTGCTCCGAAAACTCCAAGTCCCCGACAGCGAGCTCGAAGAAACCGGCACGTTCCAAGGAATCAACCCGGGAAGGAGCAAACCGAAGGGGAAGATAACGTTGCCAGTAACATTTGGCAGCGAGCTGAACTTCAGGACAGAGAGGATCACCTTTGACGTCGCCGATTTTCCATTGCCATACAATGGAATTCTCGGCCGTCCAGCGCTCGCCAAGTTCATGGAGGCCTCTCACTACGCCTACAGCATGCTCAAGATGCCAGGCCCGATAAGCGTCTGATAGAGGCAAAGGTGTCCCGATGTTTCGATGAGATGGTGGCTATCGTTTCGGTGGGAGTCGACCTTGACGATCCGACTACGAACGTGCGAGACGTCGCGCCTTAGCAATCGCTAAACCAACTTCCGAGGGTTATTGACCACGCCGGAGCACGATCAACCTGACCACAAGGGCATGTTTCCTGCGAGCAAACGAAGAACAAGCAAGAAACTAAGATTGCAATCTGGATATTGCGAATATAAGAGGAAAGCTTTATTAATGAAGGTGGGGTTCTGTGACGCCTTGGTCTGGTCGTTGAACACAAACGAAGTACGCGAAGTTGCAGCTATGGCGAACTTTTGATCTAAACAAAACCCAAAGTCTAAACGATGCCCTAGGGGCTGTATATATGGGGGAAGAGGGGGGAATTTCGTGGCCCTTGAGGAAGGGGTCCGAAACCAACCCTAACTCTTGTTTCCCCACACATACAGACTCTAAAGACAGCCTATACTTAAGTATTTCGAAATTACATGGGCCTGGCCCAATAATAAGGTGACGCAGCACCTAGAATAGCCTCTGGACAAAATTTATGAAGTGGCATCTTGTATATTTCGTCCAAGGCTTCATTCACTCCTTATGGTGGCTTCAGAGTTCTGAAATCATCACTTGTAACTCCGTTCTTGTTCCCCTTGCGCATGCCATCAACTCCATGCTTGTTCTTGCTCCAATGTTCATCCTTCTCCAAGCTAGGCCCTTCATTTGTAAGAAAAACAAATGTATCCAATTTAGGCAGCATCATATTCTCATGAACATTAGAATCATTACCAAGAAACGAAAGTACCTGGTAATTTAATTGGCGTCGCGAGCTCTAGTAATTGGTCCATCATATGTAACAGTAGGGGCTGTGGGTGTAACAATGGTATTGATGTCCTCATCATCCTCCCCTTCTTGAAATGAAGTCGTCCTCGACGGAAGCTCATCTTCCTCACCCAAATAAGGCTTCAGATCTGCAATGTTAAAAGTGGGACTAACCCCAAAATCTGCAGGCAGCTCAAGTTTATATGCATTATCATTTATTTTCTCTAACACCTTAAATGGACCATCAGCATGTGGCATTAGCTTTGATTTGCGCAAATTAGGAAATCTATCCTTACGTAAATGTAACCAAACAAGATCACCAGGTGCAAAGACAACATGTTTTCTACCCTTATCTCCAGCAAGTTTATATTTAGCATTCATACGCTCAATGTTTTCCTTAGTTAACTCATACATTTTTTAAATCAATTCAGCACGTTCTTTAGCATCAAAATTAACCTTCTCCGAAGATGGAAGAGGCAACAAATCAATAGGTGCACGAGGTAGGAAACCATACACAATTTCAAAAGGGCACATCTTAGTAGTAGAATGCAATGAACGATTATAAGCAAATTCAATATGAGGCAAGCATTCTTCCCACATTTTCTTATTATTCTCCAAAACAGCCCTAAGCATAGTAGACAATGTTCTATTGACTACTTCAGTTTGTCCATCAGTTTGGGGGTGACAAGTAGTACATAAAAGCAGTTTAGTCCCCAACTTAGCCCATAAACATCTCCAAAAGTGGCTAAGAAATTTAGTATCACGATCTGAAACAATAGTATTTGGCACACCATGCAAGCGAATAATTTCACGAAAGAACAAATCAGCTACATTAACAACATCATCGCTTTTATGAGATGGTATAAAGTGTGCCATTTTCGAGAATCTATCCACGACAACAAATATGCTATCCCTCCCCTTCTTTGTTCGAGGCAAACCTAAAACAAAGTCCATAGATATATCCTCCCAAGGAACACTAGGTACAGGCAAAGGCATATATAAACCATGAGGATTGAGTCGTGACTTAGCTTTTTGACATGTAGTGCAGCGAGCAACAAAACGCTCAACATCCCGTCTCATCTTTGGCCAAAAGAAATGTGTAGCAAGTACGTCTTCTGTCTTCTTCACGCCAAATTGTCCTATTAATCCTCCTCCATGCGCCTCCCGCAACAACAAAAGACGAACAGAACTAGCTGGAATGCATAGCTTGTTAGCACGGAACACAAAACCATCATTAACAACGAACTTGTTCCATGTTCTTCCTTGTTTACAATTCTGCATTACTTCTTTAAAATCAGCATCATGCACATATTGATCTTTGATGGTCTCCAAACCAAATATTTTGAAGTCAAGTTGTGAAAGCATAGTATAGCGACGAGATAAAGCATCAACAATAACATTTTCTTTACCCTTCTTGTGTTTGATGACATAAGGGAAAGTCTCAATGAATTCAACCCATTTAGCATGTCTACGATTCAGTTTAGCTTTACTTTTAATATGTTTCAAAGATTCATGATCAGAATGTATAACAAATTCTTTGGGCCATAAATAATGTTGCCATGTCTCTAAAGTCCGAACAAGAGCATATAATTCCTTATCATAAGTAGAATAGTTCAGACTAGGCCCATTCAATTTTTCAGAAAAGTATGCAACAGGTTTGCCATCTTGTAATAACACACCTCCTAATCCAATTCCACTAGCATCACATTCAAGCTCAAAAGTCTTATTAAAATCAGGAAGTTGGAGTAAAGGAGCATGTGTCAACTTATCTTTCAATACCGTGAAGGCTTCTTCCTGTGCGGTACCCCAAACAAAAGGCACATCCTTCTTTGTAAGCTCATTGAGAGGTGCAGCAATGGTACTAAAGTCTCTCACAAAACGCCTATAGAAACCAGCGAGTCCAAGAAAACTCCTCACTTGTGTGACCGTTTTGGGCTGCGGCCAACTCTCAATAGCTTCAATCTTGGCTTTATCAACTTCAATTCCCTGTGGAGTAACAACATAGCCAAGAAAAGATACTCGGTCGGTGCAAAAGGTGCACTTCCCAAGGTTACCAAACAAACGTGCATCACGTAGAGCATTAAAAACAGCACGTAAGTGTTCCAAATGTTCTTCCAAAGATTTGCTATAAATCAGTATATCATCAAAATAGACTACCACAAATCGTCCAATGAAAGCACGTAAAACTTCGTTCATTAGTCTCATGAAAGTACTAGGTGCATTAGTTAACCCAAAAGGCATGACTAACCACTCATATAAACCAAACTTAGTTTTAAAAGCTGTTTTCCATTCATCTCCCAATTTCATACGAATTTGATGGTATCCACTACGCAAATCAACTTTGGAGAATATTGTAGAGCCACTCAATTCATCAAGCATATCATCTAGCCTAGGAATAGGATGACGATAACGAATAGTAATATTATTAATGCCTCTACAATCAACACACATACGCGAGGTACCATCGTTTTTCGGCACTAGAATAATAGGAACTGCACAAGGACTAAGGGATTCGCGTATATAACCTTTGTCGAGTAGCTCTTGTACTTGACGCATAATCTCCTTCGTATCCTCTGGATTGGTATGGTATGGTGCGCGGTTGGGTAAAGATGCACCGGGAATTAAGTCAATATGATGCTCAATCCCTCGAATAGGTGGTAATCCCGGTGGCACGTCTTGTGGAAAGACGTCAGCGAACTCCTGCAAAATGTTAGTAACAGCAGGAGGCAAAGAGGAAGGCACGTCCTCGAATGAAAATAATGCCTCTTTGCACACAAAAGCTTAGCAAACAGATTTGCTAACATCTAGATCATCAATATCAGATTTGGTGGCAAATAAACATGCACTTTTCAATTTAATTTCAGAAGCAACACTAGACGGTTTATTATTAGGCTTCATTTGTTGCTCATATTCTTTTGCCACAATCTGAATTTCACTCTTATTTTGCTCCTGTTTTGCTTTATTAGCTCGATTAATATCATCTTTCAAAATGGAATCAGGAGTCATAGGAAGCAAAGTAATATTTTTGTCCTTATGAACAAGAGTATACTGTTTGTTTCTACCATGGTGTATAGAATTTTTATCAAATTGCCATGGTCTACCAAGTAATAAGGAACATGCTTGCATAGGTACCACATCACAATCAACATAATCAGCATATGTAGAGATACTAAAATGCACACGAACAGTACGTGTTACCTTAACCTTGCCGCTGTTGTTGAACCATTGGATGTAGTAAGGATGTGGATGTGGTCTTGTGGTGAGCGATAGCTTCTCCACCATCTCCATGCTAGCCAAGTTGTTGCAGCTCCCTCCATCTATGATGACGCGAACAGAACGTTCCTTCACAACTCCCTTTGTATGGAACAAATTATGCCTCTGATTTTGCTCAGCTTGCGTGACCTGCACACTCAAAACACGTTGAGCAACCAAACATTCATACCTGTCAGCATCTTTAGGAGCCATGTATTGCGTCTCATGATCAGAATCATCTCCACCGTGTTCTTCATGTGTAAGAAGAGCCAAAGTCTCCTCATCATAGTCACTAGCGGACTCATACCCACCATCCTCAGTAGCAATCATCACACGCTGAGATGTGCATTCGTGCGCAAAATGTCCTCTTCCCTTACAATGACGACAAATAATATCACTTGTGTGCCCTGTAGACGCCATGGAAGAAGCAGAGCTCTGTGCAGGCCCGGCAGATGTGCTCTTGGCAGATAGTGGTGGTTGTGCCTGCTTTCTTGTATCATGGTTGGAGGTGGCAGCCGACGGAGGTGCCGGTGTAGCAGAACGTGTGGAAGTAGATGATGCACGAGGTGTCCATGATGAAGGTCGACCTGCAGAAAAGTTAGTTCGCGCCAATGCCTGTCGATCCTGCACTTCACGTTCAGCTTTACAAGCAAGATGGAATAAACGAGTGATATTATTATAATCCTTATAGTCTAGAATGGTATGAATCTCTCTATTTAATCCACCCAGAAAACGTGCAAGCATAGCTTCATTCTCCTTAACAATACCACATCAAATCAATCCAGTTTGTAATTCCTGATAATATTCTTCTACAGAATTTTTTCCTTGTCTTAAGCGCTGCAATTTTTGAAGTAATTCACGTTGATAATATGGCGGAACCCAACGAGTACGCATAGCAGTTTTCAAAGCAGCCCAAGTAGCTGGAACAGGATATAATCTACAATATTCAGACCACCAAACACATGCAAAGCTAGTGAAAGCACAAACAGCAGCAGGAACACGTCTCTCCTCAGGATATTGTAAACATGTAAATCGTTGTTCAGTTTCTAACTCCCAAGTAAGATATATATCAGGAACATATCTACCCACAAATGGTGGGATATTCAATTTCAGTTTAGGGAGATGGTCATGATCTCGTACCTGAGGGGGAGCCCTAACATTACCATTATTTGCATGTGGACGACCTAGTGGTTGTGGTGCTGGTGGTTGCACGTAGTTCTGATGTTGATCAACCTCATCCTCGTAATCTCCCACATAATCATCCTCCTCCGCATCAGCAGCAGGAGCCACAGAAGTATCAACAGCAGCACCAACAGGTTGGCCAAGCGCAAGAGGAACACGGGTCGCTCGGCGGAGGGCTGTTTCGCGATGTGGAGGTAGTCGTTGTTGTTGTTGTTGTTGTTGTTGTTGTAGAGGTGCGTTAGGTGCAGCCGATGGTGGTGGTGGAAGACGCGCGAGCAATTCATTAAACCTGTTATCGAGCTTTGTTTCGAACGTCTTCTCCAGGCCAGTGATCTTCTCCATGGCCTCTTCAAAATTGTTCAGCACATCTTGCACCTGTTCATTCATCATTTTCTGAAACTTATCATGAAGCTCCTTGTTTGTTAAATTCTCCCAGTCAATCTCGTCGGGTTGTGATCCTGGCATGGTTAGTAGCAATAGAAACACACAAGAATATGATCCTATAGACTACTAACAAGTGGTGGTGGTGGTGGGTGTCACAAATCCTTTAAGCAAATCTCAAATTCTTAACAGTTCTTACCCAGCAGCAGGCGGTGATCGGCAACCGATGTAGTCAAAACTCTCAAAGCTTGGATAGAGCGATTACCAGGGAGAGTCAAACGCACGATGTAGATGTATGTGGAGCTGGGAAGGCTTATAATATGGTAGCAAAAAGGGTCAGCAATAATCAATTCAGAGATGCAAAGTTGAATAAACGCTCAACGACGGTACTGTGCTGGTCCTAGGCTAGACTGTGCTAGAGACGCGAGCCTAGAACACCAACAAAATCACGGCGCTGCACGTAAACAAGGGAAAAGCACACTCTGGAATTTTTTTTCGCCCCGTTTTTTTTTGCGCTCCTCTTTTTTTTGTGAAAAATCACTATAGTGGCGAGTGTCTCAAAACTCTTCCCAGGCCAAACTGACAGGATAGACACAAAATTTTTGCGACCAATTTTTTTTTTTCGACTGCGTGGACCCAAAAACGGGAAACGGCTCAAAAAAAACTTTCAATAACGGCGACTGTCTCAAAAGGCTAAGAAACACCTAAAAATAGGATAGCCAGAATTTTTTTTTTCAAGTGCGTTTTTGGAAATTTTTGGGCCTAAACGGAGGGTGGTTTCCAGACTCTTTTTTTGTTGTTGGAAACCAACCTCTTCTACGGACGACAAAGATTGATGGAATCCGAAACCTACTCAAACAAGGAAACACGAATCTGGCAACAGATGGATCTCGAAAGCAAACCTAATATGAGATAGACTCGAAGTGATGGTGGTATATGGATACGGATCAGTGGTCGTATATGGACTCGGAGCGGTGGTGGTATATGGATACGGATCGGTGGTGGTATATGGACTCGGAGCGGTGGCGGATAAGCGGTGGTGGAAGATGGCAGGGACAATGATGATGGTGCGGTGGCGGCGTGACTAATATGACCAGAACTCGAAACTCTAAAAGACTAGATGCTAAGACCAGCAACTTGACACGACGATGCAACCGCAAATTCAACAAAGCAAATACAGAAACGATTATGCAAAGGCTCAGATTGGTTCGGATGGGATGAACTAACCCTTTTTCTTTTGGTTTTTTCGTGGACTATAGGTATGAAGAACAGACTCGATCTAAACTACTAAAAACTGTAAAATCTCACCGAGCAACCTGGAAATCTGATACCACTTGATAGAGGCAAAGGTGTCCCGATGTTTCGATGAGATGGTGGCTATCGTTTTGGTGGGAGTCGACCTTGACGATCCGACTACGAACGTGCGAGACGTCGCGCCTTAGCAATCGCTAAACCAACTTCCGAGGGTTATTGACCATGCCGGAGCACGATCAACCTGAGCACAAGGGCCTGTTTCCTGCGAGCAAACGAAGAACAAGCAAGAAACTAAGATTGCAATCTGGATATTGCGAATATAAGAGGAAAGCTTTATTAATGAAGGTGGGGTTCTGTGACGCCTTGGTCTGGTCGTTGAACACAAACGAAGTACGCGAAGTTGCAGCTATGGCGAACTTTTGATCTAAACAAAACCCAAAGTCTAAACGATGCCCTAGGGGCTGTATATATGGGGGAAGAGGGGGGAATTTCGTGGCCCTTGAGGAAGGGGTCCGAAACCAACCCTAACTCTTGTTTCCCCACACATACGGACTCTAAAGACAGCCTATACTTAAGTATTTTGAAATTACATGGGCCTGGCCCAATAATAAGGTGACGCGGCACCTAGAATAGCCTCTGGACGAAATTTATGAAGTGGCATCTTGTATATTTCGTCCAAGGCTTCATTCACTCCTTATGGTGGCTTCAGAGTCCTGAAATCATCACTTGTAACTCCGTTCTTGTTCCCCTTGCGCATGCCATCAACTCCATGCTTGTTCTTGCTCCAATGTTCATCCTTCTCCAAGCTAGGCCCTTCATTTGTAAGCAAAACAAATGTATCCAATTTAGGCAGCATCATATTCTCATGAACATTAGAATCATTACCAAGAAACGAAAGTACCTGGTAATTTAATTGGCGTCGCGAGCTCTAGTAATTGGTCCATCATATGTAACAGTAGGGGCTGTGGGTGTAACAATGGTATTGATGTCCTCATCAGCGTCATCTCTGTCCCCGGCGACAAGTAGGATGCCCTTATCTGTGCCGACAAGATCTACCGGGAAGCAGCAGCCGCAGCGGATCACAAGCCGCTTGCCGCTAATGCTCCCGGAGGAAAGAAGAGGACCAAGCCCGGCAAGTGCTCTGGCGCCCACTCCGGCAAGCGCACCTCTCCGGAGTGCTGCACTACCGTCGAGGACGCGCCATCGAGCTCCACCGGCAAGAGTAAGAAGACGATGGCGGCTCCGCCAACGACCAAGAAGGTGCCCGCCAAGGAGGACGGCACTGGTGGTACCTTCACCATCAGTGCCACGCTCGACCCAAATAGGAAAGCACGCTCGTTACTTTCCTGTGGGCGAATGTCGATGTGTTTGCCTGGCAGCCATCTGACATCCCCGGCGTTCCCGGGAAAGTGATTGAGCACCACCTCGCCATCTGTCCTCATGCGCGGCCCGTCAAGCAGAGAGTCGGGAAGCAAGCAGTGGAGCGCCAAGAGTTCATCGCAGAAGAGATCAAGAAGTTGGAAGCGGCAGGCCTCGTCGGAGGTGTGCTCCATCCGACGTGGTTGGCCAATCCTGTTGCCGTGCGCAAAGCAAATGGGAAATGGAGGCTTTGCATCGACTTCACTGATGTTAACAAAGCTTGTCCCAAAGATCCCTTTCCCTTGCCGCGCATTGACCAGATTGTTGACTCCACGGCCGGATGTGACCTGCTTTCATTTCTTGATGCCTACTCTGGATATCATCAGATCTTCATGGCTGAAGAAGATGAAGAGAAGACCGCGTTCATCACTCCATGTGGCACGTACTGTTTCGTACAGATGCCTTCCGGACTGAAGAACGCCGGTTCGACATTTGCAAGGGTTGTCCACACCGCTTTTGAGCCACAAATCCACAGGAATGTGGAGGCCTACATGGATGATATAGTGGTCAAGAGCAGAGACAGGGCAACCCTGATTCAAGACTTAGAAGAGACCTTTGCGAATCTGCGCAGGATCAGCCTCAAGCTCAACCCCGAGAAGTGCGTGTTCGGAGTTCCTTCCGGCAGGCTTCTCGGGTTCTTCGTGTCTCAGCGAGGGATAGAAGCCAACCCAGACAAGATCAAGGCCATTGAGCAGATTGAGACACCAACCCGTGTCAAGGACGTGCGAAGGCTTGCCGGCTGCGTCGCGGCTCTCAGCAGGTTTATCTCTAGGTCTGCAGAGCGCGCCCTGCCATTTTTCAAAATTTTGAAAAAGGCGGGTCCAGTAAAATGGACTCCGGAAGCGGAGGCTGCGCTGCAGGACCTGAAGAAATACCTGTCCTCCGCTCCGATACTTGTCGCGCCTAAACCACAAGAGAAGGTGCTGCTGTTCCTAGAAGCAACTAATCAAGTGGTTAGTGATGCGTTAGTAGCGGAGAGGGAGGCCGATGATGAGCCAGCGACCGCGGCAAGCACGTCCAGCGACAAGCAGGGGGCTTCCCCGACAAGCTCTGGCCCCAACGAGGATGAATCTGCGCAGGAGCAAGTGGAGGTGCGAAAGAAGAAAATGGTGCAGCGCCCAGTGTACTTTGTCAGCTCCCTCTTGTAGGGGGCCAGGTCAAGGTACTCTGGTGTGCAGAAATTGCTTTTCGGCCTCCTCATGGCCTCGAGAAAGCTGCGCCATTACTTCCAAGCACACGAGATTACAGTTGTCACCCGCTTTCCGCTGAAGAGGATATTGCAAAATCCAGAAGCAATAGGCAGGATTGTCGAGTGGGCACTAGAACTCTCGAGCTTCGGTCTCCAGTTTGAGAGCACCTCGACTATCCAAAGCAGAGCTTTGGCGGAGTTCATAGCGGAGTGGACACCAACACCGGACGAAGATATCCCAGAGACGAGCATCCCCGCCAAAGAAGCAGGCAAAGAGTGGCTGATGTACTTTGATGGTGCCTTCTCGCTGCAAGGCGCCGGCGCCGGCGCGTTACTTGTCGCGCCCACCGGAGAGCACCTCAAGTACGTAGTCCAGATGCACTTCCCCAAGGAATAAGCAACCAACAATACTGCAGAGTATGAAGGTTTGCTTGCCGGTCTCAGGATCGCGGTAGAACTTGGGATCAAGAAGCTCATTGTCAGGGGTGACTCACAGCTCGTCGTCCGCCAAGTGAACAAGGATTACCAGAGTCTGTTGATGGAAGCGTACGTTGATGAAGTGAGGAAGCTGGAAGAGCACTTTCACGGCCTGCAGATGGAACACATTCCAAGAGCTGAGAATGACATCGCTGACGACCTGTCAAAGTGCGCGGCATTTAAGTTACCTGTGGAACCAGGGACCTTTGTGCTCAAGCTGACTCAGCCATCCGTAACGCCATCAACCAGACAGAGCAAGAAGAGGAAGTTGGTCTCCGGCGACTATCTTCCGGCAGAGCTCCCCGGAGCCGCCGCCAAGAAGGTCCCCAGGATCGACGCCCAGAGCGCTGAGGAACCGTCTGCTCCGGAAAACCCCAGGGTTTACTCCGTAGAAGCAGGCGCTCCCGACAAGCTTTGTTCCGGCAAGCTTGCCGGGGAATGTCAAGCTCCGGCCGAGCCCCAGATCCTCGTCGTAGAAGCAGACGTCCCCGCAGCGGTAGAAGTGCCTTCAGTCCTTGTTGTCGAGCCGCAGGCTCCAGCATGGGCGCGGCAGACTGTCCATTTCCTCCAGTACGGAGAACTTCCCTAAGAACAAGAAGAAGCGGAAAGAGTAGCCCGACGCTCGAGTATGTACCAGTTCGTCGACAACACACTATACAGAAGAGGGCGCAACGGTGTGAAATTGAAGTGTATTCCCCGGGAAGACGGACAGCAGCTGTTGGCAGAGATACATGGAGGCATATGTGGTCACCACATTGGCGCAAGAGCACTTGCCGGCAAAGCGTTCCGGCAAGGCTTCTTCTGGCTGACAGCCCTCCAGGATGCGACTGCACAAGTAACCAAGTGTGAAGCATGCCAGTTCCATTCCAAGCAGATACACCAGCCAGCTCAAGCTCTCCAGACGATCCCTTTATCCTGGCCATTTTCGGTCTGGGGGCTCGATATCCTCGGCCCCTTCCCCCGAGCTGTCGGGGGCTTTGAGTACTTGTACGTCGCAATCGACAAGTTCACAAAGTGGCCGGAAGTGGAACCAGTGAGGAAGGTGACAACACAGTCAGCCATCAAGTTCTTCAGGTCGATTGTCTGCCGCTTCGGGATCCCCAACAGGATCATCACCGACAACGGTACGCAATTCACGAGCCGCGCCTTCATGCAATACGTCCAAGATCTCGGCGCCAAGGTCTGCTTCGCTTCTGTTGCTCATCCTAGGAGCAACGGTCAAGCTGAAAGGGCCAACGCCGAAGTACTGCGCGGGCTCAAGACCAGAACTTTCGACAGGCCGCACAAGTGCGGAAGAAACTGGATCGAGGAGCTGCCGGTGACTCTTTGGTCGATCAGAACGACGCCAAATCGATCCACTGGCCAGACACCATTCGCTCTAGTCTATGGAGCAGAAGCAGTTACCCCCACGGAACTCGTATACGGGTCACCTCGAGTGCTCGCTTATGATGAGCTTGAGCAAGAGCGGCTGCGTGAAGATGACGCACTGCTCCTTGAGGAAGATCGTCTTCAGGCTGCTGTGCGAGCCTCTCGCTACCAGCAAGCTTTGCGCCGCTATCATAGCCACAAAGTTAAAGCCAGAAGCTTCGAGGAAGGCGACCTTGTTCTTCGGCGCGCCCCGTCCGCCAAGAATCATAACAAGTTGACGCCGAAGTGGGAAGGCCCTTACCGGGTGAGACGAGTCACGAGGCCTGGCGCTGTCCGCCTCGAGACCGAAGATGGCACTCCGGTGAGCAACTCCTGGAATATTGAGCATCTTCGTAAGTTTTACCCGTAAGGCGCGGTTGTTGGGGCCCGCCCGGCAACCAACCTTTTGTACAAGTCTTGCCGCAGTTGCATGTAATCCTTTGTACAAAGCCAGGCGCAGACCCTGAGCAGCAGAAATGAAGCGCTGGCGCCCTAAGTTTTAGCATGCATGCTGAGTCGAGTCTCGTCCTTGGTTAGGGTTGATAGTGCCTAACAGCTGCTAACCCCTAGCTTAGAGGTCGAGTCTGCGTCCTTTTTCCTGTTCTTTCGGTCCCTTTGGTTCGCATGGGTTTGTACATCCTGGCCAGAGCACTTAAAGGCGAAGAAAAGAAGAAGGGCGGGCCAACATCTGGTCCCCGGCAAGCCAGTATTACCGGGGGCTGCAAGTACGAAGATTCGTCCGCGGCAAGCCAAAGCTGCCGGGGGCTGCAATCCCAGATAAGTTTTCGCATCCCTTGTCATGCATTCTCTCATGAACTGTGGAATACGAAAACCCTTTTTCCCCCTAAAAGCTGCCGTGCTCCCTCGACGACAGGCCCCAGAGCGCGTTCCTGGGGCCCGTCTTGGTAGTAGTCGCGGCGGCAAAGGGGCGAAGCGGGGGGCCGGATCCCGCCTTCTCCCCGCCTCCGCAAAGGCGTGAGGAGGGCCGAGCAGCGCGGGAAGACGGCAGGGCCTGTTGCCGGGTGAAGAAATGTCTATCCTAATGATACAATGGGTTCGCTCCTTGGCGTGGGTTCCACCCACGGGACAAATGGCCCGGCAAACTCCCCCTTTTCATCAAAAACATTCCGCTCAGGTACAGTTCAGAGAGAATGAAAAACATGAAAAGATAGGATTACAAGCTTTAAATGCAACTAAGGCCCGAAGGCTTACAGATTGAAAAAAGATGAGGTGCCCGTAATCCCTTTCTTGTCTCTCTCCTCAGGAGGTAGGACAAGGAGGCGAAAAGGGCAAAAGGGGCTCCTAGGCAAGCTACGGGTGGCAGAAGACACCAAGAGAACGCCCCGGGGGCTCCGGAGGCTGGATGGTGGCAGTGGCGCCGGAGATGGAGCTCAAAGATGAGGCAGCGGGACGTCAACACGCTGTCGGGGGCACCTAGCCCTCGTACTCCGAGTTGACGGCCTTGCCGCCAGTCCTCCTCCTCTTCCGCAGCCTCGCCACTCCAGCCGCCCGGGAAGACGACCCCGAGAAGCTCAGGGAGCCGGCGACCCGGATGATGGGGTCGCCGGTGCCACACGGAGCTGCGACCGGCGCCTAGTCGGACCCGTCATCCCGACGACCGCTGCCCTCGTCGTCGCTTTTCGCTCCCCTCCTCATCGCTCTCGCTCGAGGAGGAGCTTCCCCTGTCGGAGGAGCTATCCAGGCAGCACCTGGCCCGGGTCCCGAAGTCCCTGAAGGCCTTGACGGAGAGGAGATCACCCTCCATCAACTTGAAATGGAGGGTGAACCCCTCCGTCAAGGTGTGGATACGGGCGAATGTCTTCCACCCTCGGCCAAGATACACCACGCCGGGGGCTGCGAACTCGATGTGGACCCGCGTGCCGCTGATCCCGCAGCCCTTCATGCGCAACCTTAGCTTTCGGGTTGCTCCATCTCCATTACGCTCGCGAAAGGAGCCGGAAGGCGGAGGCGGCGACGAGGCGCCCGACGCAGCCTGACGAAGAACTCGCAAGGATCATCCCCGAGATGGACCGCCGTGGGAAGAAGGGCCGCTGGCGGAGGCGAGGCCGGCGCGTCGCCCCGCCCGCCTCTTCCCTGAGCGTCGCGGCCTCGTCCACGACCTCGCCCCCTCCCCCTTCCCCTTGCGGCTGGCTCCGCCACCGCGGGTGCAAGGGGAGGAGGGGCGCGCTGCCTGGCGGCAACCCTCGCCGCCACTGATGAAGGACCCGGATTCCCTTTCTCCATGGCTAATGGAGAGAGGGGGTCAGAGGAGGAAGAGATGGAGGAGTGTGGGTTCCCGTCGCCCCCCCTCTTGCTCCTTATAAAGGAGCAGGGTGGGGACTCGACCGCCCCGCTCGACCAATCAGGGCGCAGGGAGGCCAGGCGACCGGGACCGGCCTGCTGCCTCGACCCGCGACGGCCCGGTTTCCCGCCTCCACCGTCCGCAACTCCAGGTGCATGGAGGCCGCGTGGCTGACGTTCAGGGCCGAGGCGATGGGTGAGGCGGCCTCTCCCCCACCCCGTGATCGTGGGGAACGGGCGCCTCAGAAACCGTGCCTCGGCCCCATCCAGCGAAGGAGCCACGCCTCCACACCTCCCTCTACTTATGAAGATGGCACGAACCGTCCCAATTTATTGCGACGTGACGCATGCCTGCAGGGCTCGGCCCCGCGCACGCCACCCACGTCACGCACGCCTCTCCCCCATGATGCTGCATTCGACGCGTGCCGTTCGGGGGGGACGTGGTGGGCGCAGAAAAAGATGTACCGTGACCCAGGCCGCGCGTGCCTGTGCACTGTTTTGGGCCTGGCCCAACAGCGCTCGGCACCGTGTATGGCCCAGGCCCGGGGGCTCCTGTCGGTGTACTAAAGTAGGGGTACCTTAGTACCCCGAACTTGTGCACGGGCAGTCGTAGCACCCCGCGGCAAGGCCTGCCAGGCGATCGCCAAGACCCTCAATGGTCCCCTCTTGGGCCATTCAAGAACAAAGTATTTGAGCCAAGGCCCCGGCAAGAGGAGCTTGCCGGGAAGGCCACCCGAAGAGAGCGAGGCCCTGGCAAGAGGAGTTTGCCGGGACTGCCGCTCGAAGCACAAGACCCCGGCAAGAGGAGCTTGCCGGGAAGGCCATCCACGGCACGACAAGGACCCTGCCACGGCGCCCCCGGCGCCCCGGCAAGGCCCGGTGAGCAACAAGCTCCCGGGCGCGACAAGACATCCACCGCGGCAAGGCACTTGCCGCAGCAAGTTACCACCTCGTGCCTGCGCTCCAGCTCACCCACCAACGTGTTGCTCTGGGGGGCATCCCAGGCACACGTGGCGGAGGCTGGGCAGCGAGGAGCATGCGGTGGCGAAGCGAAGCTGACAGAGTAGCCATCATGGCAAACGGTGGCACTCCTGACGGTCCACTCCCCTGCTCCGTCTGGGCGACGCGGACGGGCATTTAATGCCCTTGTCCCCTGCCATCAGAGTTAGGTATGATAGCACTGTACAGCCACTGTGCAGGCAGCTGTACCCACTACAGCATTCTACCATTTTTGCCCTCACCTACGCTTCCACCTGTGGGTAACCCCTTGAGCATATAAAAGGAGGCCCCATGCGCACGTAGAGAAAAAACAGACCAATCTTTACGCTCGACCTCGCCGGCGGCCCGCGCGTACTGTAGCACCGCGCGCTCCTGAGCAAGAACACAATACAATCCACCAAGCAGCAGTAGGGTTTTACGCATCTTTGCGGCCTGAAGGTGGGTAAAATCCCCCTGTGTGCACCGCCTCAATCTGCTCTTTGTGCAACCTCCGCCCCCCCGCCGAACCAGCAAGGGGCTCGGTCCCCATAGGTGTTCGAGGAAGCCGATTCCCCCCGACACAAAATGAAGGGAAGATAGTCTCACATCAACTAGGCGTATCAACGGGCTATGGAGATGCCCATCAATAGATATCAATGTGAGTGAGTAGGGATTGCCATGCAACGGATGCACTAGAGCTATAAGTATATGAAAGCTCAACAAAAGAAACTAAGTGTGTGTGCATCCAACTCGCTTGCTCAAGAAGACCTAGGGCAATTTGAGGAAGCTCATCATTGGAATATACAAGCCAAGTTCTATAATCTAGAATTCCCACTAGTATATGAAAGTGACGAAATGAGAGACTCTCTATCATGAAGATCATGGTGCTACTTTGAAGCACAAGTGTGGTAAAAGGATAGTAACATTGTCCCTTCTCTCTTTTTCTCTCATTTTTTTATTTGGGCTTTTTTCTTCTTTCTTTATGGCCTCTTTTTTCGTCCGGAGTCTCATCCCGACTTGTGGGGGAAGCATAGTCTCCATCATCCTTTCCTCACTTGGGACAATGCTCTAAAAATGATGATTGAGGGAGTCCTGGATTAGGGGGTGTTCGGATAGCCGAACTATATCTTCAGCCGGACTCCAGGACTATGAAGATACAAGATTGAAGACTTTGTCTCGTGTCCGGAAGGTTCTTTCCTTGGCGTGGAAGGCAAGCTAGGAGTGCGGATATTCAAGATCTCCTACCAATGTAACCGACTCTGTGTAACCCTAACCCTATCCGGTGCCTATATAAACCGGAGGGTTGTAGTCCGTAGGACGAACACATCATAACCATCATCATACCGATAGGCTAGCTTCTAGGGTTTAGCCTCCTTGATCTCGTGGTAGATCTACTCTTGTACTACGCATATCATCAATATTAATCTAGCAGGAGTAGGGTTTTACCTCCATCGAGAGGTCCCGAACCTGGGTAAAATAAAGTGTCCCTTGTCTCCTGTTACCATCCGACCTTGACGCACAGATCGGGACCTCCTACCCGAGATCCGCCGGTTTTGACACCGACATTGGTGCTTTCATTGAGAGTTCCTCTGTGTCGTCGCCTTTAGGCCCGATGGCTCCTTTGATCATCAACAACGATGAGGTCCAGGGTGAGACTTTTCTCCCCGGACAGATCTTCGTCTTCGGCGGCTTCGCTCTGCGGGCCAACTCGCTTGGTCATCTGGAGCAGATCGAGAGCTACGCCCCTGGCCATCATGTCAGGTTTGGAAGCCTAAACTACACGGCAGATATCCGCAGAGACTTGATCTTCGACGGATTCGAGCCACAGCCAAGCGCGCCGCACTATCTCGAGGGGCATGATATAGCTCTGCCCCCGAACAGTGTCCTGGAGGCCGCATACGCTCCGGCCCCGATCCTCGATTCGGAGCCCGCTGCGTTCTTTGAGGACGAACGGTTGGACGTCACCTCGGGGGCTGCGATCTTAAAAGACATTGAGCCAAACGCAAGCTCCGCACTCCGCATGGCACATGACTCCAAGGAGCCAGATTCTTCTCCGAACTCTAAACCTCCCGCGCCCCTGCCAATCGAATCAAATTGGGCGCCGGTAATGGAGTTCACCGCCGCGGACATCTTTCAGTATTCACCTTTTGGTGATATTCTGAATTCTCTCAAGTCTCTCTCTTTGTCAGGAGAGCCCGGGCCGAACTATGGCCTGCGAGGTTGGGATTCGGACGACGAAGAAATTCAAAGCGCACCCACCGCCCACTTAATAGCCATTGTCGACGATATATCCGACATGCTCGACTTAGGCTCCGAAGACTTCGACGGTATGGACGACGAAGGAGGAGACGAGCAAGAACCAGCACCTATAGGGCGCTGGACCGCCACCTCGTCATACGACATATACATGGTGGATGCTCCAAAAGATGGAGATGGCGATGGAACATCGGAGGATGGCACTTCGAAAAAGCCTCCAAAACGCCAACGTCAGCGGCGCCACTCCAAATCCCGCCACAGCAGAAACGGTGATTCCGCCACGGGAGATAATACTACCCCGGATAGCACCGAAGAACACCAAAACCAGCAGGATTCGGCACAGGAAGATGGAGAAGACCGCCCTCATGAGAGAGCGGCAGAGCGAGAGGTCGAGGACGATAACTACATGCCTCCCTCCGAAGACAAGGCAAGCCTCGGCGATGATGAATTCATCGTACCATCAGACCCCGCCGAACAAGAGCGCTTTCAACGCAGGCTTTTAGCCACGGCGAACAGCCTAAAGAAAAAGCAGCAACAGCTTAGAGCTAATCAAGATTTGCTAGCCGACAGATGGACTGAAGTCCTTGCGGCCGAAGAGCACGAGCTCGGACGCCCCTCCAAAAACTATCCTAAGCACAGGCCGCTACCCCAATCAGAGGAGGAAGCCCAAGACATGGCAGATCGGCCACCTCGCGGCCGCGACAGAGAAGCCTGTCGAACATCCAAACAAGCCATGCCCCGCAGCCGCTTTACCAAGGCACGGGAACACGAACCAGACCTGCGAGACGTCTTGGAGGACAAAGCAAGGCAAACAAGATCGATTTATGGATCGCGCGGACGCCCGACGGCACGTGATAGTTTTCACTCCGGACACAATAAATCCGGCCGGGCCGAACACAACAGGCACAGCTCCTCCAAACTACGTCGAGACATAGCCCAGTACAGGGGCGCCGCACACCCACTGTGCTTCACAGACGAAGTAATGGATCATAGAATCCCAGAGGGTTTTAAACCCGTCAACATCGAGTCGTACGATGGTACGACAGATCCGGCAGTATGGATTGAGGACTACCTCCTCCACATCCACATGGCATGTGGCAATGATTTGCACGCCATCAAATATTTACCCCTTAAGCTTAAGGGACCAGCCCGGCACTGGCTTAACAGCCTCCCCGCAGATTCGATCAGCTCTTGGGAGGACCTGGAGGCCGCATTCCTCGACAACTTCCAGGGGACCTACGTACGGCCACCGGACGCCGACGACCTAAGCCACATAATCCAGCAGCCAGAAGAATCGGCCAGGCAATTCTGGACACGGTTCCTAACAAAGAAAAATCAGATAGTCGATTGTCCGGATGTAGAGGCCTTGGCAGCCTTCAAGCATAACATCCGTGACGAGTGGCTTGCCCGGCACCTAGGACAGGAGAAGCCAAAATCCATGGCAGCCCTCACGACACTCATGACCCGCTTTTGCGCGGGCGAAGATAGCTGGCTAGCTCGCAGCAGCAACTTATCGAAGAAGCAAGGTAATTCAGATACCAAGGACAAAAGTGGCAGGTCGCGACGAAATAAACAGAAACGCCGCGTCAGCAGCGACAGCAATGAAGATACGGCAGTAAACGCCGGATTCAGAGGCCATAAATCCGTTCAGCGGAAAAAGCCATTCAAAAAGAATACCCAGGGCCCGTCCAGTTTGGATCGAATACTCGACCGCTCGTGCTAGATTCACGGCACCCCCGAAAGGCCAGCCAATCACACAAACCGAGATTGTTGGGTGTTCAAGCAGGCAGGCAAGTTAAGAGCCGAACACAAAAACAAGGGGCTAGAGAGCGATGACGAAGAGGAGCCCAGGCCGCCGAACAACAACGGACATAAGGGGTTTCCCCCACAAGTGCGGATGGTGAACATGATATACGCGACTCATATTCCCAAGCAGGAGAGGAAGCGTGTGCTACGGGACGTATACGCGATGGAGCCAGTCGCCCCAAGGTTCAACCCATGGTCCTCTTGCCCGATCACCTTCGATCGAAGGGACCACCCCACTAGCATCCGTCACGGCGGTTTCGCCGCATTGGTTCTTGACCCAATCGTTGACGGATTTCACCTTACAAGAGTCCTCATGGACGGCGGCAGTAGCCTGAACCTGCTCTACCAGGATACAGTGCAGAAAATGGGCATAGATCCATCAAGGATCAAGCCCACAAGGACGACCTTTAAAGGCGTCATACCAGGTGTAGAGGCCAATTGCATAGGCTCCATAACACTTGATGTGGTCTTCGGATCTCCGGACAACTTCCGAAGCGAAGAGTTAATCTTCGACATAGTTCCGTTCCGCAGTGGCTATCATGCTCTGCTTGGACGAACCGCATTCGCTAAATTCAATGCGGCGCTGCACTACGCATATCTCAAGCTCAAGATGCCAGGCCCTCGAGGTGTAATCACGGTCAGCGGAAACACCGAACGCTCCATCCGTACGGAGGAACACACGGCGGCCCTCGTAGCAGAGGTACAAAGCAGCCTGTTAAGGCAGCTCTCGAGTCCGGCCGCTACAAAGCAGGACAAAGCAAAACGCGCCCGGAGTAACCCGCAGCAAGACCGACTGGCGCGTTCAGAGCACGCGTAGCAATACGGCCCCAACCCCAGCCATCGCTACATAGCGGAGCTAGTACCTCGAGTACACAATTACGCCCTTACAATTCCATGGGCATAGGGGAAGGGGCAGATAAAACGGCATGCCAACAATACGGCGTCAAACGTACTAGGGGCTGCCGGGTTTTTCTTTTCTTTCAGGACTCCATACTCTGGATACAGTGTTCGGCCTCGCTGCCGCACAGACGATACAGGACCCAGGAAAGCAGACAAAACAACGCCGCATCATGGAACTCTCAGGTGGTCTCTATTTCGAGCGATATATCTGTTTCTAAATTCCGCGGCCTGCGCCTGGTCAGGACATGTTAAATAGTCTAAATTTTTTTCACACTACTTGTATCGTTCGGCTTGAATAAACAGCCTCCTCATAAATAATGCATAGCTTTTCGTCTATTTTTTGCATTATCTTCTTTTAATATACATATGTTTACTCAAATAACATGATCGCACCCGTACACCATGGTACGGCAAACCACGCCAGGGGCTTTATTACCCTTCTATCTGGTGTGAGAAGTCCGTCCACTTTCACAAGTGCGGCACCCCGAACTTATAGCATTATATGCATTGGCTCCGAGTCATGATTTTGGTCATATGTTGGGTTTGCCCGGCTCCTATGTTTTGGTGCCTTACGTTCCACTCTATCGGCTAAGGTAGCACTAGGAGAACCACTGCGATTGTGCCCCAGATCAGGTGGGTGAGCACCTCAGTGGAGAAAGCTAAAACAGTCTGTCATGATAAGGCACGAGACCGGTCGCTGTTCGAGAGGTTTTTCGAGTCCCTAAAGGCTTATGCCGCTTCGAGCGGAGAGCTAGTTAAGTCCGGCTAAAGGCGTGGATAGTGCCCCGAATTCGGCCTTCCGAACTAGGGACTTCGCCGAAATTTAAAATTATAACGTTCTATGGCTAAGTGAGAGTGTCCAAGAATTATAGTCCGATTGCCTGGTTCGCTGTGCTGAGCGCCTCCCTCGAAGGACCCAACTATGGGAACAAGAGCCCTCAGGTTTATCCCGAACACCCCAGCACTAGTTGCATGGGGGCAGAAGCTGACGACTCGCCATCTCTCAGTTAATGATAAACGGCCGCACAGAAAATAATATTTTAAATTCAGAAAGCATTGCTTAAGCGCATATGAACAAGTTTTCAGCGCGCAGGATACAAATGAGCGAGTTCATTGAAATATTACATCTTTGGCACAATCATCCGCGACAAGGCGAGCTCCAACGAGAACTTCCTTGTAATAGTTCTCGGGCTTGCGATGCTCCTTCCCCTGCGGCGGCCCGTCCTTCACCAGCTTCTCTCCGTCCAGCTTGCCCCAGTGTACCCTTACACGGGCAAGGGCCCTCCGGGCACCTTCTATGCAGACGGAGCGCTTGATGACCTCAAGCCGTGGACAGGCCTCCACCAGCCGCCGCACCAGCCCGAAGTAGCTCCCAGGCAGGGCCTCTCTAGGCCACAGCCGAACTAGTAAGCCCTTCATGGCCTGTTCGGCCGCCTTGTGGAGCTCGGCCAGCTGCTTCAGCTGATCGCTTAAGGGCAAAGGGTGTCCGGCCTTAGAATACTGAGACCAGAACACACTCTCCGTCGAGCTGTCCTCTTCAGCTCGGTAGAATGCGGCGGCGTCGGATGCGCTGCAGGGAAGATCGAAGAACGCCCCTGGAGAACTCCGGATTCGGGTAAGTAATAGGTATTTCACCTTTATATTCCTACTTTGCGTTAAGAATGCCTTACCCGCTGCTATCTTTTTCACATCCTCCAACTCTTGGAGGGCCTTTTGGGCTTCGGCCTTGGCCCTCTTGGTGGTCTCAACAGCCGACGCGAGCTCGGATGCTTGCGTTTTTGCCTCAAGCTCCAAACCCTCATGTTTCTTCATGAGAGCTTGCAGCTCTTGCTGCACCTTGCCAACTTGGACCCCAAGCTTTTCTCGCTCGGCGCGCTCCTCGGCCGCTTTCCTCTCGGCCTCAGCCAGCGCCTACTTCAGGGTTTCCACCTCGGTCGTGGCCCCTACAATAAGCAGTACAATCTTGTTATTTCTTTTTGCAATGAAGCCTCTCTATAGGCACCTTTTTTCTTTTTTCTTTTTCTTTCTTTTTTTCTTCTAAGGGGTATTTCTTACCTTCCTTTTCCACGAGCTGCCTTTTGGCATGGTCGAGCTCTTGCTCGGACCGCTCGAGGTCCTTTTTCAGGACTTCCACCTGCGCAGTCAGTGCGGCGGTGGACAGCAGGGAAGCCTGCATACGCATATTAGCCTTTTTATTAGACTCCTGCGAAAATTGTTGGATCCTCTATTTGGCTTTTCTTTCCGAACACCGAACAGAGCATCAGGGGCTACTGTCTATGCGGTAATGAATTTAGCATATTTTTTGCTTACCTGGAAGCCTGTTAGAAGGCTAGCGCAAGCTTCATTCAGTCCGCTCTTGGCGGACTGAACCCTTTGGACCACCGCACTCATAACAGTACGGTGCTCCTCGTCGATGGTGGCGCCTTCAAGCGCCTCCAACAGACTATCCGGCGCCTCTGGTTGGACAGAGGTCGCCGGCTTAGACGGCTTACTCCTCTTGGAAGGAGTTCGCCCACAACGAGCCAGGACGGATGAGTCCGGTGCGGTGTCCGGCACAAAGCCGGACTGGGAGCTCTGGGGGGTTTCATCCCCTTTACTCCTGGGGTCCTGAGGATTGCCTTGCGGCTCCTCCAGGACCACCTCCTCCTGCCCTGTTCGGTGGGACGCCGCTTCGGCGTCGTCCGCCCCGCGGGGGGAGACTGCGGACGGGACAGAATTCATGTCCGATGAATCCAGGGAGCCGCTCGATGAATCATCGAGTGCGGCTCGGGGCGGGCTGCGCAAATAGCATTCGACGTTAGGGTAAGCTGCGCACTTGAAGATACTATGAGTCATTCTGGTATGTGAATACTTACGATGTCGCCGGACGCTTGGTTCTGTCCGGCCACTCCTTTCCGCCCTCTTCGGCGTTGGGGGAGTAGTCCGGCGGAGGGGTCTTCCTTTTCCTCGACCCCTCGGCCTCCCCTGTTGGGGCAGCCTTCTTCTTTTTCGCTCCCCTCGGTGGAGGGGGAGAGCTTCCTTGTTCCTCCTCCTCGTTTTCACGAGAGGAGGGCATCGCAGACTCGCCAGATGACGAGCTCGACACCACCACATTGCGAGCACTCTTTCGAGTCCCGGTGGTCTTCTTCTTCTTGACCTTCTTCTCCGGCACCACATAGGGCGCCGGAGCCAGCAGCTTCTCTAAAAGAGCTGGGGTTGGGTCTTCGGGGCCGGGCAGTTGATTGGTCCGGCTATCTTCAGCCACGCCTGTCAAAGGCAAAGGGAGTTTTTAGATCCCACATAGAGTTAATCTATGTAGAAAAGCTTAACGAACCTGTGAAAGGTATAAATAGCCTACCTCGCCAGCGTTGCGCTGCGAGCTGTATCCGCGGTCCTCGGAAGCGGATGTGGGGCACTCGGCGCCTTTGGTTAGCATCTTCCAGACGTCTTCATACGTCGTGTCGAAGAGCCTATTGAGGGTTTGGTGCTGCGCCGGGTCGAATCCCCACAAAGTGAACTCCCTTTCTTGGCACGGGAGGATCCGGCGAACGAACATGACCTGGATGATGTTGACATGCCGGATGGGCTTGTTCATCAGGGACCGGATGCAAGTTTGCAGTCCGGTCACTTCTTCTTTGTTGCCCCACGATAGGCCCGTCTCTTTCCAGGACATGAGCCGCATGGGGGGTCCGGATCGGAACTCAGGGGCCGCGACCCATTTCGAGTCACGTGGCTCGGTGATGTAAAACCACCCTGCTTGCCACCCCTTTAAGGACTCCACAAAGGAACCATCGAACCAGAGTGCGTTGGCCATTTTGCCGGCCATAGCACCTCCGCACTCCGCCTGGGTGCCAGACACCACCTTGGGCTTGACGTTGAAGGTCTGGAGCCAGAGGCCGAACTGGGGGCGGATGCGGAGAAAGGCCTCACACACGATGATAAACACCGAGATATTGAGGATAAAGTTCGGGGCCAGATCGTGGAAGTCCAGGCCGTAGTAGAACATGAGCCCCCGGAAAAAAGGGTGAAGTGGAAAACCCAGTCCGCGGAGGAAATGGGGGAGAAAAACTACCCTCTCATGGGGCCTTGGGGTGGGAAGAAGCTGCCCCACCGCGAGAAGCCGGTGCGGGATGTCCTTGGACAGATATCCGGCCTTCCTAAGCTTTTTTGTTTGACCCTCCGTAACGAAGGAAGCCATCCACTTGCCACCCGCTCCGGACATCTCTGGAGCCGGTTGGGGAAGAAAGAGCGAACTTGGGCGTTGGAGCTTGAGTGCGCAGGAGATGGATGGGCAAAGGAGGAAGAAGGCGTAGGTGAAAGAGGTGGATCTTTATCCCCTTATATAGGCTGATGCCGTTATGCGTCCCCACCTACCTAATAAAACTCGCTTGCCGCTCACACGCCGTGGTAAATGGCGCGGTTGGGTTACCCACGTCCGCATTAATGAGAATCCCGTTAAAAGGGGCACACGATCTCTGCTTCGACAAGACGTGCCAAGGAAACCGCCTCGTTGAACGTGCTGCGGTGGAACAACAAAAAATAATCCATACAGAAGGCTTGGTCGCAGTGTTATGACGCGCTGTGGAATACGTCAGCAGATTTGATTTGTGTTTGTATTATTCTCTATATGGCAATACGTGGAAACTTGTTTTGCAGAGCCGGACACTGTTTTTTGGTGTTTATTATCTTCTTGAAGAATTTGGAGGAGGAACCCGCCTTGCAATGCCGAAGACAATTTGCGCGCCGGACTCGTCGTCATTGAAGCCTGGTTCAGGGGCTACTGAGGGAGTCCTGGATTAGGGGGTGTTTGGATAGCCGAACTATATCTTCAGCCGGACTCCAGGACTATAAAGATACAAGATTGAAGACTTCGTCCCGTGTCCGGAAGGTTCTTTCCTTGGCGTGGAAGGCAAGCTAGGCGTGCGGATATTCAAGATCTCCTACCAATGTAACCGACTCTGTGTAACCCTAACCCTATCCGGTGCCTATATAAACCGGAGGGTTGTAGTCCGTAGGACGAACACATCATAACCATCATCATACCCATAGGCTAGCTTCTAGGGTTTAGCCTCCTTGATCTCGTGGTAGATCTACTCTTGTACTACCCATATCATCAATATTAATCTAGCAGGAGTAGGGTTTTACCTCCATCGAGAGGGCCCGAACCTGGGTAAAATAAAGTGTCCCTTGTCTCCTATTACCATCCGACCTTGACGCACAGATCGGGACCCCCTACCCGAGATCCGCCGGTTTTGACACCGACAATGATCATCACACTTTTATTTATTTTCTTACAACTCAGAAATTACAACTCAATACTTAGAACAAAATATGACTCTATGTAAATGCCTCCGGCGGTGTACCGGGATATGCAATGAATCAAGAGTGACATGTATGAAAGAATTATGAATGGTGGCTTTGCCACAAATACGATGTCAACTACATGATCATGCTAGCAATATGACAATGATGGAGCGTCTCATAATAAATGGAACGGTGGAAAGTTGCATGGCAATATATCTCGGATTGGCTATGGTAATGCCATGATAGGTAGGTATGGTAGCTATTTTGAGGAATGTATCTGGTGGGTGTATGATACCGGTGAAAAATGTGCGGTATTAGAGAAGCTAGCAATGGTGGAAGGTAGGGAAAGTGCATATAATCCATGGACTCAACATTAGTCATAAAGAACTCATATACTTATTGCAAAAATCTAGAAGTTATTAAGGCAAAGTATTACGCGCATGCTCCTAGGGGATAGATTGGTAGGAAAAGACCATCGCTCGTCCCCGACCGCCACTCATAAGGAAGACAATCAATAAATAAATCATGCTCCGACTTCATCACATAAAGGTTCACCATACGTGCATGCTACGGGAATCACAAACTTTGACACATGTATTTCTCAAATTCACAACTACTCAACTAGCATGACTCTAATATTGTCACCTCCATATCTCAAAACAATTATCAAGCATCAAACTTTTCTTAGTATTCAACGCACTCAAAAGAAAGTTTTACAAATCTTGAATACCAAGCATATTATTATTATTAAGCAAATTACCATGCTATTTAAGATTGTCAAAATATTCTAAGTGAAGCATGATAGACCAATAGTTTCTTTAAAACAAATCCACCACCTTGTTCTAAAAGATATAAGTGAAGCACTAGAGCAAAACTATAAAGCTCAAAAGATATAAGTGAAGCACATAGAGTATTCTATCAAATTCCAATTCATGTATGGCTCTATCAAAAGGTGTGTACAGGAAGGATGATTGTGGTAAACTAGAAAGCAAAGACTCAAATCATACAAAACGCTCCAAGCAAAACACATATCATGTGGTGAATAAAAATATAGCTCCAAGTAAAATTACCGATGGAAGTAGACGAAAGAGGGGATGCCCCGGAGGCATCCCCAAGCTTAGACTTTTTGGTGTACTTGTACTATCTTGGGGTGCCATGGGAATCCCCAAGCTTAGGCTCTTGCCACTCCTTGTTCCATAATCCATCAAAAGATTTCACCCAAAACTTGAAAACTTCACAACACAAAACTCAACAGAAATCTCGTGAGCTCCATTAGCGAAAGAAAACAAAAGACCACTTCAAGGTACTGTAATGAACTCATTCTTTATTTATATTGGTGTTAAAACTACTGTATTCCAACTTCTCTATGGATTATAAACTATTTTACTAGCCATAGATTCATCAAAATAAGCAAACAACACACGAAAAACAGAATTTGTCAAAAACAGAACAGTCTGTAGTTATCTATAACTAACGCAAACTTCTGGAACTCCAAACAATCATACAAAATAGGAAAACCTAGGAAATTTTTTTATTGATCATCAGCAATTGGAATCACTATTTTATCACGTTCTGGTGATTTTTAACAATTGTTTTCGTGAACAGGAAGTTTTTGGAAATTACAGCAAGATCAAATAACTATCATCCAAGAAGATCCTATAGGTTTAACTTGGCACAAACACTAATTAAAAGATAAAACCACATCTAAAAAGAAGGTAGATGGATTATTTATTCCTAAACAGAAGCAAAAACAAAAAAACTAAAATAAAATTGGGTTGCCTCCCAACAAGCGCTATCGTTTAACGCCCCTAGCTAGGCATAAAGCAAGGATAGATCTAGGTATTGATATCTTTGGAGGGCAATCCATAAGTGGCTCTCATGATAGATTCATATGGTAGTTTTATTTTCCTCCTAGGGAAGTGTTCCATGCCTCTCTTTAATGTAAATTGGAATCTAATATTCCCTTGCTTCATATCAATAATTGCACCAATCGTTCTAAGGAAAGGTCTACCAAGAATAATAGGACAAGAAGGATCGCAATCTATATCAAGAACGATAAAATCTACGGGCACATAATTCCTATTTGCAACAATAAGAACATCATTAATTCTTCCCATAGGTTTCTTAATAGTAGTATCCGCAAGATGCAAGTTTAGAGAGCAATCATCAAAATCACGAAAATCTAGCAAATCACACAAAGTTTTGGGAATAGTGGAAACACTAGCACCCAAATCACATAAAGCATAAAATTAATGATCCTTAATCTTAATTTTAATAGTTGGTTCCCAGTCATCATAAAGTTTTCTAGGGATAGAAACTTCTAACTCAAGTTTTTCTTCATAAGATTGCATCAAGGCGTCAACGATATGTTTAGTAAACGCTTTATTTTGAATATAAGCATGAGGAGAATTTAGCACGGATTGCAACAAGGAAATGCAATCATTTAACGAGCAACTTCCATAATTAAATTCCTTGAAATCCAAAATAGTGGGTTTAGCAACATCTAGGGTTTTATTCTTTTCAATCCCACTTTTATCAATTTCATCATCAAGATCTAAATACTCTGAATTTTTGGAACGCCGTCTAGGTAAAGGTGGATCATATTCAGTTTGATCAAGATCCATATTGCAAAACAAAGATTTAATATGGGACACATCAATAACTTTTAGATCTTCATCTTGATTTTCATAGGAATTGGAAGAACATGCTTTAATAAAGGCATCTTTCATAGCACGCATCCTAGCGGTTCTTTCCTTGCACTCATCAATGGAAATTCTCATGGCTTTGAGAGACTCATTGATATCATGCTTAGGAGGAATAGATCTAAGCTTTAAAGAATCAACATCAAGAGAAATTCTATCAACGTTCCTAGCCAATTCATCAACTTTAAGTAATTTCTCTTCAAGCAAAGCATTAAAATTCTTTTGTGAATTCGTAAACTCTTTAACACTATTCTCAAATTCAGAGGGCACCTTATTAAAATTTCCATAAGAGTTGTTGTAGGAATTTCCATAATTATTAGAAGGATTACTAGGATAAAGCCTAGGATTAAAATTCCCTCTATACACGTTGTTACCAAAATTATTCCTACCAACAAAATTCACATCCATAGATTCATTATTATTCTCAATCAAAGTATACAAAGGCATATCATTAGGATCAAAAGAAACACTCTTATTAGCAAATAATTTCATAAGTTCATCCATCTTTCCACACAAAACATTGATTTCTTCTATCGCATGCACTTTTTTATTAGTAGATCTTTCAGTGTGCCATTGAGAATAATTAACCATAATATTATCTAGGAGTTTAGTAGCATCTCCTAAAGTGATTTCCATAAAAGTGCCTCCCGCGGACGAATCTAAAAGATTTCTAGAAGCAAAATTCAATCCGTCATAAATTTTTTGTATAGTCATCCACAAATTCAAACCATGAGTAGGGCAATTACGTAACATTAATTTCATTCTCTCCCAAGCTTGTGCAACATGTTCATGATCAAGTTGCTTAAAATTCATAATATCGTTTCTAAGAGAGATGATCTTAGCGGGAGGAAAATACTTAGAGATAAAAGCATCTTTGCACTTGTTCCAAGAATCAATACTGTTTTTAGGCAAAGACGAAAACCAAACTTTAGCACGATCTCTAAGCGAAAAAGGAAATAGCTTCAATTTAACAATATCATTATCAACATCTTTCTTCTTTTGCATATCGAATAAATCAACGAAGCTATTTAGATGAGTAGCGGCATCTTCACTAGGAAGGCCGGCGAATTGACCTTTCATAACAAGATTCAACAAAGCAGTACTGATTTCACAAGATTCAGTATTGGCAAGAGGAGCAATCGGAGTGCTAAGGAAATCATTATTGCTGGTATTGGTATAGTCACACAATTTGGTATTATCTTGAGCCATCATGACGAACAAGCAATCCAACACACGAGCAAACAAAAGGCAAGCGAGAAAAAGGCAAACGGAAAAGAGAGGGCGAATAAAACGGCAAGGGTGAAGTGGGGGAGAGGAAAACAAGAGGCAAATGTAAAATAATGTAGTGTGAGAGATAGGGATTGTGATGGGTACTTGGTATGTTGACTTTTGCGTAGACTCCCCGGCAATGGCGCCAGAAATTCTTCTTGCTACCTCTTGAGCACTGCTTTGGATTTCCCCGAAGAGGAGAGGATGATGCAGCAAAGTAGCGTAAGTATTTCCCTCAGTTTTTGAGAACCAAGGTATCAATACAGTAGGAGGCCACGCGTGAGTCCCTCGTACCTACACAAACCAAATATCTCAACGCAACCAACGCGATGAGGGGTTGTCAATCCCTTCACGGCCACTTACAAGAGTGAGATCTGATAGAGATGATGGATAATATTTTTGGTATTTTTGGTATAAAGATGCAAGGTAAAATAAAAGGCAAAGTAAAAAAGCAAAGCAATAATAAAGTGATTGGAGATTGATATGATGAGAATAGACCCGGGGGCCATAGGTTTCACTAGTGGCTTCTCTCGAGAGCATAAGTATTTCTACGGTGGGTGAACAAATTACTGTTGAGCAATTGACAGAATTGAGCATAGTTATGAGAATATCTAGGTATGATCATGTATATAGGTATCACGTCCGAGACAAGTAGACCGACTCTGCCTGCATCTACTACTATTACTCCACTCATCGACCGCTATCCAGCATGCATCTAGAGTATTAAGTTAATGAAAACAGAGTAACACCCTAAGCAAGATGACATGATGTAGAGGAATAAATTCATGCAATATGATAAATACCCCATCTTGTTATCCTCGATGGCAACAATACAATACGTGCCTTGCTGCCCCTACTGTCACTGGGAAAGGACACCGCAAGATTGAACCCAAAGCTAAGCACTTCTCCCATTGCAAGAAAAACCAATCTAGTAGGCCAAACCAAACTGATAATTCGAAGAGACTTGCAAAGATAACCAATCATACATAAAAGAATTCAGAGAAGATTCAAATATTGTTTGTAGATAATCTTGATCATAAACCCACAATTCATCGGTATCAACAAACACACCGCAAAAAGAAGATTACATCGAATAGATCTCCACGAGAGAGGGGGAGAACATTGTATTGAGATCCAAAAAGAGAGAAGAAACCATCTAGCTACTAACTATGGACCCGAAGGTCTGAGGCAAACTACTCACACTTCATTGGAGGGGCTATGGTGTTGATGTAGAAGCCCTCCATGGTGGATTCCCCTTCTGGCGGAGCTCCGGAACAGGCCCCAAGATGGGTCTCGTGGGTACAGAAGGTTGCGGCGGTGGAATTAGGTTTTTGGCTCCGTATCTGATCATTTGGGGGTACGTAGGTATATATAGGAGGAAGGAGTACGTCGGTGGAGCTTCGAGGGGCCCACAAGGCAGGGGGCACGCCCTAGGGGGTGCCCTCCACCCTCGTGACCGCCTCGTGGCTTTCTTGACGGAGGGTCCAAGTCTCCTGGGTCTTATCTGATGAGAAAATCACGTTCCCGAAGGTTTCATTCTGTTTGGACTCCGTTTGATATTTCGTTTCTTCGAAACACTGAAATAGGCAAAAAATAGCAATTCTAGGCTGGGCCTCCGGTTAATAGGTTAGTCCCAAAATGTAACATCCCCAACATCACACTACAATAATCTCCCCCTAATAAAGGTCATGTCATCATGATCATCATGCCAAAATGCCACTTGTCCAAAATCTGCTTCAAATTCAAATTGCATGTCAAATATTTGCTTCTTCTTTCATGCAATCAAAATAGTTCACAATATGACAAATATTCTCTAAGTATTTTTCATGTTAAAACCAAAATCTTTGGAGTTCCCAAATTGCCCCTGTAAATTAATTAGTGTTCTAGCAGCATTTAAATATGTCATTCCCAATTTCAAAAATTCCTAGTCAAATCCTCATGCCTCCAAACTATCTGTGGCAATACCTAAAAATGTGCAAGATGCTTGGAACTGCTTGAAGATGCTAGTCTTCAATGGGCTAGGCTTTCCCCTTCTCTTCTGGCATTATGCAATCCAGTCCACAGATACAACCCATTTCATTGATACCGATGCATATGTAGTGTAGATCCTTGCTTGCGAGTACTTTGGATGAGTACTCACGGTTGCTTTGCTCCCCCTTTCCGCTTTCTTCTTCTTTCTGGTTGATGCAACCAGATGTCGGAGCCCAGGAGCCAGATGCCACCGCCGATGCTTACTACTACGTGGAGGCCACCGACGACCAGGAGTAGTTAGGAGGCTCCCAGGCAGGAGGCCTTGCCTTTTCGATCAATGTTGCTTTTGTGCTAGTCTTCTTAAGGAAAAACTTGTCTAACTTATGTCTGTACTCAGATATTGTTGTTCGAGCCCTCGAGGCCCCTGGCTTGTAATATAGGGCTTGTATTATTTTAATTTGTGTCTAGAGTTGTGTTGTGATATCTTCCCGTGAGTCCCTAATCTTGATCGTACACATTTGCGTGTATGATTAGTGTATGATTGAATCGGGGGTGTCACACATACCAGTGACGTGAAAGCTTAAGCCCTTGTGTCATCCCGGTTATTCTTGTGCCAAAAAAGAGATGGTAGTTTTCGCATGTGTTCCGATTGTAGACCCATCAATGATATCACCGTTCGTTATAGGCATCCCATTCCACGCCATGATGATATGCTAGATGAGCTTAGCGGTACTACCATTTTCTAAAAAATTGATCTTAAAAGTGGCTATTATGAAATATGCATACAAGAAGGTGATGAATGGAAAACCACTTTTAAAACTAAATTTTGCTTGTAGGAATGTTTAGTTATGCTTATGGATTTATAGGAAGCTCTTGGTACTTTCACGCGTGCCATGCATTATGTGCTTTGTCCATACATTGGCGTATTTGTTGTGGTCTACTTTGACGACATACTCGTGTTTAGCAAGTCTCTAAAAGATCATGTTAACCATACTAGAGCTTTTTTGCAAACTTTTCGAAAAGAACGTCTTGTTGGGGAACGCAGTAATTTCAAAAAAAATCCTACGCACACGCAAGATCCATCTAGGTGATGCATATCAACGAGAGGGGAGAGTGTTGTCCACGTACCCTCGTAGACCGAAAGTGGAAACGTTATGACAACGCGGTTGATGTAGTTGTACTTCTTCACGATCCGACCGATCCTAGTACTGAAAGTACGGCACCTCCGTGATCTGCACACATTCAGCTCGGTAACCTCCCACGAACTCTAGATCCAGCTGAGGTCGAGGGAGAGTTTCGTCAGCACGACGGCGTGATGACGGTGATGATAAAGTTACCAACGCAGGGCTTCGCCTAAGCACTACAACGATATGACCGAGGTGGAAATCTGTGGAGGGGGGCACCGCACACGGCTAAGACAACTGTCAACTTGTGTGTCTATGGGGTGCCCCCCTCCCCCGTATATAAAGTAGTGGAGGAGGGGAGGGTCGGCCCTCTATGGAGCGCCCAAGGGGGGAGTCCTACTCCCGGTGGGAGTAGGATTCCCCCTTCCCTAGTTGGAGTGGGAGAGGAAGGAAGGAGGAGAGAGGGGGAAGGAAAGGGGGGCCGCCCCCCCACCCCAATTAAGATTGGGCTTGGGGGGCGTGCCCCCTCCTTGTCCGCCTCCTCCTCTCTCCCACTAAGGCCCAATAAGGCCCATATACTCCCCGGGGGGTTCTGGTAACCTCCCGGTACTCCGGTAAATGCCCGAACTCACCCGAAACCATTCCGATGTCCAAACATAGCATTCCAATATATCGATCTTTATGTCTCGACCATTTCGAGACTCCTCTTCATGTCCATGATCACATCCAGGACTCCAAACAACCTTCCGTACATCAAAACACATAAACTCATAATACCGATCACCACCGAACGTTAAGCGTGCGGACCCTACGGGTTCGAGAGCTATGTAGACATGACTCAAACTCATCTCCGGTCAATAACCAATAGCAGAACCTGGATGCTCATATATGTTCCTACATATTCTACGAAGATCTTTATCGGTCAAACCGCATACCAACATACGTTGTTCCCTTTGTCATCGGTATGTTACTTGCCCGAGATTCAATCGTCGGTATCTCAATACCTAGTTCAATCTCGTTACCAGCAAGTCTCTTTACTCGTTCCATAATGCATCATCCCGCAACTAACTCATTAGTCACATTGCTTGCAAGGCTTATAGTGATGTGCATTATCGAGAGGGCCCAGAGATACCTCTTAGCATCTTTATAATCGCCCAGTTACGTTGTGACGTTTGATAGCGCACTAAGTATTCCTCCGGTATTCGGGAGTTGCATAATCTCATAGTCATAGGAACATGTATAAGTCATGAAGAAAGCAATAGAAACAAACTAAACGACCATCGTGTTAAGCTAACGGATGGGTCAAGTCAATCACATCATTCTCTAATGATGTGATCTCGTTAATCAAATGACAACTCATGTCTATGGCTAGGAAACTTAACCATCTTTGATTCAACGAGCTAGTCAAGTAGAGGCATACTAGTGACACTCTGTTTGTCTATGTATTCACACATGTACTAAGTTTCCGGTTAATACAACTCTAGCATGAATAATAAACATTTATCATGGTATAAGGAAATATAAATAACAACTTTATTGTTGCCTCTAGGGCATATTTCCTTCAGTCTCCCACTTGCACTAGAGTCAGTAATCTAGATTACACAGTAAAGATTCTAACACCCATGGAGTCTTGGTGCTGATCATGTTTTGCTTGTGAGAGAGGCTTAGTCAACGGGTCTGCAACATTCGGATCCGCATGTATCTTGCAAATCTCTATGTCTCCCTCCTTGACTTGATCGCGGATGGAATTGAAGCGTCTCTTGATGTGCTTGGTTCTCTTGTGAAATCTGGATTCCTTTTCCAAGGCAATTGCACCAGTATTGTCACAAAAGATTCTCATTGGACCCGATGCACTAGGTATGACACCTAGATGGGATATGAACTCCTTCGTCCAGACTCCTTCATTTGCTGCTTCCGAATCAGCTATGTACTCCGCTTCACACGTAGATCCCGCCACGACACTTTGCTTAGAACTGCACCAACTTACAGCTCCACCATTCAATATAAATACGTATCCGGTTTGTGACTTAGAGTCACCCGGATCAGTGTCAAAGCTTGCATCGACGTAACCATTTGCGATGAGTTCTTTGCCACCTCCATAAACGACAAACATATCCTTAGTCCTTTTCGGGTATTTCAGGATGTTCTTGACCGTTGTCCAGTGATCCACTCCTGGATTACTTTGGTACCTCCCTGCCAAACTAATAGCAAGGCACACATCAGGTCAGGTACACAGCATTGCATACATGATAGAACCTATGGCTGAAGCATAGGGAATGACTTTCATTTTCTCTCTATATTCTTTAGTGGTTGGGCATTGAGTCTAACTCAACTTCACACCTTGTAACACAGGCAAGAACCCTTTCTTTGCTTGATCCATTTTGTACTTCTTCAAAACTTTATCAAGGTATTTGCTTTGTGAAAGTCCAATTAAGTGTCTTTATCTATCTCTATAGATCTTGATGCCTAATATATAAGCAGGTTCACCGAGGTCTTTCATTGAAAAACTCTTATTCAAGTATCCTTTTATGCTATCCAGAAATTATATATCATTTCCAATCAACAATATGTCATCCACATATAATATTAGAAATGCTACAGAGCTCCCACTCACTTTCTTGTAAATACAGGCTTCTCCAAAAGTCTGTATAAAACCATATGCTTTTATCACACTATCAAAACGTTTATTCCAACTCCGAGATGCTTGCACCAGTCCATAAATGGATCGCTAGAGCTTGCACACTTTGTTAGCATCCTTTGGATTGATAAAACCTTTGGGTTGCATCATATACAACTCTTCTTCCAGAAATCCATTCAGGAATGCAGTCTTTACATCCATTTGCAAAATTTCATAATCATAAAATGCAGCAATTGCTAACATGATTCAGACGTACTTAAGCATCGCTACGGGTGAGAAGGCCTCATCGTAGTCAACTCCTTGAACTTGTCGAAAACCTTTCGCAACAAGTCGAGCTTTGTAGACAGTAACATTACCGTCAGCGTTAGTCTTATTCTTGAAGATCCATTTATTCTCGATGGCTTGACGATCATCGGGCAAGTCAACCAAAGTCCACACTTTGTTCTCATACATGGATCCCATCTCAGATTTCATGGCCTCAAGCCATTTCATGGAATCTGGGCTCATCATCGCTTCCTCATAGTTCGTAGGTTCTTCATGGTCAAGTAAAATGACCTCCAGAAATGGATTACCCTACCACTCTAGTGCGGATCTTACTCTGCTTGACCTACAAGGTTTAGTAGTAACTTGATCTGAAGTTACATGATCATCATCATTAGCTTTCTCACTAATTGGTGTAGTAGTCACAGGAACTGATTTCTGTGATGAACTACTTTTCAATAAGGGAGCAGGTATAGTTACCTCATCAAGTTCTACTTTCCTTCCACTCACTTCTTTCGAGAGAAACTACTTCTCTAGAAAGGATCCATTCTTAGCAACGAATGTCTTGCCTTCGGATCTATGATAGAAGGTGTATCCAACAGTCTCCTTTGGGTATCCTATGAAGACACATTTCTCCGATTTGGGTTCGAGCTTATCAGGTTGAAGTTTTTTCACATAAGCATCGCAGCCCCAAACTTTAAGAAACGACAACTTGGGTTTCTTGCCAAACCACAGTTCATAAGGTGTCGTCTTAACGGATTTAGATGGTGACCTATTTAACGTGAATGCAGCCATCTCTAAAGCATAATCCCAAAACGATAGCGGTAAATCAGTAAGAGACATCATAGATCGCACCATATCTAATAAAGTGTGGTTATGATGTTCGGACACACCATTATGCTGTGGTGTTCCGGGTGGCGTGAGTTGCGAAACTATTCCGCGTTGTTTTAAATGAAGACCAAACTCGTAACTCAAATATTCTCCTCCACGATCAGATCGCAGAAACTTTATTTTCTTGTTACGATGATTTTCCACTTCACTGTGAAATTCTTTGAACTTTTCAAATGTTTCAGACTTATGTTTCATCAAGTAGATATACCCATATCGGCTCAAATCATCTGTGAATGTCAGAAAACAATGATACCCGCCGCGAGCCTCTGTGTTCATTGGACCGCATACATCAGTATGTATGATTTCCAATAAATCTGTTGCTCGCTCCATTGTTCCGAAGAACGGAGTTTTTCGTCATCTTGCCCATGAGGCAAGGTTCGCAAGTACCAAGTGATTCATAATCAAGTGATTCCAAAAGTCCATCAGAATGGAGTTTCTTCATGCGCCTTACACCAATATGACCCAAACGGCAGTGCCACAAATACGTTGCACTATCATTATCAACTCTCCATCTTTTGGATTCAATATTATGAATATGTGTGTCACTACTATCGAGATTCAATAAAAATAGACCACTCTTCAAGGGTGCATGACCATAAAAGATATCACTCATATAAATAGAACAACCATTATTCTCGGATTTAAATGAATAACTGTCTCACATCAAACAAGATCCAGATATAATGTTCATGCTTAACGTTGGCACCAAATAACAATTATTCAGGTCTAAAACTAATCCCGAAGGTAGATGTAGAGGTAGTGTGCCGACGGTGACCACATCGACTTTGGAACCATTTCCCACGTGAATCGTCACCTCGTCCTTAGTCAATCTTCGCTTAATCTGTAGTCCCTGTTTCGAGTTGCAAATATTAGCAACAGAACTAGTATCAAATACCCAGGCACTACTGCGAGCATTAGTAAAGTACACATCAATAACATGTATATCACATATACCTTTGTTCACCTTGCCATCCTTCTTATCCGCCAAATACTTGGGGCAGTTCCGCTTCCAGTGACCAGTCCCTTTGCAGTAGAAGCACTCACTCTCAGGCTTAGGTTCAGACTTGGGCTTCTTCACTTGAGAAGCAACTTGCTTGCCGTTCTTCTTGAAGTTCCCCTTCTTCCCTTTACCCTTTTTCTTGAAATTGGTGGTCTTGTTGACCATATACACTTGATGCTCCTTCTTGATTTCTACCTCCACAACCTTTAGCATTGCGAAGAGCTCGGGAATTGTCTTATCCATCCCTTGCATATTATAGTTCATCACAAAGCTCTTGTAGCTTGGAGGCAGTGATTGAAGAACTCTGTACGAATGGTTAGTTATGCCTATGGGTTTATCGGAAGATCCCGGTACTTTCATGCGTGTCATGCATTATGTGCTTTGTCCATACTTTGGCGTACTTGTTGTGGTCTGCTTTGACGACATACTCGTGTTTAGCAAGTCTCTAAAAGATCATGGTAACCATCTTAGACCTGTTTTTCAAACTCTTCGGAAAGAACATCTTTATGCTAATATGGACAAATGCATTTTCGGTGTTGATAAACTTGTTTTCTTGGGCTTCGTTGTGTCTTCAAAGGGTGTTTATGTTGACGAGTCTAAAATTGAAGCAATTAAAACTTGGCCACAACCCACTAATTTGCAAGAAGTGCGTAATTTCCTTGGTATTGCGGGTCTTTATTGTCTCTTTGTGAAAAACTTTATCACTATCGCCATACCATTGCATGCCTTGAATAAGAAAAATGCACCCTTTATTTGGGGACCTTTGCAATCTACCGCATTTGATGAGCTCAAATCTTTGCTTAAACATGCTCCGATTCTTGCTTTGCCTAACTTTGACAAAACTTTTGAGGTTCATGGCGACTCTAGTGGTAATGGAATTGGTGGAGTTTTGATGCAGGAAAAGCGACCCATTGCATATTTTAGTGAAAAAATTTCCGGTGCTCAACTTAACTATCCCATCTATGACAAAGAATTGTGTGCTTTAGTGCGTGTATTGCATTTGGGAGCATTATCTTTGCCCACATGAATTTATCATACATACCGATCATGAGACACTTAAGTACCTTAAAGGTCAAACTAATTTGAATAAACGGCATGCTAAATGGAGAGAATTTATTGAATCTTTCCCTTATGTGATCAAGTACATTAAGGGAAAAGAAAATGTTGTGGCGGATGCGCTTTCTCGCAAATGCATGTTAGTTACTCAACTTGAGTTGAATGTTGTTGGCTTCGAACATATCAAAGACTTGTATGAGCACAATGTTACTTTTTCCACTCCTTAAGCTAAATGTGTGACGCGTACATCTTGGGAGCGATACTATATAAAAAATGGTTATCTAACGAGAGCTAACAAACTATGCATCCCCGAGTCTTCTCTTCGTTTGGTACTTTTGCAAGAGGCTCATGGAGGAGGACTTATGGGACATTTTGGGTGCGACAAGACTTCTGCCACACTCTCCAAGAACTACTTTTGGCCCAAGATGTTCCGCAATGTCTCACGCATCACCAACCAGTGCTCGCATTCCCATGGTTTATATATGCCACTTCCTATTCCACATAAACCATGGGAAGATATTAGCATCAATTTTGTGCTTGGATTGCCTAGGACTCAAAATGGCAAGGATTCCGTATTTATTGTTGTGGATCGATTCTCTAAAATGGCGCATTTCATCCCATGCAATAAGATAGACGATGCTTCACATGTTGGAAATCTTTTTATAGGGAAATCTTGAGGTTACTTGGAGTGCCAAACACAATTATTTCAGACCATGATGTCACGTTCCTAACCTACTTTTGGAAGACACTATGCGCCAAGATCGGCATCAAGCTAATATTCCAGACGGCCTATCATCCTCTAACCGATGGACAAACGGAAGTCACCAACCGGACGCTATCTACTCTCCTATGCATGTTGATCAAGAAGAAAATCAAGGAGTGGGAGGAGCTCTTACGTATCGCCGAGTACGCCTACAACCGAGCAAGACACTCTACTACTGGCAAGTCCCCCTTCGAGGTTGTCTATGACTTCAACCCTTTGTCGCCTTTGGACATCCTTCCTCTACCGCTCCAAGAATGCGCGAACATGGATGCTAGTGCACGAGCAAGTTATATCAAGAAGATGCATGAAGAAACAAGGTCCACGATCGAGCGTCAAGTAAACCGCCTCGCCACCAAGCTCAACATCAACAAGTCACCAATGGTGTTCTAACCGGGCGATCTCGTATGGTTACATCTCCGCAAGGACCACTTCCCCAAGGAGCACAAGTCCAAGCTACTTCCGAGAGCCGATGGACCCTTCAAGGTGCTCGCACGCTACAATGACAACGCCTACAAGATCGACATTCCGTGTGACAAGTACAACGTATGCGACATCTTCAACATCAAGGACTTGTCTTAATACCATAGTGACGAAGATCACGATTCGCGGAAGGATTTCTCCCAAGGGGGGAGATGATGTAGAGCATCCCTCGACCATCCCCATGGATGTCCCGTCACCACCGCAAGCACGAAGAGGACCAATGACAAGAGCTCGCGCATGTGCCATCGAAACCGAGGTTAACTCCTTCCTCTTCGAACTCCATTCGAACTCACACGAGAGTTGGGTCCTACCTCAAACGGAAATGTTGTGCATTCTTAGGTACAAAGAAGAATCCCGTGAAGAAGCTAGGAGGGAGACCCAAGCATCCGGGAATGAGAAGAAGGATGAAGTAAATGCGAAGAAGGAGGACGTGGAGGTCCTGGACACTCCGGGTTCCCGTCCACCCATGACCCTGGGTGCCCGGCCGCCGGCCGGGGAACGCCCTGGACACCCCGGGTGCCCGGCCTGGAAGCCTTGGACGCCCGACCCCTCTGCCTGGCACTGGCTATGGCCACCCGGGTGCCCGACCCCTTCAGCCGCCCGTGGGCCGGCTCCCTGACCGCCCCGGGTGCCTAGTCCCATCAGCCGCCCGACCCCCTGGACGCCGAGGGTGCCCGGCCTTCACACCCCCGGGTGCCCGTGAAAGTGCGTTATATCGACTAGAGGGGGTGAATAGGCGATGTTTATGAATTCTTCACTGAGGAATTTGCTAGTGAGGAAATTCCTTAGTGAAGAACTACTTGCAGCGGAATAAGTACTCAGAAGTAAACATAACAGAAGACAAGCATAGTCATCACGATGAAATGAAGTCAACCACAGAGTACAGAAAGCGTAGCCACAGGTCCTCCCCCACTAGCTTAAAGTGGAGGGTGAACCCCTCCGTCAAGCTGTGGATCCGGGCGAACATCTTCCACCCGCGGCCCAGACACACCACGCCGGGGGCTCGGGACTCGACGTGGACTCGCGTCCCACTGATCCCGCAGCCCCTCATGCGCAGGTTTAGCGTCTCAGGCTGCTCCACCTCCAACACGTTCGCGAATGGGGCGGGAAGCCGGAGGCGGCGACGAGGCGCCCGGCGCAGCCTGATAATGAACTCACGGGGGTCGTCCCCGAGATGGACCGCGGGAAGGAACGGAGCCGCTGGCGGAGGCAAGGACGGCGCTCGGGGCGACGGGTGCGGAGTTAAGGAGCAGCGCGACCAAGGCCATGCGTGCCCGTGCACTGTTAGGGCCTGGCCCAACGACGCTCGGCACCGTGTGTGGCCCAGGCCCGGGGGCTCCTGTCGGTGTACTAAAGTAGGGGTACCTTAGTACCCCAGACTTGTGCACGGGCAGTTGTAGCACCCTGCGGCAAGGCCCGCCCAGGAAGCGCCAAGAGAAGACCAAGCATTCAAGACAAGGCCCCCGGCAAGAGGAGCTTGCCGGGCCAAGAAGACAAGGCCCCCGGCAAGAGGAGCTTGCCGGGCCAAGAAGACAAGACCCCGGCAAGAGGAGCTTGCCGGGACGACTAAGCCCGTGTAATACCATCCAAGAACAAAGTATACGGGACAGAAGATCGAGACCCCGACAAGAGGAGCTTGTCGGGAAGGCCGAACCCAGGCACCACAAGAGAAGCTTGCCACGGCGCGCCATGCGCCCCGGCAAGGCCTGATAGCCGGCAAGCTATCAGGCACAGGAAGACGACCCCCGCGGCAAGCCACTTGCCGCGGCAAATCGCCACCTCAGGACTGCGCTCCAGCTCACCCGCCCACGCGTCGCTCCGGGGCTTCCCCCAAGGGCACGTGGCGGGGCACCACGCAGCCTGGGGTACGCGGTGGCATGCAGCCACTACCGCGGCGAGCGGTGGCGCACCTAACGGTCCGCCTCGGTGCTGTCCAGGCGACCGTGACGGGCATTTAATGCCCTTGTCCCCTACCGTCAGAAGTAGGTATGATAACACTGTGCCGCACTGTAGCGCCACTGTTCCCGCGCTGTTACAACTACCACCCCTTTTACACTTTTACCCCTTTCTCTTATGTTGACACCTGTCGGTGACCCCTTTGCGCTATAAAAGGAGGCCCGTGTGCAACGTAGAGGGGGTTCCGGGGTTCCGAGGTTCGGAGATTTGGGATCCAGACAGCCATACGCTCGGTGCAGCTAGCTCTCCAAGCTCCCGAGCTCCCCAGTTCAATACAACCAAGCAGGAGTAGGGTTTTACGCGTCCATCGCGGCCCGAACCTGGGTAAACCGCCCGTGTGCTCGCCTCGATCTGCTCTCCGTGCTCCCTCCGCCCCCCTCACCGGACCACGAAAGGGGCTCCGGCCCCATAGGTGCTCGCGGGGGACGTAGTCCACCCCGACATCTTTGGCGCGCCAGGTAGGGGGTGCGTCGAGGTTGTGCGGATCAGATCCGGCGTTCGCGCGGGCGCGCTCTTCGTCAGCTTCTCCGAATTCGCTAGCTTCATCAACACCATGGCCCCGAAGAAGAAGGCTTCGGAGGTCGCGGGCCCGTCCGCGTCACTCCCACCGCTACCGGAGCCAACGGTGGGCGGGGGAGACGCCGTCGGAGGGGTGGCCACCGGCGAGGACACTCGCGGTGCCACCAAATCCAAGAACAGGGCGGACGACCGAGCCTCGGCCTCCGAGGACGCGCCGCATCCGTCCCAACAAACGACGACCCAGCAGCGCCATGCCACGGGAGGTGGCATCCGCTTGCTGGACCAAGGGCAAACTGGGGGTTCACGGGACGCCACGGGCCCCCGTCCGGACACGGGCAAGGCGAAGGCGCCGGGGAGGGACCCCGCTCTTTCTAACATTGTTAGGAGTCCGAGCGTATCCCGCTCCTCGCGCCACTCGCCCCCGTTCCCCTCCACTCCGGCAGAAGCGCTCGCGAGAGCGCAGCTGCTCCTCGACTACCCTCCAGCGGCTGACAAGGCCGAGGGCTGGAGGGCCATCATCCAGAGCCTGATCGCCTTCGCCAACAACGACACGCCGCAGCAGCCGGCGACCTCACGGCCCCGGCAGGTCGAGAAGACGAAGGCCGACGGCGACAAGACCGCCGGAGGTGCAACCACCATGCACTCCCCGGCGCACAAGCAGAAGACGCCGCCCCGCTGGAGCAACGCCGACGACGGCTCTACAGCGTCGTCGGACCCGCGGACTCGCCGGGACCAGCGCCGAGTCGTCGACGAGCGGCGGCAAGAAGACGCTCGAACAAGGATTGAGCGCCGCCGAGAAACTCGGCGGCAATCAGACCAGCGGGCTGGGGACGCTGTCGACGCGCACGCGCCCGGTGAACCAGGTGACTTACCGTACGCGGCAGGTTGCCCTGCGTTCACCCGTGAGCTGCGGCGCGTCCGGTGGCCCAGCACGAAGAACTTCAAGCCCGACGTACCGGAGAAGTACGACGGCAGGACGCACCCCTCGGAGTTTCTCAGCATCTACACGATCGCTGTACAAGCTGCCGGGGGGGGCGCGACGAGAGGATATTGCACAATCCCGAGGCAACAGGCAGGATCGTCGAGTGGGCACTGGAGCTGTCGAGCTTTGGGCTCAAGTTTGAAAGTACTTCAACCATACAGAGCCGAGCTTTGGCAGAATTCATAGCTGAGTGGACCCCGACGCCAGATGGAGAAGCCCAAGAAACAAGCGCGCCCGTACAAGAAGCAACAAGCGAGTGGGTAATGTACTTCGATGGTGCCTTCTCGCTGCAAGGCGCCGGTGCTGGCGTGGTACTCATCGCGCCCACCGGAGAGCACCTCAAGTATGTTATCCAGATGCACTTCCCAAGAGAGCAAGCAACCAACAATACTGCTGAGTATGAAGGCTTGCTCGCCGGCCTCAGGATTGCGGCCGAACTTGGGATCAGAAAGCTGATTGTGCGGGGAGATTCTCAACTGGTGGTCCGGCAAGTCAACAAGAGCTGCCAGAGCCCTCTGATGGAAGCTTATGTAGATGAAGTGAGAAAGCTGGAAGGACACTTTGAAGGGCTGCAAATGGAGCACGTCCCGAGAGCTCAGAATGAGATAGCAGACGGCCTTTCGAAGTGTGCTTCGTTGAAGTTACCTGTGGAACCAGGGACCTTCTTACTCAAGCTGACTCAACCATCCGTTACACCATCAGTTGGGCAGTCCAAGAAAAGGAAGTTGGTCTCCGGCGACTACTTGCAGGCGGACCTTCCTGAGACCGCCGCCAAGGTCCCCAAGATCAACAACCAGAACGCCGAGGGACAGCCTGCTCCTGCGGATCCAAGGATCCGTCCAGTCGAAGCAGGTGTCCCCGGTAAGCCTTGCTCCGGCGAGCAGATCAGCAGTCTGAACACCGAGGGACAGCCTGCTCCTGCGGATCCAAGGATCCGTCCAGTCGAAGCAGGTGTCCCCGATAAGCCTTGCTCCGGCAAGCGGATCAGCAGTCTGAACGCTGAGGAACAGTCCGCTCCTGCGGATCCGAGGATCTGTCCAGTTGAAGCGGGGGTTCCCGACAAGCTTTGCCCCGGCAAGCTTGCCGGGGGATCACCGGCTCCGGCGGAACCAGAGGTTCTCGCCGTAGAAGCCGGGGTCCCCGCAGCGGCCTTCATGCCTTTAGTCCTTGCCGTCGAGCCCCGGGCTCCGGCATGGGCGCAGCAGATCGTCCGTTTTCTGCAAACTGGAGAACTTCCCGACGACCCAGAAGAGATGGAGAAGATCACCAGGCAGTCAAGTATGTACCAGTTCGTGGACAACGAGCTGTACAGAAGGAGACTCAACGGTGTCAGATTGAAGTGCATCTCCAGGGAAGACGGACAGAAGCTGTTGGCAGAGATACACGGAGGCATATGCGGCCATCACATTGGCGCAAGAGCACTTGTCGGGAAAGCCTTCCGGCAAGGGTTCTTCTGGCAAGAAGCCCTCCAAGATGCAACTGCACTAGTAACCAAGTGTGAAGCGTGCCAGTTCCATGCAAAACAGATTCATCAGCCAGCTCAAGCTCTCCAAACAATCCCTTTATCCTAGCCCTTCTCGGTCTGGGGGCTCGATATCCTCGGCCCTTTTCCCCGAGCCGTCGGGGGCTTCGAGTACTTGTACGTTGCAATCGACAAGTTCACGAAGTGGCCAGAAGTGGAGCCAGTGAGGAAGGTGACCGCGCAGTCAGCAGTCAAGTTCTTCCGGTCGATCGTCTGCCATTTCGGAATCCCCAACAGAGTCATCACCGACAACGGGACACAATTCACAAGTCGCGCCTTCATGCAATACGCCCAGGATCTCGGCGCCAAGGTCTGTTTCGCTTCGGTTGCTCACCCCAGGAGCAACGGTCAAGCAGAAAGGGCCAACGCTGAAGTGCTGCGCGGACTCAAGACCAGGACCTTCGACAGGCTGCACAAGTGCGGAAGAAATTGGATTGAGGAGCTGCCGGCGGCTCTTTGGTCAATCAGAACGACACCGAGTCGAGCCACCGGACAGACACCCTTTGCTCTAGTCTATGGAGCGGAAGCAGTTATCCCCACGGAACTCGTATACGGATCTCCTCGGGTGCTCGCTTATGACGAGCTCGAGCAAGAGCGGCTGCGCCAAGATGACGCGCTGCTCTTTGAGGAAGGACGTCTCCAGGCTGCGGTACGAGCTGCTCGATACCAGCAAGCCTTGCGTCGCTACCATAGCCGCAAGGTCAAGGCCAGGAGTCTCGAAGAGGGCGACCTTGTTCTTCGGCGCACTCAGTCGGCCGAGAATTCCAACAAGTTGACGCCAAAGTGGGAAGGACCTTATCGGGTGAGACAAGTCACGAGGCCTGGCGCTGTCCGCCTCGAGACCGAAGAGGGCCTACCAGTGAGCAACTCCTGGAACATAGAGCATCTTCGCAAGTTTCACCCATAAGGCGCGGTTGCCGTGACCCGCTCCGGCAACCATCGGTTTGTACAGGCCTTGCCGCTGTTGCATGTAACCCCTTGTACAAAGCCAGGCGAAGCCCCTGGCACCAGATAAAGTTGCCCTGTTAGGCGACCCTGTTCTTAGGCACGTTCAGTCGGCCAAGAACTATAACAAGTCGACGCCGAAGCAGGAAGGCCCTTGTCGGGTGAAACGAGTCGCGAGGCCCGGCGCTGTCCGCCTCAAGACCGAAGAGGGCCTACCAGTGAGCAACTCCTGGGAACATAGAGCATCTTCGCAAGTTTCGCCCATAAGGCGCGGTTGCCGTGATCCGCTCCGGCAACCATCGGTTTGTACAGGCCTTGCCGCTGCTGCATGTAACCCCTTGTACAAAGCCAGGCGAAGCCCCTGGCATCAGATAAAGTTGCCCTGTTAGGCGACCTTGTTCTTAGGCACGTTCAGTCGGCCAAGAATTATAACAAGTCGACGCCGAAGCAGGAAGGCCCTTATCGGGTGAGACGAGTCGCGAGGCCCGGCGCTGTCCGCCTCAAGACCGAAGAGGGCCTACCAGTGAGCAACTCCTGGGAACATAGAGCATCTTCGCAAGTTTCGCCCATAAGGCGCGGTTGCCGTGATCCGCTCCGGCAACCACCGGTTTGTGCAGGCCTTGCCGATGTTGCATTTAAGCCCTCGTACAAAGCCAGGCGAAGCCCCTGGCCGAAGATAAAGAAGCGCTGGCGCCCTAGATTTTAGCATGCATGCTGAGTCAGAGTCTCGTCCTTGGTTAGGGTTGTCAGTTCCTAACTGTCGCTAACCCCTAACTTAGAGGTCGAGTCCGCGTCTTTTTCCTGTCCTTTCCCTTTTGGCTCGCAGGAGTTGAATATCCTTGCCGGGTCGCTCAAGGACAAGGAAGAGGAGAAGGACGAGCCAACACCTACGCCCCGGCGAGCCAGATTCGCCGGGGGCTGCAACCTCAGATAAGTTTTTGCATCCCTCATCATGCATTCTCTTATGGACTGTGGAATTTGAAAGCCTCCTTTCCTCCTGGAAAGCTACCGTGCTCTCTTAGCGGCAAGCCCCAGAGCGCGTTCCTGGGGCCCGTTTCGATAGCAGCCGCAGCAGCAAGAGGGAGGGAAGCGAGGGGCCGGAACCCGCCTGCTCCCCGCCTCCGCCAAGGGCGTGAGAAAGGTCGAGCAGTGCGGGGGAGCGGCTGGGCCTGTTGCCGGACGAGGAACTGTCTATCTTAACGATGTAAAGGATTCGTTCCTTACCGCGGTTTCCACCCGCGAGACAAATGATCCGGCAAACATCCCCTTTTCATTAAAAACATTCCACTCAGGTACAGTTCAGAGAGAATGAAAAACATGAAAAGAGGGATTACAAGGCTTAAACACAACTAAGGCCCGAAGGCTTACAAGCTGAAAAGAGATAAGGTGCCCGTAACCCCTTTCTTCTCTCTCTCCTCAGGAGGTAGGGCAAGTAGGCGAAGAGGGCGAAAGGGGCACCTAGATGAGCTACGGGTGGCAGAAGACACCAAGAGAAGATCCGGGGGCTCCGCCCGGGGGTCTCCGGAGGCTGAAGAAGACGGAGGCGCCGGAGGCAGAGCTGGAAGATGAGGCAGCGGCCTTGCCGCCAGCCTCTTCCTCTTCCCCAGCCTCGCCACTCCGGCCGCCCGAGGAGACCAAGCCCCTGGCAAGAGGAGCTTGCCGGGCCGAAGAGAAGACCCCGGTGGTCGTCACCGAGAGCAAGGGTGATGACGGCGTCTGGGGCGCATCTGGAACACGAGGCACCGGAGCGTCAGCCAGCTGTCGAAGTCGGCCCGTACTCCGACTTCGCGGCCTTCGACGTCCGCCCTCTGTCCTCCTCAGCAGCCCCCCTACGCCAGTCGCCCAAGGAGACGACCCCGGGGAGTTCACGGAGCCCGGCGCGGTCGATGGGGCCGCCGGTGCCACACGGAGCTGCGGCCGACGCCTAGTCGTACCCGTCATCCCGGCGGCTGCTCCCCTCGTCGTCGCTGTCGCTCCCCTCCTCGTCACTCTCGCTCGAGGAGGAGCCTTCGCTGTCGGAGGAGCTATCTTCGCAGCATCGGGCCCGGATGCCGAAGCCCCAGAAGGCATTGACGGAGAGGAGGTCCTCCCCCACTAGCTTAAAGTGGAGGGTGAACCCCTCCGTCAAGCTGTGGATCCGGGCGAACATCTTCCACCCGTGGCCCAGACACACCACGCCGGGGGCTCGGGACTCGACGTGGACTCGCGTCCCACTGATCCCGCAGCCCCTCATGCGCAGGTTTAGCGTCTCAGGCTGCTCCACCTCCAACACGTTCGCGAATGGGGCGGGAAGCCGGAGGCGGCGACGAGGCGCCCGGCGCAGCCTGATAATGAACTCACGGGGGTCGTCCCCGAGATGGACCGCGGGAAGGAACGGAGCCGCTGGCGGAGGCAAGGACGGCGCTCGGGGCGACGGGTGCGGAGTTAAGGAGCAGCGCGACCAAGGCCATGCGTGCCCGTGCACTGTTAGGGCCTGGCCCAACGACGCTCGGCACCGTGTGTGGCCCAGGCCCGGGGGCTCCTGTCGGTGTACTAAAGTAGGGGTACCTTAGTACCCCAGACTTGTGCACGGGCAGTTGTAGCACCCTGCGGCAAGGCCCGCCCAGGAAGCGCCAAGAGAAGACCAAGCATTCAAGACAAGGCCCCCGGCAAGAGGAGCTTGCCGGGCCAAGAAGACAAGGCCCCCGGCAAGAGGAGCTTGCCGGGCCAAGAAGACAAGACCCCGGCAAGAGGAGCTTGCCGGGACGACTAAGCCCGTGTAATACCATCCAAGAACAAAGTATACGGGACAGAAGATCGAGACCCCGACAAGAGGAGCTTGTCGGGAAGGCCGAACCCAGGCACCACAAGAGAAGCTTGCCACGGCGCGCCATGCGCCCTGGCAAGGCCTGATAGCCGGCAAGCTATCAGGCACAGGAAGACGACCCCCGCGGCAAGCCACTTGCCGCGGCAAATCGCCACCTCAGGACTGCGCTCCAGCTCACCCGCCCACGCGTCGCTCCGGGGCTTCCCCCAAGGGCACGTGGCGGGGCACCACGCAGCCTGGGGTACGCGGTGGCATGCAGCCACTACCGCGGCGAGCGGTGGCGCACCTAACGGTCCGCCTCGGTGCTGTCCAGGCGACCGTGACGGGCATTTAATGCCCTTGTCCCCTACCGTCAGAAGTAGGTATGATAACACTGTGCCGCACTGTAGCGCCACTGTTCCCGCGCTGTTACAACTACCACCCCTTTTACACTTTTACCCCTTTCTCTTACGTTGACACCTGTCGGTGACCCCTTTGCGCTATAAAAGGAGGCCCGTGTGCAACGTAGAGGGGGTTCCGGGGTTCCGAGGTTCGGAGATTTGGGATCCAGACAGCCATACGCTCGGTGCAGCTAGCTCTCCAAGCTCCCGAGCTCCCCAGTTCAATACAACCAAGCAGGAGTAGGGTTTTACGCGTCCATCGCGGCCCGAACCTGGGTAAACCGCCCGTGTGCTCGCCTCGATCTGCTCTCCGTGCTCCCTCCGCCCCCCTCACCGGACCACGAAAGGGGCTCCGGCCCCATAGGTGCTCGCGGGGGACGTAGTCCACCCCGACAAATACTGAGGAAATGAAAGAGTTGAGGAAATAGAACCAGTTGGCTTGGTGAAGACAATGATTTGGTAGACCAGTTCCAACTGTTGTCTCAGTTGTACATCTGGTTGGAGCAGCTAGGTATTTAAACCTGAGGACACACAGTCCCGGACACACAGTCCTCACGGTATTCTCCTTGAGCTAAGGTCACACAGTCCTCGCTCAATCACTCGTGGTAAGTCTTCAGGTGACTTCCGAACCTTCACAAACTCGGTCACTCGATGATCCACAATTCCTCTTGGATGCTCTAGACCATGACGCCTAACCGTCTGGAAGAAGCACAGTCTTCAAAGGTAACAAGCGTCGGATCCACGCAGGATCAATCTCTTCAGTGATGCTCAATCACTTTGGGTTTGTAGGTGTTTGGGTTTGGGTTTTGGATTTTCCTCACTCGATGATTTTCGCTCAAAGTCCTCGGAGGATGGGATGCTCTCAATTGACAAGTGTCAGTTTCTAGCAGAGCAGCCAACCAGCTAGTGGTTGTAGGGGGCCGCTATTTGTAGCCTAGGGAGCAACCCGACATGATAAGACATAAATGCCCTTCAATGATATGACCGTTAGGTGGATAAGATATTTTGGGACAGCTGGCGCGTAGCACAGCAACGGTCAGAAATTTGAGGTTCAAATTCCTCAGGGCTATCATATTCCTCACAGTGTAGGCAATCCGCACTGGCGAATTCCTAACTCCTCAGTCAGAACAAATTCCTCAGAGACCAGAAGAACTTTGTCTCTATCACTGAAGAATTTGACTGAACTGTATGAGATTTCCAATGGCTTCACTCGAAGGGATTGGTAGGTGTAGGATTTGAGTTGAGCATCACATGGAAATTTTTCCTTAGTATTTCCTCGACCCCCTTTCACAGTAAGGTGTTTCCTATGACTCAAGAAAGAGAAAATGAAACTACGAAAACAAAAGTCTTCACGCTTCATGTTCCTCGAATGAATACCAAGTCTTCAAGGTCACACCAATTTCTTCACTTTCAAAGTCTTTAGAAAGTCTTCAGAATACCAAAGTCTTCCGTCGAAGAACTTCATTTTTAGGGGTCGACTTTCTCTGTAAATATCAAACTCCTCATAGACTTATAGACCTGTGTACACTCATAAACACATTATATCCTTAACCTATAAGTCTTCAATACACCAAAATCACTAAGGGGCACTAGATGCACTTACAATCTCCCCCTTTTTGGTGATTGATGACAATATAGGTTAAGCTTTCAACGGGGATAAACATATGAAGTGTAAATACTGATATTGAGTAATTTGATTACAAGATATAGAAGAACTTCCCCCGAAGATGTGTACAGTGAGGAATTTGCTTTAGAAGCAATGCACACTTGAAGACTTGAATCATGGAGATCTCCCCCTATATCTTGTAATTCATGCACGCATTTAACATATAACATGAACAATTTGAAATGCATGATGAAATATGGTGACTGATGTAATTCAGCATGTGTACAATAATATTATCGAGGAATAAACATGCAGAATAACATAGCAGAAGTACCAGACCACCATCGGGTTTAAGTTTACAAATCGATCCAATAAAAGTTTCAGAACAACGAGAGTTGTAACTTAGCCAAAAAAATGCCCATATAGTAGACCCGCTTGAAGACTAACTCAAATTTCTCCCCCTTTGTCATCGAATGACCAAAAGGATCGAAACTGAGGACTAACGCCCCCGAAGATAATCAAGTTGATGAAGGAGCGCCAGCGTTGTCGGGGTCGGTTGTTGAAGTAGGGTCTGCCACTGTGTCGTCCAAATCTTCATTTTCATCAGTGTCACGCGATGAAGAATAGGAGTTGACCACCAAAGAAGGAACCTTGACCTTCTTGTATTTCTTCAAAGGAGGTGCAGACCAGTCAAATTCTTCCTTGAGACCCATTTTCTTCAGATCTTCAGCGTTGTAGACATGAGAGAGAACAACCCAGGTACGGTTGAAGGTTTCATGGAGGTAGTAGTGGTTTTTCTTCACTGCATTGTGTGTTGAGGTCATGTTGTGAAGAATTGAACCAAACTGACGCTTGACCCATTTATGATTGCGATCAACTTTCTGATGAAGACTGAGGAGTAACTCATGATCAGTCATCACCCTGGGTGTTGTGGCTTGAGGATTTTGCTTGGCTGTGTTGGCGACAGAGTCATGTGTGGCAGAGTCATCATTGGTTGAATAAGATGCAGTCTTGCGAAATTGACCATCCAATGGACGAATGCCTTCATCTATAACGGCAGGTGCCTTGCCTTTGTCATCAGCTGAGGAAAATGTCCTTGAGGACTTCAATTGGAGGCAAGTAGCTGCAGTGGTTCAGAGTGTTAGCCTTGTAATTGAGTGAAGATCTTGTCCTGATGAATCTCATAATCCATGGTGCATAAGGCTTCATCTCAAAAGGTGACATAGCAATATTGGCCAGAGTCCTCATGAAGAAATCATGGAAGTTGACGGGTATGCCATGAATGATATTGAAAAGCAAATTCTTCATGATGCCAACGACTTCATCATTTGAGTCATGGCCTTTGATAGGACTCATCGTCTTTGATAGAATGCGATAGACAGTCCGAGGCACATAGAACAATTCCTTGACAAGGAATTTGGTTCGAGGGGCCTGCCCTGGCTTCAAAGGCTTCATCAAAACTTGCATGTAGTGATTTGTAAGCTCAGGTTCACTGTAGACACAACGTGCACATTCAAGGGGAGGACTGAGTGATAGGGCACGAAGCAATTCAGTAGCTGGTGCCTTGTAATGAGTATTTTCTGTCATCCAGTCCAGCACCCAAGAGTTCACATCTTCAGAATTTCCTGTGATGTGCAGCGTTGCATAGAACTGAAGAATGAGTTCTTCATTCCAATCACAGATGTCAGTGCAGAAGTTTAGCAGCCCAGCGTCGTGAAGAACACTGAGGACTGGCTTGAAGCACGGCAGAGACTCCATGTCCACGTGAGGAATATGTGCATGATCGAAGACTTTGTGTTTGTTGAACAGCACTGAGGAATAGAAGTTTGCTTGACTAGCAGTCCAGAAACGCCTCTTCCTTATGCGAGCAGAGTCATATGGATTGTAACCAGTGAAGAATACATGCTCGCCAAAGAAGTCATCAGCCTTGAACTTTTGCTTCCTCGAGAACGGATCCTTTGGCTTTGGCAGAGGAGTGTCAGTGAGTTGCATCACGACCTCAGGAATCGCAATCTCAGGTTCTTCAGGCTGAGGAATTTTTGGTTCCTCTTCAGGTGCAGTCTGTGTTGTCACATGATCAGCAGCAGCAGTTTCTTCAGCACTAGTGGCTGGAATGTCTTCACGGATAGATGAGGTGGGATGAGTTTCTTCAGAGCCCATTTGAACTGTTGGTGCAGGGGATTGAGGAATTTGTTGCAGCGGGGTGAACAGTGGAGAATTGGGATGCTGAATTTCCCAAAAGTCATCATTCATCACAGGCGTTGTACTGCCAATGTCCACGTCTTCATCTTTCAATTCTTCAACACCAGCCTCTTCAGCTGTGAACTGAGGCATTGGTGAGGATACCACTGGTGTAGAAGGGATCGCATCCACTTCAATTTCTTCGTCAATCTGCTCTGACGAAGCAGCAGATTGAGTTTCTTCATCAGATCCGCTTGGGATCACATATTCTTCACCAAAAGGAACAAGGTCCTTTGATGGCATGGTGGAAATCGGAACAGTATCGATCGGATTTTCAAAAGAGCTGGTCATAGGCTTCATCTTCTTTGGAGCTGAAGATTCTGAAGCACCTGATGCTTTCCTTTTCTTCACTGCAGCTTGCTCTGCAGCCTTGGTCTTCTTCACATCTGATGCAGATGGAAGGATAGGAGTTGGTGTAGGCGCGGGAGGAGCTGAGGAATCTGTTTGAATTTCTTTAGGCACAACTGATGTAGTTGCCCTGGAAATTTCTTCAATGGCTAGAATGGAGTCATCAGCCCTGGAACCAGCATTTTCTTCAGCAGCCTGAAAGTCATCAGCAGTGCTGGCATGTTCTTCAGTGGGCTGAGCAGAAGCTTCAGCTTGAGGAACTTCTTGTTGCGATGGGGCTGCAACATTGGTGAACTTCTCAGTCAGTTTCACAAACCTGACTTTGGCTCCTTGCCAATCAGCATAGTATGCGTTGAAGTTGTCGCTAAGGGTTTTGATTTCAGACTGAAGTTTGATGAGTTCATCAGTTGTCATTTTGACCACGTTGGTGTTCAGATACTTTTCCTTCCTGTAGTGGGCCTTCTTTATCTGCTTGGCCTGCTCATATTTCCATTTCTCCTCTTGGATGAAATGAGTCAGCATGTGACTTTGGCCAGGAGTCAACTTGAAATCTGGCATAGGAGTATTTGGGTCCTTGTGCCAGAGATCAATGTAATCGAGGATCGCCCTTGGATCCAAAAGCAGTGGCACAGGTGTGCCATTGGCTCTAGCAGCCCTTTCTTGTCTGTCTCTGATGATACCAGCAAGTTCTTCATCATCAGCTTCGTCTTCTTCAGACGGCACGTGGAATGCGACTTGATTCTTCTTAGGACTTGGCCGAGGACCTCGTCCAGCAGTTGCCTTGGTCTTCAGCAAAGTGGGGCCTGATGAAGAATTTGGTGCAGCTGAGGAACTTGCTGAGACACGAGAGGCAATGGAGATGCCTACAGTCCTTTGGCACGAGGCCAGATGCGCAAGTGCTGAGGACTTTGTCGGAACAGCTGAGGACTTTGGAGGAGCTGAGGATTTCGGCGGAGCAGCAACAGCATGAGTAATTGGTCTTGATGACTTAGAAGATTCTGGCCGTGAGGGCACAGCTGAGGAACTTGGAGGAGATGAGGATTTCGGAGGAGCAGCAGAATGAGGAATTGGTCTTGAGGACTTAGAAGATTCTGGCCGTGAGGGCACAGCTGAGGAACTTGGTCGTGAGGGCACTGTTGGTGAAGCACTAGGCTTACGAGCCGGCTTCTTTGGCATAGATTTCCTCGGCTTGACAGAGGCCTCAGTGGCAGCAGCAGCAGCAGAGTCTTCATTGAATTTCCTCACTGCTTCTTTGGCTTGCTTGGCCAACTTGGCTTGGCGCTTGGCCCATTCTTCAGGAAGGTCCTCACCGCGTTTGATGCTAGTGGGATCTGCCACTTGGCCAGGTGCCAATGGGGCTCTTGGGCATGGAGGATTTAGTGCGGATTTCTTCATATACTTTGGAGTTACATACCTGTACTCCCTCCATTCTCTTGCCCATCTCCTTTCAATCTTCTGAATGCGCACCTTGCACAGATTTTTATCTTCCTCGGGAGGTGTGCAGTACCCAGCATAGATGTCCTCAGGGATTTCAAAAGCAGTCATGACCTCAGGCTTCTTTCCTCCTTTCTGTGGCCTTTTACCGTCAGCCATTTTCTTCAGTTGAGGAATTTGAACAATCGAATTCTCTGAAGAAGTATGCAAATTTTCTTCGAGGAACGCTGCAAATGAGTTAAGTTGATGAGAACCTAGTGATTCAGCAGCGGACATGAGTACCTGTGAACAGAGTATAGTTGCGAGGAATTTGGAGAGGTCATATGCGTTCTCAGAAGGTTTTTCAAAAAAAAGAACAAGTTTGAGGAATTTGACCAGATGAGTCTTGAAGAATTTTACTAAGTGTGCTTTGTCTTAGGTTCCAGAGTTGTATAGATCGAAGATCCACACAATTGAGGAATCTTGAAGAAAGTTATGCTTAGAGAAACGAATCAAGAACAGATGACTTGTGAGGTGTTTTGTGTGTGAGGATTCGAGGAATAAAAACACCTTTGAAGATTTTGTAGAAAAATTTTGAATCAAAGAGGGCAGTAAAAGTAACTTTTAATTACCATGAGTGAAGAATAAGACGAACACAGAGGTGGAGAAGTGAGGTTCGTTGATGTAGATCTTCCACGCCCTAACTCGGCGGAGGAAGATGGCTATGGCGGCGGCGGGGGTGAAGATTTCCGCGACCGGCGCGAGTACGACGGCGACGAGGTTGAGGCAGTGAAGCTCTTCCTCACCGGCGACGATGGAGTAGCGGCGGCGCTAGGGTTTGGGAAGCTCAAGCGGGAGAGAGAGATCGAGCGGAGTAAAAGAAGTGAGGAAGGGAACGGGGGTATTTATGGCCACGGTGAAAAACTGTTCGCCCGAAGATTTGGGACGAACGTGCCCCTGACCCTTCTCCTTCGCATGACATGTGTCACCCACGTACTGAGAGGTGGAGATCGTGTAACATCATGGGTGAATAGAAAAATGCATCGTGGGATGCGGAACGGTTTGAGCGGCAAAACCGAAAACTTGGATAAGATTAGTTTTAACGTTCCGTTCGCAAACTCTTCAACTGACAAGGACACAGCAAAGATTTTGAACGAGTTTCAAATAGAACGCACATGAAGAATTTGTGAATAGATTGGGTTGAGTATAGCATATAGGGGGAAGGGTCCGATCACATTCACTTAGCAGAAAAACCAACTTGAAAAATAACCATAAGTGAATGTTGTAGAGGACATAAACACACACACACACATATATATATATATAGCCAACGAAGAAAAACAATGGAACACGTGAAGATTTTGCAAAGTTGAAGAATTTGAACAACTGAGGAATTTCAAAAATGAGGAAAAACTCAAATTGAAGATTTTCAATTTTTTGTGGTGGCGTGACCCACCGTATAAGAATGATGATTTCAGACACTGCGTACAATTGTCGTAGGGTTCTGAGAATCAAATTCTTCATTAATTTCTTCACACTTATAGTGTTATTCTTCATTGATTGAAGAAAAACGTTTCTTCATGTGTTGCACATCTAAGTCATCAATTTTGCATAGGTGTTAGGATGAGTGCCTTTTTCAAAGTACATTCGAAGACTCTAAGATATTTAGCTCACACCGCAACTTGCTAAATCTCTTCTCATCCAAGGGCTTTGTGAAGATATCGGCTAGTTGTTCTTCAGTCTTCACATGCTCAATAGAAATGTCGCCCTTCAACACATGATCACGAAGAAAATGATGACGAATCTGAATGTGCTTTGTCTTGGAGTGCTGAACTGGGCTGTGAGCAATCTTGATGGCACTCTCATTGTCACAGAGGAGAGGCACATTCCTCACGTTAACGCCATAGTCCTTGAGTGTTTGCTTCATCCATAGCAGTTGAGCACAGCAAGAACCAGCAGCAATGTACTCAGCTTCAGAAGTAGACAGTGATACGCAGTTCTGTTTCTTTGAGGACCAACAGACCAAAAATCGTCCGAGGAAATGACATGTACCAGATGTTGACTTGCGGTCCACACGATCACCAGCATAGTCAGAGTCAGAATATACAATGAGATCAAAATCCGAGCCCTTGGGATACCATAATCCTAGTGTTGGTGTGTGAGCTAGATATCGAAGAATATGCTTCACAGCCTTATGGTGTCATTCCTTCGGTGCAATTTGAAATCGGGCACACATGCAAACACTAAGCATTATATCTGTCCTTGTAAGTGTATCTAGTGCCCCTTAGTGATTTTGGTGTATTGAAGACTTATAGGTTAAGGATCTAATGTGTTTATGAGTGTACACAGGTCTATAAGTCTATGAGGAGTTTGATATTTACACAGAAAGTCGACCCCTAAAAATGAAGTTCTTCAACTAAAGACTTTGATATACGAAGACTTTCTGAAGACTTTGAAAGTGAAGAAATTGGTGTGACCTTGAAGACTTTGTATTCATTCGAGGAACATGAAGCGTGAAGACTTTTGTTTTCGTAGTTTCATTTTCTCTTTCTTGAGTCATAGGAAACACCGTGCTGTTAAAGGGGGTCGAGGAAATACTAAGGAAAAATTTCCATTTTGATGCTCAACTCAAATCCTACACCTACCAATCCCTTCGAGTGAAGCCATTGGAAATCTCATACAGTTCAGTCAATTTCTTCAGTGACAGAGACACAGTTCTTCTGTTCACTAAGGAATTTGTTCTGACTGAGGAGTTAGGAATTCGCCAGTGCGGATTTCCTACACAGTGAGGAACATGATAGCCTTGAGGAATTTGTACCTCAAAATTCCGACCGTTGCTGTGCTACGCGCCAGCTGTCCCAAAATATCTTATCCATCCAACGGTCATATCATTGAAGGGCATTTATGTCTTATCATGTCGGACTGCTCCCTAGGCTATAAATAGCCGCCCCCTACAAGCACTAGCTGGTTGGCTGCTCCGAGAGAAACTAACACTTGTCAATCGAGAGCAACCCATCCTCCGAGGACTTTGAGCGAAAATCATCAAGTGAGGAAAATCAAAACCCAAACCCAAACACCTACAAACTCAAAGTGATTATGCATCACTGAAGAGATTGATCATGCGTGGATCCGACGCTTGTTACCTTTGAAGACTGTGCTTCTTCCAGACGGTTAGGCATCATGGTCTAGAGCATCCAAGAGAAATTGTGGATCGCCGAGTGACCGAGTTTGTTAAGGTTCGGAAGTCACCTGAAGACTTACCACGAGTGATTGGACGAGGACTGTGTGTCCTCAATTCAAGGAGAATACGGTGAGGACTTGGTGTCTCGAGCTGCGTGCTCAGGACTAGGTGTCCGGGACTGTGTGTCCTCGAGTTTAAATACTCAGCCGCTCCAACCAGATGTACAACTAAGACAGCAGTTGGAACTGGTCTACCAAATCATTGTCTTCACCAAGCTTACTGGTTCCATTTCCTCAACTCTTTCATTTCCTCGGTATTGTGTTTCTCGTTATCATATCTGTGTTTGAAGACTTTGACTGAAGACTTTCTCAATTTCCTCAGTTCAATTTCTTCAGTCTGTTTGTCTTCATCTTGTGTTATCCTGTGATTACGCTTCCTGTACTCTGTGCTAGTCCTCATTTCATCATGATGACCATGCTTGTGTTCTGCTTTGTTTTCATCTGAGTACTTATTCCGCTGCTAGTAGTTCTTCGCTAAGGAATTTCCTCAATAGCAAATTCCTTAGTGAAGAATTTTATAAAAATCGCCTATTCACCCCCCCTCTAGTCAATATAACGAACTTTCAATTGGTATCAGACCAAGGTACTCCCTTGTACTGTGTGATTTTGGTTTAACCGCCTGGAGTTTTAGTTATGTCGACCGCAGGTATGATAAAGGTCTCTGCTGGGTGTCCTACCTTCGATGGGACGGACTACCCCTACTGGAAGAATAAGATGCGAATGCATCTTGAGGCAATTGATAACGATCTTTGGTATGTTGTGGAAAATGGTGTTCCCTCAGCCACACCTTCTCTGAATGCTGCTGATGTGAAGAGATTCAAGCAACTCGACTCTCAAGCGAACAATATCATATGTGGCCATCTGAGCAAAGGACAGTATGGAAGAGTGAGTGCTTTGGAGACTACTAAGCTTATCTGGGATAGGCTGTCCAAAGTCAATGAAGGAGTTTCTACTCAGCGTGACTCTCGAGATGATGTTCTTCGCAATCTCTTCAACCGCTTCAAAAGACTCGACAATGAAAATGTTCAGCAAACCTTCGATCGCCTCACTGACATCTCAAATGAGCTTCAAGCACTTGGTGCCACTGACATCACCGACCATGAGGTGGTGAAGAAATTGCTGAGGTCGCTTGATTCCTCATTTGTTACTCTAGCACTGATGATACAAGAGCGTGCTGATTACAAGTCACTTGACCCCGCTGATATCCTCGAGAGGCTAAATACTCATGAGTTCCAGCTTGCTGAAAAGAGAGATCTCTATGGTTCGAGCTATGGCAGATCACGTGCATTGAAGGCCAAGGTAGTATCTGAGTCCGAAGATGAAGACTCTGGTAGCAGCCTTGGCGACCCTGAAGAACTAAGTCATGATCTAGCGCTGCTCGTGAAGAAATTCCAAAAGTTGTCAAGACGTGGTCGCTTTGGGAGACCCTCAAAGAGCAATGATTCCTCATCCAGTGACTACAAGAGAAGGCTTTGTCACAAGTGCAAGAAGCCTGGACACTACATTCAAGATTGTCCTCAGTGGGAAAAGGAATCAAAGAAGAAGAAATACAAGGATTACAGTTCTGATGATGCGAAGAAAAAGAAGAAATCCTCAAAATCTTCATCATCAAAATCCTCGAAGTCTCCGTCTCACAAGAAGAGCAGCTCCAAGAAGGCTCGGGCATTCATTGGCAAGGAAATGGACTCTGAGGCAGAATCTGAAGAAAATGAGGAAGAAGAATAATCTGAAGATTCCGAGTCTGGTGTGGCAAGCCTAGCCCTCGCTACTGCACTCGTCAGCAAGTCCATCTTCAACGATGAAGAAAGTGATCTCACCAACAAGGCTGATGGCGACAGTGATGACTATGCTCCCACCTATTGCTTCATGGCAAAGGGTGCCAAGGTACTCAAATATGCCTCCTCTAAATCTAGTGAGGATGAATCTGATGAAAATCTTAGGCCTACCTACTCAAAACTTGCTAAGATTGCTGTGCAACAACAAAAGGCTTTTGAAAAGGTTCAAAACATGCTAGACAAAAGTGATGATATGTTGGGTGAAGAAATGATTCGCACTAAAGCCTTAACTGAAAATCTTCAGAGACTTCAGACCAGGTTTGACAACCTTTAAGGTCATCATAACACTCTCTTATCTGATCATGAGAAGCTTTCTTATGAATATCTTAAAAAGAAGCAAGATCTTGAGAAGCTAAGAGTGAGTTATGAAGATCTTCAGAAGGAGCGAGATTCATTACTTGCTCAGCAAATCAGCGCTGCTCAGGAAGAATTTATTCCTCCATGTTTAAAATGCATTGAACGAGAATCTGCTAATTCCTCACCTGAATGTTCAAATGCTTCTAATGTTACAAATTCTTCACCTGCCTCTGCTATCACTAATTCCTCATCTGAGGACATTGCTAGTATCACTGACGATGCAGGGCTGAAGGAATTGTACATGACAGGCATGTACAAAAGCCTCAAAGGGCATCAGACTCTTTGTGATGTGCTTAAAAAGCAGATCCTCAACAGGAACCCTAGGAAAGAGGGTATTGCCTTTGAGAGAAAACTCAATGCTGATGGTACATATTGGAAACCTAAGTAGTACCCCAAAACCTCATGGGTTGCTGCAAAGGGACCTCCAGTTGATCCATCTAATTTATCTGGCTATACATGTGAATCTTCACATTCTTCTAATGAGTCATTTGACTCCAACTATAAACTGTTCAAAAATCAGAATGGTGAAGTATTTGCTAGATATGTTGGCACTAACTGCAGGAATGGTTCCCCTATGAAGAAAATCTGGGTTCCCAAAAAGTGCCTTGAAAGTCTTCAGGTGAATGTCCTCATGACACCACCTGTGAAGAATAGGAACCCCAAATCAAATTCTTCATATGGACAAAATTCTTCATATGGATCCAAGTCCTCATATGGACCATATTCCTCAAGGGGATCAAATTCCTCACATGGATCAAAGTCCTCATATGAACATCATCGTGCTAACAACTCTTTTTCGCAGGGAAGAGCCAAGGGCTATGAATATGAGCATTGTTCTTCAAATTATTATGTTCATAAGTCCTCGAAGAATTTCTCTGCTTATTCATATGCTTACCCTAACCACTCTTATGTGAAACAAAATGGATTGGCCTCCATGCCGCCATTCTCATATGGAGCTCGCAGAGTGATGAACTCTTTGCCACCCCTTCAGATGTGGGTGGTGAAAAAAAGAACTAATCTCTTGTGCAGGGTCAGGTCTCCAGACGTACTGTAACGTCTGAAGAATTTGCTGGGGACCTGACAAGGTGCCTGTAAGGACGCAGGCTAATTATGATTAAATGAACTTTCATTTCACACGTCCTCCTACTGCTTTATTTGTCTTACTACTTGATGAGATTGATCTGATGAATTGTGATATCATATTCTTCACTGCTGAAGTATATGAGGTTCGTAAGTTGCACTAATTCATCTGCAGGATGATCAACCCAAAGCCACTGAGTGGGTCCTCGATAGTGGATGTACGAATCACATGACTGGTGACAAGAATATATTGATGGATGCTCCCTTATCATCATCACATCTGAAGCATATCATCTTTGCTGACAAAAGCAAAAGTCAGATATTGGGTCTAGGTAAGGTTGCTATCACAAAGGATTGACACATGGACAAAGTCATGCTTGTTGAGTCCTTAGGATACAACCTTATGTCTGTCTCAATGCTTTGTGATCTTGATATGGTTGTTGTCTTTGGCAAGTATTGTTGTGTTGTGATTATGGAAGCTGACAATTCCAAAGTCTTCGAATGCTTTAGGAGAGGAGACTTGTATATTGTTGATTTCTCTACAGATTCACAACCAGCCGTGTGCCTACTCGCAAAAGCTTCAGAAGGATGGCTATGGCATCGACGACTTGGTCATGCAGGCATGAGGAATTTGCACACGCTTGCAAAGAAGAAGCATGTCATTGGCATTGAGAATGTAAAATTCCTCAAGGATCACTTATGCGGTGCCTATGAAGCTGGAAAGATGACCAAGGCCAAGCATCCAGCAAAGACTATCATGACCACCACTCGTCCCTTTGAATTGCTTCACATGGATCTCTTCGGTCCTAATCATTATTCTTCTGTTTCAAATGAAGCATCTCAATATGGCTTTGTTATTGTTGATGATTACTCTCGTTACACATGGGTACACCTTGTCTCTTACAAACATGAAGTGCAGTAAGTCTTCAAACGATTTTCCTCGAGAGCTTCAACCAACTTTGGTGTAAAGATCAAGCACATCAGAAGTGACAATGGCACTGAGTTCAAGAATTCTGGTCTCGATGACTATCTTGATGAACTTGGTATTACTCATGAGTTATCTGCTCTTTATACTCCTCAACAGAATGGTGTCGTGGAGCGCAAGAATAGGACTCTTGCTGAGATGGCTCACACTATGCTCGATGAGTATAAAACCCCTCGTTGTTTCTGGGTTGATGCAATTGATACTGCGTGCCACATCATCAACAGAGTATATCTTCACAAATTCTTCAAGAAGACTGCCTATGAACTCCTCACTGACAAGAAACCTAATGTGAGTTATTTCAAAGTCTTCGGTGCTAAATGCTGGATTAGAGATCCTCATCACAACTCTAAATTTGCACTGAAAGCACATGAAGGTTTTATGCTTGGTTACGGAAAGGACTCGCACACCTACAGAGTCCTCAACAATGTTCTTCACAATATTGTTGAAACTGTAGATGTGCGGTTCGATGAAACTAATGGCTCGCAAAGAGAGCACCTACCTTCTGTGTTAGCTGAACCAGCACCTGAAGATTCTATCAAGCACAGGGCTACTGAAGATGTTATTCCTACTGAAGAATCTGCTGAAGAATTCATTCTAGAACATGAAGAACGTCGAGCTGATGCACCTGAGGAAAATGCTGAGGAAATTGATGCTGAAGAAAATGCTGATCAAATTCCTCAACGACAACCAGCTCATCCTCGCGTTGCAAAAGAAGTGCAAGTGGAAAAGATCATCGATGACATTAGAGCACCAGGTCCTCTCACACGCTCAAAAGCTTCACACTTATCTAACTTTTGTGGGCACTTTGCTTTTGTCTCTATCACAGAGCCCACTAAGGTAGATGAAGCATTTCTGGAGCCTGAGTGGATTCAGGCCATGCAAGAAGAATTACATCAGTTCAAGCTCAACAACGTCTGGGAACTGGTCAATCGTCCAGATCCTCGCAAGCATAATATCATTGGCACAAAATGGATCTACCGCAACAAGCAAGATGAAAACGGCCTTGTGGTGAGTAATAAGGCACGTCTGGTAGCTCAAGGCTACACACAGGTTGAAGGAGTTGATTTCGATGAAACTTTTGCACCTATTGCTAGACTTGAGGCTATTCGCATATTACTTGCTTATGCTAACCATCATGATATCATCTTATATCAAATGGATGTGAAAAGTGCATTCCTCAATGGTAAGCTTGAGGAAGAAGTATATGTTGCTCAACCCCCAGGTTTTAAAGATCCAAAGAATCCTGAAAAAGTCTTCAGACTCAATAAGGCCCTCTATGGCCTCAAGCAAGCCCCACGGGCATGGTATGATACTTTGAAGGAATTCTTCATGAAGAAAGGCTTCACACCCGGTTCACTCGGTCCTACTCTCTTTACTAAGTCTTATGATGGTGAACTATTTGAGTGCCAAATATATGTTGATGATATCATCTTTGGTTGTACTGACAAACGTTATAGTGATGAATTTGCCTATATGATGAGTGAAGAATATCAAATGTCTATGATGGGAGAGTTGAAATTCTTCTTAGGTCTTCAAATTCGTCAACAGCGAAATGGCATATTCATATCTTAGGAGAAATACCTCAAGGATGACCTGAAGAAATTCGGCATGCAAGATTGCAAAGGCATCAAAATTCCTATGCCCACAAATGGTCAACTATGCACTGATGAAAATGGTATTGACTTCGATCATAAGGTATATCGCTCCATGATTGGTTTTTATTGTACTTATGTGCATCTAGGCTAGATATAATGCTCAGTGCTTGCATGTGTGCCCGATTTCAAGCTGCACCGAAGGAATCACACCTAAGGCTGTGAAGCATATTCTTCGATATCTAGCTCACACACCAACACTAGGATTATGGTATCCCAATGGCTCAGATTTTGATCTCATTGGATATTCTGACTCTGACTATGCTGGTGATTGTGTGGACTGCAAGTCAACATCTGGTACATGTCATTTCCTTGGACGATCTTTGGTCTGTGGGTCCTCGAAGAAACAGAACTGCGTATCACTGTCTACTACTGAAGCTGAGTACATTGTTGCTGGTTCTTGTTGTGCTCAACTGCTATGGATGAAGCAAACACTCAAGGACTATGGCGTCAACGTGAAGAATGTGCCTCTCCTCTGTGACAATGAGAGTGCCACCAAGATTGCTCACAACCTAGTTCAGCACTCGAAGACAAAGCACATTCAGATTCGTCATCATTTTCTTCGTGATCATGTGTTGAAGGGCGACATTTCTATTGAGCATGTGAAGACTAAAGAACTGCTAGCCGATATCTTTACTAAGCCCTTGGATGAGAAGAGATTTAGCAAGTTGCGATGTGAGCTAAATATCTTAGAGTCTTCGAATGTACTTTGAAAAGGCACTCATCCTAACACTTAAGCAAAATTGATGACTTAGATGTGCAACACATGAAGAAATGTTTTTCTTCAATCAATGAAGAATAACACTCTAAGTGTGAAGAAATTAATGAAGAATTTGATTCTCAGAACCCTACGACAATTGTACGCGGTGTCTGAAATCAGCATTCTTATACGGTGTGTCACGCCACCACAAAAGTTGAAAATCTTCAATTTGAGTTTTTCCTCAGTTTGAAATTCCTCAGTTGTTCAAATTCTTCAACTTTGCAAAATCTTCACGTGTTCCATTGTTTTTCTTCATTGGCTATATATATATATATATATATATATATATATATATATATATATATATATATATATATATATATATATATATATTAGTTTATGTCCTCTACAGCATTCACTTATGGCTATTTTTTTTCAAGTTAGTGTTTTTCTGCTAAGTGAATGTGATCGGACCCTTTCCCCTCTATGCTATACTCAATCCAATCTATTCACAAATTCTTCATGTGCGTTCTATTTGAAACTCATTCAAAATCTTCACTGTGTCCTAGTCAGCTGAAGAAATTGCGAACGGAACTTCTAAAACTAATCTTATCCAAATTCTCGGTTTTACCGCTCAAACCGTTCCGCATCCCACGATGCATTATTCTACTCACCCACGATCTTACACGATCTCCACCACTCTGTACGTGTGTGACACATGTCGTGCGAAGGAGAAGGGTCAGGGGCACGTTTGTCCCAAATCTTCGGGCGAACAGTTTTTCACTGCTACTATAAATACCCCCTCACCCCTTCCTCACTTCTTTTACTCCGCTCGAACTCTCTCTCCCGCTCGAGCTTCCCAAACCCTAGCGCCGCCGCTACTCCATCATCGCCGGTGAGGAAGAGCTTCACTGCCTCGACCTCGTCACCGTCGTACTCGCGCCGACCGCGGAAATCTTCACCTCCGTCGCCGCCGTAGACGTCTTCCTCCTCCGAGTTAGGGCGTGGAAGATCTACACCGACGTACTTCACTGTTTCACCTCTCTGTTCGTCGTGTTCTTCATTCAGGGTAATTAAAAGTTACTTTTACTGCCCTCTTTGATTCAAAGTTTTTCTACAAAATCTTCAAAGGTGTTTTATTCTTCAAATCTTCACACACTAAACACCTCACATGTCATCTGTTCTTGATTCATTTCCCTAAGCATCATTTTCTTCAAGATTCCTCAATTGTGTGGATCTTCGACCTATACAACTCTGGAACCTAAGATAAAGCGCGCTTAGTGAAATTCCTCAAGACGCATCTGGTCAAATTCCTCAAACTTGTTCTTTTTGAAAAACCCTCTGAGAACGCATATGACCTCTCAAAATTCCTCGCAACTATACTCTGTTCACAGGTACTCATGTCTGCTGCTGAATCACTAGGTTCTCATCAACTTAACTCATTTGCAGCGTTCCTCGAAGAAAAAACTGCATACTTCTTCAGAGAATTCTATTGTTCAAATTCCTCAGCTGAAGAATATGGCAGATGGTAAGAGGTCGCAGAAAGGAGGAAAGAAACCTGAGGTCATGACTGCGTTTGAAATCCCTGAGGACATTTACAAAGAGTACTGCACGCCTGATGAAGCCAAGTTTGGCAAAGAGACCAAAAATCAGCGCAAGGTGCGCATTCAAAGGATAGAACGGAGATGGGCAAGAGAATGGAGGGAGTACAGATATGTTACTCCAAAGTACATGAGGAAATTTGCTCTCAACCCTCCATGCCCAAGAGCCCCATTGGCACCTGGCCAAGTGGCTGATCCCACTAGCATCAAACGCGATGAGGACTTTCTTGAGGAATGGGCAAGGCGTCAAGCCAAGCTGGCAAGACAAGCCAGAGAAGCAGTGAAGAAATTCAACGAAGATTCTGCTGCTGCTGCTGCCACTGAGGCCTCTGTCAAGCCGAGGAAATCAATGGCAAAGAAGCCCGATCGAAAGCCAAGTGCTTCACCCTCATCTGCGCCCTCACGACCAGGAACTTCAAAATCTTCAAAGCAAATAACTCATGCTGCTCCTGCTCCACCAAAGTCCTCAGCACCTCCTCCACAATCCTCAGTTGTTCCAACAAAGTCCTCAGCACATGTGCATCTTGCCTCGTGCCAAAGGACAACAGGCATCTCCATTGCCTCTGGTGTCTCAGCAAGTTCCTCAGCTGCACCAAGTTCCTCAGCTGGACCCTCTCTGCTGAAGAAAAAGGCTACTGCTGGACGAGGTCCTCGCCCAAGTCCTAAGAAGAAGCAGGTTGTCTTTAATGTGTCGTCTGAAGAAGATGAGGCTGATGAAGAAGAACTTGCAGAAATCATCAGGGACAGACAACAAAGGGCCGCTAGAGCCAAAGGCACACCTGTGTCGCTGCTGTTGGATCCAAGAGCGATCCTAGACTACATTAATCTCTGGCACAAGGACCCAAACACGCCTATGCCTGACTTCAAGTTGACACCTGGTCAAAGCCACATGCTGACTCATTTCATCCAAGAGGAGAAATGGAAATATGATAGGGCCAGAGAAATCAAGAAATCGCAGTACAGAAAAGAGAAACTGCTGAAGAAAATTGTTGTCAAGATGACAACTGAAGAACTTGTCAAGATGCAGGCTGACATCAAAGCCCTCAGCGATAAATTTGACTCATACTATGCTGATTGGAAGGGAGCCAAAGTCAGGTTTGTGAAACTGACTGAAAAGTTCAGAAATGTTGCAGCCCCATCGCAACAAGAAGTTCCTTAAGCTGAAGCTTCTGCTCAGCCAACTGAAGAATATGCCAGCACCGCTGATGATTTTCAGGCTGCTGAAGAAAATGCTAGTTCCAGGGCTGATGACTCCATCCCAGCCGCTGAAGAAACTGCCAGGGCATCCACTAGTGGTGCGCCTGAAGAAACTGAAGAAGCCAAGGCAACTGCATCAGTTGCGCCTGAAGAAATACAAACAGATTCCTCAGCTCCACCTGCGCCTACACCAACTCCTATCCTTCCATCTGCATCAGATGTGAAGAAGACCAAGGCTGCAGAACGAGCTGTAGTGAAGAAAAGGAAAGCATCAAGTGCTTCATAATCTTCAGCTCCAAAGAAGATGAAGCCTATGACCAGCTCTTTTGAAAATCCCATTGATGTTGTTCCAATTTCAACCATGCCATCAAAGGACCATGTTCCTTTTGATGAGGACTATGAGAACCCAAGCAGATCAGATGAAGAAACTCAATCTGCTGCTTCCTTAGAGCAGATTGATGAGGAAATTGAAGTGGATACGATCCCTTCAACCCCAGTGGTATCATCACCAATGCCTCAGTTTACTGCTGAAGAGGCTGGTGTTGAAGAAATGGATGATGAAGACGTGGACATTGGCAGCACAACGCCAGTGATGAATGATGATTTTTGGGGAAGTCAGCATCCCAACTCTCCCCTTTTCACTCCACTGCAGCAAGTTCCTCACTCCCCTGCACCAACAGTTCAAATGGGCTCTGAAGAAACTCATCCCACCTCACCTGTTCGTGAAGATATTCCAGCCACTAGTGCTGAAGAAACTGCTGCTGCTGAAAATGTGACTGCACCTGAGGAGGAACCAGAAATTCCTCAGCCTGAAGAACCTGAGATCGCGATTCCTGAGGTCGTGATGCAACTCACTGACACTCCATTGCCAAAGCCAAAGGATCCGTTCTCAAGGAAGCAAAAGTTCAAGGTTGAAGACTTCTTTGGTGAGCACGTGGTCTTCACAGATTATAATCCATATGACTCTGCTCGCATAAGGAAGAGGCATTTCTGAACTGCTAGTCAAGCCAACTTCTATTCCCCAGTGTTGTTCAACAAAGACAAAGTCTTCGATCATGCACATATTCCTCACGTAGACATGGAGTCTCTGCCGTGCTTCGAGCCAGTTCTCAGTGTTGTTCACGACGCTGGGCTACTGAATTTCTGCACTGACATCTGTGATTGGAATGAAGAACTCATTCTTCAGTTCTACGCAATGCTGCACATCACAGGCGATTCTGAAGATGTGAATTCATGGGTTCTGGACTGGATGACAGAGAACACTCACTACAAGGCACCAGCGTCTGAATTTTTTCGTGCCCTTCCACTAAGTCCTCCCACTGAACATGCACGTTGTGTTTACAATGAACCTGAGCTTTCAAATCATTACATGCAAGTATTGATGAAGCCTTTGAAGCCAGGGCAGGCCCCTCGAACCAATTTCCTCATCAAGGAATTGCTCTATGTACCTCGGACTGTCTATCGCATTCTGTCGAAGACAATGAGTCCTATCAAAGGCCACGACTCAAGTGATGAAGAAGTCGTTGGCATCATGAAGAATATGCTTTTCAACATCTGTCATGGCGTTCCCGTCAACTTCCATGATTTCTTCATGAGGACTCTGGCCATTATTGCCATGTCACCATTTGAGTTGAAGCCTTATGCGCCATGGATTATGAGATTCATCAGGACAAGGTCTTCACTCAACTACAAAGCTGACACTCTGAACCACTACAGCTACTTGCCTCCCATTGAAGTCCTCAAAAGGACATTTTCCTCAGCTGATGACAAAGGCAAGGCAACTGCTGTGATAGATGAAGGCATTCATCCATTGGATGGTCAATTTCGCAAGGTTGCATCCTATTCCACCAATGATGACTCTGCCACACATGACTCTGCCACCAACAATGCCAAGCAAAATCCTCAAGCTACAGCACCCAGGGTGATGACTGATCATGAGTTACTCCTCAGTCTTCATCAAAAGGTTGATCGCAATCACAAATGGGTCAAGCGTCAGTTTGGTTCAATTCTTCACAACATGACTTCAACACACAATGCAGTGAAGAAAACCCACTACTACCTCCATGAAACCCTCAACCGCACATGGGTTATTCTGTCTCAAGTTTACAGCATTGAAGATCTAAAGAATATGGGTCTCAAAGAAGAGTTTGACTGGTCTGCACCTCATCCGAAGAAATTCAAGAAGGTCAAGGTTCCTTCTTTGGTGGCCAGCTCCTATTCTTCATCGCGTGACACTGATGAAAATGAAGACTTGGACGACACAGCGGCAGGCCCTACTACAACAACCGACCCCAACAACGCTGGTGCTCCTTCATCAACTTAATTATCTTCAGGGGCGTTAGTCCTCAGTTTTGATCCTTTTGGTCATTCGATGACAAAGGGGAGAAATCTGAGTTACTCTTCACGCGGGTCTATTATAAGGGTGTTTTTTTGCGAAGTTACAACTATCGTTCTTCCGAAACTTTTATTGGATCGAGTTGTAAGCTTAAACCCGATGGTGGTCTGATACTTCTGCTACGTTATTCTGCATGCTTATTCCTCGTTAATGTTATTGCACGCATGCTGAATTACATCAGTCACCATATTTCATCATGCATTTCAAATTCTTCATATTATATGTCAAATGCGTGTATGAATTACAAGATATAGGGGGAGATCTCCATGATTCATCTCTTCAAGTGTGCATTGCTTCAAAAGCAAATTCCTCACTATGCACAACTTCAGGGGGAGTTCTTCTATATCTTGCAATCAAATTCCTCAATATCAGCATTTACACTTCATCTGTTTATCCCCGTTGAAAACTTAACCTATATTGTCATTAATCACCAAAAAGGGGGAGATTGTAAGTGCATCTAGTGCCCCTTAGTGATTTTGGTGTATTGAAGACTTATAGGTTAAGGATCTAATGTGTTTATGAGTGTACACAGGTCTGTAAGTCTATGAGGAGTTTGATATTTATAGAGAAAGTCGACCCCTAAAAATGAAGTTCTTCAACTAAAGACTTTGATATACCGAAGACTTTCTGAAGACTTTGAAAGTGAAGAAATTGGTTGTCGGTGTACTAAAGTAGGGGTACCTTAGTACCCCGAACTTGTGCACGGGCAGTAGTAGCGTCCCGCGGCAAGGCTCGCCAGGGGAGCGACAAGAGTCTCCACGGCCCTTTCTGGGCCGGACGAAGGCCAAGTGATCGAGCCGAGAAGACCAAGCCCCGGCAAGAGGAGCTTGCCGGGCCAAGAAGGCGAGGTCCGGCAAGAGGAGCTTGCCGGGCCAAGGCGACAAGGCCCCGGCAATAGGAGCTTGCCGGGACGACTAAGCCGAAGCACCAAGGCCCCGGCGGGAGGAGCTCGCCGGGATGGCCAAACCAAGGCACCCCAAGAGAAGCCCGCCGCGGCGCTCCGCGCGCCTCGGAAAGGCCTGACGAGCGGCAAGCTCTCAGGTGCGGCAAGACAACCGCCGCGGCAAGCCACTTGCCGCGGCAAACCACCACCTCAGACGTGCGCCCCAGCTCACCTGCCCACGCGTCACTCTGGAGCTTCCCCAGAGGCATGTGGCGAGGCGCCGCGCAACCTGGGGCGCGCGGGTGGCATGCGACGTTGGCGGAGTCGCCCCCGTGGCAAGCGGAGGCGCCCCTAACGGTCCGCCTCGGCACTGTTCAGGCAATCCAGACGGGCATTTAATGCCTTTGTCCCCCGCCGTCAGAGTTAGGTGCGATAGCACTGTGCAGCCACTGTTCGCACAGTTCCTTGCCATTTTTAGCCTCACCTGCGTCGCTACCTGTGGAAAACCCCTTAGCATATAAAAGGAGGCCCATGCCCACGTAGAGGGGGGAAGAGGAAAAAAACCCCAGGGGATCCCAGACGGGGAGAAGGATCGAACCCTAGGAGAGAAGGAGGACACCCGGTAGGCCCTCGTCTACGTCCAGCTCCAACTTACTGTAGCTTCTTGCGCTCCAGAGCAAGAACTCCAATCAACCAGACATGCAGCAGTAGGGTTTTACGCATCCGTGCGGCCCGAAGCTGGGTAAAATCGTTGTGTGTGTGTGTCGCCTTGATCTGCTCTTTGTGCAACCTCCGCCCCCCGCCGAACCGACAAGGGGCTTTGTCCCCATAGGTGCTCGTGGAGGCCGATATCCCCCGACATCTTTGGCGCGCCAGGTAGGGGCGTCGTCGAGGTTGTGTGAACCAGATCCGGCGTCCGCGCGAGCCAGACTCTCATTATTTGCGCCGGCATGGCACCGAAGAAGAAAGATCCGGAGGCGGCCGGTCCGTCAGCGCCGAACCCACCGCCCATGGAGCCGACGGGTGGTGGAGAGGCCGCCGGCGGAGGAACGGGCGCCGTCGAACCAGTTCTTGGTACCGCGACGTCCGAGCTTGCCCCGCGCCACTCTCAGGAGGCGCGAAACCAGCAGCGTCATGGTACCCATGGTACCATACGCTCGCTGGACCCAGACCGTGCCGGTGGGTCCCAAGGAGCTCAAGACCAGCATGCTACCCAGCGTGCCGGAATGAGCGTTGCGCGGCTGCCTGGACCGGGTGCTGCTCCTTCTAACATGGTTAGGAGTTCGAGCACATCCCGCTCCTCGCGCCGCACGCCGCCTCTGCCCACCACCCCTGCGGAAGCTCTCGCGCGAGCTCAGCTGCTCCTAGACTACCCTCCAGCGGCGGACAAGCTCGACGACTGGAGGGCAACCATCCAGAGCCTCATCGGTTTCGCCAATGGCGACACTCCGCGGCAGCACAGCGCGTCGCAGCCGCGGCCAGTCACCCAGGCGAGAACCGATGGCGCCAAGAATGGCGGGGGTGTGACCACCGTGCACTCCCCGCCCCAGAAGCCGCGGTCGCCGACTCGCCGGGCTCACCTCGACAACGACTCCACCGCGTCGTCGAACCCGCGAACTCGCCGCGACCAATGCCAAGTCCTTCACGAACGAAGGGAAGAAGACGCTCGAACCCGCATCGAGCGCAGAAGAGAGGCGCGGCGTCAATCAGACCAGCGCGTCGAGCCCTCTGGAAACATGCACGCACCGGGGGAACCAGGCGAACTGCCGTATTCGGTAGGCTGCCCCGCGTTCACCCGCGAGCTGCGGCAAGTCCAGTGGCCCAGCACGAAGAACTTCAAGCCTGACGTGCCCGAGAAGTACGACGGCAAGTCGCATCCGTCGAAGTTCCTCAGCATCTACACCATTGAGGTGCAGGCTGCCGGGGGACGGGACGACAAGATCCTTGCCAACTACTTCCCGCTGGTACTCAAGCCCAACGTCAGATCCTGGCTCATGCACTTGCCGGACGGCTCCATCTCCTCCTGGCCAGATCTATGCCATCAGTTCATTGGCGCCTTCACGGGCGGCCACAAACCCCATGGCCAGGCAAGCGATCTTCATCTGCTTGTTCAGAAGGAGGGGGAGCCTTTGCGCAAGTTCATCCAGAGGTTCAGCCGTGTGCACTACAACATCCCAAACGTCCACCCCGCCGCGGTGATCAGCGCGTTCCACCAGAACGTGCGCAACCGCAGGATGAGGGAGGAGATGGCGATGTGCAAAATCAAGGAGGTCAGCGAGCTTTACGCCCTGGCCGACAAGTGTGCACGCGCTGAGGAGGGGAGGAAGCTCCCTGGAGAAAGTGTTGGAGAAGGAGAATCCGACAGCGAAGGTACCGCCCCGGCAAGGAGAGCCGGCGGCGGAACGGCAAAAAGAAGAAAAACCCAGAGGTACTGGTTGTCGAGAAGTCCGGCAGCGAAGGCTCCGCCAAGAAAGCCCAGGCGGGAGGCCCCGGCAAGGAGGTTGTCGGGTGCGCCAACTGCCGGGCAGTGGCTGCTGCCGATAAGCGGGACGGTACCGACAAGAAGTACTGCAAGATCCACCGCACCAGGGGCCACGACCTCCAGAGTTGCAAGCAAGTCGAGCGACTCGTCGACCTGCAGAAGGCCAAGTACGCACGACGCGACAAGGAGAGAGCCCAAGCAGGCGGCGGGGGATCCGGCATGAAGCGTCCCGGCCCGAGGGAGCGCCGCGGCAAGGACAAGCAGCGGCAAGCAGACATACCTCCCCGGGGACGCGACAAGAGCGAAGACGATGACGACGACGAAGATATGGAAGACCCCGAGACCAGCGAGCAGGAGTTTCAGAAAGCCACTGAGGTCTTGTGTGTGGACGGCGGTGCCTCCCTGCACGCTTCCCACCACCAGCTTAAACGGTGGGTGCGGGAGGTCAATGCAGCGGAGCCACCCGTCGAGTCACGCAGACCCCTGAGATGGTCCAACACGCCTATCATCTTCGACATTGAGGACCACCCTGATCGCACAACCGCGGTCGGGTGCTTGCCGATGTTGGTTTCCCCAACGATCCGCAACCTCAAGGTCACTAAGATGCTAGTAGACGGTGGGGCTGGCTTGAATCTGATCTCCTCTGCTGTTCTCCGGAGACTCCAAGTTCCCGACAGCGAGCTCGAAGAAACCGGCACATTCCAAGGAATCAACCCGGGAAGGAGCAAGCCAAAGGGAAAGATCACGCTGCCGGTAACATTTGGCAGCGAGCTGAATTTCAGGACTGAGAGGGTCACCTTTGACGTCGCCGAATTTCCGTTGCCTTACAACGGGATCCTCGGCCGACCAGCGCTCGCCAAGTTCATGGTGGCGTCTCACTACGCGTATAACATGCTCAAGATGCCTGGCCCGATAAGCGTCATTTCTGTCCCCGGCGACAAGAAGGATGCCCTTATCTGCGCCGACCAAATATACCGGGACGCAACAGCAGCGACGGCCCGCGGCCCACTCGCCGCTGGAGCTTCCGGGGGAAAGAAGAAGTCCGGCAAGTGCTCTGGCGCCCACTCCGGCAAGCGCGCCTCTTCGGAGTGCTGCGCTGCCGTCGAGGACGTGCCATCGAGCCCCGCCGGCAAGAAGGCCAAGCCCGGCGAGTGCTCTAGCGCCCACTCCAGCAAGCGCGCCTCTTCGGAGTGCTGCGCTGCCGTCGAGGACGTGCCATCGAGCCCCACCGGCATGAAGACCAAGCCCGGCAAGTGCTCTGGCGCCCACTCCGGCAAGCGCACCTCTTCGGAGTGCTGCGCTGCCGTCGAGGACGTGCCATCGAGCCCCGCCGGCAAGAAGGCCAAGCCCGGCGAGTGCTCTGGCGCCCACTCCGGCAAGCGCGCCTCTTCGGAGTGCTGCGCTGTCGTCGAGGACGTGCCATCGAGCCCCACCGGCATGAAGACCAAGCCCGGCAAGTGCTCTGGCGCCCACTCCGGCAAGCGCACCTCTTCGGAGTGCCGTGCTGCCGTCGAGGACGTGCCATCGAGCCCCGCCGGCAAGAAGGCCAAGCCCGGCGAATGCTCTGGTGCCCACTCCGGTGAGCGCGCCTCTTCGGAGTGCTGCGCTGCCGTTGAGGACGCGCCATCGAGCCCCGCTGGTAAACACAATGAGACGACGGCTGCTCCACCAGCGACCAAGAAGGTGCCCGCCAAGGAGGACGGCACTGGTGGTACCTTCACCATCAGTGCCACTCTCGACCCCAAATAGGAAGGCGCGCTCGTTGCTTTCCTGCGGGCGAATGTCGATGTGTTTGCCTGGCAACCATCTGACATCCCCGGTGTTCCCAGGGAAGTGATTGAGCACCACCTTGCCGTCTGCGCTCATGCGCGGCCCGTCAAGCAAAAGGTCAGGAAACAAGCGGTGGAGCGCCAAGAGTTTATCGCGGAGGAGATCAGGAAGTTGGAAGCGGCAGGCCTCGTCAGAGGCGTGCTCCATCCGACGTGGTTGGCCAATCCTGTTGTCGTGCGCAAGGCAAACGGGAAGTGGAGGCTTTGCATCGATTTCACCGATGTCAATAGAGCTTGCCCTAAAGATCCATTTCCCTTGCCACGCATCGACCAGATTGTTGACTCCACGGCCGGATGCGACCTGCTTTCATTGCTTGACGCCTACTCCGGGTACCACCAGATCTTCATGGCTGAAGAAGACGAAGAGAAGACTGCGTTCATCACTCCATGCGGCACGTACTGTTTTGTGCGGATGCCTTTTGGACTGAAGAATGCAGGCTCGACGTTTGCGAGGGTTGTCCACACTGCTTTCAAGCCACGGATCCACAGAAATGTGGAGGCCTACATGGACGACATTGTGGTCAAGAGCAGAGACAAGGCAACCTTGGTTCAAGACTTGGAAGAGACCTTTGCGAACTTGCGCAAGATCAGCCTCAAGCTCAACCCCGAGAAGTGCGTGTTCGGAGTTCCCTCCGGCAAGCTTCTCGGGTTCTTCGTGTCTCAGCGTGGGATCGAAGCCAACCCCGACAAGATCAAGGCCATCGAGCAGATTGAAGCACCAACGCGTGTCAAGGACGTGCGAAGACTTGCCGGCTGCGTGGCGGCTCTCAGCAGATTTATTTCCAGGTCTGCGGAACGCGCCCTGCCGTTTTTCAAAATCTTGAAAAAGGCAGGTCCAGTAAAATGGACTCCGGAAGCGGAGGCTGCGCTGCAAGACTTGAAGAAATACCTGTCCTCCGCTCCTGTACTTGTCGCGCCTAGACCGCAAGAGAAGTTGCTGCTCTACCTAGCGGCAACCAATCAAGTGGCTAGTGCTGCGTTAGTTGCGGAGAGGGAAGCTGTTGACGAGCCAGCAACCACGGCAAGCGCGTCCGACGGCAAGCAGGGGGCTTCCCCGACAAGCTCTGGCCCCGGCAAAGGCGGATCCGCGCAAGCGCAAGGGGAAGTGCAGAGGAAGAGGATGGTGCAGCGCCCAGTTTACTTTGTCAGTTCCCTCCTGCAGGGGGCTAGGTCGAGGTACTCTGGTGTGCAGAAATTGCTCTTTGGCCTCCTCATGGCCTCGAGGAAGCTGCGCCATTACTTCCAAGCACACGAGATCACCGTGGTCACTCGCTTTCCGCTTAAGAGGATACTGCAGAATCCTGAAGCAACAGGCAGGATTGTCGAGTGGGCACTAGAACTGTCAAGCTTTGGCGTCAAGTTCGAGAGCACATCGACCATCCAGAGTAGAGCATTGGCAGAGTTCATAGCAGAGTGGACGCCGACACCGGACGAAGAAATTCCAGAGACGAGCATCCCCGGCAAGGAAGCAACCAAAGAGTGGCTGATGTACTTTGATGGTGCCTTTTCGCTGGAAGGCGCCGGTGCCGGCGTGCTGCTCATTGCACCCACCGGAGAGCACCTCAAGTACGTCGTCCAGATGCACTTTCCCAAGGAGCAAGCAACCAACAATACGGCAGAGTATGAAGGTTTGCTCGCCGGTCTCAGGATCGCGGCGGAACTTGGGATCAAGAAGCTCATTGTCAGGGGTGATTCGCAGCTCGTCGTCCGCCAAGTGAACAAGGATTACCAGTGCCCGTTGATGGAGGCTTACGTTGATGAAGTGAGGAAGCTGGAAGAGCGCTTTGACGGCCTGCAAATGGAATACGTTCCAAGAGCAGAGAACGACATCGCCGACGGCCTGTCAAAATGGCCGCACTAAAGCTACCTGTGGAACCAGGGACTTTTGTGCTCAAGCTGACTCAGCCATCCGTGACACCATCGACTGGGCCAAGCAAGAAGAGAAAATCGGTCTCCGGTGACTATCTCCCGGCAGAGCTTCCCGAAGCCGCCGCCAAGAGGGTCCCCGAGATCGACGGCAAGAGTGCTGAGGAGCTGCCCGCTCCGGCAAGCCCCAGGGTTTGTCCCGATGAAGCAGGCGCTCCCGGCAAGCCATGCCCCGGAAAGCTTGCCGGGGAACGTCAAGCTCCGGCTGAGCCCCAAGTCCTCGCCGTAGAAGCTGATGTTCCCGCAGCCGCCGACATGCCTTTAGTCCTCGTCGTCGAGCCACAGGCTCCGACGTGGGCACAGCAGATCGTCCGTTTCATCCAGACAGGAGAACTTCCCGAAGAACAAGAAGAAGCTGAAAGAGTAGCCCGGCAGTCCGGTATGTACCAGTTCGTTGATAGCGCACTGTACAGAAGAGGACGCAACGGGGTGAAATTAAAGTGCATTCACCGGGAAGACGGACAGAAGCTGTTGGCGGAGATACACAGAGGCATATGTGGACACCACATCGGCGCCAGAGCACTTGCCGGCAAAGCGTTCCGGCAAGGGTTCTACTGGCCAACAGCCCTCCAGGATGCAACTGCACAAGTAACCAAGTGTGAAGCGTGCCAGTTCCATTCCAAGAAGATACACCAGCCAGCTCAAGCTCTCCAGACGATCCCTTTGTCCTGGCCCTTCTCGGTCTGGGGGCTCGATATCCTCGGCCCCTTCCCCCGATCCGTCGGGGGCTTTGAGTACTTGTTCGTTGCCATCGACAAGTTCACAAAGTGGCCAGAAGTGGAACCAGTGAGGAAGGTGACCGCCCAGTCCGCGATCAAATTCTTCAGGTCGATTGTTTGCCGCTTCGGGATCCCCAACAGGATCATCACCGACAACGGTACGCAGTTCACAAGCCACACATTTATGCAGTACACCCAAAACCTCGGCACCAAGGTCTGCTTCGCTTCTCTTGCTCATCCCCGGAGCAACGGACAAGCAGAAAGGGCCAACGCCGAGGTGCTGCGCGGGCTCAAGACCAGAAGTTTTGACAAGCTGCTCAAGCGCGGACGGAACTGGATCGAGGAGCTGCCGGCGGTTCTTTGGTCGGTCAGAACAACGCCAAATCGAGCCACCGGCCAGACACCATTTGCTCTAGTCTATGGAGCAGAAGCAGTTACCCCCACGGAACTCGTATACGGGTCACCTCGAGTGCTCGCTTATGATGAGCTTGAGCAAGAGCGGTCGCGTGAAGATGACGCACTGCTCCTCGAGGAGGATCGTCTCCAGGCTGCTGTGCGATCCGCTCGCTACCAGCAAGCTCTGCGTCGCTATCATAGCCGCAAAGTTAAAGCCAGGAGCCTCGAGGAAGGCGACCTTGTTCTTCGGCGCGTTCAGTCGGCCAAGATACACAACAAGTTGACGCCGAAGTGGGAAGGCCCTTACCGGGTGAAACGAGTCACGAGGCCCGGCGCCGTCCGCCTCGAGACCGAAGATGGTACTCCGGTGAGCAATTCCTGGAACATTGAGCATCTTTGCAAGTTTTACCCGTAAGGCGCGGTTGTCGGACCCCGTCCGGCAACCAACTCTTTGTACAAAAGTCTTGCCGCAGTTGCATGTAATCCTTTGTACAAAGCCAGGCGCAGACCCTGGCCGCAATGAAGCGCTGGCGCCCCCAAGTTTTAGCATGCATGCTGAGCCGAGTCTCGTCCTTGGTTAGGGTTGATAGTGCCTAACAGTCGCTAACCCCTAACTTAGAGGTCGAGTCCGCGTCCTTTTCCCGTCCTTTCCCTTTGGCCCGCAGGAGTTGCATACCCTTGCTGAGCCGCTCAAGGACGAAGAAGGGGAGAAGGGCGAGCCAGCGCCCGCGCCCCGGCAAGCCAGAGTTGCCGGGGGCGGCAACCTCAGATAAGTCTTTACATCCCTTATCATGCATTCTCTTGTGAGCTGCGGAATGCGAAAACCTTGCTTCCTCCTAAAAGCTGCCGTGCTCTCTTAAGCGACAAACCCCGGAGCGCGTTCCCGGGGCCCGCTTCTGATAGTAGCCGCGGCGGCAAGAGGAGGAAGCAAGGGGCCAGAACCCGCCTTCTCCCTGCCTCCGCCAAGAGCATGAGGAGGGCCAAGGGGCGCGGGGAGACGGCAGGGTCCGTTACCGGGCGGGGAAGTGTCTATCCTAACGATGCAACGGGTTCGCTCCTTGCCGCGGGATGTACCCGCGAGACAAATGGTCCGGCAAACACTCCCTTTTCATTAAAAACATTCCACTCAGGTACAGCTCAGAGAGAATGAAAAACATGAAAGATGGGATTACAAGATTTAAATACAATTAAGGCCCGAGGGCTTACAAGATAAAAAGAGATAAGGTGCCCGTAATCCCTTTCTTGTCTCTCTCCTCAGGAGGTAGGGCGAGGAGGCGAGAAGGGCAAAAGGGGCGCCTAGACGAGCTACGGGTGGCAGAAGGCGCCAAGAGAGCATCCGGGGCTCCGCCCCGGGGCTCCGGAGGCCGGATGGAGACGGCAACGCCGGAGGCGGAGCTCGAGAAGGAGGCTGCAGGACGTCAACACGCTGTCGAGGGCATCTAGCCCTCGTACTCCGAGTTGACGGCCTTGCCGCCAGCCTCTTCCGCAGCCTCGCCACTCCGGCCGCCCGAGAAGACGAAGCCCCGGCAAGAGGAGCTTGCCGGGCCGGAGAGAAGACCCCGGTGGTCGTCGCCGCGAGCAGGGGTGGTGACGGCGTCTGGGGCGAGGTTGGAAGACGAGGCAACGGCCTTGCCGCCCGCCCTCTTCCTCTTCCGCATCCTCCCTACGCCAGCCGCCCAAGGAGATGACCCCGGGGAGTTCACGGCACCAGCGACGCTGACGATGGGGGCCGCCAGTGCCACGCGGAGCTGCGACCGGCACCTAATCGGACCCGTCATCCCGGCGGCCGCTCCCCTCGTCGTCGCTGTCGCTCCCCTCCTCGTCACTCTCGCTCGAGGAGGAGCCTTCGCTGTCGGAGGAGCTATCCATGCAGCACCGGGCCCGGGTGCCGAGGTCCCCGAAGGCCTTGACGGAGAGGAGATCACCCTCCATCAGCTTGAAATGGAGGGTGAACCCCTCCATCAAGCAGTGGATCCGGGCGAACGACTTCCATCCTCGGCCAAGACACATCACGCCGGGGGCTCGGGATTCGACGTGGACTCGCATACCACTAATCCCGCAGCCCCTCATGCGCAGCCTCAGCGTCTCGTGTTGCTCCGCTTCCAGGACGTCCGCGAAGGGAGCCGGGCGGCGGAGGCGACGGCGGGGCGCCCGGCGCAGCCTGATGATGAACTCGCAGGGGTCGTCCCCGAGATGAACCGCCGGGGGAAGCGGAGCCGCCGGCGGAGGCGAGGCCGGCGCGCCGCCCCGCCCGCCTGGAGCACCTCGGCCCCGTCCACGGCCTCGTCCACGACCTCGCCCCCTCCCCCTTCCCCTTACGGTTGGCTCCGCCGCCGCGGGTGCAAGGGGAGGAGGGGCGCGCTGCCTGGCGGCAACCCTTGCCGCCATCGAAGAAGGACCAGGGTTCCCTTCCTCCATGATAGTTGGGGAGAGGGGACCAGGGCTCTAAGAGAAGAAAGAAGGAAGGAGTGCGGACCCTCGTCATCCCCTTCCGCTCCTTATAAAGGGGCGGAGTGGGGGCTCGGCTGCCCCGCCCAACCAATCAAAGCAGAGGAAGGGCAGGCGACGGGGCCGACCCTCTACTTCGACCCGCGTCGGCCCGGCTTCCTGCCTCCACCACCGCGATCCCAAGCGCATGGAGGACGCGTGGCGGGCGAGCAGGGCCGAGGCGACAGATGAGGCGACCTCTCCTCCCCCCACTCGAAAGTGGGGGCGGACGTCTCGCCTTTCCAGATGAAGGAATCATGCCCGACATGACGCATGCCTGCGGGCCTCAAGCCCCGCGTACGCCACCCACGTCACGCACGTCTCGCACGCCTCGCCCCCCCCCCCCCCCACGACGCCGCGATAAGCGCGCGCCAATTGGGGAGGGCGCGACGGACGCGGAGTTATGGAGCAGCGCAACCCAGGCCACGCGTGCCCGTGCACTGTTAGGGCCTGGCCCAACAACGCTCGGCACCGTGTATGGCCCAGTCCCGGGGGCTCCTGTCGGTGTACTAAAGTAGGGGTACCTTAGTACCCCGAACTTGTGCACCGGCAGTAGTAGCGTCCCGCGGCAAGGCTCTCCAGGGGAGCGACAAGAGTCTCCACGGCCCTTTCTGGGCCGGACGAAGGCCAAGTGATCGATTCGAGAAGACCAAGCCCCGGCAAGAGGAACTTGCCGGGCCAAGAAGGCGAGGTCCAGCAAGAGGAGCTTGCCGGGCCAAGGTGACAAGGCCCCGGCAAGAGGAGCTTGCCGGGACGACTAAGCCGAAGCACCAAGGCCCCGGCGGGAGGAGCTCGCCGGGATGGCCAAACCAAGGCACCCCAAGAGAAGCCCGCCGCGGCGCTCCGCGCGCCTCGGCAAGGCCTGACGAGCGGCAAGCTCTCAGGTGCGGCAAGACAACCGCCGCGGCAAGCCACTTGCCGCGGCAAACCACCACCTCAGACGTGCGCCCCAGCTCACCTGCCCATGCATCACTCTGGAGCTTCCCCAGAGGCGCGTGGCGAGGCGCCGCGCAACCTGGGGCGCGCCCGTGGCATGCGACGTTGGCAGAGTCGCCCCCGTGGCAAGCGGAGGCGCCCCTAACGGTCCGCCTCGGCACTGTTCAGGAGATCCAGACGGGCATTTAATGCCTTTGTCCCCCGCCGTCAGAGTTAGGTGCGATAGCACAGTGCAGCCACTGTACGCACAGTTCCTTGCCATTTTTACCCTCACCTGCGTTGCTACCTGTGGAAAACCCCTTAGCATATAAAAGGAGGCCCATGCGCACGTAGAGGGGGGAAGAGGAAAAAACCCCAGGGGATCCCAGACGGGGAGAAGGATCGAACCCTAGGAGAGAAGGAGGACACCCAGTAGGCCCTCGTCTACGTCCAGCTCCAACTTACTGTAGCTTCTTGCGCTCCAGAGCAAGAACTCCAATCAACCAGACATGCAGCAGTAGGGTTTTACGCATCCGTGCGGCCCGAAGCTGGGTAAAATCGTTGTGTGTGTGTGTGTCGCCTTGATCTGCTCTTTGTGCAACCTCCGCCCCCCGCCGAACCGACAAGGGGCTTTGTCCCCATAGGTGCTCGTGGAGGCCGATATCCCCCGACATCTTTGGCGCGCCAGGTAGGGGCGGCGTCGAGGTTGTGTGAACCAGATCCGGCGTCCGCGCGAGCCAGACTCTCATTATTTGCGCCGGCATGGCGCCGAAGAAGAAAGCTCCGGAGGCGGCCGGTCCGTCAGCGCCGAACCCACCGCCCATGGAGCCGACGGGTGGTGGAGCGGCCGCCGGCGGAGGAACGGGCGCCGACGAACCAGTTCTTGGTCCCGCGACGTCCGAGCTCGCCCCGCGCCCCTCTCAGGAGGCGCGAAACCAGCAGCGTCATGGTACCCATGGTACCGTACGCTCGCTGGACCCAGACCGTGCCGGTGGGTCCCAAGGCGCTCAGGACCAGCATGCTACCCAGCGTGCCGGAACGAGCGTCGCGCGGCTGCCTGGACCGGGTGCTGCTCCTTCTAACATGGTTAGGAGTTCGAGCACATCCCGCTCCTCGCGCCGCACGCCGCCTCTGCCCACCACCCCAGCGGAAGCTCTCGCGCGAGCTCAGCTACTCCTAGACTACCCCCCAGCGGCGGACAAGCTCGACGACTGGAGGGCAACCATCCAGAGCCTCATCGGTTTCGCCAACGGCGACACTCAGCGGCAGCACAGCGCGTCGCAGCCGCGGCCAGTCACCCAGGCGAGAACCGATGGCGCCAAGAATGGCGGGGGTGCGACCACCGTGCACTCCCCGCCCCAGAAGCCGGGGTCGCCGACTCGCCGGGCTCACCTCGACAACGACTCCACCGCGTCGTCGAACCCGCGAACTCGCCGCGACCAACGCCAAGTCCTTCACGAACGAAGGGAAGAAGACGCTCGAACCCGCATCGAGCGCAGAAGAGAGGCGCGGCGTCAATCAGACCAGCGCGTCGAGCCCTCTGGAAACATGCACGCACCGGGGGAACCAGGCGAACTGCCGTATTCGGTAGGCTGCCCCGCGTTCACCCGCGAGCTGCGGCAAGTCCAGTGGCCCAGCACGAAGAACTTCAAGCCTGACGTGCCCGAGAAGTACGACGGCAAGTCGCATCCGTCGGAGTTCCTCAGCATCTACACCATTGCGGTGCAGGCTGCCGGGGGACGGGACGACAAGATCCTTGCCAACTACTTCCCGCTGGTACTCAAGCCCAACGTCAGATCCTGGCTCATGCACTTGCCGGACGGCTCCATCTCCTCCTGGCCAGATCTATGCCATCAGTTCATTGGCGCCTTCACGGGCGGCCACAAACCCCATGGCCAGGCAAGCGATCTTCATCTGCTTGTTCAGAAGGAGGGGGAGCCTTTGCGCAAGTTCATCCAGAGGTTCAGCCGTGTGCACTACAACATCCCAGACGTCCACCCCGCCGCGGTGATCAGCGCGTTCCACCAGAACGTGCGCAACCGCAGGATGAGGGAGGATATGGCGATGTGCAAAATCAAGGAGGTCAGCGAGCTTTACGCCCTGGCCGACAAGTGTGCACGCGCTGAGGAGGGGAGGAAGCTCCCCGGAGAAAGTGTTGGAGAAGGAGAATCCGACAGCGAAGGTACCGCCCCGGCAAGGAGAGGCCGACGGCGGAACGGCAAAAAGAAGAAAAACCCAGAGGTACTGGTTGTCGAGAAGTCCGGCAGCGAAGGCTCCGCCAAGAAAGCCCAGGCGGGAGGCCCCTGCAAGGAGGTTGTCGGGTGCGCCAACTGCCGGGCAGTGGCTGCTGCCGATAAGCGGGACGGTACCGACAAGAAGTACTGCAAGATCCACCGCACCAGGGGCCACGACCTCCAGAGTTGCAAGCAAGTCGAGCGACTCGTCGACCTGCAGAAGGCCGAGTACGCACGACGCGACAAGGAGAGAGCCCAAGCAGGCGGCGGGGGATCCGGCATGAAGCGTCCCGGCCCGGGGGAGCGCCGCGGCAAGGACAAGCAGCGGCAAGCAGACATACCTCCCCGGGGACGCGACAAGAGCGAAGACGATGACGACGACGAAGATATGGAAGACCCCGAGACCAGCGAGCAGGAGTTTCAGAAAGCCACTGAGGTCTTGTGTGTGGACGGCGGTGCCTCCCTGCACGCTTCCCACCACCAGCTTAAACAGTGGGTGCGGGAGGTCAATGCAGCGGAGCCACCCGTCGAGTCATGCAGACCCCTGAGATGGTCCAGCACGCCTATCATCTTCGACATTGAGGACCACCCTGATCGCACAACCGCGGTCGGGTGCTTGCCGATGTTGGTTTCCCCAACGATCCGCAACCTCAAGGTCACTAAGATGCTAGTAGACGGCGGGGCCGGCTTGAATCTGATCTCCTCTGCTGTTCTCCGGAGACTCCAAGTTCCCGACAGCGAGCTCGAAGAAACCGGCACATTCCAAGGAATCAACCCGGGAAGGAGCAAGCCAGAGGGAAAGATCACGCTGCCGGTAACATTTGGCAGCGAGCTGAATTTCAGGACTGAGAGGGTCACCTTTGACGTCGCCGACTTTCCGTTGCCTTACAACGGGATCCTCGGTCGACCAGCGCTCGCCAAGTTCATGGCGGCCTCTCACTACGCGTATAACATGCTCAAGATGCCTGGCCCGATAAGCGTCATTTCTGTCCCCGGCGACAAGAAGGATGCCCTTATCTGCGCCGACCAAATATACCGGGACGCAACAGCAGTGACGGCCCGCGGCCCACTCGCCGCTGGAGCTTCCGGGGGAAAGAAGAAGTCCGGCAAGTGCTCTGGCGCCCACTTCGGCAAGCGCGCCTCTTCGCAGTGCTGCGCTGCCATCGAGGACATGCCATTGAGCCCCGCCGGCAAGAAGGCCAAGCCCGGCGAGTGCTCTGGCGCCCACTCCGGCAAGCGCGCCTCTTTGGAGTGCTGCGCTGCCGTCGAGGACGTGCCATCGAGCCCCACCGGCATGAAGACCAAGCCCGGCAAGTGCTCTGGCGCCCACTCCGGCAAGCGCACCTCTTCGGAGTGCTGCGCTGCCGTCGAGGACGTGCCATCGAGCCCCGCCAGCAAGAAGGCCAAGCCCGGCGAGTGCTCTGGCGCCCACTCCGACAAGTGCGCCTCTTCGGAGTGCTGCGCTGCCGTCGAGGACGTGCCATCGAGCCCCACCGGCATGAAGACCAAGCCCGGCAAGTGCTCTGGCGCCCACTCCGGCAAGCGCACCTCTTCGGAGTGCTGCGCTGCCGTCGAGGACGTGCCATCGAGCCCCGCCGGCGAGAAGGCCAAGCCCGGCGAATGCTCTGGTGCCCACTCCGGTGAGCGCGCCTCTTCGGAGTGCTGCGCTGCCGTTGAGGACGCGCCATCGAGCCCCGCCGGTAAACACAAGGAGACGACGGCTGCTCCACCAGCGACAAAGAAGGTGCCCGCCAAGGAGGACGGCACTGGTGGTACCTTCACCATCAGTGCCACTCTCGACCCCAAATAGGAAGGCGCGCTCGTTGCTTTCCTGCGGGCGAATGTCGATGTGTTTGCCTGGCAACCATCTGACATCCCCGGCGTTCCCAGGGAAGTGATTGAGCACCACCTTGCCGTCTGCCCTCATGCGCGGCCCGTCAAGAAAAAGGTCAGGAAACAAGTGGTGGAGCGCCAAGAGTTTATCGCGGAGGAGATCAGGAAGTTGGAAGCGGCAGGCCTCGTCAGAGGCGTGCTCCATCCGACGTGGTTGGCCAATCCTGTTGTCGTGCGCAAGGCAAACGGGAAGTGGAGGCTTTGCATCGATTTCACCGATGTCAACAGAGCTTGCCCCAAAGATCCATTTCCCTTGCCACACATCGACCAGATTGTTGACTCTACGGCCGGATGCGACCTGCTTTCATTCCTTGACGCCTACTCCGGGTACCACCAGATCTTCATGGCTGAAGAAGACGAAGAGAAGACTGCGTTCATCACTCCATGCGGCACGTACTGTTTTGTGCGGATGCCTTTTGGACTGAAGAATGCAGGCTCGACGTTTGCGAGGGTTGTCCACACTGCTTTCGAGCCACAGATCCACAGAAATGTGGAGGCCTACATGGACGACATTGTGGTCAAGAGCAGAGACAAGGCAACCTTGGTTCAAGACTTGGAAGAGACCTTTGCGAACTTGCGCAAGATCAGCCTCAAGCTCAACCCCGAGAAGTGCGTGTTCGGAGTTCCCTCCAGCAAGCTTCTCGGGTTCTTCGTGTCTCAGCGTGGGATCGAAGCCAACCCCGACAAGATCAAGGCCATCGAGCAGATTGAAGCACCAACGCGTGTCAAGGACGTGCGAAGACTTGCCGGCTGCGTGGCGGCTCTCAGCAGATTTATTTCCAGGTCTGCGGAACGCGCCCTGCCGTTTTTCAAAATCTTGAAAAAGGCAGGTCCAGTAAAATGGACTCCGGAAGCGGAGGCTGCGCTGCAAGACTTGAAGAAATACCTGTCCTCCGCTCCTGTACTTGTCGCGCCTAGACCGCAAGAGAAGTTGCTGCTCTACCTAGCGGCAACCAATCAAGTGGCTAGTGCTGCATTAGTTGCGGAGAGGGAAGCTGATGACGAGCCAGCAACCACGGCAAGCGCGTCCTACGGCAAGCAGGGGGCTTCCCCGACAAGCTCTGGCCCCGGCAAAGGCGGATCCGCGCAAGCGCAAGGGGAAGTGCAGAGGAAGAGGATGGTGCAGCGCCCAGTTTACTTCGTCAGTTCCCTCCTGCAGGGGGCTAGGTCGAGGTACTCTGGTGTGCAGAAATTGCTCTTTGGCCTCCTCATGGCCTCGAGGAAGCTGCGCCATTACTTCCAAGCACACGAGATCACCGTGGTCACTCGCTTTCCGCTTAAGAGGATACTGCAGAATCCCGAAGCAACAGGCAGGATTGTCGAGTGGGCACTAGAACTGTCAAGCTTTGGCCTCAAGTTCGAGAGCACATCGACCATCCAGAGCAGAGCATTGGCAGAGTTCATAGCAGAGTGGACGCCGACACCGGACGAAGAAATTCCAGAGACGAGCATCCCCGGCAAGGAAGCAACCAAAGAGTGGCTGATGTACTTTGATGGTGCCTTTTCGCTGGAAGGCGTCGGTGCCGGCGTGCTGCTCATTGCGCCCACCGGAGAGCACCTCAAGTACATCGTCCAGATGCACTTCCCCAAGGAGCAAGCAACCAACAATACGGCAGAGTATGAAGGTTTGCTCGCCGGTCTCAGGATCGCGGCGGAACTTGGGATCAAGAAGCTCATTGTCAGGGGTGATTCGCAGCTCGTCGTCCGCCAAGTGAACAAGGATTACCAGTGCCCGTTGATGGAGGCTTACGTTGATGAAGTGAGGAAGCTGGAAGAGCGCTTTGACGGCCTGCAAATGGAATACGTTCCAAGAGCAGAGAACGACATCGCCGACGGCCTGTCAAAATGCGCCGCACTAAAGCTACCTGTGGAACCAGGGACTTTTGTGCTCAAGCTGACTCAGCCATCCGTGACACCATCGACTAGGCCAAGCAAGAAGAGAAAATCGGTCTCCGGTGACTATCTCCCGGCAGAGCTTCCCGAAGCCGCCGCCAAGAGGGTCCCCGAGATCGACGCCAAGAGTGCTGAGGAGCTGCCCGCTCCGGCAAGCCCCAGGGTTTGTCCCGACGAAGCAGGCGCTCCCGGCAAGCCATGCCCAGGCAAGCTTGTCGGGGAACGTCAAGCTCCGGCTGAGCCCCAAGTCCTCGCCGTAGAAGCTGATGTTCCCGCAGCCGCCGACATGCCTTTAGTCCTCGTCGTCGAGCCACAGGCTCCGACGTGGGCACAGCAGATCGTCCGTTTCCTCCAGACAGGAGAACTTCCCGAAGAACAAGAAGAAGCTGAAAGAGTAGCCCGGCAGTCCGGTATGTACCAGTTCGTTGATAGCGCACTGTACAGAAGAGGACGCAACAGGGTGAAATTAAAGTGCATTCACCGGGAAGACGGACAGAAGCTGTTGGCAGAGATACACGGAGGCATATGTGGACACCACATCGGCGCCATAGCACTTGCCGGCAAAGCGTTCCGGCAAGGGTTCTACTGGCCAACGGCCCTCCAGGATGCAACTGCACAAGTAACCAAGTGTGAAGCGTGCCAGTTCCATTCCAAGAAGATACACCAGCCAGCTCAAGCTCTCCAGACGATCCCTTTGTCCTGGCCCTTCTCGGTCTGGGGGCTCGATATCCTCGGCCCCTTCCCCCGATCCGTCGGGGGCTTTGAGTACTTGTTCGTTGCCATCGACAAGTTCACAAAGTGGCCATAAGTGGAACCAGTGAGGAAGGTGACCGCCCAGTCCGCGATCAAATTCTTCAGGTCGATTGTTTGCCGCTTCGGGATCCCCAACAGGATCATCACCGACAACGGTACGCAGTTCACAAGCCACGCATTTATGCAGTACACCCAAAACCTCGGCACCAAGGTCTGCTTCGCTTCTGTTGCTCATCCCCGGAGCAACGGACAAGCGGAAAGGGCCAACGCCGAGGTGCTGCGCGGGCTCAAGACCAGAAGTTTTGACAAGCTGCTCAAGCGCGGACGGAACTGGATCGAGGAGCTGCCGGCGGTTCTTTGGTCGGTCAGAACGACGCCAAATCGAGCCACCGGCCAGACACCATTTGCTCTAGTCTATGGAGCAGAAGCAGTTACCCCCACGGAACTCGTATACGGGTCACCTCGAGTGCTCGCTTATGATGAGCTTGAGCAAGAGCGGTCACGTGAAGATGACGCACTGCTCCTCGAGGAGGATCGTCTCCAGGCTGCTGTGCGATCCGCTCGCTACCAGCAAGCTCTGCGTCGCTATCATAGCCGCAAAGTTAAAGCCAGGAGCCTCGAGGAAGGCGACCTTGTTCTTCGGCGCGTTCAGTCGGCCAAGATACACAACAAGTTGACGCCGAAGTGGGAAGGCCCTTACAGGGTGAAACGAGTCATGAGGCCCGGCGCCGTCCGCCTCGAGACCGAAGATGGTACTCCGGTGAGCAATTCCTGGAACATTGAGCATCTTCGCAAGTTTTACCCGTAAGGCGCGGTTGTCGGACCCCGTCCGGCAACCAACTCTTTGTACAAAAGTCTTGCCGCAGTTGCATGTAATCCTTTGTACATAGCCAGGCGCAGACCCTGGCCGCAATGAAGCGCTGGCGCCCCCAAGTTTTAGCATGCATGCTGAGTCGAGTCTCGTCCTTGGTTAGGGTTGATAGTGCCTAACAGTCGCTAACCCCTAACTTAGAGGTCGAGTCCGCGTCCTTTTCCCGTCCTTTCCCTTTGGCCCGCAGGAGTTGCATACCCTTGCCGAGCCGCTCAAGGACGAAGAAGGGGAGAAGGGCGAGCCAGCGCCCGCGCCCCGGCAAGCCAGAGTTGCCGGGGGCGGCAACCTCAGATAAGTCTTTACATCCCTTATCATGCATTTTCTTGTGAGCTGCGGAATGCGAAAACCTTGCTTCCTCCTAAAAGCTGTCGTGCTCTCTTAAGCGACAAACCCCGGAGCGCGTTCCCGGGGCCCGCTTCTGATAGTAGCCGCGGCGGCAAGAGGAGGAAGCAAGGGGCCAGAACCCGCCTTCTCCCTGCCTCCGCCAAGAGCGTGAGGAGGGCCAAGGGGCGCGGGGAGACGGCAGGGTCCGTTGCCGGGCGGGGAAGTGTCTATCCTAACGATGCAACGGGTTCGCTCCTTGCCGCGGGATGTACCCGCGAGACAAATGGTCCGGCAAACACTCCCTTTTCATTAAAAACATTCCACTCAGGTACAGCTCAGAGAGAATGAAAAACATGAAAGATGGGATTACAAGATTTAAATACAATTAAGGCCCGAGGGCTTACAAGATAAAAAGAGATAAGGTGCCCGTAATCCCTTTCTTGTCTCTCTCCTCAGGAGGTAGGGCGAGGAGGCGAGAAGGGCAAAAGGGGCGCCTAGACGAGCTACGGGTGGCAGAAGGCGCCAAGAAAGCATCCGGGGCTCCGCCCCGGGGCTCCGGAGGCCGGATGGAGACGGCGACGCCGGAGGCAGAGCTCGAGAAGGAGGCTGCAGGACGTCAACACGCTGTCGAGGGCATCTAGCCCTCGTACTCCGAGTTGACGGCCTTGCCGCCAGCCTCTTCCGCAGCCTCGCCACTCCGGCCGCCCGAGAAGACGAAGCCCCGGCAAGAGGAGCTTGCCAGGCCGGAGAGAAGACCCCGGTGGTCGTCGCCGCGAGCAGGGGTGGTGACGGCGTCTGGGGCGAGGTTGGAAGACGAGGCAGCGGCCTTGCCGCCCGCCCTCTTCCTCTTCCGCATCCTCCCTACGCCAGCCGCCCAAGGAGACGACCCCGTGGAGTTCACGGCGCCAGCGACGCGGACGATGGGGGCCGCCGGTGCCACGCGGAGCTGCGACCGGCACCTAGTCGGACCCGTCATCCTGGCGGCCGCTCCCCTCGTCGTCGCTGTCGCTCCCCTCCTCGTCACTCTCGCTCGAGGAGGAGCCTTCGCTGTCGGAGGAGCTATCCACGCAGCACCGGGCCCGGGTGCCGAGGTCCCCGAAGGCCTTGACGGAGAGGAGATCACCCTCCATCAGCTTGAAATGGAGGGTGAACCCCTCCATCAAGCAGTGGATCCGGGCGAACGACTTCCACCCTCGGCCAAGACACATCACGCCGGGGGCTCGGGATTCGACGTGGACTCGCATACCACTAATCCCGCAGCCCCTCATGCGCAGCCTCAGCGTCTCGTGTTGCTCCGCTTCCAGGACGTCAGCGAAGGGAGCCGGGAGGCGGAGGCGACGGCGAGGCGCCCGGCGCAGCCTGATGATGAACTCGCAGGGGTCGTCCCCGAGATGAACCGCCGGGGGAAGCGGAGCCGCCGGCGGAGGCGAGGCCGGCGCGCCGCCCCGCCCGCCTCGAGCGCCTCGGCCCCGTCCACGGCCTCGTCCACGACCTCGCACCCTCCCCCTTCCCCTTACGGTTGGCTCCGCCGCCGCGGGTGCAAGGGGAGGAGGGGCGCGCTGCCTGGCGGCAACCCTTGCCGCCATCGAAGAAGGACCAGGGTTCCCTTCCTCCATGATAGTTGGGGAGAGGGGACCAGGGCTCTAAGAGAAGAAAGAAGGAAGGAGTGCGGACCCTCGTCATCCCCTTCCGCTCCTTATAAAGGGGCGGAGTGGGGGCTCGGCCGCCCCGCCCAACCAATCAAAGCAGAGGAAGGGCAGGCGACGGGGCCGACCCTCTACTTCGACCCGCGTCGGCCCGGCTTCCTGCCTCCACCACCGCGATCCCAAGCGCATGGAGGACGCGTGGCGGGCGAGCAGGGCCGAGGCGACAGATGAGGCGACCTCTCCCCCTCTCACTCGAAAGTGGGGGCGGACGTCTCGCCTTTCCAGATGAAGGAATCGTGCCCGACGTGACGCATGCCTGCGGGCCTCAAGCCCCGCACACGCCACCCACGTCACGCACGTCTCGCACGCCTCGCCCCCCCACGACGCCGCGATAAGCGCGCGCCAATTGGGGAGGGCGCGACGGACGCGGAGTTAAGGAGCAGCGCAACCCAGGCCACGCGTGCCCGTGCACTGTTAGGGCCTGGCCCAACAACGCTCGGCACCGTGTATGGCCCAGACCCGGGGGCTCCTGTCTGTGTACTAAAGTAGGGGTACCTTAGTACCCCGAACTTGTGCACCGGCAGTAGTAGCGTCCCACTGCAAGGCTCGCCTGGGGAGCGACAAGAGTCTCCACGGCCCTTTATGGGCCGTATGAAGGCCAAGTGATCGAGCCGAGAAGACCAAGCCCCGGCAAGAGGAGCTTGCCGGGCCAAGAAGGCGAGGTCCGGCAAGAGGAGCTTGCCGGGCCAAGGCGACAAGGCCCCGGCAAGAGGAGCTTGCCGGGACGACTAAGCCGAAGCACCAAGGCCCCGGCGGGAGGAGCTCGCCGGGATGGCCAAACCAAGGCACCCCAAGAGAAGCCCGCCGCGGCGCTCCGCGCGCCTCGGCAAGGCCTGACGAGCGGCAAGCTCTTAGGTGCGGCAAGACAACCGCCGCGGCAAGCCACTTGCCGCGGCAAACCACCACCTCAGACGTGCGCCCTAGCTCACCTGCCCACGCGTCACTCTGGAGTTTCCCCAGAGGCACGTGGCGAGGCGCCACGCAACCTGGGGCGCGCGCGTGGCATGCGACGTTGGCGGAGTCGCCCCCGTGGCAAGCGGAGGCGCCCCTAACGGTCCGCCTCGGCACTGTTCAGGCGATCCAGACGGGCATTTAATGCCTTTGTCCCCCGCCGTCAGAGTTAGGTGCGATAGCACTGTGCAGCCACTGTTCGCACAGTTCCTTGCCATTTTTACCCTCACCTGCGTCGCTACCTGTGGAAAACCCCTTAGCATATAAAAGGAGGCCCATGCGCACGTAGAGGGGGGAAGAGGAAAAAAACCCAGGGGATCCCAGACGGGGAGAAGGATCGAACCCTAGGAGAGAAGGAGGACACCCAGTAGGCCCTCGTCTACGTCCAGCTCCAACTTACTGTAGCTTCTTGCGCTCCAGAGCAAGAACTCCAATCAACCAGACATGCAGCAGTAGGGTTTTACGCATCCGTGCGGCCCGAAGCTGGGTAAAATCGTAGTGTGTGTGTGTCGCCTCGATCTGCTCTTTGTGCAACCTCCGCCCCTCGCCGAACCGACAAGGGGCTTTGTCCCCGTAGGTGCTCGTGGAGGCCGATATCCCCCGACATTGGTGTGACCTTGAAGACTTTGTATTCATTCGAGGAACATGAAGCGTGAAGACTTTTGTTTTCGTAGTTTCATTTTCTCTTTCTTAAGTCATAGGAAACACCGTACTGTTAAAGGGGGTCGAGAAAATACTAAGGAAAATTTTCCATTTTGATGCTCAACTCAAATCCTACACCTACCAATCCCTTCGAGTGAAGCCATTGGAAATCTCATACAGTTCAGTCAATTTCTTCAGTGACAGAGACACAGTTGCTCTGTTCACTGAGGAATTTGTTCTGACTGAGGAGTTAGGAATTCGCCAGTGCGGATTGCCTACACAGTGAGGAACATGATAGCCCTGAGGAATTTGTACCTCAAAATTCCGACTGTTCCTGTGCTACGCGCCAGCTGTCCCAAAATATCTTATCCATCCAACGATCATATCATTGAAGGGCATTTATGTCTTATCATGTCGGGCTGCTCCCTAGGCTATAAATAGCCGCCCCTTACAACCACTAGCTGGTTGGCTGCTCCGAGAGAAACTGACACTTGTCAATCGAGAGCAACCCACCCTCCGAGGACTTTGAGCGAAAATCATCAAGTGAGGAAAATCAAAACCCAAACCCAAACACCTACGAACCCAAAGTGATTGAGCATCACTAAAGAGATTGATCCTGCGTGGATCAGGCGCTTGTTACCTTTGAAGACTGGGCTTCTTCCAGACGGTTAGGCGTCATGGTCTAGAGCATCCAAAGGAATTGTGGATCGCCGAGTGATCGAGTTTGTCAAGGTTCGGAAGTCACCTGAAGACTTACCACGAGTGATTGGGCGAGGACTGTGTGTCCTTAGTTCAAGGATAATACGGTGAGGACTTGGTGTCCCGAGCTGCGTGCTCAGGACTGGGTGTCCGGGACTGTGTGTCCTCGAGTTTAAATACTCGGCCGCTCCAACCAGATGTACAACTGAGACAGCAGTTGGAACTGGTCTACCAAATCATTGTCTTCACCAAGCTTACTGGTTCCATTTCCTCAACTCTTTTATTTCCTCAGTATTGTGTTGCTTGTTTATCATATTTGTGTTTGAAGACTTTGGCTGAAGACTTTCTCAATTTCCTCAGTTAAATTTCTTCAGTCTGTTTGTCTTCATCTTGTGTTATCCTGTTGAGGGAGTCCTGGATTAGGGGGTGTTCGGGTAGCCGGACTGTACCTTCGCCGGACTCCAGGACTATGAAGATACAAGATTGAAGACTTTGTCACGTGTCCGGATGGGACTTTCCTTGGCGTGGAAGGCAAGCTAGGCGGTGCGGATATTCAAGATCTCCTACCATTGTAACTGACTCTGTGTAACCCTAACCCTATCCGGTGTCTATATAAACCGGAGGGTTGTAGTCCGTAGAAGAACCATCATCATACACAATCATACCATAGGCTAGCTTCTAGGGTTTAGCCTCCTTGATCTCGTGGTAGATCTACTCTTGTACTACCCATATCATCAATATTAATCAAGCAGGAGTAGGGTTTTACCTCCATCGAGAGGGCCCGAACCTGGGTAAACATCGTGTCCGTTGTCTCCTGTTACCATCCGGCCTTGACGCACAGTTCGGGACCCCCTACCCGAGATCCGCCGGTTTTGACACCGACATTGGTGCTTTCATTGAGAGTTCCTCTGTGCCGTCGCGATCAGGAAGGATGCCTCTTCCCGTCTTTAAAGATGGCCCATTACTAAGGGAGCCTTGGCTGTCGGCCAAACCCTCCGGCTAGGTGGTTTTCTCACGACCGCCTGTTCGGCCGTTGCGCCGACGGTGACCTCTCGGGTCATCGAAAGCAACCTTCACATTAGCTCAGAACTCGCCGAGCAGTTGGATCCGATGGAGCTCTCTTCCGTAAACGAGCTCTTGGATCGCATCGCTGCACTGGGGGTCGCTACAAATTACGACTAGGTTGGGCTTAAACCCGATCTAAGAGAAATTAACTCTCCCCAAGTCACCCACCACGTTGCCGTGGTAGAGGCGCAGTGCGGCGACCCTTCATCTATCCTAAGGACTAGCTACGTCCGAATTCCCGAACCCTCCAGGCCGAATACCCGCGGAGGGGAGGATACAATCCAAGACCTGAGCTTAGAATCAGGCAACGGGCTAGACTCATCGGACAACATCCAAGACTCCGGACTTCAGAGTTCGGAAGCTCTTCGGCCTCCGAATCGTAAATTGGGTGAGGTCCCAGATTCAACGACACCCACCCACCCGAACATAAGCGATCTTTCCCAAATCAGGCAAAAGCCCGAAGAAACGGTACATCACTACTGGGCCAGATTCCTCCTGGTTATGAACAGGACAAAGGACTACTGCGAGGGAGACGCAATTTCAATCTTTTGCAGTAACGGCACGGACGAGGGAATACTTAATGCCATAAGTCGTCATGATATTACACGCTTCGCTGACTTGGTGTCCATAGTACAAAAGTACTGTGCGATGGAAAGCGCTTGGAAAACCGAAATAAAATTTTGGGATAATCCGGCCTTGAATAGCAATCCCGTCCGAACTAAGAGGGTGCACCACAGTAAGGCACCCGGATTAAATATGAAAAAGCCAAAACCCTCTAGAGGGCATGGAACCGTACTGGAAAGGTGGCTTGATGGACCTTGTAGAATTCACAGCACAGAGGACGCCACACCAACACAGCCTTAGAGCATGTTGGATACTCCGGCAGGTGGCCAAAATTGGCGAGGACCTCCTAATTTCAGAGGCTGAAGAAAGCCAGCCCGAGGACACCAGTACCGTTCTCACAGTCTTCGAGACTTTCGCATCAAATAATATGCGAAAAATAACACTCCGCAACCTCACCGAAGTCTATCAAGTAGCAACAATAAACCCATGGAATAACACTGCTATCACCTTCAACGCGAGTGACGAACCTAAATTCCGAACAGCCCGAGCACTAGCCGCATTGGTCCTCAGCCCCATAGTGGACGGCTGTCGCCTCGCAAAGGTACTCATGGATGGAGGCAGCGGATTGAACCTCATTTATGAGGAAACCCTCCAAAATATGGAAATAGACTGGAACCGCATTGAGCGAAGCAGCACAACCTTTAGAGGAATAATCCCCAGTCAGGAAGCGCGCTGCACTGGAAAGATCACACTAGATGTGGTGTTCGGCACGCCGAATAATTACAGGTCCGAAGAAGTCACGTTCCAGGTGGCCCCGTTCAAAAGCGGATACCACGCTATATTAGGATGGGAGGCATTCACAGTTTTCCAAGCCATACCCCATTACGGGTACATGAAGCTCAAGATGCCTGGGCCAAACGGAATTATCACTCTCGCTAGTGATCCGGACATAGCACTCCACGCCGAAAACAAGACAGCCGCATTGGCCCTTGAGGCACTATCCGAAACCTTAGCGGCCAAAGAACTGACCGCATTGCGCTCCATGGTTAATAGGGATGATGTGATACTCGATAAGAGATACAAATCCACATCCTTCAAACCAGCGGACAAAATAGTCAAATTACAGGTCCATCCAACGGACCCCAATAAAACAGCCTCCATCGGGGCACGACTGAACCCTGATGTAGACGCCGCACTGCGAGAGTTCCTACGAGAGAACTGGGACATTTTTGCTTGGCACCCTTCAGACATGCCAGGAATCCCACGCAGGCTGGCCAAACACAGCTTAAATATCCAGAAAGGATTCAAACCTGTCAAACAAGCCCTTCGGCGCTTTTCTGAACCGAAGAGACAGGCTATGGGAGAGGAGCTAGCCAAGTTATTGGAGGCCGGATTCATTAGAGATATAAAACATCCGGACTGGCTAGCAAACCTGGTGATGGTACCAAAGAAGGACAAATCCTGGCGCCTGTGCGTCGATATTAAAGACCTTAATAAGGCCTGCCCAAAGGACCCCTTCCCCCTCCCTCGCATAGATCGAATTATCGATGCCACTGCAGGACACAATTCGTTGTGTTTCCTCGACGCATACTCCGGTTACCATCAAATCAAGATGGCAGAATCAGACCAAGCCGCAACGGCATTCATCACACCACATGGCCCATTCTGCTTCAACACAATGCCCTTCGGGCTAAAAAACGCCGGCGCAACATATCAGCGCATGATCCAAACATGTCTGGCAAACCAGATCGGCAAAACAGTGGAGGCATACGTGGATGATGTGGTCGTCAAATCAAGACATGTCGAATCTCTAGTAGACGACTTGAGGATTACATTCGATAACCTCCGAACATACGACATCAAGCTCAATCCGGAAAAATGCGTTTTCGGCGTTCCAGCCGGAAAGCTCTTGGGCTTCATTGTATCGGATAGAGGAATCGAAGCAAATCCAGCCAAGATCCGAGCTTTGTCACAACTGGATGTCCCAAAAGACCTCAAACAAATACAAAAATTAACCGAATGCGTGGCGGCTCTAAGCCGCTTCATCTCCCGCCTGGGAGAAAAGGCGCTGCCCCTTTACCGCCTCCTACAGCGCACCGAACACTTCGAGTGGATGGATGCCGCCACGGCCGGACTCGATGAAATAAAATTCATATTGGCAACAAACCCAGTCCTGGCCGCGCCAAACACCGGCGAGCCAATGCTATTGTACATCGCGGCAACCCATCAAGTTGTCAGCGCAGTGCTCGTCGTCGAGCGGGAAACGGACAGACACAAATTCCCCCTTCAAAGGCCGGTCTACTACGTGTCCACTGTCCTCACTCCATGCAAATCACGGTACCCACACTATCAGAAAATTACATACGCAGTATTCATGGCATCCCGGAAGCTACGACACTACTTTCAAGAGTGTTCGATTACAGTAGCCTCGGAAGTACCACTCAATGACATTATCAATAACCGTGATGCAACGGGCCGGATCGCAAAATGGGCCATCGAGCTCCTCCCGTTCGACATAACCTATAAGCCACGGCGAGCTATAAAATTGCAAGTATTGGCCGACTTCGTCGCAGAATGGACGGAGGCCGAACTCCCTAAAGAGTACGGCACATACTCAAACTGGATCATGCATTTCGACGGCTCCAAAATGTTGGCTGGACTGGGGGCTGGCGTCGTTTTGATGTCCCCCATAGGAGATGCAGTCCAATATGTACTCCAAATTATGTACACGGACTCCAACAATGCAGCCGAATATGAGGCCCTCCTACATGGTCTCTGGATGGCAGTATCCATGGGCATTCAATGCCTAGAGGTACGCGGGGATTCGAACCTCGCGATCTCCCAAATAAATGGCGACTTCGACGCCAAGGATCCAAAAATGGCAGCTTACCGCAATGCCATCCTAAAAATGTCAGCTCGGTTCGAAGGGCTGGAGTTTCACCATATAGCTCGCGAAAATAATCAAGCAGCGGACGTCCTGGCACGCATCGGAGCAAAACGCAATGCAGTCCCCCCCAACATCTTTTTGGAAAGATTGTTCAAGCCATCCGTAACATGGGAGGGGGAACCCGCAATTAACAGACCGGACGCAGCCGAACCACTCGACGTCGAACAACCTGACATAATTGGAGGTCCTGCGAACGAAATTACACCTTCAGCCCCCGTAATAATGGTGGTTATCGCCCCATGGACAGAACCATTCCTAGCCTACCTTACTAGGCAGGAACTCCTAGAGGACCAAAATGAGGCCCGCTGCATAGTGCGGCGATCTAAAGCCTACAAAGTCCACGAGGGGGAGCTTTATAAGAAAAGCACTACCAGAGTCCTTCAAAGGTGCATCTCCGAAGAGGAAGGGCGGAATCTTCTGGCCGAAATTCACGCCGGACTCGGTGGTCATCACGCTGCTGCTCGGTCCCTTGTTAGCAAGGCTTTCCGCACAGGCTTCTATTGGCCGACGGCCCGGGCAGACGCTCAGGACCTAGTCCAACGATGCGTTGGTTGCCAACTTTTTGCCAACCAAAGCCATATGCCACCCACCGCACTCCAAACTATACCCATCACCTGGCCCTTTGCAGTCTGGGGGCTTGACATGGTCGGACCCCTTAAAGGTGGAACCCATAAGAAAAAATACTTACTGGTCATGGTGGATAAGTTCACCAAATGGATAGAAGCCAAGCCTGTCAAAACGGCTGAATCTGGACCCGTGATAGACTTCATATCCGGGGTTGTACACCGTTACGGCGTCCCCCACAGCATCATAACCGATAACGGTACAAATTTTACAGCCGACGAGGTAAAACTGTGGTGCAAAAACATGGGCATCAAGCTCGACTATGCTTCAGTCTATCACCCACAAACCAATGGCCAGGTTGAACATGCAAACGGTCTTATCATGAGCGGCATCAAACCCAGACTAGTGCGGTCCCTCAAGGAAATAACACGCACTGGGTAGAGGAGCTCGACTCCGTACTCTGGGGGCTGCGGACCACGCCAAATCGCACCACCGGATACACGCCATTGTTTATGGTGTACGGCGCAGAGGCAGTTCTGCCCTGCGACATAATTCATGACTCACCTAGAGTGCGCATGTACGAAGAAAGAGAAGTCGAGCTCGATCGGCAGGACAGCCTGGACTCCTTGGAGGAGGAGCGTGACGTGGCGAAAGCCCGTTCCGCATTTTATCAACAACAGGCCCGAAGATACCAAAGCAGAGAAGTACGGGCCAAAAATTACAATGTTGGCGAACTAGTTCTACGCCTGACGGATAAGAAAAAGGACAAACTCAAGCCCAAATGGGAAGGTCCATTTATAATCGACCAAGTCCTGACTGGTGGAGCGTACCGCCTGCGAGATGCGTCGGATAACCGACTCGAGCCGAACCCGTGGAACGCCACACGTCTCCGAAGATTCTATGCCTAGCGCCGGACTCCGTGTTCGTCTCCTTCCCCTGTCCATTTTTTACATTTTTCTGTCTTATATTTCTCTCCTTCCCCTCTTTTTCCTTTATAGCCCTTAAAAGGCTCACTAGATGACGCGTACTCGCGCTCATTTAACCTGGCGGCTTCTTTAACAGAAGCTTATTTATACGGGCTTCATGCCCCACACATGTGTCAAACTTCCGCATGTACCTTTTTTACCATTATATGCATCGATATGACTTAAGTTTTGGCCAAGCTGGGTTGCCTGGCTCATGTGCTTACCCCTACGTTCCCGATTGTTCGGCTAGGCGGTAAAGGGAGCACCTCTGCGATTGTTACTGCCGGGTAAGCCAGATGTGTACCTCAGACTGGGTGAAGCCGAAAGCTAGCGTTCTTAAGGGAATATTCGGTCGGTGAAATAAAAGATGATCTTTTTATTAATTTTTATGCGCCCCCAGATGCTTTTTCTGCGGGTTTTTTTACGCAGTCCGGACATGCACTTTAGGGCATGCCTCCCCAGAGAAAGGGACCCTTAACGGAACTATTCTCTCTGGAAGATGTTTCTTACTAACCATGTAATATAACATAACTAGTTGGGCACTTGTCTGATAAAGCACTAATGACCCCTACACCTGGTCTCCACGCATACCATGGTTCTTGTATAACTTCTATGGTATTCAGACACACTCCGGACCGTTAGGTCCCGAGGTTGAAGCGAAAAGGTCGGCAACGACAAACGATCTACAATCCGGCTAGAAGGCATTACATATGTCAATTCAAAAGTACACAGTCATTTCGACTGATTGTATTCCTCCTCTATACCATCTAACAGGCTGTCTAATTTACAGTCCTGCTGGGAATACTTTGCGGCCAATTCTACTTGGTCGTACACTAAGCTTACAGGGATCTCCTTCCCGTCAGGCCCCACCGGTCCGACCTCGGCCATATGGTTTGGGTCAGACTTTGTAAAACGGGTCTTCACCATAGCCCAGGCCTCTCTAGTGCCTTGTCGGTAGGCCGATACCTTACACAACCGGAAGCGCCGCCGAGATCCCTTTAGCTTCTCCGCAAGCTCTCCAAGGCCCTCGGGCATGGAGTGGGCAGGCCATAAGGCTTGGGCAACGCCTTGCATTGCCTGCCGAATTCGCTCGTGCAGTTGCAGGAGTTCGGGAAGAAGGTCACCCGTAGAACCGGGCATCTCCTCTGCAGGACGACCTGTGAGCATACCTACAGACAATACTCTATTATTCGACTTCCTCGCCAAACTCATTTTTCAAAGTTCGTTCAAGCACTTACTAAATATGCCGCGTCGAAGCCGCTGATTCTCCTTCGTGGAGTCCAACAGCTGGCCACGAACGTCCTTAAGTTCAACATCCAGCTTGGTGTTGGCATCCTGGAGATCATTCTTCTCTCGCCTCACCTTTGTCAACGTACTCTCACCGGCCTCTAACCGGCGCAAGAGTTGTTGCTTCTCCGGATCAAGTCCGGCGCCATCTGCAACATCAATTGTCAGATTTGCACCCAAACTGCACAATACTAATCTTTAGAAGTGTATATTACCTGAGGGGGTCCCTTTAGGCTCCCCTGCTGCGGCTAGTGCGGCCTCTAGTTGGGCCTTGCACTTTTTCAGCTCCTGGGACAGCACGGTGTTCTTCTCGGTAAGAACCTGCATATTATCTGATCCTTAAATCAGTTACTTTAACTGTTTCAAGTCTCGGGGGCTACTGGTATATATATATATTTAACCAAAATTTTCTTACCCATATGTCTTTCACATACTGCTCCGTGGCTCTGGCTAAACCATCTTGAGCGGCACGGAGGTACGCATCTCCCGAATTAAAGGCATCTAAAGCCTCTTGGGAGAAACAAGCGTCGCGTAAAATTGTCCGGCGACGCCTGTGGTTCATGGCACTCTCCACTTCAGAATTTGTGGCAGACAGCCTGTCCGCATCCTCTGTCGGAGGAGCGCCCGGTGCACACCTTGTGCTCGCCTGCATTTCCGGGCCGGTCACTAGAACCTGGCTGGTGGAAGCGCGATTGGCATCCTCTCCGGATATAGTACGGCGAGGTCTCTTCGTCCTGAAAAAGGCACAAACGTTAATATGCCCTGGCGGAATAATACCGCGGAAACGGAGAATGCGTTACCTTTGCGCCGGCATCTCGGTCCGGACTGCATCTCTTTTTTCCCCACGGGGCCCTGCGGCCCCTCGTGGGCTAGCCGCCGCAGGTTCGCCTTCCCGCCTCGGGAATCTCCCCTGTGAAACACGGTTGTTGTTAGAAACGCCGGAATACGGGAAAATGGAATCCCCTTCAAGGGAATAAAGACTCCGGTTTCTGTCACCTGGGAGGCCGGGATTAACTCGGGGTAATCTGCCACAATAGCGACCAAGGTGTTGTCCTTGCTTAGCTGATAAAACACCCCATCGATAAGCTCCACCGATATGTCTGGGTCCTCTTCAGAGTCCGGATCGAGGGACCGTTCTGGGTCCTCGGGTTGTGGAGGACGGCTGCTTATATCCTTCACTTCCTGTCGCAGTTCCTGCATTGAAGTCGTCAGACTACGTATCTGACCATGGAGGTATCAAATAAATGGGCAAGCGCAGTTGTTCGCTTACCCAACTTGGAGGTTCATACATAGTGAATCCAGCCCGCGGGTTAACGCGGAGGAACTCCTCCTTCTCTCCCTTGTACAAAGAGGACAAAACCTTTATTAGGGCGGCAGCTGAGTCCGGCCCTTTACGGCTGTAACGCGTGGCGTCATCCTCCCCATTGAAATCCCACATAGGGCGGCCTCTGTATTGAAGCGGCTGCACCCCTCGCGTAATGCATGCGGCCATGACTCCGATCATGGTTAGTCCGGAATGAGCCAACAGTCTTATCCGGCCCATCAGGTAAAGGACGTCCCTGTCGCTTTCTCTCTGAGAGCTCCATGGGCGCCAGCTCAAGCGTTTCTTCAAGGGAGCACTGTTGAACTCAGGGAGACCGGCCCGGATAGGGTCCGGCAGTGGGACGTCGTCTATGTAAAACCGTTCCGAAGGCCAGTCCTTGGACGCCTTCTTCGGGGTTCCGGATAGGTATCCGGTCCCGGCGATGCGCCATACTTCGGCTCCGCCCACTTGGTATAAAGACCCCTCTTGAGAACGGGGCACCAGGCAGAATATCTTCTTCCACAGCGCGAAATGAGCCTCGACGCCTAAAAATAGATCGCAAAGGGCAACGAAGCCCGCAATGTGTAACACGGAGCCGGGCGTGAGATGATGCAGCTGGAGGCCGTAGAACTCCAGAAGCCCGCGGAGAAATGGATGGATTGGAAATCCCAGTCCCCTTATCAGATAGGGAACAAGGCACACCCGTTCTCCTTTAGAAGGATTGGGGGTGTTCTCCGCTTGTTTTCCGCCACGGTAGGTGGCGAGACCGGGTCGGACCGGGACCATGTATTCCTGAGGGAGAAATCCCTTGGCCTGAAGCGACACTAACTCGCTATGCGGAATGGTGCAACTCTCCCAATCCCCGGGCTTAGGACCGGAGGGGCGAGGGGAGGAGCTGCGACGGCTGGCCATGTTGGAATGGACCTTAGCTGGGAAAGCTCTTATGATAACTCGCGGAGAGGAGAAGATGCGGTTCGGATCTAAATCCCCATCATGTTAAATAGGTGGCTCGTTTATATGTCTAGGGGTGTGGATGTAAGAACGCCCCAGGCTTTTCGCATCCGTTCAACACGTGGAAGACAGCCATTATTGGGCATAGAAGCCGAGGAGCGCTACAAAATCAGACATTATTCATACAGGAACATAGAATTCGGGAAAGAACCCGCCTTGCAATGCCGAAGACAATTTGCGCGCCAGACTTGTCATCATTGAAGCCTGGTTCGGGGGCTACTGAGGGAGTCCTAGATTAGGGGGTGTTCGGGTAGCCGGACTGTACCTTCGCCGGACTCCAGGACTATGAAGATACAAGATTGAAGACTTCGTCACGTGTCCGGATGGGACTTTCCTTGGCGTGGAAGGCAAGCTAGGCGGTGCGGATATTCAAGATCTCCTACCATTGTAACTGACTCTGTGTAACCCTAACCCTATCCGGTGTCTATATAAACCGGAGGGTTGTAGTCCGTAGAAGAACCATCATCATACACAATCATACCATAGGCTAGCTTCTAGGGTTTAGCCTCCTTGATCTCGTGGTAGATCTACTCTTGTACTACCCATATCATCAATATTAATCAAGCAGGAGTAGGGTTTTACCTCCATCGAGAGGGCCGAACCTGGGTAAACATCGTGTCCCTTGTCTCCTGTTACCATCCGGCCTTGACGCACAGTTCGGGACCCCCTACCCGAGATCCGCTGGTTTTGACACCGACATCTGTGATTACGCTTCCTGTACTCTGTGCTAGTCCTCATTTCATCATGATGACCATGCTTGTGTTCTGCTTTGTTTTCATCTGAGTACTTATTCCGCTGCTAGTAGTTCTTCGCTAAGGAATTTCCTCAATAGCAAATTCCTCAGTGAAGAATTTCATAAAAATCGCCTATTCACCCCCCCCCCCTTTAGTCGATATAACGCACTTTCAGGCCTAGATGCACATAAGTACAATAAAGAACCAATCATGGAGCGGTATACCTTATGATCGAAGTCAATACCATTTTCATCAGTGCACAGATGACTATTTGTGGGCATAGGAATTTTGATGCCTTTGCAATCTTGCATGCCAAATTTCCCCATTACATCCTTGAGGTATTTCTCCTGAGATATGAATGTGCCATTGCGCTGTTGACGAATTTGCAGACCTAAGAAGAATTTCAACTCTCCCATCATAGACATTTGATATTCTTCACTCATCATATAGGAAAATTCATCACTATAACATTGGTCATTACAGCCAAAGATAATATCATCAACATATATTTGGCACACAAACAGTTCACCATCATAAGATTTAGTAAAGAGAGTAGGATCGAGTGAACCGGGTGTGAAACCATTCTTCATGAGGAATCCCTTCAAAGTATCATACCACGCCCGTGAGGCCTGCTTGAGGCCATAGAGGGCCTTATTGAGTCTGAAGACTTTGTCAGGATTCTTTGGATCTTCAAAACCTGGGGGTTGAGCAACATATACTTCTTCCTCAAGCTTACCATTGAGGAATGCGCTTTTCACATCCATTTGATATAAGATGATATCATGATGGTTAGCATAAGCAAGTAATATGCGAATAGCCTCAAGTCTAGCAATAGGTGCAAAAGTTTCATCAAAATCAACTCCTTCAACCTGTGTGTAGCCTTGAGCTACTAGTCGTGCCTTATTCCTCACCACAAGGCCATTTTCATCTTGCTTGTTGCGGTAGATCCACTTTGTGCCAATGATATTATGATTGCGAGGATCTGGATGTTTGACCAGTTCCAAGACGTTGTTGAGCTTGAATTGATGCAATTCTTCTTGCATGGCCTGAATCCACTCAGGCTCCAGAAATGCTTCATCTACCTTAGCGGGCTCTGTGATAGAGACAAAAGCATAGTGCCCACAAAAGTTAGATAGATGTGAAGCTTTTGAGCGGGTGAGAGGACCTGGTGCTCTAATGTCATCAATGATCTTCTCCACTTGCACTTCTTTTGCAACGCGAGGGTGAGCTGGTTGTCGTTGAGGAATTTGATCAGCATTTTCTTCAGCATCAATTTCTTCGGCATTTTCCTCAGGTGCATCAGCTCGACGTTCTTCACGTTTTGGAATGAATTCTTCAGCAGATTCTTCAGTAGGGATGACATCCTCAGTAGCCTTGAACTTGATAGAATCCTCAGGTGCTGGTTCATCTATCACAGAAGGTAGGTGCTCTCTTTGCGAGCCATTAGTTTCATCGAACCGCACATCTGCAGTTTCAACAACCTTGTGAAGAACGTTGTTGAAGACTCTGTAGGTGTGCGAGTCCTTTCCGTAACCAAGCATAAAACCTTCATGTGCTTTCGGTGCAAATTTTCAGTTATGGTGAGGATCTCTAATCCAGCATTTAGCACCGAAGACTTTGAAATAACTCACATTGGGTTTCTTGTCAGTGAGGAGTTCATAGGCAGTCTTCTTGAAGAATTTGTGAAGATATACTTTGTTGATGATGTGGCATGCAATATCAATTGCATCAACCCAGAAATGACAAGGCGTTTTGTACTCATCGAGCATAGTGCGAGCCACCTCAGCAAGAGTCCTGTTCTTGCGCTCCATGACGCCATTCTGTTGAGGAGTATAAGGAGCAGATAACTCATGAGTAATACCAAGTTCATCAAGATAGTCATCAAGACCAGAATTCTTGAACTCAGTGCCATTGTCACTTCTGATGTGCTTGATCTTCACACCAAAGTTGGTTGAAGCCCTCGAAGAAAATCGTTTGAAGACTTCCTACACTTCATGTTTGTAAGTAACAAGGTGTACCCATGTGTAACGAGAGTAATCATCAACAATAACAAAACCATATTGAGATGCTTCATTTGAAATGGCAGAATAATGATTAGGACCGAAGAGATCCATGTGAAGTAATTCAAATGGACGAGTAGTGGTCATGATGGTCTTAGCTGGATGATTGGCCTTTGTCATCTTTCCAGCTTCACAGGCACCGCATAAGTGATCCTTGAAGAATTTGACATTCTCAATGTCAATGACATGCTTCTTCTTTGCAAGCGTGTGCAAATTCCTCATGCCTGCATGACCAAATCGTCGATGCCATAGCCATCCTTCTGAAGCTTTTGCAAGTAGGCACACGGCTGGTTGTGATCCTGCAGAGAAATCAACAATATACAAGTCTCCTCTCCTAAAGCCTCCGAAGACTTTGGAATTGTCAGCTTCCATAATCACAACACAACGATACTTGCCAAAGACAACAACCATATCAAGATCACAAAGCATTGAGACAGACATAAGGTTGTATCCTAAGGACTCAACAAGCATGACTTTGTCCATGTGTCGATCCTTTGTGATAGCTACCTTACCTAGACCCAATACCTGACTTTTGCTTTTGTCAGCGAAGATTATATGCTTCAGATGCGATGATGATAAGGGAGCATCCATCAATAGATTCTTGTCACCAGTCATGTGATTTGTACATCCACTATCGAGAACCCACTCAGTGGCTTTGGGTTGATCATCCTGCAGATGAATTAGTGCAGCTTACGAACTTCATATACTTTAGTAGCAAAGAATATGATATCACAATTCATCAGATCAATTTCATCAAGCAGTGACACAAATAAAGCAGTAGGGGGACGTGTGAAATGAAAGTTCATTTCTTCATGATTAGCATGCATCCTTTCATGCATTTTGTCAGGTCCCCAGCAAATTCTTCAGAAGTTTGAGCATGTTTGGAGACCTGACCCTGCAGAGGAGATTAGTTCTTTTTCTTCACGACCCACCTCTGAAGGGGTGGCAACGAGTTCATCACTCTGCGAGCTTCATATGAGAATGGTGGCATAGTGGCCAAACCATTACGTTTCACATAAGAGTGGTTAGGATAAGCATATGAATAAGCAGAGAAATTCTTCGAGGACTTATGAACATAATAATTAGAAGAATAATGCTCATATTCATAGCCCCTGGCTCTTCCCTGCGAAACAGAGTTGTTAGCACGATGATGTTCATATGAGGACTTTGATCCTATTGAGGAATTTGATCCACGTGAGGAATTCGGTCCGTATGAGGACTTGGATCCATATGAAGAATCTGGTCCATATGAAGAATTTGATATGGGGTTCCTATTCTTCACAGGTGGTGTCATGAGTACATTCACCTGAAGACTTTCAAGGCACCTTTTGGGAAACCAGATTTTCTTCATAGGGGAACCGTTCCTGCAGTTAGTGCCAACACATCTAGCAAATACTTCACCATTCTGATTTTTGAAGAGTTTATAGTTGGAGTCAAATGACTCATCAGAGGAATCAGAAGATTCGCATGTATAACCAGATAAATTAGATGGATCAACTGGAGGTCCCTTTGCAGCAACCCTTGAGGTTTTGGGGTACTGCTCAGGCTTCCAATATGTACAATCAGCATTGAGTTTCCTCTCAAAGGCAATACACTCTTTCCTAGGGTTTTTGTTGAGGATCTGCTTTTCAAGCACATCACAAAGAGTCTGATGCCCTTTGAGGCTTTTGTACATGCCTGTCATGTACAATTCCTTCAGCCCTGCATCGTCAGTGATACTAGCAATGTCCTCAGATGAGGAATTAGTGGTAGCAGAGGCAGGTGAAGAATTTGTAACATTTGAAGCATTTGAACATTTAGGTGAAGAATTAGCAGATTCACGTTCAATGCATTTCAGACATGGAGGGACAAATTCTTCCTGAGCAGCGCTGATTTGGGTAGCAAGTAATGAATCGTGCTCCTTCTGAAGATCTTCATAACTCACTCTTAGCTTCTCAAGATCTTGCTTTCTTTGAAGAAATTCATAGGAAAGCTTCTCATGATCAGATAAGAGAGTGTTATGATGACCTTGAAGATTATCAAACCTGGTCTGAAGTCTCTGAAGATTTTCAGTCAAGATTTTAGTGCGATCCATTTCTTCACCCAACATATCATCACTTTTGTCTAGCATGTTTTGAACCTTTTCAAAAGCCCTTTGTTGTTTTACAGCAATCTTAGCAAGTTTAGAGTAGCTGGGCTTAAGATTTTCATCAGATTCATCTTCACTAGATTCAGAGGAGGTATGTTTTAGTACCTTGGCACCCTTAGCCATGAAGCAATAGGTGGGAGCATAGTCATCATTGTCTTCATCAGCCTTGTTGGTGAGGTCATTTTCTTCAGAGTTGAAGATAGACTTGCTAACGAATGCAGTAGCGAGGGCTAAGCTCGCCACACCAGACTCGGAGTCCTCAGATGCCTCCTCTTCCTCTTGTTCCTCAGATTCAGTTTCAGAGTCCATTTCCTTGCCAATGAATGCCCGAGCCTTCTTGGAGCTGCTCTTCTTGTGAGATGAAGAATTTCAGGATTTTGATGATGAAGATTTTGAGGACTTCTTCTTTTTCTTCGCATCATCAGAACTGTAATCCTTGTATTTCTTCTTCTTTGATTCCTTTTCCCACTGAGGACAACCTTGGATGTAGTGTCCAGGTTTCTTGCACTTGTGACAAAGCCTTTTCTTGTAGTCACTGGATGAGGAATCATTGCTCCTTGAGGGTCTTCCAAAACGACCACGTCTTGAGAACTTCTGAAATTTCTTCACGAGCAGTGTTAGATCATGACTCAGTTCTTCAAGGTCACCAAGACTGCTACCAGAGTCTTCATCTTCGGACTCAGATACTGCCTTGGCCTTTAGTGGCACATGATCTGCCATAGCTCGAACCATAGAGATCTCTCTTTTCAGCAAGCTGGAACTCATGAGTATTTAGCCTCTCGAGGATATCAGCGGAGTCAAGTGACTTGTAATCAGCACACTCTTGTATCATCAATGCCAGAGTATCAAATGAGGAATCAAGCGATCTCAGCAATTTCTTCACCACCTCACGGTCGGTGATATCAGTGGCACCAAGTGCTTGAAGCTCATTTGAGATGTCAGTGAGGCGATCGAAGGTTTGTTGAACATTTTCATTGTCGAGTCTTTTGAAATGGTTGAAGAGATTGCGAAGAACATCAACTCGAGAGTCATGCTGAGTTGAAACTCCTTCATTGACTTTGGACAGCCTATCCCAGATAAGCTTAGCAGTTTCCAAAGCACTCACTCTACCATACTGTCCTTTGCTCAGATGGCCACATATGATATTCTTCGCTTGAGAGTCGAGTTGCTTGAATCTCTTCACGTTGGTAGCGTTTAGTGAGGGTGAGATAGAGGGAACACCATTTTCCACAACATACCAGAGATCGTTATCAATTGCCTCAAGATGCATTCGCATCTTATTCTTCCAATAGGGGTAGTCTGTCCCGTCGAAGGTAGGACACCCAGTAGACACCTTGATCATACCTGCGGTCGGCATAACTAAAACTCCAGGCGGGTAAACCAAAATCACACAGAACAAGGGAGTAGATTGCTCTGATACCAATTGAAAGTGCGTTATATCGACTAGAGGGGGTGAATAGGCGATTTTTATGAATTCTTCACTGAGGAATTTGCTAGTGAGGAAATTCCTTAGCGAAGAACTACTTGCAGCGGAATAAGTACTCAGAAGTAAACATAACAGAAGACAAGCATAGTCATCATGATGAAATGAAGACAAGCACAGAGTACAGAAAGCGTAGTCACAGGATAACACTAGATGAAGACAAACAGACTGAAGAAATTGAACTAAGGAAATTGAGAAAGTCTTCAGTCAAAGTCTTCAAACACAGATATGACAAGCAAACAACACAATACTGAGGAAATGAAAGAGTTGAGGAAATAGAACCAGTTGGCTTGGTGAAGACAATGATTTGGTAGACCAGTTCCAACTGCTGTCTCAGTTGTACATCTGGTTAGAGCGGCTAGGTATTTAAACCTGAGGACACACAGTCCTCACCGTATTCTCCTTGAGCTAAGGTCACACAGTCCTCGCTCAATCACTCGTGGTAAGTCTTCAAGTGACTTCCGGACCTTCACAAACTCGGTCACTCGGCGATCCACAATTCCTCTTGGATGCTCTAGACCATGATGCCTGACCGTCTGGAAGAAGCACAGTCTTCAAAGGTAACAAGCGTCGGATCCACGTAGAATCAATCTCTTCGGTGATGCTCAATCACTTTGGGTTTGTAGGTGTTTGGGTTTGGGTTTTGGATTTTCCTCACTCGATGATTTTCGCTCAAAGTCCTCGGAGGATGGGATGCTCTCAATTGACAAGTGTCGGTTTCTAGCGGAGCAGCCAACCAGCTAGTGGTTGTAGGGGCGGCTATTTATAGCCTAGGGAGCAGCCCGACACGATAAGACATAAATACCCTTCAATGATATGACCGTTAGGTGGATAAGATATTTTGGGACAGCTGGCGCGTAGCACAGCAACGGTCGGAAATTTGAGGTTCAAATTCCTCAGGTCTATCATGTTCCTCACAGTGTAGGCAATCCGCACTGGCGAATTCCTAACTCCTCAGTCAGAACAAATTTCTCAGAGACCAGAAGAACTTTGTCTCTATCACTAAAGAAATTGATTGAACTGTATGAGATTTCCAATGGCTTCACTCGAATGGATTGGTAGGTGTAGGGTTTGAGTTGAGCATCACATGGAAATTTTTCCTTAGTATTTCCTCGACCCCCTTTAACAGTACGGTGTTTCCTATGACTCAAGAAAGAGAAAATGAAACTACGAAAACAAAAGTCTTCACGCTTCATGTTCCTCGAATGAATACCAAGTCTTCAAGGTCACACCAATTTCTTCACTTTCAAAGTCTTCAGAAAGTCTTCAGAATACCAAAGTCTTCAGTCGAAGAACTTCATTTTTAGGGGTCGACTTTCTTTGTAAATATCAAACTCCTCATAGACTTATAGACCTGTGTACACCCATAAACACATTAGATCCTTAACCTATAAGTCTTCAATACACCAAAATCACTAAGGGGCACTAGATGCACTTACAGCCTGGCCCTCCTCCCCAGGCACGCCCCAGGTGCCCGGCCCCCTTGACCCCGAGTGCCCGGACCCTCCACCATGCTTGCGCGTTTTTCGGGATAAATTACTCGTGTACCCTTGTTTTACCCCCCCCCCCCCAATTCGTCCCTAGCCTATAAGTAATCCCCGTCTAGCTCATTTGTGAGGTTAGCAAAGTATTTGATAGGCACTAGAGAGCTTTGCTCCTTGTATCCCCTCCTCTTGGAGATCAAGACCCCTCTTTGGAAGAATCCTTGTGGATTATCAAGGTCTTCTCTTGGAGAAGTTCTACATCAAGACCACATCTCCTTGGAGTGGGAAGAATTCTACCCTAGTGCTATTTTCCTTGAATCGTTCTTGTATACTTGTGGATCTCATGTATGCTACTCTAGTGGATGTGTTATTTCATTTTTTAGTGATTCTCTTCTTGTGCTCTTGTGTGTTCTTCACTTTTCCCCCACCTCCAAGTGTGAAAAGATCCCACCTAGGGTTTCACCCTACAACAATGTGTCTATGTGGAGAGGCAGTAGGTTTGCTGAGGCTCTACTTCAGGCACAAGAAAGCTAATTTGTAGGAAAAAATCATGTAAGAATTTCAGCTGTATCGGATTTACGGATCTCCAAAAATATTTAAGAAACGGTGCTCGACCTTAGAAACTGGACCGAAAACAGAGAGAAGCAATGGAGGAGAGATCCAATGTCGGAGGGACTCTCGCCCTCCGGGAGCCCTGGAGGCCAAGTACCAGAGGGGGACCTTCTCCCATCTAGTGGGAATGCCTAGCAAGAAGAAGAGGGGGCTCTCTCCCGCTCTCTCCCAGTGGCGCCGTGCTAGGGAACCACCGCCACGGCGATCATCTCCATCAACTTCGCCGTCTTCATCAACACCTCCAACACCTTTCTCCCTCTCTGTTAGCGGCCCACCCTCCCGCAACCGGTTGTAATCCCTACTTAAACATGGTCTTTGATGTTATAAATTATTGTGCAATGATTTGTTTCACCGCTACTATGTCTGAGTAGTTTTTTTGCCCTATGGTTAATTGGTGATCATGATTGGTTTGAGTTGCATGTTTTATTTTGTTGTTGTCCTTTCGTGCCCATCATATGAGCGCACACGTATATGGATCACACTTCAGGCCTAGTTGTATGTTGAAGAGAACTATGCATAGGCTTGCTGGAGCGACAAAAATTACCGAGGTTGAGCATAGGGATCAATACATATGGTATGAATGGGACCAATTATCTTAATGCTATGGTTGGGTTTTACCTTAATGAATTCTTTAGTAGTTGCCAATGCTTGCTAATAGTTCCAATAGTAAGTGCATAAAATTTCGAGTAAGGGATGACATGCTAGCAGAGAGGCCTCTCCCACATATAAAACTGCAATGAGGATTATCTTTTTGGTTATCCATTGCCTTGGGACAATTCCCCACATCCTATCGTCACTTTACCACACTCGCTATATTTACTTTACTGTTCTTTATTTAAACAATACCTAACTTTTATTTTCACGCTCTTTATGTTCTTGCAAAACTATCTTTTTATTACCACCAAATAGTTTTATTTCCAGTTCTAGGTAAAGTAAACATTAAGTGCACATTGTATAAGTGGTTGATAGAACTTGGAAGAATATCAATTTTACCTTTATCTCCTCGTTAGGTTTGACACTCTTACTTATCAAAAAGGCTACAATTGATTCCATAAAGTATGGGTTATCAAGCAGCATCGGTTGGCGGAGGGCCATATATATGGCAAGTGCCCGAGCGAGGAAGCCATGATGGCCATGGCCACGGCGAAACCCAACTTCGTCGCCGAGCAATAGGCGCTCCACGAGGCCGCCCACACTCAAGCCAACGCTCGCAACGTATAGGGGGCGTAGCTTGACGCGGATGCGGAGGCGGCACTTGCGACACAGGCGACCACGGACGAGAATGACGCCAACTCGGTGTCCTATGCCCTGCTAAACGTTGTTTAACCGTGCCGGTGGGACGACGAGCGTTCTGACCCGTCCACTTCCGTTGTGGACCTCACGTCTAGCAGCGACGGACAGGTCGCCGACTCCGACGAGGATGAGTAGGGCATGGGAGGCAGTGGGGCCTCGAGTCCTAAGTGGGCCGGTCCGTCTACCATGTCCTACTCTTCCTTGTTGGCGGTCACACCTTCACTTTGCGGGTCTTACCTCCACCGCGCATGGAGACAATGAGATGAGCCCCTTGATCGCCGAAAGGGAACAACAAGGACATGGGAACGGCGCCGCAGTAGGCTAGGTTTATGTCCGATCACCTTTTTTAATTAAAATATGTCAAAAATATAATGAATGTGCTCCATCTTAGATGAAAATTATCACGTTATTCATCTGTTTTGTTGAAATCCGGTTTGAAATGTATGCGGATAAGGTTGCATGGCCAGATTTTGCATCAGTGTCCATGAACTGGTCCTCCTCTAATTAGTGGTGTCCGGTTTATGGTCAGTGTTGGAGATGACCCTGCCCTCTTTCAAAGAGTAGATATTGCAACAGTTTCTTGCTCGTGCTAGTGCTTCCAGAAATGAACGGATCTTTTGCAATATGAGATTGAGCGATTGCTTGCTCCTGTGTAAACGCCTCTCCTCTCCTTTTGAATGCACAGTATACAGGTAACCAATAAAACAAAAAAAGCGAAAGCTAAAGCGACAAAAAGCTAAAGCCTCAAGGGGAATAACCGAAGGAGGCACCGTGAAGAAAAGAAAAAGGCGGGAAGCGAGCCGCCGGTCTGTCTCCCGAGGTCGCTTCTTCTAGCGGAGCATGGCGCAGCAGCAGCAGCCTGACGCGCCGCCACTTGGTTTCTTCGAGCGGATATCTGCGCCGCCACTTGGTTTCTTCGAGCGGATATCCACCTGTGACGTGTCCTTAAGGAAGCGGCAGCAGCGCGACAGCGCCGCCATGGCTTCCTCCGACCCTGCGCTGCCGCCTCTGCTTCTTTTGCTGCCACCACCGGTGCCGGAGCAGGCGCTCGTCCCACCGCCGGCCAGAGCCAACCCGAGGCCCACGGTTTTGGACGGCGTCCTGAGTCTGCTCAGGTCTGGGGAGTCGTTCATTCGCGGAGCCTTCCGGGGCAACTCCCGACGCGCGTCTCCTCCGGAGCCGCCGACGTCTCAGCAGCAGCAGCAGCACCGCAACCACCCTGTATAACTTTTATAATGCCGTACTATGATTCACAAAGACGACCGAGCATCTTGTAGTCTCACACACTCTCACTGGCATTGGCTTTGGCTGCAGGGTGAAATCATGAAGCGGCTGCAGCGCGAGACGTTCCCTGATGTGATGAGGCTCATGGACAAGCACGAGCAGATCGACCGCATCCTTGCCATGTACAGGAGCGGCAAGGGGTTCCACTTCCCGGAGCTCCCCGTCCGGGTGAAGGTCGCGCTTGACGCGGTCGGGGCGCTGCTCCTCGTCGACGAGGAGGAGTTCGACCACGCCAGGGAGATCCTCGGCGAGGCGGGGAACAGGACGGGCCTCAACTCCAGGTTCGTCCTCGAGTCCAAGACCAGGGGAAACGACACCATTGCAGCAGAGTTCTGCACCAAGCTCGGGATAGGGGCGACCCTCGGGGAAGAAGACACCGAGAGGAGGCCGCTGGAGCTGACCAGGCTGCAGTACTGCGCCCACGTCAACCACTGGCTGTTCATGATCCTGGTTCCCTTCGGAGCTCAATGCAACGGCTTCCTGCACGGCACGAGCTTGATCCAGGTAACGTCTCCCCTGTCCGGCCTCTGGCCAGAGATCATTTTTTTCACTGGCGCGTCTCAGCGAGTTGATCCGATTGAGGTGTTCTTGTCAGAATCTCCGGAGCCAGGCCTCTCTCGACGGTCCGCCTTCGTTCTCGGAACAACACAACTGCGCCGCTGGTTTGAGTATGAGGGGGTCCAACTTCACTGTGTCGCTCGCCGAGCTTGTCTTCGGTTCAGGAGCACAGGACGGCGATCATGGGGTGGCTAACCGCATGACAACGTTTGGGCAGGTGCGCTACGAACCAGCCCAAGATGTGAAGCTTAGCTTGTCGGGGCTATGGCAGATCCGCCCGTTGTTGTCCCGGTTCAACAACCTCGGGACACTTGCCATTCCCTTTGGCAGCCTAAAACCACAAAGGAGCACTCCTCCTTCTCCGGACATTCTTCTTGCTCCCATGCCAAGGACCGACCCTGCGTCAGAGGGACCGGGGCCCAGGCCTGCGCAGTCAATCACTGCTGCGATGGTGGAGTGTGAGCTGTTTGAAGCCATGAGAGCACAAGGCTGGGTTGAGATGGAAGGGTGGTCCGGGCGTGGGACGGTGCGGTGGGGCTGCTGCCTGTCCGACACCCCTGAGCATGAGCTGGGATGGGGAGTGAGGATGGGCGGCACGGCGGAGGGGGATACACACAGCCCGCACCTGGAAGGGTTTCTCAGCTTCAACCTCGGCAGAGGCGGCAAGCTGCAGCCCGGCCTGGTGTATGTCATGGAGGGGGAGAAGCGGACTCCCTCGTTGGTCCTGCGGTCGACCTGGTTCATGTGATGATCACCTGCAGCTTCTTCACAATGCATGGTTTATGTTCTCTCTTCTCCCCTGCAACTGCAGCTATTCTTGTTTGACTGCTCAGCAGCTGACTGGAAATCTTGCTAGTTCGTGGCATAGAAATGTTTGAGCTGTGAAATTGCTCCTATGGAATTGCGTAGCACAATGGAATTAGAAAGCTTAATGCCATAAGCCACCAAAAAAAATTCAGAATGGAAAGATGTTAGTACCTGATTTATTTTCTATGCATCTCTTGCAAGTTGAACAGGAATGTCCTTCGCAGGCAACAACCATATATTAATACATGCCTACAAGATAATACAAACTAGATAGAATAGTTTACCAAGTTTCAAATGGCTACAATCATATATTAAATTAGACACTATACAAGCACCAAGTCTAGTTCATAAATACTGCATTTCCCCCTGTTAAAAAGCTATGCTCAAAAGCCACAAACATTTCTCAACAGACTGGAGACATTTGCACAAAAACATGCAGCATATGTTACAAGCTTAATTTGTACCCTAGTCTGCAGTTCTCTCCAACTTATCCATAAACCCAAGGTGATAATTTCTGCTCAGACCAAACAACTGTGTCCTACTCTACAGAATTAATTGTGTACAACACACAGGTTCGCAATTTGTAGATAAGGCCAAGCATGGCAGCACCAAGCCACCAACAATAAAATGTAACCAAACAGGTTATCCAAGAAACGATCCAGCAACAACTTAACTGCAAAAATGTGCAATTGGCGAACAGTAAACTTAATTGAACACAGGTTGCCATTAAGGTTCTGCCGATTCAACCATTTCGAAACCATCCATCCACGCATCCACAATTCACACCAAAACTCTCCTGTATACGATGATTAACTAACCCATATGGTGCATCTCGGTTTTCTGTTTTCACCGACTCATTCGTCTATCTATCTATCAGACTACTTGGAACAGAACTGGAGGTAAGGACTTGTACTTGAAACCAAGAATAGCAGCATAGACAGAAGCAAGATCAACCGTCATCTTTTAGTCCTCAAAGGCCCATGCGTTCTCCTTCCTGACTTCAGCCTCCTGCTCTGGTGTGTAGTCGTTCTCGATCTCAAAGATTTCACGGATCTCCTCTGGCTTTTTCCCCCTCATCTTGTCAGCCACAGCCGAGGTGCCCAGGTCTAGCAGATCCTCAATGTTCAGGTAGTTTGCGGCCTGTACAAACCCCAATAAAATGAGTTTATCCCCAATCTATATATCTTACCTAGACAAACCACACTAGTTATTTTGCCACCATTACAATTAACCACCACACACAAAAAGACATTAAATCACTGCACTGTGCACATTAGATCTAACAAATCACTGACACAGACTTTCCTATGCCCGCTCCCTCTATCTATCTCTCTTAAAGCAACTCCAATGGGGCAACCCATTTCGTCCGCCAGCGTCCGTTTGGGTGAGCGCGGACAAAAGTGGAGGCCCAACACGCAGACCCAAACTCAAATCGTGTCCGCCTGGCGTCCACGCCGACCCATTTCCGGCCCAAAATTGCGCCTGGAATGCGTCGGCACGGACGCGAAGCAGACGCGCCGCGCGTCTCCTCGCCGTCCGCCGCGTCCCCACCTGGCGGCCACCCAACCGCCACCGATCGTCTTATTTATGGCAACCACCAACAGCGGGCCCACGCGTCAGCCAGTGGAAGCGTCCTTTTTTAACCACACGTGCGGCGGGGTCGGCCTCATCCACTTCTCCCGTCCACATCTGCCCCCCCCCCACCACTCCCTTTGCTTCCTCGCCGGTGACCGCAAACCCTAGCCATGGGCCTCTTCGGCAGCAGCAAGGGCAAGGGCAAGGGCAAGGGCAAGGGCAAGGGCACCCCCGGCACCTTGTCCTCCCGTGCTCCCCTTCCCCCTCCTCCTCCTCCGGTGGCGACGCGTTTCCGCCCTGGTCGCCGGCGCCTGCACATCCCAGTGCACCAAGCACGGTGGCACTGGGAGTACAGGCAGCCATTGTCGTACCCCGATGTCACGCTGCCGCACCGTTGGCATCTGGATCCGCAGCGGATCCCGGTGTCGGCGGTTCCTCGTATCCAACGGGCACACGACGACGAGGTGCGCAGGCGCCGCGCGCAGCTCACGCCGGAGCAGCGTCGGCTGCCAGAGTACGCCGCCGACTCCCCTAACTCGGAGGCGTGGTTCGCCCTCGAACACGAGGAGCAACGACGCTCGGGTGTGGACTCCGTCCCGCCGCCGTTCCCACCGCCGCCCCCGCAGGTAGAGCCGGAGGACATGGAGGCGGAGGTGGAGTACCAAACCGCCCTCGAGGAGGCCCTGCAACACGCGCTGGAGGCTAGCCGCCTCGAGGAGGACGCGCACTGGGATGGGCTGGAGCAAGCCCTTGGCCTGTCGGCAGCGGGGGACTCTGTCCACACCCCGCTCTTCGTGCCACCACCGCCACCGTCGCCACCCGTCTAGCCCAAGCCGGAGCCGGAGCCGACGCGTAAGCGCTCCCCGCCTCCACCCACTTGGCCGGAGGAGGCCTATTCGTGGACGGGCCAGTACCGCGAGTGGGTGAGCGCGCCTCCCGTCCACTTCGCCGTGACGCCGGAGGAGGAGGCGGCCCACCTCGAGCGATGGAAGGAGCACTGGCTCCGCCAGGAGCAGGCCGACGGCGAGGAGTAGATGCGCTACGACGCCATGCTCCAACTCGACGCGGAGGAGCTCCGGCTCGAGGAGGAGGAGGAGGAGCGCGCGAGGCTTGCCGCAATGCCGCCGCCCCAGCAGACGCCGGAGGAGGCTGCCTTGGCAGCGTACCAGGCGGCGCTCGGGTGGGCTCGCCCTGCTCCGATCTTCATCGACCTCACCGACGGCGGCGGCGTCGACAGCAAGGGCAAGAGCAAGGCCGACGACGTCTAGGGCAGCATGTAGGGCGGCAGCAGGCGGGTGCAGACTTTTTTTAATGTTTTATTAGATTTAGGTGGACTTTGGCCAGCGTTTGACCGGCCACTTTATCTTTAATTATGTTTATTTATGTTTATTTCGTGCAACTTATTATTTTTTTCCACAGCGGCACATTTCGGTCGGCCTCCCCGTTGGGCGGTCAAGCCGACCCATGTTAAAATGCGGACGCGCACGTCCGCCTGGCCGACCCAAACGGACAAAAAGCAGACAAAGCACGCGTCCGTTTGGGTCGCCCCGTTGGAGTTTGTTAGAGTACGTAATGGGCCTGGGCCCGTTAGTCTTAGGGTTAATTAGAGATAAGGGTCGCTTGCTTAGGGGTCAAGTAAGCCTTGCTTGGGAGTCAAGTAAACCTCTCTATATAAAGAGAGGAGATGTATCAATCTAATCAAGCAAGAATTAAGAAGGAAATCCCTTCCCTCTTGCCCGGCCGTGGGCAAAAAGGCCCCCGGCCGGCACTCTCGCGCCCTCCTTCTAGCAGCGCCATAACAATTTGGTATCAGCTAGCTTCGGTTCGATCATGTCTTCACCGCCGCCCAACCCGTCTCTTTCGCTGCCGGTCACCTGGTCGCCTCTAGCAACCACCACGACCGTCGCCCCGCTCCTGCCTGCGTCGGGATCCTCCGTCGCGCCCGCCCCCTCCGTCCTCACCCCGGAGGTGTCCGGGGCGCTGCAGGACCTAACCCAGGCGGTCCAGGAGATCCGTCTGTTCTTGGTCGGGTTCTACAGGCCGCACCCGGCTGCGCCGCCCATCGCCGCCACCGCCCCGCCGTGGCTGCCATGGCAGCCGTCGCACCAGGCGGCCTCCGCCGCACTCGCCGGGCCGCTGCAGCTGCCATCCACCGCCACCACCGCCCCGCCCTGGCTGCAGTGGCAGCCGCCGCTCCTGGCAGCCTCCGCTGCGCCCGGTGCTCCGCCGCAGCAGCTGCTGCAGCTGCAGCAGCTACCGCCGGTCAGCTCCAGCCCCGCATCGACCGCGCCGGCGGGAGTCCCGATCCACCAGATCAAGTTTCCGCCGTCGCCATCACCGCTTCCCCAGGGCGTCCCCATCCAGCAGATCAAGTTCCCGCCATCGCCGTCACCGCTTCCGGCTTGGATCACTACCCGCCACGTGTCGGCGGCGGTGAGGCTGCAGTCTGCTACGCGCGGCCTACTAGCGCGTCGGCGTGTGCGGGAGATGCGTGGTCTGCCGCTGCCGCTCGTCCCAGTTGCGCTTCGCTGCGCAAAGGACCTCGATCTCGTCCGCTGCATCGGGGATCTTGGGCATGTTGTTTTCCCCACGGACAACGACCTCAAAGTCTGCGACATCGGCGGTTCGGGAGGCGCACCCCTCCTCGTCATTCTCCATCGACAGCCCTCCACTCTTCTCTGTGCGGTGCAGACCAACAGCCGTCCGGCGGGGAGAAGGCATGGTGTCACCGACAAGAGCGCACGACGTCGCACCACTGCATTCCGCCGCCGGCCGCCGCGAGGGCGCCTCTGCTGGTCGCTCTTGCGACCACTTCCAGGTGGCCATACATATACACTATTTTTGTCCAGATGGTTTCAATGGGATCCAGGTGGCTGTACACGTGCACGTCCGACGTGCGGATGTTGTCCACTTTATGTTCAGGGGTCCAAAATAAAGCGTCCCAGTCCATTTCAGGTTGAGAGTAATAAACCAAACCGAGATGTAAAAGGCTTGTTTTTAGGTGTTAGGTTTGTGTTGCGTCGAGTCATGGTTATAAGTTGGTTAGGCTGCAGCTCGAGGACAAGCTGCATGTCCAGGTGGGGTGTAGTGTTAGAGTACGTAATGGGCCTGAGCCCGTTAGTCTTAGGGTTAATTAGAGATAAGGGTCGCTTGCTTAGGGGTCAAGTAAGCCTTGCTTGGGAGTCAAGTAAACCTCTCTATATAAAGAGAGGAGATGTATCAATCTAATCAAGTAAGAATTAAGAAGGAAATCCCTTCCCTCTTGCCCGGCCGTGGGCAAAAAGGCCCCCGGCCGGCACTCTCGCGCCCTCCTTCTAGCAGCGCCATAACAGAGTTGCTCTTAATTCATCCCCATTTAATTAAATATTGCTTCCTTCCTATATACAATTTTATTGTAGTTCGTCAAATTCATTAAACTCTTTGGACAATTATTGACGCTCCTTCCAACATTTACATCTATAATTTGCATCATGGCCAAAATGTTCCATACATTATGTTCCCTGAAGTTCTGATTGTCACATCATAATGCACATAGGTCGTAGATTCTTAATCAATTGCACTCCTTCGGTTCTGCTCCGTTGAGCACCCATGTATGGCCACATTGTATGAGCACATGTATGTGTCTGGTAATGACCTCCCTACTAATGAAATACCCCCTCTGTATCAAAATATAAGACGTTTCTGACACCAAAAAACGTCTTATATTTTGATACGGAGGGAGTAATACACAAGTCTTTTGCATATTCGTGAAAAGAAAAATCATAGTAATACACTGGCGCATTTGCCAAATGATCATGGCTGCTGGCCATTTTTCTGTTCAACTATTTTATCTATGTAGTAGTGTAGTCATGTTTGGGGTCTGCAATCGTTATCAAAATCTATGAGCTATTCCACATTGTCCGCGCAGTTACCGGCCGAACTTTCCTTCTATTTGCACATATACCATCGTTGCTATTCACAACACATACTACAGTCGCGTTTTCTTACTTGGGGTAGAATATAGAGCAAAGAATGTAAACAATCGGCTTGGTCGCTTTACCAGGATGATCTCGAAGAGGGTGGAGTTAGCGAGGGAGATGAAATCGCTGTCCCAGTCCTTGAGACCGTGGGGGTCCGGGTCGACGTAGGTGACGGGCTTGATGGAGGAGACGGTAGGGGTGAGTTCGACGGGGAAGGGCGGGAAGGGATACCGGTCGCGCTCAGAGGCCTCGGGGTCGTAGTACGGCCCGTGCTTCTCGCAGTACTCAACGACCATCTCGAGGATGTCGGAGTGGATGTTGGCGGTTGGGATGCGGCCGTCAGCGCAGCCGTCCTCCATCATGTGGCGGAGCATCTGCGACATCCGCGCCGCGGGCTCCGAGATGCGCACCTCCACGCCGTCCTCCGCCACCAGCACCAGGGCGGGTCTCTCCTCCTGCTTCTCTGTCCCCGGCTCCGGCTCCTTCACCTCCTCCGAAGAAGACGAGGGCTTCGCCTCCGCCTCATCCGGCACCGCCGCCGCAGCGGCGGCGGCAGACACGTCATCAGGCTGGAAAAGAGGGCGCTTGCCCTTGAAGTCGGCAGTGGAATCCATGGTTGGGGGCTTTGGGGGCTTTGGGGGATTGGGGTTTCTTCGCGTTTCTAGGGAAGGGAAAGAACTTCAACCAGAGGTCTTTGAACCTGAACCGAACCAGGTGTCCGACTCGAACCGATGCGTGGGGTTTGGTTCATGGCGCAATTCGTTTGGACTGCGGCTTGCCGGCTTCGGAAACGGTTCCTCGTTTTTTGGATAACGGGTATTTACAATTGCATACGTTTACATATACACACATACACTCACTGCTATAAATGCGTATACACATTTTTTATCTCGATGAACACATCTCACGAGCGTAATGAGCACTTGATAGTTTGGCTCGTTAAGCTCGTAGCGGTGTGGAGGCACGATGCTCCCTTAAAAAGGTCAGACCCTATGATGGCCCTCGTACCTCTGAGTCAAGCCGCTTCTGAATGTGTGAACAAGCTATCTATTACACTAGTGCTCCACAACAGTCATCGGATATTTTCTCGTGAATATCTCAACATACATTTGATGCGTAGTCTCAAGTGCTTTCAGCCAATTCTTCAAGATCTCGATAGCTTTCATCCGACAAAGATTTTGAGTTCTGGCCTCCTTGGAATCGTGTGTCCATTCTTTAATTTATGCCACCTTGTACATCTATGGACATGAAGACGATAGCACCACATGAGTGATGGAATGGATGACCTAAAGGCAACGAATCAAATGCTCTGCTATGAATTTTGTGCATCACTTCAATTTTTCCCGGAATACTGCAAAAGAAATTCGCGTGCATTGCATCGATATCGTATCTCCTGAAGCATTTCGCTTCACCATGGACCCTGAGAAAGTTCATGACTACATAGGGCCTCCGCGCGTCCCGAGCATTTGACATTTGCAAATCAAACCATCTACCATATGCTCACCTATATTATTTGCCCCTCGCTGGTGTAACTGATAATGCTAATATCATGGGAATCCTTCAAAATGTTATCTACGCTATTGCGGGTCGCTATACATATCTTCGATGTTCAAGACATGTTTCTTCACATTCTCTCTGACTTTGCTCAAATTCCATACAGTCTCAAAGAGTTCATGCCATGGAAAGGTAATTTACCACAACATGCATATGACCTTTCTGGCGAAGGGGAGCCACAAAAGTTTCATACCACCCGTTTGGGATATAGTGCAAGTCATGCAAGAATTTTCTTCAGGCAAATCTCCCGATCGCCATCAACCAAGTATCTGAACATTTGATGGTCCTCAAATTCCTCGAGGAGATAGAATCTTGAAGACTCAACCTCCCACTCACTTGGATGTTAGCATGCGCATGCAACAACTGCTTCTGAAGCATATTATGACGCCCGGATAACTAAGCTACGGCAACCCTCTGCTAATGATGTCACGTCACTTCGATTACTGTTGCTAATCTCGCGTTAGTTCAAAATCGATTCAAATTCAAATTCAAAAATCAAGCAAACAAAAAAAGTTTTCAAATATTAAAACTAAAATGTTCATCATATGGCAAATAATCCCTAACTAGTTTTGGTGGTGGAATCAACCTTTTACAAAGTGTTTAAATGCCCTAAACTAATTAAAACAGGGGCTAAAATAATAATTTAATTGCTTTTGAAAGTATAAAAATATTAAATTAATTTATTTGGGGTCCAAACTAGGTTTGGCAGTGGCCTATTTTGATAATACTAATTTAGGTGCTAACTTGGTATTTTAAAGAAACTAAAATATCAAAAACTAAAATAAAAGAGAAAAGAATAAATAAATGAAAAAGGAAAATAAACAAAACCCAAAAAAAGGAAACCCCGCTGGGCCAACCGGCCCAGCTAGCTGGCCAACCGCTCGACCCGCTGCCCCCTGCTTAACCCCCGCATCCCCCCCACTCACACCGAACCCTAGCACCACACCCCACTCCCCTCGCACCCCCACTCCTCCATTTCCCTCGATCTGGATCGGCCAGCACCCGACGCCTCGCCCCACCGCCCCGACGCCGGGGCCCCTCTTCGTCATCAAGGTCGCCTCACCGACCGCCTCCTCGACGACCACTATCAACCCTCGCCGCGCCCTGGCGCTGCTCGCCGCCTCCGGCGCCACCTCGTCGACGCCGCCCTCCGTGTCGCCTCCCCGACCTGCTTCCTCGCCGGCCTCACCAAGCCACGCCGCCCCCGCTACCCGGCAACGCCGGTGAGGGCCCCGACCCGCTTCGCCTAACCCCCCTTCCCCCTGTCCCCGCCACAGTCTCCCACGGCGCGACCCGCTACGACCACGGACACCCCGCGCCGTTCGCGCGCTAGACGCGTCTGCGCATCGCACGCCCATGCCCAGCTACGCGCCCGCCGCCGTCCCCGCGCTCCACCACCCATCGTTGCCTCTCCCCGTGTGTCACCCGCTCGCGCCGCATCGCAGCCACCGGCGCCCGCTCACCGTCGCCCGCAGCCCCCGCTTGCGCGTTGCCCTGCACCCGCGCGGCCTCTCGCAGCCCTCCTCGCTCCGCCGCCTCCCACCGCCCACTAGCGCCGCCCACTGGCGCTGCCGGGTGCAGCTCCGGCCAGCCGGCCTAGCCACGGTCGGACCCCCGCAATGGCTGCCTGGGTCCGCTCCGCCCCGGTACCCCACGCCCGTTAGCCCGCGCACCCGTGCCTGCTAAGGCCCTGATGAGGACATCAATACCATTGTTACACCCACAGCCCCTACTGCTATACATACTGGACCAATTACTAGAGCTCGCGCACGCCAATTGAATTATCAGGTACTTTCGTTTCTTGGTAGTGATTCTAATGTTCATGAGAATATGATGCTGCCTAAATTGGATACATTTGTTTTGCTTACAAATGAAGGGCCTAGCTTGGAGAAGGATGATCATTGGAGCAAGAACAAGCATGGAGTTGATGGCATGCGCAAGGGAGACAAGAACAAAGTTTCAAGTGATGGTTTCAGGACTTTGAAGTCACCATAATGAGTGCATGAAGCCTTGGACGAAATATACAAGATGCCACTTCATATTTTTCGTCCAGAGGCTATTCTAGGTGCTGCGTCACCTTATTTTTGGGTCAGGCCCATGTAATTTCAAAATACTTCAATATAGGCTGTTTTTAGAGTCCGTATGTGTGGGGAAACAAGAGTTAGGGTGGGTTTCGGACCCCTCCTCCAAGGGCCACGAAATTCCCCCCCTCTTCCTCCATATATACAGCCCCTAGGGCATCGTTTAGACTTTGGGTTTTGTTTAGATTAAAAGTTCGCCATAGCTGCAACGTCGCGTACTTCGTTTGTGTTCAACGACCAGACCAAGGCGTCACAGAACCCCACCTTCATCAATAAAGCTTTCCTCTTTTATTCGCAATATCCAGATTGCAATCTTAGTTTCTTGCTTGTTCTTCGTTTGCCTGCAGGAAACAGACCTTCGTGGTCAGGTTGATCGTGCTCCGGCGTGGTCAATAACCTCTCGGAGTTGGTTTCGCGATTGCTAAGGTGCGACGTCCTCGCACGTTCGTAGTCGGATCGTCAAAGTCGACTTCCACCAAAACGATAGCCACCATCTCATCGAAAGACGGGACACCTTTGCCTCTATCAAGTGGTATCAGATTTCCAGGTTGCTCGGTGAGATTTTACAGTTTTTCATAGTGTAGATCGAGTCTGTTCTTCATACCTATAGTCCACGAAAAAGCCAAAAAATTAGGGTTAGTTCATCCCATCCGAACCAATCTGAGCCTTTGCATAATCTTTTCTGTATTTGCTTTGTTGAATTTGCGGTTGCATCGTCGTGTCAAGTTGCTGGTCTTAGCGTCTAGTCCTTTAGAGTTTCGAGTTCTGTTCACAGGTTGTCACGTCGCTGTTGCCATATACCACCACCGCACCAACTTCATCACCGCTGCCATATACCACCACCACATATTCACCGCCAATCCGAGTCCATATACGCCACCACATACCCGCCGCCGTCACGCCAATCCGAGTCCATCGGCAACATATATCCGCTGCCAGTCCGAGTTCCACCAGATTTATCTCCGCCACCAGTCCGAGTTCCACCAGATTCATCTCCGCCACCAGTCCTATTCCGAGTCCAGTATTTTGTTACTCTGTTTTGGATTTCCAGATCATGCCATACTCCGAGTCGTGACAGAGAAGGACTCCCCAACTTTCGTGCTACCCGCAGAAGAAAAATAGTTCCAAACTAAAAAAACTAAGTCTGGAAAATTCTGGCTAGGCAGTTTTTAGGACATTTGTAGACTTTTTCGAAAAAAAATTGTTGCGGAGCAAAAAAAAAAAGAGGAAAAAAGTGCAAAAAAAAGTAAAAAAAAAAGAAAAAAAATCAGAGTGTGCTCCTCCCTTGTTTACGTGCAGCGCCGTGATTTCGTTAGTGATCTACGTCGTGCGTTTGACTCTCCCTGGCAATCGTTCTATCCAAGCTTTTGAGAGTTTTGACAAATCGGTTGCCGATCATCGCCTGCTGCTGGGTAAGAACTGGTAAGAATTTGAGAGTTGCTTGACGGATTTGTGACTGTCCACCACACCACCACCACCACTTCCTAGTAGTCTGTCGAATGATATTATTGTGTGTTTCTATTGCTGCTAACCATGGCAGGATCACAAGCCGACGAGACCGACTGGGAGAACATGACAAACAAAGCGTTACATGATAAGTTTCAACAAATGATGAGTGGACAGGTGGAAGATGTGCTAAATAGATTTGAAGAGGCCATGGAGAAGATAGATGGCATTGAGAAGGCGTTCGAAACAAAGCTCGATAATAAGTTTAATGAATTGCTCGCGCGTCTACCACCACCACCACCAGCTGCACCTAACACACCTCTACAACAGCAACAATGACTACCTCCACATCGCGAAACAACTCTCCGCCGAGCGACCCGTGTCCCTCTTCAGCCTGGCCAAGCTGCTGGTGCTGCTGTTGATACTTCTGTGGCTCCTGCTGCTGATGTGGGGGAGGATGATTATGTGGGAGATTACGAGGATGGGGTTGATCAACATCAGAACTACGTGCAACCACCAGCACCACAACCACCAGGTCGTCCACATGCAAATAATGGCAATGTTAGGGCTCCCCCTCAGGTACGAGATCATGACCATCTCCCTAAACTGAAATTGAATATTCCACCATTTGAGGGTAGATATGTTCCTGATATATATCTTACTTGGGAGTTAGAAACTGAACAACGATTTACATGTTTACAATATCCTGAGGAGAGACGTGTTCCTGCTGCTGTTTGTGCTTTCACTAGCTTTGCATGTGTTTGGTGGTCTGAACATTGTAGATTATATCCTGTTCCAGCTACTTGGGCTGCTTTGAAAACTGCTATGCGTACTCGTTGGGTTCCACCATATTATCAACGTGAATTACTTCAAAAATTGCAGCGCTTAAGACAAGGAAAAAATTCGGTAGAAGAATATTATCATGAATTACAACCTGGCTTGATTAGATGTGGTATTGTTGAGGAGAATGAAGCTATGCTTGCACGTTTTCTGGTTGGATTAAATAGAGAGATTCAGACCATTCTAGACTATAAGGATTATAATAAATATCACTCGTTTATTCCATCTTGCTTGTAAAGCTGAACGTGAAGTGCAGGATCGACAGGCATTGGCGCGAACTAACTTCTCTGCAGGTCGACCTTCATCATGGACACCACGTGCATCATCTACTTCCACACGTTCTGCTACACCGGCACCTCCGTCGGCTGCCACCTCCAACCGTGATACAATAAAGCAGGCACAATCACCACTATCTGCCAAGAGCACACCTTCTGGGCCTGCAAAGAGCTCTTCTTCATCCATGGCATCAACAGGGCACACATGATATTATTTGTCGACGTTGCAAGGGTGGAGGTCATTATGCGAGAGAATGCCCATCTAAGCGTGCGATGATTGTTACTGAGGATGGTGGGTATGTGTAACGCCCTCGATGTAACTTGCCATATTTGTAATCCAACTCTTGCCATTTCCGGCTATGTGTTATGATATTCCCTCCATGGTTGGGTTCTCTCCATTTTGCATTTTGTTCATGTCATGCATTTCATATCATGTCATCATGTGCATCGCATTCGCATACGTGTTCGTCTCATAAATCCGAGCATCTTTCCCGTTGTCCGTTTTGCAATCCGGCGCTCCTATGTCTCCCGGCGTCCCCTTTTACATTTCTTCGTGAGCGGGTATTAAACATTCTCGGAATGGACCGAGGTTTGACATGTGGCCTCGGTATAGCACCAGTAGACCGCCTGTCAAGTTTTGGGTCAATCGGAGTTCGTTTGATACTCCAACGGTTAACCGGGTAACCGTGAAGGCCTCGTGTGTGTTGCAGCCCAACACCCCTTCAAAACAGCCCAATAACCCATCTAAGACACTCTCATGTCCTCCGCCGTTCGATCACGATCGCGTGGGCGAAAACCGCTCTCCATTTGGAGCTCCCTAGCTCCTTCTAGCTATAAAAACGTCTCCCCCTCCTCAATCACGGGCAAATTCCACCCCGAAACCCTAACTTCGTCGCTCCGCGCGGGCGGACGTGTCCGCCGCCGCCGCCCGGACCAACCCGGGGCTGCCACGCGTCCCGCGCGCCGCCCCACTTCGCCGCCGGGCCCGCGGGGCCCGAAGTCGGCCCGCCCGAGCCGCGTCGGGCCTGAGCGCGCCCCGCCGCTCCGCCCATCCACCGGCGCCGCCCCCGCCGCCTCACTCCGGCGCCACCGCGCCTGCTCCGCCCGAGCCGCCGCCTGGCCGAGCCCGCGCCCGCGCCGCCGATTCGCCGCCTCCGTCGCCTCTCGCCGTCCTCGCCGCCTCGCCGTCCTCGCCGCCGACGTCGCCCCGGTCGCCGGCCCGGCCGCCTCTTCTCCTCTCCGGCCGCCGCGAGCCCGAGCCGGATCCAGATCCGGGCTTCGCTAGGGTTGACTTTCCCCCTCTAAAAATATTCCAAGTCATGTGCATTTCATAATATCTTCACATGTTCGACATGCCATAACTTTGCATCCATAGCTCCGTTTCACGCGTATAATATGTCAAATTGTTCGCCTCGAAGAGTACATCATTTCTTTACATTGCATCATTTTCATTTGAAGTAATCTTGATGCCCGAAATACTGTTAGTTGAGGGCTAGTTGGTGTTAGTTGCTGGATTTTATCTGAACATGCACTTTTGTCATTTTTGCCATGATTAATATGTACCTCCTATGAAGTTGAGTCCTACATGAGTTTTGTAATATGCCATGTTACCTATTCAGAGTATTTTGACATGTATTTTTGTGATATATGTGGTGACTAGCACAAGCATGCAAACTAGGTCACTTGATGTTGCTGATTTCAGAGACTTAGTATTTTCACTGTCCCTGACTGCTGTTATTTTTATGCCATGTGTTCATGTTGTTTCTGAGAGATCCATGCATATTTTGAGCATGATCAGTAAGGGAGTTTTGAACTTGAGTATTTTCTCTATCCATCCATGCCTTTGTTTGCAATTATAGAGTGCCATAGCTTGAGTCAATCGAGCTCTACTTTTGCTTAAAAATGTTGCTGACAGATTGTTTACGTGTTATTCGATTTTGCCAAGCTTGGTGTAGTTGATCCTTGCATGATATGATGTTATTCTTGCCATGTCTAGTTCCTATGCCATGTCTTCTTGATGTATTTATGCTTATTTTATCATGCAATGCTCTGTACTGAGTGCATCGAGCTCACGAACATGCCTAGTCGTTATCTGTTTTTTGACATGTCCAGTTTTCTGCTAAGTCTGTAACCTGTAACGAAACTTGCTTATTTGACATGGGTGTAATCATATTTTCTGATCCTTTTTGGCTTATGGTTAGTAAGGGACTTTTGTCAAGTGCTATGTGTAGATTCATGCCATGCCTTGTTTTGCTATATTATGAACCTTTAGCATATTGTTTCATTGCTCTGAACATGTCATCCTGATGTGAGTTTCTGCTATGTTGTTATTTTCACTAAGTCTGTGAACCTGTTATCTTGTGCACTTTTGCCATGCTTGTTTGGACCTGTTATGATGTGATTTAGCCATAGCTCAGTGTTCATCTTTTGTCGAGCATCTTGAGTAGATTACTGTCATATGCTTTGTTGCCATGTTTGGGTGCAGTAGCTTAATTATTTGTTGCTTGCTAAGTAGCATCATGCTGTTTATGGCAGTTTCGTGTCATTCTTGTATTGCTTGCCATTTGCAAACCGTGCATCTGATTCCGGGGTATTTTATATCGATTTCAACCGAAATCACCTCATCTATCCAGTGGCATGCTTGGTTTGCCAAGATTATGCCCTGTTCATCCTTGTCCTTCCGGAGCATGCATTCGCATTGCATATCACCTCTCGCATATCATGCCATGTTTTGCATCATGTTGCTTGCGCATTGCATCGTGGTTGATATTGTTTCCTTTGCTTGTTCTCTTGTCTTGGGTAGAGCCGGGAGATGAGTACGTGAACGAGGATTCCATTGAGAACGCTTACGAGGACCAAGCTTTCGACAACTCTGAGACTCTTGCAGGCAAGATGACCATACCCTCGAAATCACTTCTATCTTTGCTTGCTAGATTGCTCGCTCTTTTGCTATGCCTATGCTGCGATACCTACCACTTGCTATATCATGCCACCCATATTGCCATGTCAGCCCCTAACCATCCATGTCCTAGCAAACCGTTGATTGGCTATGTTACCGCTTTTGCTCAGCCCCTCTTATAGCGTTGCTAGTTGCAGGTGAAGATGAAGTTTGTCCCTTGTTGGGACATGATCTTGTTGTTCCTTGTTGGAACATGTTTACTTGTTGGGATATCACAATACCTCTTATTTAATTAATGCATCTATATATACTTGGTAAAGGGTGGAAGGCTCGGCCTTATGCCTGGTGTTTTGTTCCACTCTTGCCACCCTAGTTTCCGCCATACCGGTGTTATGTTCCCGGAGTTTGCGTTTCTTACACGGTTGGGTGATTTATGGGACCCCCTTGACAGTTCGCTTTGAATAAGACTTTTCCAGCAAGGCCCAACATTGGTTTTACCATTTGCCACCTAAGCCTTTTTCCCTTGGGTTCTGCAGACTCAAGGGTCATCTTTATTTTAAACCCCGGGCCAGTTCTCCTTCGATTGCTGGTCCAAACCGAGCGATGTCCGGCGCCCCTTGGGCAACCAGGGTCTATGCCAACCCGACGTCTGGCTCATCCGGTGTGCCCTGAGAACGAGATATGTGCAGCTCCTATCGGGATTTGTCGGCACATCTGGGAGGTTTTGCTGGACTTGTTTTGTTGCTGTCGAAATGTCTTGTAGTCCGGGATTCCGAGATTGATCGGGTCTTCCCGGTAGAAGGAATATCCTTCGTTGACCGTGAGAGCTTATCATGGGCTAAGTTGGGACACCCCTGCAGGGTATTATCTTTCGAAAGCCGTGCCCGCGGTTATGAGGCAGATGGGAATTTGTTGATGTCCTGTTGTAGAAAACCCGAAGTTGACCTTATCTAAAACACATCAACCGCGTGTGTAACCGTGATGGTCTCTTCTCGGCGGGGTCCGGGAAGTGAACACGGTTGTTGGAGTTATGCCTGACGTAGGTTGTTTCAGGATCACTTCTTGATCACTTTTAGTTTCTCGACCGTGCTTTGCCTTCTCTTCTCGCTCTCTTTTGCGCTGTAGCCACCATATGCTAGTCGCTTGCTGCAGCTCCACCTCACAAACCCCTTTCCTACCCATAAGCTTAAATAGTCTTGATCTCGCGGGTGTGAGATTGCTGAGTCCCCGTGACTCACAGATATTATCACTACAGTTGCAGGTTCCAACGATGCCAGTGCAGATGACGCGACCGAGCTCACTTGGGAGTTCGACGAGGAACGTGGCCGTTACTATGTTTCTTTTCCAGATGATCAGTAGTGGAGCCCAGTTGGGTGATCCGGGGATCTGTTTAGCATTTGGGGTAGTCTTCTTTCATTTTGGTACCGTAGTCGGACCTTGAGTGTAATCTGTATGATGGATGTTATTTATGTACTTGTGTGAAGTGGCGATTGTAAGCCAACTATGTATCCTTCCCCTTTTATTTATTACATGGATTGTGTGAAGATTACCTCACTTGCGACATTGCTTTCGATGCGGTTATGCCTCTAAGTCGTGCCTCGACACTTGGGAGATATAGCCGCATCGAGGGCGTTACAAGTTGGTATCAGAGCCTTTCCCCGACCTTAGGAGCCCCCACTGTTTGATCGTCTTTAGTGGCCGAGTTGTGTCTAGAAAAATGTTTTGAGTCATTTAGGAATTATATATCGGAGAGTTTAGGAATTCTTTTTACTCCCCAATCCCTTCGACCTTCTGGTAAGGCTTCCTGACGTAGAGTTTTGACTCTTCTCTTCTCAAATTTCACTAAAAAAAAATTTTAGGATCACGCGGGTATATTACAATCGTTCCGATGGTTTTATGATGACAACATTGTCTTGGTTGCCTCCTGACATTTAGGGGTTGTGGCAGTGTCCCGGGGAGTTGAGCTCCGAGGTGTTGTCGTCATAATCTTATCGTTGCGGTTTTGGAATACCTGAGTTTAGTACGCCGACATCGAAAATCTCTTTTGTACAGTTGTTGGTGAGATAACCCTGATAGCCCAGTACTGAGGCGAGTGCAGGAGTATTGCCATGACTTGTATAACGGATGTGTTTTCGAAGGTTGAGGTAGACGATTTCCGAAGTTTTCATGGTTATGTGTTGAAGGATGGATACAACTGGTTGTAGGATTTGCTAGTTTGGGTGAGATATTATGCTTCCCCTGTATCCCCAACACCTGATTGCATAACCAGAAAGTTTCGGGAGTTTATAAGTGGGAATTCTTGTAGCTTTAGTATTTCTTCCGCAGATATTTGGTTTGTGATTGGGTAATCCTTACCAAGTATTTGTTCACATCCGTACCTTGTTGGTTTTATTCCATACCATGTTCTAAGTGGCTTCTCAGCTTTGGAAGTGTGATGATTTAACATTGGAATTCATTCGTTCATTCTTGTTCGGATGTTTATTGTGAAGACTATATGTTGCAATTTCGTTCCTTTGATTCAGCTTCAATATATCTCTGTCAAGATGCTAATGGATGTCACCCTCTTCAGGATGGCTCCACCAACGCGTCAGAATCCGGAACGCAATGAAGGGAATCAGGCTAACCCTCCGCCACCGCCTCCACCTCCAGAAGCTTGGCAGGCCCTGATGACTGCCACAAATGCCAATGCTCAGATTCTGATTCAGCTCTTGCAAGATCGCAACCAAGGGCAAGCTAATCAAGAGAATCAAGGCCAAGGCAACAATCAGCCGCATTTCGCTTCACTGAACCAGTTCCTTGCTAATCAGCCAAAGACCTTCAGCTACTGTGTCGAGGCCACAAACGCCGATGATTGGCTCGTGGACATCAGCAAGCATTTCGAGTGCAGCAATGTGAGACCTGAGGACTTTGTCAAGTTTGCCTCTTTTCAACTCAAAGATCAAGCTGCTGAGTGGTTCCAGCAATACAAAGATTCCAGAGGAGGTCGTGTGATCACTTGGGATGATTTCCGTTGTGACTTCAAAGCGCACCACATTCCAGAAAGTGTTGTTGAGCTTAAGCGTGAGGAATTCCGCAATCTCGAGCAAGGCACCATGTCTGTCTATCAATACAACACTCAGTTCCAGAAACTCTCTCGTTTTGCAAGGCAAGACATTCCTGATGAGAAGAGTATGATCTACCAATTCAGGCGTGGTCTCAGAGAAGATCTGCAACTTGCTCTCGTGCTTTTCGAGCCATTAAAGTATGATGAATTCTACAACATGGCACTGAAACAAGAAGCTGCTCAGCTCAAGTGTGAGGCATCTAAGAAGAGAGTCAGAGACGCAGTTCAGTCTTCTTCTTCTTCACTTGTGGCAGCTAAGCAACAGAAGTTCTGGTTGCCTCCTCCTCCTCCATTCCGTTAGCCTTATCAACAGAAGAACTCAAGTGGCCGTGGATCTTCCCACCCACCCCAACCCTGGCTATCAGAACAAGTCTCAGAATCAAGCTCCAAGGCCAAGTGCTCCTTACCATCGTCCGCTCTCAGAGGTGACTTGTAACAAATGTCAGCAGAAGGGTCACTATGCGAACAAGTGCTTCAACCAGAGGCGCCTTCCGCCTCCTCCTCCTGTGAAATCTTCCAGCAATGCAGTGGTCAAGCATAATCCTAAGTCTGCAAAGGTGAACATGATGAATGCAGCTCAAGCAAAGGATTCATCTGAAGTGATCATGGGTAATCTTCCTGTTAATGATATTCCTGCAAAAGTTTTATTTGATACTGGCGCATCGCATTGCTTCATCTCAAGACCTTTTGCAACGAAACATGAGTTGTCTTTCCAAGATTTGGTTAGACCATTGTCAGTTGTATCTCCGGGTAGATTCATGAACGCAAGCTCCTTTGTTCCGGATGTCTCTATCAAGATGGGCGACTATAAATTTCTATCTTCTCCAATGGTGCTTGGTGACTCTGATATTGATCTTATTCTCGGGATGGACTGGCTTTCTAAGCACAAGGCTCAGCTCGAGTGTGCTGCCAGGGAAATCAAATTGACTCACTCTTCTAACGATGTGATCATCTATGCTTCTCGTGATGATACCATTCGGTTGTTTTCTCTCAATGAGATGGGTGAAATGGAGGCTATCTCTCAGATTCCAGTCGTTTGTGAGTACCAAGATGTCTTTCCAGAAGAGCTTCCGGGTATGCCTCCCCGCAGGCCAGTTGAATTCGTGATTGATCTCGAGCCTGGCACGGAACCCGTTTGCAAGCGTCCTTACAAGCTTGGACCAGATGAGCTCAAGGAATTGAAGATTCAACTCGATAAACAAGAACGTCTGGGTCTGATCAGACCGAGTTCTTCTCCTTGGGGTTGTGGTGTTCTTTTTGTCAAGAAGAAGGATGGCACGGACCGACTTTGCGTCGATTACCGTCCATTGAACAAGAAGACTATCAAGAACAAGTACCCACTTCCCAACATCAATGAGCTATTTGAGCAACTCAAAGGTGCTAAGGTGTTCTCCAAGCTTGACCTTCGTATGGGTTATCATCAGATTCGCATTCGTGAAGAAGATATTCCCAAGACAGCATTCAGAACAAGCTTTGGTTCTTATGAATATACTGTCATGTCATTCGGCCTTGTCAATGCTCCTCCATATTTCACTCGCTTGATGAATTTCATCTTCAACCCCTACATCAACGAATTTGTCTTGGTCTATCTCGATGATATTTTGGTCTTCTCCAAGAATAAGGAGGATCATGCCAAGCATTTGCGTTTGGTACTTGACAAGCTCAGAGAGTATCAATTATATGCGAAGTTCTCCAAATGTGAATTCTGGCTTGATGAAGTTCTTTATCTTGGTCATATCATCTCTGCCAAGGGCATCGCTGTTAATCCAGAGAGGGTGTCTGCAGTTTTGAATTGGAATCCTCCTCAGAATGTCAAGCAGCTTCGCAGTTTTCTTGGACTTGCAAGCTATTGCAGAAGATTCGTTGAGAATTTCTCAAAGATTGCAAAGCCTCTTTCCAACCTCCTCCAGAAGCATGTGAAATATGTCTAGTCTCCTGAGTGTGACGTTGCTTTCAACACTCTCAAAGAGAAACTCGTCACTGCTCCAGTTTTGACTCCTCCTGACGAATCCAAGCCTTATGAAGTATTCTGTGATGCTTCTCTCCAGGGCCTCGGTGCTGTGTTAATGCAAGAGAAGAAGGTTGTGGCCTATACCTCTCGCCAGTTGAAGCCCAATGAGAGGAACTACCCCACTCACGATCTTGAGTTGGCGGCAGTTGTCCACGCACTAATAACATGGAGACATCTCCTGTTGGGAAGGAAAGTGGACATCTTCACCGATCACAAGAGCCTCAAGTATATCTTCACTCAGCCTCATCTCAACCTCAGGCAAACTCGATGGGTCGAAATGATTCAAGAGTATAATCTGAGTATTGAATACACTCCAGGCAAGGCTAATGTGATTGCAGACGCTTTGAGCAGGAAGGCTTACTGCAACAGCTTAATCCTCAAGCCCTTTCAACCGGATCTTTGTGAAGCTTTCCGCAAGTTGAATCTCCAAGTTGTCCCTCAAGGTTTTCTTGCCAACCTCATCGTCTCTCCTACCTTGGAAGATCAAATTCGCGAGGCACAACTGTTGGATACCATGGTGAAGAAGGTGAAACGTGGTATTGACAAGGGCATTTCCAAATACAAGTGCTATCGAGTTGATGATAGAGATACCCTTTTCTTCGAGGACCAGACCGTGGTTCCAAAGGGTGATCTTCGTATAGTCATTATGAATGAAGCGCACAACTCTCTTCTATCAATTCATCCTGGAAGTACGAAGATGTACCATGACCTCAAGCAGTCGTATTGGTGGACTCGAATGAAGCGTGAATCAGAGGCATAATTTGTTCCATACAAAGGGATTTGTGAAGGAACGTTCTATTCGCGTCATCATAGATGGAGGGAGCTGCAACAACTTGGCTAGCATGGAGATGGTGGAGAAGCTATCTCTCACCACAAGACCACATCCACATCCTTACTACATCCAATGGTTCAACAACAGCGGCAAGGTTAAGGTAACACGTACTGTTCGTGTGCATTTTAGTATCTCTACATATGCTGATTATGTTGATTATGATGTGGTACCTATGCAAGCATGTTCCTTATTACTTGGTAGACCATGGCAATTTGATAAAAATTCTGTACACTATGTTAGAAACAATCAGTATACTCTTGTTCATAAGGATAACAATATTACTTTGCTTCCTATGACTCCTGATTCCATTTTGAAAGATGATATTAATAGAGCTAATAAAGCAAAACAGGAGAAAAATAAGAGTGAAAATCAGATTGTGGCAAAAGAATTTGAGCAACAAAAGAAGCCTAATAATAAACCATCTAGTGTTGCTTCTGAAATTAAATTGAAAAGTGCATGTTTACTTGCCACCAAATCTGATATTGATGAGCTAGATTCTAGCAAATCTGTTTGCTATGCTTTTGTGTGCAAATAGGCATTATTTTCATTCGAGGACGTGCCTTCCTCTTTGCCCCCTGCTGTCACTAACATTTTGCAGGAGTTCGCTGACGTCTTCCCACAAGACGTGCCACCGGGATTACCACCTATTCGAGGGATTGAGCATCAAATTGACTTAATTCCCGGTGCATCGCTACCCAACCGTGCACCATACCGTACCAATCCAGAGGAGACGAAGGAGATTATGCGTCAAGTACAGGAGCTGCTCGACAAAGGTTATATACGCGAATCTCTTAGTCCTTGTGTTGTTCCTATTATACTAGTGCCTAAAATGGATGGTACATCGCGTATGTGTGTTGATTGTAGAGGCATTAATAATATTACTATTCGTTATCGTCATCCTATTCCTAGGCTAGATGATATGCTTGATGAATTGAGTGGCTCTACAATATTCTCCAAAGTTGATTTGCGTAGTGGATACCATCATATTCGTATGAAATTGGGAGATGAATGGAAAACAGCATTTAAAACTAAGTTTGGTTTATATGAGTGGTTAGTCATGCCATTTGGGTTAACTAATGCACCTAGTATTTCATGAGACTAATGAACGAAGTTTTACGTGCTTTCATTGGACGATTTGTGGTAGTCTATTTTGATGATATACTGATTTATAGCAAATCTTTGGAAGAACATTTGGAACATTTACGTGATGTTTTTAATGCTCTACGTGATGCACATTTGTTTGGTAACCTTGGGAAGTGCACCTTTTGCACCGACCGAGTATCTTTTCTTGGCTATGTTGTTACTCCACAGGGAATTGAAGTTGATAAAGCCAAGATTGAAGCTATTGAGAGTTGGCCGCAGCCCAAAACGGTCACACAAGTGAGGAGTTTCCTTGGCCTCGCTGGTTTCTATAGGCATTTTGTGAGAGATTTCAGCACCATTGTTGCACCTCTCAACGAGCTTACAAAGAAGGATGTGCTTTTTGTTTGGAGTACCGCACAGGAAGAAGCCTTCACGGTATTGAAAGATAAGTTGACACATGCTCCTTTACTCCAACTTCCTGATTTTAATAAGACTTTTGAGCTTGAATGTGATGCTAGTGGAATTGGATTAGGAGGTGTGTTATTACAAGATGGCAAACCTGTTGCATACTTTTCTGAAAAATTGAGTGGGCCTAGTCTGAACTATTCTACTTATGATAAGGAATTATATGCTCTTGTTCGGACCTTAGAAACATGGCAACATTATTTATGGCCCAAAGAATTTGTTATACATTCTGATCATGAATCTTTGAAACACATTAAAAGTCAAGCTAAACTGAACCATAGACATGCTAAATGGGTTGAATTCATTGAGACTTTCCCTTATGTCATTAAACACATGAAGGGCAAAGAAAATGTTATTGATGATGCATTGTCTCGTCGTTATACTATGCTTTCACAACTTGACTTCAAAATATTTGGTTTGGAGACCATCAAAGATCAATATGTGCATGATGCTGAATTTAAACATGTATTGCGGAATTGTAAAGAAGGAAGAACATGGAACAAGTTCGTCGTTAATGATGGATTTGTGTTTCGTGCTAACAAGCTATGCATTCCAGCTAGCTCCGTTCGTCTTTTGTTGTTCCAGGAGGCGCATGGAGGAGGACTAATGGGACACTTTGGCGTGAAGAAGACAGAGGATATACTTGCTACACATTTCTTTTGGCCAAAGATGAGACGTGATGTTGAGAGTTTTGTTGCTCGCTGCACTACATGTCAAAAAGCTAAGTCACGACTCAATCCTCATGGTTTATATATGCCTTTGCCTGTACCTAGTGTTCCTTGGGAGGATATATCTATGGACTTTGTTTTAGGTTTACCTCGAACAAAGAAGGGGAGGGATAGTATATTTGTTGTCGTGGATAGATTCTCGAAAATGGCACACTTTATACCATGTCATAAAAGCGATGATGCTGTTAATGTTGCTGATTTGTTCTTTCGTGAAATTATTCGCTTGCATGGTGTGCCAAATACTATTGTTTCAGATCATGACACTAAATTTCTTAGCCACTTTTGGAGATGTTTATGGGCTAAGTTGGGGACTAAACTGCTTTTTAGTACTACTTGTCACCCCCAAACTGATGGACAAACTGAAGTAGTCAATAGAACATTGTCTACTATGCTTAGGGCTGTTTTGAAGAATAATAAGAAAATGTGGGAAGAATGCTTGCCTCACATTGAATTTGCTTATAATCGTTCATTGCATTCTACTACTAAGATGTGCCCTTTTGAAATTGTGTATGGTTTCCTACCTCGTGCACCTATTGATTTGTTGCCTCTTCCATCTTCGGAGAAGGTTATTTTTCATGCTAAAGAACGTGCTGGATTGATTTTAAAAATGCATGAGTTAACTAAGGAAAACATTGAGCGTATGAATGCTAAATATAAACTTGCTGGAGATAAGGGTAGAAAACATGTTGTGTTTGCACCTGGAGATCTTGTTTGGTTACATTTGCGTAAGGATAGATTTCCTAATTTGCGCAAATCAAAGCTAATGCCACGTGCTGATGGTCCTTTTAAGGTGTTAGAGAAAATAAATGATAATGCATATAAACTTGAGTTGCCTGCAGATTTTGGGGTTAGTTCCACTTTTAACATTGCAGATTTGAAGCCTTATTTGGGTGAGGAAGATGAGCTTCCGTCGAGGACGACTTCATTTCAAGAAGGGGAGGATGATGAGGACATCAATACCATTGTTACACCCACAGCCCCTGCTGCTATACATACTAGACCAATTACTAGAGCTCGCGCACGCCAATTGAATTATCAGGTACTTTCATTTCTTGGTAGTGATTCTAATGTTCATGAGAATATGATGCTGCCTAAATTGGATACATTTGTTTTGCTTACAAATGAAGGGCCTAGCTTGGAGAAGGATGATCATTGGAGCAAGAACAAGCATGGAGTTGATGGCATGCGCAAGGGAGACAAGAACAGAGTTTCAAGTGATGATTTCAGGACTTTGAAGCCGCCATAATGAGTGCATGAAGCCTTGGACGAAATATACAAGATGCCACTTCATAATTTTCGTCCAGAGGCTATTCTAGGTGTTCCGTCACCTTATTTTTGGGCCAGGCCCATGTAATTTCGAAATACTTCAATATAGGCTGTTTTTAGAGTACGTATGTGTGGGGAAACAAGAGTTAGGGTGGGTTTCGGACCCCTCCTCCAAGGGCCACGAAATTCCCCCCCTCTTCCTCCATATATACAGCCCCTAGGGCATCGTTTAGACTTTGGGTTTTTTTAGATTAAAAGTTCGCCATAGCTGCAACTTCGCGTACTTCGTTTGTGTTCAACGACCAGACCAAGGCGTCACAGAACCCCACCTTCATCAATAAAGCTTTCCTCTTTTATTCGCAATATCCAGATTGCAATCTTAGTTTCTTGCTTGTCCTTCGTTTGCCGGCAGGAAACAGACCTTCGTGGTCAGGTTGATCGTGCTCCGGCGTGGTCAATAACCTCTCGGAGTTGGTTTAGCGATTGCTAAGGCGCGACGTCCTCGCACGTTCGTAGTCGGATCGTCAAAGTCGACTTCCTCCAAAACGATAGCCACCATCTCATGAAAAGACGGGACACCTTTGCCTCTATCAGGCCCCCAGGCCTATGATAGCCGGGGCCCACCCCAGAACATTTTAAAAGAAAGAAAATAATAATAATAATTAAAATAATTAGTTAATTAATCAATTAACTTAATTAATGATGTTTAATTAACCTGCTAATTATTTAGTTAAATTAATTAACCATGTTTAATTAACCTGCTAATTAGACTAACTATTGTTAATTAGTTAACAGTCATTGACGAACATGCCCCATCTGTCAGATTGACTGGTCAACGGTCACAATTGACTGCAGACGTCATGCTGATGCAGTAAACCTATTTTTTATTTAAATTATATCTGTTAATTCCTGAAAATGATAAATCATTTTTAAATTAATATAAAATAAACGTAGCTCGAGTGAAAAAACTTTGTACATGAAAGTTGCTCAGAACGACGAGACGAGTCCGAATATGCAGTCCGTTAGTCTGCCACACGTCCCTAACATAGTGAATGTGCAACATTTCACCTCCGGTTCATCTGTCCGAAAACGCAAAACACCGGGAATATTTTCCCGGATGTTTCCCCCCTTTGTCGGTAGCACCTAATACCGCGTTAGGGCACACCTAGCACCGCTTATTGTCATGCCATGCATCGTCTTGCTTATGTGTGCATTATATTTATTGTTTCTAACCCGTCTTCTCGCGTTAGACACCGAGACCGACGCTGCTGCTACCTAGTACGACTACGGTGTTGACGACCCCTCCTTGCCAGAGCAACCAGGCAAGCACCCCTTGATCAACCTGATATCGCCTATTCCTTCTCTGTACTGCTTGCATTAGAGTAGTGTAGCATGTTACTGCTTTCGGTTAATCCTATTCTACTGCATAGTCTGTCTTTGCTACTACTGTTGTTACCTTTACCTGCAATCCTAAATGCTTAGTATAGGATGCTAGTATTCCATCAGTGGCCCTACATTCTTGTCCGTCTGCCATGCTATACTATCGGGCCGTGATCACTAGGGAGGTGATCACGGGTATATACTTACATACATATTATATGATACATGTGGTGACTAAAGTCGGGTCGGCTCGTAGAGTACCTGCAAGTGATTCCGATGTGGGGGCTGAAAGGACAGGTGGTTCCATCCCGGTAGTGGTGGGCCTGGGTTCCTGACGGCCCCTGACTGTTACTTTGTGGCGGAGCGACAGGGCAGGTTGAGACCACAAAGGTGAGAGGTGGGCTTGGCCGTGGTCGGCGTCCGCGGTTACATCAATTAACATGCTTAATGAGATCTTGGTATTTGATCTGAGTCTGGCCACTGGCCTATACGCACTAACCAACTACGCGGAAACAATTATGGGCACTCGACGTCGTGGTATCAGCCGAAGCCTTCTTGACGTCAATGACTGAGCGACGCACGCCTGGTTGGACCGTGTAACGCAACTTCTTTTGTAATGGAAGTTGCTAGGTCTGCTCACCGGTCGCGTACACAACATGCAGGTGTGCAATGGGCCCAGACCCCTATGCGCATAGGATTTAGACCAGCGTGCTGACCTCTCTGTTGTGCCTAGGTAGGCCTGCGACGTGTTGATCTTCCGATGCCGGGCATGACCCAGGAAAGTGTGTCCGGGCAAAGGGATCGAGCATGTTGGGTAATGTGGTGCATCCCTGCAGGGAAGTTTATCTATTCGAATAGCCGTGTCCCTCGGTAAAAGGACTACTCGGAGTTGTACCGTGACCTTATGACAACTAGAACCGGATACTTAATAAAACACACCCTTTCAAGTGCCAGATACACCCAGTGATCTCTCTCTCACAAGGCGATGAGGAGAGGATCGCCGGGTAGGATTATGCTATACGATGATACTTGGTGAACTTACCATCTACTCTCCTCTACATGCTTCAAGATGGAGGATTCCAGAAGCGTAGTCTTCGATAGGACTAGCTATCCCCCTCTTAATCTGGCATTCTGCAGTTTAGTCCACAGATACTACCCATTTCTTTGATACCAATGCATATGTAGTGCAGATCCTTGCTTGCGAGTACTTTGGATGAGTAATCACGGTTGCTTTGCTACTTCTTTTCCCCCTTTCTTGGTTATTGCGATCATTTGATGGAGTCCAGGAGCAAGAGGATCCCGAGGATGATTCTATGTGGAGTTCGACTTTGAGGAGTAGTTAGGAGTTCCCAGGCAGGAGGCCTTGCCTTTTCGATCGTTGCTACTTTTGTGCTGGCCTTCTTAAGGCAAACTTGTTAAACTTATGTCTGTACTCAGATATTATTGCTTCCGCTGACTCTTGTGTCTTCGAGCATTTGTATTCGAGTCTTCAAGGTCCCTGGCTTGTAATATAAAGCTTGTATGATTTTAATTTGTGTATAGAGTTGTGTTGTGATATCTTCCCGTGACTCCCTGATCTTGGTCGTACACATTTGCGTTCATGATTAGTGTACGGTCAAATCGAGGCCGTCACAAGTTGGTATCAGAGCTGACGGCCTGTAAGAATCCCCCTTCCAAACTCCTTGGCCGAAGTCGAGTCTAGTCAATTGCAAAAGATTTACTAACATGGTTGTGTGGCTTACGGGCCCACGTCGCCATTGGGTGGTATTAGTATCTTTTATTCCTCGTCTATACTCTGGGACTCTGATCTCTCTTCTATTCGGGTTAAATGATTTTACTAATTCTAACTCTAGGATCTGGTACCCACTTCCTGCCGGAGAGCGCCTTCATTCCAGATGATCGACTGCTTCACCAAAAGATTCTGATGATACTAGTTGATGTTGTCCCGAGACTTTGTGCCATCGCTTTTGCAATTCCCTTCCATCGGTAAACCCCTATGGATAACCACGTACACATGCCATTCATACAACCATTCCCCGTTTATCTTATTATTACAAGATACCCCGAAATTCTCTCTATTATTCCAAGAATCCTTTGTGCCTACTGCCTTGCAGTTCTTTGCCACATGAATACCCCTATGGATAATTTCTCGCACTTACCGAGTATCCACTCATCCCCAGTTGATTCACGTATGTCACCAATCTTCGGAATACCATTCGATCTTCCGAAGATCCTCAATAGCCTATTGCTATTGAAATTCTTGCTTGCTTACATTATGGTTAATCCCATAAGTCTAGAAATCTTACTGGCATCCTTTGTCACTATCTTCTTGAGTTCGTCGATTCAATATGCTGCGGATGCTCGCAATCCTCAGGTTTTATCCTTCCGGCTCAGACGTAATTTGAATATGAGTTGGTTCTTGACCAATCAATGCCTTGATCGATTGTGCTTCTAAGTCTATTGAACTTATTCATTTTCGATCAGAACGTTTGCTTTTGATCCCTTGATTTGGAAATCATAAATTCCTTTGTAGTTGAGCTTTGAATTAGTCAGTTGTTCTATAATCGGATCTCCTTACATTCTTTCTTCCTCTGGTTGTGTGCCGATGCTCACATCAGCTCCATTATGAACCATTAAATCCTTTGTTGAATTATCATCCGACAGTGTCCTTCGTATACAAAAACCTCGAGGAGTTCTTTCCGGGATACATTATACCATTGGTAAATCCTATTCTCTGATTTGGCCAACCATGCTCTGCTTTTGAGCTAGTGACATTTACCATTGAAGCTTGTGGTATATGTTTCCACAATGCCCTGATGGGTTGAACATATGCCTTCCCTAATCTGTGTGAGCCCGAGATTTATCACGAGTCATACTCTTCTGGTGTTTTGCTAGATAAAATTTAAAAAATTACAACTTCTTCAAAAAATGAGAAGTGAATGAAAGGTCATGCATTGGAGAAGTGGGAGTCGACCTTAAACTTTGTGTTCATGCCCATGGACACGATGTAGATCCTATCATAGAAGCTTCTTGTAATAATAACTATTTCCTTGATATGATATCATTCTGTATCTGTGTATTGATCCTTTGCAATTGTGGTTTTGACCACATTTTCTCCTTGATTCCGTTTCTCAGACAAGTTAAAGCACTTGACTTCGGTTGATCGATACATCTCCGCAACCTCTATTTTGATCTTCCTCGAGTATTACCCTCTGGTATCTAGAGAATTGTGTTGCTTCCTGCGAGTCTTCATCTAGTATTGCTTCTCACCGATCTCAGATTTCCCCCAGGTTCTAAGTTATTAATCACTCCAGAACACCGATACATGAATTGATTCCGCACTTCGATTCAATAACCCTAAGTAATTTTCGTTGCTTACGAGTTTAATAATCTTTCAGGTCATTCCTAGCCTTATCGGCTATATCATTATCATGCAAACTTTTAACTGTGCTACCTGGTCCTTCTTCCCGAAGCACAATTTTCGATGATGAGCTAAGCTTACGTTGATTTTCCTCATCGTATCATTTCGCCTTGGACAACAAGCTTGATTTCAAGTTTGTGTCATATATGTGGTTCCAATAATATTTCGCTGCATCAGTCATGTTGCTTGATGCAGTCATTGTTTGATTGCTTCTTCGTGGAGCCTCTCGACAAAATTTGTCGTGATCATCATCAACATTTTGACTCCTTCCCGGTTGTTAATCGAATTCTTGATGATAAGTGCCATCCTCGTCCCTTGGTAATTTGAGTTACCATCGACAACATCCTTACCTTCCTCTCATCACAAACTTGTTCATGTTATGGATGCAACTTGCTATCCTGCTTGTATTATGTTCCACCTAGGAGTGTTACCATCTTTAATGTCAAGAATGTTGTTAGAATTTCACCACCTCTTAAGAATTCTTGATATAGTAATACTTCTTGCCATATCCATTCATACCTTGGTCCCCGTGTTGTTTCTAACCGGAAAACAGAAATCTGAACTATGATGTGCGAATTCAAAACTTCTAGCGACCCTATTGCTTTGAAGTTAATGGTCGACATTGCATTCTTAGACCATTGGTTATCGAATCACCATTCAAACATTGATCATGCTACCTAAGCCCATATTTCGGGTGCACCCTTCAACCAATGTTAAATGTGTATGTTTTCCTTGAGCATACATCATTATATCATTTGATCTGGCAAATGTTATCTCCTTGTTCATATATTTGTGGAAACCATCTTTTTGGATATCTCAATGAATTGGCGCTGAGTCCATGAGTCATCTCCTCACCCTCTCCTTGATTTAATGATGAACTCTTGTTTCAAAACTCGCTTCCATAGTTCATTTCCCGAGGATCTTACAATGTCATCTCGTCAATTTGTGTTGCACCTTTTCTTCTCAGGCATCCCGAGTATGAGGTATCCCGACACCAATCAGATCCGAATCTCGGGTCAAATATGATGGTTTAAACATATTTCCAAGAGCTTTAACATTGGTCCTTATATGACCCGGTAAGGTGATGTCATGCCTAGCACACCTGGACGAAGGACCTATTGTTATAGTTTCCTTTTTGGCAAGGATATCCATTCTTCCATGAGGAAATTATAGGACTTATTCTACAAGTTTTTCTTGATGGATCCTTCGTGTATCCGAAGTCTGACATGTGCTTGCAATGCCAATGCTATCTCGAAGCAAGTATGTGGTACTTCAAATTTCAATAAGAACATTTGAAGCACAATACTTAATTTTCCTTATCAATTGTCCAAACACCGTTGTATGGGTAATGTCATGAAATTCCTCTCCCCTTACCTAAATGGTTTTCTACTTTCTATCTTGTCATGGATATCATGCTCTACTTGTCCTTGGGAAGGATATACCCCTGAAATATGTATTTAAACACATTTTCCTTTCTGTTGTGCTGTTTAAACCGTTGATCACATTTTCCTTTCCATTGTTTTGTTTAACCTTTCTTGTGATCTATATGATCTAAGCAGTAATATTCTTCTACTTATGTAAACACCTCGGTGTACAATTCTGTCAGCAAGACCCTGTTACTATTGTTGATGACATTCCGGTAGCCACGGATGGATGAGAACTTTGCCTATTGGTCTGCCTCGTTCTATGAGCAGGAAAATCGTTCTCTTCGTCCCTCGTCCTTGGTACGACGTTGTTGCCGACATAACTGACATGCTACTCTCTGACATGCCTTGCTATCATGATCGTGCAAGATGTTACCGCTCCTCCTACTTTTAAACCACATGGTGGGCCCATAACCCACATGTCCCAGGATCGAAACCTGACTCTCCTGTACACCCACTATTTCTAAAGTTATTCCTCATGCTTGGCTACATATGTAATTCACGAGCCACCTTCTGAGAGATCATCAATTCTGGTATCAGACACCCTACTTATTCCCATTGCTCTGAACCGCTTTCACATTCCGTTTCAGGCAACAAACGGTTGCCTATCTGCTTGAAACTCCTTATTTCACCTTCTTACTTTACTTTCGATGACTTTCATGAATTTCAACTCGAGAGATGACTCTATACCTCGTTCACTGAGATAGCCCCTAGGTACCTAACATGTATTGAGCTTCGTACTTTGCGAGTTTTCCCCCTTATCTTTTTCGTAAGTACGATGGAGACCTCGAAGGAAGAATGATGACTTCATCATGATGCCCCGTATGCATTGAGTTGAAGACATCAACGCTATGGATCAATCTCTTCGAGAAGAGAAACCAAGACCGAGAAGATCCATTAGAATTTCGTAACCAAAACTTCCCCCTTACTCCACCTCTTAAATCTCGGGACGAGATTTCTTGTAGTGGAGGAGATTTGTGACACCCGGATAATTAAGCTACAACAACCCTCTACTAATGATGCCACGTCACTTCGATTACTGTTGCTAATCTCGCGTTAGTTCGAAACCGATTCAAATTCAAATTCAAAATTAACCAAACAATAAAAGCTTTCAAATATTAAAACTAAAATGTTCATCATGTGGCAAATAATCCCTAACTAGTTTTGGTGGTGGAACCAACCTTTTACAAACACTGGTGCGCGTCGGTCCTAAACAAACGATTTAAAACCCCTTTCCGCGACGGCGTTTGGAACCGTCACCAAGTGAGTGTGTGCGATAGGGTGTCCTTCCCACACGACCCAGAAATCGTCGGGGATAGGCCCTCCTGGGACCCAGGCTGGGGTCGTATCGGGCGAGGCATCGAAACCCAATCATTTCCGTAGGTATGTACATCTCACACGGTAATCCGAGAAAATCATTTCCGTAGGTATGTACATCCCACACGGTAATCCGAGAAAATCATTTCCGTAGGTATGTACATCCTACACAGTAATCCGAGAAAATCACTTCTGTAAGTATGTACATCCCACACGGTAATCCAAGAAAATCATTTCCGTAAGTATGTACATCCCACACGATGAATCCCAGAAAAACATTTCCGTTCGTATGTATATCACACGCAGTCAATCCAAGGAATACATTTCCGTTCTTATGTACATTCCACATAGTCAATCCAGGTAAAACGTTTCCGTTCGGACGAAAATCCCACACAGTTTTATGTGTAGGCTCATGTGTGAAAGGTGTAACTATTGGGATCGTTGCAGAAATTAAAAAATTTCTACGCATCACCAAGATCAATCTATGGAGAGACTAGCTACGAGAGAGAGGGGAGTGCATCTTCATACCCTTGAAGATCGCGATGCAGAAGCGTTACAAGAACGCGGATGAAGGAGTCGTACTCGTAGCGATTCAGATCGCGGTTGATTCCGATCTAAGCGCTGAACAATTGCGCCTCCGCGTTCAACACACGTATAGCCCGGTGACGTCTCCTCCTTGATCCATCAAGGGGAGAGGAGAAGTTGAGGGAGAGCTCCGGCAGCATGACGGCGTGGTGGTGGAGCTTGTAGTTCTCCGGCAGGGCTTCGCCAAGCACTACGAAGGAGGAGGAGGTGCTGGGGAGGGAGAGGGCTGCGCCAGGGGAAGGGGTGAGGCTCCCATGCGCCTCCCCACTATATATAGGGGTGGAGGGGGCTGGATACTTGCCTCCAAGTCCATTGGGGCGTTGGCAAATGTGGGGGAAAGAAATCCCATCATTTCCCTTCCCCACCGATTGTTATCCCCCTTTTTAGGGATCTTGATCTTATCCCTTCGGGATATGATCTTATTCCTTCTAAGGGGGGATCTTGGTGCCCCTTGAACAGGGGTGTGGGGCCTTGCCCCCACTATCCATGTTCACGTGGGTCCCCCATGCAGGTGGGCCCCACTCCGGAACCTTCTAGAACCTTCCCGGTAAAATACCGAAAAATCCCGAACATTTTCTGGTGGCCAAAATAGGACTTCCCATATATAAATCTTTACCTCCGGACCATTCTCGAACTCCTCGTGACATCCAGGATCTCATCCGGGACTCCGAACAACATTCGGTAACTGCACACTAATTCCCATAACAACTCTAGCGTCACCGAACCTTAAGTGTGTAGACCCTATGGGTTCGGGAATCATGCAGACATGACCGAGATAGCTCTCTGACCAATAACCAACAGCGGGATCTGGATACCCATGTTGGCTCCCACATGTTACACGATGATCTCATCGGATGAACCATGATGTCAGGGATTCAATCAACCCTGTATACAATTCCCTTTGTCAATCGGTACGTTACTTGCCCGAGATTCGATCGTCGGTATCCCAATACTTCGTTCAGTCTTGTTACTGGCAAGTCACTTTACTCGTTTCGTAATGCATGATCCCACGACTAACTACTTAGTCACATTGAGCTCATTATGATGATGCATTACCGAGTGGGCCCAGAGATACCTCTCCGTCAAACGGAGCGAGAAATCCCAGTCTCGATTCGTGCCAACCCAATAGACACTTTCAGATATACATGTAGTGTACCTTTATAGCCACCCAGTTACGTTGTGATGTTTGGCACACCCAAAGCATTCCTACGATATCCGGGAGTTGCACAATCCCATGGTCTAAGGAAATGATACTTGACATTAGAAAAGCTTTATCAGACGAACTACACGATCTTGTGCTATGCTTAGGATTGGGTCTTGTCCATCACATCATTCTCCTAATGATGTGATCCTGTTATCAACGACATCCAATGTCCATGGTGAGGAAACCGTAATCATCTATTGATCAACGAGCTAGTCAACTAGAGGCTCACTAGGGACATGTTGTGGTCTATGTATTCACACATGTATTATGATTTCCGGATAACACAATTATAGCATGAACAATAGACAATTATCATGAACAAGGAAATACAATAATAACCATTTTATTATTGCCTCTAGGGCATATTTCCAACAGTCTCCCACTTGCACTAGAGTCAATAATCTAGTTCACATCACTACGTGATTGTAATGAATCCAACACCCATGGGGTTTGATCATATCTCGCTTGTGAGAGAGGTTATTAGTCAACGGGTCTGAACCTTTTAGATCCGTGTGTGCTTTACAAATCTCTATTTCATCTTGTCGATGCAGCTACCATGCGCTACTTCGAGCTATTCCAAATAACTGCTCTACTATACGAATCCGGTTTACTACTCAGAGTCATCCGGATTAGTGTCAAAGTTTGCATCGACGTAACTCTTTATGACGAACTCTTTTACCACCTCCATAATCAGAAAATTCCTTAGTCCACTAGTTACTAAGGATGTTTGACCGCTATCATGTGATCCATTCCTGGATCACTCTTGTACCCCTTGATTGACTCATGGCAAGGCACACTTCAGGTGCTGTACACAGCATAACATACTATAGAGCCTACATCTAAAGTATAGGGGACGACCTTCGTCCTTTCTCTCTCTTCTGCCGTGGTCAGATCTTGAGTCTCACTTAATGCTCACACCTTATAACACATCCAAGAACTCCTTCTTTGCTGATCTATTTGAACTCCTTCAAAATCTTGTCACGGTATGTATTCACTTGAAAGTACTATTAAGCGTTTTTGATCTATCCTTATAGACCTTGATGCTCAATGTTCAAGTAGCTTAATCCAGGTTTTCCATTGAAAAACACTTTTCAAATAACCCCATATGCTTTCCAGAAATTCTACATCATTTCTGATCAACAATATGTCAACAACATATACTCATCAGAAATTCTATAGTGCTCCCACTCTCTTCTTTGGAAATACAAGTTTCTCATAAACTTTGTATAAACCCAAAATCTTTGATCATCTCATCAAAGCTTATATTCCAACTCCAAGATGCTTACTCCAGTCCTTAGAAGGATTGCTGATCTTTGCATACTTGTTAGCATCTTTTAGGATTGACAAAAACCTTCTGGTTGTATGACATACAACCTTTCCTCAAGAAAATTGTCGAGGAAACAATGTTTTGACATCCTATCTGCAAGATTTCATAAATAACGCAGTAACTGCTAATACAATTCCAACAGAATCTTAGCATCGCTACGAGTGAGAAAATCTCACCGTAGTCAACTCCTTGAACTTGTCGGAAAACATCTTAACGACAAGTCGAGCTTTCTTAATGGTGATACTTACCATCATTGTCCATCTTCCTTTTAAAATCCATCTGTACCCAATAGCCTTACGACCATCAAGTAGTTCTTCCAAAGTCTATACTTTGTTTTCACACATGGATCCTCTTGGATTTTATGGTCTCGAGCCATTTGTCAGAATCCGGGCCCACCATCACTTCTCCATAGCTCGTAGGTTCATTGTTGTCTAGCAACATGACCTCCAAGACAAGATTATGTACCACTCTGAAATAGTACGCATCCTTGTCGACCTACGAGGTTTGGTAGTGACTTGATCCGAAGTTTCATAATCACTATCATCAGCTTCCACTTCAGTTGGTGTAGGCGCTACAGGAACAACTTCATGTGCCCTGCTACACACTGGTTGAAGTGACGGTTCAATAACCTCATCAAGTCTCCGCCATCCTCCCACCCAATTCTTTCGAGAGAAACTTTTCCTCGAGAAAGGACCCGTTTGTAGAAACAATCACTTTTCCTTCCGGATCCGAAATAGGAGGTATACCCTGAAGGAAATATGCCCTAGAGGCAATAATAAAGTTATTATTTATTTCCTTATATCATGATAAATGTTTATTATTCATGCTAGAATTGTATTAACTGGAAACATAATACATGTGTGAATACATAGACAAACAGAGTGTCACTAGTATGCCTCTACTTGACTAGCTCATTAATCAAAGATGGTTATGTTTCCTAGCCATGAACAAAGAGTTGTTATTTGATTAACGAGATCACATCATTAGTTGAATGATCTGATTGACATGACCCATTCCATTAGCATAGCACCCGATCGTTTAGTATGTTGCTATTGCTTTTATCCATGACTTATACATGTTCCTTTAACTATGAGACTATGCAACTCCCATTTACCGTAGGAACACTTTGTGTGCTACCAAACGTCACAACGTAACTGGGTGATTATAAAGGTGCTCTACAGGTGTCTCCGAAGGTACATGTTGAGTTGGCGTATTTCGAGATTAGGATTTGTCACTCCGATTGTCGGAGAGGTATCTCAGGGCCTTCTCGGTAATGCACATCACATAAAGCCTTGCAAGCATTGCAACCAATGAGTTAGTTGCGAGATGATGTATTACAGAACGAGAAAAGAGACTTGCCGGTAACGAGATTGAACTAGGTATTGGATACCGACGATCGAATCTCGGGCAAGTAACATACCGATGACAAAGGGAACAACGTATGTTGTTATGCGGTCTGACCGATAAAGATCTTCGTAGAATATGTAGGAGCCAATATGGGCATCCAGGTCTCGCTATTGGTTATTGACCGGAGACGTGTCTCGGTCATGTCTACATTGTTCTCGAACCGTAGGGTCCGCACACTTAACGTTACGATGACAGTTATTATGAGTTTATGCATTTTGATGTACCGAAGGAGTTCGGAGTCCCGGATGTAATCACGGACGTGACGAGGAGTCTCGAAATGGTCGAGACATAAAGAATTATATATTGGAAGCCTATGTTTGAACATCGGATGCATTCCAGGTGAAATCAGGATTTTACCGGAATACCGGGAGGGTTACCGGAACCCCCCCGGGAGCATAATGGGCCAACATGGGCCTTGGAGGAGAGGTGAGAGGGCTGCCCTAGGGGCTGCGCGCCTCCCCCCTTCCCCTAGTCCTATTAGGACTAGGAGAGGTGGGCGCCCCCCTCTCCCTCTCTCTCCCCCTTGGAGAATCCTAGTCCAACTAGGATTGGGGGGGGGGGAATCCTACTCCCAGAGGGAGTAGGACTCTCTGGCGTGCCAAGGCTTGGCCGGCCAGCCCCTCCCCCTTGGCTCCTTTATATACGGGGGCAGGGGGCACCCCAAAGACACACAAGTTGATCTACGGATCGTTCCTTAGCCGTGTGCGGTGCCCCCTTCCACCAAATTCCACCTCGATCATATCGTTGCAGTGCTTAGGCGAAGCCCTGCGCCGGTAACACATCAAGATCGTCACCACGCCGTCGTGCTGACGGAACTCTTCCCCGACGCTTTGCTGGATCGGAGCCCGGGGATCGTCATCGAGCTGAACGTGTGCCAAGAACTCGGAGGTGCCGGAGTAACGGTGCTGTGATCGGTTGAATCGCGAGGAGAACGTACGACTACTTCCTCTACGTTGTGTCAACGCTTCCGCTTCGGTCTACGAGGGTACGTAGACAACACTCTCCCCTCTCGTTGCTATGCATCACCATGATCTTGCGTGTGCGTAGGAAATTTTTTGAAATTACTACGTTCCCCAACAGTGGCATCCGAGCCTAGGTTTTATGGTTTGATGTTATTTGCACGAGTAGAACACAAGTGAGTTGTGGACGATACAAGTCATACTGCCTACCAGCATGTCATACTTTGGTTCAGCGGTATTGTTGGACGAGACGATCCGGACCAACCTTACGCGTACGCTTACGCGAGACCGGTTCCCTCGACGTGCTTTGCACATAGATGGCTTGCGGAAGACTGTCTCTCCAACTTTAGTTGAACCGAGTGTGGCTACGCCCGGTCCTTGAGAAGGTTAAAACGGAGTCTATTTGACAAACTATCGTTGTGGTTTTGATGCGTAGGTAAGATGAGTTCTTGCTTAAAGCCCGTAGCAGCCACGTAAAAACTTGCAACAACAAAGTAGAGGACGTCTAACTTGTTTTTGCAGGGCATGTTGTGATGTGATATGGTCAAGACATGATGCTAAATTTTATTGTATGAGATGATCATGTTTTGTAACCGAGTTATCGGCAACTGGCAGGAGCCATATGGTTGTCGCTTTATTGTATGCAATGCAAACGCGATGTAATGCTTTACTTTATTACTAAGCGGTAGTGATAGTCGTAGAAGCATAAGATTGGCGAGACGACAACGATGCTGCGATGAAGATCAAGGTGTCGCGCCGGTGACGATGGTGATCATGACGGTGCTTCGAAGATGGAGATCACAAGCACAAGATGGCCATATCATATCACTTATATTGATTGCATGTGATGTTTATCCTTTTATGCATCTTATCTTGCTTTGATTGACGGTAGCATTATAAGATGATCTCTCACTAAATTATCAAGAAGTGTTCTCCCTGAGTATGCACCGTTGCGAAAGTTCTTCGTGCTGAGACACCACGTGATGATCGGGTGTGATAGGCTCTACGTTCAAATACAACGGGTGCAAAATAGTTGCACACGCGGAATACTCAGGTTTAACTTGACGAGCCTAGCATATACAGATATGGCCTCGGAACACGGAGACCGAAAGGTCGAGCGTGAATCATATAGTAGATATGATCAACATAGTGATGTTCACCATTGAAACTACTCCATCTCACGTGATGATCGGACATGGTTTAGTTGATTTGGATCACGTGATCACTTAGAGGATTAGAGAGATATCTATCTAAGTGGGAGTTCTTAAGTAATATGATTAATTGAACTTTAATTTATCATGAACTTAGTACCTGATAGTATCTTGCTTGTCTATGTTGTGTAGATAGATGGCTCGTGCTGTTGTTCCGTTGAATTTTAATGCGTTCCTTGAGAAAGCAAAGTTGAAAGATGATGGTAGCAATTACACGGACTGGGTCCGTAACTTGAGGATTATCCTCATTGCTGCACAGAAGAATTACGTCCTGGAAGCACCGCTGGGTGCCAGGCCTGGTGCAAGAGCTACGCCAGATGTTGTGAACGTCTGGCAAAGCAAAGCTGATGACTACTCTATAGTTCAGTGTGCCATGCTTTACGGCTTAGAACCGGGACTTCAACGACGTTTTGAACACCATGGAGCATATGAAATGTTCCAGGAGTTGAAGTTAATATTTCAAGCAAATGCCCGGATTGAGAGATATGAAGTCTCCAATAAGTTCTATAGCTGTAAAATGGAGGAGAACGGTTCTGTCAGTGAGCATATACTCAGAATGTCTGGGTATAACAATCACTTGATTCAACTGGGAGTTAATCTTCCGGATGATTGCGTCATTGACAGAATTCTCCAATCACTGCCACCAAGCTACAAGAGCTTCGTGATGAACTATAATATGCAAGGGATGACCAAAACAATGCCCGAGCTCTTCGCGATGCTAAAAGCCGCGGAGGTAGAAATCAAAAAGGAGCATCAAGTGTTGATGGTTAACAAAACCACTAGTTTCAAGAAAAAGGGCAAAGGGAAGAAAAAGGGGAACTTCAAAAAGAACAGCAAGCAAGTTGCTACTCAAGAGAAGAAACCCAAGTCTGGACCTAAGCCTGAAACTGAGTGCTTCTATTGCAAGCAGACTGGTCACTGGAAGCGGAACTGCCCCAAGTATTTGGCGGATAAGAAGGATGGCAAGGTTAACAAAGGTATATATGATATACATGTTATTGATGTGTACCTTACTAATTCTCCCAGTAGCACCTGGGTATTTGATACTGGTTCTGTTGCTAATATTTGCAACTCAAAACAGGGGCTACGGATTAAGCGAAGATTGGCTAAGGACGAGGTGACGATGCGCGTGGGAAATGGTTCCAAAGTCGATGTGATCGCGGTCGGCACGCTACCTCTACATCTACCTTCGGGATTAATATTAGATCTAAATAATTGTTATTTAGTACCAGCGTTGAGCATGAACATTATATCTGGATCTTGTTTGATGCGAGACGGTTATTCATTTAAATCAGAGAATAATGGTTGTTCTATTTATATGAGTAATATCTTTTATGGTCATGCGCCATTAAAGAGTGGTTTGTTCTTACTTAATCTCGATAGTAGTAATACACATATTCATAATGTTGAAGCCAAAAGATGCAGAGTTGATAATGATAGTGCAACTTATTTGTGGCACTGCCGTTTAGGTCATATCGGTGTAAAGCGCATGAAGAAACTCCATACTGATGGACTTTTGGAGTCACTTGATTATGAATCACTTGGCACTTGCGAACCGTGCCTTATGGGCAAGATGACTAAAACACCGTTCTCCGGTACTGTGGAGAGAGCAACAGATTTATTGGAAATCATACATACTGATGTATGTGGGCCAATGAATGTTGAGGCTCGTGGCGGATATCGTTATTTTCTCACCTTCACTGATGATTTAAGCAGATATGGGTATATCTACTTAATGAAACACAAGTCTGAAACATTTGAAAAGTTCAAATAATTTCAGAGTGAAGTGGAAAATCATCGTAACAAGAAAATAAAGTTTCTACGATCTGATCGTGGAGGAGAATATTTGAGTTACGAGTTTGGTCTACATTTGAAACAATGCGGAATAGTTTCGCAACTCACGCCACCCGGAACACCACAACGTAATGGTGTGTCCGAACGTCGTAATCGTACTTTACTGGATATGGTGCGATCTATGATGTCTCTTACCGATTTACCGCTATCTTTTTGGGGTTATGCTCTAGAGACGGCCGCATTCACGTTAAATAGGGCACCATCAAAATCCGTTGAGACGACGCCTTATGAACTGTGGTTTGGCAAGAAACCAAAGTTGTCGTTTCTTAAAGTTTGGGGCTGCGATGCTTATGTGAAAAATCTTCAACCTGATAAGCTCGAACCCAAATCGGAAAAATGTGTCTTCATAGGATACCCAAAGGAGACTATTGGGTATACCTTCTATCGCAGATCCGAAGGCAAAATTTTTGTTGCTAAAATCGGAAACTTTCTGGAGAAGGAGTTTCTCTCGAAAGAAGTGAGTGGGAGGAAAGTAGAACTTGATGAGATAACAGTATCTACTCCCTTATTGAGAAGTAGTACGTCACAGAAATCTGTTCCTGTGACACCTACATCAAATAGGGAGGAAGCTAATGATAATGATCATGAAACTTCAGATCAAGTCTCTACTGAACTTCGTAGATCAACCAGAGTAAGATCCGCACCAGAGTGGTATGGTAATCCTATTTTGGAAGTCATGTTACTAGACCATGATGAACCTACGAACTATGAAGAAGCGATGGTGAGCCCAGATTCCGCAAAGTGGCTTGAGGCCATGAAATCTGAGATGGGATCCATGTATGAGAACAAAGTATGGACTTTGGTTGACTTGCCCGATGATCGGCAAGCAATTGAGAATAAATGGATTTTTAAGAAGAAGACTGACGATGATGGTAATGTTACTGTCTATAAAGCTCGACTTGTTGCAAAAGGTTTTCGACAAGTTCAAGGGATTGACTACGATGAGACTTTCTCACCCGTAGCGATGCTTAAGTCTGTCCGAATCATGTTAGCAGTTGCCGCATTTTATGATTATGAAATTTGGCAAATGGATGTCAAAACTGCATTCCTGAATGGATTTCTGGAAGAAGAGTTGTATATGATGCAACCAGAAGGTTTTGTCGATCCGAAGGGAGCTAACAAAGTGTGCAAGCTCCAGCGATCCATTTATGGACTGGTGCAAGCCTCTCGGAGTTGGAATAAACGCTTTGATAGTGTGATCAAAGCATTTGGTTTTATACAGACTTTTGGAGAAGCCTGTATTTACAAGAAAGTGAGTGGGAGCTCTGTAGCATTTCTGATATTATATGTGGATGACATATTACTGATCGGAAATAATATAGAATTTCTGGATAGCATAAAGGGATACTTGAATAAGAGTTTTTCAATGAAAGACCTCGGTGAAGCTGCTTACATATTGGGCATTAAGATCTATAGAGATAGATCAAGACGCTTAATAGGACTTTCACAAAGCACATACCTTGACAAAGTTTTGAAAAAGTTCAAAATGGATCAGGCAAAGAAAGGGTTCTTGCCTGTGGCACAAGGTGTGAAGTTGAGTAAGACTCAATGCCCGACCACCGCAGAAGATAGAGAGAAAATGAAAAATGTTCCCTATGCTTCAGCCATAGGCTCTATCATGTATGCAATGCTGTGTACCAGACCTGATGTGTGCCTTGCTGTAAGTTTAGCAGGAAGGTACCAAAGTAATCCAGGAGTGGATCACTGGACAGCGGTCAAGAACATCCTTAAGTACTTAAGAAGGACTAAGGATATGTTTCTCATTTATGGAGGTGACAAAGAGCTCGTCGTAAACGGTTATGTCGATGCGAGCTTTGACACTGATCCGGACGATTCTAAATCGCAAACCGGATACGTATTTACATTAAACGGTGGAGCTGTCAGTTGGTGCAGTTCTAAACAAAGCGTCGTGGCGGGATCTACATGTGAAGCTGAGTACATGGCCGCTTCGGAAGCAGCTAATGAAGGAGTCTGGATGAAGGAGTTCATATCCGACCTAGGTGTTGTACCTAGCGTAACGGGTCCAATGAAAATCTTTTGTGACAATACTGGTGCAATTGCCTTGGCAAAGGAATCCAGATTTCACAAAAGAACCAAACACATCAAAAGACGCTTCAACTCCATCCGGGATTTGGTCCAGGTGGGAGACATAGAGATATGCAAGATACATACGGATCTGAATATTGCAGACCCGTTGACTAAGCCTCTTCCACGAGCAAAACATGATCAACACCAAGACTCCATGGGTGTTAGAATCATTACTTTGTAATCTAGATTATTGACTCTAGTGCAAGTGGGAGACTGAAGGAAATATGCCCTAGAGGCAATAATAAAGTTATTATTTATTTCCTTATATCATGATAAATGTTTATTATTCATGCTAGAATTGTATTAACTGGAAACATAATACATGTGTGAATACATAGACAAACAGAGTGTCACTAGTATGCCTCTACTTGACTAGCTCATTAATCAAAGATGGTTATGTTTCCTAGCCATGAACAAAGAGTTGTTATTTGATTAACGAGATCACATCATTAGTTGAATGATCTGATTGACATGACCCATTCCATTAGCATAGCACCCGATCGTTTAGTATGTTGCTATTGCTTTTATCCATGACTTATACATGTTCCTTTAACTATGAGACTATGCAACTCCCATTTACCGTAGGAACACTTTGTGTGCTACCAAACGTCACAACGTAACTGGGTGATTATAAAGGTGCTCTACAGGTGTCTCCGAAGGTACATGTTGAGTTGGCGTATTTCGAGATTAGGATTTGTCACTCCGATTGTCGGAGAGGTATCTCAGGGCCTTCTCGGTAATGCACATCACATAAAGCCTTGCAAGCATTGCAACCAATGAGTTAGTTGCGAGATGATGTATTACAGAACGAGAAAAGAGACTTGCCGGTAACGAGATTGAACTAGGTATTGGATACCGACGATCGAATCTCGGGCAAGTAACATACCGATGACAAAGGGAACAACGTATGTTGTTATGCGGTCTGACCGATAAAGATCTTCGTAGAATATGTAGGAGCCAATATGGGCATCCAGGTCCCGCTATTGGTTATTGACCGGAGACGTGTCTCGGTCATGTCTACATTGTTCTCGAACCGTAGGGTCCGCACGCTTAACGTTACGATGACAGTTATTATGAGTTTATGCATTTTGATGTACCGAAGGAGTTCGGAGTCACGGATGTAATCACGGACGTGACGAGGAGTCTCGAAATGGTCGAGACATAAAGAATTATATATTGGAAGCCTATGTTTGAACATCGGATGCATTCCAGGTGAAATCAGGATTTTACCGGAATACCGGGAGGGTTACCGGAACCCCCCCGGGAGCATAATGGGCCAACATGGGCCTTGGAGGAGAGGTGAGAGGGCTGCCCTAGGGGCTGCGCGCCTCCCCCCTTCCCCTAGTCCTATTAGGACTAGGAGAGGTGGGCGCCCCCCTCTCCCTCTCTCTCCTCCTTGGAGAATCCTAGTCCAACTAGGATTGGGGGGGGGGAATCCTACTCCCAGAGGGAGTAGGACTCTCTGGCGCGCCAAGGCTTGGCCGGCCAGCCCCTCCCCCTTTGCTCCTTTATATACGGGGGCAGGGGGCACCCCAAAGACACACAAGTTGATCTACGGATCGTTCCTTAGCCGTGTGCGGTGCCCCCTTCCACCAAATTCCACCTCGATCATATCGTTGCAGTGCTTAGGCGAAGCCCTGCGCCGGTAACACATCAAGATCGTCACCACGCCATCGTGCTGACGGAACTCTTCCCCGACGCTTTGCTGGATCGGAGCCCGGGGATCGTCATCGAGCTGAACGTGTGCCAAGAACTCGGAGGTGCCGGAGTAACGGTGCTGTGATCGGTTGAATCGCGAGGAGAACATACGACTACTTCCTCTACGTTGTGTCAACGCTTCCGCTTCGGTCTACGAGGGTACGTAGACAACACTCTCCCCTCTCGTTGCTATGCATCACCATGATCTTGCGTGTGCGTAGGAAATTTTTTGAAATTACTATGTTCCCCAACATACCCAACTATTTTGGGTGTCCTATGAAGATGCTTTATCCGCTTTGGGTTCATGCTTATCAGGCTAAACCCTTTTCAAATAAGCGTCGCAGCCCCAAACTTAAAAAAAATGACAGCTTAGGTTTCTCTAAACCATAGTTCATACGGTGTCATCTCAACGGAATTACATGGTGCCCTATTTAAAGTGAATGCGGTTGTCTCTAATGCCTAACCCATAAATGATAGTGGTAATTCGATAAGAGACATCATGGTTTGCACCACACCCAATGGGGTGCAGCTATGACGTTCGGACACACCATCACACTATGGTGTTCCAGGCGGCATTAGTTGTCAAACAATTTCCACAATGTCTTAATTGTGTACCAAACATGTAACTCAGATATTCATCTCTATGATCATATCATAGACATTTTATCTTCTTGTCACGACGATCTTCAACTTCACTCTGAAATTACTTGAACCTTTCAATAATTTAGACTAGTGTTTCATCAAGCAAATATACTTAGAATCTACTCAAATCATTTGTGAAGTAAGAGCATAACGATATTCACTGCGTGCCTCAGCACTCATTGGATTGCACACATCAAATGTATTACTTCCGACAAGTCGCTCTCTTGTTTCATCTCACTGAAAACGAGGCCTTTCAATCATCTTGCCCATGTGGTATGATTTGCATGTCTCAAGTGATTCAAAATCAAGTGAGTCCAAACGATCCATCTGCATGGAGTTTCTTCATGCGTATTAACCAATAGACATGGTTCGCATGTCTCAAACTTTAAAAAAAATGAGTGAGTCCAAAGATCCATCAACATGGAGCTTCTTCATGCGTTTTATACCAATATGACTCAAATGGCAGTGTCACAAGTATGTGGTACTATCATTACTATCTTATATCTTTTGGCATGAACATGTGTATCACTACGACTGAGATTCAATAAACCATTCATTTTAGGTGGAAGACCATTGAAGGTATTATTCAAATAAACAGAGTAACCATTATTCTCCTTAAATGAATAACCGTATTGCGATAAACATAATCCAATCATGTCTATGCTCAACGCAAACACCAAATAACAATTATTTAGGTTTAACACCAATCTAGATGGTAGAGAGAGCATGCGATGCTTGATCACATCAACCTTGGAAACACTTCGAACACATATCACCATCTCACCTTCAGCTAGTCTCCATTTATTCCATAGCTTTTTATTTCGAGTTACTAACACTTAGCAACGGAACCGGTATTTTAATACCCTGGTGCTACTAGGAGTAGTAGTAAAGTACACATTATAATGTATATCCAATATACTTCTATGGGCCTTGCCAGGCTTCTCAACTACCAAGTATCTAGGGTAGTTCTGCTTCAGTGACCTTTCCCCTTATTTCAGAAGCACTTAGTCTCGGGTTTGGGTTCAACCTTGGGTTTCTTCACTAGAGCAGCAACTGATTTGTCATTTCATGAAGTATCCCTTTCTTGCCCTTGCCCTTCTTGAAACTAGTGGTTTTACTAACCATCAACAATTGATGCTCCTATTTGATTTCTACTTTTGCGGTGTCGCGAATAGCTCAAGGATCATCATATCTATCCTTATGTTATAGTTCATCACGAAGCTCTGGTAGCTTGGTGGCAGTGACTTTGGAGAACCATCACTATCTCATCTGGAAGATTAACTCCCACTCAATTCAAGTGACCGTAGTACTCATACAATCTGAGCACATGCTCAACGATTGAGCTTTTCTCCTTAGTTTGCAGGCTTAAGAAACTTGTCAGAGGTCTCATACCTCTTGACGTGGGCCCTAGCCTGAAATCCCAATTTCAGTCCTTGGAACATCTCATATGTTCTGCAATGTTTCAAAAACGTCTTTGGTGCCTCAATTCTAAACCATTTAGCATTACGCACTGAACTATCATGTAGTCATCAAAACGTGTATGTCAGATGTTCGCAACATCCACAACCGACGCTCGAGGTTCAGCACACTGAGCGGTGCATTAAGGACATAATCCTTCTGCGCAACAATGAGGACAATCCTCAGTTTATGAACTCAGTCCGCATAATTGCTACTGTCAACTCTCAACTAAATTTTCTCTAGGAACATATCTAAGATAGTAGAACCGAAGCGTGAGCTACGACATAATTTGCAAAGACCTTTTGACTATGTTCATGATAATTAAGTTCATCTAATCAAATTATTTAATGAACTCCCACTCAGATAGACATCCCTCTAGTCATCTAACTGATACATGATCCAAGTCAACTAGGCCGTGTCCGATCATCACGTGAGACGGACTAGTCATCGTCGGTGAACATCTTCATGTTGATCGTATCCACTATACGACTCATGTTCGACCTTTCGGTCTCTTGTGTTCCGAGGCCATGTCTGTACATGCTAGGCTCGTCAAGTCAACCTAAGTGTTTTGCATGTGTAAATCTGGCTTACACCTGTTGTATGCGAACGTTAGAATCTATCACTCACGATCATCACGTGGTGCTTCGAAACAACGAACTTTTGCAACGGTGCACAGTTAGGGGAACACTTTCTTGAAATTTTATGAGGGATCATATTATTTATGCTACCGTCGTTCTAAGCAAATAAGATGTAAAAACATGATAAACATCACATGCAATCAAATAGTGACATGATATGGCCAATATCATTTTGCTCCTTTTGATCTCCATCTTCGGGGCGCCATGATCATCATCGTCACCGGCATGACACAATGATCTCCATCATCATGATCTCCATCATAGTCTCTCCATGAAGTTGTCTCACCAACTGCTACTTCTACTACTATGGCTAACGGTTAGCAATAAAGTAAAGTAATTACATGGCATTTTCATTAACACGCAGGTCATACAATAAATTAAGACAACTCCTATGGCTCCTGCCGGTTGTCATACTCATCGACATGCAAGTCGTGATTCCTATTACAAGAACATGATCAATCTCATACATCACATATATCAATCATCACATCCTTTTGGCCATATCACATCACACGGCATATGCTGCAAGAACAAGTTAGACGTCCCCTAATTTTTCTTGCAAGTTTTTACGTGGCTGCTATAGGTTTCTAGCAAGCACGTTTCTTACCTACGCCAAAACCACAACGTGATATGCCAATTTCTATTTACCCTTCATAAGGACCCTTTTCATCGAATCTGATCTGACTAAAGTGGGAGAGATAGACACCCGCTAGCCACCTTATGCAACTAGTGCATGTCAGTCGGTGGAACCTGTGTCACGTAAGCGTACGTGTAAGGTCGGTCCGGGCCGCTTCATCCCACGATGCGGCCGAATCAATATAAGACTAGTAACGGCAAGTAAATTGACAAAATCGACGCCCACAACAACTTGTGTTCTACTCGTGCATAGAAACTACGCATAGACCTAGCTCATGATGCCACTATTGGGGATCGTTGCAGAAATTTAAAAAATTCTGCGCATCACCAAGATCAATCTATGGAGAGACTAGAAACGAGAGAGAGGGGAGTGCATCTTCATACCCTTGAAGATCGTGATGCGGAAGCGTTACAAGAACGTGGATGAAGGAGTCGTACTCATAGCGATTCAGATCGCGGTTGATTCCAATCTAAGCGCCGAACAACGGCGCCTCCGCGTTCAACACACATACAGCCCGGTGATGTCTCCTCCTTCTTGATCCAGCAAGGGGAGAGGAGAAGTTGAGGGAGAGCTCCGGCAGCATGACGGCGTGGTGGTGGAGCTTGCAGTTCTCCGGCAGGGCTTCGCCAAGCACTACTACGAAGGAGGAGGTGTTGGGGAGGGAGAGGGCTGCGCCAGGGGAAGGGGTGCGGCTCCCATGCGCCTCCCACTATATATAGGGGTGGAGGGGGTTGGTTACTTGCCCTCCAAGTCCATTGGGGCGTTGGCAAAGGTGGGGGAAAGAAATCCCATCATTTCCCTTCCCTACCTATTGGTATCCCCCCTTTTTAGTGATCTTGATCTTATCCCTTCGGTATATGATCTTATTCCTTATAAGGGGGGATCTTGGTGCGCCTTGACCAGGGGTGTGGGGCCTTGCCCCCACTACCCATGTTCACGTGGATCCCCCCATGCAGGTGGGCCCCACTCCGGAACCTTCTAGAACCTTCCCGGTACAATACCGAAAAATCTCAAACATTTTCCGGTGGCCAAAATAGGACTTCCCATATATAAATCTTTACCTCCAGACCATTCTGGAACTCCTCGCGACGTCCAGGATCTCATCCGGGACTCCGAACAACATTCGGTAACTGCACACTAATTCCCATAACAACTCTAGCATCACCGAACCTTAAGTGTGTAGACCCTATGATGAGGACATGACTACCTTGGATACGACCAAAAATATTGCATACATACATGTTTGTCAGGTGATTTCTAGTGTCAACTATTCAATAATCTATTTATATTATCCAGAACAAAAATACTTCACACACTTTTGTGTTTTGTCTAATTGCATGTGTATGGGACATTTGTACAATCCACATATGAAGATAAGGGAAAAAGAGAAGTTTAGGTGCTGTTCAAAAAGTTACTTCACGTCACTTTTGGGCTAAGATAAGATAGAGTCCAAGTCTCTCACGTTCTGGATTCAGATTCGGACTGCACAGACATACCTGAATCAAAACGGCAAGAACTTTTTCATACGGACTCCGAATTGGGTGATTCTTTTTTTGTTGGAAAGTAGATTTTGTCCTCTTTCCACTCTAATCGGATTCACCCTTAAATTCGTCCGGAGCATTGAGATATGGACGAAACAATCTGACACTGCAGCAGAATCCGAGTCAAACAACAAGTCCAAAGGTGTTGCATCACCTCCACTTGGGCCCATGAGCCTTGTACGACCTAGGGTTGGTGTTAGGCTGCCTTGGGACGTCCTCCCACCTCCTTGGCCGCCACCCCTTGCTCCTATATAAGTAGATCCACCTAGTAGCTTATTCCGGGGGATTTGTTTAGTTAAAAGTTAGCCATTGCAACTTCGTGTACTTCGTTTGTGTCCAACGACCAGACCAAGACCGCTTACGGATCCCCACCTTTATCAATACTTCATATATACTCGCAATATTCAGATTGCTTTTATCATATTCTTGCTTGTTCTTCGATTGCTTGCAGGAATAGACCTTCGTGGTCAGGTTGATTGTGCTCCGGCGTGGTCAATAACCTCTCGAAGTTGGTTTAGCGATTGCTAAGGCGCAACTCGTGCACGTTTGTAGTCGGATCGTCAAAGTCGGCTCCATCAAATCGATAGTTATCATCTCATCGAAAGATCGGGACACCCCGCCTCTATCAAGTGGTATCAGTTTTCAGGTTGCTCGGTGAGAATTTCTAGTTATCCCTATATTAGATTTATTTTCTTACCTATTGTCCAAGAAAAAGCCACACAAAAAAGTTAGATCTGTTCATCCTTTGTCCAAGCCAGTCTGAGCCTTTGCATAATCTTTTTAGTGTTTTGCTTTGTTGAATTTGCGGTTACATCGTCGTGTCAAGTTGCTGGTCTTAGTGTCTAGTCCTTTAGAGTTTCGAGTTCTGTTCACAGTTTGTCACGCCACCGCCGCACCATCTTCATTGTCGTTGCCATATACCACCACCGCGTCATTATTGCATCCGCTGTCCACCACCGCCATCCATCAATTTCCACCAAGTACTCCCCATCATTCATTGTCATAATCATACTTGAGGTCATTCGCGTCATCACTAGATCCAATCTGCATCTTATCTAGCTTGTTTGTGAAAAAAAAGAGAAAGAAAAAAAACAAAAAAAGTGAGAGAAAAAAAAAGTGAGAGAAAAAAAAGAAAAAAAGAGAAAAAAAAGTGAAAAAAATTCCGTGAAAAAAGGAGAAAAAAAGATATTCAGAGTGTGCTTCGCCTTTGTTACGCGTCGCGCCGTGATTTTTTTAGTGTTCTAGGCTCGCGTCTCTAGCACAGTCTAGCCTAAGACCAACACAATATCGTCGTTGAGCGTTTATTCAACATTGCATCTCTGAATTGATTATTGCTGATCTTTTGCTACCATATATTTGGCCTTCCAAGCTCCACATATTTCTACACCGTGTATACATACGCTCACCTGGCAATCGCTTTACTCAATCTTCGGAGTTATTTGACACCGCTGGTTGCCGGTCACCACCTGCCGCATGGTAAGAACTTGTAAGATATTGATATTTGCTTTACTGTGAGCACTTTACAACCACATCCTAGTAGTTCATAGGAACATTATTCTCGAATTTTGTTTCTTGTTTCTACTAATCATGACAGGTTCCGGAGACAGAAGTTCTTGGACGACGGACACATCATCACCATCACGAGAGTTGGGACAACACACACAAGCACATGGTCAGGTTATCTCTTTACCGTTATTTGAGGGTAGATTTAATCCTGCTATTTATCTAGCTTGGGAGCTTGAAGTAGAACAAGTTTTTAGTCACCATGACTTTTCTGAACTTGAGCGAGTACGAGCTGTCACTAGAGCATTTACTGGTTTTGCTTCTGCTTGGTGGAGTGTGCATTGTAAGAAAAACATTGATAACCAACCCACAACTTGGAAAGATTTGAAAGCTATAATGAGACAACAATTTTTTCCTCCTTACTATCGTCGTGAATTGCTTCGCAAATTGAAACAATTAAAACAAGGCAGTAACACTGTTCATGCTTACTACCAAGAGTTCAAATCTTATATGCATCATTGTGACATAGAAGAATCTGAGGATGATACAATGAATAGATTTTTTGGTGGTTTGAACCATGATATTCAGGCACGATTTCAGTATATTCCTCGTTGCATTACTGGTATGTATGTTCGTGCTTGTACCTTTGAGAGACAGTTACAGGAGGATGCATTGGGTGACTACAACAACTACTATTCTAGTTCGTGCTCACCACCACCGCTTGGTTCCTCCACCGTTGCACCTACTAGAGCAGCCACACCTCAGATTGTGAGCGCGACATCATCTCAAGAGTATGGTACATCGCCATCATCCGTACCTACATCAGCTACATCTTTGCGACAAGGTAACTGTAAAGGTATTGATGATATAACTTCACATGAGAATGATGCATGCCTAGTTAACTTGAATACATTATGTGTTGAGTTACCTGTTGATTTGAGCGCATCACCTATTTTAGAGAATCATGTTACTGTCATGAATGTGTCATGTGATCAAACAACTGAAATACCAACAATTTTGAGTGCACCCAATGAATTAACTGTTGATGCAAAAGAACCAATGTTTAATCATTTTGACATGACCTCTAATCTTGGTGATGATTCTGTGTCAAATGACTTATTGCATGTTTGCTTATTTAAGCATGTTGTAGCATCTAAATTTGACGCAAGTAAGGTTTATTCACCAATATTGGGATGGTTTAATGATGAATATTGTCAATCTTTTCATATGAATAAGAGCTTCACTTATATGTGCAAACTGAGTTGGAATACTTTCATGCCTTCTACTTCTTGTGATAATATTTTGGCTTTATATTTTATTCACTATGAAAGTTACTCATGTATACATGTGTCATATGTGCAAAATCCACGGGAAGTAAAAATTGATGACATATACATATACAACATGTACACCTTGTCTTTTTTGTTAGCTACATTTCAGATAAAGCAACGCCGAGGACGGCTTTATTTTCAAGAAGGGGAGGATGATGAGGACATGACTACCTTGGATATGACCAAAAATATTGCATACATACATATTTGTCAGGTGATTTCTAGTGTCAACTATTCAATAATCTATTTATATTATCCAGAACAAAAATACTTCACACACTTTTGTGTTTTGTCTAATTGCATGTGTATGGGACATTTGTACAATCCACATATGAAGATAAGGGAAAAAGAGAAGTTTAGGTGCTGTTCAAAAAGTCACTTCACGTCACTTTTGGGCCAAGATAAGATAGAGTCCAAGTCTCTCACGTTCTGGATTCAGATTCAGACTGCACAGACATACCTGACTCAAAACGGCAAGAACTTTTTCATACGGACTCCGAATTGGGTGATTCTTTTTTTGTTGGAAAGTAGATTTTGTCCTCTTTCAACTCTAATCGGATTCACCCTTAAATTCATCCGGAGCATTGAGATATGGACGAAACAATCTGACGCTGCAGCAGAATCCGAGTCAAACAACAAGTCCAAAGGTGTTGCATCACCTCCACTTGGGCCCATGAGCCTTGTACGACCTAGGGTTGGTGTTAGGCTGCCTTGGGACGTCCTCCCACCTCCTTGGCCGTCACCCCTTGCTCATATATAAGTAGATCCACCTAGTAGCTTTTTCCGGGGGATTTGTTTAGTTAAAAGTTAGCCATTGCAACTTCGTGTACTTCGTTTGTGTCCAACGACCAGACCAAGACCGCTTACGGATCCCCACCTTTATCAATACTTCATATATACTTGCAATATTCAGCTTGCTTTTATCATATTCTTGCTTGTTCTTCGATTGCTTGCAGGAATAGACCTTCGTGGTCAGGTTGATTGTGCTCTGGCGTGGTCAATAACCTCTCGAAGTTGGTTTAGCGATTGCTAAGGCGCAACGTCGTGCACGTTTGTAGTCGGATCATCAAAGTCGGCTCCATCAAATCAATAGTTATCATCTCATCGAAAGATCGGGACACCCCGCCTCTATCACCCTACGGGTTCGGGAATCATGCAGACATGACCGAGACAACTCTCTAGCCAATAACCAACAGCGGGATCTGGATACCCATGTTGGCTCCCACTTGTTCCACGATGATCTCATCGGATGAACCACGATGTCGGGGATTCAATCAATCCTGTATACAATTCCCTTTGTCAATCGGTACGTTACTTGCCCGAGATTCGATCGTCGGTATCCCAATACCTCGTTCAATCTCGTTTCCGGAAAGTCACTTTACTCGTTTCGTAATGCATGATCCCACGACTAATTACTTAGTCACACTGAGCTCATTATGATGACGCATTACCGAGTGGGCCCAGAGATACCTCTCCGTCATACGGAGCGACAAATCCCAGTCTCGATTCGTGCCAACCCAATAGACACTTTCAGATATACCTGTAGTGTACCTTTATAGCCACCCAGTTACGTTGTGACGTTTGGCACACCCAAAGCATTCCTACGGTATCCGGAAGTTTCACATTCTCATGGTCTAAGGAAATGATACTTGACATTAGAAAAGCTTTAGCAGACGAACTACACGATCTTGTGCTATGCTCAGGATTGGATCTTGTCCATCACATCATTCTCCTAATGATGTGATCCCGTTATCAACGACATCCAATATCCATGGTCAGGAAACCGTAACCATCAATTGTTCAACGAGCTAGTCAACTAGAGGCTCACTAGGGACATGTTGTGGTCTATGTATTCACACATGTATTACGATTTCCGGATAACACATTTATAGCATGAACAATAGACAATTATCATGAACAAGGAAATACGATAATAACCATTTTATTATTGCCTCTAGGGCATATTTCCAACAGTAACTATCACACACTGTCTTCCTTGGTTAACTATTTGCTTTTATCAACTATATCACACACGATTTGATGAAGAAAATTGTGTGGCATTGGGCTATCCATCGCAAGCGCTTTTACTGCTAGAACCGTTTGCAAAGGTCCATGACACATTTAGCAGGTTTATTAGTTTACAATTAATAATTCTAGTATTACGCAAATTCACATTTCATATCAAACAGCTGTTTGCCAATTTCATATCAGGCACATAAATATATTATAACATCATAGTACGGTAGCTACATGAAAACAGCACAGTACAACATATAGCTAGTTCAACTTAATAAGAACAATATATTCATTTCCCTAATCGAGATCATCCAGGCTCGTCTTATCCACCTCTGCTTTCAGTTCAGTAAGAACCTGTTTTGCACGCGCCAACTGGGAAAGTACCTCCTCCTTCGCCAACACCATCTTAGCAAAGTCTCATTTAAAAAATCTGAGCTCATTCTCCACCTTGAACTTTTTATCCCGCATCTTGAAATATGCTTCAGCATTGACAAGACTTTCTCTAAGCCTATGTGTGTTCTCTCCCTCATACATGCTCCAGAGCTTCGTTAGGCACATCTTCAAAGACTGTGGCCACTCTTGATCAACCCACTCCAAGTAAGAACACTTCCGTTCATCCTATAATATTTAAAACTAGATCAGTAACAATTGTAGGGGAAATGGTTTTATAGCAACATAGAAAATCACCAATGCTTATTTTGAAAAATTGAAGAAACATGTTAATTATGACATATCTTCTCAAAAAGATCAATGTGCAAATGAAATAATTGGTACTGGGACAACAACCAAATTCCGGAACATCAGAAGCTATAATTAACTACAACAACACTACAAGTTCTTACTCATGTACAATAAATAACAAATTGAACATTTTATGAGGAAGGTAAATATAACTGCAACAGCATAGCGACAGTGTTTGGATGACAGCAAATTGATATTAACAGGTGTGTACATGCACAAATTAGAACTAATAGCACTAAGGCTGTCCACTATGTATGCCAAAACTGGGGTAAAGACAACTGTTGCTACATCTCGCACCGGTGCCCTGCACTGGCGAGCCGATGCAGCGAAAAAAATCAGGGACCCGGACTCTGGAGCACATAGTTGCTCCGATGCCCAGTTCCTTCGTGCCATAAAGATTTAGTATTTTACTGCTTGGCTGCTCGGATGTGTGGACCAAAGTTGGCTACACAAACTGCTGAAGCGGTGCCAAATAATTTTCTAATGGCATCGCTGATGAGATGGCAACAATTTAAGATACTAGGTACAAACTGTGACACTGTCTTAGGATGCGTTTGGTTGAAGGTGTGGTATGAATGGGTTGAGACCGTGACAGTGTCTGAATCACATCTAACAAATGATTTGTAACAACGGAAGAGGGTCTAACCTTCTGTGCACATGCCAGAAACTTCCTCCCAGTGTCCACAGAATCGAACGCAAGTAGCTTCACGCATGGAGATTGATGGTGACAACGAGCAGATAGATCTTCAGCCACCCCGCTCCATTCATTGCCACTGATGCTCTTAGGGAGATATAAGAGGAAGAAACGACTCGGTAAAAATCCTTCATTCCTAGTCATAGCCCGAGAGAGATAAGAGAGGCATACCCGGGTGGTGAAGGAGTAGTCGCCGGAGGAGGAACCGTTGGAGATGTCTTTGAAGAAGACCTTGGCGACCCCGGCGGTAGGATGCGAGACAGCGAGAGCGAGGAAGCGGCTATAGCTTAGCAAGGAAGGAAGGAAGGAAGGAGGAAACAGGGGAAATGTGACTTGTGGTCGGGGAGAAAAGGGGGCGGGGAAGGGGGGCGGGGGTAGATATTTTGGCGGTAGGCCAAAATTTTGGAAATGTGGAGGGAAACTTTGTGAGCGGTGCCGCCGGACCATTCACTTTGAACGATTGTGTGCATCGCAAACGATTCTTCTACTTTACGCGCATGGGATGAGTTTGATAATTCAAATTTTGGTCTCAAGGCATGGGCACATTCACTTTGAATGCATGCTGTGCCGCCGGACCATTCACTTTGAACGATTGTGTGCATCGTAAACGATTCTTCTACTTTACGTGCATGGGATAAGTTTGATAATTCAAATTTTGGTGGAAATTTCCCCGGGTATGTCATTCCATAATTTAACATCGCTTGCTAATTTGGGCACACAAAAGAGCGTACAGCAGACATACCACTCTTACTGAATCGAGCAATTTTAGTAATTACATAGAGCCAATTGACCTAAACATTGCTCTAACAAAAGACCAGCATTAAAAAAAAGCCTAAGTATGCAGAATTAAAAATCCACTGCCGCGCCGGCCTATGCATCGCCGTTGTGAGATGAGACGTCGATGACTTGTCCTGGTGACATGCCACCATTGGTGGACTCCGCGTCCCCCCTGCTGAAGTCGACGGCGTCCTCGTCCTCGTCCTCGTCGCCACCCTCAAGGTTGAAGTACTCGTAGTAGTGGCTGCGCTAGAGCTCGCGTTGGTACTCCACCGCCGATTCCTTGACGGACAGACTCTTCTCTACCTCGACCTCGGCCACGCGCAACTCCTCCTCCCGGCATCCTCGATCTCCTCTGCCTCCTGCATCTCCAGCTCCCGCTCGTCAACCTCATGAGGAAGCAGCTGCTCCATGGCCACCGCCGCCTTTTCAAACATGGGTTGCATGCTGGAGTCCGAGGTGGCTTGGAATATCTTGGCGTGTGCATCCTCGATCTTGGCATGGATGGCCTCGACCCGGGCCAGGGCGACATCCGCGGCATGGACGGCAGCTCGAGCGCTCTCGGCGTTTGTAGCCGCCGTTGCAGCACCAGCTGCAGCTGCCCCGTCGACTGCCGCAGATGCCCTCTCGGCGGAAGCGGCCACGCTCAATGCGGCTGCGGCGGCACTCTCGGCGTAGGCGGCCGTGCTCGGGGGAACGCGGCCATTATACGGGCCTTCACGAAGCGTTTCCACGGCGTCATCTTTGAAAGAAGGGGGTACGGGAATGGGGATCGAGATTCGTGGATTCGGGGGTTGCCGGCACTAGAGCAGACGAGCCGGCGAAGCTTAAGGAGGGAGACTTAAATATACCCAGATATTTTCATCGCAAACGGTTCCTAGAAAACAACTGTGTTTGATGCTGTAGATATTTTTTATTAGCTTTGAAAGACGAATTTGGAATAAAGTGCCAACGGATGGTGTTTTAAATGAACGAGAAATTTTGTAGTACTAATACAACTATCATGTCAAATTTTGGAAAATTTCATGGGTCATTTGACCTTCTAAGACATTTAAGTGATTTTCTAGCCATTTAATGACCGTAATTGAAATTTGAACTACATGTACATGCAACAGCTAACCATAACAGTTTGAAAACTCATATTTTGTGTACTTGTGTGCGATTTAATTCCATGTGCAGTAAATTGGAAGGAATTTTCAAACATATTGGTCTAACGGCTATGACATAATTAAGCATGGAGTAACATGGCATTTTAATTCCAAAAAATTCAAAAAATCAGAAACACATGAAACCTTGGTTGATGTAATGTCATGCACCAAGATGATGTGGTAAAAGAATTGGCATGTTTGACCACAGTTTGGTGATACGTCCATTTTGCATCATGCTTTTATATCGATATTTATTGAATTATGGGCTGTTATTACACATTATGTCACAATACTTATGCATATTCTCTCTTATTTTACAAGGTTTACATGAAGAGGGAGAATGCCAACAGTTGGAATTCTGGGCTAGAAAAGGAGCAAATATTAGAGACCTATTCTGCACAACTACAGAAGCCCTGAAACTCCACGGAAGTTATTTTTGGAAATAATAAAAAATATTGAGCGGAAGAAATACCAGAGGGGGCCCACACCCTGGCCACGAGGGTGGGGGCGCACCCAACCCACCTGGGCGTGCCCCCTGCCTCGTGGGCCCCTTGGTGGCCCTCTGGTGCCCATCTTCTGCTATATGAAGTCTTTCGTCCGAAGAAAAATTGGAAGCAAGCTTTCGGGACGAGACTCCGCTGCCACAAGGCGGAATCTTGGCGGAACCAATCTAGGGCTTTGGCGGAGGTGTTCTGCTGGGGACACTTCCCTCCGGGAGGGGTTAATCATCGCCATCGTCATCACCAATGCTCCTCTCATCGGGGGGGGGGGGGAATCTCCATCAACATCTTCACCAGCACCATCTCCTCTCAAATCCTAGTTCATCTCTTGTATCCAATTCTTGTCTGTAAGTCTGAGATTGGTACATGTAGGATGCTAGTAGTGTTGATTACTCCTTGTAGTTGATGCTAGTTGGTTTATTTGGTGGAAGATCATATGTTCAGATCCTATATGCATATTAATACTCCTCTGATTATGAACATGAATATGCTTTGTGATTAGTTACGTTTGTTCTTGAGGACATGGGAGAAGTCTTGCTATTAGTAGTCATGTGAATTTGGTATTCGTTCGATATTTTGATGAGATGTATGTTGTCTCTCCTCTAGTGGTGTTATGAATGTCGACTACATGACACTTCACCATTGTTTGGGCCTAGAGGAAGGCATTGGGAAGTAATAAGTAGATGATGGGTTGCTAGAGTGACAAAAGCTTAAACCCTAGTTTATGCGTTGCTTCGTAAGGGGCTGATTTGGATTCATATGTTTCATGCTATGGTTAGGTTTACCTTAATACTTCTTTCGTAGTTGCGGATGCTTGCAATAGGGGTTAATCATAAGTGGGATGCTTGTCCAAGTAAGGACAACACCCAAGCACCGGTCCACCCACATATCAAATTATCAAAGTACCGAGCGCGAATCATATGAACGTGATGAAAACTAGCTTGACGATAATTCCCATGTGTCCTCGGGAGCTCTTTTCTCTATATAAGAGTTTGTCCAGGCTTGTCCTTTGCTACAAAAAGGATTGGGCCACCTTGCTGCACTTTATTTACTTTTGTTACTTATTGCTCGTTACAAATCATCTTATCACAAAAACCATCTATTACCTATAATTCCAGTGCTTGCAGAGAATAACTTGCTGAAAACCGCTTATCATTTCCTTCTGCTCCTCGTTGGGTTCGACACTCTTACTTATCGAAAGGACTACGATAGATCCCCTATACTTGTGGGTCATCATTTGGACACACACCCCTCACAAACCGGAGCAACTCACTAGAAGGCTTTTGGTTCCAAGAGGGAACAATGCATGTTTGATGACGAACGGGAGATAGCTTCCTCTTACGGCCTTCAATTTTTTTCAACGTCTAACGTGCACTACTACAACTATAATGTGAAACTTTTGAAAATTCTAGGGGTCATTTGACCTTTTAAAGACATTTAAGTGATTTCCTAATCATTTAATGACCGTAATTCAAATTTGAACTACATCTACATGCAATGTGTAACCAAAACGGTGTGAAAAATCATATTTTTCTAGTTGTGTGCGAGTTAATTCCATGTGCAGTAAACTAGAAGGAATTTTCAAACGTATTTGTATCACTACATGGACACATATGCATGAATACGTATGCATGGCGTGGCATGGCATTTTAATACCAAAAAAATCTGAAACACATGAAACCTTGGTTGATGTAATGTCATGCCACCAAGATGATGTGTGAGGGAGTCATGGATTTGAGGGTGTTCGGATAGCCGGACTATACCTTCAGCCGGACTCCAGGACTATGAAGATACAAGATTGAAGACTTCGTCCCGTGTCTGGAAGGAACTTTCCTTGGCGTGGAAGGCAAGCTTGGCGATGCGGATATTCAAGATCTCCTACCATTGTAACCGACTTTGTGTAACCCTAACCCTATCCGGTGTCTATATAAACTGGAGGGTTCTAGTCCGTAGGGCAACTTCATCATACAACAATCATACCGTAGGCTAGCTTCTAGCGTTTAGCCTCCTTGATCTCGTGGTAGATCTACTCTTGTACTACCTATATCATCAATATTAATCAAGCAGGAGTAGGGTTTTACCTCCATCGAGAGGGCCCGAACCGGGGTAAACTTTGTGTCCCTTGTCTCCTGTTACCATCCGACCTAGATGCACAGTTCGGGACCCCCTACCCGAGATCCGCCAGTTTTGACACCGGCATTGGTGCTTTCATTGAGAGTTCCTCTATGTCGTCGCTTTTAGGCCCGATGGATCCTTTGATCATCAACGACGATACAGTCCAGGGTGAGACTTTTCTCCCCGGACAAATCTTCGTCTTTGGCGGCTTCACACTGCGGGCCAATTCGTTTGGCCGCCTGGAGCAGATCGAAAGCTACGCCCCTGGCCATCAGGTCAGGTTTGGAAGTTTGAACTACACTGCTGACATCCGCGGGGACTTGATCTTTGACGGATTCGAGCCACAGCCAAGCACGCCACACTGTCTCGATGGGCATGATCTAGCTCTGCCGTCGAACAGTGCCCTGGAGCCCGCACGCGCGTCGGTTCCGACCCTTAATTCGGAACCTGCGGCGCTGATCGAGGGTGAGCGGTTGGACGTCACCCCGGGGGCTGCGATCTCAAAAGCGATCGAGCCGAACGCCAGCCCCGCACTCTGCATGACCCGTGACTCTAAGGATCCGGATTCCCCTCCAGACTCCGAGCCTCCCGTGCCCCTGCCAATCGAATCCGATTGGGCGCCGGTCATGGAGTTCACCGCCGCGGACATATTTCAGCACTCGCCCTTTGGCGACATCCTAAACTCACTAAAGTCTCTCTCTTTATCGGGAGAGCCCTGGCCGGACTATGGCCAGCAAGGATGGGATACGGACGATGAAGAAATTCAAACCCCACCCACCACCCACTTTGTAGCCGCTGTCGACGATTTAACCGACATGGTTGACTTCGACTCCGAAGACATCGACGGTATGGACGACGATGCAGGAGACGAACAGGAACCAGCACCTGTAGGGCGCTGGAAGGCCACCTCGTCATATGATATATATGGTGGATACTCCAAAAGATGGAGATGGCGATGGAATAACGGAGGATGATACCTCCAAGAAACAGCCAAAGCGCCGGCGTCAGCGGCGCTGCTCTAAATCCCGCCAAAGCAAAAGCGGTGATACCGGCACAGGAGATAATACTACCCGGATAGTGCTGAAGAACACCCCCTCCAGCAAGATTCGGCACAGGAAGATGGAGAAGCCATCCCTCATGAGAGGGCGGCAGACCGAGAGGTTGAGGACGATAACTACATGCCTCCCTCCGAAGACGAGGCAAGCCTCGACGACGACGAATTCGTCGTACCATCAGACCCCGCCGAACAAGAGCGTTTCAAGCGCAGGCTTTTAGCCACGGCAAGCAGCCTCAAGAAAAAGCAACAACAACTTAGAGCTGATCAAGATTTGCTAGCTGACAGATGGACTGAAGTCCTTGCGGCCGAAGAGTATGAACTCGAACGCCCCTCCAAGCGTTACCCAACGCGCAGGCTGCTACCCCGATTAGAGGAGGAAGCACCTACATCACCAGCGCATGACATGGCAGACCGGCCACCTTGTGGCCGCCATAGAGAGGCCTCTAAGCCCTCCACTCAAGCCATGCCCCGACGCCGCTCAAAACATGCTAAGGCACGGGAAAACGCGCCTGACCTGCGAGATATACTGGAAGACAAGGCAAGGCAAACAAGGTCGATCTCCAGATCGCGCGGGCGCCCCACGACACGTGACGGTGATCGTCACTCCGGATACGATAAATCCGGCCGGGCCGAACACAATGGACAAAGCTCCTCCGAGCTGCGCCGTGATATAGCCCAGTATAGAGGCGCCGCACACCCACTATGCTTCATAGATGAAGTAATGGATCATAAAATCCCTGAGGGCTTTAAACCCGTAAACATCGAATCATACGATGGCACAACAGATCCCGCGGTCTGGATCGAGGTTTATCTCCTTCATATCCACATGGCCCGTGGTGATGATCTACACACCATCAAATACCTACCACTCAAACTCAAGGGACCGGCCCGACATTGGCTCAACAGCTTGCCAGCAGACTCAATCGGTTCTTGGGAGGACCTGGAAGCCGCATTCCTCGACAACTTCCAGGGCACTTATGTGCGACCACCGGATGCCGATGACCTAAGCCACATAATCCAGCAGCCAGAGGAATTGGCCAGGCAATTCTGGACACGGTTCCTAACAAAGAAAAATCAGATAGTCGACTGTCCGGACGCTGAGGCCCTAGCAGCCTTCAAGCATAATATCCGCGACGAGTGGCTTGCCCGGCACCTGGGACAGGAAAAGCCGAAATCTATGGCAGCCCTCACGATACTCATGACCCGCTTTTGCGCGGGAGAAGACAGCTGGCTAGCTCGCAGTAACAACTTAGCAAAGAACCCTGGTAATTCGGATACCAAGGACAAAAGTGGCAGGACACGCCGGAACAAGAAAAAGCGCCGTGTTAACAGCGACAGCAACGAGGATACGACAGTAAATGCCAGATTCAGAGGCTATAAATCCGGTCAGCGGAAAAAGCCATTCAAAAAGAATACTCAGGGCCCGTCCAGTTTGGACCGAATACTCGACCGCTTGTGCCAGATACATGGCACCCCCGAAAGGCCAGCAAATCACACCAATAGGGATTGTTGGGTGTTCAAGCAGGCAGGCAAGTTAAGAGCCGAAAACAGAGACAAGGGGACGCACAACGATGATGAGGAGGAGCCCAGGCCGCCGAACAGCAGTGGACAGATGTTGGAAATATGCCCTAGAGGCAATAATAAAAGCATTATTATTATATTTCCTTGTTCATGATAATTGTCTTTATTCGTGCTATAATTGTGTTATCCAGAAATCGTAATACATGTGTGAATAACAGACAACAACATGTCCCTAGTAAGCCTCTAGTTGACTAGCTCGTTGATCAATAGATAGTCATGGTTTCCTGACTATGGGCATTGGATGTCAATGATAACGAGATCACATCATTAGGAGAATGATGTGATGGACGAGACCCAATCCTAAACATAGCATAAGATCGCATAGTTCGTTTGCTAGAGTTTTCCAATGTCAAGTATCCTTTCCTTAGACCATGAGATCGTGTAACTCCCGGATACCGTAGGAGTGCTTTGGGTGTGCCAAACGTCACAACGTAACTGGGTGACTATAAAGGTATACTACGGGTATCTCCGAAAGTATCTGTTGGGTTGACACGGATCGAGACTGGGATTTGTCACTCCGCTTGACGGAGAGGTATCACCGGGCCCTCTCGGTAATGCATCATCATAATGAGCTCAATGTGATCAAAGTGTTTGATCACGGGATCATGCATTACGGTACGAGTAAAGTGACTTTTCGGTAACAAGATTGAACGAGGTATTGGGATACCGATGATCGAATCTCGGGCAAGTAAAATACCGATTGACAAAGGGAATCGTATACGGGATTAATTGAATCCTCGACATCGTGGTTCATCCGATGAGATCATCGTGGAGCATGTGGGAGCCAACATGGGTATCCAGATCCCGCTGTTGGTTATTGCCCGAGAGCCATCTCAGTCATGTCTGCATGTCTCCCGAACCCGTAGGGTCTACACACTTAAGGTTCGGTGACGCTAGGGTTGTGAAGATATGTATATACAGTAACACGAATGTTGTTCGGAGTCCCGGATGAGATCCCGGACGTCACGAGGAGTTTCGGAATGGTCCGGAGGTAAAGAATTATATATAGGAAGTGCTGTTTTGGCCATCGGGACAAGTTTCGGGGTTATCGGTATTGTACCGGGACCACCGGAGGGTCCCGAGGGGTCCACCGAGTGGGGCCACCAGCCTCGGGGGGGCACATGGGCTCTAGGGAGTGCGCCTTGGCCTACATGGGCCAAGGGGAACCAGCCCCAAGAGGCCCATGCGCTTAGGGTTCCAAAGGGGAAGAGTCCCACTAGTGGAAGGCACCTCCTAGGTGCCTTGGGGGGGAGGAAATCGTCCCTGGCCGCCGCCCCCTTGGAGATCAGATCTCCCAGGGCCGGCACCCCCCAAGAGGCCTATATAAAGGGGGGGAGGGCAGCCGCACCCCTGGTCCTTGGCGCCTCCCTCTCCCTCTCCAACACCTCCTCCTCCTCCGTAGAGCTCGGGGAAGCCCTGCCGGAGTACTGCAGCTCGACCATCACCACGCCGTCGTGCTGCTGCTGGAGCCATCTTCCCCAACCTCTCCTTTGCCTTATTGGATCAAGAAGAAGGAGACGTTACGCTGACCGTACGTGTGTTGAACGCGGAGGTGCCGTCCTTTCGGTGCTAGGATCTCCGGTGATTTGGATCACGTCGTGTACGACTACCTCATCCCCGTTCGTTGAACGCTTCCGCTCGCGATCTACAAAGTGGTATGTAGATGCAATCTCTCTCCCATGACTTGTTGCTTAGATGAACTCATAGATGGATCTTGGTCAAACCGTAGGAAAATTTTTAATTTTCTGCAACGTTCCCCAACAGTGGCATCATGAGCTAGGTCTATGCGTAGTTCTCTATTGCACGAGTAGAACACAATTTGTTGTGGGCGTAGATGTTGTCAACTTTCTTGCCGCTACTAGTCTTATCTTTCTTCAGCGTTATTGTGGGATGAAGCGGCCTGGACCAACCTTACACGTACGCTTACGTGAGACCGGTTCCACCGACTAACATGCACTAGTTGCATAAGGTGGCTGGCGGGTGTCTGTCTCTCCCACTTTAGTTGGAGCGGATTCGATGAAAAGGGTCCTTATGAAGGGTAAACAGAAGTTGACAAATCACGTTGTGGCTTTCACGTAGGTAAGAAAACGTTCTTGCTAGAACCCTAATTCAGCCACGTAAAACTTGCAACAACAATTAGAGGACGTCTAACTTGTTTTTGCAGCAAGTGCTTTGTGATATGACATGGCCAAAGTTGTGATGAATGATGAATGATCTATATGTGATGTATGAGATGTTCATGCTATTGTAATAGGAATCACGACTTGCATATCGATGAGTATGACAACCGGCAGGAGCCATAGGAGTTGTCTTTATTTTTGTATGACCTGCGTGTCATTGAGAAACGCCATGTAAATTACTTTACTTTATTGCTAAACGCGTTAGCCATAGTAGTAGAAGTAATAGTTGGCGAGCAACTTCACGGAGACACGATGATGGAGATCATGATGATGGATATCATGGTGTCAAGCCGGTGACAAGATGATCATGGAGCCCCAAGATGGAGATCAAAGGAGCTATGTGATATTGGCCATATCATGTCACGTTTATTATTTGATTGCATGTGATGTTTATCATGTTTTGCATATTGTTTACTTAGAACGACGGTAGTAAATAAGATGATCCCTCATAATAATTTCAAGAAGTGTTCCCCCTAACTGTGCACCGTTGCGACAGTTCGTTGTTTCGAAGCACCACGTGATGATCGGGTGTGATAGATTCTAACGTTCACATACAACGGGTGTAAGACAGATTTAGACATGCAAACACTTAGGTTGACTAGACGAGCCTAGCATGTACAGACATGGCCTCGGAACACAGAAGACCGAAAGGTCGAGCATGAGTCGTATAGAAGATACGATCAACATGAAGATGTTCACCAATGTTGACTAGTCCGTCTCACGTGATGATCGGACACGGCCTAGTTGACTTGGATCATGTAATACTTAGATGACTAGAAGAGGGATGTCTATCTAAGTGGGAGTTCATTAAATAATTTGATTAAGATGAACTTTATTATCATGAACTTAGTCTAAAATATTTACAATATGTCTTGTAGATCAAATGGCCAACGTAGTCCTCAACTTCAACGCGTTCCTAGAGAAAACCAAGCTGAAAGACGATGGCAGCAACTATATGGACTGGGTCCGGAACCTGAGGATCATCCTCATAGCTGCCAAGAAAGATTATGTCCTACGAGCACCGCTGGGTGACGCACTTGTTCTCCCTGCAGAACAAGACGTTATGAACGCTTGGCAGTCACGCTCCGATGATTACTCCCTCGTTCAGTGCGGCATGCTTTACAGCTTAGAGCCGGGGCTCCAAAAGCGTTTTGAGAGACATGGAGCATATGAGATGTTCGAAGAGCTGAAAATGGTTTTCCAAGCTCATGCCCGGGTCGAGAGATATGAAGTCTCCGACAAATTCTTTAGCTGTAAGATGGAGGAAAATAGCTCTGTCAGTGAACACATACTCAAGATGTCTGGGTTGCACAACCGCTTGACTCAACTGGAAGTTAATATCCCGGATGAAGCGGTCATTGACAGAATCCTCCAGTCGCTTCCACCTAGCTACAAGAGCTTTGTGATGAACTACAACATGCAGGGGATGGTAAAGACCATTCCTGAGGTATATGCTATGCTGAAATTAGCAGAGGTAGAAATCCAGAAGGAACATCAAGTGTTGATGGTGAATAAAACCACTAAGTTCAAGAAGGGCAAGGGTAAAAAGAACTTCAAGAAGGACGGCAAGGAAGTTGCCGCGCCCGGTAAGCAAGTTGCCGGGAAGAAGCCAAAGAATGGACCCAAGCCCGAGACTGAGTGTTTTTATTGCAAGGGAAGTGGTCACTGGAAGCGGAGCTGCCCCAAATACTTAGCGGACAAGAAGGCCGGCAAAACAAAAGGTATGTGTGATATACATGTAATTGATGTGTACCTTACCAGTACTCGTAGTAGCTCTTGGGTATTTGATACCGGTGCAGTTGCTCACATTTGTAACTCAAAGCAGGAGCTGCGGAATAAACGGAGACTGGCGAAGGACGAGGTGACGATGCGCGTCGGGAATGGTTCCAAGGTCGATGTGATCGCCGTCGGCACGCTACCTCTACATTTACCTACGGGATTAGTTTTGAACCTCAATAATTGTTATTTAGTGCCAAGTTTGAGCATGAACATTGTGTCTGGATCTCGTTTAATTCGAGATGGCTACTCATTTAAATTCGAGAATAATGGTTGTTCTATTTATATGAGAGATATGTTTTATGGTCATGCTCCGATGGTTAATTGTTTATTCTTAATGAATCTCGTACGTGATGATACACATATTCATAGTGTGAATACCAAAAGAGTTAAAGTTGATAACAATAGTCCCACATATTTGTGGCACTGCCGCCTTGGTCACATAGGTGTCAAACGCATGAAGAAGCTCCATGCAAATGGACTTTTAGAGTCTCTTGATTATGAATCATTTGACACGTGCGAACCATGCCTCATGGGTAAAATGACCAAGACTCCGTTCTCAGGAACAATGGAGCGAGCAACCAACTTATTGGAAATCATACATACCGATGTGTGCGGTCCAATGAGTGTTGAGGCTCGCGGTGGCTATCGTTATGTTCTCACCCTCACTGATGACTTGAGTAGATATGGGTATATCTACTTAATGAAACACAAGTCTGAGACCTTTGAAAAGTTCAAGGAATTTCAGAGTGAGGTTGAAAATCAACGTGATAGAAAGATCAAGTTTCTACGATCAGATCGTGGAGGAGAATACTTGAGTCACGAATTTGGCACACACTTAAGAAAATCTAGAATAGTTTCACAACTCACGCCGCCTGGAACACCTCAGCGTAATGGTGTGTCCGAACGTCGTAATCGCACTCTATTAGATATGGTGCGATCTATGATGTCTCTTATCGATTTACCGCTATCTTTTTGGGGCTATGCTTTAGAGACTGCCGCATTCACTTTAAATAGGGCTCCGTCGAAATCCGTTGAGACGACACCGTATGAATTATGGTTTGGGAAGAAACCTAAGCTGTCGTTTCTAAAAGTTTGGGGATGCGATGCTTATGTCAAGAAACTTCAACCTGAAAAGCTCGAACCCAAGTCGGAAAAATGCGTCTTCATAGGATACCCTAAAGAAACTGTTGGGTATACCTTCTACCTCAGATCCGAAGGCAAGATCTTTGTTGCCAAGAATGGATCCTTTCTAGAGAAGGAGTTTCTCTCGAAAGAAGTAAGTGGGAGGAAAGTAGAACTTGATGAAGTGTTACCTCTTGAACCAGAAAATGGCGCAACTCAAGAAAACGTTCCTGAGGTGCCTGCACCGACTAGAGAGGAAATTAATGATGATGATCAAGATACTTCTAATCAAGCTCCTACTGAAATTCGAAGGTCCACAAGGACACGTTCCGCACCAGAGTGGTACGGCAACCCTGTCTTGGAAATCATGTTGTTAGACAACGGTGAACCTTCGAACTATGAGGAAGCAATGGCGGGCCCGGATTCTGGCAAATGGCTGGAAGCCATGAAATCCGAGACAGGATCCATGTATGAAAACGAAGTATGGACTTTGACTGACTTGCCCGTTGAACGGCGAGCCATAGAAAATAAATGGATCTTTAAGAAGAAGACAGACGCGGATGGCAATGTGACCATCTATAAAGCTCAGCTTGTCGCTAAGGGTTATCGATAAGTTCAAGGGGTTGACTACGATGAGACTTTCTCACCGGTAGCGAAGCTGAAGTCCGTCCGAATCATGTTAGCAATTGCCGCATTCTACGATTATGAAATATGGCAAATGGACGTCAAAACGGCATTCCTCAATGGTTTCCTTAAGGAAGAATTGTATATGATGCAGCCGGAAGGTTTTGTCGATCCTAAGAATGCTGACAAGGTGTGCAAGCTCCAACGCTCGATTTATGGGCTGGTGCAAGCATCTCGGAGTTGGAACATTCGCTTTGATGAGATGATCAAAGCGTTTGGATTTACACAGACTTATGGAGAAGCCTGCGTTTACAAGAAAGTGAGTGGGAGCTCTGTAGCATTTCTCATACTATATGTAGATGACATACTTTTGATGGGAAATGATATAGAACTCTTGGACAGCATTAAGGCCTACTTGAATAAAAGTTTTTCAATGAAGGACCTTGGAGAAGCTGCTTATATATTAGGCATCAAGATCTATAGAGATAGATCAAGACGCCTCATAGGTCTTTCATATAGCACATACCTTGATAAGATATTGAAGAAGTTCAATATGGATCAATCTAAGAAGGGGTTCTTACCTGTGTTACAAGGTGTGAAATTGAGCTCAGCTCAATGTCCGACCACGGCAGAAGATATAGAAGAGATGAGTGTCATCCCCTATGCCTCGGCCATAGGTTCTATTATGTATGCCATGCTGTGTACCAGACCTGATGTAAACCTTGCCGTAAGTTTGGTAGGAAGGTACCAAAGTAATCCCGGCAAGGAACACTGGACAGCGGTCAAGAATATCCTGAAGTACCTGAAAAGGACTAAGAAAATGTTTCTCGTTTATGGAGGTGACGAAGAGCTCGTCGTAAAGGGTTACGTCGACGCTAGCTTCAACACAGATCTGGATGACTCTAAGTCACAAACCGGATACGTGTATATTTTGAATGATAGGGCAGTAAGTTGGTGCAGTTGCAAGCAGAGCGTCGTGGCGGGATCTACATGTGAAGCGGAGTACATGGCAGCCTCGGAGGCAGCACATGAAGCAATTTGGGTGAAGGAGTTCATCACCGACCTCGGAGTCATACCCAATGCGTCGGGGCCAATCAAACTCTTCTGTGACAACACTGGAGCTATTGCACTTGCCAAGGAGCCCAGGTTTCACAAGAAGACCAGGCACATCAAGCGTCGCTTCAACTCCATTCGTGAAAATGTTCAAGATGGAGACATAGAAATTTGTAAAGTGCACACAGATCTGAATGTCACAGATCCGTTGACTAAAGCTCTCCCTAAGGCAAAACATGATCAACACCAGAACTCTATGGGTGTTCGATTCATCACAATGTAACTAGATTATTGAATCTAGTGCAAGTGGGAGACTGTTGGAAATATGCCCTAGAGGCAATAATAAAAGCATTATTATTATATTTCCTTGTTCATGATAATTGTCTTTATTCATGCTATAATTGTGTTATCCGGAAATCGTAATACATGTGTGAATAACAGACAACAACATGTCCCTAGTAAGCCTCTAGTTGACTAGCTCGTTGATCAATAGATAGTCATGGTTTCCTGACTATGGGCATTGGATGTCAATGATAACGAGATCACATCATTAGGAGAATGATGTGATGGACGAGACCCAATCCTAAACATAGCATAAGATCGCATAGTTCGTTTGCTAGAGTTTTCCAATGTCAAGTATCCTTTCCTTAGACCATGAGATCGTGTAACTCCCAGATACCGTAGGAGTGCTTTGGGTGTGCCAAACGTCACAATGTAACTGGGTGACTATAAAGGTATACTACGGGTATCTCCAAAAGTATTTGTTGGATTGACACGGATCGAGACTGGGATTTGTCACTCCGCTTGACGGAGAGGTATCACCGGGCCCTCTCGGTAATGCATCATCATAATGAGCTCAATGTGATCAAAGTGTTTGATCACGGGATCATGCATTACGGTACGAGTAAAGTGACTTGCCGGTAACGAGATTGAACGAGGTATTGGGATACCGACGATCGAATCTCGGGCAAGTAAAATACCGATTGACAAAGGGAATCGTATACGGGATTAATTGAATCCTCGACATCGTGGTTCATCCGATGAGATCATCGTGGAGCATGTGGGAGCCAACATGGGTATCCAGATCCCGCTGTTGGTTATTGCCCGAGAGCCGTCTCGGTCATGTCTGCATGTCTCCCGAACCCGTAGGGTCTACACACTTAAGGTTCGGTGACGCTAGGGTTGTGAAGATATGTATATGCAGTAACCCGAATGTTATTCGGAGTCCCGGATGAGATCCCGGACGTCATGAGGAGTTTCGGAATGGTCCGTAGGTAAAGAATTATATATAGGAAGTGCTGTTTTGGCCATCGGGACAAGTTTCGGGGTTATCGGTATTGTACCAGGACCACCGGAGGGTCCCGGGGGGTCCACCGGGTGGGGCCACCTGCCTCGGGGGGCCACATGGGCTCTAGGGGGTGCTCCTTGGCCTACATGGGCCAAGGGGAACCAGCCCCAAGAGGCCCATGCGCCTAGGGTTCCTAAGGGGAAGAGTCCCACTAGTGGAAGGCACCTCCTAGGTGCCTAGGGGGGGAGGAAATCCTCCCTGGCCGCCGCCCCCTTGGAGATCAGATCTCCCAGGGCCGGCACCCCCCCAAGAGGCCTATATAAAGGGGGGGAGGGGCAGCCGCACCCCTGGTCCTTGGCGCCTCCCTCTCCCTCTCCAACACCTCCTCCTCCTCCGTAGAGCTTGGCGAAGCCCTGCCGGAGTACTGCAGCTCGACCATCACCACGCCGTCGTGCTGCTGCTGGAGCCATCTTCCCCAACCTCTCCTTTGCCTTACTGGATCAAGAAGAAGGAGACGTTACGCTGACCGTACGTGTGTTGAACGCGGAGGTGCCGTCCTTTCGGTGCTAGGATCTCCGGTGATTTGGATCACGTCGTGTACGACTACCTCATCCCCGTTCGTTGAACGCTTCCGCTCGCGATCTACAAAGTGGTATGTAGATGCAATCTCTCTCCCATGACTCGTTGCTTAGATGAACTCATAGATGGATCTTGGTGAAACCGTAGGAAAAATTTTAATTTTCTGCAACGTTCCCCAACAACAGAAGGGTTTTCCCCCACAAGTGCGGACGGTGAACATGATATACGCAACCCACATTCCCAAGAGGGAGCGGAAGCATGCGCTACGAGACGTATACGCGCTGGAGCCAGTCACTCCAAAGTTCAACCCATGGTCCTCCTGCCCGGTCATCTTTGATCGAAGGGACCATCCCACTAGCATCCGTCATGGCGGGTTTGCCGCATTGGTTCTTGACCAAATTATCGACGGATTTCATCTCACAAGAGTCCTCATGGACGGCGGCAGTAGCCTGAACCTGCTTTACCAGGATACAGTGCGGAAAATGGGCATCGATCCCTCGAGGATGAAGCCCACAAAAACGACCTTTAAAGGCGTTATACCAGGTGTAGAGGCCAGCTGCACAGGCTCAGTAACACTTGAAGTGGTCTTCGGATCTCCGGACAATTTCCAAAGCGAAGAGTTAATCTTAGATATAGTCCCGTTTAGCAGTGGCTATCACGCCCTGCTCGGGCGAACCGCATTTGCAAAGTTCAATGTGGTGCCGCACTACGCATATCTCAAGCTCAAGATGCCAGGCCCTCGAGGACTAATTACGGTCAATGGAAACACCGAGCGCTCCCTCCGAACGGAGGAACACACGGCGGCCCTCGCAGCAGAAGTACAAAGCAGCCTTCTTAGGCAATTCTCCAGCCCGGCCGTTAAAAAGCCAGACACCGCCAAGCGCGTTCGGAATAACCTACAACAAGGCCGCCTGGCACGTTCTGAGCAGGCATAGCAGTGCGACCCCAACCCCAGCCCTCGCGACATAGCGAAACCAGTACTTCGCGTACATAACTACGCTCTTGAAATACCATGGGCGCAGGGGAAGGGGCACAATAATGGCAAACCCAAAATACGGCCTAAAACGTACTAGGGGCTGCCGAATTTTTTTCTTTTCTCTTACTTTCAGGACTCCATACTTCGGACGACCTGTTCGGCAATTCAACTGCCGCACAAACCATGCAAGACCCAGGGAAGCAGACAAGCCATGCCGCACTATGGAACCCCAAGGTGGTCTCTGTTATGAGCAGTATACCTGTTTTGAATACAATTCCGTGGCCTGCCCCTGGCAAGGACATGTTAAATAGTCAATATCTTCTGCTTATCGCACTAGTTGTGTCGTTCTGCTTTGATAGCAGCCTCTTTATAAACAATGCATAGCTTTTTGTCTGTTTTTTGCATTATCCCCTTTATATATATATATGTTCATTAATGACATGTGGCACCCGTACACTGTGGTACGGCAAATACGCCAGGGGCTTCAGTACCCCTTAATATGGTGTAAGAAGTCCGAACACTTCATAAGTGCGGCACCCCGAACTTATAGCACTATATGCATCGGCTCTGAATCATGATTTGGGTCAATAGTTGGGTTTGCCCGGCTCCTATGTTTTGGTGCCTTACGTTCCGCTATATCGGCTAAGGTAGCACTAGGAGAACCACTGCGATTGTGCCCCGGTTGAGCTGGGTTAAGGACCTCAGTGGAGAGAGCTAAAACTGACTGTCATGATGAGGCGAGAGACCGGTCGCTGTTCGAGAGGTTTTTTCGAGTCCCTAAAGACTTATGCCGCTTCGAGCGAGGAGCCGGCTTTGTCCGGCCAAGGCGTGGATAGCGCCCCGAACTCGGTCTTCCGAACTAGGGGCTTCGCCGAAATTTAAAATTATAAAGTTCTATGGCTAAGTGAGAGTGTTCAAGCATTATAGTCCAATTGCCTGGTTCGTTGTGCTGAGCGCCTCCCTCGAAGGACCCAAATATGGGAAAAAGAGTGCTCAGGTTTATCCCGAACACCCCAGCACTAGTGGCATGGGGCGGAAGCCGACGACTCGCCATCTCTCAATTTTTTTGATAAACGGCCGCACAAAAAATAATATTATAAATTCAACAAGCATTGCTTAGCGCATATGAACAAGTTTTCAGCGCACAGGATAAACACAAGCGAGTTCATTCAAAAATTACATCCTTGGTACATTCATCCGCCACAAGGCGGGCACCCGCAAGAACATCCTTATAGTAGTTCTTGGGCTTGCGATGCTCCTTCCCCGGCGGCGGCCCGTCCCTCACAAGCTCCTCACCGTCTAGCTTACCCCAGTGCACCTTTGCATGGGCAAGGGCCCTACGGGCACCTTCGATGCAGACGGAGCACTTGATGACATCGAGCCTTGGACAGGCCTCCACCAGCCGCCGCACCAGCCCGAAGTAGCTCCTAGGCAGGGCCTCTTCGGGCCACAGCCGAACTATGAAGCCCTTCATGGCCTGTTTGGCCGCTTTATGGAGCTCGACCAGCTGTTTCAGATGGTCGCTCAAAGGCACAGGGTGTCCGGCCTCAACATACTGAGACCAGAACACCTTCTCCGTCAAGCTGCCCTCTTCAGCTCGGTAGAATGCGGCGGCGCCGGATACGTTGCGGGGAAGATCTGCGAATGCCCCTGGAGAGCTCTGGATTCAGGTAAGTAACAAGTAGTTTACTTTTATATTTCTGCTTTGCATAAAGAATGCCTTACCCGCTGCTATCTTTTTATCTCCTCCAACTCTTGGAGGGCCTTTTGGGCTTCGGCCTTGGCGGACTTTGCAGTCTCAGAGGCCGCCGCGAGCTCGAATGCTTGCGTTTTTGACTCAAGCTCCAAACTCTCATGTTTTTTCATAAGAGCCTGAAGCTCTTGCCGCACCTCGCCGACCTGGGCCTCAAGTTTCTCTCGCTCGGTGCGCTCCGCGGCTGCTTTCTTTTCGGCCTCGGACAACGCCTTCTTGAGGGTCGCCACCTCAGTCGTGGCCCCTACAATAAGCAGTACAATCCTGTTATTTTTTGCAATCACGTCTTTTTATAGGCATTTTTTTGTAAGGTATTTCTTACCTTATTTCTCCTTGAGCTGCCGCTTGGCAAGGCCGAGCTCTTGCTCGATCTGCTCGAGGCCCTGTTTCAGGGCACCCACCTCCGCAGTCAGTGCAGCAGTGGCTAGCAGCGAAGCCTGCATACGCATATTTGACTCTTTTTTGTTAGACTCCTGTGAAATTTAATAGATCCTCTATTCGGCTTTTCTTTCCTAACGCCAAATAGAGCATCAGGGGCTACTGTCTATGCGGTTATATTCTTACATATACCTCGAAGCCGGTTAGAAGGCTAGCGCAAGCTTCGTTCAGTCCGCTCTTGGCAGACTGAACCTTCCGGATCACCGTACTCATAATAATACGGTGCTCCTCGTCGATGGAGGCGCCGTCAAGCACCTCCAGCAGACTGTCCGGCACCCCGGTTGGACGGAAGCCGCCGGCTCAGAAGGCTTGCTCCTCTTGACAGGAGTTCGCCTGCCGCGGTCTGGAATCGTTGAAGATTCCGGCACGGTGTCCGGCTCAAAGACGGACTTGGAGCCCTGAGGGGTTTTGTCCCCTTTACTCCTGGAGTCCGGGAGGTCGCCTTTCGGCTCCTCCAAGACCACCTCCTCCTGCCCCGGAGCTCGTTGCGATGCCACTTCGGCGTTGTCTGCAGTGCGGGGGGAGACAGCGGGCGGAACTGAGTTCACGTCCGACGAATCCAGGGAGCCGCTCGACGACTCGTCGAGTTCGGCCCGGGGCGGGCTGCACAATTATGTTCGGCATTAGTGAAAGCTGAGCGACAAAGGAATATCATGAGTTACTCTGGTATCCGAATACTTACGATTTCGCCGGACGCTTGGCCCTGTCCGGCCACTCCTCGTCATCCTCGTTGGCATTGGGGGAGTAGTCCGGCGGAGGGGTCTTCCTCCTCTTGGACCCTTCGGCCTCCCCCGTTGGGGCGGACTTCCTTTTCTTTCCTCCCCCCGCTGGAGGGGGAGAGGTTTGTTCTTCCTCCTCCTCGTTTTCACGGAAGGAGAGCGTCTCGGACTCGTCATGACGAGTCCGACACCACCATGTTACGGGCACTCTTTTGAGTCCCCGTGGCCTTCTTCTTCTTGGCCTTCTTCTGACGAGTCTGACACCACCATGTTACGGGCACTCTTTCGAGTCCCCGTGGCCTTCTTCTTCTTGGCCTTCTTCTCCGGCACCACATAAGGCGCCGGAGCCAGCAGCTTCACTAGGAGAGCAGGGGCTGGGTCTTCGGGCAAGGGAGCCGGACAGTTAATCGGTCCAGATATCGCCTGCCAAGCCTGTCAAAGGTGAGGGAGTTTAGATCCTGCATGGAGTCAAACTATGAAAAAACTAAAACATCATGTAAAAGGTGAACATAGCTTACCTCGCTAGCGTGACGCTGCGAGCTGTATCCGCGGTCCTCGGAGGCGGATGCGGGAGCCTCGGCGCCTTTGGTTAGCACCTTCCAGACGTCTTCATACGTCGTGTCGAAGAGCCTGTTGAGGGTTTGGTGCTGCGCCGGGTTGAACTCCCACAGACTAAATACCGTTGTTGACACGGGAGGATCCGGCGGACGAGCATAACCTGGACCACATTGACAAGCTTGATCGACTTGTTCACCAGGGACTGGATGCATGTTTGCAGTCCGGTCACCTCTTTTTCGTCACCCCACGACAGGCCCGTCTCTTTCCAGGACATAAGCCGCGTGGGGGGTCCGAATCGGAACTCGGGGGCTGCGATCCATTTTGGATCGCGTGGCTCGGTGATGTAAAACCACCCGGATTGCCACCCCTTTAGGGTCTCTACGAAGGAGCCCTCGAGCCATAGGATGCTGGCTATCTTTCCCGCCATGGCGCCTCCGCACTCCGCCTGGCTGCCGTGCACCACCTTGGGCTTGACGTTGAAGGTCTTGAGCCAGAGACCGAAATGGGGGCGGACACGGAGGAAAGCCTCGCATACGAAGATAAACGCCGAGATGTTGAGGACGAAGTTCGGGGCCAGATCGTGGAAATCCAGGCCGTAGTAGAACATGAGCCCCCGGACGAATGGGTGGAGTGGAAAACCCAGTCCACGGAGGAAGTGGGGAAGGAAAACTACCCTCTCATGGGGCCTTGGGGTGGGGAGAAGCTGCCCCTCCTCGGGAAGCCGGTGCGCGATGTCCTTGGACAAGTATCCGGCCTTCCTTAGCTTCTTGACATGGCCCTCCGTGACGGAGGAGATCATCCACTTGCCTCCCGCTCCGGACATTGCTGGAGAAGGTTGAGGTGGGAAGTGCAGGCTTGGGCGCTGGAGCTCGGGTGCGCAGAAGATGGATAGGCAAAGGAGGAAGAAGGCGTAGGTAAAAAGGTGGATCCTTATCCCCTTATATGGGCGGATGCGGCTATGCGTCCCCACCAGCCTAGTAAAACTCGCTTGCCTCCCAAGCGCCGTGATAAATGGCACGGTTGGGTTACCCATGTCCGTATTGATGAGAATCCCGTAAAAGGGGTACACGATCTCTGCTTTGACAAGACGTGCCAAGGAAACCGCCTCGCAAAACACGCTGAGGTGGAAGAGTAAAAACGATTCGAGAAAAGGGCTTGGCCGTAGTGTGATGACACGCTACGGAATACGTCGGCAGATTAGATTGGTGTTACTATTATTCTCTCTATGGCAATATGTGGAAACTTATTTTGTAGAGCCGGACACTACTCTTGGTGTTTACAAATCTTTTTATGAAGAACTTGGAGGAGGAACCCGCCTTGCAATGCCGAAGACAATTTGCGCGCCGGACTCGTCGTCATTGAAGCCTGGTTCAGGGGCTACTGAGGGAGTCCTGGATTAGGGGGTGTTCGGATAGCCGGACTATACCTTCAGCCGGATTCCAGGACTATGAAGATACAAGATTGAAGACTTCGTCCCGTGTCCGGAAGGAACTTTCCTTGGCGTGGAAGGCAAGCTTGGTGATGCGGATATTCAAGATCTCCTACCATTGTAACCTACTTTGTGTAAGCCTAACCCTATCCGGTGTCTATATAAACTGGATGGTTCTAGTCCGTAGGACAACTTCATCATACAACAATCATACCGTAGGCTAGCTTCTAGGGTTTAGCCTCCTTGATCTCGTGGTAGATCTACTCTTGTACTACCTATATCATCAATATTAATCAAGCAGGAGTAGGGTTTTACCTCCATCGAGAGGCCCCAAACCTGGGTAAACTTCGTCTCCCTTGTCTCCTGTTACCATCCTGCCTAGACGCACAGTTCGGGACCTCCTACCCGAGATCCGCCTATTTTGACACCGACAATGTGGTAAAGAAATTAGCATGTTTGACGAAAGTTTGGACACACACCCCTCACAAACCGGAGCAACTCACTAGAAGGTTCGTTGTTCCGAGAGGGAACAATGCATGTTTGATGACGACGGCAGAAAGCTTCCTCTTACGGCCTTCAAATTTTTTCTACGTCTAACGTGCACTACTACAACTGTAATGTGAAATTTTGGAAAATTCTATGGGTCATCTAACCTTTTAAAGACATCTAAGTGATTTTCTAACCTTTTAATGACCGTAATTCAAATTTGAACTACATCTACATGCAACGCCTAACCAAAACGGTTTGAAAATCATATATGTGTACTTGTGTTTGAGTTAATTCCATGTGCAGTAAATTAGAAGGAATTTTCAAACATATTGGTCTCATGACATGGACACATGCATACATATGCATGGAGTGACATGGCATTTTAATTCAAAAAATAGAAAAATGATCAGAAACACATGAATCCTTGATTGATGTAATGCCATGCCACCAAGATGATTTGGTAAAGAAATTGGCATGTTTGACGAACGTTTGGACACACACCCCTCACAAACCGGAGCAACTCGCTAGAAGGTTCGTGGTTCCAAGAGGGAACAATGCATGTTTGATGACGAACGGGAGATAGCTTCCTCTTACGGCCTTCAAATTTTTTCCTATGTTTAACTTGCACTAATACAACTGTCATGTGAAAATATGGTAAATTTCAGGGGTCATTTGACCTTTTAAAGATATTTAAGTGATTTTCTAACCATTTAATGACCGTAATTCAAATTTGAACTACATCTACATGCAACGCCTAACCATAACAGTTTGAAAAATATTATTTTTGTGTACTTGTGTGTGAGTTAATTCCATGTGCAGTAAATTAGAAGGAATTTTCAAACATATTGGTGTCAAGGCATGGGCACATGCATGGAGTGCATGCCACGACATTTTAATTTTAAAAAATTAAAAAATGATCAGAAAAACATGAAACCTTGCTTGATTCAATGTCATGCCACCAAGATGATGTGGTAAAGAAATTGGCATGTTTGATGAAAGTTTGGACACGCATCCCTCACAATCCGGAGCAACTCGCTAGAACGTTCGTGGTTCCAAGAGGGAACAATGCATGTTTGATAACGAACGGGAGATAGCTTCCTCTTACGGCCTTGAAATTATTTCTACGTCTAACGTGCACTACTACAATTGTCATGTGAAATTTTGGAAAATTGTAGGGGTCATTTGACCTTTCAAAGACATTTAAGTGATTTTCTAACCATTTAATGACCGTAATTCAAATTTGAACTACATCTACAACTGTGGTTCGTAAAAGCAATATTAGAACTTATACACCTCCTGAGCAAGTTAAAGTTGAACCTAATATTGCTATTGTTAAAGATCTCTTGGATGATAATATTGATGGGCATGTTATTTATTTCTGTGATGAAAATGCTAGAATTGCTAAACCTTGTGCTAAAGATAAACATAGACTTGTGGTAGGCATGCCTGTTATTTCTTTTAAAATAGGAGATCATTGTTATCATGGCTTATGTGACATGGGTGCTAGTGCTAGTGCAATACCTATTGACTTATACAAAGAACTTATGCATGATATTGCACCTACTGAGTTAGAAGAAACTGATTTTACAATTAATCTTGCTAATAGAGATACTATATCACCAATTGGGATTGTTAGAGATGTTGAAGTCTTGTGTGGGAAAACTAAATATCCTGCTGATTTTCTTGTTCTTGGTTCCCCACAAGATGGCTTTTGTCCCAGTATATTTGGTAGACCCTTCTTAAACACTTCTAATGCTAGGATAGACTACGAAAAGGATGTTGTTACTATTGGTTTAGGTGATATGTATCATGAGTTCAACTTCTCTAAATTTCGTAGACAACACCGTGAAGAGGAACTGCCTAGTAAAGATGAAATTATTGGTCTTGCTTCTATTGTCGTACCTCCTAGTGATCCTTTGGAATAATATTTGCTAGACCATGAAAATGATATGTTTATGAATGAAAGAAGGGAAATAGATGAAGTGTTCTTTAAATAGGGACCTATTCTGAAACACAACTTGCCTGTTGAAATCCTAGGGGATCCTCCTCCACCCAAGGGTGATCCCGTGTTTGAGCTTAAACCATTACCTGATACTCTTAAATATGCTTATCTTGATGAAAAGAAGATATATCCTGTTATTATTAGTGCTAACCTTTTAGAGAAGGAGGAAGAAAAATTATTGAAAACTCTGAAGAAGCACCGTGCTGCTATTGGATATACTCTTGATGATCTTAAGGGCATTAGTCCCGCTCTATGTCAACATAAAATAAATTTGGAGAAAGATGCCAAACCAGTTATCGATCATCAATGACGGCTGAATCCTAAAATGAAAGAAGTGGTAAGAAAGGAAATACTAAAGCTCCTTGAGGCAGGTATAATTTATCCCGTTGCTGATAGTTAGTGGGTAAGTTCCGTCCATTGTGTCCCTAAGAAGGGAGGTATTACTGTCGTTCCTAATGACAAAGATGAATTGATTCCGCAAAGAATTATTACAAGTTATAGGATGGTAATTGATTTTCGCAAATTAAATAAGGCTACTAAAAAAGATCATTACCCCTTACCTTTTATTGATCAAATGCTAGAAAGATTATCCAAACATACACAATTTTGCTTTCTAGATGGTTATTCTGGTTTCTCTCAAATACCTGTGTCAGCTGATGATCAAGCTAAGACCACTTTTACTTGTCCTTTTGGTACTTTTTCTTATAGTCGTATGCCTTTTGGTTTATGTAATTCACCTGCTACCTTTCAAAGATGCATGATGGCTATATTCTCTGACTTTTGTGAAAAGATTTGTGAGGTTTTCATGGACGATTTCTCCGTTTATGGACCCTCCTTTGATGATTGCTTGAGAAACCTTGATCGAGTTTTGCAGAGATGTGAAGAAACTAACCTTGTCTTGAATTGGGAGAAGTGCCACTTTATGGTTAATGAAGGTATTGTCTTGGGGCATAAAATTTCTAAAAGAGGTATTGAAGTTGATAAGGCTAAAGTTGATGCTATTGAAAAGATGTCGTGTCCCAAGGACATCAAAGGTATAAGAAGTTTCCTTGCTCATGCCGGCTTTTATAGTAGGTTCATTAAGAACTTCTCAAAAATTTCTCGGCCTCTGACTAATTTATTACAAAAATATATACCATTTGTCTTTGATGATGATTGTGTAGAAGCGTTTGAAATACTTAAGAAAGCATTGATCTCTGCACCTATTGTTCAGCCACCTGATTGGAATTTACCTTTTGAAATTATGTGTGATACTAGTGATTATGCTGTAGGTGCTGTTCTAGGGCAAAGAGTTGATAAGAAATTAAATGTTATTCAATATGCTAGTAAAACTCTAGACAATGCCCAGAGAAATTATACTACTACTGAAAAAGAATTCTTAGCAGTTGTATTTGCTTGTGATAAGTTCATACCTTATATTGTTGATTCTAAAGTAACTATTTACACTGATCATGCTGCTATTAAATACCTTATGGAAAAGAAAGATGCTAAACCTAGACTTATTAGATGGGTTTTTTTGCTACAAGAATTTGATCTGCATATTATTGACAGAAAGGGAGCTGAGAACCCCGTTGCAGACAACTTGTCTAGGTTAGAGAATGTTCTTGATGACCCACTACATATTGATGATAGCTTTCCTGATGAACAATTAAATGTCATAAATGCTTCTCATACTGCTCCATGGTATGCTGATTATGCTAATTACATTGTTGCTAAATTTATACCACCTAGTTTCACATACCAGCAAAAGAAAAAGTTTTTCTATGATTTGAGACATTACTTCTGGGATAACCCACATCTTTATAAAGAAGGAGTAGATGGTGTTATTAGGTGTTGTGTACCTGAGCATGAACAGGAACAGATCCTACGCAAGTGTCACTCCGAGGCTTATGGAGGGCATCACGTTGGAGATAGAACTGCACATAAGGTATTGCAATCCAGTTTTTATTGGCTCATTCTCTTCAAGGATGCCCGTAAGTTTGTCTTATCTTGTGATGAATGTCAAAGAATTGGTAATATTAGTAGACGTCAAGAAATGCCTATGAATTATTCACTTGTTATTGAACCATTTGATGTTTGGGGTTTTGATTATATGGGGCCGTTTCCCGCCTCTAATGGATATACACATATTTTAGTTGCTGTTGATTGCGTTACTAAGTGGGTAGAAGCTATTCCAACTAGTAGTGCTGATCACAACACCTCTATTAAGATGCTTAAAGAAGTTATTTTTCCGAGGTTTGGAGTCCCTAGATATCTAATGACTGATGGTGGTTCACATTTTATTCATGGTGCTTTCCGTAAAATGCTTGCCAAGTATGATGTTAATCATAGAATTGCATCTCCTTATCACCCACAGTCTAGTGGTCAAGTAGAATTGAGTAACAGAGAACTCAAATTAATTTTGCAAAAGTTTGTTAATAGATCTAGAAAGAATTGGTCCAAGAAACTTGATGATGCATTATGGGCCTATAGAACTGCATATAAAAACCCTATGGGCATGTCTCCGTATAAAATGGTTTATGGGAAAGCATGTCACTTACCTCTCGAACTAGAACATAAGGCTTATTGGGCTATTAAAGAGCTCAATTATGATTTCAAACATGCCGGTGAGAAGAGGTTATTTGACATTAGCTCACTTGATGAATGGAGAACCCAAGCCTATGAGAATGCCAAGCTGTTTAAAGAAAAAGTTAAAAGATGGCATGACAAAAGAATACAAAAGCGTGAGTTTAATGTAGGTGATTATGTATTATTATACAACTCTCGCTTAAGATTTTTTGCAGGAAAACTTCTCTGTAAATGGGAAGGTCCTTACGTTATCGAGGAGGTCTACCGTTCCGGTGCCATAAAAATCAACAACTTTGAAGGCACAAATCCGAGGGTGGTGAACGGTCAAAGAATCAAACATTATATTTCAGGTAATCCTGTAAATGTTGAAACGAATGTTATTGAAACCGTGACCCGGAGGAATACATAAGGGGCACTTTCCAGAACGTTTCAGACTCCGAAAAGGAATAGGTATGTGGTACGGTAAGTAAACCGACTCCAAAACAGTTCTAAAGGCAAATTTTCTCCGTTTTGGAATATTTAGAAAAATAGAAAAATAAGAAGTAGTCCAGGAAGGACACGAGGCCTCCACGAGGGTGGAGGGCGCGCCCTACCCCCTGGGTGCGCCCCCTGCCTCGTGGGCACCTCGTGCACTCTCGGTCTCTGTTTTCTTGCACGATACATATTTTGGTCGGTAAAAATTCACTATATAATCTCCCGAAGGTTTTGACTCCTGTATCACGCAAATATCCTCTGTTTTATTTCTGAGCTGTTTTTCTGATAGATTTAGATCACCATGACATCTCCAAGTTCCCCAAGGACAAGTTCTTCGAGAAGGTCATCAACCCCTACCTCGCGGAGGTGCTGCAACACCCTCAAACCATTGAGATGCGTGATGGGTTGCTGCACATCTGCGATGTTGAGGGACCACGGAGGACCGGAAGCATGGAGACGAGACTCGAAGCAATGGAGCAGCAAGTTTTCAAGTGTCAGGGGATTGTGGAACGCGGACTCAACGCCAACCATATGATGATCGCGGAGTTCACCAACAACCACAAGCTGGATGCCAAGAACATTGGGGAGACCATCTTCAAGCTTCACTAGAAGATCGAGCACCTCGAAGCCCAAATCTATGACCTGCAAAACCAAAACTGTGAGTATGAATATAGATTCAAGAGGATGAGTTTGGCTGTAGATTTGAGGATCCCGGAGACTCGATCATCCTTCTATGATGGCGAGCCTATGCCTTGGAAGATGGACGACAAGTCCACATCATCAACAACTCCACCACCCTCTTCACCGGCAAAGGAGACATAATCACATGGGTATGGCACTCCCCTTGGCAACTTCCAAGCTTGGGGGAGGTGCCCCGGTATCGTATCACCATCACACTCCTATCTTTATCGTTTTTCTTAGTTTGATCCTTTTAGTAGTATCTTTATAAAGTAGAATAAAGTTTATGGCATAATCTAGTTTTGAGTTTTGCTTTATGATCCCTCTATGTAATCGAGTCCGTGAGCTATATAATAAAGATTAGTGTTGAGTCAAGGGCTTGATTATCTTGCTATGATCTTGAGGGAATAAAAGAAAAGAGAAAAGAATAAAAAGAAACAAATAGATCATATTGATCTTATGGAGAGTAATGACTTCACATAGAAAGAGTATGATGATTAAAAATTGTTGAGAGTTGACAAACATAGCTTTATTTATCGTTGCAATTAATAGGAAGTAATAAATAATGAGAGGTTTCACATATAAATAAACTATCTTGGACATCTTTTATGATTGTGAGCACTCATTAAAATATGACATGCTAAAGAGTTGATGTTGGACAAGGAAGACAACGTAATGGGTTATGTTTTCTTATATCTGAGATAAAGTATATTGTCATGGATAATCCAACATGTTGAGCTTGTCTTTCCCCCTCATGCTAGCCAAATTCTTTGCACCAAGTAGAGATACTACTTGTGCTTCCAAATACCCTTAAACCCAGTTTTGCCATGAGAGTCCACCATATCTACCTATGGATTGAGTAAGATCCTTCAAGTAAGTTTTCATCGGTGCAAGCAATAAAAATTGCTCTCTAAATATGTATGATTGATTAGTGTGGAGGAAATAAGCTTTATACGATCTTGTGATGTGGAAGAAATAAAAGCGACGGACTGCATAATAAAGGTTCATATCACAAGTGGCAATATAAAGTGATGTTCTTTCGCATTAAGATTTTATGCATCCAACCCTAAAAGCGCATGGAAACCTCTGCTTCCCTCTGCGAAGGGCCTATCTTTTATTATTATCTTCTACCTTATGCAAGAGTCATGGTGATCTTCACCTTTCCTTTTTGCATTTTATCCTTTGGCAAGCAGTGTGTTGGAAAGATCCTGACATATATATCTAATTGGATGTAACTTAGCATGAACTATTATTGTTGACATTACCCTTGAGGTAAAAGGTTGGGAGGCGAAACTATAAGCCCTATCTTTCTCTGTGTCCGATTAAAACTCCATAACCACAAGTATTGCGTGAGTGTTAGCAATTGTGAAAGGCTAAATGATAGTTGAGTATGTGGACTTGCTGAAAAGCTTTGACATAGACTCTTTCCTATGTTATGATAAATTGCAATTGCCTCAATGACTGAGATTACAGTTTGTTAGTTTTCAATGAAGTTTCTAATTCAAACTTTGCATTGTGAATAGATTATTACTTGAGCGTAAGAAATCATATGGCAATATCCATATATGTTGCTGTTATAAGAATGATCATGATGCCCTCATGTCCGTATTTTATTTTATCGACACCTCTACCTCTAAACATGTGGACATATTTATCGTTATCGGCTTCCGCTTGAGGACAAGCGAGGTCTAAGCTTGGGGGAGTTGATACGTCCATTTTGCATCATGCAATATTTATTGCATTATGGGCTGTTATTACACATTATGTCACAATACTTATGCCTATTCTCTCTTATTTTACAAGGTTTACATGAAGAGGGAGAATGCCGGCAGCTGGAATTCTGGGCCTCAAAAGGAGCAAATTTTAGAGACCTATTCTGCACAACTCCAAAAGTCCTGAAACTCCACGGAAGTTATTTTTGGAAATAATAAAAAATATTGAGCGGAAGAAATACCAGAGGGGGCCCACACCCTGGCCCGAGGGTGGGGGCGCGCCCCCTGCCACATGGGCCCCCTGGTGGCCCTCAGTGCCCATCTTCTGCTATATGAAGTGTTTCGTCTGAAGAAAAATCAAAAGCAAGCTTTCGGGACGAGACTCCGCCATGAGGCGGAACCAATCTAGGGCTCTGGCGGAGCTCTTCTGCTGGGGATACTTCCCTCCGGAGGGGGAAATCATCGCCATCGTCATCACCAACGCTCCTCTCACCGGGAGGGGGCCAATCTCCATCAACATCTTCACCAGCACCATCTCCTCTCAAACCCTAGTTCATCTCTTGTATCCAATTCTTGTCTCTAAGTCTGAGATTGGTACTTGTAGGTTGCTAGTAGTGTTGATTACTCATTGTAGTTGATGCTAGTTGGTTTATTTGGTGGAAGATCATATGTTCAGATCCTATATGCATATTAATACTCCTCTGATAATGAACATGAATATGCTTTGTGAGTAGTTACGTTTGTTCCTGAGGACATGGGAGAAGTCTTGCTATTAGTAGTCATGTGAATTTGGTATTCGTTCGATATTTTGATGAGATGTATGTTGTCTCTCCTCTAGTGGTGTTATGTGAACGTCGACTACATGACACTTCACCATTATTTGGGCCTAGAGGAAGGCATTGGGAAGTAATAAGTAGATGATGGGTTGCTAGAGTAACAGAAGCTTAAACCCTAGTTTATGCGTTGCTTCGTAAGGGGCTGATTTGGATTCATATGTTTCATGTTATGGTTAGGTTTACCTTAATACTTCTTTTGTAATTGAGGATGCTTGCAATAGGGGTTAATCATAAGTGGCATGCTTGTCCAAGTAAGGACAGCACCCAAGCACCGGTCCACCCACATATCAAATTATCAAAGTACCGAGCGCGAATTATATGAACGTGATGAAAACTAGCTTGACGATAATTCCCATGTGTCCTTGGGAGCGATTTTCTCTATATAAGAGTTTGTCCAGGCTTGTCCTGTGCGACAAAAAGGATTGGACCACCTTGGTGCACTTTATTTACTTTTGTTACTTGTTGCTCGTTACAAATTATCTTATCACAAAACTATCTGTTACCTATAATTTCAGTGCTTGTAGAGAATACCTTGCCGAAAACCGCTTATCATTTCCTTCTGCTCCTCGTTGGGTTCGACACTCTTACTTATCGAAAGGACTACGATAGATCCCCTATATTTGTGGGTCATCATTTGGACACACACCCCTCACAAACCGGAGCAACTCACTAGAAGGCTTGTGGTTCTGAGAGGGAACAATGCATGTTTGATGACGAACAGGAGATAGCTTCCTCTTACGGCCTTCATTTTTTTTCTACATCTAACATGCACTACTACAACTGTAATGTGAAATTTTTGAAAATTCTATGGGTCATTTGACCTTTTAAAGACATTTAAGTGATTTCCTAGCCATTTAATGACCGTAATTCAAATTTGAACTACATCTACATGCAACGCGTAACCAAAACGGTGTGAAAAATCATATTTGTGTAGTTGTGTGCGAGTTAATTCTATGTGAAGTAAACTAGAAGGAATTTTCAAACATATTTGTATCCATACATGGACACATATGCATGAATACGTATGCATGGCATGGCATGGCATTTTAATTCCAAAAAAAATCTGAAACACATGAAACCTTGGTTGATGTAATGTCATGCCACCAAGATGATGTGGTAAAGAAATTAGCATGTTTGACGAAAGTTTGGACACACACCCCTCACAAAGCAGAGCAACTCGCTAGAAGGTTCGTGGTTCCGAGAATGAACAATGCATGTTTGATGACAACGACAGAAAGCTTCCTCTTACAGCCTTCAAATTTTTCTACGTCTAACGTGCACTACTACAACTGTAATGTGAAATTTTGGAAAATTCTAGGGGTCATCTGATCTTTTAAAGACATTTAAGTGATTTTCTAACCATTTAATGAACGTAATTCAAATTTGAACTACATCTACATGCAACGCCTAACCAAAACAGTTTGAAAAATCATACTTGTGTACTTGTGTTTGAGTTAATTCCATGTGCAGTAAATTAGAAGGAATTTTCAAACATATTGGTCTCACGACATGGACACATGCATACGCATGCATGGAGTGACATGGCATTTTAATTCAAAAAAATAGAAAAATGATCAGAAACACATGAAACCTTGATTGATGTAATGTCATGCCACCAAGATGATGTGGTAAAGAAATTGGCATGTTTGATGAACGTTTGGACACACCCCCCTCACAAACCGTAGCAACTCGCTAGAAGGTTCGTGGTTCCGAGAGGGAACAATGCATGTTTGATGACGAACGGGAGATAGCTTCCTCTTACGGCCTTGAAATTATTTCTACGTCTAACGTGCACTACTACAACTCTAATGTGAAATTTTGGAAAATTCTAGGTGTCATTTGACCTTTCAAAGAAATTTAAGTGATTTTCTAACCATTTAATGACCGTAATTCAAATTTGAACTACATCTATATGCAACGCCTAACCAAAACGGTTTGAAAAATCATATCTGTGTACTTGTGTGCGGGTTAATTCCATGTGCAGTAAATTAGAAGGAATTTTCAAACATATTGGTCTCACGACATGGACACATGCATACGTATGAACGGAGTGACATGGCATTTTTATTCAAAAAATAGAAAAATGATCAGAAACACACGGAACCTTGGTTGATGTAATGTCATGCCACCAAGACGATGTGGTAGTGAAATTGGCATGTTTGACGAACATTTGGACACACGCCCCTCACAAACCGGAGCAACTCAATAGAAGGTTCGTGGTTCCGAGATGGAACAATGCATGTTTGATGACGAACGGGAGATAGCTTCCTCTTACGGCCTTCAAATTTTTTCTACGTTTAATGTGCAAGTGTCATGTGAAAATTTGGTAAATTTCAAGGGTCATTTGACCTTCTTTAGACATTTAAGTGATTTTCTAACCTTTTAATGACTGTAATTCAAATTTGAACTACATCTACATGCAACGCCTAACCAAAACAGTTTGAAAAATCATACTTTTGTGTACTTGTGTGTGAGTTAATTCCATGTGCAGTAAATTCATAGGAATTTTCAAACATATTGGTGTCAAGGCATGGGCACATGCATGGAGTGCATGCAATGGCATTTTAATTCCAAAAAATAAAAAATGATCAGAAAAACATGAAACCTTGCTTGATTTAATGTCATGCCACCAAGATGATGTGGTAAAAAATTGGTCTGTTTGACAAAAGTTTGGACACACACCCCTCACGAACCGGAGCAACTCACTAGAAGGTTCGTGGTTCCGAGAGGGAACAATGCATGTTTGCTGACGAACGGGAGATAGCTTCCTCTTAAGTAATTCAAATTTTTTTCCTACGTTTAACATGCACTAATACAACTGTCATGTGAAAATTTGGAAATTTTCAGGGGTCGTTTGACCTTTTAAAGACATTTAAGTGATTTTGTAACCATTTAATGACCGTAATTCAAATTTGAACTACATCTACATGCAACCCCCAACCAAAACGGTTTGAGAAAAAATCTTATTCTTGTGTACTTGTGTGCGAGTTAAAAAATCATCAGACGATGTAAATATCTTATGTTCAAAAAAGAAAATGTAAAGATCTGGCAAGACAACCAGCCCCCACACGATTGGCACTCTATTTCGCGGCTCAAGGTTTGGTAGGTGATTGGCGGGGATCATTAATCAGACACGGTTCTGTATTGGAACTGTCAGCTATTACGTTCACACACGGATTTGTTGCGGGAATTGTGTGTAATTCAATCTACAGTACTCGTAAATTCCGGCGACCGGCGTGTGTACTGTCCCCGTCGATCTAGATTCCGGCCGCCAATGAATACTACCTTGCTCACGTCGTCCTGCCTGCATTCTCATCTACATCCTCCCCTCGCTCGCCCTCTCTCTCTCTCTCTCTCTCTCTCTCTCTCTCTCTCTCTCAAATCTCTGCCATGGCGCCGCCGGTCTGCCCACGCGCCCACGAGGAGTTGCCGCCTGACGCTCACTCGATTAGCAGCGACGCGGACCCCTATGCGCCACCTGACGAGGTTGCACCGGACCCCCCAACATTGGATTGGTTTTGGGGCCAGTACAATCTTTGTCTATGGAAGTCGCTGCCGCCGGCTGTGAAAGCCAGACAAGTGGCGTTCAAGAAGGAGATGGCGGAGGAGGAAGCCAGGTACCAGGTGGCCTGTGAAGCCCGTGATGCCGCCTGGAAAAAGGAGGTGGCGGAGCTTTGCGGGCGGGCGCCTCGTCGTGCCGAGGAGGTGTACGAAGATGTGTACTTTGCGGGGAAGGTCATAGGCGCTGGGCGCCTCGTCGCTGCATGGAGGTGGGCCGATAAACTCCAGCGTGCCACCGACGAGGAGCTCCGGTGGGCGCCCAACGAAATGGCAAGATCGGCCATGCGTGTCTGCCAGCAAGATGTAGATTGGTGCGTCAAGCGCTGCGCGGCGGAGGAGTCGGAGTACTGCCTCCGCACTGGGAAGACGCCGCGCACTAGGGAGCTGCTGGCGAGGGGCTGCCGGAATTCTGGCCCCAGGAGGGATTAATAGTTTTAGTATTGTTCGTTTTCAATTTTATGCATTGTACCTAGTAGTTAAGTATCATCAGGTATATGTGATGATATTTGAATCTAGCTGTTATCATCCACATATACAGAATGGAAAGCGTATATACACACACTGAAACAGAACATGTAAGAATGGAAAACAAAGTACACACATTGAAACAGAGCAATAAACAGAGCAATACTATGATTGCTGTGAATACATAGCTATCCATGTCGAAACGGCTTTCCAAAATAAAACGCGTCCATCAGACCATGACCAGCAACCCTTGCCTAGGGTAGCTCTTGGCTCTGCCTGAACTCGTGCAGGCGTTCGTCCAAGCGGTCGACACGCTCGTGGTACATCTGGAGCGTGATCTCGAGCTCCAAGTTGGCTATTTCATCGGAGATAACCAGCTTGAGAATGCGACGGCCATGTTACTCTACTGCGCCCACGTGGATACCTGGGCCAAGGAGGCGGTCGAGCCTACGGACCAACGCGTTGGCATCTAGCGGGCTACGGACAAGGCAAACGGCGGCACCCACGCGAACGGCGCGGCGGGCGTCCGGTGCAAGTACGGCGCGGCCGGCCTCTGCGCACTCCTGGCGAGGAATGGGGGTACTGACAAGACGTGTACCCAGCTGCGACGCCGTGTCGACAACAGGAAAGCGCAAATTGATCTGCTATTGTTGTGCGGCACGCCGCGCCTCTCGCTCTACGGTGCTCCAATGGTATCGCCGTGCGGCGAGCCGCAACCTATCGGCCCGGACGCACCTAGCTTGCGCTGCGGCGCGCCATCGATCATGTTGTGCGGCGAGCTGCAGCCTGTCGGCGCTGACATGCCTATATTGATCCATGACACTCAAGCGCCATGCGCCAAAGGTCTGCTCAACCCTGGCGATGACGCGCATCATGACGTCATCCATCACGTTGTCAGGGAGCACCTTGGCCTCGACGGGTCGTGACGCCTGCTCATTTTCCTCATTGACGAGGTTGATGGCAGAGGCGGCGCTTTGGTGGGTTAGCATGCTTGGAAAAGGTAGATGTGCTACAGGTTGCGCTTGTCGCCTCCGTGCGTCGCGCGCCCTCTATGCACAATATAGCAGGGTGGCGAGAAACATGTGAGGAAATGGCGGGAAAGGTGGCGTGTTCATAAAAAGCCATCAATGAATGGAAACTTAGCATCAAGCTAGCACAAGTCGTAGATGATGATCAGATGAACACGGACCACACTAGGGAACCTGTCGGTGATGAATTCATCAATCCCAAACGGTTGAATACTAGCAAGCGTTTGCCCACAACACACATGGCCTATTCCATCACAAATAGGTCGGATGGATCAACTGTATGCCACGTATCGCACATTGTCAAAAAGTAATGCGGTAGACCTTCTTTAATTAACATGTGTTAAAAATAAAAAACAAGGACCTCAAGGTTACATTAGCCGAGGGAATGGGGCGTTTCAGTTATTTGACCGAAATGACCCATCCCATCAGCTAATTTAACATCGGCACAACTTCCCATCCAGTCACCCATCCGATGGTTGCTCCAGCCTGAGCACACTTAACTTGATAGTTTTCTTACATGAGCTACTGGTGGAACAACTAGTCCTTGCTGATAGGAATGCCTCTTCACATCCTTATGGCGTACCCGGATGACCGCCCGTCCTACAATCGTCTGCGTTATTATCGGTCTTCGCACACATTTCTAATTACAGACATGTTTGCCGCGTATCACACACATCTTGTTCTATTGAACCGTTTTTGTTCTCTTGCCTAATCACAAACATTTCATCCAAGTGAACCATATGTTGTATATAGCACACACCTTTGATCTGGCTGCCCGTTTCTTTTGTGTTGCCTAATCACAAACAGTTCATCCGAGTGAACCATATGTTGTGTATCACACACGCCTTCGTCTGGCTTCCCGTTTCTTTTGTTCCTCCTCATCGCAAACAGTTCATTGAACTGAACCGTATGCCCTTCATCACACACGCAAATAAATCCTGAACTGTGTTTGATGCATCTGTCATCGCAAACGTTTTATACATTTCTGATGGTTTTCATACAGCACCGTTTGCGATTATTGCATTGCACACAGTTTCTTGAAGGGTCACTGATCGTAGTGTCGCGTTAGCAGCATCCTGCAGTAGTGGAAGTGTTTAAATGCCCTAAACTAATTAAAAACAGTGGCTAAAATAATAATTTAATTGCTTCTGAAAGTATAAAAATATTAAACTAATTTATTTTGGGTCAAAACTAGGTTTGGCAGTGGCCTATTTTGATGATACTAATTTAGGTGCTAACTTGATATTTTAAAGAAACTAAAATATCATAAACTAAAATAAAAACAGAAAATAATAAATAAATGAAAAAGGAAAATAAACATAGACCAAAAAAAGGAAACCCCGCTGGGCCAACCGGCCCAGCTAGCTAGCCAACCGCCCGGCGCGCTGCCCCTTGCTTAACCCCCCCCCACTCACACCGAACCCTAGCACCACACCCCACTTCCCTCGCACCCCACTCCCCCGTTTCCCTCGGTCTTGATCGGCCAACACCCGACGCCTCGCCCCACCGCCCTGACGCTGGCGCCCTTCTCCGTCATCAACGTTGCCTCACCGAGCGCCTCCCCGACGACCACCATCAACCCTCGCCGCGTCCCAGCGCCGCTCGCCGTCACCGGTGCCACCTCGACGACTCCACCCTCACTGTCGCCTCCCCGACATGCTCCCTTGCCAGCCTCCCCAAGCCACACCGCCCCCACTAGCCGGCAACGCCGATGAGGGTCCCGACCCGCTCCGCCTAACCCCCTTCCCCTTTCCCCGCCACAGTCGCCCATGGCACGCCCCACTGCGAGCACAGACACCCCGCGCCGTTCGCGCGCTAGACGCGCCCGCGAACCACACGCCCACGCTCAGCTACGCGCTCGCCGCAGTCCCCGTGCTCCATCGCCCACCGTTGCCTCTCCTCGTGCGTCACCTGCTCGCGCTGCATCGCCGCCGTCGGCGCCTGCTCGCCGTCGCCTGCAGTCCCCGCTTGTGTGTTGCCCTGCGATCGCATGGCCTCTCGCAGCCCTCATCGCTCCGCCGCCTTGATATGTCTCCAACGTGTCTATAATTTTTTATTGTTCCATGCTGTTTTATTATCAATCTTGGATGTTTTATAATCATTTTGGAGTCATTTTATATCATTTTTTCGTACGAACCTATTGACATAGTGCCAAGTGCCAGTTGCTGTTTTTTCCCATGTTTTTTACATCGCAGAGAATCAATACCAGACGGAGTCCAAATGCCACAAAACTCCACGATGATTTTTTAAGGGCCAAATGGAAGATGTTGGGCCCTAGTTGCACCTAGGGGGAGTCCCGAGGAGGGGACAACACACCAGGGCGCGCCAGGAGGCCCAGGCGCGCCCTGGTGGGTTGTGCCCACCTCGGTGCCCCCCGGACTGCCTCTTTCTCTATAAATACCCCAAAAATACCAGAACCCTAGAAGAGTCGATGAAATATTCATCCAGCCGCCGCAGAGTCCAGAACCACTAGATCCAATGTAGACACCATTAAGGATGGGGTTCACCACCTCCATTCGTGCCTCTCCGATGATGCATGATTATTTCTTTGTAGACCTTCGGGTTCGTAGTTAGTAGCTAGATGGCTTTCTCTCTCTTGCTGAATTCTCAATACAATGGTCTCTTGAAGATCCATATGATGTAACTCTTTTTGCGGTGTGTTTGTTGGGATATGATGAACTTTGAGTTTATGATCAGTCATATCTTTTTATATCCATGAAAGTTATTTGAGTTTCTTTGATCTCTTATATGCATGATCTCTTATAGCCTCGTATTTCTTCTCCGATATTTGGGTCTTGTTTGGCAAACTTGATCTATTTATCTTGCAATGGGAAGAGGTGCTCGGTAGTGGGTTCGATCTTACGGTGCTTGATCCCAGCGACAGAAAGGGAACCGACACGTATGTATCGTTGCTACTAAGGATAAAAAGATGGGATCTATATCTAATGCAATAGATAAACGGATCTCGTCTACATCATGTCATTGTTCTTATTGCATTACTTCGTTTTCCCATGAACTTAATACACTAGATGCATGCTGGATAGCGGTCGATGTGTGGAGTAATAGTAGTAGATGCAGGCAGGAGTCGATCTATTAATCTTGGACGTGATGCCTATGTAATGATCATTGCCTAGATATCATCATAATTATTTGAGGTTCTATCAATTGCCCAACAGTAATTTGTTTACCCACCGTTTGCTATCTTTCTTGAGAGAAGCCACTAGTGAAACCTACGACCCCCGGGTCTTCTTTCTTATATATTTGCTTGCGATCTATCTTTCCTTTGAATTTTTATTCAGATCTATTAAACCAAAAATACAAAAATACTTTGTTGCACTTCATTTATTTGTGATCTATCATTTCAATCTACTATAATTTTCTGGCATCGTTACCCGAAAGGGATTGACAACCCCTTTAACACGTCGGGTTGCGAGGTGTTGTTATTTGTGTGCAGGTGCTGTTTACGATGTGTTGCTTGGTTCTCCTACTGGTTTGATGACCTTGGTTTCTTCACTGAGGGAAATACCTACTGTCGTTGTGCTGCATCATCCCTTCCTCTTTGGGGAATACCGACATTGCTCAGAGAGCAATCAAAAAAAATTTCTGGTGCCGTTGCCCGGGAGGATCTTCAACATAACGAGGTTCCTAATGACAAATCTCATCTCCTTGCAATTTACATTATTTGCCATTTGCCTCTCGTTTTCCTCTCCCCCACTTCACAAAAATTTGCGGTTTTATTCGCCTCTCTTTTTCCGTTCACCGTTCTCTTGCTTTCTAGTCTCGATGGCCAGCGTCCCTACTCCTCCTTTGTCACCATATTTTGAAGCCTTGTACTTCAAGCAAAGAAAAGGAGAAAATTTGAAAGGTGCCTAGTATAGGATTATGGAATCATATCATATTTCAAACTTAAAGGGGGACGCCAAGGTTTTTCTTTGTAATTTTTACATAGGATTGGCTTTGCATCATAGACGACTTCTCGATTTTGCCGCTAAAGGAAATTTTATTGAACTTGATGCCAATGCTGCCTATGAAATCTTAGAGGGAATTTTGGGAATTCCACCTCAAAAGAAGGGTTTTCCTTTTACCCTCGAGGGAGCTCAGATGCTGGACAAACTTGAAATACATAAATATAATGAACCCCTCAAACACCTCAATGGTAGTATCAATCGCATGAGTTCTCAAATTACTCTTTCCAACAAGCGATTGGATATTTTGGATCTTAAGATGGTTTCTTTTCCGGAGAATTTAGGGAAGCGTAAAGAGCCTCCCAGGTTTGAGAAAACCCTTACAAATGTTGCCAAAACTTTGGAAGACAAAACTTAGATCCTTGCTTTATGCCTAGCTAAGGGTGTAAAACTATAGCACTTGTTGAGAGGCAACCCAATGAATAAAGTTTATTTTTGCTTTTTGCTTTGTGTTCTTGTCTGTTTACACAATTATGCTACTGTTATGATTGTGTTTTTTATGTTTAAGTTAGTGTTTGTGCCAAGTAGAACCAATAGGATCTTCTTGGGTGATAGTTGTTTGATCTTGCTGAAAAAGACAGAAACTTTGTGCTCACGAAAATAATTGTTAAAATTCACCAAAACATGTCAAAAATGCCAATTATGTTTTAATAAGACCAATATACAAATTTTATAGGTTTTCCTAGTTTTTCAGAATTTTTGGAGTTCCAGAAGTATTCGAACAAATCTGATTACTACAGAATGTTCTGTTTTGACAGATTCTGTTTTCAATGTGTTGTGTGCTTATTTTGATGGCTCTATGGTTTTATTTGATGAGTTTTTGTCATAGAAAAGTTGGAATACAGTAGATATAATTCAAAAACAAAATAAGAATTGGTTTGACACAGCACTTATAGTAGTAGTTTATTTTTCTTATACTAACGGATCTCATGAAGGTTTTGTTGAGTTTAGTGTGATTGAAGTTTTCAAGTTTTGGGTTATCTTATGATGGATGAAAGAAGGATAGAAGAGCCTAAGCTTGGGGATGCCCCAACATTCCAAGCTATTATCCAAGAATGAGCAACCAACTAAGCTTGGGGATGCCCCCGAGTGGCATCCCCTCTTTCTTCTAACGACCATCGGTATTTAACTCGAGGCTATATTTTTATTCGTCACATGATGTGTGTTTTGCTTGGAGCGTCTTGTATGATATGTGTCTTTGCTTGTTTTATTTTGTGTCTTAAGTCATCAATCCTTGCTGGACACACCTATTTGAGAGAGCCAAAATTATATCATGACTTGTTAGAATTGCTCTCTATGCTTCACTTAAATCTTTTATGAGCTGGAACTTGCTCTAGTGCTTGAGTTATATCTTTTTGAGCACGGTGTGCTTAGTATTTTTGAAGAAATATCTCTCTTGCTTCACTTAGATTTATTTGAGAGTTAGTAAAATTTGGAAGAAATTCTCTCTTGCTTCACTTAAATTATTTTGAGAGAAAGAAAAATTGTTATGCTCATGATCTTCACTTATATTTGTTTGAGCTTATGAAAAGCAACACATGAAATTTAGTCCCAAAGTGATAGATATCCAAGAAGGATAAAGAAAAAGAAAAAATGTCATGAAGATCATTGGACAAAATAAACTTGGTTCTTAGTAATAGTTTCGAGATATGATGATTTGATATGTGAGTTATTTTGATGAGTAATTGTGCTCTAGTAAGAATACTGGTGTTAAGGTTTGTGATTCCCTATGCATGCACGAAAGTCAATAATCATGCAATGAAAATAATATCATACTTGTGGTGCATTATTCGGTGTTAGTTATGCTTAATGCTTGCTTATGAGATTATTCGTTTCTTGGTTGGTCGCTTCCCAATCCTTTAAACCAGTTTCTTGGTTGGTTGCTAGCCTTCATTTTGCACCAATTATGACTTCTACTTGTGCATTCAAAATCCTTTAAACCAGTTTTGCCACATGAGTCCACTATATCTACCTGTATGCGGTATTCTTTTGCCGTTCTAAGAAAATTTGCATGTGCCATCTCTAATTTTTAAAACAAACTTCTCTTTTGTGTGTTTGTTTCGCTCGCGGAATGGTAACGGGTGGCTAATATTTTCCATGTTGGATGTGTTGTTCTCAAGATGAGTGTTTATTCACTTGTCATTCCACGAGAGTAAGGCAAAGGTCTTAGGGATGTCCAGTCCTAAAATGCAAAAATGAATTTAATTTATGTTGTCAAATAATAAATTCCTTGGAAAGTGTTGGTATGGAGGGCACCAGTGGATACGGTTAGCCATGGAAAGTGAAAGAATGGTGGAAAGAGGAAAACTTTATTTTCTGTTTGGGAACCGCCTATGGTATATCTAGCATGGAAAGTGTTGGGAACTCTGAGTTGTTTTCGTTGGTGGGATGGATAAACCTCCCAAAATGTTTTTATCTCTAATTTTTTTGCTTTGAGCTCTAGCACCTCTACAAATCCCTACTTCCCTCGGCGAAGCCTTTCTTTTACTTTATGCAATTTTTATTTTTGAAATTTGAGTATCCATATTCTCTCATAAAAGCACCAACTAGGGGGCAATATGATCGTACTTAAGTATTGGGTGTAGCTAATATTCGAGTGTGTTTCATGAATGGATCAATGTTTGAGCATGATGGGCTAGTGATAACTTTTTAGCATTGACATTTTGAAAGACATGGTTGCTTGTTGATATGCTTGAGTATCTAAATTATTATGTCAAAACTAGACTATTGCTTTGAATCACATAAAAGTCCAAATGTGCATGCCATAAAGAAAAGAATATGATATGACATGATAGACAACACTCGACATCAAAAATTCTGTTTTTATCACTTACCTACTCGAGGACGAGCAGGAGTTAAGCTTGGGGATGTTGATACGTCTCCAACGCATCTATAATTTTTGATTGTTCCATGCTGTTTTATTATCAATCTTGGATGTTTTATAATCATTTTTAGTCACTTTATATCATTTTGGTACTAACCTATTGACATAGTGCCAAGTGTCAGTTGTTGTTTTTTACATCGCAAAGAATCAATACCAGACGGAGTCCAAATGCCACGAAACTCCATGATGATTTTTATGGGCCAGATGGAAGATGTTGGGCCCTGGTTGCACATGGGGGGAGTCCCGAGGAGGGGACAACCCACTAGGACGCGCCAGGAGGCCCAAGCGTGCCCTGGTGGGTTGTCCCCACCTCAGGTGCCCCCCGGATCGCCTCTTTGCTCTATAAATACCCTGAAAGTACCAGAACCATGGAAGAGTAGACGAAATATTCATCCAGCCGTCGCAGAGTCCAGAACCACCAGATCCAATCTAGACAACATCTCGGATGGGGTTCACCACCTCCATTGGTGCCTCTCCGATGATGAATGAGTAGTTCTTTGTAGACCTTCGGGTCCGTAGTTAGTAGCTAGATGGCTTCTCTCTCTTGCTAAATTCTCAATACAATGGTCTCTTGGAGAACCATATGATGTAACTCTTTTTGCGGTGTTTTTGTTGGGATCTGATGAACTTTGAGTTTATGATCAGTCATATCTTTTTATATCCATGAAAGTTATTTGAGTTTCTTTGATCTCTTATATGCATGATCCCTTATAGCCTCGTATTTCTTCCCTGATATTTGGGTTTTGTTTGGCCAACTTGATCTATTTATCTTGCAATGGGAAGAGGTGCCCGGTAGTGGGTTCGATCTTACGGTGCTTGATCCCAGTGACAGAAAGGGAACCGACATGTATGTATCGTTGCTACTAAGGATAAAAATATGGGATCTATATCTAACGCAATAGATAAACGGATCTCGTCTACATCATGTCATTGTTTTTATTGCATTACTCCGTTTTCCCATGAACTTAATTGTGACGCCCTTGATTCAATCGTACACTAATCATGGATGCAAATGTGTAAGGTCAAGATCAAGGACTCACGGGAAGATATCACAACATAACTCTAGACACAAATTAAAATAATACACGCTTTATATTACAAGCAGGGGGCCTCGAGGGCTCGAATACATCAGCTTGAATACAAACGAGTCAGCGGAAGCAACAAGTATAGACATAAGTTAAACAAGTTTGCCTTAAGAAGGCTAGGACAAAAGCAACATCGATCAAAAAGGCAAGGCCTCCTTCCTGGGAGCCTCCTAACTACTCCTGGTCGTCAGCGGTCTCCACGTAGTAGCAGGCATCGGCGGTGGCATCTAGCTCCTGGGCTCCGACATCTGGTTGCATCAACCGGATAGAAGAAGAAAGGGGGAAAAGGGGGAGCAAAGCAACCGTGAGTAGTCATCCAAAGTACTCACAAGCAAGGATCTACACTACATATGCAACATTATCAAAGAGAGGCTATATATGTGGACTGGGCTGCAGAATGCCAGAATAGAGGGGAGAGCCTAGTCCTATCGAAGACTAGCATCTTCAACATCTTCAGCGGTCTTGCAGCATTTAGAAGAGTACAGGCTAGCATAAAGTAAAGTAGTAGTAGTGTTATCAACCTCAGCCAGAGATCCTTTCTCGACTCCCTGCGAGAAAGCAATCCCAGAGCCATACTATCCAGTTATCACCTCAAGTATCCAGTTCTAGTTGTATCGATCGGGATACAACTCCAAGTGTCCGTTACTGTAGGATAGGCTATCGATAGATGTTTTCTTCCCTGCAAAGGTGCACCAACTTACCCACCACACTCGATTAACTCCGGCCGGACACACTTTCCTGGGTCATGCCCGGCCTCGGCCAAACAATACGCCACAACCCGACCTAGGCTTAACAGAGAGGTCAGCACGCCGGACTAAACCTATGCCCCCAGGGGTCATGGGCCATCACCCCGAGAACTCCTGCACGTTGCGAGGGCGGCTGTTGAGCATACCTAGCTACCTCCTTCAAAAAGGCAGGTGCTTACGCAGTCCAACCCGGCGCGCGCCGCTTAGTCGCTGACGTCTATTAAGCTTCGCTGATGTATACGATGCAGAACACCCATACTATGCCCACATGATGGTTAGTGCTATCAGGCCAGAGGCCCCTCGGATCAAATATCCAAATCGTAGTGGATTAGGAACGCGCGGTAACAAGCAGAGACTCACGAAATATGTGACCCCGTCGCCCCGTCTCGAGGACTTGCGGCAAGGGCTAGGAATGCCTGACCATGCCTCGTAATTATCTCATGGGCACCCTCCAGGTCAACCCGTCTCCACATCACTCGCGGGTACCCCTCAGGGTTGACCCGCCTTTCCAAGTAATAGCTGTAAAGTCCAAGTATCTGTGTGTTCAAACATCAAGGGGAAAACCCTAGGAATCACCCCCGGTGAATTCCACTCGATGTAATCATCAAGGTGAACGTAAGAGGATCCACCCTCGAGGTTCACACTTGAGGGGTTGCATGACAGAGCCGTATCGGAAGTGGTTAAGGAGGAAATCACCCTCGATGACCACGACCGAATAGCTACACTACAGGGTTAACAACAGAAGTGCTGATGAGGTCTCACCCTCGGTACTCGATAGTAACCCAGTAGTGTCGAGCAACTAAGGGGAAAGTGATGTGCGGTGCCGGGGCCTGGTCTTCGATCCCATTGATCGGGTCTTCGATGATGAAGTAGGGGCAACAAGGACAAGGTGGGGGTCAATGATGGATCACTAACCAACCTATACTAAGCATTTTAGGATAATCAGGCAAGGTAACAATAAGCAGGTTAAAAAGCAGGCTATGCATCAGAATAGGAGCAAACAATAACAGTAGCAAAATCTAATGCAAGCATGAGAGAATGGAATGGGCGATATCGGGATGATCAAAGGGGGGGCTTTCCTGGTTGCTTTGTCATGGAAGGGTCGTCGTTGACGTAGTCGATCACAAGGGCAGCATAGGTCTCGGTGTCTACCGGAGAGAAGAGGGGGAAGAAACAGTAAATATAAAGCAAACATAGCATCACAGAGCATAACATGGCAATATGATGTGTCGGGTGTGAACTAACGCAATGCTAGACGTTGCAGACGTAGAGGGAAACATCCGGAGGGGTTTTCCCAATGTCTGGCGTTTTCCGGACAAATGAAAAGAGAGGGGACGGTTCCATGTTCAGCATGCTAGGGGCATGTGATAGATGAACGGACCACGTATCCAGATTCGTTGGATTTTTCTGAGCAAGTTTCATGTAGAAAATATTTCCATCTGAGTTATGGTTTAATTTCTATGAATTTTTAAAGATTAAAGTATTTTCTGGAATTATTAAATTAACAGAAACGGGATATGACATCAACATGACGTCATCAATGCGTCAGCGTTCGGATGACCTACTGACTGGTCAAACTGACAGGTCGGGCCAACCTGTCAGCCTCTCTGGGTTAAACAGTGGGTTAAACTATTCTAACAGACTAATTAGAGGGGTGGGTGATACGTCTCCAACGTATCTACAATTTTTGATTGCTCCATGCTATATTATCTACTGTTCTAGACAATACTGGGCTTTATTATCCACTTTTATATTATTTTTGGGACTAACCTATTAACTGGAGGCCCAGCCCAGAATTGCTGTTTTTTGCCTATTTCAGTGTTTCGAAGAAAAGGAATATCAAACGGAGTCGAAACGGAATGAAATCAACTGGAGAAGTTATTTTTGGAAGGAAAGCTACCGGGAAAACTTGGAGTGCACGCTAGGGGAGTCCCGGGCTGCCCAAGAGGGTGGGGGGCGCGCCCACCCCCTAGGGCGCGCCCCCTGCCTTGTGGACAGCTCAGAGGTCCACCGACGTACTTCTTTCACCCATATATACCCACGTACCCTAAAACTTCCAGCGAACAAAATAGATCGGGAGTTCCACCGCCGCAAGACTCTGTAGCCACCAAAAACCAATCGGGACCCTGTTCCGGCACCCTGCCGGAGGGAGGAACCCTCACCGGTGGCCATCTTCATCATCCATCTCCATGATGAGGAGGGAGTAGTTCACCCTCGGGGCTGAGGGTATGTACCAGTAGCTATGTGTTTGATCTCTCTCTCTCTCTTTCTCTCTCTCTCTCTCTCTCTCTCTCTCTCTCTCTCTCTCTCTCTCTCTCTCGTGTTCTTGATTTGGCACGATATTGATGTATCGTGAGCTTTCCTATTATAGTTGGATCTTATGTTGCTTCTCCCCCTCTACTCTCTTGTAATGGATTGAGTTTTCCCTTTGAAGTAATCTTATCGGATTGAGTCTTTAATGATTTGAGAACACTTGATGTATGTCTTGCCATGTGTATCTGTGGTGACAATGGGATATCACGTGATTCACTTGATGTATGTTTTGGTGATCAACTTGCGGGTTCTGCCCATGAACCTATGCATAGGGGTTGGCACACGTTTTCGTCTTGACTCTCCGGTAGAAACTTTGGGGCACTCTTTGAGGTTCTATGTGTTGGTTGAATAGATGAATCTGAGATTGTGTGATGCAAATCGTATAATCATACCCACGGATACTTGAGGTGACATTGGAGTATCTAGGTGACATTAGGATTTTGGTTGATTTGTGTCTTAAGGTGTTATTCTAGTATGAACTCTAGGGCTGTTTGTGGCACTTATAGGAATAGCCCAACGGATTGATTGGAAAGAATAACTTTGAGGTGGTTTCGTACCCTACCATAATTTCTTCGTTTGCTCTCCGCTATTAGTGACTTTGGAGTGACCCTTTGTTGCATGTTGAGGGATAGTTATATGATCCAATTATGTTATTATTGTTGAGAGAACTTGCACTAGAGAAAGTATGAACCCTAGGCCTTGTTTCCTAGCATTGCAATACCATTTGTGCTCACTTTTGCCACTTGTTACCTTGCTGTTTTTATATTTCCAGATTACAAAAACCTATATCTACCATCCATATTGCACTTGTATCATCATCTCTTCGCCGAACTAGTGCACCTATACAATTTACCATTGTATTGGGTGTGTTGGGGACACAAGAGGCTCTTTGTAATTTGGTTGCATGGTTGCTTGAGAGAGACCAGCTTCATCCTACGCCTCCCACTGATTGATAAACCTTAGGTCATCCACTTGAGGGAAATTTGCTACTGTCCTACAAACCTCTGCACTTGGAGGCCCAACAACGTCTACAAGGAGAAGGTTGTGTAGTAGACATAAGTGGGCCCCAAGTGTTAGTGACTAATTAGGTTAATTAAATTAGCTTAATTAACTTTGTTAGTTAGGGGTGTGGGCCCCATCAGTTAGTTGCATGGGCCGGTCTAGTTAGCATGTTGACTGGGTCAACCTAGTCAACGGGGCCCGCTGGGCCCGCTGGTAGTGACCCAGGGGGTGGCCCCAGGTGTGCCACATTGGCGGTGGCCGGCGGCTTAATGCCGGCGACGCCAAACGCGGCGGCGCGGCTCAGATCTCGCCGGAAAACGCGTACAGGGCTCAGGGAGGAGCGGGGCTAGCCGCGTTCGAACGGCCACTCGACCTCGCCTCGAGTGGTGGTGGCAGGAGCAACTGGGGTGGCCGGAGCTGGGAGTTACGGCTTCACCGGCGGCGACGCGCTCGGGCGAGCTATGGCGAGGGCGATGCGGTGCTTTAGCGAGCGAACTGAGAGGTGGGGCAGGGCGTACGCGTTGCTGCGAGGCCAACGGTCGCGAGCCCATGACCATTTGGTCACCGGAAGCATGCCGGTGGCGAGCGGAGGCGTCGACGCATTCGGGCGCTCGTGGAAACGGAGCTAGGAGGAGCGGGGAGGCGCGCTAGTGGTGGCGTTGGACTCGCACGAGCTCCCGGAGCTGGATGCGAGGCTCAGCCGCGCGTTACAGTGGCGAAGGCCACGACGGCGAGCTCATCGGCGGCGGTGCGTGCGGGTTCTCGACGAGCATGGTGCTAGGGGGCATCGTAAGGCTCGCGCGCGTGCGCGTTGGGCTCCTTGGAACCTCACGAGCTCGACTACGAGCTCAGACGCGAGCTGCGGCAACGGCGGCCACTGCGACGAGCTTCACCATGGTGGCGGGGCAGCACCAATGGCGACAGCAACTAGGGGGCGAGATCGACGACGCTAGCATAGGGGAAAGGTCGGGGAGCTTGCGTAGGAGCACACGGTGGCTCGTTGGAAGGTTAGGAGCAACAGGGCACCGGAATCGCAGAGGAACGCCGGTGGCTGCCGAGGAAGAAGAAGCTGGCGTCGGAGTCGAAGCAGGGGCGCCGAGCTAGAGGGGCTGGTCGTGGGCGAAGGAGAGGTCGACGGCGGAGCCCTTGGCGTGGTCTTAGGTGAAGGGGACGGCAGAGAGCGCGTAGACGGTGCTGGCCATGGCGACTGTGGTGGTGGCCGTGGCGGATCTGGGCGAGGAGGATCTGGTGGCAAGAGGGAGAGGCGGAGTGGCAAGGGGAAGTGGGAGACTGGGAGTGGCAGGGGAGGAGGGGACCGAGGCGTCGCGGAGTCTTATCCACCTCGACGCCGGCGAGCGGGTCCGGTGGCGATCGCGCCCTGTAGCGGCTCGCGACCGCGGAACAGGAAGGGGGCGCGATGCGGGGAGCTGGGCCGGCTGGGACGACCAGGCTGGATGAGGCCCAGGGGGCAGGGGGCTGTGGGCCGTCCGGCTGGCCGAAGTGGGCTGAGGCCCAAGGGGAGGCCAGGGCTCTCCCTCCCCTTCTTCTTTACTTTTATTTTTTAATACTTTCAGCTTTAGCTATTTTAGGCCATTTAGACACTTTGGAAAAATGTTGGTTTACCGCCAATATTACCAGAAGAATATTTTTCACATGATGAACATTTTAGTTTTCATGTTTGAGCATTTTTTAATTTCACACATAAATTCAAATTGAATTCAACTGGAATTTGAACAGTCAAGGAGACAATGATGACCAAACACTTGTTTAGCAAAATGATTAGCTTAACCCCAAGGGTTACTGTAGCATTATTACACTGGGGTGTTACATTAATACACTAGATGCATGTTGGATAGCGGTCGATGTGTGGAGTAATAGTAGTAGATGCAGGCAGGAGTCGATCTACTAATCTTGGACATGATGCCTATGTAATGATCATTGCCTGCATATCGTCATAATTATTTGAGGTTCTATCAATTGCCCAACAATAATTTGTTTACCCACCGTTCTATCTTTCTCGAGAGAAGAAACTAGTGAAACCTACGGCCCCCGGGTCTTCTTTCTTATATATTTGCTTGCGATCTATTTTTCCTTTGCATTTTTATTTAGATCTATTAAACCAAAAATACAAAAATATTTTGCTGCACTTTATTTATTTGTGATCTATTATTTCAATCTACTACAATTTTCTCGCATCGTTACCCGAAAGGGATTGACAACCCCTTTAACACGTCGGGTTGCGAGGTGTTGTTATTTGTGTGCAGGTGATGTTTACGTTGTGTTGCTTGGTTCTCCTACTGGTTTGATAACCTTGGTTTCTTCACTGAAGGAAATACCAACCATCGGTGTCCTGCATCATCCCTTCCTCTTTGGGGAAATACCGACGTAGCACAGAGAGCAATCACACCTCCCACTGCCCGCTCGCAGCGCCCACTGGCGCTGCCGGGCGCAGCTCCGGCTGGCCAGCCTAGCCACGGCCGGACCCCCGCAATGGCTGCCCGGGTCCGCTCCGCCTCGGTACCCCACGCCCGTTAGGCCGCGCGCCCATGCCCGCTAAGGCCCCCAGGCCTCTGACAGCCGGGGCCCACCCCCAGAACGTTAAAAAAATAAAAAAATAAAAAATAATTAAAATATTTAGTTAATTAATTAATTAACTTAATTAATGTTGTTTAATTAACCTGCTAATTATTTAGTTAAACTAATTAACCATGTTTAATTAACCTGCTAATTATACTAACTATTGTTAATTAGTTAAGAGTCATTGACAAACATGCCCCATTTGTTAGTTTGACCGGTCAACGGTCACAGTTGACTGCAGACGTCATGCTGATGCAGTAAACCTATTTTTTATTTAAATTAAATATGTTAATCCCTTAAAATGATTAAATCCTTTTTAAATTAATATAAAATAAACTGTAGCTTGGATGAAAAAACTTTGTACACGAAAGTTGCTCAGAACGACGAGACGAAATCGAATATGTAGTCTGTTCGTCTGCCACACTTCCCTAACATAGCGAACGTCCAACATTTCACCTCCGGTTCATTTGCTCAAAAATGCAAAACACCGGGAATATTTTCCCGGATGTTTCCCCCCTTTGTCGGTAGCACCTAATACCGCGTTAGGGCACACCTAGCACCGCTCATTGTCATGCCATGCATCTTCATGCTTATGTATGCATTATATTTATTATTTCTTCCCCCTCTTCTCTCGTTAGACACCGAGACCGACGCCACTTCTACCTAGTATGACTACGGTGTTGACGACCCCTCCTTGCCAGAGAAACCAGGCAAGCCCCCCCTTGATCAACCCGATATCGCCTATTCCTTCTCTCTACTGCTTGCATTAGAGTAGTGTAGCATGTTACTGCTTTCGGTTAATCCTATTCTACTGCATAGCCTGTCTTTGCTACTACTGTTGTTACCTTTACCTGCAATCCTAAATGCTAAGAATAGGATGCTAGTATTCCATCAGTGGCCCTACATTCTTGTCCGTCTGGCATGCTATACTATCAGGTCGTGATCACTAGGGAGGTGATCACGGGTATATACTTACATACATATTATATGATACATGTGGTGACTAAAGTCGGGTCGGCTCGTAGAGTACCCGCAAGTGATTCCGATGTGGGGGCTGAAAGGACAAGTGGTTCCATCCCGGTAGTGGTGGGCCTGGGTTCCCGATGGCCCCCGACTGTTACTTTGTGGCAGAGCGACAGGGTAGGTTGTGACCACCAAGGTGAGAGGTGGGCTTGGCCATGGTCGGCATCCGCGGTTACATCAATTAACACGCTTAACGAGATCTTGGTATTTGATCTGGGTCTGGCCATTGGCCTATACGCACTAACCAACTACGCGGGAACAATTATGGGTACTCGATGTCGTGGTATCAGCCGAAGCCTTCTTGACGTTAGTGACTGAGCGGCGCGCGCTGGGTTGGACCGTGTAACGCAACTTCCTTTGTAATGGAGGTTGCTAGGTCTGCTCACCGGTCGCGTACGCAACGTGCAGGTGTGCAATGGGCGGTAGGCCCAGACCCCTGTGTGCATAGGATTTAGACCGGCATGCTGACCTCTCTGTTGTGCCTAGGTAGGGTTGTGACGTGTTGATCTTCCGAGGCCGGGCATGGACCAGGAAAGTGTGTCCGGCCAAAGGGATCGAGCGTGTCAGGTAATGTGGTGCACCCCTGCAGGGAAGTTTATCTATTCGAATAGTCATGTCCCTCGGTAAAAGGACGACCTAGAGTTGTACCTTGACCTTGTGACAACAAGAAATGGATACTTAATAAAACACACCCTTTCTAGTGCCAAATACACCCGGTGATCTCTCTCTCACAGGGCGATGAGGAGAGGATCGCCGGGTAGGATTATGTTATACGATGATACTTGGTGAACTTACGATCTACTCTCTTCTACATGCTTCAAGATGGAGGCTGCCAGAAGCGTAGTCTTTGATAGGAATAGATATCCCCCTCTTATTCTGGCATTCTGAAGTTTAGTCCACAGATACTACCCATTTCTTTAATACCAATGCATATGTAGTGTAGATCCTTGCTTGCGAGTACTTTGGATGAGTACTCACGGTTGCTTTGCTACTTCCTTTCTCCCTTTCCCGGTTATTGCGATCATTTGATGGAGTCCAGGAGCCAGAGGATCCCAAGGATGATTCTAGGTGGAGTTCGACTTCGAGGAGCAGTTAGGAGGTTCCAAGAAGGAGGCCTTGCCTTTTCGATCGTTGCTACTTTTATGCTAGCCTTCTTAAGGCAAACTTGTTTAACTTATGTCTGTACTCAGATATTATTGCTTCCGCTGACTCCTGTGTCTTCGAGCATTTGTATTCGAGCCTTCGAGGCCCCTAGATTGTAATATAAAGCTTGTATGATTTTAATTTGTGTCTAGAGTTGTGTTGTGATATCTTCCTCTGAGTCCTTGATCTTGGTCGTACAGATTTGCGTGCATGATTAGTGTACGGTCAAATCGGGTGATACGACCGCATATGAAGCTATGATTATTGATGACAATACTGTTGCATCAAGCTTGAAAGCAGAAGACGTGTATGAACCAAAGAATATGTTTTATGACCAGGAATGTGAGAAGAACGTACAAGAGTTCATAAAAATTACTAGCATGCATGCATTGGGTCTTCTGTGCTCCTGTGTACAACCATGCCTGGATGAGAAAAATGATGCTTTGGTGAGTCACGTTGGTGGACATTATTTAACAAAGGAACAACAAGCATGCATGGGTTCGTTTTGCATGCCTTTGTTTCACGGGAAGAAACGACCTGCGCTAGTCATGGATTGGAAAGGCTCCACGGCTGTTAAACAATATATTCTTGGAGATAATTTGGAAGGAGTTCAATTTGAGAATATTAAGGAGATAGAGTCATGTCCGTGCAAGTGGATAAAGAGTAGAGATTTGTTTCTCTTCCAGCCACGCAAGGAACAAACTCCTTGGCAAAGAATATTTGTACGTGTCCACTTTTGCCTGAAAGAAGTCAGATGGGGCCCACCTGCAGAACAAGTGACACTTGAAGATGGCGCACAGTCCAAATTCCTTGTTTATCTTAGTTATTTATTTTGAGTCGGTTTAGTTATATTTAGTACCCGCTGAGATATAAAAGACAGATGCAATTTGATTTAGTAGAAGGTCAAGATTGTATTATAGATAGACTCGTGGAGCTTGCTGGTTAAGTTAGATGGGTCGACCACTATATAAGGTCATGTACGTGCGCCATGTAAATCAGGTTATGTTTTACAAATAGACATGATGTGTTTTTAGGGTGAATACCCGTATCGAGTTTTGGGGGAAGCTGTCTAAAAATCCCTAAGTTTTGGAGGAAGCTTTAGAAAACCTCTGTGTTGTGATTTCTCTTTGTGCAAATTGTTTAGTGCGTGAGTACCGTCGTCGAGATTGGTTTTCTCGTGCTGGACCATAAGGTTCAATCCCTCTACTTCGCGTACATCGCGTGCGCGGGCGAGAGGCTACTACTGCTGAAGGTGGAGTGTCGTGAAAGGTCGGGCTGCAACGATGGATCTGATCTCGCCATCGAGGTTCGGTCTATATCAGGTGGTAATCAGAGCATCAGGTTGTTCACGACACTATGGAGAAGATGGCGAGTGCATCCTTATTCAGTAAGTTAAGCTATGGATTTCAGTTGGAGGAGGAAGGCTGTTGGACTGGACTATTTCACACCGGTGTGGTGGTGAGAGAGAGATCATGTGCCATGACGATCGATCACATGAGTTTGATTAACGCCGCAATCATCGAGATGGTGGAGAAGTTGGATCTACCGTTTGCACTACGAGCAAAACCGTACTTATTTCGTTGGGGTCATGAAGAGCTCACTGTGACGCACCAAACCAAGGTACCGTTTTTGTTGGGAAATTATTTCTGCGAGGTTTTATGCGATGTGATTCCGGTACCAATGATTTCATGTCACTTTGTTATTGGGCAAGCCATGGTACAAAGAGCATGATGTTACGTACGATTGCAAAGCACATAGATGTACTGTCAAGAGGGGTAAGAAGTGTAGCCTCATGCCAATGGGTGAGGAGCGTTTTATTTCTTGGAGGAAAGAACATCTTGAGAAGATAAAAGAGCAAGAAGAAACCAAGAAAAGAGAGGTCAAAGTTGCTGAAATTTTACGGTCGTCGTTCAATCTGCAAATAAAAATATTGTTGAAGAGATCGACTCGAAATCGAGGACGGTTTCATTTCAAGGAGGAGAGGATGATACGACCGCATATTAAGCTATGATTATTGATGACAATATTATTGCATCAAGCTTCAAAATAGAAGACGTGTATGAACCAAAGAATATGTTTTATGATCAGGAATGTGAGAAGAACGTACAAGAGTTCATAAAAATTACTAGCATGCATGCATTGGGTCTTCTGTGCTCGTGTGTACAACCATGCCTGGATGAGAAAAATGATGATTTGGTGAGTCACGTTGGTGGACATTATTTAACAAAGGAAAAACAAGCATGTATGAGTTCCTTTTGCATGCCTTCGTTTCACGGGAAGAAAGGACCTGCGCTAGTCATGGATTGGAAAGGCTCCACGACCATTAAACAATATATTCTTGGAGATAATTTGGAAGGAGTTCAATTTGAGAATATTAAGGAGATAGAGTCACGTCCGTGCAAGAAGATAAAGAGCAGAGATTTGTTTCTCTTCCAGCCATGCAAGGAACAAACTCCTTGGCAAAGAATATTTGTATGTGTCCACTTTTGCCTGAAAGAAGTCGGATGGGGCCCACCTGCAGAACAAGAGACACTTGTAGATGGCGCACAGTCCAAATTCCTTGTTTATCTTAGTTATTTATTTTGAGTCAGTTTAGTTATATTTGGTACCTGCTGAGATATAAAAGGCAGATGCAATTTGAATTAGTAGAAGGTCAAGATTGTATTAGAGATAGACTTGTTGAGCTTGCAGGTTAAGTTAGATGGGTCAACCACTATATAAGGTCATGTATGTGTGCCATGTAAATCAGGTTATATTTTACAAATAGACACGATGTGTTTTTAGGGTAAATACCCGTATCGAGTTTTGGGGGAAGCTGTCTAAAAATCCCTAAGTTCTGGAGGAAGCTTTAGAAAACCTCTGTGTTGCGATTTCTCGTCATGGAAATTGTTTTGTGCGTGAGTACCGTCGTCGAGATTGGTTTTCTCATGCCGGACAGTAAGGTTCAATCCCTCTACTTCGCGTACATCGCGTGCGCGGGCGAGAGGCTACTACCGCTGAAGGTGGAGTGTCATCAAAGGTTGGGCCGCAACAACGGATCTGATCTCGCCATCGAGGTTCGGTCTATATCTTCAGGGGCGTCACACATATGGCCAAAGATCGACAAAAGAAAGAAGATTTTCCAAAGGATCTAAATTCTCTTCATAACCGCACTTGCTTGCTTCATCTTATAGCCGATGAGAATAAGAAGCACCTATGGAAGTTGCTCCGAAAGTTTTTATCCAAGAAGAAACTCACGAAGGATGATATAAAGCATATCTATGATTATATCGATGTTTACTTCAAGCTTGAAGATTTTCAGCAGCGCAACAGAGCACCTCTTCCTACTCGTGCTTCCTTGACAATTTGGCTTAAACTAAAGCATCATAAGTTGTCCGATGAGTTAGAAGCTACTTCACCCATTGTCAAGACTGCCGAAGAACAGCTAGTGCCCAACATCGAATCCAATGTCGCACCAGAAATGCTAGGACCATCTACTCAACCACATCAAGTTGTTCCTTGATAAATAGAAGCGATTATGTCCAAAGAAGAAGCACAAGTTCCTGCCACCTCCGAAGGATCCTCACGATAGATAGTTCCGGGAAATGCTTCAAATTCTTCCACTCCTAGGTGACACTTGTAGTTCGATTCCTTTTTGACCTATTGACAAAAAGGGGGAGAATGACATCAAGTAGTGATAGATCTGCTCGCCTTTTGTTGGTTTTGTTTTCCCTTGAGTTTACAACACTGGCTCTTCATTCGAGTTGTGTTGTAAAACTCTTTCGTAAACTTCTGGTCTGTAATGTCAATAACCTCTCCCGCTGCACTATATGTCTCTAGAGAATCTGTTTTGCAGGTGGGATTATTATCAGGAGTTATGAATTGATGCACTATATTAATCTCTGGCTATGATCTTTCAGTGCAATCCATTATTCTCAAAGTCATGAAATGTCTCACCACCAAGTCTATTCTAACATATGTAGGAAATTGAACTTCAACCTTTTCAACCCATGAATACATTTAGGGGGAACCCATTTTATCTTCGACATCTATAACACCTGTAAATTTTTGCACATTACTAGTTTCATATCTATCCCTACTTTGATGATTATTTGTTTTGTCAATAACCACCCAAAAGGGGGAGATCGTTGGTGCAAATTTGCCTCCTTGTTTTATGGAGATTGTTGTCATAAACAGTGAGGGACTAATGTGTTTTCTAGTGCACACAGAGATTATAGGTCTCGGGATTTAAGAGGAGTTTGTACAAAATCTGAAGATAATCTCTTGTGCAGCAATGAAGATTATCATCGAAGATTATGCGTAACGAAGATGACCGCCAAAAATGTCTGAAGTGAAGCAATTGCTTTGGTACATGGTCCAAAGAAATTGAATTTAGACGAGAAGAATGAAGAAAGATAAAAAATAGTATTTTCTTTCCTAGTTCATTTTATGTTTTTTGAGTCATAGGACCACCGTACTACTAAGAGGGTATAGTGTTTTAAACTTATGTTTCTCTGATGCTAAACTAAAACCCATGTGCGAGCTAAACTAAAACCCATGTGCGACACGAGAAATCTCTTTGTGTACCTAAAGTTTACTCATCAGTCACATATGTTGTTCTTCTTGACTACATGAGATATCTTGTGGACCGAAGAGTCAGCTTACTTGTTCCTCAAGTAAAGTTGTCAGGTGTGTTTGAAATCTGACTGTTGGAAACATGTTCGTTGTTCATTGGCTAGATGTCATGTCCAAAATGATCTTTTCCCTCTTAGTAAGTGATGTAGGGTGGATTCCCTAAGGCCGATCTTTCACGATTTCGAGGTGATCCTACGACAAACACGAAGAACTCAAATTGACGAGATCCAGTCACACATAGGCTAATCCATGAACATATATAAAGAGTGATACAAGATCCAAACACAACAAAAGACGATACAAGAGGCAGTAGTTCTTCTCTGTGAGGAGGTCTTGAGGGGGTCTTCCCATGAGGGGGCTTGAATCCACTTGAGGGTTCTTCTCCATAGAGGTCGTGAACTCCGATGGAGAAGTAATCAAGTGGATGAGCAAAGCTCTATTTCTAAAATGAGTTATCACATTGCTAACCTAAAAAGAGGAAGGAGGAGGTGTATAAATAGTCTAAGTGGATGAAGGGGTACATGGGCCTCGGCCAACTCGCACTCAACTCGCAGGTGTCGGACGTCCGACAACTACCGCTCGTCCGATGTCTTGAGGGGGTTGGACATCCGGTACACGTCAGACTTCCGACGTTTAGTCACTGGTGGGCTTCTGTCAGATGTCCGGTCGGGGTCGGACATTCGGGGCGTTGATCGTCCAGTGATCTCCATACTTCTGACGTTTTCATACTGGACAGGTGGTGTCGGTCGTCCGAAGTGGCTCGGTCGTCCATGGGCTGGAGGGTGTCGGTCGTTAGTGGGCTGGAGGGTGTTGGACGTCCGGTCCATGCAGGACGTCCAACTGCTGTAGCATCTGCCAGCAGGGACTTGTCGGACTGGCTGATGCTCCAGGCGTTGGACGTAAGACATGCCTCGGTCGTCCGGTGGCTAGAGATTTCTGGCAGCTCTTCTTCTTGTTCCTTGTACTTGATGTCCTAGTCGTCTTGTCCATTGGGTGTAGCTGATCCGTGGCCTTCCTGCAAGTGCCTGAACACACATAGGGTCTCTGCTTAAGGTAGTAGCCATGTCTCATATGTAGAAAGTGGTAGTTCGGAGAGGAGCGGGTTCACCTTATATTTGATAGCCTTTGCTCGAGCTCTAGTCATTGGTCCAAGTGGTGTCGTGGGGGACGTAGGTAGGTCCATGGGGATGACCTTGGGATGCTCCTCATCATCTCCCCCCTTGGGAAAGATCCAACCTCGGATCGAAAGCCTCATCACCAAGGTAGGGAGAGAGATCCTTGACATTGAAGATGTCGCCCATGTTGTACTTGTCGCGCGGGAGGTCGATCTTGTAAGCATTGTTGTTGTAGCATGCTAGCACCTTGAAGGGTCCGTCGGCTTGAGGTAGAAGCTTGGATTTGCGTTCGTTGGGGAAGCGGTCCTTCAGAAGGTGTAGCCACACGAGATCTCCAATGTTGAATAGCATGGGTTCCTTGTTGATGTTGAGCTTGGTTGTGAGTCGTTGTACTTGGTGATACGTCTCCAACGTATCTACTTTTCCTAACGCTTTTCCTCTTGTTTTGGACTCTAATTTGCTTGATTTGAATGAAACTAACCCCGGACTGACGTTGTTTTCAGCAGAACTACCATGGTGTTGTTTTTGTGTTTCGGTGTACTAAAGTAGGGGTACTCTAGTATCCTGAACTTCTGCACGGGCAGTCGCAGCACCCCGCGGCAAGGCCCGCCAGGTGATCACCAAGGCTCTCCATGGTTCCTTTGGAGCCATCCAAGAGCAAAGTATTTAAGTCAAGGAGACAAGGCCCCGGCAAGAGGAGCTCGCCGAGAAGGCCATTCAAGGTACAAGACCCCGGCAAGAGGAGCTTGCCGGGAAGCCCAACAAGAGCATCTCAAAGAACCTACCGCAGCACGCCACGCGTCCCGGCAGGACCCGACGAGCGACAAGTTCCCGGGCGCGACAAGACAACGGCCGCGGCAAGGCACTTGCCGCGGCAGGCGGCCACTCTGTGCCCGTGCTCCAGCTCACCCACCTACGTGTCGCTCCGGGACCCTTCCCAGCGTACGTGGCGGGAGGCTGTGCAGCCAGGGGTACACTATGGCATGCAGCGCTGACAGGATCGCCATCGTGGCGAGCGATAGCGCCCCCGACGGTCCCTTTTCTGCATCGTCTGGGCGATGTAGACGGGCATTTAATGCCTTTGTCCCCTGCCGTCAGGGTTAGGTATGATACACTGTGTAGGTAGCTGTACCTACCGCAACATATTTACACTTTTGCCCTTACCTACATTGCCACCTATTGGAAACCCCTTGAACATATAAAAGGAGGCCCATGCACAACGTAGGGGGGATCGATCCTCAGAGAAGCACTCGGTCTCGTTAGCTGCTCGAGTGTACTGTAGCACTCGGCGCTCCCGAGCAAGAACTCAATACAATCCACAAAGCAGCAGTAGGAGTGTTATCTCTCTGGAGAGCTCCGAAGCTGGGTAAAAACCTTCCCCCGCGTGCTTCGCCTCGACCCGCTCTTCGCGCGGCCTCCGCCCCCCGCCGAACCGAGAAGGGGCTCCGTCCCCATAGGTGCTCGGGGAGCCCAGGAAAACCCCGGCATTGTGCAGAAATAAAAGCTCTCGGAATGGAACAAAACTTTGTGAGGATTTCTTATATAATAAATAAGAATTTCTGGAGCCAAGATCCACCGGAGAGGTGAACCTAGGTGGGCATAACCCACCAAGGCGCACCCCCCTCTCCTGGGGCGCCCAGGTGGGTTGTCCCCACGTGGTGGCCCCACAGACCCTGAAACCGACGCTATAAAACCCTATTTTCCAGAAAAAAATCAGGGAGAAAGAATTATCACGATCCACGAGACGGAGCTGCCATCACCTCCTGTTCTTCATCGGGAGGCCAGATCTGGAGTCCGTTTGGGGCTCTGGAGAGGGGTATCTTCGTTCTTCATCATCACCAACCCTTCTCCATCGCCAATTCCATGATGCTCCCCACCGGGAGTGAGTAATTCCTTCGTAGGCTCGCTAGTCGGTGAGGAGTTTGATGAGATTCATCATGTAATCGAGTTAGTTTTGTTAGGGCTTGATCCCTAGTATCCACTATGTTCTAAGATTGATGTTGCTATGACTTTGCCATGCTTAATGCTTGTCACTTTTGGCCCGGGTGCCATGATTTCAGATCTGAACCATTTATGTTATCACCATTATATCCATGTTCTAGATCTGATCTTGCAAGTTATAGTCACCTGCTACGTGTTATGATCCGGCAACCCTGGAGTGACAGTAACCGGGACCACTCCCGGTGATGGCCGTGGTTTGAGGAGTTCATGTATTCACTATGTGTTAATGCTTTGTTCTGGTTCTCTATTAAAAGAAGGCCTTAATATCCCTTAGTTTCCAATAGGACCCCGCTGCCACGGGAGGGTAGGCCAAAAGATGTCATGCAAGTTCTTTGCATAAGCATGTATGACTATTTATGGAATACATGCCTACATTATATTGACGAACTGGAGCTAGTGTCGTATCACCCTAGGTTAACTGTCTCATGATGTATATCATCCAACAAGTCACCGACCAATGCCTAAGAATTTATCTTATATTGTTCTTGCTAAGTTACTACTGCTATCATCACTGTTACACTTGCTACAAAACTACTGTTGTCACTGTTACCATTACTATTGTTGCTGTCACTACTATCAAAACTATCATACTACTTTGCTACTGATCACTTTGCTGCAGATAATTAATCTCCAGGTGTGGTTGAATTGACAACTCAGCTGCTAATACCTTCAAATATTCTTTGGCTCCCCTTGTGTCAAATCTATAAATTTGGGTTGAATACTCTACCCTCGAAAACTATTGCGATCCCCTATACTTGTGGATTATCAAGACCTTTTTCTGGCGCCGTTGCTGGGGAGCTTAGCTATATTTTTTGAGTCACTTGGCATTATTATCAATTTATCACTATTAAGAATCTGAAGGATGCTAAGACTAAGATATTTCCCTCAAAGACGAGGGGAGATAAGGAACTACCATCCAGTTCTGCTTTAGATTCACCTTCTGTTATAAGTAAACTTGCAACACCACCACATGCTATTAATTCTGATATGTCACAAGTTATTGATGATGCTACCTCTGCTATGGATAATGCTTATAATGCTGCTAGTACCTTGCTTGATAATGATGATGTGCCACTTGGTGAATTTCTTGATAAACAAATTGCTAGAGTAATACAACATGATGTTGTTGAATTTGATGATGAGCTCAAAACTGAAACTCCTGATAGTCTTCCTAGATATGAGTTGCCTAAGGTACCGGAAGGTTATGTTATGAGTGAGGAGACAACTAGAGATATTCTTGCTTACACAGATAGAGATGATCTAGAGAAATTATTATGCAAGTATAAAGAGAAATCTCTGAATGCTATAATGAAATGTGATCCTAAGTTTGCTACTTCACCTATCTTTATTGATGATAAGGATTATGAATTCTCTGTCGACCCAGAGTTAATTACTTTGGTTGAATCTGATCCTTTCCATGGTTATGAAACTGAAATTGTTGTGGCACATCTTACTAAGTTAAATGACATAGCCACCCTTTTTACTCATGATGAGAAAACTCGCTATTACTTTATTCTCAAATTATTTCCTTTCTCATTAAAGGGTGATGCTAAAGCTTGGTACAGTACTCTTGCTCCTAGTTGTGTGCGTAGTCCCTAGGATATGATTTATTACTTCTCTAAAAAATATTTCCCTGCTCATAAGAAACAAGCTGCTTTACAGCAAATATTTAACTGTGTTCAAATTAGATAAGTGAGTCTTCCACAAGCTTGGGGGAGGCCTTGCCAGTTACTTAATGCTTTGCCTGATCATCCTCTTAAGAAAAATGAAATACTTAATATCTTCTATAATGGACTAATCGATGCTTCTAGGGACTTCCAAGATAGTTGTATTGGCTGTGTTTTCAGGGAACGAATTGTTGGACAAGCTGGAGAATTATTGAATAATATATTGAGAAATTATGATGATTGGACTCTTCCTGAACCATCGCCTAAACCCACTCCGAAGAAGAGGGGTATATTATATCTCAGTCCTGAAGATATGCAAGAGGCAGAGAAATCTATGAAGGAAAAAGGTATTAAAGCTGAGGATGTGAAATTTTTACCTCCTATTGAAGAAATACATGGGCTTAATACACCACCGCTGCCTAAGGTGGTAGAGGTAAATTCCCTAATGAAGTTCAATAATAATGACAATCCTCACAATATGCACCCTAGCCAATGCCTTTATAAGTTTGAAAACTACATTAGAAAACAAGATCACTTCAATGCAAATGTTATGAAACAATTGAAATACAATTCTTATATGATTGCTCGCTTGAGTGACTTGTTATTTAGAATATCAAATGATGTTAGAGGTGTTGTTAAACATGCTTCTATGATTCAAACCCAATTAGAACAAGTTGCTAAATCTCAAATAGAATTGCTTGATGAAATGAATCATAATATACATGACTTTGCTATTAGAGTTGCAACTAGAGGAGGTAAAATGACTCAGGAATCACTTTATCCTGAGGGACACCCAAAAAGAATTGAACAAGATTCACAAAGAGCTAACATTGATGCACCTAGTCCTTCTAGAAAGAAAAAGAAGAAGAAAAATGATAGGACTTTGCATACTTCTAGTGAACCTGAAATAGAAAAACCTCCTGATAATGATAATGCAACTTCTATCTCAGATGATGAAACACAATCTGGTAATGAACACTCACTTTATGATAATTAAAATGGTAATGATGAGTTTCTTAAAGACTCTCAACCAAATGAAAAAGAACCAGATAATGATGTTGAGATAGAACCACTTGTCGATCTTGATAACCCACAACCTAAGAATAAAAGGTATGATAAAAATGATTTTGTGGCTAGAAAGCATGGTAAAGGAAGAGAACCGTGGGTTAAAAAACCTATGCCTTTTCCACTTAAGTCGACTAAAAAGAAAGATGATGAAGAATTTGAATGCTTTGTTGAAATGCCGAGGCCAGTCCTTTTGCGTACTCGCTTGACTGATATCTTGAAAATGCCTCCTTATGCAAAGTATATGAAATACATCATCACTAATAAGAGAAAAATACCGGAAGCTAAAATCTCCACTATGCTTTCTAATTATACTTTTAAAGATGGAGTACCCCAAAAACTTGGAGATCCGGGAATACCAACTATACCTTGCTCTATCAAAAATAATTATGTGAAAACTGCTTTATGTGATTTAGGAGCTAGTGTTAGTGTTATGCCTTTCTCTTTAGATAAAAGACTTGACTTGAATAGACTCACACCTACTGAAATATCTTTGCAAATGGCTGACAAATCAACTGCCATACCTATCGGTATCTGTGAGGATGTGCCCGTTGTTGTTGCCAATGTTACTATTTTGACTGACTTTGTTATACTTGAGATGCCCGAGGATGAGAACATGTCTATTATCCTTGGTAGACCCTTCTTGAATACTGCATGGGCTGTTATTGATTTCAATAAAAGCAAGGTCACTTTTCATATCAATGGTAATGAGCATACGGTGCACTTTCCGAAGAAACAATTCCAAGTGAATGGTATTAATGTTATTGAAAAATCTCCAACAATCACTATTGGAAGTTTTCAAATACCTCTACCTACTGTCAAAAAGAAATATGAAATGCTTATTGGTGGGGACATTCATATCCCCATTGAGATAACTTAGTGATTTACGAAAGTTCTTAGGTTTCATGCTAATCGAAAGTGGTTGTTAATAAGACCTGATCAACCTTATCAATGGATCATTTTTGAACGGTATGAAGTTGATGAATTTAGTAAGCACTACCTTCTGTCCCTACTTTTTGTTTTCTGCTTTTATTAGTTAAATAAAATAAATTGCCATGTTTTGTCTGTTTTCTGAATTTCTCGTGCAATAAAAAATGACCCAAAAATAAAAGTTCTCAGAATGCCCTGAAAATATAATACAATTTTTTTCTGAATATTTCTGAATTTCTGGTGCAAATAATATTAGAGGGAGGTGCACCAGGTGGGCACAACCCACCTGGGAGCGCCAGGACCCCCAGGCGCGCCTGGTGGGTTGTGGTCCCCACGTGGGCCCCCTCACTTATCTCTTCACACCACATCTTCACTCATCTCCAGAAAAAAAATCTCCACCGCTCTCTCTCCCGCGTTCTTGCTCTCAAACCTACGGATTTCGATCTCTTTGCTCGAAGCTCCGTTTCCGAAACTGTTTCGGGGGATTGTAGCTTGGTATGTGACTCCACCGTTTGTCCAATTAGTTTTTGTTTTAATGTTTTATATTTTGAATAATTAGCTACTCTTGGTGCTACTGTAGATGACCTTACATGTTGAATTCTTAGAGTTCTAAGTAGTTTGAATGCTTGGTTGGCCTCTATGTATCCCTATGAGGAGTTGCTATCAATTTTTCGAAGTTTTGTTGATAAATTTTTGTCACCCATAATTTTTCAGAAAGTTGTATGCGAACATGATGAACCTTTTTGGAAGGAGTTCCTCGAGGAGGCGATCCTTAGGGGAATCTTCTAGTGACAGCTCCCCTCATCGGTCATATGTTGAACCAAGTGAAAGTTCCACTTGAGATGCCACCACCAAAACATGCTTATGGCCTTGCGATGAGTATATGATGCGTGTGGGTATTAAAGAGGAATTTGAGCAATATGTTCACAATGCCGGTCTTGGTCCCTACATTTCAGATAAGTTTGAACAATGCCACGTTCTTACTAAATCATTTGTCAAAGGATTTAAATTCCTTCCCCGTGAGTCTAGGGTGTCGTTTATGCTTTATGATAATGCATTTACCATCTCACTAGAGAATTTTGCTTACCACTGCAAACTCCCGTTCTGGGGTTCGCTTGACGAACTGCCAAGGGCTGAGTACCAATCATTCTTAACTAGTCTTTGCTGCGGTGAGACGACGGGAGTGACACAAGCTAAAATAAAGAGCATCCATTTTCCCGCAATTCAGTACTTTGCATTATTTAACAGGAAGTGTATAGTAGGCAAGCAAGACTGTAGTACACTTTATGCTCCAGACTTGAGCCTCATACGCACCGCTCTTACCGGCGAAAGGAATTATAACCTTGGTGCGATTGTTGCATGCCGTCTTCAGCACAACGCTAATAGTGGCTATTTCTATGGTGGAATATATGCCACGAGTTTAGCACGAGGGCTGGGTGTTTCACCTTTAGTCGTTGATCTTATCCAACCCACGCAGTATTTAGATTTTGACACCTTAAAAGATCACAAGATCCTCAAAGGAAAGATTGATAACTTCACTTATAATCCATTGTTTAACCAAAAATCTGTTGTGCACACATATTTGCCTGCGCCTGCTCTTTTTGACTATCACAACAAGGGAAAATATTTTGTTCTTGAGAGCGAGGCATGATCTCACAACACAACAGTGGAGGCAGCACGGCAGGCTGAGGCATTCACACCAAGAGCCTCTATGAGCTACGTACCACCACTACTGCAGGATGCTGCTAACGCGACACTACGATCAGAGACCCTTCGACAGAGCTGTGTGTGATGCCATAATTGCAAACGGTGGTGTAAAATAACCGTCAAAAAGGTGCAAAACATTTGTGATGGAGGATGCATCAAACACGGTTTAGATTTTAGTTGCGTGTGTGTTGCAGGGCACATGGTTCAGCTCAATTAACTGTTTGCGATGAGGAGGAACAAAAGAAACGGGCAACCAGATGAAGGTGTGTGCGATGTACATCATATGGTTCACTCAGATGAACTATTTGTGATTAGGAAACACAAAAGAAACGGTCAGCCAGATCAAAGGTGTGTGCGATATATGGCATGCGGTTCACTCGGATGAACTGTTTGCGTTGAGACATGAGAAGAGAAACGGTTCAAATGAACAAGATGTGTGTGATACGAGGCAAACAGGTCAGTAATCGGAAATGTGTGCGAAGACCGATAACAACACAGACGATTAGTGCTAACAAGCCATGTGTGTTGTGAACAAACGATTGCTGGTATACAATTGTGAGTGATTGATGAAAACATCACCAACGGGTTCCATTGTCTAGCTCGTGTGTGATGTGATTTTCTTTGTCCACACAACATCTACGCTCTGTCTACAGAGCATCAACATATATACTTAAAAAGACAGCATTGCAAAACCAAATTAAGCATACAATTACACAAGTGACTACACACATAGCATTTGCACACACCAAAGTAAGCAATTACATGCATACTAAAGTAGGAGAAACGGGGATCTAATCATCTACTTATTGTTGCGATGACGCTTGCCATTGCTTTGCTTCTGGCTAGATCCCTGGCCGTTTTTGGGGAAGGAGGCACCTCCTCATGTCAACGATCCGCCTGTACATGTCGTAGCTCGTGTATGCCTCCTTGGCCATGTACACGACGTGAGCTTTGTCGAGTTTCTCCATCCAGGCCGAGTGCCAGGCACGCTTGTCCTTGTTGCACGAATCCTTCATGTCTCTGTAGTAGGGGCCGATGATGGCCTCGGCGAGGTGAACCGGTGCGTCCTTCTCATGCTCGTTGCAGCCCCAGATCTTGTATTTGCCCTGGATGTCAACAAGATTTTGGCAGGCGATTCCCGAATTCTTGAGCGCCTTTACATCGTTGGTGATGTCCACCATAGCGAATATGTAGTGGGGGCTGTTGACAAACCTGACGAAACGCTCTCAAGGCCTTGTGACTAGGCAGTAGTGGTAGACGAGGACGTGGTGGCGCACACACATCTGGGTGACGGCGACCTTGGGACGAGACCCGGCACGAGCGCAGGTGTACTCGAGGTGGAACCCGACCACCTTGTACTTCTCCGCAGCAAGCAACAACTCCATGATGTGGATGGAGTGCTCCACCCAGACCGGGTCGTTGGTGTACACCACCGAGAGTTCCATGAACCTTCTGTGGGTGTCCACCACGGCACACATGTTGAACTGCTGCTCATCGTCGTCAGCCGCTCGGAGCGTCATTAGAGCCACGCAGGATACCCTCTAAGAATTTCTCGTGGTGGGTGTGCTTCTTGCAATGGTGGGGCGCGATCGAAAGGTTGAAGAGACACAAGGGTAGGTTAAATGGCCGCTGTAATAACTGGGGGTCGGCCGGCCTGTAATCGTCACGTCTTGTCACGGCGTTCATAGCGGAGGATTCCAGTTCATGCTTGACAACACCGCACCTCACGCGTGGGCTCAAAGAGGCACCAAATGTATCATCGGTGAGCCTGTTCCCGTGCTACCATGTTGTTTGCCGCGCAAGCTTCCCGCCCAGCTAGTTTGGCCACGTGTCAGCTAGAAGAGGGACAAATCATGGGCGTTTATTGGCAAAAAGCTTTGTAAAAACGAAGTGTGTGGAATGACTTCGGTCATAAGTTTACCCTTGGGTGATGAGGTCAAAGTTACACAGAAGGGTGATAATGGACACTCGAGTGCGATAATTAATTTTGCGCTCTACAGTGCACACAGTGGAAGAAACCAACTGTGTGCAATAATGTCAAAGATCGCAGTCAAGTTAGCTATACAGATCGTGTGCTATGAGATCGATAAGGTAAACTGATTCTAGAATGGTTAATAAAATCTAAGACCGTTGCATATTAAGGTCAAAATAGTGCTAGCAATATACGAGTCTGATACGATGCCATTTCATCGATTGTTCCACAAAAGCTCGAAATGTTACAAGGTTCAAATTCCAGAGTTATATGGCTCAAATTCGAAGATTACAAGGTTCAAACTGATATTAGAAATGAAATTTAGCTCATCAGCTACAAACGCTCGCGCTGATCCGCTGAACATGGATATCAGAGAGGTTCAAACTAATATCACCGCTTCTAAGTCTGGCTTCGAAGCCTCACAATTTTTGCAAAGGGGTCAGCCACTGAGAAGTCATGTATGGGGTTGACACGACGACTTCCGATTACTCTATCATTTGAAGTTCCAAAATGAAATTCAACATTTTTGGATCCTACTCCATTCTGCCGCAGGCGCCGGCGCTGATCAACAAACCATTCATTTTTGTGAAATAAATGTAGGGCAAACCTCATTTCCTTCAGCACCCTTGCTCTGAGAATAAAGAACCTGGCGAATATAATCTCCGGTAAGGTCCCTCGGTAGGAGTTCAAAGTAATTTCTGAGAGATGCAAATCTAGGCATTCGACATGATTGTTATATTGTATCACATTATCCACCACTAGGCCTAATCTTATATGCAAAAGAAGAAAACGTGTTAGTGCCTACATGCAGTTTTGAACATTACTACACGCCTGGCTATTTGGTTTGCAGGATTTCTAAAATGCACGAACATGCCATCTTCGATCTGACATGATTAACATGGGCATTTGATTACATTCTAGAAAAATGTAGCCTTCTTCATAAGAGGTTAGAGTAGATGAGAAGTTCCCTAAGAAAACTAGTACAGATGAATCCAAAGGAGAAATGCTTATTGATTGTAACCATATGGATCAAGCAACCAATATGGGGGGGCATGTATGTACTGAAATCTTCCAAAAGGACCTTCAGAAATCGTAGTACATTGTCATTGTAAACTTGGAAAAGGGTGTCACAAATTGAACTCCCTTATGGTTAACATTTAACAGGAAAGGAACATCACTCAATATATAGCGTCTCCAGGCACGGAAAGCATCTCAGGAAACTGACAACTTGCTCCAGGTCGGGCCCGATAGATTCTAGTGCCAAGACCTTCACTGTGCGCAGTTTCATGGTCAAGCTTGTCGGAATCATTTTCTGAATGACAGATGAACAAACATCTTCAAAATTAGAAATAATGTTAATTTGTAGAAGGGGAGGTAGAAGGCGACTGTTGTACCTGAACGGGTGTGGATCCAATAACAAGTTCGGAGCATTTGTTAGACGAGTAGCCCACCACTGTCAATTTCGGTGCAGAAATGACATTGATTCTTGTTGGACCTTCTTGATCAACTACAAGTAATCTGTCAAGTGCAGGTGTGTCCTGGATGACCATACCATGGTACACATCTTGTGATGTCTTCCTGCCGCACCAGCAACACACATAAATAGTCCGGAGAGTCATGGAGGTGATGTGGAAGGTACTCAACCCATTGATCGCCCGAAGATGAAGGTACTCGAGTGCAGTACAGCCACGGAGTAGGCGCTCCATGTCACCCTTTGAGAGGCAGACGGCGACAAGCTCGAGGTGCTTCAGTCGTGGTAGAATAAGAGCGGGCGCGTCATTAAGGGGCGGGAAATGGTAGTTCCTGAACTTGGCGATGTGCAACGTGGGCACGAGGCGGAGTGCGGACGTTGGCAGCGACCGCATATGCCCAACATCAAAAGTGAGCTCCTCGAGCTGATCTAGGGCGGGGTATCGGAACCAGTCGTCAAGCTTGGCTCGGTCCTTGCCGTTGGAATGGAACTTACCCATTCTAAGGCATTTGGTTGGGCCAAGGTGACTGCCGAGGATCTTGGAGAACACATCCAAGCTTTTGCAATAGCCATGGCAGATCCCGTGGGTGTCGATGAGGTTGAGAGGGCTGGAGTTCCATAGGGGGTGCCACCGTCGGGAAAGGAGGGTTGTCCGCGCGCCCATATTTGATTGGAAGGAGGGACATGATGACTCTCAACATATCATCGGAGAGGCTACAGATTAAGTCTAGGCCTGCTGGAGTCGCTTGCGGTTCTAGCTCGCCCCGCCTCTGATGACGGGAAAATGGCGGGCGTGAGAATACGCGTCCACGTCATTGATACAGAATAAATAATTTAAATGCATAAATGCATACAATAAAAATAGGATCAAACATTGCAGGTACTTTATTTCCGGGACTCTTACATTTACATAAAAGATCTATTAATTACATCTCCATAGAGAAAACCCCTGATTAAGAATTCCAACTATCCTATTACATAGAATTGCAACACATGAGTACTAAAAAATGTAGAAATAAAAGTCCTCTGCTACCTCTTGAGCAATGCGTTGGTTTTCCCTTGAAGAGGAAAGGGTGATGCAGCAAAGTAGTATAAGTATTTCCCTCAGTTTTGAGAACCAAGGTATCAATCCAGTAGGAGGCAACGCGCGAGTCCCTCGCACCTAGACAAAACAAATAAATCCTCGCAACCAACGTGATAAGGGGTTGTCAATCCCTACACGGTCACTTACGGGAGTGAGATTTGATAGATATGATAGGATACTATTTTTGGTATTTTTGTGATAAAGATGCAAAGTAAAACAAAAGCAAAGGAAATAACTAAGTATTGGAAGATTAATATGATGAAGATAGACCCGGGGGCCATAGGTTTCACTAGTGGCTTCTCTCAAGAGCATAAGTATTTTACGGTGGGTGAACAAATTACTGTTGAGCAATTGATAGAATTGAGCATAGTTATGAGAATATCTAGGTATGATCATGTATATAGGCATCACGTCGGAGACAAGTAGACCGACTCCTGCCTGAGTCTACTACTATTACTCCACACATCGACTGATATACAGGATGCATCTAGAGTATTAAGTTCATAAGAATAGAGTAACGCCTTCAGCAAGATGACATGATGTAGAGGGATAAAGTCATGCAATATGATAAAAACCCCATCTTGTTATCCTCGATGGCAACAATACAATACGTGCCTTGGTGCCCCTACTGTCACTGGGAAAGGACACCACAAGATTGAACCCAAAGCTAAGCACTTCTCCCATTACAAGAAAGATCAATCTAGTAGGCCAAACCAAACTGATAATTCGGAGAGACTTGCAAAGATAAACAATCATACATAAAAGAATTCATAAGATTCAAATATTGTCCATAGATAAAGTTGATCATAAACCCACAATTCATCAGTCTCAACAAACACACCGCAAAAGAAGATTACATCAAATAGATCTCCACAAGAGAGGGGGAGAACATTGTATTGAGATCTAAAAAGAGAGAATAAGCCATCTAGCTACTAACTATGGACCCAAAGGTCTGAGGTAAACTACTCACACTTCATCGGAGAGGCTATGGTGTTGATGTGGAAGCCCTCCGTGATCGATGCCCCCTCCGACGGAGCTCCGGAACAGGCCCCAAGATGGGATCTCGTGGGTATAGAAGGTTGCGGCGGTGGAATTAGGTTTTTGGCTCTGAGGGAGTCCTGGATTAGGGGGTGTCCGGATAGCCGGACTATAACCTTTGGCCGGACTGTTGGACTATGAAGATACAAGATTGAAGACTTCGTCCCGTGTCCGGATGGGACTTCCCTTGGTGTGGAAGGCAAGCTTGGCAATACGGATATGTAGATCTCCTCCCGTTGTAACCGACTCTGTGTAACCCTAGCCCCCTCCGATGTCTATATAAACCGGAGGATTTAGTCCGTATGACAGCACAACAATCATACCATAGGCTAGCTTCTAGGGTTTAGCCTCTCTGATCTCGTGGTCGATCTACTCTTGTACTACCCATATCATCAATATTAATCAAGCAGGAGTAGGGTTTTACCTCCATCGAGAGGGCCCGAACCTGGGTAAAAACATCGTGTCCCTTGTCTCCTGTTAACATCCGCCTAGACGCACAGTTCGGGACCCCGTACCCGAGATCCGCTGGTTTTGACACCGACATTGGTGCTTTCATTGAGAGTTCCGTTGTGCCGTCGCCATCAGGAAGGATGCCTCGTCCTGTCTTTAAAGACAACACTATTGCTAAGGGAGTTTTGGCTGTCGGCCAAACTCTCCGGTTAGGTGGTTTTTTTATGACCGCCTGTTCGGTCGTTGCGCCGACGATGACTTCTCGGGTCATCGAAAGCAATCTTCACGTCAACTCGGAACTCGCCGAGTAGTTAGATCGAATAGAGCTCTCTTCCCTAAATGAGCTCTTGGGTCGCATCGCCGCCGTGGGAGTCGCTATAGACTATGATCAGATTGGGCCTAAACCAGATCTGAGAGAGATTAACTCTCCTCGGGTCACCCACCATGTTGCAGCGGTGGAGGAACAATGCGGCGACCCTTCATCTATCTTAAGGACTATCTATGTCCGGATTCCCGAGCCCTCCCGGCCGGATACCCGCGCATGGGAGGACGTCACTCAAGCCCTGAACCTAGAGTCAGGCAGCGGGCCAGATTCATTGGACAACATCCAAGAATCCAAATTTCCGAGATCGGAAACTCCCTGGCCCCTGAGTCTCAGATTGGGTGAGGTTTCGGATTCAATTCCACCCACCCACCCAAACATAAGCGATCTATCCCAAATTAGGCAAGAGCCCCAAGAAACAGTACACCATTATTGGACCAGATTCCTCCTGGTAATGAACAGGATCAAGGACTGCCGCGAGGAAGACGCAATCTCATTCTTCTGCAATAATTGCACGGACAAGGGAATCCTCAACGCCATAAGTCGCCATGAAATTACACGCTTCGCCGACTTGGCGTCCATAGTACGAAAGTACTGTGCGATGGAAAGCGCCTGGAAAACGGAAATAAAATTTTGGGCCAATCCGGCCCTAAATACGAACCCAGTCCGAAATAAAAGGGTGCATTATCACCAGACACCCGGGTTAAACACCAAAAAGCAAAAACCCTCTACAGGAGATGAAACAGTACTGGAAGGATGGCTCAATGGACCCTGTAAAATTCACAGTACAGAGGGCGCCATACCAACTCATAGCCTTAGAGCATGTTGGATACTCCGGCAGGTGGCCAAAAGTGGCGAAGATCTTCTAATTCCAGAAGCCACAGAGCACCATCCCAGGGATACCAGTATGGTATTAACAGTCTTCGAGACTTACGCATCAAATAATATGCGATAATGAACACTCCGCAGCCTTGCCGAAGTCTACCACGTGGCAACAATGAACCCATGGAGTGACACGGCTATTACTTTTAATGCCAGTGACGAACATAAATTCCGAACAGCCCGAGCACCAGCGGCATTGGTCCTCAGTCCAATAGTGGACGGCTTTCAACTCACCAAGGTACTCATGGACGGTGGTAGCGGATTGAACCTCATTTATGAGGAAACCCTTCAAAAAATGGAAATAGACTGGAACCGCATTGAGCGAAGCAGCACAACCTTTAGAGGAATAATCCCCAGTCGGGAAGCGCGCTGTACAGGAAAAATCACACTAGATGTGGTGTTCGGCACGCCGGATAATTACAGGTCCGAGGAGGTTACGTTCAAATTATCGACGCCACAGCAGGACACGATTCGTTGTGTTTCCTCGACGCATACTCCGGCTACCATCAAATCAGGATGGCCTAGTTAGACCAAGCCGCAACGGCATTCATCACCCCATACGACCCCTTCTGCTTCAACACAATGCCCTTCGGGCTCAAAAACGTCGGCGCAACATATCAGCGCATGATTCAGACATGTCTGGCAAACCAGATCGGCAAAACAGTGGAGGCATACGTAGATGATGTGGTCGTCAAAACCAAACATGTTGAATCTCTAGTAGACGACTTGAGGCTCACATTCGATAACCTCCGAACATATGACATCAAGCTCAACCCGGAAAAATGCGTTTTCGGCATACCAGCCGGAAAGCTCTTAGGCTTCATTGTATCCGGCAGAGGAACTGAAGCAAATCCGGCCAAGATCCCAGCTCTGTCACAATTGGATATACCAGAGGACATCAAACAAATACAAAAATTGACTGGATGCGTGGCGTCTCTAAGCCGCTTTATCTCCCGCCTGGGAAAAAAGGCATTACCCCTTTATCGCCTCCTTCGGCGCACCGAACACTTCGAGTGGACGAATGCCGCCACGGCCGGACTGAAAGAAATAAAAGCCATATTGGCAACCAACCCAGTCCTGGCCGCGCCAAACATTTGCGAACCAATGCTATTATACATTGCGGCAACTCATCAAATTGTAAGCGCAGTGCTCGTCGTCGAACGAGAAACGGACGGACATAAATTCCCCCTTCAAAAGCCGGTTTACTATATATCCACTGTCCTTACTCCATGCAAGTCACGGTACCCGCATTATCAAAAGATAGCATACACGGTATTCATGGCATCCCGGAAACTGCGACACTACTTTCAAGAGTTTTCGATAACGGTAGCCTCGGAAGTGCCACTTAATGACATTATAAACAACCGCGACGTGACGGGCCGGATTGCCAAATGGGCCATTGAGCTCCTCCCGTTCGACATAACCTACAAGCTGCGGCGAGCCATTAAGTCGCAAGTGTTGGCTGACTTCGTCGCTGAATGGACGGAAGCCGAACTCCCTAAAGAGTACGGCACATATTCCAACTGGATCATGCACTTCGACGGCTCCAAAATGTTGGCTGGTCTGGGGGCTGGCGTCGTTTTGACGTCCCCAACAGGAGATACAGTGCAATACGTACTCCAGATAATGTATACGGACTCCAACAACGTAGCCGAATATGAGGCCCTTCTACATGGTCTCCGGATGGCTGTATCCATGGGCATTCAACGCCTAGAGGTGCACGGGGATTTGAACCTTGCGATATCCCAAATAAATGGAGATTTTGATGCCAAAGATCCGAAAATGGCAGCTTATCGCAACGCCGTCCTAACAATGTCAGCTCAGTTCGAGGGGCTCGAATTTCACCATATAGCCCGGGAAAACAATCAGGCGGCAGATGTCCTGGCACGCATCGACGCAAAACGCGATGCAGTCCCCCCAACATCTTTTTGGAGAGGCTGTTCAAGCCATCCATTGTATGGGAAGGGGAACCCGACAATAACAGCTCGGACCCAACGGCACTGCCCGATACCGAACACCCTAACATAATTGGAGGCTCTGCCAACGAAATAACATCTTTAGCCCACGCAATAATGGCCGTCATCGCCCCGTGGACAGAACCATTCCTAGCCTACCTAACTAGGCAGGAACTCCCCGAGGACCAAAACGAGGCACGCTGCATAGTGCAGTGATCTAAAGCCTATAAAGTCCATGAGGGAGAGGTTTATAAGAAAAGCACCACCGGAGTCCTTCAAAGGTGCATCTCCGAAGAGGAAGGGCGGAATCTCCTGGCAGAAATTCATGCCGGACTCGGCGGCCACCACGCTGCAGCCCGGGCCCTTGTAAGCAAGGCCTTCCGTACAGGCTTTTATTGGCCGACGGCCCGGGCAGACACTCAGGACTTAGTCCAACGCTGCGTTGGTTGCCAGCTTTTCGCAAACCAAAGCCATATGCCACCCACCGCCCTCCAAACTATCCCCATCACCTGGGCCTTCACGGTCTGGGGGCTTGACATGGTTGGACCCCTTAAAGGAGGAATCCACAAGAAAAAATACTTGCTGGTCATGGTGGATAAGTTCACCAAATGGATAGAAGCCAAGCCTGTTAAGACGACCGAATCCGAACCGGTGATAGACTTCATATCCGGGGTCGTACACCGTTACAGCGTCCCCCACAGCATCATCACTCATAACGGCATGAACTTTACGGCCGACGAGGTAAAACTCTAGTGCGAAAACATGGGCATCAAGCTCGATTATGCTTCAGTCTATCACCCACAAACTAACGGTCAGGTCGAGCGAGCAAATGGTCTTATCATGAGCGGCATCAAACCCAGATTAGTGCGGTCCCTCAAGGAACCTAACACGCACTGGGTAGAGGAGCTCGACTCCATACTCTGTGGGTTGCAGACCACGCCGAATCGCACTACCGGATACACACCATTCTTCATGGTATACGGCGCAGAGGCGGTTCTGCCCTGCGACATAATTCATGACTCACCTCGAGTGTGCATGTACGAAGAAAGAGAAGCCGAGCTCGATCGGCAGGACAGTTTGGACGCCTTGGAGGAGGAGCGTGACGTGGCAAAAGCCTGTTCCGCATTCTATCAACAACACGCTCGAAGATACCAATGCGGAGAAGTGCGCGCCAAAACTTACAATGTTGGCGAGCTAGTTCTACGCCCACCGGATAAGAAAAAGGACAAACTAAAGCCCAAGTGGGAGGGTCCCTTCATTATTGACCAAGTCCTGACTGGTGGAGCGTACCGTCTGCGGGATGCATCGGATAATCGACTCGAGCCGAACCCATGGAACGCAGCCCAACTCTGAAGATTCTACGCCTAGCGCCAGACTCTGTGTTCGTCTCCTTCCTCTGTCCATTTTTATATACTATCTGTCTTATATTTCTATCCTTCTCCCCTTCTTTTCTCTCACAGCCTTTAAGGGCCCATTTGTGCCTTCTTTGCACACAACTGACGCGCTATCCGTGCTCATTATACCTGGGGGCTTATTTAACAGAAGCTTATTCATACGGGCTTCATGCCCAACACATGTGTTATACTTCCGCATGTACCTTTTATTCACCATTATATGCATCGATATGACTTAAGTTTTGGCCAAGATGGGATGCCTGGCTCTTGTATTTATGCCCTACGTTCCCGTTAATTCGGCTAGGGCATAAGGGGAGCACCTCTGCGATTGTTACTGTCGGGTCAGCCGGATGTGTACCTCAGACTGGGTGAAGCCGAAAGCTAGCGTTCTTAAGGGAATATTCGGTCGGTGAACTAAAGACGATTTCTCACTTATTTACTTATGTGCCCCTAGATGTTTTTTTCTACGTCTCTTTTCGCAGACCGGATATGCACTTTAGGGCATGCCTCCCAGGGAAAGGAACCCCTAACAGAATATTCTCCCTGTAAGATGTTTCTTACTAACCATGTAATATAACATAACTAGTTGGGCACTTGTCTGTTCACGCACTAATGACCCCTATGCCTGATCTCCATGCATGCCCCGGTTCTTACATAACCGAGAGGGTATTCAGATTCACTCCGGACTATCGGGTCCAGAGGTCGAAGCAAAAAGGTCCGCCATGAAAAATGATCTAAAATCCGGCTAGAAGGCATTACAAATGTCACTTCAATTACATAGTCATTATGACTGATTAAATTCTTCCACTATACCATCCAGCAGGTTGTCTAACATACAATCCCATTGGGAATACTTTGCGGCCAATTCTACTTGGCCGTACACTAAGCTCACAGGGATCTCCTTCCCATCAGGCCCCACAGGTCCGACCTCGGCCATGTGGTTTGGGTCAGCCTTCGTGTACCGCGTCTTCACCATGGCCCAGGCTTCCCTGGCACCTTGACGACAGGCCGATATCTTCCATAATCAGAAGCGCCGCTGCGCTCCCTTCTGCTTCTCCGCAAGCTCTCCAAGGCCTTCGGGCACGGAGACGGATGGCCACAAGGCCTGGGAGACGCCTTGCATCACCTGCCGAACTCGTTCGTGCAGTTGTGAGAGCTCGGGAAGAAGGTCACCCATAGAACCGGGCATTTCCTCCGCAGGCCGACCCGTTAGCATACCTACAGACATAACTCTGTTAGCCGACTTCTTCGCCGAACTCTTTTTCGAAGTTTGTTCAAGCACTTACTAAAAATGCCGCGTCGAAGCCGCCGATTCTCCTTCACGGAGTCTGACAGTTGGGCACAAATATCCTTTAATTCCACGCCCAACTGGGTGTTGGCATCTAGGAGATCATTCTTCTCCTGCCTCACCCTCGTAAGCACGCTCTCGCCGGCCTTTAGCTAGCGTAGGAGGTGTTGCTTATCCGGATTTACTCTGGCGTCATCTACAATTTTATTGTCAGATTTGCATATACGCCGCACTTTACATGATACTTATCATTTGAAACAGATATTACCAGCGGGGGTCTCCTTGGGATTGCGGCCTGAAGTTGGGCTTTGCACTCTTCCAGCTCATGGGACAGTTGGGTATTCTTTTCTGTAAGAACCTGCATAACAAATGATCCTTAAATCAGTTATTCTAACTGTTTCAAGTCTCAAGGGCTACTGATATATATAATCACCAAATTTTCTCACTCGTATGTCCTTTACATACTGCTCCGTGGCTCTGGCTAGACCATTTTGAGCAGCACGGAGGTACGCATCTCCCGAGTTGAAGGCATCAAATGCCTCTGGGGAGAAACAAGCATCACGAAGAACGGTCCGGCGACGCCTGTGGTTCATGGCACTCTCCACCTCGGAATTTGAGGCGGACAATATGTCCGCATCCTCTATCGGAGGAGCGTCCGGCGCGCGCCTTGTATTCGCTTCCGCTTCCGGATCCGGCCTTGGAGCCTGGCTGGTGGAGGCACGATTGGCAACCTCTCCGGATATATTCCGGCGAGCGTCCTTTCTCCTAAAGAAAGCACGGGCGTTAGTATGCCTCTGAGAATAATATCTTGGAATAAGACGGCTCGCCATACCACTGCACCGGTGTCTCAATCCGGACTGCGTGTCTTTTCAGTCTGCCTGGCCTCGCGGCCCCTTGTTGGCTAGTCACCGCAGGCTCGGTATTCCGCCTCGAGGGCCTCCCCTGCAAAACACCGTTGGTATACGGTAATCAAAAATACGCAAGGACGGATCCTTTCAAAGTGCTGGGACTCCGGTCTCAGTTACCTGTGAGGCTGGAAGTAGCCCAGGTTAATCGGCCGTAATGGCCACCAAGGCATTGACGTTGCCCAATTGGTAAAATACCCTATTGATTAGCTCCACATATATGTCCGGATCCTCTTGGCAGGCCGGGTCGAGGGACCGTCCCGGATCCTCGGGTTGTGGAGGAGGGCTGTTTATCTCCCTTACAACCTTACACAGCTCATGCGTTGAAATCGCAAGATGAATTACTTAACTATGGGAATATGGAACGGATGGGCAAGAAAAAGTATCAACTTACCCAACTCGGAGGATTGTACATAGAATATCCGCCCTGCGGATTAACGCGGAGGAATTCCTCCTCTTCTCCCTTGTACAAGGTGGACAAGATCTTTGCTAGAGCAGCAATCGATTCTGGCCCCTTACGGCTGCAGCGGGTGGCGTCATCCTCCCCGTTGAAATCTCACATGGGGTGGCCTCTATATTGAAGCGGTTGCACCCCCCGCATAATGCATATGGCCATGACTTCGATCATGGTCAATCCGGATTGAGCTAGCGACCTTATTCGGCTCATCAGGTAAAGAACGTCCCTGTCGTCTTCCTCCTGTGGGGCTCCGTGGACGCCAGCTCAGGCGTTTCTTCAAAGGAGCATTGTCGAACTCAGGAAGGCCGATCAGAATAGGATCCGGGAGGGGGATGTCTTCTAAATAAAACCATTCTGAAGGCCAGTCTTCGGACGTCTTCTTTGGGGTTCCGGATAGATATCCAGTCCCGGCGATGCGCCACACTTCGGCTCCGCCCACTTGATATATTGACCCCTTCTGAGAACGGGGCACGAGGCAGAACAACTTCTTCCACAGCGTGAAATGAGCCTCGCAGCCCAAAAACAGCTCGCAAAGGGCTACGAAGCCCGCAATATGCAGTATGGAGGCAGGTGTAAGGCTGTGCAACTGGAGTCCATAGAACTCCAGGAGCCCTTGGTGAAACGGATGAATTGGAAATCCGAGCCCTCTTATCAAATGAGTGAAGGCATACCCGCTCTCCCTTGGAGGGATTGGGAAGGCTCTCCGCTTGCTCTCCGCCATTATAGGTGGCGAGCCCGGCTAGAACCGGGACCATGTATGCTGGGGGAAGAAATCCCTTGGTCTGCAGCGTCACTAGTTTTCTGTGCGGGACGGAACATCTCTCCCAATCTCCAGGCTTGGGGCTGGGGGAGCGGGAGGAGGAGCTGCGTCGACCGGCCATGATGGAATGGATCTCTGTCGGATGCGCTCTGATGAATGCTCGCTAAGGGAGGATGGTGTGATTTGGATCTGAATCCTTGTCTCTTTAATAGGCAGCTCATTCACATAGCTAGGGGGGTAAATGTAAAAACACCCTGGCTCTTCACATTTGCTTGACACGTGGAAAGTGGCCATTATTGGGCGTGGAAGCCAAGGAGCACAACATTCACGAGAAGTCGGACACTATTTAAACAGGTATACGGAATTTGGAGGAGAACCCGCCTTGCAATGCCGAAGACAATCTGCGCGCCGGACTCATCGTCATTGAAGCCTGGTTCGGGGGCTACTGAGGGAGTCCTGGATTAGGGGGTGTCCGGATAGCCGTACTATAACCTTTGGCCGAACTGTTGGACTATGAAGATACAAGATTGAAGATCCGGATGGGACTTTCCTTGGCTTGGAAGCCAAGCTTGGCAATACGAATATGTAGATCTCCTCCCGTTGTAACCGACTCTGTGTAACCCTAGCCCCCTCTGGTGTCTATATAAACCGGAGGATTTAGTCCGTAGGACAGAACAGCAATCATACCATAGGCTAGCTTCTAGGGTTTAGCCTCTCTCATCTCGTGGTAGATCTACTCTTGTACTACCCATATCATCAATATTAATCAAGCAGGATTAGGGTTTTACCTACATCGAGAGGGCCCGAACCTGGGTAAAAACATCGTGTCCCTTGTCTCCTGTTACCATCCTCCTAGAAGCACAGTTCGGGACCACCTACCCGAGATCCGCCGGTTTTGACACCGACAGGCTCCGTATCTGATCGTTTGGGGGTACGTAGGTATATATAGGAGGAAGGAGTACGTCGGTGGAGCAACAGGAGGCCCAAGAGGGTGGAGGGCGCGCCCTGGGGGCGGCGGGGGGGGGGGGGTAGGCGTGCCCCCTACCTCATGGCCTCCTCCTTTACTTCTTGACGTAGGGTCCAAGTCTCCTAGATCATATTCGTTCTGAAAATCACGTCCCCAAAGGTTTCATTCTGTTTGGACTCTGTTTGATATTCCTTTTCTGCGAAACTCTGAAATATGCAAAAAAACATCAATTCTGGGCTGGGCCTACGGTTAATAGGTTAGTCCCAAAAATAATATAAAAGTGAATAATAGATCCCAATAATATCCAAAACAGTAGATAATATAGCATGGAGCAATAAAAAATTATAGATACGTTGGAGACGTATCAAGCATCCCCAAGCTTAATTCCTGCTCGTCCTCGAGTAGGTAAATGATAAAAACATAATTTTTGATGCGGAGTGCTACTTGGCATAATTTCAATGTAATTCTTCTTAATTGTGGTATGGATATTCAGATCCGAAAGATTCAAGACAAAAGTTTAATATTGGCATAAAAATAATAATACTTCAAGCATACTAACAAAGTAATTATGTCTTCTCAAAATAACATGGCCAAAGAAAGTTATCCCTACAAAATCATATAGTCTACCTATGCTCTATCTTCACCACACAAAGTATTTAAATCATGCACAACCCCGATGACAAGCCAAGCAATTGTTTCATACTTCTGACATTCTCAAACTTTTTCAATCTTCATGCGATACATGAGCATGAGCCATGGACATAGCACTATATGTGGAATAGAATGGTGGTTGTGGAGAAGACAAAAAGGCAAATATAGTCTCACATCAACTAGGCGTATCAACGGGCTATGGAGATGCCCATCAATAGATATCAATGTGAGTGAGTAGGGATTGCCATGCAACAGATGCACTAGAGCTATAAGTATATGAAAGCTCAACAAAAGAAACTAAGTGGGTGTGCATCCAACTCGCTTGCTCACGAAGAACTAGGGCATTTTGAGGAAGCCCATCATTGGAATATACAAGCCAAGTTCTATAATGAAAAATTCCCACTAGTATATAAAAGTGACAAAATGAGAGACTCTCTATCATGAAGATTATGGTGCTACTTTGAAGCACAAGTGTGGTAAAAGGATAGTAACATTGTCCCTTCTCGCTTTTTCTCTAATTTTTTTTATTTTGAGCCTTCCCCTTTTTTATGGCCTCTTTTTTTTCATCCGGAGTCTCATCCCGACTTGTGGGGGAATCATATTCTCCAGCATACTTTCCTCACTTGGGACAATGCTCTAAAAATGATGATCATCACACTTTTATTTTCTTACAACTCAACAGTTACAACTCGATACTTAGAACAAAATATGACTCTATATGATTGCCTCCGGCGGTGTACCGAGATATGCAATGAATCAAGAGTGACATGTATGAAAGAATTATGAACGATGGCTTTGCCACAAATACGATGTCAACTAGATGATCATGCAAAGCAATATCACAATGATGGAGCGTGTCATAATAAACGGAGCGGTGGAAAGTTGCATGGCAATATATCTCGGAATGGCTATGGAAATGCCATGATAGGTAGGTATGGTGGCTGTTTTGAGGAAGGTATATTAGAGAGGCTAGCAATGGTGGGAGGAAGAAAAGTGTGTATAATCCATGGACTCAACCTTAGTCATAAAGAACTCATATACTTATTGCAAAAATCTATAATTTATCAAAGCAAAGTATTACGCGCATGCTCCTAGGGGGATAGATTGGTAGGAAAAGACCATCGCTCGTCCCCAACAGCCACTCATAAGGAAGACAATCAATAAATAAATTATGCTCCGACTTCATCACATAACGGTTTACCATACGTGCATGATACGGGAATCACAAACTTTAACACAGGTATTTCTCAAATTCACAACTACTCAACTAGCATGACTCTAATATCACCATGTTTATATCTCAAAACAATTATCAAGCATCAAACTTTTCTTAGTATTCAACACACTCATAAGAAAGTTTTTACTAATCTTGAATACCAAGCATATTAGGATTATTTAAGCAAATTACCGTGGTATTTAAGACTCTCAAAATAATCTAAGTGAAGCATGAGATATCAATAGTTTCTATAAAACAAATCCACCACCGTGCTCTAAAAGATATAAGTGAAGTACTAGAGCAAAACTATATAACTCAAAAGATATAAGTGAAGAACATAGAGTATTCTAATAAATTCCAAATCATGTATGGCTCTCTCAAAAGGTGTGTACAGCAAGGATGATTGTGGTAAACTAAAAAGCAAAGACTCATATCATACAAGACGCTCCAAGCAAAACACATATCATGTGGTGAATAAAAATATAGCTCCAAGTAAAGTTACCGATGGAAGTAGACGAAAGAGGGGATGCCTTCCGGGGCATCCCCAAGCTTTGGCTTGATGGTGTCCTTAGATTATCCTGGGGGTGCCGTGGGCATCCCCAAGCTTAGGCTCCTGCCACTCCTTGTTCCATAATCCATCAAAATCTTTCACCCAAAACTTGAAAACTTCACAACACAAAACTTAACAGAAAATCTCGTGAGCTCCGTTAGCGAAAGAAAACAAAAGACCACTTCAAGGTACTATAATGAACTCATTCTTTATTTATATTGGTGTTAAACCTACTGTATTTCAACTTCTCTATGGTTTATAAACTATTTTACTAGCCATAGATTCATCAAAATAAGCAAACAACACTCGAAAAACAGAATCTGTCAAAAACAGAATAGTCTGTAGTAATCTGTAACTAACGCGAACTTCTGGAACTGCAAACAATTAGCCAGAATAGGACGACTTCGGAATTTTTTTTATTGATCAGCAGCAATTGGAATAAATATTTTATCACGTTCTGGTGATTTTTAGTAATTATTTTCATGAACAGAAAGTTTCTGGAAATTTCTGCAAGATCAAATAACTACCATCCAAGAAGATCATATAGGTTTAACTTGGCACAAACACTAATTAAAACATAAAAACACATCTAACCAGAGGCTAGATCAAAGATTTATTCCTAAACACAAGCAAAAAGCAAAAAACTAAAAATAAAATTGGGTTGCCTCCCAACAAGCGCTATCGTTTAACGCCCCTAGCTAGTCATAAAAGCAAGGATAGATCTAGGTATTGCCATCTTTGGTAGGCAATCCATAAGTGGATCTCATGATAGATTCATATGGTAATTTTATTTTCTTCCTAGGGAAGTGTTCCATGCCTTTCTTTAATGGAAATTGGAATATAATATTCCCTTCCTTCATATCAATAATTGCACCAATCGTTCTAAGGAAAGGTCTACCAAGAATAATAGGACATGAAGGATAGCAATCTATATCAAGAACGATAAAATCTACGGGCACATAGTTCCTGTTTGCAACAATAAGAACATCATTAATTCTTCCCATATGTTTCTTAATAGTGGAATCCGCAAGGTGCAAGTTTAAAGAGCAATCATCAAAATCACGGAAATCTAGCAAATCGCACAAAGTTTTGGGAATAGTGGAAACACTAGCACCCAAATCACATAAAGCATAGAACTCATGATCCTTAATCTTAATTTTAATAGTTGGTTCTCACTCATCATTAAGTTTTCTAGGGATAGAAACTTCCAACTCAAGCTTTTCTTCATAAGATTGCGTCAAAGCATCAACGATATGTTTGGTCAAAGCTTTATTTTGACTATAAGCATGAGGAGAATTTAGCACGGATTGCAACAAGAAAATACAATCTATCAAAGAGCAATTATCATAATTAAATTCCTTGAAATCCAAAATAGTGGGTTTATCGACATCTAGCGTTTTGATCTCTTCAATCACACTTTTATCAAATTTAGCATCAAGATCTAAAAACTCCGAATTTCTGGAACGCCTTCTAGGAAGGTGGATCATATTCAGTCCCATCATTATCAAGATTCATATTGCAAAACAAGGATTTAATAGGGTACACATCAATAACTTTTAGATCTTCATCTTTATTTTCATAGAAATTAGAAGAACACGCTTTCATGAAGCAATCTTTCTTAGCACGCATCCTAGCGTTTCTTTCTTTGCACTCATCAATGGACTCATTGATATCATGCGTAGGAGGAATAGATCTAAGCTTTAAAGAATCAACATCAAGAGAAATTCTATCAACGTTCCTAGCCAATTCATCAACTTTAAGCAATTTCTCTTCAAGCAAAGCATTGAAATTCTTTTGTGAATTCATAAACTCTTTAACACTAGTCTCAAATTCAGAGGGAATCTTATTAAAATTTCCATAAGAGTTGTTGTAGTAATTACCATAATTATTAGAGGAATTGCTAGGATAAGGCCTAGGATTAAAGTTTCGTCTATACGCGTTGTTACCAAAATTATTCCTACCAATAAAATTCACATCCATAGATTCATTATTATTCTCAATCAAAGTAGACAAAGGCATATCATTAGGACCAGAAGAAACACTCTTACTAGCAAATAATTTCATAAGTTCATCCATCTTTCCACTCAAAACATTAATTTCTTCTATCGCATGCACTTTTTTATTAGTAGATCTTTCAGTGTGCCATTGAGAATAATTAACCATAATATTATCTAAGAGTTTAGTAGCTTCTCCTAAAGTGATTTTCATAAAAGTGCCTCCCGCGGTCGAATCTAAAAGATTTCTAGAAGCAAAATTCAATCCGGCATAAATTTTTTGTATACATCCACAAATTCAAACCATGAGTAGGGCAATTACGTATCATTAATTTCATCCTCTCCCAAGCTTGTGCAACATGTTCATGATCAAGTTGATTAAAATTCATAATATCATTTCTAAGAGAGACGATCTTAGCTGGAGGAAAATACTTAGAGATAAAAGCATCTTTGCACATATTCCATGAATCAATACTATTTTTAGGCAAAGACGAAAACCAAGCTTTAGCACGATCTCTAAGCGAAAAAGGAAATAGCTTCAATTTAACAATATCATTATCAACATCTTTCTTCTTTTGCATATCACACAAATCAACGAAGCTATTTAGATAAGTAGCGGCATCTTCACTAGGAAGGCCGACGAATTGATCTTTCTTGACAAGGTTCAACAAAGCAGCATTGATTTCACAAGATTTAGTATTGGTAAGAGGAGCAATCGGAGTGCTAAGGAAATCATTATTGTTGGTATTGGTAAAGTCACATAATTTGGTATTATCTTGAGCCATCTTGACAAACAAGCAATCCAACACACGAGCAAACAAAAAGCAAGAGAAAAAGAGGCAAACAAAAAAGAGAGGGCGAATAAAACGGCAAGGGTGAAGTGGGGGAGAGGAAAACGAGAGGCAAATGGCAAATAATGTAATGCGGGAGATAAGGGTTTGTGATGGGTACTTGGTATGTTGACTTTTGCATAGACCTCCCAGGCAACAGCTCCAGAAATCCTTCTTGCTACCTCTTGAGCACTGCGTTGGTGTAACATCCCAAAATTCTAAATTTTGGAACGTTATGTTAAATAAATATTTATGCTTGTTTGTTTGATTGTTGTTTGACTGATTGTGTGAAATTTGAAACTTAAAAAAAATTGATGAGAGGGAATAAAATGACTCCCAATATTTTCTATTTGAATCCCTACCTAATTTTAAGTTTGCATTTTGTCAAAAATTCTCTGATAAAAAAATATATGAGAGGAGGAATATGACACTCCCAAAAAATCAGAGACAATGTTTGGCAGTTTATTTGAAACTCAAATTCTTTTTCAATTTGGAGTTATTGCAAAAATGATTTTTCTTAAAGTATTTTATTTGGTCATGAAAATATGTTCATGTTTTAGGAAAATTTATTCTGAAAAATTTGGTATATAATATGCCTATACACGATGTTTTGCTTCTGTTTATTTATTTTGTTTCCTCGTTGTTTTGTATTAAAAAAACGTCAGGCCATGCAGCCAGCCGCCATAGCGCTAGCGCTAGTCAGCGAGCCCAGTGCCCCAGCCCCCACGTGCTTCAAAAAAAATGAAAAGGAGGCCGAGCGCCCAGCGCACATTTGCCTCGTCCGCTGCCTCCCTTCGCTCGCCCGTGTCTGCCTCTCGTTTGACTCTCACACCTGGCGCTGGACCCCACCTGTTCTTTCTTCTTCCTCACGTACCAAACGTACGCGTACACGTACCCGAGGCCGCTCCGCGTCCGCTTTCTTTGGAAACCCTATCCCAAGTCAACCCCAGGCCCAAGAAATATGTCCTATAAATAGCCACGACCTTCCTCGACCGATTCCCTTCGAAACCCCTCGCCAAAAACCACCATATCATCCGCTATCACCGTTCCTATCTTGCCGCAGAAGCTGCAGTTTATCGCCGTTTTCCCACGCCGGTGAGCCATCCCAAGCCTTCTTCTTTCGTATGACAACTTCTCTCGATCTCTACAATCATTTTGACAAGGTCTTGCTTTCCTTCTCCATCTACAGCGACCGTACCAACATTGTTTTTTTCACCGGAGCACTCGGAGCACTAAGCTTCGTCCTTCGTTCTGTCGCCGTCCCTCGTCACCGACCACCTCCGGCTCCACCACCGGACGAGCCACACCCCACCGCATCTCCCCGACACCTCCGCCGCCACCCACGACCGACGTAGCCGCCGCCCCACCGGAGCCCGAGCGCCACCCCAACGCACGATCTCTCTGTGAGTCCCAGCCACCAGTTCGATCAGTTAAAAAAATAGTTTAGTAAATCGTTTCTTTTCGTTAGATCGGTTTTAGTGTATGGTTTTTTCAGTTTAGATCTAAACCGGTTCACCAGTTTTTGTTAGTTATCTAGTACGCGGTTTGTTAAGTTTCGCCTGAGCGTTTGGTAGCTACAGGCCGCACCCCTGTAGGCCCAATAGCGCCCGTTTATTTTTTTTCTGTATTTTCGTTTCTGTTTTTAAAACAGAAAAGTTTCAGTTTCGTAAATTCTATATCTCTTTTGATTGATTCTTTTTGCTCTAGTCTGAAAATTTCCTAAAGTTTCTGTATAAAATAGTTTCGGCCATGTTTTAGTTTTAAAAAATTGCTTTATATGGGTTTTAGTCAGATTAGTATTTCTGCTATAATATGATCTAGAATTAATATTTTTAGGCGATTATTTTTGCAACTGCTTTGTTTTGACCTTGCCTAGCAGTAGGATTAATTTGGGTATTTATAGATTTTATTAAAATTATTTTTTCACAAAAACAACACTGCGCTAGTTATTTTTCTATTGTTTTAATTATTTTAAAATATATTTTCACCTCTGTTTTATTTTATTTATGATTAGTTTATGTAGCTATAGAGGGTGACCTTTTATTTACAGAAAGATATAATGTTTATTTCTTTTTCTTGTTTTGTTTTAATCATAACTAGCGTTTTAAAATAGTCTTTTAGGTGTTTCTTTTTGCCACTAAAAGTTTATGAAAATACTTTCTGTTAAATTAGTTATTTTATATTTTATTTTCTGTTAATTTATTAGTTTAGTGTTTTACTTGTTGTTAAGTTTTTACTTAGCACAAAACTATTTTTGTGTTATGTCTTTAGTAGTTTCGTTGTGTAGTTTTCCTTGTTTTTTTTATTAGGTGTCCCTTGTTGATTTGCATTTTATTTGTTGATTTTATTATGAGTGTTAGAATTGCTTGCTAGTATGTTTGCTTATATGAATGCTATGTTTGATTATATAGATTTCTTCCAACGGAGTGACGAATAGTTCTACCAAGTCTTTATTCCGAGAGCGTTATTATATTCATCAAGTAATACCAGGCAAGTTCACTTTGACCATGCTTTTTATACCTATGTTTTTATTGCATTTAGGGTCATCTTTGCAACAATTCCTCCAGTAGTGTTATTGAATCTTGTAGTTGAGTAGAATGCATGAGGTAGGAACCCATCTCCCTGTTACCAAGCCCGGGACGTTATATAGTTTTAATGCTACGCTATAGTAGACAGGGTTTGGTATGAGTGCACGAGAGTGCTGTGAAGAAGGACTCTACGTCAATGGTGAAAACTTCATAATGGCATCGACAAGGACTGCATCTTCAGGACTCCAAGACCTAAGATTTCAAGACTCGAGACAAGAATTCAATACACACTACTGGGTGAAGGACGATTGACGGGCACCCTGGAGAAACCAGTGGATGGCCGGGATGCATGGAGAAGCGCCATGACATCTTGCGGAAAGCTTCACCCAGGCTCAAAGAGACGGAAGGATACTTCATGCCCGGAAGCTTACATGTGCAACCGCAAGTCACTATGGGCTCTGACTTGGTTGACCTTAGTTGTGACTCTGGCTGGGACGGCGCTAGCAGATGTAGAACTACGGTAGGATTGGATGAGCACCATACAATGGTCAGGGGAACTCTTTGGAAGACCATGTTTCGGTCATCTTGTTCTCAAACACCCTGAAGTGCGAGAACGTAAAGAGAGGGATCGACTCTTGCGGGTAAAGTGTACAAACCTCTGCAGAGGGTTAAAACCTAATCGATTAGCCGTGTCCCCGGTTACGGACAATTTGAGCATCTGGACTTGGATCTATCTCGGAACTCTCAACACCGGACTGATAACTTAATTGTGGTGATGATGATTTGGGCTATGAGACATCGGTTGGCGGAACCATGTCATGATAGAAAAGTCCGTAGTACAGACTCCGGTTAATTCCTTTGATGTAGGGAAAATAAAACCATCTTTTACACAAACAAAATTCAGATACAGTGCCACAAAGCCATATTGCATATAGTATAGTTTATCAACTGTTTTTATTGCAGTGATCTTGCCGGTACATTAAATGTACTGACCTACACGGCTGCAATGTATCATGTTGCAGGATTATTTCTACGACGAGTGAGTTTTGTTGTTGGGTTACGGTCTACACTCAACCTGCCGATGGCGTTGATGGGACTCCACACCCGATTGTTTGTTTCCGCTGAGACTTATGAGGTATATATCAGTTTTACGTTATTTATACATGTGATTGCACTTTGATATATACATTGATGTATTGTGTGTGCCAGCATACCGATCCAGGGATGACACAGATACACAGAGACTTGACCGTTTGAGGTCGGGTCGCTACAGTTGGTTTTCCCTTGAAGAGGAAAGGGTGATGCAGCAAAGTAGCGTAAGTATTTCCCTCAGTTTTTGAGAACCAAGGTATCAATCTAGTAGGAGGCAACGTGCGAGTCCCTCGCACCTACACAAAACAAATAAATCCTCGCAACCAACGCGATAAGGGGTTGTCAATCCCTACACGGTCACTTACGGGAGTGAGATCTGATAGATATGATAGGATAATATTTTTGGTATTTTTGTGATAAGGATGCAAAGTAAAATAAAAGCAAAGGAAATAACTAAGTGTTGGAAGATTAATATGAGGAAGATAGACCCGGGGGCCATAGGTTTCACTAGTGGCTTCCCTCAAGAGCATAAATATTTTACGGTGGGTGAACAAATTACTGTTGAGCAATTGACAGAATTGAGCATAGTTATGAGAATATCTAGGTATGATCATGTATATAGGCATCACGTCAGAGACAGGTAGACCGACTCCTGCCAGCATCTACTACTATTACTCCACACATCGACCGTTATCCAGCATGCATCTGGAGTATTAAGTTCATAAGAACAGAGTAACGCCTTAAGCAAGATGACATGATGTAGAGGGATAAATTCATGCAATATGATAAAAACCCCATCTTGTTATCCTCGATGGCAACAATACAATACATGCCTTGTTGCAAGATTGAACCCAAGATTGAACCCAAAGCTAAGCACTTCTCCCATTGCAAGAAAGATCAATCTAGTAGGCCAAACCAAACTGATAATTCGAAGAGACTTGCAAAGATAACCAATCATACATAAAAGAATTCAGAAGATTCAAATATTTTTCATAGATAAACTTGATCATAAACCCACAATTCATCGGTCTCAACAAACACACAGCAAAAGAAGATTACATCGAATAGATCTCCACAAGAGAGGGGGAGAACATTGTATTGAGATCCAAAAAGAGAGAAGAAGCCATCTAGCTACTAACTATGGACCTGAAGGTCTGAGGTAAACTACTCACACTTCATCGGAGAGTCTATGGTGTTGATGTAGAAGCCCTCCGTGATCGATGCCCCCTCCGGCGGAGCTCCGGAACAGGCCCCAAGATGGGATCTCGTGGGTACAGAAGGTTGCGGCGGTGGAATTAGGTTTTTGCCTCCGTATGTGATTGCTTGGGGGTACGTACGTATATATAGGAGGAAGGAGTACGTCGGTGGAGCAACAGGTGGCCCACGAGGGTGGAGGGTGCGCCCTGGGGGGGTAGGCGTGATGAAGTCATGTACCTAGGGTAGGGTCATAGGCCGGCCCAAGGGTACCCTCCCCAAGGTCACTTACTAAAAGAGGCTGCTTACCAGTCGACCTGATAAGCATCCACTTGACTAATACAAAAACACTCGACGAGCGCAGAGACACTCGACCATGAAGACTCACTCGACCATCGGAAGCACAGGAGCCACTCCGCATCCAAACGGTCTGTAATTAAATGGCCTTTATAGCCTTAATAGCACTTTATACAGGGCGTTTCCAGTAACGCCCTGCCTTAATGCACCTTAAGATCCTTCATTGCGTGGGCTGGCAGGGGTCTTGGCGAACTCTATATAAGCCACCCCCCTCCACAGGAAGAAGGGTTCGCATCTTTGTAACACACACACATATAATCCAGTCGACCACCTCCGGGCTCCGAGACGTAGGGCTATTACTTCTTGTGAGAAGGGCCTGAACTCGTTAACCTCTTGCGTGCAGAACTACTCCAAAGCTAGGATCTTGCCTCTCCATTCCTACCCCCCATTCTACTGTCAGACTTAGAACCACAACAGTTGACGCCCACCGTGGGGCAGGTGTTCTAGCGATTTGTTGGAGGAGTTGTGATTCTTTCGATATCTCCCATCATGTCTTCGAGCGGAGTCCCGGTCGAGGGCCGCGAGATCCGTCTCGGCGCCCTCACTTTCGTCGTCGATGACTCTGCTTGGCTCCAGGAGGCTCCACTCGACGTGGACGCGCTTCCCGCCCGCGGGGCAATGCACTTTCGCGCGTGCATTCGTGGCGTCCTCCTGCGGCAACCGTCGGCCCAGTACGGGTCGGCACCCGTTTCGTCCTTGCTCCCAGTTTCCCGCCGACGCAAGCGCTCCGGTCGGTCGAGGCTCCAGCGGTGGGTGAGGCATGCATTGGCCCGCCAGTCGTCCACCCCCCAAGTCGCGGCGATCGAGCCCGACGAATCTCTCTACGGCCTGTTCGATCTATCGACTGGCTCCGCAGAGACTGCGTCCGAGTGCGACAGCAGCGATCCAGCGGCGGAGGTACTGATGGTCGACGGACCGCGCAGTCCCCCCGGATTCCCCCACACCGAAGAGGTTGCCGGAGGAGGAGGTCTGGCGCGGGGACACGAAGAGTACAGACCCGAGCCCCTCACCTCGCTGCATAGGGAGGAACTTCATCGTCGGAACATGGACGCGCTGCACACTCCTATCGTTGGAGAAACCCCCGAGGCGCGCGCCTTGGAGGAGGCGCGCTTGGCCAACTAGGCTGAACGCACTCGACTGGAGAATCTCCAGAGAGTACTCGACGAGCGCGCTCGACCGCCAGTTCCAGAATCCAGTCGACGCCGCCTCTTTCAGCCACCAACTCAGGTATACCGAACTCCGATTCGGAATTTAGCAGCTGCAGCCCGCATAGCAGAGTCGATCCAGCCTTCTCAGTCAGAGGCAGGGAGAGGTCTGCTACAGATCAAAGATTTGCTCCGGGCAGCAGGGGATCAGAACTCAGTTGTATCGCAGTCGCGTAATAGGATTCACAGCCGATCCATCGCTGCGAATTCTGTACAGTGAGGCGTGAGGAACGTAGAGGCCGTCATGATGATCAATATCAAGGCCGTGAGCGGTACGAACACCGATTCGATCGCAATGATCGACGTCGAGTGCCCACTCCTCCCCCAAGGGGTGGATCGTACGTTCCTCGGCAGCAAGATGACAGACGCCAGCACAGTGCTGGGCGAAGGTTTCTAGTCAACCCCAGGGAACCAGGCTTTGATGCGAGATCCATTATCGTTCAAGGTCTGGTCGACCGGAATAGAGCTCACTGAGAAGGCCATGACAGATACGTTCCCTCCAGCAGCAGGGTTCATGTATCAGGACCAGAATGTTTCAGCAGAGCAATCAGGGCCGCAGTAATTCCTCCCAACTTTAGGTTGGCGACTGGAGTTAGTAAGTTCACCGGTGAGTCCAAGCCTGACACATGGCTTGAAGATTACCGAGTGGCTGTTCAGATTGGCGGCGGCAACGACGAGGTAGCCATGAAGCATTTGCCTCTTATGCTGGAGGGATCAGCCAGAGCATGGTTGAACCAGTTGGCACCCAGCAGTATTTACACTTGGGAAGATCTTGCCCAAGTGTTTGTCAGGACATTTGAAGGGACTTGCAAGCAACCAGCAGGGTTGACAGAATTGCAGTCGTGTGTTCAGAAGTCGAGTGAAACTCTGAGGGATTATATCCAGAGGTGGATCACTTTACATCACACAGTCGAGAATGTATCTGATCACTAGGCAGTTTGTGCCTTCAAGGAAGGCGTCAAGAACAGAGAGCTGAGTTTGAAATTCGATCGAACCGGAGATATGACACTGAGTCGGATGATGGAAATCGCCACCAAGTATGCATACGGTGAAGAAGAAGATAGGCTCCGGAGTGGCAAGTACAAAGCAGCCGCTAATGAGGCCGGCGGAGGAAAGTCCAGTCGGAAGCAAAAGCGCAAAGTCGAGCCAGCTGCTCCTGGAGAGACCTTGGCTGTGACCCCAGGAAAGTTTAAGGGGAAACCCAAGGGTCCCTGGAACCCCAAGAAAGTGAAAGACCAGGATGGGAACGATGTGATGGACTTACCGTGTCACATTCACATGAAGAAAGACGAGGAGGGTAAACTCATTTACCCAAAGCATACCACTCGACAATGTCGACTCCTGATTCAGCAGTTTCAAGGGAAACATGCCAAAGACAAAGAGAAAGAGTCAGCCAAAGTTGAGGACAAAGAAGACAGCGGTGAGGAGTACCCCCAAGTCAACTCCACCCTGATGATTTTCGCTGATGTCGAAAGCAAGAGTCGATTGAAGGTTATCAATCGAGAAGTGAACATGGTCGCTCCGACGACACCCAATTATCTGAAATGGTCTCAGACTGCCATCACCTTCGACCAGTCCGATCACCCGACTCATATTGCTACCCCAGGGAGGCAAGCGTTGGTGGTCGACCCAGTCGTTGAAGGCACTCGACTGACCAAAGTTTGTATGGATGGTGGCAGTGGTTTGAATTTGCTGTATGCAGAGACGCTGAAAGGGATGGGCATTCCGATGTCCAGACTCAGCACCAGTAACATGAGCTTCCACGGAGTCATTCCTGGAAAGAAGGCTGAGTCACTCGGCCAAATCGCTCTCGATGTAGTTTTTGGTGACTCGAAGAATTTCCGGAAGGAAAAGTTGACCTTTGAGGTCGTGGATTTTCAGAGTGCGTACCACGCCATACTTGGAAGGCCAGCGTATGCTAGTTTCATGGCCCGGCCATGCTACGTGTACCTTAAATTGAAGATGCCCGGTCCCAAAGGTGTGATCACTATCACGGGTAATCGGAAGAAGGCAGAAGAGTGCTTCCAGAAGGGCTCCAAAATTGCTGATGCTCAGATGGGCGAAATGGAGTTACAAGAGTACCAGAAGACCGTAGACCCGAGTGATTTGTTGTGAGCCAAGAAGCCTGCCACAGAGTCAGCATTTCAGTCGTCCGGTGAGACAAAATAGGTTCACATCCACCCGACTGACCCCAATGCGGCTCCGACCAACATCTCCACTACACTCGACTCTAAATAGGAAGAAGCGCTCATCCAGTTCCTCCGTGAGAACTGGGACATCTTTGCATGGAAGCCTGCTAACATGCCGGGTGTTCCCAGGGGACTGGCTGAGCACCGCCTTCGAGTCGACCCAAAAGTCAAACCAGTTAAGGAACATCTTCGACGGTCCGCCGTCCAGAAGAGAAAGGCCATTGGTGAAGAGGTGGCTCGACTCTTAGCGGCAGAGTTCATTCGCGAGATCTACCACTCCGAGTGGCTCGCCAATGTTGTAATGGTCCCCAAGAAGGACCAGTCATTGCGCATGTGCATCGATTTCAAACATATCAATCGGGCCTGCCCAAAAGATCACTTCCCTCTTCCTCGCATCGACCAAATAGTCGACTCGACCGCAGGATGCGAGAGGTTGTCTTTTTTAGATGCTTACTCCGGATACCATCAGATCCGTCTATATGGACCCGATGAAATAAAAACAGCTTTCATCACCCCGTTCGGGTGCTTCTGCTATGTCACCATGCCTTTCGGTCTCAAGAATGCCGGAGCTACATTCATGAGAATGATTCAGAAGTGCCTGATCACTCAAATCAGTCGAAATGTAGAAGCATACATGGATGATATAGTGGTCAAGTCGCGAAAAGGTTCCGACCTGCTGACTGACCTTGCTAAAACATTTGCCAATCTCAGGAGGTATGATATCAAGCTTAATCCATCAAAATGCACATTTGGAGTTCCTGGAGGAAAGTTACTCGGTTTTCTTGTTTCCGAACGAGGAATCGACGCTAACCCTGAAAAAGTTGGCACCATACTCAGAATGAAACGCCCTATGCGTGTGCACGATGTCCAGAAGCTTACTGGATGCTTGGACACTTTAAGTCGATTCATCTCCAGACTCGGTGAAAAGGCACTGCCTCTTTACCGACTGATGAAGAAGTCAGACAAGTTCGAGTGGACCCCAGAAGCTGATGCAGCGTTTGCAGAGCTAAAAGCTCTGCTCTCCACCCAACCGGTGCTTGCTGCCCCTGTCAGCAAAGAGCCATTGTTGCTTTACATTGCAGCCACTGGACAAGTCGTTAGTACCGTACTTACGGTCGAGCAGGAAGAGGAAGGAAAAACCTTCAAAGTTCAGCGCCCAGTTTATTACCTTTCTGAAGTTCTGACCCCATCAAAGCAAAGATACCCTCACTATCAGAAGCTTGTTTATGGGATTTACATGACCACGAAGAAGGTTGCTCATTATTTCTCTGATCACTCCATTACAGTCGTCAGCAACGCCCCGTTATCAGAGATTCTTCATAACAGAGATGCAACTGGTCGAGTGGCAAAATGGGCGATTGAACTTCTTCCCCTTGATATCAAGTTCGAGGCAAAGAAAGCTATCAAGTCCCAAGAAATAGCTGATTTCCTCGCCGAGTGGACTGAACAACAACTTCCGACTCAAGTTCACTCGGAGCACTGGACTATGTTTTTCGATGGCTCCAAGATGCTGAATGGGTCCGGTGCGGGGGTTGTATTGGTTTCCCCCCGAGGAGATAAGCTCAAACATGTCCTCCAGATTCACTTTGATTCCTCCAACAACGAGGCAGAATATGAAGCACTCCTATATGGACTGTGTATGGCCATTTCACTCGGCGTCCGTCGCCTTATGGTCTACGACGACTCAGATCTGGTTGTTAATCAAGTGATGAAGGAGTGGGATGTCCGAAGCCCAGCCATGACGGGTTATTGCAATGCAGTGAGAAAGTTGGAGAAGAGATTCGAGGGGTTAGAGCTCCATCATATACCCCGACTGAAAAACCAAGCTGCGGATGATTTTGCGAAAATAGGATCCAAGAGAGAAGCCATCCCCAGTGATGTGTGTTTGGAGCACATTCGTGTGCCATCGATACAGGAAGATCCTTTCATGGAAGAACCTCCGCAGCCAAGGAGCGCCAGCGATCCGACTGAAGTGGAGATTCCAGCCGTGGTCGACCTGATTATGGAAGTTGTAGTCGTCACTCCCGACTGGACAGCGCCATACATCGCGTATATTATGAGGAAAGAGCTCCTAGAAGATGAAGGAGAGGCTCGACAGATCGTCCGTCGATCTAAGGCCTTTACAGTAATCAAAGGGCAGTTGTACAGAGAAAGCGCGACTGGAGTTGGCCAGAAGTGCATCACGCCATAAGAAGGTCAGATAATTCTTGAGGATATCCACTCAGGGACCTGTGGCCATCATGCGTCCTCTCGGACCATTGTGGCTAAAGCGTACCGAGCGGGATTTTACTGGCCGAGGGCGAATGAAATGGCAAAAGACATAGTCGACAAGTGCGAAGGGTGTCAGTTTTATTCCAACATGTCACACAAGCCCGCCTCTGCTCTGAAGACCATTCCACTTGTCTGGCCCTTCACTGTTTGGGGGCTAGACATGATTGGACCGCTGAGAACTGGTAGAAGCGGCTTCACTCACTTACTGGTTGCAGTCGACAAGTTCACCAAGTGGATAGAAGCCAAACCCATCAAGAACCTCGATGCAAGCACTGCTATCAGTTTCATCAGAGAGCTGATATTCAGATATGGAGTTCCACATAGCATCATCACGGACAATGGATCAAACTTTGATAATGACAGATTCAAAGCCTTCTGCGCCTCCCAAGGCACGCGGGTCGACTATGCCTCAGTTGCCCATCCTCAGTCAAATGGGCAGGCAGAGCGTGCAAATGGTCTCATCCTCAAAGGACTGAAACCCTGACTGATGCGTGATCTCAAGCACGCGGCAGGAGCTTGGGTCGACGAACTTCCGTCAGTTCTTTGGGGATTAAGCCCCCGAGTGGGAGGTTTGCTCTCCACTCGCTAGGATTTTAATCAGTTAGGCGAGCACTGGGCTGCAGCTAAGCCCCCGAGTGGGAGGTTTGCTCTCCACTAGGTAGGATTTTAATCACTTAGGCGAGCACTGGGCTGCAGCTAAGCCCCCGAGTGGGAGGTTTGCTCTCCACTCGGTAGGATTTTAATCACTTAGGCGAGCACTGGGCTGCAGCTAAGCCCCCGAGTGGGAGGTTTGCTCTCCACTCGGTAGGATTTTAATCACTTAGGCGAGCACTGGGCCGCAGCTAAGCCCCCGAGTGGGAGGTTTGCTCTCCACTCGGTAGGATTTTAATCAGTTAGGCGAGCACTGGGCTGCAGCTAAGCCCCCGAGTGGGAGGTTTGCTCTCCACTCGGTAGGATTTTAATCACTTAGGCACTCCCACTCGGGGGCTTAGCTGCAGCCCAGTGCTCACCTAAGTGATTAAAATCCTACCGAGTGGAGAGCAAACCTCCCACTCGGGGGCTTAGCTGCAGCCAAGTGCTCGCCTAAGTGATTAAAATCCTACCGAGTGGAGAGCAAACCTCCCACCCGGGGGCTTAGCTGCAGCCCAGTGCTCGCCTAAGTGATTAAAATCCTACCGAGTGGAGAGCAAACCTCCCACTCGGGGGCTTAGCTGTAGCCCAGTGCTCGCCTAAGTGATTAAAATCCTACCAAGTGGAGAGCAAACCTCCCACTCGGAGGCTTAGCTGCAGCCCTGTGCTCGCCTAAGTCATTTTGAGTGAAAGTCAAGTTTCACTCGACGGATAAATCATGAAGATATTCAACGATAAATCAAGTTCGGATAAGATCAAAAGGTCCTGGACCGCAAATAAAAGTACTCGAGCCTCCAGCTCGACAGAGTTTATCGGTTACACAAACCACTCGGCATTCCGAGGCAAATTTAAAGTGAGACACAGCAGTTTTTTACTCCTCCGGTGGAGGACTGGATGGGGCAACAAACTCGTCCAAATCAATCCCGTCTGAGATACGAGTGGCAGCAGCAACGAAGGTCTCCATGAAGTCCTGGAAATTATGCTTCCTGGTATTGGCAACTTGGAGGGCGGCCAGCTTCTCTTCTCGCGCCTCCATGCTGTGGACACGAACCAGCCACAGAGCAACATCGGCACCACACCTGGAAGAAGACTTTTTCCATTCATGCACTCGACTTGGGACTTCCTTCAGTCGAGTGACCAAGGATTCAAGGTCATTCTGAAGTATCTGTTTTGGCCAGAGTGCAGAGTCGATCCGCGACACTGCAGCCTTCAGTCGAGCAAGGTAGTCCACCACGCTGGCGACGCGAGACTCCAGCCAGAGGACATTCATGGCAGCTTCGTCCTTCACAGGAGAGTTGATGGGGTCCAGACTGGTTTCCACTCGACCAGTTTCTTCCTCGAAGTTTTGACAGAATTCTGAAAGGTACAGTCCAAAATTATAATTGAATGATGAGTCGACAACGACAAGCCAATCGAGTAAAGGGGATTACCTTCAAGCATGAGGAATAGTTTCTTGGCGAGCCCTCCAAGATAAGCCTCCAGATCCTTTCGCTTCCCCGCCATATGGCTGACCTTGTCAGTCAGAGCAATCTTGTCATTTTTCAATCGACTTGCTTCCTTGTTGGCCGCGTCAAGAGCAGACTTCAGCTTGGCATTCTCATCTTCAAGCTGACCAACTGAAGCAAGCTTTTCCTCGGCGAGCTTCGCCTTCTCTGAAGCCGCCTTCTGTGCTTCCGCAAGGTCAAGATCTTTCTTCCTCAGAGCCTCCTCCAGTTGGTCTGCAAAACAATAATGAGAACAGAGTTGAGAATAGGCAGAAAAACAAAGACAACCGTCGAATCCTCACCAGCCATACCTTTTGCTTCGTCCTTCGCCTTCTGCAAGCTTTCCTGGGCAAACTTCAAGTCGAGGTTAAGCTGGACCTGTTTCTCCTTCAATTCAGCAAAATGAGCAACAAGCTCGCAAGACTTCTGCAAAGAGTCAATTGACAAAAGACATCAAGGACAAGTTACTTCCGAGTGACTAAAGGAAAAGTTGTAGCACTTCTAAGACTACAGCTGAATCAAAACATTCGACGGTAGCCTTGGGGACTACACCCAGTGGGTGCACTCAGCGTGCCCCCACCGGTAATCTTTCAAAATTCTGCTCGATCAGTCGACCAAATACGATTCTAAAGCCATGACTAATAGTCAGCGGTCAGCCGCATCTAAAAAAAAGGAGAGCATAAAGTTCTTTAGACTATCGTCGACTGCCAGCAGTCGACCATAGCCTCGGGGACTACACCCAGTGGGTGCACTCAGCGTGCCCCCACAGTTTTTTTGGTTCCACTCGACTTGGTCCGACTAGGCCGAGTGAGGAAGTTTGAAAGTATAAAGACTATAGTCGACTGCCAGCAGTCCACCATAGCCTCGGGGACTGCACCCAGTGGGTGCACTCAGCGTGCCCCTACAGAAATTCAATCGACACCCCCCCAGTGGGTGTACAAACAGCAAAAATCTTCAGAAAGAAGCAGTTTTCAGGTGGCGTTTCATAACGAAACAGACAAGTCGACTTACCTGAACATTATTCTGAAGAGCTGAATTAGCATGATAAGCCGCCTGACCGGCCTCTCGGACCACCTTCACTTGTTCCATCATAATCCCTGCTTGGCGTATGGCTTCCTTAGCAGCGCTCACTGGGTCTTCCGGGACGTGGTGGGCAGCAAAAAGAGATGGTGGAGAAACAGTCGACGAAGTGGGTCAAGCACTCGTCAGCGGTACAGCAAAAGTCACTGAAGTCCGAGTAGCATCACCTCCATCCCGAGCCACGACCTCAGGCGCCGGGGTAGCTTGTGGAGTCTTGCCGGCCAGAGCCTTCCTGTTCCTCCTCAGCGGCACTTCGTCGTCATCATCAGGGAGGTCAATGACATGAGGAGGAGCTGCAAGAAAAGTTCAACCGACCGGAATGATAAGAAATCAGCAGTCGACCCAAAACAAAGCATCAGTAATTATACCCAGGTTGGAGGTAACAGCGTCTTCCATCTCCTGATCATCACCCTTGGCAGAAATCTCCGAGGTAGCAGCACTGCAAATTTCGAAAGTCAGTCGACTCGCTCAATGAATCGACCAAAATCTGTCACATTCAACAAGAGAAGACAAGTTCAACTCTTTACCCAGAAATGGTGGGGATAGTCATCTTCATCCTGGGCAAGGCCTTGGGGGGCTTGGACGGCGTCGCACACGGATGCTTGGGAGCTTTTTCAGTCGGCGCAGGCGAAGAGGTCCTGAGACGCTTCGACGACCGCCCAACAGGAGCAGTCGCCTTGCCCCGCTCCCGCGCAGGGTCGTGCGTAAGCTTGGACCGCTTTTCTGTGCGAGGAGGTTCAGCTTCCTCTTCCCCCTCCTCCTCACTGGAGTCGGCGTCGCTGCCTCCCTCCACTTCGCCATCGGACTCCCACTCCTCTGGCTCGTCTCCGCTCTCGCCTCCGCTCGCCTCTCCTTCCACAGCCTGCTCCTACGCTCCATTGGGCGTCGAATACATTTCAGTAATTTCCTGGAGAACAACGAACAAGGTAAAGGTCAATCGACTGTCTCGGAAGAGGAAACAAGCAGATTGAATATTACAGATCAGTCGGAGAAAGGTGTTCGTACCTTATCTGGTTGACGAGACTGGTCGAATGGGAGAACTCTCCTGGCGCCTTGAGGATTGTCCTTGTTCCCAGTGATGGCAGTCATCCACCTCTCCAACGTGGCTTCGTCGACCTCCTCTGGATGAACCCGAGTAGTGTCTTCGGTACCAGAGTACATCCACATTGGATGGCCTCGGTATTGCAGTGGCTGAATTCGCCGTCGGAGGAAAACTTCCAGGAGATCCATGCCAGTCACCCCGTCGCGAATAAGCTGGACTACGCGCTCCATCAACAACTTCACTTGGGCCTTCTCCTCCGGTAACACCTCAGAGAAGATGGATTGTCTACTCGACTCATGGAGAAAGGGGGGAGCCCAGTCGATTGCCCCGGCGTTGACTGGTCTTGGCAGTAGAACCAGGTCGACTGCCACCCTCTAACCGAGTCAGGCAGAGTCATCGCCGGAAAGGCGCTCTTGCCCCTCGTCTGGACTCTGAGTCCCCCGCACATCTGGATCACTTGAGTTCTCTCGTCGTCTGGGTTTGCTTTCTTCACCGACTGAGAGCGACAGGTGAATATGTGCCTGAAAAGCCCCCAGTGCGGCCGACAGACCAAGAAATTTTCACACAGCAAAACAAAGACAGCGAGGTAGGTGAAAGTGCAACTATCCCTAGGTGGTTTTGGTAATTCATAACAACATATAGCTCATTGAGCTAATGCAATTCCAAGACAATTATTTTAGGAAAGCTCAATGGCTGGCATGGCATGGATGGTGAAAGTGGAACCCTCAAAATGCTAAGGACAAAGGATTGGCTCAAGCCCAAAAGCTCAAGACTCTTCATTTTATATTTTAGTGATCCAAGGTCACATTGAGTCTATAGGAAAAGCCAATACTATCAAGGAGGGATGAGGTGTTGCTTAATGAGCTCTTTGCCTTATGTGCTTAATGATATGCTCCAAAATCCTCAACTACTTTCCCATATCCACATATGACCTAAACCGTAAGCCAAACTCGGTCCTTCCGATTCTTTCTATCCGGCGCCACCGAGTTTCTCATATGTCATAAGCCACTGCCAAACCCTAGCAAATCGGTTTCACCGATAGGGATCTCGGTCTCACCGAGATGAGATTGTAACCTCTCTGTTTCCTTTTCATAACTTTTCGGTCTCACCGAAAGAGCGGATCGGCCCCACCGATATTGCAATGCAAACTCTCTGTTTCCCTTCTGTAACTTTTCAGTCTCACCGAAAGAGCAAATCGGTCCCACCGAGTTTGCCTGACCAACTCTCTGGTTAGCTAATTACCAAATCGGTCTCACCGAGTTTGTGTAATCGGTCTCACCAAGATTACGTTATGCCCAAACCCTAACCATATCGGTCCTACCGAGTTGCATGTCAGTCCCACCGAAAATCTCTAATGGTCACTAGGTTTACCGTTTCGGTCCGACCGAGTTTGTTGATTCGGTCCCACCGAGATTGGTAGATTGTGTGTAACGGTTGGATTTTAAGTGGAGGCTATATATACCCCTCCACCTCCTCTTCATTTGTGGAGAGAGCCATCAGAACACACCTACACTTCCAACTCATATGTTCTGAGAGAGAACCACCTACTCATGTGTTGAGACCAAGATATTCCATTCCTACCATATGGATCTTGATCTCTAGCCTTTCCCAAGTTGCTTTCCACTCAGATCTTCTTTCCACCAAATCCAAATCCTGTGAGAGAGAGTTGAGTGTTGGGGAGACTATCATTTGAAGCACAAGAGCAAGGAGTTCATCATCAACACACCATTTGTTACTTCTTGGAGAGTGGTGTCTCCTAGATTGGCTAGGTGTCACTTGGGAGCCTCCGACAAGATTGTGGAGTTGAACCAAGGAGTTTGTAAGGGCAAGGAGATCGCCTACTTCGTGAAGATCTACCGCTAGTGAGGCAAGTCCTTCGTGGGCGATGGCCATGGTGGGATAGACAAGGTTGCTTCTTCGTGGACCCTTCGTGGGTGGAGCCCTCCGTGGACTCGCGCAACCGTTACCCTTCGTGGGTTGAAGTCTCCACTAACGTGGATGTAGGATAGCACCACCTATCCGAACCACGGGAAAAACATCCGTGTCTCCAATAGCGTTTGAATTCTCCAAACCCTTCCCTTTACATTCTTGCAAGTTGCATGCTTTACTTTCTGCTGCCTATATACTCTTTGCATGCTTGCTTGAATTGTGTGATGATTGCTTGACTTGTCCTAAAGTAGCTAAAATCTGCCAAGAACTAAAATTGGGAAAAGGTTAAGTTTTTATTTGGTCAAGTAGTCTAATCACCCCCCCTCTAGACATACTTCCGATCCTACAGAAGGCGATGGAATTGGGAGTGAAATGATGGAGTTGCGCCCCAAAGAAGTTCAGAAACCCTCGGAAGAAAGGACTCGACGGCAGAGAAAACCCACGATCTACATGAGTGGCCAGAAGAACACACTCACCCTCCTCAAGCTGCGGTTGCGACTCCGTTCCCAGGAGCCTCGCTGACCCATGGGGGATCAGTCCCTCATCGGCCAGATCGGCGAGGTCCTTCTCGGTGATGGTTGAGCGGATCCAATCTCCTTGGACCCAACCCCGCGGCAGCTGGGACCATGACGAGGATCCGCCCCGGCTTGACGCCCTTCCCTTCGCCGTCGCCGTCGCCTTCTTCGCCCGCTCCAGAGCCGCGGTCTTCTCCTTCCCCATTGTCGCCGGCGAGACTGGTGCAAAGCGGCGGTGCTGAGAAAGTTACGGGCGCTACAGAGAGATTTGGGGGCGGAGGGAGACGAAGATTGTGTTGGCACTGTTCAAAACACCCCGCCCGGCGCCTTAAATAAGGCCACTTTCGAGTGGCTGACCGGTAGGCCCAGGCAATCTATCAAATCCCGCAACAGGCGTGCGAGCGGTACATGGCGAAAAAGGCGGCGCGAAGATCGAGGCGTCATCGTCTCGTCCCATCCGAGTGCCGCGGTTTTCTCCGCTTCACGCGCTTCCCAAAATTCGGATCCCGTGAAATCCGCTAACTGCAGAACAACCAGCCAGACAGCGAGTCTCCACCGATCTGTCACTCGGAGATCCTCAAGACCACGAAGTTCACTCGACAAACGCAAAGAATGGATCAAGGCGACTGAAAGAGAATTTGAAGCCATCGCTGAAAAGCCGTTGATCCAGAGCAAGACACACTTGCAACGCAAGAAACAGGTCGGAAGACTATCAACTCCTTCATCACTCAAACCTCGATCCATTCGGGGGCTAATGATGAAGTCATGTACCTAGGGTAGGGTCATAGGCCTGCCCAAGGGTAGCCTCCCCAAGGTCACTTACTAAAAGAGGCTGCTTACCAGTCGACCTGATAAGCATCCACTCGACTAATACGAAAACACTCGACGAGCGCAGAGACACTCGACCATGAAGACTCACTCGACCATCGGAAGCACAGGAGCCACTCCGCATCCAAACGGTCTGTAATTAAATGGCCTTTATAGCCTTAATAGCACTTTATACAGGGCGTTTCCAGTAACGCCCTGCCTTAATGCACCTTAAGATCCTTCATTGCGTGGGCTGGCAGGGGTCTTGGCGAACTCTATATAAGCCACCCCCCTCCACAGGAAGAAGGGTTCGCATCTTTGTAACACACACGCATATAATGCAGCCGACCGCCTCCGGGCTCCGAGACGTAGGGATATTACTTCTTCTGAGAAGGGCCTGAACTCGTTAACCTCTTGCGTGCACAACTACTCCAAAGCTAGGATCTTGCCTCTCCATTCCTACCCCCCATTCTACTGTCAGACTTAGAACCACGACAAGGCGCGCCCCCTACCTCGTGGCCTCCTCCTTTATTTCTTGACGTTGGGTCCAAGTCTCCTGGATCATATTCGTTCTGAAAATCACGTTCCCGAAGGATTCATTCCGTTTGTACTCCGTTTGATATTCCTTTTCTGCGAAACTCTGAAATAGGCAAAAAACAACAATTCTGGGCTAGGCCTCCAGTTAATAGGTTAGTCCCAAAAATAATATAAAAGTGAATAATAAAGCCCAATAATGTCCAAAACAGTAGATAATATAGCATGGAGTAATCAAAAAGTATAGATACGTTGGAGACGTATCATCCTCCTCGTTGTCTTCGACGTCGGCATACTCGGAGAGCCTTGAACTTCGTCTATGCTAACATATGCGTTGCATAACATTCGTGATTTGACAAAGTTCATTCATATAGCACGTTCATGCCTAGCTCATTAACCATCGCAAATATGTAGTGGTTGTCTGTTTTTAATCATATGAAAACCTATTTGATGGTTAACTAGCCGGGCTAACGCACGTATGTGCAATATGCGGCATAACTCTTTTCACGAGTTAATTTTGACATGCACGTGATTTCGGCATGCATGCCTGAAATGGTGGATTATTTGGTTTACTTTATAGCAACGTATATAGCGTTGCACCGAGCCATCATATGCGAGGGCTATATGAAATTTGGTGATCACATATTCAATCGCACCATGTTATGTTTAGTGCAAGTGACATGGGCTATGACCCTAATTATCTTTTAATTTTGTGGATGCATCCACCTATATGAAAGGAACACATGATTTAATTTTAATCTATATGAGGGATTTTTTTATGACATATGGGTTATGCTTAAATACTAGTTTTGCTAGTCTCAAACATATCATATATTGGCATGCGACTAAGCGAATCTAGTCAAACATTTATATGACTTCGGAGTGCATGGGAATATTTTTATGAAGTTTCACTTCACTTGTATTAGTACTAACATCATGTAGCAACATTGTGCCCTTGTGTAGCGTAACCAAGTGAAGTATGTTGATTTCTTCATGCTTGTATTATCACTAACGTAGCACAACTTGTATGCTCGTAGTGTAACCAAACAGGATTATATATCGGTTTATGTTTTGCATAGGCATGACGAAGTATATGACAATTCTCAAAGTCTAGATATATGACCCTAAACTATGAAGAGCAAAAGTCATGGGTTTTCACTACTACAAAATCCGAGCGTGTGATGCTACTTCCTGAGACTAATGAACATATAGCTGCATGCACCAAGTTTACACCCTATACTGATGCATTTATGAGTCTAGAGATCAATATGAGGTTTACTTCTATTTATATCCTTGGTTTGTATCAACATGGGATGCAAGATCACCATGGGACAAAACCAAGATAGACATATTTTTATTCTTGAATTGTATCAACATGGGATACAAGACCGCCATGAGACCAAAACAAGATGAGCATAACTTTTAGTCGCACGTGTGCACTTAGTTTGCATCATTATAGGATTGAGGAGTGATATATGACCACTAGGCATCTCATGCATTATCTTGATTTGTATCAACATGGGATCGATCACCATGAGACCAAAACAAGAAGAAACTTGTGGGTAGAACCGAAAATATATGAGAAACGTGGTAAAAATATAGCATCGTCGATGGATATCTTGAATTGTATCAACATGGGATACAAGATCACCATGAGACCAAAACAAGACCAAGAAGCATTTTAATTACACGTGTGTACTTAGTTCGCATCATTATAAGATTGATGGGCCATATATATATGATCACTAGGCATCTCATGCATTATCTTGATTTGTATCAGCATGGGATCAAGATTGCCATGAGACTTTTTTTTCTCGAATACGCATAGCATGCGTATCTTGTATTAAAGAAGAAAGGGGTACAAGGACCCTCCGCCGGGGTTTTTACAACACACCAACACCACCGAGGGTGCTACAAAGCACCCCCACCACCGTACCCTAGACTAATTCTACGTCTCGTCCATAGCCCACATGTGAAGCTGCTCGAAGAAGAATTCCATGTCCGTCCTTATGAGGCCCGCCATCTTCCAAGTTCTACCCTCAGTAAGGTACCTACGAACTAGTCTAGCAAGTGAAGGGGAGTCCCCGTCGAAGACAATCCCATTGCGATGCTTCCATAGCTCCCAAAGAGCGAGAATGATGATAGCTCTCACATCCTTGTCCGGCATTCCCTCGATAGCCTTGTTGAGCAGCTAGTCCGGCAGAGTGTCATCCGGTGCAGGGGTCCATCCTGGCTTGCCCAACGCCGTGCAAATCTGGAACCAGAATCCTCTGGAGAAAGCACATTGCAGCATGATATGGTTCATCGTTTCCTCCTCCTGGTCGCAAAGTGGGCAAGTGTCCTGGTGCGGCAGGCCTCTCCTGGCCAGCCGATCTGAAGTCCAGCAGCGGTTGCGAACAGCAAGCCATAGGAAGAATCTGCATTGCAGGGGGGCACGGTTCTTCCATGTCAACGTGGCCGTCGGGGCTACCTCACGACCCATGAACTTGGCCGCATACGCTGAGCGGGCAGAATACCTCCCATTGCGTTCCCACGCCCAGGTGATCACGTCCGGTACTCCCTCCTGGAGTTGCACCGCATCCACCCGAGTCTAGAGCTCCATGAATTCCCTGATTGCCGGCCCGTTCATGTCTGGGCCAACCTCATGTGCCCAGGACCCGCTTGTTATCGCCTCACTGACATGGAGCCGCTTCCGAATGTGTTTAGGGATGCGGGAGTGGATGTTTGGGGCAATTTCCTCGATCCTAAGTCCATCAAGCCACCTGTCCTCCCAAAACAGAGCGTCACTGCCATCCCCAATCGTCATGTGCATTGCCGCGTTGCATAGCTGTCTGGCTTCTTTTGGTATTGGCATTGTGAACTCGCTCCATGGCCTCGAGTGGTCAGTCCGAGCTAGCCATGGCCACCTGGCCTGCATGGCCGTGTTCATCCACTTTATATCCGGCACGCCTAGACCACCGGCCCACTTAGGGGTACAGACCGCCGGCCATGCCATCGTGCAGTTGCCCCCATTCACTTCGGCTTTGGCGCACCGTAGGAAACCTCTTAGGATTTTGTTGATAGCCTTTATCGTCTTGGCCGGAAGCTCAAACGCCAACATCGCATGGATTGGCATCGCCGACAGGACAGACTTGACGAGGAGCAGCTGGCCGCTCTTCGGCAGAGCAGATGCTCGCCATGTGGGCAGGCTTGCCGCGATGTGATCGACAAGTCCTTGAAGCTGCGCCGCGGATTGCTGGCGGATGGTCAACGGGAGGCCGAGGTACTTTATCGGGAACCGGCCAATGGAGCAGCCAAGGATGTTCGTGACCACATCCATCTGTGCCTGCGAGCATCTGATCGGGAGGGCCGCGCTTTTCATCAGGTTGACGCGGAGCCCCGATGCAGCAGCAAAAATATCTAGGATCAAAGAGCATGCCCGCAGGTCCATCCGATGTGGCTTGAGAAAGAGCATAACGTCATCCGCAAACATGGAGATTCTAGTCCGCAGGACTGATGGAGCTAAAGGCGTGAGCAGATGCATCTCTGAAGCTCGCTGAAAGAGACGGTGTAGCGGCTCCATGACCAGTAGGAATAGCATGGGCGAAATCGGGTTGCCTTGCCATAGGCCACACTTGTTGTAGATGGGCATACCTGGCACCCCATTTAGCATGATCCATGTGGATGAGGTAGCAAGCAATCCACAAACCCACTGTATCCACCTTAGACCAAAGCCCATAATATGCATAACCTCCAACAAGAACGGCCACTGAACCGAATCGAATGCTTTTGAGATGTCCAACTTGAGAAGCACCGCGGGGTCTCGCAGAGCATGGAGACGTCGAGCAGTTCCTTGCACAAGCATGAAATTATCATGCAAATACCTTCCCTTGACAAAGGCACTTTGGTGCTTGCCCACCAAGAACGGGAGTTCATCCACTAGCCTGGTTGCCATTATTTTGTCAAAGATCTTGATGACTCCGTGAACCATGCTAACCGGTCTAAAATCCCGTAGCTCATCCGCGCCATCGAACTTCGGCAGCAAAGAAACTAGGGCTTTGTTGATGGCAGGCATTCCCCGAGTGTCACCACGATAAAACACATCCAAAGCCCTCATCAAGTCCACCTTTATAATGCTCCAACAGGTGGCGAAGAACCTGTTGGTGAAGCCATCCGGACCCGGCGACTTGTCCGGTGGCAAGGACTTAACCACTTTCTCCACCTCCTCTTCCGTGAATGACAGCTCCAAGTGAGATAGATTACGCGTGGGCAGCCCTAGGTCTTGAAGCCGCAGGGTTGCGCCTCGAGCCTCCACATGACCCAACAAGTTCTCATAGTAGGAATCCACTTCAACAGCCATTTGATCATGACCCGTGATCAGTTTCCCATCCTTCCTTAGGCCGGTAATCATATTCTTCCGCTGTCTTTGCCTCGCGTGCCTGTAGAAGAATTCAGTGCTGGCGTCGCCCTCTCGTAGATGTAGAATTCTGGAGCGCTGTCTGGCAATGCCCCTCTCCAGCGAGCAGAGGCCGAGAAGTTTCTTCTTGAGAGTTTTCCTTAGCTGGAACTCCGCCGTCGAGAGCACTCTGTGGTCTGATGCACTGTCAAGTCTGTAGATGAGTTCCATTGCCATAGCAATCTGAAGCTTGATATTTCCAATCCAACGGTCACTCCAACCTTGCAGCTTCCTAGCCGTGGCTCTAAGCTTGTTGTCGAGGACAACAAACGGGTTACCAACAGAGGGCACCGAGTGCCAAGCCGTGGCCACCGTGTCCATGAACCCATCCGCACGCGGCCAAAAAGCTTCAAACTTGAAACGACGACCCACATAGAGATCAGCATGGAGGTCCAAGAGCATAGGGCAGTGGTCGGAGACCGAAGTACCAAGTGCTTTGAGGAAGCAATTCGGGTGTAAATCATCCCACTCATTGTTGTTGAACACATGATCAATTTTCTCCTTCGTGGCATTTTCACGCTCATTGGACCAAGTGTACCTCCTGCCACTTAGGTATAGCTCCTTGAGCTCCAGCTGGTTCAAGGTGGTCCTAAAACGGCCTAGCATCTGCCTGTTGATCAGGTCATTACTCTTGTCGCTCGCATTCGCTAGGAGGTTAAAATCCCCCATCACAGCCCAAGGGCCAGCATGCAGATCCCTAATCTCCACGAGCTCCTCAAGAAACTCCATCTTGTCTCGGTCAAGTTGGGGGCCGTACACGCAAGTAAGCCACCACTCGGACATGTCGCTCGATTTGACTAGGGTCGTCAAAGTATTCCGCATTGTATGCGGGTTATGAAGCGAGACCATGAGCGCGTCCCATGCAATCACCACGCCTCCACGCGTGCCATCAACTGGTAGATAGTAGAAGCTCTCAAGTTTATTTCCAAGGCAATGCCGGATAATGTCGACGGTTACAAGCTGAAGTTTTGTCTCCTGGAGACACACAATAGCCGGGTTGGCCTGCAGTACCACCTGACGAACAGCATTTCGTCGTGCCGGGGAGTTAAGTCCGCGCACGTTCCACACCAAAACCTTGAGGGGTTGTGCAGCCATAGGACAAGCCTACAGAGGACCACCTCGCTGAACCGAGGTCTACGTGGCCGCTGCCAGCATGGCCGGCATCTCCTGCATGGGTGTAACGCCCTCGATGCGGCTATATCTCCCACGTGTCGAAGCACGACTTAGAGGCATAACCGCATTGAAAGCAATGTCGCAAGTGAGGTAATCTTCACACAACCCATTTAATACATAAGGGAAAGAGATACATAGTTGGCTTACAATCGCCACTTCACACAATACATGAGTAAAGCATTACATCATACAGATACAATCAAGGTCCGACTACGGAACCAAAATAAAAGAAGACTACCCCAAATGCTACACAGATCCCCGAATCACCCCAACTGGGCTCCACTACTGATCGACTGAAACGAAACAACACAATGAACAAGATCTTCATCGAGCTCCCCCTTAAGCTCGGATGCGTCACCTGCACGGTTTCATCGGCACCTGCAAACTGGTTTTGGAAGTATCTGTGAGTCACGGGGACTCAGCAATCTCACACCCGCGAGATCAAGACTATTTAAGCTTAAAAGGTAGGACAGGGTAGTGAGGTGGAGCTGCAGCAAGCGACTAGCATATATGGTGGCTAACATACGCAAATGAGAGCGAGAAGAGAAGACAGAAGCACGGTCGAACAACTATGATCAAGAAGTGATCCTGAAACTACTTACGTCAAGCATAACTCCGACACCGTGTTCACTTCCCGGACCCCGCCGAGGAGAGACCATCACGGTAACACATGCGGTTGGTGTATTTTAATTAAGATCAACTTCGGGTTTTCTACAACCGGACATTAACAAATTCCCATCTGCCACATAACCGCGGGCACGGCTTTCAAAAGTTCAAACCCTGCAGGGGTGTCCCAACTTAGCCCATGATAAGCTCTCGCGATCAACGAAGGATATTCCTTCTCCCCGGGAAGACCCGATCAGTCTCGGAATCCCGACTACAAGACATTTCGACAGTAATAAAACAAGTCCAGCAAAGCCGCCCGATTGTGCCGACAAATCCTGATAGGAGCTGCACATATCTCGGTCTCAGGGCACATCCGGATGAGACATCCTACGAGTAAAACCAAGCCTCGAGTTTCCTCGTGGGGGCCCCGCAGTCTGCTCGTTTCGAACCAGCACTTAGAGAAGCACTGGCCCGGGGGGGGGGGGCTAAATAAAGATGGCCCTCGGGCTGGCCGACCCAAGGGAAGGGATAGGTGGTAGGCAAATGGTAAAACCAATGTTGGGCCTCGCTGGAAAAGTCTTATTCAAAGCGAATTGTCAAGGGGGTCCCATAAATCACCCGACCGCGTTACGGACGCAAAAAATCCGGGAACATAACACCGATATGACGGAAACTAGGGCGGCAAGAGTGGAACAAAACACCAGGCATAAGGCCGAGCCTTCCACCCTTTACCAAGTATATAGATGCATTAATTAAATAAGAGATATTGTGATATCCCAACAAGTGAACATGTTCCAACAAGGAACAACATCTCCATGTTCCAACAAGGAACAAACTTCATCTTCACCTGCAACTAACAACGCTATAAGAGGGGCTGAGCAAAGCGGTAACATAGCCAAACAACGGTTTGCTAGGACAAGGTGGGTTAGAGGCTTGGTTTAACAATAAGGGAGGCATGATAAGCAAGTGGTAGGTATCGCAGCATAGGCATAGCAAAAGAGCGAGCAACTAGCAAGCAAAGATAGAAGTGATTTCGAGGGTATGGTCATCTTGCCTGAAATCCCGCAAGGAAGGAGAACGAGTCCATGAAGAAGACAAGCGGACGTAGTCGAACGAATCCTCACAACTCCGGAACGAAACCGAAGCTAAGGAGAGAAGCAACCCGGAAACAAACAAACAACATGGTAAAAAACCACCACATAAGCATGGCATGATGCACAACCAAGTATGATGCATGTCCGGTTTAATGATGCATGGCATGGCAAATGCAACAAACGAAACTACAAGTTAAGAGGAGCTCAATATGCAACGAGTTGCATATTGACGAAACACCACATTCGGTTATTTGGTTCTCTCTTGTTTATGTACCCAACAATGTTAAATGTTGTTAAACATGACAAGGGGTGACGCATATGAAAAACTACCTATCTAGGCAAATTTAAATGAGGCCGGAACAACAAACAACAAGTCCGGAAGAACCTCATGTGCATATTTTAGATTTGGTATTGATCTGTCCTAAAGCATATTTTAATGTTGTAAAACAGGAAAATAGAGTGCATCATGTTAAACTAGGCATTTTTCTACCCCATTTACATATATAAATTATTTAAATCCGAGCTACGGTTATTTAGTTATGAAATAAATCATTTTAGCATGGCATTTATACAAATTAATTCAAACAGCACATTTAAACATTTTAAACATTTTAATTGTTGTTATCATGATGCGGATGACATATGCAAGTTTTAAGCAATTTTTATGAAAATGTTGACAAGAGCATTATGAAGCATTTGTCGTCGTGGCAGAAACGAAAAAGGGAGCCACGGCAACGACAACGGAAATGGTGCCACGGCAACATTCCAGTTCTGATAACTCGATTGAGATGTCGGTGCAAAAGAAAGCATGTCGTGAGCGTGTCATGCAATATGGTGGGGTGATCCCGGCAACCGGGTTCCCACGAGTCGATGGCAAGGCAACGAGGAACGCACAAGGATCAGCTCGGACACGGTGCAAACACGAGCATCTCATACAACATGTATTCGTTCACGGCGGTCGTCTCGGGGTTATACCTTTGAAGCAAGCGTTTCGAGGCGGTTCACAAATGTCGAGGGAAGTAGTCGTTCTCGGGACGGTCGTAGAGGAAGTAACGCTACACGGCGACGGTAGCGAAAGTAGTGGTACTCGCGGACTTCGGCGACGGTAGTCGTACACGTATCGACGAGGTACTTGACATTTTGGTCTGTAGTCGTTCGAGCGTCCGTTTGGTCTTGCCGGTGGGGTACTTGGCGATCCAAAATTGCTCCTGTAGACGAACTTGAGGTACTCCGGGGCAGAGGAACTTGAGGCGCAGGGGACGGCGAGCTCGAGCAGATCCGTCCGGCGGGGTCGCGCAGGTCGGGCGCGGCCATGGAGGGGCTTGAGCTCCTGATTCCCTGCTGGACAGCGAAAAAGCTCCGGCGCGGCGGCTTGGCTCGAAGACGGGCTGGACGCGGGCGTTCCTCCTCCCTGCAACGAGGACGAGACGCGAGGCAGACGTGCTGATCACGTCGAACCAGAGCGACGACGGCGGCCTTCGACGGGAACGGGGCCGGAGGAGGTCGTGGGGGTCGGGAAAAAGGCGCGGCGGCGGTGATCCTGTCCAGATCCGGCGCGGTTTGGGATTTGGCAAGCCCGCGCGAGGTGGAACTTGAGAGCGGCGACTCCTGTCCGTGGCGTCGGGGCAGAGCTCCTTTGGTTCCTGCGGAAGCAGGAGGAGGAGAGAGAGAGGGATTAGAGCAGAGAAGGGAGTAGAAGGCAGGGAAGGAGAAGAAGGGGCGCAGGTGAGGCAGAGGCTCGCAGCAGCGGAGGAGCACGGCGCAGGGGCTCGCCTAGGTGGCGGAGGGCGTCGGCAGGAGGAGCTCGACTCCGGTGAGGTCGAGGGGGGAGCGGGCGGCGGCCTTGGCGACGGGGCTCCGGCCTGGTGCAGCAGAGGGAGGCGCGCGGGAGGCTGCGAGGGAGGGATCGAGCGCGATGCGGCGCTACGGGAGGAGATGGGGATCGAGGGAGAGAGCGTGGTGAGGGGCTAGGGTTAGAAGGGATTTGGTGGGGGCGGCTGGGCCTTGGCCTTGGGCCGGCCTGGCTGCAGGGTTGGGCTCTCTCTCTCTCTCTCTCTAAAGAAAAAAAATAAAAAAAATAAAACAGAGAAATAAGAGAAAGGAAAAGAGAGAAGAGAAGGTTAGAGGAAGAATTTGGACACGCAGACAATTTTCCCGGACTCACAAAAATGAGCTTGATCCAAGAAAATAGAAGTTGGCGCGGAAGCAAGATTTAAATTCAAACCCATTTGAATTTAATTCAAATGGTTTGAACTAGGACAAGGTTTAGGAAAGGCCAAAAATGTTGAGATGTTTATATGGAGCTCCGGAAAATGATGAAGAAATTATGGGCAAGGTTGGAGGCCAAGAGTTGAGATCACAATGGCATGGGATATATTTTTGCAAGTGTGTTGTGATCAATTCCAAAACAATGGAATACTATTTTTATAGCTCCCTAAGAATATTGGGAGGATATAAGTTATAAAGAGAAATCACCATGTGCATTTCCCTCGATTTAAATGGACCGAAGATCCATACGATTTAACTGGTTGAATTAAATGACATGATGCAAAGCTCATGATGCAAAGATTAATGACATGATGGCATGATGGCAATGCAAAAATAAAAGAGCAAGCACAAATGAAACACACGATGATCAGGAAAAAATTATGGAAGTCTTCTGACGCATCGGTCTCGGGGCGTCACAATGGGAAGCACGGAAGGCTCCCAACCGAAGAGGGCGAGGATAGCTGCGATATGCGCATCCGAGAGTGGGTTGGAGAAGAGCTCGACATATGCTTGGAGTGCATCATCCCCAATGGCTTCCCCCTCATGGGCAAGGCAAAGCTTGCGAATGATTACCTGCTGCTGCCTGGTAGCCGTGGAGCCACGCCCCGCGCGTTTGGCAATGCGAGCACTCCGGCGTGGTGTAGAGATGGGGAGTTGCTGTCGCTTGCGGGGACGGCCTCTCGTTGTAGTGATTGTGGGTTCTGGTGGCCTGGATATTAGCGGAGTGATCGCTCTTGCCACCTGGACGCAAAACTCCTTCAACCTATGATCATCTGCGAGCCCCATGTCCTCCTCGGTTGCCTGCGTGGCCCTGCTGTTGCGCGTAGGTGTACACGATTCATCATGCGAGAGGGAAATCACAAAAGTTTCATGACCTGGGCCCACCATCTGGTTGGACATGCCCAAAGATGCACACCCGCTTTGGTCCGACACGTCCAGCATGGCTGAGTCCATGAGCACAGAGAATTGCATGCGATCCCCATGCCGCCGATCCGAATTCTCCACATGACCCTCTAGGACGGGCTGCATGGGCGACGTCCCATCCTCCTCCTCCTGGTAATCATTGGATTCACGATCCCCGGGGGCGGCAAGATCAGGATCCTTGTCGCTAGCGCGTACAGCCGAGAGCTGCGCAGAGTCCGGCCCCACGTGGATTCCTACCGAGCCAACCAAAACTTGCCCAACCGTCGGAGGCACAACGTTGGGTGGCGCATCTGCCAATCGCGAGGACAGTCCAGGCTCACCAGCGCGCCAGCGATCCAGGGCGACCGACCCAGGCGACCCTACCGGATCGTAGGCCACCAATGCCAGCTCGGCCACACCTTGGCCCGAGGCACAAGAGGACACCACCTGGTTGGCTCTCGAATCCTCCACCAGGCTGGCCTCGGATCCCAACGCTGATGGGGCCCGCACTGTCGTGGTCAAAGGCAGGCCTCCTGCTGCAGGACCGGCCGGGCCCCCGTCAGGTCGTGACGCACCTCCGCTTTTGCTGATGACACGCCGATCCTCTTTACTTTGAAAAGATTCCACCCGTTCGGCCGGCGGCGAGTCCGCCGGAGCGCCCCCCACCGGCGACGACGACGATCCACCCGCAGATGCGGAAAACCCCTGGCCTCCAGAAGCACCACCATGATCCCGAGGCCCGCCTCCCATCCTATCCCCACCACCGCTCGGGGGGTGGGGCACGGGGCTCGCCAGAGGCGACAGCTCCGGGTCGTCCTCCTCATCTACCACATGCTCGGCCAGCTTGACGATGCGCACGTTGTACCAGAGCGTCAACGACCGTGCAGACCGCGGCCGGAAGGAACGCCGGCCTTTGCTTGGCTCCTCGATGAACAGCCTACGCCGACCGGGGATGCGGTCCGGCCGGTTTGTGCGCAGCCACACCTTGAAGTAGGACATGTCGTGGCGCCGCGCCGTGCTTTCTCCCACTCCGACGACGAAACCAAGGCCACGCAGGAGGGAGTCCGCCGTCCGTCTAGTCCACGCATGAGCCGGCACCCCCACGAGCGCCAACGGCACCAGGAATGGCAGCGAAGCCACCGTGGCCTGCGCCTGCCGCAACCAGGGCCGAAGAGACAGGGAGAAACCCACTGTGCTCGCCGGGGACAATCCACCCTGGCGCACCATCCTGTTCCGCAGGTCCATCCCACGGCAAAGAACCAACAAATCCTCAGGGTAGAAGGCGCGAATCGACATGTCCGCCGGGCCTACATGGAACTCGGCGTGCAGCGCCGCCGCGACGACATCCAGGCTGAGAGAGGGCCTAGTGCCGGTGATGGTGACCACGACTGCCAGAGCCAGCTCCGCCTCCATGCGCCAGAGGTCATCTCCCTCCTCCAAGAAGCAGTCTTCCACGTCATCGACGGCCGGCCGGGGCCCCTCCGCCATGACGGCCTCCATGCCCGCCGACTCGAAAGGAACCGAGAAGCTGGGGCCAACTGAGGCCGCCGCGGGGCCGTGGTGGACCACCTCAGACCATGGCCGTCCAACCCTGCGGGCACCGAGCGGAGGGGGGCCGGCAGGGGGGGAAGCATGGCGGACGCAACTGGCGGGGCGGCCGATGGGCGCGACGGGGCCCACGGCCGCAGGATCCTGAGGGCGCCCGGCGGCGGCGGGCCGGGGGGGGAGGGGGGAGATCCGCAGATGCTGGGGGAGAAGGGGGAGACGACCGCTGAGGCGAGGCCACGCGGGCAGGGGGCGCCGAGCGCCCCAGCCCATCCACCGGCGAGGAGCTCCGCCGCGGCGGGCAATCCCGAGCGATATGACCAGAGCCTGAGCAGCGGACACACAGGGTCTCATTCGTGCACTCCCGCGAGATGTGCCTATCGTCCCCACAGTTGTAGCAGCAACCATGGAGGACCGCCGGGATGCGAGTCCGCGGTGGGCGCAAAGAAGGCAGGGTGGGGGAGAGCCGCCGGTGAGTTGCAGGAGGGCGAGGGGGCGAGATGGGGCTGCGGGGACGGCGGCCGGTCTTGGAGACCCATGCCGGGCCGCCCTGGCCCGGGCCCGGCGGGCGCGGGACCCCAGCGGCCGCTCCTTGGAGGATCGGGCCAAAGGCCGTGCCGAGCACCTCGGGGACGGCGACGGCGGAGCGCAGGGCCGGGCGGGGGGGGGGGGGGCTGGGAAGACGACGCCGACGAGGAAGATGAGCCCGAGAGGGAGACCCTAGACGCCATGGGGAGGGTGGGCACCGGCACCGGAGTGGTGGGCGGCGCTAGAATGTGGCCGCCGGGGCCGGAGTGGACGCCGGCGCAAAGTGAGAGGGAATGTGGCCGCCGGCGCAGAGGGAGAGGGAATGAAGATATCTCTACGTGTTTGGCATTTTGTACTGGAGATGGGAAAATCATCGCCATGAGACTGAATCAAGCACTTACTTGGGTAGCACCGAACATACATGACTATGAGGTGTACGGTGAAAGAAAAGGATCATCGATGGACATATTTTAATCTAGAATTGTCAATATGGGATGCAAGATCATCATGGGACCAAAACAAGACGGAACATATTTTTATTCTTGAATTGTACCAACATGAGATGCATGATCCCATGAGACCAAGACAAGATGAACATAACTTAACCATGGTTTGTATGGACAAGGGATGCTAGATCCCATGAGACCAAACTAGGTGTGCTATATGGAGTGATCGTAGAACACCAATACTACTTCACACATATGGTGCAAGAGGAATGCATCAAGAAGGGAGCAAGGAGGTAGCCATGTATTCTCACCTTGCCTTGGACGTGGTCACGTGCGTGTGATGTGGTGATGTAGATGAGCAGCTGCCCGTGTAGAGCAGCTCGTGGGCGATGCAGATGGTGAGCAACCGGCGATCAATGGCGCGGACGGACGGTGACGACGGTCAGCGACAACGACGGCGAGCGGACGGCGACGACAACGACAACGAGACGAACGGCCGGCGATGATGATGGCGAGCGGACGACCGACGACGACGAAGAGCGGCGTTGCAGCGTAAGTATGTGTGTGAATGATGGATGGATGAATCGTTTGATGAATGATGATTGAGCAGCGGTGGCGTGCGGATGAGAAAATGAGCGACTCGAGAGCAGTCGAACGGCCTGGTATTTATAGGGACGAAGGGAAGCAGTGGAGGGCCGGCTGGACGCGCGTCTGCCGACGTTCTGATCGTGGGATCGTGTCCATGAACGTGGGAGCATGGCTGGCTCCTTTCCCTTTTTATTTGTTTAATCACTAATTACGGGCAGTGTCCCATCAGCTGTGCTTAATTAGGCCACATAATGCGTGGACTCTGGGCATGCTCGCATGCGATCAGCTGATGGAATAGGATATGCATGCATGTACGTAGCTATTCCGTATAAGGGCACTTGGTAAGATTTAGACATGGGGAATCATTTTTCCACTGATATATAATTCATGATGACTTGACATTTTTTTTACACACCGTCGCGTGTTATATTATTTTACGCGAACATTACTGTGCTAATATTTTCTTAGCGATGACAGAATAATGCTCATAAATATCATATAGCATTGTGGCAATATTAGCGTCGTCTATGAAACTTCGAATTTGTGTCAACGTTGGAATTTCGCGGTTGATGATGGTGTATGTGTATGAAAGTCATATGTCCACTAATTTATGCGACGATATTGCTCCTTCCCTTTTATTTCCGGGTCTGTTATTTTATATTGAGTGGCGCGGCAGAAATTCATCATGCTATTTTTTATATAAATTACTTTATTTTAATAATATCTAAGCACCATGTTTCACTTTGGCTGAAATCGGTGTCAACAGATGCCCCTCGAGGTCTGAATGTGAATGTTTTTTTAATTCGGATTCAGAGCTCGAAAGTATATGTATCTTTTTTAACGTGCCTAAGAGATTTGGCTTAGCGCTGGAGGTGTACACATGTTTTATTGAAATAGCCGTCTTGACAGTCGGCCAGGTGCGTTGTACGTATGTTATGTTAAGTTTGTTTGGATCGTTTAAGTGGATAAGGCCTTAATTCTGGAGGGTTGTTACAAGTTTGCCGACTTGAGAATTAGTTGAGACTCCAAAGGATAAGGAGCTAATGGTTTGAACTGCTAGCGTTGTTGTCGAGATCTCAGTAGCGTGCTGAGCAGCACTTTTCTTGTCGTTGGTTTGGTAACCAAACTAGCGTATTTTCTTCTTCCTTATATCCTTTAGCTTCAGTTTGTGTGCTACTACGGCGCCTTGGCGATCTCAATCTAGCTCTGCTCTTCGGAGACTTCCGGTATGTATCGCAATTAAACCAACGATTGCATCTGGTCTTGCGTCTCCGTCATGCAACTGATCTCCAGTTTATCTTTTGTTAGGCACAAAAGCTAGCAGCCCCCGCAGAAGTGCAGATCAATTCCTGCCTGAGATGCCGATGAGTATGTGATTGCTTTCCGAGTACGTGATTCATGTACCTTATCCTAACCCCAATCTCTTTCTTTTTTTAGGTGAGCTGATTACGATATAGTAGAATTGATCGAACGTTTCCTCTCCGGCCAGGTACCATAACTTCGAGGCCCGTCTCCTTCATGGCTTTGTTTGAAAGTAGGATATATACTGTAGTCATGCACGCAATGCACAATGTACAACATGTGATTGTTTGTTCATATATGAGGATGGTGTCTCTTCTGAATGTATGTGTGATCAAGCAACATCTTGGTTTCACAGTTGGCGTGCCGGCAAGTTTGTTTGAACTTGGTTCGTCGTACAGCCGTGAAGACTCATGTGTGTAGTATAAATCCCTTTCATCTTTGATCGATTTTCTTTTATGTAACCTATGCCAATAATTTCCTCACGAATTTCGCTCGGCGAGTTTTTATATGGGAATGGCTTGTCGTACAACCGTTGAGATCGGCACTGGATTTCTTTTCAGTTGGCGGCCCGTCAAGTCCCTATACGGGCTTGGTCCGTCGTACAACCGTTGGGATCAGTAAGTATAGCATATATGTTTACAATATGATTTCATCCCGGTTGGCGTTCCGGCAAGTCCGTATATCGGCTTGGTCCGTCGTATAACTGCGGAGATGATTACAAGTGCCATGTATATTTATTATGCCAGCAATATGTTTTTCTCACAGTGGGCGTCCTGGTGAGTCCCTATGTGGGCTTGGTCCGTCATATGACTGTGGAGACGATTATAAGCGCCATATGGGGTCGTCACAAGGTCGTTGACCGAAATGCTCTGGCGATGAGAGGGGCGATCTGAGAGTGAGCGGGCATGGTGGCGGCGCTGCCGCCGGCCGAGGGCCGGGGCTGGAGGGGAGCGTTCGCGCATGGGAGTTGGGTGGCCTCTCCTCCGTGGAGTGGAGCACCTTCAGGCGGAGGGGGAGGGAGATTCTCCTTCGCTCCTCAGATCGCCAACGGTGTTTGCGGCTGATGCAAGAAAGAGCAGAGAAAATTTTCAAGGCCCGTCCAATTCAAGTGGAGATCAAGAAAGTATTGAAGGGGATTCATCCCGCGGAATCAGTGGATGGGAGTATTGGCCTTCAATCCTCCAGTACAACTGCTAATCCGGGAAACCAATTTGTGAATCGGCCGGCAGTTTCTAAGGAATTTAAGGCATATTTGAAGAACAAAGGTAATGGGCTTCAGGTATGCAGTAATTTGGCTGTTAATTTTGAAGATTCAGAGGCGGAGTTAGAGGAGAAGCCTGTGTATTTCAAGGAAGGGGGCGGTGGGTTTCAGTTCGCACTTGCTCCTCGTGTCTGCTCGCCTCTGTCTATTCTTTCTGTCTTAGTTGTTCAGGTGGCCATGGGAGACCAAGACATGGCAAAGGCGCTGGTGGATGCTGATGGGGCGGGGGTGGACACCCTCCCAGGCGCCACGGTTAGGGATGCTGGCAGCGCGGCTGAGGTGGGCGCGGGCCTTGACAGGCCTGCAGGTCAGGGCGTTCAGCTCGCTGCCCTAGTTCAGGCTGGTGGGGTGTCCGTCTCGCCGCTGTCTCAGACGGCTTCTGAGCCTTCTAGGAGCCTGCCGGGGGCTGCAGTGGGAGGGCCGTCTGGCATGGCCCTCTCTGTTACGCCGTCGGCCTCCTTTGGCTTTGCGGCGGCGGCGGTAGTTCCGCCTTCTCTCCGAAGGGCGGGCAAGAGCAAGGTGTTCGCCGGTTCTAGAGCCGGCATGAAACCCCTCGTCATCGACTTGGAAGCCGCCTTGCGCGCGGTCGCTGGGAAACTTGCGGTGGCTAGAGTTCTCTCACCGTACTCGATCGACCCAAGGGCGGTTGTCAGCGATCTTCGCGGCCCTTGGAAGCTGCGAGGCAATGCGGTGGCTCAGCGGGTCGAGAGCAAGGACGGACGCTTCGTCATCAAATTCTCGGAGGAGGGTGACCTCAAGCACGTGCTTCGGGCTGGCCCGTGGCACTTTAGGAACAACGTCGTGCTGATCGCGGCGCTTGACGGGAAGACCAACCCCGTGGATGTGTGCCTAGACTTGTTTTTGGTCTGGGTTCAAATCCATGGGTTGCCGGTGCCACTCAAGACTGAGGCCTTTGGCTGGGCTCTTGGTGTTCAGCTGGGTGAGGTGAAGGCGGTGGCGCACCAAAACCACCAGATTGTCGGTGAGCATCTTCGAGTTCGGATCATTCACAAGGTGGATGAGCAGCTAAGGATATCCGTTGCTTTCACGCCCGTTGGCAGCAAGGAGGAATTCAGATTCAATGTAAAATATGAAAAACTGCCTAACTTTTGTTTGTCCTGTGGTATCGTGGGACACATGACGGCCAAGCACTGCGGTATTCCGGCCGAGCAACACAAGGTGATCTACTCCTCCGACCTCAAGGCGCCGGCCTGGAGCGGGTCGGTTCGACATCATTTCGACTCCTGGGGCCTGGCGGGGGCCTCGGAAGATGAGGTGTTCGCGCAGAACACGAGGCTCCCGGACAAGGTGATCTCGGTGGTTGCCACGGCTGTCCAACAACTGTCTGTGGCTACTGCTCCAGTTCTGGCTGAGGCATGCCTTGGGGAGAAGGCTGGCTCGGTGGCTGCGTCGGATCTCGGGATGCGTGTTCTGGGCTATTCCCTGGAGGGGAGACCGGTGCTTGCGGGATCCGGCTCCAAGGATGGGGCCATGGACAAGCTTCATCAGGAGGCATCCGTGTAGGCGGCCGGGGGCATCGTCGACTCCAACATTGATGCCTCTGGTTCGGCTGTGAGAGCTGCTCAGCAGGGCCAGGAGGGCCTTAGCGGTGAGGGCAAGGGGGCGGCCCAGGTGCAGCCGCTCCCTGCTGGTGGGGGCCGCGACCAAGGGGTGGTTGCTCCCAGGCCGCAACTGATGGAGTCGCTGGGCGCGGCTTCCCTGGAGGGCCAGGGCGTGATGGAGCCTGCCATTTCGGCGGGTGGTGGAGCTGCGGGACTCCAGACTGTACCTGGGGTGGTGCAGCAGGCTGGTGGTGGTCAGGGCGGTGTAGTTGCACTTCCTCGGGATGGTCTGGAGGCGGACTCGGAGGTGAAAGCTACTGGTGGGATGCGGCCAAGTTTCGATGCCAAGGGCAGGGAGACCATTTGGGGACGCTGGAAGCGTGTCCATAGGGAGGAGCGCGAGGAGTGTGCTATGGTGCAGTACGCCGGCGTCAAGCATGCCATGTTCGGGGTGCCCACTCCGCCTAACAGTGGGAGTGAGTTGTCCAACCGAAAAACTGCCTTCATCGACATCCTCCAAAACACAATGATGCCCAAGAAACGCGGTCCCGACGGCAGCCAGGAATTCATCATCAACATGAACAGTGCTAGTTCTGAGAGTGTGGACTTTTCTGCTTGTAAAAGAGTGTGTGTTGAGAGAGTTGAGGCTGTAGTTGGGATAGATGGTATAGTCACTCATGTAACTAAGGAAGTAGATGGGGGAGAGGAAGTGAATCAAGGAAAAAAAAGAGAATCTGTAGGGGAGGGGAGAGCTGTAGGTGAGATCACTAAGGAAGCTACCGACCATGGGGCTGTCGATCAACTGACGGGCGTGGATGTGAGCGCCCGTCAGGAGCCATGAAAATACTTAGTTGGAACTGTCGGGGTTTGGGTCAACCTCGCACAGTTCAGGAGCTAGTGTGTCTCTCTAAGACGCACCAACCCAATGTTATCTTTCTCTCCGAGACAAGGAAAAATAAAGATTATGTTGAGCGTTTGCGTTATCGATTGGGTATGAGTAATGTTTTTACCTATTCTTCTCCAGGGAAAGGTGGTGGTCTTGCGGTGTTCTGGGATGATTCTTATACTATACAGCTAAACAAATATGGGGAGCATTTCATTGATATGTTTATCTGTACTGCTAATGGAGCAAAGTGGAGAAGCACCTTTATCTATGGAGAGCCTAAGGCTAGTCAAAGGTACGTCATGTGGGAACTTTTGCGGAGAATTAAGCCTATGGGTTCTGGTCCTTGGTTCATGGTTGGAGATTTCAATGAAGCGATGTGGCAAAACGAACATTCTTCTCGGAATAAAAGGTCCAATTCTTTGATGGCTGATTTTAGGAGTGTGCTCTCTGATTGTAATCTTTTTGACTTGGGGTTTCATGGTACGCCGTGGACTTATGACAACAAGCAATAGGGTTCCAAAAATGTTAGAGTAAGATTGGACAGAGCTGTTGCGTGTCCTCAATGGTCGGCACTATTTCCGGAGTGCAGGGTGTCTCATATTATTAGCTCAAGATCTGACCATTGCCCTCTGCTCATTCAACTGTCAGGGTTGCCTCGGCAAGGTAATATTGTTAAACAGCTTAAATACGAGGCATACTGGGAGAGGGAAGGGGTGGTGTTAGAAGAGCATATTAAATCTTGCTGGAACGAAGGTATGTATATTGATGATTTGAAGTATGTGGCTTCTAAGCTCAAGAGAATGCTAGGAAAATTGCATGATTGGAGTCGAAAATATATTGGTTATCTTCCTAGAAAGCTTGAGTTGGCTAGGAGCAGACTCAAGGTGCTTTATAACAGGAATGATCATGCCGCCGTGATGGAGAAAAAGGCTCTTCTCAAGGAAATGGATGAGTTGCTCTATAAAGAGGAAATGTTATGGAAACAGAGGTCGCGAATTGATAAAATTAGATGGGGAGATCGGAATACAAAATTTTTTAGAGCTAAGGCTACTTGGAGAGCAAAGAAATTTTTTATATCTAGCCTGAAAAGGAATGATGGCACGGTTACTGAGGATGTGGCGGAAATTCATAGCATCACTAATTCGTTTTTTAAAAATTTGTATACTGGCGATGGTATGGTTGATCCCTCTTTGATTATTCCATTGGTAAAACCTCTCGTCAGTGAGGACATGAATAGTGAATTATGCAAACCGTTTACGGACCAGGAAATTAGTGATGCTCTCTTTCAAATTGGGCCGCTTAAAGCTCCAGGTCCTGATGGCTTTCCGGCAAGATTTTTTCAGCGCAATTGGGGAGTGTTGAAGGAGGACATTATTCGTGCAGTTAAAAAGTTCTTTCATACAGGTATGATGCCGGAAGGTGTTAATGATACGGTAATTGTCCTTATACCAAAGGTAAAGAACCCCCAATCGATCAAAGAATTTCGGCCTATCAGCCTCTGCAATGTCATTTATAAAATTATCTCAAAGTGCCTAGTGAACAGATTGAGGCCGCTCCTTGATGGTATGATCTCTCCAACACAAAGTGCTTTTATTCCTGGGAGATTGATATCTGATAATGCGCTTATTGCGTTTGAATGTATGCACTCTTTAAACACTCTCAAGGATGGGCGGGGTGAGTTTTGTGCGTATAAACTTGATCTAGCTAAGGCTTATGATAGAGTGGATTGGAATTTTCTGAAGTGTATGTTGAGTGCGCTCGGGTTTGTGAGTGGATGGATAAAGTGGATTATGGCATGTGTTACCTCGGTGAAATTCTCTGTTCGCTTCAATGGACAACTCTTGGAGTCTTTTACGCCTTCATGTGGTATCAGGCAAGGAGACCCTCTATCTCCTTATTTATTCTTGTTTGTGGCCGAGGCCCTCTCTGTGTTGTTACAGGATGCGTGTAATAGAGGAGCGTTGCTAGAATTCAAGGTGAACAGGCAAGCGCCGGGTATTTCACATCTATTGTTTGTAGATGACTGTCTTTTATTTTTCAAGGGAGCCATTGATCAAGCGTTGACAATTAAAAATATTACTTCAACATATGAGAAAGGGACTGGCCAATTGTTGAGCCCAGATAAATGCTCTATCATGTTTGGTAAAAAATGTAGTATGGAAGTTCAAGTGGCTGTTATGGTAATTTTGTGCATTACCGCCGAAGGATTTGAGGACAAATATCTTGGTTTACCGGTGCCTCAAGGTCGAATGAAGGCGGGTAAATTTCAATCCACTAAGGACAAAGCTCTCAAAATACTATCAGACTGGATAGAGAAATATGCTTCTTGTGGGGCAAAAGAAACGTTGATTAAATCTGTTCTGCAAGCTCTTCCGGTGTATGCTATGGGTATTTTTAAATTCCCGGCGTCTCTATGCGAGGAATTATCTCAGATTATAAGGAATTTCTGGTGGGGGGATGAGGAAAACAGAAGGAAGACTCATTGGTTGGCTTGGGATAAGATGACAAAGCCTAAAGCGGAGGGTGGTATGGGTTTTCGGGATCTTAGATTATTTAACCAGGCTCTTTTAGCGAAGCAGGCATGGAGGCTGGTGGTGAATCCGAAATCTCTGTGTGCCAGAGTGATCAAGGCAAAATATTATCCACAGGGGCATATTTTAGACACAGCTTTCCCGCAGTTGGCTTCTCTCACATGGCAAGGTATTCTGCATGGGTTGGAGCTGCTTAAATCCGGAGTTATTTGGAGAGTGTGTGATGGGGCTAATATACATATTTGGAGAGATAATTGGCTTCCTAGAGCTTCTGGACTTCAAATCTCTGCAAAGAAGAATAGAACTAGAGTTAAATGGGGTGAGGAATTGTTCATGAGTGGTGAAAGGAGATGGGATGAGGAGCTGGTTAGGCATTTATTTTACCCTTATGATGCGGATGAGATTTTGAGGATGCGGATCCAATCAAATGGGGAGGCAGATTTTGTTGCTTGGCATTATGAAAAGTCAGGGTTGTTCTCAGTTAGGAGTGCGTACAAGTTAGCACTCACCCTTAAGGATAACAAAGAAGATGAGGGACAATCCAGTGAGGCGGTAGGGACGGAGAGGAAAATTTGGAATATTATTTGGAAGGCAAACATTCCTCAGAAGATTCGTATTTTTGCATGGAGGGTTGCTTCCAATAGCTTGGCCGTACAGGTTATAGAGTGGCGCATCATCAAGCCACTGTTAGTACGTGTTCTATTTGTGGCATGCAGGATGAAAATACCTTCCATGCGCTTGTCTTGTGCCCGAAGGCGCGTGCGCTTCGCATGGCCATGAGGAACATTTGGGATCTACCTGACGAGGAGGTTTTCAGATATACGGGGTATGATTGGTTTATTGTTCTCCTGAGTCAATTAAACCCCGTAATGCGAGACCAAATTATATTCTTATTCTGGAGGGCCTGGCATTTGAGAAATGATTTGATCTTTGGTAAAGGAAAGGAATCAGTTTCAGCTTCTGCTTGCTTTGTGGAGAGTTATTGGGCGTCCTTTGGTGCATATCATTCTCCGAGGCCGGTGGATTTCCAAAATAAAGGAAAATGGTCGTTGGTCCGGATTAGCGGAGTTCCTAATTCTCTGGATGCGAGTAGTCACTGGTCCCCGCCTCCTGTAGGTTGGTTCAAGATTAATGTCGATGCTAGCTTCGTGGAGTCCATTAGAGAAGCCAGTGTGGGGGTGGTGGTCAGGGACGAGGAAGGGGAAGTCATTGTTTCGTCGTGGGATTTCATTGGTGCCTGTCAAAGCGTGGAGGAAGCGGAGCTTAGAGCTTGCATTGCCGGTGTCTACATAGGTATTTCTCTTCATAATCCTATAATTTTAGAGACTGACTGCGCTTTTGTGGTAGCGTCTCTTGCATTGGGGGACTATGACAGGTCTGCTATGCGTGACCTGAAGATGGAAGCGTTGAGTATCTCGAAGTTGATCAACAATCTTCAATTGTCAAAGATTAGCCGTACGGCCAATATGGTGGCTCATTTAATCGCTAAGTATAGCTTTGACAATAGATTAGATGGTATTCTTGTAAATGATGTACCGCCCTGTGTGGTGAATATTGTATCGAATGAGTGTACTAGTGTGGTTGGTTAATTAATATAAGTTGGTGTTCAAAAAAAAGATTATAAGCGCCATATATATATTATATCAAAAATTTATTTTTTCCCACGGTTGGCGTCCCGGCAAGTCCCTACGTGGGCTTGGTCCGTCGTACGACCGCGGAGACAATTATAAGTGCCACATAACATATACAACCAATGCTTGGATCTAATGTCTTTTATTTACTCCCGTGTTTCCCTTTTTGTTTTATAGGGAAACTATTTAATGGTTGGCTGAAGATAGTCGCTAATAAAGCTAGGTAACACACCGTGACATTTCCCCCCTTTTTTACTAGGAGTTTATTTTTACACATATACATGCCATCATATTCATTTTATGCCTTTTCATATAGATGGCGCATGGTCAAGAGTCTGTTCCTTCCAGTGAACTATCGATTTGTCAGTTAGCTGAGCGGCATCTATAGGAGCCTAATACTAGTGAAGAGGTCAACCCAGTGATCAGATAGCAGGTGCTCACACATGCAGATTGACGCGCCATCCTCGTGGTTGGAGTGTGGGGTCTACTCTTAGTGACTATTCTTTTCACCCACTAGCACCTTATCCTAAACCCGATCATGAAGCCTACACCCTAGGGACCAGGATAGTAGCAAAAGGTCTAGGTTGGGATGGTCACACATTCGAGTATGTTCCGGAACCCAAAGGTTATGTTGAGTGGGGCATCTCTATATTGAATAACCACTCGTTTTGTTTGAAAGGAGAAGCGGAGAATACCGATTACATATATGGGGCCATTTACTGCTCCCTCGTTGAATATGAAGTTTTAGATTCATTACTGAGGTCACTACTGGAAAGATGGCATCCAGAAACAAATACTTTTCTTTTTTCATCTGGTGAACGCACCGTGACTCTGCTTGACATGCTTCTAATGTCGGGTCTTCCTTCAGTTGGAGATCCATACGAGGAATATGTTACCTCTATAGATGACCTAGAATCTTCGAAGCTTATGTTCCCAAATTTCTTATTTGGCCTTTTAGAAGAATTCTACCGGCTCAGCCGCGAAAATGGGAGTGTGACTTTTCAAGTTTGGTGTGACCATTTCCATAACAAACGCGAACGCACTTCGTCTTTCACCTCCCTTCAGGAACAACACATGTACATTGCGGCTTTTATAGCCCACTGGCTTTGCTCTTACGTGGTTGTTGGTGGGGGCCCTTATATTCATCTCGATGTCCTTCTTATGGCCTCTTGGATCGTTTCGGGTCGCAAGATCTCTTTGGCTCCCTCAACACTTTGTTCATTGTATTATTCTCTTCGAAGGATCAGTATGCACCCCGTTGCTCCTTCTTATGAGAAAAGAATTTGGCCAGTGCATTATATCGTGGGGTGGATGGGTCTTTATCTAAGAAAACCATTTAAGGACAAAATGAAAGGGAAACATCTTCCAGATGTTAAGCAATTGCCGATGCAACCAACCATGGTTAAAACTATGTTTCGGGTTCCCACAACTTTTAGTCCTGCTAAGGCACGCATTTTCCTTGATGACCGAGCCAATATTTTCTGGAATCCTTATACTCAAAACAACTTAGTCGGGGTGGATCAGTTGCAAAGGTCCTTCACCATTTCTTCACATCAGGGTATTCTTCCATGGAGGCGTGCTACTGATGTTGATGATCTTTGCATAGCGGAGCCATATCATCCTTATCGAGTTGCACAACAACTTACTTTGAGACAACAAGTAAATGAGCTCAAAATGTGGAATCCACGAAAATGATCTTGTTGCACAACGCTAGAAAGACGCTAGCTCAATTGCACAATAGGAGGATACGAGACTTGTGCACAACTTACTATGCAAAAATGCAATGACTTCTATCCCAAGTATGCTATATGTATGGTGTTCCGATGATATGATCCAAGATGATCGAGTATGACAATCTTAATGTAGTATGATGCTATGGTTCTTGCTTAAAAGCTCTTTGCGTATCTTTCTCTTTTGCTTAAAAGCTTGTTTGGCTCTTTCTCTTTTGAGCTGTTTCTCATGCAAAACTTGATGAACTAGGGTAACTATTGGGTATGTTCGTTGACAACCTTGTGACACAAGAGATGATATGATACCAAGATGATACCAATATGGTATGGTATGTATGCAATGGAAGGTGTAGATCGATGATCACTAATGTGCGCAAGTAACGTTGCCTGCAGTAATCAAATGGCTAGTCTCGATAGGTAAGGTACGCAAAATGGGCTATGGGGTTATCAATGCAATGGCAAGAATGTACAATGATGGGATACCACGATACCAAGATGATATAGAGGTTACGGTCACTGGAGAAGAGACGTGCTATACAAACGGTTTTTAACCCCTTTCTGCGATGGCATTTTGAACCGTCGCCAAGTGAGTGACTACGATAGGGGGGGGGGTCCTTCCCACACGACCCAGAAATCGTCGGGGATAGGCCCTCCTGGCACACAGGCTGGGGCAAAATGAGCTCATGTGTGATCGGGCGAGGCATTGAAACCCAATCGTTTCCGTTCGGATGTACATCCCACACGGTGAATCCCAAAAAAACATTTCCGTTCATATGTATATCACACACAGTTTTTTGTGTGGAAACATTTGTGCAAGGTGGCCTAACGCAAACAATTCTCTGCCGGAAGCCGTGTGTGATTGTTAGTTGATCGAACACGCCTACTTTCTAGAAACCGTGTGGGTTGTTTGAGTTCATCGCCCACGGTGATGTCTGAGTAACCGTCTGCAATAGAAAACCCCAATAAGCAGGGTAATTAGCCTATTATTGATAATCCATGTAGTAATAAAATTGACATTTCTTATGAAACACACCAGATATTTCATATCCGTATAACGACAACCAAGATTTCATAAACGAATTACATCAGATAGCTTCTGCACTCAGTTACGCCATTACACAACAACAGCAAGTTCACATGCAACATTGAAAACCTTTGGAAAGTAGCATCATACATGGTAAATAGACAGATGAATCTCATCTGGGAAACTACAGAAGCGGAAGGCAAATATTGAGCCTTGAGTGCTGTTGAATGTCCTTGTAACTTTAGGCTAATGGCTATGGATAATTGCCCGCCCAACCTTCGTCCTCTTCAGGAAGATTTCAATATTGTACCATGGGTGTTGAATGAATACCTTCCTCGCCTCTTGACCATCATGCAGGGGGTTTGAGAGGTAATCACCGATGAACTGCTTTGAAAAGTACTGAAAACAAAGATATGCATAAATCACTGTTATAAACTTTGAAATGGCGCAAGGGGTAAAAACAAGGTAAAAGAGTAAGTACCATCCTATAGTTGACTGATGTCTTCTTCATTGTGCAAACAAAGATCTTGCTATTATTCGTCGCAAGTTTCTTCATCCAAACAATCTTTCTGAGTTTCTTGACTTGGCTGATATTCATGGACATCTGATACGTCTCCAATGTATCTATAATTTTAGATTGTTCCATGCTATTATATTATCATTCTTGGATGCTTTATAATCATTTTATAGTCATTTTATATCATTTTTTTGGGACTAACCTATTGACATAGTGCCAAGTGCCAGTTGCTGTTTTTTGCATGTTTTTTACATTGCAGAAAATCAACATCAAGCGGAGTCCAAACACCGCGAAACTTTTTGTGGATTTTTTATGGACCAAAAGACCACCAATGGGCCAGAGCAGCACCTGGGGGTGCCCCGAGGGTGGCACAACCCACCAGGGAGCGCCTGGGGGCCCAGGCGTGCCCAGGTGGGTTGTGCCCACCTCGGTGGCCTCCCGCGCCCCTTCTTTACCCTATAAATTCGGAAATATTCCGAAAACCCTCGGGGTTAACCTAGATCAGAAGTTTCACCGACGCAAGTCTCTATAGCCATGAAAAAACAATATAGACCCCGTTCCGGCACCCTGCCGGAGAGGGAATCATCACCGGTGGCCATCTTCATCATCCCAGCGGCCACCACGATGAGGAGGGAGTAGTCCACCCTCGGGGCTGAGGGTTTGTACCAATAGCTATGTGTTTAATCTCTCTCTCTCTCGTGTTCTTAAGATGTCACAATCTTGATGTAGTGCGGGCTTTGTTAATGTAGTCGGATCATATGGTGTTTTCCCCTCTCTATCTTGTTGTGATGAATTGAGTTTCCCTCCGAGATTTCGTTGTTATCGGATTGAATACTTTTATGAATTTGAAAACACTTGATATATGTATTGCAATTAAATACTCATGGTGACAATGGGGTATCATATTGATTCACTTGATATATGTTTTGGCACTCAACTCGCGGATTCCCGAGGTGACACTGGGGTAATCTATGCATAGGGGTTGATGCACGTTCTTGTCTTTGTTTCTCCTCTAGAAATCTTGGGGCACTCTTTGAAGTTCTTTGTGTTGGATTGAGTATTATGAATATGAATTTGCTTTGGTGTTATTTTAGTACGATCTCTAGGATAGATCAAACGGAAAGAATAGCTTTGTGTGATTTTAGTACGAAACTCTTGAATAGATCGAACGAAAAGAATAGCTTTGAGGTGGTTTCATACCCTACAAGCAATTTATTCTTATGTTCTCCGCTAGATAGGAACTTTGGAGTGATTCTTCATCGCACTTTGAGGGATGGTTATATGATCCAATTATATTAGCATTGTTGAGAGATTGCACTAGTGAAAGTACGAACCCTAGGCCTCATTTTCAAGCATTGTAATACTGTTTTTGTGCCCGTTTACTATTTGCTACATTGCTATTTTTATTTATTCAGATTATGAAAATATATTTCTACCATCCATATTACACTTTTATCACAATCTCTTCGCCGAACTAGTGCATCTATACAGTTAGCCATTGTATTGCGTGTGTTGGGGACACAACAGGTTTCTTGTATTTGGTTGCAGGGTCGTTTGAGAGAGACTATCTTCATCCTATGCCTCCAATAGATTGATAAACCTTAGGTGATCCACTTGAGAAAAAATTGCTACTATCCTACAAAACTCTGCGCTTGGAGGCCCAACGCGTGTCTACAAGAATAAAGTTGCATAGTAGACATCAAGCTCTTTTCTAGCGCCATTGTCGGGGAGGTGAGTGCTTGAAGGTATATCTTTAGATCTTGCAATTGAATCTTTTAGTTTCTTGTTTAATAACTAGTTTGGTTTATAAAATAAAACTACATAAAAATGGAATTGAGGTTGCATCATATTATTGATCATCTTTATAATATCTTCCGTGAAAATGATGGAAATGAAAATTGTGCTCAATTGATTGAAGAAGAATTCGATAGAATGTTTGGTATAAATGATGAGAATGATTGCAATGTTTTAAGTATGAATTCTTTGAATATCCATGACGCTAATGACATGCAAAGCCATAAGCTTGGGGATGCTATGTTTGATATAGATGATATTTTTACTCCCCCATGTTTTGATGAGAAAATTTATTATGATGAAAGCATGACTCCTATTTATGATGATTATATTGATGAAAGTGGGTTTGGAAGAGTGTTAACTCTAGGTACTAATGATCCCACTATTTTTGAGGGTGTTGAATCTTATTGTAATAATGATGGAAGTGGATTTGGAGAGGTCATGACTTTATTTAGTGATGAATCCACTATTTCGGAAGAGGTTTCAATTGAATATTATGAGAACAAAGTTCCTATCTATGAATATTATGGTGATGACATGTATGCTATAAAGAATAATGATAACCATGAAATTTGTCATCGTGATTTTCATTTTCACTCTCATGATAGTTATTTTGTTGAGTTTGCTCCCACTACTATTCATGAGAATAAATTTGCTTATGTGGAGAGTAGTAAAATTTCTATGCTTGTGGGTCATGAAAACAATGCTTTATGTGATAGCTATATTGTTGAATTCATTCATGATGCTACTGAAAATTATTATGAGAGGGGAACATATGCTTTTACATATTGCAATATTATCAAGTTTCCTCTCTTTATGTTGAAAGTTTTGAAGTTATGCATGTTTTGCCTTCCTATGCTAATTGATTCTTGTTCCCATAACTTGTGTGCTCACAAAATCCCTATGCATAGGAAGTGGTTTAGAATTAAATGTGCTAGTCATATGCTTCATGATTCTCTCTTTATGTTTCAATTCTTATCTTTTATGCGAGCATCATTGAAATCATCATGCCGAGCTAAAATGCACTAAAGAAAAGCGCTTGTTGGGAGACAACCCAACACTTTTGCCTAATGTTTTTGGGTGTTCACATGATTATGCTACTTTATTAATCATGTTTTATAGATTTTGTTTCAATAAAGTTCCAACTAAGCCTTTGGGATCATGTTGGGTGATAGTTGATTTGATCTTGCTGAAAAACAGAAACTTCTGCGCTCACGAAAATAATTCTTATTTTTAACAAAAGAGTGATTTTGAGTTGATTCTTTTTGCAGAAGTTTAATATACAAATTTATCACGTGTTTCTATGTTTTCATAATTTTTGGAGTAGCAGAAGTATGGTTTGAGTACATATTACTACAGACTGTTCTGTTTTTAACAGATTCTGTTTTCAATGCATAGTTTGCTTGTTTTGTCGTTTCTATGGCTTATATTACTCAATATAAATTGTGGAAATGATAGGATACATTAGGCATTGTGTGAGAACAATTATGAATCTTGTCTTTGACGGTACAAAAGTGAAATGGTTTGCTATTTATCATACTAACCTATCTCACGAAGTTCCGTTAAGTTTTGTGTGATTGAAGTTTTCAAGTTTTGGGTGAGATGTCGATATGAGGAGAATAAGGAATGCCCAAGGCACTCCAAGGTGATATTCAAGGAAGATCCAAGCAACTAAGCTTGGGATGCCCCGGAAGGCATCCCCTCTTTCGTCTCCAAAATATATTTCTACCATCCATATTACACTTTTATCACCATCTCTTCGCCGAACTAGTGCACCTATACAGTTAGCCATTGTATTGTGTGTGTTGGGGACACAATAGGTTTCTTGTATTTGGTTGCAGGGTCGTTTGAGAGAGACTATCTTCATCCTACGCCTCCCACGGATTGATAAACCTTAGGTCATCCACTTGAGGGAAAATTGCTACTGTCCTACAAAACTCTACGCTTGGAGGCCCAACACGTGTCTACAAGAGTAAAGTTGCATAGTAGACATCAACATCTCATTTCCCCATATGCAAAATGGGTCGAATAGTGGATCTAAGTCTCTGACAGCAGGACCTACATGTGCAAGACCAAATTGTAAGAAACCTAAATATTAGAATGATTCCTGCAACTGCACAATAATGCGCTATTAGCAAAAGGACCATGCATGAGCAAACCTCATGGTAAACCGCAGTGACTCCCATTGTTTCCCTGCAACACACATAAGGAAGATCTTGATCAGGCTAAATGAGAATTTCCATACTATTAGTAGAATATGTATTGAGTACAGCCAAATTCGATTTATTTGTCACATGCACAACAATACAAAAGTGTATCCACAACAAATGAAAATCAAATTGCAGAATTGAACCAAATAGTTAAATGGACAGTAGACCAAATGAACCAGAATAGTTTACTGAGCACGACATTGCAGAATAGAAACTTGTATAAGAAGATAAGACAGTTAACAAAATAAAGAATGCTTGAGAACATTACAGTTCAGCGGACCAAACTGTTAACTGAACATCAGATTGCATATTAACATTGTAGAGGAAAAATCACTAGAAGGCACCAGCGATGGCCTCGAGAAAACAACACGAACTGTATTTTGAAGTAGACAACCGCGTGGCGGTGTTGAATGTGGCCTCGAAGATGAGGTGCTCCTCCAAGATCTGGCGGTCGGCACGCACAGCAGCCATAGCGACCTCATGCGCGTGTGCGGACGCGATTTGCTTCTCCGCTGCCAGATGCTACTGAGATCCACATTATACTGCGTGCAAAATGGTTGTGGGCGACACTTAATTGGAGGACAGGGCCAGCGATTTCGGCGGAAGGTGTCGCGCCATCGGTCGGGGCATGTGGGACGGGGAAGGAGGAGGATGGTGTGGGTGGGTGTGGATTACCTGACCATATCGACGAGGCCGCACAACAAGAAGAAGGGTCGCCGGTGAGGAGGCAGCGTTGCAAGAAGAATGGTCGCCGGCGAGGAGGCTGAGCTGCCAGTAAGCAGCTATGAAGGTTTGAACTTGGAAAGCAAGGAGGAACAGTGGAAATGTGGCTTTTGGTGGGAGGGAGGGGCGGGGAGATAGATATTTCCATGGTGGCAGAAGAATTTCACTCGGTGCCGCGAGAAACAGGCGCGCAAGCGTGGTTCAAGCGCGGGTGGTGGACTGTAGATGACGAAGCTTCCTGCGTAAGCCAGACAAGACGGTGCGCCAATATATCTTATATTGCATCCCACATGATTCTTTGTAGTAAACTGTTTGTGGTATACCTGATTTTTTCATTATGTTCTGAAAGACAAAATGCGGAGGGAAAGGATGGTGTTTGAATTGCAAGAACATTTATGTACAGTGAACATGCAACTACATTAGTGTCGTTTTTAAATTTGGAATTATTCCGGGTTCGTTTGGCATTTTTATGCATTAATTGAGTTTCTAGGCATTTAATGTGCATAATTCAAATTTGAACTACAAGCACATGCTCCAATGCACCAAAGTTTGTTCAAAAATCATATGTGTGTCTTTGGGTGAATTTATAGGTCCCATGCAAGAAATGGGAATGAAATTCAAACATCTGGGCGTCGTGGCTTGGCCGGGAACATTGAGAAACTTGGTTTTTAAATTCCTGTAAATTCAAAACTCACTAGAAAATCTTGAAACTTGGCATGGTGTCATTTCATGGCACCAACATGCTGTGGTAAAAAAATTGGCCGCATTTGGACAAGTTTTGGTATAAGCTTCTTGCAAACCGGAGCTTCTCCCGAGAAGACTCGTGGTTCCCGAGGGGGGACGTGTCACCTTTGCCTGCGAAATGATATACACTGCGTTCCACCCCTTGATTTTTTACAGAGGCAACATAGAACTATATGAGTGTCGTGTTAAAATTTGGAATTATTCCGGGTTCGTTTGGACTTTTTATACATTAATTGAATTTCTGGTCATTTAATGTGCATAATTCAAATTTGAACTATAAGCACATGCTCCGGTGCACCAAAGTTGGTTGAAAAACCACATGTGTGTCCTTCGGTGAATTTCTAGGTCCCATGCAAGTAATGGGAATGAAATTCAAACATCTCCGCGTCGTGGCTCGGCCAGAAATATTGAGAAACTTGATTTTTAATTCCTATTAATCCAAAACACGCCTGAAAATCATGAAACTTGGCATAGTGTCATGACATGGCACCAACATGATGTGGTAAATTTTTTGGCCGAATTGGGACAAGCTTTGGTATAAGCTTCTTGCAAACCGGAGGTTCTCTCAAGAACGCTCGTGGTTCTGAGAGGGAACGTGTCACCTCCGTGTGCGAAACGACATAAACTGCCTTCTCTCACCTTGATTTTTTACACCGGTAGCTTAGACCAAATAGGAGTTTTGTGCTAAAATTTTGAATTATTCCGGTTTCGTTTGGCATTTTTATATATTAATTGATTTTCCAGGCATTTAATGCACAAGTACAACCGCATGCTCCGGTGCGCAAAAGTTAGTTGGAAAATCATTTATGTGTACTTGGGCGAACTTCTAGGTCCCATGGAAGAAGTGGGAATGGAATTCAAACATCTAGGAGTCTTGGCTCGGCCGGAAACATCGAGAAACTTGGTTTTAAGATTTTTGTAAATCCAAAACTCGCCTGAAAATCATGAAACTTGGCATGGTGTGATTACATGGCACCAACATGCTGTGGTAATTTTTTTGGTCGAATTGCGAAGGCGCACACATTAACATTGAACAAAGTCATTTTGGAGCAAGTGCTGCCACATTACAAATAGGAAACACAAGTATTATTAAAATCATGGGCGTTTTACTTACCATTTACATGCCGCCACGTATCCCCTTGAGTTATTGGCTAGGAGGTGTCATGCATGGTAGCTATTTGAGTGTGGTAGGTGTGCGATCAGACCCCTGCGCATGCTCATCGGGAGGAGAGCCCTTTGACCTCTATCCGTCGCCCACCTCCCTCCCAACGTCTCCATTAATGGCGCCCGAGCCCCTGTTTCGTGGCGTGGCTATGTCTCACTCGATTGAGATTTAAGAGAGAAAAAAGAAAATCTGAAAAGAAAGTTTTGCATGGATCTTGATGTAAGATTCGACGGACCTATATAGCATCAACTGCCACTTATAGCAAACTGATTAATATAAGGACGATGACAGAGGATAACAATTGTCTTACATATTTAGAAAGATGTTAAAAAATCCACATGCGGCAACGCCCGAAATACACAAGGGCAAAAGAAGAAGGAAGACAATGATCTGGCTCGTTGATCTCTACTTTCTTGATGCGTTGCTGCAGGCCGCAGGAACTAGTCTCTGCGGCAAGCGGCGATGAGCTCTTTCGTGTCCTCAAGACGTTGCTTGAGAGCATCCACAGATTCCTCCACCAGACTTTGGTGCTCGATGCGGAGCATGTCATTCTCGTCCATAAGTTTCTTGATGATGACACCGGTCATCTTCAACAAGGCAGTGGTCTCCTCCTGCTGCTCTGTTGTGACGCCCTCGATTCAATCGTACACTAATCATACACGCCAATGTGTACGATCAAGATCAAGGACTCACGGGAAGATATCACCAATACAACTCTAGAAACAAATTAAAATAATACAAGCTTTATATTACAAGCCAGGGGCCTCGAGGACTCGAATACACAAGAGTCAGCGTAAGCAACAATATCTGAGTACAGACATAAGTTAAACAAGTTGCCTTAAGAAGGCTAGCACAAGAGCATCTACGATCGAAAAGGCAAGGCCTCCTGCCTGGGAGCCTCCTATATACTCTTAGTCGTTGGCGGCCTCCACTAGTAGTAGGCACCGTCGTGGTAGTAGTAGTCGTCGGTGGTGTTGTCTGGCTCCTGGGCTCCACCATCTGGTTGCGACATCCAGAAAGAACGAAAAAGGGAGCAAAGCAATAGTGAGTACTCATCCAAACTACTCGCAAGCAAGGATCTACACTCCATATGCATCGGTGTCAATGAAATGGGTAGTATATGTGGACTGAACTGCAGAATGTCAGAAGAGAAGGGGAAAGCCTAGCCTTTCGAAGACTACCATCTTCAAGCAGCTCCAAGCATCTTGCAGCATCAGAAGAGATAAGAGTAGCATAAAGTAAAGTAGTATTAGTATTATCAACCTCGGCCAGAGATCCTTTCTCGACTCCCTGCCAGAAAGCAATCCCAAAGCCATACTATCCAGTTATCACCTCAAGTACCCAGTTCTAGTTGTGTCGATCGGGATACAACTCCAAGTGAACGTTACCATAGGACAGACTATCGATAGATGTTTTCTTCCCTGCAGGGGTGCACCAACTTACCCACCACGCTCACTTAACTCCGGTCGGACACACTTTACTGGGTCATGCCCGACCTCGGCCAAATAATACGCTGCAACCCGACCTAGGCTTAATAGAGAGGTCAACACGCCGGACTAAACCTATGCCCCAGGGGTCTTGGGCCATCGCCCCGGGAATTTCTGCACGTTGCGTGGGCGGCCAGTGAGCTGACCTAGCCACCTCCTTAAAAAGGCAGGTGCTTACTAGTCCAACCCGGCACGCGCCACTCAGTTGCATGACGTCTATTAAGCTTCAGCTGATGCATACGATGTAGAACACCCATACTATGCCCACGTGATGGTTAGTGCTATCAGGCCAGAGGCCCCTCGGATCAAATATCCAAATCATAGTGGATTAGGAGCCCGCGGTAACAAGCAGAGACTCACGATCGATGTGACCCCGTCGCCCCGTCTCGAGGACTTGCGGCAAGGGCTAAGAATGCCTGGCCACGCCTCGTAAGTATCTCGCAGGCACCTTCCAGGTCAACCCGACTCCACATCACTCATAATTAAGCTCGCACGGATACCCCTTAGAGCCGACCCGTCTTTAGTAACATGGTTCAGTGTGAAGTCATAGTAACCATAGTAACTATGTGTCTAACACCAAGGGGAACCCTGAGGAACCACCCTCGGTGGATTCCACTCGATGTAATCATCAACGTGAACGTAAGAGGAACCATCCTCGAGGTTCACACTTGAGGAGTTGCACGACAGAGTCGTATCGGAAGCGGTTAAGGAGGAAATCACCATCGATGACCACGACCAAATTGCTACACTACAGGATTAACATCAGAAGTGCTGATGAGGTGTCACACTCGGCACTCGATAGTAACTCTGCAGAGTCGTACAACTAGGGGGGTGATGTGCGGTGTCAGGGCCTGGACGTTGATCACGTTGATCGAGTCATCGAACCTAAAGCGGGGCAACTGGGACAAGGTGGGGGTCACTGATAGATCACCAACCAACCTATACTAAGCAGTTTAGGATCAGCAGGTAAGGTACAATGAGCAGGTTACAAAAGTAGGCTATGCATCAGAATAGGAGCAAAAAATAACAGTAGCAAAATCTAATGCAAGCATGAGAGAATGGAATGGGCGATATCGGGATGATCAAAGGGGGGGCTTGCCTGGAAGCTCTGCTCTAAACGAAGAAGGGTCGTCGGAGACGTAGTCGATCACAGGGGCAGCATCGTTCTTGAGGTCTACCGTAGATAAGAGGGGGAAGAAACAATAAATATAAAGTAAACAAAGCATAATATGGCAACACGCGGTGTTAGGGGTGAACTATTGCAGGGCTAGACGTTGCAGATGGAGAGGGAAAACATCCGGAGGGGTTTTAAGGCACTTGGCTTTTTCCGAACAAACAAAAGAGAGGGGATTGTTCCATATTCAGCATGCTAGGGAAATGTGACAGATGAACGGACTGCGTATTTGGATTCGTTGGATTTTTCTGAGCAACTTTCATATAGAAAACATTTTTATCCGAGTTACAGATTATTTTATATGAATTTCTAAAGTTTTAACAATATTTTAAAATTATTACTGATTCCAAAAATTAATAACAAAATGCCAGCTCTGTGTACACAGAGGATGACATGTGGGCTAGGGGGACCCGGTTGACTAGACAACTATTGACTCGTCAACACGGGTTGGGACCCTCCTATCATAGACTGCTTTGCTAACTACAAAATTAACCTAGTTTAATTAGCTAACTAATTAATCTTAATTAGTGTTTTAAACCGGATTAATTAATTAATTTATTTATTTAAAACACCTATTTTTTAAGAAAAGGGGATGTGGGGCCCCGCTGGCAGTGGCCCATCTGGCCACTGGAGCGGGTGGTTAACGGGGCGGGCGCTGGTTGCCCGTCGGGGCGTGGACCAGGCGCAGCGGACGGAGCCCCGGGGCGCCGACCGGCTCGGGCGGCTGCTGACAGTGGCGACGAGCTACACGGAGCAGGGCGGGGAAGTGGTCCGCGGCGACAGGGGAGGCCAGTAGGGCCGCGGAAGCACGCGACATATGGCCACGGCGAGGCAGACGCGATGGGGGAGGCGCGGGCGCGGCCAGCAGTTGCAGCAGCGGGAGGTAGCAGCCGCGTCGGCATCGGATTCAGGTGTGCTACGGGGACGGCGGCACGTCGCACTAGCGGCGAAAGGGAGGACTCCGGCCGCACCGTAAAGGTGCCCCGAGCACAGTGACGTGCTCGGACGGCCACGAGAGCGACAGCGACAGATTCGGTGCCAGAGCGTGTCGGAGCCGAGGATAAAGAAGAAGATCAGGCGGGCGCTCCGGTGGCTCCGAGCTCAAAGCCGAGGGCGCAGACGACGTGGCGGTGCTCGACGAAGCTCCTGGGTATGACAACGTGGCAAGGGGCGGCCGGTGGTCGTGGTCAGCTCGGCGGCGAGGCCACGGTGGCGCTCGGCCGAAGTAGAGAAGGAGATGGAGAGAGTGTGGGAGAGTAGGGGGCGAGGCAAAAAAATCTGCACGGGTGGGGGAGGAAGCTGATGAGGCCGAGGGGATCGGCCTTATCTCCTCGACGGTGAGGCATGGGGCGACGAGTGGGTTCGACAGTGACACGCGGAGCACGCCCGGTCGGGCACACAGTAGGGGAAGGAGAGACATGACCTGGGAGGGAGAGTGGGCCGCTGAGCCGGCTATTGGGCTAAGGCCGAGTGAGTGCAGGGGGCCCTCTGTCTTTTCTTTCAATTCCTTATTGTTTTTCTTTAACTTTCCTTTAGTTTTCTGATTTCTTTAGATTAGGGCATTAAACCACTTTGCAAAAATTGTTGGTTCACCAGTGATACATCTCCAATGTATCAATAATTTTTGAAGTATTCACGCCATGTTTACTATAGTTTTATATGATTTTGGTATGATTTGATTAGAACTAACCTGGACTGACGCTGTTTTCAGCAGAAATACCGTGGTGTTGTTTTTGTGCAGAAATAAAAGTTCTCGGAATGCGCTGAAAATCAATGGAGATTTTTTTCGAAAATATGGAACAAAAATCTACCGAATGGGAGTCCCGTGGGCCCCACGAGGGTGGGGGGCGTGCCCACCCCCCTGGGTGTGCCCCTATGCCTCGTGGACTACCCGTGGGGCCCCTGACTTGTTCTCGACGCCAACCTCTCCTATAAATACCCAAACCTCCAGAAATTAACCTAGATCGGAAGTTCCGCCGCCGCAAGCCTCTGTAGCCACGAGAAATCAATCTAGGCCCTCTCTGGCACCCTGCCGGAGTGGGCCATCATCACCGGAGGCCATGGAGGTGGATCCCAGAGGGGCCATCATCGCCATGAAGGCCAAGGACCAGAGGGAGAACCTCTCCGCATCTAGGGGGGAGGCCATGGAGGAGGAAGCACAACAGGGAGAACCTCTCCTCCTCTCTCTCTGTGGCGCCGGAGTGCCATCGGGAGGGGAATCATCGCCGCGGTGATTGTCTTTATCAACATCACCCCCATCATCACCATCCTCATCTCTTTTACGCGGTCCACTCTCCCGCAGCCCGTTGTAATCCCTACTTGAACATGGTGCTTTATGCCACATATTATGATCCAATGATGTGTTGCAATCCTATGATGTTTTGAGTAGATATCCTTTGTCTTTGGGTTGATTGATGGTCTAGATTAGTATGAGTTGTATGTTTTATTTTAGTGTTGTCCTATTGTGCCCGCGTAAGCGTGAGAGATTCCCGCTGTAGGGTGTTGCAATATGTCAATGGTTTACTTATTGACTGCGTTGCTTGAGTGACCGAAGCATAAACACAAATAAGTGGGTCACGGCGTATGGGATAAAGGGGACTTGATACTTTAATGCTATAGTTGGGTTTTACCTTAATGATCTTTAGTAGTTGTGTATGCTTGCTAGAGTTCCAATCATAAGTGCATATGATCCAAGAAGGGAAAGTATGTTAGCTTATGCCTCTCTCCCTCATATGAAATTGCAATAGTGATTACCGGTCTTGTTAACAATTGCCTATGACAATTCCGCACACCGATCCATCATTATTCCACACTCACTATTTATAATATTTAGTAATATATTCTAACTTTATGATAACAGCACCTACTTTTATATTTTAGCTCTCCGATATCATGCAAAGTTATCCTCTTCATACCCACAACGTAGTTTTATTTCTCGTTTCTAGTTGGAAGCAAACGTTCGGTATACGTAGATTCGTATCAGTGGCAGATAGGACTTGAGAGAATATTGATCTTACCTTTAGCTCCTTGTGGGTTCGAAACTCCAGACTTATCACTTCCACCTTTAGGAATTGCTACGATGATTCCCTGCACTTGGGGATTATCAAGTTCTTTTCTGGCGCCGTTGCCGGGGAGCAATAGCATGGGGTTGATATTCTCGTGTGTGCTTGTTTGCTTTATTCACTAAGTAGATTTTGTTTTTCCATTTTGTTTCTATTTAGTTTTGGGTGAAACATACAATTTTTTTAAAGAATAAAAATACAAAAAAATACTTGCCTTTCATGCCTAAAAAGTTTTTCAAAAAGAGAAGTGATTGGAAAGTTATGCATTGAAGAAGTGAGGGTCGACCTTGAGCACTTGTGTTCATGCTCATGGAAACAATGTAGAATTTTTCATGGAAGTTTCCGTTTAAATAATTATCCCCTTGTATATATCCATTGTATTTTAAAAATAATGTGCCAATCTTTGGTTTTAGGATGATTAGATTGCTTGTTTACTTTGTGCAGTACAAAAACAGAAACTTTGGCTTAGCGCGTGAATTTACATTTTTACTGGAAAGTCAAATGGGTCTGAACTTTTTGCAAATTACTTATGTACAAATTGTTTAAATTTTCATATTTATTTAGATTTTTTTGGAGTTATAGAAGTTTACTAAACTTCCATATTACTACAGATTGTCCTATTTTTGACAGATTCTGTTTTTCGTGTGTTGTTTGCTTATTTTGATGAATCTATGGGTAGTATCGGGGGGTATGAACCATGGTGAAGTTTTAATACAGTAGATAAAGTGCTAATATGAAATTGGAATGAGTTTTCAATAGTACCTAAAGGTTGTGATTTGCTTTAGTATATTAACGAATCTCACAAAGTTTTTGTGGATGAGTTTTCAAAGAACTTGGAGTTACCGATGTGAGAAGAATAAAAAGAGGCAAGCGTTCAAGCTTGGGGATTCCCAAGGCACCCCAAGTAAATATTCCAAGGATACTCAAGCATCTAAGCCCGGGGATGCCCCGGTTGGCATCCCATCTTTCTTCTTCAACAATTATCGGTATACCTTGGTTTTTGTTTTGTTTACATGATTTGTGTTATTTGTGTTTTTCTTTTTCTTTAAGAACCATGCTAGTATGAGATAGCCCTTCATTGATTTATAGAATGCTTCATGTGCTTCACTTATATCTTTTAAGTATGATCTTATATAATTGCTCTTTGTGCTTCACTTAAATCTTTTGAGTATGGTTTTATAGAATGCTTCGTGTGCTTCACTTATATATTTTGAGCTTGGATATTGGTTAGTCTATATTAATTGTAGAATGCTCCATGAACTTCACTTATATCTTTTGGAGTATGAATAATACTATCATCCAAAGCGGGTTTGGAAGAGTGTCAACTTTAGGAATTATTGATCCCACTATTCCGAATGAGAAGAATTTTGCTTATGTGGAGAGTAGAAAAATTTCTATGCTTGTAGATCATGAAAAGAATGCTTTATGTGATGGTTATATTGTTGAATTCATTCATGATTCTACTGAAAATTATTATGAGGGGGGAATATATGCTTGTAGGAGTTGCAATAATACCAAGTTTCCTCTCTATGTGCTTAAAGTTTTGAAGTTATACTTGTTTTGCCTTCCTATGCAGTTGATCCTTGTTCCTATAAATTATGTGTTCACAAAATCCCTAGGCATAGGAAGTGGGTTAGATGTGCTAGTCATATTCTTCAGGATGCTCTATTTATGTTTCAGTTCTTTTCTTTTATGTGAGCATCATTGAAATCATCATGCCTAGCTAAAAGGCACTAAAGAAAAGCGCTTGTTGGGAGACAACCCAATAATTACCCTTACTGTTTTTGTGTGTTTAAATGATTAAGCTACTATTTCAATAAAGTGACAAGTAAGACCTTTGGGAAGACTTGGGTGAAAGTTAATGTGATCTTGCTGTAAAAAACAGAAACTTTACGCTCACGAAATTAGCTGCCATTTTTTTACAGAAGAGTGCTTTTGAGTTGATTCTTTTTGCATAAGATTAATATAAAAATTCCTCACGTCCAGCAACTTATTTCATAATTTTTGGAGTAGAAAAATTATGGTTGCTGTTCAGATCATTACAGAGTGTTCTGTTTCTGACAGATTCTGTTTTCATTTCATAATTTGCTTGTTTTCTAGTTTCTATGGATTATATTTCTCAATATAAATTGTAGAAATGATATGGTACAGTATACATTGTGTGAGAACAATTATGAACCTTGTCTTTGACAATACCAAAGTGAATGTTTTACTCTTTATCATACTAACCTATCTCACGAAGTTCCGTTAAGTTTTGTGTGATTGAAGTTTTCAAGCTTTGGGTGAGATATCGATGAGGAGAATAAGGGGTGGAAAGACCGTAAGCTGGGGGATGCCCAAGGCACCCCAAGGTAATATTCAAGGAAGACTCAAGCGCCTAAGCTTGGGGATGCCCCGGAAGGCATCCCCTCTTTCGTCTTCAAAACTATCGGTATACCTTACTCGGAGCTATATTTTTATTCATCACATGATATGTGTTTTGCTTGGAGCGTATTTTCAGTTTTACTTGTTGTTTGAATAAAATCATTGGATCTGAAATTTTGAATGAAAAAGAATCCTCCCATGGCTAGTTACTACTCAGTGTCCTTCACTTATATCTTTTGGAGTAGTTTGTCATTTACTCATGTGCTTCACGTATATCCTATGAGTAAATGGTTGAATGAATTGAATATCATAAATCTGAATTCATATATGTTTCATATGCTTATACCGTGGGGAGTAATGACTTCACACAGAATAAGTATAAGTAGTAAACTTATTTGAAAGTTAGCAAACGCAAGAATATTAAGGGAAGAGAGATTCCACACATAAATATACTATCTTGGACATCTGTCGGTGTACAAAGAGGGGGGGGTGCACTTTTTGTACCCCTATAACTATGCACGGGCAGTCTGAGCCACGGGCACCGCCGCACCAAGCACGGCAAGGGAGGTAAGCCAAGGTAAGGCCGGAGCTCAAGAGAAGCAGAACGACACCAAGACCAAGACCACAAAGAGCAAAGGGGACGAAGCGGACTCCCCCGGCAAGATCCTTGCCGGGGGGCAGTTCTAGCAAACCCGGCAAGACCCTTGCCGTGGCAGCTCACCCCACACCTACGGAGCGAGTCACCCTTGAGTCCACTGCCCCCATGGGGCAAGGATTCGGGAGACATCCCCGTGGTGGCATGCAGATCTTTGTGAAGACATTCAAGATCAGATACACACCTTTGGAAGATGATGATCCTTGGCGGGATCCCAGCCAAGGAGGACCACAAGGCCCCCGGCAAGAGCCTTGCCGGGGATGACAGCAGGCGCCACGACAAGACCCTTGCCGGGGCCGCGGCAAGGCACTTGCCATGAACCTCCGTGGGGCCACCATCAGGCCCACGCCAATCAAGCCTCCACCGCCGTTCGCATGCAGCTGCCGACCCAACCAGCTGGGCAGGCACCTGCGTGGCGGCAAGAAGATCTTCGTGGAGACCCATCGCTGCGCCACCTCAGCTGCCTGCCTGCCTACATGGCACCGCGGGCACTGCTGGCCAGGGCGCATGTCGACGCAAGAAGGAGCGGCGACGGACGAGACAAGGCTCTCCCCTGTCCCTGATAAAGCAAAGACATCTAAGCAAGATGCATTAAATGCGCCTTGTCATGTAATGCGAGGGATAACCTCGCATCGATGTATCCTTTCCACCTCCTGTGTGCCACTGTGGCAACCCCTTTCCCTATAAAAGGAGGCCCAAGGCAACCAGGAAGAGGATTCGGCCTTTTGGAGCTCCTCACGCCCCATAGCTAGCTCAAGAACACAGATATACAATCCACCAAAGCAGGAGTAGGGTTTTACGCATCCTTGCGGCCCGAACCTGGGTAAAGGAACCGTGTGCTATCTATTTGATCCGCTCTTCTCACGACCCCACGCCCCGCAACTGTAGTAGGGATTCTTGTGATCCCATAGGTGTCGTTCCACACCGACATCTTTGGCGCGCCAGGTAGGGGGCGCAGTTATGAGAATCGGCTTTAGCAGTTAGTTCGACGCTTCTTCATCGTCATGGCGCCCAATCAGAAGACGACGGTGGCGATTGGCCCGTCAAAGGCCGGGCATCCCGTCCCGACGTGGGCGAGCAACGGACCGGTCGCGGAAAGGACCCGGGGCGCCGCTCGCGAACACCAACACCGTCCCAGCAGCCGGAGTTTGGGAGGCGGCGATGTTCGTGCGCCTGGTAACGGGCCGCACGCCGCCAAATCCAAAGACGGAGCCAGGCCGTCCGCGGGTGGCGCGGGGCCTTCCAGGATCGCTGCCACCCCGCCCGAAGGCGACGCGAGGGCTTCCAAGACTCCCACGCCAGCGCCGACGGCGCGCTTCTCTCAAGCGGCGCGCGATGAACGGCGTGACCACGCCGAAGACCCCGGGCGTCGCCGCGGGAAGATCCCCAAGCGCCACTCCCGGGATGTAGAAGACCGGGCCGCTCGCCGAGGCGCTGGTGAAGATGGCATGCGACCGCGGGGTCATGATAGAGCTCCTTCTGACATGGTCAGAAGTCGAAGCGCGTCGCGATCCGTGCAGGTTTCGCTGCCACCAACGCCAGCAGAAGCCCTGGCGCGCGCAGTTGGTCCTCGATTTTCCTCCCACTACGGGGAAACTCGATGAATGGAGAGCCACCATCCGAAGCCTTGTTGCAGTGGCCAACAAAGACGAACCGAGTCTGGTGGAGCCCCCGGGTCGACGCTCCGACGGAGTCCCACGTACCAGTGGCAAGAAAGCCGGCGGCGCCGCGACCACGGTGCACTCGCCTCCTCCTCGCCCGATGCCGCAGACGCCAGCCCGTCGCGACATTACGGGCAACGAAATCTCCATAGCATCGTCCGACCCGCGGACCCACTGTGACCAACGCCAAGTTCTTCGAACGAGAACATGAAGACGCTCGAACCACTATCGAGCGCCGGCGCGGAGCGCGCCACCAGTCAGATAGGCAAGCAGGGCCTGCTACGAACCACCCGGCACCGGAGAGCCCTGGAGGCCTACCTTACGAGGTAGGCTGTCCGGCTTTTACCCGTGAGCTGCGGCAGTTCCAGTGGCCCAGTCACCGCACCTTCAAACCCAACGTGGGCAAAAAGTACAGTGGCAAGACCCATCCGTCCGAGTTCCTCAGCATCTACACCATCGCGATGCAAGCTACCGGAGCCCGTGACGATAAGGTGCTTGTAAATTACTTTCCGTTGGCTCTTAAACCCAACGCCATGTCATGGTTGATGCACTTACCGGCGGACTCCATTTCCTCCTGGTCGGATTTGTGCCATGAATTCGTGGGCGCCTTTACTGGAGGCCACCAAGCCCATGGCCAAGCAAGCGACCTGCACGTCATTCCCCAGAAGGGAGGCGAGAGTCTCCGCAAGTATATACAGAGGTTCAGCCGGATACAGTACAATATCCCTGATGTTCACCCTGTCACCATCATCAACGCGTTCCATCAGAACGTGCGTAACCGCAAGATGCGTGAAGAGCTGGCAATGAACAAGGTGAAAGATGTAGCAGAACTCTCTGTTTCTTGCTGACAGATGTGCCCAGGCTGAAGAGGGAAGGAAGTACCCCGGCGAAGATGCCAGCGTGGAAACCAACTCCTCAGATGAGGATATTGCCGCCCCGACGAAGAAGGGCCGGCACCGCAACAGGAAGCGCAAAGGTAAAGCCGTGCTTGCCGTCGAGGGATCTGATGACACCGGCTCCGCCAAGAAAACCAAGGCAGATGACCCCGGCAAGGAGGTTGCCGGATGTGTCGCCTGCCAGGCCTTGGCGGCTGCCGAGAAGTCAGGAAACCCTGACAAGCGATACTGCAAGGTCCATCGTACCAAAGGCCATGCTCTCCAAGACTACCGACAGGTTGAGCTCCTCGCTGAAAAGTAGAGGGCTGAGTGTCGGTGTCAAAACCGGCGGATCTCGGGTAGGGGGTCCCGAACTGTGCGTCCAGGTCGGATGGTAACAGGAGACAAGGGACACTTTATTTTACCCAGGTTCGGGCCCTCTCGATGGAGGTAAAACCCTACTCCTGCTAGATTAATATTGATGATATGGGTAGTACAAGAGTGGATCTACCACGAGATCAAGGAGGCTAAACCCTAGAAGCTAGCCTATGGTATGATTGTGTATGATGATGGTTGTCCTACGGACTACAACCCTCCGGTTTATATAGACACCGGATAGGGTTAGGGTTACACAGAGTCGGTTAGAATGGTAGGAGATCTTGAATATCCGCACGCCTAGCTTGCCTTCCACGCCAAGAAAAGATCCTTCCGAACACGGGACGAAGTCTTCAATCTTGTATCTTCATAGTCCTGGAGTCCGGCTGAAGGTATAGTCCGGCTATCCGAACACCCCCTAATCCAGGACTCCCTCAGTAGCCCCTGAACCAGGCTTCAATGACGACGAGTCCGGCGTGTAAATTGTCTTCGGCATTGCAAGGCGGGTTCCTCCTCCAAGTTCTTCAAGAAGATTACAATCACCAAAAATAGTGTCCGGCTCTGCAGAATAAGTTTCCACATATTGCCATATAGAGAATAATATTAACACAAATCAAATCTGCTGACGTATTCCGCAGTGCGTCATAACACTACGACCAAGCCTTCTATATAAATTATTTTCGTTGTTCCACCTTAGCGCGTTTAGCGAGGCGGTTTCCTTGGCACGTCTTGTTAAACCAGAGATCGTGTGCCCCTTTCAACGGGATTCTCATTAATACGGACGTGGATAACCCAATCGTGCCCGTTAGCACATCTTGCCTTAATTAAAGGCTAGTCCAAGACGGTTACGGGGAGGGCTCTTGGTATTCTGCCTCTTATAAAGAGACCAAGGCCCTGTTCCCCGCTTCTATTCTCAAAACGAGCTCGCCCGTCGCCTCGAGTTCCAACACCCTAGGCTTCCAGATTCCGAGCGCACCGGACCTTCGACAATGTCCGACTCCGACCTCCAAGGCCAATGGATGCCCTCCTCTGTTACGGAGGAGGACGTTTCAAGGTTGAGGGAAGCTAGATTCCTGACCAGTGAGATTCCGCACAGGCTGCCTGTTCAAGGATAGGTGATCCCTAGCCCTCAGCCCGGTGAGAGCGTGGTATTCATATCCCACTTCCTTCGGGGATTAGGCTTCCCAATGGATCCCTTTGTAAGGGGGCTGATGTTTTATTATGGGCTGGAATTCCATGACCTAGCTCCGGAGTCCATCCTCCATATCTCCTCGTTCATAGTTGTGTGCGAAGCGTTCCTCCGTGTTACCCCTCACTTCGGATTATGGCTCAAGACCTTCAAAGTAGAACCGAAGATAATCAAGGGGCGCCACGCAGAGTGCGGAGGCGCTGCTATAAAAAGAAATGCCGACGCTCCATGGCCCGAGGGCGCTTTTCAAGAGGAGCTTGGCTTATGGCAACAGGAGTGGTTCTACATCACTGCTCCTCGGGGCACCTCATGGGTGGCGCCTCCGGCCTTTCGCTCGGGTCCCCCACCACGGTTAGCATCGTGGATCAACACAGGGTTAGATCGGGGCTTGCCCAAAGACGTTCCTCTGCTGCAGGGCCACATTAAGGATCTCTTGAAGGGAGACCTCAACCTGATCAAGGTGACACAAGTCATGCTGATTCGTCGGACACTGCCCGGCCAACGTCGGCCCCTTCGCTTGTGGGAATTCAATCCAGAGGGACCGCGAGCTCTCCGGAATTTTATGGGCGTGACGCCTATGGAGATGTATAAACTGTTCTTCGGATCACAAGAAGTGAGTCCGGATTTGACCGAGGATGCTGGTTTAAGCCGCAATCGCCCAGATACTCAAGTAGGTGACCTTGCGCCCGGACCTTCTATCCGCATAATTAACTTGCTCTTTAACAGCACTTCTCCTTTTAAGTAGGAGTGGATAGCGAAGGCGAAGCTGATCCGGTGTCTGGCCCCCCTTCCCGAAACCAGGCTAGATCCTGTGCTAGTCAGGATGCTAGAGGTAGTGCCTTTGGAGGGAAATAAGGGGCAGACAAGGAGATCGTGGCCTCTTTCGAAAGAGACTATTCTGAAGGGGGGAATCGATAATTCCCCTCCTAAGGGAAAGAAAAGGGCCGCCTCTGACGACCCGTAAACCATAGCTTCGAAGCGGGGGAAAGAATCCTTGTCAGAGGGCCCGACGCCGGGGAGCCCCTCGGCCGAACTAAACCCTCAAATGGAACAGCTCTCCAGCGAGCCGTAAGTAGAAGAAGAGTTATTCTTTTAAGAGAAATCCTTGATTTATATTTGAGAAGTTTTAACCGAAACTTTACTTTGTAGTTCGGACCTCAGCCCTTCTCAGTAGAACTCGTCCTTGGGGGATCTTCTTCCGGAGATGATGGAGAGCGGAACGCCTCCTCCTTCTGTATCGCCTAGCAAGGCGGGCGACGCTGAAGTGTCGTCGCGGGGGATTTCTCCGGATCCGCTAGGAGCGGATGGCGGCCATGCAGCCCCCCGAGGTTCTCCGTGTCCGGCCTTTGAGGAAGGCCATGGGACGAGTCCGGCACCATTTGGTGTTCGGCCGGAGGAGCTAAGGATCCTGCTGGGGCGAGCCTCTGTCTCAGAGGAGCATCGCGCGTTAATGAGCACGGTGATTGAAAAGATTTCATCCGCAAAAAGCGGACTGCACGAGGCCGTCAAGAGTTTACTGGCAGGCCTTGAGGTACGTTTTAAATAATGTATATTTGTGTTAATTGCGCATAAATAAAGTGCGCCCTGTGTAGATAGTAGCCCCTAAGACTCTGTGCGTCGTAAAGATGTACGGCGTGCAGAGGATCTTAATCCCAGGTCCTTTAAGTGGCACCTTTATATGTAGGTGGCTGATTGTTCGGAGTCAAGCCGGACTCGTGAATTTGCCGAACTGAACCGACAACTGGATGAGGCAGAAGCCGACATCGTGCTTGTTAACAAGCGGCTTGATGGTGCTCAAGGTATTGAAATCATTAGGCAGTTGTGAGTAAGAGGAGCTTTATGTCAACATCTTACCGTGTGTATGCTTGACGCAGATGGTGCGGCCGCCGTGGAAGGTCTTAGGGCCGAACTCGCCCGAGCAAAGGAACAAGCCAAAAAAAGCGATGTGGCTGCCGGGAAAGCCCTTGAAGAGTTGAAAGCCGAATAAGCTGCCCATTGCCGAAGCAAGGAGGAGGTGGCTGATATGGCCGTAATGTTAATAAGTGCTACTGACCGTTGCAAGCTTCTTGAAGAAGAAGGTCGGGCGAGGCAAACGAGCTTAGAGAAGGCTGTTATTAACGCCAAGGACGCCCGCTCTATAATGAGAGTGGCAAGGGAAGAGCTACGTCAAGCCGGACTAATTGCGGATAGAAAGCCCTTCTTGCTGCGGAGAAAATTTTGTGACCCGAAGTTTGCCCTGTTGGACCGAGCGTGGAGTGTAGAGGACACCTATCTGGATTTGGCAGCTAGTGCTGCTGATGCGACCAAATACTTTCAAGATAAGAAGGGTCATGAAGTGGAGAAGCTTTTCTGGTCGCAATTCATCAATCCAGAGCGTCCACTTGCACTGGACGATCGCCTAGCCCAATGGGCCGAACTGAATAGGTTGTCCGGACTCGCCATGAAGTTGTCACGGATCATCTGTGTCCGGGGAGATCGAAACCGAACAGTTATTTCAGCTTGGTGCAGCAATTTCTTGACGTGGTGCCATGTATCGATGCTATGAAGAGGTCAGCGTGCACAGAGGGCGCTCGGCTGGATCTTGCCCGTGTCAAGACATACTAGGCAGATATGGAGCCCACCGTTGTTGCATCCCGGGATTCGGATAAAAGCCGAATACCTTCCGAGCACCATTTTGAGGAAGTCCTCGAAGGCGCTCGCATAATAGAGAAGCAGTGCTCAAAGGATGCTATATTATGATAGCATATGTAATCACGAAACAGTATTTTGATAAATTGTAGGGGCATATTTTTAGACTTGTGCCTTCAAGTATTAGAAACACCTCCTGTGCGGCCGTGTAAATATATAAATTCTGAAAGATTGCAGTCGTTGGCTTCAACCCCCACGCACATAGTGCGGGGGTGCGCGCAGAAGACGCATTTTCACACTTAACCCAACGTCTTGGTCCTACAAAGGAGGTGATAGCGCAGCGGGCTAGGCAACCGGACTATAATGCTTTAACACTTTCACTTAGCCATAGGAGCTTGACAGTGGGACTCTTTAGGTAGCCCCTTAGTGGCGACTGCGTTTACCCGAATTTGGGGTGCATACGTGCCTGACGGGGAAGCGGCCCCTCGTTAAAACGGAGGAATTCGATAAATTCCTATAAGTCATCGAGTGGCGACCAGTCTCACACTACATCATGACAGTCAGTTTTCGGCTTTCTCTACTGAGGTGCTCGCCCGGCCGAACCGGGGCACACTCGCAGTAGTTCTCCTGGTGCTACCTTAGCCGATAAAGCGGAACGTAAGGTAGCCGAACTCAAGAGCCGGGCAACCCAACATTTGACCAAAGACATGATTCGGAGATGATGCATATAGTGCCAAAACTCGCGGCGCCGAACACTCCCTAAGGTGTTCGGTCTTTGTGAGTGCGTGTGAAACAACACCCTTAAACAAAAGAAAAGAGCCCCTAGTGTCCAGGTACGAGCAAGAATTCTGGCGTGGCCACATGCCAAAACGCCAGCCTTCTCCTTGGTTATAGCAGAAAAAACCAGGGGATGTATAGCAGCAAGAGACAGTAAAAAAGGTTTATGCAGGGTCTTAATCTAAAAAGAATCCTTTAGGACGGGTCCCTACTGCACGTCTGCGCCTGTGTCTCCACTGTGCCGTGTCCTGGACGGGCGCCGCACGACGTTCATCTGTAAAAGAGAGGAACTAAATTGAAAATGGGTCATGCGGAACAAAAAGGATAATAAACAAAATATAAAGTAAAAAATATATAAGGTTGAGCTTTATTGTCTCTACGTACAGCCCCTGGTATGGGGGTATATGGCGTACTAAGCCTGCATTGATGATGGACTTGTGCCGAACTGGTTGAGTCCGGGTCCATGGCTTTTAATGACTTATATCGAGAAAGTCCTTTGGCTGGCGAGGCCACTTTATTGTGAGGCTGTTTAAGCGGCCGCGCAATCCTCCATTTGGAGGAGGCATATTTTAGTGCGTTCCCTTTAAAGAGATGATGCCTCGAGGACCGGACATCTTAAGCGTGAGAGATGCATAATGCGGTATTGCGTTAAAGCGAGCGAAAGCTCCGCGTCCCATTAGTGCTTGATAGTGACTTGAAAACGGGACTACATGGAAGGTCAGCTTTTCGCGATGAAAGTTATTGGCAGAGCCAAATATGACTACAAGCCAGAGAAATCCCATACAATGGGTGTCCGGGCCTGGTGCTACCCCTTGAAAGGAGGTTTTGTTGTGGCGGATTCTTGCTGGGTTTGTGCCCATGCGGTGGATTGTATACTGATATATCAGGTTTAGTCCACTGCCGCCGTCCATAAGGACATTGGTAAACTGGAATCCGTCGATTATTGGATCCAGTATCAGGGCAGTCCGGCCTGCGTTTTTGATATTTCTGGAATAATCTAGCTGATAAAAAATGATTGGCTTTAGTGACCAGTGGCGGGACCCCTGAGGGGTAGGTTTGATTGTGCGTACCTTTATGGGTGCCACACGTTTTGTTACGTGAAGTGAGTTCACTGTTTTGACTTCTTGCGGGAAGTTCTTTTGTTTCCTGGTGTTCTGCCTTTGGGGTTCTTCCTCTTCTTCACTTGGTGTATCGAGCCCCTTGTGTTCGGCGTTAAGCTTTCCGGATTGTTTAAAAACCCAACAGTCTCTGTGGGTGTGATTGGCAGGCTTCCCAGGAGTAATGTGTATCTGACATATTCTGTCCAGGATTCTATTTAAGCTGGACGGATCATCCCTATTATCCTGAAGGGGTGGTTTTGTCTGATTTTGCCGTGAGCTTTTGAATCCGGCATTGACTGCCATGCTCTTCGGACTTTTTCCTTTGATTTAGCGACGGTCCTTGTTTCGCCGCGGTTTTCCGTTTTCATCCCTGATTTCTGATGTACTTGGGTCGCTGGGGCTACATCGTGCCAACCAGCTGTCTTCTCCAGCGCAAAAGCGGGTCATGAGGCTTGTGAGTGCGGCCATTGTTCTTGGCTTTTCCTGGCCGAGGTGTCTGGCGAGCCATTCGTCTTGGACATTATGCCTGAAAGCTGCTAGGGCTTCGACGTCCGGACAATCCATTATCTGATTCTTTTTAGTGAGGAATCTGTTCCAGAACTGTCGAGCTGATTCTTCGGGCTGCTGAGTTATGTGACTAAGATCGTCTGCGTCCGGGGGGCGGACATAGGTCCCTTGAAAATTTGCTCGGAAAGCATCCTCGAGCTCTTCCCAACTTCCAATTGTGTTTTCGGGAAGGCTTTTAAGCCAGTGCCGGGCTGGCCCTTTAAGCTTAAGGGGTAAATATTTTATGGCGTGGAGATCATCTCCTCTAGCCATATGTATGTGGAGGATATAATCCTCGATCCAGACTCCAGGGTCTGTTGTTCCATCGTACGCCTCTATGTTGACGGGTTTGAATCCCTCTGGAAATTCATATTCCAAGACCTCATCGGTGAAACATAGGGGGGGTGCGGCGCCCCTGTATTTGGGTGTGCCGGATTCTGATGATGGATTTTTTGCATTGCTTGTGAAAGCTTGCTTTCTTGGCCCGTAAATGGACCTGGCTGGGCCATGATGCGATTCTTTAATTGGGTCGCATGCCGCATTGAGTGCGGCACCACTTGCCGTTTTATGGTGGCCGTGGGGTCGTTTATCCGACCGTGTGGCCTTTTTATTTTTTAAATGTGGGGGCTCTAGGGCCTCCTGGTCGAATTCGGGCAGTAGTTTTCTCTTCGGATAGCTTTTGGTGCGGCGGCTGCGGCCGTATTTGTCTGCGGTCTTGATTACCTTGCTCCATCTTGTTCTGAGTGCATCTTCTGCCGTCTTTAGCTTCCGCTTCTGCTTTTTCAGGCTGCGTGCTGTGGCAACGAGCCTTTCGTGGAGATTCTTCTGCTCCGTGGTTTTATCCGGTATGAGATCGTTCGGAGTTCTGTTATGGCCGGGGGAGGGCTGTCTGTCCTCTCTATCCGCGTCGCCCTGTTCGGACGGCTGCTCTGAGGCATGCTCGTCGTCTACCGGCTCATCCTGCTCTATGGCTGGGTCTTGATCGAGGCGAGGCTGGGTCTTGAATTTCTTCGTCGTCCGAATCCCAACCTCGCAGGCCATAGTCCGGCCTGGGCTCTCCTGATAAAGAGAGAGACTTGAGAGAATCCAGGATGTCACCGAAAGGTGAGCACTGAAATATATCCGCGGTGGGGAACTCCATTACAGGCGCCCAATCAGATTCGATCGGCGGGGGCACGGAAGGCCCGGAGTTCAGAGGAGAATCCGACTCCTTGGAGTCATGGGCCGTGCGGAGTGCGGGGCTGGCGTTCGGCTCGATCGCCTTTGAGATCGCAGCCCCCGAGGTGACGTCCAACCGTTCATCCTCGAAGAACGCAGCGGGCTCCGAGTCAAAGATCGGGGCCGGAGCGTGTGCGGCCTCCAGGGTACTATTCGGAGGCAGAGCCGTATCATGCCCCTCGACATAGTGCGGCGCGCTTGGCTGTGGCTCGAACCCGTCGAAGATCAAGTCTCCGCGGATATCTGTCGTGTAGTTTAAGCTTCCAAACCTGACTTGATGGCCAGGGGCGTAGCTTTCGATCTGCTCCAGTTGACCAAGCGAATTGGCCCGCAGAGCGAAGCCGCCGAAGACGAAGATTTGTCCAAGGAGGAAAGTCTCACCCTGGACCTCATCGTTGTTGATGATCAAAGGAGCCATCGGGCCTAAAAGTGACGACACAGAGGAACTCTCAATGAAAGCACCAATGTCGGTGTCAAAACTGGCGGATCTTGGGTAGGGGGTCCCGAACTGTGCGTCAAGGTCGGATGGTAACAGGAGACAAGGGACACTTTATTTTACCCAGGTTCGGGCCCTCTCGATGGAGGTAAAACCCTACTCCTGCTAGATTAATATTGATGATATGGGTAGTACAAGAGTGGATCTACCACGAGATCAAGGAGGCTAAACCCTAGAAGCTAGCCTATGGTATGATTGTGTATGATGATGGTTGTCCTACGGACTACAACCCTCCGGTTTATATAGACACCGGATAGGGTTAGGGTTACACAGAGTCGGTTACAATGGTAGGATATCTTGAATATCCGCACGCCTAGCTTGCCTTCCACGCCAAGAAAAGATCCTTCCGGACACGGGACGAAGTGTTCAATCTTGTATCTTCATAGTCCTGGAGTCCGGCTGAAGGTATAGTCCGGCTATCCGAACACCCCCTAATCCAGGACTCCCTCACTGAGTATGAGAGGCGGGACAAGGAGAAGGGCCAAGACGGTGCTGAGGGGTCCGACAAGAAGCGTGACGGCCTGGCGGGCCGTCGCGGCAAGGATAAGCAACAGGAGAGGCCCGCCCGGGACCGTGACAGAAAACCAGAAGACGACGATCACAAAGAGGACGACGAATCCGGCAACCAAGAGTTTCAAAAAGCTACAGAGGCCATGTGCGTCGACGGCGGCGCCTCGCTGCATACCTCTCACCGCCGGCTTAAACAGTGGGCGCGAGAGATTACAGCGGCAGAGCCGTCGTTTGATGCCCAAAGGCCGCTGAAGTGGTCCAGCACACCTATCATTTTTGACAGTGAGGATCACCCTGATCGCACTACTGCGGTCGGGTGCTTGCCATTGTTGGTTTCACCAACAATACGCAACCTCAAGAGGACAAAGATGCTAGTCGATGCCGGGGCCGGTCTGAGCTTAATCTCGCCTGCTGTGATCAAGAAACTGCAGATTCCTGATGGAGACCTCGAAGAGACGGGCACGGTTCAAGGGGTCAACCTGGGAAGAAGCCAACCCAAGGGAAAGGTCACGCTGCCCGTGACTTTTGGAAGCGACCTGAACTACATGATAGAGAGGATCGTGTTTGATGTTGCCAAGATCCCCTTGCCCTACAACTGGATCCTTGGCCGCCCAGCGCTGGCCAAGTTCATGGCGGCGTCACATTACGCCTACAACACCCTGAAGATGTCAGGGCCTGTGACGATCATCACCATCCCCACCGACAAGAAAGATGCGCTGATTTGCGCTGGCCAACTATACCAGCAAGCAGTTGCGGCAGCTGCCGCCACTAGGGCACTTGCTCCTGCCGCTGGGACCCCGGGAGGGAAGAAGAAGAAGAAGACCGGTGAGACCTCGGACACCCACTCCGGCAAGCGCACCTCTTCGGAGTGTAGCGCTGCCGTCGAGGACGTGCCAGAGAGCTCCGCCGACGGAAACAAGAAGTCCAGGGCCACGCCGCCGGGAACCAAGAAGGTTTCTGTCAATGGGGACGGCACGGGAGGAGATTTCACCATAAGCTCCACCCTTGACGACAAATAGGAAGACGCGCTCGTCACCTTCCTGCGGGCGAATGTCGATGTGTTTGCATGGCAAGCTTCCGACATCCCCGGCGTTCCCAGGGAGGTGATTGAGCACCACCTTGCTGTCTGTCCCCATGCGCGGCCCGTCAAGCAGAAGGTCAAAAAGCAAGCTTTGGAATGACAAGAGTTCATCACAGAAGAGATCCGGAAACTGGAAGCAGCGGGTTTGGTAAGAGGAGTGCTCCATCCAACATGGTTGGCCAATCCGGTCGTAGTGCGCAAGGCAAATGGGAAGTGGAGGCTGTGTATTGATTACACAGATATCAATAAGGCTTGTCCTAAAGACCCCTTCCCGTTGCCGCGCATCGACCAGATTGTTGACTCCACGGCTGGGTGTGATCTGTTGTCATTCCTCGACGCCTACTCCGGCTACAACCAGATCGTCATGACAAGAGAAGACGAAGAGAAAACAGCATTCATCACCCCATGTGGTACGTATTGTTTCATGCGGATGCCTTTCGGGTTGAAGAGTGCTGGTTCGACGTTTGCAAGGGCGGTCCAGATTGGTTTCGAACCCCGGCTCCTTAGAAATATGAAAGCTTATATGGATGACATAGTGGTCAAAACCAAGGACAGGGCAACCCTCATACCAAATTTGCAAGAAACATTTGCGAACCTGCGCAAGATCAATCTCAAGCTGAACCCTGAGAAGTGCGTCTTTGGCGTCCCGTCTGACAAGCTTCTCGGGTTCTTTGTGTCACAACGTGGGATAGAGGCCAATCCGGACAAGATCAAAGCTATAGAGCAGATTGAAGCACCCAAGTGAATCAAGGATGTGCGTCGGCTTGCTGGTTGCATCGCCGCCATGGGCAGATTCATTTCCAAGTCTGCCGAGCGCGCCCTTCCCTTTTTCAAGATCCTGAAAAAGGCGGGCCCGATGGAGTGGACGCCAGAAGCCGAGGCAGCATTGCAAGATTTGAAGAAGTACCTCTCCTCCGCGCCGATACTAGTTGCGCCCAGGCCGTAGGAGACGTTGCTGCTATACCTAGCGGCAACGAACCAGGTGGTCAGCGCCGCGCTAGTGGCACAGAGGGAGGTTGGCGATGAGGTAATGGCAGCGACAGAGCCTGACACCACCAATGCAGACATGGCACAGCCAGTTGAGGTGCCGCCGAAGAAGAAAATGATGCAGCACCCGGTCTACTTTGTTAGTTCCCTCCCGCAGGGGGCTAGATCAAGGTACTCCGGCGTGCAGAAACTGCTCTTCGACCTTCTTATGGCTTCGAGGAAGCTGCGTCACTACTTCCAGGCACACGAGATCACTGTCGTCACTCGCCTCCCTCTACAACGGATATTGCACAATCTAGATGCGACGGGAAGAATTGTGGAATGGGCACTGGAGCAGTCCATCTTTGGCCTCAAGTTTGAAAGTACTTCGACAATTCAGAGCCGAGTCCTGGCGGAGTTCATTGCAGAATGGACCACACCGCCTGACGAAGGAGCCCAAGAGACTGCTCTCCCCGGCAAGGAGGCAAGTTGCAATTGGATCATGTACTTTGATGGGGCTTTCTCCTTACAGGGCGCCGGGGCTGGCGTACTGCTGGTCGCGCCCACCGGAGAGCACCTCAAGTACGTGATACAGATGCACTACCCCAGGGAGGCGTCAACCAACAATACGGCAGAGTATGAAGGGCTGCTTGCCGATCTCAGGATCACGGCGGACCTCGGAATCAAGAAACTCATCGTCAGAGGTGACTCGCAGCTCGTCGTCAAGCAAGTCAACAAGGATTACCAGAGCCCGTTGATGAAGGCCTACGTCGATGAAGTGAGAAAGCTGGAAGAGCGTTTCGACGGTATACAGGCTGAACACGTTCCCCGAGAGGAGAACAATATCGCCGACTACCTGTCAAAACGCGCTGCCCTCAAGCTACCTGTGGAACCAGGTACCTTTGTGCTTCGGCTAACTCAGCCATCCGTTGATCCATCATCAGAGCAGAACAAAAGGAGGAAATCAGGGCCCGACAAGTACTTCCCTGCCGAGCTCCCCAGAGTCGCCGACAAGGATGTTGCCCGGGACACTGAGCCCGCCACGGGACGGCTAGCTCCGGCGGAGCGTCAAGCTCTTGCCGTCGAGACAGCCGCTCCTATAGCGGAGGAAATGCCTTTAGTCCTCACCGTCGAGCCCCAGGCTCCGGCGTGGGCACAGCATACCGTCTGATTCCTCCAGACAGGGGAACTTCCCTGAGGAGCAGGAAGAAGTGGAAAAAGTAGCCCGTTGCTCTACCATGTACCACTTCGTCGATGACGTCCTGTACAGGAAGAGGCCGAACGGTGTGAAATTGAAGTGTATCCCTCGAGAGGAAGGACTGGAGCTGTTGGCGGAGATACACGGAGGCATATGTGGATACCACATCGGGTCAAGGGCCCTTGCCGGCAAGGCATTCCGGCAAGGTTTATTCTGGCCCACCGCCCTCCAGGATGCGACGACACTAGTCACCAGATGTGAAGCGTGTCAGTTCCATTCAAAGAAGCTTCATCAGCCAGCTCAAGCCCTTCAAACCATTCCTCTCTCCTGGCCCTTCTCGGTCTGGGGGCTCGACATACTGGGCCCTTTCCCCCGCGCTGTCGGGGGCTTTGAGTACTTGTACGTTGCAATCGGCAAGTTCACAAAGTGGCCGAAAGTGGAGGCGGTGAGGAAGGTCACAACTTAGTCAGCTATCAAGTTCTTCAAGGGACTAATGTGCTGCTTTGGTGTACCCAACAGGGTCATCATGGACAACGACACATAGTTCACAAGCCGCACCTTCATGCAATACACCCAAGACCTTGGCAGCAAAGTCTGTTTCGCTTCCGTTGCTCACCCGCGAAGTAATGGTCAAGCAGAGAGGGCAAATGCTGAAGTGCTGCGGGGCTTAAGGACCAAGACTTTTGACAGGCTGCACAAGAGCGGAAGGCGCTGGATTGATGAGTTGCCGATGGTTCTTTGGTCGATCAGGATGACGCCAAATCGAGCCACTGGCCAGGCACCCTTTGCCCTAGTATACGGGGCAGAAGCAGTTATCCCCACTGAACTCATACACGGGTCACCTCGAGTGCTCGCTTATGATGAGCTTGAGCAAGAGCAACTGCGGCAAGATGACGCACTGCTCCTTGAGGAAGATCGTCTTCGGGCGGCTGTGAGAGCAGCACGCTACCAGCAAGCCTTGCGCCGCTACCATAGCCGCAAGGTTCATGCCTGAAGCCTTGAGGAAGGCGACCTTGTCCTTCGGCGCGTTCAATTGGCCAAGAATTCCAACAAGTTGACGCCATAGTGGGAAGGCCCTTATCAGGTAATACGAGTCACCAGGCCCGACGCAGTCCGCCTGGAGACCGAAGATGCCATTCCGGTGAGTAACTCCTGGAACATTGAGCATCTTCGCAAGTTTTACCCGTGAGGCGCGGCTTGCCGGGCCCCCCGGCAAGTCACCTTTTGTACAAGCATTGCCGATGATGCATGTAACCCTTCGTACAAAGCCAGGCGCAGACCCGGAGCATAAATAAATGAAGCGCTGGTGCCCTAAGTTATAGCATGCATGCTAGGTCGAGTCTCGTCCTTGGTTAGGGTTGGTAGTGCTTGGCGGCGACTAACCCCTAGCTTAGAGGTCGAGTGTGCATCTCTTTGCCGTTCTTTTGTCTTCTTTGGTTCGCAGAACTCACAGATATCCTTGCCGGATCACTTGAGGACAAAAAGAGAAGAGGGGCAGACCAGCATCTAGACCCCGGCAAGCCAGTATTGCCGGGGGCTGCAAGTACAAAGATTGGCCCACGGCAAACCAGAGTTGCCGGGGGCTACAACTTCAGATAAGTTCTTCATCCCTTATGGACTGAGGTATGTGAAACCTCGTTCCTTCCTAAAGCTACCGTGCTCCCCTAGACTGTAGGTCCTAGGGCTCGTTCCTGGGGCCAGGTTTGGTCGCAGTCGCGGCAGCGAAAGGATGAAACAAGGAGCCTGAATCCACCTCATCCCTGCCTCCGCCAAAAGCGTGAGAAAGGTCGAGCAACGTGGGAAGACGGCAAGGCCTGCTGCCGGGCAAGGAAATGTTTATCTTAGAGATATCAAGGATTTACTCCTTGACGTGGGTTCTACCCGCAAACAAATGACCCGGCAAGCATCCCTTTTTCATTAAAAACATTCCACTCACGTACAGTCCATAGGGAATGAAAAACATGAATGATGGGATTACAAGTTTTAAATTCAGCTAAGGCCCGAAGGCTTACAAACTAAAAAGAGATAAGGTGCCCGTAATCCCTTTCTTGTCTCTCCCCTCAGGAGGCAGGTCAAGGAGGCGAAAAGGGCAAAAGGAGCACCTAGGCGAGGTACGAGCAGCAGAAGGCACCAGGAAAACATCCCGGCGGCCACCTCCACGGGAGGCTGGTGATATGATGACGGTAGAAGAGCTGGAAGACGAGGCGGCAAGACCGGCAATACGCGACGAAGGCGTCGATGCCCGCGTACTCCGACCTGACGGCCCGCCATCCGCCTTCCCGCACTTCCTACGCCAGCCACCCAAGGAGACAGCCACGAGGAGTCGGTGGGGGCTCGGTGCAGGTGCTGCTGCTGCCAACATCGCCCCAGGACAACGAGACAGACGCCTAGTCGGACCCGTCATCCTGCCACCCACCACCCTCGTCGCCGCTGTCGCTGTCCTCCTCGCGCCCGAGGAGGAATCTTCATCATTGGAGGAGCTCTCCATGCAACACTTCAGGCGAGTTCCAAAGTCACCGAAGACCTTGACGGAGAGAAGGCCGCCCTCCGTCAGCTTAAAATGGAGAGTGAACCCCTCCGCCATGCGGTGGATACGAGCGAACGTTTTCCATCCGCGACGAAGATACATCACGTGAGGGGCTGGGAAGTTGACGCGAACCCGCGTACCGCTGATCCCACAGCCCCTCATGTGCAGCCGCAATGATTCCGGCGGATCCAACTCCATCTCCCGCGCGAATGGGGTCGGGAGACGAAGGCGAGGGCGAGGCGGCCGGCGCAGCCTGACGAAGAACTCACAAGGGTCATCCCCAACGTGGCCCTCCATGGGGGAGGAACAGCTGTCGGAGGCGAGGCCGGCGCGCCGCCCCGTCCTCCTCTTCCCCGAGCGCCTTGGCCTCGCCCCTCCCCCTTCCCCTTGCGGCTGGCTCTGCCACCGCGGGTGCAGGAGAAGGAGGGACGCGTTGTCGAGCGGCGACCCGCGCCGCCACCGTTGAAGGACCAGGGTTCCCTCTCTCCATGGCGAATGGAAGGGAGGGGAGCAGAAGCTTAAGGAAGAAGGAGATGAAGGAATGCGGGACGCCATCCCCCTCCCGCTCTTTATAAAGGAACAGGGTGGGGGCTCGGCCGCCCCGCTCCGCCAATCAAGACGCGGAAGGCGCAGGGAACTGGGACCGACACGCTGCCCCAGCCCGCGACGGCCTGGTTTCCCGCCTCCACCGATCGCCACCCCAAGCGCATGGGAGCCACGTGGCAGGCGTGCAGGACCGAGGCGACGGGCGAGGCGACCTCTCCCCACCCCGTGATCGCAGGGAGTGGACGCCTTGAAGACCATGCCTCGGCCCCGTTCAGTAAATGGGCCATGCTTCCACGCCTCCCTCCGTTTATGGGGAAGGCGCGGACCGCCCCCTTTGCTACGACGTGACGTATGCATGCAGAGATCAGCCCCACGCATGCCGCCCACGTCACGCACACCTCCCCACGCCGCGCCACGCGCGGGACGCGTGGGAAGCGCATCGCGTGAAGGAACTTACCGCGGTAAAAACCGCCCCGCCTGCCCGCGCACCGATTTTGGGCCTAGCCCAACAACGCGTTGCGCTTATGTGTGGCCCAGGCCCGGGGGCTCCTGTCGGTGTACAAAGAGGGGGGGTACACTTTTTGTACCCCTATAACTGTGCATAGGCAGTCTGAGCCACGGGCACCGCCGCACCAAGCACGGCAAGGGAGGTAAGCCAAGGTAAGGCCGGAGCTCAAGAGAAGCAGAACGACGCCAAGACCAAGACCACAAAGAGCAAAGGGAATGAAGCGGACTCACCCGGCAAGATCCTTGCCGGGGGGTAGTTCTAGCAAACCCGGCAAGACCCTTGCCATGGCAGCTCGCCCCACACCTACGGAGCGAGTCACCCTTGAGTCCACTGCCCCCATGGGGCAAGGATTCGGGAGACATCCCCGTGGTGGCATGCAGATCTTTGTGAAGACATTCAAGATCAGATACACACCTTTGGAAGATGATGATCCTTGGCGGGATCCCAGCCAAGGAGGACCACAAGGCCCCCGGCAAGAGCCTTGCCGGGAATGACAGTAGGCGCCACGACAAGACCCTTGCCGGGGCCGCGGCAAGACCCTTGCCAGGGCCGCGGAAAGGCCCTTGCCATGAACCCCCATGGGGCCACCATCAGGCCCACGCCAATCAAACCTCCACCGCCGTTCGCATGCAGCTGCCGACCCAACCAGCTGGGCAGGCACCTGCGTGGCGGCAAGCAGATCTTCGTGGAGACCCATCGCTGCGCCACGTCAGCTGCCTGCCTGCCTACATGGCACCGCGGGCACCGGTGGCCAGGGCGCGTGTCGACGCGAGAAGGAGCGGCGACGGACGAGACAAGGCTCTCCCATGTCCCCGATAAAGCAAAGGCACCTAAGCAAGACGCATTAAATGCGCCTTGTCATGTAATGCGAGGGATAACCTCGCATCGCCGTATCCTTTCCACCTCCTGTGTGCCACTGTGGCAACCCATTTCCCTATAAAAGGAGGCCCAAGGCGACCAGGAAGAGGATTCGGCTTTTTGGAGCTCCTCACGCCCCATAGCTAGCTCAAGAACACAGATATACAATCCACCAAAGCAGGAGTAGGGTTTGAATAATTGCTCAAACTCCTAACTAGTGCTGGCAGTCGACTAGTAAGAGACAAAACAATCTAAGCCCAGATACTGAAACAAATGAGTGAAAATCGATGAAATACGATAGCTCTAATTAGCTAGATATATGTGAGGTATAAGCGCGATGTATACCAAAGCTCGAAAATAGCTGATAAATGAAGTGGCACTCAAGTAGCAGCAAAAATAATGTCCTGAGTATGGAATATCCTGTCCAAAATTATATGCTAGCCGGTCTGATATTTTTAACTTTCTTTTCCTTTTTTTTTCTTTTTTTTCTCTCTCTATTTTTTCCTTTTTTTGCTTTTATTTTACCAAGCCGGCTACTAGCAAAAGATAGAAAGAAAGGAAACGTTTCAAATCAATGTTTGTGCTACTAGTGCCAGACGTGTACTACTAGATAGCACACCAGTCAAACAAAAGCACTGCACAACTTGTGTGTTGATTGGACTTGTGCACGCATGCCAGAGCAATCAAGGGAGAGGTGAGCTAACAACAGCGGGCAGGAAATTGCTGCTGTAGCAAAAAAAAGTGGCGTAAATTCTGGGGATGGAAAACGGGATGGACTGCGTGGATATAGAAGGCGTGCGTGATAAGCGGCAAGATCTATTTGTGTTTTTTCGATCACAACTAACTCGCGACACGCAATTTGGGTGGACAAAAACAAGTAAGATCTAGTAGATAATTTTCTCCCAATCCAATCTAAACCAGCACTAATTCTAGGATGAATGCAACCAGAGATTCAACAAAGCAAATACTAGATGCAAAAATTGCTAAAGGCTAAAAAGATAGGTGCAGCTAATGAACTAATCTAATTTTTTTTGGCTTTTTTTGTGGGTTGTAGGACTAAAACAATCTAATCTAAGAAAACTGTAAATCTCTCAACGATGAACCTGAAAACTGCCACCACTTGATGTGAACTGGGACCCGATCTTTCGATGAGAAAGAGATAACTACGATTTTGGGTGGGACTTGACCCTCACGATCTGGCTACCAACCGTACTGGGAGAACCATACACGACTGATATCCACGGCAATCGCTGAACCAACTCCACAGCGTTATCGACCGAGCCAACGGCACGATCGACCTATCCACGAAGGATTTTTCCTGCAAGCAAATCGAAGAACATGCAAGAAAATAATATCCAAGCAATCTAAAATTGCGGATATGCTAGATGAATAAATCTCACAAGTTGGGGTTCTGATAGGATGTCTTGATGGTCGCACTAGCCGCTGCGAGCGAAGACAAATAAAAGTAGCAATAGCTAAACTTCTCTAAACAAAACCCGAGTCTAAACCCTAACAAAGACTAACTATTTATTAAGGAACGATCGTCGCTTCTGTTGGTCTCGAGCAACCGACGTGGAAGAATCAGCCACGGCCGGACCGTACGGAGGCCAAACTCCCATGATGGGCCAAAGTTGTATTAGCGCACCAAAAGAAAAATCCTTCACCACCACATTGATTTGATTGGTCCATGAAGTCAAAACCGAATTGTGCCTTGGTCTTGTTGCATGTAGCATGCATGATGCGTCAGTTGGCCTGCTAGAAGCGACGCATGCAACAAGTGATAATGCTGTTGGTTTTAACGTACAATAATCTTCATCTTCTAATTCTTTGATCCCTTTTATCCTGGCCATTCATTTCTCTCGTATACATTCTATTCATAGGTCCAGGTGCAATTGTGTCAACTATGTTCACATCTAGAAGCGACGTATGCAACAAGTGATACTGCCGTTGGTTTTAACGTACAATAATCTTCATCTTCTAATTCTTTGATCCCTTTTCTCCTGGCCATTCATTTCTCTCGTATACATTCTAGTCATAGGTCCAAGTGCAATTGTGTCAGCTATGTTCACATCAACAAGGGGGAGAACCTCTCCTCCTCTCTCTCGGTGGCGCCGGAGTGCCATCGGGAGGGGAATCATCACCGCGGTGATCGTCTTCATCAACATCACCATCATCATCACGATCCTCATCTCTTTTACGCGGTCCACTCTCCCGCAACCCGCTGTAATCCCTACTTGAACATGGTGCTTTATGCCACATATTATGATCCAATGTTGCGTTGCCATCCTATGATGTTTTGAGTGGATATCCTTTGTCTTTGGGTTGATTGATGATTTAGATTGGTATGAGTTGTATTTTTTATTTTGGTGATGTCCTATTGTGCCCTCCGTGTCGCGCAAGCGTGAGGGATTCCCACTGTAGGGTGTTGCAATATGTCCATGGTTTACTTATTGTCTGTGTTGCTTGAGTGACAGAAGCATAAACACGGATAAGTGGGTCACGACATATGGGATAAAGGGGACTTGATACTTTAATGCTATGGTTGGGTTTTACCTTAATGATCTTTATTAGTTGCAAATGCTTGTTAGAGTTCCAATCATAAGTGCATATGATCCAAGAAGGGAAAGTATGTTAGCTTATGCTTCTCCCTCATATGAAATTGCAATAGTGATTACCGGTCTTGTTAACAATTGCCTAGGACAATTCCGCACACCGATCCATCATTATTCCACACTCTCTATTTATAATATTTAGTAATATATTCTAACTTTATGATAACAGCACCTACTTTTATATTTTAGCTCTCCGATATCATGCAAAGCTATCCTCTTCATACCCACAACATAGTTTTATTTCTCGTTTCTACTTGGAAGCAAACGTTCGGTGTACGTAGAGTCGTATCAGTGGCACAGAGGACTTGAGAGAATATTGATCTTACCTTTAGCTCCTTGTGGGTTCGACACTCCATACTTATCACTTCCACCTTTGGGAATTGCTACGATGATTCCCTGCACTTTGGGATTATCAACCACCAGTATTAACAAATGAAAAATTTGCCACATGATGAACATTTTAGATTTCATTTCTGACAAATATGAATTTTTGACTTTAGATTGGATTTGAATTTGAATGGTGATTTGTATCAAGTGAAGATTAGCAACAGTAACATGATGACATGGCTCCATTAACAGGGGATTACTGTAGCATGACACTTGGGGTATTACAAATCTCCTCCACTACAAGAAATCTTCTCTCGAGATTTAAGAGGTGGAGTAAGGGGAAAGGAATTTGTTATGAAATTCTAGCAAATTTTCTTGTTCTTGTTGCTTTCATCGAAGAGGTTGATCCATAGTGTTGATGTCTTCAATTCGCTGCAACAGGCCATCATGATGAGGTCATCATCCTTTCTTCAAAAACTCCATCGTACTTACGAATAAGATATAAGGGGAAAACTATAAGGACGGATGTCTGAAAGGATTGGTATTCTGTAATTATATCAAGGAAGGAGACTTTAGAAGCACCAGGAAACAAATCGAGAGTGCTATAAGGGGGTTCAACAAGTTTCAACCGGGTAGGCATCAAGCTGATGCCTATAACAGGTGATGAAGGGGTTCACAGCAATGAAGAATAATGGTGCGTCTGATACGAGAATGAAGCATGGTGAGGAAGTTAGCTCGTGAATTACATATGAATCCAAGTGCAAATAATATTTTAGAATCAAGGCTATACAGGAGAGTCAGGTTTCGATCCTGTGGAACTGTGGATTATGGGCCCACCTTGGGTGTTTAGAGTAGGAAGAGCGGTGACATCTTTCACAGATATGATAGCAAGGCATGTCATAGTATAGCATGTCAGTTATGTTGGCAACAACGTTGGTACCAAGGGCGAGGGACGAAGAGAACCATTTTCCTGCTCGTTGAATGATGCGGACCAATAGGCAAAGTTCTCGTCCATCGGTGGTTACCAGAATGTCATCAACAATAATAACAGGGTTTCACTTTAAGAGTTGTACACCAAGATGTTTATTTAAGCAGGAGAACATTATTTCTTAGATCATATAGATCACAAGAAAGGTTTAAACAAAACAAGGGAAAGGGAAATGTGATTATTAATTTAATCAGAACAATGGAAAGGAAAATGTGTTTAAACACAAATATCACGAGTATAATATTCCCAAGGACAAGCAGAGGATGACATCCATCACAAGGTAGTAGATTACCTTTTAGGTAAAGGGGGGATGAAATTCATGACGTTACCCATACAACAGTATTTGGATAAGTGATCAAGAAACATTTAGCATTGCACCTCCAAATGGTTTTAAAGAGGTTCGGAGTACCACAATCATACTTTGGGGTAGCATTGACATGGTCATCAGGTAAAGGTCGAACCATGGCAACACAAAGTATCCATCGGAATTTTTAGAACATATCATGCTATTTTATCAAGGAAAAGATGAGGAGGTGGCCGATGGGTTCAGTAGCAATCCATCGACATGTCAAAAAGGGTGTATTTCCAAAATTAATATTAACAAGTTTGTGTTGGGGGGGAGACAAGAATGTTGTCGATGCTCACACAAATCATTGAGGGGCAAGGATGGTATTTCTCATCATGAAATTAATTAATATCTTGGAAGAGCTCAGAATGTTGATGACGATCACGACACATTTGTCAAGAAATTTCATGAAGATGTAATCGATCGATGATGACATCAAGTCAAAGGAATGATGAAGCGAAAGGTTATTGGAACCACGGGTACGACACAAACTCGAAAGCAAGCTTGATGTTCAAGGCGAAATGGTATGACGAGGAAGATCGACACAAGCTTAGCTCATCGTCAGAAATTCTGTTCCGGGAAGAAGGACCAGGTAGCATAGTTAAAATTTAGCACGATAATGACATAGCCAGCCAGACTAGGAATGACTTGAAGGATTATTAAACTCATAAGCAATGAAAATTACTTAGAGTTATAGAATCGGAGTGCGGAATCGATTCAACCGATTCACTTATCGGTGTCCTTGAGTGATTAATAACTCAGATCCTGGGGGAAATCTAAAAGCAGTGAGAAGCAATACTAGATGAAGACTCATAGGAAGCAACACACTTCTTTGATATTCTTGAGGTACCGGAGGGTAATACTCGAAGGAAGATCAAAATAGAGGTTGTGGAGATGCATTGATCTGTAGAAGACAAGTGCTTTAACTTGTCCGAGAAATGGAATTAAAGGGGAACAATCATGGTCAGAACCACGGTTGCAAAGGACCGAACATAGATACCAGATGAACTTATAATAAGGGGATTATTATTATCACAAGAAGCTTCTATGATAAGTTACACATTAGGTCCATGGGCATGAACACAAAGTTCAAGGTCGACTCCCACTTCTCCAATGCAAAACCTTTCATTCACTTCTCACTTTCGATGAAGTTGTAGTGTTGAAATTTTATCTGGCATAACACCAGTAGAGTATGACCCGTAGAAGTTTCTGGGTTCACACAGATTAGAATAGGCATAGGTTCAACCCACTGGGGCATCTTAGGAACATATACCACAAACTTAAAGAGTAACTAACACAAGTTCAAAGGTAGAGCATGGTTGACCAAAGGAGAGGATACAATTTAACAATGGCATTATGTATCCAGGAAGAACTCACAAGGTGATTAAATACGAGGGGCACTGTCGGATAATGATCCAACAAAGGATGTGGTGGTCCATAAGGGATCTGATGTGAGCATCGATACTCAACCAGGAGAAGAAAGAATGCAAGGATATCAGATTATAGAAACAACTAACTAATTCGAAGCTCAAATGCAAAGGAATTATGATTTTCAAATCAAGGGATCAGAAGAAGACGCTCTGATTAAGGATGGATAAGTTGAATAGGCTTAGATTTACAATCAATCAAGGTTTGATTTGCCGAGAAACAGCTCATGTCCAGAGTGGAGTCTGAGGGAGAAGGATAACTAATTACCAGGGAATAAATAATGAATGTGTGCATTCACGCACACATTGAATCAATAGGAAAGGGATGACAATATCAAAGGAGTTTAATGAATATTGTTAGACATATGAAATTAACCATAATTCAAGATGATAAGGAAGAACAAGAGCAATAGGCTACTAAGGATTATCGGAAGATCGAATAGTATTCCAAAGAATTTGTGAAACACATGAACAACTGCGGATGAACGAATCCCCGGTAAGTGAATTATCCGTAGTGCGAAAAGAAGCTGCAAAGCAAAAGGCACAAAGGATTCTCGGAACAACGGAGAGTACTAGTGGTATGTTGTAATAACAGGAGCAACTTGGGATGAAGGTATAAGCGGCAAGGATGTTATTCACGGGCATTAACGGTGGTCAGGAACTGCAAGGCAGTTGGCACAGTGTCTCAAGAAACATCGAGGAGTATCTGCGGAATATTCTGGTGAAGCAAGTGATCATGGATATTGTCGGGGCTCTCCGGGAGGAAGTGGGTACGAGAGCCTAATGTCAGAGTTCGTAAAATGTTTAACCCGAATAGACGAGAGATTAGAATCCCATAGTAAGGAAGAGGAATAAAATATCCTAATACCACCCAATTGGCAACGTGGGCCCGTAAGCCACACAGCCATGTTAGTAAAACAGTTTTCATTGACTAGACTCGACTTCGGCCAAGGAGTTGGAAAGGAAGCTACCTACAGGCAGTCGGCTCTGATACCAACTTGTGACGCCCTCGATACAATCGTACACTAATCATACACGCCAATGTGTACGATCAAGATCAAGGACTCACGGGAAGATATCACAACACAATTTTAGACACAAATTAAAATAATACAAGCTTTATATTACAAGCCAGGGGCCTCGAGGGCTTGAATACATAAGAGTCAGCGGAAGCAACAATATCTGAGTACAGACATAAGTTAAACAAGTTGCCTTAAGAAGGCCAGCACAAAAGCATCTACGATCGAAAAGGCAAGGCCTCCTGCCTGGGAGCCTCCAAACTACTCCTAGTCGTCGGCGGCCTCCACGTAGTAGTAGGCACCCTCGTGGTATTAGTAGTCGTCGGTGGTGTCGTCTTGCTCTTGGGCTCCATCATCTGGTTGCGACATGCGGAAAGAATGGAAAAGGGAGAAAAGAGGGAGCAAAGCAACCGTGAGTACTCATCCAAAGTACTCGCAAGCAAGGATCTACACTACATATGCATCGGTGTCAATGAAATGGGTAGTATATGTGGACTGAACTGCAGAATGCTAGAAGAGAAGGAAAAAGCCTAGCCTATCGAAGACTAGCATCTTCAAGCAGCTCCAAGCATCTTGCAGCATCTGAAGAGATAAGAGTAGCTTAAAGTAAAGTAGTAGTAGTGTTATCAACCTCGGCCATAGATCCTTTCTCGACTCCCTGCGAGAAACAACCCCTGAGCTATACTATCCAGTTATCACCTCAAGTATCCAGTTCTAGTTGTATCGATCGGGATACAACCCCAAGTGTCCGTTATCATAGGATAGGCTATCGATAGATGTTTTCTTCCCTGCAGGGGTGCACCAACTTACCCACCATGCTCGCTTAACTCCGGCCGGACACACTTTACTGGGTCATGCCCAGCCTCGGTCAAACAATACGCCGCAACCCGACCTAGGCATAATAGAGAGGTCAGCACGCCAGACTAAACCTATGCCCCCAGTGGTCTTGGGCCATCGCCCCGGGAAATCCTGCATGTTGTGTGGGTGGCCGGTGAGTAGACCTTGCTACCTCCTTAAAAAGGAAGGTGCTTACCAGTCCAACCCGATGTGCGCCACTTAGTCGCATGACGTCTATTAAGCTTCGGCTGATGCATTCGACGCAGAACGCCCATACTATGCCCACGTGTTGGTTACTGCTATCAGTCCAGAGGCCCCTCGGATCAAATATCCAAATCGTAGTGGATTAGGAGCACGCGGTAACGAGCAGAGACTCACGATCGATGTGACCCCGTCGCCCCGTCTCGAGGACTTGCGGCAAGGGCTACGAATGCCCATCCATGCCTCATAACTATCTTGCGGGCAACTTCCAGGTCAACCCGACTCCACTCACTCGCAATTAAGCTCGCACAGATACCCCTCAGGACCGACCCGTCTTTAGTAACATGGTTCGGTGTAAAGTCATAGTAACCATAGTAATTGTGTGTCTAACACCAAGGGGAACCCTGAGGAACCACCCTCGGTGGATTCCACTCGACGTAATCATCAAGGTGAACGTAAGAGGAACACCCTCGAGGTTCACACTTGAAGGGTTGCATGACAAAGTCGTATCGGAAGTGGTTAAGGAGGAAATCACCCTTGATGACCACGAACAAATAGCTACATTGCAGGATTAACATCAGAAGTGCTGATGAGGTGTCACTCTCGGCACTCGATAGTAACTCTGCAGAGTCGTACAACTAGGGGGGTGATGTGCGGTGTCGGGGCCTGGACGTCGATCACGTTGATCGAGTCATTGAACCTAAAGCGGGGCAACTGGGACAAGGTGGGGGTCACTGATGGATCACTAACCAACCTATACTAACCAGTTCAGGATAAGCAGGTAAGGTACAATGAGCAGGTTACGAAAGGAGGCTATGCATCAGAATAGGAGCAAACAATAATAGTAGCAAAATCTAATGCAAGCATGAGAGGATGGAATGGGCAATATCGGGATGATCAAATGGGGGGCTTGCCTGGAAGCTCTGCTGTAAAGGAAGAAGGGTCGTCGGAGACGTAGTCGATCATAGGGGTAGCATCGGTCTCGGGGTCTACCGGAGAGAAGAGGGGGAGGAAACAATAAATATAAAGTGAACAAAGCATCACAAAGCATAACATGGCAACACACGGTGTTAGGGGTGAACTATCGTAGTGCTAGACGTTGCAGACAGAGAGGGAAAATATCCAGAGGGGTTCTCCCGGCGTTTGGCTTTTTCTGGACAAACGAAAGAGAGGGGACTGTTCCTTGTTCAACATGATAGGGGCCTGTGACAGATGAACGGACCACGTATTTGGATTCCTTAGATTTTTCTGAGCAACTTTCATATAGAAAACATTTTCATCCGAGTTACGGATTATTTTATATGAATTTGTAAAGTTTTAACAATATTCTGAAATTATTACTAATTCGAAAATTAATAACAAAATGCCATGGGTACCCAGCTCTGTGTACACAGAAGTGTACACAGAGGATGACATGTGGGCCAGGGGGACCCGGTTGACCAGTCAACTATTAACTGGTCAATAGGGGTGGGGCCCTCCTGTCATAGACTTCTTTGCTAACTACAAAATTAACCTAGTTTAATTAGCAGACTAATTAATCTTAATTAGTGTTTTAATCTGGATTAATTAATTTAATTATTTTTTATTTAAAACACCTATTTTTTTAAGAAAAGGGGCTGTGGGGCCCCGCTAGCAGTGGCCCATCTGGCCACAAGAGCGGGTGGTTAACGGGGCGAACGCGGGTTGCCCGTCGGGGCGTGGCCCAGGCACAGCGGACGGAGCCCCGGAGCGCCGGCCGGTCGGGGCCGCTGCTGAGGGATGCACGGAGCGGGGCGGGGAAGTGGTCCGCGGCGACAGGGGAGGCCAGTAGGGCCGCAGGGGCACGCGGCCGGGGCGGCATATGGCCACGGCAAGGCGGACGCGGTGGGGGAGGCACGGGCGCGGCCAGCAGTTGCAGCAGCGGGAGGTAGCAGCTGCGGCGGCATCAGATTCGGGTGTGCTATGGGGATAGTGGCACGCGGGCCTAGCGGCGAAAGGGAGGACTCTGGCCGCACCGTAGAGGTGCCCCGAGCACACTAACATGCTCGGACGGGCACAAGAACGACGGCGACGATAGCAGCGAGCTGCACGACGGAGCTGAGCTCTGCACATGGCAGCGAGCATGGCTACGGGCGAGGCAGCAGGGGGAAACAAGAGGGGAACAGGGCGGTGCTCATTGCGGGTCGGTAGTGGAAGGCAGTGGGCTTGGGGGAGGGTCGACGGTGACGGAATCGGCGGCGGACTGTGTCGGAGCCGAGGAAGAGGAAGAAGATGAGGCGGGTGCTCCGGTGGCTCCAAGCTCGAAGCCGAGGGTGCAGATGACGTAGCGGTACTCGGGGAAGCTCCTGGGTACGACGACGTGGCAAGGGGCGGCCGGTGGCCGTGGTCAGCTCGGCGGCGAGGCCACGTTTGCGCCCGGCCGAAGCAGAGAGGGAGAGGGAGAGAGCGTGGGAGAGTAGGGGACGAGGAAAAAATATCTGCGCGGGCACGGGAGGGAGATGACGAGGCCGAGGGGATCGGCCTTATCTCCTCGGCGATGAGGCGTGGGGCGACGAGTGGGTTCGACAGCGACGTGCGGGAGCATGCCCGGTCGGGCGCACAATAGGGGGAGGAGAGACATGACCTGGGAGGGAGAGTGGGCCGCTGAGCCGGCTATTGGGCTAAGGCCGAGTGGGTGAAGGGGGCCCTCTCTCTTGTCTTTCATTTCCTTATTGTTTTGCTTTACCTTTCTTTTAGTTTTCTGATTTCTTTAGATTAGGGCATTAAACCACTTTGCAAAAATTGTTGGTTCACCACCAGTATTAACAAATGAAAAATTTGCCACATCCTTTTAGATTTCATGTCTGACAAATATGAATTTCACTTTAGATTGGATTTGAATTTGAATGGTGATTTGGATCAAGTGAAGATGAGCAACATTGACATGATGACATGGCACCATTAATAGGGGATTACTGTAGCATGACACTGGGGTGTTACATCCGCACTTCCGACGATCTTCGCCCTTAGCAGGTCGCGCTCGGCCCGGAGCTTCGCATTGCCCTCACTTAGTTGACGGATGACGCCGGTAGCCTGTTCAAACGAGGCATTCATGTCGTCCTGCAACCTCGCCCAGCCGAAGATCTAATCCCTCTGCCTATGGACGATCGCATTCAAGCGCCTGTAAGAGTCCTCGCCTGCCCACGAGAGATTTTCCCAGGCTGCAGCGGGAGGACATCTCTGTTGCATTCATGGCATGGTGGGACATCTCTGCTGCTTCCGCGGCGCGGCCAGACCAGTCTACTGCTTCGACGATGTGGTGGGACCTCCGTGCTGCTTCGGCGGCGCGGCGGGACCTCTGTGCTGCTACGGCCGCGCGGCGGGACATATCGGCTACTTTCGCGGCGAGGCGGGACCTCTCTCGTGCTTCCGCTTCCATGCTCGCCTCTCCCTGATGGTAATCTCTCGACCCAGAACTCACGCTGGCCATGGCAGACGCAAGGGAACGATGATGACTGACTTGTTTGTTTTTTTTGGATGAGGAGTTGAGGAGGAATATGCAGTCATCTTCGAGTAGTAGTATTTATAATCGAGTACTAATACACTCCCAAGTGGGAAACCATTTAGGTTTTGATCGGTGTGAACATGTTTGCAATTAAATATAGCGTGGTAGTAATTTGTATTGTGACGGGACGCAGGCTCAACATTTATTGACGGTTCTATAATTTCTAAGTGCGGTACTATTTCCGGACGACGTAACGTGGGCACGCTTTCTCGGCTGCGTATGTGGCGTTTGCACCATAGGGTGCACCACAATAGGCAATGTCAGCACATGTCTTGTTCCAACAACTGTGCGCTCGTTATTACCATCGTGCATGCTTCTTTTAATCAGAATGTGTGCCCATCTAGTGCACACACGTTGATCTGTCTAACTATTTCTGTTTGTTGTGGCTAATCGCAAATAGTTCATCCATGTCAAGTGTATGCCGTCAATCACAGACACTTTGATCTGGCTAACCGTTTTTGTTTTGTTGCCTAATCGCAAATAGTTAATCCTTCTAAAGCGTATGCCCTCAATCGCACACACCTTCATCTGGCTGCCCATTTCTGTTGTTCCGCCTCATCACAAACAGTTAATCCGACTGAACTATATGCCATATATCACACACGCCTTCATCTGGCTGCCCGTTTTTGTTCTTTTTCCTCATCAGGAACAATTAATTGAACTAAACTGTATGCCCTGCATCGCACGGGCAACTAAAATCAGGACCGTGTTTGATGGCTCCGCCATCACAAATGTTTGGCATCTTTTTTGATGGTTTTTTTACATCATCATTTGCGATTAATGCATCGCACACAGTTTCGTCGAAGGTTCTCTGATCGTAGTGGCGCGTTAGCAGCATCCTGTAGTAGTGTGTTCTTGCTTATGGTGAAGGTGTCAAAATGGTGAACTGGTCGATGTCGATGACGGAGATGAGCGGTGGTGATGACGTCGAACCGTCCCTAAGTAGCCGACACACGTTAGGAAACAGAAACTGAAACTCAAATTCTGAAAGACCAAATGAGGCAAAATTGTCAGAGTTGATAGCGGGTAAGTGATGGTGGTGCGAAAAGCGATGGCCTTTTGTGAAAGGTGTAGTGGTATGGGAGTGTGTGTGCTTAAGTGGAAGTGCAGCGGGATCGAAACAAAAAATGTTCAGTTTCGTTAGGAAACGTCGGATGTACGGTGGTGGTCGGACGTCCGGAGACTGTCGGACATCCGGTGCCTGGGCGATTTCGGGCACGGGATGAACTTCTAGGGTTCGTGGTGGAGGGGCAAAATTTGGGCAAAATTGGACAAATTTGTGGATGGAAATGGTGGAGATGATGGGGGAAAGCTATATCTACTCGTGTCAAAGCAAATCCATGGATCAAATCCAACAAAACTTCATCAAAACCAACAAATCACAAAAAAATTGGGGGCTATTTTTGGAGGGGAATTTTAGAAATTGGGAAAAAAATCAACAAAACAAGGGCAGGGGCTCCAAATTCGTGATCAATCTTGGCTCATGATACCAAGATGATGTAGGGTGGATTCCGTAAGGCCCATCTTTCACGATTTGTAGGTGATCCTATGACGAACATGAAGAACAAGAGGGGAAAACACTCAAATTGACGAGATCCAACCACACATATGCTAGATCCATGAACATAAAGAGTGATACAAGATCCAAACACAACAAAGGACGACACAAGAGGTGGTGGTTATTCTCCGTGAGGAGGTCTTCCCGTGAGGGGTCTTGAATCCACTTGGGGGGTCTTCTCCATAGAGGTCGTGAACTCCGATGGAGAAGTAATCAAGTGGATGAGAAAAGATCTATCTCTCAAATGAGCTATCACATTGCTAATCCTAAAAAGAGGGAGGAGGAGGACTATATATAGTCTGAGTGGACGAAGGGGTACATGGGCCTCGGCCCAACTCGCAGTCAACTCACAGGTGTCGGACGTTCGACAGCTACCTGTCGTCCGACGTCTCAAGGGGGCTCGGACATCCGGTAGGCATCGGACTTCCGACGTTTTGTCTCTGGTGGGCTTCTGTTGGACGTCCGGTCGGGGTCGGACGTCCGGGGCATCGGTCGTCCGGTGATCTCCATACTTCTAACATTTTCGTACTGGACAAGCGGTGTCGGTCGTCCAGAGTGGCTCGGTCGTCCGTGGGCTGGAGGGTGTCGGTCGTCCGATCCATGCAGGACGTCCGACCGCTGTAGCGTCCACCGGCTGGGACTTGTTGGGTTGGCTGATGCTCCAGGAGTCGAACGTCCCACATGCCTTGGTCATCCAGTGGCTAGAGATTTTCTGGCATCTCTTCTTGTTCCTTGTACTTAGTGTCCTCGCCGTCTTGTCCATTGGGTGTAGCTAATTCGTGGCCTTCCTCCAAGTACCTAATCACACATAGGTTCTCTACTTGAGGTAGTAGCCATGTCTCATATGTAGAAAGTGGTAGTTCGGAGAGGAGCGAGTTCACCTTATCTTCGGTAGCCTTTGCTCGAGCTCTAAAAGTAGTGTCATGGGGGTGTAGGTAGGTCCATGGGGATGACCTTGAGATGCTCCGCATCAGGAAGGCTAAGGCTATAGATAGCCACCCCGCTCCAATGTTGTCCGTTGGCTACTTCGTGTGATTCCAACAAGTTGTTTGAGCACCCTTTCTCCTAAAAGATTTGGATTTAAAATCCACCGAGAGAAAAACCTAGGGCCAAAAAATCAGGTAGTGATCTAGCATCATTGGAATCTAAGTCTAGTATGCTCCACCTATTACTCTCAAGAGTTTCCAAGTCTCTAGATGATTAGGTGTCAAGTTCTTCAGTGACCAGGAGTAATTGTGGTTCATGAAGATAAAGTCTGTGAAAGTTATGGAGGTCACCTTAAGCATCTACCCCAAGTGATCGACACTAGTTGACAAACTAGCTGTCGAGGATAATAAGACGAAGAGAGTTTTTCTTCTGTGTTCTATCACAAGTCCCTCCAACCAGACGTAGCTCTTCTACATAAGAGTGAACTGGTCGAACAAATACCCTATCTCCATCGAGCATCACTGGTCACCTATGAACCCTTTTGATCATCAGTTGATTGTCATGAGTTATGTTTCGGCCATGTGATTGATCTTCGATATAAGCATCTGATTACCTTTGGTAGTTCTCATTTGTAGACCAGTTTCTGTTTTGTTATTCCGCTGCGGGGTGGTGAGAGATTTGACGTTCCTCAAAATAAATTTTAAATCTCCCATTCACCCCCCTCTGGTAGACATACTTCGTTCCTACACATAGATTGGTAGCAATATGTACATAATCGTCAGAGCAATAGAAGGATGGAAAATGGAAGAGATAAAAATAAAAACAGCGAGCATCAAGGTGTCCTCATGCCATGATCGTCATATATCTTGGACCACCAATATCAAGGGCTTGCCTAATGGCCTGCACAATGGTCCTTGGGGAAGCACATTTTTTTCTAAAGATCCTGCTATTACTTTCCAACCATATCTCCCAAACAATCAGGATCATGCTGTACTTAGTATCTCCATGCATCCCGCAGGTGCGGCAGAAGCAATCGTGTCCCGTAATTCGTATAGCGCACCACAGTCGGCCACGTCATAGGGTTGAGCTCTATGAATCTGCTCCAAGAAGACGCCTACTACCAAATGCCAAGTGCAGCAAGACATTGCCAGAAAAGATGTGTGGAGGTCTCAAGGCTCCGGATACACAAGGGGTATATAAAATCATTGTTCCATCCCCGGCAGAGCAGTCTGTCGGTGCACCACATATGATCCAAGAGTAAGAGCCAGACTAAGAATTTGCAACGAGGGTCGCCCAAGCTCTCGAGAATAGACCAGGGAAGGGGGGTTGTTCTTGAAGCATATTTGCAATCTATAAGTCGACGCCACACTATAGCATCTCGTGGTGTTCGTATTCCAAGTGATCGTGTTCGGCATGTCAGCAGTCAGCTCGATGTTGGAAGCCCTAATGAAATTCCAAAGGTGGGGTAATTCAGGAGTGTTTGCGGCTGACAATGGCAGTTTCCTAACGTCTTGAGTACATTTGTTGTCATGTAGTGCCTCTCACACTGATTTATGCTTGCACCTGGAACGTAGGAACAATAAAGGCACCAACATGCGCAAAAGGGCTGCCCCTCGCCAGGTAGATTCCTAGAAAAGGGCAGTCTCATCGTTGCTAATGGTGACCTTGATTGCAGAAGCGATAAGGTTGTAGCCCCGCTCATCCCAGGGGAGAGATGAGCCCACCTGTCGGTGTCAAAACCGGCAGATCTCGGGTAGGAGGTCCCGAACTGTGCGTCTAGGCGGATGGTAACAGGAGACAATGGACACAAAGTTTTACCCAGGTTCGGACCCTCTCGATGGAGGTAAAACCCTACGTCCTGCTTGATTAATATTGATGATATGGGTAGTACAAGAGTAGATCTACCACGAGATCAAGGAGGCTAAACCCTAGAAGTTAGCCTATGGTATGATTGTTGTATGTTCTGTCGTCCTATGGACTAAAACCCTCCGGTTTATATAGACAACGAAGAGGGTTAGGGTTACACAAAGTCGGTTACAATGGTAGGAGATCTAAATATCCTTATCGCCAAGCTTGCCTTCCATGCCAAGGAAAGTCCCATCCGGACACGGGACGAAGTCTTCAATCTTGTATCTTCATAGTCCAGGAGTTTGGCTGATGGTATAGTCCGGCTATCCGGACACCCCCTAATCCAGGACTCCCTCAGTAGCCCCTGAACTAGGCTTCAATGCCGACGAGTCCGGCGCGCAGATTGTCTTCGGCATTGCAAGGCGGGTTCCTCCACCAAGTACTTCCTAAAAGATTGTTAACACTAAGGATAGTGTCCGGCTCTGCAAAATAAGTTTCCACATATTGCCATAGAGAGAATAATATTTACACAAATCTAATTTGCTGACATATTCCGTAGCGTGACACCACACTACGGCCAAGCCTCTATCCGAATCGTTTTCACTTCCCCACCTCAGCTGCATTTTGCGAGGCGGTTTCCTTGGCATGTCTTGTCAAAGAAGAGATCGTGTCCCCTTTATTTACGGGATTCTCATCAATACGGACGTGGGTAACCCAACCGCGCCGTTTATCACGGTGCTTGGGAGATAAGCGAGTTTTACCAGGCTGGTGGGGATGCATAGTCGCATCCGCCCATATAAGGGGATAAGGATCCACCTTTTTACCTATGCCTTCTTCCTCCTTTGCCTATCCATCTTCCGCCGACTCGAGCTCCAACGCCCAAGCCCGCACTTCCTACCTCAACCTTCTCCAGCCATGTTCAGAGCGGGAGGCAAGTGGATGGTCTCCTCCGTCATGGAGGGCCATATCAAAAAGCTGAGGAAGGCCGAATACTTGTCTAACGACATCGCACACCGGCTTCCCAAAGAGGGGCCGCTCTTCCTCACCCCAAGGCCCCATGAGAGGGTAGTATTCCTTCCCCATTTCCTCCGCGGACTGGGCTTTCCTCTCCACCCGTTCGTCCGGGGGCTCATGTTCTACTATGGCCTAGATTTCCAATATCTGGCCCCGAACTTCGTCCTCAACATCTCGGCGTTTATCGTCGTGTGTGAGGCTTTCCTCTGCGTCCACCCCCATTTCGGCCTGTGGCTCAACACTTTCAATGTCAAGCCCAAGGTGGTGCGCGGCAACCAGGCGGAGTGCGGAGGTGCCATGGCGGGCAAGATAGCCAACGTCCTATGGCTCGAGGGCTCCTTTGTGAAGATCCTGAAGGGGTGGCAATCGGGGTGGTTTTACATCACCGAGCCGCGCGATCCCAGATGGGTCGCAGCCCCTGAGTTTCGGTCCGGACCCCCTACGCGGCTCACGTCTTGGAAAGAGACGGGCCTGTCGTGGGGCAATAAAGGAGAGGTAACAGGACTGCAAAAATGCATCCAAACCTTGGTGAACAAGCAGCTTAAGCTTGTTAACGTAGTCCAGGTTATGCTCGTCCACCGGATCCTCCCGTGTCAGCAATGGGGCTTCAATTTGTGGGAGTTCGACCCGGCACAGCACCCAACCCTGAGCAGGCTCTTCGACACAACGTACGAAGACGCCTGGAAGGTGCTATTCAAAGGTGCGGAGGCTCCCGCATCCGCTTTTGAGGACCGCGGATTCAGCACGCAGCTTCCCGCTAGTGCGGTAAGCTATTTTTACCTTTTACATGATGTTGGTTTTCCATAGTTTGACTCTATGCGGGATCTAAACTCCCTTTCCTTTGACAGGATTGGCTGGCGAAGTCCGGACAGATCGACTGTCCGGCCCCTTTGCCCGAAGACCCAGCAGACGCTCGCTTAGCGAAGCTGCTGGCTCCGGCACCTTACGTGGTGCCGGAGAAGAAGGCCAAGAAGAGGGCCACGGGGACTCGAAAGAGTACCCGACGCCAGGAGGTGTCGAATTCTTCATCCGACGAATCCGAGACGCGCTTCTCCCATGAAAACGAGGAGGAGGAAGAAGAAACCTCTCCCCCTCCAGCGGGGGGAGGAAAGAAGAGGAAGGCCGCCCCAACAGGGGAGGCCGAAGGGTCCAAGAAGGGGAAGACCCTCCCTTCGAACAACTCCACCGACGCCGACGAGGGCGAAGAGGAGTGGCCTCACAGGGCCAGGCGCCCGGCGGCATCGTAAGTATTCGGACACTAGAGTAAATCATAGCATTCCTTTGTTGCATAACTTTTCCTTATGTCGAATATAATTATGCAGTCCGCCCAAGGCCGGGCTCACGGGTCGTCGAGCGGCTCCCTGGATTCATCGGACGTGAACTCACTTCCGCCCGCTGCCTCCCCCCGCACTGCGGACGACGCCGAAGTGGCGTCGCGACAAGCTCCGGGCCAAGAGGAGGTGGTCCTGGAGGAGCCGCGAGGCGACCTCCTGGACTTTGGGAGTAAAGGGGACAAGACCCCCCAGGGCTCCAAGTCCGGCTTTGAGCCGGACACCGCGCCAGAATCTTCAATGGTTCCGGACTGCGGTAGGCGAACTCCTTCCAAGAGGAGCAAGCCTTCTGAGCCGGCGGCCTCCGCCCAACAAGAGGTGCCGGACAATCTGCTGGAGGTGCTTAACGGCGCCTCCATCGACGAGGAGCACCGTACTATTATGAGTACGGTGATCCAAAAGGTTCAGTCCGCCAAAAGCGGACTGACTGAAGCTTGTGCCAGCCTTCTAACAGGCTTCAAGGTAAGTAAAAAATATGTAAAAGTATTACCGCATAGACAGTAGCCTCTGATGCTCTGTTTGGCGTTCGGAATGAAAAGCCGAATAGAGGATCTAATAAATTTCGCAGGAGTCTAACAAAAAATGAGTCAATATGCGTATGCAGGCTTCGCTGCTTGCGACCGTCGCACTGACTGCGGAGGTAGGCACCCTGACGCAGGGTCTCGAGCGGTCCGAGCAAGAGCTCGGCCTTGCCAAGCGGCAGCTCGAGGAGAAAGAAGGTAAGAGATACCTTATAAAAAATATATAAAAAAGATGCAATTGCCAAAATGACAGGATTGTGCTGCTTATTGCAGGGGCCACAACTGAGGTGGCTACCCTCAAGCAGGCGCTGTCAGAGGCCGAGAAGAGAGCTGCCTCGGAGCACATCGAGCGAGAGAAATTTGAGGCGCAGGTCGGCGAGGCGCGGCAAGAGCTTCAGGATCTCATGAAAAAACATGAGAGTTTGGAGCTTGACTCGAAGACGCAAGTGTCCGAACTTGCGGCGGCCATCGAAGCTGACAAGTCTGCCAAGGCCGAATCCCAGAAGGCCCTCCATGAGTTGGATGCGGTGAAAAAGATAGCGGCGGGTAAGGCATTCTTTATGCAAAGCAGACATATAAAAGTAAGCTACTTGTTACTTACCCGAATCTGATGCCACCGCAGATCTTCCCCGTAGCGTGTCTGATGCCGCTGCATTCTACCGAGCCGAGGAGGGCAGCTCGACGGAGAAGGTGTTCTGGTCTCAATATGCTGAGGCCGGACACCCCGTGCCCCTAAGCGACCAGCTGAAGCAACTGGTCGAGCTCCACAAGGCGGCCGAACAGGCCATGAAGGGCCTCATAGTTCGGCTGTGGCCTGGAGAGGCCCTGCCTGGGAGCTATTTTGGACTGGTTCAGCGGCTGGTGGCGGCCTGTCCAAGGCTTGAAGTCATCAAGCGATCCGTCTGCATCGAAGGTGCCCGGAGGGCCCTTGCCCGCGCTAAGGTGCACTGGGGCAAGCTGGACGGTGAGAAGCTTGTGAAGGACGGGCCACCGCCGGGGAAGGAGCATCGCAAACCCGAGAACTACTATAAGGATGTTCTGAAGGGTGCCCGCCTTATGGCGGATGAATGTACCAAGGATGTAATTTTTGAATGAACTCACTCGTGTTGTCCTGTGCGCTGAAAACTTGTTCATATGCGCTAAGCAATGCTTTTTGAATTTAAAATATTACTTTCTGTGCGTCGTTTATCAAAAATTGAGAGATGGCCAGTCGTCGGCTTCTGCCCCCATGCCACTAGTGCTGGGGTGTTCGGGATAAACCTGAGCGCTCTTTTTCCCATGTTTGGGTCCTTCGAGGGAGGCGCTCGGCACAACGAACAAGGCAATCGGACTATAATGCTTGAACACTCTCACTTAGCCATAGAACTCTATAATTTTAAATTTCGGTGAAGCCCCTAGTATTCGGAAGAACGAGTTCGGGGCGCTATCCACGCCTTGGCCGGACAAAGCCGGTCCTCGCTCTAAGCGGCACAAGTCTTTAAGGACTCGAAAAACCTCTCGAACAGCGACCGGTCTCTCGCTTCATCATGACAGTCAGTTTTAGCTTTCTCTACTGAGGTGCTCAGCCCAGCTCAACTGGGGCACAATCGCAGTAGTTCTCCTAGTGCTACCTTAGCCGATATAGCGGAACGTAAGGCACCAAAACATAGGAGCCAGGAAAACCCAACTATTGACCCAAGACATGATTCGGAGCCGATGCATATAATGCTATAAGTTCGTGGTGCCACACTTGTGAAAGTGTTCGGACTTCTCACACCATATTGGGGGGTACTGAAGCCCCTGGCGTATTTGCCGTACCGCAGTGTATGGGTGCAACATGTCATTAATGAACATATATTTGGAAAAAGGTAATGCAAAAAATAGATAAAGACTATGCATTGTTTAAAAGGGCTGCGATCAAAGTAGAACGATACAAATGGCGCGATAAGCAAAAAGTAGGACTATTTAACATGTCCGGTCCAGGGGCGGGCCGTGGAACATATATGCAAAACAGGTATACTGCTCGTGATAGAGACCACCTGGGAGTCCATAATGCGGCATGGCTTGTCTGCTTCCCTGGTTCTTGCATCGTTTGTGCGGCACTTGAATTGCCGAACAGGTCGTCCGAAGTATGGAGTCCTGAAAGTAAGAGAAGATAAAGAAAGAATTCGGCAGCCCCTAGTACGGTTTAAGCCGTGTTTTGGGCGTGCCGTGATGGTGCCCCTTCCCCTGCGCCCATGGTATTTTGAGAGCGTAGTTGTGCACGCGAAGCACTAGTTTTGCTATTTCGTGAGGGCTGGGGTTGGGGACGCATTACTACGCCTGCTTAGATCATGCCAGGCGGTCTTGTTGTAGGTTACTCCGGGCGCGCTTGACAGTGTCCGGCCTTTTAACGGCCGGACTGGGGAACTGCCTAGAGAGGCTGCTTTGTACTTCCGCTGCGAGGGCCGCCGTGTGCTCCTCCGTTTGGAGGGAACGTTCGGTGTTTCTATTGAATGTGATTACTCCTCGAGGGCCTGGCATCTTGAGCTTGAGGTATGCGTAGTGCGGTACCGCATTGAACTTTGCAAATGCGGTTCACTCGAGCAGTGCGTGATAGCCACTGCGGAACGGGACTATGTCGAAGATTAACTCTTCGCTTCAGAAATTATCCGGGGATCCTAAGACCACTTCAAGTGTGACTGAGCCTGTGCAGTTGGCCTCTACACCTGGTATGACGCCTTTAAAGGTCATTTTGGTGGGTTTAATCCTCGAGGGATCTATGCCCATTTTCCGCACAGTGTCCTGGTAAAGCAGGTTCAGGCTGTTGCCGCCGTCCATAAGGACTCTTGTGAGATGAAATCCGTCAATAATTGGGTCTGGGACCAATGCGGCAAAACCGCCATGACGGATGCTAGTGGGGTGGTCCCTTCGATCAAAAGTGATCGGGCAGGAGGACCATGGGTTGAACTTTGGGGCGACTGGCTCTATCGCGTATACGTCCCGTAACGCACGCTTCCGTTCCCTCTTGGGGATGTGGGTTGCGTATATCATGTTCACTGTCCGCACTTGTGGGGGAAAATCCTTTTGTCCACTGCTGTTCGGCGGCCTGGGCTCCTCCTCATCGTCGCTACGTAGCCCCTTGTCTCTATTTTCGGCATTTAACTTGCCTGCCTGCTTGAACACCCAACAATCCCTGTTGGTGTGATTGGCTGGCTTTTCGGGGGTGCCATGTATCTGGCACAGGCGGTCGAGTATTCGGTCCAAACTGGACGGGCCCTGAGTATTTCTTTTGAATGGCTTTTTCCGCTGATCGGATTTGTAGCCTCTGAATCTGGCATTTACTGCCGTATCCTCGTTGTTGTCGCTGTTAACGCGGCGCTTTTGCTTGTTCTGACGCGACCTGCCACTTTTGTCCTTGGTATCCGAATTACCAAGGTTCTTGGGTAAGTTGTTGCTGCGAGCTAGCCAACTGTCTTCTCCCGCGCAGAAGCGGGTCATGAGTGTCATGAGGGCTGCCATAGATTTCGGCTTTTCCTGTCCAAGGTGCCGGACAAGCCACTCGTCGCCGATATTATGTTTGAAGGCTGCTAGGGCCTCTGCATCCGGACAGTCGACTATTTGGTTTTTCTTTGTTAGGAACTGTGTCCAGAATTGCCTGGCCGATTCCCCTAGCTGCTGAACTATGTGGCTTAGGTCATCGGCGTCTGGTGGTCGCACATAGGTACCCTGGAAATTGTCGAGGAATGCGGCTTCCAGGTCCTCCCAAGAACCGATTGAATCTGCTGGCAAGCTGTTAAGCCAATGCCGGGTCGGTCCCTTAAGTTTGAGCGGGAGGTATTTGATGGCGTGTAGATCATCGCCGCGGGCCATGTGGATATGAAGGAGATAATCCTCGATCCATACCGCAGGATCTGTTGTGCCATCACATGATTCGATGTTCACGGGTTTGAAACCCTCAGGGATTTTATGATCCATTACTTCATCTGTGAAGCATAGTGGGTGTGCGGCGCCTCTGTATTGGGCTATATCACGACACAGCTCGAATGAGCTTTGTCTATTGTGTTCGGCCAGGCCGGATTTATTAAGTCCGGAGTGACTATCCCCGTCACGTGCCGTGGGCGCCCACGTGATCCATAGATCGATCTTGTTTGTCTTGCCTTGTCCTCCAGTATCTCTCGCAGGTCTGGCGCATTTTCCCGTGCCTTAGTATGTTTTGAGTGGCGCCGGGGCACGGCTTGAGTGGAGGGCCGAGAGGCCTCTCTGTCACGGCCACGAGGTGGCCGGTCGGCCATGTCATGCGCTGGTGATGTAGGTTTAGGTGCTTCCTCCTCTAATCGGGGTAGCAGCCTGCGCTTTGGGTAACTCTTGGAGGGGCGTTCTAGTTCATACTGTTCGGCAGCAAGGACTTCAGTCCATCTGTCGGCTAGCAGATCTTGATCAGCTCTAAGCTGTTGCTACTTTTTCTTGAGGCTGCTTGCCGTGGCCATAAGCCTGCGTTTAAAACGCTCTTGTTCGGCTGGATCCTCTGGCATGACGAATTCGTCGTCGTCGATGCTTGCCTCGTCTTCGGAGGGAGGCATATAATTATCATCCTCAACCTCTCTGTCTGCCGCTCTCTCGTGAGGGCTGGCTTCTCCATCCTCCTGTGCTGAATCTTGCTGGAGGGGGTGTTCTTCGGCGCTATCCGGAGTATTATTATCTCCCGTGCCGGAATCACCGTTTTTGCTTTGGCGGGATTTAGAGCGGCGCCGCTGATGTCAGCGCTTGGGTTGTTTCTTGGAGGTGTCATCCCCCGCTGTTCCATCGCCATCTCCATCTTTTGGAGTGTCCACCATATATATTTCGTATGACGAGGTGGCCTTCCAGTGCCCTATAGGTGCTGGTTCTTGGTCGTCTCCTGCATCGTCGTCCATACCGTCGATGTCTTCGGAGTCGAAGTCGAGCATGTCGGTTAAGTCATCGACAGTGGCTATGAAGTGGGTGGTTGGTGGGCTTTGAATTTATTCATCGTCCGTATCCCAACCTTGTTGACCGTAGTCCGGTCAGGGCTCTCCTGATAAAGAGAGAGACTTTAGTGACTTCAGGATGTCACCGAAGGGCGAGTGCTGGAAGATGTCCGCAGCGGTGAACTCCATGATCGGCGCCCAATCGGATTCGATCGGCAGGCGCGCAGAGGGCTTGGAGTCCGGAGAGGAATCCAGCCCCTCGGAGTCACGGGCCTTGCGGAGTGCGGGGCTGGTGTTCGGCTCAATCGCCTTTGAGATCGCAGCCCCCGAGGCAGCGTCCAACCGCTCATCCTCGATCGGCGCAGCCGGCTCCGAATTAAGGGTCGGAACCGAAGCGTGTGCGGCCTCCAGGGCACTGTTCGGCGGCAGAGCTAGATCATGCCCATCGAGACAGTGCAGCGCGCTCGGCTGTGGCTCGAATCCGTGAAAGATCAAGTCCCTGCGGATGTCAGCCGTGTAGTTTAAACATCCAAATCTGACCTGATGGCCAGGGGCGTAGCTTTCGATCTGCTCCAGATGGCCAAGTGAATTGGCCCCAGTGCGAAGCCGCCGAAGACGAAGATCTGTCCGGGGAGAAAGGTCTCACCCTGGACTGCATCGTCGTAGATGATCGAAGGAGCCATCGGGCCTAAAAGCGACGACACAGAGGAACTCTCAATAAAAGCACCAATGTCGGTGTCAAAACCGGCGGATCTTGGGTAGGGGGTCCCGAACTGTGCGTCTAGGCGGATGGTAACAGGAGACAAGGGACATGAAGTTTTACCCAGGTTCGGGCCCTCTCGATGGAGGTAAAACCCTACGCCCTGCTTGATTACTATTGATGATATGGGTAGTACAAGAGTAGATCTACCACGAGATCAAGGAGGCCAAACCCTAGAAGGTAGCCTATGGTATGATTGTTGTATGTTCTGTCGTCCTACGGACTAAAACTATCGGTGTACAAAAACAGGGGTACACTTTTTGTACCCCTATGACTGTGCACGGGCAGTCTGAGCCACGGGCGCCGCCGCACCGATCCCGGCAAGGGAGGTAGAACCAAGGTAAGGCCGAAGCCAAAGAGGAGCAGAACAACGCCAAGACCAAGACCACAAAGAGCAAAGGGGACGAAGCGGGCCCCCCGGCAAGATCCTTGCCGGGAGGCAGTTTTTGCAAACCCGGCAAGACCCTTGCCATGGCAGCTCGCCCCACACCTGCGGAGCGGGTCACCCTTGAGTCCACTGCCCCCATGGGGCAAGGATTCGGGAGGCATCCCCATGGTGGTATGCAGATCTTTGTGAAGACATTCAAGATCAGATGCACACATTGGAAGATGATGGTCCTTGGCGGGATCCCAGCCAAGGAAAACCACAAGGCCCCCGGCAAGAGCCTTGCCGGGGATGGCAACAGGCACCGCGGCAAGACCCTTGCCGGGACCCCGACAAGACCCTTGCCGGGGCCGCGGCAAGGTCCCTGCCAAGGACACCCGCGGGGCCACCATCGGACCCGCGCCAGTCACGCCTCCACCACCGTTCGCATGAAGCTGCCGACCCAACCAGCTCGGCAGGCACCTGCGTGGCGGCATGCAGATCCTCGTGGAGACCCACCGCTGCGCAACCTCAGCTGCCTTCCCGCCTACATGGCATCGCGGGCACCGCTGGCCAGGGCGCGTGTCGACACGGAAGAGAGCGGCGACGGACGAGACAGGGCTCTCCCCCGCCCCCGATAAAGCAAGGACACCTAAGCAAGGCGCATTAAAGGCACCTTGTCATGTAATGCGAGGGATAACCTCGGATCACTATACCCTTTCCACCTCCTGTGTGCCACTGTGGCAGCCCCTTTCCCTATAAAAGGAGGCCCCAGGCGACCAGGAAGAGGATTCGGCTTTTTGGAGCTCCTCACGCCCCATAGCTAGCTCAAGAACACAAAAATATAATCCACCAAAGCAGGAGTAGGGTTTTACGCATCTCCGCGGCCCGAACCTGGGTAAAGGAATCGTGTACTGCTTGCTCGATCCGCTCTTCTCATGGCCCCCGCGCCCCGCAACCGCAGAAAGGGATTCTCGTGATCCCATAGGTGTCGTTTCCCACCGACATCTTTGGCGCGCCAGGTAGGGGTGCGCAGTTGTGAGAATTGGCTTTAGCAGTTAGTTCGACGCTTCTTCATCGTCATGGCGCCCAAGAAGAAGACGACGGTGGCGGTTGGCCCGTCGGACGCCGGGCATCCCGTCCCGACGCGGGCGAGTAGCGGACCGGTCGCCGAAAGGACCTGGGGCGCTGTTCGTGAACACCAACACCGTCCCAGCAGCTGGAGTTTGGGAGGCGGCGATGTTCGTGCGCCTGGTAACGGGCCGCACGCCGCCAAATCCAAAGACGGAGCCGGGCCCTCCGCAGGTGGCGCGGGACCTTCCGAGGTCGCTGCTGCCCCGCCCGCTGGCGGCGCGAGGGCCTCCAGGACTCCCACTCCGGCGCCGACGGCGCGTTCCTCTCAAGCGGCGCGCGACGAGCGGCGTGATCACCCTGAAGACCCCGGGCGTCGCCGCGGGAAAAGCCCCGAGTGCCACTCCCGGGATGTAGAAGACCTTCCCGCTCGCCGAGGCGCTGGTGAAGACGGTGTGCGACCGCGCGGTCGTGATAGAGCTCCTTCTGACATGGTCAGAAGTCGAAGCGCGTCGCGATCCGTGCAGGTTTCTCTGCCACCGGCGCTAGCAGAAGCCCTGGCGCGCGCGCAGTTGCTCCTCGACTTTCCTCCCACTACGGGGAAACTCGACGAATGGAGAGCCACCATCCGAAGCCTTGTTGCGGTGGCCAACAAAGATGAGCCGACCTCGACGGAGCCCCCGGGTCGATGTTACGACGGAGTCCCGCGTACCAGTGGCAGGAAGGCTGGCGGCGCCGCGACCACGGTGCACTCGCCTCCTCCTTGCCCGGTGCCACAGACACCTGCTCGTCGCGACGTTGCGGGCGACGAAATCTCCATAGCGTTGTCCGACCGGCGGACCCACCAGGTCCTTCGGTACCGGGAACATGGAGACGCTCGGCCCACCATCGAGCGTCGGCGCGGAGCGCGCCACCAGTCAGATAGGCGAGCGGGGCCTGCTGTGGACCACCAGGCACCGGAGAGCCCTGGGGGCCTGCCTTACGAGGTAGGCTGCCCGGCTTTTACCCGTGAGCTGCGGCAGTTCCAGTGGCCCACTCACCGCACTTTCAAACCTAACGTGGGCGAGAAGTACGGCGGCAAGACCCACTCGTCCGAGTTCCTCAGCATCTACACCATCGCGATGCAGGCTGCCGGAGCTCGTGACGATAAGGTGCTTGCAAATTACTTCCCGTTAGCTCTTAAACCCAACGCCATGTCATGGTTGATGCACTTGCCGGTAGACTCCATTTCCTCCTGGTCGGATTTGTGCCATGAGTTCGTGGGCGCCTTCACTGGCGGTCACCAAGCTCATGGCCAAGCGAGTGATCTCCACGTCATTTTCCAAAAGGGAGGCGAGAGTCTCCGCAAGTACATACAGAGGTTCAGCCGGGTACAGTACAATATCCCAGATGTTCACCCCGCCGCCATCATCAGCGCATTCCATCAGAACGTTCGGAACCACAAGATGCGCGAAGAGCTAGCGATGAACAAGCTGAAAGATGTCGCGGGGCTCTATGTTCTCACGGACAAATGTGCCCGGGCTGAAGAGGGGAGGAAGTACCCCGGCGAAGATGCCGGCGTGGAAACCGACTCCTCTGAAGAGGACACCGCCGCCTCGGCAAAGAAAGGCCGGCACCGCAACCGGAAGCGCAAAGGGAAAGCTGTGCTTGCCGTCAAGGGGTCTGACGATGCCGGCTCCACCAAGAAGACCAAGGCAGGTGACCCCGGCAAGGAAATTGCCGGATGTGTCGCCTACCAGGCCTTGGCGGTTGCCGAGAAGCCAAGCAACTCCGACAAGCGATACTGCAAGATCCATCGCACCAAAGGCCATGCTCTCCAAGACTGCCGACAGGTTGAGCTCCTCGCTGAGAAGCAGAGGGCTGAATACGAGAGGCGGGACAAGGAGAAGGGCCAAGACGGTGTTGAGGGATCCAGCAAGAAACGCGACGGCCAGGCGGGCCGTCGCGGCAAGGATAAGCAACAAGAGAGGCCCACTCGGGGCCGTGACATAAAGCCAGAAGATGACGATCATGAAGAGGACGACGAGTCCGGCGACCAAGAGTTTTAGAAAGCTATGGAGGCCATGTGCGTTGACGGCGGCGCTTCGCTGCATGCCTCTCGGCGCCGGCTTAAACAGTGGGCGCAAGAAATTATAGCAGCAGAGCCGTCGTTTGATGCCCAGAGGCCGCTGAAGTGGTCCAGCACACCTATCATTTTTTACTCTGAGAATCACCCTGATCGCACTACTGCGGTCGGGTGCTTGCCGTTGTTGGTTTCACCAACAATACGCAACCTCAAGGTGACAAAAATGTTAGTAGATGGCGGGGCCGGTCTGAACTTGATCTCGCCTGCCATGATCGAGAAGCTGCAGATCCCTGATGGAGACCTCGAAGAAACGGGCACGTTTCAAGGGGTCAGCCCGGGGAGAAGCCAACCCAAGGGAAAGGTCACGTTGCCCGTAACTTTCGAGAGCGACCTGAACTTCAGGACGGAGAGGATTGTGTTTGATGTTGCCAAGATCCCGTTTCCCTACAACAGGATCCTTGGCCGCCCAGCGCTGGCCAAGTTCATGGCGGCGTCGTACTACGCCTACAATACCCTGAAGATGCCAGGGCCCGTGACGATCATCACCATCCCCTCCGACAAGAAGGATGTGCTGATTTGCGCTGATCAAGTGTACCAGCAAGCAGTCGCAACAGCTGCCGCCGCTGGGGCACTCGCTCCTGCTGCCGGGACCCCGGGAGGGAAAAAGAAGAAGAAGGCCGGCGAGACCTTGGACACCCACTCCGGCAAGCGCACCTCTTCGGAGTGTAGCGCTGCCGTCGAGGACGTGCTAGAGAGCTCCGCCGACGGAAACAAGAAGTCCAGGGCCACGCCGCCGGGAACCAAGAAGGTTTCCGTCAACAAGGACGGCACGGGAGGAGCTTTCACCATAAGCTCCACCCTTGACGACAAATAGGAAGACGCGCTCGTCACCTTCCTGCGGGCGAATGTCGATGTGTTTGCATGGCAAGCTTCCGACATCCCCGGTGTTCCCAAGGAGGTGATTGAGCACCACCTTGCTATCTGTCCTCATGCGCGGCCCGTCAAGCAGAAGGTCAGAGAGCAAGCTTTGGAACGACAAGAGCTTATCACAGAACAAATCTGGAAACTGGAGGCAGCGGGTTTTTTAAGAGGAGTGCTCCATCCGACGTGGTTGGCCAATCCGGTCGTGGTGCGCAAGGCAAATGGGAAGTGGAGGCTGTGTATTGATTACACAGATATCAATAAGGCTTGTCCTAAAGATCCCTTCCCGTTGCCGCGCATCGACCAGATTGTTGACTCCACAGCTGGGTGTGATCTGTTGTCATTGCTCGATGCCTACTCCGGCTACCACCAGATCTTCATGACGAAAGAAGACGAAGAGAAAACATCATTCATCACCCCATGTGGTACGTATTGTTTCATACGGATGCCTTTCGGGTTGAAGAGTGCTGGTTCGATGTTTGCGAGGGCGGTCCAGATTGGTTTTGAGCCCCAGCTCCATAGAAACATGGAGGCTTATATGGACGACATAGTGGTCAAAACCAAGGACAGGGCCACCCTCATATCAGATTTGCGGGAGACATTTGCAAATCTGAACAAGATCAACCTCAAGTTGAACCCTGAGAAGTGCGTCTTTGGCGTCCCGTCCGGCAAGCTTCTCAGGTTCTTTGTGTCGCTGCGGGGGATAGAGGCCAACCCGGCCAAGATCAAAGCTATAGAGCAGATTGAAGCACCCAAGCGAATCAAGGATGTGCGCCGGCTTGCTGGTTGCGTCGCTGCCCTGGGCAGGTTCATATCCAAGTCCGCCGAGCGCGCCCTTACCTTTTTCAAGATCCTGAAAAAGGCGGGCCCGGTGGAGTGGACACCAGAAGCCGAAGCGGCATTGCAAGATTTGAAGAAGTACCTCTCCTCCGCACCAACACTAGTTGCGCCCAGGCCCCAGGAGCCGTTGCTGCTATACTTAGCGGCAACGAACCAGGTGGTCAGCGCCGCACTAGTGGCACAGAGGGAGGTCGACGACGAGGAAATGGCGGCAACAGAGCCCAACGCCGACGCAGTTGGTCGAGGTGCCGCCAAAGAAGAAAGTGATGCAGCGCCCAGTCTACTTCATTAGCTCCCTCTTGCAGGGGGCTAGGTCGAGGTACTCCGTTGTGCAGAAACTGCTCTTCGGCCTCCTCATGGCCTCGAGGAAGCTGCGTCACTACTTCCAGGCACACAAGATCACTATCGTCACTCGCCTCCCTCTGCAGAGGATATTGCACAACCCAGATGCGACGGGGAGGATTGTGGAATGGGCACTGGAGCTGTCCAGCTTTGGCCTCAAGTTTGAAAGTACTTCGACGATCCAGAGCCGAGTCCTGGCGGAGTTCATTGCAGAATGGACCGCCACACCTGACGAAGAAGCCCAAGAGACTGCTCTCCCCGGCAAGGAGGCAAGTTGCGATTGGATTATGTACTTTGATTGGGTTTCTCCCTCCAGGGTGCCGGGGCTGGCGTACTGCTCGTCGCCCCCACCGGAGAGCACCTTAAGTACGTGATCCAGATGCACTTCCCCAGGGAGGCGTCAACAAACAACACGGTGGAATACGAAGGGCTGCTTGCCGGTCTTAGGATCGCGGCGGACCTCGGAATCAAAAAGCTCATCGTCAGGGGCGACTCGCAGCTTGTCGTCAAGCAAGTCAATAAGGATTACCAGAGCCCGTTGATGAAGGCCTACGTTGATGCAGTGAGAAAGCTGGAAGAGCGCTTCGACGGTATCCAGGCTGAATACGTTCCCCGAACGGAGAACGATATCGCCGATTACCTGTCGAAGCGCGCTGCCCTCAAGCTACCTGTGGAACCAGGTACCTTTGTGCTTCAGCTAACTCAGCCATCCGTTGATCCATCAACAGAGGAGAACAAGAGAAGGAAATCAGGACCCAGCAAGTACTTTCCCGCCGAGCTCCCCGGAGCCGCCGGCAAGGATGTTGCCGAGGACACTGAACCCACCACGGGACGGCTAGCTCCGGCAGGACGCCAAGCTCTTGCCGTCGAGACGACCGCCCCTATAGTGGAGGAAATGCCTTTAGTCCTCGCCGTCGAGCCTCAGGCTCCAGCGTGGGCACAGCATACCGTCCGATTCCTCCAGACAAGGGAGCTTCCTGAGGAGCAGGAAGAAGCAGAAAAAGTAGCCCGTCACTCTGCCATGTACCAGTTCGTCGATGACGTCCTGTACAGGAAGAGACCAAACGGTGTGAAATTGAAGTGCATCCCTCGAGAGGAAGGACTGGAGCTGTTGGCGGAGATACATGGAGGCATATGTGGATCCCACATTGGGTCGAGAGCCCTTGCCGGCAAGGCGTTCCGGCAAGGTTTCTTCTGGCCCACCGCCCTCTAGGATGCAACGACACTCGTCACCAGGTGTGAGGCGTGTCAGTTCCATTCAAGAAAGCTTCATCAACCAGCTCAAGCCCTTCAAACCATTCCTCTCTCCTGGCCCTTCTTGGTCTGGGGGCTCGACATACTAGGCCCTTTCCCCCGCGCTGTCGGGGGCTTTGAGTACTTGTACGTAGCCATCGACAAGTTCACAAAGTGTCCAGAAGTGGAGGCAGTGAGGAAGGTCACAGCTCAGTCAGCCGTCAAGTTCTTCAAGGGGCTAGTGTGCCGTTACGATGTACCCAACCGGATCATCACTGACAACGGTACGCAGTTCACAAGCCGCACCTTCATGCAATATACTCAGGACCTCGGCAGCAAAGTCTGTTTCGCTTCCGTCGCTCACCCGTGGAGCAACGGGCAAGCTGAGAGGGCAAATGCTGAAGTGTTGCGAGGCTTAAGGACCAAGACCTTTGACATACTGCACAGGAGCGGAAGGCGCTGGATTGATGAGTAGCCGACGGTTCTTTGGTCAATCAGGACGACACCAAATCGAGCCACCGGCCAGACACCCTTTGCCCTGGTATACGGGGCAGAAGCAGTTATCCCCACTGAACTCATATACGGGTCACCTCGAGTGCTCGCTTATGATGAGCTTGAGCAAGAGCAACTGCGGCAAGACGACGCACTGCTCCTTGAGGAAGATCGTCTTCGGGCGGCTGTGAGAGCAGCACGCTACCAGCAAGCCTTGCGTCGCTACCATAGCCGCAAGGTTCATGCCCGGAGCCTTGAGGAAGGCAACCTTGTTCTTCGGCGCCTTCAAACAGCCAAGAATTCCAACAAGTTGACGCCGAAGTGGGAAGGCCCTTATCGGGTAATACGAGTCACCAGGCCCGGCGCAGTCTGCTTGGAGACCGAAGATGTCGTTCCGGGTGATCTGTTGTCATTGCTCGATGCCTACTCCGACTACCACCAGATCTTCATGACGAAAGAAGACGAAGAGAAAACAGCATTCATCACCCCATGTGGTACGTATTGTTTCATACGGATGCCTTTCGGGTTGAAGAGTGCTGGTTCGATGTTTGTGAGGGCGGTCCAGATTGGTTTTGAGCCCCAGCTCCATAGAAACATGGAGGCTTATATGGACGACATAGTGGTCAAAACCAAGGACAGGGCCTCCCTCATATCAGATTTGCGGGAGACATTTGCAAATCTGCACAAGATCAACCTCAAGTTGAACCCTGAGAAGTGCCTCTTTGGTGTCCCGTTCGGCAAGCTTCTCGGGTTCTTTGTGTCGCAGCGGGGGATAGAGGCCAACCCGGCCAAGATCAAAGCTATAGAGCAGATTGAAGCACCCAAGCGAATCAAGGATGTGCACCGGCTTGCTGGTTGCGTCGCTGCCCTGGGCAGGTTCATATCCAAGTCCGCCAAGCGCGCCCTTCCCTTTTTCAAGATCCTGAAAAAGGCGGGCCCGGTGGAGTGGACACCAGAAGCCGAAGCGGCATTGCAAGATTTGAAGAAGTACCTCTCCTCCGCACCAACACTAGTTGCGCCCAGGCCCCAGGAGCCGTTGCTGCTATACTTAGCGGCAACGAACCAGGTGGTCAGCGCCGCACTAGTGCCACAGAGGGAGGTCGACGACGAGGAAATGGCGGCAACAGAGCCCGACGCCGACGCAGTTGGTCGAGGTGCCGCCAAAGAAGAAAGTGATGCAGCGCCCGATCTACTTCATTAGCTCCCTCTTGCAGGGGGCTAGGTCGAGGTACTCCGTTGTGCAGAAACTGCTCTTCGGCCTCCTCATGGCCTCGAGGAAGCTGCGTCACTACTTCCAGGCACACAAGATCACTATCGTCACTCGCCTCCCTCTGCAGCGGATATTGCACAACCCAGATGCGACGGGGAGGATTGTGGAATGGGCACTGGAGCTGTCCAGCTTTGGCCTCAAGTTTGAAAGTACTTCGACGATCCATAGCCGAGTCCTGGCGGAGTTCATTGCAGAATGGACCGCCACACCTGACGAAGAAGCCCAAGAGACTGCTCTCCCCGGCAAGGAGGCAAGTTGCGATTGGATTATGTACTTTGATGGGGTTTCTCCCTCCAGGGTGCCGGGGCTGGCGTACTGCTCGTCGCCCCCACCGGAGAGCACCTCAAGTACGTGATCCAGATGCACTTCCCCAGGGAGGCGTCAACAAACAACACGGTGGAATACGAAGGGCTGCTTGCCGGTCTTAGGATCGCGGCGGACCTCGGAATCAAAAAGCTCATCGTCAGGGGCGACTCGCAGCTTGTCGTCAAGCAAGTCAATAAGGATTACCAGAGCCCGTTGATGAAGGCCTACGTTGATGAAGTGAGAAAGCTGGAAGAGCGCTTCGACGGTATCCAGGCTGAATACGTTCCCCGAACGGAGAACGATATCGCCGATTACCTGTCGAAGCGCGCTGCCCTCAAGCTACCTGTGGAACCAGGTACCTTTGTGCTTCAGCTAACTCAGCCATCCGTTGATCCATCAACAGAGCAGAACAAGAGAAGGAAATCAGGACCCAGCAAGTACTTTCCCTCCGAGCTCCCCGGAGCCGCCGGCAAGGATGTTGCCGAGGACACTGAACCCACCACGGGACGGCTAGCTCCGGCAGGACGCCAAGCTCTTGCCGTCGAGACGGCCGCCCCTATAGCGGAGGAAATGCCTTTAGTCCTCGCCGTCGAGCCTCAGGCTCCAGCGTGGGCACAGCATACCGTCCGATTCCTCCAGACAAGGGAGCTTCCTGAGGAGCAGGAAGAAGCAGAAAAAATAGCCCGTCACTCTGCCATGTACCAGTTCGTCGATGACGTCCTGTACAGGAAGAGACCAAACGGTGTGAAATTGAAGTGCATCCCTCGAGAGGAAGGACTGGAGCTGTTGGCGGAGATACATGGAGGCATATGTGGATCCCACATTGGGTCGAGAGCCCTTGCCGGCAAGGCGTTCCGGCAAGGTTTCTTCTGGCCCACCGCCCTCTAGGATGCAACGACACTCGTCACCAGGTGTGAGGCGTGTCAGTTCCATTCAAGAAAGCTTCATCAACCAGCTCAAGCCCTTCAAACCATTCCTCTCTCCTGGCCCTTCTCGGTCTGGGGGCTCGACATACTAGGCCCTTTCCCCCGCGCTGTCGGGGGCTTTGAGTACTTGTACGTAGCCATCGACAAGTTCACAAAGTGTCCAGAAGTGGAGGCAGTGAGGAAGGTCACAGCTCAGTCAGCCGTCAAGTTCTTCAAGGGGCTAGTGTGCCGTTATGATGTACCCAACCGGATCATCACTGACAACGGTACGCAGTTCACAAGCCGCACCTTCATGCAATATACTCAGGACCTCGGCAGCAAAGTCTGTTTCGCTTCCGTCGCTCACCCGCGGAGCAACGGGCAAGCTGAGAGGGCAAATGCTGAAGTGTTGCGAGGCTTAAGGACCAAGACCTTTGACAGACTGCACAAGAGCGGAAGGCGCTGGATTGATGAGTAGCCGACGGTTCTTTGGTCAATCAGGACGACACCAAATCGAGCCACCGGCCAGACACCCTTTGCCCTGGTATACGGGGCAGAAGCAGTTATCCCCACTGAACTCATATACGGGTCACCTCGAGTGCTCGCTTATGATGAGCTTGAGCAAGAGCAACTGCGGCAAGACGACGCACTGCTCCTTGAGGAAGATCGTCTTCGGGCGGCTGTGAGAGCAGCACGCTACCAGCAAGCCTTGCGCCGCTACCATAGCCGCAAGGTTCATGCCCGGAGCCTTGAGGAAGGCAACCTTGTTCTTCGGCGCCTTCAAACAGCCTAGAATTCCAACAACTTGACGCCGAAGTGGGAAGGCCCTTATCGGGTAATACGAGTCACCAGGCCCGGCGCAGTCCGCCTGGAGACCAAAGATGTCGTTCCGGGTGATCTGTTGTCATTGCTCGATGCCTACTCCGGCTACCACCAGATCTTCATGACGAAAGAAGACGAAGAGAAAACAGCATTCATCACCCCATGTGGTACGTATTGTTTCATACGGATGCCTTTCGGGTTGAAGAGTGCTGGTTCGATGTTTGCGAGGGCGGTCCAGATTGGTTTTGAGCCCCAGCTCCATAGAAACATGGAGGCTTATATGGACGACATAGTGGTCAAAACCAAGGACAGGGCCACCCTCATATCAGATTTGCGGGAGACATTTGCAAATCTGCACAAGATCAACCTCAAGTTGAACCCTGAGAAGTGCGTCTTTGGCGTCCCGTCCGGCAAGCTTCTCGGGTTCTTTGTGTCGCAGCGGGGGATAGAGGCCAACCCGGCCAAGATCAAAGCTATAGAGCAGATTGAAGCACCCAAGCGAATCAAGGATGTGCGCCGGCTTGCTGGTTGCGTCGCTGCCTTGGGCAGGTTCATATCCAAGTCCGCCAAGCGCGCCCTTCCCTTTTTCAAGATCCTGAAAAAGGCGGGCCCAGTGGAGTGGACACCAGAAGCCGAAGCGGCATTGCAAGATTTGAAGAAGTACCTCTCCTCCGCACCAACACTAGTTGCGCCCAGGCCCCAGGAGCCGTTGCTGCTATACTTAGCGGCAACGAACCAGGTGGTCAGCGCCGCACTAGTGGCACAGAGGGAGGTCGACGACGAGGAAATGGCGGCAACAGAGCCCGATGCCGACGCAGTTGGTCGAGGTGCCGCCAAAGAAGAAAGTGATGCAGCGCCCGGTCTACTTCATTAGCTCCCTCTTGCAGGGGGCTAGGTCGAGGTACTCCGTTGTGCAGAAACTGCTCTTCGGCCTCCTCATGGCCTCGAGGAAGCTGCGTCACTACTTCCAGGCACACGAGATCACTATCGTCACTCGCCTCCCTCTGCAGCGGATATTGCACAACCCAGATGCGACGGGGAGGATTGTGGAATGGGCACTGGAGCTGTCCAGCTTTGGCCTCAAGTTTGAAAGTACTTCGACGATCCAGAGCCGAGTCCTGGCGGAGTTCATTGCAGAATGGACCGCCACACCTGACGAAGAAGCCCAAGAGACTGCTCTCCCCGGCAAGGAGGCAAGTTGCGATTGGATTATGTACTTTGATGGGGTTTCTCCCTCCAGGGTGCCGGGGCTGGCGTACTGCTTGTCGCCCCCACCGGAGAGCACCTCAAGTACGTGATCCAGATGCACTTCCCCAGGGAGGCGTCAACAAACAACACGGTGGAATACGAAGGGCTGCTTGCCGGTCTTAGGATCGCGGCGGACCTCGGAATCAAAAAGCTCATCGTCAGGGGCGACTCGCAGCTTGTCGTCAAGCAAGTCAATAAGGATTACCAGAGCCCGTTGATGAAGGCCTACGTTGATGAAGTGAGAAAGCTGGAAGAGCGCTTCGACGGTATCCAGGCTGAATACGTTCCCCGAACGGAGAACGATATCGCCGATTACCTGTCGAAGCGCGCTGCCCTCAAGCTACCTGTGGAACCAGGTACCTTTGTGCTTCAGCTAACTCAGCCATCCGTTGATCCATCAACAGAGCAGAACAAGAGAAGGAAATCAGGACCCAGCAAGTACTTTCCCGCCGAGCTCCCCGGAGCCGCCGGCAAGGATGTTGCCGAGGACACTGAACCCACCACGGGACGGCTAGCTCCGGCAGGACGCCAAGCTCTTGCCGTCGAGACGACCACCCCTATAGCGGAGGAAATGCCTTTAGTCCTCGCCGTCGAGCCTCAGGCTCCAGCGTGGGCACAGCATACCGTCCGATTCCTCCAGACAAGGGAGCTTCCTGAGGAGCAGGAAGAAGCAGAAAAAGTAGCCCGTCACTCTGCCATGTACCAGTTCGTCGATGACGTCCTGTACAGGAAGAGACCAAACGGTGTGAAATTGAAGTGCATCCCTCGAGAGGAAGGACTGGAGCTGTTGGCGGAGATACATGGAGGCATATGTGGATCCCACATTGGGTCGAGAGCCCTTGCCGGCAAGGCGTTCCGGCAAGGTTTCTTCTGGCCCACCGCCCTCTAGGATGCAACGACACTCGTCACCAGGTGTGAGGCGTGTCAGTTCCATTCAAGAAAGCTTCATCAACCAGCTCAAGCCCTTCAAACCATTCGGCCCTTCTCGGTCTGGGGGCTCGACATACTGGGCCCTTTCCCCCGCGCTGTCGGGGGCTTTGAGTACTTGTACGTAGCCATCGACAAGTTCACAAAGTGTCCAGAAGTGGAGGCAGTGAGGAAGGTCACAGCTCAGTCAGCCGTCAAGTTCTTCAAGGGGCTAGTGTGCCGTTACGATGTACCCAACCGGATCATCACTGACAACGGTACGCAGTTCACAAGCCGCACCTTCATGCAATATACTCAGGACCTCGGCAGCAAAGTCTGTTTCGCTTCCGTCGCTCACCCGTGGAGCAACGGGCAAGCTGAGAGGGCAAATGCTGAAGTGTTGCGAGGCTTAAGGACCAAGACCTTTGACAGACTGCACAAGAGCGGAAGGCGCTGGATTGATGAGTAGCCGACGGTTCTTTGGTCAATCAGGACGACACCAAATCGAGCCACCGGCCAGACACCCTTTGCCCTGGTATACGGGGCAGAAGCAGTTATCCCCACTGAACTCATATACGGGTCACCTCGAGTGCTCGCTTATGATGAGCTTGAGCAAGAGCAACTGCGGCAAGACGACGCACTGCTCCTTGAGGAAGATCGTCTTGGGGCAGCTGTGAGAGCAGCACGCTACCAGCAAGCCTTGCGCCGCTACCATAGCCGCAAGGTTCATGCCCGGAGCCTTGAGGAAGGCAACCTTGTTCTTCGGCGCCTTCGAACAGCCAAGAATTCCAACAAGTTGACGCCGAAGTGGGAAGGCCCTTATCGGGTAATACGAGTCACCAGGCCCGGTGCAGTCCGCCTGGAGACCGAAGATGTCGTTCCGGGTGATCTGTTGTCATTGCTCGATGCCTACTCCGGCTACCACCAGATCTTCATGACGAAAGAAGACGAAGAGAAAACAGCATTCATCACCCCATGTGGTACGTATTGTTTCATACGGATGCCTTTCGGGTTGAAGAGTGCTGGTTCGATGTTTGCGAGGGCGGTCCAGATTGGTTTTGAGCCCCAGCTCCATAGAAACATGGAGGCTTATATGGACGACATAGTGGTCAAAACCAAGGACAGGGCCACCCTCATATCAGATTTGCGGGAGACATTTGCAAATCTGCACAAGATCAACCTCAAGTTGAACCCTGAGAAGTGCGTCTTTGGCGTCCCGTCCGGCAAGCTTCTCGGGTTCTTTGTGTCGCAGCGGGGGATAGAGGCCAACCCGGCCAAGATCAAAGCTATAGAGCAGATTGAAGCACCCAAGCGAATCAAGGATGTGCGCCGGCTTGCTGGTTGCGTCGCTGACCTGGGCAGGTTCATATCCAAGTCCGCCAAGCGCGCCCTTCCCTTTTTCAAGATCCTGAAAAAGGCGGGCCCGGTGGAGTGGACACCAGAAGCCGAAGCGGCATTGCAAGATTTGAAGAAGTACCTCTCCTCCGCACCAACACTAGTTGCGCCCAGGCCCCAGGAGCCGTTGCTGCTATACTTAGCGGCAACGAACCAGGTGGTCAGCGCTGCACTAGTGGCACAGAGGGAGGTCGACGACGAGGAAATGGCGGCAACAGAGCCCGACGCCGACGCAGTTGGTCGAGGTGCCGCCAAAGAAGAAAGTGATGCAGCGCCCGGTCTACTTCATTAGCTCCCTCTTGCAGGGGGCTAGGTCGAGGTACTCCGTTGTGCAGAAACTGCTCTTCGGCCTCCTCATGGCCTCGAGGAAGCTGCGTCACTACTTCCAGGCACACGAGATCACTATCGTCACTCGCCTCCCTCTGCAGCGGATATTGCACAACCCAGATGCGACGGGGAGGATTGTGGAATGGGCACTGGAGCTGTCCAGCTTTGGCCTCAAGTTTGAAAGTACTTCGACGATCCATAGCCGAGTCCTGGCGGAGTTCATTGCAGAATGGACCGCCACACCTGACGAAGAAGCCCAAGAGACTGCTCTCCCCGGCAAGGAGGCAAGTTGCGATTGGATTATGTACTTTGATGGGGTTTCTCCCTCCAGGGTGCCGGGGCTGGCGTACTGCTCGTCGCCCCCACCGGAGAGCACCTCAAGTACGTGATCCAGATGCACTTCCCCAGGGAGGCGTCAACAAACAACACGGTGGAATACGAAGGGCTGCTTGCCGGTCTTAGGATCGCGGCGGACCTCGGAATCAAAAAGCTCATCGTCAGGGGCGACTCGCAGCTTGTCGTCAAGCAAGTCAATAAGGATTACCAGAGCCCGTTGATGAAGGCCTACGTTGATGAAGTGAGAAAGCTGGAAGAGCGCTTCGACGGTATCCAGGCTGAATACGTTCCCCGAACGGAGAACGATATCGCCGATTACCTGTCGAAGCGCGCTGCCCTCAAGCTACCTGTGGAACCAGGTACCTTTGTGCTTCAGCTAACTCAGCCATCCGCTGATCCATCAACAGAGGAGAACAAGAGAAGGAAATCAGGACCCAGCAAGTACTTTCCCGCCGAGCTCCCCGGAGCCGCCGGCAAGGATGTTGCCGAGGACACTGAACCCACCACGGGACGGCTAGCTCCGGCAGGACGCCAAGCTCTTGCCGTCGAGACGACCGCCCCTATAGCGGAGGAAATGCCTTTAGTCCTCGCCGTCGAGCCTCAGGCTCCAGCGTGGGCACAGCATACCGTCCGATTCCTCCAGACAAGGGAGCTTCCTGAGGAGCAGGAAGAAGCAGAAAAAGTAGCCCGTCACTCTGCCATGTACCAGTTCGTCGATGACGTCCTGTACAGGAAGAGACCAAACAGTGTGAAATTGAAGTGCATCCCTCGAGAGGAAGGACTGGAGCTGTTGGCGGAGATACATGGAGGCATATGTGGATCCCACATTGGGTCGAGAGCCCTTGCCGGCAAGGCGTTCCGGCAAGGTTTCTTCTGGCCCACCGCCCTCTAGGATGCAACGACACTCGTCACCAGGTGTGAGGCGTGTCAGTTCCATTCAAGAAAGCTTCATCAACCAGCTCAAGCCCTTCAAACCATTCCTCTCTCCTGGCCCTTCTCGGTCTGGGGGCTCGACATACTAGGCCCTTTCCCCCGCGCTGTCGGGGGCTTTGAGTACTTGTACGTAGCCATCGACAAGTTCACAAAGTGTCCAGAAGTGGAGGCAGTGAGGAAGGTCACAGCTCAGTCAGCCGTCAAGTTCTTCAAGGGGCTAGTGTGCCGTTACGATGTACCCAACCGGATCATCACTGACAACGGTACGCAGTTCACAAGCCGCACCTTCATGCAATATACTCAGGACCTCGGCAGCAAAGTCTGTTTCGCTTCCGTCGCTCACCCGTGGAGCAACGGGCAAGCTGAGAGGGCAAATGCTGAAGTGTTGCGAGGCTTAAGGACCAAGACCTTTGACAGACTGCACAAGAGTGGAAGGCGCTGGATTGATGAGTAGCCGACGGTTCTTTGGTCAATCAGGACGACACCAAATCGAGCCACCGGCCAGACACCCTTTGCCCTGGTATACGGGGCAGAAGCAGTTATCCCCACTGAACTCATATACGGGTCACCTCGAGTGCTCGCTTATGATGAGCTTGAGCAAGAGCAACTGCGGGAAGACGACGCACTGCTCCTTGAGGAAGATCGTCTTCGGGCGGCTGTGAGAGCAGCACGCTACCAGCAAGCCTTGCGCCGCTACCATAGCCGCAAGGTTCATGCCCGGAGCCTTGAGGAAGGCAACCTTGTTCTTCGGCGCCTTCAAACAGCCAAGAATTCCAACAAGTTGACGCCGAAGTGGGAAGGCCCTTATCGGGTAATACGAGTCACCAGGCCCGGCGCAGTCTGCTTGGAGACCGAAGATGTCGTTCCGGGTGATCTGTTGTCATTGCTCGATGCCTACTCCGGCTACCACCAGATCTTCATGACGAAAGAAGACGAAGAGAAAACAGCATTCATCACCCCATGTGGTACGTATTGTTTCATACGGATGCCTTTCGGGTTGAAGAGTGCTGGTTCGATGTTTGTGAGGGCGGTCCAGATTGGTTTTGAGCCCCAGCTCCATAGAAACATGGAGGCTTATATGGACGACATAGTGGTCAAAACCAAGGACAGGGCCTCCCTCATATCAGATTTGCGGGAGACATTTGCAAATCTGCACAAGATCAACCTCAAGTTGAACGCTGAGAAGTGCGTCTTTGGTGTCCCGTCCGGCAAGCTTCTCGGGTTCTTTGTGTCGCAGCGGGGGATAGAGGCCAACCCGGCCAAGATCAAAGCTATAGAGCAGATTGAAGCACCCAAGCGAATCAAGGATGTGCGCCGGCTTGCTGGTTGCGTCGCTGCCCTGGGCAGGTTCATATCCAAGTCCGCCAAGCGCGCCCTTCCCTTTCTCAAGATCCTGAAAAAGGCGGGCCCGGTGGAGTGGACACCAGAAGCCGAAGCGGCATTGCAAGATTTGAAGAAGTACCTCTCCTCCGCACCAACACTAGTTGCGCCCAGGCCCCAGGAGCCGTTGCTGCTATACTTAGCGGCAACGAACCAGGTGGTCAGCGCTGCACTAGTGGCACAGAGGGAGGTCGACGACGAGGAAATGGCGGCAACAGAGCCCGACGCCGACGCAGTTGGTCGAGGTGCCGCCAAAGAAGAAAGTGATGCAGCGCCCGGTCTACTTTATTAGCTCCCTCTTGCAGGGGGCTAGGTCGAGGTACTCCGTTGTGCAGAAACTGCTCTTCGGCCTCCTCATGGCCTCGAGGAAGCTGCGTCACTACTTCCAGGCACACGAGATCACTATCGTCACTCGCCTCCCTCTGCAGCGGATATTGCACAACCCAGATGCGACGGGGAGGATTGTGGAATGGGCACTGGAGCTGTCCAGCTTTGGCCTCAAGTTTGAAAGTACTTCGACGATCCATAGCCGAGTCCTGGCGGAGTTCATTGCAGAATGGACCGCCACACCTGACGAAGAAGCCCAAGAGACTGCTCTCCCCGGCAAGGAGGCAAGTTGCGATTGGATTATGTACTTTGATGGGGTTTCTCCCTCCAGGGTGCCGGGGCTGGCGTACTGCTCGTCGCCCCCACCGGAGAGCACCTCAAGTACGTGATCCAGATGCACTTCCCCAGGGAGGCGTCAACAAACAACACGGTGGAATACGAAGGGCTGCTTGCCGGTCTTAGGATCGCGGCGGACCTCGGAATCAAAAAGCTCATCGTCAGGGGCGACTCGCAGCTTGTCGTCAAGCAAGTCAATAAGGATTACCAGAGCCCGTTGATGAAGGCCTACGTTGATGAAGTGAGAAAGCTGGAAGAGCGCTTCGACGGTATCCAGGCTGAATACGTTCCCTGAACGGAGAACGATATCGCCGATTACCTGTCGAAGCGCGCTGCCCTCAAGCTACCTGTGGAACCAGGTACCTTTGTGCTTCAGCTAACTCAGCCATCCGCTGATCCATCAACAGAGGAGAACAAGAGAAGGAAATCAGGACCCAGCAAGTACTTTCCCGCCGAGCTCCCCGGAGCCGCCGGCAAGGATGTTGCCGAGGACACTGAACCCACCACGGGACGGCTAGCTCCGGCAGGACGCCAAGCTCTTGCCGTCGAGACGACCGCCCCTATAGCGGAGGAAATGCCTTTAGTCCTCGCCGTCGAGCCTCAGGCTCCAGCGTGGGCACAGCATACCGTCTGATTCCTCCAGACAAGGGAGCTTCCTGAGGAGCAGGAAGAAGCAGAAAAAGTAGCCCGTCACTCTGCCATGTACCAGTTCGTCGATGACGTCCTGTACAGGAAGAGACCAAACGGTGTGAAATTGAAGTGCATCCCTCGAGAGGAAGGACTGGAGCTGTTGGCGGAGATACATGGAGGCATATGTGGATCCCACATTGGGTCGAGAGCCCTTGCCGGCAAGGCGTTCCGGCAAGGTTTCTTCTGGCCCACCGCCCTCTAGGATGCAACGACACTCGTCACCAGGTGTGAGGCGTGTCAGTTCCATTCAAGAAAGCTTCATCAACCAGCTCAAGCCCTTTAAACCATTCCTCTCTCCTGGCCCTTCTCGGTCTGGGGGCTCGACATACTAGGCCCTTTCCCCCGCGTTGTCGGGGGCTTTGAGTACTTGTACGTAGCCATCGACAAGTTCACAAAGTGTCCAGAAGTGGAGGCAGTGAGGAAGGTCACAGCTCAGTCAGCCGTCAAGTTCTTCAAGGGGCTAGTGTGCCGTTACGATGTACCCAACCGGATCATCACTGACAACGGTACGCAGTTCACAAGCCGCACCTTCATGCAATATACTCAGGACCTCGGCAGCAAAGTCTGTTTCGCTTCCGTCGCTCACCCGTGGAGCAACGGGCAAGCTGAGAGGGCAAATGCTGAAGTGTTGCGAGGCTTAAGGACCAAGACCTTTGACAGACTGCACAAGAGCGGAAGGCGCTGGATTGATGAGTAGCCGACGGTTCTTTGGTCAATCAGGACGACACCAAATCGAGCCACCGGCCAGACACCCTTTGCCCTGGTATACGGGGCAGAAGCAGTTATCCCCACTGAACTCATATACGGGTCACCTCGAGTGCTCGCTTATGATGAGCTTGAGCAAGAGCAACTGCGGCAAGACGACGCACTGCTCCTTGAGGAAGATCGTCTTCGGGCGGCTGTGAGAGCAGCACGCTACCAGCAAGCCTTGCGCCGCTACCATAGCCGCAAGGTTCATGCCCGGAGCCTTGAGGAAGGCAACCTTGTTCTTCGGCGCCTTCAAACAGCCAAGAATTCCAACAAGTTGACGCCGAAGTGGGAAGGCCCTTATCGGGTAATACGAGTCACCAGGCCCGGCGCAGTCTGCTTGGAGACCGAAGATGTCGTTCCGGGTGATCTGTTGTCATTGCTCGATGCCTACTCCGGCTACCACCAGATCTTCATGACGAAAGAAGACGAAGAGAAAACAGCATTCATCACCCCATGTGGTACGTATTGTTTCATACGGATGCCTTTCGGGTTGAAGAGTGCTGGTTCGATGTTTGTGAGGGCGGTCCAGATTGGTTTTGAGCCCCAGCTCCATAGAAACATGGAGGCTTATATGGACGACATAGTGGTCAAAACCAAGGACAGGGCCTCCCTCATATCAGATTTGCGGGAGACATTTGCAAATCTGCACAAGATCAACCTCAAGTTGAACGCTGAGAAGTGCGTCTTTGGTGTCCCGTCCGGCAAGCTTCTCGGGTTCTTTGTGTCGCAGCGGGGGATAGAGGCCAACCCGGCCAAGATCAAAGCTATAGAGCAGATTGAAGCACCCAAGCGAATCAAGGATGTGCGCCGGCTTGCTGGTTGCATCGCTGCCCTGGGCAGGTTCATATCCAAGTCCGCCAAGCGCGCCCTTCCCTTTTTCAAGATCCTGAAAAAGGCGGGCCCGGTGGAGTGGACACCAGAAGCCGAAGCGGCATTGCAAGATTTGAAGAAGTACCTCTCCTCCGCACCAACACTAGTTGCGCCCAGGCCCCAGGAGCCGTTGCTGCTATACTTAGCGGCAACGAACCAGGTGGTCAGCGCTGCACTAGTGGCACAGAGGGAGGTCGACGACGAGGAAATGGCGGCAACAGAGCCCGACGCCGACGCAGTTGGTCGAGGTGCCGCCAAAGAAGAAAGTGATGCAGCGCCCGGTCTACTTTATTAGCTCCCTCTTGCAGGGGGCTAGGTCGAGGTACTCCGTTGTGCAGAAACTGCTCTTCGGCCTCCTCATGGCCTCGAGGAAGCTGCGTCACTACTTCCAGGCACACGAGATCACTATCGTCACTCGCCTCCCTCTGCAGCGGATATTGCACAACCCAGATGCGACGGGGAGGATTGTGGAATGGGCACTGGAGCTGTCCAGCTTTGGCCTCAAGTTTGAAAGTACTTCGACGATCCATAGCCGAGTCCTGGCGGAGTTCATTGCAGAATGGACCGCCACACCTGACGAAGAAGCCCAAGAGACTGCTCTCCCCGGCAAGGAGGCAAGTTGCGATTGGATTATGTACTTTGATGGGGTTTCTCCCTCCAGGGTGCCGGGGCTGGCGTACTGCTCGTCGCCCCCACCGGAGAGCACCTCAAGTACGTGATCCAGATGCACTTCCCCAGGGAGGCGTCAACAAACAACACGGTGGAATACGAAGGGCTGCTTGCCGGTCTTAGGATCGCGGCGGACCTCGGAATCAAAAAGCCCATCGTCAGGGGCGACTCGCAGCTTGTCGTCAAGCAAGTCAATAAGGATTACCAGAGCCCGTTGATGAAGGCCTACGTTGATGAAGTGAGAAAGCTGGAAGAGCGCTTCGACGGTATCCAGGCTGAATACGTTCCCTGAACGGAGAACGATATCGCCGATTACCTGTCGAAGCGCGCTGCCCTCAAGCTACCTGTGGAACCAGGTACCTTTGTGCTTCAGCTAACTCAGCCATCCGCTGATCCATCAACAGAGGAGAACAAGAGAAGGAAATCAGGACCCAGCAAGTACTTTCCCGCCGAGCTCCCCGGAGCCGCCGGCAAGGATGTTGCCGAGGACACTGAACCCACCACGGGACGGCTAGCTCCGGCAGGACGCCAAGCTCTTGCCGTCGAGACGACCGCCCCTATAGCGGAGGAAATGCCTTTAGTCCTCGCCGTCGAGCCTCAGGCTCCAGCGTGGGCACAGCATACCGTCCGATTCCTCCAGACAAGGGAGCTTCCTGAGGAGCAGGAAGAAGCAGAAAAAGTAGCCCGTCACTCTGCCATGTACCAGTTCGTCGATGACGTCCTGTACAGGAAGAGACCAAACGGTGTGAAATTGAAGTGCATCCCTCGAGAGGAAGGACTGGAGCTGTTGGCGGAGATACATGGAGGCATATGTGGATCCCACATTGGGTCGAGAGCCCTTGCCGGCAAGGCGTTCCGGCAAGGTTTCTTCTGGCCCACCGCCCTCTAGGATGCAACGACACTCGTCACCAGGTGTGAGGCGTGTCAGTTCCATTCAAGAAAGCTTCATCAACCAGCTCAAGCCCTTCAAACCATTCCTCTCTCCTGGCCCTTCTCGGTCTGGGGGCTCGACATACTAGGCCCTTTCCCCCGCGCTGTCGGGGGCTTTGAGTACTTGTACGTAGCCATCGACAAGTTCACAAAGTGTCCAGAAGTGGAGGCAGTGAGGAAGGTCACAGCTCAGTCAGCCGTCAAGTTCTTCAAGGGGCTAGTGTGCCGTTACGATGTACCCAACCGGATCATCACTGACAACGGTACGCAGTTCACAAGCCGCACCTTCATGCAATATACTCAGGACCTCGGCAGCAAAGTCTGTTTCGCTTCCGTCGCTCACCCGTGGAGTAACGGGCAAGCTGAGAGGGCAAATGCTGAAGTGTTGCGAGGCTTAAGGACCAAGACCTTTGACATACTGCACAGGAGCGGAAGGCGCTGGATTGATGAGTAGCCGACGGTTCTTTGGTCAATCAGGACGACACCAAATCGAGCCACCGGCCAGACACCCTTTGCCCTGGAATACGGGGCAGAAGCAGTTATCCCCACTGAACTCATATACGGGTCACCTCGAGTGCTCGCTTATGATGAGCTTGAGCAAGAGCAACTGCGGCAAGACGACGCACTGCTCCTTGAGGAAGATCGTCTTCGGGCGGCTGTGAGAGCAGCACGCTACCAGCAAGCCTTGCGCTGCTACCATAGCCGCAAGGTTCATGCCCGGAGCCTTGAGGAAGGCAACCTTGTTCTTCGGCGCCTTCAAACAGCCAAGAATTCCAACAAGTTGACGCCGAAGTGGGAAGGCCCTTATCGGGTAATACGAGTCACCAGGCCCGGCGCAGTCTGCTTGGAGACCGAAGATGTCGTTCCGGGTGATCTGTTGTCATTGCTCGATGCCTACTCCGGCTACCACCAGATCTTCATGACGAAAGAAGACGAAGAGAAAACAGCATTCATCACCCCATGTGGTACGTATTGTTTCATACGGATGCCTTTCGGGTTGAAGAGTGCTGGTTCGATGTTTGTGAGGGCGGTCCAGATTGGTTTTGAGCCCCAGCTCCATAGAAACATGGAGGCTTATATGGACGACATAGTGGACAAAACCAAGGACAAGGCCTCCCTCATATCAGATTTGCGGGAGACATTTGCAAATCTGCACAAGATCAACCTCAAGTTGAACCCTGAGAAGTGCGTCTTTGGTGTCCCGTCCGGCAAGCTTCTCGGGTTCTTTGTGTCGCAGCGGGGGATAGAGGCCAACCCGGCCAAGATCAAAGCTATAGAGCAGATTGAAGCACCCAAGCGAATCAAGGATGTGCGCCGGCTTGCTGGTTGCGTCGCTGCCCTGGGCAGGTTCATATCCAAGTCCGCCAAGCGCGCCCTTCCCTTTTTCAAGATCCTGAAAAAGGCGGGCCCGGTGGAGTGGACACCAGAAGCCGAAGCGGCATTGCAAGATTTGAAGAAGTACCTCTCCTCCGCACCAACACTAGTTGCGCCCAGGCCCCAGGAGCCGTTGCTGCTATACTTAGCGGCAACGAACCAGGTGGTCAGCGCTGCACTAGTGGCACAGAGGGAGGTCGACGACGAGGAAATGGCGGCAACAGAGCCCGACGCCGACGCAGTTGGTCGAGGTGCCGCCAAAGAAGAAAGTGATGCAGCGCCCGGTCTACTTCATTAGCTCCCTCTTGCAGGGGGCTAGGTCGAGGTACTCCGTTGTGCAGAAACTGCTCTTCGGCCTCCTCATGGCCTCGAGGAAGCTGCGTCACTACTTCCAGGCACACGAGATCACTATCGTCACTCGCCTCCCTCTGCAGCGGATATTGCACAACCCAGATGCGACGGGGAGGATTGTGGAATGGGCACTGGAGCTGTCCAGCTTTGGCCTCAAGTTTGAAAGTACTTCGACGATCCATAGCCGAGTCCTGGCGGAGTTCATTGCAGAATGGACCGCCACACCTGACGAAGAAGCCCAAGAGACTGCTCTCCCCGGCAAGGAGGCAAGTTGCGATTGGATTATGTACTTTGATGGGGTTTCTCCCTCCAGGGTGCCGGGGCTGGCGTACTGCTCGTCGCCCCCACCGGAGAGCACCTCAAGTACGTGATCCAGATGCACTTCCCCAGGGAGGCGTCAACAAACAACACGGTGGAATACGAAGGGCTGCTTGCCGGTCTTAGGATCGCGGCGGACCTCGGAATCAAAAAGCTCATCGTCAGGGGCGACTCGCAGCTTGTCGTCAAGCAAGTCAATAAGGATTACCAGAGCCCGTTGATGAAGGCCTACGTTGATGAAGTGAGAAAGCTGGAAGAGCGCTTCGACGGTATCCAGGCTGAATACGTTCCCTGAACGGAGAACGATATCGCCGATTACCTGTCGAAGCGCGCTGCCCTCAAGCTACCTGTGGAACCAGGTACCTTTGTGCTTCAGCTAACTCAGCCATCCGCTGATCCATCAACAGAGGAGAACAAGAGAAGGAAATCAGGACCCAGCAAGTACTTTCCCGCCGAGCTCCCCGGAGCCGCCGGCAAGGATGTTGCCGAGGACACTGAACCCACCACGGGACGGCTAGCTCCGGCAGGACGCCAAGCTCTTGCCGTCGAGACGGCCGCCCCTATAGCGGAGGAAATGCCTTTAGTCCTCGCCGTCGAGCCTCAGGCTCCAGCGTGGGCACAGCATACCGTCTGATTCCTCCAGACAAGGGAGCTTCCTGAGGAGCAGGAAGAAGCAGAAAAAGTAGCCCGTCACTCTGCCATGTACCAGTTCGTCGATGACGTCCTGTACAGGAAGAGACCAAACGGTGTGAAATTGAAGTGCATCCCTCGAGAGGAAGGACTGGAGCTGTTGGCGGAGATACATGGAGGCATATGTGGATCCCACATTGGGTCGAGAGCCCTTGCCGGCAAGGCGTTCCGGCAAGGTTTCTTCTGGCCCACCGCCCTCTAGGATGCAACGACACTCGTCACCAGGTGTGAGGCGTGTCAGTTCCATTCAAGAAAGCTTCATCAACCAGCTCAAGCCCTTCAAACCATTCCTCTCTCCTGGCCCTTCTCGGTCTGGGGGCTCGACATACTGGGCCCTTTCCCCCGCGCTGTCGGGGGCTTTGAGTACTTGTACGTAGCCATCGACAAGTTCACAAAGTGTCCAGAAGTGGAGGCAGTGAGGAAGGTCACAGCTCAGTCAGCCGTCAAGTTCTTCAAGGGGCTAGTGTGCCGTTACGATGTACCCAACCGGATCATCACTGACAACGGTACGCAGTTCACAAGCCGCACCTTCATGCAATATACTCAGGACCTCGGCAGCAAAGTCTGTTTCGCTTCCGTCGCTCACCCGTGGAGCAACGGGCAAGCTGAGAGGGCAAATGCTGAAGTGTTGCGAGGCTTAAGGACCAAGACCTTTGACAGACTCCACAAGAGCGGAAGGCGCTGGATTGATGAGTAGCCGACGGTTCTTTGGTCAATCAGGACGACACCAAATCGAGCCACCGGCCAGACACCCTTTGCCCTGGTATACGGGGCAGAAGCAGTTATCCCCACTGAACTCATATACGGGTCACCTCGAGTGCTCGCTTATGATGAGCTTGAGCAAGAGCAACTGCGGCAAGACGACGCACTGCTCCTTGAGGAAGATCGTCTTCGGGCGGCTGTGAGAGCAGCACGCTACCAGCAAGCCTTGCGCCGCTACCATAGCCGCAAGGTTCATGCCCGGAGCCTTGAGGAAGGCAACCTTGTTCTTCGGCGCCTTCAAACAGCCAAGAATTCCAACAAGTTGACGCCGAAGTGGGAAGGCCCTTATCGGGTAATACGAGTCACCAGGCCCGGCGCAGTCCGCCTGGAGACCGAAGGTGTCGTTCCGGTGAGCAACTTCTGGAACATCGAGCATCTTCGCAAGTTTTACCCATAAGGCGCGGCTTGTCGGGCCTCCCGGCCAGGCACCTTTTGTACAAGCATTGCCGATGATGCATGTAACCCTTTGTACAAAGCCAGGCGCAGACCCTGAGCATAAATGAAGCGCTGGCGCCCTAAGTTATAGCATGCATGCTAGATCGAGTCTCATCCTTGGTTGGCGTTGATAGTGCTTAGCGGCGGCTAACCCCTAGCTTAGAGGTCGAGTGTGCGTCTCTTTGCCATTCTTTTGTCTCCTTTGGTTCGCAGGGCTCGGATATCCTTGCCGGATCACTTGAGGATAAGAAAAAAGAGAAGAGGGACGGACCAGCATCTAGACCCCGGCAAGCTAGTGTTGCTGGGGGCTGCAAGTACAAAGATTCACCCACGGCGAACCAGAGTTGCCGGGGGCTGCAGTTTTAGATAAGTTCTTCATCCCTTATCATGCATTCTCTTATGGACTGAGGTATGCGAAACCTCGTTTCTTCCTAAAAGCTACCGTGCTCCCCTAACTCTAGGCCCTAGGGCTCGTTCCTGGGGCCAGGTTTGGTCGTAGTCCCGGCAGCGAAGGGACGAAACGGGGAGCCTGAACCCGCCTCATCCTTGCCTCCGCCAAGAGCGTGAGAAAGGTCGAGCGACATGGGAAGACGGCAGGGCCTGCTGCCGGGCAAGGAAATGTCTATCTTAAAGATATCAAGGATTTACCCCTTGACGTGGGTTCCACCCGCAAGACAAGTGACCCGGCAAGCATCCCTTTTTCATTAAAAACATTCCACTCAGGTACAGTTCATGGAGAATGAAAAACATGAATGATGGGATTACAAGCTTTAAATTCAGCTAAGGCCCGAAGGCTTACAGACTAAAAAGAGATAAGGTGCCCGTAATCCCTTTCTTGTCCCTCTCTTTAGGAGGCAGGTCAAGGAGGCGAAAATGGCAAAAGGGGCGCCTAGACGATCTACAGGTGGCAGAAGACACCAAGAGAACATATCGGTGGTCGTCCAAAGGCTGGATGGTGATGGCAGCGCCGGAAGCAGAGCTCGAAGACGAGGCGGCAGGACGTCAGCACGCGTCGAAGGCATCGTGCCCACGTACTCCGAGTTGACGGCCTTGCCGCCCGCCCTCTTCCTGTTCCGCAGCCTCCCAACGCCAGCCGCCCAAGGAGACGACCCCGAGAAGTTCAAGGAGCCGGCAACACGGATGATGGGGTCGCCGGTGCCGCGCGGCGCGGCGGCCGACACCTAGTCGGACCCGTCATCCTGCCGCCCGCTACCCTCGTCGTCGCTGCCGCTGTCCTCCTCGTCACCCCGCTCGAGGAGGAGTCTTCGCTATCGGAGGAGCTCTCCACGCAGCACCTTGCCCGAGTCCCGAAGCACCCGAAGACCTTGACGGAGAGGAGACCGCCCTCCATCAGCTTAAAATGGAGGGTGAGCCCCTCCGTCGGGCGGTGGATACAGGCGAACGTCTTCCACCGTCGACCAAGATACATCACATTAGGGGCTGGGAAGTCGACGCGGACTCGCGTACCGCTGATTCCACAGCCCCTCATGTGCAACCTCAGTGTCTTAGGCGGGTCCAGCTCCATCTCGCTCGCGAACGGAGTCGGGAGACGAAGACGACGCGAGGCGGCCGCCGCAGCCTGACGAAGAACTTACAAGGGTCGCCCCCAACGTGGCCCTCCATGGAGAGAGGAACTGCTGGCGGAGGCGAAGCCGGCGCGCCGCCCCGTCCTCCTCTTCCCCGAGCGCCTCGGCCTCGCCCACAGCCTCGCCCTCTCCCCCTTCCCCTCGCGGCTAGCTCTGCCACCGCAGGTGCAGGAGAAGGAGGGACGCGTTGTCGAGCAGCGACCCTCATCGCCACCGTCGAAGGACCAGGGTTCCTTTCTCCATGGCGAATGAGAGGGAGGGGAGCAGAAGCTGAAGAAGTGAGATGGAGGAACGCAGGGCACCAACCCCCCCCCCCCGCTCTTTATAAAGGAGCGGGGTGGGGGCTCGACCGCCCCGTTCCGCCAATGAGGACGAGAATGGCGCAGGAGACCGGGGCCGATCCGCCGCCCCAGCCCGTGACGGCCCGGCTTCCCGCCTCCACCAACTGCCACCCCAGGCGCATGAGCGCCGCGTGGCGAACGTGCAAGACCGAAGCGACGGGTGAGATAACTTCTCCCTGCCCCGTGATTAAAGGGAGTGGGCGCCTTGAAAGACCACGCCTCGGCCCCGTCCAGTAAATGGGCCGCGCCTCCACGCCTCCCTCCGTTTATGGGGAAGACGCGAGCCGCCCCCTTTTACTACGACGTGACGCATGCGTGCAGAGGTCAGCCTCACGCGTGCCGCCCGCGTCACGCATGTCTCCCCACGATGCGCCACGCGCGGGAAGCATGGGAGGCGCAGCGCGCGAAGAAACTTACCGCGGTAAAAACCGCCCTGCCTGCCCGCGCACCATTCTTGGGCCTGGCCCAACAACGCGTAGCGCTTATGTGTGGCCCAGGCCCGGGGGCTCCTGTCGGTGTACAAAAAGAGGGGTACACTTTTTGTACCCCTATGACTGTGCACGGGCAATCTGAGCCACGGGCGCCGCCACACCGAGCCCGGCAAGGGAAGTAGAACCAAGGTAAGGCCGAAGCCAAAGAGGAGCAGAACGATGCCAAGACCAAGACCACAAAGAGCAAAGGGGACGAAGCGGGGCCCCCCGGCAAGATCCTTGCTGGGAGGAGGTTTTTGCAAACCCGGCAAGACCCTTGCCGTGGCAGCTCGCCCCACACCTACGGAGCGGGTCATCCTTGAGTCCACTGCCCCCATGGGGCAAGGATTTGGGAGGCATCCCCGTGGTGGTATGCAGATCTTTGTCAAGACATTCAAGATCAGATGCACACTATAGAAGATGATGGTCCTTGGCGGGATCCCAGCCAAGGAAAACCACAAGGCCCCCGGCAAGAGCCTTGCTAGGGATGGCAACAGGCGCCACGGCAAGACCCTTGTCGGGACCCCGACAAGACCCTTGCCGGGGCCGCGGCAAGGCCCCTGCCAAGGACACCCGCGGGGCCAACATTGGACCCGCGCCAGTCACACCTCCACCACCGTTCGCATGCAGCTGCCGACCCAACCAGCTGGGTAGGCACCTGCGTGGCGGCATGCAGATCCTCGTGGAGAACCACCGCTGCGCCACCTCAGCTGCCTGCCCGCCTACATGGCATCGCGGGCACCGCTGGCCAGGGCGCGTGTTGACACGGAAGAGAGCTGCGACGGACGAGACAGGGCTCTCCCCCGCCCCTGATAAAGCAAGGACACCTAAGCAAGGCGCATTAAAGGCACCTTGTCATGTAATGCGAGGGATAACCTCGCATCACTGTACCCTTTCCACCTCCTGTGTGCCACTATGGCAGCCCCTTTCCCTATAAAAGGAGGCCCGAGGCGACCAGGAAGAGGATTCGGCTTTTTGGAGCTCCTCACGCCTCATAGCTAGCTCAAGAACACAAACATATAATCCACAAAAGTAGGAGTAGGGTTTTACGCATCTCCGTGGCCCGAACCTGGGTAAAGCAATCATGTCCTGCCTGCTCGATCCGCTCTTCTCACGGCCCCCGCGCCTTGCAACCGCAGAAAGGGATTCTTGTGATCCCATAGGTGTCGTTTCCCACCGACAAAAACCCTCCGGTTTATATAGACACCAGAGAGGGTTAGGGTTACACAAAGTCGGTTACAATGGTAGGAGATCTAAATATCCGCATCGCCAAGCTTGCCTTCCACGCCAAGGAAAGTCCCATCCGGACACGTGACGAAGTCTTCAATGTTGTATCTTCATAGTCCAGGAGTCCGGCTGATGGTATAGTCCGGCTATCCGGACACCCCCTAATCCAGGACTCCCTCACCACCCATGGCCGTTGTGGCTTAGACCAAGATAGACACAACCAACATAGGCAAAGAGCTCGAGAAATTTTGTCGGTGTCGTGTATGCCTAGCCATCCCAGGTCAACCGACGAGCAACCTGATCGCCAATTAATCTTGCACTTCCCCCTAGTGAGCTCGCCCTCCTAAGCCCATAGGAACTTTCTGCAAATTTTGTCGATGTCCTTAACCAGTCCTAACTTCGCCTGGGTTGCTGCCAGAGCGAAGATAGGGATTGTTGTGATCACGGATGAGACAAGGGTGCGTCTGCCAGCATTCTTCATCGGCCTACTTTTCCAAACTGCAAACCTTACCTTGATACAATCAAAGATGAACTACCAGTGCACCTTTTTCAGCCTTCCCAAAGTGATTGGCAGACCCATGTAAGTGATGGGGAAACCTATGTGACTGCAAGCAAATCTGTGAAGCACATCATCCAAGTTCAGGTTATGGCAGCGGATAACAGCCATTGTTGGGGTTTATCTTCAGTCCCTTGCCCTACCAAATTGTTCAAGGATATCTAGTAGGCAGGCCACTTCTTCTTTGCATGGGTGAGAGAAGAAAAATCACATTGTCCGCATACAAACTCGGCCTCAGCTTTGTCTCTCTTCTCGTCAAAGGTGATAGGTATCCTGAATTTTCCGCCTCCTTCAGGAACCAGTGTAGTGGATATATGGCAAGAATTAATAAGAACGGGTCAAGGGGTCGCTGATGTCGCTTGAAGCTACGTCGGTATTTCTCTAAAGAGGAAGGGATGATGCGGCACAGCAGCGGTAGGTATTTCCCTCAGATATGAAACCAAGGTTATCGAACCAGTAGGAGAACAAAGCAACACAACGTAAACAACCCCTGCATAAAGATAACAAATCCTCGCAACCCGATGTGGTAAAGGGGTTGTCAATCCCTTCTGGGGTACGACACCTCAAGATAGGCAAACGGATGTGGGATAATTTTGTAGTAAATTGATAGATAGATCTCAAATAAAATAAATAGAAATAAAACATAGAAAGGTATTTTTGTATTTTTGGTTTAACAGATCTGAAAATAAATGCAAGAGAAAAGTACATCGCAAAGGAAAATATATGAGAAGAAAGACCCGAGGGGGGCGTAGGTTTAACTAGTGGCTTCTCTCGAGAAAAATAGCAAACGGTGGGTGAACAAATTACTGTTGGGCAATTGACAGAACTTCAAATAATTATGATGACATCCAGACAATGATCATTATATAGGCATCACGTCCAAGATTAGTAGACCGTCTCCTGCCGACATCTACTACTATTACTCTACACATCGACCGCTATCCAACATGCGTCTATTGTATTAAGTTCATGGATAAACGGAGTAATGCAATAAGAATGATGACATGATGTAGACAAGATCTATCTATGTAGAGATAGACCCCATCGTTTTATCCTTAGTAGCAACAATACATACATGTTAGTTCCCTTTCTGTCACTGGAATCTAGCACCATAAGATCAAACCCACTACAAAGCACCTCTTCCCATTGCAAGATAAATAGATCAAGTTGGCCAAACAAAACCCAAATATCAGAGAAGAAATACGAGGCTATAAGAGATCATGCATAAAAGAGATCAAAGTAACTCAAAAACTTTCATGGATATAAAAAGATAGATCTGCTCATAAACTCAAAGTTCATCGATCCCAATAAACACACCGCAAAAGAGTTACATCATATGGATCTCCAAGAGACCATTGTATTAAGAATTCAGGGAGAGAGAGAGAGAGAGAGAGAGAGAGAGAGAGAGAGAGATGAACCCATCTAGCTACTAACTACGGACCCAACGGTCTACAAAGAACTACTCACGCATCATCGGAGAGGCACCAATGGAGGTGGTGAACCCCATCCGAGATGGTGTCTAGATTCGATCTGGTGGTTCTGGACTCTGTGGCAGCTGGATGAATATTTTGTCGATGCCTTTAGGGTTTCTGGAATATTGGGGTATTGATAGAGCAAAGAGGTGGTCCGGGGGGCACCCGAGGTGGGCACAACCCACCAGGGCGTGCATGGGCCTCCTGGCACGCCTTAGTGGGTTGTGCCTCCCTCGGGGCACCCCCGAGGCACAGCCAGGGCCCATTACGTTCCTTCTGGTCCAAAAAAATATGTGTGAAGTTTCGTTGCATTTGGACTCCGTCTGATATTGATTTCCTGTGATGTAAAAAACATGCAGAAAACAGCAACTCGCACTTGGCACTATGTCAATAGGTTAGTACCAAAAATGATATAAAATGACTATAAAATCATTATGAAACATCCAAGATTGATAATATAACAGCATGGAACAATAAAAAATTTGTAGGAGACGTATCGACACCCCAAGCTTAACTCCTACTCGTCCTCGAGTGGGTAAGTGATAAAAACAGAATTTTTTATGTGGAATGATGCCTATCATGTCATATCATATTCTTTTCTTTATAGCATGGACATTTGGACTTTTGTATTGTTCAAAGCAATAGTCTAGTTTTGACATGATAATTTAAATACTCAAGCATATCAACAAGCAACCATGTCTTTCAAAATATCAATGCTAAAATAAGTTATCCCTAGCCCATCATGCTCAACCATTGATTCATTCATGAAACACACTTGCATATTAGTTACACCCAATACTTAAGTACGATCATATTGCCTCCTAGTTGGTGCTTTTGTAAGAGAAGATGGAGACTCAAATATAAAGATTGCATAAAGTAAAAGAAAGGCCCTTCGCAGAAGGAAGTAGGGATTTGTAGAGGTGCCAGATCTCAAAGTGAAAAACTTAGAGATAAAAACATTTTGAGAGGAGTATCCATCCCACCAATGAAAATGACTTAAAGTTCCCAACACTTTCCATGCTAGATATATCATAGGCGGTTCCCAAACAGAAAATAAAGCTTATTCCTTTTTCAACCATACTTTCACTTTCCATGGCTAGATGTATCCACGGTTGCCCTCCATACCAACACTTTCCAAGGAATTTATTATTTGACAACATAAAGTAAATTCATTTTGGCATTTCAGGACTGGGCATCCCTAATACCTTTGCCTTCCTCTCATGCAATGACAAGTGAATAAACACTCATCTTGAGAATAACACATCTAGCATGGAAAATATTAGCCACCCCTCACCGCTCCGCGAGCGAAACAAACACACAAAAGAGAAGTTTATTTTGAAAATTAGAGATGGCACATACAAATTTGCTTAGAATGGCAAAAGAATACCGCATATAGGTAGATATAGTGGACTCATGTGGCAAAACTGGTTTAAAGGATTTTGGATGCACACGTAGAGATCATACTTAGTGCAAAATGAAGTCTAGCAAAAGATTGAGAAGCGACCAACCAAGAAACGAATAATCTTATAAGAAAGCATTAAGCATAAATAACACCGAATAATGCACCACAAGTAGGCTATAATTTCATTGCATGACTATTGCCTTTCGTACTTGCATAGGGAATCACAAACCTTAACACCAATATTCTTACTAAATCATAATTACTCATCAACATAACTCACATATCACATCATCATATCTCAAAACTATTACTAAGAATAAAGTGTATTCTGTCCAATGATCTTCATGAAACTTTTTATTATATCCTTCTTGGATATCTATCACTTTGGGACTAATTTTCATATGTTGCTTTTCATAAGCTCCAACAAATATAAGTGAAGATCATGAGCATAATTGTTTTTCTTTCTTCCTTTCTCTCAAATTAATTTAAGTGAAGCAAGAGAGAATTTCTTGAAAATTTTACTAACTCTCAAATAAATCTAAGTGAAGCAAGAGAGAATTTCTTCAAAAATAATAAAGCACACTGTGCTCAAAAAGATATAAGTGAAGCACTAGAGCAAGTTCATTGCTAAAAAAATTTAAGTGAAGCATAGAGAGAAATTCTAACAAGTCATAACATAATTTTGCCTCTCTCAAATAGGTGTGTCCACAAAGGGATCAAGACTTAAAACACAAAATAAAACAAGCAAAGACTCATATCATACAAGACGCTCCAAGCAAAACACATATTATGTGACGAATAACAATATAGCTTCGAGTAAAATATTGATGGTCGTTAGAAGAAAGAGGGGATGCCACTCGGGGGCATCCCCAAGATTAGTTGGTTGCTCATTTTTGGATAATAGCTTGGGATGCCAGGGCATCCCCAAGCTTAGGATCTTCTATCCTTTATCCCTTCATCCATCGTAAGATAACCCAAAACTAGAAAACTTCAATCACACAAAACTCAACAAAACCTTCGTGAGATCCGGTAGTAAAAGAAAGCAAATCACTACTATACGTACTGCACCAAACCAATTCATATTTTGTTTTTGCATTATATCTACTGTATTCCAACTTTTCTATGGCAAAAACTCATCAAAGAAAACCATAGAGCCATCAAAATAAGCACACAACACATAGAAAACAGAATCTGTCAAAACAGAACAGTCTGTAGCAATCTGACAATTTCAAAAACTTCTGGGACTCCAAAACTTATGAAAAAATAGGATGACCTTAGCAATTTGTATATTAATCTTCTGCAAAAAGAATCAGGGCAAAAGCACTTTCTGGTAAAAAATGAGAATTATTTTCGTGAGTGTAAAAGTTTCTATTTTTCAGTAAGATCAAGCAACTATCACTCAAGAAGATCCTATAGGCTCTACTTGGCACAAAAACTAATTAAAACACAAAAAACACAATCATGATAGTAGCATAATTGTGAAAACACTCAAGAACAGAAAGCAAAAAGAAAAAATAAATTTTATTCATTGGGTTGCCTCCCAACAAGCACCATAGTTTTGCGCCCTTAGCTAGGCATAAAGCAAGGATCTAAGTATTGTCATCTTTGGTTCGAGATCCATAACATGCCCTCATGACTGATTCATAAGATGGCCTAATTCTTATTCTAGGGAAGTGTTACATGCCCTTCCTCAAGGGAAATTGGAATTTAATATTGCCTTCTTTCATATCAATCATGGCACCGGTAGTGCGTAAAAACGGTCTACCATAATTCGACAAGAAGGATTGCAATCAATATCAAAAACATAAAATCTATGGGCACATAATTCCATTTGCAAGAATAAGAGCATCTTTAATTCTTCCCATAGGCTTTTTAATAGTAGAATCCGCCAAGTGCAAATTTAAAGAACAATCTTCAAGATCGGTAAAACAAAGCACACATCACATAAAGATTTCAGAATTGTAGAGACACTAGCACCCAAGTCACACAAACCAAAACATTCATAATTTTTAATCTTGACTTTGATAGTAGGTTTGTCGGGGAAATCTGACTCCGCGAGCACCTATGGGGACGGAACCCCTTTTCGGTTCGGCGGGGGGTGGAGGTCGCACGAAGAGCAGATCGAGGCGAGGCACACGAGGGGTTTTACCCAGCTTCGGAGCTCTCCGGAGAGATAATACTCCTACTGCTGCTTTGTGGATTGTATTGAGTTCTTGCTCGGGAGCGCTGTGTGCTACAGTACACACCAGCAGCTAACGAGACCGAGCGTGAGTGTTCTACTGTTTGTCCTCCTCTCCCTACGTTGTGCATGGGCCTCCTTTTATATGCTCAAGGGGTCACCGACAGGTGGCAACGTAGGCAAGGGCAAAAATGGAAAGGGCGCTGCGGTAGGTACAGCTACCTACACAGTGTATCATACCTAACCTTGACGGCCGGGGACAAAGGCATTAAATGCCTATCTACGTCGCCCAAACAGTGCAGAAAAGGGACCGTCAGGGGCGCCACCGCCCGCCACGATGGCGATCTTGTCAGCGCCGCTTGCCACAGTGTACCCCTGGCTGCACAGCCTCCCGCCACGTATGCCTGGAAAGGTCCCAGAGCGACACGTAGGTGTGTGTGCTGGAGCGCAGGTACAGAGTGGTTGCTTGCCGCGGCAAATGCCTTGCCGCGGCCGTTGTCTTGTTGCGTCCGGGAGCTTGTCGCTCGCCGGGTCTTGCCGGGACGCGTGGCGCGTGGCGCGTCGCGGCAAGTTCCTTGAGATGCCCTGGTTGGCCTTCCCGGCAAGCTCCTCTTGCGGGGGTCTTGTGCCTTGAGTGGCCTTCCCAGCAAGCTCTTCTTGCCGGGGACTTATCTCCTTGGCTTAAATACTTTGTTCTTGAGTGGCTCCAAAGGAACCATGGAGGACCTTAGCGGTCACCCGGCAAGCCTTGCCGCGGGACGCTGCGACTGCCCGTGCACAAGTTCGGGATACTAGGGTACCCCTACTCTAGTACACCGACAGGAGCCCCCGGGCCTGGGCCATACATGGTGCCGAGCGTCTGTTGGGCAAGGCCCAAAACAGGGCACGGGCATGCGCGGCCTGGATCGCGCTGTATCTTACTGTGCATCCACCGCGCCCTCCCCGAACAGCACGCGTCGATTGCGGTGTCGTGGGAGAGATCGTGGGTGGTTCTTTATTCGGAAAAGCGGACCGTCCACCCCCTCCCTCCTTATAAGCAGGGGAAACAGGGGCAGTTCGCCCATCTACCCGTTGCTATTCCTTCCTCGAGAATCTCCACCACTCCCCTTCTTCCCAAAGCCGAAGGAGAGCAGCGCTCCGCCCCCATCGCCGCCAGCACCACCAACGCCGTCGTCGTCGCTCACCATTCCCGCCATGGCTCCGAAAGCCGAGAAGGCGAAGTCGGCCGAGGCGCAGCGGCTCGCAGCGCTGCGAAAGGAGCGGGCAATCTTCCCTCCGAGGCTTGACGCGGAAGAGCTGAAGGAGGACTTCTACCTCTTCTGGTCGACGGGGACGCGAGCGCATCCGCGCACGAAGGTACTCCCAGCCGCTGCTTGGGATAAGACTCCCACTGGGTACCCTTTCTTCGTCTTGTTCTTCTACTGCGGGCTCTGCCCGCCCTTTTCTGAATTCTTCTGTGACATCATGAACACCTATGGGTCCACCTCCTTGACTTCACCCCCAATGCTGTCCTGACCATGGCAGTTTTCGCACATCTCTGCGAAAACTTTGTTGGAATCCATCCAAACGTAGCCCTTTTTCGCCACTTCTTTTCGCCTCGAGTTGAGAAAGGAGAGCCTTTATCCGGCGGAATCGCCTGGATCTCGAAAGCCGGCAAGAAGGATGCTTATCTGGATGGAGAATTCCGCAGGAAGTGGGAGGAGTGGAGGGCGGACTGGTGCCTGATTGTCGAGGAGAACCCGCAGCCGTTTACTGCTCTGCGCGAAACTCCAGTAGTGCGCGGCTGTGATTGGAGTAGCCTGGCCCCGGAAGACGACAGACTGAAGATTGCCGTCGCCCGGATCCTACGCCTCAGGCTTGTCGGGCTTACTGTAGGAGTGGTTGGCGCAGATTTCCTCCGCCGCCGCATCGCCCCCCTGCAGGAGAGGAGGAGACCAGCCTGGGAGTTCTAGAATGCGGCGGATATCATGAGGTTGCGGCCGGGCCTCAACTTCAACTTCACTATCCTGGAGCTCAACGCGATGCTCCAGGAGCTGTTCAAGTACGACCCACAACATCCCGAAGTGTTCAGGTTGCCGAGGGGCGTCGTTCCGCTGTGCAACAACTCCTCGCTCGACCGCATCCGCGCAATGATGCCGCTGTGCGACTCGCATGGAATTGATCCAGCCTGGATAGAGCCTGCAGATGATGTCGTGCGGGCGTTCTCCGATAACTTGGTAGAAGTGCCGGTCGACGCCGATGAGCAGAGGGGCCTCACCCGGGACACCACCGACGAGGAGCTCAAGCGCATCGCCACCAGGCTGGAAGAGGCGGCGGCAGCCGCAGCTGCGGGCGAGTTTGGGTTCACCGTGGAGGAGGCAGAGGCAGCAGAGGCGACAAGCCATGCCGAGCGAGAGGATCTGGCCGGCGAGGGAGAGCCTGCCGGACATGACGTCGGGCCGAGCGGGCCCGCTGAGGATACGAGCGGCTCGTTGGAGATCGGCTCCTCTTCCTCTTCGTCTTCGGACAGCTTGCCGCAAGCAGAGCCCCCGGCTCCACAAGCAGAGGCCCCAGCTCCACAAGCAGAGCCCCCGGCTCCACAAGCAGAGCCCCCAGCTCCACCAAGAAGGTGTCTTCGCAAGGCCGGGGACGTAGCGGAGCGGCGGACGAGTCAACCCCTGCCGCGCCGCACAACACGCTCCACCGCGGCAAGTTCTGTTGCCGCGGAAGCACCTCACGCTGCAGCGGCAACTGGAGTGGGGTCCTCCCGGTCCGCTGCTCCAGCTCCCGCCAAGCGGCCAAGAGATCCTACTCCTCCTCCTCCTCACGCCGGAGGTGGGCCATGCTTTGACTTCTCCGCGCTCAGCTCCGACGAGGAAGAAGAAGAGTAAGATTCTTGTTGTACTTGTATGTCTTCAATACTTGCTGTCTTGTCTGGTATCTCATTTGCTTCACTCTGAACTTGTTACTTTTTAGGACTCTGGCCCAGAGAGCGGCAAAGAGAACCAAGGTCCCGGTGATTGTCATCGAGGACGATCCCACCGTGCCAGTAGGGGGTGCGCCCAAGACAAACTTGCCGGACCCGACAACTGTTCTTCAGAGCAGCCCCCAGCGTAAGTATATGGTTTACTTCCCGCTGTTAGGCGCGCATGGATACTCTTTGCTTGCTGATATCTGACTGTTGGCTTGTGTAGGAGCAGAGCAGCCCCACCAGGAGCGTCCGGACGCCGCCCCTGACATGCCATCTGCTTCGACTACGCCGCCAAGGGAGAGTTCTCCGGCAAAGGAGAATCCTCCGACAAGGGAGAGCTCCCCGGCAAGGGAGAAGTCTCCGACAAGGGAGAGCTCCCCGGCAAGGGAGAAGTCTCCGACGAGGGAGAGCTCCCCGGCAAGGGACAGTACCAGCGACCCCCCGGCAGCGGAGATCCCAACTGCCGAGCCTGGTACAGGTACTTCTTGCTTCTAAACTTCCCTTGGGTTCTTCTTTTTGGATATTTGCTTGACTTTTCTTCCTTTTTCGACCGTCAGATCCATCTACTGCGGAGCCGATGGAGACCGAGGTTGCTGTTGATGATGCTGTCGCCACCGGAGAAGCGGCCGACGCTGATGATCCCGCCAGCGAAGAGGCTGCCAAGGCTGCCGCCGCAGCAGCTGACGAGGGGTCTGGCGATCGCACTGACGACCCTGAGGCCGCAAGAGCGACAGGTGCTACACCGACCGCCGATCCTCCCGCCGCTGCCGCAACGTCAGGCTCCGAAGAGCCCCAGCCAGGCGTCTACTTGAAGGCCGGCGATGGTGTCTTCATCAACCTCCCCTGGGCGTCAACGTCCAGGGCGCCGGTCGAAGGAGAAAGCTTTGACGTGGAGGTGCTCGCCTCCGCTGGGCTGACGCTGGTCGACGCACCAAGCAGTAGCAGTGACGAGCCTGAGGAGGAGCGACTGCTGCGGAAGCTGGTGTCGCTCTACCGCGCTCGACAAGCCAAACTGGAGTCCCGCGAAGCGCTTGTCGTGAAGGCGGGGCTGGACATGGAGAAGCGCGCGGAGGAGCTCCGAGGTCTCAACCAGGCAGCTCTCCGGTCGCTGGCGGCGGAGCGTGTGCAGCTTGATGAGGCGCAGAAGGCCTTCATCCTTGAGAAGGGAGAAGTTGCAGAGCAACAGCGGCTTGCCGCTGAGGAGCTATCTGCGCGGGAGGGCGAGTTGGTGCAGCTGAAGGCCAGCCTGGACAGCCACGAAGAGGATCTTGCTGCGCGCGAGCAAACACTCAGCGGAGCCCCGGGCTCCTCTCGCTACCCCGTCCCGCAGCCCACCGCCGCCAGCGCTGCCCGGCCGCTGTCGCGCTCGCCGCCGCAACCGTCGGGTCCACCGCCGCCTGCCGCAGCCCCGCCGCCAACGCTGCCCGGCCGCTGTCGCGCTCGCCGCCGCAGCCACCGGGTCCACCGCCGCCTGCCGCAGCCCCGCCGCCCCGCGCCGCGCCCTGCCACCCACCGCCCTAACCGCCGAGGATCCCCGCCGGAGCCGCAGCCCCGCCCGCCGGATCGCGCCTTCCCGCCGCCGCCGTTGACTTTTGTCGCCATCGTTTTTTTTGGTTTAGGTAAAAACCGATCGGTTTTTCTTATAAACCCTAGTTTCTTTTTTTATTAGACCGGTTCGGTTTTCTTCGGTTAGTTCTTTTTTGCGAACGCTCATTCGTTCGTTCGTTCTAACGAACGAATTCGCCCATTCGTCTCTGTTAGCGGACGTCCGTCCGATAGATTTTTCTTTTCTGGTTTATTTCCAGCCAGGGACCTATCCGCGATTACTTTTATCGCACATTAGCCCCTGATCTTCAAACCCTTGCAAATTTTCAATCGTTCATCCAAATCCAGTGAAACCAAAGCCAAAATCTTCGACTCGAACCCCTCTTTCTGATTAATCAACTTGAACATGGTTTTGACAATTTAAAATTTGGTTTCAAGCAGATTTGGTTTCGAAGTTCTTTTAACTATAGTTTCAGTTCCGTAGCTCCGATTTGGTTGATTCTTTTTGCAAATCGGAGCTCTTCAGTTGAACTTTCAGATTTGGATCTTCTTATTTGAGCTTTACCCTTGCACCTAGGCTTGAGTTCTTATGTATGTTATTATTTATTTGCGATAGAATTTCCGGAGTGCGAAGCGTGCTACTATGAGTCTCTAGGGTTTGCAGATCGTCAGCAAGGCAAGTAACACATTGATCATACCCCTTTATTACCCAGTTTTTATGCATTAGTCTTATCCTCAAACACTGCATGATTTATGATGTGATTAACATGTGGGTATTGGGAAGTAGATGTTGAGGTAGAACCTATTGACCTTTTATTATCAAACTCTTAGGAGTTACTTCTACGTTATGCTCATACTGCTATGCTATGCTCGTAGACGTGGTTTGGGTTTGAGTGTATCCATGACAGATGTGAGATTGTTAATTAATGGTTAACTTAAGGTGGCTACTTAAATACACATCTAGTGGATTGGTTGCAGGCACCTGGGGATATACCAGTGTTGTCTTTTGGTTTGCCTCCCAGGCTCAAAGGGATCATAAGATTATTCATGCTAGAAACTTCCGTGTGCAGCCACAAGCTATTATGGGCTCTAGCATAGTTGAGTAGGTTGCATGACCTCCTTCAGTGGTGGGCTAGCAGATGTAGGGGAAAGTAGGTGTAACTGTCCACCCAGAGTAAAGAGTTAATGTTTCTAAAAGACTGTGTCTCGGTCATCCGTTTCTCAAACACCATGTAGTGCGAGAAATCCAACGGAGGAGATCGAGTCTTGTGGGGAAAAGTGCGCAAACCTCTGCAGAGTGTACAAACTAATCATGGTTAGCCGTGTCCCCGGTTATGGACATCTTGAGTATCTAGTTCTTGGATTATCATGTTAATCTCATCACTCTAAATTAATTTGTTGGGATATTAATTACTTTTTAATTGGGATTGAGATGGGGGTACCATTCTCAATGTTCATCAACTACCATGATAGTTAAATAGAATATATTCCTTTGTGGTAGGAAAAAATTGGCTTTTCGCAAAACATTATAACCATAGATCCTCCACCAGCCATATATGCATGTAGTGATAGCTTTTATCCTGTTCATTGCTCTATTGTGTTATATTGCCAGCATATTCCATGTGCTGACCTGTTTCGGGCTGCAGCATATCATGTTGCAGACTTTTCAGACGAAGAGTAAGCTACGCTAGGTCGTTGTCGTGCACTCAGCTATGCCGTTGGAGTTGATGGACTCACTTTATCTTCAAAGTCTTCCGCTGTTATGTTATTTAGATGGCCTTAAGCCATATTACTGTATTAAGTTCTCTTTTGAGACTATCGATGTAATAAGTGTGTGATTGCTACTCTGTTATAACTCCTTCAAGTATTGTGTGTGTCAGCATTACCAATCCAGGGATGACACTTATGCACAGAGATTTGACCGTTTGAGGTCGGATCGCTACAAGATGGTATCAGAGCACACGTTGATTGTAGGAGACGACCACTAAGATGAGCCATAGGTCACTTTCTCTACTCATTTCTGACTCCTCTCCATTTTCCACTCTATAGGATGGCGGACTCAAGGAACAAGTTTGCACAACCGGATGAAGACACCCCTTTTGGGAAACACTTGAAGGAAGTCACTAGGTACTTGAACATAGGAACACCAAGCTTCACCGGGACCTGCACCGCCACTTTACCAGAAGAGGAGCGTTGGATGATTCGAGTTCAAGATCCAGGAAGGACATTCACGCCAGTTACTGAACCCATAGAGTTTTCCTTTGATGCACCAACCTGGAGTCTAGGAAAGAGCATGGAAGCCCACATCACCATGGGACGCATCGGCGAAGTTTATCGCAAGGATCTTAAGTACACCATCTATCAGATATGTGGGCACCGAGATGAGCAATGGGAGATGATCAGCACCAGGGGGGCAAGTCCATTGCAACTTTCATCCAGGAGTTAAACCAGCACATTCGTCGCCAGGAGAACCAGATGTGCGCAAGCATGATAGATCTGAAGAAGGTGATGACCAGGAACATGGATCTTGAAGAGGAACTCAAGTCTACACGTGATGGATACGATGAGGAAATTGCAATACTAGTGGAGAAGAATGACGACCTGACAAGGAAGCTAGGAGTATTCACGGGAGACCCTGTGCCAAGAGGAGATGACGACCACCCTGATGACATTCGTTCTGAAGACTACATCATCATCGACGACACCGACTCCGACCCCGACAATAGTGAAGATGATTATGAAGACGAAGCTGGAGCGGATATCACGGAGTCTTCCATTGATCAAAATTTCTAGTCGACCACCATATTATTAGTTATCGGTGTACTAAAGTAGGGGTACCTTATTACCCCAGACTTGTGCACGGGCAGTTGTAGCACCCTGCGGCGAGGCCCGCCCAGGAAGAACCAAGAGAAGACCAAGCATTCAAGACGAGGCCCCCGGCAAGAGGAGCTTGCCGGGCCAAGAAGACAAGGCCCCGGCAAGAGGAGCTTGCCGGGCCAAGGAGACAAGACCCCGGCAAGAGGAGCTTGCCGGGACGACTCAGCCCATGAAATGCCATCCAAGAACAAAGTATACGAGACAGAAGATCGAGACCCCGACAAGAGGAGCTTGTCGGGAAGGCCGAACCCAGGCACCACAAGAGAAGCCCGCCACGGCGCGCTATGCGCCCCGGCAAGGCCTGATAGCCGGCAAGCTATCAGGCACAGGAAGACGACCCCCGCGGCAAGCCACTTGCCGCGGCAAATCGCCACCTCAGGACCGCGCTCCGGCTCGCCCGCCCACGCGTCGCTCCGGGGCTTCCCCCAAGGGCACGTGGCGGGGCACCGCGCAGCCTGGGGTATGCGGTGGCATGCTGCCACCATCGTGGCGAGCGGTGGCGCACCTAACGGTCCGCCTCGGTGCTGCCCGGGCGACCGTGACGGGCATTTAATGCCCTTGTCCCCTACCGTCAGAAGTAGGTATGATAACACTGTGCCGCACTATAGCGCCACTGTTCCCGCACTGTTACAACTACCACCCCTTTTACACTTTTACCCCTTTCTCTTACGTTGACACCTGTCGGTGACCCCTTTGCGCTATAAAAGGAGGCCCGTGTGCAACGTAGAGGGGGTTCCGGGGTTCGGAGATTTGGGATCCAGACAGCCATACGCTCGGTGCAGCTAGCTCTCCAAGCTCCCGAGCTCCCCAGTTCAATACAACCAAGCAGGAGTAGGGTTTTACGCGTCCATCGCGGCCCGAACCTGGGTAAACCGCCCGTGTGCTCGCCTCGATCTGCTCTCTGTGCTCCCTCCGCCCCCCTCACCGGACAACGAAAGGGGCTCCGGCCCCATAGGTGCTCGCGGGGGACGCCGTCCGCCCCGACATCTTTGGCGCGCCAGGTAGGGGGACGCGCCGGGGGACAGCCCGCTCCTGCGGATCCCAGGATCCGTCCAGTCGAAGCAGGTGTCCCCGGTAAGCCTTGCTCCGGCAAGCAGATCAGCAGTCTGAACGACGAGGGACAGCCCGCTCCTGCGGATCCAAGGATCCGTCCAGTCGAAGCAGGTGTCCCCGATAAGCCTTGCTCCGGCAAGCGGATCAGCAGCCTGAACGCTGAGGAACAGTCCGCTCCTGCGGATCCGAGGATCTGTCCAGTTGAAGCGGGGGTTCCCGACAAGCTTTGCCCCGGCGAGCATGCCGGGGGATCACCGGCTCCGGCGGAACCAGAGGTTCTCGCCGTAGAAGCCGGGGTCCCCGCAGCGGCCTTCATGCCTTTAGTCCTTGCCGTCGAGCCCCGGGCTCCGGCATGGGCGCAGCAGATCGTCCGTTTTCTGCAAACTGGAGAACTTCCCGACGACCCAGAAGAGATGGAGAAGATCACCAGGCAGTCAAGTATGTACCAGTTCGTGGACAACGAGCTGTACAGAAGGAGACTCAACGGTGTCAGATTGAAGTGCATCTCCAGGGAAGACGGACGGAAGCTGTTGGCAGAGATACACGGAGGCATATGCGGCCATCACATTGGCGCAAGAGCACTTGTCGGGAAGGCCTTCCGGCAAGGGTTCTTCTGGCAAGAAGCCCTCCAAGATGCAACTGCACTAGTAACCAAGTGTGAAGCGTGCCAGTTCCTTGCAAAACAGATTCATCAGCCAGCTCAAGCTCTCCAAACAATCCCTTTATCCTGGCCCTTCTCGGTCTGGGGGCTCGATATCCTCGGCCCTTTTCCCCGAGCCGTCGGGGGCTTCGAGTACTTGTACGTTGCGATCGACAAGTTCACGAAGTGGCCAGAAGTGGAGCCAGTGAGGAAGGTGACCGCGCAGTCAGCAGTCAAGTTCTTCCGGTCGATCGTCTGCCGTTTCGGAATCCCCAACAGAATCATCACCGACAACGGGACACAATTCACAAGTCGCGCCTTCATGCAATACGCCCAGGATCTTGGCGCCAAGGTCTGTTTCGCTTCGGTTGCTCACCCCAGGAGCAACGGTCAAGCAGAAAGGGCCAACGCTGAAGTGCTGCGCGGACTCAAGACCAGGACCTTCGACAGGCTGCACAAGTGCGGAAGAAATTGGATTGAGGAGCTGCCGGCGGCTCTTTGGTCAATCAGAACGACGCCGAGTCGAGCCACCGGACAGACACCCTTTGCTCTAGTCTATGGAGCGGAAGCAGTTATCCCCACGGAACTCGTATACGGATCTCCTCGGGTGCTCGCTTATGACGAGCTCGAGCAAGAGCGGCTGCGCCAAGATGACGCGCTGCTCCTTGAGGAAGGACGTCTCCAGGCTGCGGTACGAGCTGCTCGATACCAGCAAGCCTTGCGACGCTACCATAGCCGCAAGGTCAAGGCCAGGAGTCTCGAAGAGGGCGACCTTGTTCTTCGGCGCACTCAGTCGGCCAAGAATTCCAACAAGTTGACGCCAAAGTGGGAAGTACCTTATCGGGTGAGACAAGTCACGAGGCCTGGCGCTGTCCGCCTCGAGACCGAAGAAGGCGTACCAGTGAGTAACTCCTGGAACATAGAGCATCTTCGCAAGTTTCACCCATAAGGCGCGTTTGCCGTGACCCGCTCCGGCAACCATCGGTTTGTATAGGCCTTGCCGCTGTTGCATGTAACCCCTTGTACAAAGCCAGGCGAAGCCCCTGGCACCAGATAAAGTTGCCCTGTTAGGCGACCTTGTCCTCTGGCACGTTCAATCGGCCAAGAATTATAACAAGTCGACGCCGAAGCAGGAAGGCCCTTGTCGGGTGAAACGAGTCGCGAGGCCCGGCGCTGTCCGCCTCAAGACCGAAGAGGGCCTACCAGTGAGCAACTCCTGGGAATATAGAGCATCTTCGCAAGTTTCGCCCATAAGGCGCGGTTGCCGTGATCCGCTCCGGCAACCATCGGTTTGTACAGGCCTTGCCGCTGCTGCATGTAACCCCTTGTACAAAGCCAGGCGAAGCCCCTGGCATCAGATAAAGTGGCCCTGTTAGGCGACCTTGTTCTTAGGCACGTTCAGTCGGCCAAGAATTATAACAAGTCGACGCCGAAGCAGGAAGGCCCTTATCGGGTGAGACGAGTCGCGAGGCCCGGCGCTGTCCGCCTCAAGACCGAAGAGGGCCTACCAGTGAGCAACTCCTGGGAACATAGAGCATCTTCGCAAGTTTCGCCCATAAGGCGCGGTTGCCGTGATCCGCTCCGGCAACCACCGGTTTGTGCAGGCCTTGCCGATGTTGCATTTAAGCCCTCGTACAAAGCCAGGCGAAGCCCCTGGCCGAAGATAAAGAAGCGCTGGCGCCCTAGATTTTAGCATGCATGCTGAGTCAGAGTCTCGTCCTTGGTTAGGGTTGTCAGTTCCTAACTGTCGCTAACCCCTAACTTAGAGGTCGAGTCCGCGTCTTTTTCCCGTCCTTTCCCTTTGGCTCGCAGGAATTGAATGTCCTTGCCGGGCCGCTCGAGGACAAGGAAGAGGAGAGGACGAGCCAACACCTACGCCCCGGCGAGCCAGAGTCGCCGGGGGCTGCAACCTCAGATAAGTTTTTGCATCCCTCATCATGCATTCTCTTATGGACTGTGGAATTTGAAAGCCTCCTTTCCTCCTGGAAAGCTACCGTGCTCTCTTAGCGGCAAGCCCCAGAGCGCGTTCCTGGGGCCCGTTTCGATAGCAGCCGCGGCAGCAAGAGGGAGGGAAGCGAGGGGCCGGAACCCGCCTGCTCCCCGCCTCCTCCAAGGGCGTGAGAAAGGTCGAGCAGTGCGGGGGAGCGGCTGGGCCTGTTGCCGGGCGAGAAACCGTCTATCTTAACGATGTAAAGGATTCGTTCCTTACCGCGGTTTCCACCCGCGAGACAAATGATCCGGCAAACATCCCCTTTTCATTAAAAACATTCCACTCAGGTACAGTTCAGAGAGAATGAAAAACATGAAAAGAGGGATTACAAGGCTTAAACGCAACTAAGGCCCGAAGGCTTACAAGCTGAAAAGAGATAAGGTGCCCGTAATCCCTTTCTTGTCTCTCTCCTCAGGAGGTAGGGCAAGTAGGCGAAGAGGGCGAAAGGGGCACCTAGATGAGCTACGGGTGACAGAAGGCACCAAGAGAAGATCCGGGGGCTCCGCCCGAGGGTCTCCGGAGGCTGAAGAAGACGGAGGCGCCGGAGGCAGAGCTGGAAGATGAGGCAGCGGCCTTGCCGCCAGCCTCTTCCTCTTCCCCAGCCTCGCCACTCCGACCGCCCGAGGAGATCAAGCCCCCGGCAAGAGGAGCTTGCCGGGCCGAAGAGAAGACCCCGGTGGTCGTCACCGAGAGCAAGGGTGATGACGGCGTCTGGGGCGCATCTGGAACACGAGGCACCGGAGCGTCAGCCAGCTGTCGAAGTCGGCCCGTACTCCGACTTCGCGGCCTTCGACGTCCGCCCTCTGTCCTCCTCAGCAGCCCCCCTACGCCAGTCGCCCAAGGAGACGACCCCGGGGAGTTCACGGAGCCCGGCGCGGTCGATGGGGCCGCCGGTGCCACACGGAGCTGCGGCCGACGCCTAGTCGTACCCGTCATCCCGGCGGCTGCTCCCCTCGTCGTCGCTGTCGCTCCCCTCCTCGTCACTCTCGCTCGAGGAGGAGCCTTCGCTGTCGGAGGAGCTATCTTCGCAGCACCGGGCCCGGATACCGAAGCCCCAGAAGGCCTTGACGGAGGGGAGGTCCTCCCCCACTAGCTTAAAGTGGAGGGTGAACCCCTCCGTCAAGCTGTGGATCCGGGCGAACGTCTTCCACCCGCGGCCCAGACACACCACGCCGGGGGCTCGGGACTCGACGTGGACTCGCGTCCCACTGATCCCGCAGCCCCTCATGCGCAGGTTTAGCGTCTCAGGCTGCTCCACCTCCAACACGTTCGCGAATGGGGCGGGAAGCCGGAGGCGGCGACGGGGCGCCCGGCGCAGCCTGATAATGAACTCACGAGGGTTGTCCCCGAGATGGACCGCGGGAAGGAACGGAGCCGCTGGCGGAGGCAAGGACGGCGCACCGATCCGTCCGCCCCGAGCGCCTCGGCCCCGTCCACGACCTCGTCCGCGACCTCGCCCTCTCCCTCTTCCCCCGACGACCGGCTCCGCCGCCGCGGGCGCAAGGGGAGGAGGGGCGCGTTGCCTAGCAGACACCCTCGCGGCAACCGAAGAAGAACCAGGGTTCCCCCCCTCCATCACAGATGGGGGAAGGAAACCAGAAGCAGAAGGAGGAAGGAGATGGAGTGCGGATTTCCGTCGCCCCCTTTCGCTCCTTATAAAGGAGCGGAGTGGGACCGCGGCCGCCTCGCTCCTCCAATAGAAGCGGAGGAAGGGCAGGCGACTGGGGCCGACCCACTGCATCGACCCGCGCCGGCCTGACTCCCTGCCTCCGCCGCCGCGACTCCGAGTGCATGAGGACCGCGTGGTGGGCGCGCAGAACCGAGGCGACGGGTGGGACGACCTCTCCCCATCCCGTGATTATGGGGAACGGACGCCTCGAAAGCCGCGCCTCACCCCCGTTCATTTATTGAGCCGCGCCTCCGCACCTCCCTCCACTTAAAGAGGGAACGGGCGTTTCGCCCCCACGACGCCGCGATAAGCGCGCGCCGCCTGGGGAGGGTGCGACGGGTGCGGAGTTAAGGAGCAGCGCGACCAAGGCCATGCGCGCCCGTGCACTGTTAGGGCCTGGCCCAACGACGCTCGGCACCGTGTGTGGCCCAGGCCCGGGGGCTCCTGTCGGTGTACTAAAGTAGGGGTACCTTAGTACCCCAGACTTGTGCACGGGCAGTTGTAGCACCCTGCGGCGAGGCCCGCCCAGGAAGAACCAAGAGAAGACCAAGCATTCAAGACGAGGCCCCCGGCAAGAGGAGCTTGCCGGGCCAAGAAGACAAGGCCCCGGCAAGAGGAGCTTGCCGGGCCAAGGAGACAAGACCCCGGCAAGAGGAGCTTGCCGGGACGACTCAGCCCATGAAATGCCATCCAAGAACAAAGTATACGAGACAGAAGATCGAGACCCCGACAAGAGGAGCTTGTCGGGAAGGCCGAACCCAGGCACCACAAGAGAAGCCCGCCACGGCGCGCTATGCGCCCCGGCAAGGCCTGATAGCCGGCAAGCTATCAGGCACAGGAAGACGACCCCCGCGGCAAGCCACTTGCCGCGGCAAATCGCCACCTCAGGACTGCGCTCCGGCTCGCCCGCCCACGCGTCGCTCCGGGGCTTCCCCCAAGGGCACGTGGCGGGGCACCGCGCAGCCTGGGGTATGCGGTGGCATGCTGCCACCATCGTGGCGAGCGGTGGCGCACCTAACGGTCCGCCTCGGTGCTGCCCGGGCGACCGTGACGGGCATTTAATGCCCTTGTCCCCTACCGTCAGAAGTAGGTATGATAACACTGTGCCGCACTATAGCGCCACTGTTCCCGCACTGTTACAACTACCACCCCTTTTACACTTTTACCCCTTTCTCTTACGTTGACACCTGTCGGTGACCCCTTTGCGCTATAAAAGGAGGCCCGTGTGCAACGTAGAGGGGGTTCCGGGGTTCGGAGATTTGGGATCCAGACAGCCATACGCTCGGTGCAGCTAGCTCTCCAAGCTCCCGAGCTCCCCAGTTCAATACAACCAAGCAGGAGTAGGGTTTTACGCGTCCATCGCGGCCCGAACCTGGGTAAACCGCCCGTGTGCTCGCCTCGATCTGCTCTCCGTGCTCCCTCCGCCCCCCTCACCGGACAACGAAAGGGGCTCCGGCCCCATAGGTGCTCGCGGGGGACGCCGTCCGCCCCGACATTAGTAGTATTCCCCCATGTATATAGTAATAGTTTGAGCACTTCAACGATAGTTACATCGATTGTATGCCCTTGCTTGAATTGATTTGGTGTGATATGAATGTGTTTGTCTCATGTGCATATGGGTAGTGTCGTGGTTCTAAGTCTGACAGTAGAATGAGGGGTAGGAATGGAGAGGCAAGATCCTAGCTTTGGAGTAGTTGTGCGCGCAAGAGTTTTACGAGTTCAGGCCCTTCTCAGAAGAAGTAATAGCCCTACGTCTCGGAGCCCGGAGGCGGTCGACTGGATTATATGTGTGTGTGTTACAAAGATGCGAACCTTTCTTCCTGTGGAGGGGGGTGGCTTATATAGAGTTCGCCAGGACCCCTGCCAGCCCACGCAATGAAGGATCTTAAGGTACATTAAGGTAGGGCATTACTGGAAACGCCCTGTATAAAGTGCTATTAAGGCTATAAAGGCTATTTAACTTTAGACCGTTTGAATGCGGTGTGGCTCCTGTGCTTCCTATGGTCGAGTGAATCTTCATGGTCGAGTGTCTCTGCGCTCGTCGAGTGTTATTGTATTTGTCGAGTGGATGCTTATCAGGTCGACTGGTAAGCAGCCTCTTTTAGTCAGTGACCTTGGGGAGGGTACCCTTGGGCAGGCCTATGACCCTACCCTAGCTACGCGACTTCATCATTAGCCCCCGAATGGATCGAGGTTTGAGTGAGGAAGGAGTTGATAGCCTTCCGACCTGTTTCTTGCGTTGCAAGTGTGTCTTGCTCTGGATCAACGGCCTTTTAGCGATGGCTTCAAATTCTCTTTCAGTCGCCTTGATCCATTCTTTGCGTTTGTCGAGTGAACTTCGTGGTCTTGAGGATCTCCGAGTGACAGATCGATGGAGACTCGCTGTCTGGCTGATTGCTCTGTGGTTAGCGGATTTCCCGGGATTTGAATTTTGGGAAGCGCGCGAAGCGGAGAAAACCGCGGCACTCGGATGGGGCGAGATGATGATGCCTCGATCTTCGCGCCGCCTTTTTCGCCACGTACCGCTCGTGCGCCTGTTGCAGGATTTGATGGATTTCCTAGGCCTACTGGTCAGCCACTCGGAAGTGGCCTTATTTAAGGCGCTAGGCGGGGGTATTTTGAACAGTGCCAACACAATCTTCGTCTTCCTCCGCCCCCAAATCTCTCTGTAGCGCCCGCAGCTTTCTCAGTGCCGCCGCTTCGCACCGGTCTCACCGGCGACAATGGGGAAGGAGAAGACTGCGGCTCTGGAGCGGGTGAAGAAGGCGACGGCGACGGCGAAGGGGAGGGCGTCAAGCCGGGGCGGATCCTCGTCTCGGTCCCAGCTGCCGCGGGGTTGGGTCCAAGGAGATTGGATCCGCTCGACCATCACCGAGAAGGATCTCGCCGATCTGGCCGACGAGGGACTGATCCCCCACGGGTCGGCAAGGCTCCCGGGAACGGAGACGCAACCGCAGCCGAAGGAGGGTGAGTGTGTTCTTCTGGCCACTCATGTAGATCGTGGGTTTTCTCTACCGCCGAGTCCTTTCTTTCAGGGGTTTCTGAACTTCTTTGGGGCGCAACTCCATCATTTCACTCCCAATTCCATCGTCTACCTCGCTGCCTTTGTGTTCTCTGTGTGAAAATTTCTTGGGCTGTCGGCCGCACTGGGGGCTTTTCAAGCACATATTCACCTGTCGCTCTCAGTCGGTGAAGAAAACAAATCCAGACGACGAGAGAACTCAAGTGATCCAGATGTGCGGCAGACTCGGAGTCCAGACGAGAGGCAAGAGCGCCTTTCCGGCGATGACTCTGCCCGACTCGGTTAGAGGATGGCAGTCGACCTGGTTCTACTGCCAAGACCAGTCGACGCCGAGTAGACAAGCCATCTTCTCTGAAGGTGGTACCGGAGGAGAAGGCCCAAGTGAAGTTGTTGATGGGGCACGTAGTCCAGCTTATTCGAGACGGGGTGACTGGCATGGATCTTCTGGAAGTTTTCCTCCGACGGCGAATTCAGCCACTGCAATACCGAGGCCATCCGATGTGGATGTACTCTAGTACCGAAGACGCTACTCGGGTTCATCCAGAGGAGGTCGACGATGCCACGCTGGAGAGGTGGATGACTGCCATCATTGGGAACAAGGACAATCCTCGAGGTGCCAGGAGAGTTCTCCCATTCGACCAGTCTCGTCAACCAGATAAGGTACGAACACTTTTCTCCGACTGATCTATAATATTCAATCTGCTTGTTTCCTCTTCCGAGACAGTCGATTGACCTTTACCTTGTTTGTTGTTCTCCAGGAAATTACTGAAATGTATTCGACGCCCAATGGAGCGCAGGAGCAGGCTGTGGAAGGAGAGGCGAGCGGAGGCGAGAGCCAGAGGAGTGGGAGTCCGACGGCGAAGGGGAGGGAAGCGGCGACGCCTACTCCAGTGAGGAGGAGGAGGAAGCTGAACCTCCTCGCAAAGAAAGGCGGTCTAAGCTTACACACGACCCTGCGCGGGAGCGGGGTAAGGCGACTGCTCCTGTGGGGCAGTCGTCGAAGCGTCCCAGGACTTCTTCGCCCGCGCCGACTGAAAAAGCTCCTAAGCATCTGCGTGCGACGCCGTCCAAGCCCCCCAAGGCCTTGCCCAGGATAAAAATGACTATTCCCACCATTTCTGGGTAAACAGTTGAACTTGTCTTCTCTTGCTGAATGTGACAGATTTTGGTCGACTCATTGACCGAGTCGACTGACTCTTGAAATTTGCAGTGCTGCTACCTCAGAGATTTCCGCCAAGGGTGATGACCAGGAGATGGAAGACGCTGTTACCTCCAACCCGGGTATGATTACTGATGCTTTATTCTGGGTCGACTGCTGATTTCTTATCATTTCGGTCGTTTGAACTTTTCTTGCAGCTCCTCCTCATGTCATTGACCTCCCTGATGACGACGACGAAGAGCCGCTGAGGGCGGGGAGGAACAGGAAGGCTCTGGCCGGCAAGACTCCACAAGCTACCCCGGCGCCTGAGGTCGTGGTTCGGGATGGAGGTGATGCTACTCGGACTTCGGTGACTTTTGCTATACCGCTGACGAGTGCTCGACCCACTTCGTCAACTGTTGCTCCACCATCTCTTTTTGCTATCCACCACATCCCGGAAGACCCAGTGAGCGCTGCTAAGGATGCCATTCGCCAAGCAGGGATTATGATGGAACAAGTGAAGGTGGTCCGAGAGGCCGGTCAGGCGGCTTATGATGCCAGTTCAGCTCTTCAGAATAATGTTCAGGTAAGTCGACTTGTCTGTTTCGTTATGAAACGCCACCTGAAAACTGCTTCTTTCTGAAGATTTTTGCTGTTTGTACACCAACTGGGGTGTGTGTGTCGATTGAATTTCTGTGGGGGCACGCTGAGTGCACCCAGTGGGTGTAGTCCCCGAGGCTATGGTGGACTGCTGGCAGTCGACTATAGTCTCTATACTTTCAAACTTCTTCACTCGGCCTGGACGGACCAAGTCGAGTGGAACCAACAAAAGCCTGTGGGGGCACGCTGAGTGCACCCACTGGGTGTAGTCCCCGAGGCTATGGTCGACTGCTGGCAGTCGACTATAGTCTAAAGAACTATATGCTTCTTTATATATATATATATATATATATATATATATATATATATATATATATATATATATATATATATATATATATATGTGGCTGACTATTAGTCATGGCACTAGAATCATATTTGGTCGACTGATCGATCAGGATTTTGAAAGATTACCGGTGGGGGCACGCTGAGTGCACCCACTGGGTGTAGTCCCCGAGGCTACTGTCGAATGTTTTGATTCGGCTGTAGTCTTAGAAGTGCTACAACTTTTCCTTTAGTCACTCGGAAGTAACTTGTCTTTGATATCTTTTGTCGATTGACTCTTTGCAGAAGTCTTGCGAGCTTGTTGCTCATCTTGCTGAATTGAAGGAGAAACAGGTCCATCTTAACCTCGACTTGATGTTTTCCCAGGAGAACTTGCAGAAGTCGAAGGACGAAGCAAAAGGTATGGCTGGTGAGGATTCGACGGCTGTCTTTGTTTTTCTGCCTATTCTCAACTCCGTTCTCCTTATTGTTTTGCAGACCAACTGGAGGAGGCTCTGAGGAAGAAAGATCTTGACCTTGCGGAAGCACAGAAGGCGGCTTTGGAGAAAACGAAGCTCGCTGAAGAAAAGCTTGCTTCAGTTGGTTAGCTTGAAGACGAGAATGCCAAGCTGAAGTCTGCTCTTGACGCGGCCAACAAGGAAGCAAGTCGATTGAAAAATGACAAGATTGCTCTGACTGACAAGGTCGGCGATATGGCGGGGAAGCGAAAGGATCTGGAGGCTTACCTCGGAGGGCTCGCCAAGAAACTATTCCTCATGCTTGAAGGTAATCCCCTTACTCGATTGACTTGTCCTTGTCGACTCATCATTCAATTATAATATTGGATTGTACCTTTCAGAATTTTGTCAAAACTTCGAGGAAGAAACTGGTCGAGTGGAAACCAATCTGGACCCCATCAACTCTCCTGTGAAGGACGAAGCTGCCATGAATGTCCTCCGGCTGGAGTCTCGCGTCGCCAGTGTGGTGGACTACCTCGCTCGACTGAAGGCTGCAGTGTCGCGGATCGACTCTGCACTCTGGCCAAATCAGATACTTCAGAATGACCTTGAATCCTTGGTCACTCGACTGAAGGAAGTGCCAAGTCGAGTGCATGAATGGAAAAAGTCTTCTGCCAGGTGTGGTGCCGATGTTGCTCTGTCGCTGGTTCGTGTCCACTGCAAGGAGGCGCGAGAAGAGAAGCTGGCCGCCCTCCAAGTTGCCAATACCAGGAAGCATAATTTCCAGGACTTCATGGAGACCTTCATTGCTGCTGCCACCCGTATCTCAGACGGGATTGATTTGGACGAGTTTGTTGCCCCATCCAGTCCTCCACCGGAGGAGTAAAAAACTACTACGTCTCACTTTAAATTTGCCTCGGAATGCCGAGTGGTTTGTGTAACGGATAAACTCTGTCGAGCTGGAGGCTCGGGCACTTTTATTTGCGGTCCAGGACCTTTTGATCTTTATCCGAACTTGATTTATCGTTGAATATCTTCGTGATTTATCCGTCGAGTGAGACTTGACTTTTACTCAAAATGACTTAGGCGAGCACGGAGCTGCAGCTAAGCCTCTGAGTGGGAGGTTTGCTCTCCACTTGGTAGGATTTTTAAACACTTAGGCAAGCACTGGGCTGCAGCTAAGCCCCCGAGTGGGAGGTTTGCTCTCGACTCGGTAGGATTTTAATTACTTAGGCGAGCACTGGGCTGCAGCTAAGCCTCCGAGTGGGAGGTCTGCTCTCCACTCGGTAGGATTTTAATCACTTAGGCGAGCGCTGGGCTGCAGCTAAGCCTCCGAGTGGGAGGTATGCTCTCCACTCGGTATGATTTTAATCACTTAGGCAAGCGCTGGGCTGCAGCTAAGCCTCCGAGTGGGAGGTATGCTCTCCACTCGGTAGGATTTTAATCACTTAGGCGAGCACTGGGCTGCAGCTAAGCCTCCGAGTGGAAGGTTTGCTCTCCACTCGGTAGGATTTTAATCACTTAGGCAAGCACTGGGCTGCAGCTAAGCCTCCGAGTGGGAGGTTTGCTCTCCACTCGGTAGGATTTTTGAATATAGCTTCTGAAGGAGAAGGAGGCAGTCGACCTGCGCCTTGTCGTCCTTGCGAAGTGTTCATTATATTGAGAGTTTAACTAAATCCTTGGACTGTTATTAAGCCCTCGAGCGGGAAGCTGGCTTTTCACTCGGTAGGAATTTTAAATACTTAGGCGAGTACTTGGACTGCAGCTAAGCCCCCGAGTGGGACGCTGGCTCTCCACTCGGTGGGATTTTAAATACTTAGGCGAGTACTTGGACTGCAGCTAAGCCCCCGAGTGGGAGGCTGGCTCTCCACTCGGTAGGATTTTAAATACTTAGGCGAGTACTTGGACTGCAGCTAAGCCCCCGAGTGGGAGGCTGGCTCTCCACTCGGTGGGATTTTAAATATTTAGGCGAGTACTTGGACTGCAGCTAAGCCCCCGAGTGGGAGGCTGGCTCTCCACTCAGTAGGATTTTAAATACTTAGGCGAGTACTTGGACTGCAGCTAAGACCCCGAGTGGGAGGCTGGCTCTCCACTCGGTGGGATTTTAAATACTTAGGCGAGTACTTGGACTGCAGCTAAGCGCCCGAGTGGGAGGCTGGCTCTCCACTCGGTAGGATTTTAAATACTTAGGTGAGTACTTGGACTGCAGCTAAGCCCCCCGAGTGGGAGCCTAGCTCTCCACTCGGTAGGATTTTAAATACTTAGGCGAAACGGATTCGCAGCTAAGCCTCCGAGTGGGAGGCTAGCTCTTCACTCGGCAGGACTTTTACAAACTTAGGCGAAACGGATTCGCAGCTAAGCCACCCACTGAGGGAAATTTCAACAAAAAGAAATAGCAATCTTCTGTGAAAATTATAACATTCTTGCTTTAGATAAAAGAACTACAGAGGTACTTTTATTGCATCTCAACCGAGTGAATTTCTTTTTTCAAGTGTAAAAAGGACGGAGTAACTCCGCATTCCAAGCTCGAGGCTCATCGATCTGGCGATCAACGTTGTAGAGGTGCTATGCTCCGTTGTGGAGGACTTTGGTGACGATGAAGGGGCCTTCCCAGGTTGGAGCGAGCTTGTGAGGTTTTTGCTGATCCACTCGGAGGACCAAGTCTCCTTCCTGAAAGGCTCGACTCTTCACGTTTCTCGCGTGGAACCGACGTAAGTCCTGCTGGTAGATAGTCGAGCGGATTAGGTCCATCTCCCTCTCTTCTTCCAAGAGGTCGACTGCATCTTGCCGAGCTTGTTCCGCTTCTGCTTCAGAGTATAGTTCGACTCGAGGTGCATTGTGGAGCAGATCACTCGGCAGCACTGCTTCAGCCCCGTAGACCAGAAAGAAGGGCGTTCTTCCAGTCAACCGATTAGGAGTGGTCCTTAATCCCCAAAGAACTGACGGAAGTTCGTCGACCCAAGCTCCTGCCGCGTGTTTGAGATCACGCATCAGTCGGGGTTTCAGTCCTTTGAGGATGAGACCATTTGCATGCTTTGCCTGCCCATTCGACTGAGGATGGGCAACTGAGGCATAGTCGACCCGCGTGCCTTGGGAGGCGCAGAAGGCTTTGAATCTGTCGTTATCAAAGTTTGATCCATTGTCCGTGATGATGCTATGTGGAACTCCATATCTGAATATCAGCTCTCTGATGAAACTGATAGCAGTGCTTGCATCGAGGTTTTTGATGGGTTTGGCTTCTATCCACTTGGTGAACTTGTCGACTGCAACCAGTAAGTGAGTGAAGCCGCTTCTACCAGTTCTCAGCGGTCCAATCATGTCTAGCCCCCAAACAGCGAAGGGCCAGGCGAGTGGAATGGTCTTCAGAGCAGAGGCGGGCTTGTGCGACATGTTGGAATAAAACTGACACCCTTCGCACTTGTCGACTATGTCTTTTGCCATTTCATTCGCCCTCAGCCAGTAAAATCCCGCTCGGTATGCTTTAGCCACAATGGTCCGAGAGGACGCATGATGACCACAGGTCCTCGAGTGGATATCCTCAAGAATTACCTGACCTTCTTCTGGCGTGATGCACTTCTGGCCAACTCCAGCCGCGCTTTCTCTGTACAACTGCCCTTTGATTACCGTAAAGGCCTTGGATCAACGGACGATCTGTCGAGCCTCTTCTTCATCTTCTGGGAGCTCTTTCCTCATAATATACGCGATGTAAGGCGCTGTTCAGTCGGGAGTGATGACTACAACTTCCATAATCAGGTCGACCACGGCTGGAATCTCCACTTCAGTCGGATCGTTGGCGCTCCTTGGCTGCGGAGGTTCTTCTGTGAAAGGACCTTCCTGTATTGATGGCGCACGAATGTGTTCCAAGCACACATCAATGGGGATGGCTTCTCTCTTGGACCCTATTTTCGCCAAATCATCTGCAGCTTGGTTTTTCAGTCGGGGTATATGATGGAGCTCTAACCCCTCGAATCTCTTCTCCAACTTTCTTACTGCGTTGCAATAACCCGTCATGGCTGGGCTTCGAACATCCCACTCCTTCATCACTTGATTAACAACCAGATCTGAGTCGCCGTAGACCATAAGGCGACGGACGCCGAGTGAAATGGCCATACACAGTCCATATAGGAGTGCTTCATATTCTGCCTCGTTGTTGGAGGAATCAAAGTGAATTTGGAGGACGTATTTGAGCTTGTCTCCTCGGGGGGAAACCAATACAACCCCTGCACCGGACCCATTCAGCATCTTGGAATCATCGAAAAACATAGTCCAGTGCTTCGAGTGAACTTGAGTCGGAAGTTGTTGTTCAGTCCACTCGACGAGGAAATCGGCTATTGCTTGGGACTTGATAGCTTTCTTTGCCTCGAACTTGATATCAAGGGGAAGAAGTTCAATCGCCCATTTTGCCACTCGACCAGTTGCATCTCTGTTATGAAGGATCTTTGATAACGGGGCGTCGCTGACGACTGTAATGGAGTGATCAGAGAAATAATGAGCAACCTTCTACGTGGTCATGTAAATCCCGTAGACAAGCTTTTGATAGTGAGGGTATCTTTGCTTTGATGGGGTCATAACTTCAGAAAGGTAATAAACTGGGCGCTGAACTTTGAATGTTTTTCCTTCCTCTTCCCGCTCGACCGTAAGTACGGTACTAACGACTTGTCCAGTGGCTGCAATGTAAAGCAATAATGGCTCTTTGCTGACAGGGGCAGCAAGCACCGGCTAGGTGGAGAGCAGAGGTTTTAGCTCTGCAAATGCTGCATCAGCTTCCGGAGTCCACTCAAACTTGTCTGACTTCTTCATCAGTCGGTAAAGAGGCAATGCCTTTTCACCGAGTTTGGAGATGAATCGACTTAAAGCGGCCAAGCATCCAGTAAGTTTCTGGACATCGTGCACACGCACAGGACGTTTCATTCGGAGTATGGTGCCAACTTTTTCAGGGTTAGCGTCGATTCCTCGTTCGGCAATAAGAAAACCGAGTAACTTTCCTCCAGGAACTCCGAATGTGCATTTTGATGGATTAAGCTTGATATCAGACCTCCTGAGATTGGCAAATGTTTCATCAAGGTCAGTCAGCAGGTCGGAACCTTTTCGCGACTTGACCACTATATCATCCATGTATGCTTCTACATTTCGACTGATTTGAGTGATCAGGCACTTCTGAATCATTCTCATGAAAGTAGCTCCGGCATTCTTGAGACCGAAAGGCATGGTGACATAGCAGAAGCACCCGAACGGGTTGATGAAAGCTGTTTTTATTTCATCTGGTCCATACAGACGGATCTGATGGTATCCGGAGTAAGCATCTAAAAAAGACAACCTCTCGCATCCTGCGGTCGAGTCGACTATTTGGTCGATGCGAGGAAGAGGGAAATGATCTCTCGGGCAGGCCCGATTGATATGCTTGAAATCGATGCACATGCGCAACGACTTGTCCTTCTTGGGGACCATTACAACATTGGCGAGCCACTCGGAGTGGTAGATCTCACGAATGAACTCTGCCGCTAAGAGTCGAGCCACCTCTTCGCCAACGGCCTTTCTCTTCTGGACGGCGGACCGTCGAAGATGTTCCTTAACTGGTTTGACTTTTGGGTCGACTCTAAGGCGGTGCTCAGCCAGTCCCCTGGGAACACCCGGCATGTCAGCAGGCTTCCATGCAAAGATGTCCCAGTTCTCATGGAGGAACTGGATGAGCGCTTCTTCCTATTTAGAGTCGAGTGTAGTGGAGATGTTGGTCGGAGCTCCATTGGGGCCAGTCGGGTGGATGTGAACCTGTTTTGTCTCACCGGATGACTGAAATGCTAACTCTGTGGCAGCTTCTTGGCTCGCAACAAATCACTCGGGTCTACGGTCTTCTGGTACTCTTGTAACTCCATTTCGGCCATCTGAGCATCAGCAATTTTGGAGCCCTTCTGGAAGCACTCTTCTGCCTTCTTCCGATTACCCGTGATAGTGATCACACCTTTGGGACCGGGCATCTTCAATTTAAGGTACATGTAACATGGTCGGTCCATGAAACGAGCGTACGCTGGCCTTCCAAGTATGGCGTGGTACGCACTCTGAAAATCCACGACCTCAAAGGTCAACTTTTCCTTCCGGAAATTCTTCGAGTCACCAAAAACTACATCGAGAGCGATTTGGCCGAGTGACTCAGCCTTCTTTCCAGGAATGACTCCGTGGAAGCTCATGTTTCTGGTGCTGAGTCTGGACATTGGAATGCCCATCCCTTTCAACGTCTCTGCATACAGCAAATTCAAACCACTGCCACCATCCATCAAAACTTTGGTCAGTCGAGTGCCTTCAACGACTGGGTCGACCACCAACGCTTGCCTCCCTGGGGTAGCAATATGAGTCGGGTGATCGGACTGGTCGAAGGTGATGGCAGTCTGAGACCATTTCAGATAATTGGGTGTCATCGGAGCGACCATGTTCACTTCTCGATTGATAACCTTAAATCGACTCTTGCTTTCGACATCAGCGAAAATCATCAGGGTGGAGTTGACCTGGGGGTACTCCTCACCGCTGTCTTCTTTGTCCACAACTTTGTCTGACTCTTTCTCATTGTCTTTGGCCTGTTTCCCTTGAAACTGCTGAATCAGGAGTCGACATTGTCGAGTGGTATGCTTTGGGTAAATGAGTTTACCCTCCTCGTCTTTTTTCGTGTGAATGTGACATGGTAAGTCCATCACATCGTTCCCATCCTGATCTTTCACCTTCTTGGGGTTCCAGGGACCCTTGGGTTTCCCCTTAAACTTTCCTGGGGTCACAGCCAAGGTCTCTCCAGGAGCAGCTGGCTCGGCTTTGCGCTTTTGCTTCCGACTGGAGTTTCCTACGCCGGCCTCATTAGCGGCTGCTTTGTACTTGCCACTCCGGAGCCTATCTTCTTCTTCACCGTTTGCATACTTGGTGGCAATTTCCATCATCCGACTCAATGTCATATCTCCGGTTCGACCGAATTTCAAACTCAGTTCTCTGTTCTTGACGCCTTCTTTGAAGGCACAAACTGCCTGGTGATCAGATACATTCTCGACTGTGTGATGTAAAGTGATCCATCTCTGGATATAATCCCTCAGAGTTTCATTCGACTTCTGAACACACGACTGCAATTCTGTCAACCCTGCTGGTCGCTTGCAAGTCCCTTCAAATGTCCTGACAAACACTCGGGCAAGATCTTCCCAAGTGTAAATACTGCTGGGTGCCAACTGGTTCAACCATGCTCTGGCTGATCCCTCCAGCATAAGAGGCAAATGCTTCATGGCTACTTCGTCGTTGCCGCCGCCAATCTGAACAGCCACTCGGTAATCTTCAAGCCATGTGTCAAGCTTGGACTCGTCGGTGAACTTACTAACTCCAGTCGCCAACCTGAAGTTGGGAGGAATTACAGCGGCCCTGATCGCTCTGCTGAAACATTCTGGTCCTGATACATGAACCCTGCTGCTGGAGGGAACGTCTCTGTCATGGCCTTCTCTGTGAGCTCTATTCCTGTCGACCAGACCTTGAACAATAATGGATCTCGCATCAAAGCCTGGCTCCCTGGGGTCGAATGGAAACCTACGCCCAGCACTGTGCTGGCGTCTGTCATCTTGCTGCCGAGGGACGTACGATCCACCCATTGGGGGAGGAGTGGGCACTCGACGTTGATCATTGCGATCGAATCGGTGTTCGTACCGCTCACGGCCTTGATATTGAACATCATGCCGGCTTATACGTTCCTCACGCCTCAGGGGCGATCCTGGACTATGAGCCGACTGTACAGAATTCGCAGCGACGGATCGGCTGTGAATCCTGTTACGCGACTGCGATACAACTGAGTTCTGATCCCCTACTGCCCGGAGAAAATCTCTGATCTGTAGCAGACCTCTCCCTGCCTCTGACTAAGAAGGCTGGATCGACTATGCTATGCGGGCTGCAACTGCTAAATTCTGAATCGGAGTTCGGAATACCTGAGTTGGTGGCTGAAAGAGACGACGTCGACTGGATTCTGGAACTCGCAGTCGAGTGCGCTCGTCGAGTACTCTCTGGAGATTCTCCAGTCGAGTGCGTTCAGCCAGGTTGGCCAAGTGCGCCTCCTCCAAGGCGCGTGCCTCGGGGGTTTCTCCAACGATAGGAGTGTGAAGCGCGTCCATGTTCCGGCGACGAAGTTCCTCCCTCTGCAGCGAGGTGAGAGGCTCGGGTCTGTATTCTTCATGGCCCCGCGCTGGAACTCCTCCCCCAGCAACCTCTTCGGTGTGGGGGAATCCGGGGGGACTGCGCGGTCCGTCGACCATCAGTACCTCCGCCGCTGGATCGCTGCTGTCGCACTCGGACGCAGTCTCTGCGGAGCCAGTCGACAGATCGAACAGGCCGTAGAGTGATTCGTCGGGCTCAATCGCCGCGACTTGGGGGATGGCCGACTGGCGGGCCAATGCATGCCTCAACCACCGCTGGAGCCTCGACCGACTGGAGTGCTTGCGCCGGCGGGAAACTGGGAGCGAGGACGAAACGGGTGCCGACCCGTACTGGGACGGCGGTTGCCGCAGGAGGACGCCACGAATGCACGCGCGAAAGTGCGTTGCTCCGCGGGCGGGAAGCGCGTCCACGTCGAGTGGAGCCTCCTGGAGCCAAGCAGAGTCATCGACGACGAAAGTGAGGGCGCCGAGGCGGATCTCGCGCCCCTCGACCAGGACTCCGCTTGACGGCATGATGGGAGATGTCAAAAGAATCCCAACTCCTCCAACAAATCGCTAGAACACCTGCCCCACGGTGGGCGCCAACTGTCGTGGTTCTAAGTCTGACAGTAGAATGGGGGGTAGGAATGGAGAGGCAAGATCCTAGCTTTGGAGTAGTTGTGCACGCAAGAGTTTTATGAGTTCAGGCCCTTCTCATAAGAAGTAATAGCCCTACGTCTCGGAGCCCGGAGGCGGTCGACTGGATTATATGTGTGTGTGTTACAAAGATGCGAACCCTTCTTCCTGTGGAGGGGGGTGGCTTATATAGAGTTCGCCAGGACCCCTGCCAGCCCACGCAATGAAGGATCTTAAGGTACATTAAGGCAGGGCGTTACTGGAAATGCCCTGCATAAAGTGCTATTAAGGCTATAAAGGCTATTTAACTTCAGACCGTTTGGATGCGGTGTGGCTCCTATGCTTCCTATGGTCGAGTGAATCTTCATGGTCGAGTGTCTCTACGCTCGTCGAGTGTTATTGTATTTGTCGAGTGGATGCTTATCAGGTCGACTGGTAAGCAGCCTCTTTTAGTCAGTGACCTTGGGGAGGGTACCCTTGGGCAGGCCTATGACCCTACCCTAGATACGTGACTTCATCAGGTAGTGCTTTCTCACTAGACCTCATTCTATTCTAAATCTCTCCCCTCTAAACCCATCAGATGCCTCCGAGACGTGACCCCGGATTTGTCTTCCCACCGGAGCCCACCTAGTTGATCCAACAGAAGAATGCCTTGATGCAGCTACTGGTCCAGAACCAAGGCAGCATCAACAACAAGAACAACCCACCGCCACCACCTCCGGTTGACAACTTAGCCCGTTTCCTAAGGTTACAGCCGCCAGTGTTTTCCAGTAGCACCGAGCCAATAGTTGCTGATGACTGGCTGCGAAGGATTGGAAGGGAGTTGACCACTGCAGGTTGCACAGATGCTGAGAAGGTGCGTTTTGCCGCACATCAATTGGATGGACCTGCAGCCTAACACTACTAGGGAAAAGCCTAGCAGCAGAGCGGATTTTGGGCCTATTAGTAGCGTGGGGGCCGGCGCTACTAATAAGGCGCTACAGCTAACGTATAGCAGTAGCGCAGGTGCCACCCGTGCTACTACTACGTCCGTTAGTAGTAGCGTGGGTAAAAACCCACGCTACTACTAACCCGTGCTTAGAAAAAAATTGAATTTTTTTCGAATTTTCAAATTTCTGAATTATTTTAAGCTCTAATCTCTAATCACCCTCATCACTGCTTAGTTTAATCTCTAATCACCCCTCATCATTCCAAATCATCTAACTTCCCGGACGGTCACCCATCCTCTCACTACTCCAGCCTGAGCACGCTTAACTTCCGGGTTCTATTCTCCCTCGATTGCAAGTCTGCACTTGTTGTTTTCCTAACAATAGTAAGATGTCAATCCTACTAACCCTCGGGAGTTCACCTTGAGCATGAAGTCACACATTTCACTGTTTGAGTTTAAAACTATTGTTCTATAGAACAATAATTATTTAGTAACACTAATATTTCTTGAATAAGGAGTTTGACCACATTTTGACCAAAGTTTGACCAAAGTTTGACCAGATTTGACCAAAATTCAAAAAAACTGAAATGATTATTTAGTAACACTACTATTCTTGAATAATTATTTAGTAACACTAATACTTCTTGAATAAGTAGTTTGACCACAGTTTGACCAGATTTGACCAAAATAAAAAAAATGAAATTTGAGCACAACTTTTTTTCCTTTTAGAATTTGAGGATTCTAAAAATTCGCAAACAGGCCACTGGCTGTCTCCATCAGATGCGGATTTTCGTGCTGAACATTTTGATATATATTATACTTTTTTTCTGACATCGTATGCAAAAGTTATAGCCGTTTTACATTTTCCCTACACTTTTTGCAAAACATGTCCAAATTTAAGTTTTTAAATTTTCCTAACTAGTAGATGTAGTAACATAACTACATCTCGAAGGATTTTAATTTTTGAAACATTTTGATATATTATACATTTTTTTCTAACATCGTATGCAAAAGTTATAGCCGTTTTACATTTTCCCTACACTTTTTGCAAAACATGTCCAAATTTAAGTTTTTAAATTTTCCTAACTAGTAGATGTAGTAACATAACTACATCTCGAAGGATTTTAATTTTTGAAACATTTTGATATATTATACGTTTTTTCTAACATCGTATGCAAAAGTTATAGCCGTTTTACATTTTCCCTACACTTTTTGCAAAACATGTCCAAATTTATGTTTTTAAATTTTCCTAACTAGTAGATGTAGTAACATAACTACATCTCGAAGGATTTTAATTTTTGAAGTTTTTATCATTTTCTTTTGCTTTTTACAAAACCGAAAAGGCGATCCACCCGGGGGGGGGGAGGGGGTAGAGTTTCAAAATCGGACCTTTAGTAGTAGCGAGGGTTTTTACCCCTCGCTACTACTATGGCATGTCCCGAAGGGGCACGGTTGAGACCTCTTAGTAGTAGCGAGGGGTAAAAACTTAGTAGTAGCGCGGGTTTATAACCCTCGCTACTACTATGGCATGGCCCAGGGGCATGGTAGAGACCGCTTAGTAGTAGCGAGGGGTAAAAACTAGCGCTACTGCTATCAACTTAGTAGTAGCGAGGGTTAAAAACCCGCGCTACTACTATGGCATGTCCCGCGGGGCACGGTAGAGACCGCCTAGTAGTAGCGAGGGTTAAAAACCGGCGCTACTGCTATCAACTTAGTAGTAGCGAGGGTTAAAAACCCGCGCTACTAGTAAGTAGCAGTAGCGAGGGATATAAACCCGCGCTGCTAGTAAGCGTCTGTGTATAAGCTTTTCCCTAGTAGTGTCATGGTGGGAGAATTACACAACCACTTTCCCTATAGCCAATATCACTTGGGACCAGTTTCATCAAACATTCCGCACAACACATGTCTCAATTGGAGCTATGAGCATGAAGAAGCATGAGTTTCGCAACTTACGCCAGGGAAACCGTACTATGGGGCAGTACGTGGGTGAGTTTAGTAAGTTAGCCCACTACGCCCCAGATGATGTGGCCACAGATGCCACTAAGCAGGAGAAGTTTATGGAAGGGCTGAATGATGAGATGAGTATGCAGTTAATGGTGGCAACATTTAACAACTACCGGGAGTTGGTAGACAAGGCTCTAATGATTGAAGGGAAGCAGCAGCAGATTGAGAGTCGCAAAAGGAAGTATGGACAAGGGAAGTACAATTCTGGAGCTCAAAAGAAGCCTTGTTTTACCCCAAACTTGAGGGGATATACCCATAACCATGGAGGCCATACCCACAATGGAGGAAGTTCGCATAACCACAGTGGCCCCAAGAATGGAAATGGGAATGGAGCAGGCAGCAACCAGAACCGCTCTAACCCAGCCACACCCACCAAGAAGGACCAAAGTCACATTACTTGTTTCAAGTGCGGGAAGACTGGACACTATGCCAATCAGTGTCCTGAAGCAAAGAATGGAAATGGCAATGGAAGCTCTGGGAAGAATCCCAACCCTTTCAATAGGGGACAAGTGAACCACGTGAACGTGGAGGAGGTTGAAGAGCAGCCAGATGCAGTTATAGGTAAGTTTTTGGTTAAGTCATTTACTGCAATCGTTCTTTTTCATACTGGTGCATCGCATTCATACATTTCAAGGGGGTTTGTGGATAAGTATAAGTTGCCCACCAAAGTTCTTAGGACAACTATGTTAGTAAGCTCGCCAGGAGCTGAGTATATGGCAAGCCAAGGATGTTTTCAGATGCCATTGACCATAGGTAGGCATGTTTTCCCCTCAGACTTAATAATTTTGGAGTCACAAGGATTGGATGTGATACTAGGAATGGATTGGCTATCGATGTATGGAGGAAACATCGATTGTGCCAGTAAGTCACTTTTGCTCAGTACCCCGGAGGGAAAAAGGATTAAGTATGTATCCAGACATGCGGCAAGGAGAACCCAATTAAATTCCCTCTCAGGAGTTGTTCAGGAGGAAGTGCCCGTAGTGAAGGATTATCTGGATGTATTCCCAAAGGAGTTACCAGGCATGCCGCCGGATCGAGACATTGAGTTTTTGATAGAGTTGTTGCCAAGCACCAGACCGATATCAAAGAAACCATACCGAATGCCCGCAAATGATTTGGAGGAGATTAAGAAGAAGATCAAGGAGCTACTGGAGAAGGGTTACATTCGACGAAGTTCATCACTGTGGGGATCCCGAGTGCTCTTGGTTGAGAAGAAGGATGGATCTTTGAGAATGGTTGTTGATTATCATGCACTGAATGAAGTGACGATAAAAAACAACTACCCACTACCGATAATCAATGACTTGTTTGACCAGCTGCAAGGAGCTAAAGTATTCTCCAAGATCGACCTGCGATCAGGATACCACCAGTTGAAGATCCGAGAACAAGATATACCTAAGACAACCTTCACCACAAGGTACGGGCTATACGAGTACACGGTTATGTCATTTGGATTGACTAATGCCCCTGCCTATTTCATGAGTATGATAAATAAGATGTTCATGGAGTTCTTGGATAAGTTTGTCGTGGTGTTCATTGATGATATCTTGGTTTACTCGAAGAATGGAGAGGAACACAAGGAGCATTTGTGTTTAGTTCTCGAGAAGCTCAGGGAACATCAGTTATATGCCAAGTTCAGCAAATGCGAGTTTTGGTTGAAGGAAGTAGGATTTCTTGGACATGTTATATCAGGACAAGGTATAGCCGTGGATCCTACCAAGGTTAAGTCAGTGACTGAGTGGCTATCACCCACCTCAGTTGGAGAGATCCGCAATTTTCTCGGACTCGCGGGATATTATCGGAGATTCATTGAGATTTTTTCTAAGATTGCAAGCCTATGACAAAGTTGCTGAAGAAAGACACTAAGTTTAAATGGACAGAAGAATGTGAGGCAAGTTTTCAGGAGTTGAAGAAACGTTTGGTTACAGCCCCAGTGCTGATTCTGCCGGATATACGCAAAGAAGTGTATTGCACGCTTCTCGTTTAGGACTTGGAGGTGTACTTATGCAGTATGGAAGAGTTGTTTCATATGCCTCACGTCAGCTTTGACCGCATGAGTTGAATTATGCCACGCATGATTTGGAGTTAGCAGCTGTAGTGCATGCGCTCAAGACCTATAGACATTTTCTTATTGGATATTGTTGTGATGTGTACACGGATCATAAGAGTTTGAAGTACATTTCACACAGAAGGAACTGAATCTCAGGCAAAGGAGATGGTTGGAGCTTATAAAGGATTATGATATGAAGTTGCACTATCATCCAGGCAAGGCCAATGTCGTAGCAGATGCTTTGAGCCAGAAGAGTTATGCCAATACCCTCCTAAGTGGAGGATTACCAAAGGAGTTGGCCGAAGATCTCAGGGAGCTACGTTTGGAGATAGTCCCTAGAGGTTTTGTTGCAGCAATGGAAGTTCAGCCAACATTATTGGGAAAGATTCGAGAAGCTCAGAAGGATGATAAGGAAATTGCTGAGATAAAGGAGAGGATGAGCAAAGGAAAAGCCAAAGATTTTCGTGAAGATGAGCACGACACCTTGTGGTTTGAGGTCCGTGTTTATGTACCCAATAATGCGGAGATCAAGAAGTTGATACTTCAGGAAGCTCATGACTCGCCATACTCGATACACCCCAGAAACACCAAGATGTATTTGGATTTGAAGGAGCGTTTCTGGTGGACTGGTATGAAGAAGGATATTGCTGAGTATGTAGTTGTTTGTGATGTATGTCAGAGAGTGAAGGCAGAACATCAGAAGCCACCAGGATTACTGCAGCCTATGCCGATACTCGAATGGAAGTGGGACAATCTTGGCATGGATTTCATCACCGGATTGCCCAGGACCCAATCGGGATATGATTCTATTTGGGTAGTAGTGGATCGTTTGACCAAAGTGGCTCACTTTATCCCAGTGAAAACCACATATACAAGTGCAAAGTTGGCCAAGATATATATGACCAGGATCGTATGCCTGCATGGAGTTCTAAGGACCATCGTATCTGATAGAGGGACCCAGTTTACTCCAAAATTTTGGAATCAGCTGCACCAGGCTTTGGGGACCAGGCTAGAGTTCAGTACAAATTTTCACCCATAGACAGATGGACAAACCAAGAGACTCAATCAGACTCTGGAGGACATGTTGAGAGCCTGTGCGCTAGATTATGGATCTAGTTGGGATGATAATTTGCCCTATGTGAGTTCTCATAAAACAACAGCTACCAGGCTAGTTTAAAGATGGCTCCTTTTGAAGCTTTGTATGGAAGGAGGTGCAGGACACCGTTGATGTGGGATGAAGTTGGAGACCGCCAGTTGTTTGGATCGGATCTGATCAAGGAATCCGAAGAGAAGGTTAAGTTGATTTGCGACAGATTAAAGGTAGCTCAGTCCCGACAGAAGAGTTATGCCGATACAAAACGCAAGGAGGTAGTCTATGAAATAGGAGACAGAGCATATCTTCGTGTGTCACCTCTGCGAGGAGTTAAACGTTTTGGAGTTAAGGGAAAGTTAGTCCCGAGATTTGTAGGACCATACCGAGTTTTGGAACGTATGGGCGAAGTGGCCTACAAGTTGGAGTTACCCGAAGGACTGTCAGGAGTTCATGATGTGTTTCACGTTTCCCAGTTGACGAAGTGCCATGCTGAGTTGGTCGATATTCCTATGAGAGATACAGTGCCCCTGGAGGCAATTCAGTTGGATAGTGATATGACCTACGAGGAGAAACCAGTCAAGATTCTCGAATTTGCTAGCCGAGTCACATGCAGCAAGGTTATCAAGTTTTGCAAAGTCCAGTGGAGCCACCATACCGAGGATGAAGCCACCTGGGAACGAGACGAAGATCTACGGAAAGACCACGCACACCTATTTTCTAGCCAACCCGAATCTCGAGGGCGAGATTCATCTTAAGGGGGGTAGGTTTGTAACATCCCAAATTTTCAATTTGGAATGTTATACTTAGGTCATCATTTGCATATCATATTTTGTTTGCATTTTGGTCTTGATCCTAGAAATTTTAAGCAACTCAAGGACCCACGGAGAAAGTTGGGGATTTCATTTATTTTCATATTTGATTTTTTCTCAAATATTGAAAAGAGGATCATTTTGGTTTTAATTACTTTCCCTCCGAAAATATTTCCAATATTAAAAATAAATGAGAGGATATAATATGACTTCTCCAAAATAAAAGAAATATTGGAGGAAAAATATTAAAATCAAATAATTATTTTATTTGGATTTTATTCGCTATTTTATTTGAATTAGAAAAATATGCATTTTTTTAAATTGCAATTTAGGCCAAGAAAACGTTCACTTTGCTCTAAATATTCTATTTAGACGGTGAAAATTGTTTTTTTGGCATTTTTATAATTTTTTTATATTTATTTAGGATTTTTCCTTTTTCGGTGGAATTTAAAAAAAATGTTCGCGACCGAACTAGGCCGGCCCAGCCGCCGCACTGCCTCCCCGAGCCGTGCCCGCGCCGGACTCCGGCAGGAGTCCGGGTTGCCGCCGCCGCGCCGCCCCCACTCCCAAGTCGGAGACCAAAACGGGGGGGGGGGGGGGCTTTATAAGCCGCCACCCCGTCCCACAACCCACCGCCGCCAGCGCCGCCCGCGCCGCCGCGTCTGCCACCGCCTGCCGCGGCCCCGCCGCACCCTGCCACCCACTGCCCGCGCCATCGCCGAGGAGCCCCGTTGGAGCCGCAGCCCCGCCCGCCGGATCGCTCCGTCCCGCTGCCGCTGTTGACTTTTGACGTCGCCGTTTTTTTCGGTTTAGGTAAAAACCGATCGGTTTTTCTTATAAACCCTAGTTCTTTTTTTATTAGACCGGTTCTGTTTTCTTCGGTTAGTTCTATTTTGTGAATGCTCGCTCGTTCGTTCGTTCTAACGAACGAATTCGCCGTCCGTCTGTTAGCGGACATTCGTCAGATAGATTTTTCTTTTTCCGTTTATTTCCGTCCAGGGACCTATCTGCGATTACTTTTATCGTAGATTAGCCCCTGATCTTCAAACCCTCGCAATTTTTCAATCGTTTGTCCAAACCCAGTGAAACCAACGCCAAAATCTTCGTCTCGAACCCCTCTTTCTGGTTAATCAACTTGAACATGGCTTTGGCAATTTAAAGTTTGGTTTCAAGCAGATTTGTTTTCGAAGTTCTTTTGACCGTAGTTTCAGTTCCGTAGCTCCGATTTGGTTGATTCTTTTTGCAAATCGAAGCTCTTCAGTTGAACTTTTCAGATTTGGATCTTCTTATTTGAGTTTTACCCTTGCATCTATGCTTGAGTGCTTATGTATGTTATTGTTTGTTTGTGACAGAATTTTCAGAGTGTGAAGCGTGCTATTACGAGTCTCTAGGGTTTGCAGATCGTCAGCAAGGCAAGTAACTGATACGTCTCCAACACATCTATAATTTTTTATTGTTCCATGCTATTATATTATCTGTTTTGGATGTTTATGGGCTTTATTAAACACTTTTATATTATTTTTGGGACTAACCTATTAACCCAGAGCCCAGTGCCAGTTCCTGTTTTTCCCTTGTTTCAGTGTTTCTAAGAAAAGGAATATCATACGGAGTCCAAAGGGACTGAAACCTTCGGGAGAGCTATTTTTGGAATGGAAGCAATCCAGGAGACTTGGAGTGTACATCAGGGAAGCAACGAGGTGGCCACGAGGCAGGGAGGCGCGCCCCCACCCTCGTGAGCCCCTCGTGGCTCCCCTGGCTGACTTCTTTTGCCTATATATGTCCATATACCCTAAAAACATCGAGGAACAGAATAGATCGGTAGTTTCGCCGCCGCAAGCCTCTGTAGCCACCAAAAACCAATCGGGACCCTGTTCCGGCACCCTGCCGGAGGGGGGGAACCCTCACCGGTCGCCATCTTCATCATCCCGACGCTCTCCATGACGAGGAGGGAGTAGTTCACCCTCGGGGCTGAGGGTATGTACCAGTAGCTATGTGTTTGGTCTCTCTCTCTCTCTCTCGTGTTCTTAAGGTGGTACGATCTTGATGTATTGCGAGCTTTGCTATTATAGTTGGATCTTATGATGTTTCTCCCCCTCTACTCTCTTGTAATGGATTGAGTTTTCCCTTTGGAGTTATCTTATCGGATTGAGTCTTTAAGGATTTGAGAACACTTGATGTATGTCTTGTGTGTGCTTATCTGTGGTGAAAATGGGATATCACGTGATCTACTTGATGTATGTTTTGGTGATCAACTTGCGGGTTCAGTGACCTTGTGAACTTCTGCATAGGGGTTGGCACACGTTTTCGTCTTGACTCTCCGTAGAAACTTTGGGGCACTCTTTGAAGTACTTTGTGTTGGTTTGAATAGATGAATCTGAGATTGTGTGATGCATATCGTATAATCATACCCACGGATACTTGAGGTGACATTGGAGTATCTAGGTGACATTAGGGTTTTGGTTGATTTGTGTCTTAAGGTGTTATTCTAGTACGAACTCTATGATAGATTGAAGGGAATGAATAGCTTCGTGTTATTTTACTACGGACTCTTGAATAGATCGATCAGAAAGAATAACTTTGAGGTGGTTCCGTACCCTACCATAATCTTTTCGTTTGTTCTCCACTATTCGTGACTTTGAAGTGACCCTTTGTTGCATGTTGAGGGATATTTATATGATCCAATTATGTTATTATTGTTGAGAGAACTTTCACTAGTGAAAGTATGAACCCTAGGCCTTGTTTCCTAGCATTACAATACCGTTTACGCTCACGTTTACCACTTGTTACCTTGCTGTTTTTTATATTTTCAGATTACAAAAACCTATATCTACCATCCATATTGCACTTGTATCACCATCTCTTCGCTGAACTAGTGCACCTATACAATTTACCATTGTATTGGGTGTGTTGGGGACACAAGAGACTCTTTGTTATTTTGTTGCAGGGTTGCTTGAGAGAGACCATCTTCATCCTACGCCTCCCACGGATTGATAAACCTTAGGTCATCCACTTGAGGGAAATTTGCTACTGTCCTACAAACCTCTGCACTTGGAGGCCCAACAACGTCTACTAGAAAAAGGTTGTGTAGTAGACATCAAGCTCTTTTCTGGCGCCGTAGCCGGCGAGGTGAGTGCTTGAAGGTATATCTTTAGATCTTGCAATCAAGTCTTTTAGTTTCTTGTTTTATCACTAGTTTAGTCTATAAAAGAAAACTACAAAAAATGGAATTGAGTTTGTCTCATACGCTTCATCTTTTTAATATCTTCTGTGAGTATGATGGAAAGGAAAATTGTGCCAAAGTGTTATAAGAAGAATGCATTAAATTGTTTGGCACTAAATCTTTGAATGATGAGCATGATTGCAATGTTGTTAGTATGAACTCTTTGAATATCCATAGTACTAATGATGATTGCACTAGTCATGATGAAAATATCTCTTATAAGCATGTCGATTTTTGTGGAGTGCATAGAGTTTGCAAGTACATACAAAACAGGGAAGATAGATTTTGCAAGAGGCATAAGTATTTGGAAACTAAATGGTTGCATGAAAGGCGAGATGTTTGTGCTGAAAATTTATACTTTCTTAGCCATACTTGTGAACTTTGCAATGAATGTGATCATTTCAGTACCCAATGCAAATTGTTTCATGATCGTATCGTGTCCAAAAATTGTGGTGACTTGATTTCCCTTGCACATCATAATGAACTTAGTTTGCTCTTGGGTTATGAAGAAATGAAACGTATAATTGAGCTTATCCAGAATTTTCCCTTGATAGAGTTCTTCATTTTGATCTAGAGGAAATTTATATGTATTGCGCGGTGAATTGCATTGAAAATCCTTATATTGCCAAGTATATAAAGAAAAGAAAACAAATAGAAGATGAAGAGAATACTAACGAAAGGGAAGATACTTCCCAATATTCTCCTATTATTTCTTATGATGAATCAGGTAACGAGGAGGAGCCTTCTATCCAACCAATCTCATTCGTAAAGAGCTCCAAAAAGAGGATTGAACCCACACATGATGTGGTGAAGAAGGAGAAAAGAAAAAGGAAGAGAGGTAAAAAGATATCTCTCCCAAATAATGTTGCTCCTATTATTGTTGTGCGTCATGAAAAAGAATCAAAAATAATTGTGGAAGATGATGCACTTGATGATGATCTCGTTATGCCTATTGCTTGTTGTGATGATTATGATTGGGAAGATAATGATACTTCTTATGATCTTGAAAATCTTTTTGGCACTTTCTTGGAAGAATATGATAATTGCTATACTATTGGTGCTATCCATACTATTAATCATGAGAATGATTATGCTTATGATATGAAAAGGCCCAAGCTTGGGGAAGCTATATCTGATGAGGATGACATATTTGAGAATATATTTTCTGAAATTAATGTTTGTCCCAAGCTTGGGGATGCTATGTTTAATGAATATGATATTTTTAGCCTCCCAAGTTTTGATATGAAAATTTGTTATGATGATAGCATGCCTCCTACTTATGATGATTATATTGATGAAAGTGGGTTTGGAAGAGTGTCAACTTTAGGAAGTAATGATCCCACTATTTTGGAGGATGTTGAATTTTATTGTGACAATTATGAAAGTGGATTTGGAGAGGTGATGACTTTATTTAGTAATGATTCCACTATCTTGGAAGAGGTTTCAATCGATTATGATGAGAACAAAGTTCCTACTTATGATGATTATTGTGATGATACTTATGCTATAAAAAGTAGTAATGATTATATTTATAAAAATTATTATGATTATGATTACCCTTTTTCTGAACATTACTCTTTTAATGTGGAAACAATTTATAATATTCAAGTCTCGTATGATACTCCCACTATTCTGAAAGAGAAGAATTTTTCTTACGTGGAGAATAATAAAAATTCTATGCTTGAAGATCATGAAAATAATGATTTATGTGATGGTTATATTGTTTAATTAATTCATGATGCTACTGAAAATTATTATGAGGGAGGAATATATGTTTGTAGGAATTGCAATAATATCAAGTTTCCTCTCTATGTGCTTAAAGTTTTAAAGTTATGCTTGTTTTGCCTTCCTATGCTAGTTGATTATTGTTCCCATAAGTTGTTTGCTCACAAAATCCCTATGCATAGGAAGTGGGTTAGACTTAAATGTGCTAGTCATATTCTTCATGATCCTCTCTTTATGTTTCAATTCTTATGTCTTATGTGAGCATCATTGAAATCATCATGCCTAGCTAGGGGCATTAAACGTTAGCGCTTGTTGGGAGGCAACCCAATTTTATGTTAGTTTCTTGCTTTTTGGTTCTGTTTAGGAATAAATAATTCATCTAGCCTCTGGTTAGATGTGGTTTTATGTTTTAATTAGTGTTTGTGCCAAGTTAAACCTATAGGATCTTCTTGGATGATAGTTATTTGATCTTGCTGAAAATTCCAGAAACTTTCTGTTCACAAAAACAATTGTTAAAAATCACCAGAACGTGATAAAATACTGATTCCAATTTCAGTAGATCAATAAACAAATCATATAGGTCTTACTATTTTGGTAGAATTTTTGGTGTTTCAGAAGTTTGCGTTAGTTACAGATTACTACAGACTGTTCTGTTTTTGGCATATTCTGTTTTTCGTGTGTTGTTTGCTTATTTTGATGAATCTATGGCTAGTAAAATAGTTTATAAATCATAGAGAAGTTGGAATACAGTAGGTTTATCACCAATATAAATAAATAATGAGTTCAATACAGTAACTTGAAGTGGTGTTTTGTTTTCTTTCGCTAGCGGAGCTCACGAGAAGTTTTGTGTTGTGAAGTTTTCAAGTTTTGGGTAAAAAAATCGATGGACTATGGAATAAGGAGTGGAAAGAGCCTAAGCTTGGGGATGCCCAAGGCACCCCAAGGTAATATTCAAGGACAACCAAGAGCCTAAGCTTGGGGATGCCCCGGAAGGCATCCCCTCTTTCGTCCTCATTCATCGGTAACTTTACTTGGAGCTATATTTTTATTCACCACATGATATGTGTTTTGCTTGGAGCGTCATTTTATTTATTTTTAGCTTTGCTTGTTGTTTGAATAAAATACCAAGATCTTTAATTCTTAAATGTTAGAGAGTCTTCACATAGTTGCATAATTATTCGACTACTCATTGATCTTCACTTATATTTTTCGGAGTAGTTTGTCGTTTGCTCTAGTGCTTCACTTATATCTTTTAATGCACAATGGTGGTTTTATTTTGAAGAAATGGATGAACTATCATGCTTCACTTATACTATTTTGAGAGTCTTTAGAACAGCATGGTAATTTCTTTTGGTTATGAATTTAGTCCTAATATGATGGGCATCCAAGAGGGATATAATAAAAACTTCCATATAAAGTGCATTGAATACTATGAGAAGTTTGATTCCTTATGATTGCTTTGATATATGAAGATGGTGATATTAGAGTCATGCTAGTTGAGTAGTTGTGAATTTGAGAGATACTTGTGTTAAAGTTTGTGATTCCCGTAGCATGCACGTATGGTGAACCGTTATGTGATGAAGTCGGAGCATGATTTATTTATTGATTGTCTTCCTTATGAGTGGCGGTCGGGGACGAGCGATGGTCTTTTCCTACCAATCTATCACCCTAGGAGCATGCGCGTAGTACTTCATTTCGATAACTAATAGATTTTTGCAATAAGTATGTGAGTTCTTTATGACTAATGTTGAGTCCATGGATTATACGCACTCTCACCCTTCCACCATTGCTAGCCTCTCTAATACCGCACACATTTCGCCGGTATCATACACCCACCATCACCTTCCTCAAAACAGCCACTAGACCTACCTATTATGGCATTTCCATACCCATTCCGAGATATATTGCCATGCAACTTACCACCGTTTTGTTTATTATGACACGATCCATCATTGTCATATTGCTTTGCATGATCATGTAGTTGACATCGTATTTGTGGCAAAGCCACCTTTCATAATTATTTCATACGTGTCACTCATGAGTCATTGCAAATCCCGGTACACCGCCGGAGGCATTCATATAGAGTCATATTTTGTTCTAAGAATCGAGTTGTAATTCATGAGTTGTAAGTAAATAAAAGTGTGATGATCATCATTTTTAGAGCATTGTCACAGTGAGGAAAGGATGATGGAGACTATGATTCCCCCACAAGTCGGGATGAGACTCTGGACTTAAAAAAAGAGGCCATAAAAAAGAGAAAAGGCCCAAGTAAAAAAATAAAAAAATGAGAGAAAAAGAGAGAAGGGACAATGCTACTATCCTTTTACCACACTTGTGCTTCAAAGTAGCACCATGATCTTCATGATAGAGAATCTCCTATGTTGTCACTTTCATATACTAGTGGGAATCTTTCATTATAGAAATTTGCTTGTATATTCCAATGATGGGCTTCCTCAAATTGCCCTAGGTCTTCGTGAGCAAGCAAGTTGGATGCACACCCACTTAGTTTATTTTTGAGCTTCCATATACTTATAGCTCTAGTGCATCCGTTGCATGGCAATCCCTACTCACTCACATTGATATCTATTGATGGGCATCTCCATAGCCCGTTGATACGCCTAGTTGATGTGAAACTATCTTCTCCTTTTTGTCTTCTCCACAACCACCATTCCATTCCACCTATAGTGATATGTCCATGGCTCCCGCTCATGTATTGCGTGAAGATTGAAAAAGTTTGAGAACATCAAAAGTATGAAACAATTGCTTGGCTTATCATCGGGGTTGTGCATGATTTAAATATTTTGTGTGATGAAGATAGAGCATAGCCAGACTATATGATTTTGTTGGGATAGCTTGCTTTGGCCATGTTATTTTGAGAAGACATAATTGCTTGGTTAGTATGCTTGAAGTATTATTGTTTTCATGTCAATATTAAACTTTCGTTTTGAATCTTATGGATCTGAATATTCTTGCCAAAATAAAGAAGATATCATTGATAAATATGTTATATAGCATTCCACATCAAAAATTCTGTTTTTATCATTTACCTACTCGAGGACGAGCATGAATTAAGCTTGTGGATGCTGATACGTCTCCAACGTATCTATATATTTTTATTGTTCCATGCTATTATATTATTTGTTTTGGATGTTTATGGGCTTTATTAAACACTTTTATATTATTTTTGGGACTAACCTATTAACCGAGAGCCCAGTGCCAGTTCCTGTTTTTTTCCTTGTTTTAGTGTTTCGAAGAAAAGGAATATCAAACGGAGTCCAAACGGAATGAAACCTTTGGGAGAGTTATTTTTGGAACGGAAGCAATCCTGGAGACTTGGAGTGTACGTCAAGGAAGCAACGAGGTGGCCACGAGGTAGGGAGGCGCGCCTGCCCCCCTGGGCGCGCCCCCACCCTCGTGGGCCCCTCGTGGCTCCCATGACTGACTTCTTTCGCCTATATATGTCCATATACCCTAAAAACATCGAGGAACAGAATAGATTGGGAGTTCCATCGTCGCAAGCCTCTGTAGCCACCAAAAACCAATCGGGACCCTGTTCCGGCACCCTGCCGGAGGGGGGGAACCCTCACCGGTGGCCATCTTCATCATCCCGTCGCGCTCCAAGATGAGGAGGGAATATTTCACCCTCGGGGCTGAGGGTATGTACCAGTAGCTATGTGTTTGGTCTCTCTCTCTCATGTTCTTGAGGTGGTACGATCTTGATGTATCGCGAGCTTTGCTATTATAGTTGGATCTTATGATGTTTCTCTCCCCTCAACTCTCTTGTAATGGATTGGTTTTTCCCTTTGAAGTTATCTTATAGGATTGAGTCTTTAAGGATTTGAGAACACTTGATGTATGTATTTGTCGGGGAAGCTGACTCCACGAGCACCTATGGGGACGGAGCCCCTTTTGGTTCGGCGGGGGGCGGAGGTCGCGCAAAGAGCGGATCGAGGCGAGGCACACGAGGGGTTTTTACCCAGCTTCGGAGCTCTCCGGAGAGATAATACTCCTACTACTGCTTTGTGGATTGTATTGAGTTCTTGCTCGAGAGCGCTGAGTGCTACAGTACACACAAGCGGCTAACGAGACCGAGCGTGAGTGTTCTACTGTTCGTCCTCTTTCTCTACGTTGCGCATGGGCCTCCTTTTATATGCTAAAGGGGTCACCGACAGGTGGCAACGTAGGCAAGGGCAAAAATGGAAAAGGTGCTGCGGTTGGTACAACTACCTACACGGTGTATCATACCTAACCCTGACGGTAGGGGACAAAGGCATTAAATGCCTATCTACGTCGCCCAAACAGTGCAGAAAAGGGACCGTCAGGGGCGCCACCGCTCGCCACGATGGCGATCTTGTCAGCGCCGCTTGCCACAGTGTACCCCTGGCTGCACAGCCTCCTGCCACGTACGCCTGGAAGGGTCCTAGAGCGACACGTAGGTGGGTGTGCTGGAGCGCAGGTACAGAGTGGTTGCTTGCCGCGACAAATGCCTTGCCGCGTCCGGGAGCTTGTCGCTCGCCGGGTCTTGTCGGGACGCGTGGCGCGTGGCGCGTCGCGGCAAGTTCCTTGAGATGACCTGGTTGGCCTTCCCGGCAAGCTCCTCTTGCCGGGGTCTTGTGCCTTGAGTGGCCTTCCCGGCAAGCTCTTCTTGCCGGGGACTTGTCTCCTTGGCTTAAATACTTTGTTCTTGAGTGGCTCCAAAGGAACCACGGAGGACCTTGGCGGTCACCCGGCAAGCCTTGCTGAGGGACGCTGCGACTGCCCGTGCACAAGTTCGGGATACTAGGGTACCCCTACTCTCGTACACCGACAGGAGCCCCCGGGCCTGGGCCATACTGTCACATCCCTAGCTAGGCCATGCATTAGAGTGTGCATCATGTTTAAATTCTATTAATTCTGAAATGGGAAATGCCAGAACCCCAACACACACTTCCCCCCCCCCCTGGAAATAACTAGGGTTTACTAAAATCTTTTTCAATGAACCTGAAATGCCCTTCTAAAATGTTCACCCTCTTTGTCTTGGATTAAACCCCCTGGCAAAAATAGTGCACATTTTTCTAGGTCAACAGAAGGTTATTGAATTAACACATAAGTATTTGAATTTGGGCATTTAAAATTTATAAAAATAGTTTAACTGTTCAAATATTCTCAAACAGAAATGTTTCATGTTGTCTATGTTTTAAATAGCAAGCATGTGCAGTTTGAGGATTTTTGGAGTTGTTTGAGTATTTTAAATAAGTCCACAAAGTTGCAGAAATAATAGAAAAAGAAAACAGTTAACCAGAGAAAAACTAACCTGGACGCTACCCACCTGGCGGCCCACCTGGCCGGCCCAGCCCACCAGCCGCGCCAGCGAGCTGCTTCGCCTCGCCAGCCAGGCAGGCAGGTGCTCGACGCCGGAGCAGGAGCTCGCCACGCAGCGCCCTGCCTCCCTGCTTCACCTCCCTCGCCGCCCGACGCGCTGGACGAGCTCCACGTCGTGCCCCCGACGCCCTGGACACGTCCATTCTCCCCCTGCTCTCTCCCTCGCTCTCCAGCGCCATGGCCGACGCCATCGTCGCCGCTCCGCCGCCGTAGCCATAGCTGCCGTCGTCCCCGTGCCACCCGACCGTGTCCACGAGCTCCGCCGCCCTCCTCTTCTTCGAGCTAGCCGAGCCCCGCGCGCTCGCTCGCTCTACAACGCTTCCCCGAGCTCTTCTTCAACCTTCGGCCGCCGGAGATCCCCTTCGACCTCACCGCCGCACCAGCTCGTCCCCGACCGCGACGTTCGCTTCCCCGAGACCGCTGTGAGCTCAGCTACCTCCCCATCCCCTCCGTTCTGCATCTCGTGCACCACAGCGACTGCACGATGCTCACCCGCACGCACCGCCGCGGAGCTCGTCGCCGACGAGGCTCCGGCCACCCAACGGCTGCGCCACCCTGTCCCATGGCCTCACCGCAACCCCAGGAGGCCAACGCACTACCGCACGCACCTCGCCGTGCCCCGCAGCCCCGGTTCCACCTTCACCCGAGCCCCGGCGCTGCCAAACTCGTCGCCGGCGCCAACTCCGGCCACCCCGACCCCAACTGACTCCACCAGTAGTCGCGGTTCGTTCCCAGGAGTGCGCTGATGCCTTCCGCGCCTCATTTGGTGGCCGGAATGGCCAATTTCACTCTGCTCCGCCGCGTCTGGCCTCGCCGGCGGCTAGACGCCGGCGAGTTGACCCCGACCGTTGACTGTGGGCCCCTGTTGACTCTGTTGAGTCAATGACAGGTGGGGCCCCCCTTCTGTTAACCTCTGGATTAGTTTAAAACTAATTAAATAAGTTTAATTTATCACTAACCCCCTGGGCCCACTGGTCAGTTGACCTGGACCGGCTGTTGACCTGCTGGGGTCAGCATGACCTCATGCTGACGCAATAACTAATTACTGGATTTTATTTTTATACAGGAAAATCCAGAAAATAGTTCAAACTTCAAAAATTCATAGAAATTTATCTATAACTCCAAATGCAAAGTTTTATATATGAAAAATTATTAGAAAAATCCAATCTATCCAATGGAACTGGTTTCATGCATGTTAAAACAAGTTAAACCCACTGTTTAGGCATTATAAGATATTGCACTAATATGATCTTATAAATGCACTACCATTTGAATCTTTGGTTCAAATGGGGTCATTTCCTTCTGGTTTAACTTGCACAAGACCAGGACACATTCATATTGCCATGTCATTGCATGCATCATATTGTTGCATATCGTCATGTATTGATTGTGTTGCAATGTGTCATTCGTGGTAGGTTCTGCCTCCGAGGATATCTCCGAGTATCCAACTGAAGGGCAGTATCCCACCACCACTCCATCAGGCAAGCAACCCATTGATCATTCCGATACAAACCCATGTTCTCGCTTTTGCTCTCGTTTACTGCATTAAGACAACGCGTTTCAAACTGCTGTGTGTCGCGGTAGTTGAACCCACTTCCTTTGCATGACCTGTCATTGCCACAGTAACTAGATGAAACCCACTAGCATGTGTAGGAGTTGTTTGAGCCAATACATGTGTATGTGTGTTCCTACCCTGCTATGCTTGCTATGCTTAGAGTTGTGTCAGGTCTGGTTCATCGGGATGATGATCCGGAGTGGAAGGTTGGGTCGTTGTCGAAAGTGTGGAAGTGTTGAACACGATTTGGTAAAGGAATTGATGAAAGGCCATGTAGGAGTACATGGTGGGTTGTTTCATTGAGGCCGTCCCTAAGAACTGAGATCTGTGTTTGTGATCCATGATTCAGCTACTACCACACATTGGGCCCTGAAATATGACCCCGCTCGACTTCTTAATCACCCATGTTCTCTGTCCAGGAGTTGCAAGTAGTTTCTGGTGTTTGTAGTATGCTGGGGGCCGCACGCGGTGCTGACCATCGGGGTGGGCTGTGTTGCGGTAGGCACGTGGCCGGGTCAACCGGGTGCCCGTTTGGTGTCTCGGAACCCTGTTCACATCGTTCGGGGCCGTTAGTGGAAACCTCGGCCGGACTCCCTGCGGATGGAACCCGAATAGGCGATAAACCTGGACTAGAGACTTGAGTGTTTAGGTAGGTCGTGGTCTACATCCACGTCGGCTTTCGCTTGAAGTCTGCCGAGCACATGTCGTGTGCAGACGCTAAGTGGTGGAAACATGTGTGAAGAAGTACACCCCTGCAGGGTTATAAATAATCTATTCGAATAGCCGTGTCCGCGGTAATGGACTTCTGGTTCGCTTATATCAGTTCATAGACAAGTTAAATGGATACTACTAAAAATCTCAAGATAAGTGTGAGTACCGCGGATGGCCCTCTCGTGGGATGGCGAGAGAGGATCCACGGTGGAGTATTGTGTTGGTGTTAGTGGACTCGTGTGCGACAAATGATTTACAAATGGTGTCTCTCGTAGGATAGCTTAGCCAAGGGTTAAAGCTGGCTTGCTGCAATAACCCCACTACCTTCTTGAGAATGTGCATGTATGATAGGTTCCTGTTGTAAGACTTGCTGAGTACTTCTGTACTCATGTTGCTTTAATCATGTTTTTCAGACGACTGCACCAACCCCTCTGATGGGTTCTATGTAGACCTCGACGTTGACGAGTGACTTATCACCCAGGTGGTGATCCAAGACTTGTGAAGGGTCGTTGTAGATAGACAGGCTTCGTCAAGCCTTCTTTCTTTCTAGTGTCTGTACTCAGACTACTTTGCTTCCGCATGTGCTTGTATGTTTGTATGACTTGAGTGTTGGGTCATGTGACCCCTATCTGTATGGATGATATGTATGGCTCCTCGGAGCCTTCTAAATAAAGTACTTGAGTCGTAGAGTACTGTTGTGATGCCATGTTGTATTTACTCATATCGGGCATATTGTGTGTATGACTGAAATGCTTGGTATGAGTGGGATCCGACTATCTAGTTGTTTATCCTTGGCAGCCTTTCATATGGGGAAATGCAAGTCTTGTGCTTCTGAGCGATAGTAGTCCGCTACAGCCCGGTTCACCGGAGTCCTGCTAGCCCAGCACTACTGCTTGGACACTTGACTGGCCGGCATGTGTTTCACGTCGTTCCTATGTCTGTCCCTTCGGGGAAATGTCACGCGTTGATATTCGGAGTCCTGCCTAGCCTGCTACAGCCCGGGTTACCGGAGTCCTGTTAGCCCAGTGCTACAGCCCGAATAGATACGTTGATGACCGACATGTTCGATGTGACTCATGTATGCCTGTCCTCATAGGCTAGCGCCGCTTTGGGTTCACGACTAGCCATGTCGGCCCGGGTTCTCTGTCATATGGATGCTAGCGACACTATCATATACGTGAGCCAAAAGGCGCAAACGGTCCCGGGCCAGGTAAGGTGGCACCCGTGGGAGTACCGTGCGTGAGGCCGCAAAGTGATATGATGTGTTACATGCTGGATCGATGTGGCTTAGGATCGGGGTCCTGACAGCGTTGGCATCAGAGCCGGACTGCCTGTAGGTTCGCTAAGCCAAACTGGTCGATGTCGAGTCTAGAAATGCTTTAGTTATATGTAGGGGAATTGATTGTGGGAGGGAACGTAAGGCTCTTTTACTCCTTTACCTTATGCCCTCTATTCTGAGTCATTCTCTTCTCATTCTACGTGGGTTAAGGACTAGGCTCTCTTCTCTCTATCAGGTTCACGTGTTACTAAATCCGTAGTAACTTATAGGATTGTTGGTTTCAACCCAGTTCAGTTCTACTAAAGTTTAGTATGTTGCCAATTGAACCAGAACCTTGATATGTTGTTGTTGAGTGGTTTCGCAAACTGTTGTGGATGTCTCAATTCTTTTTCTGAGCATTTACAGCCGTTATGCTGTCCAATTTCATCCAGAAATTCTAATGCCTTTGCACTATTTTGTGCTTTCAGATGGCTACCCGTCCCCAAAACCAAGTGGTTCGTCTGACCCGTTGCATCGGTGTATGTGGTCATACCGCCATGTTGGTTCGAGTGATGGTGGAGGCAGGATACCGATGGTACCCTGAATACACCGTCGAAGAGCAGTTTAGAGATTTTAACCAGAGCCAATATCTGTGCACGGTCAGAATATATCCATCTTATCCCGGAGCCACGGAACCACTCCACCGTTCTTATGGACTCGGGATCACTATTGGGATGTCCGTTCAAGATGCAGCCTACTCGATGATGACCATTATGCGAGCTAGAACTGCTTTGTTGAGCAACACTGAATTTCGCTACATGCCAGCATCCCTCCCTGGGGCGCATGGTTACCTTCAGGGCATGTACAGTGATGCATCCCATGAGGACTCACTCCTTTGCACCACTACTGAGATGTTGGAAGATAAGGACCGTGAAAACCGGGCCTTGCGTATGGAGCTCTTTAATGCTCGTGCTGATCATTGGGCCACCTTGACGAGGTTTGCACCCGCCGTGCAAGCCGGATACATGGACACGAGAGACTTGTACCCTGTGCGGGCTAGTCTGCCAGACTTCATGGAATGGCGTGAGGTGGGAGGCATCACCCCTCCTCGTGGGCCTCTTCTACCGCCATTTGTTGGACCGAGGCCGCACCCAAGTCCCTATGGTCCACAAGCACCGCAGCACCGTCTGTTCCCAGATGACCATGTCCCGCTTCCAGGTCTGGGTGGTGACTTCTATGAGGACTTCTACGGAGCCGTCTGAGCTAGTAGTAGTCTCGCTGGTATTGTAATAGTTGTATGTCCACCGTCCTGCGTGATTGTGGAATATAACTTAGTGTGTATCAATTCCGGAGGTGTAGAAAAATAATGTATAGGAGCTTGGAATGCCTCCGATGAGATGTAACGTCTGTCGTCTTAGTTGTACTTCAGCTTGAGCTTGTACTAAACTATGTATGACGTGTATGACCGTTGGTATATATATGGTAGTTTCTATATTACCATGTCATACGGATGATCATCTCTGCATTCCTTATTATCCATTACATTCCGCACTTCCTTGACCAGATTTTGCCATCCTGGTTTAAATCGCTGTTTTGTTTTCCCAGGATGGTCAACACCCGCAGCAACCCTGCTGCTTCGGAGCAGGGAGAAGCTAGTGCACCTAGAGAGGAAAGTCTGCCTCAACCACCTTCTCTGGACGAAGTGATGCTGGAGGCAGAGCGCAACAGGCGCGACACCAACCGCTTGCTAGAGCGGATTGAACAGAACACTGCACGTCAGCAAAGGGTCAATCCAGTGTCCATCAATGACTTTGTCAAGCTGTACCCGCCAAAGTTCAATCATTCCATCGAACCTCTCGATGCGGATGACTGGCTCCGCAGCATCGCCCATAAGCTACGTTCTGCCAATGTGGCTGAAGATGATAAGGTCACCTTTGCTGCCTATCACCTCGAAGGCCCTGCCAGCCTTTGGTGGGAGAATTATGAAGCTATGCGTCCGGTCGGCCAACTCACTACTTGGGCTGATTTCAGTGCCGCTTTTCGTGAGCATCATATTCCGGAAGGTCTCATGGATCGCAAGAGGGAGGAGTTCTGTAACTTCACCCAGGGGAAGCTGACTGTGGATGCATACAGTCGCGAGTTTGGGAAGCTTGCACGCTATGCTCCCGAAGAGGTATCCACCGATGCCAAGAAGCAGGCAAGGTTCCGCAAGGGACTTAGCCCTGAGCTCCGACGTGACCTTCGTCTGCATGAATGCATTTCTTTTCCGAAGCTAGTCAATAAGGCCATCAGTGCCGAGACGGGGCAGAATGATTTTGAAGCTTCACGCAAACACTCCCGTGACTATGGATCTTCATCCGGCTCTGGATCCCAGAAGCGCCGGGTCTGGATTCCAAATACTGCTATGCCGCCCAGGTATACTCCGAGGCCATCCTTTGAGGCGCCTCGCCCCAATCAGCAGTATGTGCCGCCCAAGACTTTTGGTGGCCCCACTGCCAATACTGCTCCACGCCCCACTTCGATAACTTGCTTCAAGTGTGGTGAGCCGGGCCACTACATCCGTGAGTGTCCCCAGAACAACCCCAGCCAGTTCGGAAAGTCTGTTGGCCGTGGTAAGTCAACAGCGAAGGTGCTTGTCGCTAAGCCAGCCACCACTACTCGTGGCCATGTCAACTACATTTCAGCTGGAGAAACTCAAGAGGACCCCAACGTCGTTCTCGGTACGCTCCTTGTTAATTGCCATCCGGCAACTGTTCTCTTTGATACTGGAGCATCTCATTCATTTATTTCTGAGAGCTATGCTCGATTGCACAATACTACCTTTTGTGACATGCCCACCTCCATGGAAATTCAAACTCCCGGTTCTAGATGGCAAACCTCTAGGATCAGCCATGGAAATGAAATTCTTGTCGACAGATTGGTTTTCCTCGCGTCACTAATAGCTCTCAAGTCTTCGGACATTAACATCATCTTGGGTATGGACTGGATGTCAGCTCATTACGCCAAGATTGATTGCTCAACTAGAACTGTTCAACTTACCCATCCATCGGGCAAGACAGTTAATGTTTTGACCCGAGTATCGGAGCGTCAGCTCTACTCTCTAAATGCCAACCCCCTTCCAGACCTCGAAGATATTCCAGTAGTCCGTGACTTCCCGGATGTCTTTCCAGAGGAACTGCCAGGTGTTCCACCTGACAGAGACGTCGAGTTCGTGATAGACCTTGTCCCAGGAACCGTCCCAATCTCTAGAAGACCTTATAAGATGGCACCCCTAGAACTAGCTGAGCTTAAGAAACAACTCGATGAGTCCTTGCAAAAGGGTTTCATCCGTCCTAGTTCATCTCCATGGGCTTGCCCCGTCCTCTTCGTCAAGAAGAAGGATGGAACGGATCGGATGGTTGTAGATTACCGACCTGTCAATTTGGTCACTATCAAGAACAAGTATCCGCTCCCCAGGATCAACGACCTGTATGACCAGCTCGCTGGATCCTCAGTCTTTTCCAAGATGGATTTGAGGTTGGGCTACCATCAAATCAAAATCAAGAACGGGGACATTCCCAAAACGGCCTTTGTCACTCGCTACGGCCAATACGAGTACACCGTCATGTCCTTTGGTTTAACCAATGCTCCAGCCACCTTCTCTCGGTTAATGAACTCGATCTTCATGGAGTACTTGGATAAATTCGTCGTAGTATACCTCGATGATATCCTCATCTACTCCAAGAATGAGGAAGAACATGCCGAACACCTAAGGCTAGTATTGATGAAACTCCGAGAGCATCGCCTTTATGCCAAATTCTCCAAGTGCGAATTCTGGTTGCCAGAAGTGACCTATCTGGGCCATGTAATCTCTGGCAAGGGCATTGTTGTCAATCCCGAACGAGTTCAAGCTGTCCTTGACTGGACTCCACCTGAAACGGTCAAGCAAGTTCGGAGTTTTCTTGGTTTAGCGAGCTATTGCCGCCGCTTCGTCGAGAATTTCTCCAAGGTTGCTAAGCCTCTAACTGAACTCCTCAAGAAAGATAAAAAGTTCGAGTGGACCCCACAGTGCGAGTTCAGCTTTCAGGAATTAAAAAGACGCCTGACATCTGCTCCCGTACTGGTACGACCAGATTTCTCTAAGGACTTTGTTATCTATTGCGACGCCTCGCGACAAGGACTAGGTTGCATACTCATGCAAGATCGTCATGTGATTGCCTACGCATCTCGACAGTTGCGTCCACATGAGGATAATTATCCCACACATGATCTAGAGCTTGCAGCAGTAGTCCATGCACTCAAAACCTGGCGACATTACCTTTTGGGTAATCGTTGCGAAATCTACACTGATCACCAAAGTCTGAAATATATCTTCACCCAACCGGATTTGAATCTCAGGCAAAGACGTTGGGTCGAGTTGATCTCGGATTACGACTTAGGAATAACTTACACCCCAGGCAAAGCCAATGTCATGGCTGATGCACTAAGTCGTAAATCTTATTGTAACAACTTGATGTTACAACAAGGTCAACCACTTCTCCACGAGGAATTTCATAAGCTAAACCTTCACATTGTTCCTCGAGGATTCCTTTCCACCCTGGTGGCGAAACCTAACCTTACGGATCAAATCATAGCTGCCCAGAAGCGCGATAAGGGCATATCTCGGATTAAGGAAAACATCGCTAGCGGAGTTGCTAAATGTTTTTCCATGGATGAACGAGGTGTTGTCTTCTTCGAGAACCGCTTGGTGGTTCCCAAGAAGCAACATTTACGTCAATTGATCCTTAAGGAAGCTCATGAATCCCCTCTCACCATTCATCCCGGTAGTACTAAAATGTATCAAGACCTACGCCAGAGGTTTTGGTGGACTAGGATGAAGAGAGAAATCGCTCAATACATTGCAACTTGCGACGTCTGTCGTCGTGTTAAAGCAGAGCATCAACGGCCTGCTGGCACCCTTCAACCTTTGGAGATTCCTGAATGGAAATGGGATAAAATCGGTATGGATTTCATTACCGGGTTTCCCAGAACCAAAAGAGGGAATAATGCTATCTTCGTTGTTGTCGATCGTCTTTCCAAAGTAGCCCACTTCTTACCTGTTCGCGAGAGTATAACCGCTAGCCAGCTAGCGGATTTGTACATCTCTCGAATAGTATCTCTCCATGGTGTTCCGTTGGAAATTAATTCAGACCGTGGAAGTCTTTTCACCTCTCGATTTTGGGAAAGTTTCCAAAATGCTTTGGGAACTCGACTCTCCTTTAGCACCGCCTTCCATCCTCAATCAAGTGGTCAAGTAGAACGAGTCAATCAAATTCTGGAGGATATGCTCCGGGCTTCTGTCATCTCTTTCGGTATGAATTGGGAGAAGTGCCTTCCATTCGCCGAGTTCGCTTATAACAACAGTTATCAAGCTAGCTTGGGCAAAGCCCCTTTCGAAGTTCTCTATGGACGAAAATGTCGAACGCCTCTTAACTGGTCAGAAACCGGCGAGAGACAACTCTTCGGCCCGGACATGATCCAGGATGCAGAAGAGCAGGTTCGCATTATTCGTGAGAAGTTGAAAACCGCCCAGTCTCGACAAAAGAGTCAGTATGACCGCAAGCATAAGCCCATGGCTTATGAAGTCGGCGAGATGGCTTATCTTCGGGTTACACCTTTAAAGGGAACCCATCGATTCGGTATCAAAGGCAAATTGGCTCCTCGCTACATTGGACCCTTTCGCATTCTTGCCAAACAAGGGGAAGTTGCCTACCAACTGGAACTACCTCCGCATCTCTCCAGAGTTCATGATGTCTTCCACGTTTCTCAACTCAGGCGTTGCTTCGCGGATCCTATCCGTGGAGTGGACCACGAAACGCTTGATCTCCAAGATAACCTCACCTATCGGGAATACCCCGTTCGTATCCTTGATCAAGCCGAGCGTACCACTCGACGCCACAATATCAAGTTTCTCAAGGTTCAATGGTCACACCATTCCGAGCAAGAGGCTACATGGGAAAGGGAGGATCGTCTTCGACTTGAGTACCCCGCCTTCTTTCCGGAGGAACCTAAATCTCGGGACGAGATTCTTTTGAGTGGGGGTGAGTTGTCACATCCCTAGCTAGGCCATGCATTAGAGTGTGCATCATGTTTAAATTCTATTAATTCTGAAATGGGAAATGCCAGAACCCCAACACACACTCCCCCCCCCCTGGAAATAACTAGGGTTTACTAAAATCTTTTTCAATGAACCTGAAATGCCCTTCTAAAATGTTCACCCTCTTTGTCTTGGATTAAACCCCTGGCAAAAATAGTGCACATTTTTCTAGGTCAACAGAAGGTTATTGAATTAACACATAAGTATTTGAATTTGGGCATTTAAAATTTATAAAAATAGTTTAACTGTTCAAATATTCTCAAACAGAAATGTTTCATGTTGTCTATGTTTTAAATAGCAAGCATGTGCAGTTTGAGGATTTTTGGAGTTGTTTGAGTATTTTAAATAAGTCCACAAAGTTGCAGAAATAATAGAAAAAGAAAACAGTTAACCAGAGAAAAACTAACCTGGACGCTACCCACCTGGCGGCCCACCTGGCCTGCCCAGCCCACCAGCCGCGCCAGCGAGCTGCTTCGCCTCGCCAGCCAGGCAGGCAGGTGCTCGACGCCGGAGCAGGAGCTCGCCACGCAGCGCCCTGCCTCCCTGCTTCACCTCCCTCGCCGCCCGACGCACTGGACGAGCTCCACGTCGTGCCCCCGACGCCCTGGACACGTCCATTCTCCCCCTGCTCTCTCCCTCGCTCTCCAGCGCCATGGCCGACGCCATCGTCGCCGCTCCGCCGCCGTAGCCATAGCTGCCGTCGTCCCCGTGCCACCCGACCGTGTCCACGAGCTCCGCCGCCCTCCTCTTCTTCGAGCTAGCCGAGCCCCGCTCGCTCGCTCTACAACGCTTCCCCGAGCTCTTCTTCAACCTTCGGCCGCCGGAGATCCCCTTCGACCTCACCGCCGCACCAGCTCGTCCCCGACCGCGACGTTCGCTTCCCCGAGACCGCTGTGAGCTCAGCTACCTCCCCATCCCCTCCGTTCTGCGTCTCGTGCACCACAGCGACTGCACGATGCTCACCCGCACGCACCGCCGCGGAGCTCGTCGCCGACGAGGCTCCGGCCACCCAACGGCTGCGCCACCCTGTCCCATGGCCTCACCGCAACCCCAGGAGGCCAACGCACTACCGCACGCACCTCGCCGTGCCCCGCAGCCCTGGTTCCACCTTCACCCGAGCCCCGGCGCCGCCAAACTCGTCGCCGGCGCCAACTCCGGCCACCCCGACCCCAACTGACTCCACCAGTAGTCGCGGTTCGTTCCCAGGAGTGCGCTGATGCCTTCCGCGCCTCATTTGGTGGCCGGAATGGCCAATTTCACTCTGCTCCGCCGCGTCTGGCCTCGCCGGCGGCTAGACGCCGGCGAGTTGACCCCGACCGTTGACTGTGGGCCCCTGTTGACTCTGTTGAGTCAATGACAGGTGGGGCCCCCCTTCTGTTAACCTCTGGATTAGTTTAAAACTAATTAAATAAGTTTAATTTATCACTAACCCCCTGGGCCCACTGGTCAGTTGACCTGGACCGGCTGTTGACCTGCTGAGGTCAGCATGACCTCATGCTGACGCAATAACTAATTACTGGATTTTATTTTTATACAGGAAAATCCAGAAAATAGTTCAAACTTCAAAAATTCATAGAAATTTATCTATAACTCCAAATGCAAAGTTTTATATATGAAAAATTATCAGAAAAATCCAATCTATCCAATGGAACTGGTTTCATGCATGTTAAAACAAGTTAAACCCACTGTTTAGGCATTATAAGATATTGCACTAATATGATCTTATAAATGCACTACCATTTGAATCTTTGGTTCAAATGGGGTCATTTCCTTCTGGTTTAACTTGCACAAGACCAGGACACATTCATATTGCCATGTCATTGCATGCATCATATTGTTGCATATCGTCATGTATTGATTGTGTTGCAATGTGTCATTCGTGGTAGGTTCTGCCTCCGAGGATATCTCCGAGTATCCAACTGAAGGGCAGTATCCCACCACCACTCCATCAGGCAAGCAACCCATTGATCATTCCGATACAAACCCATGTTCTCGCTTCTGCTCTCGTTTACTGCATTAAGACAACGCGTTTGAAACTGCTGTGTGTCGCGGTAGTTGAACCCACTTCCTTTGCATGACCTGTCATTGCCACAGTAACTAGATGAAACCCACTAGCATGTGTAGGAGTTGTTTGAGCCAATACATGTGTATGTGTGTTCCTACCCTGCTATGCTTGCTATGCTTAGAGTTGTGTCAGGTCTGGTTCATCGGGATGATGATCCGGAGTGGAAGGTTGGGTCGTTGTCGAAAGTGTGGAAGTGTTGAACACGATTTGGTAAAGGAATTGATGAAAGGCCATGTAGGAGTAAGTGGTGGGTTGTTTCATTGAGGCCGTCCCTAAGAACTGAGATCTGTGTTTGTGATCCATGATTCAGCTACTACCACACATTGGGCCCTGAAATATGACCCCGCTCGACTTCTTAATCACCCCTGTTCTCTGTCCAGGAGTTGCAAGTAGTTTCTGGTGTTTGTAGTATGCTGGGGGCCGCACGCGGTGCTGACCATCGGGGTGGGCTGTGTTGCGGTAGGCACGTGGCCGGGTCAACCGGGCGCCCGTTTGGTGTCTCGGAACCCTGTTCACATCGTTCGGGGCCGTTAGTGGAAACCTCGGCCGGACTCCCTGCGGATGGAACCCGAATAGGCGATAAACCTGGACTAGAGACTTGAGTGTTTAGGTAGGTCGTGGTCTACATCCACGTCGGCTTTCGCTTGAAGTCTGCCGAGCACATGTCGTGTGCAGACGCTAAGTGGTGGAAACATGTGTGAAGAAGTACACCCCTGCAGGGTTATAAATAATCTATTCGAATAGCCGTGTCCGCGGTAATGGACTTCTGGTTCGCTTATATCAGTTCATAGACAAGTTAAATGGATACTACTAAAAATCTCAAGATAAGTGTGAGTACCGCGGATGGCCCTCTCGTGGGATGGCGAGAGAGGATCCACGGTGGAGTATTGTGTTGGTGTTAGTGGACTCGTGTGCGACAAATGATTTACAAATGGTGTCTCTCGTAGGATAGCTTAGCCAAGGGTTAAAGCTGGCTTGCTGCAATAACCCCACTACCTTCTTGAGAATGTGCATGTATGATAGGTTCCTGTTGTAAGACTTGCTGAGTACTTCTGTACTCATGTTGCTTTAATCATGTTTTTCAGACGACTGCACCAACCCCTCTGATGGGTTCTATGTAGACCTCGACGTTGACGAGTGACTTATCACCCAGGTGGTGATCCAAGACTTGTGAAGGGTCGTTGTAGATAGACAGGCTTCGTCAAGCCTTCTTTCTTTCTAGTGTCTGTACTCAGACTACTTTGCTTCCGCATGTGCTTGTATGTTTGTATGACTTGAGTGTTGGGTCATGTGACCCCTATCTGTATGGATGATATGTATGGCTCCTCGGAGCCTTCTAAATAAAGTACTTGAGTCGTAGAGTACTGTTGTGATGCCATGTTGTATTTACTCATATCGGGCATATTGTGTGTATGACTGAAATGCTTGGTATGAGTGGGATCCGACTATCTAGTTGTTTATCCTTGGCAGCCTTTCATATGGGGAAATGCAAGTCTTGTGCTTCTGAGCGATAGTAGTCCGCTACAGCCCGGTTCACCGGAGTCCTGCTAGCCCAGCACTACTGCTTGGACACTTGACTGGCCGGCATGTGTTTCACGTCGTTCCTATGTCTGTCCCTTCGGGGAAATGTCACGCGTTGATATTCGGAGTCCTGCCTAGCCTGCTACAGCCCGGGTTACCGGAGTCCTGTTAGCCCAGTGCTACAGCCCGAATAGATACGTTGATGACCGACATGTTCGATGTGACTCATGTATGCCTGTCCTCATAGGCTAGCGCCGCTTTGGGTTCACGACTAGCCATGTCGGCCCGGGTTCTCTGTCATATGGATGCTAGCGACACTATCATATACGTGAGCCAAAAGGCGCAAACGGTCCCGGGCCAGGTAAGGTGGCACCCGTGGGAGTACCGTGCGTGAGGCCGCAAAGTGATATGATGTGTTACATGCTGGATCGATGTGGCTTAGGATCGGGGTCCTGACCCATACATGGTGCCGAGCGCTGTTGGGCAGGCCCAAAACAGGGCACGGGCACGCGCGGCCTGGATCGCGTTGTATCTTACTCCGCATCCACCGCGCCCTCCCCGAACGGCACGCGTCGATTGCGGTGTCGTGGGAGAGATCGTGGGTGGTTCTTTATTCGGAAAGGCGGACCGTCCGCCCCTTCCCTCCTTATAAGCAGGGGAAACAGGGGCAGTTCGCCCATCTGCCCGTTGCTATTCCTTCCTCGAGAATCTCCACCACTCCCCTTCTTCCCAAAGCCGAAGGAGAGCGGCGCTCCGCCCCCATCGCCGCTAGCACCACCAACGCCGTCGTCCTCCCTCACCATTCCCGCCATAGCTCCGAAAGCCGAGAAGGCGAAGTCGGCCGAGGCGCAGTGACTCGCGGCGCTGCGAAAGGAGCGGGCAATCTTCCCTCTGAGGCTTGACGCGGCAGAGCTGAAGGAGGACTTCTACCTCTTCTGGTCGACGGGGACGCGAGCGCATCCGTGCACGAAGGTACTCCCAGCCGCTACTTGGGATAAGACTCCCACTGGGTACCCTTTCTTCGTCTTGTTCTTCTACTGCGGGCTCTGCCCGCCATTTTCTAAATTCTTCTGTGACATCATGAACACCTACGGGCTCCACCTCCTTGACTTCACCCCCAATGTTGTCCTGACCATGGCAGTTTTCGCACATCTCTGTGAAAACTTTGTTGGAATCCATCCAAACGTAGCCCTTTTTCGCCACTTCTTTTCGCCTCGAGTTGAGAAAGGAGAGCCTTTATCCGGTGGAATCGCCTGGATCTCGAAAGCCAGCAAGAAGGATGCTTATCTAGATGGAGAATTCCGCAGCAAGTGGGAGGAGTGGAGGGCGGACTGGTGCCTGATTGTCGAGGAGAACCCGCAGCCGTTTACTGCTCTGCGCGAAACTCCAGTAGTGCGCGGCAGTGATTGGAGTAGCCTGGCCCCGGAAGACGATAGACTGAAGATTGCCGTCGCGCCCGGATCCTACGCATCAGGCTTGCCGGGCTTACTGTAGGAGCCGTTGGCGCAGATTTCCTCCGCCGCGCATCGCCCCCCTGCAGGAGAGGAGGAGACCCGCCTGGGAGTTCCAGAATGCGGCGGATATCATGAGGTTGCGGCCGGGCCTCAACTTCAACTTTACTGTCCTGGAGCTCAACGCGATGCTCCAGGAGCTGTTCAAGTACGACCCACAGCATCCAGAAGTGTTCAGGTTGCCGAGGGACGTCGTTCCTCTATGCAACAACTCCTCGCTCGACCGCATCCGCGCAATGATGCCGCTGTGCGACTCGCATGGAATTGATCCAGCCTGGATAGAGCCTGCAGATGATGTCGTGCGGGCGTTCTTCGATAACTTGGTAGAAGTGCCGGTCGACGCCGATGAGCAGAGGGGCCTCACCAGGGACACCACCGACGAGGAGCTCAAGCGCATTGCCACCAGGCTGGAAGAGGCGGCGGCAGCCGCAGCTGCGGGCGAGTTTGGGTTCACCGTGGAGGAGGCAGAGGCAGCAGAGGCGGCAAGCCTTGCCGAGCGAGAGGATCTGGCCGGCGAGGGAGAGCCTGCCGGACATGACGTCGGGCCGAGCGGGCCCGCTGAGGATACGAGCAGCTCGTTGGAGATCGGCTCCTCTTCCTCTTCGTCTTCGGACAGCTTGCCGCAAGCAGAGCCCCCGGCTCCACAAGTAGAGCCCCCGGCTCCACAAGCAGAGCCCCCGGCTCCACAAGCAGAGCCCCCAGCTCTACCAAGAAGGCGTCTTCGCAAGGCCGGGGACGTAGCGGAGTGGCGGACGAGTCAACCCCCGCCGCGCCGCACGACACGCTCCACCGCGGCAAGTTCTGTTGCCGCGGAAGCACCTCACGCTGCAGCGGCAACTGGAGCGGGGTCCTCCCGGTCCGCTGCTCCAGCTCCCGCCAAGCGGCCAAGAGATCCTACTCCTCCTCCTCCTCGCGCCGGAGGTGGGCCAGGCTTTGACTTCTCCGTGCTCAGCTCCGACGAGGAAGAAGAAGAGTAAGATTCTTGTTGTACTTGTCTGTCTTCAATACTTGCTGTCTTGTCTTGTATCTCATTTGCTTCACTCTGAACTTATTCCTTTTTAGGACTCTGGCCCAGAGAGCGGCAAAGAGAACCAAGGTCCCGGTGATTGTCATCGAGGACGATCCCACCGTGCCAGCAGGGGGTGCGCCCGAGACAAACTTGCCGGACCCGACAGCTGTTCTTCAGAGCAGCCCCCAGCGCAGCCCCCAGCGTAAGTATATGGTTTAATTCCCGCTGTTAGGCGCGCATGGATACTCTTTGCTTGCTGATATTTGACTGTTGGCTTGTGTAGGAGCAGAGCAGCCCCACCAGGAGCGTCCGGACGCCGCCCCTGACATGACATCTGCTTCGACTACGCCGCCAAGGGAGAGTTCTCCGGCAAAGGAGAATCCTCCGACAAGGGAGAGCTCCCCGGCAAGGGAGAAGTCTCCGACAAGGGAGAGCTCCCCGGCAAGGGAGAAGTCTCCGACGAGGGAGAGCTCCCCGGCAAGGGAGAAGTCTCCGGCAAGGGACAGTACCAGCGACCCCCCGACAGCGGAGATCCCAAATGCCGAGCCTGGTACAGGTACTTCTTGCTTCTAAACTTCCCTTGGGTTCTTCTTTTTGGATATTTGCTTGACTTTTCTTCCTTTTTCGGCCATCAGATCCATCTACTGCAGAGCCAATGGAGAGCAAGGTTGTTGTTGATGATGCCGCCGCCACCGGAGAAGCGGCCGGCGCTGATGATCCCGCCGGCGAAGAGGCAGCCAAGGCTGCCGCCGCAGCAGCTGGCGAGGGGTCTGGCGATCGCACTGATGACCCTGAGGCCGCAGGAGCGACAGGCGCTACACCGACCGCCGATCCTCCCGCCGCTGCCACAACGTCAGGCTCCGAAGAGCCCCAGCCAGGCGTCTACTTGAAGGCCGACGATGGTGTCTTCATCAACCTCCCCTGGGCGTCAACGTCCAGGGCGCCGGTCGAAGGAGAAAGCTTTGATGTGGAGGTGCTCGCCTCCGCTGGGCTGACGCTGGTCGACGCGCCAAGCAGTAGCAGCGACGAGCCTGAGGAGGAGCGACTGCTGCGGAAGCTGGTGTCGCTCTACCGCGCTCGACAAGCCAAACTGGAGTCCCGCGAAGCGCTTGTCGCGAAGGCGGGGCTGGACATGGAGAAGCGCGCGGAGGAGCTCCGAGGTCTCAACCAGGCAGCTCTCCGGTCGCTGGCGGCGGAGCGTGTGCAGCTTGATGAGGCGCAGAAGGCCTTCATCCTCGAGAAGGCAGAAGTTGCAGAGCAACAGCGGCTTGCCGCTGAGGGCTATCTGCGCGGGAGGGCGAGTTGGTGCAGCTGAAGGCCAGCCTGGACAGCCACGAAGAGGAGCTTGCTGCGCGCGAGCAAACACTCAGCGGAGCTCTCAAGGAAGCAAAGGACGTTGCCGCAGCTGCCGAGGCCGCCAAGAAGGAGCTGGAGACTGATCTTAAGGCGAGCGGTGAAGCGCTTGCCGCGCTCAAGCATGAGCGCGAGAAGGACGCCTACACCTTTGGCGAGCTGCAGGGTCGTCTCGCCGAGAAGATCAAGGAGCTTAGCGCCGCCAAGGATTCCAACGCCGATCTTGAGCTGAAGCTGGCTGCTTTGACCAAGACGCTGGACGGCGCCAGGGAGCAGGAGGCGTCCCTGAAGAAGGAGATCAAGGCCGACAAGGCGCTGCTGGAGAGCATTGCCGCCACCCAAAACGATTTTAGAGAAACTGTGGAGCGGTGGACGGAGGGTCTTGTGAATGCTGCCGCAGACATCGACAAGGAGCTGGCGCAGCTGGGGATGGGGGATCTCGGGTATCCCTTCGATGAGACCCTCCCATCCAGCGCCAAGCTCACTCTGTTCTTCAAAGGCGTGGCGACGGCCCTCCAGCGACTCTGGGAGAGGATCCCAAAGCAGCTGGCCGACGAGTTGCGCAAGATCTACGCGGGAGCTCTTCAGAAGGTGTTGGTGAAGGTAGCCTTCCGCAACCCGGGCCTCAACCTCACCAATGTCCTCAGATCCCTACCGGTGGAAGCTGATCTGGAGGCGCTCAAGGACCTTGTCGCACCCATTGTGGACAAGGTGAGCGGGATCAAGAGGGTTGAGGGCGATCGCGTGAACTAGGCCGCCCGTTTTCTTCTTTTCTTGTCGCTGCTAATCATGTTATGAAAACAGTCTATTAGAGCCGCGACAAGCTATCTTGTAATATATAACTTTATTTTGGGTAGCACTTGCAATGTTATTTCCTTTACTCGATTCCTTCCTTTGTATGTTTTTGCCCTACGCTTTTAGGGAACTTGCGGCGTAGGCACCTTTGCCGCGAGCGCTGAGTGCGGGACGTCAGCAGCCTGCTGGCAGTGCTGTTGCCGACAAGAAACCTTGTCGTAACTAGCTGCAGCTCACTTAAGTTGTTGAGTGAACTCGAAACAAAGTAAGGGCGTGACTCTAGTCGCAACACACTTAGACTGTTGAGCAAGCTCGAAACAAAGTAAGGGCGCAACTAGCCACGAGTCGGTTCCTTCGCGCACAAGTTTTCCATACAAAGCATGGTCGTTCAAGGAAGATAACTTAAAAAAATTTAAAGACATTTGATTGCTCAAACTTTGGCAACTTAGCTTTTCTGTCGTTTGCTTCCCGGCAAGGCGAAACTTTCTTGAACGACGCCTGGTCCATGCCATTATCTTCCCCTTCCCCACCGGCAAACTTGTGGGCGAAGGAGCCTTCATTCCCTTGAGAAAAAAGGAAGTAGAGAAAATAATGATATGGAGCCTTATGGCTCGTTATTGCTTACCGGGGGTGTTCGCTGCACAACGTGTTAGATAATTCATGCAAAAAAGCATGAAATTGACAAGGTGTGCGGAGCACGTGAGCTTTATTTATGCACAGGGTCTGCGCCTGGTTTGTACAAAGGATTACATGCAACAGCGGCAAGACTTGTACAAAAAGGTGGCTGCCGGAGCAGGGTCCGACAACCGCGCCTTACGGGTAAAACTTACGAAGATGCTCGATGTTCCAGGAGTTGCTCACCGGAATGCCATTTTCGGTCTCAAGGCGGACAGCGCCAGGCCTAGTGACTCGTTTCACCCGGTAAGGGCCTTCCCACTTCGGCGTCAACTTGTTGGAATTCTTAGCGGACTGAACGCGCCGAAGAACAAGGTCGCCTTCCTCGAGACTTCTGGCGTTAACTTTGCGGCTATGGTAGCGGCGCAAAGCTTGCTGGTAGCGAGCAGCTCGCACAGCAGCCTGAAGACGATCTTCCTCAAGGAGCAACGCGTCATCTTGTCGCAGCTGCTCTTGCTCAAGCTCATCATAAGCGAGCACTCAAGGTGACCCATATACGAGTTCCGTGGGTATAACTGCCTCTGCTCCATAGACTAGAGCGAAAGGTGTCTGGCCAGTGGCTCGATTTGGCGTCGTCCTGATCGACCAAATAACCACCGGCAGCTCCTCAATCCAGTTTCTTCCGCACTTGTGCAGCCTGTCGAAAGTCCTGGTCTTGAGTCCACGCAGGACTTCAGCATTTGCCCTCTCCGCTTGACCGTTGCTCCTGGGGTGAGCAACAGAAGCGAAGCAGATCTTGGACGTACTACATGAAGGTGCGGCTCGTGAATTGTGTACCATTGTCGGTGATGATCCTGTTAGGGATCCCGAAGCGGCAAACAATCGACCTGAAGAACTTGACTGCTGACTGTGCTGTCACCTTCCTCACTGGTTCCACTTCCGGCCACTTTGTGAACTTGTCGATTGCGACGTACAAGTACTCAAAGCCCCCTACTGCTCGGGGGAAGGGGCCGAGGATGTCGAGCCCCCAGACCGAAAATGGCCAGGATAAAGGGATCGCCTGGAGAGCTTGAGCAGGCTGGTGTATCTGCTTGGAATGGAACTGGCACGCTTCACACTTGGTTACTTGTGCAGTCGCATCCTGGAGGGCTGTCGGCCAAAAGAAGCCTTGCCGGAAAGCTTTGCCGGCAAGTGCTCTGGCGCCAATGTGGTGACCACATATGCCTCCATGTATCTCTGCCAACAGCTTCTGTCCATCTTCCCGGTGAATACACTTCAATTTCACACCGTTGAGTCTTCTTCTGTACAGTGCGTTGTCGACAAACTGGTACATACTTGACTGCCGGGCTACTCTTTCCGCTTCTTCTGGCTCTTCGGGAAGTTCTCCTGTCTGGAGGAAACGGACGATCTGCTGTGCCCATGCCGGAGCTTGTGGCTCGACGACAAGGACTAAAGGCATATCTGCTGCTGCGGGAACATCCACTTCTACGGCGAGAACCTGCGGCTCAGCCGGAGGTTGACGTTCCCCGGCAAGCTTGCAGGAGCAAAACTTGTCGGGAGCGTCTGCTTCAACAAAACAAACCCTGGGGCTTGTCGGAGCAGACCGCTCCTCAGCACTCTTGGCATTGATCTTGGGGACCTTCTTGGCGGCGGCTCCGGAAAGCTCTGCCGGAAAATAGTCACCAGAAATCAACTTCCTCTTCTTGATCTGTCCAGTTGATGGCGTCATGGACGGTTGAGTCAGCTTGAGCACAAAGATCCCTGGTTCCACAGGTAACTTAAGTGCTGCGCACTTTGACAGGCCGTCAGCAATGTCGTTCTGAGCTCTTGGAACATGTTCCATTTGTAGGCCGACAAAGTGCTCTTCTAGCTTCCTCACTTCATCAACGTAAGCTTCCATCAACGGACTCTGATAATTCTTATTCACTTGGCGGACGACAAGCTGCGAGTCACCCCTGACAATGAGCTGCTTGATCCCAAGGTCTGCCGCGATCCTGAGACCGGCAAGCAATCCCTCATACTCTGCAGTATTGTTTGTTGCTTGCTCCTTGGGAAAGTGCATCTGGACCACATACTTGAGATGCTCTCCGGTGGGTGCGACAAGCAGCACGCCAGCACCGGCGCCTTGCAGCGAGAAAGCACCATCAAAGTACATCAGCCACTCTTTGCTTGCTTCCTTGACGGGGATGCTCGTTTCTAGAATTTCTTCATCTGGTGTTGGCGTCCACTCCGCTATGAATTCTGCCAATGCTCTGCTTTGGATGGTTGAAGTGCTCTCAAACTTGAGGCCAAAGCTTGACAGTTCCAGTGCCCACTCAACAATCCTGCCTGTTGCTTCTGGATTCTGCAGTATCCTCTTCAGCGGAAAGCGAGTGACAACTGTTATCTCATGTGCTTGGAAGTAATGTCGCAGCTTTCTCGAGGCCATGAGAAGGCCGAAAAGCAATTTCTACACACCAGAGTACCTTGACCTAGTCCCCTGCAGAAGGGAACTGACAAAGTAGACTAGGCGCTGCACCATTTTCTTCTGCTGTATCTCTTCGCACATCTGCGCAGATTCATCTTTGTCGGGACCAGAGCTTGCCGGGGAAGCCCCCTGCTTGTCGCTGGATGTGCTTGCCGCGGTCGCTGGCTCATCATCAGCCTCCCTCTCCGCTACTAACGCAGCACTAACAACTTGATTGGTTGCCGCCAGATACAGCAACAACTTCTCTTGTGGCTTAGGTGCGACAAGTATTGGAGTGGAGGACAGGTATCTCTTCAAGTCCTGCAGCGCAGCCTCCGCTTCCGGAGTCAATTTCATTGGACCTGCCTTTTTCAAAATTTTGAAAAACGGCAGGGCGCGCTCAGCAGACTTAGAGATAAACCTGCTGAGAGCCGCCACGCAGCCGGCAAGTTTCCGTACATCCTTGACGTGCTTCGGTGCTTCAATCTGCTCGATGGCCTTGATCTTGTCGGGATTGGCTTCAATTCCCCTCTGAGACACGAAGAACCCGAGAAGCTTGCCGGAAGGGACTCCAAACACGCACTTCTCGGGGTTGAGCTTGAGGCTGATCTTGCGCAGATTTGCAAAAGTCTCTTCTAGATCTTGAATCAGAGTTGCTTTGTCCCTGCTCTTGACCACTATGTCATCCATGTAGGCTTCTACATTTCTGTGTATTTGTGGTTCAAAAGCAGTATGGACCACCCTTGCAAATGTTGAACCAGCATTCTTCAAACCGAAAGGCATCCGTACGAAACAGTACGTGCCACATGGAGTGATGAATGCGGTCTTCTCCTCATCTTCTTCTGCCATGAAGATCTGATGATATCCTGAGTATGCGTCAAGAAATGAAAGCAAATCACATCCGGCCGTGGAGTCAACAATCTGGTCAATGCGCGGCAAGGGAAATGGATCTTTGGGACAAGCTTTGTTAACATCGGTAAAGTCGATACAAAGCCTCCACTTCCCGTTTGCCTTGCGCACGACTACAGGATTGGCCAACCACGTAGGATGGAGCACTCCTCTGACATGGCCTGCTGCTTCCAACTTCTTGATCTCTTCTGCGATGAATTCTTGGCGCTCCACTGCTTGCTTTCTGACTTTCTGCTTGACGGGCCGCGCATGAGGACATACGGCGAGGTGGTGCTCAATTACTTTCCTGGGAACGCCGGGGATGTCAGACGGTTGCCACGCAAACACGTCGACGTTCGCCCGCAGGAAAGCAATGAGCGGTGGAGTCGCTGTCGCGGTGGGCCCGGCGCGTCCGCGATCTTGGCCTTCGAGGCGGAGAGTGGACGGTGAATGCACCTCCCGCTGTCTTGTCACCATCGGTTCGCACCTGGCTGATTTGCCGCGGCTGCGACGCAGTCGGCTGCCGTGGAGTGTTGCCGTTGGCGAAGCCGATGAGGCTCTGAATGGTGGCCCTCCAGTCGTCGATCTTGTCTGGCGTTGGAGGGAAGTCTAGGAGCAGTTGAGCTCGCGCCAAAGCTTCTGCTGGAGTGGCGGGTAGCGGTGGCGAACGGTGCGAGGAGCGGGATATGCTCGGACTTCTTAGAAGGAGTAGTATTCCACCCAGGCGACCGTGCCTCGCTCGCGCCAGCACGTTGGCGTGCATGCTGGCCTGGAGCATCTCGAGATCCGCCAGCTCGATTTGGGTCCAGCAAGCGTAAGGTACCGTGAGTACCATGAAGCTGCCGGTCCCGCGCCTCCTGAGATGGGCGCGGAGCATCCACGGACGCTCGGTCCTCGTGGGAACCTGCTACGCCACCAACGGGCAGCGCAGCCTTGTCCTTGGACCTGGCGGCACCGTGCGCTCCCTCGTCGACGCCCGTTCTTCCGCCGGCGTCTTCCCCACCAGCCGTTTGCTCCGGCGGCGGTGGGTTCGACGCGGACGGAGCAGCCGCCTCCGAAGCCTTCTTCTTCGGCGGCATGTCGATGAAGTCGATGAAGATCTAGCTCGTGTGAACGCCGGATCAGGTTCACACAACCTCGATGCCCCCTACGTGGCGCGCCAAAGATGTCGGGGAAGCTGACTCCACGAGCACCTATGGGGACGGAGCCCCTTTTGGTTCGGCGGGGGGCGGAGGTCGCGTAAAGAGCGGATCGAGGCGAGGCACACGAGGGGTTTTTACCCAGCTTCGGAGCTCTCCGGAGAGATAATACTCCTACTGCTGCTTTGTGGATTGTATTGAGTTCTTGCTCCGGAGCGTTGAGTGCTAGAGTACACACAAGCGGCTAACGAGACCGAGCGTGAGTGTTCTACTGTTTGTCCTCTTTCTCTACGTTGCGCATGGGCCTCCTTTTATATGCTAAAGGGGTCACCGACAGGTGGCAATGTAGGCAAGGGCAAAAATGGAAAAGGTGTTGCGGTTGGTACAGCTACCTACACAGTGTATCATACCTAACCCTGACGGCATGGGACAAAGGCATTAAATGCCTATCTACGTCGCCCAAACAGTGCAGAAAAGGGACCGCCAGGGGTGCCACCGCTCGCCACGATGGCGATCTTGTCAGCGCCGCTTGCCACAGTGTACCCCTGGCTGCACAGCCTCCCGCCACGTACGCCTGGAAGGGTCCCAGAGCGACACGTAGGTGGGTGTGCTGGAGCGCAGGTACAGAGTGGTTGCTTGCCGCGGCAAATGCCTTGCCGCAGCCATTGTCTTGTCGCGTCCGGGAGCTTGTCGCTCGCCGGGTCTTGCCGGGACGCGTGGCGCGTGGCGCGTCGCGGCAAGTTCCTTGAGATGCCCTGGTTGGCCTTCCCGACAAGCTCCTCTTGCCAGAGTCTTGTGCCTTGAGTGGCCTTCCCGGCAAGCTCTTCTTGCCGGGGACTTGTCTCCTTGGCTTAAATACTTTGTTCTTGAGTGGCTCCAAAGGAACCACGGAGGACCTTGGCGGTCACCCGGCAAGCCTTGCAGCGGGACGCTGCGACTGCCCATGCACAAGTTCGGGATACTAGGGTACCCCTACTCTAGTACACTGACAGTCTTGCATGTGCTTATCTGTGGTGACAACGGGAGATCACGTGATCTACTTGAAGTATGTTTTGGTGATCAACTTGCGGGTTCAGTGACCTTGTGAACTTATGCATAGGGGTTGGCACACGTTTTCGTCTTGACTCTCCGGTAGAAACTTTGGGGCACTCTTTGAGGTCCTATGTGTTTGTTGAATAGATGAATCTGAGATTGTGTGATGCATATCATATAATCATACCCATGGATACTTGAGGTGACATTGGAGTATCTAGGTGACATTAGGGCATCATGTATATCAGTCGATGTGTGGAGTAATAGTAGTAGATGCAGGCAGGAGTCGGTCTACTTGTCTCAGACATGATGCCTATATACATGATCATACCTAGATATTCTCATAACTATGCTCAATTATGTCAATTGCTCAACAGTAATTTGTTCACCCACGTAAAATACTTATGGTCTTGAGAGAAGCCACTAGTGAAACCTATGGCCCCCGGGTCTATCTTCATCATATTAATCTTCCAACACTTAGTTATTTCCTTTGCTTTTTTACTTTGCTTTTATTTTACTTTGCATCTTTATCATAAAAATACCAAAAATATTATCCTATCATATCTATCAGATCACACTCTCGTAAGTGACAGTGTAGGGATTGACAACCCCTTATCGCGTTGGTTGCGAGGATTTATTTGTTTTGTGTAGGTGTGAGGGACTCGCGTGTAGCCTCCTACTGGATTGATACCTTGGTTCTCAAAAACTGAGGGAAATACCTACGCTACTTTCCTGCATCACCCTTTCCTCTTCAAGGGAAAACAAACGCAGTGCTCAAGAGGTAGCACTATGCTATGCTCATAGACGTGGTTTGGATTTGAGGGTATCCATGATATATGTGAGATTGTTAATTAATGGTTAACTTAAGGTGGCTACTTAAATACACATCTGGGTGGATTGGTTGCAGGCAACTGGGGATATACTAGTGTTGTCTTTTGGTTCGCCACCCAGGTTCAAAGGGATCATAAGATTATTCATGCTATAAACTTCCGTGTGCAGCCACAAGCTATTATGGGCTCTAGCATAGTTGAGTAGGTTGCATGACCTCTTTCAGTGGTGGGCTAGCAGATGTAGGGGAAAGTAGGTGTAACTATCCACCTAGAGTAAAGAGTTAATGTTTTTGAAAGACTGTGTAGGTCACAGTTCTCCTCCACTACAAGAAATCTCGTCCCGAGATTTAAGAGGGGGACTAAGGGGGAAAGGGTCTGGTTACGAAATTCTAACAAATCTTCTCGGTGTTGATTTCTCTTCTCGAAGTGGTCGATCCATTACATTGATGTCTTCATTTTTCTACTTCAGGTCATCTTGACGAAGTCGCATCCTTTCTTCGGGGTCTGCCTCATACTTACGAATAGGTAAGGGGCAGTTCGACAATGATAGAATGCTATAAGGGTTAACCATCGGGGGTTATCCCGTGAATGAACACAGGGGTATCTCTCGAGTTGGTCAAATGAAACACATCGAGAGCCAAGCAAGAAGGTATAGTAAGAAGTATCAAGCGGATAGGCAATCGTTCGATGCCCAAATAGAAGGTGAAAGGGTTTCACGGCACGAGAATAAGTATTGTGCCTGATACCAGAGTAGATCACTAGGAAGGTGGCTCGCGAATTACATATCAAGTCAAGTGCGAGGAATATATTTGGTAACAAGGTGTACAGGAGAGTCAGGTTTCGATCCTGGGACCTGTGGTTATGAGCCCACCATGTGGGTTAAAGACAGAAAGAGTGGTGTCATCTTGCACGGTTATGATAACCATGCAGGTCAGACCATAACCTGTCGGTTATGTCGGCAACAGCGTCGGTACCAAGGGCAGGGGACGAAGAGAACCATTTTCCTGCTTGTTGGACGAGGCGGACCAATAGGCAAGGTTCTCGTCCATCGGTGGTTACCAGAATGTCATCAACAAAAGCAACAGGGTCTTACTGACAGAATTGTACACAGAGGTGTTAACATAAGCAGGGAATTAATACTGCTTAGATCATAATGATCACCAGAAAGGTTAAAAAAACCAATGGAAAGGAAAACATGATCATCAGGTTAAACAGAACTATGAAAAAAAATGTGTTTAAACACATTTAGTGGCATATCCTTCCCAAGGACAAGCAGAGCACGATATCTATGACAGGATACAACATAGAAAACCCTTTAGGAAAGGGGAAAGAGCTTCCTGACATTACCCATACAACGATGTTTGGGGTAATTAATAAAGAAATTTTAGCATTGTGCTTCAACTGTTCTTATGGAAAATTGGAGTACCATATACATGCTTCGAGATAGCGTTGACATGGTCTTTAAGCAAAGGTCAAACTTTGGATACAAGAAGGATCCATCAGGAAAAACTTGTAGAATAAGTCTTACAATTTCCTCATGGAAGAACGGATAGCCTTGCTAAAAGGAAAATTATAACAATAGGTCCTCCGGTCAGGCGTGCTAGGCATGACATCACCTTACCGAGTCATATAAAGACCAATGTTATAACTCTTGGAAAAATGTTCCAACCATCATATCTGACCGAGATTCAGATCTGATCGGTGTTAGGATACCTCGGACTCAGGATGCCTGAGAAGAAGAGGTGCAACACAAATTGACGAGTTGACATAGCAAGATTCTCCGAAATAAAACTAGGGAAGCGAGTTCCGAAACAAGAGTTCATCATTAAGACAAAGAGAGGATGAGGATGTGGATGATGGACTCAGCGACCATTCATCGAGAATTCCAAAAGGATGGATTTCCACAATTATAAGAACAAGGAGATAATCATTTGTCCGATCGAATGATATAATGATGTATGTTCAGGAAAACATACACAATTAATCATTGGTTGGCAGATGCACTTGAAATATGGGATGGGTTGCTCGATAAATGTTAGAATGGCGACTCAATGAAACAGAATCAATCGATCATTCATTTCAAAGCAATAGGGTTGCTAGAAGTTTTGAATTCACACATCGTAGTTTAAAAGCCGGTATTCCGGTTAGAAACAACAAAGGGACCAAGAAAGAATGGTGATAGGGTGACGTATCATAATACCAAGAATTGTTTAAGAGGTGGAGCAATTCTCACAACATCCTTGATATAAAAGATGATACAATCCAAGGTAGAGCATAACATAAGCTGAATAGCAAGGATCTCAAGGTACAATACAAAACACGAATAAGCTTGTGTTGAACGGGAGGCAATAAGGTGGTCGGTGATAACACAAACCATTGAGGGGCGAGGATGGTATTTCTCATCAAGAATTTGATATATATATCTTGGGAGAGCTCAGGATGTTGATGATGATCATGACACATTTGTCAAGATATTCCATGAAGATGTAATCGATCGGCGATGACATCAAGTCAAAGGAATGATGAAGCGAAAGGTTATTGGAACACGGATACGACACAAACTCGAAACCAAGAGTGTGTTTCAAGGCGAAATGATATGATGAGGAAGATCGACATAAGCTTAGCTCATCGTCGAAGTGGTGCTCCAAGAATAAGGACCAGGTAGCACAGTTAAAGTCACCACGACAATGATATAGCCATACAGGCTAGAAATGACGTGATCGAGTACAAACTCGTAAGTAAAGAAGATTACTAGTAGTTGTTTAATCACGATGCGGACTCGATTTAGTTACCGATGTCCTTGAGTGTTTAATAACTCAGGGCCCGTGAAAAATTGGAATCAGTGAGAATGTAGCACTTGATGGAGAACTCATAAGAAGTTATGCAGTTCCATGATAATCTCGATATACCGGGGGTAATACTCGACGACAGATCAAAGTAGAGGTTGTACTAGGGAAATGCTCTGCAGAAGACAAGTGCTTAAACTTGCACGAGAAATGGTATTTAAAGGAGAACAAGGTCGAAATCCACGACCATAAAGGATCGAACCACGGATACAAGATGAACTTATAACATGGGGGTAATTATTTTTACGAGCAGCTTCCATGATAAGTTATACATCGTGTCCATGGGCATGAACACTAGGTTCAAGGTCGACTCCCACTTCTTCAATGTATAACCTTCCATTCACTTCTCACTTTGATAAAGGTATTAGTGTTGAAAGTTTTACCTGGTGAATTACCAGATGAGTATGACTCGTGAAAACTTCCGAGTTCACACACATAAAGGAAGGCATAGGTTCAACCCGTCAGGGTATCGTGGAAACCTATACCACAAGCTTTAGGAGTAATTTAACTCAAGCTCGAAGGCAGAGCATGGTCGAGAAAGCAGGGGATACAATTTACCAAAGGCATTATGTATCAAAGAAAGAACTTCCAAAGTGATTGAATATGGAGGACGTTGTCGGATAAAATCCAACAAGGTTCCGATGGTCCATAAAGGATCTGATGTGAGCATCGGTACTCAACCAGAAGAAGAAAGAATTCAAGGAGATCATATGATAGAAACAACTGACTAATTCAAAGCTCAATCGCAAACGATTTATGATTCCCCATTTCAAGGGATCAGAAGCAAATGCTCTGATTAAGGAGGGAATAGTTGAATAGACTTAGGGGTACCATCGATGGCAATCTGATTGGCCGAGAACCAGCTCATGTTCGAAAGACGTCTGAGCGGAAAGATAATTTATAAGGATCAACTGATGATTGCGTGCATTCGCACACATATAGAATCAACGGACTTAAATGATAGTGACAAAGGATGCCAATAAGATTACTAGACTTATGGGATTAACCAAAATGTAAGCAAGCAAGAATTTCAAGAGCAATAGGCTCCTGAGGATTTTTGGAAGATCGAATGGTATTTCGAAGATTGATGACATACATGAATCAACTTGGGATGAGTGGATACTCGGTAAGTGTGAGAAATTATCCGTAGGGATATTCATGTGTCAAGAACTGCAAGGCAGTAAGCTCAAAGGATTATCGAGACAACGACGAGTGTTTCAGGGTATCTTGTAATAACAAGACCAACTGGGGATGAATGTAAGAATAACAACTGTAAGTAGTTATCCTTAAGGGTTTACGGTGGAAGGGGAATTGCAAGAGGGATGGCACAAAGTATCGAGGGAACATCCGAGAGTATTGTCAGAATCTTCCGTTGAAGCAGTCGATCATCCGTATTAAAGGCTCTCCGGCAGGAAGTGGTAACGAGAACCTAGAGTTAGATTTTAGCAAAATCATTTAACCCGAATAGAAGAGATGTCAGAGTCCCAGAGTATAGGTCAAGGAGTAAAAGATCCTACTACCACCCAATGGCGACGTGTGCCCGTAAGACACACAACCAAGTTAGTAAAAGTTTTGCAATGCCTAGACTCGACTTCGGCCAAGGAGTTGGAAAGGGGGATTCCTACAGGCAGTTGGCTCTGATACCAACTTGTGACGCCCCCGATTCAATCGTACACTAATCATGCACGCAAACGTGTACGATCAAGATCAGGGACTCACGGGAAGATATCACAACACAACTCTAAAACATAAATAAGTCATACAAGCATCATAATACAAGCCAGGGGCCTCGAGGGCTCGAATACAAGTGCTCGATCATAGACGAGTCAGCGGAAGCAACAATATCTGAGTACAGACATCAGCATGATGTCATGCTTGCATCAGCAGTCAACATCTAGGAAACCTCTTCTTTCAAGAACGGGATATCCATGCCATCATCTTGGAGTTGTGGTAATTGATGTGGCTCACAATTGACCGAGCAGCCACATTCAGCCTTATTTCCCAGAATGTGGAAGAAATGGTTATTGATCACCTCTTCCTTCTCCCGATGGGATGCAACCAGGGTGCCATTCTTGCGCAAGGAATGGATAAAGTTTTTCCATCTTCTTGAATTGATCTTTGCGCGCAAGAAGGTCATGCTAGCATCCCCAGCCCTCAGCCAGTTTATATGTGAGCACTGATGCTTCCTAGCGCGCTCTATTACCACCAAGCCCAATAGGGCAACTTTAGATTTTTGTGCAGAACAACTTCAGGAGCAATGAGAGCGTGTACGTGTTGAGCAACATATAGACAAATGACCAATTCTTGTGCCATGTGAAATTGCACGTTGGCATCGGTAAAAAGCCCCTTGCTCCGAGAATTGAGCGTGATGTAGGGTGGATACCCTAAGGACGATCCTTCACAAAATCGAGGGGATCCCGCAAAGAACACGAAGAAGAAGAGGGGAAAACACAAGGGGAAATGAGAGGAATCACTCAAATCAACGAGAAATGGTCACACATGTGCTAGATCCATGAACACAAAGAGAGATACACGATCCAAAGTCAACAAAGGACGATGCAAACGGTAGCTAGTTCATCTCTGTGAGGAGGCCTTGAATCTGCGAGGGATCTTCCCGTGAGAGGCCTTGAATCCAAGCGTGGATCTTCTCCGTAGAGACCACGGTCTCTCTCGATGGAGTAGAACCACAAGGATGAGCAAACCTCTATCTCTAAAATGACCTAAACCAATGCTAACCCTAGAGAGGAGGTGGAGGTGGTCTATTTATAGTCTTAGCCACGAAGGGGTAAGTGGGAGAGGGATACAAGGCCAAAGGCCTGGTTGTGCACGTACAGGTGTCGGACGTCCTAGTGACGTCGGTTGTCTGGTGGCTCGTGGCGGTCCGGATGTTCGGAGGGCGTCGGACTTTTGACATTTTGGCTCTGTTGCGGTGGCGTTGGATTTACGGACAATGTCGGTCGTTGATGTATACTACACAACTTGTTCTTGTAGACTCGTGTTGGGACTCCAAGCGCAGAGTTTTGTAGGAGAGTAGCAAATTTCCCTCAAGTGGATGACCTAAGGTTTATCAATCCGTGGGAGGTGTAGGATGAATATAATGCGACCAAATAATAAAAAGTCTCTTGTGTCCCCAACACACCAAATACAATGATAATTTGTACAGGTGCACTAGTTCGGCGAAGAGATGGTAATAAAAGCATAGTAATGATAGTAGATATTGATTTTTGTAATAGGAATAATAAAAAATAGCAAGGTAGCAAGTAACAAACGTGAGCATAAATGGTATTGCAATGCTTGAAAATGAGGCCTAGGGTTCGTACTTTCGCTAGTGCAATCTCTCAGCAATGCAAATATAATTTGATCATATAACCATCCCTCAACGTGCAATGAAGAATCGCGCCAAAGTTCCTATCTAGTGGAGAACATAAGAAAAAATTGTTTGTAGGGTACAAAACCACCTCAAAGCTATTCTTTCCGATCAATCTATCCTAGAGCTCGTACTAAAATAACACCAAGCTATTCTTTCCGGTCGATCTAACGAAGAGTTCGTACTAAAATAACACCATACGATACTGATACGTCTCCAACGTATCTATAGTTTTTGATTGTTTCATGCTATTATATTATCTGTTTTGGATGTTTAATGGGCTTTAATATGCTCTTTTATATTATTTTTGGGACTAACCTATTAACCGAAGGCCCAGTGCAAATTGTTGTTTTTTTGCCTATTTCAGTGTTTCGCAGAAAAGGAATATCAAACGGAATCCAAACTGAACGAAACCTTCGCGAGGATCTTTCTTGGAACAAACGCAATCCCGGAGACTTGGAGTGGATGTCAGAGACGCAACGAGGCGTCCACAAGGCGTGAGGGTGCGCCCAGGGGGGTCGGCGCGCCCCCACCCTCGTGGGCCCCTCGTAGCTCCATCGACCTACTTATTTCGCCTATATATACTCTTATACCCTGAAAACATCCAGGGGAGCCACGAAACCACTTTTTCACCACCGCAACCTTCTGTACCAGTGAGATCCCATCTTGGGCCATTTCTGGCAATCTGCCGGAGGGGGGTTCGATCACGGAGGGCTTCTACATCAGCACCATAGCCTCTCCGATGATGTGTGAGTAGTTTACCACAAACCTTCGGGTCCATAGTTATTAGCTATAGGGCTTCTTCTCTCTCTTTGGATCTCAATACAAAGTTCTCCTCGATGTTCTTGGAGATCTATTCGATGTAATACTCTTTCGCGATGTGTTTGCCGAGATCCGATGAATTGTGGAATTATGAACTTGATTATCTATGAATATTATTTGGTTCTTCTCTGAATTCTTATATGCATGATTTGATATCTTTGCAAGTATCTTCGTATTATTGGTTTAGTTTGGCCTACTAGATTGATCTTTCTTGCAATGGGAGAAGTGCTTAGCTTTGGGTTCAATCTCGCGGTGCTCGATCCCAGTGAAAGAAAGGGAAACGACACGTATTGTATTGTTGCCATCGAGGATAAAAAGACGGGGTTTATATCATATTGCTGGAGTTTATCCCTCTACATCATGTCATCTTGCCTAATGTGTTACTCCAATACTCTAGATGCATGCTGGATAGCGGTCAATGTGTGGAGTAATAGTAGTAGATGCAGAATCGTTTCGGTCTACTTGACACGGACGTGATGCCTATATTCATGATCATTGCCTTAGATATCATCATAACTATGAACTTTTCTATCAATTGCTCGGCAGTAATTTATTCACCCACCGTAATACATGCTATCATGAGAGAAGCCACTAGTGAAACCTATGGCCCCCGGGTCTACTTTACATTATATAAGTTTCCAATCTATAATTATAGTTTACTACTTATTTTGCAATCTTTATTTTCCAATCTATACAACAAAAATACCAAAAATATTTATCTTATTATCTTTATCACATCTCACTTTTGCAAGTGGCCGTGAAGGGATTGACAACCCCTTTATCGCATTGGTTGCAAGGTTCTTGATTGATTGTGCAGTTACTAGGTGACTTGTGTGTAGTCTCCTACTGGATTGATACCTTGGTTCTCAAAAACCGAGGGAAATACTTACGCTACTTTGCTGCATCACCCTTTCTTCTTCAAGGGAAAACCAACGCATGCTCAAGAGGTAGCAGATACACATCAACAAACTCTAATGTCACCTAGATACTCCAATGTCACCATGAGTATCCGTGTGTTGACTATACGATATGCATCAAACAATTTCAGATTCATAATACTCAATCCAACACAAAGAACCTCAAAGAGTGCCCCAAGATTTCTACCGGAGAAACCAAGACGAGAACGTGCATCAACCCCTATGTATAGATTACCCCAATATCACCTCGGGAATCCACGAGTTGAGTGTCAAAACACATATCAACTGAATCAATATGATACCCCATTGTCACCACGGATATTCATAGCAAGACATACATCAAGTGATGTAGGGTAGAACCCTAGACGGCCGATCTTTCACGAAAGGAGCGAGATCCCTCGAAGAACACGACGAACACGGGGAAGAACGAGGAGAAAACACGAGAGAAACACTCAACCAACAAGAAATAGATCACACATATGCTAGATCGATGAACACAAAGAGATACACGATGATCCAAGGTCAACAAAGGACGATACAAAGTAACCGGTTCTTCTCCGTGAGGAGGTCTTGATGGGGGTCTTATCCGTGAGGAGGTCTTGAATCCACGAGGATCTTCTCCGTAGAGGGGTCGCGGTCACTCGAAGAGATGATCCGGGATGGATGAGCGAAGCTCTATCTCACATATGAGCTAAATCAACGCTGACCTCAGCTCGAATGAGGTGGGGGAGTATCTATAGTCTCAATCCACGAAAGGGTAAGTGAAAGTGGGGTACATGGGCCCTAGGCCCACTCTCTGCGCGCAGGCAGGGCGGTAGTACCGGCCAGAGGGCGGTAGTACCACGGTCAGCGGTAGTACCGCTTAGGTTGAGCGGTACTACCGCTCGTCAGCGGTAGTACCGCTCCGGAAGTTTTTTAGTACCGGGCACATGGCGGTAGTACTGCTCGTCAGTGGAAGTGGCGCGGCAGTGGGGAGCGGTAGTACCGCTGTAGGGAGCGGTAGTACCGCTGTAGGGAGCGGTAGTACTGCTGGTTCTGGAGCGGCCGGATTCTCTTCCATCTCTTGACGTCCATCTTCCTCTTTGGGTTCTCCTTGCTCCACAGCGTCTCCATGGCTTACTCCTTGGTACCTGAGTACGCACAACGTCTCTGTTTGAGGTAGTAACCATGTCTCATGTGTATCGAAGTGGAATTGTGAGAGGAGAGATGTCACCTCGGTTTCGAGAGCCCTTGCACGTGCTCGAGTCATGGGTCCTTTAGGCACTTGGTGAGACGATGGTAGGTCCATGGGGATGGCCTTGGGATGCTCTGCATCATCTCCCCTTCCTTGGGAAAGATCCGACCTCGGATCGAAATCCTCATCACCATGGTACGGGGAGAGATCTTTGATGTTGAAGATGTCGCTCACGGAGTACTTGTCGCGTGGGATGTCGATCTTGTAAGCGTTGTTGTTGTAGCGTGCAAGCACCTTGAAAGGTCCGTCCGCTCGAGGTAGTAGCTTGGACTTGCGTTCATTGGGGAAGCGATCCTTGCGAAGGTGTAGCCACACAAAATCTCCAACATGGAACATCATGGGTTGCTTGTTGAGGTTGAGCTTGGTCGCGAGTCGTTGTACTTGGCGCTCGATGGTGTTCCTTGTATCTTCATGCATCTTCTTGAGGAAGTTGACTCAGGCACTCGCGTCCATGTTTGTGCGCTCTTGAAGCGGTAGAGGTAGAATGTCCAATGGGGACAATGGGTTGAAGCCATAGACGACCTCGAAGGGGGACTTGCCGGTAGTCGAATGTCTTGCTCGGTTGTAGGCGTACTCGGCGATTGGTAGGCACTCTCCATGAAGGCGCAAGATTTCCCTACAAAACAAATTTGCAACATGTGAAGCATCGTCGATCTTGTTGCAAGGAGTGAAATGAGCCATTTTGGAGAATCGGTCCACAACAACAAAAACGAAATCCTTGCCATTTCTAGTTCTAGGCAAACCGAGCACAAAGTCCATGCTAATATCTTCCCATGGTTGATATGGAATTGGAAGTGGCATATAGAGGCCATGAGATTGGGCTTTGGACTTAGCTTTGCGGCATGTATAACACCGATTGGTGAAGCGATTGATGTCTCGATGCATCTTGGGCCAAAAGTAGTTCTTAGAGAGCGTCACAAATGTCTTGTCGCGTCCAAAGTGTCCCATGAGTCCACCACCATGAGATTCCTGCAAAAGCAACAAACGCAAAGAGGACTCGGGAATGCAAAGTTTGATAGCTCTCATAAGATATCCGTCTTTGATATAGTATCGCTCCCAAGAAGTATGCATCAAACACTTGGCATAAGGTATTGCAAATGTAGGATCATGTTCATATAATTCTTTGATATGCTCAAAACCAATGACATTCAACTCAAGAGTAGTGACAAGCATGCATATACGAGAAAGCGCATCCGCCACAACATTTTCATCAAGCATGTCATCAAGGCGTGGAATGGGGTACCTATATCTAACGGTGATAGCATTGATAGGTCTACAATCGGAGCACATGCGAGAGCTACCGTCACGTTTTGGAACAAGAATGACCGGTACGGCACAAGGACTCAAACTTTCACGCACATGTCCATAGTCTATGAGATGCTTTACTTGCCTTTGTATTTCTTTGGTTTCTTCGGGGTTGACGCGGTATGGAGCTTTGTTGGGAAGCGGCGCTCCGGGGATGAGATCAATTCGGTGCTCAATGCCTCGTAGTGGAGGAAGACCCGGAGGTAGCTCATCGGGGAAAACATCTTGGAATTCCTGCAATAGAGAAGATAACACCAAAGGTAGATCATGAGAGTTGTTAGTTTTTGTGACCTCATCCTTGCACAATAGGACATAGTGTAGGACACTCGATGGGTTCTCACACACTTCTCTCATCTCACGTTTGGTGGCAAAGAGAACTAAGTTTTTCTTGTCGCTCATCGTGGAGGCACTCAATTTGGGCTTGTGGCGCTCACTCTCTTTTTGGTGGTTCGCTCTCTCACTATTTTCTCCACGATGGGTGGCTTGCTTGTCGGCGAGCACTTGGCTTGGAGACATAGGACGTAGCACGAACTCTTTCCCTTTCATCTTGAAGCTATAGTGATTTGTACGCCCATTGTGAATGACACCTCGGTCAAATTGCCATGGTCGTCCAAGGAGGAGGTGGCAAACGGTCATTGGGAGGACATCACATTCCAATGTGTCTTCATAGGCGCCGATCTTGAAAGAGACTTGTACTCTATGCTCGACTTGTATGGTGCCGGTGTCGCTTAGCCATTGGACCTTGTAGGGGTGAGGGTGCTTCATCTTGACCAATTGGAGCTTGGAGCAAAGTTCTTCACTTGCTAAGTTGTGGCAACTACCTCCATCGATGATGACCTTGACGGAACGTCCATTGATGCCGGCCTTTGTGTGGAAAATATGGCATCGTTGATCTTCGTCTTGTTGATGTTGAAGAGTCAAGACCTTGGAGACAACAAGAGCGGGACTTGAATCTTCATCGCAAAAGACTTGTTCATATTCATCCTCATTGTTCACTTGTCGGTGCATGGCCACTTGCTCAAGAGCTTCCATTTCGCCTTCACTCATGGAGTCATAGGTTCCGTCATCGTTGAGGATCATGGTGCGCTTGTTTGTGCACTCGAAGGACTTGTGGCCTCGGCCGCCGCATGTGAAGCATTTGATAGAACTCGTCTTGATGGTCTCATCGGTTGGAGTAGATGATGATGAAGCTTTCTTGAAGTTGCTTGTAGTAGAAGGACGACTTGAGCTTGTTGAAGCTTTCTTGTAACTTGACTTGTCGCCGTTGCTTGTAGAAGGCTTTGTAGAAGGTGTTGGAGTCGTCGAAGCTTGATTGTTGGCGAGACCATAGGACTTGGATGAGAACTTGGCGTACTTGAAGTCTTCTTGTACTTGCCGTTCCGCTTTGGTAGCTTGGTGCACTAACTCCACGAGGTTCGAGTAAGGTTGGAAATCGGCAATCTTCTTGATAGGATGATTGAGTCCATTCAAGAACCGTGCCATAGTTTGCTCATCATCTTCCTTGACGTTGGCTCGTATCATGGCAATCTCCATTTCCTTGTAGTACTCTTCAACGCTCTTGGTTCCTTGCTTGAGTTGTTGAAGCTTCTTGAAGAGGTCACGGTTGTAGTAGTTTGGCACGAACCGTGCTCTCATGACATCCTTCATTTGTCTCCAAGTGGTGATGGGTGGTTCACCTCTTGCCGCTCGGCGCTCAATGACTTGTTCCCACCAAATGAGGACGTAGTCTTGGAATTCGAGGGATGCCATTGCGACCTTCTTCTCTTCTTCGTAGTTGTGCAAGCGGAAGATTTTGTCAACCTTCAATACCCATGAGATGTACTCTTCGGGGTCGTTGCTTCCATTGAACTTGGGCATGGTGAACTTGAGCTTGCCATATCGTTGCTCTTCATTGTGTTGGGGATGATGACGTCCATGTCGTTGAGGATTGACATTGTCATGGCGCTCTTGGCGAAGTTGGTTCACTTCCTCATGTTGCTCTTGGCGATGATTGGTTCCATTGTCTTCTTGCTGTCGATGGACTTGACGTTCTTGTCGCGCTTGAGGATGAGCTTGTCTATCTTGACGAGGAACTTGGCGATGCACGTGGCCTTGGTAAAGTCGTTCTTGAGCTTCATCACGAAGTGCTTCTTGTTGGAGACGAGCTTGTCGGCCTCGATCGGCTACGGCACGACTTGAATCCCTAAGTGCACGTTGCGCCTCAAGTGCTTGAGCTTCACGTAGTCGTTGTTCTTGACGTTCCGCCTCGGCGTCTTGTGCATCTTGATGTTGTCGCGCACGCTCCTCTTGTTCTTGTTGTCGTTGACGTTGCCGTACTTGTGCTTGAGCAAAAGCGGCTTGGTTTTGGCAATGTCGATGCTCTTGAGAGTCGGTGTCGTGTAGAGGATTGCGATTTGCTTGACGATCTTGACGCACGGCACGACGAAGAGTGTTCGATGTCGGTGTACTTGAACCGGAGATGGTGTCGTCGGAGTGTCGACTTGAGCGACTCCTTCTTGACGAAGTTGACGGAGTAGAACGAAGCAACAAAGCTCGAATCTCGTCCATTCTTGCGTCGTTCTCAACCTTATGCTCGTCGAGCTTGTTGTCGAAGTAGTCCCTTGTACGATTCTCGGATTGGCGTAGGTCGGTGGCGAGATTGTCGATGCGGTCTCCCAAAGCAAGTTGTTCTTGATGCAAAGCCCGTTGTGCACCAAATAGTTGATTCTTGGTGACGAAGGAAGACATGTCGTCGTCTTGCTCCATTAAGAGTGGATTGGTAGAAGTACTTGGCCTATCCATCATTCCAAACAAAGATATGTGAGAGGGAGAAAGGAAAGAACCAATATCCAATGTACCTTGACCAATGTTGACAATGGATCAAAGATGACTCCAATGTGTAGCAAGGAAATAGCACAATTGGTACCAATTCTTGTCGGTTCTCACACCTACACAAGTAAAAGCTTATGGTGGAGCTCGGTTAGGATGGTGGCACAAAAATTTGATGCAATTGTAAGTGAGACTCAATAATGTTGGAAAAGATTCACAAATTTGCAAATGCAACAAGTAGACCAATAGCAAGATATTGTACACGGAAACACACACGCAAATAGATAAGATGGGGTTATGCAACCAAGGATGAGCCAAAACGTGGAATTCACCAAGATGCTCTTGTTGCACAACACTAGAGAGACGCTAGCACGATTGCACAAAAGGCGGATACGAACTTGTGCACAACCTACTAAGCAAAGATGCAACGACTTCTATCCCAAGTATGCCATATGTATGATGTTCCTATGCTTTGATCCAAGATGATCGAGTATGACAATCTTAATGTTGGATTTTGCTATGGTTCTTGCTTATGAGCTCTTTGCTTATCTTTCCTCTTTTGCTTAAAAGCTTGTTTGGCTCTTTGATGTTTGAGCTCTTTTCTCATGCAATGCTTCACGAACCAAGATAGCAATTGTGTATGCGACAACAACTTTGTGACACAAGTGATGATGCCGAGATATGCAACAAGATGATAATGGGAAGTAATGAACACTAATGTGCACAAGTCACGTTGCTGGCAATACTCAATGGCTAGTCTCGATGGGTAAGTGACGCAAAAGTAAGGCCATGGGGTTATCAATGCAATTGCAAGAGAGTATGACGATATCACGATACCAAGATGATATCCAAGGTGAAAGTGATACCAAAGTGAAGTAGCCGTTCGTAGTAGTCCTTGGCGAAGATGAGCGGTGGTGATGTTGATGTCGAACCGTACCTAGATAGCCGAAACACAAAAGGATACGGAAACCACAACTCAAATTCTCAAAGCAAAGGTCAAATGGTGGTAGCGGAAAGCGGTGGTGGTTGCGGAAGTCGGTGATGGGTATGCGGGGGATGTGATGGTGACCCTAGGCAAAGATGCCAAAGTTCGAAAAATTTTGTGGAGTCAAATGTTGGTGAAACCTATCTAGGTGGATAGAGGATGTCAATAGCTACTCAACGAGCTAAAGAACGTGAAAATCGGACTCCGGATGTGGAAGTTATGGACAAAACGGTGAAACTCGAAAGGCTGAAACTGTCAGGGGCGGTAGTACCGCGTGGCAATTTTTTTGTTCCGCGCCAGGCACGGTAGTACCGCTCCGATGGGACGGTAGTACCGCTCCGGACTTTTTTTTGTACCGCTCGCGGGGCGGTAGTACCGCGCCGGACTTTTTTTTGTACCGCGCAAGTTACGGTAGTACCGCTCTGACGTGCGGTAGTACCGCTCGGATCGGGAATTTTCGTAGATCAAAACGGGAGGCGATTTTGGGGCGGAAATGGATGATTTCAAGGTCAAAATTGGAGAGATTTCGTGGATGGAAAGTGGGGAAACTTGGGGAGATGCTAGATCCACTCGAAAGCAAACAAATCCATGGATCAAATCCAACAAAACTTCATCACACTAACAAATCACAAAAAAATTTGGGGCTATTTTTGGTGGGGATTTTCGAATTAGGACGAAAAACAACAAAATCAAGCTAGAAAACAAAGAGAGGGGGCTCCGAAATCGTGATCAACGTGGCTCATGATACCAAGATGATGTAGGGTAGAACCCTAGACATCCGATCTTTCACGAAAGGAGCGAGATCCCTCGAAGAACACGACGAACACGGGGAAGAACGAGGAGAAAACACGAGAGAAACACTCAACCAACAAGAAATAGATCACACATATGCTAGATCGATGAACACAAAGAGATACACGATGATCCAAGGTCAACAAAGGACGATACAAAGTAACCGGTTCTTCTCCGTGAGGAGGTCTTGATGGGGGTCTTCTCCGTGAGGAGGTCTTGAATCCATGAGGATCTTCTCCGTAGAGGGGCCGCAGTCACTCGAAGAGATGATCCGGGATGGATGAGCGAAGCTCTATCTCACATATGAGCTAAATCAACGCTGACCTCAGCTCGAATGAGGTGGGGGAGTATCTATAGTCTCAATCCACGAAAGGGTAAGTGAAAGTGGGGTACATGGGCCCTAGGCCCGCTCTCTGCGCGCAGGCAGGGCGGTAGTACCGGCCAGAGGGTGGTAGTACCGCGGTCAGCGGTAGTACCGCTTAGGTTGAGCGGTAGTACCGCTCGTCAGCGGTAGTACCTCTTAGGTTGAGCGGTAGTACCGCTCCGGAAGTTTTTTAGTACCGGGCGCATGGCGGTAGTACTGCTCGTCAGCGGAAGTGGCGCGACAGTGGGGAGCGGTAGTACCGCTGTAGGGAGCGGTAGTACCGCTGGTTCTGGAGCGGCCGGATTCTCTTCCATCTCTTGACGTCCATCTTCCTCTTCGGGTTCTCCTTGCTCCACAGCGTCTCCATGGCTTACTCCTCGGTACCTGAGTACGCACAACGTCTCCGTTTGAGGTAGTAACCATGTCTCATGTGTATCGAAGTGGAATTGTGAGAGGAGAGATGTCACCTCGGTTTCGAGAGCCCTTGCACGTGCTCGAGTCATGGGTCCTTTAGGCACTTGGTGAGACGATGGTAGGTCCATGGGGATGGCCTTGGGATGCTCCGCATCATCAAGTGTGCTCAAATCCATAAAAGTATTCAATCTGATAAAACGAAATATCAAAGGGAAAACTCAATTCATCACAACAAGATAGAGAGGGGAAAACACCATATGATCCAACTATATTAACAAAGCCCGCGATACATCAAGATCGTGCCATCTGAATAACATGAGAGAGAGAGAGATTAAACACATAGCTACTGGTACAAACCCTCAGCCCCGAGGGTGGACTACTCCCTCCTCATCATGGTGGCCATAGGGATGATGAAGATGGCCTCTGGTGATGATTTCCCCCGCCGGCGGAGTGCCATAATGGGGTCTAGATTGGTTTTTTGTGGCTATAGAGGCTTGCGGCGGCGGAACTTCTAATCTAGGGTTACCCCAAGGGTTTTTGGAATATTTGGTAATTTATAGGGCGAAGAGGCGGTGCGGGAGGCCATCGAGGCGGGCACAACCAGCCCAGGCGCGCCCTAGTAGGTTGTGCCCCCCTTGGGTCCCCCCTCTGGCACTTCTTTGGCCCACTGAATGTCTTCTGGTCCAAAAAATCTCCAAAAAGTTTTTCTCCATTTGGACTCCGTTTGGTATTGATTTTCTATGATGTAAAAAACAAGCAAAACAACAACAACTGGTAGTGGGCACTGTGTCAATAGGTTAGTCCCAAAAATGATATAAAGTTGCTATAAAATGATAGTAAAACATCCAAGAATGATAATATAACATCATGAATACTTCATAAATTATAGATACATTGGAGACGTATCAGCATCCCCAAGCTTAATTCCTACTCGTCCTCGAGTAGGTAAATGATAAAAGAAATAAGTTATGAAGTGTGAATGCTAGCAAAGTCCATAAGTTTGATCAATGATAATTTCAACCACTTTTCCTAGCATCATAACAACAACTCTTTCTCATAAAACTTAGAATGATAAAGTAGCAACCAATTCCATGTTAAGGTTCAAACAATGAATTCTCTTGAAACTCAACAACCTATATTCTTAGTCACCAAACAATTGCAATTCAACTTATTCAACAGACTCTAAGTAAGAGCTCCACATACTCAATCATCATATAGTCTTCTATGATTTCTAGTAATCAAAGTATATTCTTAGAGCAAATGGCATCCATCGAACACATGGAAAGATACGGGCTTAATATTTTGCCTCCCAACTTATTTATCATAGAGATAATTGTCAACAATAATAAATCATGATCAAGTATATTTGACTGGTCATATGCGCCTAGATCTTTCAACACTACATGATGCTTGTCAACTAAAGAATAATTGAGGTTGAAATGAGAATGTGTTCTATTGACTCTTGCATAAAAGTAAATACTGAAAAGTAAAAGATAGGCCGTTTGCAGAGGGGAGCAGAGGTTGTCATGCGCCTTTTAGTTTTATGCCCAAGCTCTTAATGCAAAGGAATGTCATGTTATATTGCGCCTTATGATATCAACCTTTATTATGCAGTTCGTCACTTTTATTACTTTGCCATCACAAGTTCACTCCTTATTCTCCTCATATTGATATCTCACCCAAAACTAGAAAACTTCAGTCACACAAAACTTAATGGAACTTCGTGGGATAGGTTAGTATGATAAAGACAAATCATTCACTTCGGTACTGTCAAAGACAAGATTCACAATTGTTCTCACACAATGCCTACTGTAACTTATCATTTCCACAATTAATATTGAGCAATATGAGCCATAGAAACTAAAAATAACAAGCAAACTATGCATTGAAAACATAATCTATCAAAAACATAACAGTATGTAGTAATCTGTACTCCAACCATACTTCTCTAACTCGATTTTTTTTGAATTTTTTGGAAAACGTAGGTAATTTGTATATAAATCATCTTTAAAAAGTTCAGATCAAAAGCATGTTCTAGTGAACTTTTAAAATTCCTGGACTGCGTGCAAAAGTTTTTGTTTTTGCACAGAATCAAGTCAACTATCATCCACACTATCCCAAAGGCTTTACTTGACACTTTATTGAAATAAAAACTATAAAATACGATTACTACAGTAGCCTAATCATGTGAACACACAAAAACAGTAGGGGTAAATATTGGGTTGTCTCCCAATAAGCGTTTTTCTTTAATGCCTTTTAGCTAGGCAGGAAGATATCAATGATGCTCGCATAAAAGATAAGAACTGAAACATAACAAGAGCATCATGAAACACATGGCAAGCACATTTAAGCCTAACCCACTTCCTATGCATAGGGATTTTGTGAGCAAAAAATTTATGGGAACAAGAATCAACTAGCATAGGAAAGCAAAACAAGCATAACTTCGAAACTTTCAACACATAGAGAGGAAACTTGATATTGTTGAAATATGTAGAATCATATATTCCTCTCTCATAATAATTTTCAGTAGCATCATGAATGAATTCAACAATATAACTATCACATAAAGCATTCTTTTCATGATCCATAAGCATAGAAATTTTACTACTCTCCACATAAGCAAATTTATTCTCATGAATAGTAGTGTGAGCAAACTCAACAAAATAACTATCATGAGAATGAAAATTAAAATCATGATGACAAGTTTCATGGTTATCATTATTCTTTATAGCATACATTTCATCACCATAATCATCATAGATAGCAACTTTGTTATCATGATCAATTGAGACCTCTTCTGAAATAGTGGATTCATCACTAAATAAAGTCATGACCTCTCCAAATCCACGTTCCTAATTATTAGAATAAGATTCAACACCCTCAAAAATAGTGGGATCATTACTACCTAGAGTTGACACTCTTCCAAACCCACTTTCATCAATATGATCATCATAAAAAGGAGGCATGCTTTCAACATAGCAAATATTCTCATCAAAACTTGGGGGACTAAAAATATCATCTTCATCAAATATAGCATCCCCAAGCTCGTGGCTTTTCATATCATTAGCATCATGGATATTCAAAGAATTCATCATTCATGCCAATCATTTCATTGAACTCTTTGTCTATCAATTGAGCACAATTTCCCTTTCCATCATTCTAAAGAAATACATGATAAATATGAACAATATGAGACCACCTCAATTCCATTTTTTTGTAGTATTCTTTTATGAACCAAACTAGTGATAAAACAAGAAACTAAAAGATTCAATTGCAAGATCTAAAGATATACCTTCAAGCACTCACCTCACTGGCAACGGCACCAGAAAAGAGCTTGATCTCTACTACACAACTTGTTCTTGTAGACTCGTGTTGGGCCTCCAAGCACATAGTTTTGTAGGACAGTAGAAAATTTCCCTCAAGTGGATGACCTAAGGATTATCAATCCGTGGGATGTGTAGGATGAAGGTAGTCTCTCTCAAACAACCCTGCAACCAAATAATAAAAAGTCTCTTGTGTCCCCAAGACACCAAATACAATGGTAATTTGTATAGGTGCACTAGTTCGCGAAGAGATGGTAATAAAAGCGTAGTAATGCTAGTAGATATTGATTTTTGTAATAAGAATAATAAAAAACAGCAAGGTAGCAAGTAACAAATGTGAGCACAAATGGTGATGATTTCCCCCTCTGGCGGAGTGCCAGAACGGGGTCTAGATTGGTTTTTTCTGGCTACAGAGGCTTGCGGCACTAGAACTTCTACTCTAGGGTTACCCCGAGGTTTTTTGGAATATTTGGCAATTTATAGGCGAAGAGGCAGTGCGGGAGGGCATTGATGAACCACAAGTATAGGGGATCAATTGTAACTCTTTTTGATAAGTAAGAGTGTCGAACCCAACGAGGAGCACAAGGAAATGATAAGTGGTTTCTAGCAAGGTAATGTCTGCAAGTGTTGAAATTATAAGTAGTGGAGTAGTTTGATAGCAAAGTAATTTGAAACGAGCAAGTAACGATAGTAATAACAAAAGTTCAGAAAGGTAGCCCAATTGCTTTGAAGCAAAGGACATGCCAAAATGGTCTCTTATAATAAGCAAGGCGTTCTTGAGGGTACACGGGAATTTCATCTAGTCACTTTCACCATGTTGGTTTGATTTGTATTCGGTACTTTGATAATTTGATATGTGGGTGGGCCGGTGCTTAGGTGTTGTTCTTACTTGAACAACACTCTTACTTATGATCAACCCTTCCGCAAGCATCCGCAACTACGAGAAAAGTATTAAGAATAAATTCTAACCATAGCATTACACTTTTGGAGCCAATCGGTCCCTTACAGAATAGTGCATAAACTGGGGTTTAAACTTCTGTCACTCTCGCAACCCATCATCTAATTGCTACTCGAAAATGCATTCCCTTAGGCCCAAGTATGGTGAAGTGTCATGTAGTCGACGTTCACATGACACCACTAAGGGAATCACAACATACATGCTATCAAAATATCAAACACATATCAAGTTCACATGATTACTTGCAACATGATTTCTCCCGTGACCTCAAGAACAAAAGTAATTACTCACAAACGATAATCATGCTCAAGATCAGAGGGGTATTAAATAGCATATTAGATCTGAACATATAATCTTCCACGAAATAAACCATATAGTAATCAACTACAACATGTAATCAACACTACTAGTCACCCACAAGCACCAATCTATAGTTCCGATAACAAGATTGAACACAAGAGATGAACTAGGGTTTGAGATGAGATGGTGCTGTTGAATATGTTGATGGAGTTTGCCCTCCCCAAGATGGGAGAGTTGTTGGTGATGATGATGATGATGATTTCCACCTCCGGGAGGGAAGTTCCCCTGGCGAAATCGCTCCGCCGGAGGGCAAAAGTGCTCCTGCCCAAGTTCCGCCTCGAGACGGGGGCGCTCTGTCCCGAAAGTCCTCCCCTTATTTTTTCTAGGTCAAAACGACCTATATACCAGAAGATGGGCACCGGAGGTGGGCCTAGGTGAGCACAACCCACCAGGCACGCCCAGGTGGGTTGTGCCCACCTAGTGGGCCCCCTCTGGTAGTTATTTGCTCCATTATTCATCATATATTTGACAAAAAATCTCCGAGAAGTTTCATCTTATTTGGAGTTGTGCAGAATAGGTAGCCTAACGTAGCTTTTCCAGGTCCAGATTTCCAGCTGCCGGAATTCTCCCTCTTTGCGTATACCTTGCATATTATGAGAGAAAATGCATTAGAATTACTCCAAAAAGAATTATTATGGATAAAAACATCATAAATAATAGTAAGAAAACAAAATGCAAAATGGACGTACCAACTCCCCCAAGCATAGACCTCGCTTGTCCTCAAGCGAAAACCGAAATTGAAAAACATGTCCACATGCTTAGAGAGAGAGGTGTCGATAGAAACAAAGTACGGACATAGAAGCATCATGTAGATTATTATAACAGTAACAAAATTAAACATAAGACTTTTATCATGGAAATTTTATCATATACTTCTCATGAATAAGTAACAATTCATCACACAATTGAAGTATAAAGCAAAAACTCTATTAAAAACCAACAAACTATGTTGTCAGTCAACTTTGCAACTACAATTCATCATCTTTTCAGGAAGGATCACGTATCGGAGCCTTTTAGGCAAGTCCAGATACTCAACCATCATATAGTCTTCTATGATTGCTAACACTCACCACGTACACATGAGCAAAACGTTTCAACCGGACACATAGAAAGATAGGGGCTTATAGTTTCGCCTCCCAACGTATTCACCTCAAGTGTGATGTCAACAATATTATATGCCTAGATCTTTCCTCACCACATGATGCTTGCCAAAGGAGAAAATAAAAAGGAATAGAAGGAAAACTTTGACTCTTTGCATAAAATTAAATACATAAAAGTAAAAGATAGGCCCTTTGCAGAGGGAAGCGGAGGTTGCCATGCACTTATTTGTTTATATCCTCAACCCCTTAGTGCAAAAGAACGTCAGGTTGCATTGCCCCTTGTGATAGCGAACTTTATTATGCAGTCTGTCGCTTTTATTCTTCACCATCACAAGTTCGTGCGACGCTCAATTTTCTCGTACACTAAAAGATCTCACACATTTAGAAGCAATTTTTATTGCCTTTTTGCACCGATGACAACTTACTTGAGGGATCTTGCTCAATCCCTAGGTAGGTATGGTGGACACTTGAAAATAAGATTTGGGTTTAAGGGTTTTTGGATGCACAAGTAGTATCTCTACTTAGTGCGGAATTTTTGGCTAGCAAAGATAGGGGAAAGTGACGAGGATACGTACCTAGGGTAGGGTAACTTATCGTACCTGAGGTACCCAATCAAGGACACGACTCCTACAATGAAAGACGTTCTGAGAAGTATCGACAGGTCAGTCGACCTGGTCAGCCCAGTCGACGGACACAAGCGTACTCGACCAGAAGCGCAAGCAGTCGACCATGAAGACACCACTCGACCGTAAGAAGATTTAAAGGCGCTGCCTACAAACGGTCACCTCATAAGTAGCTTTTATGGCCTTCATGGTCCTTTATTACAGGCGTTACCAGTAACCCCCTCTCTTTATGTACATTAAACCCCTTGTAACGTGGGCTGGCTGGGGTCCTGGTGAACTCTATATAAGCCACCCCCCTCCACTAGGACAGGGGTTCGCATCTTTGTAACACTTACGCATATAATCCAGTCGACCGCCTCCGGGCTCCGAGACGTAGGGCTATTACTTCCTCCGAGAAGGGCCTGAACTCGTTAACTCCTTGCGTGCACAACTACTCCAGAGCTAGGATCTTGCCTCTCCATTCCTACCCCCCCATTCTACTGTCAGACTTAGAACCACGACAGTTGGCGCCCACCGTGGGGCAGGTGTTCTAGCGATTTGTTGGAGGAGTTGGGATTCTTTCAACCCACATCATGTTTTCGAGCGGAGTCATGGTCGAGAGCCGCGAGATCCGTCTCGGCGCTCTCTCCTTCATCGTTGATGACTCTGCTTGGCTGCAGGAGGCTCCACTCGACGTGGACGCGCTTCCCGCCCGCGGGGCCACGCATTTTCGCGCATGCGTCCGCGGCGTCCTCCTGCGGCAACCGTCGACCCAGTACGGGTCGGCATTCGTTGCGCCGTCATCATCATCATCATCGTCATCAGCTTCCCGCCGGCGCAAGCGCACCGGTCGGTCGAGACTCCAGCGGTGGGTGAAGCACGCACTGGCCCGCCAGTCGGCCATCCCCCAAGTCGCGGCAATCGAGCCCGACGAGTCACTCTACGGCCTGTTCGACCTGTCGACTGGCTCCGTAGAGACTGCGTCCGAGTGCGACAGCAGTGACCCAGCGGCGGAAGTACTAATGGTCGACGGACCACGTAGCCCCCCCCCCGGATTCCCCCAAACCGAAGAGGTTGCCGCAGGGGGGATTCCGGCGCGGGGTCACGAAGAGTATAGGCCCGAGCCCCTTACCTCAGTGCAGAGGGAGGAACTCCGTCGCCGGAACGTGGACGCCCTTCACACTCCTATCGTTGGAGAAACCCCTGAGGCGCGAGCCCTGGAGGAGGCACGCTTGGCCAATTTGGCTGAACGTGCTCGATTGGAGAATCTCCAGAGAGCACTCGACGAGCGCGCACGACCGCCCGCTCCCGAGTCCAGCCGTCGTCGCATCTTCCAGCCGCCGACCCAGGTATACCGTACTCCGATTCAGAATTTGGCAGCTGCGGCTCGCATAGCGGAGTCGATCCAGCCTTCACAGTCAGAGGCAGGGAGAGGTCTGTTGCAGATCAGAGATTTGCTTCGTGCAGCGGGTGACCAGAATTCAGCCGTGTCACAGTCGCGCAACAGGATTCACAGTCGATCCGTCACTGCGAATTCCTTTCAGTCGGCTCATAGTCCGAGGTCGCCCCCGAGGCGTGAAGGACACAGAGGCCGGCACGAGAATCAGTACCAAGGGCACGAGCGATATGAGCACCGATTCGATCGCAACGATCAACGTCGAGTGCCTTCTCCTCCCCCAAGAGCCGGGTCGTACATTCCTCGACGGCAAGAAGACAGACGCCAGTTCAGTACTGGGCGAAAGGTCCCAGTCGACCCCAGGGAACCAGGCTTTGATGCGAGATCCATCATCGTTCAAGGCCTGGTCGACCGAAATAGAGCTCACCGAGAAGACCGTGACGGAGGCTCCCCGTCCAGTAGCAGAGTTCGCGTCTCAGGTCCCGAGTGTTTCAGCAGAGCAATCAGAGCTGCAGTGATTCCTCCCAACTTCAGGTTGGCGGCTGGAGTCAGCAAGTTCACCGGAGAGTCCAAGCCGGACACATGGCTCGAGGATTACCGAGTGGCTGTTCAGATCGGAGGCGGCAATGACGAGGTGGCCATGAAGCATTTGCCCCTCATGTTGGAAGGATCAGCCAGAGCGTGGTTGAATCAGTTGGCTCCCAGCAGTATTTATACTTGGGAAGATCTAGCCCAGGTGTTTGTCAGGACGTTCGAAGGAACTTGCAAGCGACCGGCGGGGTTGACAGAATTGCAGTCATGTGTTCAGAAGTCGAGTGAAACCCTGAGGGATTATATCCAGAGATGGATCACTCTGAATCACACGGTCGAGAATGTATCCGATCATCAAGCAGTTTGCGCCTTCAAGGAAGGTGTCAGAAACAGGGAGTTAACTTTGAAGTTTGGTCGAACCGGAGATATGACCCTTAGTCGAATGATGGAAATCGCCACCAAGTACGCGAACGGAGAAGAAGAAGATAGACTCCGGAGTGGCAAGTATAAGGCAGCCGCCAATGAGACCGGCGGAGGACACTCCAGTCGGAAGCAGAAGCGCAAGGCCGAGCCAGTCGCCCCCGGGGAAGCCTTAGCTGTGACCCCAGGGAAGTTTAAGGGGAAACCCAAGGGCCCTTGGAACCCCAAGAAAGTGAAAGACCAGGACGGGAACGATGTGATGGACTTACCATGCCACATTCACACGAAGAAAGATGAAGAGGGAAATCTCATTTACCCTAAGCATACCACTCGACAATGTCGACTCCTGATGCAACAGTTCCAAGGGAAGCAAGCCAAGGACAAAGGGAAAGAGTCGGACAAAGTTGAAGACAGAGAAGACAGCGGCGAAGAATACCCTCAAATCAATTCCACTCTGATGATTTTCGCTGATGTCGAAAGTAGGAGTCGACTGAAGGTCATCAATCGCGAAGTAAACACGGTCGCTCCAGTGACACCCCATTACCTGAAGTGGTCCCAAACCACCATCACCTTCGACCAGTCCGATCATCCGACTCATATTGCCACCCCAGGGAGGCAAGCGTTGGTGGTCGACCCAATTGTTGAAGGCACTCGACTGACCAAGGTTCTGATGGACGGCGGCAGTGGGCTAAACTTGTTGTATGCAGAGACGTTGAAGGGGATGGGCATTCCGATGTCCCGGATCAGCCCCAGCAACATGAGCTTCCACGGAGTCATCCCTGGGAAGAAAGCTGAGTCACTCGGCCAAATCGCTCTCGACGTCGTCTTTGGTGACTCGAAGAATTTCCGGAAAGAAAAATTAACCTTTGAGGTCGTGGATTTTCAGAGTGCGTACCACGCCATTCTTGGGAGGCCAGCCTATGCTCGCTTCATGGCTCGGCCATGCTACGTATACCTCAAGATGAAGATGCCTGGCCCCAAAGGTGTAATCACCATCGTCGGCAATCGGAAGAAGGCAGAGGAGTGCTTTCAGAAAGGCGCCAAAATTGCTGACGCTCAGATGGCCAAGATAGAGATACAAGAGTATCAGAAGACTGCAGACCCGAGTGAATTGTTACAAGCCAAGAAGCCCGCCACGGAATCAGCATTTCGGTCGACTGGTGAGACCAAGCAAGTCCACATCCACCCGACCGATCCAAATGCGGCTCCAACCAACATCTCCACTACACTCGACCCCAAATAGGAAGAAGTGCTCGTCCAGTTCCTCCGTGAGAACTGGGACATCTTCGCATGGAAGCCTGCTGACATGCCAGGTGTGCCTAGGGGACTGGCCGAGCACCGCCTCCGAGTCGACCCAAAGGCCAAACCAGTCAAGGAGCATCTCCGACGGTCCGCCGTTCAGAAGAGAAAGGCCATTGGCGAAGAAGTGGCCCGACTCCTAGCAGCAGAATTCATTCGCGAGATCTTCCACTCCGAGTGGCTCGCTAATGTTGTGATGGTCCCTAAGAAAGACAGGTCCTTGCGCATGTGCATCGATTTTAAGCATATCAATCGGGCCTGCCCGAAAGATCATTTTCCTCTTCCTCGCATCGATCAAATAGTCGACTCGACTGCAGGATGCGAGAGGCTATCCTTTTTAGATGCTTACTCTGGATACCATCAGATCCGTCTGTATGGACCCGATGAAATAAAAACAGCCTTCATCACCCCATTTGGGTGTTTCTGCTATGTTACCATGCCTTTCGGTCTCAAGAACGCCGGAGCTACATTCATGAGAATGATTCAGAAGTGCCTAATCACTCAAATCAGTCGGAATGTAGAAGCATACATGGATGACATAGTGGTCAAGTCACGGAAAGGTTCCGACCTGCTGACTGACCTAGCTGAAACTTTTGCCAATCTCAGGAGTTATGATATCAAGCTCAATCCGTCGAAGTTCACATTTGGAGTCCCTGGAGGAAAGTTACTCGGTTTTCTTGTTTCCGAACGAGGAATCGACGCTAACCCTGAAAAAGTTGGCACCATACTACGGATGAAACGCCCCGTGCGTGTGCACGACGTCCAGAAACTTACTGGATGCTTGGCCGCCCTAAGTCGATTCATCTCCAGGCTCGGTGAAAAGGCGTTGCCTCTTTACCGACTGATGAAGAAGTCAGACACGTTCGAATGGACTCCAGAAGCTGATGCAGCATTCGCAGAGCTAAAAGCTCTGCTCTCCACCCAGCCGGTGCTTGCTGCTCCTGTCAGCAAAGAGCCATTGTTGCTTTACATAGCAGCCACGGGACAAGTCGTTAGTACCGTTCTTACGGTCGAGCGGGAAGAGGAAGGAAAGACCTTCAAAGTTCAACGCCCAGTGTATTATCTCTCTGAAGTTCTGACCCCGTCGAAGCAAAGATATCCCCACTATCAGAAGCTCGTTTACGGGATTTACATGACCACGAAGAAGGTTGCTCATTATTTCTCCGATCACTCTATCACAGTCGTCAGCGACGCTCCATTATCAGAGATTCTTCATAACAGAGATGCGACCGGTCGAGTGGCGAAATGGGCAATTGAACTTCTTCCTCTTGATATCAAGTTCGAAGCAAAGAAAGCTATTAAGTCCCAGGCAATAGCTGATTTCCTCGCCGAGTGGACCGAGCAGGAGCTTCCGACTCAAGTTCACTCGGAGCACTGGACTATGTTTTTCGATGGCTCCAAGATGCTGAACGGATCCGGTGCGGGGGTTGTACTGGTTTCCCCCCGAGGAGACAAGCTCAAGTATGTCCTCCAGATTCACTTTGATTCCTCCAACAATGAGGCAGAGTACGAAGCGCTTCTATACGGATTACATATGGCCATTTCACTCGGCGTCCGTCACCTCATGGTCTACGGCGACTCAGATCTGGTTGTTAATCAAGTGATGAAGGAGTGGGACGTCAGAAGCCCATCCATGACGGGATATTGCAGCGCAGTGAGAAAGCTGGAGAAACGATTCGAGGGGTTGGAGCTCCATCATATACCCCGACTGAAAAATCAAGCTGCAGATGATTTGGCGAAGATAGGGTCCAAAAGGGAGGCCATCCCTAAGGATGTGTGTTTGGAGCACATTCACACACCATCAGTGCAAGAAGATCCTTTCACAGAAGAGCCTCCACAACCAAAAAGCGCCTCTGACTCGACCGAAGTAGAGATACCAGCTGTGGTCGACCTGATTATGGAAGTTATGGCCACCACTCCCGATTGGACAGTGTCGTACATTGCGTATATCATAAGAAAAGAGCTCCCAGAAGATGAAGAAGATGCTCGGCAGATCGTCCGTCGATCCAAAGCCTTTACAGTAATCAAAGGGCAGCTATACAGAGAAAGAGCGACTGGAGTCGGTCAGAAGTGCGTCACGCCTGAAGAAGGACAGATAATTCTCGAAGACATCCACTCGGGGACCTGCGGCCATCACGCGTCCTCTCGGACCATCGTGGCTAAAGCATACCGAGCGGGTTTCTACTGGCCAAAGGCGAATGAAATGGCAAAGGATATAGTCGACAAGTGCGAGGGGTGCCAGTTTTATTCCAACATGTCTCACAAGCCCGCCTCCGCCTTGAAGACCATTCCACTCGTCTGGCCTTTCGCTGTCTGGGGTCTGGATATGATCGGACCACTGAGAACTGGTAGGAGTGGCTTCACCCACTTGTTGGTCGCAGTCGACAAGTTCACGAAGTGGATAGAAGCAAAACCCATAAAGGACCTCGACGCAAGCACTGCCATCAGTTTTATCAGAGGATTGATATTCAGATATGGAGTTCCGCACAGCATCATCACAGATAACGGATCAAACTTTGATAATGACAGATTCAAAGCCTTCTGCGCCTCTCAGGGCACTCGAGTCGACTACGCTTCAGTTGCTCACCCTCAGACGAATGGACAGGCCGAACGCGCGAATGGCCTCATCCTAAAAGGACTAAAACCCCGACTAATGCGTGATCTCAAACACGCAGCAGGCGCCTGGGTCGACGAACTTCCGTCAGTTCTATGGGGGTTGAGGACCACCCCTAACCGGTCGACTGGAAGAACGCCATTCTTTCTGGTCTATGGAGCCGAGGCGGTTTTGCCAAGCGACTTGCTCCACAACGCGCCTCGAGTCGAGTTATATTCCGAAGCAGAAGCAGAACAGGCCCGGCAAAATGCAGTCGACCTCTTAGAGGAGGAAAGAGAGATGGCTCTAATCCGTTCGACCATCTACCAGCAAGAGTTGCGTCGGTTTTACGCCAGAAATGTGAAGGGTCGAGCCTTTCAGGAAGGAGATTTGGTCCTCCGCGTGGATCAGCAAAAACCTCACAAACTTGCCCCGACCTGGGAAGGCCCTTTCATCATCACCAAAGTCTTGCACAACGGAGCGTATCACCTTTACAACATCGATCGACGGATCGACGAGCCTCGAGCATGGAATGCGGACCTGCTCCGTCCTTTTTACACTTAAAAACTCACTCGACTGATATGTAATAAAAGTACCTCTGTAATTCCTTTGTTTCAAGAAAAAGACTGCTATTTCTTTTTTCTGTCTGTCTAAATTTCCCCCAGTGGGTGACTTAGCTGCGAATCCGTTTCGCCTAAGTAAATCAAAATCCTACCGAGTGAGAGCAAACCTCCCACTCGGGAGGCTTAGCTGCAGTCCAAGTACTCGCCTAAGTAATCAAAATCCTACCGAGTGAGAGCAAACCTCCCACTCGGGAGGCTTAGCTGCAGTCCAAGTACTCGCCTAAGTAAAATCAAAATCCTACCGAGTGGAGAGCAAACCTCCCACTCGGGAGGCTTAGCTGCGAATCCGTTTCGCCTAAGTAAATCAAAATCCTACCGAGTGAGAGCAAACCTCCCACTCGGGAGGCTTAGCTGCAGTCCAAGTACTCGCCTAAGTAATCAAAATCCTACCGAGTGGAGAGCCAACCTCCCACTCGGGGGCTTAGCTGCAGTCCAAGTACTCGCCTAAGTAATTGAAATCCTACCGAGTGGAGAGCCAGCCTCCCACTCAGGGGCTTAGCTGCGAATCCGTTTCGCCTAAGTAAATCAAAATCCTACCGAGTGAGAGCAAACCTCCACTCGGGGGCTTAGCTGCAGTCCAAGTACTCGCCTAAGTAATTGAAATCCTACCGAGTGAGAGCAAACCTCCACTCGGGGGCTTAGCTGCAGTCCAAGTACTCGCCTAAGTAAATCAAAATCCTACCGAGTGAGAGCAAACCTCCACTCGGGGGCTTAGCTGCAGTCCAAGTACTCGCCTAAGTAATTGAAATCCTACCGAGTGAGAGCAAACCTCCACTCGGGGGCTTAGCTGCAGTCCAAGTACTCGCCTAAGTAAATCAAAATCCTACCGAGTGAGAGCAAACCTCCCACTCGGGGGCTTAGCTGCAGTCCAAGTACTCGCCTAAGTAAATCAAAATCCTACCGAGTGAGAGCAAACCTCCCACTCGGGGGCTTAGCTGCAGTCCAAGTACTCGCCTAAGTAATTGAAATCCTACCGAGTGGAGGGCCAGCCTCCCACTCGGGGGCTTAGCTGCAGTCCAAGTACTCGCCTAAGTAATCAAAATCCTACCGAGTGAGAGCAAACCTCCCACTCGGGGGCTTAGCTGCAGTCCAAGTACTCGCCTAAGTAATTGAAATCCTACCGAGTGGAGGGCCAGCCTCCCACTCGGGGGCTTAGCTGCAGTCCAAGTACTCGCCTAAGGAATCGAAATTCTACCGAGTGGAGAGCGAACCTCCCACTCGGGGGGCTTAGCTGCAGTCCAAGCACTCGACTAAGTAATTGGACTCCTACCGAGTGAAGAGCAGACCTCCCACTCGGGGACTTAGCTATAACCCGATACTCGCCCAAGCCAAGTTGACAAGACACCATCGCGGCGATAAGCATCGTGCAAACCAGGCAGCCTCTGAGGGAACAACGAATAGTAGATCGGCGGATCAAGTCACGAAGGCATTCAACGTCGAGCCAAGTTCGGACAAAACCAAAAAATCCTAGATCGCAAATAAAGTACTCGAGCTATAAGCTCGACGGAGTTTATCGGTTACATAAACCACTCGGCATTCCGAGGCAAATTTAAGGCAAAGAACATCAGTTTTTTACTCCTCCGGCGGAGGACTGGATGGTGCAACAAATTCGTCCAAGTCGATCCCATCAGAGATCCGAGTGGCAGCAGCAATGAAGGTCTCCATGAAGTCCTGAAAGTTATGCTTCCTGGTATTGGCAACCTGGAGAGCGGCCAGCTTCTCCTCGCGCGCCTCCTTGCAGTGGACGCGAACCAGTGACAAAGCCACGTCAGCGCCACACCTAGCAGAAGACTTCTTCCATTCTTGCACTCGACCTGGAACCTCACCTAGTCGAGTGATCAGGGATTCAAGGTCGTTCTGAAGCGCCTCCTTGGGCCAGAGTGCGGAGTCGATCCGTGACACTGCAGCTTTCAGTCGAGCCAGGTAGTCCACCGCACTAGCGACACGGGATTCCAACCGGAAGACATTCATGTCCACTTCGTCCTTCACGGGAGAGTTGATAGGGTCCAAGCGGGTCTCCACTCGACTGGCCTCTTCCTCAAAGTTTCGGCAGAATTCTGAAAGAAGTTTCGACAGGTCAAAACTGTAGCCAAATGGTGAGTCGACAACAACGAGATTAATCGCGCAAAGAGGGTTACCTTCAAGCATGAGGTATAGCTTCTTGGCAAGACTCCCAAGATAATCCCCCAAGTCCTTGTGCTTCCCCGCCAGCTGGCCGAGCTTGTCGTTCAGAGTACTCTTGTCAGTCTTCAGTCGGCTCGCTTCCTTGTTGGCCGAGTCAAGAGCAGACTTCAGCCTAGCGTTCTCGCTCTCCAGTTGGTCGACCGAAGCAAGTTTCTCTTCAGCAAGCTTCAGCTTCTCCGCAGCCGCCTTTTGTGCCTCCGCAAGGTCAAGATCTTTCTTCTTCAGGGCCTTTTCCAGTTCGCCTACGAAACAACAATGAGAACAGAGTTGAGAACAGGCAGGAGAACAGAGACAGCCGTCGAGTCCTCACCAGCCATACCTTTTGCTTCATCCTTCGCCTTCTGCACGTTTTCCTGAGCAAACTGTAAATCAAGATTGAGCTGGATTTGCTTATTCTTCAGATCGGCGAGCTGAGCAACAAGCTCACAAGACTTCTGCAAAGAGTCAATCGACAAAGGGTATCAAAGATAAGTTACTCCCGAGTGACTGAAAGAAAGAGCACAACACTTCTAAGACTACAGCCAAATCAAAACATTCGACAGTAGCCTCGGGGACTACACCCAGTGGGTGCACTCAGCGTGCCCCCACTGGTTTTAAAAAAAAAGGGGGGGGGCGACTGCCAGCAGTCGACCGGATACAGTATCATCCGACGAGGTACAACTACAGAAAGACAGTACAAAGACCACAGTCGACTGCCAGCAGTCGACCGTGGCCTCGGGGACTACACCCAGTGGGTGCACTCAGCGTGCCCCCACCAATGAGAAATTTCGGACCAACGGCACCCAGTGGGTGTACAACGCAAGTGAAGATCAACTAACCTGGACGTTCTGCTGCAACGTCGAGCTGATGTCATAGGCCGCTTGACTGGCATCCCGAGCCGCTTTGGTCTGCTCCATCACGAGCCCCGCCTGACGTATAGCCTCCTTGGCAGCACTCACTTGATCCTCCGGGGTCTGGTAGGCGGCGAAGAACGAGGGTGGGTCGACCAGTAGAGGGGCAGTCGACGACGAAGGCCGGGCAGTCGTCAGTGGCTCAGCAAAAGTCACAGTAGTCCGGGCGGTATTGTCACCCCCTTGGACCACCGCCTCGGCAGTCGACGCGGCCTGAGGAACCTTGTCGACCGGAGCCCTCCAGCCTCTCCTCCCAAAAGGCCTGAGCGGCGCTTCCGCCTCCTCCTCATCATCCGGAAGGTCAATGATGTTGGTCGGAGCTACAAAAGTTCAGAAATGAATACCCAATCGACCCAGCAGTTAAACAATCGGATCATGTCAAGGATCATACCTAAGTTGGAAGTGACGGCGTCCTCCATCGTCTCATCAGCATTCTGGATGGAAGTTTCGGAAGTAGCGGCGCTGCGCGATTCCAAGCAAATAATTTGAAAATGAATCGACTAAGAATCCGTTCTAGTCGACTCAAGAAAGGTGAAGACAGTCACTTACCCAGAGATGACCGGGATGGCGACCCTGATCTTGGGCAAGGCCTTGGGTGGCTTAGTCGGGATGGCTCTAGGCTGCTTGGGCGCTTTCTCAGTTGGGGGCGGCGACGCGGTCCGAGGGCGCTTGGATGACTGGCCCGCCGGAGCACTCGACTGACCGCGCTCCACGGCGGGATCCTGAGCGTTCTTGGAGCGTCTCTCGCGTCGAGGAGGGTCGACCTCCACCTCTTCATCTTCGTCACCCGAGTCATCGCCGACCTCCCCCTCTACGTCATCGTCAGATTCCCACTCCTCGACTTCGCCCTCGGCTTCAACTTCATTCTCACTCCCTTCGCCTCCACTCCCTCCTCCTTCAGATACGTGCTCCTGGTTCCCATTCGGCATCGAGTACATATCGTTGATCTCCTGCGAAACAACAGGCAGAACGAGGATCAGTCGACTTTTCGCGAGCCAGTTACTAGACGGAGTGAAAATTTCAGTCGGAAGAAGCAAAATGTACCTTATCTGTCTGCATCATCCCGTCGAGCGGAGCAATCCTCCTGGAACCCCTCGGGTTGTCCTTATTCCCGGTTATGCTGGTCAGCCAGCTCTCCAGCACAGAAGCCTCGACCCCCTCCGGGTGGATCCGCGTGGAGTCGTCGGGCCCGGAATACAACCACATCGGGTGATCCCGAGCCTGGAGAGGTTGGATTCGTCGCTGGAGAAAGACTTCGAGCAAGTCCATGCCGGTCACGCCTTCACGAACCAACTCAACCACTCGACTGACTAGTTCCTTCACCTGAGCCTTCTCCTCCGGAACCACTTTCAAAGAAGCGGGTTTCTGCACTCGGTCCAAGGTGAAAGGAGGTAGGCCGGTCGAGTGTCCAGGAGTCGGCTGGTCCTTGCAGTAGAACCAAGTCGACTGCCACCCGCGCACAGAATCGGGAAGTGTCATGGGAGGAAAACAACTCTTACCCCTCGTCTGGATCCCAAGGCCCCCGCACATCTGGATCACCTGCGTCCTCTCCCCGTCCGGGTTAAGCTTTTTGACCGACTGGGATCGGCAGGTGAAGATATGCTTGAAGAGGCCCCAGTGGGGTCGACAACCTAAGAAACACTCACACAGAGACACAAAAGCCGCGAGATAGACTATGGAATTGGGCGTAAAATGGTGGAGCTGCGCTCCGAAGAAGTTCAGGAAAGCCCTAAAGAAAGGACTCGGGGGCAGAGAAAACCCCCGGTCGACATGGGTGGCTATCAGGACGCGCTCACCATCGCGAGGTCTTGGCTCCGTCTCCTTCCCAGGAAGGCGAGCAGCCTTGTGGGGAATGAGTCCTCCCTCCACCATGTCGTCGATATCTGCCTGAGTAAGGATGGAGGGCATCCAATCCCCTTGCAGCCAGCCGGACGGCAGAGCGGCCCGCGAGGACGACCCGCCTCGCCCAGATTTCTTCCCTTTGCCCTTCCCCGCGGCCTTCTTCGCCCGTTCCGCCGCCGCCGTCTTATCCATCCCCATCGTCTCGAACGAAGTCTTGGCCGAGCAGCGGTGTCGAGGTTGCGGCGGAGAGCGAGGCGGAGGCTTACGGAGGAAGGAGGAAGAAGAACGAGGGCGCACAGTAAAAGGTCAGAGTCATTGCTTTATATAAGGCCACACCCGAGTGGCTGATCAGTGGGCCTGCCCCTCCCAGTCAGATCCCGCAACAGGCGCGCGCGCAGTACGTGGCGAAAAAGGTGGCGCAGAGATCGAGGCGCCCTTGCCTTATCCAGCCGATTCGCGCGGTTCCCTCCGTCCCGTGCGCTTCTCAATTTTCAAAACCCGCAAAATCCGCGATCGACAGGACGGGTTGTCAGACAAAAGATCCGTTTCCTTAAGTCTCCCAAGAGACTCGTCACGTAAACGCACTCGACGGTAATCCGAAACCACTCGACGAGCATCTGAATGGATCAAGGCAAACTGAAGAATGAGGCCCCACCGTGACTTCCATTTATCCGAAGACAGATGCAACTGAAGCATGGAGGTTGAGTCGGAAGCACAGGCTCGACCCCATTCTCACTTAACCCCTGACCCATTCGGGGGCTAATGACGAGGATACGTACCTAGGGTAGGGTAACTTATCGTACCTGAGGTACCCAATCAAGGACACGACTCCTACAATGAAAGACGTTCTGAGAAGTATCGACAGGTCAGTCGACCTGGTCAGCCCAGTCGACGGACACAAGCGTACTCGACCAGAAGCGCAAGCAGTCGACCATGAAGACACCACTCGACCGTAAGAAGATTTAAAGGCGCTGCCTACAAACGGTCACCTCATAAGTAGCTTTTATGGCCTTCATGGTCCTTTATTACAGGCGTTACCAGTAACCCCCTCTCTTTATGTACATTAAACCCCTTGTAACGTGGGCTGGCTGGGGTCCTGGTGAACTCTATATAAGCCACCCCCCTCCACTAGGACAGGGGTTCGCATCTTTGTAACACTTACGCATATAATCCAGTCGACCGCCTCCGGGCTCCGAGACGTAGGGCTATTACTTCCTCCGAGAAGGGCCTGAACTCGTTAACTCCTTGCGTGCACAACTACTCCAGAGCTAGGATCTTGCCTCTCCATTCCTACCCCCCCATTCTACTGTCAGACTTAGAACCACGACAGAAAGCACCACATGTTAAAGGATCCATGACAATATGACTTCTATGTGAATATAAACAAACATAAATCATTAAGTTGTCTTCCTTGTCCAACGTCAAATTTTTTGGCATATTATATTTTGATGAGGGCTCACAATCACAAAAGATTTCTAGGATAGTATATTTATATGTGAATCTTCACTTCCCTTATTAATTCTCTCATGAGTTGCATCATTGACTAATGTTATGTTTGTCAATCTCTAATAAAATTTTCTACTTATACTTTTCTTTATGTGGTGTCATCACCTACCATAAGATTAGTGTATGATCTTCTTGATTTATTTCCTTTCTTTTATCCATTCCCTTTCTCTTTTTATTCCTTATTTCTTTTCTTTTATTTGAAACATGAATGTAAACAAAGGAAAAACTCAAACTAAACTTTATTATATATCTTGCACACGATTACAAGGATATATCACTAAGCAAAATCTTAAAGAAGAAAGGATCTAAATAAACTTTTATACATCTAAAGCAAAATATAGAACTAAAATAAGTAAAGGCAAAATGATAGTGGGATGATACAATACCGGGGCACCTCCCCCAAGCTTGGCGGAAGCCAAGGGGAGTGCCCATACCCGATACTTAATTCTCCTTTGGTGATGAAGAAGAAGGTGGTGGTGATGAAGTAGAGATTTTGTCCTCGGATTTCCATGGCAATGGTCCACCATCATAAGAGGAGGAGTGAGTCTCACGGGTCCTGCAACTACCAGCCAAACTCATAACTTTGAACCTCGCCTCATATTCAAATACTTGATTTTGGAGATCGTAGATCTGGCTTTGGAGGAAGTTGATTTGCTCGTTGAGGGTGAATACGATGTCCTTCATGGGCTTGCCATCCACCTTGAGATCACGGGAGAGGTCCCTGATCATAAGGTGATTGTCGTTGAGTCCACGCTACACCATCCCCTTGCACCGAAAAATGTCCTGCTCCATAGCTTCAAGCCTGGCCTCCATGGTTCCCGTCCCCTTGGGACATGGCACATCGCGGAGGTGAAGCCACCCCTCATGCATCTGGATGACCTGAGGGTGTTGCACCACCTCCCGCAGATATGGGTTGATGGCGTTCTTGAAGAACTTGTCCTTGGAGGAGCTTGAAGCAGCCATGGTAGATGGGATCTGACAGAAAACGGCAAGGAAAAGAAAATAGATGATTTCTCCATGATACGGTAGTTAACAGGTTCGGGAAGTATATATAGATTTTTTTAATCTTGGGGGACAAGCAAACTATAGAAAAACGGAGCCCGGAAGGTGTCCCAGGTGGGCACCACCCACCTGGGCGCGCCAGGCAAGCCTGGCTTTCCTGGTGCACCCTGGTGTCTTGTGCCCACCAAGGTACGCTTCCTGAAAGTTTCTTATTTTCCTAATTTTGTAAATATTTCAAAACTGATAAAAAATATTTTTGTAGATTTTTTGGAGTCCGTTTACTTACCGTATCACATACCTCCTTATTTTCACGATTCTGGAGTGTTCCGGAAGGACTCTTTTATGTGTTCTTTCAGTATCAAAGTTTGGATAATATTACTTTCCACATTAATGGGCGTACCTGAGATATAATGTTTTAATCGTTGCCCATTGACAACCTTCGGGTTAGTACCTTCAGCATTATTTATTTTGATGGCTCCAGACTGATAGACCTCCTTGATAACGTAGGGGCCTTCCCATTTTGAGAGGAGTTTTCCTGCAAAGAATCGTAAACGAGAGTTGTACAAAAGAACATATTCTCCGACTTTAAACTCACACTTTTGAATTCTTTTGTCATGCCATCTTTTAAATTTTTCTTTGAATTTGCATTTTCATAAGCTTGGGTTCTCCATTCATCTAATGAGCTAATATCAAATAACGTCTTTTCACCGGCAAGTTTGAAATCATAATTGAGTTCTTTGATTGCCCAATATGCTTTATGTTCTAACACAAGAGGCAAATGACAAGCTTTTGCATAAACCATTTTATAAGGAGACATACCCATAGGATTTTTATATGTTGTTCTATAAGCCCAAAGTGCATCATCTAATTTCTTAGACCAATTTTTCCTGGACCTATTGACAGTCTTTTGCAAAATTAATTTTATTTCTCTATTTCTATGTTCAACTTGACCACTAGACTGAGGATGATAAGGTGATGCAATTCTATGGTTAACATCATACTTGGCAATCATTTTACGGAAAGCACCATGAATAAAGTGTGAACCACCATCAATCATTAAATGCCTTGGGAAAATAACTTCCTTAAGCATTTTAATAGAGGTGTTGTGATCGGCACTACTGGTTGGAATAACTTCTACCCATTTAGTAACATAATCAACAGCAACCAAAATATGTGTATACCCATTAGAGGAAGGAAAAGGTCCCATGTAATCAAATCCCCAAACATAAAATGGTTCAACAGCAAGTGAATAGTTCATAGGCATTTCTTGACGCTTACCGATATTACCTATTCTTTGACATTCATCACAAGATAAGACGAACTTACAGGCATCCTTGAAAAGAGTAGGACAATAAAATCCAGATTGCAATACCTTGTGAGAAGTTCTATCTCCAGCATGATGCCCTTCATAAGCTTCAGAGTGACATTTCTGTAGGATTTATCCCTGTTCATGCTCAGGTACACAACGTCTAATAATACCACCTACTCCTTCTTTATAAAGATGTGGGTCATCCCAAATGTAATGTCTTAAATCATAGAAGAATTTTTTCTTTTGTTGGTATGTAAAGCTAGGTGGTAAATATTTAGCAACAATGTAATTAGCATAGTCAGCATATCAAGCAGTACTATGAGCAACATTTATTGCAGCTAACTGCTCATCAGGAAAACTATCATCAATAGGTAGTGGGTCATCAGGAAATTTTCAAGCCTAGATAAATTATCAGCTACGTGGTTCTCACCTCCTTTTCTATCAATGATATGTAAATCAAATTCTTGTAACAAGAGAACCCATCGAATAAGTCTATGTTTGGCATCTTTCTTTTCCATAAGATAATTAATAGCAGCATGATCGGTGCGAACAATTACTTTGGAATCAACAATATAAGGTCACAATTTATCACAAGCAAACACCACTGCTAAGAATTCTTTTTCAGTAGTAGCATAATTTCGTTGAGCACTGTCTAGAGTTTTACTAGCATAATGAATAACATTCAGTTTCTTATCAACTCTTTGTCCCAGAACAACACCAACAACATAATCACTAGCATCACACATAATTTCAAAAGGCAAGTTCCAATCAGGTGGTTGAACAATAGGTGCAGGAATTAAGGCTTTCTTGAGTGTTTCAAAGGCTTCTAAACAATCATCATAAAAACAAAAGGAATACCGTTTTGCAAAAGACTCGTAAGAGGCCTAGAAATTTTAGAGAAGTCTTTGATAAATCTCCTATAGAATTAAGGATTTCTTGAGTGCTTCAAAGGCTTCTAAACAATCATCATAAAAAACAAAAGGAATATCGTTTTGCAAAAGACTCGTAAGAGGCCTAGAAATTTTAGAAAAGTCTTTGATAAGTCTCCTATAGAAACCAGCATGACCTAAGAAACTATGAATACCTTTTATATCTTTAGGACATGGCATTTTCTCAGTTGCATCAACCTTAGCTTTGTCCACTTCAATACCTCTTTCAGAAATTTTATGACCCAAGACAATGCCTTCATTAACCATAAAGTGGTACTTCTCCCAATTCAAGACAAGATTTGTTTGTTCACATCTCTGCAAAACTCGATCAAGATTGCTTAAACAATCATCAAAAGACTTCCCATAATCAGAGAAGTCATCCATGAAAACCTCAACAATCTTTTCACAAAAGTCAGAGAATATAGCAGTCTACATCTTTGAAAGGTAGTAGGTGCATTACATAAACCAAAAGGCATACGTCTATAAGCATAGGTTCCAAAGGGACAAGTAAGAGTGGTCTTTTCTTGATCAGGTTGGGAAACAGGTATTTGTGAAAAAACAGAATATACATCAAGGAAGCAAAAATGTGTGTGCTTAGATAATCTTTCAAGCATTTGATCAATAAAAGGCAGAGGGTAATGATCTTTTCTAGTTGCTTTGTTTAATTTTATAAAATCAATTACCATTCTATAGCATGTAACAATTCTTTGTGGAATAAGTTCATTCTTATCATTAGGAACAACAGTTATACCTCCTTTCTTAGGGACACAATGAACAGGGCTTACCCATATACTATCAGCTATAGGATAGATTATACCTTCTTCCAGAAGTTTTAATATTTCCGTTCTTACCACTTCTTTCATCTTTGGATTTAACCGACGTTGGTGATCAACAACGGGTTTAGCATCAGGTTCCATATTAATTTTGTGCTGACATAGAGTGGGACTAATGCCCTTTAAATCATCAAGAGTATATCCAATAGCAGCTCGGTGCTTCCTTAGAACTTTCAATAATCTTTCTTCTTCATGTTCTGAAAAGTTAGCACTGATAATAAGAGGATATATCTTCTTTTCATCAAGATAAGCATATTTCAAAGTGTCTGTCAATTGTTTTAATTCAAACACAGGATCACCTTTAGGTGGAGGAAGACCTCCTAGAGTTTCAATAGGCAAATTGTGTTTAAGTAGAAGACGTTGTTCAAAGAAAATCTTACCTATTTCATTTCTTTTAAGCATATGTAAATCATTTTCATGGTCTACTACATATTGTTCTAAAGGATCAGTAGGAGTCACAACAATAGAAGCAAGACCAATTAATTCATCCTTACTAGGTAATTCTTTTTCATGAAGTTTTCTACTAAACTTGGAAAAATTAAACTCATGAGACTCATCACCAAAACTAACACCGACAGTTTGTTTCTCACAATCTATTTTAGCATTAACGGTGTTCAAGAAAGGTCTACCAAAAATAATGGGACAAAAGTCATCTTGTGGGGAACCAAGAACAAGAAAATCAGTAGGGTATTTTATTTTCCCACACAAGACTTCAACATCTCTAACAATTCCAATTGGTGATATAGTGTCTCTATTAGCAAGTTTAATAGTAACATATATGTCTTGTATCTCTGCGGGTGCTCTGTCACCCATAATTTCTTGATATAAGGTGTAAGGAATAGCACTCACACTAGAACCTATGTCACATAAACCATGATAACAGTGATCTCCTATTTTAACTGAATTGACAGGCATGCCAACAACAGGTCTATGTTTATCCTTTTTATCAAGTTTGACAATTCGAACAGCTTCTTCACAAAAGTGAATAACATGCCCATCTACATTTTCTTCCAAGAGATCCTTAAACATAGCAATACTAGGTTCTACTTTAATTTGTTCATCAGGTTTAGGTATTCTAATATAGCTTTTGTGTGACACCCAGATAATTAAGCTACAGTAACCTCTGCTAATGATGCCACGTCACCACTCATACTGTTGTAAACCTCACGATGATTCAATCCCGTTCGAATTCAAAATTCAAAATCAAAGCAAACAATAAAAGTTTTCAAATATTAAAACTAAAATGTTCGTGTTGTGCCAAATAATGCATATCTAATAATGGTGGAGAAACCAATATCTTTAGAAGTGTTTGAATGTCCTAATATTAAATAAGGCCGTAGCAAAACAATTAATTAAATGCATTATACAATTAATAAAACATTAGACTAATTTATTTGAATGTCCAAAGTGAGGTGACAGTAGTATAGTTGTTAGACTAATTTAGGAACCAGTTATGTATTTTATTCAAACTAAATTAAATAAATAGAAACAAAGAGGAAAATAAATAAAAGAAAATACAAAAACAGAGACAAATAAAAAAAGGGGCACCCCCCGGCCCAACTGGGCCACGGCCCGACTGGCCGCGCACCCTGCCAGTCCAGCTCCCTCCCCCGGCCCGCCGAACCCTAACCCCCACGCGCCCCACTCCTCCCCCGATCCCCACTTTCCCTCACGTCTCCCTCGTCCTCCCACGCCGCCGCCACCACACAACACACACGCGGGAGATGAGCTCCCTCATGCCCAACGCCGCGTCGGCGACCCCCTTTGGCCGCCTCGCTACCCTTCCTCGTCGCCTGGTCATCTCTCCCTCCGTTCGCCGCAGCAGTTCGTCGCGCCCTCTTCCACCTTCCTTGGCCGAGCGCAGCCACCACCTCGCCGCAGCCATGGCCAACGGCCTTTCCGAGCTGATTCGTGCTGCCCTACGGCTTCCTCAACGTCGTCCACAACCTCCACGTGCCCGAGACCGACTGGAGCGGCCCAAGTCAACAACATCGACCGGTTCCCCATCGCGGCCACCGGAGCTCCTACACGTCGATCCCCGCGACTCCAAACTCCTCGCGTCACCTCGAGCACGACAACACCCTCGATGTGAGCAACCGCGCCGTTTTCCCCTTAGTTTGAGCTCGATTCCGAGCTCCGGCGTCATTTTTATTTTTGGTTGCTCCGGCCGTCGTAGTTGTCCCGTTGTCGTCCGTCGTGCACCTCGTCACACCCCGTGCCGCTACCCCCTCCGCCAGCTTCCTCTTTCCCTGCTCGCCGCTCCCCTACTGCCTAGCGCCCGCGCCCGCCGGAGTTGCCCTCCCGCGTGTGCGCCCTCCTCCCCAGCGCTCGCGCACGTCGCTTCGGGCCGCGCCCCGCCTTTGTCCCCGCATCGCGCCGGCAACGCTCGCATCACCAAAGCCTCGCGGCCTCGCCGCTGCCACGTCGCCGCCGGCCGGCGCCGCGCCGACGTCCTCCCCTCACCGTGGCACTGAAGGCCGCGCCAGTCCGGGCGCCCGCACCAGCACGCCCGCTAGCGCCCGCTCCAGTGGCCTCCTGGACCACTGGCATGTGGGGCCTGCCCCCTGTGGAACGTTAAAAAGAAAAGAATAATAATTAGTTAATTAATTAAATAAATAATTAACTTAATTAATGATGTTTATTTAACCTAATCATTTAGTTAAATGAATTAGCCATGTTTAGTTAACCTGAGACTATGGCGAACGGGACCCACCTGCAGGGTTGACCTAGTCAACCTTTGGTCCTGCTGACATCATGTTGATGTCACGCTGACATCATAATTGCAAATTCTAAATTATTGTCCGTCTGCCATGCTATACTATCGGGCCGTGATCACTCGGGGGTGATCACGGTAATATACTTATATACATAATACATGATACATGTGGTGACTAAAGACGGGTCGGCTCGTAGGAGTACCCGCGAGTGGATCTTTGAGGAGGAGCGACAGGGCAGGTTGAGGTCACCTAGGAGAGAGGTGAGCCTAGCCCTGTCGGCGTACGCGGATACTTAACATGCTTAACGAGATCTTGGTATTTGATCTGAGTCTGGCCATTTGGTCTATACGCACTAACCAACTACGTGGGAAAGATATGGGCACTCGATGTCGTGGTATCAGCCGAAGCACTTCGACGTCAGCGACTGAGCGGCGCGCGCCGGATCGGACTGGAACGCCACTAGGCTAGGTCTGCTTCCGGCCCCCCACGCAACGTGCAGGTGTGCTCAGGGCGATGGGTCCAGACCCCTGCGCGCTTAGGTTTAGACCGGCGTGCTGACCTCTTTGTTGTGCCTAGGTGGGGCTGCGACGTGTTGATCTTCCAAGGCCGGGCATGACCCAGGAAAGTGTGTCCGGCCAAATGGGATCAAGCGTGTTGGGTTATGTGGTACACCCCTGCAGGGAAGTTAATCTATTCGAATAGCCGTGTCCCTTGGTAAAAGGATGACCCGGAGTTGTACCTTGATCTTATGACAACTAGAACCCGATACTTAATAAAACACACCCTTCCAAGTCCCAGATACTACCCGGTGATCGCACTCTAACAGGGCATCGAGGAGGGGATTGCCGGGTAGGATTATGCTATGTGATGCTACTTGGAGGACTTCAGTATACTCTCTTCTACATGCTGCGAGACGGAGGCTACCTGAAGCGTAGTCTTCGACAAGATTAGCTATCCCCCTCTTATTCTGGCATTCTGCAGTTCAGTCCACTGATATGGCCTTTACACATATATCCATGCATATGTAGTGTAGCTCCTTGCTTGCGAGTACTTTGGATGAGTACTCATGGTTGCCTTGTTTCCCCCTTTTCCCCATTCCTCTACCCGATTGCTGCGACCAGATGATGGAGCCCAGGATCCAGACGCCACCGTCGACGACGACTCCTTCTACTCTGGAGGTGCCTACTACTATGTGTAGCCCGCTGACGACGACCAGGAGTAGTTAGGAGGATCCCAGGCAGGAGGCCTGCGCCTCATTCGATCTGTATCCCCGTTTGTGCTAGCCTTCTTAAGGCAAACTTGTTTAACTTATGTATGTACTCAGATATTGTTGCTTCCGCTGACTCGTCTATGATCGAGCACTTGTATTCGAGCCCTCGAGGCCCCTGGCTTGTATTATGATGCTTGTATGACTTGTTTTATTTGTAGAGTTGTGTTGTGATATCTTCCCGTGAGTCCCTGATCTTGATCATACATATTTGCGTGCATGATTAGTGTATAATCAAATCGGGGGCGTCACAAGTTGGTATCAGAGCCAACTGCCTGTAGGAATCCCCCTTCCACACTCCTTCACCGAAGTCGACTCTAGGCATTGCAAAAACTTTCTACTAACATGGTTGTGTGTCTTACGGGCCCACGTCGCCATTTGGGTGGTATTAGGATCTTTTACTCCTCGTCTATACTCTGGGACTCTGAGCTCTCTTCTATTCGGGTTAAATGATTTTGCTAAAAACAAAACTAACTTTAGGTTCTCGTAAACACTTTCTCCCGGAGAGCCCCTTCGGGCCAGATGATCGCCGGTTGCATCAGAACATTTCGAAGTTACTCTCCGATACTCTTTCGAGACTTTGTGCCCGTTTCTTTTGCAATTCCCTACCATCCTAATACCCCTATGAAAACTGCATACACTTGCCATTCATACAATCATTCCCCGTTGATCTTGTTATTACAAGATGTCCCGAAATACTCTCTGTTGTTCCGAGAATCCTTTGAGCTTAGTGCCTTGCTGTACTTTGTCACCTGAATACCCTTACGGATAATTGTCACACTTACCGAGTATCCGCTCGTCCCCAGTTGATTCTGGTATTTTACAAAAGCTTTTGAAATACCATTCGATCTTTTGAAGATCCTGAACAACCTATTGCTCTTGAAATTCTTGGTTGCTTGCATTGGGATTAAATCCTATAAGTATGGTAATCTAATTGGCATCCTTTGTCATTATCATTTCGAGTTCCTTGATACTATATGTTGCGAATGTCCGCAATCATCAGTTGATCATTATAAACTATCTTTTCGGCTCAGCCGTCATTTTTAACTAGAGGTGGTTCTCGACCAATAAAATTGTTGTCGATTGTACCCCTAAGCCGGCTCAGCTTATCCATCCTAAATCAGAGCGTTTGCTTCTGATCCCTTGATTTGGAACTCATAATTCCATGGCAATTACACTTTGAATTAGTCAGTTGGTTCTATAATCCAATGCCTTCGCATTGTTTCTTCCTCTATTTGTGTGCGGACGCTCACATCAGCTCCACTATGGACTGTCGGATCATTTGTTGAAATATCATCCGACATCGTCCTTCGTATACAAAAACCTCGAGAAGTTCTTTCCCTGATACGTAATGCCTTAGGTAAATTGTATCCTCTCCTTTTGCCAACCATGCTCTGCTTTCGAGCTGGTGATATCTACTCTTGAAGCTTGTGGTATATGTTCCTAAGAAGCCCCGATGGGTTGAACCAATGCCTTCCCTAATCTGTGCAAACCCGAAAGATTTCCCGGGGCATATTTATCTGGTATTGCACCAGGTAAAACTTTCAACAGCTAATGTCATTTTCGAAATACGAGAGGTGAATGAAGGTTATGCATTGAGGAAGTGGGAGTCGACCTTGAACCTTGCGTTCATGCCCATGGACACGATGTAGATCTTATCATTAAAGCTTCTCTTAAATTTATTATTCCTTTGGTATAAGTTCATCTTATATATGGGATCTGGCCTTTTGCAATCGTGATTCCGACCATGTTCTCCTTTAAATACCATTTCTCGTGCAAGTTTAAGCACTTGTCTTCTGCGGAGTAATACCCCAGTCCAACCTCTACTTTGATTTGTCGTAGAGTATTACCCCCCTGGTATCTCAAGATTACCATGGAACTGCATAACTTCTTATGAGTTCTTCATCAAGTGCTACATTCTCATTGATTTCAATTTTTCACGGGCTCTGAGTTTTTTAACACTCAAAGACATCGATAACTGACTCGAGTCCGCATCGTGATTAAATAACTCTTGGTAACCTTCATTACTTACGAGTTTGAACTCAATCACGTCATTCCTAGCCTGTTTGGCTATATCCTTGTCGTGCCGATTTTAAATGTGCTACCTGGTCCTTCTTCCCAGAGCACAATTTTTGATGACGAGTTAAGCTTACGCAATCTTCCTCGTCATATCATTTCGCTTTGGACAGCAAGCTTGCTTTGGAATTTGTGTCGTACCCACGGTTTTAATAACCTTTTGCTTAATCATTCCTTTGACTTGATGTCATCGCCAATTGATTACATCTTCATGAATTCTCTCAACAAATTGTCGTGATCATCATCAACATTTTGACTCCTCCCAGGATTCCAATTGAATTCATGATGAGAAAGACCATCCCTGCCCTCGATCATTAGTGTTATCACCGACCGCTCTACTACCTTCCCTCCACCACAAACTTGTTCTTGTTTTGTGTTATACCTTGAGTTCCTTGCTATCCAGCAATTGTTCTTATTTACATTGGAGTATTACCATCTTTTATGTCAAGGATGTCGTGGGAATTTCACCACTTCTTGAGAATTCTTGATATAAGTGATACTTATCACCATCACCATTTTTTCTTGGTCCCCTGTTGTCTCCAACAGTAATACTGACAAATGGACTAGTAATTTTAGGAACTTCTAGCAACCTTATTGCTTTGAAGATAATGGCCTACATTTCATTCTTAGACTGTTGATTATTGAACCACCATTCTGACATTGGTCGTGCAACACAACCCATATTTCGGGCGCACCCTTCAACCAATGTTTAATTGTGTATGTTTTCCTTGAACATACCTCGTTATCTACTTCGATGTGTCCAGTATTATCTCCTTGTTCACATAATTGTGGCAATCCTTCCTTTTGGGAAATCTCGAAAAATTGTCGCTGACTCCATCAGGCACATCCTCATTTTCTCCTTGGTTAATAGTGAACTTTTTTCGGAACTCTCTCCCAAAGTTCATTTCCCGAGAAACTTGCATGGTCATCTCGTCAAAATTGTGTTGCACCTTTTGTTCTCAGGCATCATAATGTCTGAGGTATCCTGACGCCAATCGGATCTGAACCTCGGTCAGATATGATGGTTGGAACATTTTTTCAAGAGTCATATCATTGGTCCTTATATGACCCGGTAAGGGGATGTCATGCCTATCACACCTGACCGGAGGACCTAATGTATTTCCTTTTTAGCAAGGTTAACCATCCTTCCATGAGGAAATGGAATGACTTTCTTTATAAGTTGTTCCGATGGATCCTTTGTGTATCCCAAAGTCTGACCTTTACTTGAATACCGTGTCAATGCTATCTCGAAGCATGTCTATGGTACTCTGATTCTCAACAGGAACATTTGAAGCCCAATGCTAAATGTTTCCTGCTCAATTATCCAAACACCGTTGCATGGGTAATGTCATGAAATTTCTCTCCCCTTTCCTAAAGGGTTTTCTACATTATATCCTGTCATGGATATCATGCTCTGCTTGTCCTTGGGAAGAATATACCCCTGAAATATGTGTTTAAACACATTTTCCATTCCATTGTTTTGTTTAGCCTTTCTTGTAATCCACTTAACTGAGCAGTGATAATTCCCTGCTTATGTAAACACCTTGATGTACAACTTTGTCAGTAAGACCCCGTTACTTCTGATGACGACATTTGGTAACCGCCGATGGATGAGAACTTTGCCTACTGGTCCGCCTCGTTTCAACAAGCAGGAAAATGGTTCTCTTCGTCCCTCGCCCTTGGTACCGATGTTGTTGTCAACATAACTGGAAGACTAACCTCTGACATGCCTTGCTTACATGACCGTGCAAGATGTCAACGCCCTTCTTACTTTTAACCACATGGTGGGCCCATAACCCACAGTTCCACAGGATCGAAACCTAACTCTCCGGTACACCATGTTTCCAAAGTTAATCCTCGCGCTTGGCTTCGTATGCAATTCGCGAGCCACATTCCTAGTGATCTATTCTGGAAGCAGAAGCAATACTTAATCTCGTTGCTGGGATCCCCTTTCACGCCCTGTTTCAGGCATCGAATGCTTGGCTGCCCGCTCGAAACTTCCCATGATACCTCCTTACTTTGCTCTCAATATTTTCTTAAGTTTCAATTTGAGAGTTACTTTCCTCCACCTTCCCCGATGTTATCGACCCGGTACTCAACCTTGCCGAGGTTCGTTCTCCCCGAATACTCCCGCTTTAATCTTTCGTAAGTACGATGGAGTTTCCGAAGAAAGGATGTTGTCTTCATCATGATGACATGAAGCAGAGAAATGGAGACATCAACGTATTGGGTCGACCGCTTTGAGAAGAGCAACCAAAAATGAGAAGATTCGTTAGAATTTCGTAAACAAACCTTTCCCCCTTAGACCCCCTCTTAAATCTCGGGACGAGATTTCTTGTAGTGGAGGAGAATTGTGACGCCCGGATAATTAAGCTACAGTAACCTCTGCTAATGATGCCACGTCACCACTCTTACTGTTGTAAACCTCGCGATGATTCAATCCCGTTCAAATTCAAAATTCAAAATCAAAGCAAACAATGAAAGTTTTCAAATATTAAAACTAAAATGTTCGTGTTGTGCCAAATAATGCATATCTAATAATGGTGGAGAAACCAATATCTTTAAAAGTGTTTGAATGTCCTAATATTAAATAAGGCAGTAGAAAAATAATAATTAAATGCATTATACAATTAATAAAACAATAGACTAATCTATTTGAATGTCCAAAGTGATGTGACAGTAGTATAGTTGTTAGACTAATTTAGGAACCAGTTATGTATTTTATTCAAACTAAATTAAATAAATAGAAACAAAGAGGAAAATAAATAAAAGAAAATACAAAAACAGAGACAAATAAAAAAAGGGGCACCCCCCCGGCCCAACTGGGCAACGGCCCGACTGGCCGTGCACCCTGCCAGCCCAGCTCCCTCCCCGGCCCGCCGAACCCCTACAACCCCCTAGGGCAACCGAACCCTAACCCCCACGCGCCCCACTCCTCCCCCGATCCCCACTTTCCCTCACGTCTCCCTCGTTCTCCCACGCTGCCGCCACCACACAACACACACGCGGGAGATGAGCTCCCTCGTGCCCAACGCCGCGTCGGCGACCCCCTTTGGCCGCCTCGCTACCCTTCCTCGTCGCCTGGTCATCTCTCCCTCCGTTCGCCGCAGCAGCTCGTCGCGCCCTCTTCCACCTTCCTCGGCCGAGCGCAGCCACAACCTTGCCGCAGGCATGGCCAACGGCCTTTCCGAGCTGATTCGTGCTGCCCTACGGCTTCCTCGACGTCATCCACAACCTCCACGTGCCCGAGACCGACTGGAGCGGCCCAAGTCAACAACATCAACCGGTTCCCCATCGCGTCCACCGGAGCTCCTACACGTCGATCCCCGCGACTCCAAACTCCTTGCGTCACCTCGAGCACGACAACAACCTCGATGTGAGCAACCACGCCGTTTTCCCCTTAGCTTGAGCTCGATTCCGAGCTCCGGCGTCATTTTTATTTTTGGTTGCTCCGGCCGCCGTAGTTGTCCCGTTGTCGTCCATCGTGCACCTCGTCACGCCCCGTGCCGCTACCCCCTCCGCCGGCTTCCTCTTTCCCTGCTCGTCGCTCCCCTATTGCCTAGCGCCCGCGCCCGCCGGAGTTGCCCTCCCGCGTGTGCGCCCTCCTCCCCAGCTCCCGCGCACGTCGCTTGGGGCCGCACCCCGCCTTTGTCCCCGCATCGCGCCGGCAACGCCCGCATCACCACAGCCTCGCGGCCTCGCCGCTGCCACGTCGCCGCCGGCCGGCGCCGTGCCGGTGTCCTCCCCTCACCGTGGCACTGAAGGCCGCGCCAGTCCGGGCGCCCGCACCAGCGCGCCCGCTGGAGCCCGCTCGAGTGGCCTCCTGGGCCACTGGCATGTGGGGCCTGCCCCCTGTGGAACGTTAAAAAGAAAATAATAATAATTAGTTAATTAAATAAATAATTAACTTAATTAATGATGTTTATTTAACCTAATCATTTAGTTAAATGAATTAGCCATGTTTAGTTAACCTGAGACTATGGCGAACGGGACCCACCTGCAAGGTTGACCTAGTCAACCTTTGGTCCTGCTGACATCATGTTGATGTCACGCTGACATCATAATTGCAATTTCTAAATTAATTTAATTATGCTAATTTCTAGAAAATGATTTAAAATCTTTAAAAACTAATACAAAATAATCCGTAACTCGGATGAAAATACTTTCTACATGAAAGTTGCTCAGAACGACGAGACGAACCCGGATACGCAGCCCATTCATCTGCCACGCACCCCTAACATATCAAACTCGCAACTTTCCCCCTCCGGCCCTCTGCCCGAAAACGCGAAACACCGGGGATACTTTCCCGGATGTTTCCCCCCTTCACCGGTATCACCTCATACCTCGTTAAGGGCACCCCAAGCACTGATACTTGTCATGTCATGCATCGCTATGCATCTGTTTGCTTAAATATTTATTGTTTCTTCCCCCTCTTCTCTTGCTAGACACCGAGACCGACGCTGCTGCTACCCAGTACGACTATGGAGTTGAGGACCCCTCTCTCTTGCCAGAGCAACCAGGCAACCCCCCCCCCCTTGATCACCAGATATCGCCTACTCTCCTCTATACTGCTTCCATTAGAGTAGTGTAGCATGTTACTGCTTTCGTTATTCCTATCCTGATGCATAGCCTGTCCTTGCTACTACTGTTGTTACCTTTACCTGCTATCCTACATGCTTAGTTTAGGATGCTAGTATTCCATCTGTGGCCCTACATTCTTGTCCTTCTGCCACGTTATACTATCGGGCCGTGATCACTCGGGGATGATCACGGGAATATACTTATATACGTAATACATGATACATGTGGTGACTAAAGACGGGTCGGCTCGTACGAGTGCCCGCGAGTGGATCTTTGAGGCGGAGCGACAGGGCAGGTTGAGGTCACCTAGGAGAGAGGTGGGCCTAGCCCTGTCGGTGTACGCGGATACTTAACATGCTTAATGAGATCTTGGTATTTGATTTGAATCTGGCCATTTGGTCTATACGCACTAACCAACTACGTGGGAAAGATATGGGCACTCGACGTCGTGGTATCAGCCGAAGCACTTCATGACGTCAGCGACTGAGCGGCGCACGCCGGATTGGACTGGAACGCCACTAGGCTAGGTCTGCTTCCGGCCGCCGACGCAACATGCAGGTGTGCTCAGGGCGATGGGCCCAGACCCCTGTGCGCTTAGGTTTAGACCGGCGTGCTGACCTCTCTGTTGTGCCTAGGTGGGACTGCGACGTGTTGATCTTCCGAGGCCGGGCGTGACCCAGGAAAGTGTGTCCGGCCAAATGGGATCAAGCGTGTTGGGTTATGTGGTGCACCCCTGCAGGGAAGTTAATCTATTCAAATAGCCATGTCCCTCGGTAAAAGGATGACCCAGAGTTGTACCTTGACCTTATGACATCTAGGACCGGATACTTAATAAAACACACCCTTCCAAGTGCCAGATACAACCTGATGATCGCTCTCTAACAGGGCATCGAGGAGGGGATTGCCGGGTAGGATTATGCTATGTGATGCTACTTGGAGGACTTCAGTATACTATCTTCTACATGCTGCGAGACGGAGGCTGCCTGAAGCGTAGTCTTCGACAAGATTAGCTATCCCCCTCTTATTCTGGCATTCTGCAGTTCAGTCCACTGATATGGCCTCTACACATATATCCATGCATATGTAGTGTAGCTCCTTGCTTGCGAGTACTTTGGATTAGTACTCACGGTTGCCTTGTTCCCCCCTTTTTCCCATTCCTCTACCCGATTGCTGCGACCAGACGATGGAGCCCAGGATCCAGACGCCACTGTCGACGACGACTCCTTCTACTCTGGAGGTGCCTACTACTACGTGTAGCCCGCTGACGACGACCAGGAGTAGTTAGGAGGATCCCAGGCAGGAGGCCTGCGCCTCATTCGATCTGTATCCCCGTTTGTGCTAGCCTTCTTAAGGCAAACTTGTTTAACTTATGTCTGTACTCAGATATTGTTGCTTCCGATGACTCGTCTATCATTGAGCACTTGTATTTGAGCCCTCGAGGCCCCTGAGTTGTATTATGATGCTTGTATGACTTGTTTTATTTGTAGACTTGTTTGTGATATCTTCCCATGAGTCCCTGATCTTGATCGTACACATTTGCGTGCATGATTAGTGTACGATCGAATCGGGGGCGTCACATTTTGTTAACCACAGTTGAAACTTTAGCATGTTCCTTTATCCTAACAGGGAAAGGTGGTTTCTCAAAATAATCAGAAGGAACAACTGGATCAACATTATAAAGTATAGTTTCTTCTTTAACTGGTACTAGTTACTTAATTTCTTTTTTAATAGGTGGGTGATATTTAAACCACTTATCTTTAGGGAGATCAACATGAGTAGCAAATGATTCACAAAAGGAGGCTACTATCTCAGAGTCAAGTCCATATTTAGTGCTAAACTTTTGAAAAGCATCGGTATCCATAAAAGATTTAACACAATCATACTTAAGTTTAATACCTGACTCTTTACCATCGTGGAGTTCCCAATCTTTTTCAGAGTTGCATTTAATTCTTTCCAAAAGATCCCACCGGAATTCAATAGTCTTCTTCATAAAAGAACCAGCACAAAATTATCAAGCATGGTTTGATCATTACGAGAAAGCCGAGCATAAAAGTTCTGGATAATAATTTCTCTTCAGAGCTCATGATTGGGGCATGAATATAACATTGACTTCAGCCACCCCCAAGCTAGAGCGATACTTTCTCCTTCATGAGGCCAAAAATTATATATATATATATAATTCCGATCACGATGAACTAGATGCATAGGATAAATTTTTTGATGGAACTCCAATTTCAAGCGATTCCAATTCCAAGATCCGATATCATCGCATAGCCTATACCATGTCAATGCTTTTCCCTTCAAAGATAAATGAAAAACCCTCTTCATAATTTCATCTCCGGGTAAACCTGCAAGCTTGAACAATCCACAAATTTGTTCTACATATATCAAGTGCATATCAGGATGTTCGGTTCCATCTCCTGCATAAGGATTAGCTAGCAGTTGTTCTATCATAGTCGAAGGAATTTCATATTCAATATTTTCAGTAGGTGCAGTAGGTTGAGGGGTAGATAATTGTGGTTCCGGTCGAGGTGTAGATACCCCGAACAAACACCTCAAAGGATTGTTTTCCATAGTGACAAGTGACAATAAATTTCAGAACACTATATAAATGTTTCCTTACCAAATTCCACTTACCAAAGGCGATTCACTCCCCAGCAATGGCGCCAGAAAATAGCCTTGATGACCCAAAAGTATAGGGGATCAATTGTATCTTTTTTCGATAAGTAAGAGTGTCGAACCCAACGAGGAGCAGAAGGAAATGACAAGTGGTTTCTAGCAAGGTAATGCCTACAAGTGGTGAAATTATAAGTAGCAGAGTAGTTTGATAGAAAAGTAATTTGTAACGAGCAAGTAACGATAGTAGTAACAAAAGTGTTGAAAGGTAGCCCAATCCTTTTGAGGCAAAGGACAGGCCAAAACGGTCAGCTATAATAAGCAAAGCGTTCTTGAGGGTACACGGGAATTTCATCTAGTCACTTTCACCATGTTGGTTTGATTTATATTCGGTACTTTGATAATTTGATATGTGGGTGGACCGGTGCTTAGGTGTTGTTCTTACTTGAACAACCCTCATACTTATGATTAACCCTCCCGCAAGCATCCGCAACTACAAGAAAAGTATTAAGAATAAATTCTAACCATAGCATTAAACTTTTGGATCCAATTGGTCCCTTACGGAATAGCGCATAAACTAGGGTTTATGCTTTTGTCACTCTTGCAATCCATCATCTAATTGCTACTCCACAATGCATTCCTTTAGGCCCAAAATATGGTGAAGTTTCATGTAGTCGACGTTCACATGACACCACTAAGGGAATCACAACATGCATACTATCAAAATATCGAACACATATCAAGTTCACATGATTACTTGCAACATGATTTCTACCGTGGCCTCAAGAACAAAAGTAATTACTCACAAATGATAATCATGCTCAAGATCATAGGGGTATTAAATAGCATATTGGATCTAAACATATAATATTCCACCAAATAAACCATATAGTAATCAACTACAAGATGTAATCAACACTACTAGTCACCCACAAGCACCAATCTATAGTCCCGGTAACAAAATTGAACACAAGAGATGAACTAGGGTTTGAGATGAGATGGTGCTGTTGAAGATGTTGATGGATATTGCCCTCCCCAAGATGGGAGAGTTGTTGGTGATGATGATGACGATGATTTCCCCCTCCGGGAGGGAAGTTCCCTTGGCGGAATCGCTCCGCCGAAGGCAAAAAGTGCTCCTGCCCTAGTTCCGCCTCGAGACGGCGGCGCTCCATCCCGAAAGTCCTCCCCTTATTTTTTCTAGGTCAAAACGACCTATATACCAGAAGATGGGCACCGGAGGTGGGCCTGGGTGAGCACAACCCACCAGGTAGTTATTTGATCCATTATTCATCATATATTAGATAAAATATCTCCGTGAAGTTTCAGCTTATTTGGAGTTGTGACGAATAGGTAGCCTGACGTAGCTTTTCCAGGTCCAGATTTCGAGCTGCCGGAATTCTTCCTCTTTGCATATACCTTGCATATTATGAGAGAAAAGGCATTAGAATTACTCCAAAAAGCATTATTATGGATAAAAACATCATAAATAACAGTAAGAAAACATGATGCAAAATGGACGTATCAGGCATCGAGGTGGGCACAACCTACCTGGGCGCGCCTGGGGCCCCGGTGGGTTGTGCTCCCCTCGAGACTCCCCTCTGGAACTTCTTTGGCCCATTGGATGTCTTCTGGTCCGGAAAGGTCTCCAAAGAGTTTCGCTGCGTTTGGACTCCATTTGGTATTGATTTTCTGCGATGTAAAAAACAAGCAAAAAACAGCAAGTGGCACTGGGCACTATGTCAATAGGTTAGTCCCAAAAAATGATATAAAGTTGCTATAAAATGATTGTAAAACATCCAAGAATGATAATATAACAGCATGAATACTTCATAAATTATAGATACATTGGAGACGTATTAGTCGTGTGGTCGCTGGAGGTCGTCGGAAGTCCGTTGTCGCATCGGTCTTCCGGTCGCTGTAGAGTTTCAGACGTTCGTTGTCTTCCGGTCGTCCGGCCACTATAGACTCCATAGCTCCATCTTATTCTTTCTTCACTTTCCACGCCTCCCTCGCGGATGGTGTAGTTGTACACTTGCGTTCGCACTCCTCGTCGTCGTCCATAGCATTCCGACAATACCTATGCATGCACGCGAGTGGAGTGTCAAGTTGTATACAATCCTCGAAGGGGTCAAGTGAACACGTGTAAAGGAGATGATTCACCTTTGTGTATGTGAAGTAGATGTCGCATGTGTCACTTGCAGAACACGCTCTTGACATGGTGATGTCTGTAGGATGCTCCGCATCATCTCCCCCCCCCCCCTTGGGAAAGATCTGACCTCAGATCGAAAACCAAATCACCATGGGAAAGAGATAGCTTCGCCATGTAGAAGTGGGTGTTCACCAAGTACTCATCACCTTCAAGCTCCCAATGGGCTCTATCCAATGTCTGACCGTCTATTGATTCCTTCAAAAGGAGCAAGTACAACAAACACTTGGAAAAACAATTGCGGTTAGTGTTAGTGCAAAACCAATCATACAAGAGGTGATTCACCCAACAAGTGTTGTCATCAAGCATAGCATATGGTGTGACAAAGGATTGTGACATGTCATGTAAGTATATGAATTGATCACAATCAAGGTCATCATGGAAACAAGCTCGTAAATGTGTGGTAGTGATGCAAATATGTGTGAGAAGAGAATAAGCATCTACTTCAAGGTCATAGCAATCATGCATAAAGCGCTTGAAAAATGGTCGATGGTAGGCATAAGAATCATTCACAGCACCAAATAAAATGAAGTGTCTAAACACATGGGTCAAGTGCAAGACAATCCAAGCATAACATGCATAGGGTGTAGTGAAGATAGTATGGCACTCGACACAATAGAAAGAGCAATTGTTCATCATGTGTGAGGCAATCAAGTTAAGCATGTAGCAATCAATGGGACATGGAATGTGTGAATAAATGACATTGTTACAACCAAACATATGATAGGAACAAGTAATCCAAGAATTGGATGCAACACACAAGGCATATATATCATGAAGTATGGCAATGTGGCAATGATAAGTCGAAGCAAGATCTCTAGCATGTGTGCAATATGGAATGGTGCAAGCAACACATGAAGTAGGATCCACAATATTCATGATCATGGTTTGGGGGTTCTCAAAAGAGAAGGATATCACCTTGAAAGTATGTCCTTGTGCGTCCTTCACATTGCCAAAGTACAAGCAAGCACGATGTAGAATCATCATGGTAGAAGGTGGTTCGCTCTCAAGAGCTCGGATTGTCAACTCACGTGATGTGGAAGTTGACACGAAGTCCAAGGTTCCTACACATGCACAAACGAAAGTAAAGTACGTATGCGCATGGTAGATGAACACATCATCCATCATGATGGTTCTTTTCGCTTGCACATAACCATTAGTAGGACAAGTGCATGAATAGTATGATGCAACAATGGATATATTCATGGCACTATGTATATGGTGCAAAGAGGTAAGACAAGCATGCTTCACAGGGAATATGTCAAAATCTCTAAATATATGCGAGAATGCTATGGGGGCAATCCCATTAGCAAGACTAAAAGCATTTTTGCACTCAATACATGTCAAATCATCTAGCATGAGAGAGGCAACACATGGAGATATATGACAAGAAGCAATAACAATCATGTGAAAAGCATGTAGATGGTTGTCATCAACTGCATGAAACGAACAAGTATGAATCATCGGTGATACAACAAGGCAAGCAATCATAGTCAAGTCGTGCAAACTAGTGGAGCGAAGATGAAACACACTAGAGGAAATCATGGCATCATGTCATGTGTGAAAATAATAGGCATAGACAATGCACATGACACATCACAAGCATGAACACAAAGCAAGATCATAGTAGGAATGGGTCATAAGTGGAACATGGCAAAAACAAGCAATATCTCCACCAAGCTTGCAAATACACGTACAAGTATGAGAATCAATCATCACGTGTAATGCAAAGCATGGGTCACAAATGCATGGCAAAGGCATAGGAATGAGTGTATCATGCAAAGTGAACATGGAAATATGGTCAAATGAGAACAATAACCCATAACCATGTGAGGGCCATGTAGAATAAATTCGTGAAGACTTTACGCGATGGGAATGGTGTGGAAGCCAATCCACGGGATCTCAAGTCATCGTTGCTCTCTAGAGTTTGTTTTGTCAACTCATGGGATTGTGAGGTTGACAAGTATTCATGGGTTCCTACACAAAAGAGACACAAATGAAAGAAATTGCACGTGTGGTAAATGTACACATCATTGTAACATCCCAAAATTTTCAATTTGGAATGTTATACATAGATCATTCCTGCATATCATATTTTGCTGCATTTCATTTCGCGATCTTCGAAATCCTAAGCAACTCAAGGACCCTCGGAGAGAGTTGGGGATTTCACTGTTTTCGTATTTGAATTATATCAAATATTGAAACGAGGATTTTGGTTTTAATTATTTTTCTCTCCGAAAATATTTCATATTAAAATATATGAGAGGAGATAACATGAATTTTCCAAAATAAACGAAATATTAAAATAAAATATTTGTTTTTATTCGGAGTTTATTGCTATTTTATTTGCATTAGAAAAATTGCACATTTTTCAAAGTTGCATTTTAGGGCCAAGAAAATGTTCATCTTGTTCTAAATATTTTATTTAGATGGCGAAAATTTGTTTTGGCATTTTAAGATTTTTATTTATTGTTCTACAATTTATTTTTGGTGGAACTATTTTTTTTAAACTTCCGCGCCTGACTGGGCCAAGGCCCAGCCGAGCCAGACCGGCGCGCGCCGCGCCACCGCCTCCGCCATGCCCGAGTCCGGCCAGGACTCGGCAGCTGCCACCGTCGCCGCCCGAGACACCTCCCGCCCCCTCCCGCAAGCCACCCGCCCCACCCCTTTATAAGCCGCCGCCCCCACCCCCGAATCGCCACCCCGCCGCCGCAAGCAGCAGCAGCCGCAGCCGCCTCCGCCTGCTGAGCCCGCCGCCACCTGCCGCGCCTCGCCTCGCCGCCAGCCGCCGCCGCCCGCAGCGCCCATCGCCGCCTACCGCCGCCCGCCTCGCCGCCGCACCACCCGCGCCACCCCGCCGTTGCCCGCGCCGCCACCCTGCTCGCCGGAAGCCACCGGAGCCGCTCCCGAGTTCGCAAATCTCGTCGTCTGGTTTTTTCGGTTTAGGTAAAAATAGTCGGTTTTTTAAAACCCTAGTTACGTTTTATTTCTTCGGTTCCCCGGTTTTCTATGTTTAGTTTATTTAGCGGACGTTCGTCCGTACGCTCATTTTAACGAACGGTTTTCGCTAGTTAGTTACAGAAAATGAACGTTCGTTCGTGAGCCTGTTCGTTAATTTTTCTTTTTCTCGGGTTTTCACCGTTATTTTTCGATCGCAATTTCTGATCCGATTTTCGGTTCAGTTTATCTTTTCGCTCGTTTATCGGAATCAGGTGATTCAAGCGCCTAGATCTTCATCTCGAAACCCTCATTCTGTTTAATCTAGATTAGTAAATGGATCTTGTTTCTTTCGTAGTTTGAGTTTCATTGCTCCGTTTGATTTGATTCTTTTTGCAAACCGATTCTTAAGTTGAACTTTCAGATTAGTTCTTTTCTTGAGTTTTACACGTGCTTCTTTGCTTGATTGCTTATGTATGCTATTGTTTGTTTGTGATAGAATTCCCGGAGTGCGAAGCGTGCTACTATGAGTCCCTAGGTTTTGCAGATCATCAGCAAGGCAAGTAACACAATGATCATACTCTTTTCATACCCAGTTTTTATGCATTAGCTCCAATCCTCAAACATTGCATGATTAGGATGTGATTAACATGTGGGTTGGGAAGTAGTTGATGAGGTAGAACCTATTGCCCTGTTATATAAAAACCCTTGGGAGTTACTTCTATGTATTTCTTATATTGCTATGCTATGCTCGTAGACGTGGTTTGGGTGAGTGAATCCATGACAGATGTGAGATGATTAACTAATGGTACAACTTAAGGTGGAAACTTTAATACACATCTGGGTGGATTGCTTGTCGGTCACCTAGAGAATCCAGTGTTTTCCTAGGATATCCCGGAGTACCCGTGTGATCATCATAAGGTCCACCACCCAGGCTCAAAGGGAACTAAGATATTTTCATGCTAGAAACTTCCGTGTGCAGCCACAAGCTATTATGGGCTCTAGCATAGTTGAGTAAGTTGCATGAGCTCTTGAAGAGGTGGATCAGTATGTAGAGGGATGTAGGTTGGTATGGTCTACCCGGAGTAAAGAGTTAATGTTTCTAAAAGACTGTGTCTCAGTCATCCATTTCTCAAACACCATGTAGTGCGAGAAATCCAACGGAGGTGATCGACTCTTGTGGGGCAAAGTGCGCAAACCTCTGCAGAGTGTACAATCTAATCATGGTTAGCCGTGTCCCCGGTTATGGACAATCTTGAGTATCTAGTACTTGGAGTATCCTAAGTATCTCATCACTCTAAGTTAATATTTTTGGGTTGATAATTACTTTAATTGGGATTGAGTTGGAGGAACCTTCTCAATGATCTTTCAACTACCATGATAGTTAAAATAAATTTATTCCTTTGTTGTAGGGAAAAATTGGCTTTTCGCAAAACCGTAACCATAGAGCTTTCCACCAGCCAAATATGCATGTAGTGATAGAATTATTCTGTTCTTGCTCTAATGTGTTATATTGCCAGCATATTCCATGTGTTGACCCGTTTCCGGGCTGCAACGTATTATGTTGCATAATTTTCAGATGAGGAGTAAGGTTCCTTAGGTCGTTGCCGTGCAGCTCAGTTATGCCGTTGGAGTTGATGGACTCACTTTATCTTCCAAGCCTTCTGTTGTTATCGTATTAGATGGCCTTAAGCCATATTTATTGTAATAACTTCTCTTTTGAGACATTCGATGTAATTAGTGTGTGATTGCTACTCTGTTATAAATTCTTCGAGTATTGTGTGTGTCAGAATTACCGATTCAGGGATGACACTGAAGCACAGAGACTTGACCGTTTGAGGTCGGGTCGCTACAAGATGGTATCAGAGCACACAGTAAGTGTACGGCACGACCACTAAGATAACCCATCGGTCACTCTTCTCTACTCATTTCTCACTCCTCTCCATTTTCTACTCTTAGGATGGCGGATTCAAGGAACAAGTTTGCACAACCGGATGAAGACACCCCCTTTGGACGCCACTTGAAGGAAGTCACTAGGTACCTGAACATCGGAATACCAAGCTTCACCGGGACTTACAATGCCACTTTACCAGAAGAGAAGCGCTAGATGATTCAAGTTCAAGTACAAGGAAGGACGTTCTCGCCAACCACTAAACCCATAGAGTTTTCTTTTGAAGCACCCACCTGGAGCCTAGGCAAGAGCATGGCAGCCCACATTACCATGGGACACATTGGAGAAGTCTACAACAAGGACCTTAAGGACACTATCTATTAGATATGTGGGCGCCGAGATGAGCAATGGGAGATGATCAGCACCAAGAAGGACATATCCATTGCATCTTTCATCCAAGAGTTAAACCAACACATTCGATGCTAGGAGAACCAGATGTGGGAAGATATGATAGATTTGAAGAAGGCAAAGACAAGGATCATCGAGCTGGAAGAAGAACTTAAGTCTACACGCGATGGATATGAGGAGGAAATTGCAACACTATTGGAGAAGAATGACGACTTGATAAAGAAGATCGGAGTATTCATGGGAGACCCCGCGTCGGGAGGAGGGGACGACGATTCCACTTACCCGGAGAACTACATCATCATCGACGACACCGACTCCGACCCCAGTGAAGATGACTTTGAAGACGAAGCAAGAGCAGACATCGTGGAGTCTTCCACCGATCAAAATTTCTAGATGACCACCAAATGATTAGTAGTATTCCCCCATGTATATAGTAGTAGTTAAGCACTTTTACGATAGTTCTAGACCGTTTGTATGCTCTTGCTTGTTTGATTGAGTGAAATGATTGTGTTTGTCTCATGTGCATATGGGTAGTGCTTTCTCACTAGACCCCTTTTCTATTCTAATCTCTCCCCTCTAAACCGCTTATGCCTCCGAGACGTGACACCGGATTTGCCTTCCCACCGGAGCTCACTCAGTTGATCCAGCAGCAGAATGCCTTGATGCAATTGTTAGTCCAGAACCAAGGCAACAACAACAACAACAACCCGCCTCTAGTTGATAATTTAGCTCGCTTTCTGAGGTTGCAGCCGCCGGTGTTTTCCAGTAGCAACGAGCCGATAGTTGCTGATGATTGGCTATGCCGTATTGGAAGGGAGTTGACTACCGCAGGTTGCACAGATGCTGAGAAGGTGCGCTTTGTCGCACATCAATTGGATGGACCAGCAGCCTCATGGTGGGAGAATTATACTGCCACTTTCCCCATAGCCAACGTCACTTGGGATCAGTTTCAGCAAGCTTTCCGCATGGCCCATGTCTCAACTGGAGCTATGAATATGAAGAAGCATTAGTTTCACAACTTACTCCAGGGGAACCGTACTGTAGCTCAGTACGTGGATGAGTTTAGCAAGTTATCTCGCTATACCCTTGACGATGTGGCCACAGATGCCGCGAAGCAGGAGAAATTTATGGAAGGGCTGAATGATGAGATGAGCATGCAGTTGATGGTGGCAACATTTACAACTACCAAGAGTTGGTAGATAAGGCTCTTATGATTGAAGGAAGCAGCAGCAGATTGAGAGCCGTAAGAGGAAGTATGCGCAAGGAAGATACAACTCCGGAGCTCAGCAGAAGCCTCGTCTAACCCCGAACTCGGGAGGACTAGTTCATAACCATGGAGGTCATAACCACACCGGAGGAAGTTCGCATAACCACAATGGTTCTAAGAATGGGACTGGGAACGGAACAAGCAACAATCAGAACCGCTCCAATCCAGCCACACCCGCCAAGAGAGACCTAAGTCACATTACTTGCTTCAAGTGCGGAAAAACTGGACACTATGCCACGGAGTGCCCTGAAGCGAAGAATGGAAATGGTAACGGGAGCGCTAGGAAGAATCCCAATCCATTCAATAAAGGACAAGTGAACCACGTTAACGTGGAGGAGGTTGAAGAGCAGCCAGACGCGGTTATCGGTAAGTTTTTGGTTAAGTCTTTTACCACCCTTGTTCTTTTTGACACCGGTGCATCGCATTCATACATATCAAGGGGATTCGTTGATAAGTTTAAACTACCAACCCAAACCCTTAGGACCCATCTGTTAGTGAGTTCACCCGGAGCAGAGTATATGGCTAGCCGATGGTGCGGCCAGATACCCTTAACCATTGGTAGCCATGTTTTCCCGTCCGACCTAATAATTTTGGAGTTACAAGGATTGGATGTGATATTTGGCATGGACTGGATGTCAAAGTATGGAGGAAGCATTAACTGTGCTAGTAAGTCAATTTATCTCACAATCCCTGAGGGCAAAAGGATTAAGTATGTATTTAGGCATGCGCCTACGAGGAGCCAAGTAAATACCCTCACGGGAGTCGTTCAGGAGGAAGTGCCTATAGTACAGGATTACCCAGATGTTTTTCCAGAGGAATTACCAGGCATGCCACCGGATCGAGACATAGAGTTTTTGATAGAGCTATTGCCAGGCACCGGGCCAATATCAAAGAGACCCTACCGGATGCCCGCAAATGATCTGGAGGAGATTAAGAAGCAGACCAAGGAGTTATTGGAAAAAGGTTACATTCGACGGAGCTCATCCCCATGGGGAACCCCAGTGCTTTTGGTTGAGAAGAAGAATAAGTCTCTAAGAAGGGTTGTTGATTATCATGCGTTGAATGAGGTGACGATCAAGAACAAATACCCACTTTGGATGATCCATGATTTGTTTGACCAGCTGCAAGGAGCTAAGGTGTTTTCAAAGATCGATTTGCGATCAGAATATCACCAGCTGAAGATTCGAGAGAAGGATATACCAAAGACGGCATTCACCACACGGTACATGTTGTATGAATATACGGTCATGTCATTTGGACTGACTAACGCCCCTACTTACTTCATGAGCATGATGAACAAGGTGTTCATGGAATATTTGGATAAGTTTGTTGTGGTGTTCATTGATGATATAATGGTATACTCGAAGAATGAGGAGGAGCACAAGGAGCATTTACGTTTAGTTCTCGAGAAACTCAGGGAACACCAGTTGTATGCCAACTTCAGCAAATGTGAGTTTTGGTTGAAAGAAGTCGGATTCCTTGGACATGTTATATCAGGAGAAGGTAGAGCAGTAGATCCCACCAAGGTTCAGTCAGTCATTGAATGGTTGGCACCCACTTCAGTTAGCGAGATCCACAGTTTTCTTGGACTCGCAGGATACTACCGGAGATTCATTGAGAATATTTCCAAGATTGCGAAGCCAATGACGGAGTTACTGAAGAAGGATACCAAATTTAAATGGACGGAAGAATGTGAGGCGAGTCTTCAGGAGTTAAAGAAACGTTTGACTACAGCCCTAGTGCTAGTTCTGCCGGATATACGCAAGGATTTCCGAGTGTATTGCGACACCTCTCGCCTAGGACTTGGAAGTGTGCTTATGCAGGACGGAAGAGTTGTTTCGTATGCCTCACGTCAACTAAAACCGCACGAATTGAATTATGCCATGCATGATTTGGAGTTGGCTGCCGTAGTGCATGCGTTGAAGACTTGGAGACATTACCTTATTGGAAACCGTTGTGATGTGTACACGGATCATAAGAGTTTGAAATACATTTTCACACAGAAGGAGTTGAACCTTAGGCAGAGGAGATGGTTGGATCTTATAAAGGATTATGACATGAAGCGATTCAGTTGGACAGTGATCTGACCTATGAGGAGAAGCCAGTCAGGATTCTTGAATTTGCCAGGCGAGTCACCCGCAGGAAGGTTATCAAGTTTTGCAAAGTTCAGTGGAGCCATCGTACCAAGCATGAAGTCACCTGGGAACGAGAGGATGATCTTCGCAAAGACCACCCACACCTATTTTCTAGCCAACCCGAATCTCGAGGGTGAGATTCATCTTAAGGGGGTAGGTTTGTAACATCCCAAATTTTCAATTTGGAATGTTATACATAGATCATTCCTGCATATCATATTTTGCTGCATTTCGTTTCGCCATCCTCGAAATCCTAAGCAACTCAAGGACCCTCGGAGAGAGTTGGGGATTTCACTGTTTTCATATTTGAATTCTATCAAGTATTGAAACGAGGATTTTGGTTTTAATTATTTTTCTCTCCGAAAATATTTCATATTAAAATATATGAGAGGAGATAATATGACTTCTCCAAAATAAATGTAATATTGGAGGAAAAATATTAAAATCAAATATTTGTTTTTATTCGGAGTTTATTGCTATTTTATTTGCATTAGAAAAATTGCATGTTTTTCAAAGTTGCATGTTAGGGCCAAGAAAATGTTCATCTTGTTCTAAGTATTTTATTTAGACGGTGAAAATTTGTTTTGGCATTTTTAGATTTTTATTTATTTTTCTAGGATTTATTTTCGGCGGAACTATTTTAAAAAAAACTTCCGCGCCCGACTGGGCCAACGCCCAGCCGAGCCAGGCCGGCCCGCGCCGCGCCACCGCCTTCGCCGTGCCCGAGTCTGGCCAGGACTCGGCAGCCACCGCCTTCGCCGCCCGGGACACCTCCCGCCCCTCCCGCAAGCCACCCGCCCTCGAATCGCCACCCCGCCGCCGCAAGCAGCAGCAGCGGCCGCCGCCTGCCGCGCCCGCCGCCTCCTACCGCGCCTCGCCTCGCCACCAGCCGCTGCCGCCCGTAGCGCCCGTCGCCGCACGCCTCATCGCTGCACCACCCGCGCCACCCTGCCATCGCCCGCGCCGCTGCCCCGCTCGCCAGAAGCCGCCGGAGCCGCTCCGGAGTTCGCAAATCTCGTCGTCCGGTTTTTTTCAGTTTAGGTAAAAACCATCGGTTTAAAAAAAAACCCTAGTTACATTATTTTTCTTCGGTTCACCGGTTTTCTATGTTTAGTTTATTTAGCGGACGTTCGTCCGTACGTTCATTTTAACGAACGGTTTTTGCTCGTTAGTTAGAGGCAACGAACATTTGTTCGTTAGGCTGTTCGTTAGTTTTTCTTTTTCTCGGGTTTATCGCGATTATTTTTCGATCGCGATTTCTGATCCGATTTTTTGTTCAGTTTATCTTTTCGCTCGTTTATCGGAATCAGGTGATTCAAGCGCCTAGATCTTCGTCTCGAAACCCTCTTTCTGTTTAATCAACTTGAACAAGATTTTGGTACTGTAAAATTTGACTTTAGTCCAGATTAGTAAACGGATCTTGTTTCTTTCGCAGTTTGAGTTTCGTTGCTCCGTTCGATTTGATTCTTTTTGCAAACCGGAGTTCTTAAGTTGAACTTTCTGGTTAGTTCTTCTCACTTGAGTTTTACCCGTGCTTCTTTGCTTGATTGCTTACGTATGCTATTGTTTGTTTGCGATAGAATTCCCGGAGTGCAAAGCGTGCTACTATGAGTCCCTAGGTTTTGCGGATCATCAGCAAGGCAAGTAACACATTGATCGTACTCTATTCATACCAAGTTTTTATGCATTAGCTCCAATCCTAAAACATTGCATGATTAGGATGTGATTAACATGTGGGCTGGGAAGTAGTTCATGAGGTAGAACCTATTGCCCTGTTATATTCAAACCCTTGGGAGTTACTTCTACGTATTGCTTATATTGCTATGCTATGCTCGTAGATGTGGTTTGGGTGAGTGAATCCATGACAGATGTGAGATGATTAATTAATGGTACAACTTAAGGTGGCAACTTTAACACACATCTAGGTGGATTGCTTGTCGGGCACCTGGAGAATCCAGTGTTGTCCTAGGATATCCCGGAGTACCCGTGTGATCATCCTAAGGTCCGCCACCCAGGCTCAAAGGGAACTAAGATATTTTCATGCTAGAAACTTCCGTGTGCAGCCACAAGCTATTATGGGCTCTAGCATAGTTGAGTAAGTTGCATGAGCTCTTGAAGAGGTGGATCAGCATGTAGAGGTATGTAGGTTGGTATGTAGGTTGGTATGGTCTACCCGGAGTAAAGAGTTAATGTTTTTGAAAGACTGTGTCTCGGTCATCTGTTTCTCAAACACCATGTAGTGCGAGAAATCCAACGGAGGCGATCGAGTCTTGTGGGGAAAAGTGTGCAAACCTCTGCAGAGTGTACAATCTAATCATGGTTAGCCGTGTCCCCGGTTATGGACAATCTTGAGTATCTAGTACTTGGAGTATCCTAAGTATCTCATCACTCTAAGTTAATATTGTTGGGTTGATAATTACTTTAATTGGGATTGAGTTGGAGGAACCTTTTCAATGATGTTTCAACTACCATGATAGTTAAAATAAAACTTATTCTTTTGTTGTAGGAAAAAATTGGCTTTTCGCAAAACCGTAACCATAGAGCTTTCCACCAGCCAAATATGCATGTAGTGATAGCATTATTCTGTTCTTGCTCTACTATGTTATATTGCCAGCATATTCCATGTGCTGACCCGTTTCTGGGCTGCAATGTATTATGTTGTAGACTTTTCAGACGAGGAGTAAGATTCGTTAGGTCGTTGCCATGCATCTCAGCTATGCCGTTGGAGTTGATGGACTCAATTTATCTTCCAAGCCTTCCGCTGTTATCGTATTAGATGGCCTTAAGCCATATTTATTGTAATAAGTTCTCTTTTGAGACATTGGATGTAGTAAGTGTGTGATTGCTACTCTGTTATAAATCCTTCAAGTACTGTGTGTGTCAGCATTACCGATCCAGTGATGACACTGAAGCACAAACACTTGACCGTTTGAGGTCGGGTCGCTACAATCATCCATCATGATGTGTATGTGCACGTGTGAGTTTGCACTAGATAAGCATCGCTTAAAGAAATTGGAAGTATGTTATAAGAACATGTCATCCATCATGAAGGAATAATTTTTATGTATGACACGATGGGGACACAAACTGAGCGTGCAAGTATATTGCACAACAATAGCATTATCATTCATGGGGAGTATATTGTGCACATAATTATTGGGATCATGCAATGGATGGGCTTGATCAAAATCTCCTACATGTATGAGTAAACTATGGCTGTCTCCTCATGAGCAATAGCGGAAACATCATAGGGAGAATATGAACAACATCCAAAACAATGTGTATCTGAAGCTAGGTGGTCATGGCATGGCATATGATTGAATGATGCAAAGGGAGCATATCAATATCATCACAAGAGAAACAAATGCCAATAACCATGGGCTTGCCATTTATGCCATATGTGCAAATTGGGTTTATTTTCATGGGATGTGCATAGTCACTACAATGAGATTGCAAATTGGACATGTTGTTGATCTCATGCATAGCATAAGACAAGTCAAGCGGATTGTCAAACATGATGTGACCAAGAGAATTATCACAAGAAATCCTATGTAACATGGCACCACAACTAATAGACTCCACATGGCAATCATCAAACTCATCATAAATGGGTAAATCATCGCATGGGGAAGTCGCACTAGCATGAAGCATGGTAATAGGTGGATCAATAGCATGCAAGCAATCAACGTCAAGATAGTCCACTAGTGGGACAATAGCATCACCATCACTTATGTTACCTTTTTCATTCCACTCAAGTGGTGTAGGTGAGGTGGGAAAGACCAAATGTTGGTCAATATCATCATCTTGATGGAACCATGTGGGGGTGGATCATATTCCACCATGTCCATCGTCTTGTCCAAAGGGAGGATGATAACCCACAAGTATAGGGGATCACAACTGTTTTTGAGGGTAGAGTATTCAACCCAAATTTATTGATTCAACACAAGGAGAGCCAAATAATATTCTCAAGTATTAGTAGTTGCGTTGTCAATTCAACCACACCTGGATAACTTAGTATCTGTGATACGTCCATTTTGCATCATGCTTTTATATAGATATTTATCGCATTATGGGTTGTTACTTCACATTATGTCACAATACTTATGGCTATTCTCTCTTATTTTACAAGGTTTACATAAGGAGGGAGAATGCCGACAGCTAGAATTCTGGGCTGGAAAAGGAGCAAATATTAGAGACCTATTCTGCGCAACTCCAAAAGTCCTGAAACTCCATGGAATATCTTAAAATAAATAATGAAAAATACCTGCCAAAGATGAAGGCCAGGGGGCCCACACCCTGTCCACGAGGGTGGGGGGCGCCCCCCTAGGGTGCACCCCCTACCTCGTGGGCCCCCTGGTGGCTCTCCGATGCCCATCTTCTGCTATATGAAGTCTTTCGTCGAGGAAAAAAGGGCAAGCAACCTTTCGGGACGAAACTCCACCGCCACGAGGCGGAACCAATCTAGGGCTCCAGCAGAGCTGTTCTGCCGGGGATACTTCCCTCCGGGAGGGGGAAATCATCACCATCGTCATCACCAACGCTCCTCTCATCGGGAGAGGGCAATCTCCATCAACATCTTCACCAGCACCATCTCATCTCCAAACCCAAGTTCATTTCTTGTATCCAATTCTTGTCTCCAAGTCCGGGATTGGTACTAATAGGTTGCTAGTAGTGTTGATTACTCCTTGTAGTTGATGCTCGTTGGTTTATTTGGTGGAAGATCATATGTTCAAATCCTTTATGCATATTATTACCCCTCTGATTATGAACATGAATATGCTTTGTGAGTAGTTACGGTTGTTCCTGAGGACAAGGGAGAAGTCTTGCTATTAGTAGTCATGTGAATCTGGTATTCGTTCGATATTTTGATGAGATGTATGTTGTCTAGCCTCTAGTGGTGTTATGTGAACGTCGACTACATAACACTTCACCATTATTTGGGTCTAGAGGAAGGCATTGGGAAGTAATAAGTAGATGATGGGTTGCTAGAGTGACAGAAGTTTAAACCCTAGTTTATGCGTTGCTTTGTAAGGGGCTGATTTTGATCCATATGTTTCCTGCTATGGTTAGGTTTACCTTAATGCTTTTGTTGTAGTTGCGGATGCTTGCAATAGAGGTTAATCATAAGTGGGATGCTTGTTCAAGTAAGAACAGCACCCAAGCACCGGTACACCCACATATCAAATTATCAAAGTACCGAACGCGAATCATATGAACGTGATGAAAACTAGCTTGACGGTATTCCCATGTGTCCTCGGGAGAGCTTCTCCTTATACAAGAGTTTGTTCCGGCTTGTCCTTTGCTACAAAAAGGATTGGGCCACCTTGCTGCACTTTATTTACTTTTGTTACTTGTTGCTCTCTACAAATTATCTTGTCACAAAACTATCTGTTACCACTTATTTCAGTACTTGCAGAGAATACCTTGCTGAAAACCGCTTATCATTTCCTTCTCCTCCATGTTGGGTTCGACACTCTTACTTATCGAAAGGACAACGATATATCCCCTATACTTGTGGGAATCAAGACTCTTTTTTGGCGCCGTTGCCGGGGAGTGAAGCGCCTTTGGTAGGTGGAATTTGGTAAGGAAAATTTCATATAGTGAGCTGAAATTTACTGTCACTTGTTACTATGGAAAGTAATCCTCTGAGGGGCTTGTTCGGGGTATCTTCGCCCAGTCCAGTAGAGCAAAGAGTTGCTCCACAACCTATTGAACCTATTGAAAATGAAACTCCTTTTGAATTTCCTTCGGGTATGATAGAAAAACTGCTAGCTAATCCTTTTACAGGAGATGGAACAAAGCATCCTGATAAGCACTTAATATATGTGGGTGAAGTTTGTGGATTATTTAAGCTTGCAGGTATATCCGATGATGTTCCTAATCAGAAGGTCTTCCCTTTATCTTTGAAGGGTGCCGGGGATTCTGACTCCGCGAGCACCTATGGGGCCGGAGCCCCTTCTCGGTTCGGAGGGGGGCGGAGGTCGTGCAAAGAGCGGATCGAGGCGAGGCACAAAAGGGGTTTTACCCAGCTTCGGAGCTCTCCGGAGAGATAATACTCCTACTGCTGCTTTGTGGATTGTATTGAGTTCTTGCTCGGGAGCGCTGGGTGCTACAGTACACACCAGCAGCTAACGAGACCGAGCGCGGGTGTTCTACTGTTCGTCCTCCTCCCCTACGTTGTGCATGGGCCTCCTTTTATATGCTCAAGGGGTCTCCAACAGGTGGCAACGTAGGCAAGGGCAAAAATGGAAAGGTGTTGTGGTAGGTACAGCTACCTACACAGTGTATCATACCTAACCCTGACGACAGGGGACAAAGGCATTAAATGCCTATCTACGTCGCCTAGACGGTGCAGAAAAGGGACCGTCAGGGGCGCCACCGCTCACCACGATGGCGATCTTGTCAGCGCCGCATGCCATAGTGTACCCCTGGCTGCACAGCCGCCCGCCACGTACGCCTGGAGGGGTCCCAGAGTGACACGTAGGTGGGTGTGCTGGAGCGCAGGTACAGAGTGGTGGCTTGCCGCGGCAAACGCCTTGCCGCGTCAGGGAGCTTGTCGCTCGCCGGATCCTGCCAGGACGCGTGGCGCGTCGCGGCAAGTTCCTTGAGATGCTTTGGTTGGCCTTCCCGGCAAGCTCCTCTTGCTGGGGTCTTGTGCCTCGAGTGGCCTTTCCGGCAAGCTCCTCTTGCCGGGGACTTGTCTCCTTGGCTCAAATACTTTGTTCTTGAATGGCTCAAGAGGAGCCACAGAGGGCCTTGGTGGTCACCTGGCAAGCCTTGCGGCGGGACGCTGCGACTGCCCGTGCACAAGTTCGGGATACTAGGGTACCCCTACTCTAGTACACCGATAGGAGCCCCCGGGCCTGGGCCATACACGGTGCCGAGCGCTGTTGGGCCAGGCCCAAAACAGGGCACGGGCACACGCGGCCTGGATCACGTCGTATCTTGCTCCGCACCCACCGCGCCCTCCCCGAACGGCACGCGTCGATTGCGGTGTCGTGGGAGAGGTCGTGGGTGGTTCTTTATTCAGAAAGGCGGACCGTCCGCCCCCTCCCTCCTTATAAGCAGGGGGAACAGGGGCAGTTCGCCCATCTGCCCGTTGCTATTCCCTCCTCGAGAATCTCCGCCACTCCCCTTCTTCCCAAAGCCGAAGGAGAGCAGCGCCCCGCCCCTATCGCCACCAGCACCACCAACGTCGTCGTCCTCCCTCACCATTCCTGCCATGGCTGCGAAAGCCGAGAAGGCGAAGTCGGCCGAGGCGCAGCGGCTCGCTGCGCTGCGAAAGGAGCGGGCAATCTTCCCTCCGAGGCTTGAGGCGGCAGAGCTGAAGGAGGACTTCTACCTCTTCTGGTCGACGGGGACGCGAGTGCATCCGCGCACGAAGGTACTCCCAGCCACTGCTTGGGATAAGTATCCCACTGCGTACCCTTTCTTCGCCTTGTTCTTCTACTGCGGGCTATGCCCCCCCCTTTTCTGAATTCTTTTGTGACATAATGAACACCTACGGGCTCCACCTCCTTGACTTCACCCCCAATGCTGTCCTGACCATGGCAGTTTTCGCACATCTCTGCGAAAACTTTGTTGGAATCCATCCAAACGTAGCCCTTTTTTGCCAGTTCTTTTCGCCTCGAGTTGAGAAAGGAGAGCCTTTATCTGGCGGAATCGCCTGGATCTCGAAAGCCGGCAAGAAGGATGCTTATCTGGATGGAGAGTTCCGCAGCAAGTGGGAGGAGTGGAGGGTGGACTGGTGCCTGATTGTCGAGGAGAACCCGCAGCCGTTTACTGCTCTGCGCGAAACCCCAGTAGTGCGCGGCAGTGATTGGAGTAGCCTGGCCCCGGAAGACGACAGACTGAAGATTGCCGTCGCCCGGATCCTACGCCTCAGGCTTGCCGGGCTTACTGTAGGAGCGGTTGGCGCAGATTTCCTCTGTCGCCGCATCGCCCCCTGCAGGAGAGGAGGAGACCCGCCCGGGAGTTCCAGAATGCGGCGGATATCATGAGGTTGCGGCCGGGCCTCAACTTCAACTTTACTGTCCTGGAGCTCAACGCGATGCTCTAGGAGCTGTTCAAGCACGACCCACAGCATCCCGAAGTGTTCAGGTTGCCGAGGGGCGTCGTTTCGCTGTGCAACAACTCCGCGCTTGACCGCATCCGTGCAATGATGCCGCTGTGCGACTCGCACGGAATTGATCCAGCCTGGATAGAGCCTGCAGATGATATCGTGCGGGCGTTCTTCAACAACTTGATAGAAGTGCCGATCGACGCCGATGAGAAGAGGGGCCTCACCCGGGACACCACCGACGATGAGCTCAAGCGCATCGCCACCAGGCTGGAAGTGGCGACGGCAGCCGCAGCTGCGGGCGAGTTTGGGTTCACCGTGGAGGAGGCGGAGGCAGCTGAGGCGGCAAGCCTTGCAGATCGAGAGGAGCTTGCCGGCGAGAAGAGGTCCGCCGGGCATGACGTCGGGCCGAGCGGGCCCGCCGAGGATACGAGCGGCTCGTTGGAGATTGGCTCCTCTTCCTCTTCGGACAGCTTGCCGCAAGCAGAGCCCCCGGCTCCACCAAGAAGGCGTCTTCGCAAGGCCGGGGACGTAGCGGAGCGACGGACGAGTCAACCCCCGCCGCGCCGCACGACATGCTCCACCGCGGCGAGTTCTGTTGCCGCGGAAGCACCTCACGTTGCAGCGGCAACTGGAGCGGGGTCCTCCCGGTCCGCTGCTCCAGCTCCCGCCAAGCGGCCAAGAGATCCTACTCCTCCGCCTCCTCGCACCGGAGGTGGGCCGGGCTTTGACTTCTCCGCGCTCAGCTCCGACGAGGAAGAAGAAGAGTAAGATTCTAGTTGTACTTGTATGTCTTCAATACTTGTTGTCTTGTCTTGTATCTCACTCACTTCACTCTGAACTTATTCCTTTTTAGGACTCTGGCCCAGAGAATGGCAAAGAGAGCCAAGGTCCCCGTGATTGTCATCGAGGATGATCCCACCGTGCCAGCAGGGGGTGCGCCCGAGACAAACTTGCCGGACCCGACAGCTGTTTTTCAGAGCAGCCCCCAGCGTAAGTATATGGTTTACTTCCCGCTGTTAGGCGTGCATGGATACTCTTTGCTCGCTGATATCTGACTGTTGGCTTGTGTAGGAGCTGAGCAGCACCACCAGGAGCGTCCGGACGCCGCCCCTGACATGCCATTTGCTTCGACTACGCCGCCAAGGGAGAGTTCTCTGGCGAAGGAGAATCCCCCGACAAGGGAGAGTTCCCCGGCAAGGGAGAAGTCTTCGACAAGGGAAAGCTCCCCGGCAAGGGATAAGTCTCCGACGAGGGAGAGCTCCCCGGCAAGGGAGATCTCTCCGGCAAGGGACAGTACCAACGACCCCCCGGCAGCGGAGATCCCAACTACCGAGCCTGGTACAGGTACTCCTCACTTCTAAACTTCCCTTGGGTTCTTCCTTTTTTGGATATTTGCTTGACTTTTCTTCCTTTTCTGGCCATCAGATCCATCTACTGTGGAGCCGATGGAGATTGAGGTTGCTGTTGACGATGCTGCCGCCACGGAAGAAGCGGCCGGCGCTGATGATCCCGCCGGCGAAGAGGCCACCAGGGCTGCCGCCGCAGCAGCCGACGAGGGGTCCAGCGATCGTACTAACGACCCTGAGGCCGCAAGAGCGACAGGCGCTACACCGACCGCCGATCCTCCCGCTGCTGCCGCAGCGCTAGGCTCCGAAGAGCCCCAGCCAGGCGTCTACTTGAAGGCCGGCGATGGCGTCTTCATCAACCTCCCCTGGGCGTCAACGTCTAGGGCGCCGGTCGAAGGAGAAAGCTTTGACGTGGAGGTGCTCGCCTCTGCTGGGCTGACGCTGGTCGACGCGCCAGGCAGTAGCAGCGACGAGCCTGAGGAGGAGCGACTGCTGCGGAAGCTGGTGCCGCTCTACCGTGCTCGACAGGCCAAACTGGAGTCTCACGAAGCGCTCGTCGCGAAGGCGGGAGTGGACATGGAGAAGCGCGCGGAGGAGCTCCGAGGTCTCAACCAGGAAGCTCTCCGGTCGCTGGCGGCGGAGCGTGTGCAGCTTGATGAAGCACAGAAGGCCCTCATCCTCGAGAAGGCAGAAGTTGCATAGCAACAGCGGCTTGCCGCCGAGGAGCTATCTGCGCGGGAGGGCGAGTTGGTGCAGCTGAAGGCCAGCCTGGACAGCCATGAAGAGGAGCTTGCCACGCGCGAGCAAACAATTAGTGGAGCTCTCAAGGAAACAAAGGACGCTGCTGCAGCTGCCGAGGCCGCCAAGGAGGAGCTGGAGACGAAGGTGGCGCAGCTGGAGGCTGATCTTAAGGCGAGCGGTGAAGCGCTTGCCGCGCTCAAGCATGAGCGCGAGAAGGACGCCTACACCTTTGGCAAGCTGCAGGTTCATCTCACCAAGAAGATCAAGGAGCTTAGCGCCGCCAAGGATTCCAACGCCGATCTTGAGCTGAAGCTGGCTGCCTTGACCAAGACGCTGGACGGCGCCAGGGAGCAGGAGGCGTCCCTGAAGAAGGAGATCAAGGCCGACAAGGAGCTGCTGGAGAGCATTGCCGCCACCCAGAATGATTTTAGAGAGACTGTGGAGCAGTGGATGGAGGGTCTTGTGAATGTTGCCGCAGACATCGACAAGGAGCTGACGCAGCTGGGGATGGGGGATCTCGGGTATCCCTCCGATGAGACCCTCCCATCCAGCGCCAATCTCACTCTGTTCTTCAAAGTCGTGGCGACGGCCCTCCAGCGACTCCGGGAAAGGATCCCAAAGCAGCTGGCCGACGAGTCGCGCAAGATCTGCGCGGGAGCTCTTCAGAAGGTGTTGGTGAAGGTAGCCTTCCGCAACTCGGGCCTCAACCTCACCAATGTCCTCAGATCCCTGCCGGCGGAAGCTGATCTGGAGGCGCTCAAGGATCTTGTCGCACCCATTGTGGACAAGGTGAGCGGGATCAAGAGGGTTGAGGGCGATCGTGTGGACTAGGCCGCCCGTTTTCTTCTTTTCTTGTCGCTGCAAATCATGTTAAGAAAGCAGTCTATTAGAGCCGCGACAAGCTATCTTGTAATATATAACTTTATTTTGGGTAGCAATTGCAATGTTATTTCCTTTACTTGATTCCTTCCTTTGTATATTTTTTCCCTACGCTTTTAGGAAACTTGCCGGCGTAGGCACCTTTTCCGCGAGCGCTGAGTGCGGGACATCAGCAGCCTGCTGGCAGTGCCGTTGCCGACAAGAAACCTTGTCGTAACTAGTCGTAGCTTGCTTAAGTTGTTGAGCAGGCTCGAAACAAAGTAAGGGTGCGACTCTAGTCGCAGCACACTTAAACTGTTGAGCGAACTCGAAACAAAGTAAGGGCGCAACTAGCCACGAGCCAGTTCCTTCGCGCACAGGTTTTCCATACAAAGCATGGTCGTTCAAGGAAGATAACTTAGAAAATTTAAAGACATCTGATTGCTCAAACTTTGGTACTTAGCTTTTCTGTTGTTTGCTTCCCAGCAAGGCGAAACTTTCTTGAACGATGCCTGGTCCATACCATTATCTTCCCCTCCCCCCCCCCCCGGCAATCTTGTGGGCGAAGGAGCCTTCATTTTTTTGGAGAAAAAAGAAAGTAGAGAAAAAATAATGATATGGAGCCTTATGGCTCGTTATTGCTTACCGGGGGTGTTCGCTGCACAAAGTGTCAGATAATTCATGCAAAAGAGCATGAAATTGATAGGGTGTGCGGAGCACGTGAGCTTTATTTATGCACAGGGTCTGCGCCTGGCTTTGTACAAAGGATTACATGCAACAGCGGCAAGACTTGTACAAAAAGGTGGTTGCCGGACAGGGTCCGACAACCGTGCCTTACGGGTAAAACTTATGAAGATGCTCGATGTTCCAGGAGTTTCTCACCGGAAAGCCATCTTCGGTCTCAAGGCGGACAACGCCAGGCCTAGTGACTCGTTTCACCCGGTAAGGGCCTTCCCACTTCGGCGTCAACTTGTTGGAATTCTTGGCGGAATGAACGCGCCGAAGAACAAGGTCGCCTTCCTCGAGACTTCTGGCTTTAACTTTGCGGCTATGGTAGCGGCGCAAAGCTTGCTGGTAGCGAGCAGCTCGCACAGCAGCCTGAAGACGATCTTCCTCAAGGAGCAGCGCGTCATCTTGTCGCAGCTGCTCTTGCTCAAGCTCATCATAAGCGAGCACTCGAGGTGACCCGTATACGAGTTCCGTGGGGATAACTGCCTCTGCTCCATAGACTAGAGCGAAAGGTGTCTGGCCAGTGGCTCGATTTGGCGTCGTCCTGATCGACCCAAGAACCACCGGCAGCTCCTCGATCCAGTTTCTTCCGCACTTGTGCAGCCTGTCGAAAGTCCTGGTCTTGAGCCCACGCAGCACTTCAGCATTTGCCCTCTCCGCTTGACCGTTGCTCCTGGGGTGAGCAACAGAAGCGAAGCAGACCTTGGCGCCAAGATCTTGGACGTACTGCATGAAGGTGCGGCTCGTGAATTGCGTACCGTTGTCGGTGATGATCCTGTTAGGGATCCTGAAGCGGCAAACAATCGACCTGAAGAACTTGACTACTGACTGTGCTGTCACCTTCCTCACTGGTTCCACTTCCGGCCACTTTGTGAACTTATCGATTGCGACGTACAAGTACTCAAAGCCCCTGACTGCTCGGGGGAAGGGGCCGAGGATGTCAAGCCCCCAGACCGAAAATGGCCAGGATAAAGGGATTGTCTGGAGAGCTTGAGCTAGCTGGTGTATCTGCTTGGAATGGAACTGGCACGCTTCACACTTGGTTACTTGTGCAGTTGCATCCTGGAGGGCTGTCGGCCAAAAGAAACCTTGCCGGAAAGCTTTGCCGGCAAGCGCTCTTGCGCCAATGTGGTGACCACATATGCCTCCATGTATCTCTGCCAGCAGCTTCTGTCCATCTTCCCGGTGAATACACTTCAATTTCACACCATTGAGTCTTGTTCTGTACAGTGCATTGTCGACGAACTGGTACATTCTTGACTGCCGGTCTACTCTTTCCGCTTCTTCTGGCTCTTCGGGAAGTTCTCCTGTCTGGAGGAAACGGACGATCTGTTGTGCCCATGCTGGAGCTTGTGGCTCGACAACAAGGACTAAAGGCATATCTGCTGCTGCGGGAACATCCGCTTCTACGGCGAGAACCTGCGGCTCAGCCGGAGCTTGACGTTCCCCGGCAAGCTTGCCGGAGCAAAACTTGTCGGGAGCGTCTGCTACAACGAAACAAACCCTGGGGCTTGTTGGAGCAGACTGCTCCTCAGCACTCTTGCCGTTGATCTTGGGGACCTTCTTGGTGGCGGCTTCGGGAAGCTCTGCCGGAAGATAGTCACCAGAAATCAACTTCCTCTTCTTGCTCCGTCCAGTTGATGGTGTCACAGACGGTTGAGTCAGCTTGAGCACAAAGATCCCTGGTTCCACAGGTAACTTAAGTGCTGCGCACTTTGACAGGCCGTCAGCAATGTCGCTCTGAGCTCTTGGAACATGTTCCATCTGTAGGCCGACAAAGCGCTCTTCTAGCTTCCTCACTTCATCAACGTAAGCTTCCATCAACGGACTCTGATAATTCTTGTTCACTTGGCGGACGACAAGCTGCGAGTCACCCCTGACAATGAGCTGCTTGATCCCAAGGTCTGCCGCAATCCTGAGACCGGCAAGCAATCCCTCATACTCTGCAGTATTTTTTGTGGCTTGCTCCTTGGGAAAGTGCATCTGGACCACGTATTTGAGGTGCTCTCCGGTGGGTGCGACAAGCAGCACGCCAGCACCGGCGCCTTGCAGCGAGAAAGCACCATCAAAGTACATCAGCCACTCTTTGCTTGCTTCCTTGACGGGGATGCTCGTCTCTGGAATTTCTTCATCTGGTGTTGGCGTCCACTCTGCTATGAATTCTGCCAATGCTCTGCTTTGGATAGTTGAAGTGCTCTCAAACTTAAGGCCAAAGCTCGACAGTTCCAGTGCCCACTCAACAATCCTGCCTGTTGCTTCGGGATTCTGCAGTATCCTCTTCAGTGGAAAGCGAGTGACAACTGTGATCTCATGTGCTTGGAAGTAATGGCGCAGCTTTCTCGAGGCCATGAGAAGGCCGAAAAGCAATTTATGCACACCAGAGTACCTTGACCTAGCCCCCTGCAGAAGGGAACTGACAAAGTAGACTGGGCGCTGCACCATTCTCTTCTGCTGTATCTCTTCGCACATCTGCGCAGATCCATCTTTGCCGGGACCAGAGCTTGTCGGGGAAGCCCCCTGCTTGTCGCTGGACGTGCTTGTCGCGGTCGCTGGCTCATCATCAGCCTCCCTCTCCGCTACTAGCGCAGCACTAACCACTTGATTGGTTGCCGCCAGATACAGCAGCAACTTCTCTTGTGGCTTAGGTGCGACAAGTATTGGAGTGGAGGACAGGTATCTCTTCAAGTCCTGCAGCGCAGCCTCCGCTTCCGGAGTCCATTTCATTGGACCTGCCTTTTTCAAGATTTTGAAAAACGGCAGGGCGCGCTCAGCAGACTTAGAGATAAACCTGCTGAGAGCCGCCACGCAGCCGACAAGTTTCCGCACATCCTTGGCGCGCTTTGGTGCTTCGATCTGCTCAATGGCATTGATCTTGTCGGGATTGGCTTCAATTCCCCTCTGAGACACGAAGAACCCGAGAAGCTTGCCGGAAGGGACTCCAAACACGCACTTCTCGGGGTTGAGCTTGAGGCTGATCTTGCGCAGATTTGCAAAAGTCTCTTCTAGATCTTGAACCAGAGTTGCTTTGTCCCTGCTCTTGACCACTATATCATCCATGTAGGCTTCCACATTTCTGTGTATTTGTGGCTCAAAAGCAGTATGGACTACCCTTGCAAATGTTGAACCAGCATTCTTCAAACCGAAAGGCATCCGTACGAAACAGTACATGCCACATGGAGTGATGAATGCGGTTTTCTCCTCATCCTCTTCTGCCATGAAGATCTGATGGTATCCTGAGTATGCGTCAAGAAATGAAAGCAAATCACATCCGGCCGTGGAGTTAACAATCTGGTCGATGCGCGGCAAGGGAAATGGATCTTTGGGACAAGCTTTATTGACATCGTTGAAGTCAATACAAAGCCTCCATTTCCCGTTTGCCTTGCGCACGACTACAGGATTGGCCAACCATGTAGGATGTAGCACCCCTCTGACAAGGCCTGCTGCTTCCAACTTCTTGATCTCTTCTGTGATGAATTCTTAGCGCTCCACTGCTTGTTTCCTGACTTTCTGCTTGACGGGCCGCGCATGAGGACAGACGGCAAGGTGGTGCTCAATTACTTTCCTGGGAACACCGGGGATGTCAGACGGTTGCCACGCAAACACATCGACATTCTCCCATAGGAAAGCAACGAGCGTGCTTTCCTATTTAGGGTCGAGAGTGGCACTGATGGTGAAAGTACCACCAGTGTCGTCCTCCTTGGCGGACACCTTCTTGGTCACTGGCGGAGCTGCCATTGTCTTCTTACACTTGCCGGTGGAGCTCGATGGTGCGTCCTCGACGGTAGCGCAGCACTCCGAAGAGGTGCGCTTGCCGGAGTGAGCATCAGAACTCTTGCCGGACTTGGTCTTCTTCTTCCCCCCGGGAGTTTCAGCGGCAAGTGTCTCACGATCCATTGCGGCTGTTGCTTCCCGGTAGATCTTGTCGGCACAGATAAGAGCATCTTTCTTGTCGCCAGGGATAGAGATGACACTTATTGGGCCTGGCATCTTCAGCATGTTGTACGCGTAGTGAGAGGCCGCCATGAACTTGGCGAGCGCTGGACGGCCGAGAATTCCATTGTAAGGCAATGGAAAATCGGCAACGGCAAAAGTGATCCTCTCAGTCCTGAAGTTTAGCTCGCTGCCAAATGTCACCGGCAGCGTGATCTTTCCCTTCGGCTTGCTCCTTCCCGGGTTGATTCCTTGGAATGTGTCGGTCTCTTCGAGCTCGCTGTCAGGGACCTGGAGTTTTCGGAGCACAGCGGAGGAGATCAGGTTCAAGCCGGCCCCGCCGTCAACTAGCATCTTAGTGACCTTGAGGTTGCGGATAGTTGGTGAGACCAACATCGGCAAACACCCGACCGCAGTTGTGCGATCAGGGTGGTCCTCAATATCAAAGATGATAGGCGTGCTGGACCATTTCAGAAGCTTGCGTGACTCAACGGGTGGTTCTGCCGCATTGACTTCCCGCACCCACTGCTTGAGTTGGCGGTGCGAAGTATGCAGAGAAGCACTGCCGTCAATGCACAAGACCTCTGTGGCTTTCTGAAACTCCTGCTCACTGGTCTCGTCATCATCCATGTCTTCATCGTCGTCGTCTTCCTCTTTGTCGCGGCCGCGGGGAGGTCTGTCTCCTTGCTGTTGATTGGCCTTGCCGCGGCGCCCTCCCCGGCCGGTGCGCTTCGTACCGGATCCTCCAGCACCTGCTTGGGCTTTCTCCTTGTTGCGTCGCTCATACTCGGCCTTTTGTAGCTCGACAAGCTGCTCGACCTTCTTGCAGCTCTGGAGGTCATGGCCCTTGGTGCGGTGGATCTTGCAGTACTGTTTGTTGGTGTCGTCCTGCTTGTCGGCGGCCGCCACAGCCTGGCAGTTGGCGCATGCGGCAACCTCCTTGCTGGAGCTACCATCTTTGGCTTTCTTGGCGCCACCGTCGCTGCCGGACTGCTCAACAACTAGCACATCTTTGCCTTTCCTCTTTCCGTTGTTCCGCCGCCGGTTTTTGTCTGCCGGGGCAGCATCCTCACTGTCAGATCCTCCCGTTCCTGTATTCTCTCCGGGGAGTTTCCTCCCTTCCTCAGCACGTGCACACCTGTCGGCCAGAGCATATAGCTCGCTGACGTCTCTGATCTTGCACATCGCCATCTCCTCCCGCATCCTGCGGTTTCGCACGTTCTGATGGAACGCGCTGATGACCGCGGCAGGGTGGACATCTGGGATGTTGCGTTGCACTTGGCTGAATCTCTGGATGTACTTGCGCAGAGGCTCTCCTTCTTTCTGGGCAAGCAAGTGAAGGTCACCCTCCTGGCCATGAGGTTTGTGGCCACCCGTAAAGGCGCCGACAAACTGATGGCACAGGTCTGCCCAGGAAGATATGGAGTTTTCCGGCAAGTGCATGAGCCAGGATCTAACGTTGGCCTTGAGCACCAGCGGGAAGTAGTTGGCAAGGATCTTGTCGTCTCGCCCCCCGGCAGCCTGCACCGCGATGGTGTAGATGCTGAGGAACTCCGACGGATGCAACCTGTCGTCGTACTTCTCCGGTACGTCTGGCTTGAAATTCTTCGTGCTGGGCCACTGGACTTGCCGCAGCTCATGAGTAAACGCAGGGCAACCTACCGCATACGGCAGGTCGCCTGGTTCCCCTGGCGCATGCATGTCGACAGTGGGTCCAGCGCGTCGGTCTGATTGACGCCGCGTTTCTCTTCGTCGCTCGATGCGAGTACGAGCGTCTTCTTGCTGTCGTTCGTGAAGAACGTGGCGCTGATCGCGACGAGTTCACGGATCTGATGAAGCGGTGGAGTCGCTGTCGCGGTGGACCCGACGAGTCGGCGATCTTGGCCTTCGGGGCGGAGAGTGCACGGTGGTTGCACCCCCACCGGTCTTGTCGCCATCGGCTCGCACTTGGCTGGTTTGCCGCGGCTGCGATGTGGTCGGCTGCCGTGGAGTGTCGCCGTTGGCGAAGCCGATGAGGCTCTGAATGGTGGCCCTCCAGTCGTCGATCTTGTCCGGCGTTGGAGGGAAGTCTAGGAGCAGTTGTACTCGCGCCAAAGCTTCTGCTGGAGTGGCGGGCAGCGGTGGCGAACGGTGTGAGGAGCGGGATATGCTCGGACTTCCAACGATGTTAGAAGGAGCAGTATTCCGTCCAGGCGACCGTGCCTCGCTCGCGCCAGCGCGTTGGCGTGCATGCTGGCCTTGAGCATCTCGAGATCCGCCAGCTCGATTTGGGTCCAGCGAGCGTATGGTACCGTGAGTACCACGACGCTCCCGGTCTCGCGCTTCCTGAGATGGGCGTGGAGCATCCACGGACGTCCGGTCGTTGTTGGAGCCTGCTACGCCGCCGACGGGCAGCGCAGCCTTGTCCTTGGACCTGGCGGCACCGTGGGCTCCCTCGTCGACGCCCGTTCTTCTGCCGGCATCTTCCCCACCAGCCGTTTGCTCTGGCGGCGGTGGGTTCGACGCGGACGGAGCAGCCGCCTCCGAGGCCTTCTTCTTCGGTGGCATGTCGATGAAATCGATGAGAATCTAGCTTGCGTGAACGCCGGATCAGGTTCACACAACCTGGACGCCCCCTACCTGGCGCGCCAAAGATGCCGGGGATTCTGACTCCACGAGCACCTATGGGGACGGAGCCCCTTCTCGGTTCGGCGGGGGGGGGGGGCGGAGGTCGCGCAAAGAGCGGATCGAGGCGAGGCACACGAGGGGTTTTACCCAGCTTCGGAGCTCTCCGGAGAGATAATACTCCTACTGCAGCTTTGTGGATTGTATTGAGTTCTTGCTCGGGAGCGCTGGGTGCTACAGTACACACCAGCAGCTAACGAGACCGAGCGCGGGTGTTCTACTGTTCGTCCTCCTCCCCTACGTTGTGCATGGGCCTCCTTTTATATGCTCAAGGGGTCTCCAACAGGTGGCAACGTAGGCAAGGGCAAAAATGGAAAGGTGCTGTGGTAGGTACAGCTACCTACACAGTGTATCATACCTAACCCTGACGGCAGGGGACAAAGGCATTAAATGCCTATCTACGTCGCCCAGACGGTGCAGAAAAGGGACCGTCAGGGGCGCCACCGCTCGCCACGATGGCGATCTTGTCAGTGCCGCATGCCACTGTGTACCCCTGGCTGCACAGCCGCCCGCCACGTAAGCCTGGAGGGGTCCCAGAGCGACACGTAGGTGGGTGTGCTAGAGCGCAGGTATAGAGTGGTGGCTTGCCGCGGCCGTTGTCTTGCCGCGTCCGGGAGCTTGTCGCTCGCCGGATCCTGCCGGGACGCGTGGCGCGTCGCGGCAAGTTCCTTGAGATGCCTTGGTTGGCCTTCCCGGCAAGCTCCTCTTGCCGGGGTCTTGTGCCTCGAGTGGCCTTCCCGGCAAGCTCCTCTTGCCGGGGACTTGTCTCCTTGGCTTAAATACTTTGTTCTTGAATGGCTCAACAGGAGCCATAGAGGGCCTTGGCGGTCACCTGGCAAGCCTTGCCGCGGGACGCTGCGACTGCCCATGCACAAGTTCGGGATACTAGGGTACCCCTACTCTAGTACACCGACAAAGGGAGACGAATTGACATGGTATATGCTATGTGATGATACGAGATCATGGAATTATAGAAGATTGAAATTGGAATTTCATCAAAAGTATTACCCTATGCATCTTGTTCATCGTGATCGCAATTATATATATAATTTTTGGCCTCGCGAAGGAGAAAGCATCGCTCAAGCTTGGGGGAGGCTTAAATCAATGTTATATTCATGCCCCAATCATGAGCTCTTGAGAGAAATAATTATTCAAAGTTTTTATGCTCGGCTTTCTCATAATAATCAAACCATGCTCGATACTTCTTGTGTTGGCTCTTTTATGATGACGACTATTGAATTTAAATGGGACTTATTGGATAGAATTAAACGCAACTCTGAAGATTGGGACCTCGACGAAGGTAAGGAGTCAGGTATGACACCTAAGTTTGATTGTGTTAAATCTTTTATGGATACCGATATTTTTCGTAAGTTTAGCACTAAATATGGACTTGACTCTGAGATAGTAGCTTCTTTCTGTGAATCTTTTGCTACTTATGTTGATCTCCCCAAGGAGAATTGGTTTAAATATCATCCTCCCATAGAAGTAAAAGTAGCTACACCTATTAAAGTTGAAGAAAAGATTGTCACTTATAATGATCCTATTGTTCCAACTTCTTATGTTGAGAAACCATCTTTCCCTGTTAGAATAAAGGATCATGCTAAAGCTTCAACTGTGGTTCGTAAAAGCAATATTAGAACTTATACACCTCCTGAGAAAGTTAAAGTAGAACCCAATATTGCTATTGTTAAAGATCTCTTGTCTGATAATATTGATGGGCATGTTATTCAGTTCAACGGTGAAACTGCTAGAATTGCTAAACCTTGTGCTAAAGATAAACATAGACCTGTGGTAGGCGTGCCTGTTATTTCTGTTAAAATAGGAGATCATTGTTATCATGGCTTATGTGATATGGGTGCTAGTGCTAGTGTTGTACTGCATACTTTGTACAAAGAAATTAAGCATGAAATTGCACCTGCTGAGTTAGAAGGTATTGATGTCACAATTAAACATGCCAATAGGGATAATATATCACCAGCGGGAATTGTTAGAGATGTTGAAGTCCTGTGTGGGAAAACTAAATATCCTGCTGATTTTCTTGTTCTTAGTTCTCCACAAGATAGCTTTTGTCCCATTATATTTGGTAGACCCTTCTTGAACACTGTTAATGCTAGGATAGATTGCGAAAAGAATGTTGTTACTATTGGCTTGGATGATATGATTCATGAGTTTAATTTCTCTAAATTTAGTAAACAACATCGTGAGGAAGAATTGCCTAGTAAGGATGATATTATTGGTCTTGCTTCTATTGACGTACCTCCTAGTGATCCTTTAGAACATTATTTGCTAGACCATGAAAATGATATGTTCATGAATGAAAGAAGGGAAATAGATGAAGTATTATTTAAACAGGAACCTATTCTGAAACACAATTTGCCTATTTAAATCTTAGGGGATCCCCCTCCACCCAAGGGTGATCCCGTGTTTGAGCTTAAACCGTTGCCTGATAATCTTAAATATGCTTATCTTGATGAAAAGGAGATATATCCTGTTATTATTAGTGCTAACCTTTTAGAGCATGAAGAAGAAAGACTATTGAAAACTCTGAAGAAGCACCGTGCTGCTATTGGATATACTCTTGATGATCTTAAGGGCATTAGTCCCACTCTATGTCAACATAAAATAAATCTGGAAGCAGATGCCAAACCAGTTCGTGATCCTCAACGACGTCTGAATCCTAAAATGAAAGAAGTGGTAAGAAAAGAAATACTCAAGCTTCTGGAGGCAGGTATAATTTATCCTGTTGCTGATAGTCAGTGGGTAAGTCTTGTCCATTATGTCCCTAAGAAGGTAGGTATTACGATTGTTCCTAATGATAAAGATGAATTGATTCCACAAAGAATTATCACAGGTTATAGGATGGTAATTGATTTCCGCAAATTAAATAAGGCTACTAAGAAAGATCATTACCCCTTGCCTTTCATTGATCAAATGCTAGAAAGATTATGCAAACATACACATTATTGCTTTCTAGATGGTTATTCTGGTTTCTCTCAAATACCTGTGTCGGCTAAAGATCAATCAAAGACTACTTTTACATGCCCTTTTGGTACTTTTGCTTATAGCCGTATGCCTTTGGTTTATGTAATGCACCTGCTACCTTTCAAAGATGCATGATGGCTATATTCTCTGACTTTTGTGAAAAGATTTGTGAGGTTTTCATGGATGACTTTTCCGTCTATGGATCTAATTTTGATGATTGCTTGAGCAATCTTGATCGAGTTTTGCAGAGATGTGAAGAAACTGATCTTGCCTTGAATTGGGAAAAGTGCCACATTATGGTAAATGAGGGTATTGTCTTGGGGCATAAAGTTTCTGAAAGAGGTATTGAAGTTGATAAAGCCAAGGTTGATGCTATTGAAAAGATGCCATGTCCCAAGGACATCAAAGGTATAAGAAGTTTCCTTGGTCACGCCGGATTTTATAGGAGGTTCATTAAGGACTTCTCAAAAATTTCTCGGCCTCTAACTAATTTATTACAAAAAGATATACCATTTGTCTTTGATGATGATTGTGTAGAAGCATTTGAAATACTTAAGAAAGCATTAGTCTCTGCACCTGTCGTTCTGCCACCTGATTGGAATTTACCCTTTGAAATTATGTGTGATGCTAGTGATTATGCTGTAGGTGCTGTTCTAGGGCAAAGAGTTGATAAGAAATTAAATGTTATCCATTATGCTAGTAAGACTCTAGACAATGCTCAAAGAAATTATGCTACTACAGAAAAAGAGCTTTTAGCAGTTGTATTTGCTTGTGATAAGTTCAGACCTTATATTGTTGATTCTAAAGTAACTATTCACACTGATCATGCTGCTATTAAATATCTTATGGAAAAGAAAGATGCTAAACCTAGACTTATTAGATGGGTTCTCTTGCTACAAGAATTTTATTTGCATATTGTTGATAGAAAAGGAGCTGAGAACCCCGTTGCAGACAACTTATCTAGGTTAGAGAATGTTCTTGATGACCCACTACCCATTGATGATAGCTTTCCTGATGAACAATTAAATGTTATAAGTACTTCTCGTAGTACACCATGGTATGCTGATTATGCTAATTACATTGTCGCTAAATTCATACCACCTAGCTTCACATACCAACAAAAGAAAAAGGTTTTCTATGATTTGAGACATTACTTTTGGGATGACCCACATCTTTATAAAGAAGGAGTAGATGGTGTTATGAGATGTTGTGTACCTGAGCATGAACAGGAACAGATCCTACGCAAGTGTCACTCTGAAGCTTATGGAGGACACCACACTGGAGACAAAACTGCACATGAGGTATTGCAATCCGGTTTTTATTGGCCTACTCTCTTCAAGGATGCCCGTAAGTTTGTCCTGTCACGTGATGAATGTCAAAGAATTGGTAATACTAGTAGACGTTAAGAAATGTCTATGAATTACTCACTTGTTATTGAACCATTTGATGTTTGGGGCTTTGATTATATGGGACCTTTTCCTCCCTCTAATGGATATACACATATTTTAGTTGCTATTGATTACGTTACTAAGTGGGTAGAAGCTATTCCAACTAGTAGTGCTGATCATAACACTTCTATTAAAATGCTTAAGGAAGTTATTTTTCCGAGGTTTGGAGTCCCTAGATATTTAATGACTAATGGTGGTTCACATTTTATTCATGGTGCTTTCCGTAAAATGCTTGCTAAGTATGACATTAATCATAGAATTGCATCTCCTTATCATCCTCAGTCTAGTGGTCAAGTAGAATTGAGCAACAGAGAGCTCAAATTAATTTTGCAAAAGACTGTTAATAGGTCTAGAAAGAATTGGTCTAGGAAACTTGATGATGCATTATGGGCCTATAGAACTGCATATAAAAATCTTATGGGCATGTCTCCCTATAAAATGGTATATGGAAAAGCATGTCATTTACCTCTCGAACTAGAACATAAGGCATATTGGGCTATTAAAGAGCTCAACTATGATTTCAAACTTGCCGGTGAAAAGAGGTTATTTGATATTAGCTCACTTGATGAATGGAGAACCCAAGCTTATGAAAATGCCAAGTTGTTTAAAGAAAAAGTTAAAAGATGGCATGACAAAAGGATACAAAAGTGTGAGTTTAATGTAGGTGATTATGTATTGCTATAAAACTCTCGTTTAAGATTTTTTGCAGGAAAACTTCTCTCTAAATGGGAAGGGCCCTATGTTATCGAGGAGGTCTATCGTTCCGGTGCCATAAAGATCAACAACTTCGAAGGTACAAATCCGAAGGTGGTAAATGGTCAAATAATTAAACATTATATCTCAGGTAATCCCATAAATGTTGAAACCAATATTATTGAAACCGTAACCCCGGAGGAATACATAAGGGACACTTTCTAGAACATTTCAGACTCCAAAAAGGAATAGGTATGTGGTATGGTAAGTAAACTGACTCCAAAACAATTTTTAAGACAATATTTATCCGTTTTGGAATATTTAGAAAAATAGAAAAATAAGTGGCAGTCCGAGAAGGACACGAGGGCCCCACGAGGGTGGTGGGCGCGTCCCCCTACCTCGTGAGCACCTCGTGTGCCTTCCGGACTCTGTTTTCTTGCATGATACGTATTTTGGTCGGTAAAAGTTCACTATATATTCTCCCGAAGGTTTTGACTCCCGTATCACGCAAATATCCTCTGTTTTTGTTTCGAGTTGTTGCTGTTGCAGATTAGATCGACATGTCTTACCGGGATCCGAAAGGAGAAAGCTATGTGGATGATTATTTAGCAAATCCCAAAGTCTATGGAGATGTGGAACATGATGGTTGGACCACGGAGGAAGAAGAGGACTATGAACCCAAGGGGAAAGAGGAGACGAGCTCAGATGAAGATGAAGCCCCATTGCCTCAACCTGGGGACATGCACGTGGAGTTCAAAAAGTCAAGTCTCCCTGATAGGGTAAAGAAACCCAATTCGAGTTTATTCCTTTTCGTCTCTTGCAGGAAAATAAGCAGGACCTATGCAAAAAGATATTAACCCTGGAGTGGGAGATTGATGATCTGAGGGATCAAAATATCGTCCTCAAGCGCAAATTAAGGGAGAAGTCTAAGCCATCATCAACAACACCTCCACATTCTTCCCCGACAAAGGAGACATAATCACATGGGTATGGGCACTACCCTTGGCAACTGCCAAGCTTGGGGGAGGTGCCCCGGTATCGTATCACAAACACATCTCCTATCTTTACTGTTTTTCTTAGTTCAATTCTATTTGTAGTATCTTGATCTAGTAAAATAAAGTTTATGGCATGATCTAGTTTTGAGTTTTGCCTTATGATCTCTATGTAATCGAGCCCGTGAGCTATATATAATAAATATTATTGTTGAGTCAAGGGCTTGATTATTTTGCCATGATCTTGAGTGAATAAAGAAAAGAAGGAAAGAACAAAAAGAAACAAAAAGTTCATATTGATCTTATTGAGAGTAATGAATTCACGTAGAAAGAGTATGATGATTAAAAGTTGTTGGGAGTTGGCAGACATAGCTTTGGTCATCGTTGCAATTAATAGGAAGTAATAAGGAAAGAAAGGTTTCACATATAGATATATTATCATTGACATCTTTTATGATTGGGAGCACTCATTAAAATATGACATGCTAAAAAGTTGATGTTGGACAAGGAAGACAACGTAATGAATTATGTTTTCTTATATATGAGATAAAGTATGTTGTCATGGATCCTCTAACATACTGAGCTTGCCTTTCCCCCCTCATGCTAGCCAAATTCTCAGCACCAAGTAGAGATACTACTTGTGCTTCCAAATACCCTTAAACCAGTTTTGCCATGAGAGTCCACCATATCTACCTATGGATTGAGTAAGATCCTTCAAGTAAGTTGTCATCGGTGCAAACCAATAAAAATTGCTCTAAATATGTATGATTGATTGGTGTGGGAGTAATAAGCTTTATACGATCTTGTGATGTGGAAGTAGTAAAAGCGACGGACTGCCTAATAAAAGTTCATATCACAAGGGGCAATATAAAGTGACGTTCTTTCGCACTGAGATTTTGTGCATCCAACCCTAAAAGCGCATGGCAACCTCTGCTTCCCTCTGCGAAGGGCCTATCTTTTATTATTATCTTCTACCTCATGCAAGTGTCACGGTGATCTTCACCTTTCTACTTTTTCCTTTTATCCTTTGGCAAGCCCAGCATGTTGGAAAGAACATGATATATATATCTAATTGGATGTAGGGGAGCATGAGTTATTATTGTTGACATTACCCTTGAGGTAAAAGGTTGTGGGGTAAAACTATAAGCCCCTATCTTTCTCTGTGTCCAATTAAAACTCCATAACCACAAGTATTGCGTGAGTGTTAGCAATTATGAAGGACTAGATGATAGTTGAGTAGGTGGACTTGCTTTTAAGCTCTGACATAGACTCTTTCTGATGTTATGATAAATTGCAATTGCTTCAATGACTGAGATTATAGTTTGTTGATTCTCAATAAGGTTTCTGATTCATACTTTCGCATTGTGAATAGATCATCACTTGAACATAAGTAATCATATGACAAAATCTATATATGTTGCTGTTATGACAATAATCATGATGCCTTCATGTCCGTTTTTTATTTTTATCGACGCCTCTACCTCTAAACATGAGGACATATTTATTGTTATCGGCTTTTCGCTTGAGGACAAGCAAGGTCTAAGCTTGGGGGAGTTGATACGTCCATTTTGCATCATGCTTTTATATCGATATTTATCGCATTATGGGCTGTTACTTCACATTATGTCACAATACTTATGGCTATTCTCTCTTATTTTACAAGGTTTACATAAGGAGGGAGAATGCCGACAGCTGGAATTCTGGGCTGGAAAAGGAGCAAATATTAGAGACCTATTCTGCGCAACTCCAAAAGTCCTGAAACTCCACAGAATATCTTGAAATAAATAATGAAAAATACCTGCCAAAGATGAAGGCCAGGGAGCCCACACCTTGTCCACGAGGGTGGGGGGCGCCCACCCCCCTAGGGCGCGCCCCCCTACCTCGTGGGCCCCCTGGTGGCTCTCCGATGCCCATCTTCTGCTATATGAAGTCTTTAGTTGAGGAAAAAAGGCAAGCAACCTTTCGGGATGAAACTCCGCTGCCACGAGGCGGAACCTTGGCTGAACCAATCTAGGGCTCCGGCAGAGCTGTTCTGCTGGAGATACTTCCCTCCGGGAGGGGGAAATCATCACCAAGGCTCCTCTCATCGGGAGAGTGAAATCTCCATCAACATCTTGACCGGCACCATCTCATCTCCAAACCCTAGTTCATCTCTTGTATCCAATTCTTGTCTCCAAGTCCGGGATTGGTACTATTAGGTTGCTAGTAGTGTTGATTACTCCGTGTAGTTGATGCTAGTTGGTTTATTTGGTGGAAGATCATATGTTTAGATCCTTTATGCATATTATTACCCCTCTGATTATGAACATGAATATGCTTTGTGAGTAGTTACGGTTGTTCCTGAGGACAAGGGAGAATTCTTGCTATTAGTAGTCATGTGAATTTGGTATTCGTTCAATATTTTGATGATATGTATGTTGTCTAGACTCCAGTGGTGTTATGTGAACGTCGACTACATAAGACTTCACCATTATTTGGGCCTAGAGGAAGGCATTGGGAAGTAATAAGTAGATGATGGGTTGCTAGAGTGACAGAAGCTTAAACCCTAGTTTATGCGTTGCTTCGTAAGGGGCTGATTTGGATCCATATGTTTCATGCTATGGTTAGGTTTACCTTAATACTTTTGTTGTAGTTGCGGATGCTTGCAATAGAGGTTAATCATAAGTGGGATGCTTGTTCAAGTAAGAACAGCACCCAAGCACCGGTCCACCCACTTATCAAATTATCAAAGTACCGAACACGAATCATATGAACGTGATGAAAACTAGCTTGACGATATTCCCATGTGTCCTCGGGAGCGCTTTTCCTTATATAAGAGTTTGTGCCGGCTTGTCCTTTGCTACAAAAAGGATTGGGCCACCTTGCTGCACTTTATTTACTTTTGTTACTTGTTGCTCGCTACAAATTATCTTGTCACAAAACTATCTGTTACCACTTATTTCAGTACTTGCAGAGAATACCTTGCTGAAAACCGTTTAGCATTTCCTTCTGCTCCCCGTTGGGTTCGACACTCTTACTTATCGAAAGGACTACGATAGATCCCCTATACTTGTGGGTCATCAATCTGCAGCAAAGCATTTAGTAGCAAAGTAGTATGGAAGTAATGGTAACAGTGGCAAAGGTAATAGTAGCAATATAGTAGTGATTGTAACAGTGGAAACGGAAAAGTAACTAAGCGGAGAACAATAGGTGAAAAGCTCATAGGCATTGGATCGGTGATGGAGAATTATGCCGGATGCGATTATTCATGCAATAGTTATAACATAGGGTGACACAGAACTAGCTCCAATTCATCAATATAATGTAGGCATGTATTCCGAATATAGTCATACGTGCTTATGGAAAAGAACTTGCATGACATCTTTTGTCCTACCCTCCCGTAGCAGCGGGGTCCTAATGGAAACTAAGGGATATTAAGGACTCCTTTTAATAGAGTACCGGACCAAAGCATTAACACATAGTGAATACATGAAATCCTCAGATTATTGTCATCACCGGGAGTAGTCCTGATTATTGTCACTTCGGGGTTGCCGGATCATAACACATAGTAGGTGACTATAGACTTGCAAGATAGGATCAAGAACTCACATATATTCATGAAAACATAATAGGTTCAGATCTGAAATCATGGCACTCGGGCCCTAGTGACAAGCATTAAGCATAACAAAGTCATAGCAACATCAATCTCAGAACATAGTGGATACTAGGGATCACCCTAACAAAACTAACTCGATTACATGATAAATCTCATCCAACCCATCACCGTCCAGCAAGCCTACGATGGAATTACTCACGCACGGCAGTGAGCATCATGAAATTGGTGATGGAGGATGGTTGATGATGACGATGGTGACGGATTCCCCTCTCTGGAGCCCCGAAGGGACTCCAGATCAGCCCTCTCGAGAGAGTCTAGGGCTTGGCGGTGGCTCCATATCATAAAACGCGATGAATCCTTCTCTCTGATTTTTTTTCTCCCGAAACACGAATATATGGAGTTGGAGTTGAGGTCGGTGTAGCTCCAGGCGGCCCACGAGGCAGGGGGTGCGCCAAGGGGGCAGGCGCGCCTCCCACCCTCGTGGACAGGGTGTGGGCCCCTGGCCTTGATTCTTTCGCCAGTATTTTTTATTATTTCCAAAAATACTCTCCGTGAAGTTTCAGGTCATTCCAAGAACTTTTATTTCTGCACAAAAATAAAACCATGGCAATTCTGCTGAAAGCAGCGTCAGTCCGGGTTAGTTCCATTCAAATCATGCAAGTTAGAGTCCAAAACAAGGGCAAAAGTGTTTGGAAAAGTAGATACGTTGGAGACATATGAACTCCCCCAAGCTTAAACCTTTGCTTGTCCTCAAGCAATTCAGTTGACAAACTAAAAGTGATAAAGAAAAACTTTTACAAACTCTGTTTGCTCTTGTTGTTGTAAATATGTAAAGCCAGCATTCAAGTTTTCAGCAAAGATTATGACTAACCATATTCACAATAACACTTAGGTCTCATGTTTACTCATATCAATGGCATAATCAACTAGCGAGCAATAATAATAAATCTCAGATGAAAACACTTACTCAAAACAATCATAATTTGATATAACAAGATGGTATCTCGCTAGCCCTTTCTGAGTCTGCAAAACATAAATGCGGAGCACATTTGATGATCAAGGACTAACTAAACATTGTAATTCATGGTAAAAGAGATCCAGTCACAGTCATACCCAATATAAATTAACAGTAATGGATGCAAATGACAGTGGTGCTCTCCAGCTGGTGCCCTTTTGTGACGCCCCCGATTCAATCGTACACTAATCATGCACGCAAATGTGTACGATCAAGATCAGGGACTCACGGGAATATATCACAACACAACTATAAAAACATAAATAAGTCATACAAGCATCATATTACAAGCCAGGGGCCTCAAGGGCTCGAATACGAGTGCTCGATCATAGACGAGTCAGCGGAAGCAACAATATCTGAGTATAGACATAAGTTAAACAAGTTGCCATAAGATGGCTAGCACAAACGGGGATACAGATCGAAAGAGGCGCAGGCCCCCTGCTTGGGATCCTCCTAAACTATTCTTGGTCGTCGGCGGCGGCCTGCACGTGGCAGTAGGCCCCTCTAGTGTAGAAGGAGTCGTCGTCGACGGTGGCGTCTAGCTCCTTGGCTCCAGCATCTGGTTGCGACAACCAGGTATAAGGAAAAGAGGGAAAAGAGGGAGAAAAGCAACCGTGAGTACTCATCCAAAGTACTCGCAAGCAAGGAGCTACACTACATATGCATGGGTATATGTGTAAAAGGCCATATCGGTGGACTGAACTGCAGAAAGCCAGAATAAGAGGGGGATTGCTAGTCTTGTCGAAGACTACGCTTCTGGCCACCTCCAACTTGCAGCATGTAGAAGAGAGTAGATGGTAAGTTCACCAAGTAGCATCGTATAGCATAATCCTACCCGACAATCCTCTCCTCGTTGCCCTGTTAGAGAGCGATCACCGGGTTGTATCTGGCACTTGAAAGGGTGTATTTTATTTAGTATCCGGTTCTAGTTGTCATAAGGTCAAGGTACAACTCCGGGTCGCCTATTACTGTGGACACGGCTATTCGAATAGATCAACTTCCCTGCAGGGGTGCACCACATTACCCAACACGCTCGATCCCATTTGGCCGGACACACTTTCCTAGGTCATGCCCGGCCTCGGAAGATCAACACGTCGCAGCCCCACCTAGGCACAACAGAGAGGTCAGCACGCCGGTCTAAACCTAAGCGCACAGGGGTCTGGGCCCATCGCTCTTAGCACACCTGCACGTTGCGTACGCGGCCGGAAGCAGAACTAGCCCCCATAATACAAGAGCAGGCTTACGTTCCAATCCGGCACGCACCACCCAGTCGCTGACGTCACGAAATGCGTCGGCTGATACCACGACGCCGGTTGCCCATATCTTGTCCCACGTGGCGGTTAGTGCGTATAAGGTCAACGACCCAACTCAGATCAAATACCAAGATCTCGTTAAGCATGTTAAGTATCCGCGAACGCCGAACAGGGCCAGGCCCACCTCTCTCCTAGGTGGTCTCAACCTGCCCTATCGCTCCGCCACAAAGATCCACATAGAGGGCCGTCCGGAAAGTATGTCCTTTCAGCCCCCAATCCGTGAATCACTCGCGGGTACTCCTCGAGCCGACTCAACTTTAGTCACCATAGGTATCATGTATAAAGTATATAGTATATAGTATATACCCGTGATCACCTCCCGAGTAATCACGACCCGATAGTATAGCACAGCAGACGGACAAGAAGGTAGGGCCATAGATGGAATACTGGCATCCTATACTAAGCATGTAGGATTGTAGGTAAAGGTAACAACAGTAGTAACAAAGTCAGGCTATGCATCAGAATAGGATTAATCGGAAAGCAGTAGCATGCTACACTACTCTAATGCAAGCAGTATAGAGAAGAATAGGCGATATCTGGTGATCAAGGGGGGGCTTGCCTGGAAGCTCTGTTGTACAGGAAGAAGGGTCGTCGGTGACGTAGTCGTACTCGGTGGCATCAGCGCGGCATCAGCGCCGGTCTCGGGGTCTACCGGAGAAGAAGGGGGGAGAAACAATAAATACGGAGCAAACAAAGCATCACAAAACATAACGAGGCAATACGCGGTGCTAGTTATGCCCTAACATGGTAGGAGGTGATACCGGCGAAGGGGGGAAACGTCTGGAAAACTATTCACGGTGTTTCGCGTTTTCGGGCAGATGAACTGGAGGGGGAAAGTTGTGTGTTTGCTATGCTAGGGATGTGTGGCGGACGAACGGGTTGCGTATCCGGACTCGTCTCGTCATTCTGAGCAATTTCCATGTAGAAAGTATTTTCATCTGAGCTACGGTTTATTTTATATGATTTTCTAAAGTTTTAAATCTTTTTTAGAATTTATTTAATTAATTTAATTCAACATTATCCAGAACAGTGCATGCTGATGTCATCGTGGCGTCAGCATGACGTCAGCAGTCAACAGTGGTGTTGACTGGTCAAACTGACGTGTGGGTCCTGCTGTCATACTCTGTTAACTAATTAATCAATTTAATTAGTTTAAATAACAGATTAGTCAGGTAAATTAATTAATTTGGCTAATCTAATCAGGATTAATTAAGTTAATTAATTCTTTAACTAATTAATTTAATTATTATTTTTTTTTATTTTTTTAACTAAAACGTTCTGGGCAGGGGCCCACTTGTCATAGGCCCCAGGGGCCTTTGCGGGTGTGCGGGTTACGGGCGCAACCCGAACAGGCGGGGGCGCTCGGCGCTGTGGGCGCTAGCCCGTTTGGGCGCACGCCTAGGTTACCAGAGGGCGCCGGTCACGGCGGGGTGCCGGAGCAGCACGGCGAGGGGGCGGGCACGCGCGGCGCAAGGCGTGCGCGGCCAAGGCAGCAGGCGCGAGCGGGAGGGGCCGCGGTGGTGCGTAGCGCGGCGGCTGGAGCGGGCGACTGAAGACGGGCGTCGGGCAGGAGTCGGCCGGCGCGTGGGGGACAACGTCGGCGGCCTCCGGCAGCAGCAGAGGCTGCAGCGGCAGTGCAGAGCGGCTGCGGGAGGCAAGGACGAGGCGGGGCGTGGGCGTCAGTGTGCGGCGCGCGGCCTCGAAGCCAGCAGGGGAGGGGCGCACGGCGAGGACGACTCGGTCGCGGGGAGCACGGCGCAGAGGGTGCACTCGGCGCAGTGAGCGCGTGCTCATCGCGGGCAGGCGCGTTGCCGGTCTAGCGTGCGGTGAGCGAGGCGTGAGTCAGAGAAGGAGAGAGGCCTGGGGCCTCACCAGCGTTGATGGGGAGAGGGGGCGCCGAGGCTTGCTGGCGGCCGGCGGGGAAGAGGATGAGGATGCGAGGTCCCGCGAGGAGGCGGTCGATGTGGAGGGCGACGCGGTTACGGGCGACGTCGTGGGAGCCGGTTGCGGCGGCGGAGGTTGAGGAGGCGGGCGCCGGCGACGGCGAGGTAGCGCCATGCGGTGTTGGCAAGGTGGCGGCGGGGTCAGCGCGGCGAGGGGCGACGCGGTCGGCCCCGATCCAGATTGGATCATGGGGAGGAGGCGAGGGAGCGAGAGGGGGAGAGATCGGGAGGAGTGGGGAACATGGGGAGGAGTAGGGCGCCGTGTGGGCTAGGGTTTCGGGGGTTAACTGGGGAGTGGGGCGGATGGGCCAGTGGGCCGAAACCCAGTGAGGGTGGCCTTTTACTTTCCTTTTGATTTTGTTTTTTTTTTGTTTTGATTATTTTTCCTTTACTGTCTCTTTCAAACATCAACTTTTAAGATGTCAAAACAGCACCTAAATTTAGTTTGTCAAATATACCACTGCCACATTAATTGGCTACCCAAGCTAAATACTTTCGTAATTATTTAATATTAAAAAGGATTTAAATAATAGTCTTCGCTACAATTTTATTCAGCTTATAGAATTGAAACAATTTATAAAGGTGTGGTTTCTCCACCATAATTTTCTATGCAATATTTGGTTCACTCCGAACATTTTAGTTTAAATATTTGAAAAGTATTATTGTTTGACTTTATTTTAAAATTTGAATTTTGAATCATTTTGAACTAACGCGAGTTTATCAACAGTAACCGAGGTGACGTGGCATCATTAGCGGAGGTTTACTACAGCTTAATTATCCGGGCGTCACACCTTTAATAAGAGGGTGATGACTCAACATAAAAGTAAATAGATAAGCCATTCGCTGAGGCAAGCAGGGATTTTTAGAGGTGCCAGAGCTCGGTTTTGAAATAGAGATAAATAATATTTTGAGCGGTATATTTTCATGGTCAACATAACAAGCAAGAGATCTCGATATCTTCCATGCTACTCACATTATAGGCGGTTCCCAAACCGAATGGTAAAGTTTATACTCCCCCTCCACCAACAAGCATCAATCCATGGCTTGCTCGAAACAACGAGTGCCTCCAACTAACAAGAGTCCCGGGGGAGTTTTGTTTGCAATTATTTTGATCTAATTTGCTTAGAGCATGGGACTGGGCATCCCGGTGACCAGCCATTTTCTCGTGAGTGAGGAGCAGAGTCCATTCCTCTTGAGAATAACCCGCCTAGCATGGAAGATACAGACAGCCCTGATACGACTCCGTCGTATCTAATTTTCCAAACACTTTTGCCCTTGTTTTCGACTCTAACTTGCATGATTTGAATGGAACTAACCCGGACTGACGCTATTTTCAGCAGAATTGCCATGTTGTTATTTATGTGCAGAAACAAAAGTTTTCGGAATGACCTGAAACTTCACGGAGATTATTTTTGGAAATAATAAAAAAACACTGGTGAAAGAATCAAGGCCAGGGGTCCCACACCCTTTCCACGAGGGTGGGGGGCACGCCCCCCTGCCTCATGTGCCCCCTGGAGCTCCACCGACCTCAACTCCAACTCTATATATTCGTGTTCGGGGAGAAAGAAAATCAGAGAGAAGGATTCATCACGTTTTACGATACGAAGCCACCGCCAAGCCCTAAACTCTCTTGGGAGGGCTGATCTGGAGTCTGTTCGGGGCTCCGGAGAGGGGTATTCGTCGCCATCGTCATCATCAACCATCCTCCATCACCAATTTCATGATGCTCAACGTCGTGCGTGAGTAATTCCATCGTAGGCTTGCTGGACGGTGATGTCTTGGATGAGATTTATCATGTAGTCGAGTTAATTTTGTTAGGGTTTGATCCCTAGTATCCACTATGTTCTGAGATTGATGTTGCTATAACTTTGTTATGTTTAATGCTTGTCACTAGGGCCCGAGTGCCATGATTTCAGATCTGAACCTATTATGTTTTCATGATATATGTGAGTTCTTGATCCTATCTTGCAAGTCTATAGTCACCTACTATGTGTTATGATCTGGCAACCCCGAAGTGACAATAATCGGGACCACTCCCGGTGATGACCGTAGTTTGAGGAGTTCATGCATTCACTATGTGTTAATGCTTTGGTCCGGTACTCTATTAAAAGGAGGCCTTAATATCCCTTAGTTTCCAATAGGACCCCGCTGCCACAGGAGGGTAGGACAAAAGATGCCATGCAAGTTCTTTTTCATAAGCACGTATGACTATATTCGGAATACATGCCTACATTACATTGATGAATTGGAGCTAGTTCTGTGTCACCCTATGTTATGACTGTTACATGATGAACCGCATCCGGCATAATTCTCCATCACCGATCCAATGCCTACGAGCTTTTCACATATTGTTCTTCGCTTATTTACTTTTTCGTTGCTATTGTTACAATCGCTATAAAAGCCAAAAATATTACTTTTGCTACTGTTACCGTTACTTCCATATTACATTGCTACTAAATACTTTGCTGCACATACTAAGTTATCCAGGTGTGGTTGAATTGACAACTCAACTGCTAATACTTGAGAATATTCTTTGGCTCCCCTTGTGTTGAATCAATAAATTTGGGTTGAATACTGTACCCTCGAAAACTGTTGTGATCCCCTATACTGGTGGGTTATCAAGACTATTTTCTGGCGCCGTTGTCGGGGAGCATAGCTCTATTCTTTGAGTCACTTGGGATTTATATCTGCTGGTCTCTATGAAGAACTTGAAAGACGAGAAAACAAAAATTCATCCCTCAACTACGAGGGGAGTTAAGGAACTGCCATCTAGCTCTGCACTTGATTCACCTTCTGTTTTGAGTAAGCTTGCGCCACCTAAACCCACTTCTGCTATTAATTCTGATATGTCGCATGTTATTGATGATGCCACTTCTGCTATGCATGATACTTATGATGAAACTACTTCTATGCTTGATACTACTGTGCCACTTGGTGAATTTCTTGATGAACAACTTGCTAGGGCTAGAGAGAATGAAATTATTGAAACTGATAATATTGATGAAAGTGATGATGAAGACTCTCCCCCTAAATATGAATTGCATGTTGTGCCTAAGGGCTATGTTATGGATGAAGAGACTACTAGAGACTTTCTTGCTTGCAATGATATAAGCGATCTTAAGAAATTATTAGCTAAGCTGAAACAAAAAACTCTGAATGCTAGAATGAAATATGATCCTGCTTATGCTACTTCACCTATCTTTGTTACTGATAAGGATTATGAATTCTCTATTAATCCTGATATAATTACTTTGGTTGAATCTGATCCTTTCTATGGCTATGAATCTGAAACTGTTGTGGCACATCTTACTAAATTAAATGATATAGCCACCCTGTTCACTAATGATGAGAAATCTCGCTACTAATATATCCTTAAAATATTTCCGTTCTCATCAAAGGGTGATGCTAAGATATGGTTTAATTCCCTTGATCCTAGTTGTGTGCATAGTCCCCAGGATATGATTTATTACTTCTCTGCTAAATATGTCCCCGCTCATAAGAAACAAGCTACTCTAAGGGAAATATATAATTTTGTGCAAATTGAAGAAGAGAGTCTCCCACAAGCTTGGGGGAGACTTCTCCAATTACTTAATGCTTTGCCTGATGATCCTCTTAAGAAAAATGAAATACTTGATATCTTTTATAATGGACTAACCGATGCTTCCAGAGACCACCTGGATAGTTGTGCTGGTTCTATTTTCAGGGAAATAACACCAGATGAAGTTGAAATTCTATTGAATAATATGTTGGACAATGAAAATAATTGGACACTTCCTGAACCAACTCCTAATCCAAGTCCGAAGAAAAGGGGTGTTCTATTTTTCAGTCCTGAAGATATGCAAGAGGCAAAGAAATCTATGAAGGAAAAAGGTATTAAAGCTGAAGATGTTAAGAATTTACCTCCTATTAAAGAAATACATGGTCTTAATTTACCGCCTGTTGAAGAAACACATGGTCTTGATAACCCGACACAGGTAGTAAAGGTAAATTCTCTCTATAGATTTGATGAAGGTGATATTCCTCGCTATAAGTTTGCTAGCCAATGTTTAGATGAATTTGATAATTTTATTGTCAAACAAGAAAACTTCAATGCTTATGTTAGTAGACAATTGAAATACAATTTCGATATGTGAAACCTTGGGTGATTATTTGTCTAGAGTTAAAGGTGAACTTAAACTCATTAGTAAACATGCTTCTATGGTTACCATTCAAGTAGAACAGGTACTTAAATCTCAAAATGATTTGCTCAATGAACTAAATAGTAAGAATAATGATTTTGCTGTTAGAGTGGCTACTAGAACTGGTAAAATGACTCAGGAACCTTTGTATCCTGAAGGCCATCCTAAGACAATTGAGCAGGATTCTTAGAGAAATAATTTAGATGCACCTAGTCCTTCTAAAAAGAAGAAAAAGAAAAATGATAGGACTTTGCATGCTTCTAGTGAACCTATTGCTGAACCACCTGAGAATCCAAATGATATTTCTATTTCTGATGCTGAAACACAATCTGGTAATGAACGTGAACCTAGTGATAATGTTAATGATGATGTTCATGTTGATGCTCAACCTAGCAATGATAATGATGTAGAAATTGAACCTGCTGTTGATCTTCATAACCCACAATCAAAGAACCAATGTTATGATAAGAGAGACTTTGTTGCTAGGAAGCACGGTAAAGAAAGAGAACCATGGGTTCAGAAACCCATGCCTTTTCCTCCCAAACCATCCAAGAAAAAGGATGATGAGGATTTTGAGCGCTTTGCTAAAATGATTAGACCTATCTTTTTGCATATGCGATTAACTGATATGCTCAAAATGAATCCTTATGCTAAGTACATGAAAGAAATTGTTACAAGTAAAATAAAGATACCGGAAGATGAAATTTCCACCATGCTTGCTAATTATAATTTTAAGGGTGGAATACCTAAGAAACTTGGAGATCCAGGAGTACCCACTATACCATGCTCCATTAAAAGAAACTATGTCAGAACTGCTTTATGTGATCTTGGAGCCGGTGTTAGTGTTATGCCTCTCTCTATATATCGTAGACTTGACTTGAATAAGTTGACACCTATTGAAATATCTTTGCAAATGGCTGATAAATCAACTTCTATACCTGTCGGTATTTGTGAGGATGTGCCTGTTGTGGCTGCAAACGTTACTATTTTAACGGACTTTGTTTTTCTTGATATTCCCGAGGGCGATAGTATGTCTATTATTCTTGGAAGACCCTTTTTGAATACTGCAGGGGCTGTTATTGATTGCAACAAAGGCAATGTCACTTTTCATGTTAATGGTAATGAGCATATGGTACACTTTCCGAGGAAACAACCTCAAGTTCATAGTATCAATTCTATTGGAAAAATTCCATCGATTATTATTGGAGGTTTTGTATTTCCTCTTCCTACTATCGAAAAGAGATATGATATTCTTATTATTGGGGATGTGCATATCCCCGTTGAGGTAACATAGTGTTATTCAAAATCTCTCCAGATCCATGTTATTCGGAATGAGTTTGTTAACAAGACCTGATCAACCTTGTTAGTGGATTCCTTTTGATGAGCAAGAGATGGATGAAATTAGAAAGCACAACCTTCTGTACCCTCCTTTTACTTTCTGTTATTTAGTTGAAATAAAGTAAAAATAGTATTTTCTGTCTAATTTCTGAATTATCCGTGCAATATAAAAATACCCCGAAAATAAAAGTTCTCCAAATGCCCTGCCAATTTAATATGATTTTTTATGGAATATTTGAGAATATTTGGCACTGAGAACACATCAGGGGGAGCAAGCACCTGGGCACGAGGGTCCAGGGCGCGCCCACCCCCCTGGGCGCGCGCCCCTGCCTCATGGGCCCATGGTGGCTCCCCTCCACTTATTCCTGCACCCACACACTCTTCTTCCTCCTAAAAAATCACCAACCAGCTCAAGCACGAGTTCTAGCTCATTTTGCTGCGATTTTCGATCTCCTTGCTCAAAGCACCACTCACAAAACTGCTGTGGGAGATTGTTCCTTGGTATGTGACTCCTCCAATGGTCCAATTAGTTTTTGTTCTAGTGCTTTATTCATTGCAAATTTGTGCTGCCTAGGTGACCATGTTCTTGAGCTTGCATGCCAAATTTATATGGTTCCAAGTAATTCTAATGCATGATATAGTCTCTAGGCACTTGTAGGAGTAGTTGCTATCAATTTTGTTGAGCTTGGTTAACTTTTATTCGAAGCTACTAAAAATTTCAGAAATTTTTAGAAAATGATGAAGAGATTTTTGAGGGGCTCTTCGAGCCGAAGCTCGAAGGATAAGCAAAGTGAATAAGCAGAGAGGCCTAAATATAATCTACCTCGCACCACGGAGGTCTGGCCGTGTGAATGTCCTTGCGATGATTTCTTGAGAGCGGCCGGGATTTATGATGATTTTTATGAGTTGGCTGAGAATGCAGGCCTCACCGACTTCCTCCGCGACCAACGCGAACAGTATCTCTTACTCACCAATACCTTTGTGCAAAATTTTCATTTCCATTCTAGGAGGTCACCACCTACAGTGGGTTTTTATTTATATGATGAGTATAAGGAGATGACCCTTCATGAATTCTGTGAGGTTTGCAAGTTACCTATTCCGGGTTTCATAGAGGAACCACATCGCAATGATGTGGAGGGGTTTATTGATACAATTGTTGTAGGGGAAACGAGGAAGGTTTCCGACGCATGAATCACTAGCATACATTTTCCTGGTCGACGTTACTTTGCTATATTTGCTAGTAGGTGCTTAATTGGTCGTGGAAACTGTGGAAACCTGAGTGTCCCTGATATTATTATGTTGTGCCATGCCTTGTTTCGAGATCACACATTCAGTATGGGCGCTATTGTTGCGAAGCAGTTAAATCTTAACCGTACTAAGGGCCCCATCTTGGGAGGCATCTTCGCCTCGTGTCTCGCTGCATGCTATAACATACCTATTAGGCACTATGAGAAACAAGAAAAGTTGTTTCCTACTGTTTTTCTAGACTATAAGAGTATGGTAGCGCATGATTTTATTGTTAAGAATAGGGAAAGGGAGCTTAAACACAAACTGTTATTTGATAAAAAATCACCCTAAGACTATTACCTTGCCTGCTCCTACCTCGTTTGATTTGTATGCAGGCAAGTATCTCGTTCCACTGGTGGCCATCCACGCCTACCGGAAACCTACATCAGAGCCAGAGCCGTGGCCACAATTTGATCCTCCACGACAGTCTAATTACCAGTGGGATCCGGAGGCGATTGCCAACTAGTGGCAATTCGAGGCTTCTTCTCAGTACGACCCCAGTTACAACTTTGGATATCCGCCAGGCCAGCCGTGGCAATAGACCAACTTAGGCCAAAAGCCTAAGCGTGGGGGAGTATGTATTTCTCACCAACATTACATTTATGTCTACACACTCATTGTTAGATGTCGGAGCTCATACCTTTTCACTGTAATATCCATGCTAGTTTATTTTCCTTTTTATGCTTTCTTCTTGTGTGTTTGATAAACCTTAAGAAACCCAAAAAAATTAGTAATAGCTTTTAGCTAGCTTATTTTCTTGCTGTAGTAGTAGTAATTAAAAGAAAACCCAAAAATATTTCCCGTTCTTCTTTTGCTTGTTGGGAGCTTTCTCGTGTAAATAGTTTTATTTCTTTTCTTTCCTTTGGGGGTCGAGAGGAGAATACCATAATTAAATTGTTGAAGTGGCTCTTATATGCATTATTGATGATTTTACCAAGAGTCCATATTGCCTTGTCTTCTCCTGTTTATTGAATGCTTGCAGATTCCAGCTTAGTCCAATGCACGTGCACTATTATTATTATTCACATCATTCGGTCGTGCAAGTGAAAGGCAGTTATGACGATATATGATGGACTGATTGAGATGAGAGAAGCTGGTATGAACTTGACCTCTCTTGTTTTTGTAAATATGATTAGTTCATCGTTCCTGATTCAGCTTATTATGAAGAAACATGTTTGCAATGACAATTAGAGATTATAGTTACTTATGGCATGCTTAATTTGCTAGGAGCTTATAATGGTTTACCTTGCGTGCCAACATGCTATTAAAATGGTTGTGATGTGGTATAGTGGGGTGGTATCCTCCTTTGAATGATTTAAGTGACTCGACTTGGCACATGTTCACGCATGTAGTTGAAACAAATCAACATAGCCTTCACGATATTTATGTTCATGGTGGGTTATATCCTACTCATGCTTGCACTCAATGTTTATTAATTTTAATGCATGTTCATGACTGTTGTCGCTCTCTAGTTGGTCGCTTCCCAGTATTTTTCTAGCCTTCACTTGTACTAAGCGGGAATACTGCTTGTGCATCCAATCCCTTAAATCCCAAAGTTATGCTATATGAGTCCACTATACCTTCCTATATACGGTATCTACCTGCCATTCCAAGTAAATTTGTATGTGCCAAACTCTAAACCTTCAAATGAAATTCTGTTTTGTATGCTCGAATAGCTCATGTATCAACTAGGGATGTCCGTATCTTCCATGCTAGGCGGGTTATTCTCAAGAGGAGTGGACTCCCCTCCTCACTCACGAGAAAATGGCTAGTCACTAGGATGCCTAGTCCCATGCTTTATGCAAATCAAATCAAAATATTTGCAAACAAAACTCCCCCGGGACTCTTGTTAGTTGGAGGCACTCGTTGTTTCGAGCAAGCCATGGATTGATGCTTGTTGGTGGAGGGGGAGTATAAACATTACCATTCTGTTTGGGAACCGCCTATAATGTGTGTAGCATGGAAGATATCGCCATCTCTCGGTTGTTATGTTGACAATGAAAGTATGCCGCTCCAAATATTATTTATCTCTACTTTAAAATCGAGCTCTGGCACGTCTACAAATCCCTGCTTCCCTCTGCGAAGGACCAAATCAACGCCGTCTAAACCAATCCCCAAGAGAGCTTTAATTTTCTTTATGGTGGGAGCGAGTGGAAGACGTTCAACAGCAGTCAATTTGTCCGGCAGCGGGTGGTTGGATTCAAGGTGCAAGGCGTGGAAGCCGAGCAGCGGGTTCTCATCAGCCGGAGAAGTGTCCTGGCAGTAGAACCACGTCTGGTTCCAATCCTTTGGATGACTCGGCTGTTCAGCATAAGGGAAAAGGCAGTCTCTTCGCCACTGAGTCGAGATGCCGCCAAGTTCTAGACTGGGCCCGTTGGCGCGTTCGTTCTGCCGGTTTAAGTAGAACAATACTCTGAATAAAAGTAAATTGGGCTCTTCTCCAAGGTATACTTCGCAGAAGACTTGGAAGTTGCAAATATTTGACATGGAGTTGGGTCCGATATCTTGAAGTCTGAGATCAAAGAATTGCAAAACATCCCTAAAGAATTTTGAACCGGGCGGAGCAAAGCCCCGGCGAATATGATCAGTAAACACGATCACCTCCCCCTCCTTGGGTTGAGGTTTCTCCTCTGACGGGTTAGGAGCACGATAAGACATGATCTCCTTCTTGGGCAGATGGCCGGACTTCACAAACTCAGATAAAGTGCTTTCTGTAACGATGGACTTGACCCAGTTACAGGTCACGGGAGGTTTGGGAGCCTTGGGTGCCATTGTGCAGATTGAAGCCTATGACAAAGTAAAAAAAATCTGGTTCAATTCATAACCCAGAGAAGAGCATTTTTAATTAATTCAAAATGGCGGCTTAAGAAGGGGCCTAATGACATATGACTGATTGTGCTTTCTACATTTAAGCCGCGACGACTTTCAGAAGCAGTTAAGTTATTTAAGGTCGCCAGAGGCAAGCAAGACTGACAATCCATATTGTCTTAAACCAGCCACATGGACTACCGTGGTGAAACAGATTCAACAGATGCAGTTTTTTGGCTAAGTGTGGAACAAACAGATTTCACAGGCTGCAGCTATTATTTTGGATCAAATGGTCGCTCTGAAAAGGAAAAATTTCTAGACCTAAAACCAGTGCAGAGAAATTCATACATTCAAAGAAGGCCTTTAAACAAGGGAAAAGAGATCTGTTTCTATTCGAGATGGGTGCGGAACAGCCACCGCAGTAGTTCTAACTGTCCAAAGATCAAAAAAGGGGCATTGTGGATGAAAACTATCAAGGGTTTGCAACGGGCGGTGATGAACACCGATGAACTCGGAGGCCGTAATGCAGATCTAGAAGCAGGGAAGGAAAAGGAATTACGGATGCAGAGCTGTTGCAGGGTTCCGTCGCGTTTCTCTGGTCAAGTCAGGTTGATGCAGCGGTCTGAGTTGAAGAAGACGAGGAGATCTACGACGGCGGCGGCGGCAGAGCTCGAGCAGCAGAGAAACAGTGCGAGGAGGAAGACGACTGAAGAAAGAGAATGGGAAAGACCAAGGTCTCACTTATTTATAAGGAACGGCCGATTGAGATGGCGCGAGAAAGAGGAGACCGAACATCATTATCCAGCGACACTGACGCCTCGGTTTTCAGAATGATCAGTAAAGGCAAAGATCCGTTGGAGGATATGACGGAGTAAAATATAAATTTAATTGAAGAAGACGTAACGACGGGTTAACGCGAATCTAGAAGATGATTTCATGGCGGGTTAAAAACCTTTGCACAGACAGAAGAATGAAGGCTCATTTCTTAAGGTATTTTGAGATTGACATGAACCGGTTCAAATCAATCTGAGGCCTAATGTTGGGGATATAACTATTTGTGTAAGCCGCCTGTAAGAGGTTGGGTTACGCAAAGAAGAACTCATCAGAAGAAGCCCAAGATCAAGCATGAAGATCGCGGTTCAACAAAGGGTCTAAAGCCCACAGGCGACTTAAGGCCCATAGTGATAAACCGCTATAATGGCATGACTTGTATCATAAGGTAGAATTAACTAGTCACCGAGCCGGACACTGTTAATAAGCCGGCCGGGACTCTGTATGCCGCAGGGCATCAACCCGTGTATATAAGGGGACGACCCGCTGGCGGCTTAGGGCAAGAAACAACTCATCGAGAACCGGGCATAGCGTATCTCGCTCCCTGGTCATCGAAACCTGTAGCGACCAGCCCTCAAACAGTCTGATCTCTGTGCTCCGGTGTCATCCCTGGATCAGTAATGCTGACACCACACAGTACTTCGAAGGATTTGTAACAGAGTAGCAATCACACACTTATTACATCAGTGTCTCAAAGAGAAATTATTACAATCAATATGGCTTAAGGCCATCTAATAACGATAACAGCGGAAGGCTTGGAAGATAAGTGAATCCATCAACTCCAACAGCATCACTGAGTATAGAACCACGACCTAAAAGGCACCTTACTCATCGTCTGAAAAGTCTGCAACATGAAACGTTGCATCCCGAAAATGGGTCAGCACATGGAATATGCTGGCAATGTAACACATAGAGAATAATGAATGATAAGCCTATACTACATGCATATATGGCTGGTGGAAAAAGCTCTACGGTTACAGTTTTGCGTAAAGCCAATTTTTCCCTACTGCAAAGGAATAAATTTATTTAACTATCAGGGTGGTTGTTAAACATTGCGAATGGTTGACAGCATCCTCAATCCCAATTAAAAATAATCATCAATAACCCAACAATATTAATTTAGAAGTAACATGATGAGATTCACATGATATCCAAGTACTAGATACTCAAAACGTCGATAACCGGGGACACGGCTAACCATGATTAGTTTGTACACTCTGCAGAGGTTTGCGCACTTTTCCCCACAAGACTCGATCGCCTCCGTTTGGATTCTCGCACTACATGGTGTTTGAGAAACGGATGACCGAGACGTAGTCTTTCGGAAGCGCTAGCACCTTACGTCGTGATAGACCGTACCAACCTACATCCCCTACATCAGCTAGTCTACCACTGTAAGAGTTCGCACGACTTAGTCAACTATGCCAGAGCCCATAATGGTTCGTGGCTGCACACGGAAGTTTCTAGTTTGAATAATCTCATGATCCATTTGAGCCTGGGTGGCGGTCCAAAAAGAAACAGGCAGTCCTGATAGAAACCAGGTGCCTCAATCCACCCAGATGTGTATTTAAGTTGCCACCTTAAGTAAACCATTAAAATTAACAAACTCACATCTATCATGGATATCACTCACCCAATCCACGTCTACTAGCATAGCATGGCATAATAAGCAAACGTAGAAGTAACTCCCAAAGGTTTCATAATAATACAGGTAATAGGTACTACCTCATCTACTTCCCAGCCCACAATTTAATTAGATCCTAATCATGCAGTGTTTGAGGATTGATCTAATGCAATAAAACTGGGTAGTAAAAGAGGTATGATCAAAGTGTTACTTGCCTTGCTGATGATCCGCGAAACCTAGAGATTCGAAGTAACAGGCGGCGCACTCCGGGTATTCTATCGCAGACAAACAAACAAGCATACAATAAGTACTTATCTAATGCACAGGTAAAACTCAAATAAGAGATCTAACCAGAAAGTTCAACTTAAGAACCCTGGTTTGCAAAAAGAATCAAATCGAACGAAGCAAAAGAAATCAAACGGCGAAAAAAATCAACTTCGTTCTAATAATCTGGATCTAAGTCAAATTTTACAGTAGCAAAAACTTGTTTAAGTTGATTATTCAGAAAGAGGGTTTCGAGACGAAATTCCAGGCGCTTGAATCGCCTGATTCCGATAAACGAGCGAAAATTTATACTAAAATGAAAATCGGATCAGAAATCTCGATCAGAAAATAACCGCGGAAAATCCGACGAACAGATTAATCGTTAATTAACCTAATCCGCGAATAATTAAAATAAATAAATAAATAAAATAATAATAAAATAATAATAGAAAAATCGAAAATAAAACCGACGGAAAAAATATTTTTTTAAGAAAATTTTTGGCACGGAAGTCGAGGCGGCGGCGAACCTCGCGCGGCGTGCAACTCCGGCGAGTCGGCGGCGGGGTCCGGCGGCGGTGGTGGCGGCGGGCTAGGGTTAGGGTTTTCGGGCGCGGGCGCGGTTATGGCCTGGGGCGCCGGGTGCTTCGCTATTTAAAGGCGCCCCCGGGCGGAGTCCCGCTCGGGTACGGACCATAGTCGGTTTCGTTTTTTTTTAATAATTACGCTCGGAAGAAAAATAAAAAGAAATACTAAACGGACTTCAAAAATCTTGAAATAAATTTTCCTGGGTTTCTAAAATCAAGCCCGACAAAGTGAACATTTATTTGGGCCCAAAATACAATTTTGAAAAACACGTATTTTTCCTAAATTCAATTAAAAATACCGAAAAACTCCGAAATAAATCTTATTTGATTTTTTTATTAAATCCTCAATATTTCTATATTTTGGGAAAGTCATTTTATTCCCTCTCTCATATCTTTGTAATAGAAATAATTGACAATAAAATAAATAAAATCAAATGATCGTGTTTACAAAATTTGAGAAAACTCAAATATGAAAATAACGAAATCCCCAACTCTCTCCGTGGGTCCTTGAGTTGCTTAGGATTTTCTAGGATCAAAACCAAAAGCAAAATAAATATGATATGCATGATGATCTAATGTATAACATTCCAAATTGAAAATTTGGGATGTTACAACCTACCCCCCTTAAGATGAATCTCGCCCTCGAGATTCGGGTTGGCTAGAAAATAGGTGAGGGTGGTCCTTGAGCAAATCTTCCTCTCGCTCCCAGGTGGCTTCATCCTCCGTGTGGTGGCTCCACTGAACCTTGCAAAACTTGATAACCTTGCTGCGAGTGACTCGGCTGGCAAACTCGAGAATCTTAACTAGTTTCTCCTCATAGGTCAAATTGTTATCCAACTGAATTGCTTCCAATGGCACTGTGTCTCTCAAAGGTATGTCAGCCATCTCCGCGTGACACTTCTTCAACTGAGAAACGTGGAACACATCATGAACTCCTGACAATCCTTCTGGCAATTCCAACTTGTAGGCCACTTCTCCCATACGCTCCAAAACTCGATATGGTCCTACAAATCATGGTGCTAACTTCCCCTTAACTCCAAAGCGCTTAATCCCTCGAAGTGGGGATACTCGAAGATAAACTCTGTCTCCGACTTCATAAACTGTCTCCTTGTGTTTAGAATCTGCGTAGCTCTTCTGCCCGGACTGGGCTACCTTGAGCCTATCGCGAATCAACTTCACCTTCTGTTCAGACTATTTAATCAGATCTGGTCCAAAAAACTAGCGGTCTCCAACTTCGTCCCATGACAACGGTGTCCTGCACCTCCTTCCGTACAAAGCTTCAAAAGGGGCCATCTTCAAACTGGTCTGATAGCTATTATTGTAAGAGAACTCTGCATATGGCAAATTGTCGTCCCAACTAGATCCATAATCTAGCGCACAAGCTCTCAGCATATCCTCCAAAATCTGATTGACTCTCTCGGTCTGTCCATCTGTCTGCGGATGAAAAGTTGTACTAAATTCTAGCCTGGTACCCAAAGTCTCATGCAACTGCTTCCGGAACTTTGAGGTAAACTGGGTTCCTCTATCCGATACGATACTCCTCGGAACTCCATGCAGACATACGATCCTGGTCATATATATCTTTGCCAACTTAGCACTGGTGTAAGTGGTCTTTACTGGGATGAAATGAGCTACCTTCGTTAATCGATCAACTACAACCCAAATTGAGTCATAGCCTGAACGAGTCTGTCGGGGTGGACGGTGTCCCCCGCGAGCACCTATGGGGCCGGAGCCCCTTTTGTTGTCCGGTGAGGGGGGCGGAGGGAGCACGGAGAGCAGATCGAGGCGAGCACACGGGCGGTTTACCCAGGTTCGGGCCGCGATGGACGCGTAAAATCCTACTCCTGCTTGGTTGTATTGAACTGGGGAGCTCGGGAGCTTGAAGAGCTAGCTGCACCGAGCGTATGGCTGTCTGGATTCCCAATCTCCGAACCCCGGAACCCCCTCTACGTTGCACACGGGCCTCCTTTTATAGCGCAAAGGGGTCACCGACAGGTGTCAACGTAAGAGAAAGGGGTAAAAGTGTAAAAGGGGTGGAAGTTGTAACAGTGCGGGAACAGTGGCGCTACAGTGCGGCACAGTGTTATCATACCTACTTCTGACGGTAGGGGACAAGGGCATTAAATGCCCGTCACGGTCGCCTGGACAGCACCGAGGCGGACCGTTAGGTGCGCCACCGCTCGCCACGGTAGTGGCTGCATGCCACCGCATACCCCAGGCTGCGCGGTGCCCCGCCACGTGCCCTTGGGGGAAACCCCTGAGCGACACGTGGGCGGGTGAGCTGGAGCGCAGTCCTGAGGTGGCGATTTGCCGCGGCAAGTGGCTTGCCGCGGGGGTCGTCTTCCTGTGCCTGATAGCTTGCCGGCTATCAGGCCTTGCCGGGGCGCATGGCGCGCCGCGGCGGGCTTCTCTTGCGGTGCCTGGGTTCGGCCTTCCCGACAAGCTCCTCTTGTCGGGGTCTCGATCTTCTGTCTCTTATACTTTGTTCTTGGATGGTATCACATGGGCTCAGTCGTCCCGGCAAGCTCCTCTTGCCGGGGTCTTGCCTTCTTGGCCCGGCAAGCTCCTCTTGCCGGGGTCTTGTCTTCTTGGCCCGGCAAGCTCCTCTTGCCGGGGGCCTTGTCTTGAATGCTTGGCCTTCTCTTGGCGCTTCCTGGGCGGGCCTCGCCGCAGGGTGCTACAACTGCCCGTGCACAAGTCTGGGGTACTAAGGTACCCCTACTTTAGTACACCGACAGGAGCCCCCGGGCCTGGGCCACACACGGTGCCGAGCGTCGTTGGGCCAGGCCCTAACAGTGCACGGGCACGCGTGGCCTTGGTTGCGCTGCTCCTTAACTCCGCACCCGTCGCACCGCCGTTTCCCAGAACACCTTCAGGGATACGGTGGAGCGGTGGACCGAGGGCCTCGTCGACATCGCCGCCACCATCGACAAGGAGCTGACGCTGCTGGGGATCGAGGGCCACCAGTCCCTCACCGACGAGGACGTCGTGCCCAGCGCCAAGCTCACTTCCTTCTTCCGCGGGGGTGGTGCAGGCGCTCCAGCACCTCCGAACGTCGCTTCCGAAGGAGCTGGCCGACGAGACGCTGGAGGCCATCTCCGGGGCCCTCGAGAGGGTGCTGGTGAAGATCGTTTTCCGCAACCCCGACATCAGGCCTACCAACGTCCTCAGGCCCTTGCCGGAGGACGCAGACCTGACGGGGATCCAGGCCCTCATCGCCCCTATCGTCAAGAAGGCGGCCGGGGTCAAGAGGATCGAGGGCGACCGCGTGGACTAGGCCGCCTGCCCCTTTCTTTTATCTCCTTTCCCTGCCGCTGTTAAATATGCCATGGAAACGGCTGGTTAGAGCAGCAGTAAGGCATTTTGTAATATAACTTTTTATCTTAGGCAATGCATCGCACTGTTATCTCCTCTACTTGACCGGCGCCTTGTTTGTTTCCGCCCTACGCTTTCGGGGACTTGCCGGCGTAGGCCTCCGCCTTGCCACGGGCGCCGAGTGCGGGACGTCAGCGACCCGCTGGCGGGGCTACCACCGGCAAGAAACCTCGCCGCGGCTGGCTGCCGCTCACTCAGATTGTTGAGCAGGCTCAAGGCAAAGTAAACGGTGCGACTGCGGTCGCAGCACGCTTAGGGTGCCGGGCGAGCTCGAAACAAAGTGAGGACGCTACTCGGGGTGTAGCACACTCAAGTCGTTGAGCGGACTCGAAACGAAATGAGGGCGCAACCAGTCTCGTGCCGGTCCTTCCGCGCTCAGGCCTCTCAACCAAGGCTCGGTCGTTCGAGGGAGATAACTCTTAAAAATTGACAGGGCAATTGCTCGAGCTCCGACAACTTATCTTTTCTTATCGCTTGCCGCCCGGTAGGGTAAAACCTCCTTGGGCAGCATCCAGCCCATCCTGGGGGTAGGCAAAGGCGCAGGGCCTCACGACCCTCCGGAGCTAGGCGTAGCTATGCTTGGGGATCCGCGCCCCTCTCTGCGCCAAGGATCACATGCAACTGCGGCAAGACTTGGGCAGAGAGGACGGTTGGCGGAACGGGTTCCGGCAACCGCGCTGGCAAGATTCCTCCCACGGCCGGCGTCAACTCGTTCGGCACCCCGGCGGACGAGGCGCGCCGGGGAACGAGGTCGCCTTTCTCGTGACTTCTGGCGCTAACTTCTGCGGCTACGGGAGCGGCGCAGAGTTCGCTGGAGGCGAATCATTCGCCCAGCGGCCAGAAGGCGGTCCTCCTCAAGGAGCAGCTGCTTCTTGCCCAGTCTCTGCGCGAGTGGATACTCGAGGAGGGCCGCACACGAGCCCGTGGGAAAGAATGCCAAAGCTTGTCGGGAACCCCCGCTTCAACTGGACAGATCCTCGGATCCGCAGGAGCGGACTGTTCCTCAGCGTTCAGACTGCTGATCTGCTTGCCGGAGCAAGGCTTATCGGGGACACCTGCTTCGACTGGACGGATCCTGGGATCCGCAGGAGCGGGCTGTCCCCCGGCGAGCCCCTACCTGGCGCGCCAAAGATGTCGGGGCGGACGGCGTCCCCCGCGAGCACCTATGGGGCCGGAGCCCCTTTCGTTGTCCGGTGAGGGGGGGCGGAGGGAGCACGGAGAGCAGATCGAGGCGAGCACACGGGCGGTTTACCCAGGTTCGGGCCGCGATGGACGCGTAAAACCCTACTCCTGCTTGGTTGTATTGAACTGGGGAGCTCGGGAGCTTGGAGAGCTAGCTGCACCGAGCGTATGGCTGTCTGGATTCCCAATCTCCGAACCCCGGACCCCCCTCTACGTTGCACACGGGCCTCCTTTTATAGCGCAAAGGGGTCACCGACAGGTGTCAACGTAAGAGAAAGGGGTAAAAGTGTAAAAGGGGTGGAAGTTGTAACAGTGCGGGAACAGTGGCGCTACAGTGCGGCACAGTGTTATCATACCTACTTCTGACGGTAGGGGACAAGGGCATTAAATGCCCGTCACGGTCGCCTGGACAGCACCGAGGCGGACCGTTAGGTGCGCCACCGCTCGCCACGGTAGTGGCTGCATGCCACCGCATACCCCAGGCTGCGCGGTGCCCCGCCACGTGCCCTTGGGGGAAACCCCTGAGCGACGCGTGGGCGGGTGAGCTGGAGCGCAGTCCTGAGGTGGCGATTTGCCGCGGCAAGTGGCTTGCCGCGGGGGTCGTCTTCCTGTGCCTGATAGCTTGCCGGCTATCAGGCCTTGCCGGGGCGCATGGCGCGCCGCGGCGGGCTTCTCTTGCGGTGCCTGGGTTCGGCCTTCCCGACAAGCTCCTCTTGTCGGGGTCTCGATCTTCTGTCTCTTATACTTTGTTCTTGGATGGTATCACATGGGCTCAGTCGTCCCGGCAAGCTCCTCTTGCCGGGGTCTTGCCTTCTTGGCCCGGCAAGCTCCTCTTGCCGGGGTCTTGTCTTCTTGGCCCGGCAAGCTCCTCTTGCCGGGGGCCTTGTCTTGAATGCTTGGCCTTCTCTTGGCGCTTCCTGGGCGGGCCTCGCCGCAGGGTGCTACAACTGCCCGTGCACAAGTCTGGGGTACTAAGGTACCCCTACTTTAGTACACCGACAGAGTCCTTGGTAATCCCGTGACAAAATCCATGCCTAGCTTATCCCACTTCCATTCGGGTATCGGCAATGGTTGCAACAATCCTGCTGGCTTCTGATGCTCTGCCTTTACTCTCTGACATACATCACAAACTGCTACATACTCCGCAATATCCTTCTTCATTCCGGTCCACCAGAAAGTATCCTTCAAATCCAAATACATCTTGGTATTTCCTGGGTGAATCGAATACGGTGAATCATGTGCCTCTTGCAGAATCAACTTCCTGATCTCCGGGTCATTGGGTACATAAACACGGTCTTCAAACCATAGGGTGTTGTGCTCATCCTCACGAAATCCCTTAGCTTTTGCTTGGCTCATTTTCTCCTTTATAGAAGCAATCTCCTTGTCAGATTTCTGAGCCTCTCTGATTTTATCCATCAATGTTGACTGAATCTCCAATGCTGCTACATAGCTTCTCGGAACTATCTCCAAACATAGCTCACGAAGATCTTCTGCTAACTCCTTTGGTATTTCTCCCGTCATTAGTGTATTAACATGGCTCTTACGGCTCAATGCGTCAGCTACTACATTAGCTTTTCTGGGATGGTAATGCAATCTCATATCATAATCCTTGATGAGCTCCAACCATCTCCTTTGTCTGAGGTTCAACTCCTTCTGCGTGAAAATGTACTTCAAACTCTTGTGATCCGTGTACACCTCACAATGATTTCCAATGAGGAAATGTCTCCATGTCTTCAATACATGCACTACGGCTGCTAACTCCAAATCATGCGTGGCATCATTCAATTCGTGAGGCCTCAGTTGTCGTGAAGCATACGAAACAACTCTTCCCTCCTGCATAAGCATTGCTCCAAGTCCTCGACGTGAAGCGTCGCAATACACCTCATAATCCTTGGTTTGATCTGGCAAAATCAACACTGGTGAGGTAACCAACGTTTCTTCAATTCCTGGAAACTAGCCTCACACTCCTCGGTCCATTTGAACTTAGTATCGTTCTTCAGCAACTCCGTCATAGGCTTTGCCATCTTTGAGAAGTTCTCAATAAATCTCCGGTAGTATCCTGCGAGTCCCAGAAAACTCCGGATCTCTCCAACTGTTGTTGCTGCTTCCCAATTGGTCACAGTGATAACTTTTGTGGGATCAATTGCTATTCCTTCTCTGGATATAACATGTCCGAGGAATCCTACTTCCTTCAACCAAAAATCACATTTGCTGAACTTGGCATATAACTGATGTTCTCTGAGCTTCTCAAGTACCAATCGCAAATGTTCTTTATGCTCCTCTTCATTCTTCGAAAATACTAGAATATCATCGATGAAAACCACGACGAACTTATCCAAAAACTCCATAAACACTTTGTTCATCATGTTCATAAAATAGGCAGGTGCGTTAGTCAGTCCAAATGACATAACGGTATACTCATACAGTCCATATCTTGTGGTGAATGCTGTCTTAGGTATGTCCTGCTCTCGAATCTTCAACTGATGGTACCCTGATCGCAAATCGATCTTGGAAAACACTTTAGCCCCTTGTAATCGATCAAACAGATCATCATTGGTAGCGGGTACTTGTTCTTGATTGTTACTTCGTTCAATCCTCGATAATCAACAACCATTCTTAACGATCCATCCTTCTTCTCCACTAGAAGTACTGGTGATCCCCAAGGCGAAGAACTTGGGCGAATGTAACCCTTATCCAGTAACTCCTTAATCTGCTTCTTAATTTCCACCAAATCATGTGCGGGCATCCTGTACGGTCTCTTCGATATTGGCCCAGTGCCTGGCAAAAGCTCAATCAAAAACTCAATGTCTCTATCCGGTGGCATGCCTGGCAACTCTTCTGGAAATACGTCAGGAAAATCCTTTACCACTGGTACTTCCTCCTGTACAACTCCTGATAAGGAATTTAATTGTGTCTTGTTTGGCGCATGTCGGGATACATACTTGATCCTTCTTCCTTCTGGCGTTGTAAGCAAAATTGTCTTACTGGCACATTCAATGTTCCCTTCATACTTTGACAACCAATCCATGCCTAATATCACATCCAATCCTTGAGATTCCAATACTATTAGGTCTGAGGGAAACACATAGTTACCAATCCTTAATGGTAACTGATCACACCATCGACTAGCCATATACTCTGCTCCAGGCGAGGTTACTAACATGGGTGACCTAAGGGCTTAGGTTGGCAGGTTATACTTATCCACAAATCCCCTTGATATGTATGAATGCGATGCACCAGTATCAAAAAGAACGAGTGCAGTAAATGACTTAACCAAAAACTTACCGATTACTGCATCAGGCTGAGCTTCAACCTCCTCCACATTAACGTGGTTCACTTGTCCCCTGTTGAAAGGGTTCGGCTTCTTTCCAGAGCTTCCATTTCCATTTTGGCCTTTAGGACATTCATTGGCATAATGTCCGATCTTGGAACACTTGAAACAGGTGACTTGGCTCAGGTCCCTCTTAGCTGGGGTTGATGGGGTGGTCCGATTCTGGCCGTTGCTTCCTCCATTCCCATTACCATTCTTGGAGCCATTATGGTTGTGCGAGCTACCTCCTCCATGGGTATGCTGAAAATGAACTCCCGGTTTAGGGGTAAGACGGGGCTTCTGCTGAGCTCCTCCGTTATACTTCCCCTGTCCATACTTCCTCTTGCAGTTTTCAATCTGCTGTTGTTTCCCTTCAATCATAAGAGCACGATCTACCAACTCCTGGTAGTTGTTGAAACTTGCTACCATCAACTGTATACTCGCTCATCATTCAGTCCTTCTAGAAACTTCTCCTGCTTAGCTACATCCGTAGCGACGTCATCTGGGGCATAACGTTCTAGCTTACTAAAATCATCCACATACTGGCCAACTTTCCGTCCTCCTTGGCGTAAGTTGCGAAACTCACGCTTCTTCATGGCCATAGCTCCTGCTGAAACATGGGCAGTACGGAAAGCTTGCTGAAACTGGTCCCATGTGACAGTGTCTACAGGATAAGTGGTTGTAAAATTCTCCCACCATGTCGCTGCGGGTCCTTCAAGCTGATGTGCGGCAAACTTCACTTTTTCTCCATCCGTACATCCTGCAGTGGTCAACTCCCTCCCTGTCTTGCGGAGCCAATCATCTACTACAATCGGCTCGGTGCTACTGGAAAACACCGGCGGATTCAGCCTGAGGAAACGGGTCAAGTGATCAACTGGTGGTGGCGGTGGGTTGTTGTTGTTGTTGTTGTTGTTGTTGTTGTTGTTGTTGTTGTTGTTGTTGTTGTTGTTGTTGTTGTTGTTGTTGTTCTGGTTCTGGACTAACAACTGCATCAAAGCATTCTGCTGCTGGATCAACTGAGTGAGCTCCGGTGGGAAAGCGAATCCATTGTCACGTCTCGGAGGCATCTGAGGGTTTAGAAAAGATGAGAATTAAGAATAGAATGAGGTCTAAAGAGAAATCACTACCCAATTGCACATGAGACAAATGCACACAAAATCACTTCATTCAATCAAACAAGAGCATACAATCGGTCTAGAACTATCGCAAAAGTGCGTGGACTATAATATGTACATGGTGGAACACTACTACTGTTATGGTAGTCAACTAGAAAAACTGCTCCGATGAAGACTCCATGATATCTGCTCCAGCTTCGTCTTCAAAATCATCATCACTAGGCTCGGAATCGGTGTCGTCGATGATGACGTAGTTATCTGTACAAGTGCAATCTTCATCTTCTCCTCTGGGTGCTGAATTCCCCATGAGTTCTTCAATCTTCTCCTTAAGATCGCTATTTTGTCTCACTAGAGCTACAATCTCATCCATGTAGTCCTTGCGAGTGGCCTTCAGTTCTCCTTCTAGCTCAATAATCTTGGCCTTTGCTTTCTTCAACTCCATCATGTCTGCGCACATCTGGTTCTCCTGGCGTCGAATGTGCTGGTTTAACTCCTGGATGAAACCTGCAATGGATCTATCCTTCTTGGTGCTAACTATCTCCCATTGTTCATCTCGGCGTCCGCAAATCTGGTAAATAGTATCCTTGAGGTCTTCTTGGTAAACTTATCCAATGCGTCCCATGGTGATATGAGCTGCCATGCTCTTTCCCAGACTCCATGTTGGTGCATTGAAAACACACTCTATGGGCTCCGTGATTGGTGCGAACATCCTTCCTGGAACTATAGCTTGAATCTTCCAACGCTCCTCTTCGGGTAAAGTGGCGTTGTAGGTCCCGGTGAAGCTTGGTATTCCAATGTTCAGATACTTAGTGACTTCCTTCAGGTGTCGTCCAAACGGGGTATCTTCATCCGGCTGGGTGAACTTGATCCTCGCTTCCGTCATCCTAAAAGAGTAGAAAAGATGAGGAGTCAGAAATGAGAAGAGAGTAGTGAACTAGGGCTTTAGCTTAGTGGTCGTGTCCTACAGTCAGCGTGTGCTCTGATACCATCTCTATAGCGACCAGACCTCAAACAGTCTGATCTCTGTGCTCCGGTGTCATCCCTGGATCAGTAATGATGACACCACATAGTACTTCGAAGGATTTATAACAGAGTAGCAATCACACACTTATTACATCGGTGTCTCAAAGAGAACTTATTACAATAAATATGGCTTAAGGCCATCTAATGACCATAACAGCGGAAGGCTTGGAAGATAAGTGAGTCCATCAACTCCAACGGCATCACTGAGTATAGAACCACGACCTAAAAGGCACCTTACTCGTCGTCTGAAAAGTCTGCAACATGAAACGTTGCAGCCCGAAAATGGGTCAACACATGGAATATGCTGGCAATGTTACACATAGAGAATAATGAATGATAAGCCTATACTACATGCATATATGGCTGGTGAAAAAAGCTCTATGGTTACAGTTTTGTGTAAAGCCAATTTTTCCCTACTGCAAAGGAATAAATTTATTTAACTATCAGGGTGGTTGTTAAACATTGAAAACGGTTGACAGCATCCTCAATCCCAATTAAAAATAATCATCAATAACCCAACAATATTAATTTAGAAGTGACATGATGAGATTCACATGATATCCAAGTACTAGATACTCAAAACGTCCATAACCGGGGACACGGCTAACCATGATTAGTTTGTACACTCTGCAGAGGTTTGCGCACTTTTCCCCACAAGACTCGATCGCCTCCGTTTGGATTCTCGCACTACATGGTGTTTGAGAAATGGATGACCGAGACATAGTCTTTCGGAAGCGCTAGCACCTTACGTCGTGATAGACCGTACCAACCTACATCCCCTACATCAGCTAGTCTACCACTGTAAGAGTTCGCACGACTTAGTCAACTATGCCAGAGCCCATAATGGCTTATGGCTGCACACGGAAGTTTCTAGTTTGAATAATCTCATGATCCCTTTGAGCCTGGGTGGCGGTCCAAAAAGAAACAGGCAGTCCTGATAGAAACCAGGTGCCTCAATCCACCCAGATGTGTAGTTAAGTTGCCACCTTAAGTAAACCATTAAAATTAACAAACTCGGATCTGTCATGGATATCACTCACCCAATCCACATCTACTAGCATAGCATGGCATAATAAGCAAACGTAGAAGTAACTCCCAAAGGTTTCATAATAATATAGGTAATAGGTACTACCTCATCTACTTCCCAGCCCACAATTTAATTAGATCCTAATCATGCAGTGTTTGAGGATTGATCTAATGCAATAAAACTGGGTAGTAAAAGAGATATGATCAAAGTGTTACTTGCCTTGCTGATGATCCGCGAAACCTAGAGATTCGAAGTAACAGGCGGCGCACTCCGGGTATTCTATCGCAGACAAACAAACAAGCATACAATAAGTACTCATCTAATGCACAGGTAAAACTCAAATAAGAGATCTAACCAGAAAGTTCAACTTAAGAACCCTGGTTTGCAAAAAGAATCAAATCGAACGAAGCAAAAGAAATCAAACGGCAAAAAAAAATCAACTTCGTTCTAGTAATCTGGATCTAAGTCAAATTTTACAGTAGCAAAAACTTGTTTAAGTTGATTATTCGAAAAGAGGGTTTCGAGGCGAAACTCCAGGCGCTTGAATCGCCTGATCCCGATAAACGAGCGAAAAGTTATACTAAAACAAAAATCAGATCAGAAATCGCGATCAGAAAATAACCGTGGAAAATCCGACGAAAAAGAAAAACGACGAACAGATTAATCGTTAATTAACCTAATCCGAAAATAATTAAAATAATAAAATAATAATAATATATTAAAAAATCGAAAATAAAACCGACGAAAAAATATATATTTTTAAGAAAATTTTTGGCACAGAAGTCTAGGCGGAGGCGAACCTCGGGCGACGTGCAACTACGGCGAGTCGGCGGCGGGGTCCGGCGGCGGCGGCGGCGGCGGGCTAGGATTAGGGTTTTCGGGCGTGGTCGCGGTTATGGGCTGGGGCGTTGGGTGCCTCGCTATTTAAAGGGGCCCCCGGGCGGAGTCCCGCTCGGGTACGGCCCATAGTCGGTTTCGTTTTTTTTTTTAATAATTACGCTCGGAAGAAAAATAAAAATAAATACTAAACTGACTCCAAAAATCATGAAATAAATTTTTCCGGGTTTCTAAAATCAAGCCCGAGAAAGTGAACATTTCTTTGGGCCCAAAATGCAATTTTTAAAAACGCGTATTTTTTCTAAATTCAATTAAAAATACCGAAAAACTCCGAAATAAACCTTATTTGATTTTTTATTAAATCCTCAATATTTCTATATTTTGGGAAAGTCATTTTATTCCCTCTATCATATCTGTGTAATAGAAATAATTGACGAAAAAATAAATAAAATCAAATGATCCTGTTTACAAAATTTGAGAAAACTCAAATATGAAAATAACGAAATCCCCAACTCTCCCCGTGGGTCCTTGAGTTGCTTAGGATTTTCTAGGATCAAAACCAAATGCAAAATAAATATGATATGCATGATGATCTAATGTATAACATTCCAAATTGAAAATTTGGGATGTTACAAAACCTCAAGTAATACCAACCCAACTAGACGTAGGCCTTACCTTCACCGTAAGGGGCCGAACTAGTATAACTCTCTCGTGTCCTTTGTTCCGATTAACCCCTTTTAGCTTCCTAGTTGCGATGGCTCCACGACTAAGTCCTTGCAACAGAACATCTGCCGTGACAATTCCACGACACACAGTAAAGGCCAATGCATAGTATAAACAGTTTCTTGCAATTTAATCATGTTGGAAACATAGAGAGGTGGAGATATAGTTCCTCTCTCATAATAACTGCAAGTAGCTAGGAGCATCAAGCACATGCATATTATACTCATCAAAATCATCATGTGCAACAGTAAAAGGCAACCCATCAGTATAATCCTTAATAAGTGCAAACTTCTCCAATATAGTGTAGTCGGAAGAATTCAAAAAGATAATAGGACTATCATGTGTCGGTGCAATAGCAACAATTTCATGTTTAACATAAGGAACTATAGCAATTTCATCTCCATAAGCATAATTCATATTGCCATCTTGGCCACAAGCATAGCAAGCATCATCAAAAAGGGATATTTCAAAAGAATCAACGGGATCATAACAGTCATGATAGCAATCATCCTTTGGTAAGCACGAAGGGAAATTAAACAATGTGTGAGTTGAAGAGTTACTCTCATTACAAGGTGGGCACAGGTAGCTAATCCGCTCTTCCTCCTTTTGTTCTTTGCTCTCCTCATCATCTTTTTCAACCAATGAGCTCATAGTTTCATCAATTTCTTCTTCCATAGACTCCTGCAAAATATTAGTCTCTTCTTGGACAGCGGAGGAGTCCTCAATATATGGTTTAACATAGGCATTAGAAGCATAATTATTATAACAAGATTTAAGTATGGCAAAATTTTCAGATTTGTGAAGAGTAGCATCATACTTTCCAATCAAAGAAGCAATTTCATAAGCACCCTTAAAAGCAACAAATTCTTCAATTTGTTGAACATCATAGTAATTATGAACACCCTTAGCATATGAAGATATGATTCCATTACCACTAAACTCACATTGGTAGGGAAGGTGTTTCTTAGGGTCTTCAGAACAAGTAAAACCATAAACTTCGCATAAATTCCAAGCATAGCATTGCAAACGATGAACTTGATCCAATAAAAGCTTCCCTTTTTTAGATAAGCGGTGTCGCACATAACAAGCATGCTCATCTAAAGATTTGCCCTCAACTAAGCTAGTTGGGGTTTCAGCACGAGCACATAGGGATCGAAGATGATCCAAGTAAAAAGCTTCAGGAGTGTGATAGATTTTGAGTGGTTCTTCAACCATTGGTGTAGCAGGTACAACTAATTCTTTTTGGTATTTTGCGTTTCCTGCCCATAACTAAAGATAGAAAACAACTAAGAACAGCAAATAAAAATTACTTGGTGATAAATCAAACAAGCACACACGAGAATATTCACCCCACGCTATGACTCCCCGGCAACGGCGCTAGAAAAAGGTCTTGATAACCCACAAGTATAGGGGATCAATTGTAGCCTCTTTCGATAAGTAAGAATGTCGAACCCAATGAGGAGCTAAAGGTAGAACAAATATTCCCTCAAGTTCTATCGACCACCTATACAACTCTACGCACGCTTAACGTTCGCTTTACCTAGAACAAGTATGAAACTAGAAGTACCTTGTAGGTGTTTTTGGATAGGTCTGCAAGATAATAAAGAGCGCGTAAATAAAAGTAGGGGCTGTTTAGATAAAGAAGCAATAAAGTTAGTATAGCGAGTGTGGAAAGGTGGTGGTAGGAGTTGCGAAATTTTCCCTAAGCAATTAACTACTTTACTAGACAGATAGCAAGTTTTATGTGGGAGAGGCCACTGCTAGCATGTCATCCCTGACTTGGAATTCTATGCACTTATGTTTGGAACTATTAGCAAGAATCCGCAACTACTATCGTTCATTAAGGTAAAACCCAACCATAGCATTAAGATATATTGGTCCCCCTTCAATCCCGTATGCATCAATTTCTATGCTAGGTTGAAGCTTCTGTCACTCTTGCCCTCCAATACATAGTCCTATCAACATACAACTAACCCTATGGTGTGATCCACGCGCACACTCATATGATGGGCACCAAAGGACAACAACATAACCACAAGCAAATTAAATCAATCATAGTAATTCACCAGTCACCGATAGGACAATGAAAATCTACTCAGACATCATAGGATGGCAACACATCATTGGATAATAATATGAAGCATAAAGCACCATGTTCAAATAGAGGGTACAGCGGGTTGCGGGAGAGTGGAATGCTGTAGATAGAGGGGGGAAGGTGATGGAGATGTTGGTGAAGATGGCGGAGGTGTTGGTGTAGATTCCGGTGATGATGATGATGATGGCCCCGGTGGCGTTCCGGCGCCACCGGAAGAGAGGGGGAGAGGGACCCCCTTCTTCTTATTCTTCCTTGACCTCCTCCCTAGATGGGACCCCTCTTTTCCTTGGCTTCCATGGCATGGGAGGGGCGAGAGCCCCTCCGAGATTGGATTTGTCTCTCTGTCTCTCTCTATTTTTGCGCTCTTAGCTTCTGCCCTTTCACCGTTTCTTATATATCCGGAGGTCCGTAACTCCGATTGGATTGAAACCTTCGCCCAACTGTTTCTCCGAAAATTAGCTTTCTTGCAGCCAAAGAAGAGCAGCAACCACCTTACGGGGTGCCCACGAGGGTCAGGGGCGCGCCCCCTGCCTCGTGGCCCCCTCGGGCACCGTCTCGCGTTGATTCTTCTTCCCAAAAATCATAAATATTCCAAAAATATTCTCTGTCCGTTTTAATCCCATTTGGACTCTGTTTGATATGGGATTTCTGTGAAACATAAAACATGCAACAAACAAGAACTGGCACTGGGCACTGGATCAATATGTTTGTCCCAAAAATAGTATAAAAATTTGCCAAAAGTATATGGAAGTTGCATAATATTGGCATGGAACAATAAAAAATTATAGATACGACGGATACGTATCAGGACTTCGAACAACATTCGGTCACCAAATCACATAAATCATATAATACTATATCGTCAATGAACGTTAAGCGTGCGGACCCTATGTGTTCCAGAACTATGTAGACATGACCGAGACACCTCTTCGGTCAATAACCAATAGCGGAACCTGGATGCCCATATTGGCTCCTAAATATTCTACGAAGATCTTTACCGGTTGAACCATTATGACAACATACATAATTCCCTTTGTCCATCGGTATGTTACTTGCCCAAGATTCGATCGTCGGTATCTTCATACCTAGTTCAATCTCGTTACCGGAAAGTCTCTTTACTTGTTCCGTCATACATCACCTTGTGACTAACTCGAGAGGGCCCAGAGATACCTCTCCAACACTTAGAGTGACAAATCCTAATCTCGATCTATGCCAACTCAACAAACACCTTCGGAGATACCTGTAAAACATCTTTATAATCACCCAGCTATGTTGTGATGTTTGATCGCACACAAGGCATTCCTCCGGTATCCAGGAGTTCCATAATCTCATAGTCAAAGGAATATGTATTTGACATGAAGAAAACAATAGCAATAAAGCTGAACGATCATTATGCTAAGCTAATGGATGGGTCTTGTCCATCACATCATTCTCCTAATGATGTGATCCCGTTATCAAATGACAACTCATGTCAATGGTTAGGAAACCTTAACCATCTTTGATCAACGAGCTAGTCTAGTAGAGGATCACTAGGGACACGGTGTTTGTTTATGTATTCACACATGTATTAAGGTTTTCGATCAACACAATTCTAGCATGAATAATAAATCTTTATCATGAATAAGGAAATATAAAATAACAACTTTATTATTGCCTCTAGGGCATATTTCCTTCGGTCTCCCACTTGCACTAAAGTCAATAATCTAGTTCACGTCGCCATGTGATTAACACCAATAGTTCACATCGCCATGTGATTAACACCCATAGTTCACATCACCATGTGACCAACACCCAAAGGGTTTACTAGAGTCAATAATCTAGTTCACATCACCATGTGATGAACACCCAAATAGTACTAAGGTGTGATCATGTTTTGCTTGTGTGAGAGGTTTAGTCAACGGGTCTGCCGTATTTAGATCCATATGTATTTTGCAAATTTCTATGTCTATAATGCCCTGCATGGAGCTACTCTAGCTAATTGCTCCCACTTTCAATATGTATCCAGATTGAGACTTAGAGTCATCCAGATCAGTGTCAAAGCTTGCATCACCGTAACCCTTTATGACGAACTCTTTGTAACCTCCATAACCGAGAAACATTTCCTTAGTCCTCTTTAGGTACCTAAGGATAATTTTGACCGATGTCCAGTGATCTACTCCTGGATCACTATTGTACCCCCTTGCCAAACTCATGGCATGGTACACAATAGGTCTAGTACACAGCATGACATACTTTATAGAACCTATGGCTGAGGCATAGGGAATGACTTTCATTCTCTGTCTATCTTCTACAGTGGTCGGGTTTTGAGTCTTACTCAACTTCACACCTTGTAACACGGGCAAGAACCCTTTCTTTGACTGATCCATTTTGAATTTCTTCAAAACTTTGTCAAGGTATGTGCTTTGTGAAAGTCCTATTAAGCGTCTTGATCTATCTCTATAGATCTTGATGCCCAATATATAAGCAGCTTCATCGAGGTCTTTCATTGAAAAGCTCTTATTCAAGCATCCTTTTATGATTTCCAGAAATTCTATATCATTTCCAATCAACAATATGTCATCTACATATAATATCATAAATGCTACAGAGCTCCCACTCACTTTCTTGTAAATACAGGCTTGACCATAAGTCTTTATAAAACCATATGCTTTGATCACCTCATCAAAGCGTATATTCCAACTCCGAGATGCTTGCACCAGTCCATAGATGGATCGCTGGAGCTTGCATTCTTTGTTAGCACCTTTAGGATCGACAAAATCTTCTGATTGCATCATATACAACTCTTCTTTTAAGATATCCATTAAGGAATGCAGTTTTGACATCCATTTGCCAGATTTCATAATCATAAAATGTGGCAATTGCTAACATGATTTGGATGGACTTAAGCATCGCTACGAGTGAGAAAGTCTCATCGTAGTCAGCCCCTTGAACTTGTCGAAAACCTTTTGCGACAAGTCGAGCTTCGTAGACAGTAACATTACCATCAGCGTCAGTCTTCTTCTTGAAGATCCATTTATTCTCTATGGCTTGCCGATCATCGAGTAAGCCCACCAAAGTCCATACTTTGTTCTCATTCATGAATCATATCTCAGATTTCATGGCCTCAAGCCAACTGTCAGAATCTGGGCTCATCATTGCTTCGTCATAGTTCGTAGGTTCGTCATGGTATAGTAACATGACTTCTAGGTCAGGACTACCATACCACTCTGGTGCGGAACGTGCTCTGTTCGACCTATGAGGTCCAGTAGTAACTTGATCTGAAGTTTCATGATCATCATCATTAGTTTCCTCTCTAGTTGGTGTAGGCATCATGGGAACGGATTTCTCTGATGTGCTACTTTCCAAATTGAGAGAAGGTACAATTACCTCATCAAGCTCTACTTTCCTCCCACTCACTTCTTTCGAGAGAAACTCCTTCTCTAGAAATGTTCCATTCTTGGCAACAAACATCTTGCCTTCGGATCTGTGGTAGAAGGTGTACCCAATTGTTTCCTTAGGGTATCCTATGAAGATGCACTTCTCTGATTTGGGTTCGTGCTTATCAGGCTGAAGCCATTTGACATAAGTGTCGCAACCCCAAACTTTAAGAAACGGCAGCTTAGGTTTCTTGCCAAACCACAGTTCATACGGTGTCGTCTCAACGGATTTAGACGTGCCCTATTTAACGTGAATGCAACTGTCTCTAATGCATAACCCCAAAAACGATAGTGGTAAATCGGTAAGAGACATCATAGATCGCGCCATATCTAATAACGTATGGTTACGACGTTCAGACACACCATTACGCTGTGGTGTTCCAAGTGGCGTGAGTTGTGAAAATATTTCACATTGTTTTATATGAAGGCCAAACTCGTAACTCAAATATTTTCCTCCGCGACCAGATCGTAGAAACTTTATTTTCTTGTTACGATGATTCTCCACTTTACTTTGAAATTCTTTGAACTTTTCAAATGTTTCAGACTTGTATTTCATCAAGTAGATAAACCCATAGCTACTCAAATCATCTGTGAAGGTTAGAAAATAACGATACCCGCCGCGTGCCTCAACACTCATCGGACCGCATACATCGGTATGTATTATTTCCAATAAGTCATTAGCTCGCTCCATTGTTACGGAGAATGGAGTTTTAGTCATCTTGCCCATGAGGCTTGGTTTGCAAGCATCAAATGATTCATAATCAAGTGATTCCAAAAGTCCATCCGCATGGAGTTTCTTCATGCGCTTTACACCAATATGACCAAAACGGCAGTGCCACAAGTATGTTGCACTATCATTATCAACTTTGCATCTTTTGGCATCAATATTATGAATATGTGTATCACTACGATCGAGATTCAATAAACCATTCACATTGGGTGTATGACCATACACTACTGGAATCAGCTTCTTTGCCGTCTGCCATGGCGGACGGCAAAGGCATGGATCACGGACGACAAACTTCTTTGTCGTCCGCCAGCAGACGGCAAACTGTCCATCTGAACACGTGCCAGCAAAGGCCTTCTTTGTCGTCCGCTTCCTGGAAACGAACGGCAAAGGATTTTGCCGTCCGTCATCTGAGGCCACAGACGGCAAAGACAACGGACGGCTGTACGGTGGCGTGAGTGCCGTTAGGGGGTTAACGGTGCTCTTTATCGTCTGCCAGCGGACGGCAAAGCGTCAAAGCTCTTTGCCGTCCGCTGACAGACGGAAAAGAGCTCAGCTAGGCAGTACTGGGAAGCTGCCATGTGGCCAGCTATGTCGTCCGCTCGCAGACGGCAAAGTGATTTGAATCTTTGTCGTCCGTTGGCAGACGACAAAGTGACCAAATAGGTAGCAAGTGTTCTCAGCTTGTAAAAAATAGGTAGTTGTCATGTGTCCTCTTTGTCGTCTGCTAGAAGACGGCTAGCAGACGGCGAAGCTCTTTGCCGTCTGCTAGCGGACAGCGGATCTCTTTGTCGTCTGCTAGCGGACGGCAAACAGGCTACATATCCCCTATTTTTATTGGAATCCATTTAATTTTACAGGAATTCACACACAGATATACATATTTTTTTCACATGCACAACAGACATATTATGTATCCAATACATAGCTCCATCCATGACAACATACATACATAATAAGAAACAAAGTTCCATCCATACATATTACAGTAACATCACAATGTTCATCTAACACATTGTTCCATCCATACATACGGCGGGGGTGCGGTGGAGGTCGGGGGCCGCAGGGGAGGAGTGCGGGCTGCGGGGCGGCCGGCTACGGCAAACGGGGTCGGCGGCGGCGGCGCGGGTGTGGGTGGGGAGGAATGAGAGAGTGGAGATAAGAGAGGGGGCGGGACGGCCGTTAACATACCTGCCTCTTTGCCGTCAGCCAACGGTCGGCAAAGTTTCTTTGTCGTCCGCTTGCGGACGGCAAAGAGGTGGGGCCGGTGGGCTTTAGTTGGTTAAACAATAACTGGACCCACCCACCTCTTTGCCGTCTGCTAGCGGACGGCATAGATTCTTTGTCGTCAGACAGCGGACGGCAAAGAAATGGCCGATGGCAAAGACATTGTTTGCCATCAGCCACATCTTTGCCGTCCGTTCTCTTGTGGCTGACAGCAACGACCTTCTTTGCGGTCAGCAAGCGGACGGCAAAGTGAGGGCACACGGCAAATAAGCTAATTCCAGTAGTGATAGAAGGTTTTATTCATGTAAACATAACAACAATTATTCTTTGACTTAAACGAATAACCGTACTGCAACAAACATGATCATATCATATTCATGCTCAACGCAAATACCAAATAACATTTATTTAGGTTCAACACTAATCCCGAAGGTAGAGGAGTGTGCAATGGTGATCGTATCAACCTTGGTATCACTTCCAACACACATCGTCACCTCGCCCTTAACTAGTCTCTGTTTATTTTGCAACTCCTTTTTCGAGTTACTAATCTTAGCAACTGACCGGTATCAAATACCCAGGGGCTCCTATGAATACTAGTAAGGTACACATCAATAACATGTATATCAAATAGACCTTTGTTCACTTCGCTATCCTTATTATCCGCCAAATACTTGGGGCAGTTCAGCTTCCAGTGACCAGTCCCTTTGCAGTAGAAGCACTTAGTCTCAGGCTTATGCCAAAACTTGGGCTTCTTCACTTGAGCAGCAACTTGCTTGCCGTTCTTCTTGAAGTTCCCCTTCTTCCCTTTGCCCTTTGGGAATCATTTCCATTATCCCTTGCATATTATAGTTCATCACGAAGTTCTAGTAACTTGGTGATAGTGACTAGAGAACTCTGTCAATCACTATCTTATTGGGCAGATTAACTCCCACTTGATTCAAGTGATTGTAGTACTCAGACATTCTGAACATATGCTCACTAGCTGAGCTATTCTCCTCCATCTTGTAGGCAAAGTACTTGTCAAAGGTCTCATACCTTTCGACACGGGCATGAGTCTGAAATACCAATTTCAGCTCTTAGAACATCACATATGCTTCGTGGCGTTCAAAATGTTTTTGAAGTCCCGATTCTAAGCCGTAAAGCATGGCACACTAAACTATTAAGTAGTCATCATATCGAGCTTGCCAAACGTTCATAACGTCTGCATCTGCTCCTGCAATCGGTCTGTCACCTAGCGGTGCATCAAGGACATAATTCTTCTGTGCAGCAATGAGGATAATCCTCAGATCATGCACCTAGTCTGCATCATTACTACTATCATATTTCAACTTATTTTTCTCTAGGAACATGTCAAAAATAAGGGAGCTATATCGCGAGCTACTGATCTACAACATAGATTTGCAAATACTATCAGGACTAAGTTCATGATAAATTAAGTTCAATTAATCAAATTACTAATGAACTCCCACTTAAATGAACATCCCTCAAGTTGTCTAAGTGATACATGATCCATATCAACTAACCCATATCCGATCATCACGTGAGATGGGGTAGTCATCAATGGTGAACATCTCTATGTTGATCATATCTACTATATGACTCATGTTTGACCTTTCAGTCTCAAGTGTTCCGAGGCCATGTCTGTACATGCTAGGCTCATCAAGTTTAACCAAAGTATTCCATGTGTGTAAATATGGCTTACACCCGTTGCATGTGAACGTAGAGTCTATTACACCCGATCATCACATGGTGTCTCGAAACGACGAACTGTAGCAACGGTGCATACTCAGGGAGAACACTTTTACCTTGAAATTTAGTGAAGGGATCATCTTATAATGCTACCGCCGTACTAAGAAAAATTAGATGCATAAAAGATAAACATCACATGCAATCAAAATATGTGACATGATATGGCCATCATCATCTCGTGCTTTTGATCTCCATCTCCAAAGCATCGTCATGATCTCCATCGTCACCGGCTCGACGCCTTGATCTCCATCGTTGCATCGTGGTTGTATCGCCAAATATTGCTAACGCATAGCGATATAGTAAAGCAATTACATGGCGTTTGCATTTCATACAATAAAGTGCAACACCCTGGATTTTGCCCTTTTCTTTTTCTGATGATTTTCTTGGATTTCTTGATGTGATTTGTTTTCCTGTGGCTATGTGGTTCTGAAACTTGGGAAGATCGTGTCTTCCTAGGTTTTATAGTGGCTTGTCATCCTCATCATCAACCCAAGATCATGTCATTTTCATCCTTGACCTAATCCAATATTCTTTTTCTTGGAAATATCCCTGTTTCTATTAAAGGAATAACCCTTTAAACCCGGTTGTGAAGCAACCTATATTTCTGCCACTCCCAAAATTCCCAAATAATTCTCATAATTTTTTTGGGTCATATCTTCCTCAAATATGTAAAAATCCTTCCTTGGCATCATCAAAGATAATTCGCAAATATTCATTTTCTAATTCTGCCCTAAGTGGTGGTTTGAGAAGGAAGTGTCATTTATCTTTGCTTGATTCCTCCTCAGTTATATATAGGACCCCCGAGGTGTTCCGCAGCTCCCAAGCCTCTCCTAGTTCCTCCACGACCACCGGAGGGCCTCCCCCTCGCCGGAGTTCGCCTATGTCTGCCATGGCCGCTGCGGTTTCTTCTCGACCCCGGTGAGCATAGTCCACCTCCACTCCTCTAGCTACCTCCAGAGCGTTTCTCTTGACTCGACGCTCCTCTCCGCATCATCTTTCTCTCGCACGAGTGCCTCTGGCTGCGCCTCCCTGCACACGGCCACCGCCTCACCTCTCGGCCATCGATCCTCCTCGGCCATCCCGAGCTCCCCTCGCCTCTACACCACCACAAGCCTCCCCTTCTCCTTGAGGTTCGCCCCACACCTTTGCCCCTCGCCGGAGCAGCCCACATCGCCAGCCACCTCCACCGCCCGCCCGCCACTCCCTCATCCGCCCCCATGTCCTCCCCACCTCCCCGTCGTGCCCCTCCCCTCTGGATGGATGCGGCCGGTGGAGCCGTGCTCGCCGGTGGCCTCCGCCTGGCCGGGCCTGGCCGGAGCCGCCCGGGCCCCTCGTCGGTGTCACCCCTCCCCTGCTCCTCCTCTGTCTAGATCGGTACAAAGGGAGGAGGAAGAAGACGAGGCCCGTGCCCCCCTGCCGCGTGGACCCCACGTGTAAGTGACACAGCCCCGGGCCCATTCGTTTTAAGTGGAGGCGTATTTCCTCAAATGCGCTTTCGCCTCTGGAAAACGTCATCTTCTTTTACTTCGGCTAAAAATACGCTTTCCTGTTCAGAAAGCATATTGCCCTAAAAGGTGTTTTGTGTTTTTTGTTCCAGTGACTTGTTGGTGATGAAAATATTCATAGACACGTCCCTGATTTTCTACACCTCATAACTTCGCAACCGTAACTCCGATTGAGGTGAAACCAACGCTCACTTGTTCGTATCATCGAGCTCTTTCTGTTTGTGTAATTTTCATAATGTGTTCACACTATGAAAATGAGCATGCTGTCCTTGCCCTTATCAGCCCCTTCGAGAGAGTAGACGTCTGGCGTTTCGTTCTGCGGCTTCACCACACTTCTTCTTGGAGTCTCCGTCACCCTGAGGCAAGCCACAATAGCCACTTGCATGAGAGCCATGGTTTCTACTTGAATATTTAATAAAAGTTTGCCTGTTATCTGTCTGCTTGTTTGCTACTATTGTCGTTGTTTCGGTTATGCTCGTGGTTTCATGTTCACCTTCGTGCTATGTTCCGATGCATCTCGTTACCTTGTGCTACTTGTTAGTATTATGTTCATATGCCTTGCTTGGTAGTAGTACATGCTGGTAGTAGTGATGTTCATTCCAATGCATGTTTACCGTCTATTATTCAGTACTGTTGCTATGCATGTTCCGTTGTAGCTAGTTGGTTATATGCTTACTTGGTAGTGTCCTTGCTATGTTCTTGCATGGTGTTTATTTATGATGCTAGTAGTCATGCTATGTTCATGGTTAATGTTATGCTCGTCAGTATGCCATGCTCATTTGGTTAATGCTTCATGGTTGTTATGCTCGATTATGTTGCACCCCCATGCTTATGTTGATATCATGCATTATAGTTCCATCATGTTATTTTAATATGACTCAGCTTATTGCCTTCAAGTTTAACCGGATAATAATAAACTTGAACAAATGTTGGCTGAGTCATGGTGCCACCATATCGAGATGACTAGTGCAACCACATTTGCCTTTTATGGGAAGGTCTTAACTGGATCTACTGTCATGCCACTCGCCGGTGCCTCCAACAAGGGAAGGTTATGGGCGCGCGCTACCCTGATCAGGTAGGCAGACATAAACCTTGTGTGCCCGAGTTGTTTGCGCGCTTTAGTCCCCGTTTGGGACCATTTATGTTTTGCCATGACGGTGGTTGTTGGATGTCTTTGGTAGACATCGGGGCCACCCATGACTTAGCCCAAGAGGGGAGTAGGTCGGAGTGGCCGGGAGAGTGTCATGGCAGTAGATCGAATTTGTTGGAATGCCATTGGTCCACATGTATGGGAGTGCGAGGCCATGGGTTCCGAGGTGTGGGTACAGTGTGCTAAGCTCTACATAGTGTGTGTTAAATCTATCGATAGCCGCACCCGCGCATATGGGCCCAGTTCATAGTTGGTCACACTATGAGCCAACAATAATAATAACTTGCTTAATAATAACCTCGGTCCGATGATGAGAAAGAGATTGGTTGTTATCGACAGAGAGGATCACGAAGGTATCATGGATACCGAAGTTGGTTGATCTTTATGTGATTGCGAGATGATCACAGTGGTATCATGGATACCGAAGTTGGTAAGTTGATGCATGAGATGGTTACGAGGTAACCGCCGAGCAAGAGTAAGTTGGTGCATGATCATGTTAACCTGTTGCATGTAGTATCATCATGTTCATATGCTCATGCTATGCTTGGTCTAGTCGTATCATGTTTAGTTTGTGCAAGCCATGTTGTTCTGTTAGTGTCATGCTCATGATTGCTTTAACCTGCTAATGCCATGTTGTTGTTGTCCTGACTGCTTTTGGTTATTGTGAGCTTGCAAGTACATTCAATGTACTGACCTGGCGTGTCATGCCAGTTTGCAGGTCGTGTCTGGTTTGCTTGCTTGTTCGGTGTGGTTCCTGTGTTCTTGAGCTAGCATAAATGTTTCAGCCAGAGTCCCTGCAGATTGGAGTCCATCATCATTGTTCGTTGTTCCGCTGCCAGTAGAGGTTCGCTGCCTCAAGTTGTTATGTTGCTTGCATAGAGCAACTCTGGTTGGCGTAGCGTCACCATGCAGGTGTTATTCATTGTAATCCGGAGACCTTGTATTCAAATTCATGTTGTAATAGAGAGTTGGTTTGTTATATGCTCAGAAGTGTCGTATTCCAGAAGACTTCACCTCGATCTCTGGGCCGGAATACGAGGCATTCCGGTTTCTCTGAGCCGGGGTGTCACATAAAGAGAAAACCATAAGGCTCTTGCCAGTTGCCGATAACTTACAAAACATGATCATATCATAGGATAACGTATACAATATCATGTCTCAACCATATCACATCACAACATACCCTGCAAAAATAAGTTAGACGTCCTCTACTTTGTTGTTGCAAGTTTTACGTGGCTGCTACGAGTTTCTAGCAAGAACCGTTCTTACCTATGGCAAAAACCACAACGGTGATTCGTTAAGTTTGTTGTTTTAACCTTCTTCAAGGACCGTCCGTAGTCAAATTTGATTCAAGTAAAGTAGGAGAAACAGCCAGCCGCCAGCCACCTTTATGCAAAACTAGTTGCATGTCAGTCGGTGGAACCGGTCTCATGTGCATGGACATGTAAGGTTGGTCCAGGCTGCTTCATCCCACAATACTGCCGAATCAAAATAAGACGTAGGTGGAAAGCAGTGTGACTATCACCGCCCACAACTCTTTGTGTTCTACTTGTGCATATCATCTACACATAGACCTGGTTCATGATGCCACTGTTGGGAATCGTTGCATGAAAAACAAAACAAAAATTCTACGCACACGCAATGATCTATCCATAGAGATGCAGAGCAACGAGGGGGAGAGTGTGTCTACATACCCTCGTAGACCGTAAGCGGAAGCGTTTCACAACACGGTTGATGTAGTCGAACTTTCTTCGCGCTCCAACCGATCTAGTACCAAACGCACGGCACCTCCGCGTTCTGCACACGTTCAGCTCGGTGACGTCCTCCGCCTTCTTGATCCAGAAAGACAACGAGGTAGTAGATGATTTCCGGCAGCACGACGGCATGGTGACGGTGATGGTAATGTGATCTCCGCAGGGATTCACCTAAGCACTACGAAAATATGACCGAGGGAGTAACCGGTGGACGGGGGCGCCACACACGGCTAAGACAATGTTGTGTCCTTGTGTGGCGCCCCTACCCATGTATATATAGGTGGGAGGGGAGGAGGCAGCCCCTAGGGTGCCCCAAGAGACCTGGCGGCAGCCCTAGGGCTGCTACCTTGCCCTCCCCCCCCCTTTCCTTGTAAGAAGAAGGGGGAAGGAAAGAGGGGGGAGAGGGAAGGAAGGGGGAGTCCTACTCCACACTTTCCTTTCCCTCCCCTCTTTCCTTCTCCTCCTCATAGGGCCGACCACTATACTGGCGCATCAGCCCCTTGTGGGCTGGTGTGTTCCCTCTCTTGGCCCATAAGGCCCGTATCTTTGTCGGGGGTGCCCGAAACTCCTTTCCGGTGACCCGATAAGTACCGGTACCCTTTGAAACACTTCTGGTGTCTGAATACCATCATCCTATATATCAACCTTTACCTCTCGATCATTTCGAGAGTCCTCGCCATGTACGTGATCTCATCTGGGACTCCGAACAACACTCGGTCACTAAATCACATAACACATATAATAATATATCGTCAACGGACGTTAAGCATGTGGACCCTACGGGTCCGAGAACTATGTAGACATGACCGAGACACCTCTCCGGTCAATAACCAATGGCGGAACCTGGATGCCCATATTGGCTCCTACTTATTCTACGAAGATCTTTATCGGTCGAACCGTTATGACAACATGCGTAATTTCCTTTGCCCATCGGTATGTTACTTGCCCGAGATTCGATCGGCGGTATCTTCATACCGAGTTCAATCTTGTTACTGGAAAGTCTCTTTACTCGTTCCATAATACATCACCTTGTGACTAATTCCTTAGTCCTTTGCTTGCAAGCTTATGATGTGTATTACCGAGAGGGCCCAGAGATACCTCTCCGATACTCGGAGTGACAAATCCTAATCTCGATCTATACCAACTCAGCAAACACCTTCAAAGATACCTGTAGAGCATCTTTGTAATCACCCAGTTATGTCATGACGTTTGATAGCACACAAGGCATTCCTCCGGTATCCGGGAGTTGCATAATCCCATAGTCGAAGGAATATGTATTTGACATGAAGAAAGCAATAGCAATAAAACTGAACGATCATTATGCTAAGCCAACGGATGGGTCTTGTACATCACATCATTCTCCTAATAATGTGATCCTGTTATCAAATGACAACTCATGTCTATTGTTAGGAAACCTTAACCATCTTTGATCAACGAGCTAGTCTAGTAGAGGCTCACTAGGGACACGGTGTTTTTTTATGTATTCACACATGTATTAAGGTTTCCGATCAATATAATTCTAGAATGAATAATAAATCTTTATCATGAATAAGGAAATAAAAAATAACAACTTTATTATTACCTGTAGGGCATATTTCCTTCAGGAACTTCATCGAAATGGGGTCGTCCACGTCGGCTCATCGCAAGGCATTCTTCATCTCCTTGAAGTACGCGTCGATGGACTTGGATCCTTTGATGGTGTTCTACAATTAGCGTAGAAGTTGTTCCGTGTAGGTGGGAGGCACGAACTCTCGCCACATAGCTCTCTTCGTCTTGGGACAACTCATGTCATAGCTCTCTGAAGGTGTGTGAAGCAACTCTCGCCGTATACTCTCTTCGTCTTGAGACAACCATGTCGACACGTAGTCCCGGAAGTTTGTTGTGGCGCACTTCACTTGATCTTGGGGAGGAACTTGATGTAGCTTGAGGTAGTCGTTCATTAGGCACTCCCTCTCGAGATACTCCTCGAGTTCTTGAGTCCTATAGAAAGGAATCTTGTGGTCAGTGTCGAGGTCGTAGTAGCTCGTGGAAGTCGGGGACTTGAGCTGGGGGAGCTTCTCTTGAGCATAGTCTTGGGGTGCTTGCTGGCGAAGATGTCGTATGTCCGTAGGCGAAGATGCCTTGAAGTCGCTTGGCGAAGATGCCAAGGGATATGGTGAAGTCGTTGAGCGGTTGTTGGTGTTGAGCTCTTGACCTTCACATACTCGTCAATGATTGTGTCGATGCTGATGTGCCTTACCAGAGATGGTAGATCGTAAGCATGTGCACAAGAGTGTCTTCTTGAAGATGAGGAAGATCTCTTGGAGGACTTGATGAGGGCTTTGAGCTCTTCCATTTTAGCATCCATCTTGGCGTCGAAGAAGTTTTTCATGGCGTCGAACTCATCGTTGTTGTTGTAGAACGAAGGAGGTGTGCTTTGCCTATCCATCACAAGACTTGAGCAAATATGAGTGGAAGAAAGTAAAGAACTAGACCAAATGTACCTTATCCAATGTTGAAATTGGATCAATGATCACTCAATAGTGTAGTAAGGAAATAGCACAATTGGTACCGGATCTTGTCAATTCCCACACCTACACAAGTAAAGCTTTTGGTGGGGCTTGGTGAGGATAGTAGCACAAAAATTTGATGCAAATGTTAGCAAGAGTCAATAAAGTTGAAAGAGATTCACAAATTCTCAAGTGAAATAAGTAGACCAATAGCAATATATGGCACACAAAAACACACACACAGATAGATAGATAGATAGATAGATAGATAGATAGATGGGGTCGTGCAACCAAGGAACGAGCTCAAAATGTGGAATCCATGAAAATTGCTCTTGTTGCACAACTCTAGAGAGACGTTAGCATGATTGCTCATTAGTCGGATACAACACTTGTGCACAACCTATGAGAGACAAAGATGCAACAACTTCTATCCCAAGTATGCCATGTATATATGATTCCCGGTGTTTCTCTCAAAATGATCCAAGATGATCGGATATGACAATCTTATATGCAATGTGTATGATGCTATGGCTATTGCTTACAAGCTCTTTGTTCACTCTTTGCTTAAAAGCTTATTCTTTTTTTTATATGGCCACAATGCGAAATGCACAAACCAAGATAGCAATTTTGTATATACAGGAACAATCTTGTGACACAGGGAATGATATGATACCAAGATGATACCAATATGATATGGTATGTATGCAATGGAAGGTGTAGATCGATGATCACTAATGTGCACAAGTAACATTGCCGTCAATACTCAAATGGCTAGTCTCGATAGGCAAGTGGCGCAAAACGGGCTAGGGGTTATCAATACAATGGCAAGGAGAACGTACAATGATAGGATACCACGATACCAAGGTGATATAGAGGTTACCGTTCTTGCGTACGGTTAGGGTGTCAAAATGGTGAAGTGGTCGATGTCGAATCCTTGGCGAAGTTGAGCGGCGGTGTCGTCAATGTCGAACCGTTCCTAGTTAGCCAAAACACCCTAGGAAACGGAAAAACCACAACTCAAAATCTCCAAAGGCAAATGTCAAACGATGGTAGCGGAATGCGGCGGTGGTTTCGGAAGCTCAATGGGATTGCGGAAATGGAATGATGGGTTTTGGAGTAGGCAATGCGGAAGTGGAGGTGGGTTATGCGATTCGAGGATGTGGTCACCGTCCTTAAGTATCCGAAACACCTTAGGAGACACAACCCACAACTCAAACAAGCTCAAACAAAATTGGGGTTAAGTTGAGGTGGCAGAGATGTATGGTAGGCAAGTTTATGCGGAAGGTATGGTGGTGGTTGATGAAGAAGCAACCGCCCTAAGTAGACGAAACACCTTAGGAGACTCGAATCACTACTCAAGAAACCACTAATGCAATAGGGATCAAAATGGGTTAGGTTGCGGAATACGGTGGTGGTAATGCAGATGACGCGGTGAGGGCCCTAGGCAAATATGCCAAAGTTCCAAAAATTTGATCGAGTCAAATGATCTTGAAAGTATTTTTGTGGGATGGGGGATCTCAAGAACTTCAAAACGAGCTAAAGAACGTCAAAATCGGAGTTCGGATGAATTATTATGGCTGAAACAAAAATTAGCCGAAGTCAGAATCTACAGGTGTCGGACGTCCGAGGCTGGAGCGCGGGACGGACGTCCGGGAAAGACCAGAAATCCGATGTTTTCATACTGTTGCAGGGTTCCGGTCATCCAGTAAATGTCGGACGTCCGGTGCTTTGGAAGGGCCCGGACGTCCGACGGGTCTGGGTCAACTCGGGATTTCAGATCCGGAACGCGATTTTGGGCAGAAATTGGGGATTTGGGGGATAAAATTGAGGAGATTTTGTGGATGGAAAGTTGATGAGGACATCAATACCATTGTTACACCCACAGCCCCTACTGTTACATATGATGGACCAATTACTAGAGCTCGAGCACGCCAATTAAATTACCAGGTACTTTCGTTTCTTGGTAATGATTCTAATGTTCATGAGAATATGATGCTGCCTAAATTGGATACATTTGTTTTGCTTACAAATGAAGGGCCTAGCTTGGAGAAGGATGAACATTGGAGCAAGAACAAGCATGGAGTTGATGGCATGCGCAAGGGGAACAAGAACGGAGTTACAAGTGATGATTTCAGGACTCTGAAGCCACCATAAGGAGTGAATGAAGCCTTGGACGAAATATACAAGATGCCACTTCATAAATTTCGTCCAGAGGCTATTCTAGGTGCTGCGTCACCTTATTATTGGGCCAGGCCCATGTAATTTCGAAATACTTAAGTATAGGCTGTTTTTAGAGTCCGTATGTGTGGGGAAACAAGAGTTAGGGTTGGTTTCGGACCCCTTCCTCAAGGGCCACGAAATCCCCCCCCCCCTCTTCCTCCATATATACAGCCCTTAGGGCGTCGTTTAGACTTTGGGTTTTGTTGGATCAAAAGTTCGCCATAGCAGCAACTTCGCGTACTTTGTTTGTGTTCAACGACCAGACCAAGGCGTCACAGAACCCCACCTTCATTGATAAAGCTTTCCTCTTTTATTCGCAATATCCAGATTGCAATCTTAGTTTCTTGCTTGTTCTTCGTTTGCCTGCAGGAAACAGACCCTCGTGGTCAGGTTGGTCGTGCTCCGGCGTGGTCAATAACCTCTCGGAGTTGGTTTAGCGATTGCTAAGGTGCGACGTCATCGCACGTTCGTAGTCGGATCGTCAAAGTCGACTTCATCCTAAACGATAGCCACCATCTCATCGAAAGACGGGACACCTTTGCCCCTATCAAAAGTGGGGAAACTTGTGGAGATGCTAGATCCACTCGAAACACAATGAATCCATGGATCAAATTCAACAAAACATCATCAAACCAACAAATCATAAAAAAATGGGGCTATTTTTGGTGAGGATCTTCGGAATTTAGGACGAAATCAAGCAAAAGAAGGCTAGAAAATGGGGGTAGGGGCTCTAAATTTGTGATCAACGTGGCTCATGATATCAAGATGATGTAGGGTGGATACCATAAGGCCGATCTTTCACGAAATGGAGGGGATCCCGCGAAGAACACAAGGGGAAACGAGAGGAATCACTCAAATGAATGAGAAACGGTCACACATGTGCTAGATCCATGAACACAAAGAGACATACACGATCCAAAGTAAACAAAGGATGATACAAACGGTAACTAGTTCATCTCAATGAGGAGACCTTGAATCCGTGAGGGATCTTTCCATGAGGGGCCTTGAATCCAAGTGTGGATTTCCTCCGTAGAGGCCGCTGTCTCTCTCGATGAAGTAGAACCACAAGGATGAGCAAAGCTCTATCTCTAAAATGAGCTAAACCAATATTAACCCTAGAAAGAAGGTGGAGGTGGTCTATTTATAGTCTTAGCCATGAAGGGGTAAGTGGGAGAGGGATGCAAGACCAAAGGCCCGGCTGTGCATGCGCAGGTGTCGGACGTCCGAGGGGCGTCGGTCGTCCGGTGGCTCGCGGCGGTCCGGACGTCCGGAGGGCGTCAGACTTCCGACGTTTTGGCTCTGTTGCTGGGGCGTCAGATTTTCGGACGATGTCTGTCACCCGGTCGCTGGAGGTTGTCGGACGTACGGTGTCGCGTCAGTCGTCCGGTCGCTGTAGAGTGTCGGACGTCCTGTGTCTTCCGGTCGTCCGGCCGCTGTAGACTCCGCAGCTCCGTGTTCTTCCGTCTTTGCTTCCACGCCTCCCTCGCGGATGCTATAGTTGTACACTTGTGTTCGCACTCCTCCTCGTCGTTCGTAGCGTTCTGACAATACCTATGCATGCACACGAGTGGAGTCTCAAGTAGTATATCATCCTCGAAGGGGTCAAGTGAACACGTGTAAATGAGATGATTCACCTTTATGTATGTGAAGCAGATGTCACACGTGTCCCTTGCCGAACGGGCTCTTGACACGGTGATGTTTGTAGGATGCTCCGCATCAGAGCGCTTTCGCCATGCACAACAGCTTTGTATTTTTGAATGCGCACAGTGCACGAACATATTTGTTCCAAGCGTCAGAGGTTGCCTCCTTATACCTCGAGAACCTTGGCCAAAACCCCTCAAATCTAAACTTTGTTTTGTCTCAGCGGCGTACTGGCATTGGAGAGCATCGGCGGGTAGTGATCGGACACAATAGGGGATGCATCATGTAGGAGGAAACTGAGGAACAAGCTATGCCCACTACAAAAAAATACACTTCCGTGATGATACGTGTTTGTCACAGTAGGTCGTGTTTTTTGTCATGCATGTACATCCATGACAAATTTATGACAGAATCAAGATAGTCATACCTGTGCTGTCGTAGAAGTGTTCCATGACATTACCAAAATTATCATCACGGAAGTGTCCACTTCCATAACGATAAATCGTGCGTCACAGAAGTGCATCCACCGTAACGGAACGTCGTTAAGCTATCGGGTCAGGTTTTGGATCCGATAACCCGTTAACAACCCCGACTAATGGGGATTTTTCACGTGTAAAATCATCATTGGCTAGAGGAAATATGTGTCGGCTCATCGTTGGGAGAGATGTCATCCACTCACTGGACAGAAGGTGCCTATGATACGTCACACGTGGCACGGCCCAACAGTGGCTCATTCCTGTGAAAAGGCCGGCCCGTTTGACTTGGTTAAAAGCTGGCGGACTGGCCCATGAAAAGCCTGATAACGGCCTGTTCACATATATCCCATTTACAGCCCGCTAACCAAAGGCCTGTTACGTCCTATCCGAATTAGGCCCAGTAGCGTCATCTGGGCCATCCAATATGATTCCAGCCTGTTTTCACTTCTGGCCCATGTATAGCCCATGACGTCTTTCGCCCATATGAGGCCCTTTGTAACTCTTGGCCCATTAGCGGCCCGTGCTGAAACTGGCCCGTAATGAACAGTGTATTACTTTACACCCATTAACGGTCCGTGGTGAAACTGGCCCGTAATGAACAGTGTATCACTTTACACCCATTAATGGCCCGTTATTCCGTTAGGCCGTTTCCAGCCCAAGTTAACTTTCGGCCTTCTGAGGGCCCATTTATTCTTGGGCTCATTTGCAGCATTCGGTTACTTACGGCCCGTTACTGTCATTTTCTGCTTGTGGGCCAAATTCAGCCCGTCGTTACAGTCGGCCCGTTTGTGGACCGTTAGTCTGTTGGGCCATTTTCATAGCATCACCAAATACGGCCTATTAACGGCCCGTTATGGTCAGCCCATAAAACGTATGATTTCCATCTACGGCCCATTAAAGGCTCGTACAAGACCCATAAATGAGTCAGCGGCCCATGGATCCTATGAGACACAGAAGGCCCATGGATCCTACGAGACGTAGAAGGCCCATGGATCCTACAAGACGTACAAGGCCCATGGATCCTACGAGACGTAGAAGGCCCATGGATCCGACGGCCCATGAAGGGCCATGGTCGGGCGAGTTGGTCCCTGTTTGAACGATATAGCATATTAAAAGAATTATCCTACTCAATACTATCACCTCTAAAAAGCATACACTATACAACAAAGAGATCAAGGCATAGAAAGGTAGAATAATCCTACACTATACAATAAAGAAATTACAGCCGATTATACCCACTGGGCATTATGGTTCGGCACAGGTGATAATAAAGCATACACAAACAGCAAATTACATACATTGGGCAAATACAGCTCATACATCATGGACGCGCATCAACTTAACTCCATTTGAACTATAATCTTGTGACGCCCCTGATTCAATCGTACGCTAATCATGCACGCAAATGTGTATGATCAAGATCAGGGACTCACGGGAAGATATCACAACACAACTCTAAAACATAAATAAGTCATACAAGCATCATAATACAAGCCAGGGGCCTCCAGGGCTCGAATACAAGTGCTTGATCATAGACGAGTCAGCGGAAGCAACAATATCTGAGTACAGACATAAGTTAAACAAGTTTGCCTTAAGAAGGCTAGCACAAACTGGGATACAGATCGAAAGAGGCACAGGCCTCCTGCCTGGGATCCTCCTAACCACTCTTGGTCGTCGTCAGCGGGCTGCACGTAGTAGTAGGCACCTCCGGTGTAGTAGGAGTCGTCGTCGACGGTGGCATCTGGATCCTAGGCTCCAACATCTGGTTGCGACAACTAGGTAGAAGGGATAGGGGAGAAAGAAGGAGAAAGCAACCGTGAGTAGTCATCCAAAGTACTCGCAAGCAAGGAACTACACTACATATGCATGGGTATATGTGTAAAAGGGCCATATCGGTGGACTGAACTGCAGAATGCCAGAATAAGAGGGGGATAACTAATCCTGTCGAATACTACGCTTCTGGCAGCCTCCGTCTTGCAGCATGTAGAAGAGAGTAGACTGAAGTCTTCCAAGTAGCATCGCATAGCATAATCCTACCCGACGATCCTCTCCTCGTTGCCCTGTTAGAGAGCGATCACCGGGTTATATCTGGCACTTGGAAGGTTGTGTTTTATTAAATATCGGGTTCTAGTTGTCATAAGGTCAAGGTACAACTCCAAGTCGTCCTGTTACCGAAGATCACGGCTATTCGAATAGATTAACTTCCCTGTAGGGGTGCACCACATAACCCAACACGCTTGATCTCATTTGGCCGGACACACTTTTCAGGGTCATGCCCGGCCGCGGAAGATCAACACGTCGCAGCACCACCTAGGCACAACAGAGAGGTCAGCACGTCGGCCTAAACCTAAGCACACAGGGGTCTGGGCCCATCACCCTTAGCACACCTGCATGTTGCGTACGCGGCCGGAAGCAGACCTAGCCCCCTTAATGCAAGCGCAAGCTTACGGTCCAATGCGGCGCGCGCCGCTTAGTCACTGACGTCACGAAGGCTTCGGCTGCTACCACGACGTCGAGTGCCCATAACTTTCCCACATAGTTGGCTAGTGCGTATAGACCAAATGGCCAGACTCAGATCAAATACGAAGAACTCATTAAGCGTGTTATTTTTAAGTATCCGCGGACGCCGACCAAGGCCAGGCCCACCTCTCTCCTAGGTGGTCTCAACCTGCCCTATCGCTCCGCCACAAAGTAACAACCAGGGGCCGTCAGGAACCCAGGCCCACCTCTACCGGGGTGGAGCCACCTGTCCTTTCAGCCCCCTCATCAGAATCACTTGCGGGTACTCAACGAGCTGACCCGACTTTAGTCACCACATGTGTCATGTATATAAAGTATATAATATATACCCGTGATCACCTCCCTAGTTATCACGGCCCGATAGTATAGCATAGCAGACGGACAAGAATGTAGGGCCATTGATGGAACACTAGCATCCTATTCTAAGCAGTAGGATAGCAGGTAACGGTAACAACTGTAGCAACAATGACAGGCTATGCAACAGAATAGGATTAACCGAAAACAGTAACATGCTACACTACTCTAATGCAAGCAGTATAGAGAAGAATAGGCGATATCTGGTGACCAGGGGGGCTTGTCTGGTTGCTCTGGCAAGAAGGGGTCGTCAACACCGTAGTCGATCACAGGGGTACCGGCATCGATCTCAGGGTCTACCGGAAAAAAGTAACGGAGGGGGAACACAATAAATAACAAAGCAATCAAAGCATCACAAAGCATAACGAGGCAATACGCGGGGCTAGGTATGCCCTAACGCGGTAGTGAGTGATACCAGCGAAGGGGGGAAGCATCCGGAAAAATATTCCCGGTGTTTCGCGTTTTCGGAAAAATGAACCGAAGGGGAAAAGTTGCGTGTTTGCTATGCTAGGGATGCGTGGAGGATAAACGGGCGGATTCGTCTCGTCGTTCTGAGCAACTTTCATGTACAAAGTATTTTCATCTGATTTACGGATTATTTTATATGATTTTCCAAAGTTTTAATCAATTTCTAAAATTTCTGATTTATTGTAATTTGTTTTAAACCGAGTTGACCAAGTCAACTTTGACTAGTCAAAAGGGCAGGTTGTGGCACACATGTCATATGTTGTACCTAAACAAATAAATAAAACTAATCTAATTGAATGGGACCCACATGTCATCTACATATAGGCTAATCTAGCCACTGATTAATACTACTCCCTCCGTTCCTAAATACTTGTCTTTCTAGGCATTTCAACACGTGACTACATACGGAGCAAAATGAGTGAATCTACACTCCAAAATATGTCTACATACATCCGTATGTTGTAGTCATTTGAAATGTCTAGAAAGACAAATATTTAGGAACGAAGGGAGTACTAGCTAAACCTAGTACTAATAAGGGCCGGCCACTACTGGGCAGAACCCAGCCGGCCACACGCACGGCACACACACAGATCACGCAACACAAATGATAGAGGTTAAATACGTTCTCTGTTTAACAGAAGATAGCAAATTATGATTTTTATAGGATTTAATCAATGCATCAAGTGGATTTGGTCCAATGGAAACATTTGAGCTTTGTCAAGTGTACTACCTACTCATATTATTTTCACACATATTAGCAACTGTTTAACTGCTGATTAGGGGCTGTTTTGGGGCTTAATCAACGTAGAAATTGAAAAGCTAACTAGTAGCACCTACAGTAGATAGTAGCAGTACCGTAGAGCAGCGTTGGGCAGTGGCGTGGCTCAGGCGTGCGTAGGCGGGGCAGCTGCAGCGGCAGGCGAGGCCATACGCAGGCGGGCGCGGGGTGCGGCTCAATGGGCACGGTGAGGCCGGCCGACAACAGCAGGCACGGCCGCGAGCGAGCAGGCGGCGGCACGCAGGGCCATCAGGGGTGAGCGGCGACGACGCAGTCGAAGCAGCAAGCAGCGGCAAGGGGCGGAGGACGGCAAGCAGCAGCCAAACGAGCAGGCAACATCAGGCGGTGAAGGGCTGCGCGGGCAAGGCGGTGGCCTAGGGCGGACGAAGGGAGCGGCTGGACAAGGCGAGGCGCGGCCAGGGGCGTGCGCTCGCGCCGGAAGCAGAGCTTCGGGCATGGTCTCGGGAGGACTTGGGCGGTGGTTACGTCGACGGAAACTAGGAAGAAAGGCAGGGGATCGGCGCTGCTCACCGAGGGGAGGTCGGTGGAGAGCTCGTACTGGGCTGGGGTGGACGAGATGACGCGGATCGACGGCGAGGACCCGGCTGCCGTAGTTGGGGAAGAAGACGCAGGCGGCGGTGGTGTTCCTCTTCGGCTGCGATCCGGTAGCGCACGCGACGTGGACGATGATGGCGCGGGTCGTGGGCACGTCGAAGGGGAGTGGGGGCGGCGCTCGCCGCGGTGGTGCACACCGGCGACCACAGCAGATGTCGGGCCGCGCTGGAGGAGAAGGAGCGTGCGAGCGAGAGGAGGGGAAGTGGATTTGGGGCTGGCTAGGGTTAGTGCGGGGGAGAGTGGCAGGGGGAAGAACTCTAGGCGCCAAGGGGGCGGCCTTATCCCCTCCCGCGGCGCTGCCAACGAGGGGGTTCGGCGGCGACCAGCCCCTCGGTCGGATGAGCAGTGCGGGGGGAGGAGATGACCGCACGGGGAAAAGTGGGATGGGCTAAGCCGGCTGGGCCTGCCAAGCGGTTAAGGCCCAAGCAGAGAGGGAGGGGGTTTCCTTCTTTTATTTTTGCTTTTATTTTATTTTTTAATAGCAATTGGCTTTATAAAATATAGGAACAACACCTAAATTTGTTTTTACTCATTATACCACTGAAACATTTAATTTGAGGTTCAAATAAAATAGTTTACTATTTTTTTACAATTTAAAAAGATTTTAATAATTATTTTAGTCATTGTTATAATCACAAAACGGCATTTAAATACTTTACAAAAGTGTTGGGTCACCACCATAATTACCTATGCAATATTTGATTCATTCTGAACATTTTTGTTTTAATATTTGAAAAAAATTATTGTTTGCTTGATTTTGAATTTGAATTTGAATCGTTTTCGAACTAACGTGAGACTAGCAACAGTAATCGAAGTGACATGGCATCATTAGCAAAGAATTACTGTAGCTTAATTATCCGGACGTCACAAATCTCTTCAGAAAATAGGATTGGCCGGATTCAGATAGCAAAAATTTTAGTCTGCAAAATCTCCAAATCCTTCATGGTTACCTCAGTGTCTTGTTTCATTTTTTTGACTCCTGCATCTAATACCTACATGTCCAGTCTCAACTTGTTGATTATACGTTGACAATCATGTACACGTTGTCTTGCCACCTCTAGTTGATGCTCGAGAACATCAGCACATTCCAATTCCAATCCATAATCATTTGGTAACGGCCATGCCGCACTGCTCGCAGATCTTTGTATTGATGTCACTTCATCCTGAAATGTTTCTGTAAGTACACATGACTAGGGCAAAAATATAGTTACAACAGTGAAGCGAACAAGACACTATTTTTTACTACATGGCAAAACATGACTAACAATAATGTTACACGTCACTTTAAAAAAATGTTACACATCATGAAGCATAAGCAGGTGATATTATAAAAATTATAAAAAAGATAGTTTGTGCAGCCTGCATACAGAAATCCCTCTTAGCTCACCAGAGGAGCATGATGTTGGGGCCCAATCGAAAACACAGACAAGTTACAAATTTAGACAGCACGTTGCGTACAAGTAAGCAAGCAGTTGGCCATTCTGTGCCTCAATTAAAGTCTTAGGGAGCATAATGAACAACAGAGGGTTTCATACAAACATACTACAGCAGGCAAAACTATGCAATCATTAGCGTAGTATAAACTAGATTGTGAGCCTCATGCAATAATAGTTGGTTAATAGACATCAAAGCTTCAGGTACACTTCGACAGAGTAATTAAATGGTAAGGCCTTTAATTATGTCAACTAATAGTGATACAAGTACCGAACATCGGGCATGATTATTTGGGCATCTCACTAACTAAGGACAAATAAAGCAATTGAAAAGAGAAAATTAACTATTCCTGAAACAAACAAGGAATTGAACTGTTGAGTTGCATACAGTGACTTACCTTACCAGGTTGAAGAGGCTCAGCGCAGCTCCTACTTCTCTTGCAAGGCTCCTTCCTAACATCTTGTACTTGGAAATCCTCAATCTTATCTTCATTACACCCCCTCTGCAAGGTGACACAAACTAGTTACTCGTCTCCTTGGAAGATAAATATGCATACTTTCCAGTCTGTGAACACAAAAGGATGAGATTATAACAAAACAACACCACATAATGAAACATGCCGCATCTCTTGCACTTGCACACATTGAAATGAGCATTTACTATGTCTGCATTATGTAAAAACTAGGCATACCTTCGAACTGGATCTCCAGGTACTCTTGGAGAGCCTACTGTAGTGTACAGCCAAACCTTTATGTCACCTATGAGTTAGACAAGGCCCCACTACAGCAGCCCTTAGTGTTTAAATCGTTGACAAGCTCTGTTAGAGTGTTAGGTCAAGAACAGCAAGTAATCAAAGCAAACAGTCCTAGTATGGCTGGCTGATGCAAACAAGCAATTGAACAGATGTGTGATCAAATCTTACATATCAAGAAAAGAAGCAAAGAAGGAGGCTTAAAGACCATCACTTGACTGACCAGATTTAAGGGGCATTTAAACATCATGTGCAATGTATGAACTAACATAAACATTACATATTCCAGATTCTACAATGGAATACACATGTATTAGGTTATGCCATGTATGATGATGCCTAAATGTACAGATAGCAGGCAGGAGTGATTCATCATTGCACGCACAATTGAATTGCAGGTTAAGGGCCAGTTCGATTCCGCCTTTTCAGGGCATATTGTCAAAATAAGCCATAAAAGATGTAAAGAAGTCATTTTTGAGTTATGGGCTTGGGCTTAACTAATTTCGCGTTGGAGGGGGGTGTTTCGGGTAGAACCTCACTAAAAATTGAAGGGAAGGGGAATAGTCAAACGACTCTGTTGTATGCCTATATTACACTCAAAATTCAACTGTTGACGTCGTGTCACACCTAACCCTCAAGTAAAAACAAACACGCAAGCATTCATTGCCCTGCCTGCTTGCATGTCTTCTCCCCTTTCCCTCTACCTCGATCCCCTGCCTGCAGCACTAGGGTTCCTCCAGCGAGCCGTCGCCACTGGTCCCATCTGGCCTGGTCCTCGACGATGTTATGTCCAGCTAGGCTACATGGCCGGCGGGTAGGGGCAAATCTCTCTGGCTGCTCCTTCCTCTAGCGCCGCCCCTCATTCTCATGGTCTCCAGCAGCTGCTCCACTATGGTTCGTCCAACGCACTACTCCGGTGGGCGCTGCACAACTACAGCTGATGCCACACTGCGGCAGAAGACACCTTATTCCCCCTCCCATCCTCCCAGGCCATGGCCTTGAGGTGCTGTTGAAGGATGAGCTCATCCAACAAGGTGAGGATCTCCTCTGATTTTTTGCCAAATTTTCATTCTGATCCACTATACGATGAATTGCTATGAGCTACTTCTGTTGCTGCTATATGATGCATTACTATGAGCTGCTCCTGCTGCTGCTATATGATGAATTGCTATGAGCTGCTGCTGCTGTATGATGAGTTGCTATGATCTGCTGCTGCTGCTATATGATGAATTGCTATGAGTTGCTGCTGCTGCTATATGATGAGTTGCTACAAGCTGCTCCTGCTGCTGCTATATGATGAATTGCTATGAGCTGCTCCTGCTGCTGCTATATGATGAATTGCTATGAGATGCTCCCGCTGCTGCTATATGATGAATTACTATGAGTTGCTGCTGGTATATGATGAATTGCAGACTGCTGCTGCTGTATGATGAGTTGCTATGAGCTGCTGCTGCTATATGATGCTTTCAGGTGGTGCTGCTATACGATAATAACCAGCCACTTGGACCATCGAATTTCAATAAATAATTGTTCTTCATTTAAATGTGGGTCATGCGTTCTTCGTTTAAATTAGGCAATGGGATCTCTATGGAAAACATTGACCAAAGTAGATTGTGCCAAGTAGATGGTATCTTTGTATTTGCATTTTGAGCAAATAGTGATGGTTTGTTTTCCTATCATATTAATTACTACACTGGGTTCAATTTGTGATGTTTGCAAGTCAAATTAATTTCCATATGGGCAGCAAAATGAAAAAAATATAATGCAATCTAGACTTTCCACTGATCATACCAAAGATAAGTTGAAGACGCAATGAAAAGAACTGGTTGGCTTATTACATGGAGCTTATATTCACAGGTGCTTATTTTCTTAGGATAACTCGTAATAACTGTCCCTAAGAAACTTGGCTAATAGAACTGGCATACAAATAACATGTCACGATGATTGCAATGGAGGAGTGGCGTACCATAGCACACTGTATAGGCTCACCGCTGCCTCTCCTTTTTTGCGATGTTCCATGAAATTGCCACATACATCTTGTACTTTTTCATTGTGTAACCCTATCTGCAAGTTGACACGGCTAATTTCAGACATCTCTACATGATACTACATTGCATATCCCTTGCGCATATTTAAACCACCAATTAACGATTGTGTGCGTACTATAAACTAGCCATGACTCTGTATGCTGGACTAGCAAGCACTCTAAGGGAGCCTAATGTAGTGCACTGGAATTCCTACATGCCACCTATGATTTTGTGTAATGTACTGCCCCTGTTTCTAAATATATGTCTTTGTAGAGATTCTAGTATGGACCACATACAGATGTATATAGATGCATTTTCGAGTGTAGATTCACTCATTTTGCTCTGTATGTAGCCTATAGTGGAATCTCTAGAAAGACTTATATTTAGGAACGGAGGTACGAGGTAGTATCATGTATGACATCTACATATCTAATTTAGCAGCCAGTAGTAGAAATCATTGTCTGCACAAAGGGATTACTGGTCGAAAATCCTAGCAAAGCACGCTGGCAGGCACAGAACAATACAAGAGAGAGAGAGAGACACGCTTACAAGATCATAGCAATGCCTCAGTCCAGCATCTTGGTTGGCCAAGCTATTAGATCCAGAAGAAACATCGTCCTTGTAGTTTTTGCCAGCTGCATAACAGGTAACAGCGACCGGTTAGTATATTTGAAGTACATCGGGCAGGTGATGTTGGACGGGTTTAAAGGTGACAAGTACATAGGCCATGGCGGATGCTTGGCATCTCTCCAGACGGTGGGAATCAGGTTAGAAACATCGAGGGTGATGACGTTGCGCTGGCTGTCGAGGTCCGGTAAGGAGATCTAGAACCGTCGAGTAGGGTGTTTGTGGAGCGGCTCCGGTAGGGTGGACTACGGTGTGGGCGAAGCAGATCTGTGGCCGTGGACGAGGGCGTAGGTGAAGCTGCTCCGGTGGTTGGGTTAAGGATGGTGTCGACGACGCGGATCTGCGACCGTGGACGGGGCGTCAGAAGCTGCTCCGGTGGTTGGGTTAAGGATGGTGTCGACGATGCGGATCTGTGGCTGTGGACGGGGCGTCAGAAGTAGCTCCGATGGTTTGGTTAAGGGTGGTGTCGACGATGTGGATCTGCGGCCATGGACGGGGCGTCAGAAGCTGCTCCGGTAGGTTGGATGAGGGTGCGAGGAAGCGGATCTGAGGCCGTGGACTTGTGAGTTGGCAAAGCGGCCCTGGTAGGGTTGAGAATGGTATAGGCGAAGCTACTCCGGTAGGGTTGACGATGGTGTCGGCGAAGCGGCTCCGGTAGGGTGGAGGAAGGTGTCGGCGAAGCGGCTCCGGTAGGGTTGAGGAAGGTGTCGGCGAAGAGGATCAGAGGCCGTCAACGGGAGCGTCGATGGGGCGGCTCCGGTGGGTGTGGACGAAGCGTATCCAGTGGGGAGTACGAATGAGCCGCTGCAGATGCGCGGCGGTTGACGAGAGTACCGGCGAAGCAGATCCGTCGCCGTGGACAAGGCCCGCACTGAATGGGCTGTGGTACAGTGGTGGATGAGCAGTCTACTTGTTTCTAGGGGAGGTGGGAGGGGTAGATGTGACCGCAGAAGCAGATCCGGCGAGGTGGACGCCGCTGGCAGTGAATGGGCTATGGTACACCGGTGGATGAGCAGTCTAGGGTTTCGAGAGGGGAGGGGAGAAAGGGCGATGAAGTACGGACGGCGTGATGTAAGATGCTCTGGTGCTGTGGAGTTAGTCGTTTTTGCGGGAGGGGAGAGGAAATGGGGGTGCCGTGTAGTGGGGGAACCGAAAGTTACGAAAGCAGCCCCGACCAATCATGTAGATGAGGGCGGTATTATAATTGTCGGTCTCCGTGCACCAAGGACAAAAGGGGGATTTCGCATGCTAAAGACTAAGGTGGCGGAAATTTTAGAAGGAGGCGGGAGATTTTGCCGCCTGCGGGATTGTTCGTATCCAGTTTCAACTAATTTTGGACCGTGCTAGCGGGAAGGTCATGCTAGACTGTGTACACGGGGCACGCGTCAGCAGTTAATAACTGGTGTGAAGTCCACCCCAGAAAAAAAGACAATAACTCGGGATGATGCGCCGATAACTTGGACGTTCACGCGGGTGCGGCCAATCGTACGGGTGTAGTGGCGCGTTCACAAAAAAGGGATCAAACGCTTAGCCTGTGTATTTCTCGTGTAAATAGATAATTTAGTGCCATTGGTTATTTACTTTAAACATAATGCATTGACGTGTTAGTGTAGAGGTTCACAAAAAGAAATGGATATTGTAGTCAGCTACTTAAAAGTGTTACCTCATATGATTACATAGCCTCCAGTTCATAAATTGCGTACCCATTGAATTCATATATGAATATTACATATATTACTTAAAAATAGAAACTTAAATCATCCAAGACTAATGAATTTGAATGAAAGAGTAACAATGGTGCATGTACATGATAGCTACATTGGTTGTTTGAAGAAACATCACTGTAACTTTGGCATGCACAACTGAAAAAGTTTATTTAAATAGAAAAAATGTGATATGTGAGTGTCCAATCTTTATAGCGTTGAATCGATATTGTACCTTTGGCCACGATACGAAGTAGATATTGAATTATGTTCAAGCGATGTACGTCCACGATCGCTAGATAGTGATACGTGAATGAATTGTGCAATCTCTCTCACACGTATACATATCTCATTTCCCTGTGGGCATCAGAATCACACACGCGCACTTCGTGTATTTCTCTCCCTCCGTCAGGGTTAAATTCGTCTTTCTACCCCATCCTACAAGTCTCTCACACAGAAACACACACGCTCTCTATGTCTAACATGCCCACCCCTTTAATTCCGCCCACCCACGGCCACTAATGTCTCAAAGTATAATAATGTCTCTCACACATATGCTATCTACCTATCCCTTAATATAGCTAGATATGTGTCACACAAACTCCTTCTCCCTACTAGAAAGATGCACATGCGTTGCATGGAACATCAAGATGCATTTGTATGAGAAATTTATCTTGTGGGAGAAAAGGACGAACGAGGGAATGCCTTATTTGCAAATGCGGAGAGGGGTGTGGGTATCTTTTTGCAAAATTGCCATAGTTTCCTTCCTGTCCGTCGGATATAAATCGGATGGCCTATATTGCAGGATGGCAGGAACACCATCATAACCAACTCTGTTTTTTTAAGAGTAAAGATATGTGAGTGTCACTGCCCCCCCCACACACACTTCCCAACACCGAAGGAGTAGGGTGACACCTCGATCTTGATACTAATCTATCGACTGGCTTCTCTCTCAAACATACACACACACACACTACCCGGCACCGAAGGAGTAGGGTGGTAAATCGATCTTGATAATAATCTATCTACTCCTCTTTCAAACACACACACACACACACACACACACACTCGCTAGTTGTGCCTCTGTGCCTATCGCGCACACTCTCGATACATCTTTCTCCCCCCCCCAACAATGACAGCAGAAGGGTGACAACTCGATCTGATCATAATCTGTCAATTGGTTTCTCTCTCAAACATTGTGTCTCGGTGCCTCGCTCGGTAGCCCCGTCGATATGTACACTTCTCGCGCACGCACAGCTGTAGTGACGTTGACGCTGAACCCAGTGTGCCTTGTTTTTACCGGCCTCATGTGATAGTTTTCACCCTGTTTTCTGTTAATTAACAAGGAAACCTTTTCTTTGTTACTACTAGTGAATCTGAAATCATTCGGGGCAGACATAAAATATATCACTTCAACCCAATTATCGCAGCAACTATTTTAGAAAGAAATTAGCTAGCTGCCCGTGCGTTGCATGGAACATCAAGATGCATTTGTATGAGTAGTTTATGTTGTGAGAGAAAAGGTTGAACGAGGGGAGGCCTTATTTGCGAACATGGAGAGACATGTGGGTACATTTTTGCAAAATTGCCATAGATTTTTTCCTATCCGTTAGATATAAATCCGACGGCCTATATTGCAGGATGGCACGCACACCATCATCACCAACTCTATTTTCTACTCCCTCCGTCCGAAAATACTTGTCATCAAAATGGATAAAAAGAGATGTATCTAAAACTAAAATACGTCTAGATACATTTCCTTTTATCCATTTTGATGACAAGTATTTCCGGACGGAGGGAGTATTTGTCTTTTTAGAGATTTCAACAAGTGACTATGACCGGACCTTACCAACATACTCAAAAAAGTAGTCCATAATTTTGATGTTACCCTCTTTTCTTGGCGGTGCAGTGCCATATGGATACCTCATAAATAAATCAAGGACAAATCTGACCCCTTCCTGAAAATACATACGGAGCAAAATGAGTGAATCTACACTCTAAAATATGTCTACATACACATCCGTATATGGTAGTCCATTTGAAATCTGAAAAAGACAAATATTTAGGAACGAATGGAGTATATATAAGAGTAGACATGGAGATATATCTCCAGCATGGTCTACAACAAAAATGTGTTGGGCTAGTTAGCGCCGGATACTCGCAACGCGATGACATGAGTTCGAATTTTGTCTTTTAACTTTATAATTTTATATTATATATTACTCTACTTATTTAATATATACTTCTTTCGCTATTGTACTGACAGTGGAACCCACAGAGTACTTAGAATACAAGATTAAGGATGGACTTGTTTCTTTTTAACTTTCTGTACGAAGTTGTAGCCACCCTGCAAGTCACGTATACACTGTACATGCAATTAACTTTTTATAGAGGGACAATCATACAGGCAATTAACTCAAATGGATTCAATGTCACTCTATTATTTCCAGCATAAAGAGCATCTCCAACAGCAGCCGTCAAATTTCCTCCCGCTTCCTTATGCGGAGGACGACATCAAACGCCAGCGGCATACATTTTTACAACTCTAACCAACCAGATGAAATTCATGCAAACACGGACTGATTTCATATAAGCATGAAGGATTTCGTATAAAAAAGCCGGATCTTCATATAAACATGATGGATTTCATTACTTTTACATGAACTAAGAGGTGCCAATCCGGCTCTCTTGTATAATTAATACTGCCTCCGTCCGGAAATACTTGTCCTAGAAATGGATGTATCTAGACTTATTTTAGTTCTAAATGGCCGCCCACGGATCCCTTTGTCTTCCTCATGTCCGTCACACACTTGCGGGATCGATGAAGGTCCTCGGAAGAGACGAAGTAGCAAAGAAACCACATGAATCCACGGTCGTCGCCTCGGCGGTGGCCTTCATGGGTCCCAAGTGGTGGCGGCCTCCCGTGTTCTACTTCTCCTTGATGATGGCGACAGGCACGGAGAAGCTGGCCACAGACTCGTCGCTCTCCACGCACCCGGCTTCTGTCTCTGCCTGCATGGCGCTGCCGCAGGCACGGGAGGCGCGCCCACAGACACAAGAGGCGCGACCACCGTAGACACTGGTGGCGCGGTACGACGCGGCAGCAATGGCGCCCGTACCGGCGTGCTCGCCGCCGTGCCGGCGTGGAGCAACTCGACACTCCTCATCGAGCTGAACTGGAGTGGCGAGTTGCTGAACCACGCGCCTTCTTGGTGCGGCAACTGGCTCCGTCGGGCCAAGCGAGGTTGGTGAAGCACCGAGCGGCCTCGCCCGTATCCAGAGGGCTCGGCGGGCCACCCAGCTGGGTAATATGCCGGAGAACGGCTCATCAGAAGCCATCGGAAGAGTGGAGAAAATGGTGAAGGAGGAGATGGGGGAGCGGCGGAGGGGTGCGATTCTTGCCCGCTGTCTGTCTAGCCTCGTGTAAATAGAGGGCGGACGGTAGGAGCTTGGCCGGCGTCTGGCCTCGTTGAAACTGAGGGCGGACGGGAGGAGCTCAGTCGGTGTTGCATTTAATTCCGGCCCGCTCATGAACGGACATGTGGCCGGAGTAGGATTCTCAGTTTGCATGCGGGTTTCGGAGGGGTTTAATGGAGGCGTCGGGCGTGCAGCGGGCGGTGCAGTACTATTCGATTTGACAGCAATAATGAGCCGTCAAATCACAAAGGCCCTCGCCTCTCGTGAAACCGACCAAGCTAGACTGCCCCGCCCTCTAGCCTTTAAAAAAATGTATATACTCCACTTTTGTATAGTAGTAATATCGATGGATTGCGCCATGGAGCAAAACTTGAAATTAAAAAAAAGGTGGTACATATAGAGAGCGCTCGTCGCCAAATTATGCATATAGTACTATTAAAAAGGCTTGTCACAATAATGGTGTCCAGTACAAGTGCACAACCCACCCCTCAAATAAAACTAAGCACCCTGGAATTCTTTGACAAAACTAAGCACCCTGAAATTCTTTGACAACTAAACTGCTGGCTATATGATGTTGGCCATATAAATTGTACGTATATAATATGAAGAAACGAGTGGTAATACTATACCAACTAAAAGATGAAATGTAAGAAATACTAGTATGTACATACTGAAGAGTTAAAGTAACAAGAAGAAACATAACATAGTTCTGCTGGGGGCTCAGCACAACACACCCCTCAAATTAAATTAAGCACACCTGAAAGTAAACTTTGCAACTATTCCGGTAGACACTGCACTAGAACCACCATGAGCAACGACACTACCACCTTACTCGGGGTCCTCGTCCACGTCCTCGACTTTGTCCATGTCCCTCTTTCTCTAGGCTGATACTTCTTTGCTTGAACCACACACTTGGCTGTTGCTCTTCATCCAACCCTTGTAGATATTGAAGCAAAGGTAGCCATCCATCGCAGCGTAGTGGATGTGGTCTATATCTAGTACATTCCGCTGCCATGCATGACAATGGAACGTGTATGGACGTTTCTCCAGTTTACCGTACGAAGGATGAACCATGGCTCCTGCCAAGGTCAGCATTGATGGCTGACGAGAGGACACCAGCCGATTCTTATGGAGGTCGAAGGTGTTGCCTACAATGAGGCCTATCCGACGCAGCAATTCTTTGTCGTTACCAAAGTCTACAGTAACGAATTTTGACTAGGTTGCTCTCGAGGAAGTCCTTAAAATCCTGGCACTCAATGTCGACATGGCATATGTGGTAGACCAAGCATAAGTCATGCACGCAAACCTGGATCACGGCGGGCTTCTTCCTCTCTTCGTCCTTTAGATCCTTCTCTCGTCCCAGGACTGTGGTGTACTCAACATCTAGCCCAGCGACCCACTCATCATCTAAGTCTTTGAACATACGTCTGAAGCGAGAAAGGCATCCTTTCACCGTCGCGGGAGAACGGGTGTAGATGACGTCGAACTCATCGTCGGTGATGGTTCTAACCTTGTACTCACCGCCGTTCGGGGAGATTTGGGACGCCATGGATTTGGGAGGAGGGTTAGGATTAGTGGAACTGCCGTAATGTGAATGGACGGGACGACTAGGAGCAAACTGTCGTAGTATTGAAGGACGTGCGGGGACGAGTAGGAGCGAACTGCCAGCGTGCGAATGGCAGGGTAGTGGCTTTCCATTCTCCCATGATACGGGCTTCCAAGAGCCCTTGGATCTGAGATCGAACTGTTGCATGGCGTGATTCTAGACCTATGGTTGAATATCCTATCCTGGAGGGTTATTCTGCAAATTTTCAGCAACTTAGCATGTGAGCGTTTGATCTTAGATCCAAGGGCTGCCAACAGCCCGTATCGTGGTCGCGCCTACCACGACCGGCGCGTCGCTCGTGCGGTCGCGCCCTTGGAGATTTAACACGGTGTGTTAGGCTATTTGATGTTGGCATGTCATACATAGTCATCACTTAGTCACTCATACTACAACAAGGTTTTGTCTATAAGGTTGGCTATAAGTGTATTTTTTTTACTTCTCTCTATCTCTTTCTTCGTACTCCCTCCGTCCCATAATATAAGAACGTTTTTGACACTAGTGTAGTGCCAAAAATGTTCTTATATTATGGGACACAGGGAGTACTAGTATTTATTGCATTTGCCAAGGAGTGACCTCTTCCAATGAAATGGTGTTGCTAAGTTTGCTTCCAATGAAATGGTATAGACTCAAAATTGTCTTTTCACCTAGGTACACGTGCTTAGCACCGTTTCTTCCTTGGGTCACCAAACTAATCTCTCTCTTCTTGATTAACTTGCCACATCAGACTTCATGCCTATGTGGCAAGCTTAAGCACCTGTAGGAGCAAGTAAGTACAATAGTGCACTTTACATGGCTTTTTTGCATATGTGGAGGAAAGAGAGGCAAGGAAAAAGTGGAGAAGTGGGCTCTCATGCAAGAGCCAGCCTCTACTACATGGTGGAGCATTGGGAGAGGCACCTGTATGGAGGTGGTCAGGAATCGGGAGACTCACGCCGGTCCTAGCGCCACAATTAAAATGATAATGGCAAGTCAAATCATGGGGCCCCACCTGTCCAGCAGTAACTTGTTGTTAAATCACACAACCCTACATTTGCAGCAGCCTACTCCCTCATCTTCTCGCGTCTCTGTCGAACCGACTAGGCAGAACTTTCCCGCCTACCGCGCAGGAAAAGCCCGCGCAGTATACTCCCTCCGTCTAGGTGACCAAGGTGGAGAGGAAAACGAGAGAACTTAATGTTTAGTATTTGCTAAGGCTGGTTGTAATGGTACTGGCCTTAGCAATTTTGATGAGGTGTCATAGAATTAAATGAAGAAAGAGAGAGAGTTGAGTACTATGTGTCATACATGGCAATAAATAAAGTACTACATGATACTAATATATGATACATGGCGCAGGAGTACTAAGTATTATTAATACAGTTTTGCTAGAACTCATCTAGATGAGATATAATTTGGTCTCATTCATCTTTTATAGCCATTGGATGTGATGCTATATAAGATGCGTGTGTGCTGACGTGGGTTGTATTTGTTCTTGTGCAACGAACTGACCACTTCATGTCATGTTTGATAGTCTCAACTCATTAAAAGCATACAAGCCCCACATCTCTTCTTGGTTGATTCCTCTATTTATGTCAAAAAAATAAGAAACAACGTGAGAGTTAATGCGCCACGCCTATGTGTTTACTATTTGGTTTTCGTAAGATGACTTAATACTCACCTAGACGGGGGGATGATAACCCACAAGTATAGGGGATCGCAACAGTTTTCGAGGGTAGAGTATTCAACCCAAATTTGTTGATTCGACACAAGGGGAGCCAAAGAATATTCTCAAGTATTAGCAGCTGAGTTGTCAATTCAACCACACCTGGAAACTTAATATCTGCAGCAAAGTGTTTAGTAGCAAAGTGATATGATAGTGGTGGTAACGGTAACAAAAGTAAAGACAGCAAAAGTAATGTTTTTGGTATTTTTGTAGTGATTGTAACAGTAGCAACGGAAAAGTAAATAAGCGTAAACCAGTATATGGAAAACTCGTAGGCACCGGACCAATGATGGATAATTATGCCGGATGTGGTTCATCATGTAACAGTCATAACATAGGGTGACACAGAACTAGCTCCAGTTCATCAATATAATGTAGGCATGTATTCCGTAAATAGTCATACGTGCTTATGGAAAAGAACTTGCATGACATCTTTTGTCCTACCCTCCCGTGGCAACGGGGTCCTATTGGAAACTAAGGGATATTAAGGCCTCCTTTTAATAGAGAACCGGAACAAAGCATTAACACATAGTGAATACATGAACTCCTCAAACTATGGTTATCACCGGGAGTGGTCCCGATTATTGTCACTTCGGGGTTGCCGGATCATAACACATAGTAGGTGACTATAGACTTGCAAGATAGGATCTAGAACTCACATATATTCATGAAAACATAATAGGTTCAGATCTAAAATCATGGCACTCGGGCCCTAGTGACAAGCATTAAGCATAGCAAAGTCATAGCAACATCAATCTCAGAACATAGTGGATACTAGGGATCAAACCCTAACAAAACTAACTCGATTACATCATAAATCTCATCCAACCCATCACCGTCCAGCAAGCCTATGATGGAATTACTCACGCACGGCGGTGAGCATCATGAAATTGGTGATGGAGGATGGTTGATGATGACGACGGCGACGAATCCCCCTCTCCGGAGCCCCGAACGGACTCCAGATCAGCCCTCCTGAGAGAGATTAGGGTTTGGCAGCGGCTCCGTATCGTAAAACGCGATGAAACTTTCTCTTTGATTTTTTTCTCCCCGAAAGCCAATATATGGAGTTGGAGTTGGCGTCGGAGGGCACCCAGGGGGCCCACGAGGTAGGGAGGCGCGCCCAAGGGGGAGGGGCGCACCACTCACCCTCGTGGACAGGGTGTGGGCCCCCTGGTCTTCATCTTTGGTGAGGATTTTTTATTATTTATTCTAAGATATTCCGTGGAGTTTCAGGTCATTCCGAGAACTTTTGTTTTCTGCACATAAAACAACACCATGGCAATTGTGCCGAAAACAGCGTCAGTCCGGGTTAGTTCCATTCAAATCATACAAGTTAGAGTCCAAAACAAGGGCAAAAGTGTTAGGAAAAGTAGATACGACGGAGATGTATCAACTCCCCCAAGCTTAAACCCTTGCTTGTCCTCAAGCAACTCAGTTGACAAACTGAAAGAGAAAAAGAAAAACTTTTACAAACTCTGTTTGCTCTTGTTGTTGTAAACATGAAAAGCCAGCATTCAAGTTTCAGCAATTATTATGAACTAACCATACTCACAATAACACGTAGGTCTCACAATTACCCATATCAATAGCATAATCGGCTTGCGAGCCATAATAATAAAACTTGGATGACAACACTTTCTCAAAATAATCATAACATGATATAACAAAATGGTATCTCGCTAGCCCTTTCTGAGACCGCAAAACATAAATGCAGAGCACCTATAAAGACAAGGACTGACTAAACATTGTAATTCATGGTAAAAGAGATCCAGTCAAGTCATACCCAATATAAACCAATCATAATGAATGCAAACGACAGTGTGCTCTCCAGCGGGTGCTTTTTAATAAGAAGGGTGATGACTCAACATAAAAGTAAATAGATAGTCCCTTCGCAGAGGGAAGCAGGGATTTGTAGAGGTGCCAGAGCTCGATTTTTGAAATAGAGATAAATAATATTTTGAGCGCCATACTTTCACTGTCAACGCAACAACTATGAGATGGTTGTATCTTCCATACTACATGCATTATAGGCAGTTCCCAAACAGAATGGTAAAGGTTTATACTCCACCTCCTCCACAAGCATCAATCCATGGCTTGCTCGAAACAACGAGTGCCTCCAACATTCAACGGGTCCCAGGGGGAGTTTTGTTTAATTATTTTGATTTGCTTTGATCTTTTTGGATCATGGGACTGGGCATCCCGGTTACCGGCCCTTTCTCATGAATGAGGAGCGGAGTCCGCTCCTCTTGAGAATAACCCACCTAGCATGGAAGATATAGGCAGCCATAGTTGCACATGAGCTTCTCGAGCATACAAAACAGAATTTCATTTGAAGGTTTGGAGTTTGGCACATACAAATTTACTTGGAACGGCAGGTAGATACCGCATATAGGAAGGTATAGTGGACTCATATGGAACAACTTTGGGGTTTAAGGAGTTTGGATGCACAAGCAGTATTCTCGCTTAGTACAGGTGAAGGCTAGCAAAAGACTGGGAAGCGACCAAGTGAGAGAGCGACAACAGTCGTAAACATGCATTAAAATTAATTCACACCGAATATAAGCATGAGTAGGATATAATCCACCATGAACATAAATATCATGAAGGCTATGTTGATTTGATTCAACTACATGCGTGAACATGTGCCAAGTCGAGTCACTCAATTCATTTAAAGGAGGATACCATCCTATCATACCACATCATAATCATCTCAATAGCATGTTGGCACGCAAGGTTAACCATTATAACTCATAGCTAATCAAGCATGGCACAAGCAACTATAATCTCTAAATGTCATTGCAAATATGTTTACTTCATAATAGCTGAATCAGGAACGATGAATCATCATATTTACAAAAACAAGAGAGGTCGAGTTCATACCAGCTTTTCTCATCCCAATGAGTCCATCATATATCATCATTATTGCCTTTCACTTGCATGACTGAACGGTGTATATAATAATAAGAGTGCACGTGCATTGGACTAAGCTGGAATCTGCAACCATTCAACTCAAGAGAGAAGACAAGTAATATGGGCTCTAAGTTAAATAAACAATCATGCATATAAGAGCCACTAAGCATTTTCAATATAGTCTTCTCGACCCCCAAAGTAAGGAAAAGAAAAATAAAAACTATTTACACGGGAAAGCTCCCAACAAGCAAAAGAAGGACGGGAAATATTTTTGGGTTTTATTTTTAATTCTACTACAAGCATGGAAAGTAGACTAACTAATTTTTTCTTTTTTTCTTAAGGTTTATCAAACACACAAGAAGAAAGCTAGAAAAATAAATTTAAACTAACATGGATATTACAATGAAAGAGTATGAGCACCGACATCTAGCAATGAGTGTGTGTGAACATGAATGTAATGTCGGTGGGAAATACGTACTCCCCCAAGCTTAGGCTTTTGGCCTAATTTGGTCTATTGCCAGGGATAACCTGGCTGATATCCGTAGGTGAAGCTGGGGTCGTACTGCGATGAAGAATAGTTGGGATCATAATGTGATGAAGAGGACTCTGACTGCCACTGGCTGGCAACCGCCTCAGGATCCCAAGAATAAACAGACATTCATGGAGGCTCCGGTTCCGAGGCTGGTGCAGGATTCCGATAGGCTTGAACAGCCGCCCACAGAACAATGTAAGTACCTGCAGACAAGTTAAACAAAGAGGGAGCAGGCAAAGTAATAGTCTCAGGGTGATGTTTATCAAAGTACAATTTATATTTAAGCACCCCTTCGCGATTCTTAACAAGAAAATCATGCGCTACCATACTCTTATAATCTAAGTAAGCACGGGGCAGCGCTGTTTCTTCTTTCTCCTCATGCCTAATAGGTATTTCAAAATGTTCAGCTAGGCGTGAAGCATAAATGCCTCCAAAGATGGGGCCCTTAGTACGGTTCATATTCAACCGTCTAGCAACAATTCCACCCATACTAACAGAGTTATTGCGGTATAAACCATGGAGCAAAATAATAATATCAGGAATACTAAGGTTCCCACAGTTCCCGCGACCAATCAAGCAACGATTAGCAAATAAGGCAAAGTAGCGTAAAACAGGGAAATGTATGCTAGTAATTCTTACATCAGAAACCTTCCTGGTTTCTCCCACAGTGATAGTGTCAATATAAGCTTCCACTTCATTACGGTGTGGTTCATCTAAAGAACCCTCGAAAGGTATTTTGCAAACCTCACAAAATGTAGCTAATGTCATCTCCTAGCAACATCATATAAATGGAACTCTACTGTTGGAGGTGATTTCTTAGGGAAAAAGTAGAAGTTCTGCACAAAAGTATTTGTGAGTAAGAGATACTGATGACGTTGGTCGCGGAGGAAGTTGGTGAGGCCGGCGTTCTCAATCAATAGATAGAAATCTTCATAAATCCCGGCACTCCTCAAGAAGTCATCGGAAGGCCATTCACACGGCCGGACCTCCGTGATACGAGGCAGATTAAATTTGGGCTTCTGTTCTTCTTCCTTTTGTTTCTCCTTAGAACTTCGGCTCGACGAGCCCCTCAAAAGTCTCTTCATTATTTCTGAAACAATCTGAAATTTTTAGTAACTTCAAACAAAAGTGAACCAACTTCAATAAGATTGATAGCAACTACTCATACAAGTGCCTAGAGCATATATCAAGCATTAGAACTACTTGGAACCATATAAATTTGACATGCAAACTCAAGAACATGGTCACCTATGCAGCACAAATTTGCAATGAATAAAGCACTAGAACAAAAACTAATTGGACCAATGGAGGAGTCACATACCAAGGAACAATCTCCCCAAGCAGTTTTGCGAGAGGTGCTTTGAGCAAGGAGATCGAAAATCGCAGCAAAAGTTGCTGGAACACGAGCTTGAGTTGGTTTTTCGGGTTTGTGTGAGGCAGAGGAAGAAGATGGGTGCAGGGATAAGTGGAGGAGGGCGACCGTGGGCCCACGAGGCAGGGGGGCGCGCCCGGGGGGTAAGGCGCGCCCTCCACCCTCGTGACCAGGTGGCAGCTCCCCCCGCGGTAATTTTTGCACTAAAAATCCTTAAATATTCCCGAAAAAATCATATTAAATTGGCATGGCATTCTGAGGACTTTTATTTTCAGGATATTTTTATATTGCATGAATAAGTCAGGAAACAGACAGAAAAATACTATTTTACTTTATTTCTACTAAAGAACAGAAAATATAAAGAGGGTACAAAAGGTTGTGCTTCTAGTTTCATCCATCTCATGCTCATCAAAAAGAATCCACTAACAAGGTTGATCAAGTCTTGTTAACAAACTCATTCCGATAATCATGGAACCGGAGAAATTTCAAATAACACTATGTTACCTCAACGGGGATATGGACATCCCCAACAATAAGTATATCATATTTCTTTTTGACAGTAGGAAGAGGAAATTCAAAACCTCCAAATATAATCGATGGAATTTTTCCAATAGAGTTGATACTATAAACTTGAGGTTGTTTCCTCGGAAAGTGCACCGTATGCTCATTACCATTAACATGAAAAGTGACATTGCCTTTGTTGCAATCAATATCAGCCCCTGCAGTATTAAGGAAAGTGTCGGTGTACTAAAGTAGGGGTACCTTAGTACCCCGAACTTGTGCACGGGCAGTAGTAGCATCCCGCGGCAAGGCTTGCCAGGGGAGCGACAAGAGTCTCCACGGCCCTTTCTGGGCTGGACGAAGGCCAAGTGATCGAGCCTAGAAGACCAGGCCCCGGCAAGAGGAGCTTGTCGGGCCAAGGAGGCAAGTTCCGGCAAGAGGAGCTTGCCGGGCCAAGGCGACAAGGCCCCGGCAAGAGGAGCTTGCCGGGACGACTAAGCCGAAGCACCAAGGCCCCGGCGGGAGGAGCTCGCCGGGACGGCCAAGCCAAGGCACCCCAAGAAAAGCCCGTCGCGGCGCGCCACGCGCCTCGGCAAGGCCTGACGAGCGGCAAGCTTTCAGGTGCGGCAAGACAACCACCGCGGCAAGCCACTTGCCGCGGCAAACCACCACCTCAGGCCTGCGCTCCAGCTCACCCGACCACGCGTCACTCTGGAGCTTCCCCAGAGGCACGTGGCGGGGCGCCGCGCAACCTGAGGCGCGCGGTGGCATGCGACGTTGGCAGAGTCGCCCCCGTGGCAAACGGAGGCGCCCCCAACGGTCCACCTCGGTACTGTTCGGGCGATCCAGATGGGCATTTAATGCCTTTGTCCCCCACCGTCAGAGTTAGGTGCGATAGCACTGTGCGGCCACTGTTCGCGCAGTTCCTTGCCATTTTTACCCTCACCTGCATCGCTACCTGTGGGAAACCCCTTAGCATATAAAAGGAGGCCCAGGCGCACGTAGGACGGGGGAACCGGAGAGAGGACACCCAGTAGACCCTCGTCTACGTCCAGCTCCGACTTACTGTAGCTCCTTGCGCTCCAGAGCAAGAGCTCGAATCAACCAGACAAGCAGCAGTAGGGTTTTACGCATCCGTGCGGCCCGAAGCTGGGTAAAATCATTGTGTGTGTGTCGCCTCGATCTGCTCTTTGTGCAACCTCCGCCCCCCGCCGAACCGACAAGGGGCTCCGTCCCCATAGGTGCTCGTGGAGGCCGATTTCCCCCGACATCTTTGGCGCGCCAGGTAGGGGCAGCGGCGTCGAGGTTGTGCGAACCAGATTTGGCGACCACAGGTAAGCTCAGGTATGGCCAGGTACCTTTCCGCTCCAACCCGTGGAGCGGAGGCATTCCTCCTCACGGACTCGTGCACGGCCCTCCTCGAGTACCCACTCACGCAGAGCCCGGGCAAGAGCAGCTGCTCCTTGAGGAGGACCGCCTTCCGGCCGCTGAGCGAGTTTCTCGCCTCCAGCAAACTCTGCGCCGCTCCCGTAGCCGCAAAAGTTAGTGCCGGAAGTTGCGGGAAAGGCGACCTCGTTCTTCGGCGCGCCCAGGCCGCCAAGATCCAAACGAGTCGATCCCGACCGTGGGAGGGACCTTGCCAGCGTGGTAGTCGGAACCCGTTCCGTCGACCATCCTCTCTGTCCAAGTCTTGCCACAGTTGCATGTAATCCTTGGTACAGAGACGAGCGCAGATCCCAAGCATAGCTTATGTGCCCTGCACATCTTGTCGATTTCGCGCCCCTTCGCTTTGCGCATGCATTATTTGACACGATTGTGCAGCACTCGACTCCGGCAAGCGATGGCGGTCCGTGAAGCCCCGAGCCCTCGTTATTCCCTTACCTCGGGAAGGGGGGATGACAGGATAGGCTGGGCGTCGCCCGAGGAAGCTGTGCCTTGCCGGACTGCCAACAACAGAAAAGCTAAGTTGCCAAAGTTTGAGCAATTAAGCTCCTTTTTATCCTTAAGTTATCTTCCTCGAACGACCGAGCTTCGTATGGGAAACCTGTGCGCGGAGGGGCCGGCTCGTGGCTGGTTGCGCCCTTATTTCGTTTTGAGTCCGCTCAACGACTTAAGTGTGCTACATCCAGAGTGGCGTCCTTACTTTGTTTCGAGCTTGCTCGGCAGCTTAAGTGTGTTGCGACTGCAGTCGCAACGCTTACCTCGCCCTGAGCCTGCTCAACATTTTAAGTGAGTTGCGCCAGCCGCGGCAAGGTTTCTTGCCGGTGGAGGCACCGCCAGCGGGTTGCTGATGTCCCGCACTCGGCACCCGTGGCAAGGCGGAGGCTTGCGCCGACAAGTTCCTGGGAGCGTAGGGCGCGAACGTACGAAGCACAAAGTCGAACGAGGGAGATAACAGCGCAATGAACTGCCTAAGATAAAAGTTATATTCCACAATGACTTGCCGCTGCTCTAATCAGCTGTTTCTATGACATGCTCAGCAGCGACAAGGGAAGAAAAGAAAAAGGTGGGCGGCCTAATCCGCGCGGTCGCCCTCGACCCTCCTGATCCCGGCCACCCTTTCCACAATGGGCGTGACGAGGGCCCTGATCTCCGTCAGGTCGGCGTCTTCCGGCAGGTGCCTGAGGACGTTGGTAAGCCTGATGGTGGGGTTGCGAAAGACGATCTTCACCAGCACCCTCTCGAGGGCCCCGACGACGGCTTCCCGCGTCTCCTCGGCTAGCTGCTCTGGGATCGTTTCTCGGAGATGCTGGAGCACCCCCACCAAGCCCTTGAAGAAGGAAGTGAGCTTGACGCTCGGCGGGACGTTCTCACCGGAGGGGTACTCGTGGCCCTCCATCCCCAGCAGCTTCAGCTCCTTGTCGATGGTGGTGGCGATGTCGACGAGGCCTTCGATCCACCGCTCCACCGTCTCCTGGAAGGCGTTCTGGGTAACGGCGGCGCGCTTCAATAGCTCCTCGTTGTCAGCAACCTCCTTCCGCAAGGTCGCTTCCTGCCCCTTGGCGCTCTCCAGCGCCTTGGCCAGGGTGTCCAGCTTCAGCTCAAGGTCGGCCTTGGAATCCTTGGCGGCGTCGAGCTCCCGGATCTTCTCGGCGAAGCGGCCCTGCAGCTCGCCAAGGGTGTGAGCGCCCTTCTCGCGCTCCTGTTTGAGCGCGACAAGCTCTTCGCCGCTCGCCTTGAGGTCGCTGACGAGCTGCGCCACCCTCGTCTCCAGCTCCCCCTTGACGACCTCGGCGGCCGCGGCAGCGTCCTGCGCTTTCTGCAGGGCCCCGCCAGGCACCTGCTCGCGCGCGGCAACCTCCTCCTCGTGGCTGGCGAGGCTGGCCTTCTGCTGCACCAGTTCGCTTTCCCGCGCGGATAGCCCCGCAGCGGCAAGCCTCTGCTGCTCTTCGGCCTCTGCTTTCTCGAGGAGAAAGGCCGTCCGCGCCTCGTCGAGCAGCCTCCGCTCCTCCGCCAAAGACCGGAGAGCCTCCTGGTTGAGCTCCCGGAGCTCCCCGGCACGCTTCTCCATGTCCGCGCCGGCCCTCGCGACGAGTGCCTCCTGGCACTCCACCTTAGCCTGCCGGGCGCGGTAGAGCGACACAAGCTTCCGGAGCAGCCGCTCCTCCTCGGGCTCGCCGCTGCTAGTGCTTGGTGCGTCGACCACTGTCAGCCCGACGGAGGCGAGCACTTCTCCGTCCAAGGCCTCCCCCTCGACCGGCGCCCTGGAGCTAGGCTCCCAGGGGAGCCTGATGAAGACGCCATCGCCGGCCTTCAGGTACGCACCCGCCGGGGGCTCCTCGGGGCCCGACGCGGCGGCAGCAGCGGGATCGCCGGACGGCGGAGTGCTTGACGCCCCTGCCTCCCCGGGGCTGTCGGCACGGTCGCCGGTCCCCTCGCCGTCTGCCGCCGTGGCGGCCTTGGCGGCTTCGGCCTCCATCGGGTCCGCGGTGGGCGGGTCTGATGGCCGGAAGAGGGGAGAAGAGTCAACCGAACAGCCGACGAAAAGGCTCATAAGGAAAGATAGCCAGGGGAAGTTTTCCGTGCCGGGGGGGCTTACTGGTGGCAGGGTCTGTGGCCGCGGCCTCCGCTGCCGGGGGATCGCTGGCCGCATCCCTCGCCGGAGATCCCTCCCTTGCCGGAGAGGTCTCCCTTGCCGGGGGCTCCTCCCTTGCCGGGGAGGTCTCCCCTGCCGAGGGCTCCTCCCTTGCCGGAGATTTCTCCCTAGGCGGGGTGGTCGACGCAGACGGCGCGGCAGGAGTGCCCCCCAGGGCCGCCTGCTGGGGCTGCTCTGCTCCTACCCAACAACAACAGCCACATGTCAACCACAAAGAGAAGGGGAGCTCATGCGCGCGCCAAACAGCAAGAACTAGCCGTGCACTCACCCTGGGGGCTGCGCTGTGGGCCGCCCTGGGGACCCGCTGCCAAGTCCGGCAAGGTCGTCTCCGGCACCTCCCCAGTTGCCGGGGGAGATTGGCCCTCAAGGACGACCAGCGGGATCTTGGCCCTCTTCGCCCTCCTCTGGGCCAGGCTCCTGAATGGGAACGGTTTCGGGGGAGGATGAGTGGGCTGCGAAACAAGACGAAGCAACCGAAATCAAGAAGATACAAGCTCTACCAGGAACTTACTCTTCGTCCTCCTCTTCGTCGTCGGAGCTAAGCACGGAATAATCAAAAACCGGCTTGCTCCAGGCGCGAGGAGACAGGGGAGTGGGTTCCCGGGACCGCTTGGCGGGGACGGAGGACGACCCCGCCCCCGTTGCCGCCGCGGTACGGGGAGCGGCAGGAGCAGAAGCCGCGGCCCGTGAGGACCCCGCTCCTGCTGCTTCGGAGGCGCGTGTCATGCGGGGCTGCGGTTGCTGGTCGGCCTGCCGCACCACCTCTCCGGTCATGCGGAGGCGCCTCCTCGGCTGGGCAGGGGGCTCCGCCTACGACGAGCTGCCCGGGAGCTGCGAGGAGGGCGCGTCAACCTCCGGCAAGCCGCTCGCGTCCTGGGCGGGCTCACCCGCGCCACCGTGCTCAGCTGGTTCCTCCACGCCGACGAACTCCATTCGGTCGGCGAGGCTCTCCGCCTCTGCCGCGTCTGCTTCGGCCAGGGTGAAGCCAGACTCGCCCGCGGCCGCGGCGGCCGCCGCCTCCTCCATCCTGGAGGCGATGTAAGCCAGCTCCTCGAGGGTGGTGTCCCGCGTGAGGCCCCTCTTCTCGTCGGGGTCGACCAGCACCTCCTCCAAGTTGTCGAAGAAGGCCTGCACGACGTCGTCCGCCGGCTCCTGCCAGGTCGCGTCGATCCCGTGCGAGTCGCACAGCGGCATCATCGCGAGGATGCGGCTGAGCGCCGAGTTGTTGCACAGGGGGACGACGCCCGGCGGCAACCTGAACCATTCTGGGTGCTCGGAGTCGTACCTGAACAGCTCCTTCAACACTCCGACGAGCTCCAGAACGGTGAAGTTGTAGTTAAGGCCCGGGCGCAGCCTCATGATGTCCGCCGCGTTTTGGAATTCCCAAGCCGGCTTCCCCCTCTCCTGCAGGGGGGCGATACGCCGGCGAAGGAAATCCGCGCCGACGGTGAGCCCGGCACACCTGAGGCGCAGGATTCGGGTGACGGCAATCTTCAGCTTGGCGTCGTCCGGGGCTAGGTCGCTCCAGTCACGGCCGCGCACCACTGGAGTTCGGCGCATGGCGGTGAACGGCGGTGGATTTTCCTCGACGATCAGGCACCACTCGGCCCTCCACTCCTCCCATCTGCCATGGAGTTCCCCCTCCAAGTAGACCTCTTTCTTGCCGGTCCTGGAGACCCAGGCGACTCCTCCGGACAGCGGCTCTCCTTTCTCCACCCGAGGAGTAAAGAAGTGACGGAAGAGGGCTACGTTGGGGCGGACTCCGACAAAGTTCTCGCAAAGGTGTGCAAAAACCGCCATTGTCAGAACGGCGTTGGGGGTGAAATCAAGGAGGTGGAGGCTGTAGGTGTGCATGATGTCACAGAAGAACTCGGAAAAAGGCGGGCAGAGCCCGCAATAGAAGAACACGGCGAAGAAAGGGTACCCGGTCGGGTACAGCTTCTGGGCGATGGCGGGAAGAACTCGCGTGCGCGGATGCGCTCGCGTTGTCGCCGACCAGAAGAGGCGGTATCCGTTCTTCAGCCTCAGCGCATCGAGCTGAGGGGGGAACGTCGCCGTCTCCTTCCGAAGCGCTTCCAGCCGCAGCGCCTCGGCCGACTTCACGGCCTTCCCCTTCGCCTTTTCGCTCTTTGGGGCCATGGCAGATACGGGGAGGGGGAGTTGTCGGTGTTAGCGGCGCCGGGGGCTGCGAGGGCAAATCGCCGCTTTCTCTAGTAAGGAGGAAGTGGCGGAGATTTTCGAGGAACAGCAACCGGCGGAATGGCGAGCTGCCCCTGTTCCCCTCCGCTTATAAAGGGGGTGGGAGTGGGGGCGGGCGTTTCGCCTTTCCAAATAAAGAAGTCGTGCCCGACGTGACGTGTGCCTACGGGCCTCAAGCCCCGCGCACGCCACCCACGTCACGCACGCCTCGCCCCCCCACGACGCCGCGATAAGCGCGCGCCACTTGGGGAGGGCGCGACGAGCACGGAGTTAAGGAGCAGCGCAACCCAGGCCACGCGTGCCCGTGCACTGTTAGGGCCTGGCCCAACAACGCTCGGCACCGTGTATGGCCCAGACCCGGGGGCTCCTGTCGGTGTACTAAAGTAGGGCTACCTTAGTACCCCGAACTTGTGCACGGGCAGTAGTAGCGTCCCGCGGCAAGGCTTGCTAGGGGAGCGACAAGAGTCTCCACGGCCCTTTCTGGGCCGGACGAAGGCCAAGTGATCGAGCCTAGAAGACCAGGCCCCGGCAAGAGGAGCTTGCCGGGCCAAGGAGGCGAGGTCCGGCAAGAGGAGCTTGCCGGGCCAAGGCGACAAGGCCCCGGCAAGAGGAGCTTGCCGGGACGACTAAGCCGAAGCACCAAGGCCCCGGCGGGAGGAGCTCGCCGGGACGGCCAAGCCAAGGCACCCCAAGAAAAGCCCGCAGCGGCGCGCCACGCGCCCCGGCAAGGCCTGACGAGCGGCAAGCTTTCAGGTGCGGCAAGACAACCACCGCGGCAAGCCACTTGCCACGGCAAACCACCACCTCAGACCTGCGCTCCAGCTCACCCGACCACGCGTCACTCTGGAGCTTCCCCAGAGGCACGTGGCGGGGCGCCGCGCAACCTGAGGCGCGCGGTGGCATGCGACGTTGGCAGAGTCGCCCCCGTGGCAAACGGAGGCGCCCCCAACGGTCCACCTCGGTACTGTTCGGGCGATCCAGACGGGCATTTAATGCCTTTGTCCCCCGCCGTCAGAGTTAGGTGCGATAGCACTGTGCGGCCACTGTTCGCGCAGTTCCTTGCCATTTTTACCCTCACCTGCGTCGCTACCTGTGGGAAACCCCTTAGCATATAAAAGAAGGCCCAGGCGCACGTAGGACGGGGGAACCGGAGAGAGGACACCCAGTAGACCCTCGTCTACGTCCAGCTCCGACTTACTGTAGCTCCTTGCGCTCTAGAGCAAGAGCTCGAATCAACCAGACAAGCAGCAGTAGGGTTTTACGCATCCGTGCGGCCCGAAGCTGGGTAAAATCGTTGTGTGTGTGTCGCCTCGATCTGCTCTTTGTGCAACCTCCGCCCCCCGCCGAACCGACAAGGGGCTCCGTCCCCATAGGTGCTCGTGGAGGCCGATTTCCCCCGACAGAAAGGTCTTCCAAGAATAATTGACATACTATCATCCTCGGGAATATCAAGAATAACAAAGTCCGTTAAAATAGTAACGTTTGCAACCACAGCAGGCACATCCTCACAAATACCGACAGGTATAGCAGTTGATTTATCAGCCATTTGCAAAGATATTTCAGTAGGTGTCAACTTATTCAAGTCAAGTATACGATATAAAGAGAGAGGCATAACACTAACACCGGCTCCAAGATCACATAAAGCAGTTTTAACATAATTTCTTTTAATGGAGCATGGTATAGTAGGTACTCCTGGATCTCCAAGTTTCTTTGGTATTCCACCCTTAAAAGTGTAATTAGCAAGCATGGTGGAAATTTCAGCCTCCGGTATCTTTCTTTTATTAGTAATGATATCCTTCATATACTTAGCATAAGGATTTGTTTTGAGCACATCAGTCAATCGCATACGCAAAAAGATAGGTCTAAACATTTCAACAAAGCGCTCAAAATCCTCATCATCCTTTTTCTTGGATGGTTTCGGAGGAAAAGGCATGGGTTTCTGAACCCATGGTTCTCTTTCTTTACCATGTTTCCTAGCAACGAAGTCTCTTTTATCATAATGTTTATTCTTTGATTGTGGGTTATCAAGATCAACAGCAGGTTCAACTTCTACATCATTATCATTACTAGGTTGAGCATCATCATGAACATCATCATTAACATCTTCACCAGGTTCATGTTCATTACCAGATTGTGTTTCAACATCAGACATAGAGATATCATTTGGATTATCAGGTGGTTCAGCAATAGGTTCACTAGAAGTTTGCACAGTTCTATCATTTTTCTTTTTCTTCCTTTTAGAAGAACTAGGTGCATCAATATTATTTCTTTGAGAATCTTGCTCGATTCTCTTAGGGTGGCATTCAGGATACAAAGGTTCCTAAGTCATTCTACCAGTTCTAGTAGCCACTCTAACGGCATAATCATTTTTTGTACTATTCATTTCATCAAACATTTCTTTCCTTTAAGTACTTGTTCTATTTGAGTGGTAACCATAGAAGCATGTTTGCTAACAAGTTTAAGTTCACCTCTAATATTATCCATATAATCACTCAAGCGTTTCATCATAAAGGTATTCTGCTTTAATTGTCTACCAAAATAAGCATTAAAGTCATCTTGCTTAAACATAAAGTCATCAAACTCATCCAAGCACTGACTAGCAATTTTAGTAGGAGGGACTTCAACTTTATCATATCTATAGAGAGAATTTACCTTTACTACCTGTGTCGGGATATCGGGAGGTTCTTCAGTAAATAAGTAATTGAGATCATATACTTCTTCAACAGGCGGTAAATTAAGACCATGTATTTCTTCAATAGGAGGTAAATTCTTAACATCTTTAGCTTTAATACCTTTTTCTTTCATAGATTTCTTTGCCTCTTGCATATCTTCGGGACTGAGAAATAGAACACCTCTCTTCTTCGGAGTTGGTTTAGGAATAGGCTCAGTAATTGGCTCAGGAGCTGGCTCAGGAGTTGGCTCGGGAGGTGGCTCAGGAGGTGCCCAATTATTTTCATTTGCCAACATATTATTCAATAAAATTTCAGCGTCATCCGGTGTTCTTTCCCTGAAAAGAGAACCAGCACAACTATCCAGGTAATCTCTGGAAGCATGAGTTAGTCCATTATAAAATATATCAAATATTTCAGGTTTCTTAAGAGGATGATCAGGCAAAGCATTAAGTAACTTGAGAAGCCTCCCCCAAGCTTGTGGGAGACTCTCTTCTTCAATTTGCACAAAATTGTATATTTCCCTCAAAGCAGCTTGTTTCTTATGAGCAGGGAAATATTTAGCAGAGAAGTAATAAATCATATCCTGGGGACTTTGCACACAGGCAGGATCAAGAGAATTAAACCATTTCTTAGCATCACCCTTTAATGAGAACGGAAATATTTTGAGTATATAAAAGTGGCGCGATCTCTGATTATTAGTAAACAGGGCAGCTATTTCATCTAACTTACGAAGATGTGCCACAACAGTTTCAGATTCATAGCCATAAAAGGATCAGATTCAACCAAAGTAATTATATCTAGATCAACAGTAATATCATAATAATCCTGATCAGGAACACAGATAGGTGAAGTAGCAAAAGCAGGGTCGGGTCTCATCCTACCTCTAAAAGATTCCTTACTCCACTTAATTAGTAACCTCTTACGTTCAGGTTTATTCAGACAAGCAAGAATAGCTTCATAAGATTCATTCTTAAAAAGATAACCCTCAGGAATAACAGGCATAGGTTCATCATCACTAACATCATCGTGTTCAGGTTCACTAATTTCTCTTTCTCTAGACTTAGAAATTTGCTCATCTAGAAATTCACCAAGTGGCACAGTAGTATCAAGCATAGCAATAGTTTCATCATAAGTATCATGCATAGCAGAAGTGGCATCATCAATAACATGCGACATATCAGAATTCATAGCAGTAGTAGGTTTAGGTGTCGCTAGCTTACTCATAACAGAAGGTGAATCAAGTGCAGAGCTAGATGGCAGTTCCTTACCTCCCCTCGTAGTTGAGGGATAAATTTTTGTCTTAGCGTCTTTCAAGTTCTTCATAGTGTCCAGCAGATATAAATTCCAAGTGACTCAAAGAATAGAGCTATGCTCCCCGGCGATGGCGCCAGAAAAAGGTCTTGATAACCCACAAGTATAGGGGATCGCAACAATTTTCGAGGGTAGAGTATTCAACCCAAATTTGTTGATTCAACACAAGGGGAGCCAAAGAATATTCTCAAGTATTAGTAGCTGAGTTGTCAATTCAACCACACCTGGAAACTTAATATCTGCAGCAAAGTGTTTAGTAGCAAAGTGATATGATAGTGGTGGTAACGGTAACAAAAGTAAAGACAGCAAAAGTAATGTTTTTGGTATTTTTGTAGTGATTGTAACAGTAGCAACGGAAAAGTAAATAAGCGTAAACCAGTATATGGAAAACTCGTAGGCACCGGATCAATGATGGATAATTATGCCGGATGTGGTTCATCATGTAACAGTCATAACATAGGGTGACACAGAACTAGCTCCAGTTCATCAATATAATGTAGGCATGTATTCCGTAAATAGTCATACGTGCTTATGGAAAAGAACTTGCATGACATCTTTTATCCTACCCTCCCGTGGCAACGGGGTCCTATTGGAAACTAAGGGATATTAAGGCCTCCTTTTAATAGAGAACCGGAACAAAGCATTAACACATAGTGAATACATGAACTCCTCAAACTATGGTCATCACCGGGAGTGGTCCCGATTATTGTCACTTCGGGGTTGCCGGATCATAACACATAGTAGGTGACTATAGACTTGCAAGATAGGATCTAGAACTCACATATATTCATGAAAACATAATAGGTTCAGATCTGAAATCATGGCACTCGGGCCCTAGTGACAAGCATTAAGCATAGCAAAGTCATAGCGACATCAATCTCAGAACATAGTGGATACTAGGGATCAAACCCTAACAAAACTAACTCGGTTACATGATAAATCTCATCCAACCCATCACCGTCCAGCAAGCCTACGATGCAATTACTCACGCACGGCGGTGAGCATCATGAAATTGGTGATGGAGGATGGTTGATGATGACGATGGCGACGAATCCCCCTCTCTGAAGCCCCGAACGGACTCTAGATCAGCCCTCCCGAGAGGGATTAGGGTTTGGCGGCGGCTCCGTATCGTAAAACGTGATGAAACTTTCTCTCTGATTTTTTTCTCACCGAAAGCCAATATATGGAGTAGGAGTTGGCGTCGGAGGGCATCCAGGGGGCCCACAAGGTAGGGGGCGCGCCCAGGGGGGAGGGGCGCGCCACCCACCCTTGTGGACAGGGTGTGGGCCCCTGGTCTTCATCTTTGGCGAGGATTTTTTATTATTTATTCTAAGATATTCCGTGGAGTTTCAGGTCATTCCGAGAACTTTTGTTTTATGCACATAAAACAACACCATGGCAATTCTGCTGAAAACAGCGTCAATCCGGGTTAGTTCCATTCAAATCATACAAGTTAGAGTCGAAAACAAGGGCAAAAGTGTTTGGAAAAGTAGATACGACGGAGACGTATCAGGGGAGTATTCGATTTAACAGCGGGCAGCGTAGTTCCCGATACGGCTTTAATGCAGACGAGGGAGGGAGTAGCGGTTCCCGATATGTTGAACGACCAATGCATCCTCCTTCAATTAATGCATGAGGGAAGTAATGGGAGGAGGTCCGGGAAAAGAGGTTGCACGATGTGAATGCAACGTAGTTTGCCCTCATTGCCCTCATATAAAGGCGTCCCTCCATTCCAATGCATCTACCACGTCGTACGCACCTAAGCATTTGCCTAAGCACCTACACTAAGCACAAAAGAGCTCACTCCAGACCCATGGCGGCCATGCGCGTGAGCGGCCAGCGGCTGCGCCAGATGGTCCACGACGCCGGCCTGCGGCATGGCGCCGAGGATCGTCTCCAGACGGTGTTGGAGACCGGCTAGTGGATGGTCGCCGTCGACGCCAACTACGACTCTCTGTTGGACCAAATGATCGTTGCCACCAGCAACAAGTTCACTGTCCTCAAGAAGCTCGCGGACGACATCGCCGTACTCCTCCAGCCCGCGCGCCCGGGCTCCTCATTGCCTGCCACCCTAATTGGCCTCCATGGCCGGAACCTCTTTCAAGCACTGGTGGCCCTGCGACTGCCCGCCGACGCCACGAAGAATGTCCACATGGAGGTCGCGCTCGCCGCGAGGCGCCTCGCCCTGCAAGAATTCGTCGACCTACACATCCACGTGTATGAGAAAATCGTGTACATAGGTATCTACAAGGCCAGTGAGGACGCTATGATGTTGGCCTTCCACAACCGGCTAGAAGCCTTGGATGCCTTTGCTGAGAAGCACCTCGACCTCTCCACAAAAGTCGCCGCTCCTTAGCCGTCGGTCGGTGGCTCGGTGCACTAAGTTGAGGAGGAGGAGGTCTTACGTTCGTGGATCCATCTTTCTTCTTGCCTTCTGTAACCACCACTATGATCACATCATCGTGGCCTGAATTCTTATTGTGCTATTGCATTCTCGTTCCAGTCAATACTGACATGTGCGATCCCTTTGCTTAATTATATGCATCACTGTAACTAGTACTCCATCCGTCAATTTATAAGTTGTGCTTACCTTTTCCATCAACTTCGTGCAACGCGCGGGCATCTTGCTAGAAACACTAGAATATGTCTATATAATTCGTATGTGATAGTCCATCTGAAATCTCAAAAAATACAAATATTTAGGTACGGAGGGAGTAATATATTAGGAGTATATCAAAACAATAGTGATTTCTTTCAAGTTTGTGAACAAATACTACTATTCTACTACTTTGGATCCGTCGCAACACACGGGCACATTGCTGGTAAAAGGAAAAGGCCTGCCGCGTTCGCGTCGCACCCCCACACGCCCGGGAATCGAGAGTACAACACGGCCCGTCCGGCACGACACATAGCTTAGGGAAGGCGTGTTTTCTAGCATTTTCACTTTCATGTGGGACCGCCGTTGAGCAAACCGACACCCCGCCCGCCGCCGGGTTGGAAAACAGAAACGAGGGGAAGATCTAGCTATAGCACGGAAGCCAAGAAATTTGGTGTCAGACGGGGCTCGCTGATAGAGTGGGAGCATTCCGTACTAGTACTACTCCTACTAGTACCAAGTTTGTACTCCTAATACTATATTACTAGTACTACCACTATACAACTAGTAGGTACGTGCACGGCACAACATCGTAGGAAAAAAAATGGGAAGATCTTGTTTTGGGTGATTTATCTTTTTTTTCAATCAACGTAGTATGAATAATATGATGTGGGGGGCACCCATGAAGCTTATGTGGCTTTGTTGCATGGCTACGGAAGGTTAGAGAAAAATAAATAGATGATGTGTTTAGAGTGCACTCCACTAAATAGATATACTTTGGATCCATTGCAACGGACCGACACATCTATATCTATACCCCCTATATAGTGTGTGAAAAACTTTGAAAGTTGGTCGTTGGATGAAGCCAATCGGACGGTACAAATATGGCAAATCCAAGCACTACTGGCCGTTGGATATCATCCACCAGATTCTGCCACATGTATAATCTAGAAGACTCCATGGTTGAACTTAATTCATGACTAACTTTGCCACAACTAAGCTCAGGCAAAGTTATTAGTTCTTCAAAATGAGAGCCACAAGTTGGCAAGCCTAAGGGAATCTTGCCACATTTTTTGTGTGTATGTCATGGGGGGCCTTAGTGTGGCTTGAACCAAACACTCACCTAAGTTAATCAAACTTGCCTAACCTTACATTCCACCAGATTTTGCCACATGTTAGAATCCAGAAAGCTCCACATGTAGAAGCATAATGCACAAACCACCAGAATCTCATGCGTGCAATGCATGTGTACCTTACTAGTACTAGTTGGTAGTAGTAAGAAACAAATTCCAGTTTTGGCACGAGCTCGTACTGCGAGAGCACCACAAGGCCTGCCGCAGGAGTTACATTTCCCTCTCGGGGCCCACGGGACCAAACTTCAGTGGCTTAGTGCCCGACCTATGAGTCAATGACATGCGGACCTTAAATGCGGCTGACCCACATGTCATTCTCATGGTGGTGGCATGGTTCACGACTCACTCGTTCGAGATGAACCGGCTGATGGTGGCGTGGCCGTGGCGAGGGTGCCACAGCTGGGCGTCGGGGCGTTACGAGGCGTAGAAGGCCACACCGGCGGGTACTACCTATAGTACATAAGTACTCCAGCTGAGGATTGATGCCCAGGACGAAATGTGTCACAGCCGCTGGATGAGAATTCGATGGTGCGGGAGTACGGATCGGAGCACAGCAGCGGAGGAGGCAAACCGCGTCCAATCGGGTGTGTTTGTGGTAGAAAGTTGATGGTCGCCGCAGTTCAGCTGGCCCGCATGTCATGCACACAAAGGCAGAGGAGAGGTGGGGCCGAGAGGGATGAGGGGCACGTCGGGGGATGAGGATCCCCTGACGCGAACAATCCTACCATTCTATCACTGACATGTGGGACCCATAAGCATGGGTCCCACCTGTCAGCGAAGGAAAGGCAGGGCAAGGCAGTGATAGTCACGTCAGAGGATCCATGTCCACATCGGGGGACGTCGTGTCGTGGGTTGGAGCGGCGTCGTGGGAATCGCGTGTGGGTGTGGCAGTGGTAGAAACAAGAAACGTGATGGTTGTCGTGTTTCAACTTCCATGGACAAGCTGTCATGTCTGCTGACACATGTATATCAAAACTAGAGTGTTTATATTTCAAGCACGTGAACAAGTATTATTCTACTACTTTGGATCCATTGCAACGCACGAGCCAGCACATTGGTAGTAGTAGTGTCCATCTCTATCTCTAGAGGCCTTCCCTCGTTCATCATTTTCTCTCACAAGATAAACTACTCATACAAATGCATCTTGATGTTCCGTGGAACGCACGAGGATGTTTCCTTGGGGGTCTCTCTAGCGCGGCGTGGCCGGAGTTGCAAGTTGACGCCCCTTGAGATGGCGACGTTGAGGGGCAGACGGATTTCCTCCGATGAGCAGGTAAGATGAGTTTGATCAAGTAGTAAATGCATTCTAAAGACTACTTCCGTGTCCATTTCCTAATTCTCCCCCTGCCCACTGTTTCACAGGTTAGGCTCGGTGCGAGTGGAGATTGGCTTGCATATGTACGGGAGGGTACCAACATCAATTTGCACAACATTTACAACAGTGACACCGTTCCTGTAGAACCTTTGTCCAACATTGGGATCAGCCATGCAACGGGCCACTGCATGAATTGGTACGATGAAACCACGGTGAGATTGGATAAGATAGCACGAACCTTGCACATGGCGGTCAAAGGCGGACCATGCTGTCTGCGGCCGATTTGTTGTCGTACGAGTAGGAAGACGATGTGCTCCTTTCTAACCGCATCTTCGCGGTGACAAACCAGGGGACTTATTTTGTATGGGACACATCCTACGATATACTCCCTCTCTCCCAGTTTATTTGTTTTGAACCTTTTCATTTTATAAGTTTCAAATTCAAATTTAGAGCTCCCCATCACATGTTGAGATTACAATGTCCATTAAATCGTTGCGTGCATGTATAGTAAAGAAACAAATATCGAGTTTGGCACGAGTTCGTGCTGCGGGAGCACCAAAAGCCCTGACGCGGGAGTTACATTTCCCTCTCAGGGCCGTCGGGACTGAGCTTCAGCGCCTTACTACACCTACCTTTGAGTCAATAACATGTGGACCCGTGACTGGTCCACATGTAATGCTCCCGTAGGCAGAGGGGCAGTGGGGCCAAGAGGGGTGAGCCGTAGGTCGGGGGACGTGTGGTTTCATGGGTTCGAGCGGCGTCGTGGGAATCGCGGGTGGATGTGGTAGAAACTTGATGCTCGCGGCATTTTAGGTGGCCCACATGTCATGCACACAAAGGTAGAGGGGCGGTGCGGACGAGAGGGATGAGGCGCACGTCGGGGGGCGTGGTGCCGTGGGTTGGAGAGGCGTCATGGGAATCGCAAGATGAAACATGATGGTTGTCGTAGTTGAACTTCCATGGACAAGCTGTCATGTCTACGGACACATGCACTACATACCGATCACTGGAAGGAGTAGCAGAGAAAGCTATATATGCGGATAAATAGTTCCTTATAGTCAAGCGGACCCACGCTACTACTCTGTTCCAAAGACATGCACACCATCGAAATAGTCCATCTATATCAATATACACCGAGAGGGAATAATTTTTTTACAAGAGAGGAAATAGTTCATCCATCCATAATGCCCTCCTGCTGGTGCAGCCTCTTCTTCTCATTCTCTGTGGGAGACGGCTTCACAACAAGCTCTTTGGACCTTGCAGCTATCTCCAAACTCACACGGGCATCGAGGGCAGCATATTTTATATGCTCGTACGTCAAGGGATAATTCTCCCATCCAGATGACCTTAATGCCACCGTCTCGTCACCCTTCTGAAGATTTGTACCGAGCACAAAATTTTCTACGTCGAATAGGGATGGTGTCTGCTTATCACAATCTTCTAAAGTAATTTTGATTCTGGTTTGTAGGTCAGTGATGCTTTTCAAATCAAGGTTGTACGGCTCCAGCTTCTATTTGTCCCCTTTGATGGCTGCCCCACAAAAGTATACGTCCTCCCGAGACAAGAAATCGTGAAGCTCACCTGGTATGGAGGGCGAGTGTATGATGTGGTACACCAAAACATCATCTTCGAGGCACAGCTGAAGGACGGCGGCGCACTGGACTTCCCAGGGGCACGCTCTGTGTACTCTGCGTTGAGACCGATGACCCTCGTCTCTACCTTTTCAAGGGAGTTGGATACATTGTTGATCCACTGTCGAACAACCCTTGGGTGGATGGTGACGGTGGCAACTATGCGCATCGAGCCTTCGACGAGGACATGTTGGACGCTAAAAACCTGCATCTCGATCTCTTTCGCCATTTGGAACCGCTGGAACGGAGGGCTATGGTTTGGAGAATTAGGATTAGATGGCTAGTCTAACTGAAGTAGTAGATGATTATTTAAAGAGGTTAAAACAATGTGAACGCAGTGGGGTTTGGATGCAAATGAAGACGAAGGGGAGGTGAAGAAGCCGAGGAGAATCGGTTACCGATGGAGAAGTAAATGGGAGAAGTGGCATGCAGGCAGTTGATTAGACGGCTAGGTAGACTAAACGAAAAGGCTATGCGGGTAGACTGATGAGTCGTACATGTTCGTGTACGTGCCCATCCTTCCTGATAGGTGGGACCTATGCAAACAGATAAAAAAATGTGTTGTAGTTTTTTTTGAGCGCGTGAGTGGGAGACACAACATTCTCTGATTAAGGAATACTCCCTCCGTTTAGGTGAGTATAAGTCACCTTATGAAAATCAGGTTTTCCCAAAACCTTTAGGCGTGGAGCATTAACTTCTTGCTCGATCCCCTCCCAGCCTCATTAGCCAGCGCTCTCTTCCTCTGCTGCCGCGTTCTACCTTTCCATTTTTCCTCTTCTCAAGTGTGGAACGATCTGCATACCGTCCTTGATGCACCAAAACGACCACTGCATGCATCACGGCAGGGTGTTGAATGGGCATGCACGAGAATTTGGTTATGCTCGCAATATGGATGATACCTGAACGATGAAGTGAACAAACATGCTAGCACGGGAGACCTATTTCCGCTATACAATACTGGAGTACTCATGTTCCTACTACTACTACTAGTAGTAGTAGTAGTAGTACAACTGTGGTACACTTGATGGTCAAAATACTATTCATCCGGTCCTCACAGTGAAGTGACAACACCCTGCGCCTGACACTAGTCCAGGCGGCGTGTTCAGGTTACCAAAGTCAGCCTCACCCTGTGCACTGTGCAGTCTGTCACAGCAGCTGTACAGCACATTGGCGCCTCGCCTCGTCTCCCTCTCCGCTCCCATAGCACCACTCCATCTCCATCTCCTTCTCTGTCTCCGTCTCCGTCTCCATCTCACTGTGCCCCCATGTACCGTCGCCTCACTCGCCTCCCCCAATACCACTATTCCCTCGCTAGCCGCTCCAGCACCGACATTGTTCTCCCCCGTAAATCAAGCCCCCTTCCAAACTCCACCATGGTCGAATGTGAACCGCGCAGCATCGATATGAGCCGCGATTGGAGCAATCTCCCTAGTGACATCCTCGACCTCTGTTGTTCGTGTATGGATATGTTGAGCACCCTGCAGCTGGCTGCATGCTCGAGGGACATGCACACGACCATCGTCGAAGAGAGGCCTAAGCTTTTCAAGACACCCTGCTTGCTGCTATCTGGTCTTGCAAGATTGGCTCACCATGATACGGAGGCGTGTATGATGCCCCTCGACTTCAATCCAATCTCCATTAGTCGAAACTTCTTTGCAGGTATGTAGTGGGTCGCCGTACATCATTTCCCTTGACATCGATCCGATCACCATCGCCCGAAACTTCTTGGCAGGTATGTACTGGGTCAGCATGAACTCCACTGGATGGCTGCCTTCAAAGAAGACGATAAAAAGTTGGTGCTCGTGAACTTCCAGACCTCCCATGAGATTATCCTTCCTCCGTTGGATTATATAGAGTATTACCATCGCGGTCCAAGTCATCTAGATTGCTACGTCAGTTGGACGGACCTTGTTTTGTAGAAGATTGTAATCTGCCAAGTGCCCACACGACATGCGAATTACGCAGACTTCAAGCTAATTGCCTTGTTCGATCGTGGACTCGCCTATCGTTACGTCGGTGCCTTCTTTAGCTGGAGACAACTCGGCTCGTAGTGGATCATCGTCAAAGCTGATACACACTTATGTGATGCTATTGAACACAATGGCATCATCTACGCGATCGACAAAGCAGATGGCACCACGTATTGCTGGGACGGCGCGTGTAAGTTGTTTCCGTCTCATGTTAATGATGACGCCATGACACTGTTTGAACTTTTTGTGATGATTGGCATATCCCTGTTTGAGCAGAATTTGAGTAGAACTATGGCAATGTATTAGAGATGCGTAAATCAGCTATATTTGGAATGAGTTAATTCATGCAATTGTGACCATGTCATTATAGCCAATTTGTACCCTGAATAATCAAACGGTTAGGAATATATGGATATTATCCTTATTTTACAGTAATCTATATACTACTACTAAATATGAGTGTGTATCAATTGCCATGTTAGTTTCCTCATTTTCATGATGTAGAAACATGCACCACACTGTTGGTTTCATCTAACCATACATTACGGAAGTAAATGTGCATATGGAGAACTCTATATTTGGAAGTAGTGAAATCCTGCAATGCTTACCATGTGTACATACCTATATTCGCCCTTCAGCAATCAATGTCTAGAATAATATCCTCACAAAAAATTTGCCCACAGAACACGAGTATATAACAATGCATGGCCTGTTAGTTACCTTGAAGAATTTGTTTGTGAGGACAGAACATGATTACATAACATGCATGACATGGTAGTTTCCTGTGAAGAATCGATTGCGAGATAACATGAGTATAACCATGCATGGCACTTCTATATTTTCGAACCCAGTTAAATTTCCCTGTATTTTCCTCCCAGTTCCAACAGGGACATATCAATGTTGTTTCTTGCATTATCCCACTCATACTCTGAACAATGCTGATCTTACATTAACAATGCATGTCCTTTTTGATATGATGCAGTGTCCCTACAGTTACTGCCCTTTGTAATCACACCACCTTTGCCAAAAATAGGGAAGCACAACTGGTTCCTCGCTCGATCAGACGACGGCAAAAGACTGATGATCATTCGGACACATGAGCCAGAAAAGTTATATTGCAAAAAAACCACTGTATGCAAGCACCGTGTAATACGTGAGTATCCGGACAGTGGCTGTTACGTCTATGAGCAGGATACCAGCTAGTTGGGGCCTTTAAGATTTTTTTAGTTGGAGGCGGGTAAACAGCCTTGGTTCACACTCTCTGTTTCTCGGACTCAATTATCCGATTAACCAGGAGATCACCGTTGGCAAGGACCTTGATGGCAGAGAGGCTCTGTTTGCTATAGAAAACTGTGTCTACACGGCGAGCCCTAGGAGTTCGGGAGCAAACTCCCCTGATTGTCAACGATATAGCCTACAGCCAAAAGAAGGTGAGAATGACAAAGGCATCCGGATTAACTTTGATCCTTGGATGTCTCAATTACGACAGGCAGTGATGTGGTTCAAGCCTTCAGGTTGATAGGTAATTGGGCTGTTGCATCGAAAGGGTGGAGTACTGGTGTCTCCGGATCACTGGTCGTTGAAGCGGGGCTGCAAATTATAATGGTGTTGGATCATCTCTTCGAATGACTTTGTTGTCTTTGCTGCTGGTTCTGGATGGGTAGTTCTTTCTTTTGTTATGCATATTCCTTGTCATTTGGTCATCCTCGTCTATGTCACTCTTACTATGTAATAGTTGCATCTGTTTAGAATGTCATTCTCGTCTGGATCACGAGAGTCTGAGCGCTGTAGATGGGTGCGTTTTGGTGGTGTAGCAAGACTTCTTATGAACTATCATGTCTTGCTGTTTATGTCAGTAGTAGTCACTAGTCAGTGTTTGAATGTTGTATATATCGTTGTTCCGAACTGTTTATTGTCTCGAACTACTGGTGGGCTAAATGAGGGCATCACCATTCTCCAGTGTTTAGAGTATATCTCCTTTTTTCAAGTTATATAATTTGATCTCAGTGTCTTTTCGATGATGTACACTTGTTTGGGCCAGTGACGTGTCGTTGAATATGGGCCGAGTAGTAACGCAATGCCAAACAGGTCAATTATGATTCTCAGGCCAGGCTCTCAAAAGATCCTGAAATAAAAAGGTCGGGCTCTCCAGAAAAGAAAGAATAAGGACTCTTAGGCCGACATGTGGGCGCCACCGGTGTTTTCGTGCGCTTGCGCGCCGAGAGCATATTGGCGCGTGCTCAAAATTCATGCTACCTTTTCAGCCCCAATCTCCCGCCCCTCCCCCACCTCTGGAATCTCGATTCCTACTCTAGTTCCCCCAAATCCCCCTCCTGTACTCCCTGTACTCAAGTGCACTATCATGTCGCCGGTCAACGCAGATCTCCGAGCCGGAGATCCTGAGGTCCGTCCTGCCTTCGGTCGCTGCGTGCTGTCGCTCAACAGTGGCATGGCGGCGCTTGACGACCAGTTTGCCAGCAAAGTGCTGATGGTAACCATCAACGGCGACCGGCCTCCCGTCTCGCCGGACGACTGATACGTCTCCAACGTATCTATAATTTTTGATTGCTCCATGCTACTTTATCTACTGTTTTGGACTATATTGGGCTTTATTTTCCACTTATATATTATTTTTGGGACTAACCTATTAACCGGAGGCCCAGCCCAGAATTGATGTTTTTTTTGCCTATTTCAGTATTTTGAGGAAACAGAATATCAAACGGAGTCCAAACGGAATGAAACCTTCGGGTTCGTGATCATCTCACCAAACGTGATCCAGGAGACTTGGACCCTACTCCAAGAAGTTTCCGGAGAGGTCACGAGGGGTGGAGGGCGCCCCCCCCTGGGCGCGCCCCTGCCTCGTGGGCCCCTCTGAGCTCGACCGACGTGCTCCTTCCTCCTATATATACCTACGTACCCCCATTAGACCAGAGACGGAGCCAAAAACCTAATTCCACCGCCCCAAATTCCTGTATCCACGAGATCCCATCTTGGGGCCTGTTCCGGAGCTCCGCCAGAGAGGGCATCCATCACGGAGGGCTTCTACATCAACACCATAGCCCTTCCGCCAGAGAGGGCATCCATCACGGAGTAGCTAGATGGCTTCTTCTCTCTTTTCGGATCTCAATACAATGTTCTCCCCCTCTCTCGTGGAGATCTATTCGATGTAATCTTCTTTTTGCGGTGTGTTTGTTGAGACCGATGAATTGTGGGTTTATGATCCAACTTATCTATGAATAATATTTGAATCTTCTCTGAATTCTTTTATGTATGATTGAGTTATCTTTGCAAGTCCCTTCGAATTATCCGTTTGGTTTGGCCAACTAGATTGGTAGTTCTTGCAATGGGAGAAGTGCTTAGCTTTGGGTTCAATCTTGCGGTGTTCTTACTCAGTGACAGAAAGAGTTGCAAGGCACGTATTGTATTGTTGCCATCGAGGATAACAAGATGGGGTATTTATCATATTGCATGAATTTATTCCTCTACATCATGTCATCTTGCTTAAGGCGTTACTCTGTTTTTAACTTAATACTCTAGATGCATGCTGGATAGCGGTCGATGAGTGGAGTAATAGTAGTAGATGCAGGCAGGAGTCGGTCTACTTGTCACGGACGTGATGCCTATATACATGATCATACCTAGATAACCTTATAACTATGCTCAATTCTATAAATTGCTCAACAGTAATTTGTTCACCCACCGTAGAATATCTATGCTCTTGAGAGAAGCCACTAGTGAAACCTATGGCCCCCGAGTCTATTCTCATCATATCAATCTCCATTACTTTATTTTACTTGTTTTGCTTTTACTTTTCACTTTGCATCCTTATACCAAAAATACCAAAAATATTATCTCTATTAGATCTCACTCTCGTAAGTGACCGTGAAGGGATTGACAACCCCTAAGCGTTGGTTGCGAGTTGCTACCGTTTTGTGCAGGTACAAGGGACTTGCGCGTGACCTCCTACTGGATTGATACCTTGGTTCTCAAAAACTGAGGGAAATACTGACGCTACTGTGCTGCATCACCCCCTCCTCTTAGGGGAAAACCAACGCTAGCTCGAGACGTAGCAAGAAGGATTTCTGGCGCCGTTGCCGGGGAGGCCTACGCAAAAGTCAACATGCCAAGTACCCATCACAATCTCTATCTCTCGCATTACATTATTTGCCATTTTCCTCTCGTTTTCCTCTCCCCCACTTCACCCTTGCCGTTTTATTCGCCCTCTCTTTCCCAATCTCCTCCTCTTTTTCCCTTTGCCTTTTGTTTGCTCGTGTGTCAGTTTTCTTACCTGTCGCTATGTCGAATTCCTTATCTTCTCTGTTATCTCCCGAGAATGAAGTGCTAAATTTTAAACAAAGGGAGGGAGAAAATCTAAAAGATGCTTGGTATAGAATTTGCAATGCTCAAAATATATCTACCAGGAAGCAACCTACTTCAGTCCTTCTTCGCAATTTTTATGTAGGTGCTAATCCTTGGTATAGATATATCCTTGATACCATTACCGGAGGGAATTTTTTGGGTAGCCATACTTTTGATTCCTATAATGCTTTATTAGATTTATTTGGCTCACCTCCCCTTTTGGTTAATGGAACTGTGTTAACCTTGGAGCTTGTTATGCAAAGCCTTGAAATTATTGAAAACAAAGTTGCTACCATTGAATCCATTGAAAATCTAGATAAAAAGATTCATAATCAAATTACTCAATATGGATCAAATTATTAAGGAGAAGGAACCCATGGTTAATGAAAAAATAAATCTAGACTCTACTCGAATCGATAAACTTGAGGGTATCATTACCAACTTGGGAACTGATTTTTCTTCCGTAAAAAGTACTCCTAGTCCTCCCACTAAAATTGCCAAGTTTATGTATGTTTCTAAAAATAAGAGTGAATCATCTAGTAAGGAAAATGCGGATCTTAAATCTATAAGTATTCACCCCGATCTTTTTACAATCATTAAGGAACCATTTGCCACGAATGAATTTTTCGATCTTATGCCTAAAAGTTTGATAATCACTAGAAAGAAAGAAAATTCTAAAGGAGGTGGATGCCTCATTTAAGGATTGCCTACCAAAGATGGCAATACCTAGATCTATCCTTACTTTTATGCCTAGCTAGGGGCGTTAAACGATAGCGCTTGTTGGGAGGTAACCCAATTTTATTTTGTGTTTTTTGTTTTTGGTTCTGTTTAAGAATAAATAATCCATCTAGATTCTGTTTAGATGTGGTTTTATATTTTAATTAGTGTTTGTGCCAAGTTAAACCTATTAGATCTTCTTGGCAGATAGTTATTTGATCTTGCTGTAATTTCCAGAATCTTTGCGCTTAGTGCCCGAATTGTTAAAAATCACCAGAACGTGATAAAATAGTGATTCCAATTGCTGCTGATCAATAAACAAATTTCCCAGGTCGCCTAATTTTGGTATAATTTTTCGGGTTCCAGAAGTTTGCATTAGTAACAGATTACTAAAGACTATTCTGTTTTTGACAGATTCTGTTTTGCGTGTGTTGTTTGCTTATTTTGATGAATCTATGGCTAGTAAAATAGTTTATAAACCATAGAGAAGTTCTAATACAGTAGGTTTAACACTAATACAAATAAATAACAAGTTCACTACAGTACCTTAAGGTAGTCTTTTGTTTTCTTTCTCTAACGGAGGTCACGAGATTTCTATTGAGTTTTGTGTTGTGAAGTTTTCAAGTTTTGGGTAAATTCTTTTGATGGATTATGGAACAAGAAGTGGCAAGAGCCTAAGCTTGGGGATGCCCATGGCAACCCAAAGATAATCCAAGGACACCAAAAAGTCAAAGCTTGGGGATGCCCCGGAAGGCATCCCCTCTTTCGTCCACTTCCATCGGTAATTTGCTTGGAGCTATATTTTTATTCACCACATGATATGTGTTTTGCTTGGAGCGTCTTGTATTATTTGTGTCTTTGCTTGTTAGTCTACCACAATAATCCTTGCTGTACACACCTTTTGAGAGAGCCATGCATGAATTGAAATTTGTTAGAATACTCTATGTGCTTCACTTATATCTTTTGAGCTTGATAGTTTACTCTATGTGCTTCACTTATATCTTTTTGAGCGTGATAATTTTTGCTCTAGTGCTTCACTTAGATCTTTTAGAGCATGGTGGTGGATTGTTTTAAAGAAACTTGATCTCTCATGCTTCACTTAGATTATTTTGAGAGTCATTAATAGCATGGTAATTTGCTTAATGTTAATATACTTGGTATTCAAGATATGTGAAACTTTCTTTTTAGTGGGTTGAATACTAAGATAAGTTCGATGCTTGATAATTGTTTTGAGATATGGAGGTGATAATATCATAGTCGTGCTAGTTGAGTAGTTGTGAAATACTTGTGTTGAAGTTGGCAAGTCCCGTAGCATGCACGTATGGTTAAAGTTGTGTAACAAATTTGAAGCATGAAGTGTACCTGGCTTGTGCATCCTTATGAGTGGCGGTCGGGGACGAGCGATGGTCTTTTCCTACCAATCTATCCCCCTAGGAGCATGCGTGTAGTACTTGATTTTTGATGACTTCTAAATTTTTGCAATAAGTATATGCGTTCTTTTGACTAATGTTGAGTCCATGGATTATACGCACTTTTACCTTTCCGCCATTTGCTAGCCTCTTCGGTACCGTGCATTGCCCTTTCTCACATTGAGAGTTGGTGCAAACTTCGCTGGTGCATCCAAACCCCGTGATATGATACGCTCTTTCACACATAAACCTCCATATATCTTCCTCAAAACAGCCACCATACCTACCTATCATGGCATTTCCATAGCCATTCCGAGATATATTTCCATGCAACTTCCACCATCATCATCATCATCATGACATGCTTTACTTTTGTCATATTGCCATTGCATGATCTTGTAGTTGACATCGTATTTGTGGAAAAGCCACCATGCATTATTTTTCATACATGTCACTCTTAATTCATTGCACCATCCCGGTACACCGCCGGAGGCATTCATATAGAGTCATATCTTGTTCTAGTATCGAGTTGTAATCTTTATGTTGTAATCATTATGTTGTAATCAATAGAAGTGTGATGATCATCATTATTAGAGCATTGCCCAATCAAAAAAAAGAGAAAGGCCAAAAAAAAGGCCCAAAAAAAGAGAAAATAAAAAGGGCAATGCTACTATCTCTTTTTCCACACTTGTGCTTCAAAGTAGCACCTTGTTCTTCATGTAGTGAGTCTTATATATTGTGGTTCAAAGTAGCACCATGATTTTCATATAGTGAGTCTCATAAGTTGTCTTGTTCATACTAGTGGGAATTTTTCATTATAGAACTTGGCTTGTATATTCCAACGATGGGCTTCCTCAAAATGCCCTAGGTCTTCATGAGCAAGCAAGTTGGATGCACACCCACTAGTTTTCTTTTGTTGAGCATTCTTAGCTCTAGTGCATCCGTTGCATGGCAATCCCTACTCCTTGCATTAACATCAATTGATGGGCATCTCCATAGCTCATTGATTAGCCTCGTTGATGTGAGACTTTCTCCTTTTTTGTCTTCTCCACACAATCCCCATCATCATATTCTATACCACCCATAGTGCTATGTCCATGGCTCGCGCTCATGTATTGCGTGAAGGTTGAAAAAGTTTGAGATTATTTGAGTATGAAACAATTGCTTGGCTTGTCATCGGGGGTATAGAAGTTGGGAACATCTTTGTGTGACGAAAATGAAGCATAGCCTAACTATATGATTTTGTAGGGATGAACTTCCTTTGGCCATGTTATTTTGAGATGACATAATTGTTTGATTAGTATGCTTGAAGTATTATCATTTTTAGTTCAATATGAACTTTTTGTCTTGAACCTTTCGGATCTGAATATTCATACCATGATTAAGAAGATTTACATTGAAATTATGCCAAAGTATCACTCCGCATCAAAAATTCTCTTTTTATCATTTACCTACTCGAGGATGTGCAGGAATTAAGCTTGGGGATGCTTGATACGTCTCCAACGTATCTATAATTTTTGATTGCTCCATGCTACTTTATCTATTGTCTTGGACTATATTGGGCTTTATTTTCCACTTTTATATTATTTTTGGGACTAACCTATTAACCGGAGGTCCAGCCCAGAATTGTTGTCTTTTTTCCTATTTCAGTATTTCGAGGAAACAGAATATCAAACGGAGTCCAGACGGAATGAAACCTTCGGGACGTGATCTTCTCACCAAACGTGATCCAGGAGACTTTGACCCTACTCCAAGAAGTTTCCGGGGAGGTCACGAGGGTGGAGGGCGCCCCCCCCCCCCCGGGCGCGCCCCCTGCCTCGTGGGCCCCTCGGAGCTCCACCGAGGTGCTCCTTCCTCCTATATATACCTACGTACCCCCATTATACCAGAGACGGAGCCAAAAACCTAATTCCACCGCCGCAACTTCCTGTATCCACGAGATCCCATCTTGGGGCCTGTTCCGGAGCTCCGTCGGAGAGGGCATCCATCACGAAGGGCTTCTACATCAACACCATAGCCCTTCGATGAAGTGTGAGTAGTTTACTTCAGACCTTCGGGTCCATAGCTAGTAGCTAGATGGCTTCTTCTCTCTTTTTGGATCTCAATACAATGTTCTCCCCCTCTCTGGTGGAGATCTATTCGATGTAATCTTCTTTTTGCGGTGTGTTTGTTGAGACCGATGAATTGTGGGTTTATGATCCAACTTATCTATGAATAATATTTGAATCTTCTCTGAATTCTTTTATGTATGATTGAGTTATCTTTGCAAGTCTCTTCGAATTATCCGTTTGGTTTGGCCAACAAGATTGGTAGTTCTTGCAATGGGAGAAGTGCTTAGCTTTGGGTTCAATCTTGCGGTGTCCTTACTCAGTGACAGAAAGAGTTGCAAGGCACGTATTGTATTGTTGCCATCGAGGATAACAAGATGGGGTATTTATCATATTGCATGAATTTATTCCTCTACATCATGTCATCTTGCTTAAGGCGCTACTCTGTTTTTAACTTAATACTCTAGATGCATGCTGGATAGCGGTCGATGTGTGGAGTAATAGTAGTAGATGCAGGCAGGAGTCGGTCTACTTGTCACGGACGTGATGCCTATATACATGATCATACCTAGATAACCTCATAACTATGCTCAATTCTTTAAATTGCTCAATAGTAATTTGTTCACCCACCGTAGAATATCTATGCTCTTGAGAGAAGCCACTAGTGAAACCTATGGCCCCCGAGTCTATTCTCATCATATCAATCTCCATTACTTTATTTTACTTGTTTTGCTTTTACTTTTCACTTTGCATCCTTATACCAAAAATACCAAAAATATTATCTCTATCAGATCTCACTATCGTAAGTGACCATGAAGGGATTGACAACCCCTAAGCGTTGGTTGCGAGTTGCTACCGTTTTGTGCAGGTACAAGGGACTTGCGCGTGACCTCCTACTGGATTGATACCTTGGTTCTCAAAAACTGAGGGAAATACTGACGCTACTGTGATGCATCACCCCTCCTCTTCGGGGAAAACCAACGCTAGCTCGAGACGTAGCAAGAAGGATTTCTGGCGCCGTTGCCGGGGAGGCCTACGCAAAAGTCAACATGCCAAGTACCCATCACAATCTCTATCTCTCGCATTACATTATTTGCCATTTTCCTCTCGTTTTCCTCTCCCCCACTTCACCCTTGCCGTTTTATTCGCCCTCTCTTTCCCAATCTCCTCCTCCTTTTCCCTTTGCCTTTTGTTTGCTCGTGTGTCAGTTTGCTTACCTGTCGCTATGTCGAATTCCTTATCTTCTCTGTTATCTCCCGAGAATGAAGTGCTAAATTTTAAACAAAGGGAGGGAGAAAATCTAAAAGATGCTTGGTATAGAATTTGCAATGCTCAAAATAGATCTACCAGGAAGCAACCTACTTCAGTCCTTCTTCGCAATTTTTATGTAGGTGCTAATCCTTGGTATAGATATATCCTTGATACCATTACCGGAGGGAATTTTTTGGGTAGCCATACTTTTGATTCCTATAATGCTTTAATAAATTTATTTGGCTCACCTCCCCTTTTGGTTAATGGAACTGTGTTAACCTTGGAGCATGTTATGCAAAGCCTTGATATTATAGAAAACAAAGTTGCTACCATTGAATCCATTGAAAATCTAGATAAAAAGATTCATAATCAAATTACTCAATATGGATCTAAGGTAGGAATGACTTTGAAAAATATTAAGGAGAAGGAACCCATGGTTAATGAAAAAATAAATCTAGACTCTACTCGAATCGATAAACTTGAGGGTATCATTACCAACTTGGGAACTGATTTTTCTTCCGTAAAAAGTACTCCTAGTCCTCCCACTAAAATTGCCAAGTTTATGTATGTTTCTAAAAATAAGGGTGAATCATCTAGTAAGGAAAATGCGGATCTTAAATCTATAAGTATTCACCCCGATCTTTTTACAATCATTAAGGAACCATTTGCCACGAATGAGTTTTTCGATCTTATGCCTAAAAGTTTGATAATCACTAGAAAGAAAGAAAATTCTAAAGGAGGTGGATGCCTCATTGAAGGATTGCCTACCAAAGATGGCAATACCTAGATCTATCCTTACTTTTATGCCTAGCTAGGGGCGTTAAACGATAGCGCTTGTTGGGAGGTAACCCAATTTTATTTTGTGTTTTTTGTTTTAGGTTCTGTTTAGGAATAAATAATCCATCTAGATTCTGTTTAGATGTGGTTTTATATTTTAATTAGTGTGTGTGCCAAGTTAAACCTATTAGATCTTCTTGGTAGATAGTTATTTGATCTTGCTGTAATTTCCAGAATCTTTGCGCTCAGTGCCCGAATTGTTAAAAATCACCAGAACGTGATAAAATAGTGATTCCAATTTCTGCTGATCAATAAACAAATTTCCCAGGTCGTCTAATTTTGGTATAATTTTTCGGGTTCCAGAAGTTTGCATTAGTAATAGATTACTAAAGACTGTTCTGTTTTTGACAGATTCTGTTTTGCGTGTGTTGTTTGCTTATTTTGATGAATCTATGGCTAGTAAAATAGTTTATAAACCATAGAGAAGTTGTAATACAGTAGGTTTAACACCAATACAAATAAAGAACAAGTTCACTACAGTACCTTAAGGTAGTCTTTTGTTTTCTTTCTCTAACGGAGCTCACGAGATTTCTATTGAGTTTTGTGTTGTGAAGTTTTCAAGTTTTGGGTGAATTCTTTTGATGGATTATGGAACAAGAAGTGGCAAGAGCCTAAGCTTGGGGATGCCCATTGCACCCCCAAGATAATCCAAGGACACCAAAAAGTCAAAGCTTGGGGATGCCCCGGAAGGCATCCCCTCTGTCGTCCACTTCCATCGGTAATTTGCTTGGAGCTATATTTTTATTCACCACATGATATGTGTTTTGCTTGGAGCGTCTTGTATTATTTGTGTATTTGCTTGTTAGTCTACCACAATCATCCTTGCTGTACACACCTTTTGAGAGAGCCATGCATGAATTGAAATTTGTTAGAATACTCTATGTGCTTCACCTATATCTTTTGAGCTTAATAGTTTACTCTATGTGCTTCACTTATATCTTTTTGAGCGTGATAATTTTTGCTCTAGTGCTTCACTTAGATATTTTAGAGCACGGTGGTGGATTGTTTTAAAGAAACTTGATCTCTCATGCTTCACTTAGATTATTTTGAGAGTCATTAATAGCATGGTAATTTGCTTAATGTTAATATACTTGGTATTCAAGATATGTGAAACTTTCTTTTTAGTGGGTTGAATACTAAGATAAGTTCGATGCTTGATAATTGTTTTGAGATATGGAGGTGATAATATCATAGTCGTGCTAGTTGAGTAGTTGTGAATTTGAGAAATACTTGTGTTGAAGTTAGCAAGTCCCGTAGCATGCACGTATGGTTAAAGTTGTGTAACAAATTTGAAGCATGAAGTGTACCTGGCTTGTGCATCCTTATGAGTGGCGGTCGGGGACGAGCGATGGTCTTTTCCTACCAATCTATCCCCCTAGGAGCGTGCGCGTAGTACTTGATTTTTGATGACTTCTAAATTTTTGCAATAAGTATATGCGTTCTTTTGACTAATGTTGAGTCCATGGATTATACGCACTTTTACCTTTCCGCCATTTGCTAGCCTCTTCGGTACCGTGCATTGCCCTTTCTCACATTGAGAGTTGGTGCAAACTTCGCTGGTGCATCCAAACCCCGTGATATGATACGCTCTTTCACACATAAACCTCCATATATCTTCCTCAAAACAGCCACCATACCTACCTATCATGGCATTTCCATAGCCATTCTGAGATATATTTCCATGCAACTTCCACCATCATCATCATCATCATGACATGCTTTACTTTTGTCATATTGCCATTGCATGATCTTGTAGTTGACATCGTATTTGTGGCAAAGCCACCATGCATTATTTTTCATACATGTCACTCTTGATTCATTGCACCATCCCGGTACACTGCCGGAGGCATTCATATAGAGTCATATCTTGTTCTAGTATCGAGTTGTAATCATTATGTTGTAATCAATAGAAGTGTGATGATCATCATTATTAGAGCATTGCCCAATCAAAAAAAAGAGAAAGGCCAAAAAAAGAAAGGCCCAAAAAAAGAGAAAATAAAAAGGGTAATGCTACTATCTCTTTTTCCACACTTGTGCTTCAAAGTAGCACCTTGTTCTTCATGTAGTGAGTCTTATATATTGTGGTTCAAAGTAGCACCATGATTTTCATATAGTGAGTCTCATAAGTTGTCTTGTTCATACTAGTGGGAATTTTTCATTATAGAACTTGGCTTGTATATTCCAACGATGGGCTTCCTCAAAATGCCCTAGGTCTTCATGAGCAAGCAAGTTGGATGCACACCCACTAGTTTTCTTTTGTTGAGCATTCTTAGCTCTAGTGCATCCGTTGCATGGCAATCCCTACTCCTTGCATTAACATCAATTGATGGGCATCTCCATAGCTCATTGATTAGCCTCGTTGATGTGAGACTTTCTCCTTTTTTGTCTTCTCCACACAATCCCCATCATCATATTCTATACCACCCATAGTGCTATGTCCATGGCTCGCGCTCATGTATTGCGTGAAGGTTGAAAAAGTTTGAGATTATTTGAGTATGAAACAATTGCTTGGCTTGTCATCGGGGGTATAGAAGTTGGGAGCATCTTTGTGTGACGAAAATGAAGCATAGCCTAACTATATGATTTTGTAGGGATGAACTTCCTTTGGCCATGTTATTTTGAGATGACATAATTGTTTGATTAGTATGCTTGAAGTATTATCATTTTTAGTTCAATATGAACTTTTTGTCTTGAACCTTTCGGATCTGAATATTCATACCATGATTAAGAAGATTTACATTGAAATTATGCCAAAGTATCACTCCGCATCAAAAATTCTCTTTTTATCATTTACCTACTCGAGGATGTGCAGGAATTAAGCTTGGGGATGCTTGATACGTCTCCAACGTATCTATAATTTTTGATTGCTCCATGCTACTTTATCTACTGTCTTGGACTATATTGGGCTTTATTTTCCACTTTTATATTATTTCTGGGACTAACCTATTAACCGGAGGTCCAGCCCAGAATTGCTGTCTTTTTTCCTATTTCGGTATTTCGAGGAAACAGAATATCAAACGGAGTCTAGACAGAATGAAACCTTCGGGGACGTGATCTTCTCACCAAACGTGATCCAGGAGACTTTGACCCTACTCCAAGAAGTTTCCGGGGAGGTCACGAGGGTGGAGGGCGCCCCCCCCCCCCCGGGCGCGCCCCCTGCCTCGTGGGCCCCTCGGAGCTCCACCGAGGTGCTCCTTCCTCCTATATATACCTACGTACCCCCATTATACCAGAGACGGAGCCAAAAACTTAATTCCGCCGCCACAACTTCCTGTATCCACGAGATCCCATCTTGGGGCCTGTTCCGGAGCTCCGCCGGAGAGGGCATCCATCACGAAGGGCTTCTACATCAACACCATAGCCCTTCCGATGAAGTGTGAGTAGTTTACTTCAGACCTTCGGGTCCATAGCTAGTAGCTAGATGGCTTCTTCTCTCTTTTTGGATCTCAATACAATGTTCTCCCCCTCTCTCGTGGAGATCTATTCGATGCAATCTTCTTTTTGCGATGTGTTTGTTGAGACCGATGAATTGTGGGTTTATGATCCAACTTATCTATGAATAATATTTGAATTTTCTCTGAATTCTTTTATGTATGATTGAGTTATCTTTGCAAGTCTCTTCGAATTATCCGTTTGGTTTGGCCAACTAGATTGGTAGTTCTTGCAATGGGAGAAGTGCTTAGCTTTGGGTTCAATCTTGCGGTGTCCTTACTCAGTGGCAGAAAGAGTTGCAAGGCACATATTGTATTGTTGCCATCGAGGATAACAAGATGGGGTATTTATCATATTGCATGAATTTATTCCTCTACATCATGTCATCTTGCTTAAGGCGCTACTCTGTTTTTAACTTAATACTCTAGATGCATGCTGGATAGCGGTCGATGAGTGGAGTAATAGTAGTAGATGCAGGCAGGAGTCGGTCTACTTGTCACGGACGTGATGCCTATATACATGATCATACCTAGATAACCTCATAACTATGCTCAATTCTATAAATTGCTCAACAGTAATTTGTTCACCCACCGTAGAATATCTATGCTCTTGAGAGAAGCCACTAGTGAAACCTATGGCCCCCGGGTCTATTCTCATCATATCAATCTCCATTACTTTATTTTACTTGTTTTGCTTTTACTTTTCACTTTGCATCCTTATACCAAAAATACCAATAATATTATCTCTATCAGATCTCACTCTCGTAAGTGACCGTGAAGGGATTGACAACCCCTAAGCGTTGGTTGCGAGTTGCTACCGTTTTGTGCAGGTACAAGGGACTTGCGCGTGACCTCCTACTGGATTGATACCTTTGTTCTCAAAAACTGAGGGAAATACTTATGCTACTGTGCTGCATCACCCCCTCCTCTTCGGGGAAAACCAACGCTAGCTCGAGACGTAGCAACAACCTTGTCAAAGCTCTTGGCATCGCGCACGGCATCCAAATATGTGACTTGCTCGTCGAAGTCTGTCCGCCACCGGCTGATTTCTTTGTCAAGTTCGGGACAACTTTCGACTCCAGTTGTGTGTTCAAATCTTCCCGGCATTTGTTCTGTGATGGCGCGCTGGTGAGCTTTGATCGGTGGCACCCAGGATGGGGCTCGGTGCCCTCTGAGCTTGAGTTTTTAACAAAGCTTACCTTCCACGGCATGCCTCGACGTTCTTGGAACAGCGAGTCCATGAACGAGCTTATCAACGACCTTGGAGGTGAGCTCGTAAGTATGTTTGTTCCTCCAGACAGCTGGGCTCTGACGGTTATGGCATGGATGAAGAAGTCGTCCACCATATCGAAGGTGATTGGTGTTGTGATACTGGTGCAGGAACCGGGGTTGTACTATTCGTCGCCACCAAGGCCGCCGCGGACCACGTTAGGGATGTACCTGTATCGAGTGTTCGTGCATGTCGAAGAAGTGGTCAATCCATCAATCGAAGTCCTGCCGCCGCCGCAGGTGCCAGGGTCCGTCGACGACGTCCATTACAGGAGTCAACGTCAGACTTTCCCCGTGTTGCTCGGAACGATGGATGGCACAGGGCCTACTCCATCGCGCGGCGGAGGCCACTGCTTCTTTGGGAGAAGAGGCAGGCCTGGCTGCCTGGATGTGCTCTAATTTGAGGTAACAACTAAATCTTGTTAGATACTAGTTAAATCCGAGCTATGGGTGTGAAGCACTGATATGCCAGTACATTTGATTGTGACCTGTTCTAATTTTGTACCTGAACTTTTTTTAGAAAGGGTTGTACGTCAACTTAATGTGCTAGCGGAACTTACTGTGTTGTCTGTCTATTTTCTTTGCACAACATTTAAGATATTTCCCCGTCATTGATAAAGACGATGAACCGTTATGTACGACTTCGTTGGTTTCAACATAGCCCTTCCCGTAGCGATCCACTGCTTCCATCCTGATTGTGCCACCTGCGTGAAATTTTTGTATGCAAGTTCAGTGTGCTATGATGTTCTATATGATTGTGTCAACTATATAAGTTTTTACTGAGCATCAGCAATGCATATGGCTGAAAGATGTATTTACGAGCATCGACCGATGGGTCTCTCTCTCTCTCTCTCTCTCTCTCACACACACACACACACACACACCCACACACACACACGCACGCACACGCACAAGTGGGACCCGTTGAATTATTTATTTACTCATGACAACTTTTAATTAGGTTCCACTATAATCTAACTTTTTTCTTAAGTTATTAATTGAGCTCAGTGACTTCAAAAAGTTGTATAGAAGCCTTGTTTGGGCCTTTCCGGCGTCGCTGAATGTGGGCTGAGTAACCATGTTAGGTTGTACTGTACTACACAGGCCTTTTTTTCAACATCAGCAATGCAACTGGGTCGACAGTTGTACACAATATCCGGGTCAACTTGTTATTCTCCGCCCCTCTAGGCTGCAAACTTTCCTAGGAGGTATGCATTAGGCTTAACAAGAAAATGGACTTTAAGAAATAATAAATGGGATGTAATTATAATAACTGGACAGTTACTATGAGCATAGTTGGTTTGTTACCAACATTTGGTATTGCCAATATTTGGCAAGCCAACATTTGGTAAAACCAAAGTTGCCAACATTTGGCAACTTTTTGTGAGATTGGCAACAAAAGTTGGCAAACTGTCAATCTCTAGCCAACATTTGACAACTGCCAAAATTTGGCATGCCAACTTTTGGCATCAAACCAATTATGCTCTATGCACCAAACACGTAATTGGTTTGAAAAATATATTATTTTTGGAATTTGAAATTTTTAATTTCATTACTTGTTGTGCGCGCAATATTTTGTTGGATTTTAACGTAATACAACTTTATTTTGAAATTATATTTAACCTGACTAGAAATTTCGGATAAAAATATTTCGGATCCCATCAAAATGTTGGAATTTTTTTTGAATTCTGTTTTGAGCGGTTGTTTGAAATTATTAATCGTTGTCCTAGCTAGAAGTTGGTGTACTTTTAACAAACTATAAATGGGTTGTAGTAAATTCCATTAGAATTAAAAAATGGGTTGTACATTCTTACAAATCGCAAATGGGCTATATGTTCTCAGCCAAATCCGAGTTGTGGGCCTACTAAGTTGACGCGTACCAAGGGCTTTGTCAACTTAGTCAATATAAATGATTCTAGCCGTAGTGCTTCTTCAACCTCTGGTCTTCTTGCTCCAGGCGCCCAAAGCAGCGCCGGTCGTGTCGCGTGCTCCTGCCTCCCGTGGTCGGTTGTGATGCCGCGGAGGCCTCACCGCCCCGTACTACTCCCACCTCTGGCCAGGCCATCCCTCTACTCACCCATACCCCATGTTATTCTGCGGCGACGGCAGCCTCACACTGCAGCCGAACCAGTGAACCCTCGTACTCCTCTCCGTGCAGGCTTCCACTGCTGTGTCTTCCCCGGCTCCGCGTCGTCCCCTTCCTAGGCCTCGCCGTCGTCCAGACCACCGCCCTGGTGCTCTCGGCGTGGCGTGGTCAACGTGGTCAACGACCGACTTCCATCGGAATAGTACTGTACGTGGGGAGGCTGACAGTTGGGTCCAGGCGGCCGCAAGGAAGTGCCTCCTTATTACGTGCAAAATAATTATTCCTCCACCTGATAGCAAGGAACCACCGGACGGGCCACCTTATTTCGCGAAAAAACGTTTCCCCCCTGACTGCTGGGACCCATCGGACGGGCCAGCGTATTTCGTGAAAAAACGTTCCCCCCGCTGTCAGCTCGGACCCACCGGAAGTGCCTCCTTATTACGCGCAAGAAAATGAATACTCCCCCTGCTAGCTGGGACCCACCATGGTGGGAGGCTGACTTGTGGGCCTACTAAGTTGACTAGGACGGGGGCCTTTGTCAACTTTAGTCAATATGAACGATTCTAGCTCCAGTGACCGTATGATGTCCATCCAACGGCCATAGTGCTTCTTCAACCTCTGGTCTTCTTGCTCCAGCCTCCCAAAGCAGCGTCGGTCGTGCCGCATGCTCCTGCCTCACGTGGCCGGCTGTGCTGCCGTGGAAGCCTCACCGCCCCCTACTATTCCCACCGCTGGCCAGACCCTGTGGCGACGGCAGCCTCACACCGCAGCCGAACCAGTGAACCCTCGTACTCCTCTCCGCGCGGGCTTCCACTGCCGCGTCTTCCCTGGCTCCCCGTCGTCCCCTTCCTTGGCCTCGCCGTCGTCCACCGCCCTGGTGCTCTCGGCGTGGCGTGGTCAACGTGGTCAAGGAACGACTTCCATCGGACGTGGACTGTACGTGGAGAGGCTGACAGCTGGGTCCACGGCTGCAGCAAGGAAGTGCCTCCTTATTACGCGGAAAATAATGATTCCTCCACCTGACAGCTGGGACCCACCGGATGGGCCACTGTATTTCGCGAAAAAAATGTTTCCCCCTGACTGCTGGGACCCACCAGCTACATCTTCGCACGCAAGGAAGTGTGTCCGGGCAAAAAAACGATTCACCCCCTTGACTGGTGGGACCCACCAGCTACATCTTCGCAGGCAAGGAAGTGCCTGATAGTCGGGACCCACCTGGTCGAAGCGTACGTAGTGTTGTCATTCTGGCCGCGAACGTGTACGTACATATATACTGGTGGATGTAGAGGCGTGCATGTGTCGTAGTAGAGGCGCGTATGTGTCGTAGTAGAGGCGCGCACGTAGCATGTACACGTACGTACATCGGCCAGGGTGCAAGAAAGAAAATACGGACACGTATGTGTACATACGGGCGGGGTCTCGAACGCCTACTCGCGCATACGTACGGCCAGGGCTCGTGTACATGGCTGGGTCGGAACGGAGAAACAGCGTCGTCGTCGTGTTCATGGGGAGGCAACGGAATGCGTCGTGTTCGTGGGGAGGCAACGGAATGTGTCGTGTTCATCGGGAGGCAACGGAACGCGTGGGAGCCAACCGGCTGGGTCGGAACGGAATGCGTGGTCGTGTTCATCAGGAGGGCTTGGACGGAACAGGCGATGGAAACGAGGCCTGGCGTACCGCACAACGGAGGAAACGGACCTCCTACGTTCAGAACGGGGTCCTGTTGATCGGGAGGGGTCTGGCGTACCGCAAAACGGAGGAAACGGACCTCCTACGGTCAAAACAGGGGTCCTGTTGATCGGGAGGGGTGTGGCGTACCGCAAAACAGACGAAACGGACCTCCTACGGTCGAAACGGGGGTCCTGTTGATCAGGAGGGGTGTGGCATACCGCAAAACGGACGAAACGGACCTCGTACAGTCGAAATGGGGGTCCTGTTGATCGGGAGGGGTGTGGCGTACCGCAAAATGGACGAAACGGACCTCCTACATTCGAAACGGGGGTCCTGTTCATCGGGAGGGGTGTGGCGTACCGCAAAACGGGACTCCACGGGATACTATTCATCTCTACCGTCGACCTCCTCCAGCCTCCACGGGCTCCTGTTCATCCAGCCTCTACCGCACGCTACTCCACCGGCTACTGTTCAACCACCCCTCCACCGTCTACTGTTCATCCAGCCCTCCACACCACGGGGTCCTGTTCAACCACCCCTCCATGGGCACCCCTCCATCGTCTACTGTTCATCCAGCCCTCCACCACACCACGGGGTCCTGTTCATCCAGAGGCAACGCCACCGCTCACTGTTCATCCACCCCCCCCCCCCCCCCCGCAACGCTCACTGTTCATCCAATCGATCGGCTACAGTTAGCAGTAGTAACGAAGGAATCGCTAGATCGGGTTCAGTTAACAGCCATCGATCAATCGCTCGGGTTCAGTAATGCGTAGCCTGCAGTGCAATCACTTGGGTTCAGTTAGAGCCCAACGCCTCGCTCGGGTTCAGTTAGAGTCAACGCCTCGCACGCACGCGCGTACGCGTACAAGAGAAACGCGCATCGCCCGGCCCCCGACCTCCCACCGTAACCGGGAACTCCCCGAAATTTTCCTCCCCTTCGCTTCTACCATGGTTTTTTCCGTCATAGACGGCCCAAAGAATGTCATGCAGCTGCGTCTCCGGCCCGCCCAGGACGAAAAGCCCATTTTCTGTCATGATTTTTTTTCATACAAGTAGGAGCCCACCACATCTATGATGATACCGGGTTTTGTCACAATTATCGTCATAGAAGTGTCATATGTATGACAGAAAAAAAATTCGTTCGGCCCAAAATGTCACAGATGTGTCTTTTTTTTAGTGCCCAAGCAGGGTTGTGGAAGACTTTGTCTAAAGCAACCAAAGTCGGGGAGTCCTTTTCATTACTCCAGGTAAACTTTCTATTATGAAAATTTAGTGTTGTTTGAAATGTTTGATAATTGCGCATCCAAATAAGTGGAGCAAAAGGTTTGGTACAACATTAACTAGCATTCATCGCTTGGAACCTCTCCTTTCGAAGTGGTGTATGGACAACAACCCAGATACTTCCTGTACAGCGGTGCCCCCCTGTACTGCGGCAAGTGTAATCTGTTGCTTCCTTTAATAGAATTGTGTTTGCTGGTGGAGAAATTTCCAGTGATCCATGAATAACAACATTTGCACCATCATGAGCTAGAATGTCAGAGGCCTAACCGCTCCAGCCAAAAGATCTGCAGTCAGAGAGGTGGTTGAGGCCCATTGAGCAGCAATCCTATGCCTACAGGAGACGAAGCTGGAAGCATGGACACAAGAGTATGTGCGTGACATTGGTGGATCGGCCCTTGAGGGCTGCGCGGTCCTGCCTGCTATTGGGACAAGGGGAGGAGCAGCGATCCTATGGAACAAGAATGTTGTGCGAGTAGACAATCACGCGATCAGCTGCTACTCGATCACGGCAAAGTTGTCGATGGTACAGGGCGACAGCAGCTTCTGGTTAACCACAGTTTATGGGCCAACTGATGATGCAAGGAAGGATGATTTCCTGGCAGAGATGGTACAAGCAGCTCCACCAATGGGAGAACCATGGATGATAAACGGTGAATTCAATGTCATCTACGAGGCCAGGGACAAGAACAACCTGAACCTGAACCGAAGGCTTATGGGCAGATTCAGATCGGCGCTTGACAGAGCTCATCTCAAAGAAATCAAGTGCAAGAATAGGAGGTTTACTTGGACTAGCGAGCGCTAGGATCCAACTATGGTCAGCATTGACAAGGTGTTCTGCAACACCGAGTGGGAGGCATTGTTCCCGGCACACATGCTCCTCGCTGCTTCCACTTCATGCTCGGATCACTGCCCCCTCGTCCTTGCCAACTCCACTGCCCCGCGCAAAAGGCCAGCTTTCAAGTTTGAATCCTTCTGGCCCCGCTTCCCGCGCTTCCAGGAAACCGTGCAGCGAGCTTGGCAACGGCCTGTAAATCACGACTGCCCGATCGCACGGCTCAAGGTCAAGTTGAGAAGACCTGCTGCCGATCTGAAAATTTGGGCTCGTACTTTATTCAGCGACGCAAAAGTACAGTTTCACCTGGCGTGTGAAGTTATTCTGCGGCTTGAGGTGGCGCAGGAACGGAGAAGCTTAACTGACGCAGAATTTCAGCTGCGCCGGCAACTGAAGCAAAGGCTGCTCAGACTAGCAGCAATTGAGTGTGCTAGAAAGCGGCAGGGGTCCAGAATCACATGGCTGCGAGCGGGTGACGCAAAGACTGCATTCTTCCAGGCCAAGATCAACTCCAGAAGGCAGAAAAATTTCATCTACTCACTGCAGACAGATACAGGCACTGCCATTGATCATGATGACAAAGCAGTGGCTGCGCACGGCCACTTCAGAAACCTGCTAGGCGCCAGGATCAGCAGAGATTGCACAATAAACTGGGAAGAGCTGCACCTCCCCTCTGTCAGCAACGAGGGACTTGATAACCCATTCACCGAACCTGAAGTTTGGGCAGCGATCGTGGCATCTCCGACAGATAAGGCACCGGGGCCTGACGGTTTTTCAGGGACGTTCTTCAGATCATGCTGGAGCCTGATCAAAAATGACATAATGGTTGTTTTCCACCACTTCCATCACATTGCGGACGGCAGTTTTGCAGATCTGAACACGGCCATGATCGCCCTCATCCCAAAGAAAGACGGCGCTGTTTCCATGGGAGATTTCCGGCCTATAAGTCTGGTGCACTCCATTGGGAAACTAATCTCCAAAGTTCTGTCCATGCGGCTGGCTACTGTCATCAGTAAGATCATCTCGCCGGCGCAGACGGCATTTCAGAAGAAAAAGTGCATACATGACAGCTATCTCTATGTCTAGAACACCATCAGAGCACTGCACCGCACCAAAACCCCGGCATTGCTGCTGAAGATTGACATCGCGCGAGCTTTCGATAGCGTTTCCTGGGAATACATCATAGAACTCATGTGCAAACTGGGTTTCCCGGCGCGCTGGCGCGACTGGATCACACTACAGCTCTCGTCCTCGTCATCGTCGTGCTTGATCAATGGCATCCCCGGCAATCGCATCGACCATCTTAGGGGGCTACGCCAGGGGGACCCGCTGTCCCCACTGCTCTTCATACTCTGCATCGACCCGCTGCACCAGCTTCTGGAGGCGGCCACGCGCTCCGGTGCTCTCTCGCCTATCACTGGCTCGGCGGCGAGGATGAGGACAAGCCTATACACCGACGATGATGTCATCTTTGCCAACCCGTGCTGGCTGGAGATAGATAGTCTGCTACAAATTCTAGCTAGTTTCGGCAATGCCACCGGCCTGCGTGTCAACCTTGCCAAATCCTCTGCGGTGCCCATTAGTTGCCATGACATCGACCTCCAGCATGTTCTGCACGGCTTCAGTGGTGCAACAGTACCTCTGCCAGTCAAGTACCTAGGTCTCCCTCTAACGACCTACAGAACTAGGCTAGTTCACCTGCAGTTCATTCTTGACCGGATCAGAGCTAGACTCGCTGGATGGAAGGGTCGGCTCCTTCCGCTGGTAGGGCGTCGTGTCCTCGTCAGATGCGTCCTTTCTGTCATGCCAACGTTCGCCCTATCAGTGTTGCGTGCGCCAAAGAAGTTCTTCAAGGAGATAGACAAGGTCAGGCGGCGTTTCCTGTGGGCACATGACCAGGAGATCAGCGGTGGCAAGTGCAAGGTGGCATGGAAGGTGGTGACCTCGCCGGAGGCCACAGGAGGATTGGGCATCCATGATCTCTCGACCTTCGCCCGGGCTCTCCGCCTCCGCTGGCTCTGGCTTTGCTGGACTGACCCATCCAGGCCCTGGGTTGGCACCGGCACCCCGTGTGATGCTGCAGACCGCACTCTTTTTGCAGCGTCTACGGTGGTGACCATCGGGGATGGCCGGACTGCCTCCTTCTGGTCCTGCCCATGGCTTGCGGGTAGGCCGCTCCGGCTCGACTTCCCTGCGGTCTTTGCATGGTCCCGGCGCAAAAACAGATCGGTTAGCGAAGCACTGCACGAAGACAGATGGCTCCTCGACCTTAGGCACGGTAGCTTTAAAGACATCCTGCCACAAATCATGCAGATGGCTCGAGCCATAAGGCAGGCTCGGATCAACATCCAGGCAGATACAGCGGACAGCAACAGATGGACGCTAGGCAGCTCTGGGCAGTACACCGTGAAGACGGCCTACAATGCTCAGTTCGAGTGTGCAAGGTCAAACGAGTTCCAAGGAATGATCTGGAAGATCTAGGCACCGGGCAAGATCAAAATATTCCTCTGGCTATTGCATTTGGACCGTCTCTGGTGCAACGATCGACTGCAAAGGAGAGGGTGGGAGAACAGCTATTTCTGCCAACTTTGTAGGTGGAACCTGGAAACCTCGTTGCATCTATTCTGGGAGTGCCCGATCTCGCTCGGGGTTTGGAGCAGCGCAGCAAGATGGGAAGGGTGCAACGCCCTGGACCACGCATCGTGGCCTCGAGCCGACTCCACCACGGCGAGAATCAAGAAGATCATCAGCTTCACCGCCACCGCAAGCAGAAAAGGCATCAAGTCCATGGTGGCTCTCATCGCCTGGCACATTTGGTTGGAGCGCAACGAATGCTTCTTCAGACAAAAGCAACCTTGCGTTAAAAGCATCATTGACGGGTGCAGAAGGGACCTCGAGCAATGGCGGCTGGCAGGAGCAAGATGCGTTGAGAGCCCGTTCAGGGAAGAAACGTGAGGAATAAACCTATAGTGCCGGGCAGGGCAGCCGAGTACTTTTGGCTTGGAGCATTGTAATTCTAAATCTCTCTGAGACTCTGATCACTTGATCACCCTTTGTAACATCTGCCTCTGCTAAATCAATGAAAACCAGCAAGCGCTGGACAGTTTTCAAAAAAAAAAACCCAGATACTTTGGCATTTTATATTCATATACTGTAGCTACTCTTGACCTACAACAATGGTTTGCTTCGTGAAAAGTTGTGACTGGATCCATCAAACGACACTTATTGAGGAATCAACAACACATGAAAGGGCAAACAGGTAAACACCACACTGGACTCATTTTCTCTGTTGAAGATCGTGTGTTTCTCAAACTACGACCATATGTCCAGACACATGTGACGACATGAGGTCATGAACTAATCACAAGTTGGCCTACAAGTTCTATGGACCTTAAGAGCAACTTGAATGCCGACCCAAACGGACGGCGCTTTTGTCCATTTGGCGTCCGCCCTGTTTAAGATTTGGGTCGGCAGTGCGTCCAATTCTTTGATCCATATGTGTTGACGTGGCCGGCTGGCAACCCTTTTTCAACAAATAGCATAAATTTTGCATTATTTCACACACAACTTTTGCATTATTTCACAAGCAAATAAGTCCACAAGCAAATAAATAGCATAGTTTCAACCAAATAAAATAGCATAGTTTTACAAGCCGAATAAAGGTAGAAGTGTCTCACATAGTTTTGCAAGCCGAATAAAAAAGATACATCTATTGGTTGCCAACATGAGCCCACATATGTTCAACCTAATCATTTTGCAGTTGCATGTAAGTTTTCCAATCATGCATGTTATGATGAAATTGGATGAACGGTTCAAACGTTGCCGTTCGTCCAAGCTTTTGATTCCCCGGCGGCAAGACGGCGGTGTCGGGCGGCGTGGGAGGTGGCGGCGTTGCAGAGGGGATGTTGCGACGCCGGTAGCTGGCACAGTCACCGGAGAAATGGGCGGCAGCGGCGACGACGAAGGAGGCGGACGAGGGTTTGTTGTTGGAATGGAAGAGGATGGTCAATGTGCCATCGACCAGCGGGCCAGAGGGAGGAGTAGGCGGGCGTGCGCGCGTCCGACGTGTGTCCGCGCCGATGCAAATCCGGCTCAAAAATGAGCCAGGAATGGGTCAGCAAGCAGACAAAAAGCGGATGCCCGTCCGTTTGGGTTGGCGCGTTGGGCCGACTTTTCTGTCCGCGCCAATCTAAAGAGACGCGCTCCGACCGTCGCCACTTTGGAGTTGCTCTAAATGATTTTTTTCTGTGGTTAGATTGAACTCGTTTCAGATCATCAATGCAAGAACTTGATACAGAGCCAGTAAAGTGGGACCATATGTAGTAGTAGTATGTCTTTATATCTGATAGTGCTTGATATCTTGAGACTTGAATTTGGACAATCCCGCGTTCCAAGTCCTGCCTATTTACAGGAGTCCTAAATGATTACATCGGTCTGCTGTGCTGTACGACTGCCCAGCCTGTGTGTGCATGTGTGTTGCTTGTCTCACTCGTTCTTGATCTGCCCACCGCTCTGCTTGCTGTTGGCGAACGCGACGAGCCAGAGGAGCACGACGGCGAGCACGACGTTTAGGACGACGTATCGGTGCTCGCCCAGGCTCTTGGCCAGACGCCACGCCGGGTGCTCATCGGCCCGCCACGCCGCCATGTGGCCGTCGCTCCAGAACGTGCCGGCGTCCTCCTCTTCTCGCAGCGCGCCCTCTTGGCTGTCGTCGGTGGAATGGGGTACCTCGACGTAGAGGACGCCCTTGTCGCGCTGGACCTTGATCGCTGCGGCGTCGCAGGCGCCGGGAAGGTCGAACCGCTTGAGGAAGTGGCACCACTGGCGGCCGCCGTTGAGGGCGCGCTCGCCGCTGATCTTGAGGCTCCCCGGCGGCTCCACCTGGACCTTGAGCTGGTCCCTGGTGAATCCTGCAACGGCGGCATGCGTGTCAATATGGCAGGACGTGTTTGGAATGAGTGGATTCAGTTCCCGCAGAAATGGTTGGAAAAGCAGCAACGGTATACCTGAGACGTCGACGACGAGCGTGTCAAACTCGTCCCCATGAACTCATTCGCTGCGGGGGTCGACCTCAGCCACGACACGGGAGCGATACCCAGCCGCCTCCATCTCTTGCATTGCTTTTGCACTTCCTCCTATTGTCGCTTGAATGCGAGCCGAGTGGTGGTTGAATTGCACCTTGGATACATTCATATATGTATATATAGACGTGAGAATTTTACTATTTGAGGAGGACGTGAGACGAAAGATATACCATATTTGCGATGGGGATGAAGGAAAGGAAAGGATACCTCACCTTGCCTTGCCGACAGCATGCTGAAATATATATATCCGTGGGTCATATAGTCTACTCTTACCTACTAGGTGACTTGTGTGCAGGTCTTTTCCTTCCCTGAAGTGCTACCATGCATCTCTTCTTCTTCTTCTTTTTCTGAGTAAATTGCAAAAAACCACCATAATTGGGGACCCTAATTCAGAAAACCGCCAGCATTCAGTTTTTTTTCAAAAAACCACCAACATTGGGGTGACAGTTTTCAGAAAACGCTGATACCGTGATTTAGAGCGTTTGAGTGGATTTCTGACGGGTGGGTCCCTTTGTCAGGTGCCACGTGGCCAGGGCGAGACGGCGGCCGTGACGCGCCGTTAGACGGCGTCGGTCTAAACCTAACCAGCTGCTCGAGCCCAACCCATTCGTCCATTCTCTCTCTCACTCTCTCGCAGGTCTCTGTCGCCGCCGCCCGTCCCCCCGCCGCCGATCGCCGCAGCCATGGTCTCCTGGAAGGATGGCGAAACCAGCAGCGAGGAGTCTGTTTCCCCCCTTTTCATCTCGCACGCGGACGAATCCTATGTGAGTTCATCGCCTTTCTCAATTAGGGTTAGGTTTTCTTCGATCTGTACTCCATTTGAGGTTAGTTTTGACCCATTTGATCTGGGATTTGAGGATGTACTCTATGTGAACCCTTCTAGGTTCCACATACCATTGTTGACCCAGAGTGGTGTGGCATTGTTGCCGAAGGACCGATGTGCAGTCACAATTTGCCGGTGCATAGGGGTGTTGTATTCCAAGGCGTGAACACTGGCCGTAGGTATTACGGATGTGGTAATGAGGTTCGTGCTGATCCTTTCTATGCCATTGAACAATTTTCTACTAGGTGTAATTTAGGTGTAATTTAAGAACAGAGTGTATGTGTTGTTCGTATGAATGTGTTGTTTGGTACTTAAGAACAGAGTGTACATCTTGTTACAAATCCATTCAAATTCAGCATTTGATAATTAGAACATTTAAGTGATCAGTTCCTGTTCAATTGTACTTAGTCTTTACTCTTTTTGCAAAAAAATTAATCCAGGACGGCGACAACTATGGTCTGGTGCAGTGGATTGATGCAGAATGGCCACAACCAATGCAGAATGCATTGCGCAAGATTTGGGATATGTATGACCAGAGCAACACAGAGATTGAAAGAAAAGATAAGGTGATATTGAAGCTGGAAGAAGAAAAGAAGTTAATACAAGAGAAGCATCACACCCATATAAAGGAAACAAGCCAGTTTTTTGCAACAGTTCACAAGAATGTGATGAGGGAGAACTATGAGAAGATTATGCAGGATAGTGATGTTGAGAAAGCTGTAGTTGAAGCCCAGGAAGAGAAGGCTAGGCTTGAGAAAGAGAATATGGATCTGAAGCTAGCACTTCAAGTTATTAAGCAGAGCAATGATGAACTGATCACCAATTGGAAGAAGGCTGTAGCAGATCAAGGTATGGCAGTGTTGGAAATATGCCCTAGAGGCAATAATAAAAGCATTATTATTATATTTCCTTATTCATGATAATTGTCTTTATTCGTGCTATAATTGTGTTATCCGGAAATCGTAATACATGTGTGAATAACAGACAACAAACATGTCCCTAGTGAGCCTCTAGTTGACTAGCTCGTTGATTGACAGATAGTCATGGTTTCCTGACTATGGACATTGGATGTCATCGATAACGGGACCACATCATTAGGAGAATGATGTGATGGACAAGACCCAATCCTAAACATAGCATAAGATCGCTTAGTTCGTTTGCTAGAGTTTTCCAATGTCAAGTATCCTTTCCTTAGACCATGAGATCGTGTAACTCCCGGATACCGTAGGAGTGCTTTGGGTGTGCCAAACGTCACAACGTAACTGGGTGACTATAAAGGTATACTACGGGTATCTCTGAAAGTGTCTGTTGGGTTGACATGGATCGAGACTGGGATTTGTCACTCCGCTTGACGGAGAGGTATCACCGGGCCCTCTCGGTAATGCATCATCACAATGAGCTCAGTGTGATCAAAGTGTTTGATCATGGGATCATGCATTACGGTACGAGAAAAGTGACTTGCCGGTAACGAGATTGAACGAGGTACTGGGATACCGATGATCGAATCTCGGGCAAGTAAAATACCGATTGACAAAGGGAATCGTATACGGGATTAGTTGAATCCTCGACCTCGTGGTTCATCCGATGAGATCATCGTGGAGCATGTGGGAGCCAACATGGGTATCCAGATCCCGCTGTTGGTTATTGCCCGAGAGCCATCTCGGTCATGTCTGCATGTCTCCCGAACCCGTAGGGTCTACACACTTAAGGTTCGGTGACGCTAGGGTTGTGAAGATATGTATATGCAGTAACCCGAATGTTGTTCGGAGTCCCGGATGAGAGCTCGGACGTCACGAGGAGTTTCGGAATGGTCCAGAGGTAAAGATTTATATATGGAAAGTCCTCATACGGACATCGGGACAAGTTTCGGGGTTATCGGTATTGTACCGGGACCACCGGAGGGTCCCGGGGGGTCCACCGGGTGGGGCCACCTATCCCGGAGGGATCCATGGGCCAAAGTGAGGAAGGGAACCAGCCCTATGTGGGCTGGTGCGCCTCCCCCCCAAGGGCCCATGCGCCTAGGGTTGGGGGGGGAAACCCTAAAGGGGGCGCCCCCCTTGCTTGGGGGGCAAGCCCCCCTCCCTGGCCGCCGCCCCCCTAGGAGATTCCATCTCCTAGGGCCGGCGCCCCCCCAAGGGGTTATATAAAGGGGGGAGGGGAGGGGGGCTAGACACCCAATGCCCTAGCGCCTCCCTCTCCCTCTCCAACACCTCCTCCTCCTCCTCCGTAAGAGCTCGGCGAAGCCCTGTCGGAGTACTGCGGCTCCACCATCACCACGCCGTCGTGCTGCTGTTGGAGTCTTCTTCCCCAACCTCTCCTTTGCCTTGATGGATCAACAAGAAGGAGACGTTACGCTGACCGTACGTGTGTTGAACGCGGAGGTGCCGTGCTTTCGGTGCTAGGATCTCCGGTGATTTGGATCACGGTGTGTACGACTACTTCATCCCCGTTCGTTGAACGCTTCCGCTCGCGATCTACAAAGTGGTATGTAGATGCAATCTCTCTCTCCCATGACTCGTTGCTAGATGAACTCATAGATGGATCTTGGTGAAACCGTAGGAAAAATTTTAATTTTCTGCAACTTTCCCCAACAGTGGCATCATGAGCTAGGTCTATGCGTAGTTCTCTATTGCACGAGTAGAACACAATTTGTTGTGGGCGTAGATGTTGTCAACTCTTCTTGCCGCTACTAGTCTTATCTTGCTTCAGCGGTATTGTGGGATGAAGCGGCCCGGACCAACCTTACACGTACGCTTACATGAGACCGGTTCCACCGACTAACATGCACTAGTTGCATAAGGTGGCTGGCGGGTGTCTGTCTCTCCCACTTTAGTTGGAGCGGATTCGATGAAAAGGGTCCTTATGAAGGGTAAATAGAAGTTGACAAATCACGTTGTGGTTTTCACGTAGGTAAGAAAACGTTCTTGCTAGAACCCTAATTCAGCCACGTAAAACTTGCAACAACAATTAGAGGACGTCTAACTTGTTTTTGCAGCAAGTGCTTTGTGATATGATATGGCCAAAGTTGTGATGAATGATGAATGATCTATATGTGATGTATGAGATGTTCATGCTATTGTAATAGGAATCACGACTTGCATGTCGATGAGTATGACAACCGGCAGGAGCCATAGGAGTTGTCTTTATTTTGTATGACCTGTGTGTCATTGAGAAACGCCATGTAAATTACTTTACTTTATTGCTAAACGCGTTAGCCATAGTAGTAGAAGTAATAGTTGGCGAGCAACTTCATGGAGACACGATGATGAAGATCATGATGATGAAGATCATGGTGTCAAGCCGGTGACAAGATGATCATGGAGCCCCAAGATGGAGATCGAAGGAGCTATGTGATATTGGCCATATCATGTCACGTTTATTATTTGATTGCATGCGATGTTTATCATGTTTTGCATCTTTTTTACTTAGAACGACGGTAGTAAATAAGATGATCCCTCATACTAATTTCAAGAAAGTGTTCCCCCTAACTGTGCACCATTGCGACAGTTCGTTGTTTCGAAGCACCACGTGATGATCGGGTGTGATAGATTCTAACGTTCACATACAACGGGTGTAAGACAGATTTACACATGCAAAACACTTAGGTTGACTTGACGAGCTTAGCATGTACAGACATGGCCTCGGAACACAGAAGACCGAAAGGTCGAGCATGAGTCGTATAGAAGATACGATCAACATGAAGATGTTCACCGATGTTGACTAGTCCGTCTCACGTGATGATCGGACACGGCCTAGTTGACTCGGATCATGTAATACTTAGATGACTAGAAGAGGGATGTCTATCTAAGTGGGAGTTCATTAAATAATTTGATTAAATGAACTTTATTATCATGAACTTAGTCTAAATATTTACAATATGTCTTGTAGATCAAATGGCCAACGTAGTCCTCAACTTCAACGCGTTCCTAGAGAAAACCAAGCTGAAAGACGATGGTAGCAACTATACGGACTGGGTCCGGAACCTAAGGATCATCCTCATAGCTGCCAAGAAAGATTATGTCCTATGAGCGCCGCTGGGTGACGCACGTATTCTCCCTGCAGAACAAGACGTTATGAACGCTTGGCAGTCACGCTGCGATGATTACTCCCTCGTTCAGTGCGGCATGCTTTACAGCTTAGAGCCGGGGCTCCAAAAGCATTTTGAGAGACATGGAGCATATGAGATGTTCGAAGAGCTGAAAATGGTTTTCCAAGCTCATGCCCGGGTCGAGAGATATGAAGTCTCCGACAAATTATTTAGCTGTAAGATGGAGGAAAATAGCTCTGTCAGTGAGCACATACTCAAAATGTCTGGGTTGCACAACCGCTTGACTCAACTGGAAGTTAATCTCCCGGATGAGGCGGTCATTGACAGAATCCTCCAGTCGCTTCCACCTAGCTACAAGAGCTTTGTGATGAACTACAATATGCAGGGGATGGTAAAGACCATTCCTGAGGTATATGCTATGCTGAAATCAGCAGAGGTAGAAATCAAGAAGGAGCATCAAGTGTTGATGGTGAATAAAACCACTAAGTTCAAGAAGGGCAAGGGTAAAAAGAACTTCAAGAAGGACGGCAAGGAAGTTGCCGCGCCCGGTAAGCAAGTTGCCGGGAAGAAGCCAAAGAATGGACCCAAGCCCGAGACTGAGTGTTTTTATTGCAAGGGAAGTGGTCACTGGAAGCGGAACTGCCCCAAATACTTAGCGGACAAGAAGGCTGGCAAAACCAAAGGTATATGTGATATACATGTAATTGATGTGTACCTTACCAGTACTCGTAGTAGCTCTTGGGTATTTGATACCGGTGCAGTTGCTCACATTTGTAACTCAAAGCAGGAGCTGCGAAATAAACGGAGACTGGCGAAGGACGAGGTGACGATGCGCGTCGGGAATGGTTCCAAGGTCGATGTGATCGCCGTCGGCACGCTGCCTCTACATTTACCTACGGGATTAGTTTTAAACCTCAATAATTGTTATTTAGTGCCAAGTCTGAGCATGAACATTGTGTCTGGATCTCGTTTAATTCGAGATGGCTACTCATTTAAATCCGAGAATAATGGTTGTTCTATTTATATGAGAGATATGTTTTATGGTCATGCTCCGATGGTTAATGGTTTATTCTTAATGAATCTCATACGTGATGATACACATATTCATAGTGTGAATACCAAAAGAGTTAAAGTTGATAACAATAGTCCCACATATTTGTGGCACTGCCGCCTTGGTCACATAGGTGTCAAACGCATGAAGAAGCTCCATGCAGATGGACTTTTAGAGTCTCTTGATTATGAATCATTTGACACGTGCGAACCATGCCTCATGGGTAAAATGACCAAGACTCCGTTCTCAGGAACAATGGAGCGAGCAACCAACTTATTGGAAATCATACATACCGATGTGTGCGGTCCAATGAGTGTTGAGGCTCGCGGTGGCTATCGTTATGTTCTCACCCTCACTGATGACTTGAGTAGATATGGGTATGTCTACTTAATGAAACACAAGTCTGAGACCTTTGAAAAGTTCAAGGAATTTCAGAGTGAGGTTGAAAATCAACGTGAAAGAAAGATCAAGTTTCTACGATCAGATCGTGGAGGAGAATACTTGAGTCACGAATTTGGCACACACTTAAGAAAATGTGGAATAGTTTCACAACTCACGCCGCCTGGAACACCTCAGCGTAATGGTGTGTCCGAACGTCGTAATCGCACTCTATTAGATATGGTGCGATCTATGATGTCTCTTACTGACTTACCGCTATCTTTTTGGGGCTATGCTTTAGAGACTGCCGCATTCACTTTAAATAGGGCTCCGTCGAAATCCGTTGAGACGACACCGTATGAATTATGGTTTGGGAAGAAACCTAAGCTGTCGTTTCTAAAAGTTTGGGGATGCGATGCTTATGTCAAGAAACTTCAACCTGAAAAGCTCGAACCCAAATCGGAAAAATGCGTCTTCATAGGATACCCTAAAGAAACTGTTGGGTATACCTTCTACCTCAGATCCGAAGGCAAGATCTTTGTTGCCAAGAATGGATCCTTTCTGGAGAAAGAGTTTCTCTCGAAAGAAGTAAGTGGGAGGAAAGTAGAACTTGATGAAGTGTTACCTCTTGAACCGGAAAATGGCGAAACTCAAGAAAACGTTTCTGAGGTGCCTGCACCGACTAGAGAGGAAATTAATGATGATGATCAAGATGCTTCTAATCAAGCTCCTACTAAAATTCGAAGGTCCACAAGGACACGTTCCGCACCAGAGTGGTACGACAACCCTGTCTTGGAAATCATGTTGTTAGACAACGGTGAACCTTCGAACTATGAGGAAGCAATGGCGGGCCCGGATTCCGACAAATGGCTGGAAGCCATGAAATCCGAGATAGGATCCATGTATGAAAACGAAGTATGGACTTTGACTGACTTGCCCGTTGAACGGCGAGCGATAGAAAATAAATGGATCTTTAAGAAGAAGACGGACGCGGATGGTAATGTGACCATCTATAAAGCTCGGCTTGTCGCTAAGGGTTATCGACAAGTTCAAGGGGTTGACTACGATGAGACTTTCTCACCGGTAGCGAAGCTGAAGTCCGTCCAAATCATGTTAGCAATTGCCGCATTCTATGATTATGAAATATGGCAAATGGACGTCAAAACGGCATTCCTTAATGGTTTCCTTAAGGAAGAATTGTATATGATGCAACCGGAAGGTTTTGTCGATCCTAAGAATGCTGACAAGGTGTGCAAGCTCCAACGCTCGATTTATGGGCTGCTGCAAGCATCTCGGAGTTGGAACATTCGCTTTGATGAGATGATCAAAGCGTTTGGGTTTACACAGACTTATGGAGAAGCCTGTGTTTACAAGAAAGTGAGTGGGAGCTCTGTAGCATTTCTCATATTATATGTAGACGACATACTTTTGATGGGAAATGATATAGAACTCTTGGACAGCATTAAGGCCTACTTGAATAAGAGTTTTTCAATGAAGGACCTTGGAGAAGCTGCTTATATATTAGGCATCAAGATCTATAGAGATAGATCGAGACGCCTCATAGGTCTTTCACAAAGCACATACCTTGATAAGATATTGAAGAAATTCAATATGGATCAATCTAAGAAAGGGTTCTTACCTGTGTTACAAGGTGTGAAATTGAGCTCAGCTCAATGTCCGACCACGGCAGAAGATATAGAAGAGATGAGTGTCATCCCCTATGCCTCAGCCATAGGTTCTATTATGTATGCCATGCTGTGTACCAGACCTGATGTAAACCTTGCCATAAGTTTGGTAGGTAGGTACCAAAGTAATCCCGGCAAGGAACACTGGACAGCGGTCAAGAATATCCTGAAGTACCTGAAAAGGACCAAGGAAATGTTTCTCGTTTATGGAGGTGACGAAGAGCTCGTCGTAAAAGGTTATGTCGACGCTAGCTTCGACACAGATCTGGATGACTCTAAGTCACAAACCGGATACGTGTATATTTTGAATGGTGGGGCAGTAAGCTGGTGCAGTTGCAAGCAAAGCGTCGTGGCGGGATCTACATGTGAAGCGGAGTACATGGCAGCCTCGGAGGCAGCACATGAAGCAATTTGGGTGAAGGAGTTCATCACCGACCTCGGAGTCATACCCAATGCGTCGGGGCCAATCAAGCTCTTCTGTGACAACACTGGAGCTATTGCACTTGCAAAGGAGCCCAGATTTCACAAGAAGACAAGGCACATCAAGCGTCGCTTCAACTCCATTCGTGAAAATGTTCAAGATGGAGACATAGAGATTTGTAAAGTGCACACGGATCTGAATGTCGCAGATCCGTTGACTAAACCTCTCCCTAAGGCAAAACATGATCAGCACCAGAACTCTATGGGTGTTCGATTCATCACAATGTAACTAGATTATTGACTCTAGTGCAAGTGGGAGACTGTTGGAAATATGCCCTAGAGGCAATAATAAAAGCATTATTATTATATTTCCTTATTCATGATAATTGTCTTTATTCGTGCTATAATTGTGTTATCCGGAAATCGTAATACATGTGTGAATAACAGACAACAAACATGTCCCTAGTGAGCCTCTAGTTGACTAGCTCGTTGATCGACAGATAGTCATGGTTTCCTGACTATGGACATTGGATGTCATCGATAACGGGATCACATCATTAGGAGAATGATGTGATGGACAAGACCCAATCCTAAACATAGCATAAGATCGCTTAGTTCGTTTGCTAGAGTTTTCCAATGTCAAGTATCCTTTCCTTAGACCATGAGATCGTGTAACTCCCGGATACCGTAGGAGTGCTTTGGGTGTGCCAAACGTCACAACGTAACTGGGTGACTATAAAGGTATACTACGGGTATCTCTGAAAGTGTCTGTTGGGTTGACATGGATCGAGACTGGGATTTGTCACTCCGCTTGACGGAGAGGTATCACCGGGCCCTCTCGGTAATGCATCATCACAATGAGCTCAGTGTGATCAAAGTGTTTGATCACGGGATCATGCATTACGGTACGAGAAAAGTGACTTGCCGGTAACAAGATTGAACGAGGTACTGGGATACCGACGATCGAATCTCGGGCAAGTAAAATACCGATTGACAAAGGGAATCGTATACGGGATTAGTTGAATCCTCGACATCGTGGTTCATCCGATGAGATCATCGTGGAGCATGTGGGATCCAACATGGGTATCCAGATCCCGCTGTTGGTTATTGCCCGAGAGCCATCTCGGTCATGTCGGCATGTCTCCCGAACCCGTAGGGTCTACACACTTAAGGTTCGGTGACGCTAGGGTTGTGAAGATATGTATATGCAGTAACCCGAATGTTGTTCGGAGTCCCGGATGAGATCCCGGACGTCACGAGGAGTTTCGGAATGGTCCGGAGGTAAAGATTTATATATGGAAAGTCCTCATACGGACATCGGGACAAGTTTCGGGGTTATCGGTATTGTACCGGGACCACCGGAGGGTCTCGGGGGGTCCACCGGGTGGGACCACCTATCCCGGAGGGCTCCATGGGCCAAAGTGAGGAAGGGAACCAGCCCTATGTGGGCTGGTGCGCCTCCCCCCCAAGGGCCCATGCGCCTAGGGTTGGGGGGGGAACCCTAAAGGGGGCGCCCCCCTTGCTTGGGGGGCAAGCCCCCCTCCCTGGCCGCCGCCCCCCCCTAGGAGATTCCATCTCCTAGGGCCAGCCCCCCCAAGGGGTTATATAAAGGGGGGAGGGGAGGGGGGGCTAGACACCCAATGCCCTGGCGCCTCCCTCTCCCTCTCCAACACCTCCTCCTCCTCCGTAAGAGCTCGGCGAAGCCCTGTCGGAGTACTGCGGCTCCACCATCACCACGCCGTCGTGCTGCTGTTGGAGTCTTCTTCCCCAACCTCTCCTTTGCCTTGCTGGATCAAGAAGAAGGAGACGTTACGCTGACCGTACGTGTGTTGAACGCGGAGGTGCCGTGCTTTCGGTGCTAGGATCTCCGGTGATTTGGATCACGGTGTGTACGACTACTTCATCCCTGTTCGTTGAACGCTTCCGCTCGCGATCTACAAAGTGGTATGTAGATGCAATCTCTCTTTCCCATGACTCGTTGCTAGATGAACTCATAGATGGATCTTGGTGAAACCGTAGGAAAAATTTTAATTTTCTGCAACGTTCCCCAACAGGCAGAGCTGAAGCAAGAGAAGAAAAGGCTGGAGTACATCATAGCTGATTTGCTGAAGGCTGGGGAGCAGGACAAGAGTAAGATCAATAGAATCAAGGAAATTTCTGATGAGTAAATGTTGGGTTTATGTATTATGTCTTATGTATGGTTGTGGTGGCTACTAATGTTAGAAGCAAGAACAATGTGTGGGTGTTCTAGTATGTGAACCTATATCATGTATGGTTGTGGCAACTAATGTTTGGAATTATCATGTTGGTTGGAATGAAATCTGTTGTTGTGATAGCAGAACAATTATGATGTTGGTTGGAATGAAATGTGTTGTCCATTGACTTAATTATGACAAAATCATGTATGATAAATGATGAAAAAATCAGCATTGATATCAAAACAATTATGATGTGCACTTTGAAGTTGAGAAATGATGACAAAATCACTCTTTTGGTTGAACCTAGCCTCTCGATAACCCTGTCGATGACAAAATCACTCTTTTGGTTGAACCTAGCCTCTCGATAACCCTGTCGATGACAAAATGACTCTTTTGGTTGAACCTAGCCTCTCGACAAATCGCTCGAGGACAAAATAACTCTTTTGGTTGAACCTAGCCTCTCGACAAACCACTCGAGGACAAAATGCCTCTTTTGGTTGAACCTAGCCTCTCGACAAACCACTCGAGGACAAAAATGCCTCTTTTGATTGAACCTAGCCTATCGACAAACCACTCGAGGACAAAAATGCCTCTTTTGGTTGAACCTAGCCTATCGACAAACCACTCGAGGACAAAAATGCCTCTTTTGGTTGAACCTAGCCTCTCGACAAACCACTCGAGGACGAAAATACCTCTTTTGGTTGAACCTAGCCTCTCGACAAACCACTCGAGGACAAAAATGCCTCTTTTGGTTGAACCTAGCCTCTCGACAAACCACTCGAAGACACAAATGCCTCTTTTGGTTGAACCTAGCCTCTCGGCAAACCACTCGAGGACACAAATGTCTCTTTTGGTTGAACCTAGCCTCTCGACAAACCACTCGAGGACAAAGATGCCTCTTTTGGTTGAACCTAGCCTCTCGACAAACCACTCGAGGACACAAATGCCTCTTTTGGTTGAACCTAGCCTCTCTACAAACCACTCGAGGACACAAATGTCTCTTTTGATTGAACCTAGCCTCTCGACAAAGCACTCGAGGACAAAATGACTCCTTTGTTGAACCTAGCCTATCGACAAACCACTCGATGCCAAAATGACTCCTTTGATTGAACCTAGCCTCTCCACAAACCACTCGAGGACAAAATAATAGTTCATCTAGTGCATATAAACTTCATCATGACAAATAAAATTCATCATGCCAATCATCAAAGCCAAACACATCATCATAAACTCATCATGATAAAAATGTTCAACATGGCAATGCTCAACAGTAGCATAATATAACATCATCAATGACACATCATCCAAGTGTTCATTACACAACCAGAAAACAAGTTCAACATGGCAATCCTCATCCATAATGAGTTCAACAGCCACAAAGCAACAGGTACAACAAGTTGCAAAATGACATAGTTTTTTGGCAAAATAACTCCTTGGTTGGTCCATCAGCTAGGGTGCATTACACAGCTAGTTGCCACAAGCATAGAAATAATCCTTGAGCCTGTTTGGCCTCTTGGTGACCCTTCTACCTGCAGCTGAAGAACTTCCAGCCCTGTGATCAGTGGAAGGCCTTGGAGGAGCAAATGAAGACCTGGGTGCTGGTGTAGTCCTTGTTGATGCAGCCCTTCCTCTTGGAGCTGCAGATCTTGGAGCAACAGAAGCCCTTGATGTGGAAATTGTGCTGGCAGAAGATGGAGTAGCTCTTGGAGCAGCTGCTGGAGGTGGTGTTGGAGCAGCTGCTGAAGTTCCTGCTGCAGCTCTTGGAGCAGCCATATTTCCCTGAAAGAAAATAGTTCCAGCCCTATGTATCAAAAACAGATTTTGCTAGGTTCTTTGGAAATTATAAAGTGCAGAAATGTAAATGTACCTTGTGCTTGTTTTTCCTAGCAGTAGGTGTTGGAGCAGCTGTTGGAGTATGAGTAGGAGTTGCTGAAGTTCCTGCTGTAGCTCTTGGAGCAGCCCTATTTTCCTGAAACAAAATATTCCAGCCCTATGTATCAAAAACAGTTTCTGTGCAGAAATGTACAGTGCAGAAATTAAAGTGCAGAAATGTAAATGTACCTTGTGCTTGTTTTTCCTAGCAGCAAGTGCTGGCTTTAGAGCATCATGGCAGTTTGTGTACCTATGTCCCTGCCTTCCACAATTACTGCATCTAATTGTTCCAACCCTGGATGTGTCCTTGGGTTTTGGCACCTCAAATTGGCCCTTTCTTCTTTGGGTCTGTTTTCTACCCTTCTTTCTATGAAACACAGGTGGATCAATGTCTCTTGTATCAGTTCTTGTCCAAAGATCAGGACCTGGAACAGGGTAGATCATTGGTTTGTATGCTGCAACATACATTGCTTTCTTGAAGAATTTATGCACAAAATCCTCAGGTTGCTGTATTGATTTGTATATGGCAGACACAGCATGGTTACATGGTAAACCTGTCATATCCCATTTCCTACAACCACAGGTCCAATCTTTCAAGTTGACAACATAAGACTTCTCACCACTGTTGACGTGGAATAGATCTGGGCCTGCCATCATGGCCTTGCAATTCCTAGCCCATTCCACGGCCTCTTCTAGCATCTCTGCATATGTTGGGGTAATTTCCCATCTGGCAGTCTGCCCTCCAATCCTTTTCTCATTGAACTTGACCATCAGTTTGCTCCTGGCACCTTCAACCATTGTTTTAATGGGTTTTCCCCTAATATCCAAAATCATCCTATTGAACACCTCACTGATGTTGTTGACTACTAGGTCAGTCTTACAGTTTGTGTCCATGGCATGCCTAGCCCATGTATCAACAGGAATTGCCTTGAGCCACAACCATGCATCCTCACTCTCCTTTCTAATCTCTTCCATTGCTAACTTAAACCCATTTTCAGTGTAAGAGTAAGCAGCTGCATCCATATATTTCTTAAGTTCATCCCCCCTAAAGCCAGCACTTTGGAAATTTGCATAAATGTGTCTTAAACAGTATCTTTGAGGGCAATTTGGAAAATTTTGGTCAATTGCATTGAGAAGACCCTGATAACAGTAATGAAGGCACTAATTTAGTCACTAACTATGTTTTGCCATGGACACTAATAATTCTCAGTAATTCTAATTGCAACTAGTAATTCTAAGTATGAAATAAAGGCAATAATGTAGTCACTAATAATGAAGGCACTAGTATTACCTTTTGCCTGTCTGAAATAATTGTGTAGTATCCAAATTCTCCTGATTCTCCACCAATAGCTATCTTTAGTTGAGTGAGAAACCAGCACCAACTTGGAGTATCTTCTTTCTCAACTACTCCAAAAGCTAGTGGAAATATGTTATTGTTTCCATCTCTACCTGTAGCAGCTAGGATTTGTTGACATGTGTTCAACTTCACAAAGCAACCATCTAGACCTGAAAACAATTACACAAGACCATAGGAAATTTCACAAAACCTTAATATGCTACACTTGTATATGTAATTGCACTAGTAACATACCTATGAAAGGTCTACATCCTTTGAGAAAACCATCCCTTTGAGCTGCCAAACAAATGAACAACCTATGAAATCTAGGGTTTTTGCTTGGATGCTCTTTCACAACTCTTGTTATCACAATACATCTGCTTCCTGGGTTAGTGTCAAGCACAGCCTAGAGATAGTCTCTTATCCTGGTATATTGTGCTTCATGATCACCTTGGACCACACTAAGAGCTTGTTGTCTTGCCCTGTAAGCCTTCATCTTCCCAACCTCCACACCAAACTTCTCCTTTGTCTTGTCTATCACAGTCTCAATTCCTGCTTTTGGATCTGTCCTGAAACTATCCTCAACTGCTTTGGCCACATACCTAGCAGAAATCTTACAATTCTCACCACTTGGAGCACATGTATGCTCTAATTGCAACTTCCTAATACAAAATGTTTTCTCATTTGCTATAACAGATGCAACCATGTGGAAGGAGCAGTCTTTCTCAACATAATCAACAATTACCCTGTCTTTGTTGTTCCTATGGTAATGGAAGTTCCTCCTTTGAGTGACATGAAGATTAACCAAAGCTCTCCTGAACTGATAAACATCAGTAAAATACATGTGAAAGCATATTTGCTCCTGTGGGGCAAGCCTGTTCTCATCATACAATTTCCTGGCCTTCCTCTTCTTTGCCCTTGACTTCCTGCCAGATGAGGAGCAGTAGAACACAACCTCTTCATCTGAATCAGCTTCAAATTCCTCATCTATGTCCTCATCAGACAATGGAACATAGTCTTCTTCAAGTTTAGCTTCTGAACTAAAATGAGATCTTGTTGTGGGTCCTCTTCTAATAGGCGACTTCTGCATATGTGCTGGTTCAACAAAGCCCTCTTCTTCCTCATCAGCCTCACAAAATAAATCTTCTGGCTCAGAATCACCTTTGAAAACCCTATTCCTCTTCAGGTCTTTTATTTTCACATGTAGCTCTGCATCCTCATCCTCTTGCTCCTCTTCACTATCAGAATCCATCAGATCTTCCTCCTCCATGTTATCTTCTTCCATGTTATGTTCTTGCACTTCTGGCATGTCAGCAAACTCATTAAGGAAATCATCTAGCTCTGCAATAGTTGTTCCCTTCCTCACATTGCTACTCTCCTGAGTGATAAGATATTCTCCAAATGAGTCCTCTGTGTGTACACTGACAATTGGAGCAGAACATGCTGCTTGTTCTGCTTTTCCACTTGACTGGCTTGCATATAGCACACCTTCTTCATCTACATTGTATATTTTAGGTGAACTTATCTGTGAAATAGGAATTTGCTGCTCATCTCCAATGTTAATCTGCAATTCTACCCTCTCAGACTCTCTACCTTTCATAACAGTGATAGTAACACACATCTTGTCCTCATATAACTCCAGCATCTCTTCAACATCTTCATCACTCCTGATGAGTTGCATCCCTGACATTCCTACACCATCTTCCTTCACATAATACATGGAATCATTCTGATCATAGCCCTGAATCCCAATGGTAGATAACATATTCAGATATGTTATATCTGACTCATACAGTCTCCTTTCCAGATTGTCACAGCCTTGGAAATGAAACCTCACTTCCCATGGTTCATCATCATCCAAACTGCAATTTATAAACAAGTTCACTTAATAGTGCGTTCAGTTAAACTACATTCATTTAAACTATAATACATGTCAAAACAAATTCATTTAACACTAAATTCAGTTAAACTATAATTTATGTCAAAACAAATTCGGTTAACACTAAATTCAGTTACAATATGGTTCTGTTCCAATGTCAGTTAACACTAATTTCAGTTAAACTAGTTGCAAATATTTTCTGCTAACACTACTTACACTTAATGTGCATTCAGTTAAACTACATTCATTTAAACTATAATACATGTCAAAACAAATTCATTTACCACTAAATTCAGTTAAACTTTCATTTATGTCACACTTAAATTCAGTTAACACTAAATTCAGTTACACTATGGTTCTGTTCCAATGTCAGTTAACACTACTTACACTTAAACTATAGTTCAGTTCCAAATAATTTAAAATAACACTACAATGTATATCGAGTACACCTCAAGATAGCTAAGACATACAGGAACAAATAAACATGAACATTTCAGTTAACCCTAATTCCTAAATTCAGTTGGCTAAGAGCAAAGTATAGACTACACGAAAAATTATACAAAGCTAAGCACTCCTAGCCAATTCATAGAGTTAAAAGGAAGAAGAAGAAGACTCACTCCACACCGCCTAGGCCAGAGGTGCAGTGGTGGCTCTGCGCGGAATTTTTCGTCCAGACCTGGGCCAATGATGCTGCCGCCCACGAAAAGATGTCGTCGGATGTGGGCTTGAACTTGCTGCCGCCTTGCTCGTCGAGCTCCTCTCCGTCGTCGGTGATAGATCCACCATTGCCAGCAACCCTAGCAGGGGGGCGGTGGGAGAGCGAGGAAGGGCCGTGGGAGAGAGAGGAAGGGTCGTGGGAGAGCGAGGAAAGGCGGAGCGGGCACCGGATTCGACGAATCTGAGGTCGCTGTCGGCACATCCACCGCCGCCGCCGGTGGCCATGGGGGAGATGTGAGCACGAGCAGGTAGCCAGGGGGAGTCGAGATGCAATTTGGGGAAAAGTGGTGGTAGGGTTCGAGCTGGTTAGGTTTAGACCGACGCCGTCTAACGGCACGTCATGGCCGTCGTCTCACCCTGGCCACATGGCACCTGACAAAGGGACCCACCCGTTAGAAGTCCACTCAAACGCTCTAAATCACGGTATCAGCGTTTTCTGAAAACTGTCACCCCAATGTTGGTGGTTTTTTGAAAAAAAACTGAATGCTGGTGGTTTTCTGAATTAGGGTCCCCAATTGTGGTGGTTTTTTGCAATTTACTCTCTTCTTCTTCTTCTTTTCTTTTCGTTCAAAACTTGATGCAACTTACTTCCATTTTATAACTTAAGGCATTTGTTTCTTCTGTAAGTTCCAACCTGAGCCATATGAGTGGAAAGGTAAGCTTAGGGGGGGGCAGGAATCAGGATAAGAAGATTGAGAAGGGCTCATGAATCCTCATTGGAGTGTCAGGTTGCGGATATAGCCCCCTTCTACTCTCTTTTTTTCCTTTAGATTTATAAATGGAGGCAAAAGTTTTTCCTTATCTTCTTTATAAATTAAGAACCGTACATTAATTATTTTGAGGAGGCCCAACACCTGGATAGGAAAACACAAAGCTTACTCTCGCGACATCAATACACTCAAATGCCTGGCCTCGATGATGGCCTAATTCTTGGCTTCACTCTTGATGATCGCCACCACCATCATCAGTAAGGCGAATTCATTGAGCCTGACCCAAATGTTTCTCTACTTCCAAAGCTCCCAGTCGACAAGCATGAGATCCAGAGAACCGCCTTGCCCCTATGACCTTGCCCAAGAATGTTAAGTGATCCAACCTAAGGCATCTGTATTTTTCCAAAAGATCCAACTTGAGGCATATGAATGAAAAGGGCAAGAAAATTTAGAAAAAATGATGCAAATTTGGCCCAAAAAAACCGCAGTAGCCCATTTTGCAAGTTATTGGTCCATCCTTGTCACGTTCTAAAATTTTCGTCATGCTCTGGCATTGCATGGGAAACTGTTACCCAAGCATACACAGAAGGGTTTACATACTATTTTTCACTGAAACTTGGCGAACAACATGTGGTTGGATGGTTAGAGGGACTGTGGTATCCTCAGCCCACCAGTGTTCAAGTCCTGATGCTCGCATTTATTCCTGGATTTATTTCAGGATTTCCAGCGATGCGCATTCAGTGGGAGGAGACGTTCCCATCGACGACGAGGTGACTACGGTGACTTCGTAAATTTCAAGATGATATGCCGGCTCAGTCTTTCGGAGGTGCTCATAAGGGTAGGGTAAAGGTGTAATAGGTCTTTAGCTTTCCTTTCCATGTCCCTTGGCAGTTAGGGTAAACTCTTCCTTTAGACTTTGCTGACGAGCTTGAGGATCCACCTCCCCTCTGCCTGCCGCTCCGACGGTCGGTGGCAGAAAGGAAAATCTCAGTGTCTCTGCTCCGGCTAGTAGTTTTGGTTAAGGTTTTTTAGTTGTTGCTGGTGTGAAGCTTCTTCTTCGAGTTTGTCTTTCGGGCTCCGATTGTTTTAAGTTCGTCCATCTGGACGTAGTCGATGGGGTTCCGGCATAGATTATTGTCGTCTCCTTGGGCGATGAGGTTAAGGTTTCTCATCGTGTGACGAGATTTGGTGTCATGTGCTTTAGAACTATTCAAGGGTTCAACGTCGATGACTACGGCTCCAGGGAGCTGGCCTTAGGGGACCTGCACGAAGACTTTTGGGTTGTAGAAAACCACCACATTTGGGGCATCGATTGCATAAACCACCTAGTCCCTCATTCTGTGCAAAAATCATCGCGTTTCTAGTAAACCTTTTGCAAAATGCACTGATCAGGTGATTTAGCCCATTTAATAATTTTCTGACAGGTGGGACCGAACTCTAAAGAGCTGACTTGGCAAAAGAATTACATACACATCCCTGGATCTAATAAGAAAAAGCAATCAAGCCCCTGTTCATCTGAATCCCTTCTCCCGATCGATCTGATCCCCTGCTCCCGCTCTGAACGCCTCCGGGACGACGCCGTCGAGGTCGTTGTCGAGACGTCGAACGACTTGAACGCCGGGGGCAGCGCGGGAGGGACTCCCCGGAGAACTGGTTGCGCTCGACCAGGGACGCCGGGATGGGGCCCGAGAACTCGTGCGCCTTGCCTCTCACATGTCGTCCTGCAGACCGCCGCCGTCTTCCGTTCCCTCCGGCGACAAGAGCCTCCCCGCCGCCAGCAAGAGCCTCCCTCTTTTCTCTTTCCTATCTTCTCAACTCTCTCTTTCTCCTTCACAGGGGAGCAACCACGGCGCCTGTCGGACCCAGCCATGGCCGCTGCCCCGCCTCCTGACGCCGGCAACTGGCGCGCAGCCGCCCCTCCATGCACTGCTGGCCCCTCCATGTCTGATGCAATGCATGAGCAATTGGCTCTTCAAGATGGTCTCAAATCGAAAAACGTTCAACATGAAAGTTGTTCGTCTCATCGAAACAAGTAAAAATGCTTTTGGGCGCATTTTCATCCGAGGTCATTTACTGCCACAAACAAGACCCGCAAGATGCAACCAGTTTAAACCATTTTGAAAAGCTTGACGGGCAAAAAACTTACCGGGTGAAAAGCTTGCCGGACAAAGACCATGCCAGGGAGGAAAGCTTGCCGGGTGAAAAGCTTGCCGGGTGAAGACCTTGCCGGGGGTGAAAAGCTTGCCGGGGTGAAAACTGTTAAGGCCAATCCGACCAGAAGATGAAGATGGGCTCAAATATTTATCTAGAAGAACTCGGATGAAAAAGTGTTCAACATGAAAGTTATTCATAACGTCGAAACAGTCAACTTTGCTTTTGGAGTCATCATCACCCGACGTAGTATACGACCTGCAGAGACGCTACAAGAGTCGGACAGTCCAGTCAGCAACATGACCGAGTCCGACTCAAAATTAAAGATGACCCCGTGGAGTATTCGAGATGGCCTTATTTGGAAAAGTGATCAACATACGGATTGTTGGCCTCATCGAAGTGTACAAAATTGATATTTGAACCGTCTCCATCGGAGGTCATATGCAGATTCCACGGCCCGTGCAAAAAGCAAGACAGAAGATTGGATCATATTCGGACTGAATCCAAGTGGGAACAGAACTAGAACTCTAGCCCATTTAATCATTTTCTGACAAGTGGGACCGAACTCTAAAGAGCTGACTTGGCAAAAGAATTACATACACATCCCTGGATCTAATAAGAAATAGCAATCAAGCCCCTGTTCATCTGAATCCCTTCTCCCGATCGATCTGATCCCCTGCTCCCGCTCTGAACGCCTCCGGGATGACGCCGTCGAGGTCGTTGTCGAGACGTCGAACGACTTGAACGCCGGGGGCGGCGCGGGAGGGACTCCCCGGAGAACTGGTTGCGCTCGACCAGGGACGCATCTAAATCAACACACGACCTAGAGTTCTAGTTCTGTTCCCACTTGGATTCAGCCCGAATATGATCCAATCTTCTGTCTTGCTCTTTGCGCGGGCCGTGGAATCTGCATATGACCTCCGATGGAGACGGTTCAAATATCAATTTTGTACGCTTCGACGAGGCCAACAATCTGTATGTTGATCACTTTTCCAAATAAGGCCATCTCGAATACTCCACGGGGTCATCTTTAATTTCGAGTCGGACTCGGTCATGTTGCTGACTGGACCGTCCGACTCTTGTAGCGTCTCTGCAGGCCGTATACTACGTCGGATGATGATGGCTCCAAAAGAAAAGTTGACCGTTTTGACGTTACGAATAACTTTCATGCTGAACACTTTTTCATTCGAGTTCTCCTAGATAATTATTTGAGCCCATCTTCATCTTCTGGTCGGATTGGCCTTGACAGTTTTCATCCCGGCAAGCTTTTTCCCGGCAAGCTTTTCACCCCCGGCAAGGTCTTCACCCGGCAAGCTTTTCACCCCCGGCAAGGTCTTCACCCGGCAAGCTTTTCACCCGGAAAGCTTTCCTCCCTGGCAAGGTCTTTGTCCGGCAAGCTTTTCACCCGGCAAGCTTTTCAAAACGGTTTAAACTGGTTGCATCTTGCAGGTCTTTTTTGTGGTAGTAAATGACCTCGGATGAAAATGCACCCAAAAGCATTTTTACTTGTTTCAATGAGACGAACAACTTTCATGTTGAACATTTTTCGATTTAAGACCATCTTGAAGAGCTAATTGCTCACGCATTGCATCAGACACCCATCAGACATGTGTCTGATGGGGCGCGTCATATTTTGCCTCTTGACAGGGCTGCACTCAGATAGCTCTAACTTTTGCCTCTTGACAGGATTGCACTCAGACACCCATCCGGCCTTTGCCAAAATCATGGTTAATTTGTGGCGATATTTAGTTGCTTCCATGTTTAGTCATGTTTTATTTACGAAATGAATCCGGATCTACTATCAAATTTCATTGGAAGTACAAAACACCTCAAAACATGTAACAAAATTACATCAAGATTTCGAGACCATCGAATGACCAGTACAATCGCTAGAACGAGGTGCCGACGCACCGCAGTCACCGCTCCCCTACCAGAGTTGGTTTGACCTCGTTGGTGGAGTGAATTGCAAAAAACCACCACATTTGGGGCATCGATTGCAGAAAACCACCTAGTCCCTAATTTTGTGCAAAAATCACCGCGTTTCTAGTAAACTTTTTGCAAATTGCACTGATCATGTGATTTGTCCCATTTAACCACTATCTGACAAGTGGGGCTAGATTGTAAAAGCAAAAAATTTACACACACACACCCCTTGATCTAAAACAGAAAAGCAATTGGCCCCCCCACAGCCTGGGCAGAGGCACGCTGGGCGTCGGGTTCCTGGCCTCCGCCACGCTGCTTGGCCAGGGACGCCGGAGCGACGCGCCGGGCGCGGGGCGGAGCGGCCGGCCATCTCTGCAACCACGAGGGCCAGCAGTGCATGGAGGGGCGGCTGCGCGCCAGTTGCCGGCGTCAGGAGGCGGGGCAGCGGCCATGGCTGGGTCCGACAGGCGCCGTGGTTGCTCCCCTGTGAAGGAGAAAGAGAGAGTTGAGAAGATAGGAAAGAGAAAAGAGGGAGGCTCTTGCCGGCGGCGGGGAGGCTCTTGTCGCCGGAGGGAACGGAAGACGGCGGCGGCCTGCAGGACGACATGTGAGAGGCGGGGCGCACGAGTTCTCGGGCCCCATCCCGGCGTCCCTGGTCGAGCGCAACCAGTTCTCCGGGGAGTCCCTCCCGCGCCGCCCCCGGCGTTCAAGTCGTTCGACGTCTCGACAACGACCTCGACGGCGTCGTCCCGGAGGCGTTCAGAGCGGGAGCAGGGGATCAGATCGATCGGGAGAAGGGATTCAGATGAACAGGGGCTTGATTGCTTTTTCTTATTAGATTCAGGGATGTGTATGTAATTCTTTTGCCAAGTCAGCTCTTTAGAGTTCGGTCCCACCTGTCAGAAAATGATTAAATGGGCTAAATCACCTGATCAGTGCATTTTGCAAAAGGTTTACTAGAAACGCGATGATTTTTGCACATAATTAGGGACTAGGTGGTTTTCTGCAATCGATGCCCCAAAATGTTGATGTAATTTTGTTACATGTTTTGAGGTATTTTGTACTTCCAATGAAATTTGATAGTAGATCTGGATTCATTTCGTAAATAAAACATGACTAAACATGGAAGCAACTAAAGATCGCCACATATTAACCATGATTTTGGCAAAGGCCGGATGGCATTTGGGGGAAGACGCACGAGTGCAGCCGTAATGGCCACCGTGTCTCTCTCAGCGCAATCTGTAAATGTGCGCACACATATGAGTATGACGGTGCCCCATGCACAGTGGCTACATCATCGAGTCATCCATAATCCATTCCACCCAAACTCGGCCCGCGCGATTCAGGCGTTTCAGACCAACCGCCGTAGCGTGGTTGCTCCCCTGCGCCGTGTGTGCGACGATGTCGCTCGACGCGTCGGCGGCCGTCGGTCACGAGCACGAAAACTCATCGTCGCCGCGGGCGTCGAGCGTGGGCGGCCAGGCGGCGGTCGTGTCGTCGTCGGCAGGCTCCTCCCCCTCCGCGTCCTCGTCGACCTCCTCGCTCGGCGACGGGGTCGGGTTGCAGACAATGCCTCTTCAGCGCAGCCGGTCCGCCTCGCCGAAGTGCTTCGGCGCGCTCGGCGGCCAGGAGAAGAAGAAGGCCGCGCCCAAGCGCGACGTGGTTTCGGCATCGCCGTCCACCGAGAACCGGAAGGGGCACCGACGGCGAAAGAACCGGCGGCCGCCGCCAGCCGGCGATGCATCCGTGTCGGGCTCCTCCAGCCCCGCTTCCTCAACCGCCTCCTCCTCTGTCGGGGATCGGCTCGGGTTCAGAACGTCTCATCAGCCGCCGTGCGTCGGCAGCAAGCTACCGCGGGGCTCCAATACCAGCGATGCCCGCGCGCGCTCGCCGGGGAAGCAGGAGGAGACGAAGGGCGGCGGTGTAGGCGGCTACCTGCGCGAGATCTCCAGGCGGCTGAGGCGGGGCACCGCGGAGAAACCGCCGACGCCGACGCAGAGGATAGCCTGCACCGGCGGAGGGCGGAAGCGCGGGAACGCCATCGCGTCACAAGAAGAAATGCGGGCTTTCGTTACTGCGAGTGCCAGAATCATCCAAAGAAATGGGCCGCCCGTGTTGCCATTAGGTTTATTCTGACAAATAGAATGTTCAGGTGTTTTGCTTACTAGTAAGATGCCCGTGCATTGCACGGACCAAGATTGGAGGTGCCGACGCGCCATCACACTAGATTGCTCCGTGGCCTCCTGAATGTGGTGGGAAAGAGATAAGGCTGATTGTGAGAGACAAGGAGTTGTTTGTGAATATGAAAATAAGTGCGGGCATCTTTTTTGCAAAACTGCAGCAGTTTGCTTTGTATGCGTCAGATCTAGATCCGACGACTATTGATGAAAGATGGCAGGCACATCATCATTACCAACTCAGATTTTTATAGGAGCAGAGATGAACTCTACTTTGAACCTCAAAGCAGAATAATGATAGTGATTTGGGGTGGTGTAAATTTGTAAGTAGCCAACAAGGAGAAATTTATGTTTAGCATATTGTGGTGTAGGATTTGATTTATACTAGAGCAAAGGATTTGTTGTAGGCGTGCTTATATATATATATATATATATATATATATATATATATATATATATATATATATATAGAGAGAGAGAGAGAGAGAGAGAGAGAGAGAATGAAATAAAAGTTGTACATGTTGGTACCAGATTAACGAAGCCGTCATGATTCATGAATCTTATGCAGCTGTAGTTTAGGTTTAGGATACAATTTAGTCAACCCGAGCATCGCTTAGCACTATCGCACTTGCACAACGTTTTGGCGCCAAATCGTTTAGGCTCAGCGCTCATCTGACGTCGAGTAGTCAACACCTCTTGCCTCAGCTCATGGGCCGAAGCTGTACCTGACGTAGATGCCAAGGCTAAACAGGACGAGCACCGCGCCAACCACGGTGGTCACAAGCTTTCTCCGTTCAGGGAGGTAGCTGTATCCGCGGCCTGACGCCGGCGCCGGCGACTCCACTCCCCGGACGCCGTCGGCAGGGGTACCTTGTCCTTGATCAAGGCGGCCACTATCTTTCACCTCGTCGGCCCCGCGCTCCTCCGCCGGCTGTTTCTGCACGTTCTCATCTTCCTTATCTCCTGCTCGAACGCCGGAAGCATCAGACTTGGCCGCCGGGGGCACCTGTTTGCCGGAGACGTCGCCGACCGCGGCGGTCCTTAGCCCAGGCATGGTGACCCGCACGACGCCGCCCTCGAACCTCGCGTGGATGCCCTTGAGGTCGCAGCCGTCGGGCACGCCGAACTCCAGGCGGAAGCGGCTCCAGCGGTTGCCCGCGACGGCGCGCTCGCCGCGCACAACCACTAGCCCGTGGCTGCGGACCAGCTGCACCCTGATGTGCTCCTTCTTGTACCCTGCAACCGGCACCTCATAACTAAATCAACACAAGCTGATCCCGGCATATACAACTCATGCGATGCGGCCGAAGAACTCAGCAAAGAAGAGGTACGGGGGTGCGGTGCGTGCCTGCGGCGGTGAGATCGACGGAGAGGGTGTTGGTCGCCGGCTCGGTGACCATGTTGTGCGGCGGCACGAAGTCCTCGTACGCGCGGCCGGCGATGGCAGCGGTGGCGGCCATGACTGATTTCTCTTGAATAACTTGTTTCGTCGCTGAGAAATGTAGCTGGCGAGTATGCACTACTTGGTTGCAGAGGCTACGTGCCTACGCCTACATTTATATGGTTGCGCACGTGAGCTGCCGTGTCCTGGAGGCGGGGGAGGAAGAAGCCCTTTCACAGAAGAGAAGGAACTTGTCAGGTGAAGCACTCTGGTGGTGGTGATACCTTGTATCCTGTTCTGGACCACTTCTTCTCCGGCATCGCATCTCCCACGGGCTTGCCAACACGCACGATCGCTCCATGTGACGATTGGACGGACATCCCTCGACTGAAACATGCATGTCCCGGGACGCAAGCCACCGGCTGACCCTGACCCTGACCGGCATTATTACTGACTCAAGCATGGTATAAAGCAGCATCGCAAAACCCAGACCAACGGGAAGGGGTGAATAAACGATAAACTAATATAGTACTCTACGTACTAATTACATGGAACGCTCAAAGCCAGGTAACCTCATAACTGTCTATCTACTTCCTCTGTTTTAAAATATTTGTCTTTCTAGGCATTTCAAATGGTTACAACATACGGATGTATGTAGACATATTTTAAAGTGTAGATTCATTCATTTTGCTTTGTATGTAGTCACTAGTTAAAATCACTAGAAAGACAAATATTTAGGAACGGAGGGAGTACATGACTTTGCTCTAAGAAATGACCAACCCAACAGCAAACTCCTAGACGGGATGTACAGCCCAGCTATCAATCAATCAAATAAACCAAGCAATGATTCCCGAGCTAGCTGGTAGGTACTCTACTGAGCTACTCCCTCCGTTCGGAAATACTCGTCATTGAAATGGATGTATCTAGATGTATTTTAGTTCTAAATACATCCATTTTGGTGACAAGTAATTCCGAACGGAGGGAGTAAATACTAGTGAGCTAAATAAAGCATGTAACTGAGCTCATCCTGTGGGAACAGAGGCTGCTTCAGAAATGCACCATGTTTGCAATTCCTTCAAAAGGGAGGATGTTTGTCCTCCCCTGAATCTTCTATGTGCCGCTTAAACCTCCTCCAAAGAAACACCTCTTCAGCAGCTTTCGCCTAGGAAGTAGGCTAACAGTTGCATTGCTGAGAATGACTTGTGCTCTAACAGGAAAGATTTCGTCTTCCAGTTTCAACCAACATGCTCAACTTAGGACACTGGGCAAACACACAACAAGAGTGTCTTCCAGTCTGTGAATGACAACCATCAGTAGGCTCGTGGATCCACTCCCCAGTCACCACTGATACTTGGCAGCAAAAAGAACCTCCTCATAGCGTTTAGCAGCAGTGTCCCAGCTCAGGTCTTGCATCATCCCTCTCCTACGGAGTCCCTCCCAGCTAGACTTGTAGTTCCTGTACGTGTTCAGGCAGTGTCCCAGCGCATCGATCATCCTGTTTGCTTCCGCATTTTCAAAAGTCCAACCAAGCCCAGCCTCCTCATATGGATTGTAGTGCTGGACGGTGTCTCGAAGGCCACCCACCGCATGCACCACGGGCACGGTCCCATACATCATTGCATAGAGCTGGTTCAACCCGCAAGGCTCGAACCTTGACGGCATCAACAGTATATCAGCTCCTGCGGTCATACGATGAGCCAACCTTACAGAGAAACCAACCCACCCCCTAACTCTGTCGTAGTGCTGGCTTTCAAGCCTCCTCAATGTGTCTTCGAGGTCTTGCCTCCCAGTACCCAGCAGTATTACATGTACATCTTGACCAGCTATCCATGGCATAGCTTCTGCTATCAGGTCTACGCCTTTTTGATTGTCTAGCCGTCCGATGAAAGCAATCACAGGAACATCCCCACGAACCGGGAGACCAAGTTCTTTCTGCAATGCCGCTTTACACTGTGCTTTACCTGTTTCAACAGTTTCCAGAGAATAGTTGCTGTATCCATCTGATTTCAGGTGGACATCACACCTAGGATTCCAATCAGTGGTATCGATACCATTTACAATGCCTTGGAATTTCCAATCACTTTCATTAATGATCCCATGAAGGCCCCAACCACCTTCAGGCGTTTTGAGCTCCCATGCATAACCATGGCTAACAGTAAGTAAACGGTCCGCAGCTTTAATTCCAGCAGCAAATATGTTTAGATGATCACCTCCAAATGGGTCGTGATGTTTGAAAAGGTCCATGTAGTTACTGGGCAAATCCAGGTAACTGAAATCGTCCAAGGGGCCACGGCCCTGGAACAGAAATTAAAGTTAACTCATCTTGATGGATCATATGTTTGATAGAGAATAATTGTTACACCAAAGCAACAAACAGACTAGGATTACAAATTTACACTATAGAACTACCCAAGGCTGGAAACAGAAGAAATTATAATGACAACATAAGCTATCTGATACTGTTGTCGTCATCGTCATCTGTAACTGTAAGGAACTACTTTTATGAAGACAATGTACACTAACTGATACGTTGTGCTCTCCTGTAAAAAAACGTCTTTCCTGGATCCTTGTGAGGATAGGATGTACATGTTTTGCTATATGAGTGACTATTTTTTAAATTTCTCCATTATTGAATAACTATGTATATATTGTTTGTGAATTTGCAAAATTAAAGCTCATAACAGCATTCCAGAAACCATGCCCATCTTGATGACATCCACGGAATGCTCATTTCCATGTAAAAACCACGGAATACATAGCAAATGAGTGGGACAAATACTGAAATACATATCAGATAAAAGGTGAGATTAAGGGGAAGAAACGTTACCTGATGTGCTATATTGTGTATCACAAGGACAGAGCGGGCATATATCATGAAACCATTGTCACGATAATAGGCCTTCAAATAAACAGGCAGTAATGCAGTGTGCCAGTCATTTGCTATGAATACAAGATTTCCATCACCGTAGCAAAAACTACCACATGGAACACACCATGGAGCCTAGATCAAGGTCATTACGTTTTCTATTAGCATATTGAGGAAGAAAGATGCCAATCATAGAAAAAGCAGAGTAAAACAATGTTAATGTACATGCTAAGTGTTTGTGTACTTATTTCCATGAAATAAATGTACATGTTCTTATGGATTGTCCGTGCCTGGAGAAAGAAATGGCTTAGTCGCAAGAGAATTTACCTCTACAGCTGCTTTGCACAATAAGGTCATTCGTTTCAAGATATCCTGCAGAAAAAAATTGACCTACTCGTCTCAATAATAAGCAACCCCAAAAGGCAAAGACAACTGGCTGCTACAACATAAATATCATCTCAGATTTTGCAAATATGCAATTTAGTATAGTAAGCAGAATATTACATTACTTACTGTTCGGTCTCCACCATAAATTTCACTCTCAACATTGTGGAAGATAGGATTATCGATAAACACAAAATCCACGCCATCTATGTATGCATGATGATATTTTACCTCCATATCCTGTACAAAGAACGTGTTTTCAAAAGGAACTATTACTATAACAAGATAAAGCTATTACGAACAAGAGGGGAAAGCACCTGCCCTGCGACCTGGTACCTCTTTGGTTCTCCTATTTGGTGAGGTTCTTCATAGTTCCCATACATTGGTACTATCGCCTGTAAATGTGTACATGTAAACAAGTTACCAAAGGTGCAACTGAAAGGTAGTCTATTTAGCATTCAAGTACTTCCACCCCACGATCAAGCGGCTCAGCCGCCGAAGGTGACTTGCAACACGGTACCAACCCGTAGCAGGGCCTTTCCCCACATCCTTTGGTCACCGTATCCTGGCTGTGTCGTGTCACTTTGGTCCTGTCCTGCATCTCCTTGGTGGGTGGTCGACTGTGCCAGCAGGGCTGCCCGGCGGAGCATCCAGCGGGGATCAACAGGTGGCCTAGATCTGTGTGGCCACTGCTCCATCAGATCTGGCCGGCGTCTTGCCCCCATGCTGCCGGGCACCTCTTTGGCCTGACAGCTGCTGGAGGCGGCAGGCAGCAGCGGCCTGTTGGTGGTGCTGCAGGTGACTCCCCTGCCCTTAGACGTGATTGTGTGCTAATCCCTTCTCTACGACGGTGGACAACTTCAGCAAGCTGCTTCCCTGTCTCTGCCCTGCCCCGCTCACCTGCTCCCTCCCCGATGGACATGGTGGCGTTGGTGGTCTTTTGTGGTCGGCGATCAAGAGCCAGGGTGAAATCCTTGCCCGGCCACAACCATTGATGATGATGGCTAGTGAAACTGAGTGGCGACGGTGACCGCGGCGCCACAGCGTCGTTCTCCTTGGAGGCGCCGTTGTGGTAGCCCGTGGAGCCCTCCAATGTGGTGGCATGAGACAAGAGCCCTCTTGTAACAAGATGCACCTTCTTTTCTGGAAGCTCGTCTCCTAAGAACCTTCTGGTTAAGCGTGCTTGGCTGAGAGCAATATGGGGATGGATGACTGACTTGGAAGTTTCCCAGGGCGCGCGCGAGTGAGGACAAAATGTGCCGGAAAGACTCGTATTGGTCTGTGGGGCTAATCCTGAGCCTAATGATAGCAGGGAGTAATGACTACCAACCCAAGGGTGGTGTTACAAAATGGTATCAGAGAAGACCCTCGTGGTTACACAGGCGTGTGTGGATTAGGGGCGCGGGCATGTGGCACGTGGCAAGTATGGGCCCCTCAAGGCGCATGACATGGCACAGTACCGGCACTGAACCCATGGGCATGTTGTTGCAGAGCAACCCATGGACATCACCATGGACCCTACACCAACACCCCAAGTGCCAAGTGGACCGATGACTAGAGCACACGCACGTGCCATTGAAACCGAGGTGAACTCGCTCCTCTTTGAACTACCTTTACATTCATATGAGACATGGCTACTACCTCAACTGGAGGCCCTATGTACCAAGGACGCGACCATGGAGAAGCAAGGGAACAAGGCCAAGCCATGGCGGAAGAGGAGCAAGAGAAAGAAGAAAAGGCTGCCCCTGCTTTGCAGCCGGACGACCGGACTGCTACCCCGATGTCCGGGCTAAACCCGGACGAAAGGATCACCTGGATAGCCGTCCGGCCTCAGCCCGGACAACCGGCTTGGCATCAGAAGACTCAGCCGCCTTGCTATCCGGACGTCCGGCACCTGGAGCGTGCCCTTCACCCAGCCAGCCCGACCTCGCACCTGCTTCAGCACCCGGATGTCCGGCTTGCACCCCGGACAGTCCGGCATGAGCCCGGACATCCGGCCCCTGCCTGTGTGCAGCCCGGTCCAAGAGGCCTTGTATCCATCTCATGTCCGATGAAATGGTTTCCACGCATGTCCAAGAAAAAGTGTATTAACGTACTTCAAATGTAATTGACAGGACAGTAATTTATAAGGGGATCGAAACGCTCAGAAAATGTAAAATTAGGTGGTGTTTGGTTGAAAGGTCTTTATTTCGTATCATGCTTGCTTACTGTGAAGGGGATACATGAACAATTGTTTGGTTATGTTACCCCATAACCACCATAAATATATTAGGAATAAACCCCAGTGCACACAAAGAGGGATGTATTCCAATTACATTACCCTATTTGAGGTAATTCCTTACCTGCTACCCACTGTTGGTTTACATGATCTCCTTTCAGTGCAACTGAAACAGCCACTCTGTACTGACTCAGCATTTAGGCCATATAAGCTTTGACATATGCCAACAAGTTGTGTTGTGCAGCTTGCTAGTGCTTCAAGCTAATCCATGCCTCAGGGGGGAAGGGTATAGTGTACAAGTGATGCTAGATGTGCCATAATTATTTGAATACATCATTCTTTTTGTTAAGAGTTAATTCCAAGCTAATCCATGCCTCAGGGGGGAAGGGTATAGTGTACAAGTGATGCTAGATGTGCCATAATTATTTGAATACATCATGCTTTTTGTTAAGAGTTAATTCCATTTTTTACGCCTAGGTTTGATATTTTAGACAGAATTTACCCCGTTTAAGATAAAAATCTTCCATTTTACTCCAACCATGCTGCTGCTAGTGTTTAACCCTTTAAAAAATTTGAGTTCTGACAAGTCGAACTCATATATCACTGATTATGTGGCATGCCATATACTCCCTCTGTAAACAAATATAAGACGTCTTATATTTGTTTACAGAGGAAGTACTATCCAAGCCTTGTCTTGCCGACCACAAACTGAACATGGCCGCCTGCTGCGGCCCATGTGCCCTGCGTCGGCATGGCATGGTCCCCGCACACAGTACAGAGTAAGGCGCCCCCAACCACCGCCCTGGCTTCTTCCCACTACCACCGCCGTCAACTAGAGCAGCGCATCGCTGGACTAAAATGAGGCCGGCCAGCCCTCCATTGTCATCAACCCGCATGTCGCATGTCGCGTACATCTTCGTGTGTGTCCCGTGAGTTTCCCGGCGATAAATCAATCAGCTAGCGTTGCCTAGCCAGTCTTGCTACGTACTTGAGCCAGCCTCTAGGGAGACTCGGTCAAGTTTCTGGGCACATGCTTTGCCTTGTGTACTTACATACGGCCGGAAAGTACTTGTGAGCTGCATAAACACACATAGCCCAGCGATAGAGAGGAAGGCGACCAGGATAGCGACGATGCGGTTACCTATATTATATATATCATCTTCGCGGCACGCCATATAAATAATGATATGTATGTGAATTGTGAAAGCGCTAGAAGATTCAAAAGGGTAAAAACTGGCAGGAATTTGGTTAAATGGAATAACTTCTCTTAAATGGGGTAAAATCTGTCACAAACCTGAAACTTAGGGGTAAAATATGGAATTTACTCTTATGTTAATGACTCATTTTACATTGAAGACCAAATCAAATGATTGCCACAACTGATTACTCTATTCATTCAAGTTTTACTAGGCACAAACATCATGATACCTAGGTCATTCGGTGACATGATTTTTGAATTTTAGGTCATCTACTGGATTAATATGCTACTTCATGAACATTAAGCAGCATCTGCTTATCTTCCATGTTGACTTGCGGCATTTACCAACTGTTAGCAGCTTAGTTGAGTCTCACAATATCATCATAAGACGGCTTATAGAAACATACCATGACACGATGACCTCTCTTTGACAAAGCCTTCGGCAAAGCTCCGGCAACATCCCCAAGTCCACCTGTAGGAGATTAAAAACATGGTCACAGCTCCCTTACCAAGCCATTAGAAACGAAAATTAGCAGTGTCTTCAGGTTTGAAATCATGTGCAGCTATGTATACTTATTACTCCCTCCGTCTCATAATGTAAGATGTTACTACAACCAATACACTCATATATTGGTTGTAATAACATCTTATATTATGGGACGGATGGAGTATATTATAGAGCAATGAAATTTGTGCTCACTTTTCTGATTACCAAACTGATTTTCAGCTTAATGATAACATCTGCACAGATTTCGTACAACCTCCAAAAAATAGAAACAAAACAATGTGTACCAACAATTAGCAGAAGCTAACCCCTTGTTTTTTGCAAAGAAAGCCCTTTAAGATATTTATGTTAAAACCTCATAAGCCTTTACAGAGTCGGTTTCAGTGAAGTAGAGAAACATGGACAGCTATAGATTTCAACAGAAGGCATGGATGGACCATCAAACTTGTTAAATACTTCTGAATTTATCTTCTAGGAGAAGTAAGCATGCATAGGAGCTCAAGAGATGAATTGGGAACTTATGGCTCAGGATGGGTGCCAAACTCAAGAATGAGGCACCACTTGGGAGTATGGTATCATTTGATGAAGCTCCTTTTTAACTTTTTTTTGGAGGGGGTGGAAGGGTGTTATGGCGCTGCTAGAAGGAGGGCGCAAGCCGGCCGGGGGCCTTTTGCCCACGGCCGGGCAAGAGGGAAGGGATTTCCTTCTTAATTCTTGCTTGATTAGATTGATACATCTCCCCCCCCCCCCTTATATAGAGAGGTTTACTTGACTCCTAAGCAAGCGACCCTTATCTCTAATTAACCCTAAGACTAACGGGCTATACCGCCAGCCCAGGCCCATTACGTACTCTAACACTACACCCCACCTGGACATGCAGCTTGTCCTCGAGCTGCAACCTAACCAACTTATAACCATGACTCGACGCAACACAAACCTGACACCTAAAAACAAGCCTTTTACATCTCAGCTTGTTTTATTACTCTCAACCTGAAATGGACTGGGACGCTTTATTTTGGACCCCTGAACATAAAGTGGACACCATCCGCACGTTGGACGTGCATGTGTACAGCCACCTGGATCCCATGGACACCATCTGGACAAAAGGAGTGCATGTGTATGGCCACCTGGAAGTGGTCGCAAGAGCGACCAGCAGAAGCGCCCTCGCGGTGGCCGGCGGCGGAATGCAGTGATGCTACGCGGTGCGCTCCTGTCAGTGACACCATGCCTTCTCCCTGCCGGACGGCTGTTGGGCTGCACCGCACAGAGAAGAGTGGAGGGCTTTCGATGAAGAATGGCGAGGAGGGGTGCGCCCCCCCAACCGCCGATGTCGCAGACTTTGAGGTCGTTGTCCGTGGGGAGAACAGCATGCCCGCCGCCCGTGGGGAAAACCGCATGCCCAAGATCCCCGACGCAGAGGACGAGATCGAGGTCCTTTCCGCAGCGAAGCGCAACTGGGAGGAGCGGCAGCTGCAGACCACGCATCTCCCGCACACGCCGACGCGCTAGGAGGCCGCGCGCAGCAGCCTGCAGCCTCACCGCCGCCGACACGTGGCGGGTAGCGATCCAAGCCGAAAGCGGTGACGGCGACGGCGGGAACTTGATCTGCTGGATGGGGACGCCCTGGGACGGCGGCGGCGCTGATGGGAACGAGGTCGTCGCAGCCCCGTCGTAGGGCATCCCATACTGGTACGAGATGACCAGCGTCGTGGTCGCGTCCGAGGGCAGCGGCGGCGGGGGTAGCTGCTGTTGGTGTGGCGGCGGAGGAGGTGGCTGCTGCGGATGCGGCTGGGGTGCATAGGGCCCGATGAGGAAGGCCCTGATGCCCGCCACGGCCTGCCGTAATTCCAGGATTGCGGCTGTCATCTGCTCCGGGTGAGGACGAGGGCAGACGGCACCAGGGCAGAGGGTGCAATCGCCCCTGAGGATGTCAGCACGCCCAATGCCGGCGCGCCTGCTGTGTGGGGCAGCAGCGCCAATGAAGACGCTGGTGGCGGCGGGTAGGTGTGCGGCGGCGGCGGGTGGGAAGAACTCGGTGGAGGGCTGGACATGATCGAATCCGGAAAAGCTGATACCAGATTGTTATGTGGCTGCTAGAAGGAGGGCGTGAGAGGGCCGGCCGGGGGGCTTTTGCCCACGGCCGGGCAAGAGGGAAGGGATTTCCTTCTTAATTCTTGCTTGATTAGATTGATACATCTCTTCCCCTTATATAGAGAGGTTTACTTGACTCCTAGCAAGCGACCCTTATCTCTAATTAACCCTAAGACTAACGGGCTATACCGCCAGCCCAGACCCATTAGGCCCATTACGTACTCTAACAAAGGGCTATCAAATAACTGAAAAATCCTCTTTAGAATGACAACAACAAACTTGCCATATAGGGAAAATGTTCTGCATAATTAACTTATTGCACAGCTTAGCCCACCCAGGCAGAGCTCAAACTCAACTAACGGGTAATAAATAGGTACATCATTAGATGGAAAACTGAAATGTAGTTCTACTTAAGTGCAAGCAACATGGGCCTGTGATGTTATTGGTTTAGGAGTTGATTTCAATCGGACATGTTGGATGCTTTTCTAAATATCCAATTCCAAGGTACAGCATGCATGCTCCTTTTACCAAGAGGAAAAGACTACAGATATAAGGATCTGCTGGGCATCCAAGTCGATCACATCCAAACAAAATACGCCGTGCCTTGCTTTCTGTGAACACCTACTCAATGACTGAGAAACTTAGTTTTTTTCGTGTCCGACTCGACTATGAGGACAGTGCAGCCAATGCTCCAGGCGACAGCCTGACAGGAACAAATATCTAATTCGTCTAGTTATGAAGGAAAAAGTTTTGTAGAAACCGTGACTCTTCTAAAATTACATGATGATAAATAAATTCATTCCTATGGTTAAATCCATGTCCTAATGCTTGGTGTACTAAGCGGGGAGTACCTACAAGCTACTAGCGCAATTTTTTCTAAGATGACAGAGCCAGCCAGAAAGTAGCCAAGCTTGCTTCCAATTTTGTAGATTAGACGACAAACTGTAGGGAAGGCCCTGACAAGAATAAAAGATTCTATAGTGATCCATTCGAATAGGTCTCAGGTGATGCTACTCCGATGGCAAAACATTATCAAGACTACAGCAGCCATTAAATAGTGGCAATGAGTCCACGGCCCCTTTTCCGCTATGATGTGCTATTTAAAACAGTAGTAGGCCAGTAGCTAGTAGGTGTGGGGGTGTGCGTGTGTGTGTGTTCTTCTTGTTCCTTCAGGTATCACTGCAGTTGTCTTGATGAGCGATAGGATAACTTAGTATGCATGCACACGTACCCTCCATGTTTCTCCTATTCTTCCTCAATTATAGCTGTTACCAGTAACTACAGATGTGAACACACATATAACTTGAATAGGTAACACTCGTGGAAATATTAAGGTGAGAAACTAGAGGATAAAATATATAACCTCCAATATGTAAACCAGAACATTTTGCACAAAAAAGGAAATTATACACCCCTGAGAAATACTTAATTGGCACCGGGAATATAACCAAAAGAGAATTATGTTCGGGCCACATTCTCCAGTTCTCCATCCTAGAGGTGCTAAGTTTGAATCTGGAATTTTACAAATAGATAAGCTTGAAAAAATGAAGATTTATTAAATCGTTCTTGCCTGTTTTCGACCAAGGAGCACATTCTGCAGCTACCAATATGATATTCATAACATCTACAGCGGCCGAAGAAGATGAATTGTCATTTATTTCCTCAGTAACTGAGTGTCCCTTTTCATAATCCTGCTCCATACCATTAACAGATTGTGGTTCATATACGTTAGGAGCAGCACTAGAGAAAGCTTTGTACAGATAGTGAACATAGCTGACCTTGCTATATGATCCATTAACATCAGCGTTGGAAAGTTTGCCTTCTAAACTTCCATAGTATTCATGCTGGCCACTAATAGATTCCCCATGAGTTGAACGGATTTCGGATTTCTGTGAACGCCTGTCAAGGTACATCTGAAGATCATAGCCAATCTCTTCGCCCTCTGAAACTGCATCCGAGCGTGAAAAGGGACTACCACTGAATGGCTCTTGCCCATTATGAATGGAGCTGGCCTCAATAATAGAGATGAGCTTCTTCTTTTCTGATATCTGAATAAGCTGGCACTGTATTACAATTCAATCCATGATGGTTCCACAAATTATAAATTACACCATAGATGAATGAGCTCCACATAGTATGGTTTTAATTCAAGTAGATAAACAGTAAGACATACATAATGTAATGTGAATTCCATATCGTTCATGCAAACATAAATGTAAGAGCACTAATAATTCCAGAAATGGGCTAATGATGAGCATGGATAGTTAAAAAGTACACTGCAAGGTTATTCACAAAGATATTGTGCATTCCAATCTGTAACCAATATGCATTCAGACACGTTTCCGGTCCAGCAAGAGTGTTAAATTGACACCTTACGCAGTAGATTCTGCGCAACTTCTGAAAAAGTAAGGTTGGCGGGTTTGCTACTTTTCCAAAACCAACATTAGCTGGTTGGTGCTTCATATAGTCAGTCTTACTCCAGGTTTTCAGAATACATGAATTCCATGGCTTTTCCCTCATATTTAATTTTAGGATCATCCTTTCTTATTTCCTTCTAAAGGTGGTGGTGCAAATTATTCATTGGTAACACAGACCCTGTTAGAGCATCTCCAACAGCCGCGCTAAACTAGCGCCGCGCCGCAAAAAAGGCCGTTTTAGCGCGCGCGCAACGCGGCGGGTCACTCCAGCGGTCGCGCAAAAACGGCGCGCGCGCTATAACGGGTTGGGCGCGCGGTCAAAAACACTTAGCCGCGCGGTTTATTTGGGGCGCCAGCTACAGCGCGCGGCACACTCGAGCGCTCGCGCCGCACTCTCTCCTCTCCTCGTCCTACGCCCCGCGCGCGCCGGCGCCGGCGCCCTGCTACCCACCCATGGACGCGCACACCGGCGCCCCGCTCACCCCGCTGTACAGCCGCGACCCCGCCGCCGCCGCCGCCGCAGCCGCCGCCGCCGCCGGAAACCCTAGCGCGGCGAGCGCTGGCGTCGCCACCGCTGGAGCTCCGCCGAGCGTCGGCCTCGCGCGCAGCCTCTTCTTGCCGCCGCGGATGACCACGGCGCCGGGTGGCGTCGCGCCGGCGCCGTCCCGTGCCGCCGCCGCACCGTCGAAGAAGGTACCCAATGTGGCGCGGACGAAGAAGGGCAAAACATCCGCGAAGAAGAACAAGGCGGCGGACGGCTCCGGCATCACAAAGGCGAGGGGAAAAAAGCTTGCAGGGCGTTCGACGGCCGCGGCGGCTTCCGAAGCGCCGGCGAGCTCACTCGTTGAGCCGGCCGCCGACGCGCACCACGTGTTCGACGAAATGCCCCCAAGGTGAAAAAATTTCCAACTTTTCTTTTCTTCTTATTTTTTCAATGCATCATCATCACATATAGATAGCTTATTTGCATTGTTCAAAAAACTTTGTAGTCTCAACGATGATGCATACATGTCCACAATTCGCATTGGTCTCAAACCAATGACATCCATTTCCAAGACCATGAGTTTGAGGTGGACGAGGAGGGTGAGGGAATTGTCGAGGCGCCGAAAGGAAGAGCGGGCAATTACTCAACCAACGATGACAAGTTACTATGCCATATTTATTTGCAAGTGTCGAGGGATCCATCCATTGGAGGTGATCAAAGTAGAGACGCGTATTGGGGGCGAATGAAAGAACACTATGATGCTCATAACTTGAGTGGAATTGACCGCTCCGAGAGATCACTTCGGTCCCGATGGTCGACAATCAACCATGATTGTCAAAAGTGGGCGGCCGTACAAAAGGCAGTTGACAAGATTAACCCAAGTGGCACAAATGAGGATGATCGAGTAAGTGGCATCTCATATATGTTTATCATACTTGTTTTTGGTGACCGAAGTGCTAACTTCTTTTGTTTTCTTTGTAGAACAACATTGCACAAAACTTGTTCAAAGAAGAGACAAGGACAACCAAGAAGGGGAAGATCAAGAAAGGCAGGGTCTTTACCTTGCCTCATTGCTATGAAGTGTTAAAGGATGATGAGAAATGGAAGAAGCGTGTTGGTTTGGAGGATTTGAAATTGAGCAACAAACGGAAGCTAGCAATTGACAATGATGATGATGAGGAGGAGGAGGATGCATCAAGTGATGACGGCAAGAGAAGCCCCACACCCAACTCGGTTTCATACTCGAAGCCAAAACGACCGGATGGGTGCAAGAAAGACCAAACCCAAAAGAAGAAGAGGGAAGAAGATGATGAGCTCAAAAATGCTATGGAAGCTATTGTGAAGGCAAGGGTCGAAGCCAATGAGGTGAGGAAAATGGCAAGGAACCAAGATGTCGTGGCCGAGGAGAGGAGGTTGGCGGCCGAGGAGAGAAGGGTGGCGGCCGAGGAGAGAAAGGTGACTTTGGAGGAGAGGAAAGTGAGCAACGAGGAGCGAGCTAAGTTGTTGGAATGGGAGAAGCACTTGTTCTTCTTGGACACATCTAACCTCAATGCGGCGCAAAAAGAGTATGTCCATCTTGCCCAACAAGAAGTCCTGATCCAAAAAAGAGCCTTGGTTCGTGCAATGGGTGGCGGTGGCCTCGGCGCCATGGGAGGCATGGGTGGCTTCGGCGCCATGGGTGGCGGTGGCCTCGGCGCCATGGGAGGCATGGGTGGCTTCGGAGCCATGGGAGGCATGGGTGCATCTTCGGCCGCCATGGGAGGCATGGGTGCACCTCCGGCCGCCATGGGAGGCACGGGTGCATCTTCGGCCGCCATGGGAGGCATGGGTGCACCTCCGGCCGCCATGGGAGGCATGGGTGGCTTTGGAGCACCCTCCGACGCTATGGACCCCATGGGAGGCATGAGTTTTGCTTCTCTCATGGGAGGCATGGGTGCACCTCCGGCCGCCATGGCTTCTCACACACATTCCCATGAAGATGCCGTTGAAAATCTTGCCAACACCGTCGGAGCTTCACATGATGCGGTGCGTGATGCGGTGCGTGATGAGGAGAGGGAGGAAGATTCATCTTCGGAGGCGGAAGAGTCGTCTTCGGAAGATGAGGACGAAGACGAAGACGAGGAAGATGAAGATTGATGTGTCTTTCATGTCTTGAACTTTAGTTTGCATTTGAACTTGGTTGGATGAACTTGTGGGCATAATTTTGAACTTGTGGGCATTTGAACTTTAATTATTCATCAACTTGTTTGTGTCAAATTTCACATGTTCATTTTTCTCCAAAATATCATATATGTTTGATCATTTTTGCTCATATATGTGGTTTGTGCGGCGCGCGCGCGCTGTATTTTTGCGCTCTGCTGGAGCGGCGCGCGCGCGCTGCATTATAGCGCGGCTGCTGGAGCCAGCGCAGGCGGGCGCGCAAAACCAGCCGCAGCGCGCGCGGCAAACAGGTTTTTTGCGCGCGGCGCATAGCGCGGCTGTTGGAGATGCTCTTAGGCTGTTACCACCAGCTACCCCTGACAACCATGTTCCTCAGAATTGTAACCATTCCAGTTGTGCACAAACTATTGCTTAGAATGCACATGCGGTTCAGTCTAGCATTCGAAATTCAGGCTAAAGAGAGTTACTAGTTCAACTTCCGGGAGGCACGGCGGACGACAAGAGTATGTCATTTTGACTTAACTTGGAGGTCTAGCATTTTTCAGTGTAATTGAGGAGCTTAATGGGTGATCCACGGACTAAAAGTAAGACATAGTTTAGGAAGTTCATATCCGCATTTATCATTTTAACAGAAGTGATCCCGTATATGTACCTAAAAAACATTTATGTATGAAGGAAGGTCATGCGATGTGATAATGCTATGTCCTTAACAAAATTCACTAGGCAGTTTAGTCTCACTAATCGTTGTAGCCATGCCATGAGCTGGATTAGAGCTTCAGACAGAAATGTTGGGTAACAATATTTTTCAAAAAAATGAATAGTAACATTTTTTAAAGTGACCCACCAGATGAGAGCATGAAGAAGAAATGCATTTGATTCGAGAAAGGAAACGTGCAAAGGATACCTGATCAAGTAGATCTCTGTGCATCGCCAGCACCTCTCTGCTCTTCCGGATGGTGGCGCGGAGGGCCTCATTGGAAACACGGACTCCGTTGTCCTCGTGGTCGGCATCCTCGCCAACTTTATTCACAGCGTCGTCATGTGCCCCAGCGGCGCATAGACACTTTCTTGACCCCCTTTTAGTCCAACCCCTGAGCACCGCCGGCCACCCATAGACACCATTGACGCAAAACCTCACCTACGAAGCACGCAGTGAACAGGACAGGAAATCAGCACCCCCACAGGAAAATAGCAAGAGATATGAATGAAGTCCATAAAGGAAAAACTGCGATGCGGCACCGATCGCGTCAATCTTGAACGCAGTGAACAGCTAGGGTTGACCCCAGTCGTAAATCGGCTGTCCAAGTAGACGGAGAGCAACAAGATGACGAAGAAGCTCTGGTGACGCGTTCCAAGCGAATAGGAGGAGGAGGAGGAGGAGGAGGAGGAGGAGAGGCGATGCTCACGGGTCGGGCGGCCGCTGGGGTCGCTGGGCGGCGGCGGGGGACTCGAACAGACGGGCGCTGGAGTCGGCCGTAGCAGCGGCAGGAGGAGGATGGGGAGGCCGCGGCGGTAGGACGGGGAGAAACGCTGTGGCGAAGCAGAGCCGCGGGGGGCGGGGCGAAGAAAGAGGAGGAGGTGGCCGCCATTGGAAGACTCCTTCCACTGGAAGGCTCCCACTCACTGCCAGCGTGCTGCTGCTCGGTGCTGATCCGAATTTCCGGGTGTGAGGTGAGGGGGAAGACTGGAGAAGAAGGCGGTGGGGTCGGAGGTTTCTCTCGTTCACTGGCTACTACTCGTGTTTGGACTCACTTTGGACTTTTTTTTTTAATGTTGGTAGTTGATCTGCCAAATTCATTGCTCAGGGGAAAGGGTACAAGAAAAAGGCCCAAGCGGGCAAGCACCAAGAGAAGAGGTGCGAAGAAGCAGAAAAAGAAGAAAGGAAGATGCTAGAGCAGTTCAGTCAGGATCAAAAGGGAAGACAGCGCGAGCCATGTTCCACAGCCTAATTTCATCCTTAATTCTGCGTATAAGGGTTGCCTTGCTCATGAACTCCTTCTAGAAAAGGCGTCTATTCCGCTCCCGCCAAATTTCCTAGGCGGTTAGTTGGATAAGCGAAATGATGCTTTTCTTTCTGTCCGTCGGGGCCAAAAGAGAGCATCGGTTCATCCAATCTTTGATGTCAGAGGTGCCGTTCCAAGTTGCGGGGTTTAGTGACGGAAAACTCGCAGGTGTGGCGACAGCCTCCCAAATTGCCCTAGACCACGGGTAGTCCACGAGGAGGTGGAACGGGGTTTTCAAATTGCGCTCACATAATGGGCAAAAGTAGTTGTTTCCCCAACCTCGCCGCACGCCGTTAGAATTTTGCCCAAGATAGTCGTCCAGATGAAAAAGCGGCACTTTTCAGGTGCCCATGCCAACGAGATGAGCTGGTATCCATCTAGGGGGATCGATCCCTCAAAATGAATCAAGTAGCCAGAGCGGGTTGAGTATTTACCATCATGTGTGAGCCTCCAAGTGATTTTGTCGGGCTCATCTTGTCGAAGCTCAACCTCCGCCAACATGTCTGCCAAAGTGGCAAGTTCGTCGGTCATATGCTCAGTGAGTCCCCTAGCAAGGTCAGCTAGCCACCTCTCATTGGTCATCGCTTTCTGGACCGTTCTGTTCTTACGAATATATATGTTGTACAGGGTTGGAGCGATGACTCTTGGGCACTGCCCGTTCAACCATCGGTCGTGCCAGAAGTCAGCTCGTGCATCGTCGCCCAGAGTAATGCACGCCGCCATTGAGAAGAGCTCTTTCTCCTAAGAGTTGCAGGGCAGCGGCCCACGCGCCCACGGTCTCGCTGGATCTTGCCAAGCTAGCCACATCTATGTCAATCTCAAGGCTAGACCAAACCTTGCAAAGTCCATGACACCCAACCCCCCAAGATGTTTGGGGCGGCATAACAAGCTCCAGGCCACACGACATTGGCCACCATTGCATGTGCTCTCTCCGTTCCAAAGCCATGCACGACATAACTGAATCATCCTATTTAGGACCCATCCCGGCATCTTATGCACAGTCATCATGTAAACTGCTAGGGCAGCCAGATTGGATTTGAGAAGTACAAGGCGGCCACTCTTGGCCATCATGCCACCCTTTCAGAAAGACATTCTGCTGCCAAATTTAAGTATTAAAGGCTCAAGGTCCACTTTTGTCAAGCATCTTAAGGATAGCGGCATCCCCAGGTAGATGGTCGGAAAGTGCTTAATAGGGATCCCTAGCGGTTCTAAAATGGCATGGAGGTCCAGTGCAGCACACCGAATGGGCAGGGCCAGGCTTTTGCTTGTGTTGGTGCGCAGGCCCGAAATGCACGCAAAGCAATCGAGCAACAATTTGACCATGCGGGCATCGCGCACTGTGGGATCCATAAAAAGGGGCACATCATCAGCTTAGAAGGAGTAGTGCATGAGCCGTCGCCGAACTGGCAGCTTGGAGAGCATCCCTTCCTCCGTCGCCATGCACATCATTCATTGGAGGGGATCCATGGACAGGATAAACAGGAAGGGGGAGATGGGGTCCCCTTGCCTGAGGCCCTTGCGGTGAATCACGTCCTCGGATTGGTGGCCATTGATGAGGACACGAGATGAGGAGGTGCGCAGCAGCATGGCAATCCAGCTTCGCCATCTTGTGCCGAAGCCTCGGGCCTGAAGCATGTCCATGATGTATTCCCAAGAAACGGAATCAAATGCTTTGGCTATGTCTAACTTGAGCAGGATGGCTGGCTTTTTCGTCATGTGTAAATATCTGACAATGTTTTGAACGTAGAGGAAGTTCTCCTGTATGCTGCAATGTTTAACAAAAGCGCTCTGACAGATATCCACCAGGTTCGGTAGCTTGGGTGCGAGGCGGCGAGCAAGCAATTTCGTGAAGATTTTCACGAGGCTGTGGACTAGCGAGATCGGTCTGAAATCCGAGAGATTATCCGCGATGTGTCTTTTAGGGATTAGGACAATGAATGCCTTGTTGACCTGGGCCAGCCCTCTACTATCCATGCGATGCAGCTGATTGAGGATGGGTAGCACATCTAGCTTAATGATATCCCAGTAGTGCTTATAGAAGCCTCCCGAGAAGCCATCCGGGCGGGGGCCTTTTCGAAAGGCAAGTCGTCAATGGCCTGCTTGATCTCCTCCAAGGTGAATTCACCCTCAATGTCAGACAAATCAGCTTGGTTAAGGTCCAGTTCATCCCAGTCGAATCTAGATGTAATTCTCAGTGCATCGCCAAAAAGGTTCAGAAAGTGCTGATGGGCGAGATCCATCATGGCTGAGCAGTTGGAAACGGCGCCATTCGGCCCATGGAGGATGTGGATGGTATTCCTATTATGCCTAGCTTTCGCCTTCCGCTGGAAGAAGTGCGTGTTGTCATCGCGTGCCCTTAGCTAGAGCACACGGCTTCTCTGTCGGAGTTTGATCTTTAAGAGCACAGCAAGCCCAAGAGACCTCGATTTAAGCGCAGCGTGCAAACTCCTCTCAGCCGCCGACAGAGGCCTATGATCTTGTGCTGCGTCGAGTTGCAAAGTGATCTCATTTTCCACATGCACCTGCATCCTAATGTCACCAACAATGGATTTACTCCACGCCCGCAGCGCCTTGCTTAATCGCCATAACTTCATATTCAGAGTGGCGAGAGGACTGTCGGATTTTGGGTTCCGGCAAACCCTTGAGGTTCGAACATTGAGGTGCGCACGAAGATCTCTCTCTCTCTCTCTCTCTCTCTCTCTCTCTCTCGCTCGCTCGCTCGCTCGCTCGCTCGCTCGCTCTCGCAAAGATCTCAAGGCCTAACTCGCCGAACCCAAAGAGCAAGAGACACAGGGGTTTATACTGGTTCGGGCCACCATTGTGGTGTAATACCCTACTCCAGTGTGGTGTGGTAGATTGCCTTGTAGGCTGATGATGAACAGTACAAGGGACGAACGGCCTCCTGAGGAGAGGTGTTCTTGAGCTAGGTAAGCTTGTGTGGTGGCCTTGGTGGAATGGATCCGGTCCAAGATGACATGCCCGCTGTGGTGGTGGCTAGTCCTATTTATAGAGGCTCGGTTCCTCTTCCCAAAATATTAGGCGGGAAGGGATCCACAACAGCCAGTTTGAAGGGGGACAACTAGTACAAGTTATCTTGACAAAAGGTGGTTTTCGCCTGCCAAAGGTTCTAGTGGTGACGCCGTCGTGGGCTCCGCGGTGACCTCCGTCCTGTCGTCCTGCTGGTCTTGGTCTCGTTGCACCAATATGGAAACCTTTGCCTGATGCCTCGGGACTCCTCTCCTGCGCTTGCCCCTTTAGCACCAAAGAGGCAACGAGTACTCTGCGCCCGCTGGCGCCTGCTTGGCCTTGGTCATCATGGCTCACGTCACGTGCACCTCGCGAGGTGCCCCTTGCCTTGATATCTCCGCTCCTCCGGAGCCAGCTGTGACGCCCGGATATTTAAACTACAGTAACCTCTGCTAATGATGCCACGTCACCACTCTTACTGTTGTAAACCTCGCGATGATTCAATCCCGTTCGAATTCAAAATTCAAAATCAAACCAAACAATAAAATTTTTCAAATATTAAAACTAAAATGTTCGTGTTGTGCCAAATAATGCATATCTAATAATGGTGGAGAAGCCAATATCTTTAAAAGTGTTTGAATGTCCTAATATTAAATAAAGCCGTAGCAAAACAATTAATTAAATGCATTATACAATTAATAAAACATTAGACTAATTTATTTGAATGTCCAAAGTGATGTGACAGTAGTATAATTGTTAGACTAATTTAGGAACCAATTATGTATTTTATTCAAACTAAATTAAATAAATAGAAACAAAGGGAAAATAGATAAAAACCAAAAATTGAAACAAAAGAGAAATAAAAACAGAACCCCTCCCCCCTAGCCAACTGGGCCACGACCCAGCCGGCCGGCCCACCGGCCCGACCGCGCCCTGGCCTATATGGCCAGCGGACTCCCAAACCCTAGCCTCTCCCAATCCCCTCCCTCACAACCCCCCCGATCCAGTCCCCTCCCCCTCTCCCCGATCTGGGCGCCCCTCGCCCCGAGCACCATCGCCGGTCGCCGCCCGGTGGCTTCACCGGCCGAGGCCACCTCTCCGCCGCCCGTCATCGTCCCCCTCCCCACCGTCGCCGCCTCGCCTCCTCGTCCACTCCCCGAGCGCCGTCATCGGGTGCCCCCCGACGTCGAGCTCCTCTGTCCTCGACCTCCTCCTCGCCGGATCTGCGACGCCGACCCGTCGCCCGACCCCGACTCCACCCCGCGCATGCCTCGCTCAACTACAGGGCTTTGTGAGCCCCCTCCCCTTCTCCTCTCTGCCCCCTCACCCGCCTGCTAGTTCGCCGTGGCCGCACCGTGCTCATGTCGTGCTCGCGGACACTGCCGCCCCGCTCGTGCCCTGCCATGTTCGTCGCCGTCCGGGCGTGTGCCAAACCCCGCCCGGCTTGCCCCGCTCACCTGCCGCGCTGCTTGCTCGCGCCCAGCACCGCTGCCGACCCCGCCTCCGCCCGCAACTCCCAGCGCCTCCCTTGCCGCTGCCCACCTCCGCAGCCGGTCCGCGCGCCCTTTTATACGCCGGCCACCGCCTCTGCCGCGGCCCCTTGCTGGTCGCCGCCCGGGCTCGGCCTCCGCTCGGGCGCCAGCACGCCCCGATTTTTGCCAGTTCGGGCGTGGTGCCCGCCAGCGCCCGCGCGCTAACGGGGCTCCGCCCGCTGCCCTTTTGCCCGCTAGGCCCATAGGGCCAATGACAAGGGGCCCCGTGCCCAGAATGATTAAAAGAAAAGAATTAAAATAATAATAATAATAAACAATTAATTAATTAAAGAATTGATTAACTTAATTAATTTTGTTTAATTAAACTAAACAACTAATTAAGCTAACTAATTAACCTAAACCCTAATTAACCTAAGCAGAGAATGACAGGTGGGTCCCAGTGGACCCACACGTCAGGTTGACCAGGTCAACATTGACTGCTGATGTCATGATGACGTCAGCAAGCACTGTTCTGGATAATGTTGATTTTAAATAATTAAATAAATCCTAAAAATGACTTAATTCTTTTAAAATTAATATAAAATAAACCGTAGCTCGGATGGAAAAACTACATGAAAGTTGCTCAGAACAACGAGACGAATCCGGATACGCTCTTCGTTCGTCCGCCACACATCCCTAGCATAGCCAACACACCACTTTCCCCCTCCGGTTCCTCTGCCCGAAAACGCGAAACACCGGGGATACTTTCCCGGATGTTTCCCTCCTTTGCCGGTATCACCTAGTACCGCGTTAGGGCACACATAGCACCGTTGTTTGCTTTGTCATGCATCATCATGCATCTGTTTGCAATGTATTTACTGTTTCTTCCCCCCTCTTCTCTCCGGTAGACCCCGAGACTGCCACTGATGCCGCTGTGATCAACTACGTCACCGACGACCCTCCTTCTTGTCTGAGCAACCAGGCAAGCCCCCCCCCCTTGATCACCAGATATCGCCTACTCTACTCTATACTGCTTGCATTAGAGTAGTGTAGCATGTTACTGTTTTCGTTATTCCTATCCTGATGCATAGCCTGTCCTTGCTACTACTGTTGTTACCTTTACCTGCTATCCTACTGCTTAGTATAGGATGCTAGTGTTCCATCAGTGGCCCTACACACTTGTCCGTCTGCCATGCTATACTACTGGGCCGTGATCACTTCGGGAGGTGATCAAGGGCATATACTATATACTTTACACTGTTACATTACGTGTGATACTGTTCGGAGATGGGGGCTGAAGGGGCAGGTGGTTCCACCCAGGTAGTGGTGGGCCTGGGTTCCCGACGGCCCCCGACTGTTACTTTGTGGCGGAGCGACAGGGCAGGTTCAGACCACCTAGGAGAGAGGTGGGCCTGGCCCTGGTCGGCGTTCGCAGATACTTAACACGCTTAACGAGATCTGGGTATTTGATCTGAGTCTGGCCATTTGGTCTATACGCACTAACCATCTATGCGGGAGTAGTTATGGGTATCCCGGCGTCGTGGTATAAGCCGAAGCCTTCGTGATGTCAGCGACTGAGCGGCGCGCGCCGGATTGGAACGTAAGCCTGCTCTTGTATTAAGGGGGCTAGTTCTGCTTCCGGCCGCGTACGCAACGTGCAGGTGTGCTTAGGGCGATGGGCCCAGACCCCTGCGCGCTTAGGTTTAGACCGGCGTGCTGACCTCTCTGTTGTGTCTAGGTGGGGTTGTGACGTGTTGATCTTCCGAGGCCGGGCATGACCCAGAAAAGTGTGTCCGGCCAAATGGGATCAAGCGTGTTGGGCTATGTGGTGCACCCCTGCAGGGAAGTTTATCTATTCGAATAGTCGCGTCCCTCAGTAAAAGGACGACCCGGAGTTGTACCTTGACCTTATGACAACTAGAACCGGATACTTAATAAAACACAGCCTTCCAAGTGCCAGATACAACCCGGTGATCGCTCTCTAACAGGGCATCGAGGAGGGGATCGCCGGGTAGGTTTATGCTATGCGATGCTACTTGGAGGACTTCAGTCTACTCTCTCCTACATGCTGCAAGACGGAGGCTGCCAGAAGCGTAGTCTTCGGCAGGATTAGATATCCCCCTCTTATTCTGGCATTCTGCAATTCAGTCCACCGATATGGCCCTTTATACATATACCCATGCATATGTAGTGTAGTTCCTTGCTTGCGAGTACTTTGGATGAGTACTCACAGTTGCTTTTCTCCCTCTTTTCCCCCTTTCCCTTCTACCTGGTTGTCGCAACCAGATGTCGGAGCCCAGGAGCCAGACGCCACCGTCGCTGACGACTCCTACTACACCGGAGGTGCCTACTACTACGTGTAGCCCGCTGGCGACGACCAAGAGTAGTTAGGAGGATCCCAGGCAGGAGGCCTGCGCCTCGTTCGATCTATATCCCTGTTTGTGCTAGCCTTCTTAAGGAAAACTTGTTTAACTTATGTCTGTACTCAGATATTGTTGCTTCCGCTGACTCGTCTATGATCGAGCACTTGTATCCGAGCCCTCGAGGCCCCTGGCTTGTATTATGATGCTTGTATGACTTATTTTATTTGTAGAGTTGTGTTGTGATATCTTCCTGTGAGTCCCTGATCTTGATCGTACACATTTGCGTGCATGATTAGTGTACGATTGAATCGGGGGCGTCACAAGTTGGTATCAGAGCCAACTGCCTGTAGGAATCCCCCTTCCAACTCCTTGGCCGAAGTCGAGTCTAGGCGTTGCAAAACTTTTACTAACTTGGCTGTGTGTCTTACGGGCACACGTCGCCATCGGGTGGTAGTAGGATCTTTTACTCCTTGACCTATACTCTGGGACTCTGACTTCTCTTCTATTCGGGTTAAACGATTTTACTAACTCTAACTCTAGGTTCTCGATAATACTTTCTCCCGGAGAGCCCCTTATTGCAGATGATCATCTGCCGCACCAGAAGAATTTGAAGATACTCCCCGATGTTCTCTTGAGACTTTATGGCGTCGCTTTTGCAATTCCCCTCCATCGATAAACCCCTATGGATAACCACGTATACCCGCCATTCAAACAATGCTTCCCAGTTGATCTTGTTATTACATACACCGAAATCCTCTCTATTGTTTCAAAAATACTTTGTGCCTACTATCTTGCAGTTCTTTGCCACATGAATACCCCTACGAATAATTATAGCACTCACCGGATATTTGCTCATCCCCAGTTGATTCATGTATTTCACAAAAGTCTTCAAAATACTATTTGAACTTCCGAAAATCCTGAGTAGCATATTGCTCTTGAAATTCTTACTTGCTTGCATTATGGTTAATCCCATAAGTCTATAATCTTATTGGCATCTCTTGTCATTATCATTTTGAGTCCGTTGATTCAATTTGTTGTGAATGCTCGCAATCCTCATTCAGATCCTAGAATTCATCCTTTCGGCTCAGACGTCATTTTAAACATGAGTTGATTCTCGCCAATCAAATTGTCGTCGATTGTGCCCCTAAGTATATTGAACGTATCCATCCTTAATCAGAGCGTTTGCTTCTGATCCTTTGATTTGGAAATCTTAATTCCTTTGCCTTGAGCTTTGAATTAGTCAGTTGTTTCTATAATCCAACGCCCTTGCTTGCCTTGTCCTCTGATCGTGTGCCGATACTCACATCAGCTCCATTATGGACCGGCAGATCCTTTGTTGGATTTTATCCAAAAACGTCCTTCATATTAAATAACCTTGTGAGCCTCCCCTCAGATACATAATGCCTTTGGTAAATTGTATCCTCTGCTTTCTCAACCATGCTTAGCTTTCGAGCTGGTGGTATTTACTATTAAAGCTTGTGGTATATATTTCCACGATACCCTGATGGGTTGAACCTATGCCTTCCTTAATATGTGTGAACTCGAAAGTTTTCACGAGTCATACTCATCTGGTATCTCACCAGGTAAAACTTTCAACACTAATGCCTTTATCAAAGCGAGAAGTGAATGGAAGGTTATACATTGAAGAAGTGGGAGTCGACCTTGAACTTTGTGTTCATGCCCATTGCCACGATGTAGATCCTATCTTGGAAGCTTCTTGTAATAATAGCTATTTCCTTGATATAATATCCTTTGATTTCGGTGAATTGATCCTTTGCAATCATGGTTCCGACCATATGTTCTTCTTTGATCCCATTTCTCGGGCAAGTTTAAGCACTTGTCTTCTGTGGATCAATACACCAGTCCAACCTTTACTTTGATCTACCGTCGAGTATTACCCCCTGGTATCTCAAGATTATCACGGAACTGCATAACTTCTTATGAGTTCTTCATCAAGTGCTACATTCTCATTGATTCCAATTTTTCACAGGCTCTGAGTTGTTAAACACTCAAAGACACCGATAACCTACTCGAGTCCGCATCGCGATTAAGAAACTCTTGGTAACCTTCATTACTTACGAGTTTGAACTCAATCACGGCATTCCTAGCCTGTTTGGCTGTATCCTTGTCATGCCGATTTTAACTGTGCTACCTGGCCCTTCTTCCCAGAGCACAAATTTTTGATGATGAGCTAAGCTTACGTCGATCTTTCCTCATCATATCATTTTGCTTTGGAGAACAAGCTTGCTTTGGAGTTTGTGTCGTACCCTTGGTTCCATTAACCTTTCACTTCATCATTCCTTTGACTTGATGTCATCGCCGATCTATTACATCTTCGTGGAGCCTCTCGACAAAATTTGTCGTGATCATCATCAACATCTTGACTCCTTCCTGGATATCAATTGAATTCATGATGAGAAATACCATCCTTGCCCTCGATGATTTGTGTTGTCATCGACCACTTTAATGCCTCCCCTCCAACACAAACTTGTTCGTGTTCTGTGTTATACCTTGAGTTCCTTGCTATCCAGCATTTGTTCTTAATTACCTTGGGATATTACCATCTTTTATGTCAAGGATGTCGTGGGAATTTCACCACTTCTTGAGAATTCTTGATATAAGTGATACTTATCACCATCACCATTCTTTTCTTGGTCCCCTTTTGTCTCTAACAGTAATACCGACAAATGGACTAGTAATTTTAGGAACTTCTAGCAACCTTATTGCTTTGAAGATAATGGCCGGCATTTCATTCTTAGACTGTTGATTATTGAACCACCATTCTGACATTGGTCGTGCAACACAACCCATATTTCGGGCGCACCTTTCAACCAATGTTTAATTGTGTATGTTTTCCTCGAACATACCTCGTTATCTACTTCGATGTGTCCAGTATTATCTCCTTGTTCACATAATTGTGGCAATCCATCTTTTTGGGAAATCTCGATAAATTGTCGCTGACTCCATCAGCCACATCCTCATTTTCTCCTTGGTTAATGATGAACTTTTGTCGGAACTCGCTCCCAAAGTTCATTTCCCGAGAAACTTACATGGTCATCTCATCAAAATTGTGTTGCACCTTTTCTTCTCAGGCATCATAATGTCAGAGGTATCTTGACACCAATCGGATCTGAACCTCGGTCAGATATGATGGTTGGAACATTTTTTCAAGAGTCATATCATTGGTCCTTATATGACCCGGTAAGGTGATGTCATGCCTATCACACCTGGCCGGAGGACCTAATGTTTTAGTTTCCTTTTTAGCAAGGTTAACCATCCTCCCATGAGGAAATGGAATGACTTTCTTTATAAGTTGTTCCGATGGATCCTTTGTGTATCCCAAAGTCTGACCTTTGCTTGAATACCATGTCAATGCTATCTCGAAGCATGTCTATGGTACTCTGATTTTCAACAGGAACATTTGAAGCCCAATGCTAAATGTTTCCTACTCAATTATCCAAACACCGTTACATGGGTAATGTCATGAAATTTCTCTCCCCTTTCCTAAAGGGTTTTCTACATTATATCCTGTCATGGATATCATGCTCTGCTTGTCCTTGGGAAGGATATACCCCTGAAATATGTGTTTAAACGCATTTTCCTTTCCATTGTTTTGTTTAGCCTTTCTTGTAATCTACTTAACTGAGCAGTGATAATTCCCTGCTTATGTAAACATCTAGATGTACAACTTTGTCAGTAAGACCCCGTTACTTCTGTTGACGACATTTGGTAACCGCCGATGGACAAGAACTTTGCCTACTGGTCCGCCTCGTTTCAACGAGCAGGAAAATGGTTCTCTTCGTCCCTCGCCCTTGGTACCGATGTTGTTGTCGACATAACTGGCAGACTAACCTTTGACATGCCTTGCTTACATGACCGTGCAAGATGTCAACGCCCTTCCTACTTTTAACCTCATGGTGGGCCCATAACCCACAGTTCCACAGGATCGAAACCTAACTCTCCGGTACACCCTGTTTCCAAATTTAATCCTCGCGCTTGGCTTCGTATGCAATTAGCGAGCCACATTCCTAGTGATCTATTCTGGTAACAGAAGCAATACTTAATCTCGTTGCTGGGAACCCCTTTCACGCCCTGTTTCAGGCATCGAATGCTTGGCTGCCCGCTCGAAACTTCCCATGATACCTCCTTACTTTGCTCTCGATATTTTCTTAAGTTTCAATTCGAGAGTTACTTTCCGCCACCTTCCCCGATGTTATCGACCAGGTAGTCAACCTTGGCGAGGTCCGTTCTCCCCGATTACTCCCGCTTTAATCTTTCGTAAGTACGATGGAGTTTCCGAAGAAAGGATGTCGTCATCATCATGATGACATGAAGCAGAGAAATGGAGACATCAACGTAATGGGTCGACCGCTTCGAGAAGAGCAACCAAGACCGAGAAGATCCGTTAGAATATCGTAACCAGAACTTTCCCCCCTTTACTCCCCTCTTAAATCTCGGGACGAGATTTCTTATAGTGGTGGAGAATTGTGACGCCCGGATATTTAAACTACAGTAACCTCTGCTAATGATGCCACGTCACCACTCTTACTGTTGTAAACCTCGCGATGATTCAATCCCGTTCGAATTCAAAATTCAAAATCAAAGCAAACAATAAAAGTTTTCAAATATTAAAACTAAAATGTTCGTGTTGTGCCAAATAATGCATATCTAATAATGGTGGAGAAACCAATATCTTTAAAAGTGTTTGAATGTCCTAATATTAAATAAAGCCGTAGCAAAACAATTAATTAAATGCATTATACAATTAATAAAACATTAGACTAATTTATTTGAATGTCCAAAGTGATGTGACAGTAGTATAATTGTTAGACTAATTTAGGAACCAATTATGTATTTTATTCAAACTAAATTAAATAAATAGAAACAAAGGGAAAATAGATAAAAACCAAAAACTGAAACAAAAGAGAAATAAAAACAGAACCCCTCCCCCGTGGCCAACTGGGCCACGACCCAGCCGGCCGGCCCACCGGCCCAACCGCGCCCCTGGCCTATATGGCCAGCGGACTCCCAAACCCTAGCCTCTCCCAATCCCCTCCCTCACAACCCCCCCGATCCAGTCCCCTCCCCATCTCCCTGATCTGGGCGCCCCTCGCCCCGAGCACCATCGCCGGTCGCCGCCCGGTGGCTTCACCGGCCGAGGCCACCTCGCCACCGCCCGTCATCGTCCCCCTCCCCACCGTCACCGCCTCGCCTCCTCGTCCATTCCCCGAGCGCCGTCATCGGGTGCCGCCCCGACGTCGAGCTCCTCCGTCCTCGACCTCCTCCTCACCGGATCTGCGACGCGGACCCGTCGCCCGACCCCGACTCCACCCCGCGCATGCCTCGCTCAACTACAGGGCTTTGTGAGCCCCCTCCCCTTCTCCTCTCTACCTCCCTCACCCGCCTGCTAGTTCGCCGTGGCCGCGCCGTGCTCACGTCGTGCTCGCGGACACTGCCGCCCCGCTCGTGCCCCGCCACGTTCGTCGCCGTCCGGGCGTGTGCCAAACCCCGCGCGGCTCGCCCCGCTCACCTGTCGCGCTGCTTGCTCGCGCCCATCACCGCTGCCGACCCCGCCTCCGCTTGCAACTCCCAGCGCCTCCCTTGCCGCTGCCCACCTCCGCAGCCGGTCCGTGCGCCCTACGCCGGCCACCACCTCTGCCGCGGCCCCTTGCTGGTCACCGCCCGGGCTCGGCCTCCGCTCGGGCGCCAGCACGCCCCGATTTTTGCCCGTTCGGGCGTGGTGCCCGCCAGCGCCCGCGCGCTAACGGGGCTCCGCCCGCTGCCCTTTTGCCCACTAGGCCCATAGGGCCAATGACAAGGGGCCCCCATGCCCAGAATGATTAAAAGAAAAGAATTAAAAAAATAATAAAAGTAAAAACAATTAATTAATTAAAGAATTAATTAACTTAATTAATTTTGTTTAATTAAACTAAACAACTAATTAAGCTAACTAATTAACCTAAACCCTAATTAACCTAAGCAGAGAATGACAGGTGGGTCCCAGTGGACCCACACGTCAGGTTGACCAGGTCAACGTTGACTGCTGACGTCATGATGACGTCAGCAAGCACTGTTCTGGATAATGTTGATTTTAAATAACTAAATAAATCGTAAAAATGACTTAATTCTTTTAAAATTAATATAAAATAAACCGTAGCTCGGATGAAAAAACTACATGAAAGTTGCTCAGAACGACGAGGCGAATCCGGATACGCTCTCCGTTCGTCCGCCACACATCCCTAGCATAGCCAACACACCAGTTTCCTCCTCCGGTTCCTCTGCCCGAAAACGCGAAACACCGGGGATACTTTCTCGGATGTTTCCCTCCTTTGCCGGTATCACCTAGTACCGCGTTAGGGCACCATAGCACCGTTGTTTGCTTTGTCATGCATCATCATGCATCTGTTTGCAATGTATTTACTGTTTCTTCTCCCCTCTTCTCTCCGGTAGACCCCGAGACTGCCACTGATGCCGCTGTGATCAACTACGTCACCGACGACCCTCCTTCTTGTCTGAGCAACCAGGCAAGCCCCCCCTTGATCACCAGATATCGCCTACTCTACTCTATACTGCTTGCGTTAGAGTAGTGTAGCATGTTACTGTTTTCGTTATTTCTATCCTGATGCATAGCCTGTCCTTGCTACTACTGTTGTTACCTTTACCTGCTATCCTACTGCTTAGTATAGGATGCTAGTGTTCCATCAGTGGCCCTACACTCTTGTCCGTCTGCCATGCTATACTACTGGGCCGTGATCACTTCGGGAGGTGATCAAGGGCATATACTATATACTTTACACTGTTACATTACCTGTGATACTGTTCGGAGATGGGGGCTGAAGGGGCAGGTGGTTCCACCCAGGTAGTGGTGGGCCTGGGTTCCCGACGGCCCCCGACTGTTACTTTGTGGCGGAGCGACAGGGCAGGTTCAGACCACCTAGGAGAGAGGTGGGCCTGGCCCTGGTCGGCGTTCGCGGATACTTAACACGCTTAACGAGATCTGGGTATTTGATCTGAGTTTGGCCATTTGGTCTATACGCACTAACCATCTACGCGGGAGTAGTTATGGGTATCCCGGCGTCGTGGTATCAGCCGAGCCTTCGTGACGTCAGCGACTGAGCGGCGCGCGCCGGATTGGAACGTAAGCCTGCTCTTATATTAAGGGGGCTAGTTCTGCTTCCGGCCGCGTACGCAACGTGCATGTGTGCTCAGGGCGATGGGCCCAGACCCCTGCGCGCTTAGGTTTAGACCGGCGTGCTAACCTCTCTGTTGTGCCTTGGTGGGGCTGCGACGTGTTGATCTTCCGAGGCCGGGCATGACCCAGAAAAGTGTGTCCGGACAAATGGGATCAAGCGTGTTGGGCTATGCGGTGCACCCCTGCAGGGAAGTTTATCTATTCGAATAGCCGTGTCCCTCGGTAAAAGGACGACCCGGAGTTGCACCTTGAACTTATGACAACTAGGACCGGATACTTAATAAAACACACCCTTCCAAGTGCCAGATACAACCCGGTGATCGCTCTCTAACAGGGCATCGAGGAGGGGATCGCCGGGTAGGTTTATGCTATGCGATGCTACTTGGAGGACTTCAGTCTACTCTCTTCTACATGCTGCAAGACGGAGGCTGCCCGAAGCGTAGTCTTCGACAGGATTAGATATCCCCCTCTTATTCTGGCATTCTGTAGTTCAGTCCACCGATATGGCCGTTTACACATATACCCATGCATATGTAGTGTAGTTCCTTGCTTGCGAGTACTTTGGATGAGTACTCACGGTTGCTTTTCTCCCTCTTTTCCCCCTTTCCCTTCTACCTGGTTGTCGCAACCAGATGCCGGAGCCCAGGAGCCAGACGCCACCGTCGCTGACGACTCCTACTACACCGGAGGTGCCTACTACTACGTGCAGCCCGCTGGCGACGACCAGGAGTAGTTAGGAGGATCCCAGGCAGGAGGCCTGCGCCTCGTTCGATCTGTATCCCTGTTTGTGCTAGCCTTCTTAAGGCAAACTTGTTTAACTTATGTCTGTACTCAGATATTGTTGCTTCCGCTGACTCGTCTATGGTCGAGCACTTGTATCCGAGCCCTCGAGGCCCCTGGCTTGTATTGTGATGCTTGTATGACTTATTTTATTTGTAGAGTTGTGTTGTGATATCTTCCCGTGAGTCCCTAATCTTGATCGTACACATTTGCATGCATGATTAGTGTATGATTGAATCGGGGGCGTCGCACCAGCCTAGGGAGGCTGCCCCTAAGGAGGTCTTGCGTCGTCCGCCTCACGAGGCTTGGCCCCTCGCGAGGATCTTGAGTGGTTGTTGATGAAGATGGGCCGTACCAGGCCGCTGGATGAGCCACACCCTCGGCCGCAGGCAGGCAAGTATGGGTACCCCCATTCCCAGGAAGCCAACAAGGACATCTACCGCCGGTAGGCGCAGCCCGGGATTGTACTACTATCTCTTTGAATCCATCGATGAACAGCCAGTAAGATTCAAACCTGAACCTTCTATTGGTTTTTAGAATTGTGTCATTGCGAAGGAGCAACGGACAGTGGTCGGAGATTGATGATGCTTGAGGGAGAAGCTTGGCCGCCAGAAACATCAACTCCCAGTCAACATTGCAGAAGGCACGGTCCAGCCGCACCAGGGTCGGCGAGTCTTGCTCGTTGCTCCAAGTGTATTTCCTACCGATCAGGGGCAACTCATGCAAGGTTGAGCTGTTTAAGGTTCTACGAAACTTGTTCATCCATCGGCGACAGATGCTGTCATTGTTTTTGCCCCTAGGGTCTGTGATTAGACTGAAATCCCCAATCACCATCCATGGCCCATCCATGGAGTTGTGAATGTCCGCAAGCTCATCCAGGAATGATTGCTTGCGCTCATAGTCATGCAGACCATACACCATGGTGAGCGACCAAGTTGTGTCATGTCCCACCGGTGTGAGCCTTGCCATGATAGAGAAGGCCCGCACAACAACCGCAACAATAGAGAAAGCGCTCGAGCGCCAGCAAAGCAGGATTCCACCACGAGTGCCATTGGCAGGAAGAAACGAGTGACAATGGAAGGCACTTCCTGCGATCTCCTGAACGTTAGTACCAAGTACTGATGCAAGCTTGGACTCCTGCAAATAGATGATCGAGCAAGAGAGCTGATCAATCATGGCGCGAACCGCGGCCCGACGCGCTGGGTTGTTCAAACCGTGCACATTCCAGCTAACAAGGGATAAGGGGCTAATCTTAATTAAACTTAGGGAACCACATAAAGAGGTCTGGGCAAGGCAAGACCGGGCAAATTGAAAGTGCAACTATCCCTAGGTGGTTTTGGTAATTCATAACAACATATAGCTCATTGAGCTAATGCTATTTCAAGATGATTATTTCAGGAAAGCTCAATGATTGGCATGGCATGGATGATGAAAGTGGATCCCTCAAAATGCTAAGGATAAAGGATTGGCTCAAGCTCAAAAGCTCAAGACTCTTCATTTTATATTTTAGTGATCCAAGATCACATTGAGTCTATAGGAAAAGCCAATACTATCAAGAAGGGATGAGGTGTTGCTTAATGAGCCTCTTGCTTCATGTGCTTAGTGATATGCTCCAAAACCCTCAGCTACTTTCCCATATCCACACTTGACCTAAACCCAAAGCCAAACTCGGACCTACCGATTCTTTCAACCCGGCGCCACCGAGTTTCACATGTCATAGCCACTGCCAAACCCTAAGCAAATCGGTTCTACCGATAGGGATCTCGGTCTCACCGAGATGGGATTGCAATTTCTCTGTTTCCTTTTCGTAACTTTTCGGTCTCACCGAAAGAGCGGATCGATCCCACCGAGATTGCAATGTAAACTCTCTGTTTCCTTTTTGTAACATTTCGGTCTCACCGAAAGAGCAAATCGGTCCCACCGAGTTTACCTGACCAACTCTATGGTTAGCTTACTACCAAATCGGTCTCACCGAGTTTGTGTAATCGGTCTCACCGAGATTACGTTATGCCCTAACCCTAACCATATCAGTCCTACCGAGTTGCATGTCAGTCCCACCGAAAATCACTAACGGTCACTAGGTTTACTAAATCGGTTCGACCGAGTTTGTTGATTCGGTCCCACCGAGATTGGTAAATTGTGTGTAACGGTTAGATTTTGTGTGGAGGCTATATATACCCCTCCACCTCCTCTTCATTCGAGGAGAGAGCCATCAGAACACATCTACACTTCCAACTCATATGTTCTGAGAGAGAACCACCTACCCTTGTGTTGAGCTCAAGATATTCCATTCCTACCATATGAATCTTGATCTCTAGCCTTCCCCAAGTTGCTTTCCACTCAAATCTTCTTTCCACCAGATCCAAATCCTATGAGAGAGAGTTGAGTGTTGGGGAGACTATCATTTGAAGCACAAGAGCAAGGAGTTCATCATCAACACACCATTTGTTACTTCTTGGAGAGTGGTGTCTCCTAGATTGGCTAGGTGTCACTTGGGAGCCTCCGGCAAGATTGTGGAGTTGAACCAAGGAGTTTGTAAGGGCAAGGAGATCGCCTACTTCGTGAAGATCTACCGCTAGTGAGGCAAGTCCTTCGTGGGCGACGGCCATGGTGGGATAGACAAGGTTGCTTCTTCGTGGACCCTTTGTGGGTGGAGCCCTCCGTGGACTCGCGCAACCGTTACCCTTCGTGGGTTGAAGTATCCATCAACGTGGATGTAGGATAGCACCACCTATCCGAACCACGCCAAAAACATCCGTGTCTCCAATTGCGTTTGAATTCTCCAAACCCTTCCCTTTACATTCTTGCAAGTTGCATGCTTTACTTTCCGCTGCCTATATACTCTTTGCATGCTTGCTTGAATTGTGTGATGATTGCTTGACTTGTCCTAAAGTAGCTAAAATCTGCCAAACTCTAAAATTGGGAAAAGGTTAAGTTTTTATTGGTCAAGTAGTCTAATCACCCCCCCTCTAGACATACTTCAAGGTCCTACACAAATTCAATATAGAGAGAGCAAAAGAGCTCTCCAGGCAGCCAAACGGCGCACAATACAACACAACAGGGAGTTCGAATGAGTGCAATTCATGGGAAACTAAGTAACTGCAACGGGGCACTGAAGCATGGCAGTGCAGCTCAAGCGGAGGGCCCAGCGAGCTCATCCAAGATGGCTTGCAGCTGGGCATCAGGCAGCCACAGCTGGGCAGGAGAGGACAGGCCCGCGATCTCCACCAGCTTGTCCACATTCTCAGCAGGCATCGGCGCCCGGAAGAATTGTAGGTATGCGAGCAGGGTGTCTTCATTGAAGTCCTTCGGCCACTTGATGAAGCCAAGCTTTGTGCTGAGCACCGCCCGCGAGCGCCTAGAGGAGGATAGGTTGGAGCCGAGAAACTGCAGCCTGGAGCTCTGTCGGGATGCTTTGACGACCCGGAGCAGACGCTGCTTGAGCTTGCGGGGCGATGGAGAGGCAGCAGCGGGAGGGGCGCCCAGGATGGAGGAGGAAAGGAGCGCCGCAATCTTGCAGATGGACTGCCGTTGCTCGTCAATGTGCAGCCCAACAACCTTCTCGGTGATTGCAGAAATCAGGCCTGGACCAGAAAGGTTGGCCTCAGCTAGAGCCCTTCTAGCACGCCTCTCTTCAATTGATTGCAGTTCTTCAGATGCATCTTGACCTGCCCTAACATGGCCCCAACCCACATCTTCACCAGTTCCAGCAGCCCCCGGCCCAAAGACAACCTCTATCCCAAACGCCCAAGTGGGCTCCAAGATAGGTAGAGCAGCCTGGGCCTCCGCCCAATTGGGTAGCCAACAATGCCCGAACGAAGCAGGGGACGATTCCCAGGTTGTTGTCATCTGTGCTGCTCCCAGCTGAGGCTGTGGTGTTGGCATCGGTATAGGAGCTGGATCCCAACTTGTTGTCATATGTGTTAATCCCAGTAGAGGCAGTGGCGCTGACAAGACAGGCAGGTCCCAGTGGCATAGAGCACACGACGGTGGAGGCAGATCTTAGCAGGAGCAATAGTTGCTGCTCTGAACCGGAAAGGAGGTTGTCTCTATAGTCGTGATGACGGGGATCCCACTGTCCCACGGGAGGAGCCGCTGCTGGCTGGGAGGCACGTACAGCGGCAAGAGCTCACTGTCCCATCCTGTGGTGCCACCCAACAGGCCATCCATAGTGAGGGAGGAGTGCATCAACGCTCGGGCAGCAAGATCCTGCGGGGGCAGTATAGGTGACCGCGGGCTGAAGCTGCAGCTCTGGATGGTCTAACATTGTGGCCATGCTGTGAGCATCATTGAGTTCCTCATATGATCCCTGTTGGTCGGCTTGTCTCCTGGGCAGCATGGAGGGGCTCTCCTAGACCAGCTCCAAAGCTAGGGTGACGAATACCCTTTCCTGCACCGGGCCAAAAGGCAGACGGCTAGTTGACGGAGCGGACATCGGCTGAGCTTGGGCGGCCTGAAGCTAATTCGGCTGGTTAGCGGCGAGGTGCTCAGCCGGTGTATTGCTTGTTCCTTCATCGTGCCGGTGGTGCCGGCGAGGCGCGAGAGTGCGCGCCGAGGCATCCCTGCAATTTGTCTGATTGCGGACGCCCTGCCAGAACCGCTTGTGGATGCCCCCTCTCTTGCAACGCTTCCTGAAGACTTTGGAGTTGGGTTTTGTTCCCCTTAGATTTGGGCCTTTCTCCTAGCATTCGTAGCTGTTGAGTCGCCGGCCAAGAGTACGAGGGCACCACCAACGTGTGGCATGCGTGCATGTCATGTTCTTTCTCCTTTATTAGTTTTCATAGTATTTTGTGCCAAAATTTAACCATGGATTTAATTAATAAAATGTTAATACATCGCAAAAATAATATCATTAGAAACTATGTTCAGGTACGAATCCAACGATATAATTTTTATGACATGCATTAACATTTTTTCAGTTAAATCTATGGTCAATTTTGGCACAAAATATGAAGAGAACTAATAAGCCAGGGCGGAGGTAGTAAACTTCTAGCGTTTCTTTTTGTGGCAAGGAGAGAAGTGTCCTTACACTACTAGGGAAAACCCTAGTAGTAGCGCTGGTTTTAGAGCTAGTAGCAGCGCATGTGCAAGCGCTACCACTAAGGCGCTACAGCTAACTGCTAGCAGTAGCACTGTTTAGCCAGCGCTGCTGCTACACCTAGTTAGCAATAGCGTTCATTTTGGAAAAGCGCTGCTGATAGAGGTAATTAAGTAGCAGTAGCATTTCTTCTGAAAAGAGCTACTGCTTAGCTTTCCTGTTTTTTTATTGCAGCTTATTTTCGTTGTATTTGTATATGTTTTATATATAGTACTTTCATCATATGATTTTATGACCATGATTAGTTAGTATATACAACAATGTGTGAAATGAAGGTGGATTAGGTTCAAATGGAGGCAACATGTGGTGCACCACATGTTGCCTCCACTTGAACCTAGTCCACCTTCATTTCACACACTGTTGTATCTACTAAGGTGGATTAGGTTCAAGTGGAGGCCACATGTTGCCTCCACTTGAATCTAATCCGCCTACACAAGCTATTTAATCATCATCATAGTCATTACGACCAACACTATCTATTTAATCATCATAGTCATAGTGTAGCACATCATCTTCAAACTCATTCTAGCTAGCTAATCACCACCAACACTAGCTAGCTACGGTAGCTATCTAATCACCACAAACAATAACTAATAATAATCATCATAGTCATTACCACCAACACTAGCTATTTAATCATCACAGTCATAGTGTAGCACATCATCATCTTGAAACTCATTCTAGCTAGCTAATCACTCCTGCTGCTCTCTCTCTCACGTAAAATAGCATAGAACATGTGTAGCTCTCCTGATTCATCATATTGGAGCATGCAGATGAACCTGTCTCCTAATTGTGGGTTGCGCTTCTGATTGCTTCCCCCTAGTACTTCTCTGCGATCCTTCACAATTTTGGTCCAGTCTTTGACTATTAAGACTTGCTCGGTTTTAGAAATCCTGAATGTACTTCTCTGCCCCGAAGAATTCAACAAAATCAGCCGTCTTGAGAACTTCGATTGATATGCATGATGGTACTGACTCTGTCAAGGAATCCAAATTGGATGTGCTTCAAAGTCAACTTGACAAGTTCAAAATGAAGGATGGTGAAGGTGTCGCTGAAATGTACTCTAGGCTTGCTCTCATCACAAACGAGATTGCCGGCTTAGGGAGTGAAGAGATGACCGACAGATTCATCATCAAGAAGATCCTACGAGCCTTGGATGGGAAATATGATACCGTGTGCACATTGATCCAAATGATGCCCAATTACAAAGATCTCAAGCCAACGGAGGTCATTGGAAGAATTGTTGCTCATGAGATGTCGCTCAAGGATAAAGAGGAACTTCACAACAAATCAAGTGGTGCCTACAAAGCCTCATGTGAAGTCCCCACATCATCAAGTGAGAAACAAAACTTCAACGAAGAATTGAGCCTAATGGTGAAGAACTTCAACAAGTTCTACAAGAGTAGAAGCAAAGATAGAAGCTCCAAGTCAAGGTCCTACAATGACAAAAGATCTTCTAGTCGAGAGAGAAACTGCTACAATTGTGGAAGACCCGGACACTATTCCAATGAGTGTACGGCTCCCTACAAAAAAAGAGAAGATTCTCCAAAAAGAAGAAGCAAAAGAGAAGAATCGCCATCTAGAGAAAGAAGGAGTAGAGATGATCATTATGAACGAAGATACTCACGGAGAAGCAAGGATTCGGAAAGAAAGGAAAAGTCATCAAGGAGCTACACAAAACGAAGACATCAAGCTCATGTTGGTGAATGGGTATCCGGCTCTGACTCCGACAACCACTCCGAGAGAAGTTATCACTCCGATTCCGAATATACTCAAGATGAAGGTGTTGCCGGTCTAGCACTTGTGTCAACCGACTCCTACGACATATTTGACTCACCAAATGAAGGAGTTGGAAGATGCCTCATGGCCAAAGGTCCTAAGGTAACACACCCCGAGTATGTTGATTTCAATAGTGATGAAGATGACTTGTTAGGTGATGATGATTTACTTGCTGACAACTCTGGTGATGAATACCATGATGAAACGTCAATTAATCATGCTAATCAAGATAAAACAAATGACAATGATAAGGAGAAGATTGAGGCTCTAACTAAAGAACTAAACACTCTTAAGTTAGCTCATGAAACTATCTTCGAAGATCATCGAGAACTTTTAAGAGCTCATGAGAAGTTACGCTTTGAAAAGCTCAATCTTGAGCAAGAGCATGAGTTTTTAAAGGCAATCAATGATGATCTTCGCAAGAAAAGTTCTTCTTACATTGCCAAGCATTTACTCTTATCCACTTACATGCCTCAAGTCAAATCTAGTAACAATAACAAGAAAGATTCTTCCTCTAGTAGTAACAATTATCATACTAAATCCAATATTGTTGCTTCTAGTAGTTCTCTTGATCCCACTAATGATTCTCTTAGCCAAGTTACACTTGAGCAAGAAAATAGCTTATTGAAGGGAATTATAGAGAAAGGAGTCTACAAGAGCCTTGCCGGAAGTAAGCAATTCGAGGAAATTGTACGCAAGCAAGGAAGGCACCGGAAGAATCAAGGTGTTGGTTTTGAACGAACATTCAACGCCAATGGAGTTGAGTGGGAAGAAGATCAATACCCCAAGACGAAGTTTGTTCCTCAACAAGAGAAGTATGATCCTACTTCCTTCAAGGGGATACAAACTCAAGATGATCTTCCACCACAAGACCACAAGAACAAAGGCAAGGACAAGCTTCAAGAGGAAATTGATGCATTTGAAGAAGCTCCTAAGACCTTAGTCAAGTGGATTCCCAAGACTACTTCAAGTTCCACTTCATCAAGTACGACTACAACTCCAAGGATTCCCATCAAGATGGTGTGATCCAAAAGAAGAAGAACTAGAGAGTTCTTGAGGGTGACTCCGCCAACATACTTCACTCTTATCACTTTGGCAAGAACAAGTGCAATCAACTTCCACATCTTGCACTAGTTCAAGGAGTCACAAACCCTCTTGTTGGTAAGTCAAGGGACAAGGTAACCTAAAAGCTTTCATGTGAATCACTCTATGTCTATGGATATTCTTGTTTGTTCCTTGTGGGACTAACCCATGTAGGTATTGAAAGTACAATTCACTCCAATGGATAGCTCCAATTGTTCTACATCAACATTGAGCATCCACATCTTCAACATCTACATGAAGTCATCATCGACAAAACCCAAGGTTAGTTCATCCCTCTTAGGGGGGATATCACATCTAGGGGGAGCTTTACTCTAAGACTTGAGCTAAAGCAACTCTAAAGATGTGAACACAACAATGCTTTATGTAAAAGTGGTAACCCCACTTGTGCTTAAACGATGAGTATGACCTATGATCAAATGTTCTCATTTGACTCCTATGTCAATATACTCATATATAGATGACCTAGTCATCGCAAATTGCTTGATAGATGCTAGTATTGGTTGTGCATGCTTTGCCACATATTTCAATTGCCATTTTATTGTGTGAGCATGTTGGTTGCATATTTTACTCATTCGAGGACATCCACTTGTTGTTTTGATTGATTGGTTTTCTTTTCTCTTGCCAAGTGGATGGACAAGAATGCCTAAGAACCTCCTCTAGCTATCTATGCTTTTCTTGTCTCAAACTCTATTCATGCTACATCACAAAATTTGATCAAGTCAGATTCGAACCACTCTGTGTGAGGAGCACTCGGAGTCCCCGGTTCATCATAGACTTAAACTTCCAAAACTTCTTTGTGATTCTCGGTCTGACCGATGTCTTATTTTTGGTCCTACCGAGATCATCAAGTCGATCTATGTTTTCGATCTCGGTGCAACCGATTTGAACCATTCGGTCACACCGAGTTGCAATAACTGTATACAGTTTTGCATCTCGGTGCCACCGAGTTGTTCCACTCGGTCACACCGACAGGGTCGGGCTATATATAGACATGGGCAAAAATTTGGAAATTTCTCCGAACCCCTTCGCCCGCGCAATAGCTCGCTCTGCCTACGTGGTCTCCGGATCGTCTTCTCGCCGCCAGCCGCCTCCTGTCGCTGGTCTCCATCGCCGTCAACAGAATTCAACCCCACCGTTGTCGTCGTAGCGAGTCTCCGCCGAACTAGGGCATGGACTCGATCTTTGTGCTATTCCCCATCTGATTCCTAGCACATTGTGATCTTATTGATTCTAGCCACGATTGAAACACTCCTATCCAGTCAATGCAATTCATAGAATAGGTTTGATTCGAAAATTTTAGGGTTAGGTTTCCGCCGAAACCATCTCGGACCCATCGAGTTGAAAAACTCGGTCCCACCGATTTGGCTCATGCCATTGCACAAGTAAGACTCGGTCTGACCGAGAATTACTAATCGGTGTGACCAATTTTGGAACTTTGTGAAACCCTAGCAGTCTCGGTGCCACCGAACTGTGACTCGGTCTGACCGAGTTCACTAGTTTAGGTTCCAAAACTGCTTTGGTATCACCGAGTTTAAAAATCGGTAGATCCGAAATGATTTCTGTGGGAAACTAAAACTAAGATTTTGAATCATTCTTTTGCAAAAGTCTCTGCATTTTGTGATGCTCATCCACTCTACCTCATCTATAAACTCTTCACAGGGTCAACAGTCAGCTTTTACATCATGTCTGATCAGAGTGACAGCCAGAACATGTCAGAAGAGCAAGTGCACATGAGTGAGGGCACTAGTCCCTCCAGTTCTTCAGATGAAGGCAGCAGGAGCACCCCTAGCAATTTGCCAAAAGCTGCCACCAGACAAAACAAGAAGAGAACCTCTGAATCAGAGGATGAGGACTATGTGGCAGAAGAGGAAGCCACATCCAAGAGAAAGGTGCTCAAGAAAGAGTATGACTCAGTTGCAGCCATCAAGCCTGGAATGCACAAAAAGGCACCTGCAAGAAGAGTTCCTACCTCTAAACCTAGGAAGGTTGTACCTGAAGAAACCATGAAGCTTGTCATGGAATCTGAAGAGGAAGCAAGTGGCCAAGACAAGAAGAAGAAGAGAGTCAGAACTACCACTGCCAGAGTTGTTGGTAAACCCTCTATGAGGAGAGACTCAGATGAATAAGAAGAAGAAGAGGTTGCTGCACCAACACCTAAGGCACCAAAGCTTATGGGTGATGCTATAAAATCAGGGGCTATTGCATCCAAGCCCAAAGAAGCACCCAAAGCTGCCTCCAAGGCCAAGTCAGCTCCAAAGAGAAATACAAGGAACATATCTGCTGCTGAAAAGAACAAGGCCCCAGTGCCTGACATTGCTGAAGAAGAAGAAAGTCAAGTTCTGAGAAAACTCAAGCCCAAGATTCCAGACCACAATTAGGGGTGGGCAAAATAAACCGAGGACCGAAAACCGCACCGAATAAACCATGACCGAACCCGAATAAACCAGGAACCAAAAATCCATTTTTCTGTTTGGTACAGAATGGTGAAAACCCGAATTTAATTCGATGAACTCGGTTTCCAACCTCGATGCACCGAACTGACCGAAAACACCGAACATGATGGAAAAGCGAATGAGCCCAGAAGCCCAACAACCAGGTGGCCCAACAGGCCAACACACACATCGTACTTGGTCCATAAAGGATCCTACAGCACGTGTCCACCCACTCATGCGAACACCAATTCCCCAATCCTACCCTAGCCGCCATGCTCTCTCTCTCTCTCTCCTGGCCTCGTTCCCGACCGACGGCGGCAGCGACTCAGCTGCCTGGCCACCTCGCAATCAGCGGCTTATTTCTTCCCTCTCTACTGTGTTCCACTTCCACTGGATTGCATCATTTTCTCTTTTATTTACCACGGGTTGGTAATTGTTCTTTGCTTTGTTTATCTGTTCACAAGAAGTTGATTAGTACATAGGAGCGCTACTGCTAGGAAGATTTGATTTTGTGTTGTCTTTCTTCCACCGCTCAAATATTCAGAGAACTTCCTTTCTTCCATGAAGCCTGCTGTCAGGCAATTTCGGTTTTCTTGGGTTAAAACCGAACACCGAACCGAAATTTCGGGGCACCGATCTGTCGGTTAGTTGATTTTTTGTTAGCCGATGGGTTAGCATTTTCTAAAAACCGAATTTGTCAGAGCACCAAAGCACCGAACCGATCGGTTCGGGGGAACCGAATGCCCAGCCCTAACCACAATGATGCTCATCCTGTGGCTGAGAACATGAAAATCAGAAGAGACTCAGGGTTAAGAAAGTGGAGAGAAGCAGATCCATATGCTACAAGGAGAAGAACTGCTGTTGACTACAGGTTCCACACAAAGGAACAACAAGACTTCTATGAGACAGTTTTGATGGATAAGAAGCCTATCGTTTGTGACATGAGGTGGGTCGACTGGACCTACATCAAGGAGAATGAGCAGTACTATCCTGGAGTGCAAGACATCTTCAGTGCTTGTGGAGTTGCTGACTTTGTTGGGCAGAAGCTCACAAAGTGGAACGAGGAGCTCATTATGCAATTCTACTCCATAGCACACTTCTACCCAGATGGAAGGATAACATGGATGTCTGAAGGTACAAGGTACCAATCAACTGTTGAGGAATGGGCAAAGTTGATCAATGCCCCAGAGGAAAATGAAGATGACTTGGATGTCTATGCCAAGAAAAAGATGGATCATAACTCAATGGCAAATATGTACAAGGCGATTCCAGAAGATGATCTTGACACTCACCAGCTTGGGTCCGTAAAACACTTGTTGTCAGGACTGCCTACGATCAACTAGATCCTTAGGCACACACTCTTGCCCAAGTCTGGAGATCACAGAATGATCAGAGGTCACGCCATTAACTTGCTACATATATTTGATGTGCCTCAGAAATTCAAGGTCATGAGCCTCATAGTAGAGACTATCAAGAGGACTGCAGCAGATCAGAAGAGGAGTTGTGGTTATGCCCCTCATATTCAGGAGTTAATTAACTCAAAGATGGGCACATGCACATATTTGTTGGACAAGGAACACTTGCCTATTCATCCAGATTTTGAGGACAATCAAGTTGTGATGAATGAGAATGAACCATCATCAGCTCAAGCTCAAGCAAAGAAGGAGAAGGCAAGGAAGGAGAGAGCTGCCAAGATGCCAACTCAAGAGGAGGCATCTGAGTATTTCTTGAAAACCAAGCAGGAGTAGCTTAGTTACTTGATTGCATCTACACTGAGGATTGAGAAAGGACTGGCCACCCTCACTCAGAATCAGGAGAGCTTAGAGAGAATCGTGGAACAAAAGTTCTATGACTTGGATGTAAAAGTAACAGAGATTCAGTCTGCAGTGGAGCAATTTCAAGATGACATGCAGGAGAGGAAGGGGAAGACTACAACTGATGCATTTGCCAGAGTGCCACGAGCTCAGAGGTCAACTGCAGTGCCAGTTCCTGACACCAGAGCCACCACATCAGCTCCAGCTACAGCACCAGCCCAACCAGCTCCAGCATTCACCTCAGCTCCAGCTCCAACCACTTCTACAGAAGCCTTCGTCCTTGGAGTGATCCAGACTCCACCACCACCAGAAGATCAAGCGTGAGAGTCGATCTAGCACTATGCATTTTCCAGGAACTTTTTGGTAACTTGTTGCCAAAGGGGAGAAAAATGTATAGATCATAGGCTTCGAGAGAGAGAGTGTTGCCTTTATTCTCTCTTGCTTTATTTGGTGGTTTTTCAAACTTTGTTTGCTTTTGGTTGAGATACTATGATATGCTTGTGAGACATTGATGATCATGTGTTTGATCATAAGCTACACTTATGCATGCTTGATATTATCCTATCTATCTTATGTGATCATTCACTTTTCTTGGTGATGAGTGCATGTATTCAATTCTTATCATTTTGAGCGCTCCACCAAGATGTATGCGACATGGAAGAGTAACCTATGATTCTAACTCTTTGTGCATTTGCTGTCCAAATCAAATTTTAAAATATGCACAAATTTAGGGGGAGCTCTTGCTTTTCACATACCTCTCAAAGCGACGATGTTCTAAAATCTTATTATCATTTATCGAAGCTTTGATCTATATGTTGTCATCAATTACCAAAAAGGGGGAGATTGAAAGTGCAACTATCCCTAGGTGGTTTTGGTAATTCATAACAACATATAGCTCATTGAGCTAATGCTATTTCAGGAAAGCTCAATGATTGGCATGGCATGGATGATTAAAGTGGATCCCTCAAAATGCTAAGGATAAAGGATTGGCTCAAGCTCAAAAGCTCAAGACTCTTCATTTTATATTTTAGTGATCCAAGATCACATTGAGTCTATAGGAAAAGCCAATACTATCAAGGAGGGATGAGGTGTTGCTTAATGAGCCTCTTGCTTCATGTGCTTAGTGATATGCTCCAAAACCCTCAGCTACTTTCCCATATCCACACTTGAGCTAAACCCAAAGCCAAACTCGGACCTACCGATTCTTTCAACCCGGCGCCACCAAGTTTCACATGTCATAGCCACTGCCAAACCCTAAGCAAATCGGTTCTACCGATAGGGATCTCGGTCTCACCAAGATGGGATTGCAATTTCTCTGTTTCCTTTTTGTAACTTTTCGGTCTCACCGAAAGAGCGGATTGATCCCACCGAGATTGCAATGTAAACTCTCTGTTTCCTTTTTGTAACATTTCGGTCTCACCGAAAGAGCAAATCGGTCCCACCGAGTTTACCTGACCAACTCTCTGGTTAGCTTACTACCAAATCGGTCTCACCGAGTTTGTGTAATCGGTCTCACCGAGATTACGTTATGCCCTAACCCTAACCATATCAGTCCTACCGAGTTGCATGTCAGTCCCACCGAAAATCACTAACGGTCACTAGGTTTACTAAATCGGTTCGACCGAGTTTGTTGATTCGGTCCCACTGAGATTGGTAAATTGTGTGTAACGGTTAGATTTTGTGTGGAGGCTATATATACCCCTCCACCTCCTCTTCATTCGAGGAGAGAGCCATCAGAACACATCTACACTTCCAACTCATATGTTCTGAGAGAGAACCACCTACCCTTGTGTTGAGCTCAAGATATTCCATTCCTACCATATGAATCTTGATCTCTAGCCTTCCCCAAGTTGCTTTCCACTCAAATCTTCTTTCCACCAGATCCAAATCCTATGAGAGAGAGTTGAGTGTTGGGGAGACTATCATTTTAAGCACACGAGCAAGGAGTTCATCATCAACACACCATTTGTTACTTCTTGGAGAGTGGTGTCTCCTAGATTGGCTAGGTGTCACTTGGGAGCCTCCGGCAAGATTGTGGAGTTGAACCAAGGAGTTTGTAAGGGCAAGGAGATTGCCTACTTCGTGAAGATCTACTGCTAGTGAGGCAAGTCCTTCGTGGGCGACGGCCATGGTGGGATAGACAAGGTTGCTTCTTCGTGGACCCTTTGTGGGTGGAGCCCTCCGTGGACTCGCGCAACCGTTACCCTTCGTGGGTTGAAGTCTCCATCAACGTGGATGTAGGATAGCACCACCTATCCGAACCACGCCAAAAACATCCGTGTCTCCAATTGCGTTTGAATTCTCCAAACCCTTCCCTTTACATTCTTGCAAGTTGCATGCTTTACTCTCCGCTGCCTATATACTCTTTGCATGCTTGCTTGAATTGTGTGATGATTGCTTGACTTGTCCTAAAGTAGCTAAAATCTGCCAAACTCTAAAATTGGGAAAAGGTTAAGTTTTTATTGGTCAAGTAGTCTAATCACCCCCCCTCTAGACATACTTCAAGGTCCTACACAAATTCAATATAGAGAGAGCAACAGAGCTCTCCAGGCAGCCAAACGGCGCACAATACAACACAACAGGGAGTTCGAATGAGTGCAATTCATGGGAAACTAAGTAACTGCAACGGGGCACTGAAGCATGGCAGTGAAGCTCAAACGGAGCGCCCAGCGAGCTCATCCAAGATGGCTTGCAGCTGGGCATCAGGCAACGACAGCTGGGCAGGAGAGGACAGGCCCGCGATCTCCAGCAGCTTGTCCACATTCTCAGCAGGCATCGGCGCCCGGAAGAATTGTAGGTATGCGAGCAGGGTGTCTTCATTGAAGTCCTTCGGCCGCTTGATGAAGCCAAGCTTCGTGCTGAGCACCGCCCGCGAGCGCCTAGAGGAGGATAGGTTGGAGCCGAGAAACTGCAACCTGGAGCTCTATCGGGATGCTTTGACGACCCGGAGCAGACGCTGCTTGAGCTTGTGGGGCGATGGAGAGGCACCAGCGGGAGGGGCGCCCAGGATGGAGGAGGAAAGGAGCGCCTCAATCTTGCAGATGGACTGTCGTTGCTCGTGAATGTGCAGCCCCGCAACCTTCTCGGTGATTGTAGAAATCAGGCCCGGACCAGAAAGGTTGTCCTCAGCTAGAGCCCTTCTAGCACGCCTCTCTTCAATTGATTATAGTTCTTCAGATGCATCTTGACCTGCCCTAACATGGCCCCAACCCACATCTTCACCAGTTCCAGCAGCCCCCGGCCCAAAGACGACCTTTGTCCCAAACGCCCAAGTGGGCTCCAAGATAGGTAGAGCAGCCTGGGCCTCCGCCCAATTGGGTAGCCAACAATGCCCGAACGAAGTAGGGGACGATTCCCAGGTTGTTGTCATCTGTGCTGCTCCCAGCTGAGGCTGTGGTGTTGGCATCGGTGTAGGAGCTGGATCCCAACTTGTTGTCATATGTGTTAATCCCAGTAGAGGCAGTGGTGCTGACAAGACAGGCAGGTCCCAGTGGCATAGAGCAGACGACGGTGGAGGCAGATCTTAGCAGGAGCAATAGTTGCTGCTCTGAACCGGAAAGGAGGTTGTCTCTACAGTCGTGATGACGGGGATCCCACTGTCCCACGGGAGGAGCCGCTGCTGGCTGGGAGGCACGTATAACGGCAAGAGCTCACTGTCCCATCCTGTGGTGCCACCCAACAGGCCATCCATAGTGAGGGAGGAGTGCATCAACGCTCGGGCAGCAAGATCCTGCGGGGGCAGTATAGGTGACCGTGGGCTGAAGCTGCAGCTCTGGATGGTCTGACATTGTGGCCATGCTGTGAGCATCATTGAGTTCCTCATATGATCCCTGTTGGTCGTCTTGTATCCTGGGCAGCGCGGAGGGGCTCTCCTGGACCACCTCCAAAGCTGGGGTGACGAATACCCTTTCCTGCACCGGGCCAAAAGGCAGACGGCTAGCTGACGGAGCAGACATCGGCTGAGCTTGGGCGGCCTGAAGCTAATTCGGCTGGTTAGCGGCGAGGTGCTCAGCCGGTGTATTGCTTGTTCCTTCATCGTTCCGGTGGTGCCGGCGAGGCGCGGAAGTGCGCGCCGAGGCATCCCTGCAATTTGTCTGATTGCGGACGCCCTGCCAGAACCGCTTGTGGATGGCCCCTCTCTTTCAACGCTTCCTGAAGACTTTGGAGTTGGGTTTTGTTCCCCTTAGATTTGGGCCTTTCTCCTAGCATTCGCAGCTACTGAGTCGCTGGCCACGAGTACGAGGGCACCACCAACGTGTGGCATGCGTGCATGTCATGTTCTTTCTCCTTTATTAGTTTTCATAGTATTTTATGCCAAAATTTAACCATGGATTTAATTAATAAAATGTTAATACATCGCAAAAAATAATATCATTAGAAACTATGTTCAGGTATGAATCCAACGATATAATTTTTATGACATGCATTAACATTTTTTCAGGTAAATCTATGGTCAATTTTGGCATAAAATATGAAGAGAACTAATAAGCCAGGGCGGAGGTAGTAAACTTCTCGCGTTTCTTTTTGTGGCAAGGAGAGAAGTGTCCTTACACTACTAGGGAAAACCCTAGTAGTAGCGCTGGTTTTAGAGCTAGTAGTAGCGCATGTGCAAGCGCTACCACTAAGGCGCTACAGCTAACTGCTAGCAGTAGCACTGTTTAGCCAGCGCTGCTGCTACACCTAGTTAGCAATAGCGTTCATTTTGGAAAAGCGCTGCTGATAGAGGTAATTAAGTAGCAGTAGCATTTCTTCTGAAAAGAGCTACTGCTTAGCTTTCCTGTTTTTTTATTGCAGCTTATTTTCGTTGTATTTGTATATGTTTTATATATAGTACTTTCATCATATGATTTTATGACCATGATTAGTTAGTATATACAACAATGTGTGAAATGAAGGTGGATTAGGTTCAAATGGAGGCAACATGTGGTGCACCACATGTTGCCTCCACTTGAACCTAGTCCACCTTCATTTCACACACTGTTGTATCTACTAAGGTGGATTAGGTTCAAGTGGAGGCCACATGTTGCCTCCACTTGAATCTAATCCGCCTACACAAGCTATTTAATCATCATCATAGTCATTACGACCAACACTATCTATTTAATCATCATAGTCATAGTGTAGCACATCATCTTCAAACTCATTGTAGCTAGCTAATCACCACCAACACTAGCTAGCTACGGTAGCTATCTAATCACCACAAACAATAGCTAATAATAATCATCATAGTCATTACCACCAACACTAGCTATTTAATCATCACAGTCATAGTGTAGCACATCATCATCTTGAAACTCATTCTAGCTAGCTAATCACTCCTGCTGCTCTCTCTCTCACGTAAAATAGCATAGAACATGTGTAGCTCTCCTGATTCATCATATTGGAGCATGCAGATGAACCTGTCTCCTAATTGCGGGTTGCGCTTCTGATTGCTTCCCCCTAGTACTTCTCTGCGATCCTTCACAATTTTGGTCCAGTCTTTGACTATTAAGACTTGCTCGGTTTTAGAAATCCTGAATGCACTCATGTGCAATATAGGATGTCTTGGCCATGAGCTAACCATTGCCATGCGACCTTTAGTCTCAATCCAATGAGGCACAACATTCATCGCGAGTCCCTGTTGAAGAACATCGTAGTAACATAGTTAGCAATGAAGTTTAGCTTAAAAATAATGTATGCAAAAGATGCACTTAGGACAAATAGTAAAAATCTTACCATATTTCCTAAATGGATGTGACCGTAGTTCAATACGAACACTATTGGTCGCGCGTTTTCAGTAGTAAGATTTTCAAGTCCAGGAAAATAATTTGTCTTGACAGCATCAAGATCCTCAAGCCATGAAACATAATGACTTATCTCCTCGCAGTTTAGTTCAGCCCCGGGACAGTGGTAGGTCATGTCTACCAAGCGTCGGACATGTTTTCTTGAATGGAAATAAGATGTCAATAGAAATTAGTTGTCAACTACTTTTGAATAAACAATATCGAAGACATAAATATGGTTGAGAAACTCACATAATGGTAGAACTGGAGGCGTCTGCACATCGACCCAGATGTCGATATGACCTTCAATATCATCTTCTGGACGAATATCAAAGGTGATAAGCATATCAGGCTCAAATGCATAAGCTTTGTATAGTGCTATCCAATTTTTGCATTCAAAATAGATGTAGGTGTCTGCATTGTATAATTTTGCGTCGAAAGTATAACCACGCTTGGTCCTCAAGTGAACTCTCTTTACCTCCATAGTTTCCATATGACTGATATCCAAGACAAAAACTATTGCATGGCATGGCATATGTTAGTAGAATAGTAAAAAAATTAAAATCATAAGTTGAAGCAAATGAAGCAGAAGTCATGCTTAATTACAAAAAAAGACTTCTCATTGTGACTTACTGTATCCACTTCGAAGGTTTCATCCAGCTTGATGCTGAAGCGCCTATCATCAACTAGGAAAATTCTATCACACTGGCCGCGCTCGTCTTCACAATATTCACACATACCGAAATCCTTTTCGTCGTCCGACATTTCCTATGTTCATAGTTGAAACATTAATTTAAAATCGATCGAAGGCAGCTACCAGATAACTAAACACACAGATCACTATTACTCAATATGCAACAGGTTGACTTTAGGTCTGTTGAGTCCTCCTTCCTAAACTCTCATCTCACGTATATGGTGTGCACTCCCTCTCTGATATTGCGACCGTCGGTGATGGTCGCTTCTCCTCCTTTCCCTAGTGCATTACAAATATCTAGCACAAGGAAAAGAAAGAGAAGCGACCCCCACAACAACAGTCGACATTCTTATTCTCTCACCGATTTTTTGACCATCGATGATGGTCGCTACTCCTTGTTCCCCTAGTGCATAACAAAGGTCTAGCGCAAAGAGATGAAGGATAAGCGACCCCCATGACAACAGTCATCATTCTTCCTCTCTCAAATATATATATGGTGGACACTCTCCCTCACTGAAAGACACACAAGGAGCCCAAACTGACCTAAAGTCAACCCGTTCCATATATCGAACAATGACATAGAAAAAATGCCCTATGTTTTGCCAAAACATCATTGAATTCCCGTTCTGGCAAATCACAAGCACTCGATATGCCCTACATTGTAGCACAAGTCATGCTAAAATTCATGAAAAATTTCAGCATGACCTTTGCTAAAGACAGGACATATCGAGCGCCTGAAATTTGCCAGGACGGAAACGAATCAACATTCCGGCAAAGCATAGGCCACTTGGAGGCACATTGCAAACAAGAACACCAAGACATCGTCTATATTCAGAATGCATCATCATCGACATCAATGACATGGCAACTATATAGCACTAGCATTTTCATCATCGACATTTACAACGCATTATCATTTGACTATTCTCACCTAGAGGTCTTAAGGGGTCGACGATGGGGACAACTGCGGGGATGAGGCAGGGGCAAACTTGATTTCTGCATAAGCAAAATAAAAAAAATTATTAACCACTTACTACAAAAAAACTAATTCTATTAAGCACTTACTATAAATAAGCTAATTCTGTTAAGCATTTACTATAAATAGACTAGTTCTATTTAGCACTTGCTATAAATAAACTAGTTCTATTAAGCACTTACTATAAATAACCTAGTTCTATTAAGTACTTACTAAAAATAAACTAGTTATATTAAGCACTTAGTATAAATAAACTACTTATATTAAGCACCTACATTCTACCTATCTATACCATAGTTCTAGCCCTAACATCTATCCATCCATCCAGCTATCTGTATATTCATCAATATAACATCCATCCATTTCAAATTCTAACAACTAAAAATTTCCATTACTAAAATTTCTAATCAAAAGACCTAAAATTCCCCATTCTATTCAAAACACCTAAAATAGTCTAAAAATTTATTCTATTAAAAAATCTACATTCTACAATGTCTACATTGTAAAATCTACATTTAAATTACCTACATTCTACAAGAATAGAGACAAGGGAGGGAGGAAGGAGGGGTAGGAAGGAGGGAGGGAGGAGGGGGAGGAAGGAGGGAGGAGGCGGGAAGGAGGAGGGAGGGAGGAGGGAAGGAAGGAGGGAGGAGGCGGGAAGGAGGGGGGAGGGAGGAGGAGGGGGCCGCTGGAGGGAGGATGAGGAGAAGGGAGGAGGAGGAGGGAGGAGGATGGGGCCGCCGGAGGGAGGAGGAGGGCAGAGAGGGAGGGAGCGAGTTACCTAGGGGGCGCTGGTGGGCGACGGCGGCGGTTTGCCCGAGTGAGAATGCGAGTGGAGAGGCAGGGATGCGCGCGAGTGGATAAGGTACACGTAGTAGTAGCGCTGGAAGGAAAACAACGCTACTGCTAAGGTACATAGCAGTAGCGCTTCTGTGAGGAAAGCGATACTGCTATGATCATTAGCAGTAGCATTGCTAGTAGTAGCGCCTTTTAGTGGAAAGTGCTACTGCTAAGGTAATTAGCAGTAGCGCCTTTTAGGAATAAGCGCTACTAGTATACCTAGCCTGCCTGCAACAGTCTGGCTATTATAATAGTAGCGTGTTTTGCATACACAATGCTACTATTAATTGATTAGTAGCAGGTTGTTAAAAAGCGCTGCTGCTATTTATCAGCAGCACTTGCTTCTAAAAAGCACTACTGGTGAGCTCCTGTATATAAGCTTTTCCCTAGTAGTGTTAGAGCAGAGTGGGGCGTTTCAGTGACAGGGCTCCATGAAGCCCTTTATTTCTTAAAATTTTGAAACTCAAACTCTGATTAAAACAAGATTCTGAAAACAATTATGCAATATAAAAGGATTAAATGTGTACGTGTGTAAAAATTCAAGATGAAATACCTTGAAATGCGACTTGTGCAAAAAAGACATATTTCTGGGCTTTGAGGATGAATAGTATCATGTGTTGAAAAGCCCTAGATTTTTTTTCACAGCTCTCATTTCAACGTATTTTCTCCTAAAACTCTGCACACATGTACATTATGCCTCCATGTATATCTGTACTTAAAAAATGTAAAAGATATGAGTTTTCACGAGTTTTGAATTTTTAAAAAGGAGGCCTCCAGGGAGCTCGACCTCCAAAAGAAATTTTCTCTCAAAGCAAGTATATATAAACTTGACCATAAGAAATGCCATATTAGATTTTTACCTGGTTGAAGGAAAGAGAAAAGAAGCGAGCTATAAACTTACAACTGGTTGTAGCATGTGTTTCAACAACTTTTGTGAGAGAAAAAGGTGGACCACGTATTAATAACATATCATACAAATATGACTCACTATTGTATTAGCGGGCTATTAACTTTACATATCCCATTGCGTGTTGTACTATTAACCTTGCTCTCACGATAAAACAATAAAGCTCTCTTCCCAAGGTTGATTGATCATTTCTGTTCCGATAACTATTCTTTCTGATTTTGACATAGGATGTTCTCCAAAAGATATAGCTTAAGGCATTTCTTCCGATAAGCATGGTCGCCGCCGCACCCTGCTGGTGCTGGAGGGTGCTTGTTCACTAACACTCTAGATGATGTGTCGGTCGAAGAGGCGCTGCTGCCTCATCCACCTGCCCCCAGTGGCAGAGCTACTGGCACAGCTCTAGGTGGGCCAGGATAAGAAATACCTCTGGAATTTTGTTCTTAGGCCCAAATTTAGCTCTACTATTCATTGAATTTTCGTTGGGATGGGCGGTCCATAGCCTGGTTTGGCCCAGCCATAGCCCCACACTGATGCTCTGGGTAACCCTAATGGGGACATCGAGGCGTTTGCGCTGCAAACCGAGACACCGCCTGTCGGACGTCCTGTGTCGCCACTCCATGGAACACATGTGATGCACGTGCATGTGCTACCTGAGGGGCATAGGGCCATACAAGGAAACCCTGCTCCCCCGGTCGAAGCTATGGAGACTGATGAGTGCATTTCGCATGTCTCCCTTCACGTTGGTGATGGATAGGAGACGGCAGGAGTGCGCCTCACGTGTCAAACCCGTAACACCCTGAGAATCATGCTACAGTAGTCTCCCCTTTAATCTTGCCAAGTCATCATGTTTTCAAGCTTAAGTGCCACTTGCTCAAAATCAAAATAAACTCAAATTTAAATTTAAATTGAAAATCAAATTTCTATTTCTTCGAACTATCCAACAAAAATGTTCATTAGGTTGCAAATAATCACTAAGTAATTTTCATGTAGAAACCAATATTATTTGAAATATGAAATTGCCCCTAACCTATTTAAAACAACGCTCAAAACAGCCTATTTTAATCCATTTGTGGAAGTACTAAATAATGTCTAGTATTTGATTTGACAACTTGCAAATTTTATAAAAGTCATTTGGTGGACAAACAAATAGAAAACAGTAGCTAAAACTAAAACAGAAAAGAACTAAAAGACAAAGGAAACAACCAAAAAAGTGAAGCCCATTGGACTAGGAAGGCCTAGTCCAACAGGGGGGCTTCTTCAACCTACTGCTATAGGGGGGCAGGTGCGTGGAGGCCATCCCATGGCAGCCCCCTATCACGTGCGTGTAAGCATCGCTATGCTCACGGCAGGAGTTGATAACCCACAAGTGTAGGGGATCGCAACAGCTTTCGAGGGTAGAGTATTCAACCCAAATTTATTGATTCGACACAAGGGGAGCCAAAGAATATTTTCAAGTATTAGCAACTGAGTTGTCAATTCAGCCACACCTAGATAACTTAATATCTGCAGCGAGGTATTTAGTAGCAAAGTAATATGATAGTACTAGTAATGGTAAAAAAAGAGTAATGAAAGCAAAAGTAATATTTTTGGTGTTTTGTAGTGATTGTAACAATAGCAACGGGAAAGTAAATAAGCGAGAACCAATATATGGAAAGCTCGTAGGCATTGGATCGGTGATGGATAATTATGCCGGATGCGGTTCATCATGTAACAGTCATAACATAGGGTGACAGAGAACTAGCTCCAATTCATCAATGTAATGTAGGCATGTATTCCGAATATAGTCATACGTGCTTATGGAAAAGAACTTGCATGACATCTTTTGTCCTACCCTCCTGTGGCAGCGGGGTCCTAATGGAAACTAAGGGATATTAAGGCCTCCTTTTAATAGAGAACCGGAACAAAGCATTAGCACATAGTGAATACATGAACTCCTCAAACTATGATCATCACCGGGAGTGGTCCCGATTATTGTCACTTCGGGGTTGCCGGATCATAACACAAAGTAGGTGACTATAGACTTGCAAGATAGGATCAAGAACTCACATATATTCATGAAAACATAATAGGTTCAGATCTGAAATCGTGGCACTCGGGCCCTAGTGACAAGCATTAAGCATAGCAAAGTCATAGCAACATCAATCTCAGAACATAATGGATACTAGGGATCAAACCCTAACAAAACTAACTCGATTACATGATAGATCTCATCCAACCAATCATCGTCCAGCAAGCCTATGATGGAATTACTCACGCACGGCGGTGAGCATCATGAAATTGGTGATGGAGGATGGTTGATGATGACGACGGCGACGAATCCCCCTCTCCGGAGCCCCGAACAGACTCCAGATTAGCCCCCCGAGAGGTTTTAGGGCTTGGCGGCGGCTCTGTATCATAAAACGCGATGATTTCTTCCCCTTTATTTTTTTCTCTTCGAAAGCAAATATATAGAGTTGGAGTTGGCGTCGGAGGAGCACCAGGGGGGCCATGAGGTAGGGGGCGCGCCCCCACCCTCGTTGATAGGGTGTGGGCCCCCTGGTCTTCATCTTTGGCAAGGATTTTTTTATTTTTAACTAGATGTTCCGTGGAGTTTCAGGTCATTCCGAGAACTTTTGTTTTCTGCACATAAAACAACATCATGGCAATTCTGCTGAAAACAGCGTCTGTCCGGGTTAGTTCCATTCAAATCATGCAAGCTAGAGTCCAAAACAAGGGCAAAAGTGTTTGGAAAAGTAGATACGACGGAGACGTATCAACTCCCCCAAGCTTAAACCTTTGCTTGTCCTCAAGAAATTCAGTTGACAAACTGAAAGTGATAAAGAAAAACTTTTACAAACTCTGTTTGCTCCTGTTGTTGTAAATATGTCAAGCCAGCATTCAAGTTTTCAGCAAATATTATGACTAACCACATTTGCAATAATTCTCAGGTCTCATGTTTACTCATATCAATAGCATAATCAACTAGCGAGCGATAATAATAAATCTCGGATGACAACACTTTCTCAAAACAATCATAATATGATATAACAATATGGTATCTCGCTAGCCCTTTCTGAGACCGCAAAACATAAATGCAGAGCACCTTTAAAGATCAAGGACTGACTAGACATTGTAATTCATGGTAAAATAGATCCAATCATAGTCATACCCAATATACATTAACAGTAATGGATGCAAATGACAGCTATGCTCTCCATCTAGTGCTTTTAATAAGAGGGTGATGACTCAACATAAAAGTAAATAGATAAGCCCTTCGTAGAGGGAAGCATGGATTTGTAGAGGTGCCAGAGCTCGGTTTTGAAATAGAGATAAATAATATTTTGAGCGGTATACTTTCATTGTCAACATAACAACTAAGAGATGGCGATATCTTCCATGCTACACACATTATAGGCGGTTCCCAAATAGAATGGTAAAGTTTATACTCCCCCTCCACCAACAAGCATCAATCCATGGCTTGCTCGAAACAACGAGTGCCTCCAACTAACATCAGGTCCCAGGGGGAGTTTTGTTTGCAATTATTTTGATTTAGTTTGCATAAAGCATGGGACTGGGCATCCCGATGACCAGCCATTTTCTCGTGAGTGAGAAGCGGAGTCCACTCCTCGTGAGAATAACCCGCCTAACATGGAAGATAAGGGCAGCCCTAGTTGATACATGAGCTATTCTAGCATACAAAACAGAATGTTTATTTGAAGGTTTAGAGTTTGGCACATACAAATTTACTTGGAAACAGCAGGTAGATACCGTATATAGGAAGGTATGGTGGAAATTTCAGCTTCCGGTATCTTTCTTTTATTTGTAACAATATCTTTCATATATTTAGCATAAGGATTCATTTTGAGCATATCAGTCAATCGCATACGCAAAAAGATAGGTCTAATCATTTCAGCAAAGCGCTCAAAATCCTCATCATCCTTTTTCTTGGATGGTTTGGGAGGAAAAGGCATGGGTTTCTGAACCCATGGTTCTCTTTCTTTACCATGTTTCCTAGCAACAAAGTCTCTCTTATCATAACGTTGATTCTTTGATTATGGGTTATCAAGATCAACAGTAGGTTCAATTTCTACATCATTATCATTACTAGGTTGAGCATCATCATGAACATCATCATTAACATTTTCACTAGGTTCATGTTCCTTACCAGATTGTGTTTCAGCATCAGTCATAGAGATATCATTGGAATTCTCAGGTGGTTCAGCAATAGGTTCACTAGAATTTTGCAAAGTCCTATCATTTTTCTTTTTCTTCCTTTTAGAAGAGCTAGGTACATCAATATTATTTCTCTGAGAATCTTGCTCAATTCTCTTAGGGTGGCCTTCAGGATACAAAGGTTCCTGAGTCATTCTACCAGTTCTAGTAGCCACTCTAATAGCATAATCATTTTTCTTACTATTTATTTCATTGAGAAAATCATTTTGAGATTTAAGTACTTGTTCTACTTGAGTGGTAACCATAGAAGCATGTTTGCTAACAAGTTTAAGTTCACATTTAACATTAGCCATATAATCACCCAAGTGTTTAATCATATAAGCATTTTGTTTTAGTTGTCTACCAAAATAAGCATTGAGGTCTTCTTGCTTAAACATAAAGTTATCAAACTCATCCAAGCAGTGACTAGCAATTTTAGTAGGAGGAACTTCAACTTTATCATATCTATAGAGATAATTTACCTTTACTACCTGTGTCGGGTTATCAAGACCAGGAGCTTCTTCAATAGATAATGGATCAAGATCATATTTTTCTTCAACATGTGGTAAATTAAGACCATGTATTTCTTCAATAGGAGGTAAATTCTTAACTTCTTCAGCTTTAATACCTTTTTCTTTCATAGATTTCTTTGCCTCTTGCATATCTTCAGGACTGAGAAATAGAACACCTCTCTTCTTCGGAGTTGGTTTAGGAATAGGCTCAGTAATTGGAGCAGGAGTTGGTTCAGGAGGTGCCCAATTATTTTCATTTGCCAACATATTATTCAATATAATTTCAGCTTCATCCGGTGTTCTTTCCCTGAAAAGAGAACCAGCACAACTATCCAGGTAATCTGTGGAAGCATCGGTTAGTCCATTATAAAAGATATCAAGTATTTCATTTTTCTTAAGAGGATGATCAGGCAAAGCATTAAGTAACTTGAGAAGCCTCCCCCAAGCTTGTGGGAGACTCTCTTCTTTAATTTGCACAAAATTATATATTTCCCTTAAGGCAACTTGTTTCTTATGAGCGGGGAAATATTTAGCAGAGAAGTAATAGATCATATCCTGGGGACTACGCACACAACCAGGATCAAAGGAATTAAACCATGTTTTAGCATCACCCTTTAATGAGAACGGAAATATTTCAAGGATATAAAAGTAGCGAGATCTCTCATCATTAGTGAACAGGGTGGCTATATCATTTAATTTAGTAAGATGTGCCACAACAGTTTCAAATTCATAGCCATGAAAAGGATCAGATTCAACTAAAGTAATTATATCAGGATCAACAGAGAATTCATAATCCTTATCGGTAACACAAATAGGTGAAGTAGCAAAAGCAGGGCCAGGCCTCATTCTATGTTTAAGAGATTGCTTATTCCATTCAGCTAATAACCTGTTGAGTTCATATCTATCTTTGCAAGCTAAAATAGCGGCAGAAGATTCCATATCAAAAACATAACCTTCAGGAATAACAGGCCTATCTTCATCATCACTTTCATCATTATATTCAGTATCAATAATTTCTTTCTCTCTAGCCCTAGCAATTTGTTCATCAAGGAATTCACTAAGGGGCACGGTAGTATCAAGCATAGAAGTAGTTTCATCATAAGTATCATGCATAGCAGAAGTGGCATCATCAATAACATGCGACATATCTGAACGAATAGCAGAAGCAGGTTTAGGTGTCACAAGCTTACTAATAACAGAAGGTGAATCAAGTGCAGAGCTAGATGGCAGTTCCTTACCCCCTCGTAGTTGAGGGATAAATTGTTGTCTTAGTGTCTTTCAAGTTCTTCATAGTGTCCAGCAGATATAAAACCCAAGTAACTCAAAGAATAGAGCTATGCTCCCCGGCAACGGCGCCAGAAATTAGTCTTGATAACCCACAAGTGTAGGGGATCGCAACAACTTTCGAGGGTAGAGTATTCAACCCAAATTTATTGATTCGACACAAGGGGAGCCAAAGAATATTCTCAAGTATTAGCAACTAAGTTGTCAATTCAGACACACCTGGATAACTTAATATCTGCAGCAAGGTATTTAGTAGCAAAGTAATATGATAGTAGTGGTAACGGTAACAAAAGAGTAATGAAAGCAAAAGTAAAATTTTTGGTGTTTTGTAGTGATTGTAACAATAGCAACGGGAAAGTAAATAAGCGAGAACCAATATATGGAAAGCTCGTAGGCATTGGATCGGTGATGGATAATTATGCCGGATGCGGTTCATCATGTAACAGTCATAACATAGGGTGACACAGAACTAGCTCCAATTCATCAATGTAATGTAGGCATGTATTCCGAATATAGTCATACATGCTTATGGAAAAGAACTTGCATGACATCTTTTGTCATACCCTCCCGTGGCAGCGGGGTCCTAATGGAAACTAAGGGATATTAAGGCCTCCTTTTAATAGAGAACCGGAACAAAGCATTAGCACATAGTGAATACATGAACTCCTCAAACTATGGTCATCACCGGGAGTGGTCCCGATTATTGTCACTTCGGGGTTGCCGGATCATAACACATAGTAGGTGACTATAGACTTGCAAGATAGGATCAAGAACTCACATATATTCATGAAAACATAATAGGTTCAGACCTGAAATCATGGCACTCGGGCCCTAGTGACAAGCATTAAGCATAGCAAAGTCATAGCAACATCAATCTCAGAACATAGTGGATACTAGGGATCAAACCCTAACAAAACTAACTCGATTACATGATAGATCTCATCCAACCCATCACTGCCCAGCAAGCCTACGATGGAATTACTCACGCACGGTGGTGAGTGAGGGAGTCTTGGATTAGGGGGTGTTCGGGTAGCCGGACTATACCTTCGCCGGACTCCGGGACCATGAAGATACAAGATTGAAGACTTCGTCCCGTGTCCGGAAGGAACTTTCCTTGGCGTGGAAGGCAAGCTAGCCGGTGCGGATATTCAAGATCTCCTACCATTGTAACCGACTCCGTGTAACCCTAACCCTATCCGGTGTCTATATAAACCGGAGGGTTGTAGTCCGTAGGACAGAACAATCATATACACAATCATACCATAGGCTAGCTTCTAGGGTTTAGCCTCCTTGATCTCGTGGTAGATCTACTCTTGTACTACCCATATCATCAATATTAATCAAGCAGGAGTAGGGTTTTACCTCCATTGAGAGGGCCGGAACCTGGGTAAAACATCGTGTCCCTTGTCTCCTGTTACCATCCGGCCTTGACGCACAGTTCGGGATCCCCTACCCGAGATCCGCCGGTTTTGACACCGACATTGGTGCTTTCATTGAGAGTTCCTCTGTGTCGTTGCCTTTAGGCCCGATGGCTCCTTTGATCATCAACAACGATGAGGTCCAGGGTGAGACTTTACTCCCCAGACAGATCTTCGTCTTTGGCGGCTTCGCTCTGCGGGCCAACTTGCTTGGTCATCTGGAGCAGATGGAAAGCTACGCCCCTGGCCATCAAGTCAGGTTTGGAAGCTTAAACTACACGGAGGATACCCGCGGAGACCTGATCTTCGACGGGTTCGAGCCACAACCAAGCGCGTCGCACTACCTCGAGGGGCATGATCTAGCTCTGCCTCCGAACAGTGTCCTGGAGGCCGCACATGCACCGGTTCCGACCTTAGACTCGGAGCCTATTACACCTATCGAGGATGAGCGGTTGAACGTCACCTCGGGGGCTGCGATCTCAAAGGCAATTGAGCCGAACGCCAGCCCCGCACTCCGCACGGCCCGTGACTCCTATCCGGACTCCGAACCCCCCGTGCCCCTGCCAATCGAATCCGATTGGGCACCCATAATGGAGTTCACCGCCACGGACATCTTTCAGCACTCGCCTCTTGGCGACATCTTGAACTCTCTCAAGTCTCTCTCTGTATCAGGAGAGCCCTGGCCGAATTACGGCCAGCGAGGATGGGATACGGACGATGAGGAAATTCAAAGAGACCTATGCTTCACTGATGAGGTTCTGGACTATGAATTTCCAGAGGGATTCAAACCCGTCAACATAGAGGCGTATGATGGAACAACAGACCCCGGAGTCTGGATCGAGGATTATATCCTCCACATACATATGGCTAGAGGAGATGATCTCCACGCCATCAAATATTTACCCCTTAAGCTTAAAGGGCCAGCCCGGCACTGCCTTAAAAGCCTTCCCGAAAACACAATTGGAAGTTGGGAAGAGCTCGAGGATGCTTTCCGAGCAAATTTTCAAGGGACCTATGTCCGCCCTCCGGATGCAGACGATCTCAGTCACATAACTCAACAGCCCGGAGAATTAGCTCGGCAGTTCTGGAATAGATTCCTTACTAAAAAGAATCAGATAGTCGACTGTCCGGACGCCGAAGCCTTAGCAGCTTTCAGGCATAATGTCCGAGACGAATGGCTCGCCAGACACCTCGGCCAGGAAAAGCCAAGAACAATGGCCGCACTCACAAGCCTCATGACCCGCTTTTGCGCAGGAGAGGACAACTGGTTGGCAAGATGCAACCCCAGCGACCCAAGTACATCCAAAATCAGGGATGGAAACGGAAAACCGCGACGCAACAAGGATCGTCGCCAAACTAAAGAAAAAAGTCCGAAGAGCACGGCAGTCAATGCCGGATTCAAAGGCTCGCGACAAAATCAGACAAAACCACCCCTCCAGGATAATAGGGATGATCCGTCCAACTTGAATAGAATCCTGGACAGGACATGTCAGATACATAGTACTCCGGGGAAGCCTGCTAACCACACCCACAGAGATTGTTGGGTTTTCAAACAATCCGGCAGACTCAATGCCGAACACAAGGGGCTCGATACACCAAGCGAAGACGAGGACGAACCCCCGAAGTAGAGCACCAGGAGACAAAAGAACTTCCCACAAGAAGTAAAAACAGTGAACTTACTTCACGTAACAAAACGTGTGGCACCCATAAAGGTACGCACAATACGACCTATCCCAAAGGGGCCCCGCCACTAGTTATTAAAACCAATCACCTTCGATCAGCTAGACTATTCTAGAAATATCAAAAGCGCAGGCTGAACTGGCCTAATACTCGACCCAATACTTGGCGGATTCCAGTTTACAAATGTCCTTATGGACGGTGGCAGTGGACTAAACCTGATATATCAGGATACAATCCATCACATGGGGATAAACCCAGCAAGAATCCGCCGCAGCAAAACCTCCTTTCAAGGGGTAGCACCTGGTCCGGACACCCATTGTATGGGTTTTCTCCGGCTCGAAGTTATATTATGCTCTGCCGATAACTTCCGTCGCGAAAAGCTGACCTTCCATGTCGTCCCGTTTTCAAGTCGCTATCAAGCACTACTGGGACGCGAAGCTTTCGCTCGCTTTAATGCAATACCGCACTATGCATCTCTCACGCTTAAGATGCCCGATCCACGAGGCATTATCTCTTTGAAGGGTACGCACTAAAGTGCGTCTCTCCCAAGCGGAGGACTGTGCGGCCGCTTAGACAGCCGCACAATAAAATGGCCTCACCAGCCAAAATATTTTTCGACATAGGTCATTAAAGGCCACGGACCCGGAATAGACGAGTTCGGCACAAGTCCATCATCAACGCAAGCTTAGAGGCCATATACCCCCGTACTAGGGGCTATACGCAGAGACAATAAAGCTCATTTTTACATTTTACTTTATATTTCATTTATTTTAAAACCTTTTTCGGCACGACCCGTTTTCAGTTTAGTTCCTCTCTTTTACAGATGAACGTCGTGCGGCGCCCGTCCAGGATACGACACAACGGAGACACAGGCGCAGACGTGCAGTAGGGACCCGTCCTAAAGGATTCTTTTCAGATTAAGACCCTGCGTAAACCTTTTTTACTGTCTCTTGTTGCAATACATCCACTGGTTCTTTCCTACATAACCAAGGAGGAGGCTGGCGTCTTGGCATGTGGCCACGTCAGAATTTTTTGCACGTACCTGGACACTAGGGGCTTTTTTAGCAAAGAGTGTTGTTTAGCCCGCACTCATAAAGACCGAACACCTTAGGGAGTGTTCGGCGTCGCGAGTTTTGGCATTATATGCATCAGCTCCGAATCATGTCTTTGGTCAAATGTTGGGTTGCCCGGCTCCTGAGTTCGGCTACCTTACGTTCCACTATATCGGCTAAGGTAGCACCAGGAGAACTACTGCGATTGTGCCCCGGTTCAGCTGGGCGAGCACCTCAGTAGAGAAAGCCGAAAACTGACTGTCATGATGTAGCGTGAGACTGGTCAGCCACTCGATGACCTATTGGAATCTATCGGATTCCTCCGCGTTAACAAAGGGCCGCTTCCCGGTCAGGCACATACGCGCCCCGAACTCGGGCGAGCGCAGTCGCCACCAATGGGCTACCTAAATAGTCCCACTGTCAAGCTCCTATGGCTAAGTGAAAGTGTTAAAGCATTATAGTCCGGTTGCCTGGCCCGCTGCGCTATCACCTCCTTTGTGGGACCAAGACGTTGGGTTAAGTGTGAAAATGCGTCTTCTGCGAGCACCCCCGCACTATGCGCGTGGGGGTTGAAGCCAACGACTGCAATCTTTCAGATTTTATACATATATTTGAAACGGCCGCACAGGAGGTGTTCACAATACTTGAAGGCACAAGTATAAAAAGCCCACTATAGTCTATAAAGATATTACTTCATCATTACATATGCTATAATAACATAGCATCCTTCAAGCACTGCGACTCTATTACACGAGCGCCTTCAAGGACTTCCTGAAAATAGTGCTCGGAGGATACTCGGCTTTTCTCCGAATCTCGGGACGCAATAACGGTGGTCTCCATCTCTGCCCAGTATGTCTTGACACGGGCAAGAGCCATCCTTGCACCCTCTATACACGCCGACCTCTTCATTGCATTAATGCACGACACTGCGTCAAGGAATTGCTGCACCAAACTAAAATAACTCTTCGGCTCCGACCTCCCCGGCCACAGATGACCCATGACGTACTTCATGGCGAGTCCGGACAACCTATTAAGTTTGGCCCATTGAGCCAAACGATCGTCCACTGCTAGTGGACGCTCTGGATTGTGAAATTGCGACCAGAACAGTTTTTCCACTTCATGATTTTCCAGATCACGGAAGTGTTCGGTTGCATCAGCAGCACACGCTGCTAAATCCAGATAGGTGTCCTCCACACTCCACATCCGGTCCAACGGAGCAAACTTTGAATCGCAAAATTTTCTCCGCAGCATGAAGGGCTTTCCAGCCGCAATCTATTCGGCCTGACGCACCTCCTCCTTTGCAACTCTCATTGCAGAGCGCGCATCCTTGGCATCAGCAACGGCCTTTTCTAGGACCGCCTGTCTCGCCTGGTCTTCTTTCTCAAGAAGTATGCAACGGTTTGCAGTGCTCTTTAACTTTTCGGCCATAATGGCCATCTCTTCCTTGCTTCGGCAATGAGAAGCCTGTTCGGCTCTCAGCTCTTCAAGGGCCTTCTTGGCAGCCGCATCACTTCTCCTAGCTTCATCTTTAGCTCGGGCAAGTTCTGCCCTAATACTCTCCACGGCGGCCGCACCATCTGCGTCAAGCACACATATCGTAAGACGTTGGCATAAAACTCTTCTTACCTAATGCTGCCAGAGGAATCACATACCTTGAGCCTCATCCAACCGCTTGTTGACAAGCGCGATGTCGGCATCTACCACGTCCAGTTGCCGCTTTAGTTCGGCAAAACCAGCAGTTCGGATTGATTCCGGACACCCTGCAGCCTACATTAAAAGGTGAAATTTTAGACCTGGGATTATGATCCTCCGCGTGCCGTCATTTCTTGACAACATGCAGAGTCTCAGGGGCTACTATCTACATAGGGCGCATCTTATTTACGCACAACTAACAAAAGTATACATTATCTAATGTACCTCAAAACCCGTCAATAAACTTTCGACGGCCTCACGCAGTCCGCTCTCTGCGGACGAAATCCTTTCAATCACCGTGCCCATTAATGCACGGTGCTCCTCTGAAATAGAAGCTCGCTCTAGCAGAACCTTTAGCTCCTCCGGCCGAGCACCAGAAGGTGCCGGACTCGTCCCATGGACTCTTTCGAAGGCCGGACGCGGAAAACTTTGGGGGCCCCATCGCTATCTTCCGCCCCTGCCGAACTCGGAGAAACCCTCCGTGACGACACCTCAGGGTCACCCGCCTTGCTAGGCGGCCCTGCAGAAGGAGGCGTCCTGCTCTCCATCATCTCCGTAAGAAGATCCCCCGAAGACAAGCTCTGTTGAGAAGGGCTGAGGTCCGAACTACAAGGTAAGAATTCGGTTAAAATTCTCAGATATAAATCATGGATTTCTCTCATCCCTCGAAAGGAAAATCTTTTTCTACTTACGGCTCGCTGGAGGGCTGATCTCCTTGAGTACGCAGTCCGGCCGAGGAGCTCTCCAGCGCCGGACCCTCTGACGAGGATCTTTTCCCCCGCTTCGAGACCACGGTCTTCGGATCGTCAGAGGCGGCTCTCTTCTTTTCCCTAGGAGAGGGATCGTCGGTTCCTCCCTTCGGAACAGCCTCCTTCGAAGAGGCCGTAGTTTCCTTGTCCTCCCCCTTGCTTCCCTCCAAAGGCGCTACCTCCAGCATCCTGACTAACACGGGATCCGGCCTGGTTTCGGGAAGGGGAGCCGGACACCTAATCAGCTTTGCCTTTGCTATCCACTCCTGTTTAAAAGGAGAGCTCTGTTAAGGGCACATTAATTATGCGGATAGAAGGTCCGGGCACAAGGTTACTTACTTAAGTATCTGGGCGATTGCGGCTTAGGCCTGCATCCTCGGTCAAATCCGGACACACTTCTTGTGATCCGAAGAACAATTTATACATCTCCGCGGGCGTCGCGCTCATAAAATCCCCGAGAGCTCGTGGCCCCTCTGGATTGAACTCCCACAGGCGAAGGGGGCGACGTTTGCCGGGCAGTGTCCGGCGAATCAGCATGACCTGTGTCACCTTGACCAGGTTGAGGTCTCCTTCCAAGAGATCCTTAATGCGGCCCTGCAGCAAGGGTACGTCTTTGGGCAAGCCCCAATCTAACCCTATGTTGATCCACGACGCTAGCCGTGGTGGGGGACCCGAGCGAAAGGCAGGAGGCGCCACCCATGTGGTACCCCGAGGAGCGGTAATATTAAACCACTCTCGTTGCCACAAGCCAAGCTCCTCTTGAAAAGAGCCCTCGGGCCATGGAGCATCGGCATTTCTTCTTATGACAGCGCCTCCGCACTCTGCGTGTCGCCCCTCGGTCATCTTCGGCTCCACTTTGAAGGTCTTGAGCCATAATCCGAAGTGAGGGGTAACATGGAGGAACGCTTCACACACTACGATAAATGAGGAGATATGGAGGATGGACTCCGGAGCTAAGTCATGAAAATCCAGCCCGTAATAAAACAACAGTCCCCTCACAAAGGGATCCATGGGGAAGCCTAACCCCCGGAGAAAGTGAGACATGAACACCACGCTCTCGCCGGGCTGGGGACTGGGAATAACCTGTCCTTGAGCAGGCAACCTATGCGAAATCTCGCCGGTCAGGAACTTAGCCTCCCTCAACCTTAATACGTCCTCCTCCGTGACGGAGGAAGGCATCCATCGGCCTTGCAGGTCAGAACCGGACATTGTCGAAAGACCGAAGCGCCTGGAATCTGAAGCTGGGGGTGTTGGAACTCGAGGCGACAGGTGAACTCGTTTGAGATTAAGAAAAGGAGCGAGGCCTTGGTCTCTTTATAAGAGGCTGAATACCAAGAGCCCTCCTCGTAACCGTTTTGGACTCGCCTTTAATTAAGGGAACGTGCTAACGGGCACGATTGGGTAACCCACGACCATATTGATGAGAATCCCGTTAAAAGGGGCACATGATTTGTGCTTTGACAAGATGTGCCAAGGAAACCGCCTCGCTAAACGCGCTGAGGTGGAAAAGTGAAAACAATTTGTATAAAGAGCTTGGCCGCAGTGTGTTGACGCACCACGGAATACGTCAGCAGATTTAATTTGTGTTAATATTATTCTCTCTATGGCAATATGTGGAAACTTATTTTGCAGAGTCGGCCACTATTTTTGGTGTTTACAATCTTATATGAAGGACTTGGAGGAGGAACCCGCCTTGCAATGCCGAAGACAATCTGCGCGCCGGACTCGTCGTCATTGAAGCCTGGTTCAGGGGCTACTGAGGGAGTCCTGGATTAGGGGGTGTTCGGGTAGCCGGACTATACCTTCGCCGGACTCCAGGACCATGAAGATACAAGATTGAAGACTTCGTCCCGTGTCCGGAAGGAACTTTCCCTGGCGTGGAAGGCAAGCTAGGCGGTGCGGATATTCAAGATCTCCTACCATTGTAACCGACTCTGTGTAACCCTAACCCTATCCAGTGTCTATATAAACCGGAGGGTTGTAGTCCGTAAGACAGAACAATCATATACACAATCATACCATAGGCTAGCTTCTAGGGTTTAGCCTCCTTGATCTCGTGGTAGATCTACTCTTGTACTACCCATATCATCAATATTAATCAAGCAGGAGTAGGGTTTTACCTCCATCGAGAGGGCCCGAACCTGGGTAAAACATCGTGTCCCTTGTCTCCTGTTACCATCTGGCCTTGACGCACAGTTCGGGACCCCCTACCCGAGATCCGCCGGTTTTGACACCGACAGTGAGCATCATGAAATTGGTGATGGAGGATGGTTGATGATGACGACGACGATGAATCCCCCTCTCCGGAGCCCCGAGCGGACTCCAGATGAGCCCTTCCGAGAGGTTTTAGGGCTTGGCGGCGGCTCCGTATCGTAAAACGCGATGATTTCTTCTCCTTTATTTTTTTCTCTCCAAAAGAAAATATATAGAGTTGGAGTTGGCGTCAGAGGAGCTCCAAGGGGCCCACGAGGTAGGGGGTGCACCCCCACCCTCATGGATAGGGTGTGGGCCCCCTGGTCTTCATCTTTGGCAAGGATTTTTTTTATTATTTTTAACTAGATGTTCCGTGGAGTTTCAGGTCATTCCGAGAACTTTTGTTTTCTGCACATAAAACAACATCATGGCAATTCTGCTGAAAACAGCGTGTTTCCGGGTTAGTTCCATTCAAATCATGCAAGCTAGAGTCCAAAACAAGGGCAAAAGTGTTTGGAAAAGTAGATACGACGGGGACGTATCAGGAGTCACCAAGGCAGACAGGCGCAAGGGAAGCGACAAGGCGGTGGCACCGGTACGCGGGAGCGTTTGAATTCGAGTTGTGTGGTGTGGGCTGTAAGCCTTGTAATGGTTGTGGGCCGTGGGCCATGTAAGTCCGAGTGGCACTCATGGGCATATAAGCGAGTCAAACCACAGTGGATAGGCATCGAAAATTTGAAATGAAATATTCTGAGCCACAAACTCCTCTTCCTCCTCTCACTGCCTTCTCCTAGCTTCTTACCTCCTCTCGCTCGTTCTCTGAGCTCTCCTCCTACCCTCTCTTGCCGTTGACAAACTCTGGTCGCCCCTAGGTCGTGACAATCTGGTACCAGAGCTACCGATCCTCTCTGCCGCACCGCGCCCGAAGTTTTTCCCCGTCTCGTGCCCAACAAATCTGAGGTGATGGTAGCGGATCACCCTAGGGTTCGATCTACGTAATTCCTGACCTGAGGTGGGTTGATTTGGGGGAAATCAGCAACCACGACGACATTCAAGCCCAACCCACAGTCGCGCTTCATCGCGGACGAGATGGACGTGTTCCAGGAAAGGATGCTGAAGGAATTCACGGAGATCCGTGCCATGCAGAGCAAGTTGGGCGTCGTCGACGCAATCAACGCGCAGCTGGAGGCCCTCGATGCCAAGTTGAGCGAGCAGGCCACTCATCTTGATCAGGTGCAGGTCAAGGTGGATCTCTCCTGCAACACCCTGGGGCAAGTGCGACAGAGTCAAGCCCATGCGGCGCAGATGAGCAAGCAGCATGGAGCACCTGAGGTTTCGTCTCCAACCGCTTCTGAGGTTTCTGATGGCAACCTGGGCGCAAGGCCACAGTCAGTCGGTCGTCCACCTCCATGCCCAATTCAGGTACCTGAAGTGTTCCCTGTTCAACAGCAACATCTGCTTCCTGCTGTGGATGAGAGCATGGCAAGAGGCAGTGGATGCCCAAAATAGTTTTCCCTAAGTTCGATGGCATAGATGCATGGATCTGGTTGGACAAATGTGATGCGTTTTTTAGGCTATATCATATTCGAGACAGTTTCAAAGTCACATCTGCGTCTTTGTATTTGTCTGATAATGCGGCTCGTTGGTATCAGGCGTTCAAACAGTATGGGGATTTTCATACGTGGGAACAATTTTTCCAGGTGATTCTCCTAGAGTTTGACGTGGATGTATACCGGCAGAAAATGAAAGAGCTGATGCTGTTGAAACAGGTGGACACTGTGGAGGAATATAAGCAGCAATTTCTCCAACTCGTGTACACTATACGGCTGTATGAACCTACGATCAGTTACACTTTCCTGGTTACTCGGTTCGTACTGGGTCTCAAGGACGAGCTCAGGTTTGCAGTGGAGTTTCAGATACCCTGTACGGTGCAAATGGCAGCACTGTATGCTTCAGTTCAGGAAGCCCTATTGTCACAGAGCAAAGTTACAAAGACCAGTTCCTTTCGAAGCTCGTATACCAAGGGTGATCCCAAACCTAAGCTGGCCACTGGTGAATTATGGAAGGCAAAACAGCTCAAAGAGTATAGATGTGCAAATGGACTCTGCTACAAATGTGGAGAGAAATTTCTTCCTGGACACTTATGTAATCAGCCTGTAGCTCCAAGAGGTCAACTAAAAGCAACTGAAGTAGTAGACCCACATGAGATTATATCTGATGCAGTTTTTGGATGCCTTAATTACTTGAGTACCTGAAGAATGTGCTACTATTTCATCCACTGCTCTGTCAGGGGCACAACACCCAAGGACAATTTAGTTAAGGGCCTTGGTGGGCAATGAGGTTGTGCTTATTCTGATTGACTCAGGCGGTACCCACACTTTTGTGGACCAGGCACTCCTGAGCAGGATTTCAGTCACTACCAAGCAGTTACCAGTTCCACTCCAAGTTAAGGTAGCTAATGGTCACATTGTATAGTGTACAAAGATTGTCCCTCAATTGACTTGGTGGTTGCAAGGGCACAGTTTCACTAATCCAAAGCAATTGTTTCCCCTTGGAGGGCATGATATCATTTTGGGCATGGATTGGTTGGAACAGTGGGGGGTGATGAAAGTCGTTGGGCAGAAAAGTGGATACAATTCTATCATGAAGGGAAGGAGGTCAAACTGCAAGGAGTGTAACCTGTACAGCAAAAAGTGCTGAAAGAAGTGTCAGTGGACCAGTTACTTAAACGGGAAAAAGGAAATGATGTATGGGCTACTGCCATACTAAATCACATAATTATGGCACCTTCTGTTGACATTCCTCCTGCTGTACAACATTGTTGGATGAAAATTAGGCTGTATTTCAGGAACCCAAGACACTGCCACCTCACAGATAATTTGATCATGCCATTCATCTTGTTCCTGATGCTATACCAGTTAACTGTCGACCATACAGATATTGCCCACAACAAAAGGATGAAATAGAGAGGCAAGTGTCAGAAATGTTACAAGCTAGACTGATAACACCCAGTATTAGCCCCTTTGCTTCTCCTGTACTGTTGGTCAAGAAGAAAGATGGGACATGGAGATTTTGTGTGGATTATAGAAGACTAAATGAACTGACAATCAAGAATAAGTTTCCTCTGCCAGTGATTGATGAGTTACTAGATGAGTTAGGGGGCACTAATTGGTTTTCTAAACTAGACCTCAGGGCTGGATATCATCAGATCAGAATGGAAGAGGAAGATGAGTTTAAAACTTCTTTCAAAACACATCATGGACAATTTCAGTTCAGAGTTGTTCCTTTTGGGTTGGCTATTGCTCCTGGCACTTTTCAGTGTGTAATGAACTTTATATTTGCAGGACCTAACAAAAAATATGTGTTGGTCTTTATGGATGACATTTTGGTGTTCAGTCACACTTTTGAGGAGCATTTGGAGCACTTACAGTCAGTGTTTGACATTTTGAAAGAGCATCAGCTGTTTGTAAAGCAGAGCAAGTGTGCCTTTACTCAACAGTCCATGGAATATTTGGGACATATCATTTCTGACAAAGGAGTAGCCACTGACCCAACTAAAACAGAAGCTATGTTGCAATGGCCAGTACCATCCACCATCACTGAGTTGAGGGGATTTTTGGGACTAACTGGTTATTACAGAAAGTTTGTGAGAAACTATGGACTGCTGGCTAAACCACTTACAGACTTGCTCAAGAAACAAGCCTTTGTGTGGTCTGAATCAGCTCAGCAGGCTTTTCAGTTGCTCAAGCAAGCAATGACAACTACTCCAGTTTTAGCTCTACCTGATTTCCACAAGACCTTCACAGTGGAAACTAATGCCTACAACACTGGAATTGGAGCTGTGCTAACTCAAGAGGGCCATCCAGTGGCATTTTACAGCAATGTCTTGGGGACAGCTAGTCAGAAGACACCCATCTACGAAAAGGAATTTTTGGCTATAATGTTGGCTATTGACAGGTGGAGATCCTATTTGTCTAGAGCACCATTTGTCATCAAAACTGATCATCGGAGCTTGTGTCACTTGGGAGATCAAAACCTAACTTCAGATCTGCAAAGAAAAGCTATGACTAAGTTGGTAGGTCTCTAGTTCACTATTCAATATAAGAAAGGAGTGGAGAACACTGCAGCGGATGCATTGTCTAGAGTAGCACATTTGTTTGCTGTTCAAGCAGTGTCCTCTAGCAAACCAGTATGGAGTCAGGAAATTTTGAATTCATATACTGTGGATCCAGTTGCTCAAATCCTGCTTCAGAAGTTAGCTGTGGATGAGGCAACATGCCCTGGGTTTCAGTTACAAGAAGGTTTACTCAGACATGAGGAGAGAATATGGATAGGGGAAAATGCTCGGTTGCAAACCAAGTTAATTCAAGCTTTTCATTCCAGTCATATAGGGGGTCACTCGGGCATTCTTCCTACTTATCATCGGGTGAAGAAATTGTTCAGTTGGCAGGGGCTAAAAACATACGTGGAAAACTTTGTTAAACAGTGTGGCATTTGTCAGCAGGCAAAACATGAGCTCTGTAAAACTCCTGGAATGTTGCTACCTCTACCTATACCTGACATACCATGGCAGGAAATCAGTATGGATTTCATCGAAGGATTGCCTAAATCAGAAGGCTATAATGCAATTTTGGTGGTGGTTGATCGTCTTATGAAAGTAAGTCACTTTTTGGCTCTGAAGCATACGTTTACTGCTGCATCTGTAGCAAAAGTGTTCGTCAACAATATAGTGAAACTGCATGGTCTGCCTCTAGTTATTGTGTCGGATAGAGACAAAATCTTTACCAGCGCTTTCTGGAGAGAGCTGTTCAGGGTATGGGGCACTGAACTGCCCATGAGTACAACTTACCATCCACAGATGGATGGGCAAACCGAGCGGGTTAATCAATGTTTGGAGATGTATCTTTGTTGTGCAGTGCGTGATGTTCCAGTAAAATGGGCGACTTGGTTACCTCAAGCAAAGTTTTGGTATAACACATCATACCACTCCTCATTGGGCTGCATTCTGTACTAAGCATTGTATGGCCATGAACCAAATCTGGGGCAGTTGATGGGTCCCTCCACTTCGCTGAACAATGAAGTGCAGACATGGTTGCCTGAACATTCAAACCACACAGCAATGCCGAAGGACCACTTGGCTCGAACTCAATGTAATTACAAACACTTTGCTAACAGAAAACATTCAGAGAGGGTGTTTACAGTGGGAGAAATGGTCTACCTACGTCTGCAGCCGTATACACAGTCCACTGTGGTAAATCATCCTTGTCCAAAGCTTGCACTCAAATATTTTGGTCTGTACAAGGTGCTGGACAAGATTGGGGCAGCCGCCTATCGGCTAGAGTTACCTCGAGGCAGTTTGGTACATCCGGTATTCCATGTTTCTCAGCTCAAAGGGCATGTTCCAGATCATACTCTAGTATTTGCTCAGTTGCCCAAACCTTTGGACCTGTCGCTGCCCGGACTGTTTCCTGAAGTAATTCTGGACCGTCGTTTGGTCAAGAAAGGGAATGCATGTCATATGCAAGTGTTGATCAAGTGGCACTACAAAAAAAGACACATCCGTGACATTTTGGGCTGAACGAAATTTTTTCTATCATACTTATGACACTTCTATGACGATAATTGTGACAAAACCCGGTATCGTCATAGATGTGGTGGGCTCCTACTTCTTTGACAAAAAATCATGACAGAAAATGGGCTTTTCGTCCTGGGTGGGCCGGAGACGCAGGTGCATGACATTCTTTGGGCCGTCCATGATGAAAAAAGCCATGGTAGAAGCGAGGGCGAGGATAATATCGGGGTGTTCCCGGTTAAGGTGGGTGGTCGGGGCCGAGCGATGCGTGTTTCTCTCGTACACGCACGCGCATGGGTGTGAGGCGTGGGGCTCTAACTGAACCCGAGCGAGGTGTTGGGCTCTAACTGAACCTGAGCGATTGCACTACAGGCTACGCGTTGCTGAACCCGAGCGATCGATCGACGGCTGTTAACTGAACCGATCAAGCGATTCCTTCGCTACTGCTGCTAACTGAAGCCGATCGATGATGCCTCTAGATGAACAGTGAGCGTTGCTGGGGGGGGTTTGGATGAACAGTTCCCGGTGGGGGTGGATGAACAGGACCCCGTGGTGTTGCCTCTGGATGAACAGGACCCCGATCGATCGAGCCGGTTGGGGCTGGATGAACAGGACCCCGTGGAGGGCTGGATGAACAGTAGATGGTGGAGGGCTGGATGAACAGTTGCCCGTGGAGGGGTGGTTGAACAGGAGACCATGGAGAGGTCTGGTTGAACAGTAGCCGGTGGAGTAGCGCGCGGTGGAGGCTGGATGAACATGAGCCCGTGGATGAACTGTCGCAGGTGGAGGCTGGAGGAGGTCGACGGTGGATGAACAGTAGTCCGTGGAGGCTGGAGGGGGTCGACGGTGGAGATGAACAGTATCTCGTGGAGTCTCGTTTTGCGGTACGCCACACCCCTCCTGATGAACATGACCCCCGTTTCGACCGTAGCGCTCCAACACAAGTCCTTTTCCTCCGTTTTGCGGTACGCACTACTAGGAAAAAGGCTACTAGCAGCGCGGGTAAAATGGCTACTAGCAGCGCGGGTATCCGCGCTACTAGTATCGCGCTACAGCTAATAGTTAGTAGTAGCGCGGGTGCAACCCGCGCTACTACTAACAAAGTTAGTAGTAGCGCGTTTCCACCCATGCTACTACTATTATGAACCCGCGCTACTACTATTTCGTTAGTAGTAGCACGTCTATAATACCAACGCTACTTGTATCCTAAATACCAGTAGCGCGCAAATTTGTCCCCACGCTACTACTAATGAATTAGGAATTAAAAAAAATAAAATCGACAAATTCCATTTTATGCATACAATTCAAGAAAACATAATAGTGATGGAAATGTCGTTATTCCTGATTATACTATTACACAGTTGCCGTATCTACTATCATACAATTCCTCATTCTAACATCCTCACTCCAATAATAAGAAAAATGAAAAGGAAAAATGTTCAATGGAACGGTGCAATTGCACTGCAGTGTCATGGATTCACTTTGCCTCTTCAACATCTCGTTACCCTGCAATGATGGAAATGAGCATCAGCAAGGCATATAGATATAGCCAATAAAAGGAGACGAGGCATAAGCTCAGATGATACACGAGACCGGGACTAAGATTATAATACAATGAGAATATGCACTGAAATTTGCCCCAGAATTACCTTTGGCAACTCTTCAAATCTCTTGGTTGAAGCAGACAGTGATGTCTCAACCAACTTCCACCTGTGAGAAACAACTCCCCTCACCTTCTTAGCATCTGCACGAAAAAAGAGGGGAAGTTACTGTACCTTTGCAAAAAAAAAAAGAAACCAGAATAGAAAAAGAGCATGGGGTTGTAAATACATGCATTAGCAAAAGATATACAGTAGAATGAAAAGGAGTACTTGAACAAAAGATGAGGCACCAGGACATTACTACAAAAATCTACTGTAAACACTAAATTTAGAACATTACTACTGTAAATACATGAGGCAGCAAGACAGAAAACAAAAGATGAGCAATATCATATGAGCAGAATGAAAAGGAGTTTGAAACATAGCATGATTAACAATAGAATATAGTGCTCTAACAACAGCAGGAGTGCAACACATTGCCCTGTTCCCCTTTCAAATATCAACACACTAAAAAAGGCTATGAGACTCGAGTATTCGATGCCCACTTCACACAATAACATGATTATTTGTTGTAGATTGTATTGAAGAAACTATGGCACCCGGTTTTTCAATCCCCACACAATATTCTTTGTTAACTTATCTAAAAGTTGTATTCTTATTAGGCTAGTACAAGCAATCGGCTGCCGTCATAAGGAAATAATAGTTCAGTCTTGTGTTTCCTCCTGCAGTACAGTGCAAGTACTTCGCAAGAAAGAAAGAAAGAAGATGACTCGAGCCTGTGTGTGAGTGAGCTTAGCTATCTCTACAACAACAACTTTTTGGATATTTTTTTCATTATCGGTGATTCAATTACAATTTATCTAGCAATAGATTCGGCTACCTTGAGATTTTCCATGTTAATTCTAGCCACTAAATCTCTGTAAAAGTATGTCTGTGGAGGGTTTAATTTGTGCACTTACCTTGCAGTTCTTGAACTGGAGGCAGCTGAAGCAGATCATGTTGAGTATCTTCGCCAGCTCGATGATATGGCTTGGGTGGTACACAGACACAGGCAGCTTGATGAACCCGAAATGACCTTCAGCCAGCCATGAGAAGACGAGTTTTGTCATAGAAAAAATGAATGAACGTCCAGTATGCACACATATGGGTTGACTCGAAATCTTAGATCAAAGATTGCAGAACATAACATGGATGTGCATGTAAAATTTCCAGGTGGGCAGAATTGATGTCATTACAACAATCTGTTTGACAGGTCAGCTCAGGAACACTCCATATATCAGGATTGTCACACATTGAACTAGCTACCTGATAGAAAAGGTGCATGTTTGTAGTTGTGAAGTGGCACTATCCTAACAAAGTGATCTTGCCTAGTAAATTGGACTTAGTTGAATGTCGTTCAGTTTGGTTCTATCTAATTTCAGGAGCCTGAAGAATGATCTCAAATTCGGTTCCAAACTATTTGTGCAGGATTATCACACACTGAACTAGCTAGCTCACCAAGAAGTTTTATCTGCATGTTTATAGACGTGAACTGGCATATTCATTGCTAAATTAAAGGGGCACACCACTACCAAACAGCTGCAGCTTGCCCTATCACACCTAACTTAATTACCTATGCTCCAGTAAACAACTAGTTTAGTTTTATCAAACTTGGATTTTGTTTACATGCTAAAGTGTCGAAAATTTAGCCACACCTTTGCAGACGTTTACTGATGCTTCTGTTCATTTTCTCTTTGCGATCTAGCTTAATTGATGGGCTAGCCAAGCATGTTTGCAGATGTTTAGTGATACTTAATTCTTTCTCCGTGCATGGATTAATTGGACGGCTAACCAAGCAAGCTACTGGGTTGAGTTAGTGGCAGGTAAAACAGAGAGAAACCAGTGAGTCACCTTCGTACTTGACGAGGTCGGTGGCGCCGCAGGAGTCGCAGTGGCCGAGCTGCAGCGGCAGTCCCAGCGCCGGGTTCCCAGCCAGCTGGCCAGGCTGCGACACCGGAAAGTCCTCCTTCATCGGCTGAGCCTTCACCTACAATGGCAGCCATTAATGTCGTCAGTTAATCACTTACTGTTTTGCTCTTAAGGTGCAGATGAAGGACTAGGAGGAGGAGATGAAGAGGCCATGGTTGGTTGGAACGAAGGAGGAGAAGAAAGGAAAGTGGAGGGAGAAGGAAGGCTTGGTAATTACGATCTCCTAGTTGGAGCCCGTCGCCATCGGGGGAGGAGTGCAGGGACTCGACGACAGGGGCAGCGCAAGCACTCCGTGCGGGGCGGCTCAACGACCCCGTCCATGGAGGATCCGTGGGCGGAGACCTTGCCGCGGGAGCGGTCCCATGAGGGAGAGTGGCTGCCTGTGCCTGCCCCGGTGCGGGGGGAGGGGGAGGAGGCAACGGGGAGCAGGTCGGACGCGGTGGGGCCAGGCAAGAAGTCGGCGGCGGCGAAGCGGTCGTCGAGCGTGAAGACGGGCGATGGCGGCGGCATGGCAGAGGGTAGGGCGGACGCGGGAGAGGCGAAGTGGGGGCCGCCACGGTCGGACGGGATGGGGGAGGCGAGGTCACGGAAGAAGGGTGACTGGCGCACCGTGCGACCGCGGGAGGAGGAGGAGGGGATCTGTATCGGAGGTGGAGGGGTTCTGGATCGGGGGTGGATTTTTTTTAGACGGGGGTGGGTGGAGTGGGACGGTTGCGTGGTGGGGTGGACACGCTAGGTAGTAGCGTGGGGTTCTTACCTGCGCTACTACTACTTACTTAGTAGTAGCGCCGGTTTTATATCCCTCGCTACTACTATGGCTTATCCCGGGGGCATTGTTGGAGACCATTTAGTACCAGCGCGGGTTTATACCCCTCGCTACTACTATCAACTTAGTAGTAGCGCGGTTTTTATACCCCTCGCTACTACTAATTAGCAGTAGCGCCCATTTTTAAACCGCGCTACTGATAAACTTCTGTGTATAAGGTTTTCCCTAGTAGTGAGGCCACACTCCTCCCGATCAACAGGACCCCCATTTCGACCGTAGGAGGTCCGTTTCCTCTGTTTCGCGGTATGCCAGACCCCTCCGATGAACAGGATCCTATTTTGAACGTGGCCGGTCGAACACAAGACCGTTTCCTCTGTTCTGCGGTATGCCAGGCCTCGTTTCTATCGGCTGTTCCGTCCAAGCCCTCCCAATAAACACGATGACGCATTTCATTCCGACCCAGCCGGTTGGCTCCCCGTGAACACGACGACGATGACACTGTTTCTCCATTCTGACCCAGCCATGTACACGAGCCCTGACCGTACGTACGCGCGAGTAGGCGTTCGAGACCCGCCCGTATGTACGTACGTGGCTGTATTTACTTTCTTGCATCCTGCCCGCTGTACGTACGTGTACATGCTACGTGCGCGCCTCTACTACGACACGTGCGCACCTCTACATCGACCAGTATGTACGTACACGTTCGCGACCAGAATGACAATGCTACGTACACTTCGACCAGGTGGGTCCCGACTGTCACGCACTTCCTTGCGTGCAAAGATGTAGCTGGTGGGTCCCAACAGTCAGGGGGCGAATCTTTTTTTAGACGCACTTCCTTGCGTGCGAAGATGTCGCTGGTAGGTCCCAACAGTCAGGGGGGAAACGTTTTTTCACGAAATACAGTTGCCCGTCCGGTGGGTCCCTGCTGTCAGGTAGAGGAATCATTATTTTCCGCGTAATAAGGAGGCACTTCCTTGCTGCGGTTGTGGACCCAGCTGTCAGCCTCTCCACGTACAGTCCACTTCCGATGGAAGCCGTTCCTTGACCACATTGACCATGCCGCGCCGAGAGCACCAGGGCTGTGGACGACGGCGAGGCCTAGGAAGGGGACGACGCGGAGCCGGGGAAGACGTGGCAGTGGATGCCCACGCGTAGAGGAGTATGAGGGTTCACTGGTTCGCTGTGGTGTGAGGCTGCCACCGCCGCAGAATAACATGGGGTGTGGGTGAGAAGAGGGATGGCCTGGCCAGCGGTGGGAGTAGTAGGGGGCGGTGAGGCCTCTGCCGCATCGCAGCCGACCACGGAAGGCAGGAGCACGAGGCACGACCGACACTGGTTTGGGCGTCTGGAGCAAGAAGACCAGAGGTTGAAGAAGCACTACGGCTGTTGGATGGACATCGTACGGTCAGTGGAGCTAGAATCGTTCATATTGACTAAGTTGACAAAGCCCTCCATCCCCGTCAACTTAGTTGGCCCACAAGTTAGCCTCCCACTATTGTGGGTCCTAGCTAGTAGGGGGTATTCATTTTTTTGTGCGTAATAAGGAGGCACTTCCTTGCGTGCAAAGATATAGCTGGTGGGTCCGACCTGTCAATGGTGGGAACGTTTTTTTCGCGAAATACAGAGGCCCTTCCGGTGGGTCCTAGCTGTCAGGTGGAGGAATCATTATTTTGCGCGTAATAAGGAGGCATTTCCTTGCGTGCGGCCGTGGACCCAGCTGTCAGCCTCTCCACGTACAGTCTACTTTCGATGGTGTCGTTTGTTGACCATGTTGACCACTCCGCGCCGAGCGCATCCAAGGTGGTGGATGACGGCGAGGCCCCGGACAGCAATGAGCCTGAGATGGCATGACGATGGAGTAGAGTCACAGACGGAGAGGTGTACGAGGGTTAACTGGTTCTGGTGCGTTGTGGTTCGGCAGTCGGTGGAGAAGAACATGAGGTGTGGAGGGATGGCCTGGCCAACGGTGGAGTAGCGCTTCACAGCGAAGCATGCTAAGCAGAGCTGCTAGCAGGAGGAGGCGGGAGCAGGTGGTCTCGGCGATGCTGGAGGAAGAAGACAAGAGATTGAAGATGGATGCCGGTCGTTGGATGTAAATCCAATGACTAACGATGTCAGAATCATTTGTTGACTAAGTTGACAACGACATGCATTGGCTTTGACCTATTGGTCCACATTTCAGCCTCCAAAAATGTGGCACATATTCAACCCATTTTTTCCAGAATTTACGGTCTTTTTTTTGCGGGGTAGAATTTACAGTCAATTTGATCTCTTTTTTTGAATTACAGTCCATTAGCTGGGCTGGGTGAACAAATAATGTAGCGTCCATGCGGCCCATTTATGTTTTTCCTAAAAAATCACAGGCCATTTGCACTTTCTCGAAATACACGATTTTGCTGGGCTGATTCTAATTATAATGTTGGGGTGGGCGCAGCAATGTTATCAAAAAAATAAACAGGGGCTGAGCATTTTGTTATATATATATATATATATATATATATATATATATATAATAAGTGATTTTTTATTACATTGGTCATTAAATCTTACCAAGATTTTGTACACAATCACCAGGATTTTCGTTGCTAAAAAAATCCAGGATTTTATTGTTAAGAAATTATTTTTATAAGTTAATAAGATGTGGGATATTGTTTTCTTACATATGTAAGTATCTGTTAAATATATGATGACAATAACAATAATATATTATAACATATAAAACAATTTAAATACATATAATATAGTTAGAAGGGAAACATAAGTTGAACCAGGCGTTCCTATTCTTATATAGAAAAATAGAATAGATCTCTGCATTTTCTTCAAAAAAATACCTAAATTGGGCTGCCGATGTTTCAGGAAAAATAAAACCTCGGATGGGAGGTCCATAGGCCGGTCGATACATGACGGCCCTCAAGAAATTACAAATAGGCCTATGGACCTCCCATCCGAGGTCGTGTGCTGCACATGTTAAAAAAGAAAGCCTAGACGGGGCAGCCCAAAACCCAGCTGATACTTGCTGCCCCAGTGATAATAAATGATACCTGCCAGCTCCCCGGCTTCGTTGTGAATTTATCTCCTATAGTAACTACGTTGAAGCACCTTAAAAAATGTAACTATGTTGACAAACCCGTGGGCCCCAACGTTAGTATAGCATTAGGAGGAAGTATATTTTTATGAGGCACTTGCCTGCGTACGGCCATAGACCTGGCGGGCCCCGACTGTCCGCCTCTCCACGTACAGTCCTCTCCAGATTCCTCTCGTTTGTTCAGCATGTTCACAACGGCAGACAGCGGCGTCGCGGCGAGCGCACAAAGGGGTAGGAGGAGATCCGACCACCTGAGGAAGTGCCTTATTAGTAACGAAACAACTGAACTAGCCTAGTGGCCGAGTGACACTACCCGACAGCTGTTTCGCCCGGGTTCTATTCCACCTGTTTAGAGAAAATATCTCCAAAATTTTGCCTCTGCCTTTATTGACATGTGGGTCCCAATTGTCATCTACGCACACCACGTCCAACACTTGCCAAAACTTTGTCCCTCGTTTTCTCTGTTTATCGCACACTCGACTTTGTGTGGGCATTGTGAAAATAGCATATCTTTTTGACTATGCATCACATGAAGATGTGCTATGCATGAATGTTGATCAACATGATGTTAACTGGCTGGTAGTTCTAGTTTCGACCATGAATAAAACTTCCAACATGATGTTAACACTGTTTGAAAAGGTCGTGTTAATATAAATGCTCTGCCTCTGAAACCAGCACTCTATGTACTCCCGCGCGACTCCCTCCGGCAGTATCATCACCTTTTCGCTCTGTTGCAGATATTTGGCCATGGATGTCACCGTCGCCGCTAGTTGGTCCTTGCTGTCAAACCAAGACTGTATCTCCAACATCCTAGCTAGCTTCACAGGGTCGCCGTCTGCGATCCTCACGTATCGGTTGTACTCCTCCATCAATTTACTTCTCCACAGCACCTTCACTCACCGACGGTGGTTTTTGAATGGAAGAGGAGAGGAGCAGCACTGGTTTTGGATTAGAATGGGAGAGGAGTGACGCTGGTTTTGGATTGGAACAGGAGAGGAGGGGCGGTGGTTTTGAAATGGAAGAGGAGAGGAGCGGCGCTGGATTTAGATTGGAACAAGAGAGGAGCGGCGGTGGTTTAAGAGGAGAAGAGCGAACGAGCGGCGCTGGTCTTGGAAGTATTTTTTTTGTTTTGCATATTTTGGGTCAAAGTTTGACCACGTACTGTATTTGACAAGCAAAATGTGAATGCATGTCACCAAAAATTGTATTGTTTGGTTCGTATCTGAATGTACTTCCAAGTTATATTATTTTTGCAATGTATAACTGTCGGTGTACTAGAGTAGGGGTACCCTAGTATCCCGAACTTGTGCACGGGCAGTCGCAGCGTCCCGCGGCAAGGCTTGCCGGGTGACCGCCAATATCCTCCGCGGTTCCTTTGGAGCCATTCAAGAACAAAGTATTCAAGCCAAGAAGACAAGGCCCCGGCAAGAGGAGCTTGCCAGGAAGGCCACTCAAGGCATAAGACCCCGGCAAGAGGAGCTTGCCGGGAAGGCCAACCAAGGCATCTCGAGGTACTTACCGCGACACGCCACGCGTCCCGGCAAGACCCGGCGAGCGACAAGCTCCTGGATGCGACGAGACAACGACCGCAGCAAGGCGTTGGCCGCGGCGAGCAACCACTCTGTACCCGCGCTCCAGCACATCCACCAACGTGTCGCTCTGGGACCCTTCCAGGCATACATGGCGGGAGGCTGTGCAGCCAGGGGTGCACTGTGGCAAGCGGCGCTGACAAGATCGCCATCGTGGCGAGCGGTGGCATCCCTGACGGTCCCTTTTCTGCACTGTTTGGACGACGCAGACGGGCATTTAATGCCCTTGTCCCCTGCCGTCTGGGTTAGGTAGGATACACTGTACAGGTAGCTGTACCAACCGCAGCACCTTTCCATTTTTACCCTTGTCTATGTTGCCACCTGTTGGAGACCCCTTGAGCATATAAAAGGAGGCCCATGCACAACGTAGAGGAAGGATAGAACGCTCACGCTCGGTCTCGTTAGCTGCTGGTGCGTGCTGTAGCACTCAGCGCTCCCGAGCAAGAACTCAATACAAACCACAAAGCAGTAGTAGGAGTATTATCTCTCTGGAGAGCTCCGAAGCTGGGTAAACTGCTCGTGTGCTCCGCCTCGATCTGCTCTTCGTGCGACCTCCGCCCCCCGCCGAACCGAAAGGGGCTCGGTCCCCATAGGTGCTCGTGGATCAGTTTCCCCGACATCTTTGGTGCGCCAGGTAGGGGGCGTCGAGGTTGTGTGAACCTGATCCGGCGTTCACACGAGCTAGATCTTCATCATCTTCATCGACATGCCGTCGAAGAAGAAGGCTTCGGAGGCGGCTGCTCCGTCCGTGACAAACCCACCACCGCCGGAGCAAACGGCTGGTGGGGAAGACGCCGGCGGAAGAACGGGCGTCGACGAGGGAGCTCACGGTGCCGCCAGGTCCAAGGACAAGGCTGCGCAGACCTCGGCGTCCGCACATCCATCGCGCTCATCTCAGGAGGCGCGGAACCGGCAGCGACATGGTACTCGCGGTACCATCCGCTCGGTGGACCCGCATCGAGCTGGTGGATCTCGGGATGCTCAAGGCCAGCATGCACGCCAACATGCTGGCACGAGTGAGGCACGGTCGCCCGGACGGGATACTGCTCCTTCTAACATAGTTAGAAGTTCGAGCATATCCCGCTCCACACACCGTTCGCCACCGCTACCCGCCACTCCAGCAGAAGCTTTGGCGCGAGCCCAACTGCTCCTAGACTTCCCTCCAATGCCAGACAAGATTGACGACTGGAGGGCCACCAGTCAGAGTCTCATCGGCTTCGCCAACGGCGACACTCCACGGCAGCCGACTATGTCGCAGCCGCGGCAAGCCAGCCAGGCGCGGGCCGATGGTGACAAGACCGGTGGGGGTGCAACCATCGTGCACTCTCCGCCGCGGAGGCCAAGATCGCCACCTCACCGGATCCACCTCAACAGCGACTCCACCGCGTCATCGGATCCACGAGCTCGTCGCGATCAACGCCAAGTTCTTCACGAACGACGGCAAGAAGACGCTCGTACTCGCATCGAGCGCCGAAGAGAAGCGCGACGTCAGTCAGACCAGCGCGCTGGGCCCACTGTCGACATGCGTGCGCCAGGGGAACCAGGCGACCTGCCGTACGCGGTAGGTTGCCCTGCGTTTACCCGTGAGCTGCGGCAAGTCCAGTGGCCCAGCACGAAGAATTTCAAGCCAGACGTACCCGAGAAGTACGACGGCAAGTTGCATCCGTCGGAGTTCCTCAGCATCTACACCATCGCGGTGCAAGCTGCTGGGGGGCGCGACGACAAGATCCTTGCCAACTACTTCCCGCTAGTGCTCAAGCCCAACGTCAGGTCCTGGCTCATGCACTTGCCGGACAACTCCATATCCTCCTGGGCAGACCTATGCCATCAGTTTGTCGGCGCCTTTACAAGCGGCCACAAACCTCATGGCCAGGAGAGTGATCTTCATCTGCTTGCCCAGAAGGAAGGAGAGCCCCTGCGCAAGTACATCCAGAGATTCAGCCATGTGCAACGCAACATCCCAGATGTCCACCCTGCCGCAGTCATCAGCGCGTTCCATCAGAACGTGCGTAACCGCAGGATGCGGGAGGAGATGGCATTGTGCAAGATCAGAGACGTCAGTGAGCTGTATGCCCTGGCTGACAGGTGTGCACGTGCTGAGGAAGGGAGGAAACTCCCCGGAGATAATACAGGAACAGGAGGATCTGACAGCGATGATGCTGCCCCGGCAAAGAAAAACCGGCGGCGGAACAACAGGAAGAGGAAAGGCAAAGATGTGCTAGTTGTTGAGCAGTCCGGCAACGAAGGTGGCGCCAAGAAAGCCAAGGCTGGTAGCTCCGGCAAGGAGGTTGCCGCATGCGCCAACTACCAGGCTGTGGCGGCCGCCGACAAGCAGGACGGCACCAACAAACAGTACTGCAAGATCCACCGCACCAAGGGCCATGACCTCCAGAGCTGCAAGAAGGTCGAGCAGCTTGTCGAGCTGCAAAAGGCCGAGTACGAGCGACGCGACAAGGAGAAAGCCCAAGGAGGTGCTAGAGGATCCGGCGCGAAGCGACCCGGCCGGGGAGGACGCCGCGGCAAGGCCAAGCAGCGGCAAGGAGACAGACCTCCCCGCGGCCGCGACAAGGATGAAGATGACGATGACGACGAAGACATGGATGATGATGAAACCAGTGAGCAGGAGTTCCAGAAAGCCACAAAGGTCTTGTGCGTTGACGGTGGTGCTTCTCTGCATACTTCACACCGCCAACTCAAGCAGTGGGTGCGGGAAGTCAATGCGGCAGAACCACCCGTTGAGTCACGCAAGCTTCTGAAATGGTCCAGCACGCCTATCATCTTTGATATTGAGGACCACCCTGATCGCACAACTGCTGTCGGGTGCTTGCCGATGTTGGTTTCACCAACTATCCGCAACCTCAAGGTCACTAAGATGCTAGTTGACGGCGGGGCCGGCTTGAACCTGATCTCCTCCGCTGTGCTCAGGAAACTCCAGGTCCCTGACAGCGAGCTCGAAGAGACCGGCACATTCCAAGGTATCAACCCGGGAAGGAGCAAGCCGAAGGGGAAGATCACGTTGCCGGTGACATTTGGCAGCGAGTTGAATTTCAGAACTGAGAGGGTCACTTTTGACGTCGCCGATTTTCCATTGCCTTACAATGGGATTCTCGGCCGTCCAGCACTCGTCAAGTTCATGGCGGCCTCTCACTATGCGTATAACATGCTGAAGATACCAGGCCCGATAAGTGTCATCTCTATCCCTGGCGACAAGAAGGATGCTCTTATCTGCGCCGACAAAATCTACCGGGAAGCAGCAGCCGCAACAGATCGCAAGACACTTGCCGCTGAAGCTCCTGGGGGGAAGAAGAAGACCAAGTCCGGCAAGAGTTCCGATGCCCACTCCGGCAAGCGCACCTCCTCGGAGTGCTGCGCTACCGTCGAGGACGCACCATCGAGCTCCACCGGCAAGTGTAAGAAGACAATGGCAGCTCCGCCAGCGACCAAGAAGGTGTCCGCCAAGGAGGACGACACTGGTGGTACTTTCACCATCAGTGCCACTCTCGACCCTAAATAGGAAAGCGCGCTCATTGCTTTCCTGCGGGCGAATGTCGATGTGTTTGCGTGGCAACCGTCTGACATCCCCGGTGTTCCCAGGAAAGTAATTGAGCACCACCTTGCCGTCTATCCTCATGCGCGGCCCGTCAAGCAGAAAGTCAGAAAGCAAGCAGTGGAGCGCCAAGAATTCATCGCAGAAGAGATCAAGAAGTTGGAAGCAGCAGGCCTTGTCAGAGGAGTGCTCCATCCTACGTGGTTGGCCAATCCTGTAGTCGTGCGCAAGGCAAACGAGAAATGGAGGCTTTGTATCGACTTTACCGATGTCAATAAAGCTTGTCCCAAAGACCCATTTCCCTTGCCGCGCATCGACAAGATTGTTGACTCCACGGCCGGATGTGACTTGCTTTCATTTCTTGACGCATACTCAGGATACCATCAGATCTTCATGGCAGAAGAGGATGAGGAGAAAACCGCATTCATCACTCCCTGTGGCACGTACTGTTTCATACGGATGCCTTTCGGTTTAAAGAATGCTGGTTCAACATTTGCAAGGGTAGTCCATACTGCTTTTGAACCGCAAATACACAGAAATGTGGAAGACTACATGGACGACATAGTGGTCAAGAGCAAGGATAGGGCAACTCTGATTCAAGATTTAGACGAGACTTTCGCAAATCTGCGCAAGATCCGCCTCAAGCTCAACCCCGAGAAGTGCGTGTTTGGAGTCCCTTCCGGCAAGCTTCTCGGGTTCTTCGTGTCTCAGCGGGGAATTGAAGCCAATCCCGACAAGATCAAGGCCATTGAGCAGATTGAAGCACCAAAGCGTGTCAAGGATGTACGGAGACTTGCCGGCTGCGTGGCGGCTCTCAGCAGGTTTATCTCTAAGTCTGCTGAGCGCGCCCTGCCGTTTTTCAAAATTTTGAAAAAGGCAGGTCCAATGAAATGGACTCCGGAAGCGGAGGCTGCGCTGTAGGACTTGAAGAGATACCTGTCCTCCACTCCAATACTTGTCGCACCTAAGCCACAAGAGAAGTTGCTGCTGTATTTGGCGGCAACCAATCAAGTGGTTAGTGCTGCGTTAGTAGCGGAGAGGGAGGCAGATGATGAGCCAGCAACCACGGCGAGCGCATCCAGCGACAAGCAGGGGGCTTCCCCGACAAGCTCTGGTCCCGGCAAAGAGGGATCTACGCAGGCGCCCGAGGAGATACAGAAGAAAATGGTGCAGCGCCCAGTCTACTTTGTCAGTTCCCTTCTGCAGGGGGCTAGGTCAAGGTACTCTGGTGTGCAGAAATTGCTTTTCGGCCTTCTCATGGCCTCGAGGAAGCTGCGCCATTACTTCCAAGTACATGAGATAACAGTTGTCACTCGTTTTCCGCTGAAGAGGATACTGCAGATTCCAGAAGCAACAGGCAGGATTGTTGAGTGGGCACTGGAACTGTCAAGCTTTGGCCTCAAGTTTGAGAGCACTTCAACTATCCAAAGCAGAGCATTGGCAGAATTCATAGCAGAGTGGACGCCAACACCAGATGAAGAAATTCCAGAAACGAGCATCCCCGTCAAGGAAGCAAGCAAAGAGTGGCTGATGTACTTTGATGGTGCTTTCTCGCTGCAAGGCGCCGGTGCTGGCGTACTGCTTGTCGCACCCACCGGAGAGCACCTTAAGTATGTAGTCCAAATGCACTTTCCCAAGGAGCAAGCAACAAACAATACTGCAGAGTATGAAGGATTGCTTGCCGGTCTCAGGATCGCGGCAGACCTTGGGATCAAGAAGCTCATTGTCAGGGGTGACTCGCAGCTTGTCGTCCGCCAAGTGAATAAGAGTTATCAGAGTCTGTTGATGGAAGCTTACGTTGATGAAGTGAGGAAACTAGAAGAGCACTTCGTCGGCCTACAAATGGAACATGTTCCAAGAGCTCAGAACGACATTGCCGATGGCCTATCAAAGTGCGCAACACTTAAGTTACCTGTGGAACCAGGAATCTTTGTGCTCAAGCTGACTCAACCGTCTGTGACGCCATCAACTGGACAGAGCAAGAAGAGGAAGTTAATTTCTGGTGACTATTTTCCGGCAGAGCTTCCCGAAGCCGCCGCCAAGAAGGTCCCCAAGATCAACACCAAGAGTGCTGGGGAGCAGTCTGCTCCGGCAAACCCCAGGGTTTGTTCCGTTGATGCAGACGCTCCCGACAAGTTTTGCTCCGGCAAGCTTGCCGGGGAACGTCAAGCTCCGGCTGAGCCGCAGTTTCTCGCCGTAGAAGCGGATGTTCCCACAGCAGCAGATGTGCCTTTAGTCCTTGTTGTCGAGCCACAAGCTCCAGCATGGGCACAGCAGATCGTCCGTTTCCTTCAGACAGGAGAACTTCCCGAAGAACAAGAAGAAGCGGAAAGAGTAGCCCGGCAGTCAAGTATGTACCAGTTTGTCGACAACGCACTGTACAGAAGAAGACTCAACGGTGTGAAATTGAAGTGTATTCACCGGGAAGATGGACAGAAGCTGTTGGCCGAGATACATGGAGGCATTTGTGGTCACCCCATTGGCGCAAGAGCACTTGCCGGCAAAGCTTTCCGGCAAGGTTTCTTTTGGCCGACAGCCCTCCAGGATGCAACTGCACAAGTAACCAAGTGTGAAGCATGGCAGTTCCATTCCAAGCAGATACACCAGCCAGCTTAAGCTCTCCAGACGATCCCTTTATCCTGGCCATTTTCGGTCTGGGGGCTCGACATCCTCGGCTCCTTCCCCTGAGCAGTCGGGGGCTTTGAGTACTTGTACGTCGCAATCGACAAGTTCACAAAGTGGCCGGAAGTGGAAGCAATGAGGAAGGTGACAGCACAGTCAGCAGTCAAGTTCTTCAGGTCGATTGTTTGCCGCTTCGGGATCCCTAACAGGATCATCACCGACAATGGTACGCAACTCACGAGCCGCACCTTCATGCAGTACGTCCAAGATCTTGGCGCCAAGGTCTGCTTCGCTTCTGTTGCTCACCTCAGGAGTAACGGTCAAGCGGAGAGGGCAAATGCTGAAGTGCTGCGTGGACTCAAGACCAGGACTTTCGACAGGATGCACGGGTGCAGAAGAAACTGGATTGAGGAGCTGCCGGTGGTTCTTTGGTCGATCAGGACGGCGCCAAATCGAGCCACTAGCCAGACACCTTTCGCTCTAGTCTATGGAGCAGAGGCAGTTCTCCCCACGGAACTCGTATACGGGTCGCCTCGAGTGCTCGCTTATGATGAGCTTGAGCAAGAGCAGCTGGGACAAGATGACGCGCTGCTCCTTGAGGAAGACCGTCTTCAGGCTGCTGTACGAGCTGCTCGCTACCAGCAAGCTTTGCGCCGCTACCATAGCCGCAAAGTTAACGCCAGAAGTCTCGAGGAAGGCGACCTTGTTCTTCGGTGCGTTCAGTCCGCCAAGAATTCCAACAAGTTGACGCCAAAGTGGGAAGGCCCTTACCGGGTGAAACGAGTCACTAGGCCTGGCGCTGTCCGCCTTGAGACCGAAGATGGCATTCCGGTGAGCAACTCCTGGAACATTGAGCATCTTCATAAGTTTTACCCGTAAGGCGCGGTTGCCGGACCCTGCTCCGACAACCATCTTTTGTACAAGTCTTGCCGCTGTTGCATGTAATCCTTTGTACAAAGCCAGGCGCAGACCCTGTGCATAAATAAAGCTCATGTGCTCCGCACACCTTGTCAATTTCATGCTTTTTATTTTTTTGCATGAGTTATCTGACACTTTGTGCAGCGAACACCCCTGGTAAGCAATAACGAGCCATAAGGCTCCATATCATTATTTTCTCTACTTTCTTTTTTTCTCAAGGAAAGGAAGGTTCCTTCGCCCACAAGTTTGCCGGGGGGGGGGGAAGGGGAAGATAATGGTATGGACCAGGCGTTCTTCAAGAAAGTCTCGCCTTGCCGGGAAGCAAACGACAGAAAAGCTAAGTTGCCAAAGTTTGAGCAATCAGATGTTTTTAAATTTTCAAGTTATCTTCCTTAAACGACCATGCTTTGTATGGAAAACCTGTGCGCGAAGGAACCGGCTCGTGGCTAGTTGCGCCCTTACTTTGTTTCGAGTTCACTCAACAGTTTAAGTGTGCTGCGACTAGAGTCGCGCCCTTACTTTGTTTCGAGTTCGCTCAACAACTTAAGCGAGCTGCGACTAGTTGCGACAAGGTTTCTTGTCGGCAACGGCACTGCCAGCAGGCTGCTAACGTCCCGCACTCAGCGCTCGCGGCGAGGGTGCCTGCGCCGGCAAGTTCCCTAAAAGCGTAGGGCAAAAACATACAAAGGAAGGAATCAAGTAAAGGAAATAACATTGCAATCACGACCCGAAATAGAGTTATATTACAAGATAGCTTGTCGCGGCTCTAATAAATTGTTTTCATAACATGACCAGCAGCGACAAGAAAAGAAGAAAACGGGCGGCCTAGTCTACACGATCGCCCTCAACCCTCTTGATCCCGCTCACCTTGTCCACAATGGGTGCGACAAGGGCCTTGAGCGCCTCCAGATTGGCATCCGACGGCAGGGACTTGAGGACGTTGGTGAGGTTGAGGCCCGGGTTGCGGAAGGCTACCTTCACCAACACCTTCTGAAGAGCTCCCGCACAGATCTTGCGCGACTCGTCGGCCAGCTGCTTTGGGATCCTCTCCCGGAGTCGCTGGAGGGCCGTCGCCACGCCTTTGAAGAACAGAGTGAGCTTGGCGCTGGATGGGGGGTTCTCATCAGAAGGATATCCGAGATCCTCCATCCCCAGCTGCGCCATCTCCCTGTCAATATCTGCGGCAGCTTTCACAAGACCCTCCGTCCACTGCTCCACATTCTCCCTGAAGGTGTTCTGGGTGGCAGAAATGCTCTCCAGCAGTGCCTTGTCGGCCTGGATCTCCTTCTTCAGGGCCGCCTCCTGCTCCCTGGCACCGTCCAGCGTCTTGGTCAGGGCGGTCAGCTTCAACTCAAGATCGGCGTTGGAGTCCTTGGCGGCGTCAAGCTCCTTGATCTTCTCGGTGAGACGACCCTGTAGCTCACCAAAGGTGTAGGCGTCCTTCTCGCGCTCATGCTTGAGCGCGGCAAGCTCTTCACCGCTCGCCCTGAGATCGGTTTCCAGCTGCGCCACCTTCGTCTCCAGCTCCTTCTTGGCGGCCTCGGCAGCTGCGACAGCGTCTTTGCTTCCTTGAGAGCTCCGCCAAGTGTTCGCTCACGCGCGGCAAGCTCCTCCTCGTGGTATCAAGGTTGACCTTCCGCTGCGCCAGTTCACCCTCCTGCGCCGACAGCTTCTCAGCGGCAAGCCGCTGTTGCTCCTCGACGTCAGCCTTCTCGAGGAGGAAGGCCTTCTGCGCCTCCTCGAGCTGCTCCCGCTCCTCCGCAAGGGACCGGAGAGCTGCCTGGTTGATGCCGCGGAGCTCCACCGCACGCTTCTCAATGTCGGCTCCCGCCTTCGCGGCAAGCGCTTCGCGGGATTCCAGCTTGGCTTGCCGAGCGCGGTAGAGCGACAACAGCTTCCGCAGCAGTCGCTCCTCCTCAGGCTCGTCGCTGCTGCTGCTTGGCGCGTCGACCAGCGTCAGCCCAGCGGAGGCGAGCACCTCCACGTCAAAGCTTTCTCCTTCGACCGGCGCCCTGGACGTTGACGCCCAGGGGAGGTTGATGAAGACGCCATCGCTGGCTTTCAAGTAGACGCCTGGCTGGGGCCCTTCGGAGCCCAACGCCGCGGCAGCGTCGGGAGGGTCGGCGGTCGGCGTAGCGCCTGACGCTCCTGCGGCCTCAGGGCCGTCAGTGCGATCGCCAGACCCCTCGTCAGCTGCTGCGGCGGCAGCCTTGGCGGCCTCTTCACCGGCGGAATCATCAGCGCCGGCCGCTTCTTCGGTGGCGGCAGCATCATCAACCGCAACCTCGGTCTCCATCGGTTCCGCAGTAGATGGATCTGACGGCCGAAAAAGGAAGAAAAGTCAAGCAGATATCCAAAAAGAAGATCAAACAAAGAAGAACCCAAGGGAAGTTTAGAAGCAAGAAGTGCTTGTACCAGGCTCGGCAGTTGGGATCTCCGCTGCCGGGGGGTCGCTGGTACTGTCCCTTGCCGGAGACTTCTCCCTTGCCGGGGAGCCCTCCCTTGTCGGAGGATTCTCACTTGCCGGGGAGCTCTCCCTTGTCGGAGGATTCTCCCTTGCCGGAGAACTCTCCCTTGGCGGCGTAGTCGAAGCAGATGGCATGTCAGGGGCGGCATCCGGACGCTCCTGGTGGGGCTGCTCTGCTCCTACACAAGCCAATAGTCAGATATCAGCAAACAAAGAGTATCCATGCGCGCCTAGCAGCGGGAAGCAAACCATATACTTACGCTGGGGGCTGTGCTGGGGGCTGCTCTGAAGAACAGCTGCCGGGTCCGGCAAGTTTGTCTCGGGCGCACCCCCTGCTGGCACGGTGGGATCGTCCTCGATGACAATCACCGGGACCTTGGCTCTCTTTGCCGCTCTCTGGGCCAGAGTCCTAAAAAGGAATAAGTTCAGAGTAAAGCAAATGAGATACAAGACAAGACAGCAAGTATTGAAGACATACAAGTACAACAAGAATCTTACTCTTCTTCTTCCTCGTCGGAGCTGAGCGCGGAGAAGTCAAAGCCTGGCCCACCTCCGGCGCGAGGAGGCGGAGGAGTAGGATCCCTTGGTCGCTTGGCGGGAGCTGGAGCGGCGGACCGGGAGGACCCCGCTCCAGTTGCCGCTGCAGCGTGAGGTGCTTCCGCGACAACAGAACTTGCCGCGGTGGAGCATGTCGTACGGCGCGGCGGGGGTTGACTCGTCCGCCGCTCCGCTACATCCCCGGCCTTGTGAAGACGCCTTCTTGGTGGAGCCGGGGGCTCTGCTCGCGGCAAGCTGCCCGAAGACGAAGAGGAAGAGGAGCCGATCTCCAACGAGCCGCTCGTATCCTCGGCGGGCCCGCTTGGCTCAGCGTCGTGCCCGGCAGGCTCTCCCTCGCCGGCAAGATCCTCTTGCTCGGCAAGGCTTGCCGCCTCTGCTGCCTCTGCCTCCTCCATGGTGAACCCAAACTCGCCCGTAGCTGCAGTTGCCGCCGCCTCTTCCAGCCTGGTGGCGATGCGCTTGATCTCCTCGTCGGTGGTGTCCCGGGTGAGGCCCCTCTGCTCATTGGCGTGATCGGCACTTCTACCAAGCCATCGAAGAACGCCTGCACGACATCATCTGCAGGCTCTATCCCTGCTGGGTCAATTCCATGCGAGTCGCACAGCGGCATCATTGCACGGATGCGGTCGAGCGAGGAGTTGTTGCACAGCGGAACGACGCCCCTCGGCAACCTGAACACTTCGGGATGTTGTGGGTCGTACTTGAACAACTCCTGGAGCATCGCGTTGAGCTCCAGGACAGTGAAGTTGAAGTTGAGGCCCGACCGCAGCCTCATGATATCCGTCGCGTTCTGGAACTCCCAGGCGGGTCTCCTCCTCTCCTGCAGGGGGGGCAATGCGGCGGCGAAGGAAATCTGCGCCAACCGCTCCTACAGTAAGCCCGGCAAGCCTGAGGCGTAGGATCCGGGCGACGGCAATCTTCAGTCTGTTGTCTTCCGGGGCCAGGCTACTCCAATCATTGCCGTGCACTACTAGAGTTTGGCGCTGGGCGGTAAACGGCTGCGGGTTCTCCTCGACAATCAGGCACCAGTCCGCCCTCCACTCCTCCCACTTACTGCGGAACTCTCCATCCAGATAAGCATCCTTCTTGCCGGCTTTTGAGATCTAGGCGATTCCGCCGGATAAGGGCTCTCCTTTCTCAACTCGAGGCGAAAAGAAGTGGCGGAAAAGGGCTACGTTTGGATGGATTCCGACAAAGTTTTCGCAGAGATGTGCGAAAACTGCCATGGTCAGGACAACATTGGGGGTGAAGTCAAGGAGGTGGAGCCCGTGGTGTTCATGACGTCACAGAAGAATTCAGAAAAGGGCGGGCAGAGCCCGCAGTAGAAGAACAAGGCAAAGAAAGGGTACCCAGTGGGAGCCTTTTCCCAAGCAGCGGCTGGGTGTACCTTCGTGCGCGGATGCGCTCGCGTCCCCGTCGACCAGAAGAGGTAGTAGTACTCCTTCAGCTCTTTCGCGCAAAGCTTAGGAGGGAAGATTGCCCGCTCCTTTCGCAGCGCCGCGAGCCGCTGCGCCTCGGCCGACTTCACCTTCTCGGCTTTCGGAGCCATGGCGGGAGCGGTGAGGGAGGACGACGGCGTTGGTGGTGCTGGTGGCGATGGGGGCGGGGCGCTGCTCTCCTTCGGCTTTGGGAAGAAGGGGAGTGGCGGAGATTCTCGGGGAAGGAATAGCAACGGGCAGATGGGCGAACTGCCCCTGTTTCCCCTGCTTATAAGGAGGAAGGGAGCGGACGTTCCGCCTTTCCGAATAAAGAAACCACCCACGATCTCTCCCACGACGCCGCAATCGACGCGTGCCGTTCGGGGAGGGAGCGGTGGATACGGAGTAAGATACGGCGTGATCCAGGCCGCGCGTGCTCGTGCCCTGTTTTGGGCCTGGCCCAACAGCGCTCGGCACCGTGTATGGCCCAGGCCCGGGGGCTCCTGTCGGTGTACTAGAGTAGGGGTACCCTAGTATCCCGAACTTGTGCACGGGCAGTCGCAGCGTCCCGCGGCAAGGCTTGTCGGGTGACCGCCAATATCCTCCGCGGTTCCTTTGGAGCCATTCGAGAACAAAGTATTCAAGCCAAGAAGACAAGGCCCCGGCAAGAGGAGCTTGCCGGGAAGGCCACTCAAGGCACAAGACCCCGGCAAGAGGAGCTTGCCGGTAAGGCCAACCAAGGCATCTCAAGGTACTTACCGCGACGCGCCACGCGTCCCGGCAAGACCCGGCGAGCGACAAGCTCCCGGATGCGATGAGACAACGACCGCGGCAAGGCGTTTGCCGCGGCGAGCAACCACTCTGTACCCGCGCTCCAGCACATCCACCAACGTGTCGCTCTGGGACCCTTCCAGGCGTACGTGGCGGGAGGCTGTGCAGCCAGGGGTGCACTGTGGCAAGCGGCACTGACAAGATCGCCATCGTGGCGAGCGGTGGCGTCCCTGACGGTCCCTTTTCTGCACTGTTTGGACGACGCAGACGGGCATTTAATGCCCTTGTCCCCTGCCGTCTGGGTTAGGTAGGATACACTGTACAGGTAGCTGTACCAACCGCAACACCTTTCCATTTTTACCCTTGTCTACGTTGCCACCTGTTGGAGACCCCTTGAGCATATAAAAGGAGGCCCATGCACAACGTAGAGGAAGGATAGAATGCTCACGGTCGGTCTCGTTAGCTACTGGTGCGTACTGTAGCACTCAGCGCTCCCGAGCAAGAACTCAATACAAACCACAAAGCAGCAGTAGGAGTATTATCTCTCCGGAGAGCTCCGAAGCTGGGTAAACTGCTCGTGTGCTCCGCCTCGATCTGCTCTTCGTGCGACCTCCGCCCCCCGCCGAACCGAAAGGGGCTCGGTCCCCATAGGTGCTCGTGGATCAGTTTCCCCGACAATAACATATATTTTATTTGCGAAAATCATGGTCAATTATGACCCAGAATAAAACGGAGACTAGTTAATGTGGGGTCGCTTTCTTAATTGAAGGGTAAATTGATTTTGATTTTGATCCAGTCACAGCGCGCCAGCCCTCTCGTCCAATCCCAAATCGCTGCCGCACACTCCTCTCCCTCTTCTCCATTGCAAAGACACCTCCTCTCCTCTCCATCATCTCCATTCAAAAACCACCGCCTCGCCTCTCCCTCTTCTCCATTGCAAAACCACCTCCTCTCCTCTCCATCATCTCCATTCCAAAACCACCGTGTCACCTCTCCCTCTTCTCCATTGCAAAACCACCTCCTCTCCTCTCCATCATTTCCATTCCAAAACCACCGTCTCGCCTCTCCCTCTTCTCTATTGCAAGACCACCGTCTCTCCTCCCATCTTCCAAAGCTAGCACCGGACCACACTACAAAAAAATACACTTCCGTGATGATACGTCTTTGTCACAGTAGGTCACGTTTTCTGTCATGCATGTACATCCATGAAAAATTTATGAAAGAATCAAGATAGTCATACCCGTGCTCTCGTAGAAGTGTTCCATGACATTACCAAAATTATCATCACGGAATTGTCCACTTCCATGACGATAAATCGCGCGTCACAAAAGTGCTTTCGTTAAGAGTGACCGACACGTGGCATCCACTGTAACGGAACGCCGTTAAGCTATCGGGTCGGGTTTTGGATCCGTTAACCCGTTAACAGCCCCGACCAATGGGGATTTTCCACGTGTAAAATCATCATTGTCTGGAGGAAACACGTGTCGGCTCATCGTTGGGACAGATGTCATCCACTCATTGGACCCAAAGTGCCTATGATATGTCGACACGTGGCACGGCCCAACAGAGGCCCATTCGTGTGAAAATGCCGGCCCGTTTGACTTGGTCAAAAGGTGGCGGGCCGGCCCACGGCAAGCCTGTTAACGGCCTGTTCGCATATAGCCCATTTACATCCCGCTAACCCAGGGCCCGTTTATGGCCTATCCGAATTAGGCCTAGTAGCGTCATCTGGGCCGTCCAATATAATTCCAGCCCATTTTAACTTTCGGCCCATGTATGGCCCATGACGTCTTTCGGCCCATATGAGGCCCTTAGTAACCCTCGGCCCCTTAATGGCCCGTGGTGAAACTGGCCCGTAACGAACAATGTATCACTTTATACCTATTAACGGCCCATTATTCCGTTGGGCCGTTTCCAGCCCATGGTATCTTTCGGCCTTCTCAGGGCCCATTTATTCTTGGGCTCATTTCCAGCATTTGGTTACTTACGGCCCGTTACTGTCATTTTCTGCTTGTGGGCCAAATTCAGCCCGTGGTTATAGTCGGCCCATTTGTGGCCCGTTAATACGTTGGGCCGTTTTCATGTAAAAAAAACCCGTTGGACTGTTTTCATAGAGTTATCAAATACGGCCTATTAACGACCCGTTATTGTCCACGAATAGTACGGCCCATGATTGGCGAAATGATGATACGCTCCGTAGAAGGCCCATGGACCCGACGGCCCGTAAAAGGCCCATGAATCGTACGGCCCATGGATCCTACGACCCGTATAGAAGGCCAATGGATTCTACGGCCCATAGAAGGACCATGGATCATACGGCCCACAGGAGGCCCATGGTTACAACAGTCCATGTGTTGCCATGATTATTTTGGCCTAGTTTCCAAAAATAGGTTATTGTGGCCACTAGAAAAACACAGAAAAGAACTGCAGTGACTACAAACAAACAACTAAACAAGACAATAAGGAAATAAATAAGCAAGCAATTAACGCTAGCCTATTACCGCTATTACACATATTACATCCACTGGGCATCAAAGTTCGCCACCAGTGCAAATATAGGGAACAAAGCAGCATATTACATACACTGGCCGTCAAATTGGCCACCAGTGCAAATAAACGCGACAGCAAAACAAGAGCATAATTGAAACTACTTCAGAAGAGCTCAAGAAATGTGGTATCCACCATGCTGGCAATAAGCTTAGCAAGCTTATTAGCTTTGTCCTGTTTGGCGCTAAAATCCTCCAACGCTTGCTGTTGCACCAGAAAGTATGCATCTGAATGCTCTAGGGACTTCCGCAGTCCTTCCGCTTCTTGTCGCAGCACAGCTGATCGATGTCTTTCAGCTTGTAGTTGAGACTCAAGAAACCGAACCAATTCAGACAGTGAGTTTGAATAGCTTGTGCAAGCAGTAGTGGCCAGTAACCCGAACATTAAACCAAGACAGGACTTTGGGGTTGTCTCACTGTCATCGAGATAGTTAGCTGTTTTATCAGCTTTGTTGGAGACCAACAAGAATGTGTCACTATCCTGAACCTTATCTGCATTACTTCCTTTACCATTGCTTAATAAGGCACTCTTCCCCAACATTCTGTCAGCATTCTAAAAGAAGAAACAAGCAGACACATAACAGGTTTGGCATGCACTAGTATATGAAACTCATTTCGGTGAACCCGTTCATTAGTAAGGTGGACAGGATTAAACTACCAAGTCTTCTATTGCCAAGTACTAGTACATAATAAAAGCATCAAACAAACATATATCTATGTCCTATGGTCACTTCATTGTCTTGCCAAATCAAAATAGAGACGCGGTTCAAATCATATCAGTTCAAGACAAAGAAGCAGTGAAAGAATACAAAGCATGGGAAACTACACGGCACTACAAGATTTCAGATGGGTACCATGGGTCTACATGTACAACAACACTATTTGCTCTGTTGTGATGCTAGTAATGTGCATGATATGAGAAGTCAACTGTATACACAATTGAAATTGAAATCAACAGAGCTATTGATAAGAGCAAGCCTGTTAAAGAAACATGCATGAACATACCTGCTGTGCCATTGGAGTTTTGGTTGGATCCTTCAATTTAAAAATAAGTTTGTATGAGTAAATACACTGATACAAGAGCAAAGCAGTATGCACGATAGCAATCATAGTTAAAAAAAGGCGCGCCTAGGCTCTAGGCGTTGGCGAAACGCATTGCGCATAACTATGCTTAATCTGTGCATAACTGCGCATAAGCATGCACTTTGGTCAGTAAAGCACAAGGCGGTGGCGAAACGCACAATTAACGCCTAGCGCTTTTTGGAACTATGATAGCAATGGAATCTTAAATTAGAACAGTTGTTCTTCAGGTTTAGGCACTTGTTCTACATGAACATAGTACAGTAAGACGCAAGAATATAGTACTTAAAAATAGAAAATGAACTCATAGACCTTACCACATTCTTGGTTCGGGACTAGTACAGAACAAGGCGTTCCCAGTCATCGTCCAGTAAATGTGTCTTAGGAGAACGTAAGGGAATTTGATGAGTTTCTTTGCCGGTGAAGTACATTTTCTTCAGGTAATTCCGATACTGCCACCAAGCATTCTTGAAGATAGCAGAGGTATTAGCACAAGTTACCTCATCCTAAGTTTCCAAATCGGCCCTTCTCTATAGAGAAAAATGGGAAAATTTGCTGTATTATAACCATCATGGAGGTAGGATGTATGGGACAAAGCAAAGTAATTGCCACGAATAACATTACTTACACATAACTCCTGGACAAACACCTGCAACTGGCATTTTCCTTCATCTTCAGTATAATGTTTCCAAGATGGGAAGATACGCACATACGATTTAACAACATCAAATGAGATAGATGCTAAACTACGACTAGCTGGTTGTGCTTCCTCCACAGGAATAGGCGCACTAACTGGTGGAGTTGGGGTTCGCCGTGGTAGTACTGGGCCTTTGGGCACTGGAGCTGCCTTACTAACTGCTCTTGTTTGGGAGCTCTGTGGTGGAGATGGTGCTGTGTCAACAGGAACTGGGTTACCATCTGCTGGGGTTGGGGTTAGATTGGGTGAAGCTGGTTCTCTGTCCATCGCAGTAGGGGTACAATCTGCGAGAGTTTGGGTTATGTGTGGTAGGGCTGATTCTCGTGCATGTACAACCGGGGTGCTATCTCCACCAAGAGGTATCACTGTCTTATTTGAACATCGTGTTTTTAGTCCGCTAGATACTGGCATCACCCGCTCCAATTCAAATGGCTGATAAACAGGAAACATAGTTGAATGTACAGACATTGTATGAGAGACAGATGCAATAGATAGTGTGGAAAAGAGAGGACATGAAATAGTTGACATGTATATTGTTTAACTAAAACGGATAGCATGACATAATTTCACATATATGATGTCTATCTAAACTGGATAGCATAGCATAACATAATTCAAAGATATGATGAATAACTAAAACGCCGTGCCAAGTTAGAGCATACACCTCGGTGGGGGAATAGGACTGGTCATCTGTCTCTGAATCCATCTCTGAGGAGCTATCGGGACCCGACAAGAGATCTGCTTCGACAGGTAGCACTGTCTGCTCTGAGGGCCTTGTTTTCACTCCAGATTTTTCAGTCTCCCACCCAAATGGTTGATTCACAGGAAGAGTAGTTTAATGTACAAACATTGTCGACAAATAGAAATGTAATGAAGAAAAGGATGGGCAAGATATCATTCAAATATATGATGCCTGGTTAAACAGGATGGCATTGCACATTTCACATATATTATGGCTGGCTAAAAGACATGAGACTGCATAATTCCCATATATGATATAGAAACTAAATAGGTGGCGACAGAACATGTCTAAACTAAGAAGATGACATATATGATGTCAAAAGTAGGCACTGCAAGGTTAACATATGCATGATGTGACTAACATCATCATGCCAAGGTAGAGCAAACACCTTGGGGGTAAATAGGAGTGGTCATCGGCGTCTGAATCTGCCTCAGAACAGATATCTTCCTCTGGATTACAATCTGGAGAGGGGTGGGGAGGGTTTGCCATTGAACCCACCATGGAGCGATGTCTGCATCACATTGTATTGCCGCGTAAAACTCTTCTCTTTTTCTCTACATGTTCAGCATGACTGTGTACAATATCTGACATGCATACGAAAAAATATGGTGAGATTATGTAATGAGAGCATGCAAAAATTTAGAGTGATGGTAACAACCAGTGGATGGATCCAAAAATAATGATAGTAGGCTGATGATTGCTTTAATTTAATAAAAAGACAGATGATGATTGCTTTACTATTTGTTTCCCACCCAAGATGAAGAACATAGGCATACCCTAGGTGAACCAGATATTAGACAGAGATACTATTCATTGCTTCCTCGATATGTGCCCCACAACTAATTTAGAACTCAAGTTTGAACATTAATTTCGATCTGACTTGGAGTCCAAGAGGTGAACAGGATGATAAAGTAGCAGGTAATTTTAAGCAATGCATAACATAAGCAGAATCAAAAGAGTGCGACCTCTCTTGTGGACCCGTGTACTCCTCAGGTTCATCTGCTGAGTCGATGATGGTGATGCCGTTGCGGTGGGTGCCGGAGGCAGGGAAGGAGATCTAAGGCGGCTAAAGACGGTCAGGAGTCATGATGTCTGGTTTGGTGGGTGTTTCTGTCGATGGAGCAGCTCAGGTGAGGTGGACGACGTCACGGCAGGAGCAGGACAAACCACACAAAGTTCCCTTCGACACCTACCTATAACTGAAGTAATTCTGTAACGGCTCATTTTGCTTACATGATTTTAAAAGCGCAGGGATAGGAAAAACACCGGAATAGGATAGGAATGCACATGGTAAACAGGGCATTTGTAAACACATGATTTCTGTCAACTTGGGTGTTTGGTTTACAGGAATTGGAAGAGTAGAGGAATGCAAAGAAACATGGCCAAAATAAAGTGAAACCATATGAAAGCGTGTACAGTTAGAATGTTATTCTGCCACTAATGCACTTGGTCTTGTTTTCATGCATAGGATTTTGAAAAGTTGGTCCAGGTGGATGTTTTGCTTCATTACTTTCAACAAAATGCATGAATAATTGAATAGTAGAGTGCCATTGGAAAATTCCCTAATGCTATGTTTTTCCGGCGAACCAAAATAGCCCTAATGGATCGACATTAATGTATAGTAATAAGTGATGCAACAAGTGTACAACCTCTTTTCCGTAGCTGTGTCGACCTCAGCATCATTGGATTGGTCGCTGAAGGAGTTGAGGCAGATGTGGCTGTTGGAGGTGTGGAGGAAGATCTGAGGAATCTGTAGACGGCGTCCAGGGCACGCTCTGTTGTGATGGATCGTTCTATCGTTGGAGCAGCTCCGGTGAGCCGTAAGACGTCAAAGCTGAAGCAGCACAAGACAGACATCGTCAATCTCAAGTGGGATTCTAATAGCATCTCCAATAGATGATGTAAAATAGATGTAAAATTTACATCACCAAAAACCACCTGACTACACCAGATGAGGTAAAAACTGTTGACTCTGAACTTAAATGTCGAAACTGAAATTTACTGTGGAATCTGAATGTTACTGTCAAAATTGAACGCAATGGTAGTAGAGAGGCACTTGACATGTAGTTTAGGGAGGGCCTGCAGTTCATCTTCAACCTGCACCCCCCTGAGCCGCCAGCCACCACCAGCCGAACCGCCGGCCCCAACGCCGCCTCGCCGCCCCGAAACAACTCCCCACCGCCAGTCCGCTGCTGCCCCGGCCAGCCATATAGGCCCCGCGCCCCACCCTGGACCCTAAGATAGATAGTGGGGCTACCTCTCCGGCGAGCCCCCCGTCCCCGCTGTGGGTGGTTCTTCCTTAACTCCAGCGAGCCCCCACCCCTGAAAATCGACTGATCCAAAAGTCGATTCAATTGACTAAAGTGTAGCTAAATCGGAGCAGAGCAGCAGCACGAGCGAGGGGGAGAGCATCAGCAACATCACGAGTGAGCGAGCGAGAGCCGGAGCAGCAGCAGCTGGGCGAGCGAGCGAGAGCCAGAGCAGCAGCAGCAGATCCGACTGGTATGGGCGCCGCCGCCGAAGGGGCCTCACACTGGGGGAGAGCCGCCTTGGAGATGTTGCCCGCGGCGCCGACTTCAAGGTAGCCGCTCCATGGGGGTGCGGGATGGAGCACCGTCGGTGCTGGGAGGTCGAGCTAAGGAGAAGGTGCGATGTGATGAGTGTACAACCTCTTCGATGGCGCCGAGTAGGCCTCATCTTCGTCCGAGGAGTCGGTGAGGATGCAGCGGTTCCGGTGAAGCAGGTTAAGGCGGCACTGTGGGGATGGAGCAGCCGCAATAGACGAGGCGATCGTCGGAGCAGCTCCTTGGAGGTGGAGGACGGGGCGCCTGAACCGGCGGGACGACGAGATGGACGACGGATCCTCATCCGAGGAGGTGGACGAGGGACGTCGAGCTGTTGTGGTGGACGACGTCGTCAGGGAAGAGGCTCCGGCTGGGCAACGGTGAGGTGGCGGACAGAGGAGGGTGGGGTTTCGCGGCTGGAGCAAGGAGGTTATGGCGGCCTGGGATTTCGAGTGGAAAAAGGAGGCGATGGGAGGGGGTGAACCATGACTTAGGGAAACGCTTGTCCAAAATGTAGGGTGTGTTACAAAAGTACTCCCCACCGATTTGAACTAGCGGCCCTTTCGGCTCAGGGTAAGAAGGGGGATTTCGCATGTCGGGATTTGGCAGCTGGAGGGAGTTTTCGCGCGCGTTGTAATTTCGGGATAGCAAGGCACAGGTTGTGAAGGCGTCAGTTTTGGGAGCACGATATCTGAATTTTCGGGATATAACAAGGCACGGGTTGAATTATAGGGACAAGCCTAACGTGTAATATTGTACTTGTACGTACCAAATCAATTCGCACTTCCCTCAACCAGAAAGAAAACAAAAAAAACTATTCACACCACACAAAGAGAGAGATACTTGCCCCGTTTTACTATAAAAATGCTATTCAAAGCTACTCCCTCCTTCCATCTATATATGGCCTAATGCGTTTTTCGATGCTAACTTTGACCAAATATTAGAGCAATAATATATGACATGCAACTTACACAAAGCACAACCGTTAAATTCATCTGTGAAAGGTTCTTTCAATGATATAATTTTCACATTGTGCATGTCATGTACTATTAATCTTGTCAATAGTTAAAGGCGGTCTTAAAAGCGCATTACACCCTATATAGATGGAAGGAGGGAGTATGAATCCATGTTATGTCCAGTTAAATTTTTTCGCTTGCTGTATAATGCATGTAACCTACTCATACCAACATTTTAGTGCATTCCAAATGTCTATACTACCGCTGCAATTCAAACTGAATTTGAATTCGTTTCTCTATTTCAATAAGAATCTACAATCATGATTATTGCCAACTTCAACCATCATTCGTGTATTACCTTAATAACACACCACATGATTACTATAGAGATAGATATGAACTATGTGTACTACATGAACTCGAATTCTATTTTTTGAATACACTTGATGTTGATTCCAGATAATAGTACATTTGATGTACTAACTATATATTCATAATCTAAACCATGTTCCATATGTGTACACCATGTTTATCACACATAGTATAGTGCCCCACCCCCTACATTATGACAAGTATTTAGACCTGAGCTGCAAAAGCCACACATTATCCCAAATTATGATCAATGTTCTATATATTATACGTAGTACTAGCAAGATGCCCATGCGTTCCACAGAACATGAGCATGATCAAGGGGAGGCCTAATTTGCAAATATGAAGAGGGGTGTGGGTATCTTTTTTCAAAATTGCCATAGTTTCCTTCCTATCCGTCAGATATAAATCAGACGGCCTATGTTGTAGGATGGCAGGCACACCATCATCAACAACACCATTTTTATAAGAGTAGAGATAAAATATATTATATGTAGTATAACATGTTCATAACCACACCATGTTTATCACCGTTATATATATTCACACATGCGTCGGTTTAAAACACTATGATAAATTCTTCAAATATCTGAATTCACTTTTTATAATGAAGTATGATCTCTATTCGTCTTTTACACCCACACAATCCTCTTATCTTTGTAGCTAACTAGAGCTAACTTTCTCTCGTGCATGCACACGCCCGCATCCCTCTCACCCTCCCTCGGCATTCTCTAGCTCTATCTCGCAAATTTGTCTTTTCACTTTAGGTTGTTCACCCATGGTGTGTGTAGGCCCCCAGCTCCTGCTTTACGGCACACATCGATCGATATGCCTCTCTAGCCAGGTGTGCCTAGCACAAAACACAAGCTTCCCCTCTTCTCTTATCACCGTCCATGCCTCACTCCCACCACTCTTTTCATCGATCTCTTACTCGCACACTCCTCCCCCTCGATATAGTATGACTCTTGCACCACCTCCTAGATGCATCCCTCTCTCTCTCTCTATCCTTCTCCCCGTGCCTCATTTGCCTCTAACACACACATGCATGTATACCAATCGATCTCCCAACATATACCTAGGTAGACTTTAACTACTCCCCCCATCGATCGACGTACCTCACAAGTTATGTCTCTCCTTTCTCTAACAAAGGACAATTGATCTTCCTATGTAGTTATGTCTGCTTACCACAGCCATATCGCCCCCCTCATCATTCAAGCATGCCTCCTGACTCGTCTCTCAGACGCACGTGCATAGACAGGCAGCCATCCCCTCTCTTATTGATATTGCAGGCGTGCCCTCCGGTTGTCTAGCAAGCCTATCCCACCAATTGTTAGAAGCAACTCCACTACCACCACCTCCAACACTCTAGCTCTGTCTCTCTCCCAACCTTATTCCTCTCCTACACATATGCATGGATGCCGATCGATCTCCCTTAATACGTGAGGTAGATCGATCTCCCTTAATATAGGAGGTAGGCCTCTCTCCTCCTCCACACATATACCAGCCATTGTACCTCTATAGTTAATTAGACCTCCCTCCCCCTCACCACACACCGATAGTCGAGCGCTGTAGGTAGGTATCCATGCCACAGAGACAAACTGCACCTGTCCCCTCTCACGTTCCAGTAGGCCATCCACTCTATATTTTTGACGTGGGCACACACAAATTCGATGGCACTTTTTATCGATCGCGCGCGCGCACACACACACATCATCCCTCTCTTCGATTTTATGGACACCTCAAGCCGATGATACCTCCACTCTCTTCTCGTGGATCGCCCCCTCTATATATATGATATATCCAGGACTCTATTTCACACACATTGCATATGTTACATTTTTTGATTGACCCCACCCCCCAAAAGCTCTCACGAACCCACACACTATATCTCTCTACGTTTGTATCTCTCTCACACAACCCCACGTAGGTGGTGTACATATACAAGAAGAGAATAGGTGCACCGTGCACGTACTCACGCTTCGTGCCCAGCCACACCCGCGCGGGTACACGGTGGAGCTCATTTCTGTACGAAATGGCAGCCCACGTGCTAATTTGAATGCGTGTAGCGGTTGTTTACCTACGGAGGTCGTGTACCACGCGCGCACAAAACAAAGTTCGACTTGATGCGTTGGTGCGTTATTTTTAAATAAAGTTATATCGCTCAATGGCACATACACAGAATATAAAACAATTTTTATGGAGAAAAAGGTAGTCCGCTCCACTATATACAATGGAGCCTGCCTGCCTGGTTTGTCTCTTGAGGGAGTCCTGGATTAGGGGGTGTCCGGGTAGCCGGACTATGACCTTTGGCCGGACTCCTGGACTATGAAGATACAAGATTGAAGACTTCGTCCCGTGTCCGGGTGGGACTTTCCTTGGCGTGGAAGGCAAGATAGGCGATGCGGATATTCAGATCTCCTACCATTGTAACCGACTTTGTGTAACCCTAACCCTCTCCGGTGTCTATATAAACCGGAGGGTTTTAGTCCGTAGGAGAACCTCAACATACAACAATCATACCATAGGCTAGCTTTTAGGGTTTAGCCTCCTTGATCTCGTGGTAGATCTACTCTTGTACTACCCATCTCATCAATATTAATCAAGCAGGACGTAGGGTTTTACCTCCATCAAGAGGGCCCGAACCTGGGTAAAACATTGTGTTCCCTTGTCTCCTGTTACCATCCGCCTAGACACACAGTTCGGGACCCCCTACCCGAGATCCGCCGGTTTTGACACCGACATTGGTGCTTTCATTGAGAGTTCCTCTGTGTCGTCGCAATCAGGACGGATGTCTCTCCCCGTCTTTAAAGACGACGCCGTTATTAAGGGAGCCTTGGCTGTCGGCCAAACTCTCCGGCTAGGTGGTTTTCTTATGACCGCCTGTTCGGCTGTTGCGCCGACGGTGACCTCTCGGGTCATCAAAAGCAATCTTCACGTCAGCTCGGAATTCATTGAGCAGTTGGATCCAATGGAGCTCTCTTCCGTAAACGAGCTCTTGGATCGCATCGCCGCCCTGGGGGTCACTACGGATTACGACCAGGTTGGGCTTAAACTAATTCTCCCCAAGTCACCCATCATGTTGCCGTATTAGAGGCGCAGTGCGGCGACCCTTCATCTATCCTAAGGACTAGCTATGTCCGGATTCCCGATCCCTCCAAGACGGTTAACCGCGGAGGGGAGGATGTAACTCAAGACCTGAGCTTAGAATAAGGCAACGGGCTAGACTCATTGGACAACATCCAAGAATCCAAACTTCAGAGTTCGGAAACTCCTTGGCCTCTGAGTCCCAGATTGGGTGAGGTCTCGGATTTAATTCCACCCACCCACCCGAACATAAGCGATCTATCCCAAATCAGGCAAAAGCCCGAAGAAACAGTACATCATTACTGGGCAAGGTTCCTCCTGGTTAGGAACAGGATAAAGGACTCCCGAGAGGAAGACGCAATCTCAACCTTCTGCAATAATTGCATGGACCAAGGAATCCTCAATGCCATAAGTCGTCGTGATATTACACGCTTTGCTGACTTGGCGTCCATAGTACAAAAGTACTGTGCAATGGAAAGCGCCTGGAAAACCAAAATAAAATTTTGGGACAATCCGGCCTTGAATAGAGACCTCGTCCGAAACAAAAGGGTGCATCATCGTTAGACACCCGGGTCAAAAACCAAAAAACCAAAACCCTCTACAGGGCATGCAACCGTACTGGAGGGATGGCTTAATGACCCTCTAAAATTCATAGTATAGAGGACGCCACACCAACTCACAGCCTTAGAGAATGTTGGATAATCCGGCAGGTGGCCAAAATGGGCGAAGATCTCCTAATTCCGAAGACCACAGAAAGCCACCCCAGGAACCCCAGTACAGTTTTAACAGTCTTCGAGACTTTCGCATCAAATAATATGCGAAAAAGAACACTCCGCAGCCTCGCCGAAGTCTACCAAGTAGCAACAGTAAACCCATGGAGTGACACTGCTATTACTTTTAATGCCAGTGATGAACCTAAATTCCGAACAGCTCGAGCACCAGCCGCACTGGTCCTCAGTCCAATAGTGGACGGCTTTCGCCTCACCAAGGTACTCATGGACGGAGGCAGCGGATTGAACCTCATTTACGAGGAAACCCTTCAAAAAATGGAAATAGACTGAAACAGCATTGAGCGAAGCAGCACAACCTTTAGAGGAATAATCCCCAGTCGGGAAGCGCGCTGCACCGGAAAAAGCACACTAGATGTGGTGTTCGGCACGCCGGATAATTATAGGTCCGAAGAGGTCACATTCCAGGTGCCCTGTTCAGTAGCGGATACCACGCTCTGCTAGGGCGGGAAGCATTCACAATCTTCCAAGCAATACCCCATTACGGGTACATGAAGCTCAAGATGCCCGGGCCAAACGGAATTATCACTCTCGCTAGTGATCCGGACATAGCACTCCACGCCGAAAACAAGACAGCCGCATTGGCCCTTGAGGCACTGTCCGAGGCCCTAGCGGCTGAGGAGCTGAGTACGCTGCGCTCCACGGTAAACAGGGACGATGTGATACTCGACAAAAGATCCAAGTCCACCTCCTTTAAACCAGCGGATGAAATAGTCAAGTTCCAGGTCCATCCAACGGACCCCAACAAAACAGCTTCCATCGGGGCACGACTAAACCCTGATGTAGACGCCGCACTGCGAGAGTTCCTACGTGAGAACTGGGACATTTTTTCCTGGCACCCTTCAGACATGCCAGGAATCCCATGCAGGCTGGCCGAACACAGCTTAAATATCCTAAAAGGATTCAAACCAGTCAAACAAGCCCTTCGGCGTTTCTCCGAACCCAAGAGACAGACCATGGGAGAGGAGCTAGCCAAGCTATTGGAGGCCGGATTCATCAGAGATATAAAACATCCAGACTGGCTAGCAAATTTGGTGATGGTACCAAAGAAGGGCAAATCCTGGCGCCTGTGCGTCGATTTTAAAGACCTTAACAAGGCTTGCCCAAAGGATCCCTTCCCCCTCCCCCGCATCGATCAAATTATCGACGCCACTGCAGGACACAATTCGTTGTGTTTCCTCGACGCATACTCCGGCTACCATCAAATCAAGATGGCAGAGTCAGACCAGGCCGCAATGGCATTCATCACACCATACGGCCCATTCTGCTTCAACACAATGCCTTTCGAACTCAAAAACGCCGGCGCAACATATCAGCGCATGATTCAGACATGTCTGGCAAAACAGATCGGCAAAACAGTGGAGGCGTACATGGATGATGTGGTCGTAAAAACAAGACATGTCGAATATCTAGTAGACGACTTGAGGCTTACATTTGACAACCTCCAAGCATATGACATCAAGCTAAATCCGAAAAAATGCGTTTTCGGCGTTCCAGCCGGAAAGCTCTTGGGCTTCATTGTATCCGGTAGAGGAATCAAAGCAAATCCAGCCAAGATCCGAGCTTTGTCACAATTGGATATCCCAAAGGACCTCAAACAAATACAAAAACTAACCGGATGCATGGCGGCTCTAAGCCGCTTTATCTCCCGTTTGGGAGAAAAGGCGCTACCCCTCTATCGCCTCCTTCAGCGCACCGAACACTTCGAGTGGACGAATGCCGCCACGGCCGGACTCGAGGAAATAAAAGCCATACTGGCAACAAACCCAGTCTTGGCTGCGCCAAACATCGGCGAACCTATGCTATTGTACATTGCAGCAACCCATCAAGTTGTCAGCGCAGTACTCGTCGTCGAGCGGGAAACGGACGGACACAAATTCCCCCTTCAAAAGCCGGTTTACTATGTGTCCACTGTCCTCACCCCATGCAAATCACGGTACCCACATTATCAAAAGATTGCATACGCGGTATTCATGGCATCCCGGAAGCTACGACACTACTTTCAAGAGTGTTCAATCACAGTAGCATCGGAAGTACCTCTCAACCATATTATAAACAACCGCGACGCAACGGGCCGGATTGCAAAATGGGCCATCGAGCTCCTCCCGTTCGACATAACTTATAAGCCACGACGAGCTATCAAGTCGCAAGTTTTGGCTGACTTCATCGCAGAATGGATGGAGGCCGAACTCCCCAAAGAGTACGGCACATACTCAAACTGGATCATGCATTTCGACGACTCCAAGATGTTGGTCGGACTAGGGGCTGGCGTCGTTTTGACATCCCCCACAGGAGATACAGTTCAATATGTACTCCAGATTATGTACATGGACTCCAACAATGCTGCCGAATATGAGGCCCTTTTACATGGTCTCCGGATGGCAGTATCCATGGGCATTCAACGCCTGGAAGTGCGCGGGGATTCGAACCTCGCGATATCCCAAATAAATGGAGACTTCGATGCCAAGGATCCAAAAAATGGCAGCTTACCGCAATGCCGTCTTAAAAATGTCAGCCCGGTTCGAGGGGCTCGAATTTCACCACATAGCCCGAGAAAACAATCAAGCGGTAGACGTCCTGGCATGCATCGGCGCGAAACGCGATGCAGTCCCCCCAACATCTTCCTGGAAAGGCTGTTCAAGCCATCCGTAGTATGGGAAGGGGAGGCTGGTAAAGACAACCCGGACCCATCCGCACTGTCCGGCACCGAACAAACTGACATAATCGGCGGCTCTGCCAATGAAATTACAACTTCCGCCCATGTAATAATGGCCGTCATCGCCCCGTGGACAGAACCATTCCTAGCCTACCTTAATAGGCAGGAGTTCCCAGAGGACCAAAATGAGGCACGCTGCATAGTGCGGCGATCCAAGGCCTATAAAGTCCATGAGGGAGAGCTTTATAAGAAAAGCACTACCGGAGTCCTTCAAAGGTGCATCTCCGAAGAGGAAGGGCGGAACTTGCTAGCTGAAATTCATGCCGAACTCGATGGTCATCACGCTGCAGCTCGGTCCCTTGTAAGCAAAGCTTTCCGTACAGGCTTCTATTGGCTGGCGGCCCTGGCAGACGCTCAGGATTTGGTCCAACAATGCGTCAGTTGCCAGCTTTTTGCAAACCAAAGCCATATGCCACCTATCGCCCTCCAAACTATCCCCATCACTTGGCCCTTCGCGGTCTGGGGGCTTGACATGGTTGGACCCCTTAAAGGGGGAACTAACAAGAAAAAATACTTACTGGTCATGGTGGATAAGTTCACCAAATGGATAGAAGCCAAGCCTATTAAGACGGCCGAATCCGGACCAGTGATAGACTTTATATCCGGGGTCGTACACCGTTACAGCGTCGCCCACAGCATCATCACTGACAACGACATGAACTTTACGGCCGACAAGGTAAAACTCTGGTGCAAAAACATGGGCATCAAGCTCGATTATGCTTCCGTCTATCACCCACAAACTAACGGCCAGGTCGAACGTGCAAATGGTCTTATCATGAGCGGCATCAAACCCAGATTAGTGCGGTCCCTCAAGGAATCTAGCACACACTGGGTAGAGGAGCTCGACTCCGTACTCTGGGGGCTGCGGACCACGCCGAATCACACCACCGGATACACACCATTTTTTATGGTGTACGGCGCAGAGGCAGTTCTGCCTTGCGACATAATTCATGACTCACCTCGAGTGCGCATGTACGAAGAAAGAGAAGCCGAGCTCGATCGGTAGGACAGTCTGGACGCCTTGGAGGAGGAGTGCGACGTGGCAAAAGCCCGTTCCGCATTTTATCAACAGCAGGCTCGAAGATATCAAAGCAGAGAAGTGCGGGCCAAAAATTACAACGTTGGCGAATTAGTTCTACGCCTGCCGGACAAGAAAAAGGACAAACTCAAGCCCAAGTGGGAAGGTCCCTTCATAATTGACCAAGTCCTAACTGGTGGAGCGTACCGCCTGCAAGATGCCTCGGATAACCGACTCGAGCCGAACCCATGGAACGCAGCCCGTCTCCGAAGATTCTACGCCTAGCGCCGGACTCTGTGTTCGTCTCTTTCCTCTGTCCATTTTTTACATTTTCTATCTTATATTTCTCTCCTTCCACCCTTTCTTTTTTTCTTATAGACATTAAAGGCTCAATAAGTGACGCGTTATTCGCGCTCACTACACCTGGGGGCTTCTTTAAACAGAAGCTTATTTATATGGGCTCCACGTCCAAAACATGTGATAACTTCCGCATGTACCTTTTCTTCACCATTATATGCATCGATATGACTTAAGTTTTGGCCAAGCTGGGTTGCCTGGCTCCTGTGCTTACCCCTACGTTCCCGATTGTTCGGCTAAGTGGTAAAGGGAGCACCTCTGCGATTGTTACTGCCGGATCAGCCGGATGTGTACCTCAGACTGGGTGAAGCCGAAAGCTAGCGTTCTTAAGGGAATATTCGGTCGGTGAACTAAAAGATGACCTTTATTACTTATTTATATATATGCCCCCAGATGCTTTTCTTGCGTTTGCAGTCCGGACATGCACTTTAGGGCATGCCTCCCAGAGAAAGGAACCCCTAACTGAACTATTCTCTCTGGAAGATGTTTCTTACTAACCATGTAATATAACATAACTAGTTGGGCACTTGTCTGATAAAGCACTAATGACCCCTACGCCTGGTCTACATGCATACCCCGGTTCTTACATAACCGCTAGGGTATTCGGACACACTCTGGACTGTCAGGTCCCGAGGTCGAAGCGAAAAGGTCGGCAACAACAAACGATCTACAATCCATCTAGAAGGCATTACACATGTCAATTAAAAATTACATAGTCACTCTGACTGATTGTATTCCTCTTCAATACCATCTAATAGGCTGTCTAATTTACAGTCCCGCTGGGAATACTTTGCGGCCAATTCTACTTGGCCGTACACTAAGCTTACAGGGATCTCCTTCCCATCAGGCCCTACAGGTCCGACCTCGGCCATGTGGTTTGGGTCAGCCTTTGTGTATCGCGTCTTCACCATGGCCCAGGCCTCCCTCGCGCCTTGGCGGCAGGCCGATATATTCCATAACCGGAAGTGACTCCGTGCTCCCTTCAGCTTCTCTGCAAGCTCTCCAAGGCCCTCGAGCCTAGGGAGGGATGGCCATAAGGCTTGGGCAACTCCTTGCATCGCCTGCCGAACTCGCTCGTGTAGTTGCGAGAGCTCGGGAAGGAGGTCACCCGTAGAATCGGGCATCTCCTCTACAGGACGACCTGTTAGCATACCTACAGACATAATTCTGTTAGTCGACTTCCTCGCCGAACTCCTTTTTCAGAGTTCGTTCAAGCACTTACTAAGTATGCCGCGTCGAAGTCGCCGATTCTCCTTAACGGAGTCCGACAGCTGGGCTCGAACATCTTGCAGTTCAACACCTAGCTTGGTGTTGGCATCCTGAAGATCATTCTTCTTCCGCCTCACCTTCGTCAGCACGCTCTCGCCAGCCTTTAGCCGGCGTAGGAGTTGTTGCCTGTCCGGATCTAGTCCGGCGCCATCTGCAATTTCACTTGTCAGATTTGCACATATGCCGCATTTCACAAATTATCTTTTTAAAAAGCATGTAGTAACAGAGGGGGTCTCCTTAGGCTCCCCTGTCACGGCCAGTGCGGCCTCAAGTTGGGCTTGGCACTCTTCTAGCTCCTGAGACAACTGGGTATTCTTCTCTGAAAGAACCTGCATATTGCATGATCCTTAAATCAGTTATTCTCACTGCTTCAAGTCTCGGGGGCTACTGGTATATATAACCATTAAAATTTTCTCACCCGTATGTCTTTTACATATTGCTCCGTGGCTCTGGCTAGGCCATTCTTAGCGGCACGGAGATATGCATCTCCCGAATTGAAGGCATCCAACGCCTCCTGGGAGAAACAGGCGCCGCGAAGAACTATCCGACGACGCCTGTGGTTCATGGCACTTTCCACCTCGGAAGGGGTGGCGGACAGCCTGTCCGCGTCCTCTGTCGGAGGAGCGTCTGGTGCGCGCCTCGTGTTTGCCTCCGCCTCTGGTCCGGGCTTTGGAGCCTGGCTGGTGTAGGCACGATTGGCATCCTCTCCGGACACAGTCCAGTGAGGTATCTTTGTCCTGAACGGAGCACGAGTATTAATATTCCTTGAAGGAATAACACCTGGGATCAAGAGGGCGCGCTATACCTTTGCACCGGTGCCTCAGTCCGGACTTCACTTCTTTTTACCCCACGGGGCCCTACTGCCCCTTGTTGGCCAGCCGCCGCAGGCTCAGCCTCCCGCCTTAAGAATCTTCCCTGCAAAATACGGTTGTTGTCAGGAAACTGAAAACACACAAGGACGGATTCCTTTTGAGGTGCAGGGACTCTGGTCTCAGCTACCTGGGAGGCCGGGAGTAGCCCCGGGTAGTCAGCCGTAATGGCCACCAGGGCATTGTCCCTGCTCAACTGATGAAACACCCCGTCAATTAGCTCCACCGAAATGTCCGGATCCTCTTCGGAGGCCGGATCGAGGGACCGTTTAGGATCCTCGAGCTGTGGAGGACGGCTATCTATATCCTTCACTTCCTGGCATAGTTCCTGCGTAGGAGTCGTTAAGACTATATATATTTAATCATGGGAATATAAAACAGATGGGCAAGCGAGATTGTCCGCTTACCCAGCTTGGAGGGTTGTACATAGTAAATCCACCCTGTGGGTTGACATGGAGGAATTCCTCCTCTCCCTTATACAAAGAGGACAAGATCTTTAATAGAGCGGCAGCTGAGTCCGGCCCCTTACGGCCATAACGAGTGGCATCATCCTCCCCGTTAAAATCCCACATGGGGTGGCTTCTATATTGAAGCGGATGCACCCCCCGCATGATACTTGCGGCCGTGACTCCGATCATGGTTAGTCCGGAATGAGCTAGCAGTCTTATCCGGCCCATCAGGTAAAGGACGTCCCTGTCACTTTCTTTCTGAGAGCTCCGTGGACGCCAGCTTAGGCGCTTCTTCAGGGGAGCACTGTTGAACTCAGGGAGGCCGATCCGAACGGGATCTGGCAGCGGGACATCCTCTATATAAAACCATTCCGAAGGCCAGTCCTCGGACACCTTCTTTGGGGTTCCGGATAAATATCCGATCCCAGCGATGCGCCATACTTCGGCTCCGCCCACTTGATATATTGACCCCCTCTGAGAGCGGGGCACTAGGCAGAATAGCCTCTTCCACAACGCGAAGTGAGCCTCAACCCCTAAGAACAACTCGCAAAGGGCGACAAAGCCCACGATATGCAAAATAGATGCAGGCGTGAGGTTGTGCAGCTGGAGGCCGTAGAACTCCAGAAGCCCCCGGAGAAACGAATGAATTGGAAATCCGAGTCCCTTATTAGATAAGGGACAAGGCATACCCGCTCTCCTTTAGAGGGAGTAGGGGCGCTCTCCGCCATTATAGGTGGCGAGTCCGGCTCGAACCGGGACCATATAGGCCGGAGGGAGGAATCCCTTGGTCTGGAGCGATACTAACTCGCTATGCGGGATGGAGCACCTCTCCCAGTCTCCGGGCTTAGGGCTGGAAGGGCGAGAGGAGGAGCTGCAACGGCTGGCCATGGTGGAATGGACCTTTGCCGGATGCGCTCTAATGAACACTCGCGGAAGGGAGAAGGTGTGGTTTGGATCTAAATCCCCATTCCTTTAAATAGGCAGCTCATTTACGCGGCTAGGGGTGTAAATGTGAAAACACCCAGACTTTTCGTATTCGTTTGACACGTGGAGGGCGACCATTATTGGGCGTGGAAGCCAAGGAGCACTACATTATAAAAGCCGGACATTATTCGACAGGTGCACAGAATTTGGAGAAGAACCCGCCTTGCAATGCCGAAGACAATCTGCGCGCCGGACTCGTCCTCATTGAAGCCTGGTTCGGGGGCCACTGAGGGAGTCCTGGATTAGGGGGTGTCCGGGTAGCCGGACTATGACCTTTGGCCAGGCTCCTGGACTATGAAGATACAAGATTGAAGACTTTGTCCCGTGTCCAGATGGGACTTTCCTTGGCGTGGAAGGCAAGCTAGGCGATGCGGATATTCAGATCTCCTACCATTGTAAGCGACTTTGTGTAACCCTAACCCTCTCCGGTGTCTATATAAACCGGAGGGTTTTAGTCTGTAGGAGAACCTCAACATACAACAATCATACCATAGGCTAGCTTCTAGGGTTTAGCCTCCTTGATCTCGTGGTAGATCTACTCTTGTACTACCCATCTCATCAATATTAATCAAGCAAGACGTAGGGTTTTACCTCCATCAAGAGGGCCCGAACCTGGGTAAAACATTGTGTTCCCTTGTCTCCTGTTACCATCCGCCTAGACGCACAGTTCAGGACCCCCTACCCGAGATCCGCCGGTTTTGACACCGACATCTCTCTTCAGAGTATCTCACACAAAGCTGCGGTGGCCTCTCTCTCTCTCACTGTTGGTCACTGATCCGGCTGCATCCCGTCCGCCGATGGAATGGGAGGACGTGCATCGTTTCTCCGTTCGACGGCACCGAGGCAGCACGTCCCGACCTGTGGTACACACTATTCTCTCTGACGTGGTAGGGCCTACGCCACCTGCTCGCTGCCACAGTATGGGCAGATTCCGCCCGCTGCCGCTCACCTAGTTACATCCCGACGACCTCCAGGTATCCCCTCCGGCCTTGCTCCACTGCCCGTTTTCCCACATCGCTGCATGTGGATCTTCCATAGTTCTTTGCCCAAAACGTAGCTCGTCCAGCGTGCTTTCCATTTGCAATCTCGTCCTCACACCGTTTTAGACAAACACAACCGTGTTGTTATCTTCCCTTAGGACGAGGAATATGCTTCTTTTTTGTCGTTGCATGTGTCATCAACTGTTATTGGCCAGTAATTGTTTCCTTTTTACCTCTTTTTTGCAAACAGGGCTATCCATTTCACCTTGTTGCTATTGCGACCTTTTGGTGAACTTCACAAATCACTTTTTTCTTAAGAGTGTTTTGTGTAGTTCTACCAAAATGTCACACAGGCAACGTCTCTACATTTCAGTGCGACTGCACAAAGGGAGATTGGTTTTTCTCTATCCTCCTCATCCAACTTCGAGCCTAATCTTCTCCAACTAGTTTGTCTTAAGAGAGACAGCAAAGGTGACCAGCTTCTATTTGTGTGTTTATTGTTTCATCAGCAGTCCTCTATTATTGTAATCACACTTAATATCTTTGGAACAGGGACGCTCAGCTCCATTTTAGTGGAACTACACAAAATGATCGGAATGTTGCATGCTCCAGACAACTATTTTTTTCCCAACATGCCTTGTTGATTTAGACAGAGTTGGGGGGGCGTTGCTGCCAATGAAAGCACGAATCAATTTTAATTTGACACCTTCTCACAACTTTGTCTTCAGTTGTGATGTAAATATTAGCTCTGATTAGCAAGGAAGTTAGTTTTTTATTGTTTCCGAAAGAACATCGATGGCAAGACACACGAAACAAAAGCTGAAAGCTCACACCATTGTACAATTCATGTCACTGGAAAATTATTTGTATAGTACGTCAATTATGTAAACAAATGCTGGAAGCTTGATAGCATTGCCAGAAGCCTCTTCGGCATTCGGGTCCATGTGCCATGCACAAAATTATACCTTTGTTCCTAAATGTTTGTCTTTTTACAAATTTCAAATGGGCATATTTTAGAGTGTAGATTCACTCATTTTGCTTCGGATGTGTACTTCCTCCGTTCCAAAATATTTGTCTTTCTAGAGAATTCAACAAGTGACTACATATGGAGCAAAATGAGTGAATCTACACTCTGAAATATGTCTATATACATCCGTATGTAGTAGGCCATTTGAATCTCTAAAAAGACAAATATTTGAGTAGTCACTCGTTGAAATCTCTACAAAGACAAATACTCCGGAGTATATTTAAGAACCGAGGGGGTAGTGCACAGTCGCATGGGAGACTCAGACCGGTCGTTGCGCCACATTAATAGTGAGTAATGAGCAGTCAAGTCATAAGCCCCACCTTTCCCACTGCAAGTTGCTCGGAAGAAGTAACCATCAATACGCTCTTCTTTGAATCCGCTCATACTACCTCATCCGTCACTGTTTATATAGCGTGCTTCAGAAAAAGAGAAAATCTCTGGGACCAAGGCGACTAGCGATTGGACTGAAAAATAGCATTGGTAGTTATAGCACGGCGTCTATTACTAGAGGAAATAATGCGTACACACATGCATGCAGTGCTTCCACCCCGGGTACACACATGCATGCACTTACTCCACTCCGTAGTACTACATCGAGAGAAAATTCCGGTTACCACGCCCTAATTAATTGAGCATTAAACCAAATGCATCTAAAGTCTCTCTAGTGGTGGAAATGCATTGACATAAATGCATCATAATGAAGCGTGCCCTGTAAACTGTGACGGAGGGAGGAGTAGTATGAAGGTGCAAAACCAAGTACGCGTATGGCCCGTCGGTCAATGCACCTCCTCTTGGCATATCACTAACATGTGGGACCGGAGTGTGAGAAAACTGATCTCAATTGACGGTAAAATGGCCAACCCGCTATTCCTTGAGAGAGACGAGGAGCGAGAACACACAGACGGGCTCGCACGGAGGCCAAGATATATTCGAGCATGGCTGATCGATATCATCATTACATGTTGGGCTGCCGTTTTCCGCCCTTCTCTGGAATAAATGTGTACTTTATCAGAGATTAAAAAAATAAGAGTACAGAGGCTCCACCATGCGGTTCTAGTAGTAGTACTACCCGTACTACTAAACCTTGCGCTTGGCTCTTCGCCTCTTCGTGAAGTCGAACAATGATGGTACTCCGCATGTTCGGTACTACAGTGTATGCCTCTAGCAATTTGACACCGAATGAACTGATGTATGTCCACTGCATGGGCGAGGGTACGTTGCATTAGTCAAAAGGCATAAGAGAGCTTCACCTTGTCTTGCAAGCTTCTCCTCGTTCTGTGAGTTGACGGGACACACCAACAAGTAGTGCTAGTCCATACTCCCTCCTTTCCGATTAATATGGCTTAATCTTTTTTGCGGGTAAACGAGAGAGCTTTATTCATATATAAGCATTCTTAGGACGATCAGCCAAGACACTGGTCACTAGGAAGCGAGGTACCCCGCAAAAAAATAAGTAGGAAGCGAGGTGTTTCATCAAGCTAGCTCTCGGCCACATTCAAAGTGCAGCAAGCACGGTTCGCACAAAGATGCACCGCAAGGTTTGCTGACCTGTTTACATGCTGAATAACAAAAAAAGAGGAAATATTACCGAGCGCTCCTATTTGTAACAGGGTATGAGCCAGAATTAAGCGAGAATCGTGGAGAGTGTTCTTTGCAATCAACTTCCATTATCACATGCGAGAACCCTCAAAGAGACCCAAATGTGTTGAAGATTGCTTTATCACATTTTAAAAATATAATAAGAGTTCAGACGCTCCTCCATCCGGTTCCTAGTACTACTATAGTACATACCTCTATAGACTATAGTAGTAGTACTAGTACTAGTAAACTTTGCGCTTGGCTGTTCGCCTCTTCGGGAAGTGCAACAATAATAGTACTAGTATAGTGTATGCTTCTGGCAATCTGACACCGAATTAACCGTTGCACGTCCACCGCTTGAGCGAAGGAGAGTTTGCATTAGTCAAAAGTTTCTCCTTGTCCTGCGAGCCACCGCGCGCAAGCTTCTCCCGTCCTGCAAGCTTCTCCTCGTTCGGCAAGTTGACGGGACACAACAAAGTAATGCTAGTCCATACTGCCTCCTCTCTGGTTAATATGGCTTAATTTCAAATGAGATAAATACACTATCTGTCACTGTATATTTGTAAAAATACGGTTAGTGGACTTCATAATACGCTCATTGTGCTCAATATATACATTTTTCGGTGTTTATACGATCACTAGGTCACCCTGGCTGAGTATGTGTGTGCATGCACGTGTAGGTTGAGCACTTGAGCGTGACCGTGTGTGTTCCGTCGTGTGCTTGGACATGCATGCATTAGGGCGTCACGCGCATTTTTGCGTCCATGTGTACGTGTGACTGTTGCATACACGTAGGGGGAGTACGTGTAGGGGCCACTAAAGGAGCAGTCAAATCACATGGTAAGTTAGTCGGAAGAAGCAACCATCATTTCACTCTTCAATGACACGTACGCAATATAAAATGGTTGATATGGAGAGAAAAATAAAACCACTATATATACACTGGCAGGAGCCTAAGCTACAAGCCTGCTTGCTTGGGTTGCTCTCTTCACAAGCATAGAACGACGGTGGCCACACCGCTGGTCACATATCCAGCCTGATACCGCAACTGGGGGAAGGGAACAATGTTCTGCGTAGACGCGTCGACATCGGCGAGGGAGAAAAATCCATAGTCGGTGCGTCCCAATCGAGGGTCACCGCGGTATGGGCGGATGCCTGGTCCCAACCACCCTTCTAGCTACAGCCCGGCGTCCCAGGTAGTCCATCTTCCTTTTGGAGCCGGCTTGCTTCATGCCACAGCTCCCCACGTAGCTCCATCTCCATGTCGATCTTTCTCTACTTCTACCGGCTTCTACTTGTGATGAGTTTATGTCTCATGAACTAGTGCCAGTACTATTATTCTAATCACACTTCTTCAATATCTTTGCCATCAGGGATGCTCAGCTCAATTTTAGTGGAACTGCACAAAAGCATTGTATGATCCGAGGGTGCCAGCCGTCTTTCCTTCGACAGGTTCTACCTGGCCAGGAAATTAAATCCCGTTTAAGGTTTAGGGTTTAAGTCGTAGTGACCCCATCAGTAGTTTTTCTTTCGTACACGCTGTCACAACTTTTGTCTTTAGTTGTGAAGTAAATATTGGCTATGATCTGTGAATCATTGAGATGCATCAGCATGCATGTTAGTTTTCCTTTGTATTTGATGGAATGTTGTAACGGGGCAACCTTGGAGTAGGAATGAAAATGGAGTGGAAAGTTTCCGTTTTTTTGGAGATAAAATGGAAACGGAGAGAAACCAACATTTCGTTTCGTTGGATCGCGCCGTCGAGCAAAACCAACGTTTAAATCACGTCTGTCGCATTCGTGTCTCACCCTCCTCCACGGCTCGACCCCACACGGTCGCTCGACATGCCACTCACCGCAAACCGAGTATATGATAACTTTCCCGCCTGCTTGTCGATGGATCGTGCCATGGAGTACTAGTACTACTGGAAGAGATTGACGAGTTGGGGGAGGACAGCTAGCTGTAGCACGGACTCCCAAGAACTTTTTACATGCATGTTGTGGCCGGCTATTGCGAGCTTTGAATGCGGAGTAGTCGCGTGCACCAGGAAGCGGCGCAGGCGACGCTGTCTCGGCCGGCGCACCACTTCAATGCCGGCGCCAGTGAGAGTTCGCGTTCGCTCTGGCTAGGCATGAATGCGGCACTGGCCGTTTCGGGAGGGAAGCACGCGTGGGTGATGAAGAGGGTTCGGGTTGGTCAGGAGCGACCGTGGCAGCGGTCCGGATGCCCGCAAACAAGAGATGTTGTACGTTAATATTGCCGCGTATATAATTAACAATGTAAATAATGTGCCAGTTGGACAAATATGATTGGAGATGGAGATGGAAATGGAATTTTACGTAAACATGGATATGCATGTCTATGTCTATGTGTGTGTGCGCGACGACTCTCGCGACCTGGAAGCGGGGGCGTGTTTTTGATCAAATTTCTTTCTTGGTACGTTAAAAAATTGTCCGCCAGTTTTTGTTTCTTTTTTCCGGGAACGCGCGTATTCTATTTAAAACCACTGCTATGGAGAGATTGTTTTACTCCATTATAGCCTCTTGTTTTATAGAGTTTCTCACGTCTCGCTCTCTCACCCTCTCCATATCAAGACAAGATGACAGTGTCCACACTATCTCTCTCCTCACCGGTGGTCATAGATCCGGCCGAATCCCGTCCGCTACGGGAGGTGAGGAGGTGCAGCGTTGACGTTGTCGCCGTCGGTGATGGAGGAAGCCGATGTGCACCGTCCTCTCGGGGCCGGCGCTAGCGCGGATGAAGGTCCTCCGCGCCCTTGTTCGCTGCTATCGTGTGGGCAGATCTCGCCCGCCCATCTTAGTGACATCTTGCCCACCTGAGGTATAACTTCTTGTACTAGTCCAGCTCCCCAGGTCCCTGCATGTGGGTTTTCTTCTATGCGACTACTCCCCAGCTCCCCATGTATAGTATCTAGGGTTCGTCGGCTGGTCCAACATCACCTACTATTATCGAGGAAATGCCACTCGAAAAGTTGTCCTGATTTATGCTTCGGTGGAGGTATACATGTTGTTTCGACAAAAAAGTACATGGTGGTTGTGTGGTCATTGTCCATATGCTCCTATTGCTGCTGCTAATCTAATACTATCACTGGTTAAATGAAGAAATGGTTTTTTTCTCGGGTATCCTGGTTTAGTTCCTATCAAGATAATCATGATGCTTCTGTTTGTTGGTGTACTTTTCATAATTCTTATTGACAATTGAGATGTCGTTGTTAATCTTGTAAAACAAAGTAACAACACTATATCCCTTTTTATATTTTTGGAAACAGCGATGCATATCTCCATACCCGGGCATGTCTTCCTCAATTTTAGTGGAACTGCACAAAATTGGATGGCCATTATTGTTCCGCCGCACTGTCCTCTGCCACGTGGTTTTTCCTTCCTCGAGCTTGACTACTGAGAAGAAATGAACCACGGTGAGGATTTTTCGAACTTCATAGGTGCCTCACCCAAACTTGATGCCAAATGGATGATGCATCACCATGATGACCTATCGATGCTCATGGTTGCGTCGGCTGGTGAAGCTGATCGATTTTCAATGAAAAACAAGTTGTATTCCATCAGTGCTCTTTGCTTGTTACCCACAAAGATGATATCCTTCGTTAGTTCACCTTGGTTGCGTTGGAGACGCAGTCGTCTTTCACGTTGGTGTAATTTTATCACACAATTGGCTATGAACCAAATGTTTCCTCGACGAAGGATCAACGTTGGTACTAAGAGCATAAGTTTTGTATTGATTTCTAAGCCTTCTCACAACTTTGTCTCAGCTCCCCTATAATTTTATTTGTCCAGCCATTAACTTTGATTAAAAAAATGGTGTGGACTAAAAACCCGGATGGACGTAGTAGCCCTCCATTTTTATTTTCTCAGCATATTAGATTTGACTAACGTCAAACTTTGTAAAGTTTGACCATGTTTAGGCCAAACACAACAAACTGTAATTATTAGAGAGGGCAAACTGTACATACTCTCAAACCTTTCCGATAATTGAAATTAAAATTCTTTATTTGTACACACTCTCACACGTTTCCGATAATTTGGCGCATGTGTGGCTGTTCACTTAAGGGAGGGTAGTGTATCACACACGAAGGATAGGAAGTGCGACCAGGACACGTGGATCGTTAGTTCATTGGAAGTACTCCCTCCGTTCCTAAATATTTGTCTTTCAAGTGGTTTGCAATGGACTACCACATACAGATGTATATAGACATTTTTTACAGTGTAGATTCACTCATTTTGCTCCGTATGTAGTCATTTGTTGAAATCTCTAGAAAGACAAATATTTAGGAACAGAGGGAGTAGTAGTTTTCTTCACTGGTACGTTAAATAAAGAGTTTCATTTCGTACTTCCACAATTTAAAATGATTGTTATGGAGAGAATAAGAAAACCACTTCACTATATATTAGTCGTATACACGAGTACTATATGGACGCAACTTCATTGACTTTAGTGCACCTGCCTTTGGGTTTATGACAGGTGGGCCCAAAACGTGGCTGGCCCACCTGTCATACAGCCAAAAGCAGGTGCAGTTAAGGCACCGGAGCTCAGTCCATACTACAGTATATAAATAAGCTGGAGCCTCAGCGCTTGTTCACTAGGGTTTGCACTCTCCACACTCTCGCCGCACTATGTATATATATACACACACACACACACACACACACACACACACACGCTGGAGGCTCAGTGTTCCTTTGCTAGGGTTTGCTATATTCACTGTCTCTCACCCTCCTCACCAGATCTAAACAAGACTGCATTGTGGCCTCTGTCTCTCTCACCCCCCTCACAGCTGGCGAAGGAGGCGTCTGGATCCCGTCACACCGGGAAGGGGAGGAGGTGCAGTGTTCACTCTATCGCCTTCGGCGAGGGAGGCAATCCACTGCCGGCTGCACTTTTATCCTTCACCCAGTGCCTGTGCGGGAGGGCCACCGACCCCTTCTTCCTCGCTGTTGTACGTAGTGTGGGCCGATCCGACCTCCCGCCGCATGCCTTGCCACATCTCGATGACCCTAAGGTATAAGTTTCTTTGAAACCGTCATTGGTCTAGCTGCATGCTGATCTTTTTCGATTCTGTAGTCCAATCTAGGTCTTGGTTCAAAGAGGAAAGAAGGGTGCGGTGGGGTGGAGCATGAATCTAGGACGTGGTTCAATGAGGAAAGGAGGGAGGGAAAGTAGTATAGACTAGCTATCCAGCCGCTTTGTTGGTCGAAAAGGGAAAAAGGGGGGTAACCCAGTACACACATCTGTAAGGAACCGAACTCTTTGTTGAAAAGGGAAAGAAACTAGGGGGTTGGGTAGTTTGTGTAGGACTAGATTTGCTGCCCTCACATCGGAAAAAGTTTCAAAGAGAACAAATATGGGACCAACGCATATATGCTGCTTGGCTACATACTCTGCATCACCCATTTATACGTGTGGACGCACATGGTGCTGGCATGTCCCATGTCCCATCCACATGATTGTGCAGTGTGTTTTGAGATGTTGTGCTACTTGTATTGGGACTGTTTTAAATAAATGTTGAATTGAAGCTATTGTATTTTAAGCAATGCCACTCTCAGAATTAACTACTGAAATATTTTAAGAGAATTTCTCTGTTAATATGAATCAATGCAAACATTTTAGAAATTCTACTGTCCTATACTTTGTTTTCCATCAAGATAAGGTAGATGCTTCTTTTTGTGGCTGCATGTTTCATCCTCCTTTATTGGCAGTAATTGTTTCCTTTTTTGCCTCTGTTAAATCAGGGATATCTATTCAACTTGTTGCTATAGAAAACTTAAATGTCATACCAGCGACTTTAGTTGATTTCAGAGTAACAACACAAAATGAGATTGGATTTCCTATTCGTGTTGGCAGATTCGTACGTGATCTTGCATGCGTCATGATAGGTTGGTACTTGCCTTCATCCACATGATTATGCAGTGTGTTTTGAGATGTTGTGCTACTTGTATTGGTACTGTTTTAAATAAATGTTGAATTGAAGCTATTGTATTGCTGTCTTTTCCCATTAAGTAGTGAACAAAAATGGTACCAACCCAGACAATATGCTTGTTGCTTTGTTACAACAAACTCTGCATCACCCTCTTTATAAGTAGATGGAAGCACATGTTGTTGTTGCGCCCACTCTCCCCTGGAACTGTTTATGCTTTTTGTTAATCTAATGCCGCTGGTAAAATTAAGCAATGCCACTCTCAGAATTAACTACTGAATCTTATTTCAAAACAGCAACACTTGTTAGGGATTGGCGGGATTACCATTTTTGTGGCCGCATGTTTCATCCTCCTTTATTAGCCAGTAATTGATTCATTTTTTGCCTCTGTTAAAATAGGGATATCTATTCAATTTGTTTCTATTGCGACATTTTGCTTCGCTTAATTTTGGTGGAACTGCATAAAATGAGACCGGATTTCCATATATGTGTTGAGATCTCTCTCAGGTCTTCCTCACGAGTTGTTTCAAATCTTGGTCTTGAAAGGTCAGTACCGACTTTCCTCAAAATTAACTACTGAATCTTAGTTCAAAACTGCAACACTTGTTAGGGATCGGCGGGAGTACCATTTCTGTTAGGGATCGGTCGGAGTACATGTTTAAGAAATGTATTGTTCAGATAATGTCTCTGTTATTATATATTAGTTACAGTGTTTTACAAATGGTACTATCCTGCTTTGTAGTTCTTTCTACATGTTTAACCAAGGTATTGTTAAGATAACGTCTTTGTTAAAATGAATCAGTTGCATTGTTTTAGGAATGCCACTTTTCTGCTTTGTCGTTCTTTATACATGTTGATACAAGGCATTGTTAAGATAATGTCTCAGTTCATATGAATGAATCACACTGATTGAGAATTGCTACTCTCCTGTTTTGTTTCCCATCAAGATAAGGTGGATCAGTAGATGTTTTTCTTCTGGGAGTACAAGTCATCAACCGTCATTTCTCAGTAATTGTTTCCCTTATACCTTTTGTTGTTTACAGAGATATCAAAATTAAAGCTCGGTTTTATTCCGACTTTGATTTTAGTTGAACTGCACAAAAGGAGCCAATGTGTCTAAGGCAAACTGCTGCATTAGTGGGTCCAGTTGGTCTTACCACTTTGCAGAAAGAAGCAGTCACTGCTTGCGCTACATTACACAAGGAATGATCGAGAAGCTTTACAGAGTATTAGTAGACGCTGGTGACATGACTAGTCTACAGAGAGCATAGGAAACTCTACAACACATGGAGTGCACTGGGCAAAAAGTGCCCAAACAAGCAAAGGAAGCCAGGTCAGGACTCCAAATCTGTCAATGTCATTCTAAGCAACAACGATGGGGCATCTGGGTATGGTAATCTGTTTACCGTACTTTCAATTTGTTAGTCCACCGATTGGTGGGTTGACACTAGGGCCAATATTCATGTGTGTGCTTCTGTGTCTTTGTTTTCTTGCATCATATAAATACGATATCCACAGGGATGCTCAGCTTGATTTTTGTGGAACTGCACAAAATGTCCAGATGGTTTGTGTCCTCCATAATACTTCATCATGCACAATACATCGAAAGGTTCTCTAATCATTCGTCGTCACCTTGAGCCACCGAACTATATGTTTGAATGGTGCTGCCAGCGTCGACCATTAAGAAGGGTAAGAAGAAAGACAAAAAGAGAGATGGCTGATTTACTTGTGGTTCGAAGGAACACTGGATAACCAAGTGCCCAAACAAGTACCAAGAAGCCAGGACAGGACTCCAAGTCTGTCAATGTCACTCTAAGCAACAATTATGGGGCATCTGGGTATGGTAATCTGTTTACCGTACTTTCAGTTTGTTAGTCCACTGATTGGTGGGTTGACACTGGGGCTAATATTCATGTGTGCGCTGATGTGTCTTTGTTTTCTGGCAGCATATAAATACGAATTCCACAGGGATGCTTAGCTTGATTTTAGTGGAACTGCACAAAATGTTCAGATGGTTTGTGTCCTCCATAATACTTCATCATGCACAATACATCGAATGGTTCTCTAATCATTCGTCGTCACCTTGAGCCATCGGACTATCAGATGACAAACTGATGACAAACCCTTCCCGTTCCACAATCATATGCATTACATATTTTGAATGGGAAAAGCTTGTCAAAGTTGACATTAGTTTAATATATTGGAATTGGAAAACCTTGTCAACTCATTGATGTTATCCCGAAGACATGCATTTGATATTTTTGAGTGGGACGCCCTTTGCTGTGAGCAACATCGATCGTTTTTTCCTATTCCTGTCTTCAATTCAGAAGTAAATATTTACTCTGCTGAGATGCATAGTCACATGAATGTTGACTTATGTCAGATATTTTAAGAGTTTGTTCTAAATATTGTCTATGTAATGCCAGGCCTTGTGTTTGATTGCAAAGTTGAGCTTGGAATGTTGTGGCATGCGGCATCACGAGCTATTCACCGTGCGTCCTGAGAATAATGCTTCGTATTGTTTTGCATGTCGATCTAATGCCAGTGATTTGCTTGTTAGGAAGATCATCCTCTTATGTTGTTTCCGTGCTTAAGAAGTTCATCGTCTTATGTTTCATTCATAGCCTATACGACAAGTCGGGTAGGTTAGACATGAAACCATATGATCTTCCGACCAACTCATCATCTTAGGCCATGATTGGATCATTGTTTTCCAACCAAAACCGCTTGTAAAACTGACGCTTGTAAATAAAAGCAGATGGTCTCGGGCGAAGCGCTTGGTTGGTCGATTTCGACTAGTAAAATATACACCGGTCTCTCAAATTACACACGTAACCCGCCGGTTTTACTTACAGACCTCGGGCCCTTGGTTTCATTACGCCTGTATTTTATGCGTTGTTTCCGATGACAAGTAAATTACACATGTATCTTAATACAATTGTGAAATAGACCAGAGCTCCTAAGCGCGGCCTTACCGTTTCATGTCGTCTCAGTCTCTCGAAGGTGCTCATAGGTGTCCGATGATCCTGGCTTCCTGAATGAGCAACGGGTGCTGTATCAGACCATCCGTATGGCCCGCGAGGCCCTCTCAGTCGTCCTTCGAGGCATTGCGCTCGCAGTGGCGCCGAGCATTGTTAACATGGTCAACGAACATGAGGATTCAGGAGATGACTTTATTTTGACTGGATGACAGTAGGGAGCCACTAGGGCCATAGCCGTACGTATGCAAGTGCCTCCTTATTATGTACAACTATATATTTTTTGCTTCCTCCTGGTTTCCTGACATCACGGTGCCACACCATTGTCAACCTATGTAGTCAATATAAATGAGAGAATTGCACAAGGTGCGGCCGACAGCTGGGACCAAACAGCTCGAGCAGTATTTGTGTTTTTGAGGCATGAGCACTGTAGAGTTTTTCTTGGCGATGTTTTCGTTGTTGTTCAAAGGAGAGCAGGGTATTAACTGGGCGGGCTGTGGCCCGTCTAGCCCAGGATAGATATCAAGCCCAGATATTAATTTTTTTCAAGATGAAAATGGCTAGCCCAGCTATACGTTTTTTGAGGAATACCCAAGCAAGGTCAACTTGTTATTCTCTGCACCGCTGGGCTGCAAATCTTTCCTAGGAGGGATGCATTAGGCTTAACAGGAAAATGGGCTTTAAAAAATAATAAATGGGATGTAATTAAAAATTGGGCAGTAACTATAAAAAAATGCACCAAGCACGAAATTAGTTTATAAAATATTATTTATGGATTTTGAAAATCTTAATTTTTAATTGTTGCGCGCGCAATGTTTCTTTAGATTTTTACGTAATACAAATTTATATTTAATCTGACTAGAAATTTTGGGATAAAAATATTTCAGATCCCATCAAAATGTGGGAAATTTTATTGAATTCTGTCTTGAATGGTTGGTTGAAATTATTAATCGTTGTCCTAGCTAGAAAATGGGCTGTACTTTTAACAAACTGTAAATGGGCTGTAGTAAATTCCATTAGAATTCAAAAATGGGCTGTACATTCTTACAAATCGCAAATGGGCTATAAGTTCTCTGCCACACACTTGTGGGCCTACTAAGTTGATGCGTCCCCTAAAAAAAGAAGTTGACGTGTATGCAAGGCTTTGTCAAGTTATTATAGTCAACACACGGTTCTAGGAGCAGTGGCCGTTGGATGTCCATCCAACAGATGTCGTGCTTCTTCTTCAATCTCGGATATTCTAGCTTCACCCGCCCAAAAAATGAGTCCTCCCCTGACATCTGGGGCGCACTGTTTCAGAAGTTGACCTGTGGGCCTACTAAGTTGACGCGTACCAAGGGCTTTCTCAACTTAGTCAATATGAATGATTCTAGATGCAGTGACCGTACGATGTCCATCCAACGGCCGTAGTGCTTCTTCAACCTCTGGTCTTCTTGCTCCAGCCACCCAAAGTAGGCCGGTCGTGCCGCCTGCTCCTGCCTCCCATGGCCGGCTGTGCTGCCGCGGAGGCCTCACCGCCCCCTACTACTCTCACTGCTGGCCAGGCCATCCCTCCACTCACCCACACCCAGTGTTATTCTGCGGCGACGACATCCTCACACCGCAGCCGAACCAGTGAACCCTCATACTCCTCTCCGCGCGGGCTTCCACTGCCGCGTCTTCCTCGTCTCCGTGTCGTCCCCTTCCTAGGCCTCACCGCTCGCTGTCGTCCACCGCCCTGGTGCTCTCGGCGCGGCATGGTCAACATGGGCAAGGAACGAATTCCATCGGAAGAGTACTGTACATGGAGAGGCTGACACCTAAGTCCACGACAGCCACAAGGAAGTGCCTCCTTATTACACGAAAAATAATTATTCCACCCCCTGACAGCAGGGATCCACTGGATGGGCCACCGTATTAGGCGAAGAAAATGTTTCCCCCTGACTGCTGGGACCCACTGGATGGGCCACCGTATTTCGCGAAAAAAACGTTCCCCCCCGCTGTCAGCTCGGACCCACCGGAAGTGCCTCCTTATTACGCACAAAAAATTAATACTCCCCCTGCTAGTTGGGATCCACCTTGGTGGGAGGCCAACTTTTGGGCCTACTAAGTTGACGGAGACGGAGTGCTTTGTCAACTTAGTCAATATGAACGATTCTAGCTCTAGTGACCGTACGATGTCCATCCAGCGGCCGTAGTGCTTCTTCAACCTCTAGTCTTCTTGCTCCAGCCGCCCAAAGCTGCGCCGGTCGTGCCGCATGCTCCTGCCTCCCGTGGTCGGATGTGCTGCCGCGGAGGCCTCACCGCCCCCTACTATTCCCACCGCTGGCCAGGCCCTGCGGCGACGGCAGCCTCACACCGCAGCCGAACTAGTGAACCCTCGTACTCCTCTCCGCACGGGCTTCCACTGTCGCGTCTTCTCCGGCTCCGCGTCGGCCCCTTCCTAGGCCTCGCCGTCATACACCGCCCTGGTGCTCTTGGCGCGGCGTGGTCAACATGGTCAAGGAACGACTTCCATCAGAAGAGTACTGTACGTGGAGAGGCTGACAGCTGGGTCCACGGCGGCCACAAGGAAGTGCCTCCTTATTACGTGCAAAATAATTATTCCTCCACCTGACAGCAGGGACCCACCGGGCGGGCCACCGTATTTCGCGAAATAAACGTTTCCCCCTAATTGCTGGGACCCACCAGCTACATCTTCGCACGCAAGGAAGTGCGTCCGGGCAAAAAAAAATGATTCACCCCCTGACTGCTGGGACCCACCAGCTACATCTTCGTAGGCAAGGAAGTGCCTGACAGTCGGGACCCACTTGGTCGAAGCATACATAGTGTTGTCATTCTGGTCGCGAACGTGTACATACATACTGGTCGATGTAGAGGCGTGCACGTAGCATGTACACGTACGTACAGCGGCCAGTGTGCAAGAAAGAAAATACGACCACATACGTACATACGGGCAGGGTCTCGAACGCCTACTCGCGCATACGTACAGCCAGGGCTCGTGTACATGGCTGGGTCGGAACGGAGAAACTGCATCATCGTCGTGTTCATGGGGAGCCAACCGGCTGGGTCGGAACGGAATGCGTCGTCGTGTTAATCGGGAGGTCTTGGACGGAACATCCGATGGAAACGAGGCTTGGCGTACCATAGAACGGAGGAAACGGCCTCGTGTTCGACTGGACACGTTCAAAACAGGATCCTGTTCATCGGGAGGGGTCTGGCGTACTGCAAAACAGAGGAAACGGACCTCCTACGGTCGAAACGGGGGTCGTATTGATCGGGAGGGGTGTGGCGTACGGCAAAACGGAGGAAACAGACTTGTGTTGGAGCGCTACGGTCGAAACGGGGGTCCTGTTCATCGGGAGGGGTGTGGCGTACCACAAAACGGGACTCCACGGCATACTGTTCATCTCCACCATCGACCCCCTCCAGCCTCCATGGGCTACTATTCATCCACCGTCGACCTCCTCCAGCCTCCACCTGCGACTGTTCATCCACGGGCTCCTATTCATCCAGCCTCCACCGCACGCTACTCCACTGGCTACTGTTCAACCAGCCATCTCCACGGGCTCCTGTTCAACCACCCCTCAACGGGCTACTATTCATCCAGCCCTCCACCGTCTACTGTTCATCCCGCCCTCCATGGGGTGGTCCTGTTCATCCAGCCCTCCACGGGGTCCTGTTCATCCAGCCCCAACCGGCTCGATCGATCGGGGTCCTGTTCATCCAGAGGCAACACCACGGGGTCCTGTTCATCCACCCCCATCGGGAACTGTTCATCCAAACCCCCCATCAACGCTGACTGTTCATCCAGAGGCAGCATCGACCGGCTTCAGTTAGCAGCAGTAGTGAAGGAATCGCTCGATCGGGTTCAGTTAACAGCCATCGATCGATCGCTCGGTGTCGGTGGAAACGACACCTATGGGATCACTGGAATCCCTTCTACGGTCGGCGGGTGCGGGGTTGTGAGAAGAGCAGGTCCAGGAGCCAGCACAAAGATCGTTTACCCAGGTTCGGGCCGCGAGGATGCGTAGTACCCTAGTCCTGCTTTGGTGGATGTATTCAGTGTTCTTGAGCTTTCGAACTAGCTACGGTGGCTGCGTAGTTCCAAAGAGCCGAATCCCCGTCCAGTATGCCTCGGGCCTCCTTTTATATCCGAAAAGGGGTCGCCACAGTGGCACACAGGAGGTGGAAAGGTGTACAGTGCGCGAGCTTATCGCCCAGCATTACGGGACAAAACGCATTAAATGCGCTACTTAGGTGTCCATTAGCTTTATCGGGGACGGGAACGAGGCCCATCCCGTCCGTCGCTGCTCCGCCTTGCTTCGACACACGCCCAGGCCAGCGATGCGTGCGGCACCATGTAGGCAGGCAGGCTGCTGAGGTGGCGCGGTGGCAGGGTCTTCATGAAGATCTGCATGCCACCACGCAGGTGCTTGCTGAGTTGGTTGGGAAGCCGCATGTTGCTGCGCAGGTGCCCTGCCCAGCTGGTTGGGCTGGCAACTGCATGCGAACGGCGGTGGAGTCTTGGCTGGTGCGGGCCTGGTAGTGGCCTCGCTGATGCCCTCGGCAAGGGTCTTGCCAGGGGGCCGACAAGGATCTTGCCGTGGCGTCGTAGTCGTCCCCGGCAAGGCGCTTGCCGGGGGTCTTGTGGATCTCCTTGGCTAGGATCCCGCCTAGGGTCGCTGTCTTCCGGTCCTCATCTGATCTAGTGTGTTCATGATCTTGACAAAGATCTGCATGCCATCACAGAGGCGCCTCCCGAGCCCCTGGTTCCAATGTAGTTGGTTGGCTAGTGTTGGAACCCACGGGCTCAAGGGTGGCCTGCTCTGCTGGCATCGGGCAAGTTGCCCCCGCAAGGCTCTTGCCGGGGCCGCGGAGGCCGCCCCTGCAAGGGTCTTGCCGAGGGAGTCCACCTCACCCCTTTGCTCTCCTGTGTTTCTGGTCTTGGTGCTGCCTCGGTTGTCTTGCACTTCGGCTTCTCTCCGGCTTCCCTCCTCTGCCCTGCTAGGTGTGGCCGCGACGCGTGGCTCTGACTTCCCATGCACAAGTGAAGGGGTCAAAAGGAGAGCCCCTACTTTTGTACACCAACACTCGGGTTCAGTAACGTGTAGCCTGCAGTGCAATCGCTTTGGGTTCAATTAGAGCCCAACACCTTGCTCGGGTTCAGTTAGGGCCCAACGCCTCACACCCACACTCGTGCGTGTACGAGAGAAACACGCATCGCTCGGCCCCGACCACCCACCGTAACCGGGAACACCCTGATATTTTCCTCGCCCTCGCTTACCATGGTTTTCTCCGTCATGGACGGCCCAAAGAATGTCAAGTAGCTGCGTCTTCGGCCCGCCCAGGATGAAAAGCCCATTTTCTGTCTTGATTTTTTGTCATAGAAGTAGGAGCCCACCCCATCTATGATGATACCGGGTTTTGTCACAATTATCGTCATAGAAGTGTCATAAGTATGATAGAAAAAAAATTCATTCGGCCCAAAATGTCACGGATGTGTCTTTTTTTTTTGTAGTGCCACTTGATCAACACTTGCAGATTAGATGCATTCCCTTTCTTGACAAAACGACGATCCAGAATTACTTTAGGAAACAGTCCGGGCAGCGACAGGTCCAAAGGTTTAGGCAACTGAGCAAATACCGGAGTATGATCTGGAACATGCCCTTTGAGCCGAGAAACATGGAATACCGGATGTACCAAACTGCCTCGAGGTAACTCCAGCCGATAGGTAGGTGCCCCAATCTTGTCCAGCACCTTGTACGGACCAAAATATTTGAGTGCAAGCTTTGGACAAGGATGATTTACCACAGTGGACCGTGTATACGGCTGCAGTCGTAGGTAGACCATTTCTCCCACTGTAAACACCCTCTCTGACTGTTTTCTGTCAGCAAAGTGTTTTTACTTACATTGAGCTCGAGCCAAGTGGTCCTTCAGCATTAATGTGTGGTTTGAATGTTCAGACAACCATGTCTGCACTTCATTGTTCAGTGAAGTGGAGGGACCCATCAACTGCCCCAGATTTGGTTCATGGCCATACAATGCTTAGTAGGGAGTGCAGCCCAATGAGGAGTGGTATGATGTGTTATACCAAAACTCTGCTTGAGGTAACCAAGTCGCCCATGTTGCTGGAACATCATGCACTGCACAACGAAGATACATCACTAAACATTGATTAACCCGCTCAGTTTGCCCATCTGTCTGTGGATGGTAAGCTGTACTCGTGTGTAGTTCAGTGCCCCATACCCTGAACAACTCTCTCCAAAAAAGCGATGGTAAAGATTTTGTCTCTATCCGACACAATAACTAGAGGCAGACCATGCAGTTTCACTATATTGTTGAGGAACACTTTTGCTACAGACGTTGCAGTAAACGGATGCTTCAGAGCCAAAAAGTGACTTACTTTCATAAGGCGATCAACCACCACCAAAATTGCATTATAGCCTTCTGATTTAGGCAATCCTTCGATGAAATCAATACTGATTTCCTGCCATGGTCTGTCAAGTATAGGTAGAGGTAGCAACATTCCAGGAGTTTTACAGAGCTCATGTTTTGCCCGTTGACAAATGCCACGTTTAACAAAGTTTTCCACGTCTGTTTTTAGCCCCTGCCAACTGAACGATTACTTCACCCGATGATAAGTAGGAAGAATGCCAGAGTGACCCCCTATAGGACTGGAATGAAAATCTTGAATTAACTTGGTTTGCAACCGAGCATTTTCCCCTATCCATATTCTCCCCTCATGTCTGAGTAAACCTTCTTGTAACTGAAACCCAGGGCATGCAGCCTCATCCACAGCTAACTTCTGAAGCAGGATTTGAGGAACTGGATCTATAGTATATGAATTCAAAATATCATGAATCCATACTGGTTTGGTGGAGGACACTGCTTGAACAACAAACAAATGTGCTACTCTAGACAATGCATCCGCTGAAGTGTTCTCCACTCCTTTCTTATATTAAATAGTGAACTGGAGACCTACAAACTTAGTCATATCTTTTCTTTGCAGATCCGAAGTTAGGTTTTGATCTCCCAAGTGACACAAGCTCTGATGATCAGTTTTGATGACAAATGGTGCTCTGGACAAATAGGATCTCCACCTGTCAATAGCCAGCATTATAGCCAAAAACTCCTTTTCATAGATGGATGTCTTCTGACTAGCTGTCCCCAATGCCTTGCTGTAAAATGCCACTGGATGGCCCTCTTGAGTTAGCACAACTCCAATTCCACTGTTGCAGGCATTAGTTTCCACCGTGAAGGTTTTGTGGAAATCAGGTAGAGCTAAAACAAGAGTAGTTGTCATTGCTTGCTTGAGAAACTGAAAAGCCTGCTGAGCTGATTCATACCACACAAAGGCTTGTTTCTTGAGCAAGTCTGTAAGTAGTTTCTCACAAACTTTCTGTAATAGCTAGTCAGTCCCAAAAAACCCCTCAACTCAGTGATGGTGGATGGTACTGGCCATTGCAACATAGCTTCTATTTTAGCTGGGTCAATGGCTACTCCTTTGTCAGAAATGATATGTCCCAAATATTGCATGGACTGCTGAGCAAAGGCACACTTGCTCTGCTTTACAAACAGCTGATGCTCTTTCAGAATGTCAAACACTGACTGCAAGTGCTCCAAATGCTCCTCAAAAGTGTGACTGAACACCAAAATGTCATCCATAAAGACCAACACATATTTTCTGTTAGGTCTTGCAAATATAAAGTACATTACACACTGAAAAGTGCCAGGAGTAGTAGCCAACCCAAAAGGAACAACTCTGAACTGAAATTGTCCATGATGTGTTTTAAAAGAAGTTTTAAACTCATCTTCCTCTTTCATTCTGATATGATGATATCCAGCCCTGAGGTCTAGTTTAGAAAACCATTTAGTGCCCCCTAACTCATCCAGTAACTCATCAATCACTGGCAGAGGAAACTTATTCTTGATTGTCAGTGCATTTAGTCTTCTATAATCCACACAAAATCTCCATGTCCCATCTTTCTTCTTGACCAATAGTACAGGAGAAGCAAAGGGGCTAACACTGGGTGTTATCAGTCCAGCTTGTAACATTTCTGACACTTGCATCTCTATTTCATCCTTTTCTTGTGGGGAATATATGTATGGTCGACAATTAACTGGTATAGCATCAGGAACAAGATGAATGGCATGATCAAATTGTCTGTGAGGTGGTAGTGTCTTCGGTTCCTGAAATACAATCTAATTTTTGTCCAACAGATGTTGTACAGCAGGAGGAATGTCAATAGTAGGTGCCATAACTATGTGATTTAGTATGGCAGTAGCCCATACATCATTTCCTTTTTCCCATTTAAGTAACTGGTCCACTGACACTTCATTCAGCATTTCTTGCTGTACAGGTAACACTCCTTGCAGTTTGACCTCCTTCTCTTCATGATAGATTTGTATCCACTTTTCTGCCCAATGACGTTTCATCACCCCTCACTGTTCCAACCAATCCATGCCCAAAATGATATCATGCCCTCTGGTCTTCTTGCTCCAGCCGCCCAAACCAGCGCCGGTCGTGCCTCGTGCTCCTGCCTCCCGTGGCCGGCTGCGATGCGGCGGAGGTCTCACCGCCCCTACTACTCCCACCACTGGCCATCTCTCTACTCACCCACACCCCCTCTTATTCTGCAGTGATGGCAGCCTCACACCACAGCGAACCAGTGAACCCTCATACTCCTCTACGCATGGGCATCCACTGCCGCGTCTTCCCCGGCTCCGCGTTGTCCCCTTCCTAGGCCTCGCCGCCGTCCACCGCCCTGGTGCTCTCGGCTTCCATCGGACGTGGACTGTACGTGTAGAGGCTGACAGCTGGTTCCACGGCCGCAGCAAGGAAGTGCCTCCTTATTACGTGGAAAATAAGGATTCCTCCACCTGACAGCAGGGACCCACCGGACGGGCAACCGTATTTCGCGAACAAAACATTTCCCCCTTAACTGCTGGGACATGCCAACGACATCTTTGCACGCAAGGAAGTGCGCCCGGGCAAAAAAAATGATTCACCACCTAACTGCTGGGACCCACCAGCTACATCTTCGCACGCAAGGAAGTGCCTGACAGTCGGGACCCACCTAGTCGAAGCGTATGTAGCGTTGTCATTCTAGTCGCGAACGTGTACGTACATACTGGTCGATGTAGAGGCGCGCACGTGTCGTAGTAGAGGCGCACACGTAGCATGTACACATACGTACAATGGCCAGGGTGCAAGAAAGTAAATACGGCCACATACGTACATACGGGCGGGGTCTCGAACACCTACTCACGCGTACGTATGGCCAGGGCTCGTGTACATGGCCGGGTCAGAATGGAGAAACATCATCGTCGTTGTGTCCATGGGGAGCCAACCGGCTGGGTCGGAACGGAATGCGTTGTCATGTTCATCGGGAGGGCTTGGACGGAACAGCCAATGGAAACGAGGCCTCGCGTACCGCAGAATGGAGGAAACGGCCTTCTGTTTGACCGGCCACGTTCGAAGTAGGATCCTGTTCATCGGGAGGGGTCTGGCGTACTGCAAAACGAAGGAAACAGACCTCCTATGATCGAAATGGGGGTCATGTTGACTGGTAGGGGTGTGGCGTACTGCAAAACAGAGGAAACAGACTTGTGTTGGAGTGCTACGGTCGAAACGGGGGTCCTCTTCATCGGGAGGGGTGTGGCGTACCGCAAAACGGGACTCCACGGGATACTGTTCATCTCCACCGTCGACCCCGTCCAGCCTCCACGGGCTACTGTTCATCCACCGTCAACCTCCTCCAGCCTCCACCTGCGACTGTTCGTCCACGGGCTCCTGTTCATCTATCCTCCACCACACGCTACTCCACCGGCTACTGTTCAACCAACCCTCTCCACGGGCTCCTATTCAACCACCCCTCCACGGGCTACTATTCATACAGCCCTCCACCATCTACTATTCAGCCTGCCCTCCACGGGGTGGTCCTGTTCATCCAGCCCTCCACATGGTCCCGTTCATCCAGCCCCAACCGGCTCGATCGATCGGGGTCTTGTTCATCCAGAGGCAACACCACGGGGTCCTGTTCATCCACCCCCACTAGGAACTGTTCATCCAACCCCCAGCAACACTCACTGTTCATCCAGAGGTAGCATCGATCGGCGTCAGTTAGCAGCAGTAGCGAAGGAATCGCTCGATCGGGTTCAGTTAACAGCCATCGATCGATCGCTCAGGTTCAGTAACGCGTAGCCTGCAGTGCAATCGCTCGGGTTCAGTTAGATCCCAACGCCTCGCACCCACGCGCGTGCGTGTACGAGAGAAACGTGCATCGCTCGGCCCCGACCACCCACCGTAACCAGGAACACCCTGATATTTTCCTCGCCCTCGCTTCTACCACGGTTTTTTCTGTCATGGACGGCCCAAAGAATGTCATGCAGCTACGTCTCCGGCCCGCCCAGGACGAAAAGCCCATTTTCTGTCATGATTTTTTGTCGTAGAAGTAGGACCCCACCACATCTATGATGATACCGGGTTTTGTCACAATTATCTTCGTAGAAGTGTCATAAGTATGACAGAAAAAAATTTCATTCGGCCCAAAATGTCACGGATGTGTCTTTTTTTGTAGTGCTACTCAGAAAGACATTTATGGAGAGGATGCATTAGCGAATCAGGCAGATCTCCAGCAGCGACCAGGCAAAGTTAGCCAGGTTGAAGGAGATCCTTACTTGGTTTGACAATGAGTGGGAGATTTCAAGGACGGTGAGGGCCATGTGGCAATGTATGCGAAAGAGCGAGATGGCGGCGATGTACATGTACTCCTGGGCGGCAGTCACGCTGCAGTCCTTCGAGTTCATCCAGTATCTCCTCTGGGTGATGGAGCAGACAGATTCGCCTGAGGCGAAAGTCAGGCGGAGGTAGTGGGCGTACAGGTCGAAGGTCGAGCACCCAATGGATAACGAATCGATCGAGTACAGTGTGCCGTTCATGAGGGTGCAGAGCCGGCCGGAGCCACAGGAGTATTCGTTCTCCCACCGCAAGAGGAGGCCGGATGGCGCGACGTCGCTTCCCCTCCGTTCTCCACAGTTCCCTCGACGCTCGCCTCGTTTCAATGGCGGCGGTAGGGTTTAAGGTAAGCTTCGCACTAACCTAATCTTCCACCTGCTCATGCTTACAATCAGTGTGACAGCTAATGAAAATCATGGTTACAATCAGTCTCCGAGTACTACTCCAATCACCCTTAAATAGATCTGGACCTTTGGGTCAAAGTTGTGACACTGTGTACAAATAAAGAAAAATAGATTGGTGCTTCTTTCGGAAAAGAGTACTCCCTAGAAAACTGCCAATATAAGCTACTAGTATTTGGTTAGAGGATTTGCTGCCGAGAAAGATCCGTCCACAGAGAGCGCCACACATCCCACTGGTGGTGGTGGATGCCAATGCATGCATGGAGCATGGTTGGTGTCGGTAATTTTTACTTGGCACACCTCGCACTCTGCATATATGCCCGTTCCATCCGTACATTTGTGCAGTTCCACTAAAATGCAGCTGAATAACCCTGTTTGCACAGATAATGAAAAAGCGTGATTACATTATAATGGCACTAGCTGATGAAACACGCAAAATAAATAGAAGAAAATATTGTGATAGTATCATAGTATGCCATGCTGCGAGGGCGAGATGGGCCTTGCGACGCCTCATACGGTACGCCATGCCTCATATTGGAAATCATCCTAATTCTCCCCGATACACCCCAGTGATGAACATCAATGTACATCAGTAGTACAAGGAGGGGCCTTGAGACATTCAAATCTCTATTTTTGTGCAGATCAAATAAAATTAAGCACCCCAGTTTGCAGAAACGCTTAAACATTAACAATGGGACGAGTTGATGAAACATACATTAACAAAGAGAAGCACTTTCTTTATCTACATTGGCAATGAAATGATAGAGAGGACACTCACTCTGTTTTAACTGTATTATTACTTCATTTTATCAGTGACACTAGGGTCGAGCAGGTGGCAAACGAGGTGTACCGTGCGTCGCAAGGATGAAGGCCAGGGGTGCTTAGACTGGGATGCTGAAGCTGGCTCTTTCAGTCCCTATCTTCCCCCTGATGTTTCTGTGGTAGCATTTGGGTTGTAATCCAAACTTGGTCGAGCTGGTGCTGCGTCCCCCTACCTGCCTAGCTTATGTGGCGAACTTGTCTCCTGCTAGTTCTCAGTATGTTCTAGTAGTAGTTGCATAACTGCCCGTTTACACTGAGATGTTATCGGATAATGGTTCTCTATGGTTGGGTTTCTTTAATGAAATCGGAGGGAACCCCCTCTTTCGATATATAAAAAAATAGTGGCACTAGCGGTGCCAAAACATTGCCTCAAATTAATAGTGCCACTAGATTAAGGTGCAAAATAATAACATTACTGCTTTATCATGGCAGTGCCAAAACAGTAGCACTAGAGCAGGATCAACATGTAGGATCTTTGGCAAACGGTCAGACCAAAAAGGAACATACCTCGTGATGGGAACCATATCTCCAGTCAACGCCATCGTAGAAGGGATGACACCAGTCACCAACATGGATGATTCAATTCATGGGACCTTTTGGTACAGTTCACCTAAAATGAAGCAATGTCCCATGAGCTAGCAACTTCTTCTTATTCTTCTTCTTCTTCTTTTTAAGAAAAGGGCTCCAGCTCCGGTTCCATTTCCATCAAAAAACGAAACCCACAGATCTTCTTCTTCATTAGTTGCAATAAAATTGAGCAACATCAAGGTTGGTCGTGAAGCTCCTGGAATGTTCAACTATAATTTGGATATCATTTGTGAAGTTTAACTAAGATCAAGCGTGAAATGTATATCTCTATTTGCACAAAAAAGGTGGAAAGGAGGGTGACTAACAAGTGATGAAACATGCATCAAATTAGAAAAAGCATGTTCCTTATCTAAATGGCAATCGTACAAGGATAGTAGCAATTTCTAGCAGCATTGCTAAATGTTAGTGTGGGCATTAGGATTAACTATGACAACCGTTAAATACGACATTACTTTAATGGTTCCATTGCTTCATTTTACCCGCAACATTACATTAACAGCTGCTACAGAGTCGGTATTTGGGCACGGGAGAGTAGGCGGACCAGGACAGTTGCATCTCTAACGAAAATAAGCAACTTATCTTAATGGGAAATTTAGCAGGACATGAAAAAAGTGCCATTGATTCATATTACTGGAGGCATTACATTGAAAACAACATTGGTTTAACGTGTCCTTACTTTTAACAGTGCAACTGCTACATTTTACAAGTGGCATTACATAAGAGCGGCTCGGGGCAACAAACATCAGAAGAGGATATCTGGGTTGGTCCCATTTTTGTTCGGTATATAGCCACCTTATACTGTGTGAGGCTAGCAAATCTAGTCCTGGACTTACTCTGTTGACTTGTCCCCCAGTCCCCACTTTCTTTCCTTTTTCAACCAATAGATCGGGTTTATATTGAGTTTGTACTGCGTTCCCTTTATTTCCCTATTAGACCTAGAGACCAGTTGGATAGTCAGTCTTTGCTACTTTTCGCCCCCATTATTCCTCTTTCGACTAAGTCCTTGATTCAGGTAACAAATCTTCCCCCACCCCACCCCCTTTCTTCCTTGTTTGAACCAAGTACTACTAGATTCGAGTGCATGAACTAGTTTTACCTCTTAACAGTAAAAAATTAGGTGGTTTTCGAATAGCCGATTGATCCTATCTACGAGGGGGCCTGAGAAATAGTAAAAGATACAAATGCCGCGACGTCAGGAGATCGGGAAGTAGAGCAAGGCCGGTTTCGAAGCAATTTATACCTGAGGGTCGCCGGGATGTTGCTAGGTGGACGGCGGGAGGCCGGATCTGCCCACACTATGGCAGCGAGGAAGAAGGGGTGGGAGGCCCTCCCTCGCCAGCGATGCTTGGGAGAGAACGGCAAGGCACGCTGATCGGGACACACCGGCAGTGGGTAAGAGCCATCACCAAGGACGACCGCGTGAACGTTGCACCTTCTGAACTTCCCCGACGGAGAGGATCCGGTTGGATCTGTGACCAGCGGTGAGTAGAGAGAGAGAGTGTGTGTGTGGCCACCGCTGTCGTGTTTAGATCTAGAGAGGACGAGACAGTGTGAAGAGAGCAACACTAGCAAGCAAGCGCGGAGGCTCCTGCCTATATAGTGGAGCACTAGTTTTCTTTTGTCTACCGGCCGGAGCCAGCTTGACCTCGGCAATGACTGTCGAGAAGTCTTCATGCACGTGCCCTGGAGGAGCAGTTGTCGTCATTTTGATCTGAAGCACCGGATTATAACATATAACACGAAAAAATGCCACATGACAAGAAATCATAACCTCACTGCCCAAAAGAGACAAGATGAATCCCGACAGACAAACTAGACGAGGATCAAAGTTCAGATTAAAGATAAACTCGTAGAAAAGGGGTCCGTCGATAGATGTCCTAATTAACATAGCCGGCTTGACCTAGATGGCAACCGAGTAGTCTTCGTGCATGTGCCCCCAATGACTAGCCCAACTCAGTTGTCGCTGTTTAACCCTCGCAGTGATCCGAAGCACATGACACCTAAATTTGCGAGATGACAAGAAACCTTTTTTAGATTTCTCACGAGAACTACAGCCCTGTACAACACAGCCTGCATGATATGTAGACGATAGCCAATCCAGGTGTGTCTGCTGGAGTCTGGTCACATGCATGGACGAACTGATCTTCTGTGCCTTGCAGGGATCGTCCAGGTACCAACGTATGTACTCCTACAACACTTCTCTAGTAGTACTATCGCTCGTCTCTCTCTTCTATTAACTCACCTGACTTGCGGGGCCGGGGAGTGTGCCTATGCTCGGTTCTCAATTGCGGTCCCACATGTGTGTGCAAACGCAATATGACGCGCGTTCCATTCGGAGAGCGGCGTGCCAGACCGACCGACCGTCTGGGGTGTGACGCGAACGCGACGGGCGTGCTGTATACTCCGTACATGTGTACCGCCGTTTTCTTGAGGCTTTGCTCCATGGAGCAATCCATGGATACAAAATTAGTATACTGTACTATTTAAAAGTCGAGGGCGGGGCTTTTCCCGTGCGGTAGGCGGGACAGTTCCGCCTAGTCGGTTCAACAGAGACACGAGAAGATGAGGGAGTAGGCTGCTGCAAACGTAGGGCTGTGTGATTTGACATGAGTTCCTGCTGGACAGGTGGGACCCGGTGATTTGACTTGCCATTATCATTTTAACTGCGGCGCTACAACTGGTGTGAGTCTCCCGATTCCTGACCTCCTCCATACAGGTGCCTCTCCCAATGCTCCACCATGTAGAGGTTGGCTCTTGCATGAGAGCCCACTCCTCCACTTTTTCCTTGCCTGTTTCCCCCACATATGCGAAAATGCCATGTAAAGCGGGCTTATAGCCCACTATTGTACTTGATCCTACATGTGTTAAGCCTGCCACATAGGCATAAAGTCTGATGTGGCAAGTTAATTAAGAAGAGAGAGACTAGTTTGGTGACCCCAGGAAGAAACGGTGATAAGCGCGTGTACCTAGATGAAGCAAACTTAGCAACAAAAAACTAAGCACCAATGCATTGGGGACTTGATTTGCTAAGCCATTTAATGCCCATAGCACCTCATCTAAGCACCATTTCATTGGAAGAGGTCACTCCTTGGCAAATGCAATAAATACTATGAAGAAAGAGATAGAGAGAAATAAACAAAAAATACTCTTATAGCCAACCTTATAGCTAACCTTGTTGTATGAGTGACTAAGTGATGACTATGTATGACATGCAAACATCAGATAGCCTAACGCACCGTGTTAAATCTCCAAGGGTGCGACCGCGCGAGCGAGGCGACGGTCGTGGTAGGCGTGACTGATGACCCACAAGTATAGGGGATCTATCATAGTCCTTTTGATAAGTAAGAGTGTCGAACCCAACGAGGAGCAGAAGGAAATGATAAGCGGTTTTCAGCAAGGTATTCTCTGCAAGCACTGAAATTATCGGTAACAAATAGTTTTGTGATGAGGTAAATTGTAACGGGTAACAAGTAACAAGTGTAAATAAAGTGCAGCAAGGTGGCCTAAACCTTTTTTTAGCAAAGGACAAGCCTGGACAAACTCTTATATAGAGAAAAGCGCTCCCGAGGACACATAGGAATTATCATCAAGCTAATTTTCATCACGCTCATATGATTCGCGTTCGGTACTTTGATAATTTGATATGTGAGTGGACCAGTGCTTGGGTGCTGTCCTTACTTGGACAAGCATCCCACTTATGATTAACCCCTATTGCAAGCATCTGCAACTACAAAACAAGTATTAAGGTAAACCTAACCATAGCATGAAACATATGGATCCAAATCAGCCCCTTACGAAGCAACGCATAAAACAGGGTTTAAGCTTCTGTCACTCTAGCAACCCATCATCTACTTATTACTTCCCAATGCCTTCCTCTAGGCCCTATCAATGGTGAAGTTTCATGTAGTCGACGTTCACATGACACCACTAGAGGAAAGACAACATACATCTCATCAAAATGTCGAACGAATACCAAATTCACATGACTACTAATAGCAAGACTTCCCCATGTCCTCAGGAACAAACGTATATACTCACAAATCATATTCATGTTCATAATCAGAGGGGTATTAATATGCATAATGGATCTGAACATATGATCTTCCACCAAGTAAACCAACTAGCATCAACTACAAGGAGTAATCAACACTACTAGCAACCCACCGGTACCAATCTGAAGTTTTGGTACAAAGATTGGATACAAGAGATGAACTAGGGTTTGAGAGGAGATGGTGCTGGTGAAGATGTTGATGGAGATTGGCCCTCTCCCGATGAGAGGAGCATTGGTGTTGACGATGGCGATGATTTCCCCCTCCCGGAGGGAAGTTTCCCTGGCAAAACAGCTCTGTCAGAGCCCTAGATTGGTTCCGCCAAGGTTCCGCCTCGTGGCGGCAGAGTTTCTTCCCGAAAGCTTGCTTATGATTTTTTCCAGGGTAAATGACTTCATATAGCAGAAGATGGGCACCAGAGGCCTGCCAGGGGGCCCACGAGGCAGGGGGTGCGCTTCCCACCCTCGTGGCCAGGGTGTGGCCCCCCTCTGGTAGTTTCTTCGCTCAGTATTTTTTTTATTAATTCCAAAAATGACTTCCGTGAAGTTTCAGGACTTTTGGAGCTGTGTAGAATAGGTCTCTAATATTTGCTCATTTTCCAGCCCAGAATTCCAGCTGCCGGCATTCTCCCTCTTCATGTAAACCTAATAAAATAAGAGGGAATAGGCGTAAGTATTTTGACATAACGTGTAATAACAGCCCATAATGCAATAAATATCGATATAAAAGCATGATGCAAAATGGACGTATCAACTCCCCCAAGCTTAGACCTTGCTTGTACTCAAGCGGAAGCCGATAACGATAAATATGTCCACATGTTTAGAGGTAGAGGTGTCAATAAAATAAAATACGGACATGAGGGCATCATGATCATTCTTATAACAGCAACATATATGAATATTGTCATATGATTTCATATGCTCAAGTAATAATCTATTCACAATGTAAAGTATGAATCAGAAACTTCATAGAGAACCAACAAACTATCTCAGTCATTGAGGCAATTGCAATTTATCATAACATCAGAAAGAGTCATTATAAGAGCTTTTCAGCAAGTCCACATACTCAACTATCATTTAGTCTTTCACAATTGCTAACACTCATGCAATACTTGTGGTTACAGAGTTTTAATCAGACACAGAGAAAGATAGGGGCTTATAGTTTTGCCTCCCAACTTTTTACCTCAAGGGTAATGTCAACAGTAATAACTCATGCTAACTTACATCCAATTAGATATATATATCAGGATCTTTCCAACACAATGTGCTTGCCAAAGGATAAAATATAAAAAGGAGAGGTGAAGATCACCATGACTATTAGATAAGGTAAAGGTAAAACATAGGCCCTTCGCAGAGGGAAGCAGAGGTTGTCATGCGCTTTCATGGTTGGATGCACGAAATCTTAATGCAAAAGAACGTCACTTTATATTGCCACTTGTGATGTGGACCATCATTATGTAGTCCGTCGCCTTTATTTCTTCCACATCACAAGATCGTATAAAGCTTATTTTCTCCACACTAATAAATCATACATATTTAGAGAGCAATTTTTATTGCATGCACCAATGACAACTTACTTGAAGGATCTTACTCAATCCATAGGTAGATATGGTGGACACTCATGGTAAAACTGGTTTTAAGGGTATTAAGAAGCAGAAGTAGTATCTATACTTGGTCCAAAGAATTGGCTTGCATGAGGGATAAAGGCAAGCTCAACATGTTGGATGATCCATGACAATATACTTTATTTCGGATATAAGAAAACATAACCCATTACGTTGTCTTCCTTGTCCAACATCAACTTTTTAGCATGTCATATTTTAATGAGTGCTCACAATCATAAAAGATGTCCAAGATAATATATTTACATGTGAAACCTCTCTTTCTTTATTACTTCCTATTAATTGCAATGATGACCAAAACTATGTTTGTCAACTCTCAACAACTTTTATTCATCATACTCTTTATATGTGAAGTCATTACTCTCCATAAGATCAATATGATCTCTTTATTTCTTTTTATTCCTTTCTTTTTCTTTTATTCACTCAAGATCCTAGCAAGATAATCAAGCCTTTGACTCAGCACTAATCTTTATTATATATAGCTCACAGACTCGATTACATAGAAAGATCATAAAGCAAAACTCACAACTAGATCATACTAAAACTTTATTCTACTAGATCAAGATATTACCAAAAGGAACGAACTATGAAAAATGGTAAAGATAGGGGTGTGATGGTGATACGATACTGGGGCACCTCCCCCAAGCTTGGCAGTTGCCAAGGGGAGTTCCCATACCCATGTGATTATATCTCTTTTGCTGGTGAAGAAGATGGTGGAGTTGTTGATGATGTGGGCTTGTCGTCCATCTTCCAAGGCATAGGCTCACCATCATAGAAGGATGACCGAGTCTCCGGGATCCTCAAATCTGCAGCCAAACTCATCCTCTTGAATCTATATTCATACTCACAGTTTTGGTTTTGCAGGTCATAGATTTGGGCTTGGAGATGCTCGATCTTCTCATGAAGCTTGAAGATGGTCTTCCCAATGTTCTTGACATACAGCTTGTGGTTGTTGGTGAACTCCGCGATCATCATGTGGTTGGCGTTGAGTCCATGTTCCACCATCCCCTGGCACTTGAAAACTTGTTGTTCCATTGCTTCGAGCCTCGTCTCCATGCTTCCGGTCCTCCTTGGTCCCTCAACATCGCGGATGTGCAACAACCCATCACAGATCTCAATGGTTTGAGAGTGTTGCAGCACCTCCGCGAGGTAGGGGTTGATGACCTCCTTGAAGAACTTGTCCTTGGGGGAACTTGGAGACGTCATGGTGATCTAGATCTGTCAGAAAAACAGCTCAAAATGAAAACAGAGGATATTTGCGTGATATGGTGGTCAAAACCTTCGGGAGATTATATAATGAATTTTTACCGACCAAAATAAGTATCTTGCAAGAAAATGGAGTCCGGAGAGCGCACGAGGTGCCCACGAAGCAGGGGGCGTGCCCAGGGGGTAGGGCGCTCCTCCCACTCTCGTGGAAGCCCCATGTCCTTCCCGGACAGCTTCTTATTCCTATTTTCTTAAATATTCCAAAACAGAGAAAATTTTGCCATTAGAACTGTTTTGGAGTCGGTTTACTTACCGTACCACATACCTATTCCTTTTCGAAGTCTAAAACATTCTGGAAAGTGTCCCTTATGTATTCCTCCAGGGTTATGGTTTCAATAATATTAGTTTCAGCATTTATAGGATTACCTGAGATATAATGTTTGATTCTTTGACCGTTCACCACCTTTGGATTTGTGCCTTCAAAGTTGTTGATTTTTATGGCGCCGGAACGATAGACCTCCTCGATAATGTAAGGACCTTCCCATTTAGAGAGAAGTTTTCCTATAAAAAGCCTTAAACGAGAGTTTCATAGCAATACATAATCACCTATATTAAACTCACGCTTTTGTATCCTTTTGTCATGCCATCTTTTAACTTTTTCTTTAAACAGTTTGGCATTCTCATAGGCATGGGTTCTCCATTCATCAAGTGAGCTAATGTCAAATAGACTCTTCTAACCGGCAAGCTTGAAATCATAGTTGAGCTCTTTAATGGTCCAATATGCCTTATGTTCTAGTTCGAGAGGTAAGTGACATGCTTTTCCATAAACTATTTTATACGGAGACACACCCATAGGATTTTTATATGCAGTTCTATAGGCCCATAATGCATCATCAAGTTTCTTGGACCAATTCTTTCCAGATCTATTAACAGTCTTTTGCAAAATCAATTTGAGCTCTCTATTACTCAATTCTACTTGACCACTAGACTATGGGTGATATGGAGATGCAATTCTATGGTTAACATCATACTTAGCAAGCATTTTACGAAAAGCACCATGAATAAAATGTGAACCACCATCAGTCATTAAATATCTAGGGACTCCAAACCTCGGAAAAATAACTTCCTTAAGCATCTTAATAGAGGTGTTATGATCAGCACTAGTATTTGGAATAGCTTCTACGCACTTAGTAATGTAATCAACAACAACATACCCATTAGTGGAAGGAAACGGTCCCATATAATCAAAGCCCCAAACATCGAATGGTTCAATAACAAGTGAATAATTCATAGGCATTTCTTGACGTCTACTAATATTACAAATTCTTTGGCATTCATCACAAGATAAAACAAACTTACGGGCATCCTTGAAGAGAGTAGGCCAATAAAAACTAGATTGCAATACCTTATGTGCAGTTCTATCTCCAGCGTGGTGTCCTCCATAAGCTTCGGAGTGACACTTCCGTAGGATCTGTTCTTGTTCATGCTCAGGTATACAACATCTAATAACACCATCTACTCCTTCTTTATAAAGGTGTGGGTCATACCAAAAGTAATGCCTCAAATCATAGAAAAACTTTTTCTTTTGCTGGTATGTGAAACTAAGTGGTATAAATTTAGCAACAATGTAATTATCATAATCAACATACCAAGGAGCAGTACGAGAAGCATTTATGACAGCTAATTGTTCATCAGGAAAGCTATCATCAATAGGTAGTGGGTCATCAAGAACATTCTCTAACCTAGACAAGTTGTCTGCAACGGGGTTCTCAGCTCCCTTTCTATCTATCAATAATATGCAAATCAAATTCTTGTAGCAAAAGAACCCATCTAATAAGTCTAGGCCTAGCATCTTTCTTTTCCATAAGGTATTTAATAGCAGCGTGATCAGTGTGAATAATTACTTTAGATCAACAATATAAGATCTGAACTTGTCACAAGTAAAAACAACTGCTAAAAATTCTTTTTTAGTAGTAGGATAATTTCTCTGGCCATTGTCTAGAGTTTTACTAGCATATTGAATAACATTTAATTTCTTATCAACTCTTTGTCCCAGAACAACACCTGCAGCATAATCACTAGCATGACACATAATTTCAAAGGGTAAATTCCAATCAGGAGGCTAAATAATAGGTGCAGAAATTAATGCTTTCTTAAGTATTTCAAATGCTTCTACACAATCATCATAAAAAACAAAAGGAATATCTTTTTGTAATAGATTAGTCAGAGGCCGACAAATTTTTGAGGAGTCCTTAATGAACCTCCTATAAAAACCGGCATGACCAAGGAAGCTTCTTATACCTTTAATGTCCTTGGGACACGACATCTTTTCAATAGCATCGACTTTAGCTTTATCAACCTCAATACCTCTTTCAGAAATTTTATGTCCCAAGACAATACCTTCATTAAACATAAAGTGGCATTTCTCCCAATTCAAGACAAGGTTAGTTTCTTCACATCTCTGCAAAACTCGATCAAGGTTGCTCAAGCAATCATCAAAAGAGGATCCATAAACGGAGAAATCTTCCATGAAAACCTCACAAATCTTTTCACAAAAGTTAGAGAATATAGCCATCATGCATCTTTGAAAGGTAGCAGGTGCATTGCATAAACCAAAGGGGATACGTCTATAAGCAAAAGTACTGAAAGGGCAAGTAAAAGTGGTCTTTGCTTGATCATCAGCTAACATAGGTATTTGAGAGAAACCAGAGTAACCATCTAGAAAGCAAAAATGCGTATGTTTGGATAATCTTTCTAGCATTTGATCAATGAAAGGCAAAGGGTAATGATCTTTTTTAGTAGCTTTATTTAATTTGCGGAAATCAATTACCATCCTATAACCTGTAATAATTCTTTGCAGGATCAATTCATCTTTATCATTAGGAACGACAGTAATACCTCCCTTTTCAGGGACACAATGGACAGGACTTACCCACTGACTATCAGCAACGGGATAAATTATACCTACCTCAAGGAGCTTTAGTATTTCCTTTCTTACCACTTCTTTCATCTTAGGATTTAGCCGCCGTTGGTGATCAATAACTGGTTTGGCGTCTTTCTCCAAATTTATTTTATGTTGACATAGAGTGGGACTAATGCCCTTAAGATCATCAAGAGTATATCCAATAGCAGCACGGTGCTTCTTCAGAGTTTTCAATAATTTCTCTTCTTCATGCTCTGAAAGGTTAGCACTAATAATAACAGGATATATCTTCTTTTTCATCAATATAAGCATATTTAAGAGTATCAGGTGATGGTTTAAGTTCAAACACGGGATCACCCTTGGGTGGAGGAGGATCCCCTAGGATTTCAACAGGCAAATTGTGTTTCAGAATAGGTCCCTGTTTAAAGATTACTTCATCTATTTCCCTTCTTTCATTCATGAACATATCATTTTCATGATCAAGCAAATATTGTGCTAAAGGATCACTAGGAGGCACAACAATAGAAGCAAGACCAGTAATTTCATCTTTACTAGGCAATTCCTCATCACGGGGTTGTCTATGAAATTTAGCAAAATTAAACTCATGAGACATATCATCCAAACCAATAGTAACAACATCCTTTTCGCAGTCTATCTTAGCATTGACAGTATTCAAGAAGGGTCTACCAAATATAATGGGACAAAAGCTATCTTGTGGGGATCCAAGAATAAGAAAATCAGCAGAATATTTAACTTTCCCACACAAGACTTCAACATCTCTAACAATCCCAATCGGTGATATAGTATGTCTATTGGCGAGCTTAATGGTAACATCGATATCTTCTATCTCAGCAGGTGCAATATCATGCATAATTTCTTTGTATAAGGTATGAGGTATTGCACTAGCACTAGCACCCATATCACACAAGCCATGATAATAATGATCTCCTATTTTAACAAAAATCACGGGCATGCCTACAACGGGTCTATGTTTATCTTTAGCACCGGGTTTAGCAATTCTAGCAGTCTCATTGCAGAAGTAAATAACATGCCCATTAATATTATCAGCCAAGAGATCTTCAACCATAGCAATATTAAGTTCAACTTTAACTTGCTCAGGAGGTTTGTGTGTCCTAATATTACTTTTGTTGACTATAGTTGAAACTTTAGCATGATCCTTTATTCTAACAGGGAAAGGTGGTTTCTCAACATAAGCAGTAGGAACAATAGGATCATTATAAGTGATAGTTTTTTCTTCAAATTTAATAGGTGCAACTACTTTCACTTCAATGGGAGGATTATATTTAAACCACTTCTCCTTAGGGAGATCAACATGAGTAGCAAAGGATTCACAGAAAGAAGCTACTATCTCAGAGTCAAGTCCATATTTAGTGCTAAACTTACGGAAATCATCAGTATCCATAAAAGATTTAACACAATCAAACTTAGGTGTCATACCTGACTCCTTACCTTCGTCGAGATCCCAATCTTCAGAGTTGCGTTTAATTCTTTCCAATAAATCCCATATGAATTCAATAGTCTTCTTCATAAAAGAACTAGTACAAGAAGTATCGAGCATGGAGCGATTGTTGTCAGAAAGCCGAGTATAAAATTTTTGAATAATCATTTCTCTTGAGAGCTCATGATTGGGGCATGAATATAACATTGACTTAAGCCTCCCCCAAGCTTGAGCGATGCTTTCTCCTTCTCGAGGCCAGAAATTATATATATAACTACGATCACGATGAAATAGATGCATAGGATAAAACTTCTGGTGAAATTCCAATTTCAATCGTTTGTAGTCCCATGATCCCATATCATCACATAGCCTATACCATTTCAATGCATCTCCCTTCCAAGATAAAGGGAAGACCTTCTTCTTGATAACATCATCGGGCATACCTGCAAGCTTAAATAATCCACAGACTTCATCCACATAGATTAAGTGTAAATCGGGATGCAATGTTCTATCTCCTGCAAAAGGATTAGCTAGCAGTTTCTCTATCATACCCAAAAGAATTTCAAAGTAAACATTTTCAGTAGGTTCAGTGGTTGAGGAGCAACTCTTTGCTCTATCGGTCGGGGTGAAGATACCCCGAACAAGCCCCTCAGAGGATTACTTTCCATAGTAACAAGTGTCAGTAAATTTCAGCACACTATATAAATTTTTCCTTACCAAATTCCACATACCAAAGGCGCTTCACTCCCCGGCAACGGCGCCAGAAAAGTGTCTTGATGACCCACAAGTATAGAGGATCTATCGTAGTCCTTTCGATAAATAAGTGTCGAACCCAACGAGGAGCAGAAGGAAATGATAAGCGGTTTTCAGCAAGGTATTCTCTGCAAGCACTGAAATTATCGGTAACAGATAGTTTTGTGATGAAGTAATTTGTAACGGGTAACAAGTAACAAGTGTAAATAAAGTGCAGTAAGGTGGCCCAATCCTTTTTGTAGCAAAGGACAAGCCTGGAAAAACTCTTATATTGAGAAAAGCGCTCCCGAGGACACATAGGAATTATCGTCAAGCTAGTTTTCATCACGCTCATATGATTCACGTTCGGTACTTTGATAATTTGATATGTGGGTGGACCAGTGCTTGGGTGCTTTCCTTACTTGGAAAAGCATCCCACTTATGATTAACCCCTATTGCAAGCATCCGCAACTACAAAAGAAGTATTAAGGTAAACCTAACCATAGCATGAAACATATGGATCCAAATCAGCCCCTTATGAAGCAACGCATAAACTAGGGTTTAAGCTGTTGTCACTCTAGCAACCCATCATCTACTTATTACTTCCCAATGCCTTCCTCTAGGCCCAATCAATGGTGAAGTGTCATGTAGTCAACGTTCCACTAGAGGAAAGACAACATACATCTCATCAAAATATCGAACGAATACCAAATTCACATGACTACTAATAGCAAGACTTCTCCCATGTCCTCAGGAACAAACGTAACTACTCACAAATCATATTCATGTTCATAATCAGAGGGGTATTAATATGCATAATGGATCTGAACATATGATGTTCCACCAAGTAAACCAACTAGCATCAACTACAAGGAGTAATCAACACTACTAGCAACCCACAGGTACCAATCTGAGGTTTTGGTACAAAGATTGGATACAAGAGATGAACTAGGGTTTGAGAGGAGATGGTGCTGGTGAAGATGTTGATGGATATTGGCCCATCTCGATGAGAGGAGCATTGGTGATGATGATGGCCATGATTTCCCCCTCCCAGAGGGAAGTTTTCCTGGCAGAACACCTCTGCCGGAGCCCTAGATTGGTTCCGCCAAGGTTCCGCCTCGTGGCGGCGGAGTTTCTTCCCGAAAGCTTGCTTATGATTTTTTCCAGGGTAAATGACTTCATATAGCAGAAGATGGGCACCGGAGGCCTGCCAGGGGGCCCACGAGGCAGGGGGCGCGCCCAGGGGGTAGGGCGCGCCTCCCACCCTCTTGGCCAGGGTGTGGCCCCCTCTGGTAGTTTCTTCGCTCAGTATTTTTGTTAATTCCAGAAATGACTTCCGTGAAGTTTTAGGACTTTTGGAGCTGTGCAGAATAGGTCTCTAATATTTGCTCCTTTTCCAGCCTAGAATTCCAGCTGTCGGCATTCTCCCTCTTCATGTAAACCTAATAAAATAAGAGGGAATAGGCATAAGTATTGTGACATAATGTGTAATAACAACCCATAATGCAATAAATATCGATATAAAAGCATGATGCAAAATGGACGTATCAGCGACGATGATACGGGCTGTTGGCAGCCCTTGGATCTGAGATCGAACGGTCGCATGTTAAGTGGCTGAAAATTTGTAGAATAACCCTCCAGGATAGGATATTCACCAATAGGTCTAGAATCACGCCATCCAACCGTTCGATCTTAGATCCAAGGGCTCTCGAAAGCCCGTATCATGGGAGAATGGAAAGCTTCATATCACCTGCAATTTTCCCAACGCTTCACATGACATCGAAAGCCATTTAATTGGGCGTCGAGTAGACATGCCATCTAATTGGGCCCCCATAGTACTATGCATGAATCCATTTATCCACCAGGCAAGCCACTACCTGCCATTCGCACGCGCCCCCACTCAACATTTTTACAATCGATAAACCACTCCTAGTCGTCCTGTCCTTTCACATTACGGCAGTTCCACTAATCCTAACCCTCCTCCCAAATCCATGGCGTCCCAAATCTCCATGATCGGCGGTGAGTACAAGGTTAGAACCATCATCGGCGTTGAGTTCAACGTCAGCCACACCCGTTCTTCCGCAACGGTGAAAGAATGCCTTGCTCGCTTCAAACGCATGTTCGAAAACTCAAATGATGAGTGGGTCGCTGGGCTAGATGTTGAGTACACCACAATGCTGGGAAGCGAGAAGAAACTAAAGGAGGTAGAGAAGAAGAAGCCCACCGTGATCCAGGTTTGCGTGCATGACTTATGCTTGGTCTACGACATATGCCACGCCGACGTTGAGTGCGAGGAATTTAAGAAGTTCCTCAAGGGCGGCCGAGTCAAATTCGTTAGTGTAGACTTTAGGAACGACAAGGAAATCATGGGTCAGATAGGCCTCATTGTAGGCGACCCTTTCGACCTCCAGAAGGAAGGGCTGGTGCCCTCCCTTGATCAGCCTTCAATGCTGACCCTGGCAGGAGCCATGGTTCATCCTTTGTACGGTGAACTGAAGAAACCTCCGCACACGTTTCATCATGCATGGCAGTGGGCTGTACTAGATATAGACCACATCCACTACGCTGCAATGGATGGTTACCTTTGTTTCAATATCTACAAGGGTTGGATAAAGAGCAAGAGCCAAGTGTGCGGTTCAAGCAAACAAGTATCGCCCAAGAGGAAGAGGGACAAGGGCGAAGTCGAGGACGTGGATGAGGACTCCGAGTAAGGTGGCAGTGTCATTGCTCATGGTGGTTCTAATGCAGTGTCTACCGGATTAGTTGCTTAGTTTAATTTCTGGTGTGCTTGGTTTTATTTGAGGGGTGTGTTGTGCTGAGCCCCCAGCAGAACTATGTTATGTTTCTTCTCGTTATATTTCGTACATTTCATCTTTTACCAGGTATAGTACTACCACTCATTTCTTCACATTATATACGTATAATATATATGGCCAACATCATATAGCCAGCAGTTTAGTTGTCAAAGAATTTCAGGGTGCTTAGTTTTGTCAAAGAATTCCAGGGTGCTTAGTTTTATTTGAGGGGTGTGTTGTGCTGGACACCATTAACTTATCATCATGAGAATCGGCTTATTTTTGTCATGTAACATGGTCAACGGGTTTGACGTGAAAATAACAATGTCTAATGGCATTTCTGAGCAAACATCTAACTTAATGATGTCAGTTTTCAGATATATAATTGCATTTTTGAGCAGGCATATCACGGATCGATGGCATTTTTTGATTAGTTGTAACTTCTAATGGCAAAACTGAGTAGTGATACACAACTATTGGCATAAATAATAAGAACCCAAGAATTAAATAAGTATGCTAATTTCTTTATTTCTTTATACCTTTGTGTGCGAAACAATATACGCTGCCTCCCGCCAGATTTTCTTTATAGAGGCAACATTGAACTATATGAGTGCCCTGTTAAATTTTGGAATTATTCCGGGTTCGTTTGGCCTTTTTATACATTAATTGAGTTTCTGGTCATTTAATGTGCATAATTCAAATTTGAACTACAAGCGCATGCTCCCGTGCACCAAAGTTGATTGAAAAATCACATGTGTGTCCTCGGGTGAATTTCTAGGTCCCATGCAAGAAATGGGAATGAAATTCAAACATCTGGGCATCGTGGTTCGGCCGAGAACATTGAGAAGCTTGGTTTTAAAATTCTTGTAAATCCAAAACACGCCTGAAAAGCATGAAACTTGACATGGTGTCATGTCATGGTACTACCATGCTGTGGTAAAAAATTTGCAGAATAGGAACAAGTTTTATTATAAGTTTCTTGCAAACCGGAGCTTCTCTCAAGAAGGCTCGTGGTTCTGAGAGGGAACGTGTCACCTTTGTGTGCATAATTCAAATTTTAAATACAAGCACATGCTCCAGTGCACCAAAGCTGGTTGAAAAATCATATGTGTGTCCTCGGTTAAATTTCTAGGTCCCATGCCAGAAATGGGAATGAAATTCAAACATCTGGGCGTCATGGCTCGGCTGGAAACATTGAGAAACTTGGTTTTTTAATTCCTGTAAATCCGAAACACGCATAAAAATCATGAAACTTGGCTTGGTGTCATGACATGGCAACAACATGCTGTGGTAATTTTGCTGTCCGATTTGCGAAGGCGCACACATTAACAATCAACAAAGTCATTTTGGAACAAGTGCTGTCATGTTACAATCGGAAACACAAGTATTACTAAAACCATGGGCATTCTATTTACCATTCACGTGCCGCCATGCGTCCCCTTTTTTTATTAGCTAGGAGGCGCCATGCAGGGTAGCTATTTGAGTACGAGAGGCGTGCGATCAGACCCCTGCGCGTGCTTATCGAGAGGAGAGCCCTTTGACCTCCGTCTGCCATCCACCTCTCTCCCAAGGTCTCCATTAATGGCGCCCGAGCCTCTGTTTAATGGCGTGGCAATGTCTCACTCGACTGAGATTTAAGAGAGAAAAAGGAAAATCTGAAAAGAAAATTTTGCACGGATCTTGATGTAAGATCCAACGGACCTATATAGCATCTACTACGACTTATAGCAAGATTGATGAATATATATAAGGATGACGAGAGTGGATAATAATTGTCTTACATAATTAGGAACATAATTAAAAAAGCCACATGCGGCTACGCCCGAAATACACAAGTGCAAAAGAAGATGGAAGACGCATACAACGACCTGGCTCATTGATCTCTACTTTCTTTATGCGTTGCAGGTCGCGGAGACTAGTTCTCGCGGCGGGTGATGATCTCTTTCATCAGTTTCATGTCCTTAATACGCTGCTTGGCAGCATCCATGGATTCCTCCACCAGCCTGTTGCGCTCGATGCGGAGCATGGCATTCTCGTCCATAAGTTTCTTGATGATGATGCCCGTCCTCTGCAAAAAGCCTACGGTCTCCTCCTCCTGCTTCGCCCTTCCGGCCATCTTTGTCCTCTGCAGGTCGCGCTCGCCCCGGAGCTTCGCATTGCCCTCCCCTAGTTGCCAGATGACGCCGGTAGCCTCGTCTTGCAAACTCGCCCAACCAGAGATCTGATCCATCTGGCTATGGACTATCGCATGCATGCGCCTGTAAGAGTCCTAGCCTACCCACGAGAAATTTTCCCAGGCCGCCGTGGTGTGGCAGGACCTCCCTGCTGCTTCGGCGGCGCGGCGGGACATCTGCTGCTTCCACGGCGTGGCCGGGCTAGTCAGCTACATCGACGGCGCGGCGGACCTCCGTGCTGCTTCGGCGGCGCGGCGGGACCTCTGTGCTGCTACTGCTACGCGGCTGGACATGTTGGCTGCTTTCGCAGCGAGGCGGGACATCTCTCATGCTTCCTCTTCCATGCTGATCTCTCCCTGGTGGGAATCTCTCGACCCAGAACTCACGCTGGCTATGGCTTGATTGACTTGATTGTTTTTTGTGTATGAGGAGTTGAGGAGGAATATGCAGTCATCTTAGCATAGTAGTATTTATAACCGAGTACTACTAATACACTCCTAAGTGGGAAACCGTTTAGGTTGTGATCGGTGTGACCATGTTTGCAATTAAATATAGCGTGGTAGTAGTAGTAATTTGGAATGTGACGAGACGCGCTCAAAATTTATTGACGGTTCTAGTTTCGAAGTGCGGATTTATTGCCGGATGGCGTAACATCGACACGTTTTCTCGGCCGTGGTGTAGCATATGCCATGGTACTAGTTCTTTTTCTACTGCTGTGTACGTGCAAAAATTGGCACCGTCGAATACATATCTTACGCTTGGCGTTCGACAGGAATAGCCTCGTGGCGAGCTATAGACTAGTCTTTTTTTCAGACGCATTACACCTATCTCTCTGGACTTCTCGCACGCACCATCACTGCACCCTAGGTCGATGCCACCCACATACACTTGTACTCTGAGAAGAGGTGCACACACGCACTCGTCCTCTCTCACACACGCATCTGTAGTTACGAATTGTAGTGTTCTCAACCATCCGATTGGCTCTATCATAGGTTTCACGTTGCTCCTTGGCCTTGAGATTGAGAAGTTTAAAACACGGAGGCTAAGATGGAGGCGCGAGGTTTTGGTTAATGTGCGGGCCGCACACGGCACCAACACGACACGAGCTTCGTATGCCTGGTGCGCATGTAGTTGGGTGAGTTGTCCAAGTATAGACTCAATCAGGCCCTCGTTGGTATCCGCGCTTTGACTTTGGCTGGTCATAGTGGAGAGTAACATAGACTAGTTACTAGTCTATGTTACTAGTACCTTCATAGTGGGTAGTGTCATATAGTATATGCATAATTTGGTGACGAGCGCTCTCTATATGGACCACCGTTTTTCTTTAATTTCATCTTGTTAATTTTGCTCCATGGCGCAATCCATCGATACTACTACTGTACAAATTTATACATTTTTTAAAAGGCTAGAGGTCGGGGCAGTCTAGCTTGGTCCTTTTCACGAGAGGCGAGGGCCTTTGTGATTTGACGGCTCATTACTGCTGGAAGGAGGGGCCTTGTGATTTGACTGCTCGTATAAATGTGCCAACGACCCGACGAGGAGCAAAGAACCGTGCGGTATACTCAAGTTTTCCACTAGAGTAGTACTACGATGGAGGAGCACGAAACATGGCAGTCCAGTGCCATATGGCGATAAAAAATGATCTAATTTGCTAGTCATCTCATTGTTAGCATTGTTCTATTCATGCCTCGCAGAGAACATGACACGTGCGGCGAAACACCCGAAGCAACAGAAGAAACACAGGAGCAAAAGAAGAAGGAAGATTATCACCCCATATGATCTAATTCGCCGCGGCGTCGTAACTGCTTCTTCATCGCCTCCATGACCTCCATCTCCTTGCGCGTCTCCTCCGCCATCTTTTTAATTGTGTCCATGACGCGGGATGTCTCGACGCGAGCCTTCATCATATATTCCATGGCCGCATTACGTACCTTGATAGCAGTCGGGTGCTCGATGCGGAGCTTCACCAATTCCTCCTTCTATTCCATGATGAGGGCCTGCATCATCTTCATCGAGGAACTACTACTCTCATGCAGCTTCTTCCAGCCGGCGTTCTTCTCCTTCAGCAGGTTGAGCTCGTGGCAGAGCTTTGCCTTGTCCTCCTGAAGTTGCAGGATTTCGCCGGTCGCCTTCTTCTCCGAGGCAATGCTCTTCTTCAGCAGCATCACCAAGCCGACGGTCAACTCCCCCTGCTTATTGAGCTCAGCGGGCATGTCGTCGAGGATCTCCTTCAGCAGCTCCACCAAGCCGTGGATGAACTCCTTCTGCTTATTGAGGTGCTTATTGAGCTGATCGGGCATGCCGTCGAGCGATAACGACTCCAGCGCCGCCAGCTCGGCATGTTCACCTCCGCGGCTAGGGTGCTCCTGGGAGCCATCGCCAGCCCGTGAGAGATCTTTTGAGGTCTCTGCGTGGCGGCGAGCCCTCTCTTTCTTTTCCGCAGCCTTGGTTGCCGCTCCCTTGTTACAAGTAGTTCTCGACCTAGAGCTCTGCGCACCGGACATGGCAAGGACGGATGAAGAAGAAGCACTTATGAGGAGGAAAGGTAGAGTAATTTTCCGTTAGGTAGTTCCCCTTTTTATAACCTGAGTACTAGCACTAGTACTAATACCTGCATAGAGGGAACACGTTCAGGTTTGGTACGTACTAGTAGGTGTGAGCAGGCTTGCACTTAATTGTAGCACTAGTACTTTCGAATGTTATGGGAACAAGGTAAAGATAAATTGATGGGTTTTGGTTTCGAGGCCCGAAACGACTCCCGATGAGTTTAGTGGAGCATAAATTTCAAGTAGACTACAGAGCTCAGATGCATAAGTATTATGTTACTGTCAAAAATTGGCACAAAATACGAAGGAGACCAATGGAAGTACTACTAGCAATCCATGATTTAACTACTCGCATGCGCGCAGTGGAGTACTAATGTCTTTCTTCCACCCTCACGTCCACTCAATTTGCATGCGCTGTATTAATTGACCATCAATGAAGTGAAGGACTTTACATGCGTCAAATTATCACATGGGTGGATCTTGGTACAAAATTGCGTATGCCTGTGTACCCGCGTGTGCGTGCGAGGGAATGAGTGTGTGCGTGGCGTGCATGCACATCTTTGCTTCGTGCATGTACCGCTAGTGTAACACCCCGTATGTAACTTGCCATATTTGTAACTCCAACTCTTGCCATTTCCGGCTATGTGTTATGATATTCCCTCCGTGGTTGGGTTTCCCTTCTTTTTGCATTTTGTCCTTGTCATGCATTTCATGTCATGTCATCATGCGCATCGCATTCGCATACGTGTTCGTCTTATGCATCCGAGCTTTTTCCCCGTTGTCCATTTTGCAATCCGGCACTCCTATGTCCCCCGGCGCCCCTTTTGCCTCTTTTAGTGTGTGGGTGTTAAACTTTCTCGGAATGGACCGTGATTTGCCATGCGGCCTTGGTATAGCACCGGCAGACCGCCTGCCAAATTTCATCGCATTCGGAGTCCGTTTGTTAGCCCAACCGTTAAACATGTAACGGCACCGTTGCCGGTATTTTCGCCGAACGTTTCGGTCTCCGGAACAGTCGCCGGGCCTCACTTCTCTTCTCTCCTCTCAGCCCGAGGCCTCTCTTCACAGCCCACTTAGTTTCCCTCTGTCCGGAGCCGCACGATCGCGATCGTACGGCTCGAAAACCCCTCCTAACCCCCAAACCCTAGCAAATTTGCTATATATGGACACCCCTAGTCCATTTTTGGGCAACCTAGACCCCTTCCCCTACCTCCTGCCGCAGTCAAACCCCTCCTCCTCGGATTCAGCGCCGGCCCACTCCACCTCCGCCACTTGTCGCCGCCGCCGCCGCGTCCCAGACAAATCCGGGCGCGACACGTCGCCTCCCCAGTGCCCCCACTTCGCCACGGCCCGCCTGCCCCATCCGCGGCCCGCCTCCGGACCGAAGCGGGCCTGAGCCGCCGCTGCACGCCCGCAACTCCCTGGCGCCCCAAGCTCCGCCTTCGCTCTGCCCGCGCTCGATCCCCGCAGGCGACCAGCGCCTCGCCGCCGGCGACCACCAGGCCGAATCCCGCCACCTGCTCCTCTCTCCTTTCCCTGCCTCTGCTTCTTCCTCTTCCTCTCACAGAGCTCTCTCTCCCTATGTTCCGCAGGACCCCGGAGCCTCGTCGCGCCGCCGCATGGAGTTCGCCGGATCTCGCGACCCCCGTCGTTCCTGCGCTCGGATCCGCGCCGCCCCTCGTCGTCCTCGCCCACCTCCGGCCGGATCCGGTGCCCAGGGACCGGATCTGCCCATTCCCGCCGTCTTCCCATGTCGCTGGAGTCCCAGCTCCCGCCGGAGTTCATCCATCCACCGCCGCCGCCATGACCGCTCGGCAGCGAGCAGAGGAGCCGCTCGCTCCCCGGTCCCCGTTGACCATGCCGCGTGGGCCCAGTCCCTCGTCGGCCCAGCCCAGGCCTCCCACTGGCCTGCCTCGCCTCTTCCTCGTTTTGGGCCGAAGCCCAGGGTGAGCAACCCCTCTATTCCCCGCATGTGCGTCCTTTAGCTTCTTAGCGCTCGTTTGGACTTAAGTGATTTTCTGCTAAGTCCTGAGGTTTGCATATTATATGCTCATGTTCATCGCATCATAACTTGCTGCATACTACTCCGTTTCGTGCGTGTAATATGTCAAATTGTTCGTCTCGATGAGTAAATCATTTAATCCAATTGCATCATTTTCATTTGAGCTAATATTGGTGCCCGAAATGCTGTTGGAAAGGGGCTATGTGATGTTAGCTTCAGATTCTTATCAGAACGTGCACTTTTGTCATTTTTGCCATGATTGATGTGTGCACCCTATGAACTTGAGCTTTACATGTGTTTTGTAATATGCCATGCCATATTTACAGGGGTGTATACCATGTATTTTTGTGATCTTTGTGGTGACTAGCACAAGCATGCAAACTAGGGTACATAATGTTGCTGATTTCAGGGACTTAGTATTTTCACTAAGTCTGCTGTTATTTTTATGCCATGTGTTCATGTTGTTTCAGAGAGATCTATGCCTCTTTTGAGCATGAGTAAGAGTGTTTTGAGCATATGGATTTGCTCTATCCATCCATGCCTTTCTTTGTAATTATGGAGTGCAATAGCTTGAGTCAATCGAGCTCTACTTTTGCTATAAAATGTTACTGGCAGATTGTTTACATGTTATTCGATTTTGCCAAGCTTGTTGTAGTTGATCCTTGCATGCTATGATGTTGTTCTTGCCATGTATAGCTTCTATTCCATGTCTTCTTGATGTATTTATGCTTAGTTTATCATGCAATGCTCTGTAGTGTGTCCATCGAGCTCGTAAACATGCCTACTTGTTATCTGTTTTTGACATGTCCAGTTTTCTGCCAAGTCTGAAACCTGTAACGAAACTTGCTTAATTGACATGGGTGTTATTATATTTTCTGGTCCTTTTTGGCTTATGGTCACTAAGGGACTTTTGTTAAGTGCTTTGAGTAGATTCATGCCATGCCTTGTTTTGCTATATTGTGTTCCAGTAGCATGTTGTTTCCTTGCTCTAAACATGTCATCCTGATGTTAATTTCTGGCATGATAATATTTTCACCAAGTCTGAACCTGTTATCTTTTGCACTTTTGCCATGCTTGTTTGAACCTGTTGTGGTGTGAATTAGCCGTAGCTCAGTGTTCATCTTTTGTCAAGCATCTTGAGTAGATCACTGTCGTATGATTTGTTGATATGTTTGCGTGCAGTAGCTTAATTTCTTGTTGCATGCTAAATGGCATCATGCTGTTAATGGCAGAATCTTGTCATTCTTGTTTTGCTTGTCATTTGCAAACCGTGCATCCGATTCCAGTGATCTTTATATCGATTTCAACCGAAATCACCTCACCTTTACAGTGGAATACTTGGTTTGCCAAGATTATGCCTGGTTCATCTTTTCCTTCCGAAGCATGCATATGCATTGCATACCACATCTCGCAGATCATGCCATGTTTATGTGGTGGTTGTTTACTTTGTTGTTTGCTTCTTTCCGGTGTTGCTTCTTCGGGTTAGTTCTGATAGCCTTGCGATTGTGAGGATCCGTTCGTCTACGTCCGTTTGTCTTCTTCATGGACTTGTTCTTCTTCCTTGCGGGATTTCAGGCAAGATGACCATACCCTCGAAATCACTTGTATCTTTGCTTGCTAGTTGCTCGCTCTTTTGCTATGCCTATGCTGCGATACATACCACTTGCTTATCATGCCTCCCATATTATTAAACCAAGACTCTAACCCACCTTGTCCTAGCAAACCGTTGATTGGCTATGTTACCGCTTTGCTCAGCCCCTCTTATAGCGTTGTTAGTTGCAGGTGAAGATGAAGTTTGTTCCTTGTTGGAACATGGAGATGTTGTTCCTTGTTGGAACATGTTTACTTGTTGGGATATCACAATATATCTTATTTAATTAATGCATCTATATACTTGGTAAAGGGTGGAAGGCTCGGCCTTATGCCTGGTGTTTTGTTCCACTCTTGCCGCCATAGTTTCCGTCATATCGGTGTTATGTTCCCGGATTTTGCGTCCCTAACGCGGTCGGGTGATTTATGGGACCCCCTTGACAGTTCGCTTTGAATAAGGCTTTTCCAGCAAGGCCCAACATTGGTTTTACCATTTGCCTCACCACCACCTATCCCTTTCCCTTGGGTCGGCCACCCCGAGGGTCATCTTTATTTAGCCCCCCCCCCGAGCCAGTGCTTCTCTAAGTGCTGGTTCGAACTAGAGCCCTTTGCAGCGCCACCTCGGGGCAACTTGAGACTTGGTTTTAGCTATACGAACTGCTCATCCGGTGTTGCCCTGAGAACGAGATATGTGCAGCTCCTATCAGGATGTCGACGCATCGGGCGGCTTTGCTGGACTTGTTTTATTGCTGTCGAAATGTCTTGTAGCCGGGATTCCGAGACTGATCGGGTCTTCCCGGGGAGAAGGAATATCCTTCGTTGATCGCGAGAGCTTATCATGGGCTAAGTTTGGACACCCCTGCAGGGTTTGAACTTTCGAAAGCCGTGTCCGCGGTTATGTGGCAGATGGGAATTTGTTAATGTCCGGTTGTAGAAAACCCGAAGTTGATCTTAATTAAAATACACCAACCGCGTGTGTAACCGTGATGGTCTCTTCTCGGCAGGGTCTGGGAAGTGAACACGGTGTTGGAGTTAGGCTTGACGTAAGTAGTTCAGGATCACTTCTTGATCATAGTTGTTCGACCGTGCTTTTGCCTTCTCTTCTCGCTCTCATTTGCGTATGTTAGCCACCAGATATGCTAGTCGCTTGCTGCAGCTCTACCTCATACCTTTTACCCTACCTATAAGCTTAAATAGTCTTGATCTCGCGGGTGTGAGATTGTTGAGTCCCCGTGACTCACAGATACTTCCAAAACCAGTTTGCAGGTGCCGATGAAACGGTGCAGGTGACGCACCCGAGCTCAAGGAGGAGCTCGATGAAGATCTTGTTCATTGTGTTGTTTCATTTCAGTTGATCAGTAGTGGAGCCCAGTCGGGACGATCGGGGATCTGTGTAGCATTTGGGGTAGTCTTCTTTTATTTTGGTTCCGTAGTCGGACCTTGAATGTATTTGTATGATGTAATGCTTTACTCATGTATTGTGTGAAGTGGCGATTGTAAGCCTCCTATGTATCTTTTTCCCTTATATATTACATGGGTTGTGTGAAGATTACCTCACTTGCGACATTGCTTTCAATGCGGTTATGCCTCTAAGTCGTGCTTCCACACGTGGGAGATATAGTCGCATCGAGGGCATTACAGCCAGTGTGGCTCAGGGAGGACGAGTACATTCTTATGGAACTAGCAGCACGTCACTGTGATCAATCCACACAAGGATGTCGCGACAACGCCTCCACATGTGCCACGTGGCTTCATGAACTGTAAGAGAGACACTGTGTAGCGTGCCATTGTGTTTTGCACATACTCGAAGTACTAGTAAGGTACACATGCATTGCACGTGTCAGATTTTGCAACCAAATTATGAATAAATACAACACTATAGCATCTAAGCTCTAAGTCATATATGCCTGATGTAGACCTTCATTTAATTCTTATAGTTCATCTCATTCAAAATCAATTAGTTTTTATAAAAAACCTAGGGCCTCTTTGACTCATAGGATTTCCAAAACGCGGGAATAGGAAGAACATGGGATTAGAGTGGAATGTCGTCCTGAATCCTACAGGATTGTACGAGTGTTTGATTGTGCATAGAAAAAACGCATAATTCTTTCAAAGAGGTTTGAGTGGATGGGATGTTTCCTATGAAATATAGTGCAAATGAATCATATGGAAAAATTCCTATGGTTTACAATCCTACGAATCAAACAACCAAGATAGGAAAAATTCCTAAGGATTAGAATCCTCCAAAATTCCTTTGAGAATTCTTTGAATCAAAGAAGCCCTTAATCTATTTTATGATTCATGGAACTGTGCGTTGTAAAGCATAAAGTAAAAACAAATAATGGCAATTCAACTAGAAAAAAAGTTTGGGCAGTTATGATACGGAAGATTCTAGAACAAAGGAGAACCACTTTTGTTTTGAGATTTGTGCATTATGCTTAAGTTCAACCATGGAGTCTGCTAGATTGTACATGTGGCAAAATCTGGTGGGGGGCTAGAAGATGGTGCGAGGGGCCGAGTGGAGGGAGACTATGAAGGAGTGCACAACTACGAGATCGATATTTAGAGAGAGGGGGCGAGAATGTGCACTGTTGCACGCAGTGGCGGAGCCATGAAAAATGTCCCATGAGCTAGGGGGCCAAGTATTGCTAATCCTTTACGAGGAGGGCCAATTCATCAACTTAAACCATTTTTACCAGCAATTGTCTAATGATCACATTCATATTAGCCTCGATGTATAGTGATGTTAGGGGGGGGGGCTTGCTGCCCACTGACCTCGCCATTGTGCGCGCGTTTGAGAGATGAAGCGGAAGGCATGGATGATGAGAGTGGGGCGTTGGATATATAATTAATGTGGGTGTATTAGCTATATATGTAATCCTATATAGATAGGTATAGATTGATTGATGTGGACGTGGGAAAGAGGGTGAGACCTCACTATATATATATATATATATATATATATATATATATATATATTGATCGGTTTATGTGAAAAACTATGAAAGACCTAGCTATATATACACACACATAGAGGAACATCGATCGTTGCACATGCACGTGAGAGATAAAGAATGCCCGATATGATGGAGAGGGGGATGTGTGTGTGTGCCTTCATGGGAGACCGACCTGAAGAAAAAGATTGCATGTGTGCGATGGACAATGCCGACTGGTAGTGTGTGTGCATGCATGCACGAGAGAAAGTTAGTGGTACAATTATAAAGAGAAGAACAATGTGTGGGTGTAAAAGACTAGGTGAGGTCATAATCAATGTAAAGTTGAATTCAATATTTGAATAAGAAATCATGATGTTTGAAACCCATGCATGCATGAATATAACGGAGATCTGTGCGGTGTGGTTTGGAAACAAGCATGTTGTAATGTATACACATTGAACAAGGTCAGACTGGTTTGAATTTGAGATACCGATGGAAAACATCGTTTGGCCACATTGCATCCGTGCATGGACACACTATTCTAATTGGAGATGATGGGTGGCTTTCGCATCACATATCTATATCTATACCCCTACATATATATATATATTATATTTTTTATATAGTGTGCGGATAACTTTAACTTTGAAAGATGGTCATTAGATGAGGCCAATCTGATGGTGCAGAGCTAGCAAATTTGAGCACTACTGGCTATTGGATATCATCTAGATTCCACCAGATTTTGCCACATGTACAATCTAGAAGACTCTATGGTTGAACTTAAGCATAATGCACAAACCTGAAAACACAAGCACTTCTTCGTTGTTCTAGAATCTTCCGTATCAGAATTGCCCAAATGTTTTCTACATGATTTGTTTTTACTTTATGCCTTACAACGCGCAATTCCATGAATCTTAAAATAGATTAGCTTTCTTATAAAAACTAGATGATTTTGAATGAAATGAACTATAAGGATTAAACGAACATCTACATCATGCATAGATTACTCAAAGTTACATGCTATAATGTGGTATTTATTCATAATTTGGTTGCCAAATCTCATGCGTGCAATGCACGTGTACCTTACTAGTCTAAATGGTGTCCGTGTGTGTGTGTTGTGCGTGTTAAACACATTGTACGTAGTATATCATACTAGTCTAAATTGTCTTTTTTTGGGTACGTTAAGCTTGTTCTCCCGAAATTTCAAGCCGCGCCTTGTTTTGCCGAAATTTCAAGATAGCGTCTTTGTCTATCGTGCTGCGAAACTCCCGCCTCTTCAACCCGTGGTCCCGCGCCTTGTTACCCCGAAATATTTAAGATAAATCTTTGTCTCATTGTGCTCCGACAACTCCCTCCATCTCAACCCGCACCTTGCTATTCCAAAATTATAATGCGGGCAAAAACTCCCACCTCCTGTGAAATCCTGACACACGAAATGCCCGTGATACCCCTGAACCGACAGAACCGCCTCAAATCGGTGGGGGTACTTTTGTAACTTACCCCACTTTTGGGACAAGCGCGTCCCTAAGCCATGGTTCCCCACTCCCATCCCATCGGCCCACCCATTCGTACACCGAGGCCGGGAAAACCCGCGAAGCCCCACACCCTCCTCTGTCCGCCACCCAGCCGGAGCCTCTTCCCTGACGATGTCATCCACATAAACACCTCAACGTCCCTCATCCACCGTATCGGATGAGGATCCCTAGTCGATCTGGTCATCCTGCCGGTTCAGCCACCCCGTCCTCCACCTCCAAGGAGCTGCCCCGATGTTCCCCTTGTCTTTCTCGCCACCTCCATTCCCACACCGCCGTCTTCACCTGCACCACCGGAAGAGCATCATCATCACTGTTTGCTCGGATGAAGCTACGGCCTAATCGGCGCCACCAAAGAGGTTGTACACTAATCGCCGCATTTTCTTCTTGATTCGATCTCACGGTGCTGCCGGCGCTCGGTCCCGAGCCGACACGGCGTGGCTCCATCCACGGCGGCATCGCCGGCCACTTCCTCCACGGTGTCGCTCCCTCAGCGGCGACGTCCACATCAGTAGGAGCTGCTGCTACTTTAGCTCTCGCTCGCGCTGCTGCTCGGCTCTTGCTCTCGGTCCCCTGCCTGGTCTGCTCTTGCTCTTGCTCTTGCTCGCGCTGGTGCTCTCGCTCTTGCTCTTGCTTGCGATGCTGCTCCGATTTAGCTACACTTGAGTCAACTGAATCGACTTTTGGGTCAGTTGATTTTCAGGGGGTGGGGGGGGGGGGCTCACCGGAGTTAAGGAAAAACCAGCTGCAGTAGGGAGTGGGGCTCGCCGGAGAGGTACCCCACTATCTATCTTAGGGTTCAGGTTGTGGGCGGTGGTGGGGCGGTGGCGTGGGGATCGCTGGAGAAAAAGCTCGGAACGGGGGGGCCTAGAGGGATGGCCGGGGCGGCGGCGGACCGGCGGTTGGGAGTGTTCTCGGGGCGGGCGGGGCGGCTGTTTGGCCGGTGGTTGCTGGCGGCTCAGGGGGGTGGAGGTTGAAGATGAACTATAGGCCCTTGATTTTGTATCCAACAGCTGCAAAATCGACTGACCAGAGATGAAAAAGTCAGTCGACTGACGTGTAGCCTCACCTCTAGTGCGTTCAGTTTCGACAGTAAAATTCAGTTCCGACAGCAAAATTCAGTTTCGACAGTCAAGTTCAGTTTCGACAGTTAAACTCAGTTTCGACAGTTAAGTTCAGAGATGAGCGGCTGATGTATTTAACATCTAGCACTTTGTGGTTATGTATTTTACGTCATCTATTGGAGATGCTATTAGAATTACACTCAGGTTAACGTTGTCTCTCTTGTCCTGCTTCAGCCTTGGCGTCGTACAACTCACCGAAGCTGCTCCAACGACAAAACCCTCCATCATAGTGGAGCAGTACCTCGGGCTCCATCTCCAGACGCCTAAGATCTTCTTCCCCTCCTCCGACAGCCAAGTCAGCCGGAGCATCCTCACCGGCCAACCCAATCACGCTGAGATCGACATGGCTTCGCCAAAGAGGTTGTACACTTGTTGCATATCTTTTTTACTCTACATGTTATATATACTGTCCAGTGAGCACACGGAGTAACGGGAAATACGATTATTTTATCCTACTAGGTGACAAGCAGTGAGGTACCAGGCAACTTAGCTATCCGTGATGGACTCTCTTGAATGCCATCATTATTTATCTCTGCGCGTTTGAGCTGTGCATTTGTCAATGGCCCTGGGAGTTGAGCTAGTAGGGCAGTGGTCTGGGTCCAAAGTAATAGAAGTAGCACAAAAACATTTTTTTAGTGTAGGCTTTTCCTTGCTCAAGCCTGCCTACTAGAATCGCCAGTGCTTGAAAGGAAAAGTGAATGAAAAACATAGGAATTGGAAAGTTTCCTATGGTACTACTTTTTATGAATTTGGTGCAAAGGAATGGAGCAAAGGAAAACTGTAGGATTTGTTCCTTTAGTGTCTCCTTGAAAGAAAAACTGTAGGAATTTCAATTTCCACTTGTCCTCCTTTTCAAATTCCTATTCATGAAACACACGACTAAGAGATAGTAGCATAATAGCATTATAACCATACATTTTCTTGTGGTTTGACTTAATCTCACCATGCTTCTTTGCATCCCGTGATCTCCCAATTCTTGTGAACCAAACACCCAGATTGGCAGAAATCCTGTGTTTTTAAATTCTCTGTTTTGCACATGCATTCCTATCCTATTCTTGTCTATTTCCTATCCCTGCATTGTTAGAATCCTCAAATTCAAACAAGCCCTTACACAATTACTTATGTTACAGATATCTGTCAAAGAAAACCTTGTGTGGTTTGTCCTGCTCCTGCGGTGCTGTGTTCCACCCCAGCTCAGCTGCTCCAACGACGGAAGGGTTCACCACAGCAGGGATCCGCTCTCCAGACTGTCTTTCGCCGCCTCAGATCTTCTTCCCCGCCGCCGGCATCCACGACAACTGCATTACCATCATCAACTGAGCATATGACCTTGAGGACTACACGGGTCCGCAAGAGAGGTCGCACTCTTCCGTGTCTACTTACATTATGCATCGCTTAATATGATGACATACTACTTTATTGTCGTGTTCACCTATTAGACTCCGAGTCAGGTCCAAACTTATGTTGAAACTTGACTTTTTAAATGGTTGCGGGGTACATATTGGGGCAGCAATTAGTACTATCTGGTTAATCTCGGGTGTCTACTATGAGTTTAATGTTGGGTGCAAACAAACATTAAAGGATCCACTATCTGTATTCTTTAACTAAAGCTATTATCTGCCTGCTATCATTGGTTTTGGGTCTATCCACAGTTTGCTACCATCACTCTGGATTTGTGCATGCACTCCTTACATAATCTCACTATGTTTTATTCCTCTGCATGTCAGTTATTGTACACAATGGAACTGAACATGTAGAGCAAAAGAGACGAGCCTTGCGCGGCAATAAAATTTCATGCAGACGTCGCTCCATGGTGGGCGCAAAGGCAGCCCCCCTCCACCCATTTCGGATCGTAATCAAGAGGAAGATAACTGTTTCGAGGGGGATTCAGAAGCAGAAGACCACTCCTATTTACCCCATGAGGTCTTTGCTCTAACTTGGCATGCTAATGTTGGTAATATCATGCATATGGTGCCTTGCATTGCTTACTTTATACATCAAAGATGTCATCTGCTTAGTTTAGACATGCTTTGTGTCAATGCCATCTGTTTAGTTTCTTTATCGTATATGTGAATCATGCAATGCCATCTTGTTTAGGCAGGTATCATATATGTGAATTTTGCAATGCCACCCTGGTTAGCCAGTCATCTTATATGTGAATTATATCATGACATCATTTTTTTATTACATGATAAATTTGTCAACAATTTTAGTACATTCAATTACTCTTGCTGTGCATCAGCCATTCGACACGGTCCTGGAAAAATTTGGAGTGGAAATAAGGTCTTCAGAGTAGACAATGCTATCTGACGAAGCGCATGTCTTGCTGGTTACAGATAGCTCCTCAGAGGAGGATTCAGAGACAGATGACCAGTCCTATTCCCCCCCCCCCCCGAGGTGCATGCTCTAACTTGGCAGGGTTATGTTGCTCATATCGTGCATATGGTATCTTGCATTGCTATGTCATTTAATTAGTTGAGACATGCTTTGTGTGAATGCCACCTGTTTAGTGTCTAATTACCATATATGTGAATTATGCAATGACATCTTGTTGCAAGACATTATATATGTGAATTATGCAATGCTATCTTGTTGCAAGGCATTATATATGTGAATTATGCAATGCCATGCTGTTTAGCCAAGCGTCATATATGTGAATTATATCATGCCGTCCTTTTTTTGTATTTTTCATTGCTTTTGTCGACAATGTTTGTATATTCAACTGCTCTTCCTGTGCATCAGCCATTTGAATTGGTGATGGAGAAATCTGGAGTGAAAACAAGGTCTTCAGAGCAGACAATGCTACCTGCTGAAGCAGATATCTTGCTGGTTACAGATAGCTCTTCAGAGGAGGATTCAGAGGCAGATGACCAGTCCTATTCTCCCCTTGAGGTGTATGCTCAAACTTGGCAGGGTTATATTACTCATATCATGCATATGTTGTGTTGTAATGCTTAGTTTTTACATCATATGCATGATATTGGATGCCATCTCCTTAGTTGACACATCATATATGCGATTGCCCTCTGCTCACTTCCTTAGTATATAAATCATATATTTGAATTATATCATGCCATGATGTTTACATAGACAACATGTATCTAAATTATGGCATGCCAACCCATTTTCTGAAGACATAATATAGTTATATCATCTCATCCTGTTCACATAGTCATCATATTTTGAATTATGTCATTCTATCCGTGAATTATATCATGGCATTATGTTTCCATCGACGACATGTTTGTGATTTATGGCATGCCAACCACTTTAATAGACACATCGTATAGTTATATCATGTCATCCTGTTTACATAGTCATCATATTTTGAAGTATGTCATTCTATCCTGTTTAGTTAGCCATCATACATGTGAAATTGTGTCATGCTATCCTGTTTAATTAGCCATCATATATGTGAAATTATGTCCTGCTATTCTGTTTGGTTAGACAACATAAATGTGAATTATTTCATGCCCTGTTTTCTTCCCTACTATCCATTGCACCTGTCTATCTTACAATGTCTGTACATTCAATTACTTTTCTTGTTTATCAGCCATTTCAATTGGAGGGGGTGACAACAGTATCTGTGGGAGTAAAAACATGGTCTTCAGAAAAGATCGTGCTACCTGTCGATGGAGATAGAACCACGGTTGTACTTGCCCAAGAACCAGCCCCACCACACATAACCCAGACTCACGCAGATTGTACCCCTACCCAGTTGGACAGAGAACCAGCTACACTGCAATAACCCAGTTCCCGTTGACACAACACCATCTCCACCACAGAGCACCCAAACACGAGCAGTTAGTAAGGCAACTGCAGTGCCCAAAGCACGAGGACCACCACTCCGAACCCCAAGTCAACGCTTAAAGCAGAAGAATTGTTCTCAGGTCAGGTTCCGTAGCTATGGTTCATACTACTTTGCTCTTGCATCACCATATTTACTCATACCAACTAATTTCAAATTTGAAGGATGCAATTGAAACTCCAGTCGCGCAACAGGTATGTTTTAAAGCTGTTTCTTTAACGTGTTTGCTGTTGTAACTTGCTCTATGTTGATTTCAGTTTCAATTGAATAAACAGTTATGTTCTCATGCCATGCACATTACAAGTGTTGTTATTGCAGTGTAGTTTCCCACACTTATATTCTGTCTATGCTGCTTTGTCTTAAATAGATATGATTCGAACTGTATCTATCTTGATTTGGCAACATAAACTAGAATGATATAGACCATGCAATGACCATACTACATAGATATATGTTTGTTTCATGTTGTTATCCTGTCCACCTTACTACTGAACTGGTTTACCAAAATGAGTTTCATATACTACATTGTAAACCTGTGATGTGTTCGTTTGTTTCTCTTTTAGAACGCGGATAAAATATTAGAGAAGAGTACCCCATTATGCAATGGTAAAGGAAGTAATGCAGATAACGTTCAAGATAGTGAGACATCCTTGTTGGTCTCCAAGAAAGCTGATAAAAACCATATTGAAGACACTGAGACAACCCCAAAGTCCTCTCTTGATGTAGTGTTCGAGTTACTGGCTACTACTGCTGGCACCAGCTCTTCGAACTCGCTGCTTGAATCAGTTCGGCTTCTTGAGTCTCAACTTCAAGTTGAAAGAAATTGATCAGATGTTATGAGACAGGAAGCCGAAGGACTGAGGAAGTCCCTGCAGAATTCAGATGCATACTTTCTGGTGCAACAGCAAGTGCTGGAGGATTTAAGCGCTAAACAAGAGAAAGTTAATAAGCTTGCTAAGCATCTTGCCAGCATTATGGGTACCCAGGATATTGTTTCTTGAGCTCTTCTGAAGTGGTTTTAGTTCTGGACTTGTTTTGCTACGGCGTTTATATGCTGCTTTGTTCCCTATATTTGCACTGGTGGCGAACTTTGATGCCCAGTGGATGTAATATGTGTAATAGCCGTGATAGCCTAGCGTAAGTTGCTTGCTTATTTATTTCCTTATTGTCTTGTTTATTTGTTTTCTTGTAGTCAGTGCAGTTCTTTTTCCACGGTTTGCTAGTGGCCGCAATAACCTATTTTTAAAACTAGGCCACATTAACCATGGGCTACATATTTACTGTAGTTAACATGGGCCTCCTATGGGCCGTAGAAACAATGGGCCTTCTAAGGGCCATAAAAACAATGGTCCTTCTACGGGGCATAGAAACAATGGGCCTTATATGGGCCATAGACACAATGGGCCTTCTACAGGCCGTATCATCAATGGTCCTTCTACAGGCCGTATGATCGGTTGGCCAAACATGGGCCAATAATAGACCACATTATGGCCGTAAATGGGCTAGAGTTGAAATCATCCATTCATAGGCCGACCATAATGGGCCGTTGTTAATTGGTTGTATTTGATGACGCTATGAAAACGGCCCAACGTATTAACGACCACAAACGGGCCAACTGTAACCATGGGCTGAATTTTGCCCACAAGCAGAAAATGACAGTAACGGGCCGAAAGTAAACGAAGGCTGGAAATGAGCCCAAGAATAAATGGGCCCTGAGAAGGTCGAAAGATAACATGGGCTGGAAATGGCCCAACGGAATAATGGGCCGTTAATGGGTATAAAGTGACACACTCTTCATTACGGGCCAGTTTTACCACGGGCCATTAATGGGCCGAGGGTTACTAAGGGCCTCATATGGGCCGAAAGATGTGATGGGCCATACATGGGCTGGAATTATATTGGACGGCCCAGATGACGCTACTGGGCCTAATTCGGATAGGCCGTAAACTGTAACATCCCAAATTTTCAATTTGGAATGTTATACATTAGATCATCATTGCATATCATATTTTATTTGCTTTTGGTTTTGATCCCAGAAATTCTACTCAACTCAAGGACCCACAGAGAGAGTTGGGGATTTCATTATTTTCATATTTGAGTTTTCTCAAATTTTGAGAATAGGATCTTTTGATTTTAATTATTTTATCATCAATTATTTCTATTACAAAAATATGAGAGAGGGAATAAAATGACTTTCCCAAAATATAGAAATATTATGGATTTAATAATAAAATCAAACAAGATTTTACTTCGGAGTTTTTCGCTATTTTATTTGAATTTAGGAAAAATATGCGTTTTTTAAAATTGTATTTAGGCCCCAAATGAATGTTCACTTTGTCCGGCTTGATTTTAGAAGTCGGGGAAAATTTATTTCGGGATTTTTGGAGTCCGTTTAGTATTTTTTTATTTGTTTTTCTACGCGTTATTATTTAAAAAAATCCGAACCGACTCCGGGCCGTACACGAGCGGGACTCCGCCCGGGGGGGCTTTATAAAGCGCCGCCCCGTGCTCGTTTAGCCCACCAGCCGCGCCCCACCAAACCCTAACCCTAGCCCGCGCCCCGCGCCCGATCCGTCGCCGACGCCGCTGCCGCGCGCCACCCCGCTGCCTCGCCGCCGCCTCATCGCCGCCCCGCCGCGGCGCCGTCGCCGGAGCTACCCCGCCGCCCGCCGGACCCGCCGCCCGAGGTAGCCGCCGTCGCCGGCGGTTTTCTGAGATCCGTTTTTTTTCTATAGATCGGTTTTTTTCCGGTTTAGTCTAATTAGCGAGCGTTCGCTCGTTCGTTCATTTTAACGAACGTGTTCGTCGTTTAGATCCAGATAATGAACGTTCATTCGTTAATCTGTTCGTCGTTTCTCTTTTTCTTGGATTTTCCGTGATTATTTTCTGATCGCGATTTCTGATCCGATTTTCGTTTTAGTATAACTTTTCGCTCGTTTATCGGAATCAGGCGATTCAAGTGCCTAGAGTTTCGTCTCGAAACCCTCTTTCTGTTTAACCAACTTAAACAAGTTTTTGCTTCTGTAAAATTTGAGTTAGGTCCAGATTAGTAAAACGAAGTTGTTTTCTTTCGTCGTTTGACTTTCGTTGCTTTGTTCGATTTCATTCTTTTTGCAAACCGGATTTCTTAAGTTGAACTTTCTGGTTGGATCTCTTATTTGAGTTTTACCTATGCACTAGACGAGTACTTATTGTATGCTTGTTTGTTTGTCTGCGATAGAGTACCCGGAGTGCGCCGCCTATTACTTCGAATCTCTAGGTTTCGCGGATCATCAGCAAGGCAAGTAACACTTTGATCATACCTCTTTACTACCCAGTTTTATTGCATTAGATCCATCCTCAAACACTGCATGATTAGGATCTAATTAAATTGTGGGACGGGAAGTAGTTGAGGTAGTACCTATTACCTATTTTATTATCTAAACCTTTGGGAGTTACTTCTACGTTGCTATTTATGCCATGCTATGCTAGTAGACGTGGATTGGGTGAGTGATATCCATGACAGATGTGAGTTTGTTAATTAATGGTTCCTCTAAGGTGGCAACTTAAACACACATATGGGTGGATTGAGGTACCTGGGTATTCCAGGATTGCCTGTTGTTTTTCTTTATGGGCTGCCGCCCAGGCCCAAAGGGATCATGAGATTTTTCATACTAGAAACTTCCGTGTGCAGCCACAAGCTACTATGGGCTCTAGCATAGTTGACTAAGTCGTGCGAACTCTTACAGTGGTAGACTAGCTGATGTAGGGGATGTAGGTTGGTACGGTCTACCCGATCGTAAGGTGCTAGCGCTTCTGAAAGACTATGTCTCGGTCATCCATTTCTCAAACACCATGTAGTGCGAGAAATCCAAACGGAGGAGATCGAGTCTTGCGGGGAAAAGTGCGCAAACCTCTGCAGAGTGTACAAACTAATCATGGTTAGTCGTGTCCCCGGGTATGGACGTTTTGAGTATCTAGTACTTGGATTATCATGTGAATCTCATCATGTTACTTTTAATTAATATTGTTGGGTTTTAATGATGATGTTCAATTGGGACTGAGGATGCTGTCAACCATTCTGAATGTTTAACAACCACCATGATAGTTAAATAAAATTTATTCCGTTGCAGTAGGAAAAAATTGGCTTTACGCAAAACTGTAACCATAGAGCTTTCCACCAGCCATATATGCATGAAGTATAGCTTATTCTTTCATCACTCTCTATGTGTTACATTGCCAGCATATTCCATGTGCTGACCCATTTTCGGGCTTCAACGTTTCATGTTGCAGACTTTTCAGACGACAAGTAAGGTGCCTTTAGGTCGTGGTTCTATACTCAGTGATGTCGTTGGAGTTGATGGACTCGCTTATCTTCCAAGCCTTCCACTGTTATTGTTATTAGATGGCCTTAAGCCATATTTATTGTAATAAGTTCTCTTTTGAGACATTCGGTGTAATAAGTGTGTGATTGCTACTCTGTTATAAATCCTTCAAGTACTGTGTGGTGTTAGCATTACTGATCCAGGGATGACACCTGAGCACAAAGATCAGACTGTTTGAGGTCTGGTCGCTACAAGATGGTATCAGAGCACACGCTGACTGTAGGACATGGCCACTAAGCTAAAGCCGTAGATCACTACTCTCTTCTAATTTCTGACTCCTCATCTTTTCTACTCTTTTAGGATGGAGGATGCAAGGAACAAGTTCACGCAACCGGATGAAGATACACCCTTTGGACGCCACCTAAAGGAAGTCACTAAGTACCTGAACATCGGAGTACCAAGCTTCAGCGGAACCTACAACGCCACTTTACTCGAAGAGGAGCGCTGGATGATTCAAGTTCAAGTTCCACGGAGGACGTTCGCATCAATCGCTGAGCCCATAGAGTTTTCCGTTGATGCACCCACCTAGAGCCTAGGAAAGAGTATGGAAGCCCACATCACCATGGGACGCATTGGAGAAGTTTACCGCAATGATCTCAAGGATACAATTTACCTGATTTGTGGGCGCCGAGATGAGCATTGGGAGATGATCAGCACCAAGAAGGACCGATCAATTGCAGCTTTCATCCAGGAGTTAAACCAGCACATTCGACGCCAGGAGAACCAGATGTGCGCAGACATGATGGACTTGAAGAAGGCAAAGACTAGGATCATGGAGCTGGAAGAAGAACTCAATTTTACATGCGATGGATATGAGGAGGAAATCAAGACACTACTGGAGAAGAATGACGATCTAGTTAAGAAGATCTGAGTATTTATGGGAGGACCAACACCTGGAGGAGAAGATGACGATTCCACTTGCCGGAAGAACTACATCATCATCGACGACACCGATTCCGGTCCTAGTGATGATGACTTCGAAGACGAAGCTGGAGCAGATATCATGGAGTCTTCATCGGATCAGTTTTTCTAGTAGACCACCATAATAGTAGTAGTGTTCCACCATGTATATAGCATAGTCCAAGCACTTTTGCGATAGTTTTAGAACGATTGTATGCCTTGTTTGATTGAATGAAGTGATTTTGTGTGCATTTGCCTCATGTGCATTTGGGTAGTGTTTTCTCTCTAGACCTCACTCTATTCTATATTCTCATCTTTTCTAAACCCTCAGATGCCTCCAAGACGTGACAATGGATTTGCTTTCCCACCGGAGCTCACTCAGTTGATCCAGCAGCAGAATGCCTTGATGCAGTTGCTAGTCCAGAACCAGAATCAGGGAAACAACAACAACAACAACAACAACAACAACAACAACAACAACAACAACAACAACAACCCACCACTGCCACCCCCTGTTGATCACTTAACCCGTTTTCTTAGGTTAAATCTGCCGCTGTTCTCCAGTAGCACCGAGCCGATAGTGGCAGATGATTGGCTCCGCAAGACAGGGAGGGAGTTGACCACTGCAGGATGTACAAATGGGGAAAGGGTGAAATTTGCCGCCCATCAGCTTGAAGGACCCGCAGCAGCATGGTGGGAGAATTTCACAGCCACTTACCCTATGGATACTGTCACATGGGTTCAGTTTCAGCAAGCTTTCTGTACTGCCCATGTTTCAGCAGGAGCTATGGCCATGAAGAAGCGTGAGTTTCGTAACTTGCGCCAAGGAGGACGGACAGTTGGCCAGTATGTGGATGACTTTAGTAAGCTAGCACGTTATGCCCCAGATGACGTTGCTACGGATGCAGCTAAGCAAGAGAAGTTTCTGGAAGGACTGAATGACGAGCTGAGCATGCAGTTGATGGTAGCAAGCTTCAACAACTACTAGGAGTTGGTAGATCGTGCTCTTATGATTGAAGGGAAGCAGCAGCAGATTGAAAACCGCAAGAGGAAGTATGGACAGGGGAAGTACAATTCTGGAGCTCAACAGAAGCCCCGACTTACTCCTAAACCGGGAGTTCATTTTCAGCATACCCATGGAGGAGGTAGCTCGCACAATCATAATGGCCCCAAGAATGGTAATGGGAATGGAGGAAGCAACGGCCAGAACCGTACCACCCCATCAACCCCAGCCAAGAGAGACCTGAGCCAAGTCACCTGCTTTAAGTGTCAGAAGACCAGACATTATGCCAATGAATGTCCTGAAGGCCAGAATGGCAATGGAAGCTCCGGGAACAAGCCGAACCCTTTCAACAGGGGACAAGTGAACCACGTTAACGTGGAGAAGGTCGAAGCTCAACCTGATGCAGTAATAGGTAAGTTTTTGGTTAAGTCATTTACTGCACTCATCCTTTTTGATACTTGTGCATCGCATTCATACATCTCAAGGGGATTTGTGGATAAGTATAACCTGCCAACCCAAGCCCTTAGGTCACCCATGTTAGTAACCTCGCCTGGAGCAGAGTATATGGCTAGTCGATGGTGTGATCGGTTACCATTAAGGATTGGTAACTATGTGTTTCCCTCAGACCTAATAGTATTGGAGTCTCAAGAATTGGATGTGATATTAGGCATGGATTGGTTGTCAAAGTATGAAGGGAACATTGAATGTGCTAGTAAGACAATCTTGCTTACGACGCCAGAAGGAAGAAGGATCAAGTATGTATCACGGCATGTGCCGAAAAGGACTCAAGTAAATTCCTTATCAGGAGTTGTGCAGGAGGAAGTACCAGTGGTAAAGGATTTCCCTGATGTATTTCCAGAAGAATTGCCAGGCATGCCACCGGATAGAGACATTGAGTTTTTGATTGAACTTTTGCCAGGCACAGGGCCAATATCTAAGAGACCATACATGATGCCCGCAAAAGATTTGGAGGAGATTAAGAAGCAGATTAAGGAGTTACTGGATAAAGGGTATATTCGCCCAAGTTCTTCGCCTTGGGGATCGCCAGTACTTCTAGTGGAGAAGAAGGATGGATCGTTAAGAATGGTTGTTGATTATCGTGGATTGAATGAAGTAACAATCAAGAACAAGTACCCACTACCGATGATCAATGATCTGTTTGATTGATTGCAAAGAGCTAAGGTATTTTCTAAAATTGACCTGCAATCGGGGTACCATCAGTTGAAGATTCGAGAGCAGGACATACCTAAGACAACATTCACCACAAGATATGGGTTGTATGAGTATACCGTTATGTCCTTTGGTCTGACTAACGCGCCTGCCTATTTTATGAACATGATGAACAAAGTGTTTATGGAGTTTTTGGATAAGTTCATTGTAGTATTCATTGATGATATCTTGGTTTACTCGAAGAATGAAGAGGAATATAAGGAACATTTGCGAATGGTACTTGAGAAGCTTAGAGAACATCAGTTATATGCCAAGTTCAGCAAATGTGAGTTTTGGTTGAAGGAAGTGGGATTCCTCGGACACGTTATATCCGGAGAAGGAATAGCAGTTGATCCTACAAAGGTTATCACTGTGACAAATTGGGAAGCACCAACAACAGTTGGAGAGATCCGGAGTTTCCTTGGACTTGCAGGATACTATTGGAGATTTATTTAGAACTTCTCAAAGATTGCAAAGCCTATGACGGAGTCGTTGAAGAAGGATACCAAGTTCATATGGACGGAGGAGTGTGAGGCTAGTTTCTAGGAGTTGAAGAAATGTTTGGTTACCTCACCAGTGTTGATTCTGCCATATCAGAACAAAGATTATGAGGTGTATTGCGATGCTTCACGTCGAGGACTTGGAGCCGTGCTTATGCAAGAGGGAAGAGTTGTTTTGTATGCTTCACGACAACTGAAACCTCACAAATTGAATTATGCCACGCATGATTTGGAGTTAGCAGCCATAGTGCATGCATTGAAAACTTGGAGACATTTCCTCATTGGAAACCATTGTGAGGTGTACATGGATCACAAGAGTTTAAAGTACATTTTCACACAGAAGGAGTTAAACCTCACACAAAGGAGATGGTTGGAGCTCATCAAGGATTATGATATGAGATTGCATTATCATCCCAGAAAGGCTAATGTAGTAGCTGACGCATTGAGCCGTAAGAGCCATGTCAATACACTAATGACGGGAGTATTGCCAAAGGAGTTAGACGAGGACCTTCGTGAGCTATGTTTGGAGATAGTTCCGAGAGGCTATGTAGCAGCATTGGAGATTCAATCAACTTTGATGGATAAAATCAGAGAAGCTCAGGAGACTAACAAGGAGATTGCCTCTATAAAGGAGAAAATGAGCAAAGGAAAGGCTAAGGGATTTCGTGAGGACGAGCACGATACCCTATGGTTTGAAGACCGCGTTTATGTGCCCAATGACCGGGAGATCATAAAGTTAATTCTGCAAGAGGCCCATGATTCACCATATTCGATTCACCCAGGAAATACCAAGATGTATTTGGATTTGAAGGATACTTTCTGGTGGACCGGAATGAAGAAGGATATTACAGAGTATGTAGCAGTTTGTGATGTATGTCAGAGAGTAAAGGCAAAGCATCAAAAGCCAGCAGGATTGTTACAGCCATTGCTGATACCCGAGTGAAAGTGGGATAAGTTAGGCATGGATTTTATCACGGGATTACCCAGGACTCGTTCAGGATATGACTCGATTTGGGTTGTAGTTGATCGATTACCGAAGGTAGATAATTTCATCCCAGTAAAGACCACTTACACCAGTGCTAAGTTGGCAAAGATATACATGACCAGGATCGTATGCTTGCATGGAGTTCCGAGGAGTATCGTATCAGATATAGGAACCCAGTTTACCTCAAAGTTCTGGAATCAGTTGCATGAAACTTTGGGTACCAGGCTAGAGTTCAGCACAGCTTTTCATCCACAGACAGATGGATAAACCGAGAGAGTCAATCAGATTTTGGAGGATATGCTGAGAGCTTGTGCGCTAGATTATGGATCTAGTTGGGACGAAAATTTGCCATATGCAGAGTTCTCTTACAACAACAACTATCAATCCAATTTGAAAATGGCCCCTTTCAAAGCTTTGTACGGAAGGAGGTGCAGGACACCGTTGTCGTGGGACGAAGTTGGAGACCGTCAGTTCTTTGGACCTGATTTGATTAAGGAGTCTGAACAGAAGGTGAGGTTGATTCGCGATTGGCTCAAGGTAGCTCAGTCCAGGCAGAAGAGCTATGCAGATTCTAAATGCAATGAGACAGTTTACAAAGTCGGAGACCGAGTTTATCTTCGAGTATCTCCACTTCGGGGAGTTAAGCGTTTTGGTGTTAAGGGAAAGTTAGTGCCATGTTTTGTAGGACCATACCGAGTTTTGGAACGTATGGGAGAAGTGGCCTACAAGTTGGAATTGCCCGAAGGTTTGTCAGGAGTTCATGATGTGTTCCATGTTTCCCAGTTAAAGAAGTGCCACACGGAGATGACTGACATACCTTTGAGAGATACAGTGCCGTTGGAAGCGATTCAGTTGGATAACGATTTGACCTATGAAGAGAAACCAGTTAAGATCCTCGAGTTTGCCAGCCGAGTCACCCGCAGCAAGGTTATCAAGTTTTGCAGAGTCAGTGGAGCCACCACACGGAGGATGAAGCCACCTGGGAGCGAGAGGAATATTTGCTGAAAGACCACCCTCACCTATTTTCTAACCAACCCGAATCTTGAGGGCGAGATTCATCTTAAGGGGGGTAGGTTTGTAACATTCCAAAATTTCAATTTGGAATGTTATACATTAGATCATCATTGCATATCATACTTTATTTTCTTTTGGTTTTGATCCTAGAAATTCTACTCAACTCAAGGACCCACGGAGAGAGTTGAGGATTTCGTTATTTTCATATTTGAGTTTTCTCAAATTTTGAGAATAGGATCTTTTGATTTTAATTATTTTATCATCAATTATTTCTATTACAAAAATATGAGAGAGGGAATAAAATGACTTTCCCAAAATATAGAAATATTGAGGATTTAATAATAAAATCAAATAAGATTTTACTTTGGAGTTTTTTGCTATTTTATTTGAATTTAGGAAAAATATGCGTTTTCCAAATTGCATTTAGGCCCCAAATAAATGTTCACTTTGTCAGGCTTGATTTTAGAAGTCGGGGAAAATTTATTTCGGGATTTTTGGAGTCCGTTTAGTATTTCTTTTATTTGTTTTTCTACGCGTTATTATTTAAAAAGAAAATCCGAACCGACTCCGGGCCGTACCCGAGCAGGACTCCGCCCGGGGGGCCTTTATAAGGCGCTGCCCTGAGCCCGTTTAGCCCAGCCGCCGTGCCCCACCAAACCCTAACCCTAGCCCGTGCCCCGCGCCCGATCCACCGCCACCGCCGCGGCCGCGCGCCGCCCCGCCGCTGCTGCCACGCCGCCTCGCCGCCGCCCCGCCGCCGCGCCATCGCCGGAGTCGCCCCGCCGCCCGAGGTAGCCGCCGTCGCCGGCGGCTTTCCTCAGAAAACCGCTCGGTTTTTTTAAATCCACGGTTTATTTTTTTCTTTAGTTCGGTTTTTTTCTATAGATCGGTTTTTTCCGGTTTAGTCTAATTAGCGAGTGTTCGCTCGTTCGTTCGTTTTAACGAACGTGTTCGTCGTTTAGATCCAGATAACGAATGTTCGTTCGTTAATCTGTTCATCGTTTCTCTTTTTCTCGGATTTTCCGCGATTATTTTCTGATCGCGATTTCTGATCCGATTTTCGTTTTAGTATAACGTTTCGCTCGTTTATCGGAATCAGGCGATTCAAGCGCCTGAAGGTTCGTCTCGAAACCCTCTTTACGTTTAACCAACTTAAACAAGTTTTTGCTTCTGTGAAATTTGACTTAGGTCCATATTAGTAAAACGAAGTTGTTTTCTTTCGTCGTTTGACTTTCGTTGCTTTGTTCGATTTGATTCTTTTTGCAAACCGGATTTCTTAAGTTGAACTTTCTGGTTAGATGTCTTATTTGAGTTTACCTATGCATTAGATGAGTACTTATTGTATGCTTGTTTTTTGTCTGCGATAGAGTACCCGGAGTGCACTGCCTGTTACTTCGAATCTCTAGGTTTCGCGGATCATCAGCCAGGCAAGTAACACTTTGATCATACCTCTTTACTACCCAGTTTTATTGCATTAGATCAATCCTCAAACACTGCATGATTGGGATCTAATTAAATTGTGGGATGGCAAGTAGTTGAGGTAGTACCTATTACCTATTTTATTATCTAAACCTTTGGGAGTTACTTCTACGTTGCTATTTATGCCATGCTATGCTAGTAGACGTGGATTGGGTGAGTGATATCCATGACAGACGTGAGTTTGTTAATTAATGGTTCATCTAAGGTGGCAACTTAAACACACATCTGGGTGGATTGAGGTACCTGGGTATTCCAGGATTGCCTGTTGTTTTTCTTTATGGACCGCCACCTAGGCCCAAAGGGATCATGAGATTTTTCATACTAGAAACTTCCGTGTGCAGCCACAAGCTACTATGGACTCTAGCATAGTTGACTAAGTCGTGCGAACTCTTAGAGTGGTAGACTAGCTGATGTAGGGGATGTAGGTTGGTACGGTCTACCTGATCGTAAGGTTCTAGCGCTTCTGAAAGACTATGTCTCGGTCATCCATTTCTCAAACACCATGTAGTGCGAGAAATCCAAACGGAGGAGATCGAGTCTTGTGGGGAAAAGTGTGCAAACCTCTGCAGAGTGTACAAACTAATCATGGTTAGCCGTGTCCCCGGTTATGGACGTTTTGAGTATCTAGTACTTGGATTATCATGTGAATCTCATCATGTTACTTTTAATTAATATTGTTGGGTTTTAATGATGATGTTTAATTGGGATTGAGGATGCTGTCAACCATTCTCACTGTTTAACAACCACCATGATAGTTAAATAAAATTTATTCCTTTGTAGTAGGGAAAAATTGGCTTTACGCAAAACTGTAACCATAGAGCTTTCCACCAGCCATATATGCATGAATTATAGCTTATTCTTTCATCACTGTCTATGTGTTACATTGCCAGCATATTCCATGTGCTGGCCCGTTTTCGGGCTGCAACGTTTCATGTTGCAGAGTTTTCAGACGACGAGTAAGGTGATGCTGTTGGAGTTGATGGACTCGCTTATCTTCCAAGCCTTCCGCTGTTATCGTTATTAGATGGCCTTAAGCCATATTTATTGTAATAAGTTATCTTTTGAGACATTCGGTGTAATAAGTGTGTGATTGCTACTCTGTTATAAATCCTTCAAGTACTGTGTGGTGTCAGCATTACTGATCCAGGGATGAAACTTGAGCACAGAGATCAGACTGTTTGAGGTCTGGTCGCTACATAAACGGGCCCTGGGTTAGCGGGCTGTAAATGAGCTATATGCGAATAGGCCGTTAACAGGCTTGCCGTGGGCCGGCCCGCCACCTTTTGACCAAGTCAAACGGGCCGGCGTTTTCACAGGAATGGGCCTCTATTGGGCCGTGCCACGGGTCGACGTATCATAGGCGCTTTGGGTCCAATGAGTGGATGGCATCTGTCCCAACAGCGAGCCGACACGTGTTTCCTCCAGCCAATGATGATTTTACACGTGGAAAATCCCCATTGGTCAAGGCTGTTAACAGGTTATCGGATCCAAAACCGGACCCGATAGCTTAACGGTGTTCTGTTACGGTGGATGCCACGTGTCGGTCACCCTTGACGGAAGCACTTCTATGATGCGCGATTTATCGTCATGGAAGGACACTTCCGTGATGATATTTTTGGTAATGTCATGGAACACTTCTACGACAGCACAGGTATGACTATCTTGATTCTGTCATAAAATTGTCATGGATGTACATGCATGACAGAAAACGTGACCTACTGTGACAAACACGTATCATCACGAAAGTGTATTTTGTTGTAGTGTGGGATACTTTTGATGCATCATCGGCTACTTGGGAGGATTATGAAGTGATCAAAGCACGTTATCCTAGTGCACCAGCTTGGGGACAAGCTGGTTCTTCAGGGGCGGGTACTGTAAGCACCGTGATACGTCCATTTTGCATCATGCTTTTATATCGATATTTATTGCATTATGGGTTGTTATTGCACGTTATGTCACAATACTTATGCCTATTCTCTCTTATTTTACAAGGTTTACATAAGGAGGGAGAATGCCGACAGCTGGGATTCTGGCTTGGAAAAGGAGCAAATATTAGAGACCTATTCTGCACAACTCCAAAAGTCCTGAAACTCCATGAAAGTTATTTTTGGAAATAATAAAAAATATTGAGTGGAAGAAGTACGCCAGAGGGGGACCCACCTGGCCACGAGGGTGGGGGGCGCGCCCTTCCCCCCTCAGGGCACGCCCCCTGCCTCGTGGGCCCCCTGTTGGGTCTACGGTGGCCATCTTCTGCTATATAAAGTCTCTCGTCAAGGGAAAAACCATAAGCAACCTTTCGGGACGAGACTCCGCCGCCACGAGGCGAAACCTTGGCGGAACCAATCTAGGGCTCCGGCAGAGCTGTTCTGCCGGGGACACTTCCCTCCGGGAGGGGGAAATCATCACCATCGTCATCACCAACGCTCCTCTCATAGGGAGAGGGCAATCTCCATCAACATCTTCACTAGCACCATCTCCTCTCAAAACCCTAGTTCATCTCTTGTATCCAATTCTTGTATCCAAGTCCGGGATTGGTACTAGTAGGTTGCTAGTAGTGTTGATTACTCCTTGTAGTTGATGCTAGTTGGTTTATTTGGTGAAAGATCATATGTTCAGATCCTTTATGCATATTAATACCCCTCTGATTATGAACATGAATATGCTTTGTGAGTAGTTACGTTTGTTCCTGAGGACATGGGAGAAGTCTTGCTATTAGTAGTCATGTGAATTTGGTATTCATTCGATATTTTGATGAGATGTATGTTGTCTAGACTCTAGTGGTGTTATGTGAACGTCGACTACATAACACTTCACCATTATTTGGTCCTAGAGTAAGGCATTGGGAAGTAATAAGTAGATGATGGGTTGCTAGAGTGACAGAAGCTTAAACCCTAGTTTATGCATTGTTTCGTAAGGGGCTGATTTGGATCCATATGTTTCATGCTATGGTTAGGTTTACCTTAATACTGTTTTTGTAGTTGCGGATGCTTGCAAAAGAGGTTAATCATAAGTGGGATGCTTGTTCAAGTAAGAACAACACCCAAGCACCGGTCCACCCACATATCAAATTATCAAAGTACCGAACACGAATCATATGAACGTGATGAAAACTAGCTTGACGATATTCCCATGTGTCCTCGGGAGCGCTTTTCTCTATATAAGAGTTTGTCCAGGCTTGTCCTTTGCTACAAAAAGGATTGGGCCACCTTGATGCACTTTATTTACTTTTGTTACTTGTTGCTCGTTACAAATTATCCTATCATAAAACTATCTGTTACCACTTATTTCAGTATTTGCAGAGAATACCTTGCTGAAAACCGCTTATCATTTCCTTCTGCTCCTCGTTGGGTTCGACACTCTTACTTATCGAAAGGACTACGATAGATCCCCTATAGTTGTGGGTCATCACACCGCTATGCTCACGGCAGGAGTCGCCAAGGCTGACAGGCGCAAGGGAAGCGACAAGGCGGCGACACCGGTACGCGGGAGCGTTTGAATTCGAGTTGTGTGGTGTGGGCTGTAAGCCTTGTAATGGTTGTGGGCCTTGGGCCGTGTAAGTCCAAGTGGCACTCGTGGGTATATAAGCGAGTCGAACCACAGTGGATAGGCATCGAGAATTTGAAATGAAATATTCTAAGACACATGCTCCTCTTCCTCCTCTCGTTGCCTTCTCCTAGCTTCTTACCTCCTCTCGCTCGTTCTCTGAGATCTCCTCCTACGCTCTCTCGCTGCCGGCGAACTTTGGCCGCCCCTAGGTTGTGACAGTGCGGCCATCCCCCTGGCCCCCTCTCGGTTAAGAGCACCCCCTGGGAACCCTAGATCAAACCCTAGCCTCCCCGTTCTCTCTCTCTCCCGTTCGCCCCATTCCTTTGTTCGTCACCCGAAACTTGTGGCCGTCGCGCACGTCATTAACCCATGACCACCTGACTCCCCGTCGCTAAGGAGCAAGTCTGGGAGCACCGCAGCCTCATCCTCGTCGCCTACATGTGCTGGATCGGAGCTGGGAGGCCGCCCCCACGTCCTCTTCCCCAACCTCTGCCACCTCCTCGATCCTCCTCGTTCGGTACTCTCCGACTCTCCCCGACCACATCCCCGGCTCTGTGGTGAGCTTCTCCCTCGGACACCCCTTCCCCTGCCTCGTTTCGATCCCCTCTTTGTCGTCCTCGTGTCTAGCTGCCGCGCCAGAGAGCTTGTGCTCACCGCGCCCACACCCCGGGCCCCGTACATCTCGTTTGCACCCTGGCCGCGCATCGGCGCTCCGCGTGCGCCCGCCCGTCGGCTCGACGCGACTAACCGCACCCCCATCTACCTACCCATACCCGCACCCCATGCCTGTGCACGACCACACGCCTCGGCCATGTGTCATGCGCGCTCGCCGCACCCTCTGGACGCGCCCGACTGCAAGTGGCCGCGTGCCCAACACACCCCTTGGCCACAACCACACAGCCCCGTGCCTCCATTGTCCCTGTCCGCCTCGCCCCGCTCGTTGTTGCTCGTCATGTACGCCACTGCCCGCCGTGCTCACCGCGGCCACCACGTCCTTGCTACCCAGCTCGCATGTTGTCTCGCTGCTGCCACTCCTCGGGCGCCCGCTGCAGGTCGCGCCCTGCCCTGCGCTAGCGCCACCCGCTACCAACCATGCCACCAATCGCACCCGTGCCCGCCTGCTTGTGGTCGTAGCCGTCGGCACTCCTTTGTGAGACCGCACGTGAAGGAAATTTGCCCTATAGTCAATAATGAAGTTGCTATTTATATTTCCTTATTCATGATAAAGGTTTATTATTCATGCTAGAATTATATTGATTGAAAACTTAAATACATGTGTGAATACATAAACAAATACCGTGTCCCTAGTAAGCCTCTACTAGACCAGATCATTGATCAAAGATGGTTAAGGTTTCCTAACCATAGACATGTGTTGTCATTTGATAACGGGATCACATCATTAAGAGAATGATGTGATGGACAAGACCCATCCGTTAGCTTAGCATATTGATCGTTTAGTTTATTGCTATTGCTTTCTTCATGTCAAATACATATTCCTTCGACTATGAGATCATGCAACTCCCGGGTACCGGAGGAATACCTTGTGTGCTATCAAACTTCACAATATAATAGGGTGATCATAAAGATGCTCTATAGGTATATCCGAAGGTGTTTGTTGAGTTGGCATAGATCGAGATTAGGATTTTTCACTCCGAGTATCGGAGAGGTATCTGTAGGCCCTCGCAGTAATACATATCATAAGAAGCCTTGCAAGCAAAGTGACTAATGAGTTAGTTACATGATGATGTATTATGAAACGAGTAAAGAGACTTGATGATAACTAGATTGAACTAGGTATGAAGATATCGACGATCAAATCTCGGGCAAGTAACATACCGATGGACAAAGGGAATTACGTATGTTGTCATAAGGTTCGACCGATAAATATCTTCATAGAATATGTAGGAGCCAATATGGGCATCCAGGTTCTGTTATTGGTTATTGACCGGAGAGGTGTCTCGGTCATGTCTACATAGTTCTCGAACCCGTAGGGTACGCACGCTTAATGTTCATTGACGATATAGTATTATATGAGTTATGTATGTTGGTGACCGGATGTTATTCGGAGTCCCGGATGAGATCACGAACATGACGAGGAGCTCCGGAATGGTCCATAGGTAAAGATTGATATATGGTATAATAGTGTTTGGTCTCCGTAAGAGTTCCAGAATTCACCGGAAGGGGTTTCGGATGTTTCCAGAAATGATCTGGTGCAAGAACACTTTATTTTGGCCAAGGGTTAAAGCCAACGATATTTTTGGAAAGTGTGAAAGGATGTTTTGCGAAGACCAGAGGCCAGACACCAAGGTTCCCGACGTCTGGACGCTAGGGTCCCTAGCGTCTAGGTCCAGATGCCGGGAACCTTGGCATCTGGCCTTGGAGTCCGAGAAGGACTCTTGCCTTTCGGGCATAACCGACTTTGAGGAGGCTTTTACGTCAAGTTTCGACCCCAGGGCTCAACATATAAATAGAGGGGCGGGGCTAGCACCCAAGACACATCAAGATTCACCAAGCCGTGTGTGGAAAACCCCGTCCCCTCTAGTTTATCCTCCTTCTAGTTTCTGTAGTGCTTGGAGAAGCCCTATTGAGGTTGTTCTTAATCACCAACCGTCACCACGCCGTCGTGCTGCCAGAACTCATCTACTACTTCACCCCTCTTGCTGGATCGATAAGGCGAGGATGTCATCGAGCTGAATGCGGAGGTGCCGTATGTTCGGTACTTGATCGGGGCGGATCGTGAAGGTGTATGACTACATCAACTACGTTGATAAACGCTTTTGCTTAGCAATCTTCAAGGGTATGAAGATGCTCTCCTCCTCTCATAGCTATGCATCTCCATGGATAGATCTTGCGTGAGCGTAGATTTTTTTTGTTTTCCACGCAACGTTTCCCAATAGTGGCATCCGAGCCAGGTCTATGCGTAGACGATATGCACGAGTAGAACACAAAGAGTTGTGGGCGGTGATAGTCATACTGCTTATCACCAACGTCTTATTTTGATTCGGCGGTATTGTGGGATGAAGCGGCCCAGACTAACCTCACATGGCCACGTACATGAGACCGGTTCCATGGACAACCATGTAACCAATTTTGCATAAAGGTGACTGGTGGGTGTATGTTTCGCCTACTTTAGTTGAATCAAATTTGACTATGGCTGGTCCTTGAAGAAGGTTAAAACAACAAACTTGATGAATCACTGTTGTGGTTTCTGCTGTAGGTAAGAACAGTTCTTGCTAGAAGCCCGTAGCAGCCACGTAAAACTTGCAACAACAAAGTAGAGGACGTCTAACTTGTTTTTGCAGGGCATGTTATGATGTGGTATGGTCAAGATATGATGTGATATATGTTGATGTATGAGATGATCATGTTTTGTAATATCGACAACCGACAGGAGACCTAGGGTTGTCTCTTTATTGTATGAAGTGCAAGCGCCATGTAATTGCTTTACTTTATCACTATGCTTTAGTGATAGTTGTAGAAGCAATAGTTGGCGTGACGACCTCGACGCAACGATGCTACGATGGAGATCAAGGTGTGAAGCCGGTGACGATGGAGATCATGACGATGCTTTGGAGATGGAGATCAAAAGCACAAGATGATGGCCATATCATGTCACATATTTTGATTGCATGTGATGTTTATCCTTTATGCATCTTATTTTGCTTAGAAGGTGGTAGCATTATAAGATGATCCCTTCACTAAGTTTCAAGATAAAAATGTTCTTCCCGAGTATGCACTGTTGCCAAAGTTTGTCGTTTCGAAGCACCATGTGATGATCGGGTGTGATAGACTCTATGTTCACATACAAGGGGTGTAAGATAGTTTTGCACATGCAGAATAATTGGGTTAAACTTGACGAGCCTAGCATGTACCGACATGGTCTCAGAACACTTGAGACTGAAAGGTCGAACGTGTGTCATATAGTAGATATGATCAACATAGAGATGTTCACCATGGATGACTACCCCATCTCACGTGATGATCAGACATGGGTAGTTGATTTGGATCACGTATCACTTAAATGACTTGAGGAATGTTTATTTAAGTGGGAGATCATTAGTAATTTGATTAACTAAACTTAATATATCATGAACTTAGTCTTATAGTTTTGCATATCTATGTTGTAGATCAATGACCCGAGCTACCTTTCGCCTGAATTTTAATGCGTTCCTAGAGAAAGCTAAGTTGAAAGATGATGGCAGCAACTACACGGACTGGGTCCATAACTTGAGGATTATCCTCATTGCTGCATAGAAGAATTATGTCCTTGATGCACCGCTAGGTGAAAGGCCTGCTGTAGGAGTTGAAGCTAATGTTATGAACGTCTGGCAAGCTCAGTCGAATGACTACTCAATAGTTCAGTGTGCCATGCTTTATGGCTTAGAACTGGGACTTCAAAGACGTTTTGAACGTCATGGAGCATATGAGATGTTCCAGGAGTTGAAGTTAATATTTCAAGCAAATGCCCGGATTGAGAGATATGAAGTCTCCAACAAGTTCTATAGTTGCAAGATGGAGGAGAACACTTCTGTCAGAGAACGCATACTCAAAATGTCTGGCTATCATAACCACTTGACTTGGCTGGGAGTTGAACTTCCAGTTGATAGTGTTATTGACAGAATTCTTCAATCAGTGCCACCAAACTACAAAGGCATCGTGATGAACTATAATATGCAAGGCATGAATAAAACAATTCATGGGCTCTTCGCAATGCTTAAGGCCGCGGAGGTAGAAATCAAGAAGGAGCATCAAGTGTTGATGGTTAACAAGACCACGAGGGCAAGGGAAAGAAAGGGAACTTCAAGAAGAATGGCAAGCAAGTTGCCATTCCCGGGAAGAAGCCCAAAGCTGGACCCAAGCCTGAAACTGGGTGCTTCTACTGCAAAGGGACTGGTGACTGATACGTCTCCAACGTATCTATAATTTTTTATTATTCCATGCTATTATATTATCTATTTTGGATTTTTATATGCATTAATATGCTATTTTATATTATTCTACTGCAAAGTTGAAAATGTTTGAGAACACCAAAAGTATGAAAAAATTGCTTGGCTTGTCATCTGGGTTGTGCATGATTTGAATATTTTGTGTGATGAACATGGAGCATAGCCAGACTATATGATTTTGTAGGGATAAGCTTTCTTTGGCCATGTTATTTTGAGAAGACACAATCGCCTTGTTAGTATGCTCGAAGTATTATTGTCTTTATGTCAATATCAAACTTTTGTTTTGAATCTTATGGATCTAAACATTCATGCCACAATAAAGAAAATTACATGGATAAATATGTTAGGTAGCATTCCACTATATCTATAATTTTTTATTGTTCCATGCTATTATATTATCTGTTTTGGATGTTTTATATGCATTAATATGCTATTTTATATTATTTTTGGGACTAACTTATTAACCTAGAGCAAAGTGCCAGTTTCTGTTTTTCCTTGTTTTTGAGCTCCGCGGAAAAGGAATACCAAATGGAGTCCAAACGGAATAAAACCTTCGCGATGATTTTTCTTGGACCAGAAGACACCCAGGAGACTTGGAGTGCAAGTCAGAAGAGCCACGAGGCGGCCACAAGGGTGGAGGGCGCGCCCCCTACCTTGTGGGCCCCTCAGTGACCTCCTTTCCTAGATCTTCCTCCTATATATTCACATATATTCCCAAACCACCAGAAGTATCCATGAAAACACTTTTCCACCACCATAACCTTATGTTCCCATGAGATCCCATCTTGGGGCCTTTCCCGGCATCCTGCCGGAGGGGGATTCAATCACGGAGGGCTTCTACATCAACTCTATTGCCCTTCCAATGAAGTGTGAGTAGTTTACCACAGACCTACAGGTCCATAGCTAGTAGCTAGATGGCTTCTTCTATCTCTTTGATTCTCAATACCATGTTCTCCTCTATGTTCTTGGAGATCTATCCGATGTAATCTTCTTTTGCTGTGTGTTTGTCGAGATCCGATGAATTGTGGATTTATGACCAGCTTATCTATGAATATTGTTTGAATCTTCTCTGAATTCTTTAATGCATGATTTGATATCTTTGTAATTCTCTTCGAACTATCGGTTTGGTTTGGCCAACTAGATTGGTTTTTCTTGCAATGGGAGGAGTGCTCAGCTTTGGGTTCAATCTTGTGGTGTCCTCACCCAGTGACAATAGGGATAGCATGGCACATATTGTATTGTTGCCATCGAGGATAAAAAGATGGGGTTTACATCATATTGCTTGAGTTTATTCCTCGACATCATGTCTTCTTACTTAAAGTGTTACTCTGTTCTTCATGAACTTAATACTCTAGATGCAGGCGGGAGTTGGCCTACTTGACACGGAGGTGATGCCTATATTTGATAATCATTGCCTTAGATATCATCATAACTTCGCGCTTTTCTGTCAATTGCTCGACAGTAATTTGTTCACCCACCGTATTATTTGCTATCTTGAGAGAAGCCTCTAGTGAAACCTATGGCCCCCGGTGAGGGAGTCCTGGACTAAGGGGTCCTCGGGCGTCCGGCCTGTTAGCCATGGGCCGAACTGATGGGCCGTGAAGATACAAAGACCGAAGACTCTACCCGTGTCCGGATGGGACTCTCCTTGGCGTGGAAGGCAAGCTTGGCGACCAAATATGAATATTCCTGTCTCTGTAACCGACTTTATGTAACCCTCGTCCCCTTCGGTGTCTATATAAACAGGTGGGTTAGGTCTGTAGAGAGATCAATCATAGTTGTAGTCATACGAGCTAGAGTTCTAGGGTTTTAGCCATTACGATCTCGTGGTAGATCAACTCTTGTAATACTCATATTCATCAAGATCAATCAAGCAGGAAGTAGGGTATTACCTCCATAGAGAGGGCCCGAACCTGGGAAAACATTGTGTCCCTTGTCTCCTGTTACCATCGACCTAGACGCATAGTTCGGGACCCCCTACCTGAGATCCGCCGATTTTGACACCGACATTGGTGCTTTCATTGAGAGTTCCGCTGTGGTGCCGAAAGATAGGATCAATGGCTCGCCTTGTTCTCAAGGACAATGTCACCTCCGGAGGAGCGCTGGCCCCAGGCTAAACCCTCCGGCTCGGCGGCTTTACCATGACCGCCCGTTCGGTTGTTAAGCCGACGATGACTTCTCGGGTCATCGAAAACCCCCTCCATGTTGACTCCAAATACTCCAAGCAGATGGATCCGGCGGAGTTATCGTCTTTAAAAGAGCTCCTAGATCACATCACCGCCCTGGGGGTCGCCACAGACTATGATCGGATTGGGCTTAAACCCGACCAGAGAGAAATTAAAACTCCACCAATCACCGATCAGATAGCGGTAGTAGAGGAGCAAGACGACAACTCTTCCTCTATACTGAGGACGAACTATGTTGGATCTCCGAGCTTGAAGAGCCAGACACCTGCCTGCAGAAAGACACGCCTTGTCCTCCGAACATAGAATCAGACGACAAGCCTAAAAAAATAGTTGATACCCCGGAGCCTGAACTATTAAGTTCGGAAGTCCTTCAGACTCTGGATCCCAAATTGGGCCAGGATTCGGATTTAAATCCACCCACCCACCCATATATTAGCGCTCTCATGGGCATACGACATCAGTCTTAGGAAACGGTCCACCACTTCTGGGCCAGATTCCTCCTTGTCAAAGACAAGATTAAAGATTGCCGTGATGGAGACGTGATCTCATCATTCCGCAACAATTGCACGGATGAAGGAATCCTCAACACCATCAACTACCATCGTGTATCTTGCTTCGCAGACTTGGCAACCATAGTACGCAATGGAAAGCGCCTAGAAAGCTCAGGAAGCTCGCTGGGAACGACCGGTTTCCATCCAACCCCTTGTTCAGGTGAAAAGGACGCACCCTCGTGGCACACCTAGCCCAATGGTAAAGAAATATAAGCCCGTTACGGGACACGAAACTGTTCTGGAGGGATGGCTCGATGGACCATGCAAAATACACGCAACACCGGATACCATATGAACCCACAGCCTTAGAGCATGTTGGATACTCCGGCAAGTGGCCAAGAGCGGCGAGGATATCCTCGCCAAAAACACCCCAGAGCAACACCCCTAGAAGACGACGACCTCAGAGTATTGATGGTCTTCGAGACCTTTGCTTCAAACAATAAGCGCAAAAGGGCACTCCGCGACCTCACCGAAGTCTGCCAAATAGCAGCATAAACCCTTGGAACAACACGGCTATAACTTTTAATGTCGGTGACGAACCAAAATTCAGGACAGTCCGAGCACCAGCCGCCTTGGTTCTCAGTCCGATCGTGGACGACTTTCGGCTCACCAAGGTTCTCATGGACGGCGGCAGCGGACTAAACCTCATTTATGAGGATACACTCAGGAAAATGGAAATAGACAGGAGTCACATCGACCAAAGTAGCACGACCTTCCGAGGAATTATTCCTAGCTAGTCGGGAGGCGCGATGCACGGGAAAAATCATGCTCGACGTGGTATTCGGCACACCGGAGAACTATCAGTCTGAAGAAATAACCTTCCAAGTGGCCCCTTTCAACAGTGGATATCACCCCCAATTGGGGCGAGATGCATTTACACGCTTCCAAGTAATACCTCACTGAGGGTATATGAAGCTCAAGATGCCCGGGCCCAATGGCATAATAACTCTCGCCAGTGATCCGGACATAGCACTCCGCGCTGAAAATAAAACGGCATCCCTGGCCCTTGAGGCATTATCTAAAGCCCACGCGGCTGAAGAATTAACCACATTGCACTCCACCATGGATAGGGATGATGTAATTCTGGACAAACGACCCAAATCCACCTCCTCCAAACTAGCAGAAGAAATAGTCAAATTCCAAGTCCACCCAAGTGACCCCAAGAAGACAACGTCTATCGGAGCACAACTAGACCCAACGGTTGATGCCGCGCTACGAGAGTTCCTACGCGTGAACTGGGATATATTCGCCTGGCACCCTTCTGATATGCCAGGAATCCCACGTAGGTTGGCTAAACACAGCCTCAATATATTGAAGGGATATAAGCCGGTCAAGCAAACACTACGACGCTTTTCCGACCCCAAACGTCAAGCTATGGGACAAGAGATAGCCAGGCTAATCGAGGCCAGATTCATTAGAGAAATAAAACACCCGGATTGGCTAGCAAACCTGGTGATGGTACCAAAGAAGGATAAATCCTGGCACTTGTGCGTCGATTTCAAAGACCTCAATAAGGCCTGCCCTAAGGATCCCTTCCCCCTCCCCCGCATCGACCAAACCATTGATGCTACCGTAGGACACGACTCACTGTGCTTCCTCGACGCATACTCCGGATACCATCAAATCAAAAGTAAGGAGTCCGATCAAGCCATAACGACATTCATTACCCCATATGGACCACTTCAACACCATGCCCTTCGGGCTCAAAAACGCCGGAGCAACCTATCAACGCATGATTCAAACATGCCTGGAGGAACAGATCGGCAAGACAGTTGAAGCATGCGTGGACGACGTTGTCATCAAAACTAAGCATGTCGAGTCACTAATAGACGATTTACATCTCACATTTGATAACCTCCGTGCATTTGACATCAAGCTCAATCTGGAAAAGTGTATTTTCGGCGTCCCCGCTGGAAAGCTGCTGGGCTTCATCGTTTCCAATAGAGGAATTGAAGAAATCCAGCCAAAATCTGAGCTGTGTCACAATTGACTACGCCAATAGACGTTGAACAGGTACAAAAATCGTTGGATGCGTGGCAGCTTTAAGCCGCTTTATCTCCAGATTGGGAGAAAAGGCATTGCCACTCTATCGCCTTCTCCGGTGCACCGATCACTTTGAGTGGCTGGATGCGGCAACGACCAGACTGGAAGAAATAAAATCCCTTTGAGCAAGCAACCCAATCCTGGCCGCACCTAACGTCAGCGAACCCATGTTATTATACATATCGGCAACACACCAGGTGGTGAGCGCCGTGCTCGTCGTCGAGCGAGAGAAGGACGGACACAAATTCCCGCTTCAGAAGCTGGTATACTACCTATCCACTGTCCTCACACCATGCAAATCCTAGTACCCTCATTATCAAAAGATAGCAAACGCGGTCTTCATGGCATCCTGGAAGCTACGACACTACTTCCAAGAGTGTTCGATCACGGTGGCTTCTGAAGTACCACTCAATGACATAATAAACAATCGCGATGCTATGGGCCGGATTGCCAAATGGGCCATTGAGCTCCTTCCATTCGACATAACATACAAACCGCGTCGAGCCATTAAATCCCAAGTACCGGCGGACTTCGTCGCCGAATGGACAGAGGCCGAACTCCCTAAAAAGTACGACACATATTCCAACTGGGTTATGTATTTCGATGGTTCCAAAATGCTGGCAGGTTAGGAGCGGGCATTGTTTTAACGTCCCCCACTGGAGACGTAGTCCAGTATGTACTCCAAATATTATACACAGATTCCAATAATGCAGCCAAATACGAGGCCTTATTGCATGGTCTTCGGATGGCTGTCTCCATGGGCATACAACGCCTGGAAGTGCGCGGGGACTCAAACATAGCAATATCTCAAATAAATGGAGATTTCGATGCCAAAGATCTGAAGATGGCGGCTTATCGTAACATCGTCCTTAAAATGTCGGCTCGGCTCAAGGGGCTCGAGTTTCATCACGTGGCTCGAGTAAGTAATCAAGCGGCGGACGTCCTTGCTCGCATCGGCGCCAAGCGCAATGAAACGTCTCCGTCGTATCTATAATTCTTGATTGTTCCATGCCAATATTATACAACTTTCATATACTTCTGGCAACTTTCTATACTATTTTTGGGACTAACATATTAATCCAGTGCCCAGTGCCAGTTTCTCTTTGTTGCATGTTTTTTGTTTCGCAGAAAATCCATATCAAACGGAGTCCAAACGGGATAAAAACTGACGGAGAATTTTTTGGAATATATGTGAATTTTGGGAAGCGGAATCAACGCGAGACGATGCCCGAGGGGGCCACGAGGCAGGGGGCGCGCCCCAGGGGGGCAGGCGTGCCCCTGACCCTCGTGGACACCCCGTAAGGCGGTTGATGCCCTTCTTTCGCCACAAGAAAGTTAATATCCGTATAAAAATTGTGTTCAAATTTCAATCCAATCGGAGTTACGGATCTCCGGGAATATAAGAAACGGTGAAAGGCCAGATCTGGGAGCGCAGAAACAAAGAGAGATAGATCCAATCTCGGAGGGGCTCTCACCCCTCCCATGCCATCGAGACCAAGGACCAGAGGGGAAACCCTTCTCCCATCTAGGGAGAAGGTCAAGGAAGAAGAAGAATAAGGGGGGCCTCTCCCCCTCTCTTCCGGTGGCGCTGGAAGGCCGCCGGGGCCATCCATCATCACCGCAATCTACACCAACAACTTCACCGCCCTCATCACCAACTCTTCCCCCCGCTATGCAGCAATGTAACCCCTCTTTTAGCCGTTGTAGTCTCTACTTAAACATGGTTCTCAATGCTATATATTATTTCCCAATGATGTATGGCTATCCTATGATGTTTGAGTAGATCCGTTTTGTCGTATGGGTTAATTGATGATCGTGATTGGTTTGAGTTGCATGTTTTATTATTGGTGCTGTCCTATGGTGCTCTCCGTGTCGCGCAAGCGTGAGGGATTCCCGCTGTAGGGTGTTGCAATACGTTCATGATTCGCTTATAGTGGGTTGCTTGAGTGCCAGAAGCATAAACCCGAGTAAGGGGGTTGTTGCGTATGGGATAAAGAGGACTTGATGCTTTAATGCTATGGTTGGGTTTTACCGTAATGATCTTTAGTAGTTGCGGATGCTTGCTAGAGTTCCAATCATAAGTGCGTATGATCCAAGAAGAGAAAGTAAATTAGCTTATGCCTCTCCCTCAAATAAAATTGCAATAATGATTACCGGTCTAGTTATTGATTGCTTAGGGACAAATAACTTTCTCGTGACAAAAAGCTCTCTACTAAAACTAACTTAGTTATTTCTTTATCTAAACAGCCCCTAGTTTTTATTTACGTGCTCTTTATATTCTTGCAAACCTATCCAACAACATCTACAAAGTACTTCTAGTTTCATACTTGTTCTAGGTAAAGCGAACATTAAGCGTGCGCAGAGTTGTATCGGTGGTCGATAGAACTTGAGGGAATATTTGTTCTACCTTTAGCTCCTCATTGGGTTCGACACTCTTACTTATCAAAAGAGGCTACAACTGATACCCTATACTTGTGGGTTATCAAGATCTTTTTCTGGCGCCGTTGCCGGGGAGTCATAGCATGGGGTGAATATTCTCGTGTGTGCTTGTTTGCTTTATCACTATGTAGTTTTTATTTCCTATTCTAAGTTGTTGTCTATCTTTAGTTATGGATATGGAACACGGAACACCAAAAAAAATAGTGGTACTTGCTACTCATGGAGATGGGGAACCTCCTAAAACCCTCGACGCTCATTATGTGAAAGATATTATGTACTACTTTGATAATCCTGAGAAAACCCCATTCAATTATTTTATGAGAGACACGTTGGATCAACGTGAATACTTTAGGGATTATCGCTTGACTCAAAAAGGGAAACTATTATGGGATCAAATTTATATGTTATATTGGTATGCTCGGCAACTATGCTTGAGATATGATTATACTTGTTGCTCTAAGATGAAGGCTCCACACCTTCCATTTTCATGCAGATTTAATGATAATAAAACATTGGCTTCTTATGCTAACGGTATATATGATTACTATGATGTGGAACAAATAGAACAATTCGTTGCTTTTATGGGTGCTTACGAAATTGAATCTTTATTTAAAGTGTTGGAAGATTTTGATGATTTAGTTTATAGACCTGAAAATTTGCTATACTTAAATATTGCTATGAGAATTATGAATTCAATTCCGATATTGATGATTTTATTGAGAGAGTCTCCGCTGTCCAAGAAGAGACTAATATTTTGCAGGAGTCTATGGAAGAAGAAATTAATGACATTGTGAGCTCATTGGATGAAAAAGATGAGGAGGAGAGCGAAGAACAAAAGGAGGAAGAGCGGATTAATCACCCGAGAGTAATTCTTCAACTCATACATTGTTTAATTTCCCTTCGTGCTTACCGAAGGATGAATGCTATGATGATTGTTATGATCCTGTTTATTCTTTTGAAATACCCCTTTTTGATGATGCTTGATATGCTTGTGGCCAAGATGCCAATATGAATTATGCTTATGGAGATGACTTGCTATAGTTCCTTATATTAAACATGAAATTGTTGCTATTGCACCCACGCATGATAGTCCTATTATCTTTTTGAGTTCTCCCGACTACACTATATCGAAGAAGTTTGCCCTTATTAAGGATTATATTGATGGGTTGCGTTTTACTACTACACATGATGATTTTGATAGATATAATATGCCTGTGCTTGCTGCTCCTACTTGCAATTATTATGAGAGAGGAACTACATCTCCGCCTCTTTATGTTTCCAACACGATAGAATTGCAAGAAACTGATTATGCTATGTATTGGCCTTTACTATGTGTGCATGAATTGTTCTTTTATGACATGTCGATGCATAGGAAGAGAGTTAGACTTCGTTGTTGCTTGTTATATGTTGCTTTGCGCTCACTACTAAATGCCGAATCATTGCCAATTCAAATTGGCTTTGATATACCATGGGATCCAGGTGGATCCATTACATGAGCACTATATGCCTAGCTTAATGGCTTTAAAGAAAGCGCTGCCAGGGAGACAACCCGGAAGTTTTAGAGAGTCATTTATTTCTGTTGTGTGCTTTTATAAAGTTTAAAAATAAAAATAATGTGCCAAGGTTTGCCTTTAGGATGTTTTAGATTACTTGTTGGTTTGTGCGGTGCAGGACAAAAATTTGGCTGTAGTACGCGATTTTACATTTTTTTACTGGAGCGTCGAACGGTTCTGAAACTTCTTGCAGTGTCTTTCTATACAAATTTTTTATTTTTCCTAATTTTTTCATAATTTTTGGAGTATCAGAGGTATGGTGAATGTTCAGATTATTACAGACTGTCCTGTTTAAGACAGATTCTGTTTTTGATGCATAGTTTGCTTGTTTTGATGAAACTATCAATTTCTATCAGTGGATTAAGCCGTGGAAAAGTTATATTACAATAGCTAAAATGCAAAAACGAAATATGAATTGGTTTTCAACATTACTTAGAGTAGTGATTTGCTTTATTATACTAACGAATCTTACCGAGATTTCTGTTGAGTTTTGTGTGGATGAAGTGTTCGAAGATCGAGGAGGTCTCGATATGAGGAGAAGGAGGAGAGACAAGAGCTCAAGCTTGGGGATGCCAAAGGCACCCCAAGTAAATATTCAAGGATACGCAAGCGTCTAAGCTTGGGGATGCCCCGGAAGGCATCCCATCTTTCTTCAACAACTACCGGTATGTGTCCGGATTCGTTTCGTTCATGCGATATGTGCAAATCTTGGAGCGTCTTTTGCATTTAGTTTTCACTTTTCTTTTATGCACCATGCTGGTATGAGATAGTCCTTGGTTGATTTATAGAATGCTCTTTGCACTTCACTTATATCATTTGAGTACGGCTTTATAGAATGCTTCATGTGCTTCACTTATATCATTTGAAGTTTGGATTGCCTGTTTCTCTTCACATAGAAAACCGCCATTTGTAGAATGCTCTTTTGCTTCACTTATATTTGGTAGAGCGTGGTCATATCTTTTGTAGAAAGAATTAAACTCTCTTGCTTCACTTATACCTATTTAGAGAGTTGACAGGAACTGGTCATTCACATGGTTAGTCATAAAATCCTACATAAAACATGTAGATCACTAAATAGGATATGTTTGATTCCTTGTAATAGTTTTGCGATATAAAGATGGTGATATTAGAGTCATGCTAGTGAGTAGTTGTGAATTTGAGGAATACTTGTGTTGAAGTTTATGATTCCCGCAGCATGCACGTATGGTGAACCGTTATGTAACGAAGTCAGAGCATGATTTATTTAATGATTGTCTTCCTTATGAGTAGCGGTCGGGGACGAGCGATGGTATTTTCCTACCAATCCGTCCCCCTAGGAGAATGCGTGTAGTACTTTGTTTCGATGACTAATAGATTTTTGCAATAAGTATGTGAGTTCTTTATGACTAATGTTGAGTCCATGGATTATACGCACTCTCACCCTTCTATCATTGCTAGCCTCTTCGTTACCGTGCATTGCCCTGTCTCACGTCGAGAGTTGGTGCAAACTTCGCCGGTGCATCCAAACGCTGTGATACAATATGCTCTATCACACATAAGCCTCCTTATATCTTCCTCAAAACAGCCACCATACCTACCTATCATGGCATTTCCATAGCCATTCCGAGATATATTGCCATGCAACTTCCATCATCATCATATACATGACTTGAGCATTCATTGTCATATTGCTTTGCATGATTGTAAGATAGCTAGCATGATGTCTTAATGGCTTGTCTGTTTTTTATGTCATTGCTACGCTAGATCATTGTACATCCCGGTACACCGCCGGAGGCATTCATATAGAGTCATCTTTGTTCTAGTATTGAGTTGTAAGTAAATCAAAGTGTGATGATCATCATTATTAGAACATTGTCCCACGTGAGGTTCTCAAAATAAAAGAGGCCAAAGAAGCCCAAATAAAAAAAGAGGCCAAAGAAGCCCACCAAAAAAAAGGAGAAAAAATAAAAAAAATAAAAAATGAGAGAAAAGAGAGAAGGGACAACGTTACTATCCTTTTACCACACTTGTGCTTCAGAGTAGCACCATGTTCATCATATAGAGAGTCTCTTGAGTTATCACTTTCATATACTAGTGGAAATTTTCATTATAGAACTTGGCTTGTATATTCCGATGATGGGCTTCCTCAAATGCCCGAGGTCTTCATGAGCAAGCAAGTTGGATGCACACCCACTTAGTTTCCAGTTTGAGCTTACATACACTTATAGCTCTTAGTGCATCCGTTGCATGGCAATCCCTACTCCTCACATTGACTTCAATTGATGGGCATCTCCATAGCTCATTGATTAGCCGCGTCGATGTGAGACTCTCTCCCTTTTGTCTTCTCCACACAACCTCTATCATCATATTCTATTCCACCTATAGTGCTATGTCCATGGCTCACGCTCATGTATTGCGTGAAAGTTGAAAAGGTTTGAGAACATCAAAAGTATGAAACAATTGCTTGGCTTGTCATCGGGGTTGTGCATGATTTGAATATTTTGTGTGGTGAAGATGGAGCATAGCCAGACTATATGATTTTGTAGGGATAACTTTCTTTGGCCATGTTATTTTGAAAAGACATGATTGCTTTATTAGTATGCTTGAAGTATTATTGTCTTAATGTCAAATCATAGACTATTGCTTTGAATCACTCGTGTATTAATATTCATGCCATGATTAGATTACATGATCAAGATTATGCTAGGTAGCATTCCACATCAAAATTATCTTTTTTATCATTTACCTACTCGAGGACGAGCAGGAATTAAGCTTGGGGATACTGATACGTCTCCGTCGTATCTATAATTTTAGATTGTTCCATGCCAATATTATGCAACTTTCATATACTTTTGGCAACTTTCTATACTATTTTTGGGACTAACATATTAATCCAGTGCCCAGTGCCAGTTCCTCTTTGTTGCATGTTTCTTGTTTCACAGAAAATCCATATCAAACGGAATCCAAACGGGATAAAAACTGACGGAGATTTTTTTTGGAATATATGTGAATTTTGGGAAGTGGAATCAACGCGAGACAATGCCCGAGGGGGCCACGAGGAAGGGGGCGTGCCCCTGACCCTCGTGGACACCCGTAAGGCGGTTGGTGCCCTTCTTTCGCTGCAAGAAAGATAATATCTAGATAAAAATCGTGTTCAAATTTCAATCCAATCGGAGTGACAGATCTCCGGGAATATAAGAAACGGTGAAAGGCCAGATGAGGGAGTCCTGGATTAGGGGGTGTCCGGACAGCCGGACTATAACCTTTGGCCGGACTGTTGGACTATGAAGATACAAGATTGAAGACTTCGTTCCGTGTCCGAATGGGACTTTCCTTGGCGTGCAAGGCAAGCTTGGCAATACGGATATGTAGATATCCTCCCATTGTAACCGACTCTGTGTAACCCTAGACCCCTCCGGTGTCTATATAAACCAGAGGGTTTAGTCCATAGGACAACAACAATCATACCATAGGCTAGCTTCTAGGGTTTAGCCTCTCTGATCTCGTGGTAGATCTACTCTTGTACTACCCATATCATCAATATTAATCAAGCAGGAGTAGGGTTTTACCTCCATCGAGAGGGCCCAAACCTGGCTAAAAACATCGTGTCCCTTGTGTCCTATTACCATCCGCCTAGACGCACAGTTCGGGACCCCCTACCCGAGATCCGCCGGTTTTGACACTGACATTGGTGCTTTCATTGAGAGTTCCACTGTGTCGTCGTCATCAGGAAGGATGCCTCATCCTGTCTTTAAATACGGCACTATTGCTAAGGGAGCTTTGGCTGTCGGCCAAACTCTCCGTCTAGGTGGTTTTCTTATGACCGCCTGTTCGTCCGCTGCGCCGACGATGACTTCTCGGGTCATCGAAAGCAATGTTCACGTCAACTCAGAATTTGCTGAGCAGTTAGATCCAATGGAGCTCTCTTCCCTAAACGAGATCTTGGATTGCATCGCCGCCCTGGGAGTCTCTACAGACTACGATCAGATTGGGCCTAAACCCGATCTGAGAGAGATTAACTCTCCCCAGGTCACCCATCACGTTGCGGTGGTGGAGGAACAATGCGGCGACCCTTTCTCTATCTTGAGGACTAGCTATGTCCGGATTCCCGAGCCCTCCAAGCCGGATACCCGTGCACGGGAGGATGTCACTCAGGCCCTGAACCTAGACTCAGGCAGCGGGCTAGATTCATTGGACAACATCCAAGAACCTGAATTTCCGAGATTGGAAACTCCTTGGCCCCTGAGTCTCAGATTGGGTGAGGGTTCAGATTCAATTCCACCCACCCACCCAAACATAAGCGATCTTTCCCAGATCAGGCAAGAGCCCCAGGAAACAGTACACCACTATTGGGCTAGATTCCTCCTGGTCATGAACAGGATCAAGGACTGCCGCGAGAAAGACGCAATCTCATTCTTCTGCAATAACTGCATGGACAAGGGAATCCTCAACGCCATAAGTCACCGTGAAATTACACGCTTCGCCGACTTGACGTCCATAGTACGAAAGTACTGTGCGATGGAAAGTGCCTGGAAAACCGAAATTAAATTTTAGGACAATCCGGCCCTAAATACTATCTCAGTCCGAAATAAAAGGGTGCATTGTCATCAGACACCCGGGTTAAACACCAAAAAGCAAAAACCGTCTACAGGACATGGAACTGCACTGGAGGGATGGCTCAATGGACCCTGTAAAATTCACAGTACAGAGGGCGCCATACCAACTCATAGCCTTAGAGCATGTTGGATACTCCGGCAGGTAGCCAAAAGTGGTGAAGATCTTCTAATTCCAGAAGCCACAGTGCACCATCCCAGGGATACCAGTACGGTATTAATAGTCTTCGAGACCTTCGCATCAAATAATATGCGAAAGCGAACACTCCGCAGCCTTGACGAAGTCTACCACGTGGCAACAATAAATCCATGGAGTGACACGGCTATTACTTTTAATGCCAGTGACGAACCTAAATTCCGAACAGCCCGAGCACCAGCCGCATTGGTCCTTAGTCCAATAGTGGACGGCTTTCGACTCACCAAGGTACTCATGGACGGCGGCAGCGGATTAAACCTCATTTATGAGGAAACCCTTCAAAAAATAGAAATAGACTAGAACCGCATTGAGCAAAGCAGCACAACCTTTAGAGGAATAATCCCCAGTCGGGAAGCGCGCTGTACAGGAAAAATCACACTAGATGTGGTGTTCGGCACGCCGGATAATTACAGGTCCGAAGAGGTTACATTCCAAGTGGCCCCGTTCAGTAGCGGATACCACGCCCTGTTAGGGCGGGAGGCGTTTACAATCTTCCAAGCTATACCCCATTACGGGTACATGAAGCTCAAAATGCCTGGGCCCAACGGAATCATCACTCTTGCTAGTGATCCAGACATAGCACTCCGCGCCGAAAATAAGACAGCCGCACTGGCCCTCGAGGCACTATCTGAAGCCCTAGCGGCTGAGGAACTGACTGCGCTGCGCTCCACGGTGAACAGGGACAATGTGATACTCGATAAAAGATCCAAGTCCACCTCCTTTAAACCGGCGGACGAAATAGTCAAATTCCAAGTCCATCCAACGGACCCTACAAAAACAGCTTCCATCGGGGCACAATTAAACCCTGACATAGACGCCGCACTACGAGAGTTCCTACGCGAGAACTGGGACAATTTTGCCTGCCACCCTTCAGGCATGCCAGGAATCCCACGCAGGCTGGCTGAGCACAGCCTAAATATTCTAAAAGGATTCAAGCCAGTCAAGTAGGCTCTTCGGCGTTTCTCTAAACCTAAGAGACAAGCCATGGGAGAGGAACTAGCCAAGTTATTGGAGGCCGGATTCATTAGAGAAATAAAACATCCGGACTGGCTAGCAAACCTGCTGATGGTACCAAAGAAGGACAAATCCTGGCGCCTGTGCGTCGATTTTAAGGACCTCAATAAGGCTTTCCCAAAGGATCCCTTCCCCCTCCCCCGCATTGATCAAATTATCGATGCGACAGCAGGACACGATTCATTGTGTTTCCTGGATGAATACTCCGGCTACCACTGAATTGATATGGCGGAGTCCGACCAAGCCGCAACGACATTTATCACACCATACGACCCTTTTTGCTTCAACACAATGCCCTTTGGGCTCAAAAACGCCGGCGCAACATATCAGCGCATGATCCAAACATGTCTGGCAAACCAGATCGGCAAAACAGTGGATGCATATGTAGATGACGTGGTCGTCAAAACCAAACATGTTTAATCCCTAGTAGACAACTTGAGGCTCACATTCGATATCCTCCGAACATATGACATCAAGCTCAACCCGGAAAAATGCGTTTTCGGCGTACCAGCCGGAAAGCTCTTGGGCTTCATTGTATCCAGTAGAGGAATTGAAGCAAATCCGGCCAAGATCCGAGCTCTGTCACATTTGGATATCCCAACGGACCTCAAACAAATACAAAAAATAAATGGATGCGTGGCGGCTCTAAGCCGCTTTATCTCCCTCCTCGGAGAAAAGGCATTACCCCTTTATCGCCTCCTTCGGTGCACCGAACACTTCAGTGGACGGATGCTGCCACAGCCGGACTGGAAGAAATAAAAGCCATATTGGCAACCAACCCAGTCCTGGCCGCGCCAAACATTGGCGAACCAATGCTATTATACATTGCGGAAATTCATCAAGTCGTGAGCGCAGTGCTCGTCGTCGAACAAGAAACGGACGGACATAAATTCCCCCTTTAAAAGCCAGTCTACTATGTATCCACTGTCCTTACTCCATGCAAGTCACGGTACCCGCATTATCAAAAGATAGCATACGCGATATTCATGGCATCCCGGAAGCTGCGACACTACTTTCAAGAGTTTTCGATAACAGTAGCCTCAGAAGTGCCACTTAATCATATTATAAACAATCGCGATGCCACGGGCCGGATTGCCAAATGGGCCATTGAGCTCCCCCGTTCGACATAACTTACAAGCCGCGGCGAGCCATTAAGTCGCAAGTATTGGCTGACTTCGTCGCCGAATGGACTGAAGCCGAACTCCCTAAAGAGTACAGCACATATTCTAACTGGATCATGCACTTCGAGGGCTCCAAAATGTTGGTTGGTCTGGGGGCTGGCGTTGTCTTGACGTCCCCAACCGGAGATACAGTTCAATACATACTCCAGATAATGTATACAGACTCCAACAACGCAGCCGAATATGAGGCCCTTCTACATGGTCTCGGGATGGCAGTATCCATGGGCATTCAACGCCTAGAGGTGCGGGGGAATTCGAACCTCGCAATATCCCAAATAAATGGAGACTTCGATGCTAAGGATTCGAAAATGGCGGCTTATCGCAACGCCGTCCTAAAAATGTCAGCTCAGTTCGAGGGGCTCGAATTTCACCATATAGCCCGCGAAAACAATCAGGCGGCCGACGTCCTCGCACGCATCGGCGCAAAACGTGAGGAGGTCCCACCCAACATCTTTTTTGGAAAGGCTTTTCAAGCCATCCGTGGTATGGGAAGGGGACACTGGTAATAACATACTGGACCCAACCACAATGCTCGATACCGAACACTCTGACATAATCGGAGGCTCTGCCACCGAAATAACATCCTCAGCCCACGTCATAATGGCCGTCATTGCCCCGTGGACAGAACCATTCCTGGCCTACTTAACTAGGCAGGAACTCCCCGAGGACCAAAACGAGGCACGCTGCATAGTGCGGCGATCTAAAGCCTACAGGGTCCATGAGGGAGAACTTTATAAGAAAAGCACCACCGGAGTCCTTCAAAGGTGCATCTACGAAGAGGAAGGGCGGAAGCTACTGGCAGAAATTAATGCCAGACTCGGCAGCCACCACGCCGTAGCCTGGGCCCTTGTAAGCAAGGCTTTCCGTACTGGTTTTTACTGGCCTACGGCCCGGGCAGATGCACTGGACCTGGTCCAACGCTGCGTGGGTTGCCAGCTTTTTGCAAATCAAAGCCATATGCCGCCCACCGCCCTCCACACAATCCCTATAACTTGGCCCATCGCGGTCTGGGGGCTTGACATGGTTGGACCCCTTAAAGGAGGAACCCACAAGAAAAAATACTTGCTGGTCATGGTGGACAGGTTCACCAAATGGATAGAGGCCAAGCCTGTTAAGACGGCCGAATCCGGACCGGTGATAGACTTCATATCCGGGGTCGTACACCGTTATGGCGTCCCCCACAGCATCATCACTGATAACGGCACGAACTTCACGGCCGAAGAGGTAAAACTTTAGTGCAAAAACATGGGCATCAAGCTCGATTATGCTTACGTCTATCACCCACAAACTAACGGTCAAGTCGAACGAGCAAATGGTCTTATCATGAGCGGCATCAAAACCAGATTAGTGCGGTACCTAAAGGAATCTAACACGCATTGGGTAGAGGAGCTCGACTCCATACTCTGGGGGCTGCGGACCACGCCGAATCGCACCACCGGATACACACCATTCTTTATGGTATATGGTGCAAAAGCTGTTCTGCCCTGCGACATAATTCATGACTCACCTCGAGTGCGCATGTATGAAGAAAGAGAAGCCGAGCTCGATCGGCAGGACAGTTTGGACGCTCTGGAGGAGGAGCATGACGTGGCAAAAGCCCGTTCCGCATTCTATCAACAGCAGGCTCGAAGGTACCAAAGGAGAGAAGTACGGGCCAAAACTTATAATGTTGGCGAATTAGTTCTATGCCTGCCGGAGAAGAAAAAGGTCAAACTCAAGCCCAAATGGGAGGGTTCCTTCATTATTGACCAAGTCCTGACTGGTGGAGCGTACCGTCTGCGGGACGCATCGGATAATCGACTCGAGCCGAACCCATGGAACGCAGCCAGACTCCGAAGATTCTACGCCTAGCGCCGGACTCTGTGTTCGTGTCCTTCCTCTGTCCATTTTTTATACACTATCTATCTTATATTTCTCTCCTTCTCCCCTTATTTTCTCTCACAGCCTTTAAAGGGCCAATTTGTGCCTTGTCCGCACACAACTGACGCGCTATCCGCACCCATTATACTGGGGGCTTCTTTAACAGAAGCTTATTTATACGGGCTTCATGCCCAACACATGTGTTATCCTTGTACCTTTTATTCACCATTATATGCATCGATATGACTTAAGTTTTGTCCAAGCTGGGTTGCCTGGCTCTTGTATTTATGCCCTACGTTCCCGTTAATTCGGCTAGGGCATAAGGGGAGCACCTATGCGATTGCTACTGCCGGGTTAGCCGGATGTCTACCTCAGACTGGGTGAAGCCGAAAGCTAGTGTTCTTAAGAGAATATTCGGTTGGTGAACAAAAGACGATTTTCCCCTATTTTTTACATGCCCCCAGATGTTTTTTCCTGTGATTCTTTTCGCAGCACAGATATGCACTTTAGGGCATGCATACCCAGGGAAAGGAACCCCTAACGGAACTATTCTCCCTGAAAGATGTTTCTTACTAACCATGTAATATAACATAACTAGTTGGGCACTTGTCTGTTTAAGCACTAATGACCCCTACGCCTGGTTTCCACGCATGCCCCGGTTTTTCATAACCAGAGGGTATTCGGATTCACTCTAGACTATCGGGTCCAGAGGTCGAAGTGAAAAGGTCCGCCATGACAAATGATCTACAATCCGGCTAGAAGGCATTACAAATGTCACTTGAATTACATAGTCACTATGACTGACTAAATTCTTCCTCTATACCATCCAACAGTCTGTCTAACTTACAATCCTGTTGGGAATACTTTGCGGCCAATTCTACTTGTCCGTATACTAGACTAACACAGATTTCTTTCCCATCGGGCCCCACAGGTCCGACCTCGGCCATGTGGTTCGGGTCAGACTTGATATACCGCATCTTCACCATGGCCCAGGCTTCCCTGGCACCTTGACGGCAGGCCGATATATTCCATAATCGGAAGCGCCGCCGCGCTCCCTTTAGCTTCTCTGCAAGCTCTCCAAGGCCTTTGGGCACGGAGACAGATGGCCACAAGGCCTGGGTGACGCCTTGCATCACCTGCCGAACTCATTCGTTCAGTTGTGAGAGCTCAGGGAGAAGGTCACGCGTAGAACCGGGCATTTCCTCCGTAGGACGACCTGTTAGCATACCTACAGACATAACTCTATTAGTCGACTTCTTCGCCGAACTCTTTTTCAAAGTTCGTTCAAGCACTTACTGAAAATGCCGCGTCGAAGCCGCTGATTCTCCTTTATGGAGTCCGACAGTTGGGCACGAACATACCTTAGTTCCACGCTCAGCTGGGTGTTGGCATCCTGGAGATTATTCTTCTCTTGCCTAACCTTGGTAAGCACACTCTCGCCAGACTCTAGCTGGCGTCGGAGTTGTTGCTCATCCGGATTTCCTCCGGCGTCATCTACAATTTCATTGTTATATTCGAACATGTGTCGCACTCTATATGGTACCTATCATTTTCAATATGTCTTACCAGAAGGGGTCTTCTTGGACTTCTCTCCTGCGGCTAGTGTGGCCTGAAGTCGGGCTTTGCACTCTTCCAGCTCATGGGATAGTTGGGTATTCTTTTCTATAAGAACCTGCATAACAAATGATCCTTAAATCAGTTATTCTAACCATTTCAAGTCTTAGGGGCTACTAATATATATAATCACCAAATTTACTCACCCGTATGTCCTTTACATACTGATCAGTGGCTCTGGCTAGACCATTTTGAGCAACACGGAGGTATGCGTCTCCCGAGTTGAAGGCATCAAATGCCTCCTGGGAGAAAAAAGCGTCACGGAGAACGGCCCGGCGACGCATGTGGTTCATGGCACACTCCACCTCGGAATTTGTGGCGGACAGTCTGTCTGCATCCTCTGTCGGAGGAGCATCCGGCGCGCGCCTCGTATTCTCTTCCGCTTCCGGATCCGGCCTTGGAGCCTGACTGGGGTAGGCGTGATTGGCGACCTCTCCGGATATAGTCCGGCGATCGTTCTTTTTCCTAAAAGAAAGCACGAGCGTCAGTATGCCTCTGAGAATGATATCACGGAGTAAGACGGCACGCCATACCGCTGCACCGGTGTCTCAGTCCGGACTGCATTTCTTTTCAGCTTGCCTGGCCTCGCAGCCCCTTGTTGGCTAGTCGCCGCTGGCTCGGCATGACGTCCCAGGGGCCTCCCCTGCAAAACACCGTTGGTATACGGTAAACAAAAATACGCAAGGACAGATCCTTTTCAAAGTGCTGGGACTTCGGTTTCAGTTACCTGTGAGGCTGGAAGCAGCCCAGGGTAATCGGCCGTAATGGCCACCAAGGCATTGTCGCTGCTTAATTGGTAAAATACCCTATCGATTAGCTCCACCGATATGTCCGGATCCTCTTGGGAGGCTGGGTCGAGCGACTGCTCCGGATCCTCGGGTTGTGGAGGCGGGCTATTTATCTCCCTCACGGCCTTACGCAGCTCCTGCGTTGAAATGGCAAGATAAAATACTTAACTATGGGAATATGGAACGGATGGGCAAGAAAAAGTGTCTACTTACCTAGCTCGGGGGATTGCACATAGAAAGTCCACCCTGTGGATTGACGCGGAGGAATTCCTCCTCTTCTCCCTTGTACAAATCGGACAAGATCTTTGCTAGAGCCGCGGCTGAGTCCGGCCCCTTGCGGCCGCATCGGTTGTGTCATCCTCCCCGTTGAAATCCCACATGTGGTGGCCTCTATATTGAAGCGGTTGCACCCCCCGCATAGTGCATATGGCCATGACCTCGATCATGGTCAGTCCGGATTGAGATAACAACCTTATCCGGCTCATCAGGTAAAGAACATCCCTGTCATCTTCCTCCTGGGGGCTCCGTGGACGCCAGCTCAGGCGATTCGTCAAAGGAGCATTATCAAACTCAGGAAGCCCGTTCCGAATAGGATCCGGGAGGCGGACGTCTTCTATATAAAACCATTCTGAAGGCCAATCTTCGGACGTCTTCTTTGGGGTTCCGGATAGATATCTGGTCCTGGCGATGCGCCATACTTCGGCTCCACACACTTGATATATTGACCCCCTCTGAGAACGGGGCACTAGGCAAGACAACTTCTTGCACATCGCGAAATGAGCCTCGCAGCCCAAAAACAGCTCGCAAAGGGCTACGAAGCCCGCGATATGCAGTATGGAGGCAGGAGTAAGGCTGTGCAACTGGAGGCCGTAGAACTCCAGGAGCCCTCGGAGAAACGGATGAATTTGAAATCCGAGTCCTCTTATCAAATAAGGGACAAGGCATACCCGCGCTCCCTTGGAGGGATTGGGAAGGCTCTCCGCTTGCTCTCCGCCATTATAGGTGGCGAGCCCGGCTTGAACCGGGACCATGTATGCTGGGGTAGAAATCCCTGGGTCTAAAGCGTCACTAGTTGGCTGTGCGGGACGAAACATCTCTCCCAATCTCCAGGCTTGGGGCTGGGGGAGCGAGAGGAGGAGCTGCATCGACCGGCCATGATGGAATGGATCTCTGTCGGGTGCGCTCCGATGAATGCTCGCTAAGGGAGGATGGTGTGATTTGGATCTGAATCCTTGTCTCTTTAATAGGCAGCTCATTTACATAGCTAGGGGGTAAATGTAAAAACACCCTGGCTCTTCACATTCGCTCGACACGTGGAAGGTGGCCATTATTGGGTGTGGAAGCCAAGGAGCGCAGCATTCACGAGAAGCCGGTCACTATTTAACAGGTATTCGGAATTTGGAGGAGAACCCGCCTTGCAATGTCAAAGACAATCTGCGCGCCGGACTCATCGTCATTGAAGCCTGGTTCGGGGGCTACTGAGGGAGTCCTGGATTAGGGGGTGTCCGGACAGCCGGACTATAACCTTTGGCCAGACTGTTGGACTATGAAGATACAAGATTGAAGACTTCGTCCCGTGTCCGGATGGGACTTTCCTTGGCGTGGAAGGCAAGCTTGGTAATATGGATATGTAGATCTCCCCCATTGTAACCGACTCTGTGTAACCCTAGCCCCCTCCGGTGTCTATATAAACCGGAGGTTTTAGTCCGTAGGACAACAACAATCATACCATAGGCTAGCTTCTAGGGTTTAGCCTCTCTGATCTCGTGGTAGATCTACTCTTGTACTACACATATCATCAATATTAATCAAGCAGGAGTAGGGTTTTACCTCCATCGAGAGGGCCCAAACCTAGGTAAAAACATCGTGTCCCTTGTCTCCTATTACCATCCGCACAGTTCGGGACCCCCTACCCGAGATCCGCCGGTTTTGACACCGACACCAGATCTGGGAGCGCAAAAAAAGAGAGAGATAGAGAGACATATCCAATCTCGGAGGGGCTCTCGTGTTGTAGGGTGGAGACCCTAAGTGGAGATGTTTCACTAATTGGAGGGGAATCCACAAAGAACGCGAAGAACACGAAGAACAAGAGGGTAAATCACAAGAGGAACACTCAAGAACAAATCCAATCACACATCCACTAGACTCACAAACACATGGGATTCACAAGGTACAAGAACAATCAAAGGGAAACAAGATACATGGTAAAGTTCATCCCAAATCCTATGAAGGAGATGAGGTCTTGATTATCTAGATAGATCCTTCGCACAAGGGGGTCTTGAATCCCTAAGGATCTTCTCCAATGGAGGCCTTGAACTCCAATGGAGTTTTCTCCCTCAAGAGGAAACCCACAAGGGGAGATACATGAGCTAAGCTCTAATGTCTAGTTCTAATCTTAGCTAACCCTAAAAACTGAGAGGAGCTCGGAATATATAGTCTAGGGGCGAAGGGGTATGGGCCTCGGTAGTTACATGGGCTTTTTAGCCCAATTAGTAGCAAAACTGGGCAGACCGGACAGTCCGGTGGTAAGGACCGGACAGTCCGGTGAGGACAGATGCAATTTTGGGTGCCACCGAACTATCCGCTGTGGGGACCAGACTGTCCAGTAGTGCAATTTTGGTGAGACCGGACTGTCTGCTGTGAGGACCGAACTGTCTGGTAGTGCAATTTCTGCACGCTTCCTTTTCTTCATCTTGACGCTTCCGGTCAGCTCTTGGGTCTTGGGGTTCTTCTCCTTGGCCTCCGGAAAGCTTCCTAGCTGCTTGGTGGCGATTGCCCTCGTACCTAATGATGCACAATGTTCCATGGTGAGGTAGCAACCACGTCTAATGGATATTCATGTAAATCTCGAAGAGGAGCGGGTTCACCTTAAGTCCGGTAGGTCTACTTGGGGCTTAAGGTGCTATGAAGGTGTACAAGGAGATGAATGTAGGATGCTCCACATCATCCCCTCCCCCTTGGGAAAGGTCTGACCTCGGATCGAAAACCAAATCACCATGGGAAAGAGATGGCTTCGCCGTGTAGGAGTGGATGATCACCATGTACTTATCATCTTCAATCTCAGAAAGGGCACCCTCCAATGTCACACCGTCTAGTGATTCCCTCAAAAGGAACAAAGACAACAAACACTTGGAAAAACAAATGTGGTTAGCGTTAGGGCAAAACCAAGCTTTCAAGAGGTGATTCACCAAACAAATGTTGTCATCATGCAAAACATATGCTGTGACAAAGGATTGTGACATGGCATGTAAGCCTATCAATCAAGCACAAGCAAAGATATCATGGGGACAAGCATGTAAATGTGAGGTTGTGTTGCAAATATGTGTGACAAGATAATAAGCATCTACCTCAAGGTCATAGCAAGCAGTCACAAAGTGCTCGACGAAAGGTCTATGGTAGGCATAAGAATCATTCACAACACCAAAGAAGATGAGATGTCTAAACACATGGGTTAAGTGCAAGACAATCCTAGCATAACATGCATAGGGTGTAGTGAATATAGTGTGGCACTAGACACAATAGAAAGAGAAATTGTTCATCATGTGTGAGGCAATCAAGTCAAGCATGTGACAAGCAATGGGACATGGCATATGTGAAGAAATGATATTGGTGCAACCAACCATATGATAGGAGCAAGTAGTCCAAGAATTGGATGCAACACACAAGGTATATATATCATGAAGCATGGAAATGTGGTAATCATGGGTGAAAGCAATATCTCGAACATGCGTGCAAATGGTGCAAGCAACACATGAAGTATGATCCACAATATCCAAGCTCAAGAAGGATGTCACCTTGAAGGCATGTCCTTGTGCATTCTTCACAATGTCGAAGTGGAAGCAAATGCGGTGTAGAAGCGAGTCGTGGTAGAATGTATGAGGCTCGCTCTCAAGAGCTCGAATGGTCAACTCACGTGAATTGGAAGTCGACACAAAGTCCAAGTATCCTACACATGTACACAACAAAACAAAGAACGTATGCGCATGGTAGATAAGCACATCATCCGTCATGATGGTTCTCTTCTCTTGCACGTAACCATTAGAAGCAAAAGTGCATGAATAATATGATGCAACAATGGAGATATTCATGTCACTAGGTATATGGTGCAAAGAAGTAAGACAAGCATGCTTCACAAGTAATATGTCAAAATCTCAAAACATATGTGAGAATGCTATGGGGGCAATCTCATGAGCAAGACTATAAGCATTGTTGCACTCAATACATGGCAAGTCATCTAGCATGAGAGAGGCAACACATGGAGATATATGACAAGAAGCAATATGAATCATGTGCAAAGCATATAGATGGTTGTCAACAACCGCATGAAACGAGAAAGTATGAATCATGGGTGATGCAACATAAGCAAGCATCTCAATCAAGTTGTGCAAACTAGTGGAGCGAAGATGCAACACACTAGAGTAAATCATGGCAATCATGTCATGTGAGCAAATAATAGGCATAGACAATGAACATGACATGTCACAAGCACGAACACAAAGCAAGATCATAGTATCATCATAGTAATGGGTCACAAATGGGACATGGCAATAACAAGCAATATCTCCACCAAGCTTGCAAATACACGTACAAGTACTAGAATCAATCATCATGTGTAATGCAAAGCATGGGTCACAAGTGCATGTCAAAGGAATATGAATGACCACATCATGCAAAGTAAACATGGCAATTTGGGAAAATGAGACACAATGGACAATAAGACATAACCATGTGAGAGACATGTAGAATAAATGCGCGAAGTCTTGGCGCGAGGAGAGCGGTTGGAAAAACAATCCATGGGATCCCAAGTCATCATTGCTCCCTAAAGCTCGTTTTGTCAACTCGTGGGATTGCGAGGTTGACAAGTATTCATGGGTACCTACACAAAAGAGACACAAACCAAAGAAATTGTGCGCGTGGTAAATGTACACATCATCCATCATGATGTGTATGTGCACGTGTGAATTAGCACAAGATAAGCATCGCTCAAAGAAATTTTATGCATGGTATAAGAACATGTCATCCATCATGAAAGAATAGTTGTTATGTATAACACGATGGGGATGCAAATTGAGCATACAATTATATGGCACATCAATAGCATTTTCATTCATGGGAAACATATGGTGCACATAATTATTGGGATCATGCAATGGATGGGATGGATCAAAATCTCCTAACATGTATTAGGAAACTATGGGGGTCTCCTCATGAACAATATTGGAAACATCATATGGAGAAAATTGACAACATCCAAAAAAATGCATATCCGAAGCTAGGTGGGCATGGCATGGCATATGAGATAAATGATGCGAAGGGAGCATATCAATATCATCACAAGAAAAACAAATGCCAATAACCTTGGGCTTGTCATCTATGCCATATGTGCAAATTGGGTTTATTTTAATGGCATATGCATAGTCACTATGAAGAGATTGCAAATAAGACATATGGTTGATCTCATGCATAGCATATGACAAATCAAGCGGCTTATCAAACATGATGTGACCAAGGGAATTGTCACAAGAAATCCTATGTAACATGGCATCACAACTAAAAGACTCCACATGAAAATCATCATACTCATCATAAATGGGCAAGAAATCATCATTTAAGGAAGTCGCACTAGCATGAATCATGGAAATAGGTGGATCAACATCATGCAAGCAAGCAATGTCAAGAATGTCCACTAGTGGGACTAGAGCATCACCTTCACCTATGTTACCATTCTCATTCCACTCAAGTGGTGTAGGTGAGGTGGGAAAGACCAAATGTTGGTCATCTTCATCTTGATGGAACCATGTGGGGGGTGCATCATATTCCACCATGGCCATCGCCTTGTCCAAAGGGAGGACGAAGTCGTCGGGGATCGGCACGTCATCATAAGTGGGACCTAGCACCAAATGATAAGACACAATAGAGGTAGAGGTCAAGTTGTTGGAAATGCAAATGGCCTCACGAGACCTATCAACTATCTCCCTCTCTCTATGTGGTGGTTCACTCACTCCCTCAAAGTAGGTGCACTCAAACTCACATATGGTGGAGTCACTCATCTCACTCAAGTGGTGGGGGTTGTGGCTCTCCTCACATGGGAATTGTGGCAACTTATCATATATGGGGCTAGTGGTGAAGTCACTCTGACTCTCAATATGGTGGCACAAGTCACTCAAGTCATCATACGTCGCTGTGGTCGAAGTGAAATACTCAACCATCTCATCGCCGTCTCCGTGGATGAAGGCCGAAGATGGCACATCATCGCTCTCCTCTATGACCGAAGGGAAAATCCCATGCTCGATCATCTCGTCATCATCGGCGTGGATGAAGGCTGAAGATGGCATGTCATCACTCTCACCTCCAAAGATGGAAGCATCATCCTTGCTCGCCACCTTGTCGCTCGCCTCCAAAGCTTGGTCCTTGAAGGTCTCCATAGTCGTACTCGTTGCCGCACCGTCTTGAAAAAGAGTCGAGGAAGACTCGACATCATCAAAACCACAAACAGGGATGGCGGTGGAGTCGAACTTGGGAGCATCGTCTTGGAGCTCGTCGGGCTTGGACATCTTGGTGGTGCTATCTTCATGCTCGTTCTCATGGAGCTTGGTCATTGTCGAAGTGAGCTTGGGGTAGAGAAGCCTTGGCCTTCATGAGTTCTTGTTCCGCCTTGAGAGCACCAAATGTAGTTGTCGTCGAGGGACTTGTAGTTCTCGAGGAAGATCATCTTGGAGATGTCGTTGTACAATCCCATCATGAAGTGGAACTTCATCGACATGGGGTCGTCCACGCCGGCTCGTCGCAAGGCAATCTTCATCTCCTTGAAGTACGCGTCGATGGACTTGGATCCTTGGGTGGTGTTCTCCAATTGGCATAGAAGTTGTTCCGTGTAGGTTGGAGGCATAAACTCTCGCCGCATAGCTCTCTTCTTCTTGGGCCAACTCATGTCGTAGCTCTCTGAAGGTGTGTGAAGCCACCATGTGTACGCGTAGTCATGGAAGTTCCTTGTGGCACCCTTCACTTGATCTTCGGGATGAACTTGATGTAGCTTGAGGTAGTCGTCCATTAGGCGCTCCCACTCGAGATACTCCTTGGGTTCTTAAGTCCCATAGAAAGGAATCGCGTGGTCGATGTCGAGGTCGTAGTAACTCATGGAAGTCGCGGACTTGAGCTTGGGGAGCTTCTCTTGAGCATAGTCTTGAGGTGCTTGTTGGCGAAGATGCCGTATGTCCGTAGGCAAATATGACAAGGGAGATGGTGAAGACGTTGAGCGGTTGTCGATGTAGAGCTCTTGACCTTCACATTCTCGTCGATTATTGTGTCGATGCCGACGTGATCTTGCGGGAGATGGTAGCTCAGAAGCACGTGCACTTGAGCGTCTTCTCGAAGATGAGGAAGACCGCTTGTAGTACTTGATGAGGGCTTTGATCTCCTCCATTTGAGCTTGCATCTTGGCGTCGAAGTTGTTGTTCGTGGCATCAGACTTGTCGTTATTGTTGTAGACCGAAAGTGAAATGCCTTGCCTATCTATCACAAGACTCGAGTAGAGGTGAGTAGGAAATGCGATAAGCAATACCAAGTTACCTTTTCCCAAAGTTGAGGATGTATCGCGTTTCACTCAATGTGAAATGAAAGAATAGTGGAATTGGTACCGGACTTGTTCACTCACACCTATCAAGTAAAGCTTATGGTGGAGCTCGGTGAGGATAGTGGCACAAAAATTTGATGCAAAATGTTAGCAAGAGTCAGTAATGTTGAAAGAGATTCACAAATTCGCAAGTGAAACAAGTAGACCAATAGCAATATGTGGCACACGGAAACACACACACACAGATAGATAAATGGGGTCGTGCAACCAAGGAATGAGCACAAAAAGTGGAATCCACAGAAAACGCTCGTGTTGCACAACTCAAGAGAGACGCTAGCACGATTGCTCAATAGGCGGATACGACACTTGTGCACAACCTATAAGATGCAAAATGTAGCAACTTTCTATCCCAAGTATGCTATTGTGTATGGTTCTCGGTGTTTGATCCAAGACGATCAATATGGTAGTATGATATGCAATGTGGCGATGCTATGGCTATTGCTCACAAGCTCTTTGTTTTCTCTTTGCTTAAAAGCTTATTCTTTTTTTGTATGGACACTATGCGAAATGCACAAACCAAGATAGCAATTGTGCATATGCGGTAACAATCTTGTGACACAAGGGATGATATGATGATACCAAGATGATACCAATATGATATGGTATGTATGCAATGGAAGGTACGGATCACTAACGTGCACAAGTAACGTTGCCGACAATACTCAATGGCTAGTCTCAATAGGCAAGTGACGCAAAATGGACTAAGGGGTTAACAATGTAATGGCAAGAATTTACAATGAATGGAATACCACGATACCAAGATGATATACATGTTACCGTTCTTGCTTACGGTCAGGTTGTCAAAATGGTGAAGTGGTCGATGTCGAATCCTTGTCGAACGTGAGTGGTGGTGTTGTTGATGTCAAACCGTTCCTAGTTAGCCAGAACACCCTAGGAAACGGAAAAACCACAAGCTCAAAATCTCAAAGGAAAATGTCAAATGGTGGTAGCGGAATGCATAGATGATTCCGGAGTTAGCAATGCGGAAGTGGTGGTGGTGGTTGATGACAAAGCAACAGTCCCTAAGTAGCTAAAACATCTTAGGAGACTCAAGTCACCACTCAAGCAACCACAAATGCTATAAGGGTCAAAATGTGTTAGGTTGCGGAAAGCTATGGTGGTTTTGCGGATGATATGGTGGAGGGCCTAGGCAAAGATGCCAAAATGTCAAAATTTTGATGGAGTCAATTGATGTTGGAACACATCTAGATGGATGGGGGATGTTAATAGCTACTCAACGAGCTAAAGAACGTCAAAATCAGACTCCAGATGTGGAAGATTTGGCCGAAACAAGAAATCATCCAAAGCAGTTTTTGAACTAGCGGACAGTCCGGTCTTCATCCGAAAACCTTCTGACTCGAGCGGACAGTCCGGTACGGGGGGTCCGAACAGTCCGGTGCGGGTGGGAAGGCATGAAATTGAAATTTTTGGACGGAAATGGATGATTTTGGGGTCAAAATTGAGGACATTTCATGGATGGAAGGTGGGGAAACTTGTGCGGAAGCTAGATCCACTCGAAACACAAAGAATCCATGGATCAAAATTAACAAAACATCATCAAACCAACAAATCACAAAAAAATTGGGGCTATTTTTGGTGGGGATTTTCGGATTTTAGGACGAAATCAAGCAAAACAAGGCTAGAAAACGGTGGGGGAGACTCCAAATTCGTGATCAACGTGGCTCATGATACCAAGATGTTGTAGGGTGGAGACCCTAAGTGGAGATCTTTCATGAATTGGAGGGGAATCCACGAAGAACATGAAGAACACGAAGAACAAGAGGGTAAATCACAAGAGGAACACTCAAGAACAAGTCCAATCACACATCCACTAGACTCACAAACACATGAGATTCACAAGGTACAAGAACAATCAAAGGGAAACAAGACACATGGTAAAGTTCATCCCAAATCCTATGAAAGATATGAGGTCTTGATGATCTAGATAGATCCTTCCCACAAGGGGGTCTTGAATCCCTAAGGATCTTCTCCAATGGAGGCCTTGAACTCTAATGGAGTCTTCTCCCTCAAGAGGAAACCCACAAGGGGAGATACATGAGCTAAGCTCTAATGTCTAGTTCTAATCTTAGCTAACCCTAAAAACTGAGAGGATCTCGGAATATATAGTCTAGGGGCGAAGGGGTATGGGCCTCGATGGTTACATGGGCTTTTTAGCCCAATGCGTAGCAAAACTGGGCAGACCGGACAGTCCGGTGGTAAGGACCGGACAGTCCGGTGAGGACAGATGCAATTCCGGGTGCCACAGGACTGTCCACTGTGGGGATCGGACTATCCGATAGTGCAATTTCGGTGAGACCGGACTGTCTGCTGTGAGGACTGGACTGTCTAGTAGTGCAATTTCTGCATGCTTCCTTTTCTTCATCTTGACGCTTCTGGTCAGCTCTTGCGTCTTGGGGTCCTTCTCCTTGGCCTCCGGGAAGCTTCCTAGCTGCTTGGTGGCGATTGCCCTCGTACCTACTGATGCATAATGTTCCATGGTGAGGTAGCAACCTCGTCCAATGGATATTCATGTAAATCTCGAAGAGGAGCGGGTTCACCTTAAGTCCGGTAGGTCTACTTGGGGCTCGGGGTGCTATGAAGGTGTACAAGGAGATGACTGTAGGATGCTCTGCATCATCTCGCCCCTCCCATGCCATGGAGACCAAGGACCAGAGGGGAAACCCTTCTCCCATCTAGGGAGAAGGTCAAGGAAGAAGAAGAAGAAGAAGGGGGGGGCTTTCCCCCTCTCTTCTCGTGGCGCTGGTACGCCGCCGGGGCCATCATCATCACCGCAATCTACACCAACAACTTCACCGCCCTCATCACCAACTCTTCCCCCTCTATGCAGCGGAGTAACCCCTCTTTTACCAGCTGTAGTCTCTACTTCAACATGGTGCTCAACGCTATATATTATTTCCCAATGATGTATGGCTATCCTATGATGTTTGAGTAGATCCGTTTTGTCCTATGGGTTAATTGATGATCGTGATTGGTTTGAGTTGCATGTTTTATTATTGGTGCTGTCCTATGGTGCTCCAAGTGTCGTGCAAGCGTGAGGGATTCCTGCTGTAGGGTGTTGCAATACGTTCATGATTCGCTTAGAGTGGGTTGCTTGAGTGACACAAGCATAAACCCGAGTAAGGGGGTTGTTGCGTATGGGATAAAGAGGACTTGATGCTTTAATGCTATGGTTGGGTTTTACCTTAATGATCTCTTAGTAGTTGCGGATGCTTGCTAGAGTTTCAATCATAAGTGCATATGATCCAAGAAGAGAAAGTATGTTAGCTTATGCCTCTCCCTCAAATAAAATTGCAATAATGATTACCGGTCTAGTTATCGATTGCCTAGGGACAAATAACTTTCTCGTGACAAAAATCTCTCTACTAAAACTAACTTAGTTATTTCTTTATCTAAGCAGCCCCTAGTTTTTATTTATGTGCTCTTTATATTCTTGCAAACCTATCCAACAACATCTACAAAGTACTTCTAGTTCCATACTTGTTCTAGGTAAAGCGAACGTTAAGCGTGCGTAGAGTTGTATCGGTGGTCGATAGAACTTGAGGGAATATTTGTTCTACCTTTAGCTCCTCATTGGGTTCGACACTCTTACTTATCGAAAGAGGCTAGAACTGATCCCCTATACTTGTGGGTTATCACGCGACCTCGTCCCACCTAACATCTTTCTGGAAAGGCTTTTTAAGCCGTCCGTGGTGTGGCAAGGGGAGAGTGGCAACACCAGTCTGGATCTGAATGCAACCCCATACTCCGAACACACCGATATCATCGGGGGCTCAGCCACCGAAATAACACGTTCGGACCATCTCATCATGGCAGTCATTGCCCCATGGACCAAACCCTTCTTGGCGTACCTTAATAGGAGAGAACTCCTTGAGGATCAGAATGAGACTTGCCGCATTGTCCGGCGTTCGATGGCCTACAAGGTTCACGACAGAGAGTTCTACAAGAAAAGCGCTACTGGAGTCCTTCAAAGATGTATCTCCGAGGAAGAGGGGCGGCAGCTCCTCGCTGAAATTCATGCCGGTCTCGGCGGTCACCACGCCGCAGCTTGGGTCCTTGTTAGCAAGGCCTTCCGTACATGTTTTTATTGGCCGACGGCCCAAGCAGATGCACAAGACCTTGTCCAACATTGCGTCGGATGCCAACTCTTCGCCAACCAAAGCCATATGCCCCCACCGCTCTACAAACGATCCCCATCACTTGGCCTTTCGCGGTCTGGGGCCTCGATATGGTCGAATTGTCACAACCCTAGAATTTGATTGCAATTAGTCTCATAAGCATCCATGCATCATGTCTATATTTGTTTGAAATTTGAAATGGGGATGACAAGCCCTAGCACTAAATGAAATGCAACTAGGATCAAAATAAAAATATTTTCAATGAACCCAGAATGCCCTTTAGAAAAGTTCATTATTTTTGATAAAGGTGAAAACCTGTGCCAAAAATGATGAACATATTTATAGGCCATTTATGGATTTTTGGATTAAATCATAAGGTATTTGAATTTGGGCGTTTAAATGCTATAATTATTTTAAATGCTCAAATAATTCTGAAATGATTTGAGGGCTGTTGGGAATAATTCAAAATGTGCCCACAAGTTATTTCAGGAATTTTGGTAATGAATTGGTATTTCTACTAATTCAAAAACAGAGGAAGAAAATAGAAAACAGAAAAAAAAGAAAGACAGAAGAAAGCTTACCGCCGCTTACCTGACCCAGCTCCTCCAGCAGGCCCAGCCCACCTGGCAGCCCAGCCACCTGGTCGGCCCACCGAGGGCAAGGGCGTCTTCTTCCTCCTGCCAGAAGGCAGAGGAGAAGCTAGCCACGGCGCCGCGGAGTGCCACGCCGGCAGCTGCCTGCCTGGCTGTTCCCTCGTCGCCCTGGACGTCTTCCGCGACGCCACGCAACCCCCCCGACCCCTCTCACTCTCCCTGGACCCTTTCCCCCTCCTCTGCTCTCTCTCCCGCACAGCCGAGAGGAGCTCGTCGCCACCGCTCGCCGTTGTCGCACCCAGAGCCTCCCCCTCGACCCCTCGTCGTGCCTAGTAGCTCGGCCACCTCGTCCTCGACCTCCTCGCCAAGCCAAGCGACGCCGGACGCCGCTGAATGCCTCAACGCCGTCTTCTTCAACCGCGGGCCACCGAGATCGCCGGCGACCATGCGCCCGCTCCGACGCTTCCCCGAGCTCGCTGACCACCTCATCGAACCCGCTGTGAGCTCCTGCGCCTTCCCCCTTGCTCACCCCCTCCGTTCTCGTCCGTTAGCCACCGCCCCCTTCGAGCCCGAGCGCTCCTCGCCGCCGGCCATGTCACCGTCGTGGCTACGGCCGTGCAAGCACGCTTCCGAGCGCACCACCGCATTCAGTGCGTCCTCAGGAGCCTAACGCACGCACTCCGTCCCCCTGCCGTGCACCGTAGCCCTCTTTTCCTCTCCGCCCAAACTTCAGCGCCACCGCGAGGTCTGCTCGGGCGAGCTCCGGCCACCTTGCGCCCTGCTGCTGCCTCTGCTCGACGCGGCCGAGCGAGGGCTTCCTCCTGGTGTCCCCAGTGCGCCAAACGGTGACCCGTACGAGAAACCCGAGCAACTCCGGTGAAACCCCGCCGCGTATTTGGTCGCCGCCAGCCAAGCTCCGGCGAGCTGACGTGGCGCTGACTTAATTAGTGCTAATGACCCTGCTAAAACTCCCTAGAGCCACTGCCATGTGGGCCCAGTGCATGTTTAGTTTAACTTAATGTTCTGTTTAGATTAGTGCTAATCTTGCGGGTCCCACGTGTCAACTTTGACTTGGTCAAGTCAACGTTGACTGGTCCCACATGTCATCCACCCAACCCAGCTCCGAGACACTGACGTATGGGTCCCACGGGTCAGTTTGACCTGGCCGACCCAGTTGACTTGCTGACGTCACACCTAGGTCATGCTGACGCAGTAAAGCATTTTCTGGATTTATTTTTATATAGGAAATTCCAGAAAATGTTGCAAACTTCAAAAATTCATAGTAATTCAACCGTAACTCCAAATCAAACAAATTATATATGAAAAATTATCAGAAAAATCCAATCTATCCATCTATACTGGTTTCATGCATGTTAAAGCAACCTAACCTTGCTGTTTAGATGAAACAAGATAATGTACCATTATGACTATATACATGAGCTCACATTTGAATCTTTGATTCAAATGGGTTCAAATCAACCTGTTCTATTATGCATTAGCTCAAACACATAGCATATTGCCATGTCATAGCATGCATCATATTGCTGCATATCGCCATGTGTTAATTGTGTTCTTTCTGTGTTGCCGGTAATTGCCCCCTTTCGATAGACGCGTTTCGACGATGTGATCGTTGACACTGATGAAGACTCAATGTTATCTTCAGAAGTGCCAGGCAAGCAAAACCCCCTTGTTCATTCCGATACAATCCCACTCTCTCGCTTCTGCTCTCTTTTACTGCATTAGGACAACATCGATTCAACTGTTACATGCTGCGGTAGTTGAACCCCTTATCCTCTGCATGACCTGTCATTGCCACAGTAAATAGATGAAACCCACTAGCATGAGTAGGAGTTGTTTGAGCCCTGATGTGCCTACTCATTCATGCTTGTTGTCATGCCTGCTACTGCTTAGAGTTGAGTCGGGTCTGATTCATCGGGAATGAATTGGAATGTGGTGAACATGTCCTACTGTGTGTGAGCTAAGTGTGTGAACACGATTTGGTAAAGGTAGCGGTGAGAGGCCATGTAGGAGTACATGGTGGGTTGTCTCATTGCAGCCGTCCTCAGGAACTGAGTTCTGTGTTTGTGATCCATGAACAGTTACTACCACACATTGGGCTCCGGGCGCTCCAGCCCTCTCGACTTATTAATCAACTTGATCTCTGTCCAGGAGTTGCAACTAGTTTCTGGTGTTTGTAGGTAGTGTTAGTAGTCTACCAAGTGGCACCCTGTACAGGTGGGCTTGGGACAGACTAGGCACCGTGGCCGGGTAAACCAAGCGCCGCCCGTTTGGTGGGCTTGGAACCCTGTACACATCGTTTGGGGCCGTGAGCGACACCCTGGCCGGATCTCCTTGTGGATGGAACCCGAATAGGCGATAAACCTGGACTAGAGACTTGTGTGGTTAGTCAGGTCGTGGCCGACTCCCTCGCCCGGTTTCCGCTTGAAGGTTGCCGAGGTACATGACGTGTACAGGGCGATAAGTGGCGAAAGCGTGTGTGAAGAAGTACACCCCTGCAGGGTTATCATTATCTATTCGAATAGCCGGATTCCTCGGATATGGAAACTTGGACCCCTTGCATAGTTCATAGACAAGTGAAAGTGGATACTCTAAAATGCGCAAGATAAGCGTGAGTGCTATGGATGGCGTCCCCGTAGGGAGACGGGAGCGGATCCATAGTGGTGTATTGATATGGTGAATATGTGGACTCGTGTGCGCCATTTCAAAAGAGTTACTTGCAGTCGTAGTTCAGGATAGCCACCGAGTCAAAGCTGGCTTGCTGCAGTCAAACTCCACCACCCCCTTTTGATACTGATGCATATGTAGTTAGTTCTGATGTAAGTCTTGCTGGGTACATTTGTACTCACGTTTGCCTATTTTATGTTTTTGTAGAGAGACTTCAGTCTCGCTAGTAGTACCGCTTGGTCTTCGACGTTTAGCTTGATACCTCAGCTACGATCTTGTGCCCTCGGCAGGATCTGGTGGATAGTCAGGCTTCTCAGCCTTTTCCATTTGTAGATGTCTGTACTCAGACATGTTAAGCTTCCGCATGTGCTTTGATTTGTATGCTCTGAATGTTGGGTCATGAGACCCATGCTTGTAATATCTCGCTCCTCGGAGCCTAATAAATAAATACTTTGAGTCGTAGAGTTATGTTGTGATGCCATGTTGTATTTACTCATATCGGGTATATTGTGTGTATGATTGAAATGCTTGGTATGAGTGGGATCCGACTATCTAGTTGTTTATCCGTGGCAGCCTATCATATGGGGAAATGTAGTCTAGTGCTTCTGAGCGATAGTAGTCCGCTACAGCCCGGATCACCGGAGTCCTACTAGCCCAGCACTACTGCTCGGAACACTTGACTGGCCGGCATGTGATTCACGTCGTTCCTGTGTCTGTCCCTTCGGGGAAATGTCACGCGGTGTTATCCGGAGTCCTGCCTAGCCTGCTACAGCCCGGGTTACCGGAGTCCTGATAGCCCAGTGCTACAGCCCGGATTTATACGTTGTTGACCGACATGCTCGATGTGATTCATGTATGCCTGTCCTCATGGGTTAGTGCCGCCTTGGGTTCACGACTAGCCATGTCGGCCCGGGTTCTCTGTCATATGGATGCTAGCAACACTATCATATACGTGAGCCAAAAGACGCAAACGGTCCCGGGCCAGGTAAGGTGGCACCCGTGGGAGTACCGTGCGTGAGGCCGCAAAGTGATATGATGTGTTACATGCTGGATTGATGTGGCTTAGGATCAGGGTCCTGACAGTGTTGGTATCAGAGCCTGACTGCCTGTAGGATTACCAAGCCAAACTAGTCGAAGTTGTGTCTAGAAATGCTTTAGTTATGTAGGGGAATTGATTGTGGAAGGGAACGTAAGGCTCTTTTTACTCCTTATACCTCATGGCCTTCTGATTTGAGTCAACCTCTTCTCTTCTACGGGGGATAAGAACTAGGCTTCTCTTCTATCTCTCAGGATGACGTGTTACTAAACCGTAGTTGCCTAGAATTGTTGAGTTCAAGCCTCAATTCAGTTCCTACTACTTCCATGTGTTCTCAGTTGATCTCAGAACATTAATATTGTGATGTTAAGTGGTTATGCCACCATTTTGCAGGATGTCTCAAATCATTTTGAGCATTTACAGCCGTTATGCTGTCCGAGTCATCCCAGGTTTCTAAATAGTCTGATGCATTTGCAAATCCTTTTCTCTCCGTTCCCGATGTCCTTTTTGGTCAGAATAAGCACACTAATCGGTCTGTTGAGGTACTCCGTTGCCTCGGCGTATATGTTGGAGCTACTATTATGACCCTAGGTGTCTTATGAAACCATCTAGTAATCTGTCCATGTTTTGTGTTCCCAGTGTGATGATTCTGGCCACCATTCTTGAAAGCATCCCGTGATGCCATTTAGTAGTAGGTATTCTACTCCTGGGTTCTTGAACCAAGATTCACTCTACTTACCTCGTGTTGATAGTGTTGCTCGTACCTTTAGGGTATTAGTAACTTTTGTGATAGTCCTCGAGGTCCGTGGTATTCCCTTCTTCCAAATACCATGAACCATTTTGGCAGAATATCTCTTGAACCGAAAGATCACAACAAGAGTGCTCTCAATGAGTTTCCTATCCTATGTTGTGAACCTGCCAGTCCTACCTTTCTGCATGGGTTATCTGGAAGAAACATGTTGAATTTATTCAACATGCTAACCGATGCATCTACAACTTAAGAAATTATATGTTCCTCTGAGTTGTCCCTTTTTAGTTGTATTCTGACCCTCTTGTATCAATTGTTGGTCAAGAATAGTTGTGCACTCGTGTTATCGATGCCTATTATTCTTGTGGTCCGTCAAGCCATTCTATTTTAGAATGACTAGGAGAAACAAACTCCAGTACCTTGTCCATTTCTGGGATTGGGTCAAAGTAGTTGTATTCCGCAGAATGAATGCCAATCCAGCTTTTGTTATGTTCTACCTTGGAGTGTTACCATCTTTATGTCAAGAATTTCATGAGAATTGCACCACCTCTTATGGATTCTTGCCGCAGTGATACTTCTCGCCAACACTATTCATTCCTCGGTCCCGTGTTGTTGTAACCGGAATGCCGACAAGTGAAACGTGATGTGTGAAATCAGTACTACTAGCAACCCCGTTGCTTGGTAGTTAAAGGACAATAATTTCATTCTTAGCGTGTTGGTTACTGAACCATCATTCTAAGCTGGATCGTGCTACCTAGTCCATTCTCCCTCATGCACCCTTCGATCAAGAGTTAGGATTGTGTCAATCCTTGCCTAATTGATCACATCATCTTGCCCTGAAAAGCAAGATTGTTCTCGAGCTTAATAACATATCGGTGGCTCGTAATATTCCGAATATCTTCTCGGAAGTATTACCAGGTTCTCACCTGACCGCTATGTTGAGTTCGTGATCATGTTGGTTTTCCTCCAAACCACCCTTCTCCAAGAATCTGTGTTGGATACCCCTGAGCTAGTTGGTTAATCTAAACAACAACTTGGAGAGTTGGAAGATGAAAGCTTGTCCGACTTAGTTCATGTTAAGGGATATCTTGTGTGTGTGTGTTGAAGAAAGATGATATCCTACTCGATTGATCCTCGTGGTCAGTTGTTGAACCTATTGTCTTACCCAATCTTTGATTTGAGTATGGGCTATCGTCAAATCAAATCAGAACCAACGATGTTCATAATGTTGTCTTACTCGTGGTTGATCCTTCGGGCATACACCATTATATCTTTTGGTCTGACCAATGCTATCACCGTGTTCACATGATGGTGGAAGTACAGTGATATGGAAATTCCGATGAGTTGTTATTGAGCCCATCAGCAGCATCTTGTCTCCTCCATGATTCGTGTTGAACATTAAGCCAGTGTTGGAAACTTTGTAAGCGTTGCCCTCGTGTTCCATTCATGAGGTAGATGTTTGGATGAAAGAAGATACTTCCTCTAATTCACGTGCATTTGATGAAAGTTGCCGCCATGAATTTGAGAAAGGTTTGTTTTGCTTCCTTTGGAATCATCCCAAGTTAGTCATGCACGTGCGAAGTGCTCTATGGTTTGATAGGTTGGCCGCCTCCACTCCATATGTGTTCCTAGCACACCAAGCCACTGATTGATTTGTTCAAGGAAAAGGAGCGTGTTGTGCTAATTCTAGATCATGCACAAGATTCCATTATCCTCGTTGATGGTTCCCAACCAGAACTCGGTAGTATTTCATTGTAAGACTACCATGTGGTCATGCTTGTCTCGGACAGCGTGTTCACATGTTTGTAGCGGAACCCGCTCATGTTTTGGAGCTTTCCATCGTAGTTCATTTCCCGAGAATCTCGCAACGTCATCTCGTTGATTTGTGTTGCAAACTTTCTTTTCCAGACAGGCTGTCTGAAATATTCCATTACCAGCCAGATCTGAATTTCAGGCAGATATGATGGTTGGAACCTTTCCCAAGATCTATTATGTAGGTCCCGACAAGGTTGATGTCTGGCCGACACACCTAGCCGGAAGATCTATCATTGTAGTATCTTGACTAAACTATTTAACCATCTTCTCCATGAGGATCTCGCGCGACTTATTATAGAAGGTTTTCCTTAGGGATCCTTGTGCTCTCAGTGTCTTCGATGATTCCATAACCATTGAAATATTGGAAACACTCTCGACTGTTGAGTTTTCCCCAGTTACCAGAATCATTCCCAGCATTTGCATTTTGTTCCCAGCTTGCACCTCAATAGTTGTTGTCCAGGATCATATTCAAAAGTGGACTTGTCATGGTCCCATCCATTTCCGGTGATAAGCAAGAGTCATCTATTGCGTTGTCTTCAACAAGGTAGTCCACATCATCCATTCTGGTATGGGTATGCCATCCCTTCGAATTCGTTCACATGCTCGTTTGTGATTGCCTTAGGCTGGTACAAAGAATTTCATTGATCTTTGAATCAAAAGTAATTCCTTTTGCCACTTAAGGGAATAGTTCCTCGAGTCACCTTCCCTGAGGTGCCCCGTTTTGGAGTCATGGCAATTTCCCTCACTACTTTGAACCTCTGTCATCTATTTCTTTCCATCCACCTGATGTGTGTTTAATTTCTCAACTCAAGAGATGTTCCTACATCTCACTCCATGAGTTGATCTTGAGTTGCTCGATTTTCAAGAAGATCGATTCCTGTAGAGCTTCTTTCTTTCATCATTATGTTAGATGAAGATCTCGAAAGCAAAGACGTCAAAGATCAATATGAAGCAATGAATCAATCACTTCGAGATGGCAATTGGACCATGGAGATCGTGTTAGATTGGTGTCCACTTTGTCTTCTTACCTCACGTCTTGAATCTCGGGGCGAGATTCTTGTTTAGTGGGGGTGAGTTGTCACAGCCCTAGAATTTGATTGCAATTAGTCTCATAAGCATCCATGCATCATGTCTATATTTGTTTGAAATTTGAAATGGGGATGACAAGCCCTAGCACTAAATGAAATGCAACTAGGATCAAAATAAAAATATTTTCAATGAACCCAGAATGCCCTTTAGAAAAGTTCATTATTTTTGATAAAGGTGAAAACCTGTGCCAAAAATGATGAACATATTTATAGGCCATTTATGGATTTTTGGATTAAATCATAAGCTATTTGAATTTGGGCGTTTAAATGCTATAATTATTTTAAATGCTCAAATAATTCTGAAATGATTTGAGGGCTGTTGGGAATAATTCAAAATGTGCCCACAAGTTATTTAAGGAATTTTGGTAATGAATTGGTATTTCTACTAATTCAAAAACAGAGGAATAAAATAGAAAACAGAAAAAAAAGAAAGACAGAAGAAAGCTTACCGCCGCTTACCTGACCCAGCTCCTCAAGCAGGCCCAGCCCACCTGGCAGCCCAGCCACCTGGCCGGCCCACCGAGGGCAAGGGCGTCTTCTTCCTCCTGCCAGAAGGCAGAGGAGAAGCTAGCCACGGCGCCACGGAGTGCCACGCCGGCAGCTGTCTGCCTGGCTATTCCCTCGTCGCCCTGGACGTCTTCCGCGACGCCACGCAACCCCCCAACCCCTCTCGCTCTCCCTGGACCCTTTCCCCCTCCTCTGCTCTATCTCCCGCACAGCCGAGCGGAGCTCGTCGCCACCGCTCGCCGTTGTCGCACCCAGAGCCTCCCCCTCGACCCCTCGTCGTGCCCAGTAGCTCGGCCACCTCGTCCTCGACCTCCTCGCCAAGCCAAGCGACGCCGGACGCCGCTGAATGCCTCAACGCCGTCTTCTTCAACCGCGGGCCACCGAGATCGCCGGCGACCATGCGCCCGCTCCGACGCTTCCCTGAGCTCGCTGACCACCTCATCGAACCCGCTGTGAGCTCCTGCGCCTTTCCCCTTGCTCACCCCCTCCGTTCTCGTCCGTTAGCCACCCCCCCTTCGAGCCCGAGCGCTCCTTGCCGCCGGCCATGTCACCGTCGTGGCTATGGCCGTGCAAGCACGCTTCCGAGCGCACCACCGCATTCAGTGCGTCCTCAGGAGCCTAACGCACGCACTCCGTCCCCCTGCCGTGCACCGTAGCCCTCTTTTCCTCTCCGCCCGCACTTCGGCGCCGCCGCGAGCTCTGCTCGGGCGAGCTCCGGCCACCCTGCGCCCTGCTGCTGCCTCTGCTCGATGCGGCCGAGCGAGGGCTTCCTCCTGGTGTCCCCAGTGCGCCAAACGGTGACCCGTACGAGAAACCCGAGCAACTCCGGTGAAACCCCGCTGCGTATTTGGTCGCCGCCGGCCAAGCTCCGGCGAGCTGACGTGGCGCTGACTTAATTAGTGCTAATGACCCTGCTAAAACTCCCTAGAGCCACTGCCATGTGGGCCCAGTGCATGTTTAGTTTAACTTAATGTTCTGTTTAGATTAGTGCTAATCTTGCGGGTCCCACGTGTCAACTTTGACTTGGTCAAGTCAACGTTGACTGGTCCCACATGTCATCCACCCAACCTAGCTCCGAGACACTGACGTATGGGTCCCACGGGTCAGTTTGACCTGGCCGACCCAGTTGACTTGCTGACATCACACCTAGGTCATGCTGACGCAGTAAAGCATTTTCTGGATTTATTTTTATATAGGAAATTCCAGAAAATGTTGCAAACTTCAAAAATTCATAGTAATTCAACCATAACTCCAAATCAAACAAATTATATATGAAAAATTATCAGAAAAATCCAATCTATCCATCTGTACTGGTTTCATGCATGTTAAAGCAACCTAACCTTGCTGTTTAGATGAAACAAGATAATGTACCATTATGACTATATACATGAGCTCACATTTGAATCTCTGATTCAAATGGGTTCAAATCAACCTGTTCTATTATGCATTAGCTCAAACACATAGCATATTGCCATGTCATAGCATGCATCATATTGCTGCATATCGCCATGTGTTAATTGTGTTCTTTCTGTGTTGCCGGTAATTGCCCCCTTTCGATAGACGCGTTTCGACGATGTGATCGTTGACACTGATGAAGACTCAATGTTATCTTCAGAAGTGCCAGGCAAGCAAAACCCCCTTGTTCATTCCGATACAATCCCACTCTCTCGCTTCTGCTCTCTTTTACTGCATTAGGACAACATCGATTCAACTGTTACATGCTGCGGTAGTTGAACCCCTTATCCTCTGCATGACCTGTCATTGCCACAGTAAATAGATGAAACCCACTAGCATGAGTAGGAGTTGTTTGAGCCCTGATGTGCCTACTCATTCATGCTTGTTGTCATGCCTGCTACTGCTTAGAGTTGAGTCGGGTCTGATTCATCGGGAATGAATTGGAATGTGGTGAACATGTCCTACTGTGTGTGAGCTAAGTGTGTGAACACGATTTGGTAAAGGTAGCGGTGAGAGGCCATGTAGGAGTACATGGTGGGTTGTCTCATTGCAGCCGTCCTCAGGAACTGAGTTCTGTGTTTGTGATCCATGAACAGTTACTACCACACATTGGGCTCCGGGCGCTCCAGCCCTCTCGACTTATTAATCAACTTGATCTCTGTCCAGGAGTTGCAACTAGTTTCTGGTGTTTGTAGGTAGTGTTAGTAGTCTACCAAGTGGCACCCTGTACAGGTGGGCTTGGGACAGACTAGGCACCGTGGCCGGGTAAACCAAGCGCCGCCCGTTTGGTGGGCTTGGAACCCTGTACACATCGTTTGGGGCCGTGAGCGACACCCTGGCCGGATCTCCTTGCGGATGGAACCCGAATAGGCGATAAACCTGGACTAGAGACTTGTGTGGTTAGTCAGGTCGTGGCCGACTCCCTCGCCCGGTTTCCGCTTGAAGGTTGCCGAGGTACATGACGTGTACAGGGCGATAAGTGGCGAAAGCGTGTGTGAAGAAGTACACCCCTGCAGGGTTATCATTATCTATTCGAATAGCCGGATTCCTCAGATATGGAAACTTGGACCCCTTGCATAGTTCATAGACAAGTGAAAGTGGATACTCTAAAATGCGCAAGATAAGCGTGAGTGCTATGGATGGCGTCCCCGTAGGGAGACGGGAGCGGATCCATAGTGGTGTATTGATATGGTGAATATGTGGACTCGTGTGCGCCATTTCAAAAGAGTTACTTGCAGTTGTAGTTCAGGATAGCCACCGAGTCAAAGCTGGCTTGTTGCAGTCAAACTCCACCACCCCCTTTTGATACTGATGCATATGTAGTTAGTTCTGATGTAAGTCTTGCTGGGTACATTTGTACTCACGTTTGCCTATTTTATGTTTTTGCAGAGAGACTTCAGTCTCGCTAGTAGTACCGCTTGGTCTTCGACGTTTAGCTTGACACCTCAGCTACGATCTTGTGCCCTCGGCAGGATCTGGTGGATAGTCAGGCTTCTCAGCCTTTTCCATTTGTAGATGTCTGTACTCAGACATGTTAAGCTTCCGCATGTGCTTTGATTTGTATGCTCTGAATGTTGGGTCATGAGACCCATGCTTGTAATATCTCGCTCCTCGGAGCCTAATAAATAAATACTTTGAGTCGTAGAGTTATGTTGTGATGCCATGTTGTATTTACTCATATCGGGCATATTGTGTGTATGATTGAAATGCTTGGTATGAGTGGGATCCGACTATCTAGTTGTTTATCCGTGGTAGCCTATCATATGGGGAAATGTAGTCTAGTGCTTCTGAGCGATAGTAGTCCGCTACAGCCCGGATCACCGGAGTCCTGCTAGCCCAGCACTACTGCTCGGAACACTTGACTGGCCGGCATGTGATTCACGTCGTTCCTGTGTCTGTCCCTTCGGGGAAATGTCACGCGGTGTTATCCGGAGTCCTGCCTAGCCTGCTACAGCCCGGGTTACTGGAGTCCTGATAGCCCAGTGCTACAGCCCGGATTTATACGTTGTTGACCGACATGCTCGATGTGATTCATGTATGCCTGTCCTCATGGGTTAGTGCCGCCTTGGGTTCACGACTAGCCATGTCGGCCCGGGTTCTCTGTCATATGGATGCTAGCAACACTATCATATACGTGAGCCAAAAGACGCAAACGGTCCCGGGCCAGGTAAGGTGGCACCCGTGGGAGTACCGTGCGTGAGGCCGCAAAGTGATATGATGTGTTACATGCTGGATCGATGTGGCTTATGATCGGGGTCCTGACACGGATCCCTTAAAGGAGGAAGCCATAATAAAAAGTATTTGCTGGTCATGGTGGATAAATTCACTAAGTGGATAGAGGCCAAACCTGTTAAAACAACCGAGGCCGGGCTAGTGATAGAATTCATATCCGGTGTTGTGGGCCGTTATGGTGTTCCACACAACATCATCACCAATAACGGCTCCAATTTCACAGCCGATGAGGTGAAAACCTGGTGTGCTAATCTGGGCATTAAGCTGGATTACGCCTCTGTCTATCACCCGCAAACAAACGGTCAAGTCGAATGGGCCAATGGTCTTATGATGAGCGGCATTAAATCCAGAATAGTGCCGTCTTCGAGAGAATCAGATAAGCACTGGGTTGAGGAGCTCGACTCCGTACTCTGGGGGCCGCGGATCATGCCCAACCGCATTACTCGATACACACCTTTCTTCATGGTGTACGACGCAGAGGCTGTGTTGCCCTGCGATATTATTCATGACTCACCTCGAGTGCGCATATACTAAGAGAGAGAGGCCGAGCTTGATCGGCAGGACATCCTAGATGCCCTGGAGGAGGAGCGTGATGTTGCCAAAGCCCGTTCCGCATTTTATCAACAAAAGGCCTGCAGATATCAAAGATGAGAAGTACGGGCCAAGAGTTATAATGTTGGCGAACTCGTTCTACGCTTGCCGGAGAAGAAAAAGGACAAACTCAAGCCCAAATGGGAGGGTCCCTTCATCATTGACGAAGTTCTCACTGGAGGAGCATACCGCCTGCATGATGAATCAGACAATCGCCTAGAGCCAAACCCCTGGAACGTGGCCAGACTCCGAAGATTCTATGCCTAGCGGCGAACTATTTGTTCGTCTCCTTCTCCCTGTTATTTCCATTATTTTTTGTTCTCCTTTTGTTTTTCCTTTTTTATAGCCTTAAAGCTTTCGCGCGGCTAAACCGTGCATTTGTGAAGTACACATCCTCGAACATGTACGTCCATTATACCTGGGGGCTTACAGGACAGAAGCTTATTACTATTATTTTCCGAGCATCAAGCTCATCACATATGCGTTTTTCCCATATGTCCCTTTTCTTCACCATTATATGCATCGATATGACTTAAGTTTTGGCCAAGCTAGCTTGCCTGGCTCCTGTGCTTATGCCCTACATTCCCGTTAGTTCGACTAGGGCATAAAGGGAGCACCTCTGCAATTGTTACTGCCGGGTCATCCGGATGTGTACCTCAGACTGGGTGAAGCCAAAAGCTAGAGTTCTTAAGGGAATATTTGGTTGGTGGATTAAAGATGTTTTTGCATTCACCCCATTGTGAACCCCCAGATGTTACGTATATTGCGATTTTTCCAACCACAGTTCGGACATGCATTTTAACACATGCACACCGAGGGAAAGGAACCCTTAACGGAACTATTCTCTCTGGAAGATGTTCCTTACAATCATAATATAATATAACATAACTAGCCAGATACAACTTGTCTGTTCAAGCAACTTTGACCCCTACACCTAGTTTCCACGCATACCCCGGTCTATTTTACCGCTCAGGTATTCAGAAACACTCTGCACCTTCGGGTCCAGAGGTCGAAGCGAAAAGGTCTTCCATGACAATCGTTTTACAATTCAGCTAGAGTTACATATGTCAAGGAAAGTACATAGTCACTTGGACTCAAAAATTTCCTCCTCTATACTGTCTAGCAGACTGTCTAACTTACAATCCTGCTGAGAATACTTGGCGGCTACTTCTACTTGGTCATATACCAAATTAACGGGAACTTCTTTTCCATCTGACCCTAGAGGTCAGACCCGAGCCATATGATTAAGATAAAGCTTGGTATACCGTGTTTTGACCATGGCCCAGGCTTCTTGTGCACCTTCCCGGCAGGCCGATATCTTCCACAATCGAAGCTCCACCACGCTCCCTTGAATAGTTGTATAAGCTCCTCCATCTTTCCTGGAGGGGAGGCGGATGGCCACAAGGCCTTGGCAACACTTCGCATCGCCTGCCGAGCTTGCTCGTGCATTTGCGACAGCTCTTGTAGCACATCACCCGAGAATCCGGACATCTCCTCTTCGGTACGACCGATCAGCTTACTTGCAGACATAACTCAGTCAGTCCCCTTTATCTCCGAATTACTCGAAGATAAGTTTGACCACATACCAAATATGCCGCCTCGCAGCCTTTTATTCTCCTTCACGGAGTCAGCCAGCTGGGCCCGCACATCTTTCAGTTCTTCGCCCAGCTGGGTGTTGGAATCCTGGAGTTTGTTATTCTCCTCCCTGACTCGTGTCAACACACGTTCGCCCGCAACGAGTAGTCTCTTGGACTCTTTCTCACCCGCTTGAGCAGCCTTCAATTGCTCCTCCAGTTGATCTGATGATCCTGTCATGAGATAAGCAACCGTGTTAACATAGCTGGCATATAATTATGTTTTCTCGATGGAGGGGAACATTACCAGTTAACGCCTTCTTGGATTTCTCCAGTTCGACGGTAACAACAGTTAGCTATGTCCAACATTTTTCTAGCTCTTGAGACAATAGGTTGTTCTTCTCCATAAGCACCTGGTTATACAATGATCCTTAAATCAGTTGTATTAACTGCTTCAAGTCTCGGGGGCTACTGGTATATAATTATCATATTTGGACAATGTAAATTTACCTGCATATCTTTTAAATGCTGATATGTGGCTCTGTTAAGCCCGTCTCGAGCAGCTCGGATGTATGCCTCAACCGAGCTGAAGGCATTGAATGCCTCTTTGGTAAAGCTAGGGTCCCGTAGAACGGCCCTCCAGCGCCGATGATTCATGGTGCTCTCTACTTCCGAGTTTGTGACGGATACATCATCTGAATCCTCTGTCGAAGGACAATCTGGCCTCGCCCCCGTATAAGCCTCTGTCTTTGCAGTAGGATCTAGATCCCGGCTGTTGGGAATATGACCGGCCGGACCCCCGGACATAGTCCGGTGAACTCTTTTCCTGATACAGGACAAACGAAAAAGTCACAGTTGGATGCGACTGCCAAAGGGCATATTCACAAATCAATACCTCTTCAAGGAAGGCTCGGCCGTGTCTTCATTTGCCTTCCTCTTCGAAGGCTTGCCCGGCATAGGGGCCGCTCTCTTTGGATTTGCCTCTTGGGTAGCATGGCACGCCGAACACCTCCCCTTTTGAGCACGAGACAGTGCGGTGGGTGAGACAAAACAAGGGAACTCTTTCGGAGGAGATGTCTCCTGATTACTTATGTGTGAAGCAGGGAGAAGACCGGGATAATCGGCGGTGATGGCCACTTCCGTGCCGTCATAGCTCGCCTGGTAAAACACCCCGTCCTCGAGCACCACGAATATATCCAGATCCTCTTCGAATCCGGGGTCAAGGTCCCGATTGTGGCCCTCTAGATGTGGGGCGGGGTTGTGAAGCCCCTCGGAGATCTTTGGCCAGTGCTGTTATAAATGGACGGATTAATATTCATTGAAAGTGGCTCAGGGAGTGGAGTGAGTAGAGCAGAGGGGTTGGGACTTACCTAGTTAGGAGGACTGTACATGGAAAATCCATCTCTGCGCTGATATGAAGAAATTCCTCTCCCCCCTTTGAACAGTTCGGCCAATATTTTAGCCAGAGCGGCGGGGGTATCCGGACCCTTCCGGCCGTAGCGGGAGGCGTCATCCTCCCCATTGTAGTGCCACATGGGAAGACCTCTGTATTGGAGTGGCTGAACCCCCCGTACTATGGAAGTCGCCATTACCTCGACTATTGATAATCCGGACTGGGCGAGCGTCATTATCTTGCTCATGAGTTGACGAATTTCCGCACTATCTTCCTCCTCGAGGCTCCGAGGGCGCCAGCTGTGGCGTTTCTTCGAAGGAACGCTTGTGAACTCGGGAAGACCCCTCCGAACTGGGTCAGGAAGTGCAACATCCTCAATATAGAACCATTCGGAAGGACACTCTTCGGATGCTTTCTTTGGTGTGCCGAGCAGGTATCCAGTCTCGGCGATGCGCCATATTTCGGCTCCTCCCACTTCAAATATTGATCCCTCGTGGTTGCGTGGGACGAGACAGAATAGCTTTCTCCACAATTCAAAATGGGCCTCACAACCCAAGAATAGCTCGCAAAGAGCGACGTAACCAGCGATATGCAGGATGGAGGCGGGAGTGAAGTTGTGCAGTTAGAGGCCATAATACTCCAGAAGCCCTCGGAGGAACGGATGAATTGGAAATCCGACACCTCTTAGCAAATAGGGGATGAAGAACACTCGCTCCCCCCCAGATGGATTGAGGAAATTCTCTGCCTGGGCCCCGTCATTGAAGGAGGTCAACCCTGCCCGAACAGGGACCAGATCCGCAGGCGGAAGAAATCCCTTTGTTTGCAACTTCACTAGCTGACCATGGGATACGAAACATTTCTCCCAATCGCCTTTTTCTGGGACACAGGGATGGGAGGAGCTGGGAGCACTAGCCATGTTGGAGTGGTCTTTCCTAGCAAGGTCTGAGATTTTTCCGCGTGGTGCTGAACGGATCTGAGATCCAATCTCTTTAAATAGGCACTCCTTCTTACATGGTCGGGGTGTTCTATGTAAAAACACCATGGCTTCTCGCATTCGCTCGACACGTGGAAGCTTAAGTTGTTGATACACAGAAGCCGAGGGGTACGACATTAAATGGAAAGCCGAATACATCACTTTGAAGTCATCAGAGGAGGAACCCGCCTTGCAATGTCGAAGACTATCTGCGCGCCGGACACCTCGTCATTGAAGTCTGGTTCGGGGGCTACTGAGGGAGTCCTGGACTAAGGGGTCCTCGGGCGTTCGGCCTATTAGCCATGGGCCGGATTGATGGGCATGAAGATACAAAGACCGAAGACTCTAGCCGTGTCCGGATGGGACTCTGCTTGGTGTGGAAGGCAAGCTTGGCGACCAAATATGAAGATTCCTTTCTCTATAACCAACTTTATGTAACCCTCGTCCCCTCCAGTGTCTATATAAACCGGAGGGTTAGGTCTGTAGAGAGATCAATCATAGTTGTAGTCATACAGGCTAGACTTCTAGGGTTTTAGCCATTACAATCTCGTGGTAGATCAACTCTTGTAATACTCATATTCATCAAGATCAATCAAGCAGGAAGTAGGGTATTACCTCCATAGAGAGGGCCCGAACCTGGGTAAACATTGTGTCCCATGTCTCCTGTTACCATCGACCTAGACGCACAGTTTGGGACCCCCTACCCGAGATCCTCCGGTTTTGACACCGACACCCGGGTCTACTTTCCATCATATAAGTTTCTGATCTACTATTTTGCACTCTTTTACTTTCCGATCTATAAACCAAAAAACCCAAAAATATTTACTTTATCTTTTGTTTAGTTTTATCTATCTCTATCAGATCTCACTTTTGCAAGTGATCGTGAAGGGATTGCCAACCCATTTATCGCGTTGGCTGCAAGTGTTCGATTGTTTGTGTAGGTATTGGTGATTTGTGCGTTGTCTCCTACTGGATTGATACCTTGGTTCTCTAACTGAGAAAAATACTTATCTCTACTTTGCTGCATTACCCTTTCCTCTTCAAGGGAAAAACCAGCGCAAGCTCAAGAAGTAGCAGGAAGAATTTCTGGCGCCGTTGCCCGGGAGATCTACAGCAAGTCAAGACATACCAAGTACCCATCATAAACTCTCATCTCTTGCATTACATTATTTTCCATTTGCCTCTCGTTTTCCTCTCCCCCACTTCTAAAACGTTTTTTGAAAGGATTTGCCTTCTCTTTCGCCCTTCTTTTGTTTGTCTTCTTCGTTGCTTTTTGTTTGCTCCTGCGTTGGATTGCTTGCTTTGTCACGATGGCCCAAGAGAATACCAAATTGTGTGACTTTTCCAACACTAATAAGAATGATTTTGTTAGTACTCCGATTGCTCCCGCCACTAGTGCAGAATCTTAAGAAATTAATGCCGCTTTCCTGAATCTTGTTATGAAAGATCAATTTTCTGGCATTCCTAGTGAAGATGCCGCAACCCATCTGAATAATTTCATTGAGTTTTGTGATACGCAAAAGAAGAAAGATCTGGATAATGATATTGTTAAATTTAAGCTATTTCCGTTCTCACTTCGAGATCGTGCTAAAACTTGGTTTTCATCTTGGCGTAAAAATAATATTGATTCATGGAATTAGTGTAAAGATGCTTTTATTTTCAAGTATTTTCCTCCCGCTAAGATCAACTCCCTTAGGAACGATATTATGAATTTTAAGCAACTTGATCATGAACATGTTGCACAATCTTGGGAGAGGATGAAATTGATAATACGAAATTGCCCTACTCATGGTTTGAATTAGTGGATGATTATACTAAAAATCTATGCCGGATCGAATTTTCCTTCTATCTTTTAGATTCGGTCGTGGGAGGTACTTTTTTGGAAACTACTTTAGGAGAAGCTACTAAACTCCTACATAATATTATGGTTAATTATTCTCAATGGCATACCGAAAGATCTTCCACTAGTAAAAAAAGTGCATGCGATTGAAGAGATTAATGTTTTGAGTGGAAAGATGGATGAGCTTATGAAAGTATTTGCTAGCAGGAGTGCTTATTTTGATCCTAATGTTATGCCTTTGTCTACTTTGGTTGAAAATAATAATGAATCTATGGATGTTAATTTTGTTGGTAGGAACAATTTGTGTACTAACGAGTATAGAGGTAATTTTAATCCTAGGACGTCTCCTAGTAATTCCTCTAATAATTATGGTAATTCCTACAACAATTTTTATGGAAATTATAATAAGATGACCTCTGATTTTGAGAATAGTGTTAAAGAATTTATGAGTTCGCAAAAGAATTTCAATGCTTTGGTTGAATAAAAATTGCTTAAGATTGATGATTTGGCTAGGAACGTGGATATAATTTCTCTTGATGTTGATTCTTTGAAAATTAGATCTATTCCACCCAAGCATGATATCAATGAATCTCTAAAGGCTATGAGAATCTCCATTGATGAGTGCAAAGAAAGAACCGCTAAGATGCATGCTAAACGAGATTGGTTTGTAAAAACGTGTTCTTGTAGTTTTTTGAAAATAATGATGAAGATCTTAAAGTGATTGATGTGAATCCTATTGAATCTTTGTTTTCCAATACAAATCTTGATAAAGATGGGACTGGATATGAGTCAACTTTAGTTACAAGGAGTCCCAATGATTCTGAGTTTTTAGATCTTGATGCAAAAATTGATAAAAGTGGGGTTAGAGAGGTCAAAACTTTAAGTAGCGATGAACCCACTCTGTTGGATTTCAAGGAATTTAATTATGATAATTGTTCTTTAATAGATTGTATTTCCTTGTTGCAATCCATGTTGAATTCTCCTCAGGCTTATTGATACGTCTCCAACGTATCTCTCCAACATATCTATAATTTATGAAGTATTCAGTCTGTTATATTATCATTCTTAGATATTTTACAATCATTTTATAGCAAATTTATATCATTTTTTGGGACTAACCTATTGACATAGTGCCTAGTGCCAATAGTTTTTTGCTTGTTTTTTACACCGCAGAAAATCAATACCAAACGGAGTCCAGACGCAGCGAAACTTTTTGGAGATTTTTTTGGACCAGAAGACCACCAATGGGCCAAGGAAGTACCAGAGGGGTGCCCCGAGGGGGGCACAACTCACCTGGGCGCACCTGGGGGCCCAGTCGCGCCCTGGTGGTTTGTGCCTACCTCGGTGGCCTCCCGCACCGCCTCTTCGCCCTATAAATTCTCAAATATTCCAAAAACTTATGGGGTAACCCTAGATCAGAAGTTCCGCCGCCGCAAGCCTCTGTAGCCACAAGAAACCAATCTAGACCCTGTTTTGGCACCCTTCCGGAGGGTGAAATCATCACCGGTGGCCATCTTCATCATCCCGACGGCCACCAGGATGAGGAGGGAGTAGTCCACCCTCGGGGCTGAGGGTTTGTGCCAGCAACTATGTGTTTAATCTCTCTCTCTCTCTCAATCGTGTTCTTGAGATGGCACGATCTTGATGTATTGCGGTCTTTGTTAATATAGTTGGGTCATATGGTGTTTCCCCCTCTCTATCTTTTTGTGATGAATCGAGTTTTCCCTTTGAGATTTCGTTTTATCAGATTGAATACTTTTATGGATTTCAGAGCACTTGATGTATGTCTTGCTATGAATACCTGTGGTGACAATGGGGTATCATATTGATTCACTTGATATGTGTTTTGGCACTCAACTCGCGGATTCCCGGGGTGACATTGGGGTAATCTATGCATAGGGGTTGATGCACGTTCTCGTCTTTTGTTTCTCCGGTAGAAATCTTGGGGCACTCTTTGAGGTTCTTTGTGTTGGATTGAGTATTATGAATCTGAATGTGCTTTGGTGTTATTTTAGTACGGACTCTTGATAGATCGTTCGGAAAGAATAACTTGTTGTTATTTTAGTACGAACTCTTGATAGATCGATCAAAAAGAATAACTCGGTGTAGTTTTAGTACGAACTCTTGGATAGATCGATCTGAAAGAATAACTACAAACAATTTCTTCTTATGTTCTCCGCTAGATAGGAACTTTGGAGTGATTCTTTATCGCACTTTGAGGGATGGTTATATGATCCAATTAGATTAGCATTGTTGAGAGATTGCACTAGCGAAAGTACGGACCCTAGGCCTCATTTTCAAGCATTGCAATACCGTTTGTGCTCTGTTTTATTAATTGCTACCTTGCTGTTTTTTATTTTTCTTATTACAAAAATCAATATCTACTATCCATATTACACTTGTATCATCATCTCTTCGCCGAACTAGTGCACATATACAAATTACCATTGTATTTGGTGTGTTGGGGACACAAGAGACTCTTTGTTATTTGGTTGCAGGGTTGTTTGAGAGAGACCATCTTCATCCTACACCTCCCGCAGATTCATAAACCTTAGGTCATCCACTTGAGGGAAAATTGCTATTGTCCTACAAAACTCTGCGCTTGGAGGCCCAACACGAGTCTACAAGAACAAGTTGTGTAGTAGGCATCAAGCTCTTTTCTGGCGCCACTGCCAGGGAGGTGAGTGCTTGAAGGTATATCTTTAGATCTTGCAATTGAATCTTTTAGTTTCTTGTTTATCACTAGTTTGGTTTATAAAAGAAAAAATGGAACTGAGGTTGCGTCATATTATTCATCTTTATAATGTATTTCATGAAAATGATGGAAAGGAAAATTGTGCTCAATTGATAGAAGAATAATTCAATAGAATGTTTGGTACAAATGATGAACATGATGGCAATGTTGTTAGTACGAATTCTTTGAATATCCGTGATGCTAATGATATGCAAAGCCATAAGCTTGGGGATGCTATGTTTGATGAAGATGATATTTTTAGTCCCCGAAGATTTGATGTGCAAATTTGTTATAATGATTGCATGCCTCCTATTTATGATGATTATAATGATGAAAGTGGATTTGGAGAGATCGTGACTTTATTTAGTGATGAATCCACCATTTTGGATGAGGCTTCAATTGACTATGATAACAAAGTTGCTATCTATGATGATTATGGTGATGACATGTATGCTCTAAAGAATAATGATAACCATGAAACTTGTCATCATGATTTTAATTTTCACTCCCATGATAGTTATTTTGTTGAGTTTGCTCCCACTACTATTGATGAGAAGAAATTTGCTTATGTGGAGAGTAATAAGTTTTCTATGCTTTTGTGTCATGAGAAGAATGCTTTATGTGATGGTTGTATTGTTGAATTTATTCATGATGCTACTGAAAATTATTATGAGGGAGGAACTTATGCTTGTAGGAATTGCAATAATATCAAGTTTCCTCTCTATGTGTTGAAAGTTTTGAAGTCATGCTTGTTTTGCCTTCCTATGCTAGTTGATTCTTGCTCCCATGAATGGTTTGCTCACAAAATCTCCATGCATAGGAAGTGGGTTAGGCTTAAATGTGCTTGCCATGTGTTTCATTATGCTCTCTTTATGTTTCAATTCTTATCTTTTATGTGAGCATCATTGAAATCATCATGCCTAGGTTAAAAGGCATTAAAGAAAAGCGCTTGTTGGGAGACAACCCAACACTTTTACCTACTGTTTTTGTGTGTTCACATGATTAGGCTACTGTAGTAATCATGTTTCATTGCTCTTTTCATTAAAGGGCCAAGTAAAGCCTTTGGGATAGTGTGGATGATAGTTGACTTGATTCTGTGCAAAAACAGAAACTTTTGCTTCCAGAAACATAATTGTTTAAATTCAATGGTACATGATAAAATTCTGAATTTTTTACAGATGATTTATATACAAAGTTTCTACATTGTCCTTATTTTTCTGAATATTTGGAGTAGTATAAGTATGGTAGTTATCCAGATTATTACAGGCTGTTCTATTTTGACACATTCTATTTTCAATGCATAGTTTGCTTGTTTTCTAGTTTCTATGGCTTATATTGCTCAATATAAATTGTGGAAATGATATGCTACAGTAGGCATTGTGTGTAAACAATTATGAATCTTGTCTTTGACAGTACCAAAGTGAAATGGTTTGCTCTTTATTGTACTAACCTATCTCACAAAGTTCCATTAAGTTTTGTGTGATTGAAGTTTTCAAATTTTGGGCGAGACATCGATATGAGGAGAATAAGGAGCGACAAGACCCTAAGCTTGGGGATGCCCAAGGCACCCCCAGGTAATATCCAAGGAAGATCCAAGCAACTAAGCTTCGGGATGCCTCGGAAGGCATCCCCTCTTTCGTCTCCAACATTATCGGTAACCTCACTTGGAGCTACATTTTCATTCGTCACATGATATGAGTTTTGCTTGGAGCATCACTTTATTTTATTTGTATTTGCTTTCTGATATTTGGAATAATGTTTTGCATCTTTCATTTCAATAAAAGTGGCAAGGATAGCCTTTACCATGCTTATTTTGCAAGTATATGAGTTGCTGTTTCAAAATAGAAAGTTTGCCGTTGTTGCCAAAATTCCCGAGAAAAGTCAGAATGTGATAAAATGTTGAATTTTTTTGCACAATAAGCTAAGATAAGTTTTCTACAGTATGGTAATTTTTTTAATTGTTGGAGTTACAGAAGTATGAATGTTCTTGCATTCTTTACAAACTATACTATTTTGGCAGATTGTTGTTATGTTTGCATATGCTTGCTTGTTTAATGATTCTATTTGAGGATAGGACTATTAAACATGCAAAGGCATTTAGTATGCAGTGTTGAAATAATAATTTTAGTGATTTGCTACAGTAGAGAATTATAAGGTTATTGCATTGATTTATACTAACTTATCTCACGAGTTCTTGTTGAGTTTTGTGTGGATGAAGTTTTTAAGATTTAGGGAAACCGTGCTATAAAAGTAATTAAGGAGACACAAAAGCTCAAGTTTGGGGATTCCCAAGTCATCCCAAGATAATATTTCAAGAAGTCTCAAGCATCTAAGCTTGGGGATGCCCCGGTAGGCATCCCTGTTGGGGAACGTAGTAATTTAAAAAAAATTCCTACACACACACAAGATCATGGTGATGCATAGCAACGAGAGGGGAGAGTGTTGTCTACGTACCCTCGTAGACTGAAGCGGAAGCGTTGACGCAATGTAGAGAAAGTAGTCGTACGTCTTCCCGGTCCAACCGATCCAAGCACCGTTACTCCGGCACCTCCGAGTTCTTGACACACGTACAGCTCAATGACGCACCCCGGGCTCCGATCCAGCAAAGCTTCGGGGAGGAGTTCCGTCAGCACGACGGCGTGGTGACGATCTTGATGTTCAACTGTCGCAGGGCTTTGCCTAAGCACCGCTACAATATGACCGAGGTGTAATATCGTGGAGGGGGGCACCGCACACGGCTAAGCAACGATCACGAAGATCAACTTGTGTGTCATGGGGTGTCCCCCTGCCCCCGTATATAAAGGAGCAAGGGGGAGGAGGCCGGCCCTAGGAGGGGCGCGCCAGGGACTAGGATTCCTACTCCTAGTTGGAGTAGGTTTCCTCCTTTCCTAGTCCAACTAGGTCAAGGAGGGAAAGAGGGGAAGAGGGGAAGGAAGGGAGAGAGGGGCCGCGCCCCAAACCCCTTGTCCAATTCGGACTGGGCTTGGGAGGGGCGCGCGTCACCTCTTGGTCCTTCCCACTAAGGCCCATCAAGGCCCATTGCTTCTTCCTCGTATTCCCGTAACTCCCCGGTACCTCCGAAAATACCCGAATCACTCGGAACCTTTCCGATGTCCGAATATAGTCGTCCAATATATCGATCTTTATGTCTCGACCATTTCGAGACTCCTCGTCATGTCCCCGATCCCATCCGGGACTCCAAACTCCTTCGGTACATCAAAACTCGTAAACTCATAATATAACTGTCATCGAAACCTTAAGCGTGCGGACCCTACGGTTCGAGAACAATGTAGACATGACCGAGACACGTCTCCGGTCAATAACCAATAGCGGGACCTAGATTGTAGTGACCAAACCTCGAAGGATTTGAGTCTCTGTGCTTACCGTGCTAGTCCCTGGATCGAACTCGCTAGCACAAGCAGTATAGATGAATACCAGAATAGGCAAGTGCATCATTTATTACAACGTATGATCCAGAGTATAAAAAATAAAACAATCTACATAGCACTTGGCTAGCTTTATTCAATCAAACAGCGGAAAGTAGCAGAAAATAACGATGAGTCCCATCATAGCCCACTGGCGATGCTGAGTGCAGACTCGCGACCCTAACGGTACCTTACTCTTCGTCTGAATATCCTGCAACATTAGACGTTGCAGCCATATAGGTCAATACTTTGAATGTATTGGCAAGTTACAAAGGAGTAATAATATAGCAGACCTACATGTATATGCATAGTATAACAAAGGAAGGCTTGAGGGTTTAGTTTGCAGAAAGCTGATTTTGTCCTAATAACTACCTAATAGTCAAATTTTTATTTAGTTCTTTTATTACTACAATTAAATACACAAGGTTGAGTTGGCAAAATCAACTCCAACCTACCCATTATTAAGTTGCCCACAAATATTATTAAGTGTCACATCTGTCAAGATCATCCAACAACTGTAATGTCATAGTGGCTCAAAGTTACCCATAACCGGGGGCACGGCTAATCATGATTAGTTTTAATACTCTGCAATGTTTTGTACGCTCTACCCACTGGACCCAATCCGAAGATTGAGACATAGTCTTTCAGAAGAGGTTCCCTTAACCACCTGACAACCACATCCCACCTACAAATACTACATCTGTCGACACAGTCTGGGCAAGGGTTCCAACAACTGATCAACTAAGCTAGAGCCCATATAGCCAGTGGCCGCACATGGAAGCTACTAGTCACTAAGTCTGTCTGACCTTTTTGAACCTGGGTGGCATTCCACTTAGGGTGCACTCTCATGAGCGCATGGCCTTAGAAAAGGTGCAAGACCCCATGATGCCTTCCCTCAACACCAAGCAATACCACTTCCGCCCAGAGGTGAGTTAAATCCTGAGTTACTACTCAATTTGTTAAAAATATAATCCTCACATAAACTCAATGAATACACGAACCACCCCCGTCTACAAAGCATAGCAAACTACAACTCCCACGATTTGCAAAAACGGGAAGATAGCTCAACAGCATAGCAAAATAATATAGTATTCCTATACATGCATATTTTCATAGTGTGATATAACTACATGCATAGAAAAAAATAGGTAAAGGATGATCAACATGTAACTTGCCTTGGTTCTGGTTCAGAAAGTCACACTCCTGACAATAGCTCGCGTCGCACTCCGGACAATCTACACGTTTCACACAATTCAACGAATCAATCACCGAAACACAAATAGAACCAAAACAAAACCAACAGCAAGAAAAACATTTTTAAAACTCAACAACAGAAGCTTAACAGCACCTAAATTGCACTACGGTCACAATGCAAAAAGAATCACTCGATTCCGATAAACGGTTTGAAAGTTACGGCCTCCGGAAGGTTCAATTCAAATTCTAACGAATTCAAATTTGAACAGTGCAAGCATGTGAGATTTTGGTACTGTGATAAACTACTGTTTTTTGTGAGATCATAGGAAAAAGAATTACCTAATTTGGATATATATACTAAGAGTTATAGCAAATTCAAATTAGAGGAAGAATCTGAAAATAAAACAAAAGAAAAACAGAAAACTCCTGATACTGTAGCGAATTCCTGTGCTGTTCCTGTAGCGAGTGCCACGTGGCGGCGGGTGATTGGCTCAGATGGTGCTGTGCGCGTGTGCTCACCCGAACAGGAGACGGCGGCGGCGGTTCGGGCGTCAGCGTTGGTGCGTCTCTGGCGGGTCTCCGGCGAAGGGGAAGTGACGGGCGGGTTCAGCGACAAGTTGCGGAGGTGGTGGTGGTGTCGGACGGCGGCGGGGTTCCTTCTGTAGACGGCGGCGGCTCGCGAACTCCGGCGTGCTCCAGCGCTTCTGCTCGGTGTCGGGCGGCGGCTCCGGTGGCTCTCTGCCCAGGTAAGAGTGTCAGCAGGTTCCGGTGATGAGTGGGGGGTCGAGGGGTGCAGGAGGTCCGGCTGTACAAGCTCTTACGGTGGCGCAATCTTCCGGCGAACGGCGGAGGACGGCGGAGCTCCTGGTGAGATTCAAATCGCCCAAACAGCGCGTGCAGTCGAGGAAAAGATCGGAACAGGAGGGGCGGGGTTTCCCTAGGGTTTTCTGTTCGCGTTCGGTGTCCCTGGAGCGCACGGAATCAACCAGGGCGCACGAGCTCGATCCGGCTCGGCGTCGGGTGCGCGGGCGGTTCGGCGGCATCCGGCTCGGGAAGGAAGAACTGGGGCGGGGCCTGCGGGTCAGCGGCTGAGGCGACGGGTCGGGTTACGGGCGCGGGTCGGGTTCGGGCGGCGCGTACCGCTAGCGTAGCGGCTAGGTGGGCTGCGTCGTGGGCGCACTGGTGGGCCGTGGCGGCTAGCTGGGCCGCGGTTGCTAGGCCGCGCGTGTGCGCTGCGGCACTGGCAGGCGGACTGGCTGGGCCGCGCAGTGCTGCGTTTTTTTCTTTAACAAAAACTACAGCAGTAAAACTAAAAATAAAACAACAATAAAAAAACTAAATAAAAAATACGTAGACACACAGTAAAGTCTATAATGCTAATATAAACTACAGGAATACTAGTTCCTCACCTAATGCAATTTTATAAAATAATTTTGATGCAATAGGCCACTCAAACAGCAATAAAACAATCAAATAAAATATTTTGAAGATTGCAAAAATTACCAGAACATATCAGATGAACTGGAAATAATATTCTGGACATTATGAACATTTTTAATATCAGGGGAGAAGTCATGTTATCTCCACTCCAATAAATTGCCTTTAGTTGCATAATGAAGAGAATATTCTGAAAAAGCAAATAATGCAATAAAAATATGATATGCATATGAATGATCTATTAACATCCTAATTTAGGAAAATTGGGATGTTACAAACCTACCCCCCTTAAGATGAATCTCGCCCTCGAGATTCGGGCTGGCTAGCAAATAGGTGTGGGTGATCCTGCCTGAGATCTTCCTCTCGTTCCCAGGTAGCTTCCTCCTCTATATGATGATCCCACTGAACCTTGCATAACTTGATTGTCTTGGTGCGAGTAACTCTCTCTGCTGTCTCCAGAATCCTAACAGGCTTCTCCTCATATGTCAAATCACTCTCCAACTGAATTGCCTCAAGTGGCACTGTGTCCCTCAATGGAACATCCATCATCTCTGCATGGCACTTCTTCAACTGAGATACATGAAAAACATTATGAACTCCTGACAAGGATTCTAGCAACTGCAGCTGATAAGCTACCTCTCCTCTATGCTCCAAGATCTTGTAAGGCCCCACAAAACGTGGTGCTAACTTACCTTTGATTCCAAACCTCTTAATCCCACGAAGTGATGAAACACGAAGGTATGCACGGTCTCCTACCTCATATGTGACCTCCTTATGTTTTGCATCTGCATAACTCTTCTGTCTAGACTGTGCTATCTTCAGCGTGTCACGAATCAACTTGACCTTCTCCTCAGCATCTCTGATCAAGTCTGGTCCAAAGAACTGACGTTTTCCAACCTCATCCCACATCAATGGTGTCCTGCACTTTCTACCATACAATACCTCAAACAGTGCCATCTTCAGACTAGCCTGATAACTATTATTATATGAGAACTCGGCATAAGGTAAATTATCATCCCAACTGGACCCATAGTCCAAAGCACAAGCTCTCAACATATCCTCCAAAATCTGATTTACCCTCTCAGTCTGCCCATCTGTCTGTGGATAGAAAGCTGTACTGAACTCCAGCCTGGTGCCCAAGGATTCATGCAACTGACGCCAAAATTTAGATGTGAATTGAGTACCTCTATCAGACACTACCTTCCTTGGAACTCCATGCAGACAAACAATCTTAGACATATAAATCTTTGCTAGCTGAGCACTGGTATAAGTAGTCTTTACTGGGATGAAGTGAGCAACCTTAGTCAAACGATCAACAACTACCCAAATACAATCATAACCTGACCGAGTCCTGGGTAAACCTGTAATGAAATCCATACCAATCTCATCCCACTTCCAATCAGGTATAGGCAATGGCTGTAACAAACCTGCTGGTCGTTGATGTTCTGCTTTAACTCTCTGGCACACATCACATGTTGCAATATATCCAGCAATTTCCCTCTTCAGGCTAGGCCACCAAAATCTTTCCCTCAAATCCAAATACATCTTAGTATTACCTGGGTGAATAGAATAAGGTGAATCATGCGCCTCCTGAAGAATCAACTTCCTGATATCTGCATCTTGAGGTACACAAATACGCTTCTCAAACCATATGGCTCCATTTTCATCCTCACGGAAACCTTCTGCCTTACCTTTAACCATACTCTCTTTTATCTCAGCAATCTCCTTATCACCCTTTTGAGCTTCTCTGATCATGTCAAGCAAAGTAGGATTTACCTCAAGTGTTGCTAAATATCCCTTAGGAACAATCTCCAACCTGAGATTCCTGAACTGTTCACATAACTCGGGTGGCATATTATCAATATTAATTGCATTTGCATGGCTCCTACGACTCAATGCATCAGCAACAACATTAGCCTTACCAGGATGATACTGCACATTCAAATCATAATCCTTAATAAGCTCCAACCATCTCCTCTGCCTGAGGTTCAAATCCTTCTGGGTAAAAATATACTTCAAGCTCTTATGATCAGTAAATATATCACAATGATTACCAATAAGATATGGCCTCCAAGTTTTCAATGCATGCACAACTGAGGCTAACTCCAAATCATGTGTAGGATAATTATGCTCATGATTCTTAAGCTGACGTGAAGCATATGAAACAACTTTACCTTCCTGCATCAAAACACTCCCAAGTCCTTGACGAGAAGCATCACAATATACTTGGAAGTCCTTATGTATGTCTGGTAGAGTTAAAACTGGTGCTGTAACCAAACGCTGCTTCAATTTCTGAAAGCTGGCTTCACATTCATCAGTCCAAACAAACTTCTTCTCCTTCTTCAACAATTCAGTCATAGGCTTTGCAATTTTGGAAAATTTCTCAATAAATCTCCTGTAATAACCTGCAAGGCCCAAAAAGCTGCGAATCTCTCCAACTGTCGTGGGTGTCTCCCACTCTGTAACTGCAGCGACCTTAGATGGATCAACTGCAACTCCATTACCTGACACAACATGTCCAAGGAAAGCTACCGCATCCAGCCAAAACTCACATTTGCTAAACTTGGCATACAACTGATGTTCCCTCAGTTTCTCCAATACCAAACGCAAATGCACCTCATGCTCTTGCTTATTCTTGGAGAACACCAATATATCATCAATGAAAACAACCACAAATTTATCCAAGAACTCCATAAACACCTTGTTCATCATATTCATGAAGTATGCAGGGGCATTAGTCAATCCAAATGACATAACAGTATATTCATACAACCCATACCTCGTAGTAAAAGCAGTCTTTGGAATATCTTGCTCACGAATCTTCAATTGATGATAACCAGAACGAAGATCAATCTTAGAAAACACAGTAGCTCCCTCCAACTGGTCAAATAGATCATTTATCATAGGCAAAGGATACTTATTCTTAATGGTTACCTCATTCAAAGAACGATAATCAACACACATCCTCAAGGTCCCATCCTTCTTCTCCACAAACAAAACTGGAGCTCCCCAAGGTGATGAACTTGGGCGAATAAATCCTTGTGCCTGCAATTCTCTTATCTGCTTCTTCAATTCCTCCAACTCTTGAGGAGGCATTCTATACGGTCTCTTTGCAATAGGTCCAGTGCCTGGTATTAAATCAATAAGAAACTCAATATCTCTATCTGGTGGCATACCTGGCAACTCCTCTGGAAACACATCTGGATAATCTCTCACAACTGGCACCTCTTCCAGGCTACCCCCCTTAAGAGAGTTCACCTGCACCTGATTACGCTTATACTTACACACATATTTGATCCTCTTCCCTCCTGGTGCACTGAGAGTAATAGATCGACTGGCACAATCAATACGACCTTTATATAACTGCAACCAATCCATACCCAAAATAATATCCAGACCTTGCGACTTCAATAAAATCAAATCCGTAGGAAAATCATGCTTTCCAATAGACAAAGTCAACTGATGACAACCAACACCTGCTATCATCTCAGCTCTTGGGGACTCACTCTAATAGGCATACTAAGCGTTTTGGTTGGCAATCCATGTTTATCAACAAATACCCTCGAAATAAATGAATGCGATGCACCAGTATCAAAAAGAACAACTGCAGGTACTGAATTAATCAAGAACTTACCAATCACTGCATCAGGTTCATTGTAAACCTCCTCCACATTAACATGATTTACATGACCCTTTTGGAAGGGGTTTGGCTTGTTGACTCCTGAATTCTTCTCCCCGGGGCATTCTGTGGCATAGTGCCCCATAGCCTTACACCTGAAGCACTGCACCTGACTCAAATCCCTTGGCGCACGTGTAACCTGGTGGTTCTGGTTATTGTTCCCTCCATTGCCATTACCATTACCATTACCTCTGCCATTGTCATTGTTACTCTTGTGCCCATTGTGATGATGGTGGCCATTATGGTTGTGGCCATTCCCTCCATGATGATTATGATCATTACCTCCATGATGATTATGTCCATTACCTCCATTACCATGATATGAAGTGCGTGGCTTCTGCTGTGGTCCTGAATTATACCTGTTATTGTTGTTGTACTTCCTCTTGCGATTCTCTATGGCCTGTTGCTTTCCCTCCAACACAATGGCCTTATCAATCAGATCCTGGCAATTCCTAAAAGTGGCCATTGTCAACTAAAGGCTCAAGTCATCATTTAGGCCCTCCAAGAATTTCTCCTGCCTAGCTGCATCAGTGTTAACATCATTAGGAGCATAACATGCAAGATTATTAAATTCCTCCACATACGCATTAACTGTGCGACCTCCCTGGCGCAAACTGTGGAACTCCTTCTTTTTCAGACTCATAGCACCAGCAGACACATGTGCAGCACGAAAAGCATCCTGAAACTGAGGCCATGTGATGGTAGCAATGGGATAAGTGACCAAGTAGTTGTCCCACCAAGCTGCAGCAGGACCCTCCAACAAATGTGGGGCAAACCTCACCCTCTCTGCATCAGTGCATCCAACCGTCTCCAGGTTCCTATTGACTGCACGGAGCCAGTCATCAGCCACAATAGGTTCAGGGGAACTGGAGAACCTCTGAGGATTCAACCTCAAGAACCTGGTAAGCATATCCACGGGTGGAGGTGGCGGTGGATTGTTGTTGTTGTTGTTGTTGTTGTTGTTGTTGTTGTTGTTGTTGTTGTTGTTGTTGTTGTTGTTGTTGTTGTTGTTGTTGTTGTTGTTGTTGTTGTTGTGGTTCTGGATAAGCAACTGGATCAACTGAGCCTGTCCCTGAAGCACCTGCTGCATGTATGGCGGTACATCATTGCCATTGTTGTCTCCTCCTGTAGCATTATGCCTATTATCACGCCTCGGCGGCATCTGGTGGGCAAGCATATAAGAGTTATAGATATAATAGGGCCAAGGCTATGTATATATAAATATATTCTACCCATATGCATAATATGATCAAGCCAACAAAACACAACAACGAATAACACCAACAAACAAACAAACAACAAACAATACGATAATATTATATATATATAGTCGAATAATTCCGACACTAAGCAATTTAACAAACAACTATCAATCAAGCAAACAATCTAGTATCTTCATACCACAAAAGTGGGCATAATCAGATACGCTAACACGATAACGTTGCAATATAAAACAAACATGAATGGTGGTCTCAGCACTAGTTCCTACTTAACTGGTCAAGATACTTGAGGGATTTAACTAATAAAAAGTAAGAAGTATAGCTAGTTTTGTAAAATAATTTTCACTCCTATGGCTTTTCTAATCCATTTTCTAGGGTCATGTCCTACAGTCAACACACTGCTCTGATACCATCAGTAACGACCAAACCTCGAAGGATTTGAGTCTCTGTGCTTACCGTGCTAGTCCCTGGATCGAACTCGCTAGCACACACAGTATAGATGAATACCAGAATAGCAAGTGCATCATTTATTACAACGTATGATCCATAGTATATAAAATAAAACAATCTGCATAGCACTTGGCTAGCTTTATTCAATCAAACAGCGGAAAGTAGCAGAAAATAACGATGAGTCCCATCATAGCCCACTGGCGATGCTGAGTGCAGACTCGCGACCCTAACGGTACCTTACTCTTCGTCTGAATATCCTGCAACATGGGACGTTGCAGCCATATAGGTCAATACTTTGAATGTATTGGCAAGTTACACAGGAGTAATAATATAGCAGACCTACATGTATATGCATAGTATAACAAAGGAAGGCTTGAGGGTTTATTTTGCAGAAAGCTGATTTTGTCCTAATAACTACCTAATAGTCAAATTTTTATTTAGTTCTTTTATTACTACAATTAAATACACAAGGTTGAGTTGGAAAAATCAACTCCAACCTACCCATTATTAAGTTGCCCACAAATATTATTAAGTGTCACATCTGTCAAGATCATCCAACAACTGTAATGGCATAGTGGCTCAAAGTTACCCATAACCGGGGGCACGGGTAATCATGATTAGTTTTAATACTCTGCAATGTTTTGTACGCTTTACCCACTGGACCCAATCCGAAGATTGAGACATAGTCTTTCAGAAGAGGTTCCCTTAACCACCTGACGGCCACATCCCACCTACAAATGCTACATCTGTCGACACAGTCTGGGCAAGGGTTCCAACAACTGATCAACTAAGCCAGAGCCCATATAGCCAGTGGCCGCACATGGAAGCTACTAGTCACTAAGTCTGTCTGACCTTTTTGAACCTGGGTGGCATTCCACTTAGGGTGCACTCTCATGAGCGCATGGCCTTAGAAAAGGTGCAAGACCCCATGATGCCTTCCCTCAACACCAAGCAATACCACTTCCGCCCAGAGGTGAGTTAAATCCTGAGTTACTACTCAATTTGTTAAAAATATAAACCTCACATAAACTCAATGAATACACGAACCACCCCCGTCTACAAAGCATAGCAAACTACAACTACCACGATTTGCAAAAACGGGAAGATAGCTCAACAGCATAGCAAAATAATATAGTGTTCCTATACATGCATATTTTCATAGTGTGATATAACTACATGCATAGAAAAAAATAGGTAAAGGATGATCAACATGTAACTTGCCTTGGTTCTGGTTCAGAAAGTCACACTCCTGACAATAGCTCGCGTCGCACTCCGGACAATCTACACGTTTCACACAATTCAACGAATCAATCACCGAAACACAAATAGAACCAAAACAAAACCAACAACAAGAAAAACATTTTTAAAACTCAACAACAGAAGCTTAACAACACCTAAATTGGACTACGGTCACAATGCAAAAAGAATCACTCGATTCTGATAAACGGTTTGAAAGTTACGGCCTCCGGAAGGTTCAATTAAAATTCAAACGAATTCAAATTTGAACAGTGCAAGCATGTGAGATTTTGGTACTGTGATAAACTACTGGTTTTTGTGAGATCATAGGAAAAAGAATTACCTAATTTGGATATATATACTAAGAGTTATAGCAAATTGAAATTAGAGGAAGAATCTGAAAATAAAACAAAAGAAAAACAGAAAACTCCTGATACTGTAGCGAATTCCAGTGCTGTTCCTGTAGCGAGTGCCACGTGGCGGCGGGTGATTGGCTCAGGTGGTGCTGTGCGCGCGTGTGCTCACCCGAACAGGGGACGGCGGCGGCGGTTCGGGCGTCAGCGTTGGTGCGTCTCCCGCGGGTCTCCGGCGAAGGGGAGGTGACAGGCGGGTTCAGCGACAAGTTGTGGAGGTGGTGGTGGTGTCGGACGGCGGCGGGGTTCCTTCTGTAGGCGGCGGCGGCTCGCGAACTCCGGCATGCTCCAGCGCTTCTGCTCGGCGTCGGGCGGCGGCTCCGGTGGCTCTCTGCCCAGGTAAGAGTGTCAGCAGGTTCCGGTGATGAGTGGGGGGTCGAGGGGTACAGGAGTTCCGGATGTACAAGCTCTTACGGCGGCGCAATCTTCCGGCGAACGGCGGCGGACGGCGGAGCTCCTGGCGAGATCCAAATCTCCCAAACAGCGCGTGCGGTCGAGGAAAAGATCGGAACAGGAGGGGCGGGGTTTCCCTAGGGTTTTCTGTTCGCGTTCGGTGTCCCTGGATCGCACGGAATCAACCAGGGCGCACGAGCTCGATCCGGCTCGGCGTCGGGTGCGCGGGCGGTTCGGCGGCGTCCGGCTCGGGAAGGAAGAACTGGGGCGGGGCCCGCGGGTCAGTGGCTGAGGCGACGGGTCGGGTTATGGGCGCGGGTCGGGTTCGGGCGGCGCGTACCGCTTCGCGTAGCGGCTAGGTGGGTTGCGTCGTGGGCGCACTGGTGGGCCGTGGCGGCTAGCTGAGCCGCGGTTGCTAGGCCGCGCGTGTGCGCTGCGGCACTGGCAGGCGGACTGGCTGGGCCGCGCAGTGCTACATTTTTTTCTTTAACAAAAACTACAGCAGTAAAACTAAAAATAAAACAACAATAAAAAAAACTAAATAAAAAATACGTAGACACACAGTAAAGTCTATAATGCTAATATAAACTACAGGAATACTAGTTCCTCACCTAATGCAATTTTATAGAATAATTTTTTTGATGCAATAGGCCACTCAAACAGCAATAAAACAATCAAATAAAATATTTTGAAGATTGCAAAAATTACCAGAACATATCAGATGAACTTGAAATAATATTCTGGACATTATGAACATTTTTTAATATCAGGGGAGAAGTCATGTTATCTCCACTCCAATAAATTGCCTTTAGTTGCATAATGAAGAGAATATTCTGAAAAAGCAAATAATGCAATAAAAATATGATATGCATATGAATGATCTATGAACATCCTAATTTAGGAAAATTGGGATGTTACATGGATGCCCATATTGGCTCCTACATATTCTACGAAGATCTTTATCGGTCAGACAGCATAACAACATACGTTGTTCCCTTTGTCATCGGTATGTTACTTGCCCGAGATTCGATCGTCGGTATCTCAATACCTAGTTCAATCTCATTACCGGCAAGTCTCTTTACTCGTTCCGTAATACATCATCTCGCAACTAGCTCATTAGTTGCAATGCTTGCAAGGCTTATGTGATGTGCATTACCGAGAGGGCCCAGAGATACCTCTCCGACAATCGGAGTGACAAATCCTAATCTCGAAATACGCCAACCCAACATCTACCTTTGGAGACACCTGTAGAGCTCCTTTATAATCACCCAGTTACGTTGTGACGTTTGGTAGCACACAAAGTGTTCCTCCGGCAAACGGGAGTTGCATAATCTCATAGTCATAAGAACATGTATAAGTCATGAAGAAAGCAATAGCAACATACTAAATGATCGGGTGCTAAGCTAACGAATGGGTCATGTCAATCACATCATTCTCCTAATGATGTGATCCCGTTAATCAAATGAAAACTCATGTCTATGGCTAGGAAACTTAACCATCTTTGATCAACGAGCTAGTCAAGTAGAGGCATACTAGTGACACTCTGTTTGTCTATGTATTCACACATGTATTACGTTTCCGGTTAATACAATTCTAGCATGAATAATAAACATTTATCATGAAATAAGGAAATAAATAATAACTTTATTATTGCCTCTAGGGCATATTTCCTTCAGTCTCCCACTTGCACTAGAGTCAATAATCTAGTTCACATCGCCATGTGATTTAACAGCAATAGTTCACATCACCATGTGATTAACACCCATAGTTCACATCGATATGTGACCAACAGCAAAAGGGTTTACTAGAGTCAGTAATCTAGTTCACATCGCTATGTGATTAACACCCAAAAAGCACTAAGGTGTGATCATGTTTTGCTTGTGAGATAATTTTAGTCAACTGGTTTGTCATATTCAGATCCGTAAGTATTTTGCAAATTTCTATGTCAACAATACTCTGCACGGAGCTACTCTAGCTAATTGCTCCCACTTTCAATATGTATCCAGATTGAGACTTAGAGTCATCTAGATCAGTGTCAAAACTTGCATCGACGTAACCCTTTACGACGAACCTTTTGTCACCTCCATAATCGAGAAACATGTCCTTATTCCACAAAGGGTAATTTTGACCGCTGTCCAATGATCTACTCCTAGATCACTATTGTACTCCCTTGCCAAAATCAGTGTAGGGTATACAATAGTTCTGGTACACAGCATGACATGCTTTATAGAACCTATGACTGAGGCATAGGGAATGACTTTCATTCTCTTTCTATCTTCTGCCGTGGTCGGGCTTTGAGTCTTTACTCAACTTCACACCTTGTAACATAGGCAAGAACTCTTTCTTTGACTGTTCCATTTTGAACTACTTCAAAATCTTGTCAAGGTATGTACTCATTGAAAACTTATCGAGCGTCTTGATCTATCTCTATAGATCTTGATGCTTAATATGTAAGCAGCTTTACCGAGGTCCTTCTTCCAAAAACTCCTTTCAAATACTCCTTTATGCTTCGCAAAATAATTCTACATTATTTCCGATCAACAATATGTCATTTACATATACTTATCAGAAATGATGTTGTGCTCCCACTCACTTTTTGTAAATACAGGCTTCACCGCAAGTCTGTATAAAACTATATGCTTTGATAAACTTATCAAAGCGTATATTCCAACTCCGAGATGCTTGCACCAGTCCATAGATGGATCGCTGGAGCTTGCATATTTTGTTAACACCTTTAGGATCGACAAAACCTTCTAGTTGCATCGTATACAACTCTTCTTTAATAAATCCATTAAGGAATGCAGTTTTGTTTATCCATTTGCCGGATTTCATAAAATGCGGCAATTGCTAACATGAGTCGGACAGACTTAAGCATAGATACGAGTGAGAAACTCTCATCGTAGTCAACACCTTGAACTTGTCGAAAACCTTTTGCGACAATTCTAGCTTTGTAGATAGTAACACTACTATCAGCGTCTGTCTTCCTCTTGAAGATCCATTTATTTTCTATGGCTTTCCGATCATCGGGCAAATCTATCAAAGTCCATACTTTGTTCTCATACATGGATCCCATCTCAGATTTCATGGCCTCAAACCATTTTGCGGAATCTGGGCTCATCATCGCTTCCTCATAGTTCGTAGGTTCGTCATGGTCAAGTAACATGACCTCCAAAATAGGATTACCGTACCACTCTGGTGCGGATCTCACTCTGGTTGACCTATGAGGTTTGGTAGTAACTTGATCCGAAGTTACATGATCATCATCATTATCTTCCTCACTAATTGGTGTAGTAGTCACAGGAACAGATTTCTGTGATGAACTACTTTCCAATAAGGGAGCAGGTACAGTTACCTTATCAAGTTCTACTTTCCTCCCACTCACTTCTTTTGAGAGAAACTCCTTCTCTGGAAAGGATCCATTCTTAGCAATGAATGTCTTTCCTTCGGATCTGTGATAGAAGGTGTACCCAACTGTCTCCTTTGGGTATCCTATGAAGACATATTTCTCCGATTTGGGTTTGAGCTTATCAGGATGAAACTTATTCATATAAGCATCACAATCCCAAACTTTAAGAAACGACAACTTTGGTTTCTTGCCAAACCACGGTTCATATTGTGTTGTCTCAACGGACTTAGATGGTGCCCCTTTTTAACGTGGATGCAGTTGTCTTTAATGCATAACCCCAAAACGATGTTGGTAAATCTGTAAGGAACATCATAGATTGCACTATATCCAATAAAGTACGGTTATGACGTTCGGACACACCATTATGCTGTGGTGTTCCAGGTGGCGTGAGTAGTGAAACTATTTCACATTGTTTTAACTGAAGACCAAACTCGTAACTCAAATACTCTTCTCCATGATCAGATCGTAGAAACTTTATTTTCTTGTTACGATGATTTTCCACTTCACTCTGAAATTATATGAACTTTTCAAATGTTTCAGACTTCTTATTTCATTAAGTAGATATACTCATATCTGCTTAAATCATCTGTGAAGGTTAGAAAATAATGATACTTGTCGCGAGCTTTAATATTCATCGGACCACATACATCAGTATGTATGATTTCCAACAAATCTGTTGCTTGCTCCATTGTTCCGGAGAACGGCGTTTTAGTCATCTTGCCCAAGAGACATGGTTCACAAGCATCAAGTGATTCATAATCAAGTGATTCCAAAATCCCATCAACATGGAGTTTCTTCATGCGCTTTACACCAATATGACTTAAACGGCAGTGCCACAAATAAGTTGCACTATCATTATTAACATTGCATCTTTTGGCTTCAATATTATGAATATGTGTATCACTACGATCGAGATCCAATGAACCATTTTCATTGGGTGTGTAACCATATAAGGTTTTATTCTTGTAAACAGAACAACAATTTATTCTCTTACTTAAATGAATAACCATATTGCAATAAACATGATCAAATCATATTCATGCTCAACGCAAACACCAAATAACACTTATTTAGGTTCAACACTAATCTCGAAAGTATAGGGAGTGTACGATGATGATTATATCAATCTTGGAACCACTTCCAACTCTCATCGTCACTTCACCCTTAACTAGTCTCTGTTTATTCTGCAACTCCTGTTTCGAGTTACTACTCTTAGCAACTGAACCAGTATCAAATACCGAGGGGTTGCTATAAGCACTAGTAAAGTACACATCAATAACATGTATATCCAATATACCTTTGTTCACTTTGCCATCCTTCTTATCCACCAATTACTTGGGGTAGTTCCGCTTCTAGTGACCAGTCCCTTTGCAGTAGAAGCACTCAGTCTCAGGCTTAGGTCCAGACTTGGGCTTCTTCACTTGAGCAGCAACTTGCTTGCCGTTCCTCTTGAAGTTCCCCTTCTTCCCTTTGCCCTTTTCTTGAAACTAGTGGTCTTGTTAACCATCAACACTTGATGTTTTTCTTGATTTCTACCTTCGTCGATTTCAGCATCACGAAGAGCTTGGGAATTACTTTCGTCATCCCTTGCATATTATAGTTCATCACGAAGTTCTACTAACTTGGTGATGGTGACTAGAGAATTCTGTCAATCACTATTTTATCTGGAAGATTAACTCCCACATGATTCAAGCGATTGTAGTACCCAAACAATCTGAGCACATGCTCACTAATTGAGCGATTCTCCTCCATCTTTTAGCTATAGAACTTGTTGGAGACTTCATATCTCTCAACTCGGGTATTTGCTTGAAATATTAACTTCAACTCCTGGAACATCTCATATGGTCCATGACGTTCAAAACGTCTTTGATGTCCCGATTCTAAGCCGTTAAGCATGGTGCACTAAACTATCAAGTAGTCATCATATTGAGCTAGCCAAACGTTCATAACGTCTGTATCTGCTCCTGCAATAGGTCTGTCACCTAGCGGTGCATCAAGGACGTAATTCTTCTGTGCAGCAATGAGGATAAACCTCATATCACGGATCCAATCTGCATCATTGCTACTAACATCTTTTCAACACAATTTTCTCTAGGAACATATCAAAATAAACACATGAAAGCAACAATGCGAGCTATTAATCTACAACATAGATATGTTTATACTACCAGGACTAAGTTCATGATAAATTAAAGTTCAATTAATCATATTACTTAAGAACTCCCACTTAGATAGACATCCCTCTAATCCTCTAAGTGATCACGTGATCCAAATCAACTAAACCATAACCGATCATCACGTGAAATGGATTAGTTTTCAATGGTGAACATCTTTATGTTGATCATATCTACTATATGATTCACGCTCGACCTTTCAGTCTCCGTGTTCCGAGGCCATATCTGCATATGCTAGGCTCGTCAAGTATAACCCGAGTATTCCGCGTGTGCAACTGTTTTGCACCCGTTGTAGATGGACGTAGAGCTTATCACACCCGATCATCATGTGGTGTCTGGGCACGACGAACTTTGGCAACGGTGCATACTCAGGGAGAACACTTCTTGATAATTTAGTGAAGATGATCTACCATCAATCAAAGCAAGATAAGATGCATAAAAGATAAACATCACATGCAATCAAAATATGTGACATGATATGGCCATGATCATCTTGCGCCTTTGATCTCTATCTCCAAAGTACCGTCATGATCTCTATCGTCACCGGCATGACACCATGATCTCCATCATCTTGATCTATATCAATGTGTCGTCACATGGTCGTCTCGCCAACAATTGCTCTTGCAACTATTGCTATCGCATAGCGATAAAGTAAAGCAATTATTTGGCGCTTGCATCTTATGCAATATAGAGACAACCATAAGGCTTTTGCTAGTTGCCGATAACTTCAACAAAACATGATCATATCATACAACAACTTATATCTCATCACGTCTTGACCATATCACATCACAACATGCCCTGCAAAAACAAGTTAGACGTCCTCTACTTTGTTGTTGCAAGTTTTACGCGGCTGCTACGGGCTTAGCAAGAACCGATCTTACCTACGCATCAAAACCACAACGATAGTTTGTCAAGTTGGTGCTGTTTTAACCTTTGCAAGGACCGGGCATAGCCACACTCGGTTCAACTAAAGTTGGAGAAACTGACACCCGCCAGCCACCTGTGTGCAAAGCACGGCGGTAGAACCAGTCTCGCGTAAGCGTACGCGTAATGTCGGTCCGGGCCGCTTCATCCAACAATACCGCCGAACCAAAGTATGACATGCTGGTAAGCAGTATGTCTTATATCGCCCACAACTCACTTGTGTTCTACTCGTGCATATAACATCAAACCATAAAACCTAGGCTCGGATGCCACTGTTGGGGAACGTAGTAATTTCAAAAAAAATCCTACGCACACACTAGATCATGGTGATGCATAGCAACGAGAGGGGAGAGTGTTGTCTACGTACCCTCGTAGACCGAAGCGGAAGCGTTGACGCAACATAGAGGAAGTAGTCGTACGTCTTCCCGGTCCAACCGATCCAAGCACCGTTACTCCGGCACCTCCGAGTTCTTGACACACGTACAGCTCGATGACGCACCCCGGGCTCCGATCCAGCAAAGCTTCGGGGAGGAGTTCCGTCAGCACGACGGCGTGGTGACGATCTTGATGTTCAACCGTCGCAGGGCTTCGCCTAAGCACCGCTACAATATGACCGAGGTGTAATATCGTGGAGGGGGGCACCGCACACGGCTAAGGAACGATCACGAAGATCAACTTGTGTGTCATGGGGTGCCCCCCTGCCCCCGTATATAAAGGAGCAAGGGGGAGGAAGCCGGCCCTAGGAGGGGCGCGCCAGGGACTAGGATTCCTACTCCTAGTTGGAGTAGGTTTCCTCCTTTCCTAGTCCAACTAGGTCAAGGGGGGAAAGAGGGGAAGAGGGGAAGGAAGGGAGAGAGGGGCCGCGCGCCAAACCCCTTGTCCAATTCGGACTGGGCTTGGGAGGGGCGCGCGCCACCTCCTGGTCCTTCCCACTAAGGCCCATCAAGGCCCATTGCTTCTTCCTCGTATTCCCGTAACTCCCCGGTACCTCCGAAAATACCCGAATCACTCGGAACCTTTCCGATGTCCGAATATAGTCGTCCAATATATCGATCTTTATGTCTCGACCATTTCGAGACTCCTCGTCATGTCCCCGATCCCATCCGGGACTCCGAACTCCTTCAGTACATCAAAACTCATAAACTCATAATATAACTGTCATCGAAACCTTAAGCGTGCGGACCCTACGGTTCGAGAACAATTTAGACATGACCGAGACACGTCTCCGGTCAATAACCAATAGCGGGACCTGGATGCCCATATTGGCTCCTACATATTCTACGGAGATCTTTATCGGTCAGACCGCATGACAACATACGTTGTTCCCTTTGTCATCGGTATGTTACTTGCCCGAGATTCGATCGTCGGTATCTCAATACCTAGTTCAATCTTGTTACCGGAAAGTCTGCTTACTCGTTCCGTAATACATCATCTCGCAACTAGCTCATTAGTTGCAATGCTTGCAAGGCTTATGTGATGTGCATTACGGAGAGGGCCTAGAGATACCTCTCCGACAATCGGAGTGACAAATCCTAATCTCGAAATACGCCAACCCAACATCTACCTTTGGAGACACCTGTAGAGCTCCTTTATAATCACCCAGTTACGTTGTGACGTTTGGTAGCACACAAAGTGTTCCTCCGGCAAACGGGAGTTGCATAATCTCATAGTCATAGGAACATGTATAAGTCATGAAGAAAGCAATAGCAACATACTAAACGATCGGGTGCTAAGCTAACGAATGGGTCATGTCAATCACATCATTCTCCTAATGATGTGATCCCGTTAATCAAATGACAACTCATGTCTATGGCTAGGAAACTTAACCATCTTTGATCAACGAGCTAGTCAAGTAGAGGCATACTAGTGACACTATGTTTGTCTATGTATTCACACATGTATTATGTTTCCGGTTAATACAATTCTAGCATGAATAATAAACATTTATCATGAAATAAGGAAATAAATAATAACTTTATTATTGCCTCTAGGGCATATTTCCTTCAATCCCACCTTTCTTCATGAACAACTATCGATTAGTATCGGTTGAGCCTAAGTTTTTGCTTCTTCACATGAGTTGTGCTATTCTTGGAATGCCTTTTTATTTTGTTTTGCTTTCTATTTTAATAAAATACTTAGGTCTGAAAGTTTTTAAATAAGAGAGAGTCCTCAATTAGCAACCCGTTTACTTAACTACTCACTTGAACTTCACTTATATCTTTTTGGAGTAGTTTGTCTTTTACTATTGTGCTTCACTTATATCCTAAGAGTAAATTGTTGGATGAATTGAATATCACGAAGTTAAAATATATCATGCCTAGTGGTAGCTTCACATTTCGAGAGGTTCCTTAGGCATGATAAAATCCCTGTTGTCGAGGATCTCCTCTTCCTCGGAGGGTGGGAGATAATTGTTGTCCTCCGAGTCTCCATATGTGGCCTCTTCATCAGGGTTGTCTTTCCCACTTTCCTGTTCCTCCTGTTCGGATTCTACCTCAACAGGGTCTTCATTGTCCAGAGTGTTATCTTTTCTGGTTCTAGTAGTGTTTTCTCTTGGGCGATGTGGCTTGGAGCCGCGCCGTGGGCGCTGGTGTTCGGACTGTGTACCAAGAGGTTTATTCGCGACTGGATCCTCCTTGTCATCGTCGAGAGCGTCGTCAGGTGTGTCTATCATACACACGTCATACCCGGAAGTGGACATCCCGTGTCTAGCGGGTAGGAGGCTCTGGCCCTGCCCCTCCTCGTCGTCCATGCCGACGATATCTTCGGAGCGGGGGTCAGGCGTGTTGGTTGGGTCCTCGACGTTGGCTATAAAGTGGGTGGCGGGTGGGAAGCAAATTTCTCCATCATCCGCCGTAAGTTCGAACCGAACATAGTTCAGCGATGAGCCATATGCCAGGGATAGGTTTTTTAAAGAGTTTAGTAGGTCGCCCATGGGCGAGTGTTGGAAGACATCTGCGGCGCTGAACTTGAAGACCGACAACCGACCGAGTTCGGTATCTGCGGGCTCGCAGGGTTCGGAACTCGCCACCGGAGAAGAGTCCGGGGTTCCGTAGATGCAGATGTCGTACGCAGCGGAATATGCGAACGGCTCCAACACCGCATAATCGGTAGCCCCCGCGATTGGGTTGAGCTTCCCATCTTCGGGGGACTTGATCTACTCCGGATCTAAAGCTAGAGTTGTTGCAGGAGATCTCTCCTGGATGCGGCCCGATGACAGGTTTAAGCCATGTCCATCTGGGCGGCGGGGAGCGATTGCCGCAGTCTCGAATCCGTCAAAGGTCAAGTCTCCACGGATGTCTGCAACGTAGTTCAAGCTTCTAAATCTGACCTGATGGCCAGGGGCGTACCTGTCGATCTGCTTCAGATGGCCAAGCGAGTTGGCCCGCAGTACGAAGCCGCCGAACACGAAGATCTGTCCGAGGAGAAAGGTTTCTCCCTGGACAGCGTCATCATCGACGATTGAAGGGGCCATCAAACCTTTTGACGACGGCACAGTGGAACTCTCAGTGAAAGCACCAATGTTGGTGTCAAAACCGGCGGATCTCGGGTAGGGGGTCCCGAACTATGCGTCTAGGATCGATGGTAACAAGAGACGGGGGACACGATGTGTACCCAGGTTTGGGCCCTCTGTATGCAGGTAATACCCTACTTCCTGCTTGATTGATCTTGATGAATATGAGTATTACAAGAGTTGATCTACAACGAGATCGTAATGGCTAAACCCTAGAAGTCTAGCCAATGTGTATATGGTAATGAATGTGTCCTATCAGGACTATGCTCTCCGGTTTATATATGCACCGGAGAGATCTGGGGTTACATGGGGTCGGTTACATAAGAAGGAATCTTCATAGTTGGTCGCCTAGCTTGCCTTCCATGCCAAGGAAAATCCAATCTGGACACAAGTATGGTCTTCGGTCTTCATGTCTTCACAGCCCATCAGTCCGGCCCATGGATAGCAGGCCGGACGCCCGAGGACCCCGTAGTCCAGGACTCCCTTAGCCCCCTCAGGGCACCCCTCTGGTACTTGTTTGGCCCACTGGTGGTCTTCTAGTCCAAAAAAAATCTCCAAAATGTTTCGTTGCGTTTGACTCCGTTTGGTATTTATTTTCTGCAATGTAAAAAACAAGCAAAAAACAACAACTGGTACTGGGCACTATGTCAATAGGTTAGTCCAAAAAATGATATAAAGTTGCTATAAAATGATTGTAAAACATCCTAGAATGATAATATAATAGCACGAATACTTCATAAATTATAGATACGTTGGAGACGTATCAACATACCCAAGCTTAATTCCTACTCATCCTTGAGTAGGTAAATGATAAAAGAAATACTTTATGAAGTGTGAATGCTAGCAAAGTGCATAAGTTTAATCAATGATAATTTGAATCACTTTTCCTAGCATCATAACATCAACTCTTTCTTATAAAACTCATCATGTTAAAGTAGCAACCAATTCACATGTTAAGGTTCAAACAATGAATTCTCTTGTAACTCAACAACCTATATTCTTAGTCACCAAACCAGTCAATTCAACTTATTCAACAGAGTCTAAGAAAGAGCTCCACATACTCAATCATCATATAGTCTTCCATGATTGCTACTACTAAAAGCGTATTCTTAGAACAAATGGCATCCATCAAACACAGAGAAAGATAGGGGCTTAATATTTTGCATCCCAACTCATTTATCGCAGAGATAATTGTCAACAATAATAAATCATGATCAAGTATATTTGACTGTTCATATGTGCCTAGATCTTTCCCCACCACAGGATGCTTGCCAACTAGAGAATAATTGAGGTTGAAATGAGAATGCATTCTATTGACTCTTTGCATAAAAGTAAATACTGAAAAGTAAAAGATAGGCCATTCACAGAGGGAAGTAGAGGTTGTCATGCACATTTTATTTGGATGCCCAAGCTCTTAATGCAAAGGAATGTCACGTTATATTGCCCCTTATGATAACAACCTTTATTATGCAGTCTGTCGCTTTTATTACTTTGCCATCACAAGTTCGTACAATGCTCAATTTTCCCTTACAATAAAAGATCAAATATATTTTGGAGCAATTTTTATTGCTTTACGTACCAATGACAACTTACTTGAAGGATATTATTCAATCCATAGGTTGGTATGCTGGACACTCATGGCAAGAAGCTGTATTTAAGGGCTTTTGGATGCACAAGTAGTATCTCGACTTAGTACGAATTATTGGCTAGCAAAAGATCCTAGGCAAACACCACATGTTGGAGGATCCATGACAATGTAACTTCTATGCAAATATACAAAACCATAACTCATTACGTTGTCTTCTGGCCAACTTCAACTAATTTGCTCAAGTTTGAAAATCATTAATGTGTGTTCACAATCATACAAGATGTCCAAGATAATATATTTTAACATGAAAGTTCTCTTCCTTATACTGGTCATTCATGAATTGCTTGTATGACCAATATTATGGTTGTCAAGCTTCAAAAGATTTCACTTTCTAAACCCAATGTGAAGCTACCACTAGGCATGATATAATTTCAACTTCATGATATTCAATTTATTCAACAATTTACTCACAGGATTTAAGTGAAGCACAAGAATGAAAGGCAAACTACTCCAAAAAGATATAAGTGAAGTTCAAACGAGTAGTTAAATAAATGGGTAGCCATTTGTGGACTCTCTCCTATTTGAAACTTTCAGATCTAAGTATTTTATTAAAACAACAACCAAAACAAATAAAATGACATTTGAAGAATAGCACACATCCTGTGAAGAAGCAAAAACTTAGGCTCAACCGATACTAACCGATAATTGTTGATGAAGAAAGGTGGGATGCCTACCGGGGCATCCCCAAGCTTAGATGCTTGAGACTTCTAGAAATATTATCTTGGGATGCCTTGGGCATCCCCAAGCTTGAGCTTTTGTGTCTCCTTAATTCCTTCAATATCATGGTTTCCCTAAATCCTGAAGACTTCATCCACACAAAACTCAACAAGAACTCATGAGATAAGTTAGTATAAATCAATGCAAAAACCTGATCATTCTCAAGTGTAGCAAATCACTAAAATTATTATTTAAAATTGCATACTAAATGCCTCTGCAGATTTAATACTCCTATCCTCAAATAGAATCGTTAAACAAGCAAACATATGCAAACATAACAGCAATGTGCCAAAACAGCAAAGTCTGTAAAGAATGCAAGAAGATTCATACTTCTATAACTCCCAAAATTCTGAAAAATTACCATACTATAGAAGATTTATCATAGCATATTGTGTAAAAATTTCAAGAGTTTATCACGTTCTGACTTTCCAGAAAAATTTAGACAATGGTAGAAAACTTGATGTTTTCAAACAACAACATGTAGACTTGCAAAATAAGCATGGTAAAGGCTATCCTTAACATTTTTATGAAATTGAAAGATGAAAAACATTATTCTAAATAGCATAAAGCAAAACCTAACAAAATAAAATGATGCTCCAAGCAAAACTCGTATCATGTGAAGAATAAAAATATAGCCTCAAGTAAGGTTATCAATAGTGTTGGAGACGAAAGAGGGGATGCCTTCTGGGGCATCTCCAAGCTTAGTTGCTTGGATATTCCTTGAATATTACCTTGGGGTGCCTTGGGCATCCCCAAGCTTAGGATCTTGTCACTCCTTATTCTCATCATATCGATATCTCACCCAAAACATGAAAACTTCAATCACACAAAACTTAACGGAACTTCGTGAGATAGTTTAGTATGATAAAGACAAATCATTCACTTTGGTAATGTCAAAGACAAGATGCATAATTGTTATCACATAATACCTACTGTACCTTATCATTTCCACAAATTATACTGAGCAATATAAGCGATAGAAACTAGGAAACAAGAAAACTATGCATTGAAAACAGAATCTATCAAAAATAGAACATTCTGTAATGATCTGGACAACTACCATAGTTCTGCTACTCCAAAAATTCTGAAAAATTAGGAAACATGGGAAATTTGTATATCAATCATCTGTAAAAAATTCAGGAATTTATCACGTTCCCGCAGAGCATATCAATTCTGTTTCTGGAAGCAAAAGTTTGTGTTTTTGCACAGAATCAAGTCAACTATCATCCACACTATCCCAAAGGCTTTACTTGGCACTTTATTGAAACAAAAGCTATAAAACATGATTACTATAGTAGCTTCATCAGGTGAACACACAAAAACAGTAGGTAAATGTGTTGGATTGTCTTCCAACAAGCGCTTTTCCTTAATGCCTTTTAGCTAGGCATGATGGTTTCAATCATGCTCATATAAAAGATAATAATTGAAACAAAATGGGAGCATCATGAAAGACGAGTTCCTTTCTCATAATCAGTAGCATCATGAATGGATTCATCAATATAACTATCACACAAAGCATTCCTTTCATGATCTACAAGCATAGTTATTTTATTACTCTCCACACAAGCAATTTTATTCTCATTCATAATAGCGGGAGTATCATATGAAACTCGAATACTATAAATTGTTTCCACATTAAAAGAGTAATGTTCAGTAAAAGGATATTCAAAATTATGACAATAATTATCACTACTTTTTATAACATAAGTATCATCACAATAATCATCATAAGTAGCAACTTTGTTCTCATTATAGTCAATTGAGACCTCTTCTAGAATAGTGGAATCCTTACTAAATAAAGTCATGACCTCTCCAAATCCACTTTTGCCATTATAATAAGATGGAACACCCTTCAAAATAGTGGGATAAATATTATCTAAAGTTGACACTCTTCCAAACCCACTTTCATAAATATTGCAATCATCATAAATAGGAGGCATGCAATCATCATAACAAATTTGATCATTCAAAGTAGGGAGGCTAAAATGATCATCTTCATTAAGCATAGCATCCTCAAGCTTGGGACAAACATTAATTGCAGCAAATAAATTCTCAAATATGCCATTCTCATCAAACATAGCTTCCCCAAGCTTGTGGCTTGGCATATCATAAGCATAATCACTCTCATCATTAACAGTATGAATAACACCAATAGTATAACAATTATTATCATCATAATTTCCCAAGTCGCTACCAAAAATATTTTCAAGATTATAAGAAATATCATTATCTTCCCAACCATAATCATCACAACAAGCAATAGGCATAACAAAACCATCATCAATAGTGCTCTCGGACATTGTGCCATAAGACAAAGAAGCAATATCATCATCAAGTGCATCATCTTCCACAATTATTTTTTATTCATTTTCATGAGGCACAACAATAATAGGAGCAACATTATATGGGGGAGATACTTTTTTACCTCTATTCTTTCTTCTTTTCTTCTTCTTCTTCACCACATCATGTGTGGGTTTAATTAATTTTTTCCAACTTCTTATTGATGAGATTGGTTGAATAAGGAGCTCCTTCTCGTCACCTATTTCATCATGGGAGAAAATAGGATGGAAAGTAGAAATCTTTACCCTTTGATTAGTATTCCTTTTATATTCTATTGATTTTCCCATCTTTCTATAGTTGGCAATATAAGCATTTTCATTGCAATTTACTATGCAAAACATATGGATTTCTTTCAAATTAGTTTTAAAATGGTTTGTGAATATGAATGCTTCAAACCAACCATTATTATGAGACAATTCTTCACACCCCAAAAATAAACAGAGTTCATTATAAAGTTCAAGGGTGATCAAGTTATTGCAATATTTGGACACGATTCAATCATGAAAAAGCATGCATTGGAAATTAAGGTGACCAAATTTGTTGCAAAGTCCCAAGTAATAGGATAAAGAGAACATAATTTTGTAGCAAATTTATCTATCACCTTGAGCAAAAAATTTGTTCTATCATGCTTATGCTTCTTACAAAATCTATCATCCCTATAAGGCACGTCTTCACAAAGTCTTTCCACTCCACAAAAATTGACATGCTTATAAGAAATATATTTTTTCATGACTTGTGCAATCATCATTAGCATTTTGGATATTAATTGAATTTATTCTAACAATATTGCAACCATGCTCATCATTCATGCCAATCATTTTATTTAATTCTTCTTCTATCAATTGAGCACAATTTTCCTTTCCATCATTTTCAAGAAAGACATGATAAAGATGAACCATATGAGATCACCTCAATCCCATTTTTTTCATAGTTTTATTTTTATAGACCAAACTAGTGATAAAACAAGAACCTCAAAGATTCAATTGCAAGATCTAAAGATATACCTTCAAGCACTGACCTCCCCGGCAACGGCACCAGAAAAGAGCTTAATGTCTACTACAGAACTTGTTCTTGTAGACTCGTGTTGGGCCTCCAACCGCAGAGTTTTGTAGGACAGTAGAAAATTTCCTTCAAGTGGGTGACCTAAGCTTTATCAATTTGTGGGAGGTGTAGGATGAAGATGCTATCTCTCAAACAACCCTGCAACCAAATAATAAGAAGTCTCTTGTGTCCTCAACACACCAAATACAATGGTAAATTGTATAGGTGCACTAGTTTGATGAAGAGATGGTGATAAAAGTGTAGTAATGATAGTAGATATTGATTTTTGTAATAGTAACAATAAAAATAGCAAGGTAGCAATTGATAAAACGGAGCACAAATGGTATTGCAATACTTGAAAATGAGCCCTAGGGCCCATACTTTCACTAGTGTAATCTCTCAACAATCCTAATCTAATTGGATCATATAACCATCCCTCAACATGTGATGAAGAATCACTCCGAAGTCCTTATCTAGTGGAGAACATAAGAAGAAATTGTTTGTAGGGTACGAATCCACCTTAAAGTTATTCTTTACATTGATCTACTCAAGAGTTCATACTAAAATAACACAAAGTTATTCTTTCCGTTTGATCTATCCAAGAGTTTGTACTAAAATAACACCATATGATACGCATCAACCAACTCTAATGTCACCTAGATACTGCAATGCCACCACAAGTATCCATGAGTTAATTATACGATACACATCAAACAATTTCAAGTTCATAATACTCGATCCAACACAAAGAACCTCAAAGAGTGCCCCAAGATTTCTACCGGAGAAACAAAGACGAGAACGTGCATCAACACCTATGCATAGATTACTCCAATGTCACCTCGGGAATCCACGAGTTGAGTGCCAAAACACATATCAAGTGAATCAATATGATACCCCATTGTCACCACGGGTATCCATAGCAAGACATACATCAAGTGTTCTCAAATCCATAAAGTATTCATTCCGATAAAACGAAATCTCAAAGGGAAAACTCAATTCATCACAACAAGATAGAGAGGGGAAAACATCATATGATCCAACTATATTAACAATGCCTGCGATACATCAAGATCGTGAAATCTCAAGAACACGAGAGATAGAGAGACTGAACACAAAGCTACTGGTACAAACCCTCATCCCTGAGGGTGGACTACTCCCTCATCATCATGGTGGCCGCCGGGATGATGAAGACGGCCACCGGTGATGATTTTCCCCTCCGGCAGGGTGCCGGAACAGGGTCTAGATTGGTTTTTCATGGCTACAGAGGCTTGCGGCAGCGGAACTTCTGATCTAGGGTTATCTTCGGGGGGTTTGGAATATTTGGGAATTAATAAGTAGAAGAGGCGGTGTGGGAGGCCACCGAGGTGGGCACAACCCACCAGGGTGCGCTTGGGACCCCAAGCGCACCCAGTTGGGTTGTGCCCCCCTCGGGGCACCCCTCTGCTACTTCTTTGCACCACTGGTGGTCTTCTAATCCAAAACAATCTCCAAAAAGTTTCGCTGCGTTTGAACTCTGTTTGGTATTGATTTTCTGCGATGTAAAAAACAAGCAAAAATAGCAACTGGCACTGGGCACTATGTCAATAGGTTAGTCCAAAAAATGATATAAAGTTGCTATAAAATGATTGTAAAACATCCAAGAATGATAATATAACAGCACGAATACTTCATAAATTGTAGATACGTTGGAGACGTATCACTTGGAAATGTTTTTATTTTTTTGGTTGCTTGATGCTACAAACTCTTGGCATTCAGTTAACTATGTACCGTCCTGTACTCCTTAGTGCTTATAGCTGAGAATAGTAGAGGTCCTGAATAGTGTGAGTAGTTAATCTATAGTCTGGCTTCAGTATCTAACTATTATAACATGTTGTAATCTAAATTAGTCGAGTAAAAAACTGAGGCTACGAGACCAATTTGAATGACGGGACCTTTTTTTTTGTTCCGTGTTCGCTCTACAAGGAAGAGCAACAAGAGGTGCTTTGTAGTATATTGCATTGTACTAGTAACATTTTGTTGCCTTAAAACATATTGAAACGATCTGCTATTGGAAGTTTATTCATTTAGCCTGCTTGTGTGGTCTCATATTTTTGTTGTTGTGAACTCCGACTCACACTACTGCAGGATGCTGCTAATGCGGCACTATGATCAGAGACCCTTCGAGAAACTGTGTGCGATGAATTAATTGCAAACGGTGCTGTATGAAAACCGTCAAAAATGTATAAAACGTTTGCGATGACAGATGCATCAAACATGGTTCATGTTTTAGTTGCGTGTGCGATGAAGGGCATACGGTTCAGTTCAATTAACTGTTTGCCATGAGGAGGAAATAAAGAAACGGGCAGCCAGATGAAGGCGCGTGCGATATACAGCATACGGTTCACACGGATGAACTGTTTGTGATTAGGCAAAACAAAAGAAACGGGCAGCCATATGAAAGGTGTGTGTGATATACAACATATGGTTCACTCGGATGAACTGCTTGTGATTAGGCAACACGAAAGAAACGGTTAGCCAGATCAAGTTGTGTGCGATATACGCATGTGGTTCACTCGGCCCTTGTCGTCAGTGTGTGGCCTGTGTGGCAACCGTTCGCTCCCCAGGCGCCTCTTCGTGTACCGTGGCAACCGTCCACCGCCTCTTGGAATTTCCCTCTCGATTTGGAACTGCTGTCACACGCTTTTCCTCCCTTCATTTGCCTTCACCCTTCCTTCTGGCATTGTTCGATCATCTTCTCCACGGAGGGAACAAGCCGGAAACGACCCCGTTATTCTTGCCCCGATCTTAAAGATGACGTGGTGGAGGAACTCATTGATCGCTGCGACGTCATCACCTCGGCTAGCATGGCAGGTTCGTTCAAGACCATTCTTGACTCAACTAATAACATCATTACAAGGAACCCCAGGGTCCAGGAGCGGTTTGATCTCCCATATCTTCTTCACCGTGAACCTGCTGACTAGCATGGGGACGAGGGAAGCCTCGCCTTGTGCAAGTTGATGCCGCTTGATAATGATACGTATGATGTTAAGATGCCATCGCTTGAGGGCAAGGCTTGGGCAGGCGCAAATGGAGATTGGGTTGTTTATATTGGGTACAACTGCGAGTGGGAACTTGTGAATGTGTACACTCGTTACCGGGTTCCACTTCCAAAAATCTCAGACGACTGCCCAGAGGTTGAGTACACCGGTATTCTACATGAGTTCAAATACGTTCATGGTGACTGTCGTCTACAGAAGATAGCAATTTGTCGAGTTCCCAACCGCTCTTGGGATTACTCGAACTATGAAGTTGTTGCTATCTTCGACAAGCTTGTTGCCTTCCTTACTTCCACGCCTCAATGGATATTGCTCAAAAATCATTTTTTGTACATGGATGAGTATTGTGATGCAATTCAATATGAGGGTCTTGTGTTTGCTGCCACCACTTGTGTCACTGTTTTTGCATGGAATCATCATGCTTTCGGTACGTTTGTCTTCCATTGTAATTATAATTGTTTCATCCACATGCATGCGAGTTAGCTAGTTTCCCTTTACTAACCTTCTTGTGTTTCCAAGGTCCTGTGAACATTCCACCACCTATACTTGAAAGAAATTATAACCAAGGGGGAGATGACGATGCTGATGATCACGAGCATGAGGAAGAGTAGGACCCATATACTTAGTGGCGCCTGGCAACTTATTCCGATGGATCACCTCGCCTTGTCTGTGTACATGGCACTGCTGATGTTACTAAGGAAGCATGTGCTGTCTCGCATGGTCGCACTCTCTGGACCTATTCCAACATCCATTGCAGGGCATTCAGGATGGATACTAGTGTACTAGCGCCAACACCTTCTCCCTGGTTCAGTATTGAAAGTCTTGGAGGAAACTCGCTCTTCCTTGGACAAAACTATCCAATGATGGTGGAAGGCGATCCAGCGGCTGTTGACACAACATTACTACCATTTACGAGAAGCAATTGTATCTATACCGCAGACATTGCTATGCTTCCCTACCGTCCCAATATAGGTCCTGACATAGGATGCTTTAGCCTGGATGATCAGTCCTGCATTGGTCTTGAGATTGACAGTAGCTGGCCCTTCCCAGAGAATCACTTCTGGTTCAAAGCAAAGCATTTCCAACGCCGACGAGTGGTTGAGCTGAAGTTCTTTTCATCGCTTTGTTAATTGTTGTGTGAGAAAAACTTTACTAGAATGTTTTGGTGGAAATGATCTATAATCCAATATGTATCCTCATTGTCGTTGTGGGCTGATGGCTTGTTGTATGTAATCAATGGTACATTTGCATATGTGTCCATCAACTCATGCCTGCTAGTGGTGTCCATATGAACAGTGCTAGTGATTTTAGTTGCAAAAATTAGATAGTGCTAGTGATTTTTAGCTGCATATTTTGATAAATCGAAGTGTTACAAGGTTGAAAAATGGCAATGTTACTAGATAAAGAAATGTCAATCTTTCCAGTTTGACAAATGGCAACATACCCAAAATGACAGCTATGCAAATCTTACCCAATTGTTTGTATGTGGTTGCACACGGGTCATGCAAAACAACCGTTTGCGTTGAAGGGATGCAGAAATCCTACTCGGCACATTTCCCTTGGCTTCTTGGGGAAGCTATCGGTTTGCATCCGGGTGTTCTAACTAAAACGTTTGTGATGAGTGTTTTATATTTAAAAACCATTGATGTTTTCTTCAAAAGAAAATCGTTTGATAAGTCTGTACATCAAGAGAGAAAAACACAAGTTCATTCAAACCAAATCTTTCATTCAGTCACACTGCGAATTTATATTCACATGATCGAGAATTCGAGATACAGTATTAAACCCCAAAAAAACTATTTCCGGCGGTGGCGGAGGCGGCGTGCCACGCCATCGTTGTCGTTGTCGTCCTCCGGGATGCCGTTGTTGAAGTCTTCAAGGCAGCACAAAATGTTCTTCACCTGTAAATCAAACATCATGTCGTCACGCGATCGACGGGCTGGGCGCGGGAGGACGGCAACTTGCGCCGCTGAGAGGTAGCGGTCGACGGCACCGTCCCATGCCACTGAGGGGGGCGCGTGCACGGGCACGAGTGCGGTAGGTGCAGCCAAACGCACGGGGGCAGGCGCCACGGTGGGTGGAGGGGCGCGGACGGGCAAGGGCATGGGCGCTGGCGCTGGCATGTACACGAGCTCTCGCGGGTCTGCGGAGACCTCGCTGACGCCCGCAGCTTCCAGCTTTGCGATAGTGCTCGGCGACGAGCCCGTTAATGCTACGGGGATCGTCGCTGGCGCGGGCGCGAGGATGGGAGCTGGGACGGGAGCGGGGGCAGCAACTGCCGCGACCAGCTCGTTCTGGGCCATGTCCATGAAGCCCCATTCCTCCTTATTTTCTATCTCCTTCGGCTCGGAGTTGACTTCAGTAAACTTGAAGACTAGTGGCAGATGATCGTTCTGTGCCATGGCGTTGGTGGAGGTCTGCGGGAGGGAGGGGAATGGGAGGCGAACAGTAAGGCCGCACATATTAAATAGCGGCTTGGGCGCCATTAATGGAGAGGAAGACGGGCGGCCATGGACGTTAAAGGGCTCGCTTCCCAGTGAGCCTGCGCAGTGTACAGCTCGCACGCTTCTCGGTGAGCCTGCGCATTGGAGGACAGCTTGCACGCCTCTCGATGATCCTGCGCACCGGACTGCGCTCGCATGCCTCCCATTCAGTCAAGGTCAAGCAGCTGTCCGCATGGCACCTCCTATAGTCATTAAAACCAAGACACATGACATCACGTGAATGGTTAACATAACGCACACGGTTAGAATTCTACAAACGTTTGAGATATTAAAGTGGCAGCTATTTTTTCAGAATGCCTTTGTTGGCTGTCATTATTCGAGTGTGCCTTCTCTCAAAATGGACACGAAAAATGCACAGCATGCCGGTGCCAATCCATGATAGCATGCCAAGTTTCATGAATTTCAGACGAGTTTTGGATTTACCAGAATTAAAAAACCAGACATCTCAATGTTTTGCCGGCAATCAACGGTGCCCTGGTGTTTTAAATTCATTCCCATTTCTTGCATGGGACCCAAGCATGCACCCAAGGACATAGATTTGATATTTCAACCAATTTATATGCACTAGAGCATGTGCATGTACTTCACATTATAATTATGCACATAAATGCATTGAAAACTCAGTTAATGCATAAAAATGTCCAAATGAACCCCGAAAAATTCCAAAAATTGACACAACACTCCTGTTGTTCTATCTTGACACGAGAATTTTTTTGAAAGCAATAAGAGGCAATGGATATCGTCTCGTACCCAAAGGTGGGACGTTCCCTACCGAAATCATCATGCTTGTTGGGAGAAGCTTTGGTTTATGAGAAGCGTATACCCGAACCTGCCCGAATGGGACAATTTTTTTACCACGGCATGTTGATGCCGCTCCATGATAGCATGCCAAGTTTATGAATTTCAGATGAGTTTTGGATTTACTGGAATTTAAATACCAGGCATCTCAACGTTTTGCTGGCAATCAACAGTGCGTTGGTGTTTGAATTTCATTCTCATCTCTTGCATGGGACCTAGAAATTCACCCAAGGACACATATTTTATTTTTCAACCAACTTTAGTGCATTGGAGCATGTGCTTGTAGTTCAAATTTGAATTATGCACATAAAATGCCTAGAAAATCCAGTTAATGCATAAAAATGTACAAACGAACCCCGAAAAATCAGAAAAATTGACATAACACTCCTGTTGTTCTATGTTGACACTAGAAAATTTTTGAAAGCAATAAGAGGCAATGGATATCGTTTTGTCCCCAAAGGTGGGACGTTCCCTATTGAAACCATCATGCTTGTTGTGAGAAGCTCTGGTTTGTGAGAAGCTTATACCCGAACCTGTCCCAAATGGGACAAATTTTTTACCATGGCATGTTGATGCCGCTCCATGATAGCATGCCAAGTTTCATGAATTTCAAACGAGTTTTGGAATTAGTAGAATTTAAAAACCAGGCATCTCAATGTTTTGCCGGCAATCAACAGTGACCCGGTGTTTGAATTTCATTCCCATCTCTTGCATGGGACACAGAAATTCACCCAAGGACACACACATGATTTTTTAACCAACTTTAGTGCATTGGAGCATGTGCTTGTAGTTCAAATTTGAATTATGCACATAAAATGTGTAGAAAACCCAGTTAATGTATAAAAAAGGCCAAACAAACCCCGAAAAATTCGAAGATTAAACACAACACTCCTGTTGTTCTATGTTGACACTAGAAATTTTTTGAAAGCAATAAGAGGCAACGGATATCGTCCCATCCCCAAAGGTGGTACGTTCCCTATCGAAACCATCATGCTTGTTGTGAGAAGCTCTGGTTTGTGAGAAGCTTATACCCAAAACTGCCCCAAATGTACAAAATTTTCACCACGGCATGTTGATGCCGCTCCATGATAGCATGCCAAGTATCATTAATTTCAGACGAGTTTTGGATTTACTAGAATTTAAAAACCAGGTATCTCAACATTTTTCCAACAATCAACAGTGCCCTGGTGTTTTAAATTCATTCCCATCTCTTGCATGGGACCTAGAAATTCACCCAAGGACACACATGTGATTTTTCAACCAACTTTGGTGCATCGGAGCATGTGCTTGTAGTTCAAATTTGAGTTATGCACATAAAATGCCTAGAAAACCCAGTTAATGTATAAAAAAAGGCCAAACGAACCCCAAAAAATTCATTCCCATTTCTTGCATGGGACCTAAGCATGCACTGAAGGACACAGATTTGATTTTTCAACCAATTTGTATGCACTGGAGCATGTGCATGTAGTTTAATTTTGAATTGTGCATGTGAAATGGCTAGAAAACCAGTTTATTGTATAAAATGTCCAAACGAACCCTGAATAATTCCAATTATTTTACGACACACATATAGTTGAATGTTCACTGCAGATAAAAGGTCTAATAATTCAAACGGCGTCCATTAGCGCTGTGACCCCATTTTGTAATACAAATCAAGTAGATCCCACACAGTTTATTATCACCAACCGTCTGAGATGTAGTACGCCCGTGGCTTACGCGAGAAGGTGCGTCGGCTACAGTTCACAACTGGCGTCTCAAGCACACTAGCTCACTCCCCAAAAACTCCCACCTCTGCATCCCTTGCAATCTTGAAAGTATCTACCGCCTGGAAGGTTTTAATGTTTGATATCACACGATTAGTATGTGCGGACCGTGTGCGATGTTTGTTACTCGTGCTCTGCTCCAGTCCCTTGATTCAAATTTTTAGTAGCCCCATCATTTTACTCCCGCCTCTGCATCCCTCGCGATCTCAAAAATATCTGCCCGCCCTTGATCCAAAATTTCAGTAGCCCCGCCTTGTTACTCCTGCCTAGTAAAATTTTCAGTTGCCACAAATATTTCTTCAAACACAACCTTGCCCCTCCCCTCCACACACACCCCAAAACCTCCGCTCACACAGACACACACAACCCTCGAAACCATTGGTAGGTCGCCGCTAGCGCCGGCGCCTCCATCCTCAACCTCTGCCCGTGTGCCGGGGAGCTCGAGGAGCAAATGGCCAAAAAGAGGTTTATCGCGGCCTTTTCGCCCGACGCCGACGAGGTGTCCCTATTGTCCTCTGCGGGCCCGATCTGCCATCGTCGGTCCCCCGATCCGCCCGCCGCCGCATCCCTACGCCGGTTCGAGGACTTCCCGTCCTTCCTCGGACCCGGCAGCCAATGAAGTCCTACCTTGGGGTCCGGCAGCAGCGGGAGGGGGGGGACGACGATCGCCGAGATTACAGATTGAGAGACCCACACCCGCCGGTGGCTCGGTAGCTTCCACACGGCCGAGCTCACGGCCATGGAGTATGACCGCTGGAAGGTCCGCTACCACGGCGCGACGGCTAGGCTCAATTTCCCCTTCAGCACACGTTCGGTCCACCTTGTTTCGCTGGAGCCAGGGGTGGTGAGCTCGGCTATGGTGCGGGAGGACCGCGAGGCGTGGGAGCGCCTCGAGGCCGAGGCCGTCGACGAGGCCTGCATGCAAGAGCTCCCTGGAGCTCGTGGAGGCGGAGCGGGCAATCTTTGCTGGCGCAGAGGGCGGCGAGGTTATCGCGCTCTCCTCCAATGACGAGGTCGAAGGCGGTGAGGACAGTGGTGAGGTTATCGCACTCCCTCTGATGACGAGGTCGAAGGCGGTGGTGACAGCGGTGTGAAGGGCGTCTAGGTGGGCCCCGAGGACGAGGAGATCGACGTCGACGAGTGGAGGAGTGCCTTCCCCAACGACCCCGACGATGGTACTGGCCCGGACCTGGCTCGCGGCACATCTAAATGACGAGGAAGGATTGGCTCGACCTCTACTTCGACCGAAATTAGTTTAGCTTAGTTTAAATTTATGTTTTATGTTCGGTAATGCAAAACTATCTATGTTTATGTTTGAATGCATGCTACTTTTGGTTGAACCTGCTTTGAACTTGATCAAATTGAAGTTTACAACCTTAAGTTTAGGGGATCGACTAGAAAAGGCCAAAAATTGCTGGAGTACATATATATCCACTAAGGGTTTTAGTCCTTTAACTTTTTAAGGATCGCCTAGAGATGTCCTTATGACTTGTTTATTTCAGTTCTTCACAATGTGATGCTCTATATGTTCAACAATTTGCCGTGCAGTTCAATTTCATCAATAATAGTTTCAACAATACCACTATGAATTACGATATTTGGTTGCTGTTAAGGATATTGCAGTTAACATGCCTTTTCGTTTTTCAATTGTTGTTTAGCAACATGCATTGTACTGAATGACTAAATATGCAATCCCAGGCTACATAGCAACAAGGAAGAGTGTTACCTTAATGTTCTGATGATGTCTAGATATACATGTAATAAAATCTTATATAATGGAATGGATGGAGTGTTGTACTACATCATTTTTCAATTGTTGTTTAGCTTCTAATATTAATTTGGTGCTTTTAGGTACGTATATCATTGCCAAAGATCCACACTTTGACCCTTTCTGCGTATGGGGCAATGTGATATTCATGAACCAACATAAAGTGAAGAAACTGATAAATATTGTTATTAAAACGGGTCAAAAGATGTCAATCGAACTATTTGTTTACACTTTATGCAAGACAACAATGAACTGCAGGATGGTAAGTAAGAACCATGTAGCCTTCTTTTGACTGCCCGTAATGAGTTCTGTTAGATGACAATATCTGAATCTTTTTTCTTTTGTAGTGGATCCTGAAGCAGTTTACTCAAGATTACCTCTCAACCTACATGATTGGGGGCCGGCCATCACAAGGGGTTGGACTAGAGTCCTGCATGCCTTTTGCATCCAGGAGAGCATAATAGGGCCATTCCGCTTCACCTTGTTCAGCAACTGGAATGTCTGTCGCCTCTTTCTTTACCATCTCTAATAGTACAAGTATAGAACCCTGGTACATCATTCTTTATTTTGTGCTTATGTAATTCTTAAACATATGTACCTATGAATCGAATAATGCATTGGTTGTTTGAACCTGATGGATATGAATAAACCTATAACCTACTTTCAAGTTTAAATTAGGTACAATTTTAAATAGCAGCAATTAAATTAGGGCAAAATTACATTGTGCAGGTCATTACGGCACACACGGTTGGTAAAACACAAACGTTTGTGATATACACCCTAATATGAGATGGTTCACAGAGAGGAAACGTGTGCAAGCATGCACGCAATTGCCGTTTGCAAAGCGTGTGTGATGTCAGACACTATCACATACGGTGCGGGAAAACTAAATGTGTGTGATTGTCTACCCATCGTACATAGTTTATAATCATGAACTATTTATGATGTGCGTGGCATCCTAAAACTCCCGTGCCTAGAATCTGCCTGGAAAACTCCCATGCCTGAAATCTGCCTGGTTTTAGGCAGAACCACAAAACTCCGACTGCGATGGCAATGCAAGCACAAACGAGTAGCAAGGATGAAGCGTTTGGGATAATCGAGATATCGGAAATGGTTATATAGGGACAACTTTATGCATCAAGGCTCCCTATCCCCGACGGTTTCTAGTTCGTGTGGGAAGGACCCTCCTATTGCCCACACTTACTTGGTGACGGTTCCAAATGCCGTCGCGGAAAGGGGTTAAAAACCGTTTGTTTAGGACCGACGCGCACCAGTGTCACATACTATCCAATTCTAGTCATTTCATTTTATTCCTTGGACGTTCATGGCCGTCAGATCTTTGTTTAATCTACTATGTGAGCCGAATATCTCAAGGAGACGCTACAGTCTGGAAGAAAATTGTAGTTCGCTGGTTTATTGGGCCATTTTAAACCGACCCATTAGAACCTCTACGGCCACACGAGATTGGTCCATCCTATTGGCATTTGTGATAGACATGGAATCATAGCGCGACCATTGTAAGGTAGCTTAATCTGCAGTTGCTAACCACTCAAAAGAAAACTGCAGTTGCTAGAAGATATTAATGGTGTGGTAGTGCGCCAAGCCATTCCAATCGGCCGCTCTACCTCTCGGTAAAAAAATGTGTTGGACAGACAGAACGTAGCTCCAAGAGAAAAAGAGTGAAGGGCGACGTTCCTCTAAGGGAGATGGGGGATGTGCAATGAGGATATGCGGACGTCCCAGTTTATGTTACTTATTACACTAACACATTTTTCACTAATTACCTACCATTCTATTGTAAAAATAGATGGACGCGGCAACGCGCGTCTTGAATGATCTAGTGAGATAGTACAATCATGCAACTGAGTATACAAAACTACCAAGCAGTTTTCCATACAAAAATCTTCATTATCGTCTTTAATTATACATTTTGCTATAAGTAAATTTAGATAAGATAATTGGTGTAGGGTACAGAAGGTTGGATTCACACCGATTAACAAAATGCATGTTGATGTAAAAATATAGTGATATACAACATGTACTTACATCTGCATTGGAGGACCAAGAATTCCCGCAAGATACTTTCCTCGAACATGATCCCAGTTTAGAGAGTCTTCTATCATTTAGGCTTATTTTCTAAAAGAGAGATGCATAGGAAACATGTAGAAAATATGATTTGAATGCTATAAAATTTCATGATGCGAGGATAACGCACGTGCTTCTTAGAAAGGAGTTGACATATTGTTGTTGGACTGGAGCAGACTAGTTCTTTGGCCACTGGAATCTGGTTATTATCGGGAGGAGCTGGGTTTCTCTGTGCTGGAGCAGTATCTATGAACACTGGAGTTGGTTTACTATATCCTGGCATTTGGATCTTTTACAAAGACCTTGTTTGTAGCCCTTCAGATTCTAACATAGCCCTATTCCCCTTGCATGCCTTATATAGAAGAATGGTGCTTCAATTATAAAACATGGTATGGCTGAGAGATGGAATAGGTACTGAAGAATAGAAAGGCATGACATATTGACATGTATTCCCTCCATCCGGAAATAAATGGATGTGCCTAGGCGTATTTCAGTTCTAGATACATCCATTTTTATCCATTTATGCGACATGTAATCTAGACGGAGGCAGTACGATGTAAGAGCTAGGGATACGACATGATAACATAGTACAAGGAACACTAGTTGAATGTAAAATTGTATGATAGCTGGAATAGGTACATAAAAACAGGAAGGCAACATATGCATGTATGATGGGGAAACTAATTAAGATGGCATTGGAACAGACTAGTAGAACAACACTTCAATGTAATGTGCATCCAAAAACCTTAAACCCAATTTCATGTTATGAGAGTCCACTATACCTACCTATGGATTGAATAAGATCCTTCAAGTAAGTTGTCATCGGTGCATAAGGCAATAAAAATGCTTCTAAATATGTTTGATCTTTTATTGTAAGGGAAAATAAGCGTTGTACAAACTTGTGATGGCAAAGTAATAAAAGCAACAAACTGCATAATAAAGGTTGCTATCATAAGGGGTAATATAATGTGGCATTCTTTTGCATTAAGAGATTGTGCATCCAAAACCAAAAAGCGCATGACGACCTCTGCTTCCCTCTGCGAAGGCCTATCTTTTACTTTTTTATGTAAGTGTCAAAAGTATTGTCCTCTATTCCTTTTTAATTTTTCTCTTTTTCAAGCATCATGTTGTGGGGAAAGATCTACGCACATATATCCAGTTGGATAGGAGTGATCATGAGTTATTATTGTTGACATCACCCTTGAGGTGAATAAGTGGGTCTGGGGAGGCGAATCTATAAGCCCCTATCTTTCTATGTGTCCGGCTGAAACTTTTTGCTCCACATATATGTTGTGAGTGTTCGCAATCAAAGAAGACTAAATGCTGGTTGAGTATGTGGACTTGCTAAAAAGCTCCGACATGAGACCCTTCCTGAAAATATGATGAATTGCAATTGCATTGTTGACAGAGAACATAGTTTGTTAGTTTTGAACAAAGTTTATGCTCTATACTTGAATGTTGCGACGAATTATTACTGTCGGATTTCAGGTTCCGATAAAACCCTTGAGGTTCGAACACTGTGGTGCACGCGAAGATCTCCCCCTACCTAATCACGCCATCAACCTTGCCACGATCTCAAAGGCTAGCTCGACGAACTCGCAACACAAGAGACACAAGATTTATACTGGTTCGGGCCACAGTTCTGGTGTAATACCCTACTCTAGTGTGGTGTGGTGGATTGCCTCCTGGGCTAAGGATGAACAGTACAAGGGGAAGAACAGCCTCCTGAGGCGAGGTGTTCTTGTGCTTGGTGGGTGTAAGGATGGGATGGATCTAGTCCCAGATGAGATACCTCCTACTTTGGTGGCTAGCCCTATTTATAGAGGCCCTGGTCCTCTCCCTAAATATTGAGCGGGAAGGGATCCAACAACGGCCAATTTGAAAGGGGACAGCTAGTACAAGCTATCCTGACTAAAGGTGGTCTTCGCCTGCCAAAGGCTCTGGTGGTGACACCGTCTAGGGTTCCACGGTGACATCCATCCTGCCATCCTGCATGTAATGGTCTCATTGCATTGATAAGGAAACCTTTGCCCGATGCCTCAGTACTCATCGCCTGCGCTTGCCTCCTTAGCACCAAAGAGGAAACGAGGACACTGTGCGCGTTGGCGCCCGCCTGGCTTTGGTCGTCATGGTTGACGTCGTAGGAACCTTTCGAGGTTCGCCTTGCCTTGATCTCTCCGCCCCTCGTGAGCCAGCCTGGTGAGGCCGCTCCCGAGGAGGTCTTGTGTCATCTGCCTCGAGAGGCTTGGCCCCTCGCGAGGGTCTTGAGTGCCTGTTGCTGAAGACGGACCGTACTGGGCCGCGAGTGGAGCCACGCCGTGGGCCGCAGAAAGGCAAGTCTGGGGACCCCCGTTGCCAGAACGCCGATAGTAGCCACCGGGCCCAAGGCGTGCTCGGAATTGGCTTCGAGGCGAAGCCAAAGGGCAAGTGCGGAGCGCCGCGGGCCCCAACAGCCTACGGCCTTGGTTGATGCGTGGCGATTGACTGGACGTGGGCGTCTCCACTTCCCCACGCTGCCTCAGCAACTGCCCGACTTAACGAGAGGCTGGCGAGGGCTACGCTTGCCTTTATTGCTTCCTTCCGCCTTGCTCCAGATCCCATTTCTTGCCCCTCGCTAGTGAAATCTCCAGATCTACTCCCATCCCCTCTCGCATTAGCGACCAATGGCACCCCGGAAGGTCAAGGTTTCTTCGCCTCCCGCCTGGTATGAGCCGGCTCTGGATGCGCCCAATGTCTCGGAGAAGAGCCTCGCCGCCACGCGCCTGCTGACGGCAGGAGAGGGCAATGAGAGGGGGAAGACCGAGCTCGGGGGTGGCTCTGCCATGCCGGAGCCTGAGGGAAGCACCTTCTTCCCCTTCTTCATGAGCAGCGTCGTCCCGGGGCTGGTTCCCCCCTTCTCCGACTTCTTCTATGAGGTCCTTAGCCATTTCGGGCTGCAGGCGCTGCACCTTCATCCCAACTCTGTCCTTCTCTTGTCGATCTTTGCCTTCTTCTACGAGGCGTATCTCGACGTGATGCCGTCTATGGCTCTGCTACACCACCTCTTCTTCCTCCGCATCAACAAGGGTCATATCTTCGGGTGAGCCAACTTCATCGTGGCCAGCAAGGCCAACTAGATCTCAAAGGCTGGGAAGAAGGCCGATGGCTTCAGGAGCAAGTGGGTCATGATGGACACCAAGTGTGTCCACCCACGCTTGGTGCTGCCGACGGAGATGCCCCAGTCCGATGCAGGGTGGTCTCGCGTGAAGCTCACTGATGACCGGGCGGCGTCGGTGCTGGAGCAGATGAACGCCGACCTGAAGCCAGGAAACGCGAGGGCGGCGAAGGTGACAGGGGCCATGCTCCTGAGGGAATTCCTGATGCTGCATGTGGCCCCACATCAGGCGCGTACGCGCCCCTTGTGGAGGCTTGGAGACGAGGAGGACAAACTTCGCTTGAGCCTGGAAGCCTTGCCCGACGAAGAGCTGGTTGCGGCTCTCCGCCTCCTGGCCAGGGACGACCAGGAATACCCGCCGAGCACCTTCGTTCCCTTGTTCCGCCACAAGGACTAGGCGCAGGTACTGCCAGGCCAACCTTCGATGGGTGCGGGCTGGTGTCGCCAGCGCCTTCTGCGGTCTCGGCTGCGACAGTGCCGGTGGAGGTGTCTTCGAACGACTCTCGCCAGGAGGAGGAGGGGGAGGAGGAGGAGGACGAGGACGAGGAGCGCGACTTGGAGGTGACCCCAAGGGGATGGGGGAGACCTCCCCCTTGAGAAAGGCCGACATCCTCCGCACCCTTCCTGACGACGACGAGGCCGGCGCACGCCAGGAGAAGGGGGAGCCGCCCGTGATCCCGACGAGGGGCCGGTCAGCGCTGATCTCCCGAGATGTTGCTTCCTTTCCAACGCCGCCTGGAACTGCTTCCGGCCCACCTGCTGCTCCTTCTTCTGCTCCTGGGGCCCGTGCGCTCGTGCCCCGGGCTGGGAGGCTCTTGGGCTTCAAGCTTAGCAAGAGGAGGGTGGACTACACCGCGGTGGACCAGTAAGTGCCCTTGCCTTGCTTCGTCCTTGCTTCTATTGCTTGACCTTGATGCTTCTCCGTTGTGCGATTAGGCCGACGCCTGCGGCGAAGAAGAGGAAGGAGGAGGAGGCGGTGCTGCTCGAGACCAACCTACCTGCTCCGGCTGCGTCTCCCTCCATTGAGAAGGGCGGCGCTAGTCCTGATGTCTCTCCAGCTCGGTCGTCCTCGCGAGGTTTGGGGGATAATCCTCGGGAGGAGTCAGCCCCCGTGGCCCCACTGGCTCCGGAGGCACCGGTGTCCGGCTCGGCTGCTGAGGTCTCCAGGGCTCAGGAGCTCCCAGTCTTCCAGGCTATGGTGATGATACCTTCTCCTCCTCCTCCCGCTGCACTGCTGATTCCAGGCCCTTCTGCCTCCCTTGACATCTTGGAGCGCGCTCTTCTTGAGATGACCCAGCTGCAAGAAGATCTTCAGGGCGCCGACCCCCTCCTTGTGGCTGGGCACCTGGAGATGGTCTCTGGCTGGCTTCACTCCGACGTGTCTGTTCAGGCGGTGCTGAGCCAGGCCACAGCGACCTCTGAGAAGGAGAAACAGGCTGCCGCCCAAGCAACAGCTACTCACGAGGTGGCGCAGAAGGACGTCGAGGCCGCCCAGGATCACTGCCGAGCACTGGAGGCCCAGCTGAAGAACTTGCGCAACGAGCATGCAGAAGAAGCCCGTAGCCGCAAGGCGGAGGAGGAGAAGATGAAGGCTTAGGAGGATGCCATCAAGGCTCGCGACGCCGAGCTGGAGTAGTCGGCGAAGGTGCATGCCACTTAGCGCGACCGGCTGGAGGAGCTGGAGCGGAAGGTGAAGGTGGAGGAAGCCGAACTTGACGCCAAGGCGAAGGTTCTAGCCGAGGACTGCGTGACCTTCACGCTCCTCCAGGAGAGGTCTCGCGTGGCACTGAAGACACTCTACGAGAAGGGCTTGGAGAAGCCGCTGACCACCGACGAAGACGGCCCCGCCCAGCTGCTTCCCTACTTGGTCGAGGCGCTTGAGGAAGTCGTGAGCGGCATCGGCCGCATGGCAGAGGAAGAGGCTCGCATCCTTTCCTCGGCTGCACCGACGCACGTCTTCAGCCACCTCCATCTTCGTGATCCTACCGCCCGCCTTGACGAGCTACTGGAGCCCGTGGACGACGAGCACTGTGTAGCCGTAGCCGCAGCCGTGAAGGATTAGGTGGAGGCCCTGCTGAAGAAGTTCCGCGCCTTCGCTCCCGCGCCTTCGACTGGAGGTGCTACAGATCGTACAGCTCTGGCCGGTGGTACAGGTGAAGGCGACACCACCAAGGAGGGAACACCCCTCGCGGGTGACGGCGACGTCCAGGGATGACTCGCTCGTGACCGCTTTCATGTTTTACTCCTGCAACATGCATCATGCCTCGTGGAGGCGTTTAAACTTGCGTTTGGTATTGTGAGAACAATATGGCTTGTAATATTTGCTTGAGATTTTGTGATTTTCTTCCTATTTGCTTTCCGTTCTACGTCAGCAGGGCCCGGTCCCGTGCATACCTCAGCCGACGTTGGGTCGTCCAGAGACCAGGACGAGACCAAGGAGTGAGGGGCTACGTGACCAGTTAGGCTCCTGAGTCGCGATGCTCAGGAGTCCCCCTTGACGCGCAAACAACTTATAAGAAGGAGATACAAGGATAGGTCTAGTGTTCTACGTCGGCAGGGCCCGGCCACACGCATACCTCAGCCGCCGTTGGGTCATCCGGAGACCAGGACGAGACCAAGGAGTGAGGGGCTACGTGACCAGTTAGGCTCCTGAGTCGCGATGCTCAGGAGTCCCCCTTGAGGCTCAAATGACCTTCATACCTTGGTCCTCGCTGAGGCTCGGCTCGGGAGGGGCACGCGACGACCAGGTCCGGGGGACCTGGCTGGCTGGCGTACGCTTGGGCGTGGCCCGAGCGCAGCCCCCGTGCCCAGCCCCCCGCGTGACTCTCCCGAGGGGAGGTGTTGCGGTGAGGCCGGACACTGAGCTCAAGGGCTCCGTGAGGTTGATACGGCCATGGGGCCGCTGAAAGCACAAGTGCTCTCCAGGTGGTTTTGGTAATTAATGTCAACATATCTCTTGTTGGACTACCACTTTTATCTAGTATATTTCAGATAAGTTCAACAATGGAGTGGCATGGACTAAAGGTTGTGGGAACTCCCTCAAGATGCTAAGGACAAAGGATTGGCTAAAGCTTCAAGCTCAAGACTCTTCATTTTACACTTTTAGTGATCCAAGATCACATTGAGTCCATAGGAAAAGCCAATACTATTAAGAAGGGATGAGGTGTTGCTTAATGAGCCTTTTGCTCCATGTGCTTGATGATATGCTCCAAAACCCTCAGCTACTTTCCCACTTCCACATATGACCTAAACTCCAAGCCAAACTCAGTCCTACCGATTCTTTCTATCCGGCGCCATCGAGTTTCACATGTCATAAGCCACTGCCAAACCCTAGCAAATCGGTTCTACCGATAGGGATCTCGGTCTCACCGAGATGGGGTTGCAATCTCTCTGTTTCCCTTTTGTAACTTTTCGGTCTCACCGAAAGAGCAAATCGGTCCCACCGAGATTGCAATGTAAACTCTCTGTTTCGCTTTTGTAACTTTTCAGTCTCACCGAAAGAGCAAATCGGTCCCACCGAGTTTACCTGACCAACTCTCTGGTTAGCTAATTACCAAAATCGGTCTCACCGAGTTTGTGTAATCGGTCTCACCGAGATTACGTTATGCCCTAACCCTAACCATATCGGTCCTACCAAGTTGCATGTCAGTCCCACCGAAAATCTCTAACGGTCACTAGGTTTACTATTTCGGTCCGACCGAGTTTGTTGATTCGGTCCCACCGAGATTGGTAAATTGTGTGTAACGGTTGGATTTTGTGTGGAGGCTATATATACCCCTCCACCTCCTCCTCATTCGTGGAGAGAGCCATCAGAACACATCTACACTTCCAACTCATATGTTCTGAGAGAGAACCACCTACCCTTGTGTTGAGGTCAAGATATTCCATTCCTACCATATGAATCTTGATCTCTAGCCTTCCCCAAGTTGCTTTCCACTCAAATCTTCTTTCCACCAAATCCAAATCCTATGAGAGAGAGTTGAGTGTTGGGGAGACTATCATTTGAAGCACAAGAGCAAGGAGTTCATCATCAACACACCATTTGTTACTTCTTGGAGAGTGGTGTCTCCTAGATTGGCTAGGTCTCACTTGGGAGCCTCCGATAAGATTGTGGAGTTGAACCAAGGAGTTTGTAAGGGCAAGGAGATCGCCTACTTCGTGAAGATCTACCGCTAGTGAGGCAAGTCCTTCGTGGGCGATGGCCATGGTGGGATAGACAAGGTTGCTTCTTCATGGACCCTTCGTGGGTGGAGCCCTCCGTGGACTCGCGCAACCGTTACCCTTCATGTGTTGAAGTCTCCATCAACGTGGATGTAGGATAGCACCACCTATCCGAACCACGGGAAAAACATCCGTGTCTCCAATTGCGTTTGAATTCTCCAAACCCTTCCCTTTACATTCTTGCAAGTTGCATGCTTTACTTTCCGCTGCTCATTTACTCTTTGCATGCTTGCTTGATATGTATTGTGTATGTTGAAATTGTGCCTAAAACTCCACTTAAACTGAAAAGCTTAAAAACTGCAACTTTAGCACTAAGAGTCTAATCACCCCCCTCTAGACACACTTACTTCTAGATCCTACAAGTGGTATCAGAGCTTTGGTCTCCATTGCCTTGGTTTAATCACCATTGGAGGAAGATGGATGTGTCTACTTTAGGGAGGCTTAGACATAGAGTGCCTATTCTTGATGGAGAGTATTTTCATGAGTGGAAAAATGATATGCTTGTGATTTTCAATCAATATCATTTGAACAAGTATATTGCTAGTCCTTGTGCACCTCATGTTGATCCTATGCATCCCACTCTAGATGAGGATATTGACATGTTTCACAATCTTAGAACCGTTGAGCTCATCATTAGAGGATTGTCCAAAAACTTGATTGCTAGTTTACCTACTCTTAATTGTGCCTATACTATATGGAAATTTCTTGAGGAACGATTCCCCAATTATTCCTTGAAAAATTTGGATGAAATTCTCCATAAATCTATTGCCTTGAGTAAAATGAACTCTAGAGATCCTAGTTTTGGTAGTTGTCTATTTGAGCTTACCAATCTCATGCGTGCTAAAGGAAATGTTGGAATCATTGGTGATATCATATCCGAATCTATAAGAATTCATAAAAGTGACCACTCTGATGATCATTTATCTAATGAATTACCCTCTCTAGGATATGATCAATCACAAGATGATGTTGAACATGGATACTATGATGAAGATGATGATAGTGACTCCGATCTTGATGATGCAATGAGACACTTTAGTCTTATGGCTAATCTTCGAGGATATGTGTCAGGAGGAAAGGAATGGGTTCTCGACAGTGGATGTACAGATCATATGACCGGAGATGAAGAGATGTTCCGTGAGCTTGCTGAAAATGACGGCCCTCGAAAATATGTCACCTTTGGTGATAATTCAAAGGGTAAAGTGGTTGGCCTTGGTAAGGTGGCCATCTCACATGATAGCTCCATTCAAAATGTCATGCTCGTTGAATCTCTTGGCTACAACTTACTTTCAATATCTAGACTTGCTGATTTCGGTTTGAATGTCCTATTTACTGAGGTAGATTGCCAAGTGTTTCGTCGAGACAATCATAAAATGGTCTTTACCGGTATACGTAGACGTGACCTTTAGATTGTCGATTTCTCTAAAAAGGCACAACCTAAAACTTGCTTTATTGCTAAATCCTCAAAAGGTTGGTTGTGGCATAGACGACTAGGTCACGTTGGCATGAGAAACCTTGACAAGCTTATTAAAGGAAATCATATCCTTGGAGTTAACGATGTCATATTTGATAAGGATAGACTTTGTAGTGCTTGTCAAGCAGGTAAACAGGTTGGAGGAAGGCATCCCGTGAAGAACATCATGACCACAAGGAGGCCACTCAAGCTACTTCATATGGATCTTTTTGGTCCCAATGCCTACAAGAGTCTCAGTGGAAATTCTTTTGGTCTAGTTATAGTTGATGATTTTTCAAGATTTACGTGGGTGTTCTTTCTAGATGATAAATCGCAGGTCCAAAAGATCTTCAAAAACTTCGCTAGGAAGGCCCAAAATCAGTTTGACGTGAAGATCAAGAAGGTTCGGAGTGACAACGGAACGGAGTTCAAGAACACAAATGTGGACACCTTTCTTGACGAAGAAGGGATTTCACACGAGTTCTCGGCTACGTACACACCTCAACAAAATGGAGTTGTTGAGAGGAAGAACCGGACGCTTATCGAAATGGCGAGAACGATGCTTGATGAGTACAAGACGCCAAAGCACTTTTGGGCAGAAGCGGTTGAGACGGCTTGCCATGCAACAAATCGCTTGTATCTTTACAAGCTACTCGGCAAGATGGCATACGAGCTCCTCACCGGTAACAAACCCCAAGTTGGATACTTTCGAGTATTCGGCTCAAAGTGCTACATTCTTGATAAGCATCGTCGTTCAAAGTTTGCTCCTAAATCTCATGAAGGTTTCCTACTTGGTTATGGCTCAAACTCTCACACTTAGCGTGTCTACAACAATTTCACCCGAAAGGTTGAAGAAACGGTAGATGTGAAGTTTGATGAATCTAATGGCTCGCAAGTAGAGAAATTGCCAATTGATGTAGGAGACAAAGACCCTTCAGAAGCAATCCAAGACTTGTCTATTTGCAAAATTCGTCCAACGGAGGTGAAGGAGAATACCTCGTCAGTCCAAGTGGAAGCTTCTACTTCACGACAAGGTGAACCAAGAATTGACCCGGAAGCATCCACAAGTGGGACACACCAAGATGAAGGAAACGAGGAAATGCGTCAAGACGAACATCAACAACCTCCTTCTTCACCACGACAAGAGAACGACAACGCCAACAATGAAGAAGACCAAGAAGATGAACAAGATAAAGAAGATGTTCAATGAAGACCCAAGCAAAAGCTTTCACGAGTTCGAGCAAGAATTGCCAAAGATCATCCCGTCGAGCAAATCTACAATGATATCCAAACTGGGAGAATTACTCGCTCAAAAACTCGTTTAGCTAACTTTTGTGAAAACTATTCATTCATCTCTAGCATTGAACCTATGAAGGTTGAAGAAGCATTGGAAGATCCGGATTGGATAAACACAATGCATGAAGAGCTACACAACTTAGAGAGAAACCAAGTTTGGACATTGGTTGAGAAGCCCGACAACAACCACAACATCATTGGTACCAAATGGGTGTTTCGCAACAAGCAAGATGAAGATGGACAAGTGGTTCGCAACAAAGCACGTCTCGTCGCCCAAGGGTACACACAAGTCGAAGGTATGGACTATGGTGAGACATATGCTCCCGTTGCTAGACTCGAGTCCATTCGCATCTTACTTGCCTATGCTAATCATCATAATATCACCTTGTACCAAATGGACATTAAAAGTGCTTTTCTAAATGGTGAAATAGAGGATGAAGTTTATGTCAAACAACCTCCCGGCTTTGTCAATCCTAAGAAACCTAATCATGTTTACAAATTTCACAAAGCTCTTTATGGTCTTAAACAAGCTCCTAGAGCATGGTATAAATGCTTGACCAAGTTCTTTATTGCAAGTGGTTTTGAAATTGGCAAAATTGATTCCACACTTTTTACTAAAAGGGTTAACGGAGAACTATTTGTATGCCAAATTTATGTTGATGATATTATATTTGGTTCAACTAACCCTCGTTTTAGTGAAAAGTTTGGAAAGCTAATGTCGGAGAAGTTTGAGATGTCTATGATGAGTGAACTCAAATTCTTTCTCGGTTTGCAAATCAAGCAAACTAAGAAAGGTACATTTGTATCTCAAACGAAGTACACCAAAGACTTATTCAAGAAGTTCAATATGCAAGAATGCAAAGGTATGTCTACACCCATGCCTACTAGTGGACATAATGACTTGACCAAAGATGGTGAACCGGTTGATCAAAAGGTTTATTGCTCTATGATTGGTTCATTGTTATACCTATGTGCCTCACGTCCCGATATTATGCTAAGTGTGTGCATGTGTGCACGATATCAAGCTGCTCCTAAAGAATGTCATCTTAAGGCCGTGAAAAGGATAGTGAGATACTTAATCCATACACCAAATTTTGGCATTTGGTATCCTAAGAGGTCCTCTTTTGATCTTGTTGGCTATTCCGACTCGGATTATGCCGGAGACAAGGTTGATAGAAAGTCCACTTCGGGTACTTGTCAATTTGTTGGTAGATCTCTTGTGTCTTGGTCCTCCAAGAAACAAAACTCGGTATCCTTATCTACCGCCGAAGCGGAATACATTGCCGCAGGTTCATGTTGTGCTCAATTACTTTGGATGACCCAAACTCTTAAAGATTATGGGGTCTATGTGAAACATGTTCCATTGCTTTGTGACAATGAAAGTGCTATCAAAATTGGTCATAATCCTGTGCAACATTCTCGAACTAAGCACATTGAAGTTCGTCATCATTTCATTCGAGATCATGTTACTAAGGGTGACATTGATCTTAAGCATGTTCGCACCGATAAGCAATTAGCGGATATATTCACTAAACCACTTGATGAGAAAGTGTTTTGCAGGTTGATAGGATAATTGAACATCATTGATGCTTCGAACTTGGAATAGAAACTCCATTGGATACATGCAAGACATGAGCTTATGGCTAATCCATGATATATCTCTTATGATGACTATCTTATGTCTTGGATATATTTGTACCTTGCATGTTATCTCACCCATGTAGGTACTTGATTGAATCTAATTCTATGAGATTGCAACTCACTCACATCTTGAGCAATCTCTACATCACCAAGTCTCTACACAACGGTGGTTGACGACAAGGAAGCACGAAACCATTCGAACATATCCTTTGACAAATTCTAGGTTGAGCTTCATGATTGTCATTTTTGGATATACAAGTGCTTTTCCTTGCCAGAACTAACCCATGTAGGTAGATGAACTCAAACTCCAAGTGGTGCTCCCAACTCTTGATGATCTACATCACCCTTGAGCACCCACACAAGTTCAACTACATGAGCAAGATCCACACCACCACCCAAGGTATGTTGTTCCATCTTAGAGAAGCTTTACTCCAAGTCATGTGTTAAAGCAACTCCACAAGATGTGAATACATCAAGATGCTTAAACGAAAAGTGGTAACCCCACTTGAGCTTAAAAGATGAGTATGACCTATGATCAAGTGTTCTCACTTGACTCCTAAGTCAATATACTCTAACATAGGTGACTATGTCACCGCCCAATTCTAGATGTAGTTCTCTTGTGTTCCTTTCTGTGTTATTGCGTTTGTCACTTGCATATTTGTTCCCCTCTTTTTCAAAAAAAAAACTTCATCTAGAAACTCTCAATCTTTTCTTTTTGCTTCTTGTTCTGCATATTTCTGCATCAAATTCCTTGCAAATCTTTCAGCTAATTCATTGCAAATCTTTGTGAGATCTTACTTGACTAGTGAGCTGAGGTGACAAGTGTTTTCTCTATGATAAACTCGGTTTCACCGAATTGTAGTTTTTGGTCCAACTGAATCCTTTCGGTACCACCGAAACATACCAACTCGGTGCCACCGATTTCGCAACAGGAAAAACAGTTTGCCACATATTCTATATTTCTTCTGATCCAGCTCCACTCAATGAATCTTGTCCTCTACAAGCATCACAGTTTTATTCATTGCTTTGTGCTGAGTCTCAAGGACCAAACCTATTCGACGGATTCCAGAAAAACCTTCTTGGAAATTGATGTCAAAGGGGGAGAGAGAGATCACATCAAAGCTTATCATCGGGGAGAGAGAGATCACATCAAAGCTTATCACCTACAAAGGAGAAAGTACTGAGGGGGAGAGAATACTCAAGGATCCCAAATATTAAATGATCCCAAATATTAAGGGGGAGAAAGAAATCTCTAGGGGGAGAGAATACTCAAGGATCCCAGATGCTTGATGTTCAAGAGGAGAGATGCCACATGTCTTTTTGGGGGAAAGACATGTTCATATGTACTCATTTGAATTAAGTTCTATTCATTCATATCTTTTAGCTCTGATTTTCTGTTCCCTATCTTCTCCCAATATCCCATGCCAGATTCAGGGGGAGCAAGACATCTAAGGGAAAGAAATCATTCAAATTCATTGCATACCTTTACTCTTGGGGACATGTCTAATCCAATGTGGTACCTTGTACTCACTCTCTACATGTCATCCTAGTCTTGGTATTCTTGTGGTTTCTTTTGGTTTGCTCTGGCTATTGGATGTACCTGTGTTATCTAACCTTGTTTGTGCAGGTTCATTCCATCCTAAGCCAACTTAAGACTACAAGGTAAGTATATGCATCAGAATCATGAGTATGAGGAATTCTTGCTCTTGTACATACTGTTTGCAAGAAGGACTCATAAGCATGAAGGTATTTCTCTTAATAATCTTTTGCTCTGATGCATATGGCCAAGATACATGTAACACATTGCCTACTCTGTCATGATTATGCTCTCACATGCTTCTATATTCTGTATTCACATGATTGCATACATGTAGGGGGAGCCTATGTTTGTTACATGTCCTTCCAAAGCTTCACTTGCTATTCTTTGTATCTTTATATAAAGCTTTGATGTATGTTGCCATCAATTACCAAAAAGGGGGAGATTGAAAGCACAAGTGCTCTCCAGGTGGTTTTGGTAATTAATGTCAACATATCTCTTGTTGGACTAACACTTTTATCTAGTATATTTCAGATAAGTTCAACAATGGAGTGGCATGGACTAAAGGTTGTGGGAACTCCTTCAAGATGCTAAGGACAAAGGATTGGCTAAAGCTTCAAGCTCAAGACTCTTCATTTTACACTTTTAGTGATCCAAGATCACATTGAGTCCATAGGAAAAGCCAATACTTGATGAGGACATCAATACCATTGTTACACCCACAGCCCCTGCTGCTATACATACTGGACCAATTACTAGAGCTCGCGCACGCCAATTGAACTATCAGGTACTTTCGTTTCTTGGTAATGATTCTAATGTTCATGAGAATATGATGTTGCCTAAATTGGATACATTTGTTTTGCTTACAAATGAAGGGCCTAGCTTGGAGAAGGATGATCATTGGAGCAAGAACAAGCATGGAGTTGATGGCATGCGCAAGGGAGACAAGAACAGAGTTTCAAGTGATGATCCCAGGACTTTGAAGCCACCATAATGAGTGCATGAAGCCTTGGACGAAATATACAAGATGCCACTTCATATTAAGAAGGGATGAGGTGTTGCTTAATGAGCCTTTTGCTCCATGTGCTTGATGATATGCTCCAAAACCCTCAGCTACTTTCCCACTTCCACATATGACCTAAACTCCAAGCCAAACTCAGTCCTAACGATTCTTTCTATCCGACGCCACCGAGTTTCACATGTCATAAGCCACTGCCAAACCCTAGCAAATCGGTTCTACCGATAGGGATCTCGGTCTCACCGAGATGGGGTTGCAATCTCTCTATTTCCCTTTTGTAACTTTTTGGTCTCACCGAAAGAGCAAATCGGTCCCACCGAGATTGCAATGTAAACTCTATGTTTCCCTTTTGTAACTTTTCGGTCTCACCGAAAGAGCAAATCGGTCCCACCGAGTTTACGTGACCAACTCTCTAGTTAGCGAATTACCAAAATCGGTCTCACCGAGTTTGTGTAATCGGTCTCACCGAGATTACGTTATGCCCTAACCCTAACCGTATCGGTCCTACCGAGTTGCATGTCAGTCCCACCGAAAATCTCTAACGATCACTAGGTTTACTATTTCGGTCCGACCGAGTTTGTTGATTCGGTCCCACCGAGATTGGTAAGTTGTGTGTAACAGTTGGATTTTGTGTGGAGGCTATATATACCCCTCCACCTCCTCCTCATTCGTGGAGAGAGCCATCAGAACACATCTACACTTCCAACTCATATGTTCTGAGAGAGAACAACCTACCCTTGTGTTGAGGTCAAGATATTCCATTCCTACCATATGAATCTTGATCTCTAGCCTTCCCCAAGTTGCTTTCCACTCAAATCTTCTTTCCACCAAATCCAAATCCTATGAGAGAGAGAGTTGAGTGTTGGGGAGACTATCATTTGAAGCACAAGAGCAAGGAGTTCATCATCAACACACCATTTGTTACTTCTTGGAGAGTGGTGTCTCCTAGATTGGCTAGGTGTCACTTGGGAGCCTTCGACAAGATTGTGGAGTTGAACCAAGGAGTTTGTAAGGGCAAGGAGATCGCCTACTTCGTGAAGATCTACCGCTAGTGAGGCAAGTCCTTCGTGGGCGATGGCCATGGTGGGATAGACAAGGTTGCTTCTTCGTGGACCCTTCGTGGGTGGAGCCCTCCGTGGACTTGCGCAACCGTTACCCTTCGTGGGTTGAAGTCTCCATCAACGTGGATGTAGGATAGCACCACCTATCCGAACCACGGGAAAAACATCCGTGTCTCCAATTGCGTTTGAATTCTCCAAACCCTTCCCTTTACATTCTTGCAAGTTGCATGCTTTACTTTCCGCTGCTCATTTACTCTTTGCATGCTTGCTTGATATGTATTGTGTATGTTGAAATTGTGCCTAAAACTCCACTTAAACTGAAAAAGCTTAAAAACTGCAACTTTAGCACTAAGTGTCTAATCACCCCCCTCTAGACACACTTACTTCTAGATCCTACAGCCGCCCTCAGTTGTTTATCACCAGCGTGGAGCATAGCGCTTCTGCACTTTCATGGGCATAGCCGCTCCTCGGCAGTGTCGATGGCCAGCGCGGAGCCTGGTGCTTCCACTGGTACATGGGAGGGGACTCCCTACTGTGGAGAGCCCCCGGGGCATGTACAGCCACGCCCTGACATGTGGCTTGCATGCCAGGGCTGGACGAGGTGTGTTTGGGCACTCGTGAGCCAATGCGTGACTCACGAGGCCCTACCTCAAGGCGGGTTGTGATAACCCACAAGTATAGGGGATCGCAACAACTTTCGAGGGTAGAGTATTCAACCCAAATTTATTGATTCGACACAAGGTGAGCCAAAGAATATTCTCAAGTATTAGCAGCTAAGTTGTCAATTCAACCACACCTAGAAACTTAGTATATGCAGCAAAGTGTTTAGTAGCAAAGTAATATGATAGTGGTGGTAACGGTAACAAAAGAGTAATGAAAGCAAAAGTAATATTTTTGGTATTTTGTAGTGATTGTAAAAATAGCAACGGAAAAGTAAATAAGCGTAAACCAGTATATGGAAAGCTCGTAGGCATTGGATCGGTGATGGATAATTATGCCGGATGCGGTTCATCATGTAACAGCCATAACATAGGGTGACACAGAACTAGCTCCAATTCATCAATGTAATGTTGGCATTTGGACAGGGCGTGGGCCCCCTGGTCTTCATCTTTGGCAAGGATTTTTTATTATTTTTAACTTGACGTTCCATGGAGTTTCAGGTCATTCCGAGAACTTTTGTTTTCTACACATAAAACAACATCATGGCAATTCTGTTGAAAACAGCGTCAGTCCGGGTTAGTCCCATTCAAATCATGCAAGTTTGAGTCCAAAACAAGGGCAAAAGTGTTTGGAAAAGTAGATACGATGGAGACGTATCAGGTTGCGCCTGGTCTTAATTCTTGTTTGTCGTGGTGGTCCTGTGAGGTGGTTAGACAACCTGCGCCGAACGAATCTCCTGAGGTTATCGTGTGAGAAGGCCAAGCACCAACGACCCCAGGAGGTGACGTGAACGGGGCCGGCCCGCCAGGCAAAGCTCAGCCGTTGGATTTATCGATGCTGCAGGGACGGGCCTGAGCACAGACCCCGTGCCTAACCCTCTCACGCGAAGGATCCTGAAGAAAAATGATCGGCGCACGGCTGTCGCGGTGGGTGACAGTCAAGCAGGTGATAACCATAGGTAGATTAAGCATGAAAAGCAGACTGGCATAGGTAAATGCAAGAACGATACATGCCATTGGGCTGGACCCGAGCGGCTTGGGGATGATGCAGCCCTAGGGGCGCCCCCAGCAAAGTAAGCTAAGGACATAAAAGGATACATGCCGCAGGGACAGACCCGTGCGGCCTGGGAATGACGCAGCTCGAGGGGCGCTCCCAGCTAAATAAACATAGAAGATGTCACTTGGTTCTCTTGTTGAAGGAATGTTGGTGCAGCTGAAGACGCGGGCTGCTCCTCACGAGCCACCGGGGCCCTGAGCCTCAGGAGGCTCTCGGGGTCCAGGCGGTTCCTTGAGGACCGTCTCCGTCTCCGCTAGGACTGCGTGGTGCCTAGCCTCCTGAACCGCCAGGACGCTCCGCAGGTTGCGCTGGAAGGCGGACGCCACGCTCGACACGCCAAAGGGCATGCGAATGTAGCTGTGAGGTGGGCCCTCATAGTGTCCCACGCGCGAAGGCCAGAAAAGCTCCTTAGATGCAGCCCTGTTGAGCCCTAGGATGTCAACGCAGATGCGCAACCCACCATCCTCGCTTAGATGGGGAGCTGCGCCAGGTGAGCGGCAATCGCCGCGCATGGATCTTGCATCCTGCAGTTCCTGAGTGGTCTTGGTGATGAACTCCTGACCACCGGGCGCTTCTCGCCCGGTTTCCTCCCGAGGGAAACGTGCTACGAAACGAGCCTCCATGTGGTGCCCGAGCGCCTTCCTCGTGACGTTGGCAAGGTTTGAGACCCTCCAGAAGAGATCCCCCGAGCCCTGCCTGAGGAGGGCGCCGGACGCGCATTCCTATGCAAGGGAGGGAGGTGCCCCAAGTGCGGGCACTGATCCTGACGCAACTCCACCTGCAGCGCCGTTCTCCTGAGGCCCAGTGCGGAGTAGCTGCTTCTTCTTCTTGGGGACGACCTCAGGAGGGTACTGTGCTGTATTGCTGTTGGGGTCTTCGATTGACGCTACTTGGAAGGCGCGCTCGAGGGAGAACACCGCATCTCTTGCTTCACAGGGGACTGCGATGATCCCGCCTCTTCCTAGAATCTTGAGGCTGTTGTAGCCGTGGTGTGTTACTGCCATGAACTTGGCCAGGGCCGGATACCCGAGGATGGCATTTTATGGCAGACGGATGTGGCGACGTCGAAGTTGGTGAGCTCGGTGCGGTAGTTGTTGCACTATCCGAAGGTGACAATGAGGCAGACTTGCCCTATCGGCGTGGTGGAACCATCGGTCCCTCCTGAGAAGGGATTGCTAGGCTGAAGCTGGTCGTAGGGCACTTGAAGGCTGTCGAACATCTCGATGGACAGGACATTGAGTCCTGCGCCGCCGTCGATGAGTGTCTTGGTAACTTGCACGTTGCTGATGACAGGTGAGCAAAGCATCAGGAGAGCGACAATGGTGGCCGCGCACTTGAGTCGATCTACTGATTTGAAAGTGATGGCGCACTTGGACCACCTAAGCGGGCGTGTGGCCTCGAGCCTGGGGAGGACTGTATTCACCTTGTGTGCAAACTGCTTGAAGATTCGCTGAGAGGCTGGGGCTTGAGCTCCGCCCAGGATGTAGGCGATAGCCCATGGCTCCTGGAAGCCCCCAGCAACCTCGTCCTGATGGTGGTCATCGTTCCTTCTTGGTGGTGGCGGCAGCGGAGGAAGCCTGACATTGCCCTGAGGACGGTCCTCGCGAGGCTGATCCTGCCAGCGGTCCTCACGATGCCGGTCGCGCCACTCCTGGCGAGGGCCATGGTCGTCCCAGCGTCCTCCACCAGGTCCTCCTGCTCGGCCGCAGCCCCGGTCGTTGCGCTTGGGGCGTCGACCGAGGCGTCCATCTCAAATGGCCCTGAGCTCTTGACAGTCGTAAGTGTTATGGCTGTGAACGTTGTGGAAGGCACAGAATGGTCGGCTGCTCTTGGATGACTCGGGCTGGTCCCGGCCACGCTTCGTGTCTAGCTCCTGATAGAGGCAAAGGTGTCCCGATGTTTCGATGAGATGGTGGCTATCGTTTCTGTGGGAGTCGACCTTGACGATCTGACTACGAACGTGCGAGACGTCGCGCCTTAGCAATCGCTAAACCAACTTCCGAGGGTTATTGACCACGCCGGAGCACGATCAACCTGACCACGAGGGCCTGTTTCCTGCGAGCAAACGAAGAACAAGCAAGAAAACTAAGATTGCAATCTGGATATTGCGAATATAAGAGGAAAGCTTTATTAATGAAGGTGGGGTTCTGTGACGCCTTGGTCTGGTCGTTGAACACAAACGAAGTACGCGAAGTTGCAGCTATGGCGAACTTTTAATCTAAACAAAACCCAAAGTCTAAACGACGCCCTAAGGGCTGTATATATGGAGGAAGAGGGGGGAATTTTGTGGCCCTTGAGGAAGGGGTCCGAAACCAACCCTAACTCTTGTTTCCCCACACATACGGACTCTAAAAACAGCCTATACTTAAGTATTTTGAAATTACATGGGCCTGGCCCAATAATAAGGTGACGCAGCACCTAGAATAGCCTCTGGACGAAATTTATGAAGTGGCTTCTTGTATATTTCGTCCAAGGCTTCGTTCACTCCTTATGGTGGCTTCAGAGTCCTGAAATCATCACTTGTAACTCCGTTCTTGTTCCCCTTGCGCATGCCATCAACTCCATGCTTGTTCTTGCTCCAATGTTCATCCTTCTCCAAGCTAGGCCCTTCATTTGTAAGCAAAACAAATGTATCCAATTTAGGCAGCATCATATTCTCATGAACATTAGAATCATTACCAAGAAACGAAAGTACCTGGTAATTTAATTGGCGTGCGCGAGCTCTAGTAATTGGTCCATCATATGTAACAGTAGGGGCTGTGGGTGTAACAATGGTATTGATGTCCTCATCATCCTCCCCTTCTTGAAATGAAGTCGTCCTCGACGGAAGCTCATTTTCCTCACCCAAATAAGGCTTCAAATCTGCAATGTTAAAACTGGGACTAACCCCAAAATCTGCAGGCAACTCAAGTTTATATGCATTATCATTTATTTTTTCTAACACCTTAAAAGGACCATCAGCATGTGGCATTAGCTTTGACTTGCGCAAATTAGGAAACCTATCCTTACGCAAATGTAACCAAACAAGATCTCCAGGTGCAAAGACAACACGTTTTCTACCCTTATCTCCTACAAGTTTATATTTAGCATTCATGCGCTCAATATTTTCCTTAGTCAACTCATGCATTTTTAAAATCAATTCAGCACGTTCTTTAGCATCAAAATTAACCTTCTCCGAAGATGGAAGAGGCAACAAATCAATAGGTGCACGAGGTAGGAAACCATACACAATTTCAAAAGGGCACATCTTAGTAGTAGAATGCAATGAACAATTATAAGCAAATTCAATATGAGTCAAGCATTCTTCCCACATTTTCTTATTATTCTTCAAAACAGCCCTAAGCATAGTAGACAATGTTCTATTGACTACTTCAGTTTGTCCATCAGTTTGGGGGTGACAAGTAGTACTAAAAAGCAGTTTAGTCCCCAACTTAGCCCATAAACATCTCCAAAAGTGGCTAAGAAATTTAGTATCACGATCTGAAACAATAGTATTTGGCACACCATGCAAGCGAATAATTTCACGAAAGAACAAATCAGCAACATTAACAGCATCATCGCTTTTATGACATGGTATAAAGTGTGCCATTTTTGAGAATCTATCCACGACAACAAATATGCTATCCCTCCCCTTCTTTGTTCGAGGTAAACCTAAAACAAAGTCCATAGATATATCCTCCCAAGGAACACTAGGCACAGGCAAAGGCATATATAAACCATGAGGATTGAGTCGTGACTTAGCCTTTTGACATGTAGTGCAGCGAGCAACAAAACGCTCAACATCCTGTCTCATCTTCGGCCAAAAGAAATGTGTAGCATGTACGTCCTCTGTCTTCTTCACGCCAAAGTGTCCCATTAATCCTCCTTCATGCGCCTCCTGCAACAACAAAAGACGAACAGAGCTAGCAGGAATGCATAGCTTGTTAGCGCGGAACACAAAACCATCATTAACAACGAACTTGTTCCATGTTCTTTCTTCTTTACAATTCTGCATTACTTCTTTAAAATCAGCATCATGCACATATTGATCTTTGATGGTCTCCAAACCAAATATTTTGAAGTCAAGTTGTGAAAGCATAGTATAGCGACGAGACAAAGCATCAGCAATAACATTTTCTTTACCCTTCTTGTGTTTGATGACATAAGGGAAAGTCTCAATGAATTCAACCCATTTAGCATGTCTACGATTCAGTTTCGCTTGACTTTTAATATGTTTCAAAGATTCATGATCAGAATGTATAACAAATTCTTTGGGCCATAAATAATGTTGCCATGTCTCTAAAGTCCGAACAAGAGCATATAATTCCTTATCATAAGTAGAATAGTTCAGACTAGCCCCACTCAATTTTTCAGAAAAGTATGCAACAGGTTTGCCATCTTGTAATAACACACCTCCTAATCCAATTCCACTAGCATCACATTCAAGCTCAAAAGTCTTATTAAAGTCAGGAAGTTGAAGTAAAGGAGCATGTGTCAACTTATCTTTCAATACCGCGAAGGCTTCTTCCTATGTGGTACCCCAAACAAAAGGCACATCCTTCTTTGTAAGCTCATTGAGAGGTGCAGCAATGGTGCTAAAATCTCTCACAAAACGCCTATAGAAACCAGCGAGTCCAAGAAAACTCCTCACTTGTGTGACCGTTTTGGGCTACGGCCAACTCTCAATACCTTCAATCTTGGCTTTATCAACTTCAATTCCCTGTGGAGTAACAACATAGCCAAGAAAAGACACTCGGTCGATGCAAAAGGTGCACTTCCCAAGGTTACCAAACAAACGTGCATCACATAGAGCATTAAAAACGGCACGTAAATGTTCCAAATGTTCTTCCAAAGATTTGCTATAAATCAGTATATCATCAAAATAGACTACCACAAATCGTCCAATGAAAGCACGTAAAACTTTGTTCATTAGTCTCATGAAAGTACTAGGTGCATTAGTTAACCCAAAAGGCATGACTAACCACTCATATAAACCAAACTTAGTTTTAAATGCTGTTTTCCATTCATCTCCCAATTTCATACGAATTTGATGGCATCCACTACGCAAATCAACTTTGGAGAATATTGTAGAGCCACTCAATTCATCAAGCATATCATCTAGCCTAGGAATAGGATGACGATAACGAATGGTAATATTATTAATGCCTCTACAATCAACACACATAGGCGACGTACCATCCTTTTCCGGCACTAGAATAATAGGAACAGCACAAGGACTAAGGGATTCGCGAATATAACCTTTGTCGAGCAGCTCCTGTACTTGCCGCATAATCTCCTTCGTCTCCTCTGGATTGGTACGGTATGGTGCACGGTTGGGTAGCGATGCACCAGGAATTAAGTCAATTTGATGCTCAATCCCTCGAATAGGTAGTAATCCCGGTGGCACGTCTTGTGGGAAGACGTCAGCGAACTCCTGCAAAATGTTAGTGACAGCAGGGGGCAAAGAGGAAGGCACGTCCTCGAATGAAAATAATGCCTCTTTGCACACAAAAGCATAGCAAACAGATTTGCTAAAAACTAGCTCATCAATATCAGATTTGGTGGCAAGTAAACATGCACTTTTCAATTTAATTTCAGAAGCAACACTAGATGGTTTACTATTAGGCTTCATTTGTTGCTCAAATTCTTTTGCCACAATCTGATTTTCACTCTTATTTTTCTCCTGTTTTGCTTTATTAGCTCGATTAATATCATCTTTCAAAATGGAATCAGGAGTCATAGGAAGCAAAGTAATATTTTTGTCCTTATGAACAAGAGTATACTGATTGTTTCTACCATGGTGTACAGAATTTTTATCAAATTGCCATGGTCTACCAAGTAATAAGGAACATCCTTGCATAGGTACCACATCACAATCAACATAATCAGCATATGTAGAGATACCGAAATGCACACGAACAGTACGTGTTACCTTAACCTTGCCGCTGTTGTTGAACCATTGGATGTAGTAAGGATGTGGATGGGGTCTTGTGGTGAGAGATAGCTTCTCCACCATCTCCATGCTAGCCAAGTTGTTGCAGCTCCCTCCATCTATGATGACGCGAACAGAATGTTCCTTCACATCTCCCTTTGTATGGAACAAATTATGCCTCTGATTTTGCTCAGCTTGCGTGACCTGCACACTCAAAACACGTTGAGCAACTAAACATTCATACCTGTCAGCATCTTCAGCAGCCATGTATTGCGTCTCATGATCAGAATCATCTCCACCGTGTTCTTCATGTGTAATAAGAGCCAAAGTCTCCTCATCATAGTCACTAGCGGACTCATACCCACCATCCTCAGTAGCAATCATTACACGCTGAGATGTGCATTCTCGTGCAAAATGTCCTCTTCCCTTACAACGACGACAAATAATATCACTTGTGTGCCCTGTAGACGCCATGGAAGAAGCAGAGCTCTGTGCAGGCCCGGCAGGTGTGCTCTTGGTAGATAGTGGTGGTTGTGCCTGCTTTCTTGTATCACGGTTGGAGGTGGTAGCTGACGGAGGTGCCGGTGTAGCAGAACGTGTGGAAGTAGATGATGCACGTGGTGTCCACGATGAAGGTCGACCTGCAGAAAAGTTAGTTCGCGCCAATGCCTGTCGATCCTGCACTTCACGTTCAGCTTTACAAGCAAGATGGAATAAACAAGTGATATTATTATAATCCTTATAGTCTAGAATGGTCTGAATCTCTCTATTTAATCCACCCAGAAAACGTGCAAGCATAGCTTCATTCTCCTCAACGATACCACATCTAATCAAGCCAGTTTGTAATTCCTGATAATATTCTTCTACCGAATTTTTTCCTTGTCTTAAGCGCTGCAATTTTTGAAGTAATTCACGTTGATAATATGGTGGAACCCAACGAGTACGCATAGCAGTTTTCAAAGCAGCCCAAGTAGCTGGAACAGGATATAATCTACAATATTCAGACCACCAAACACATGCAAAGCTAGTGAAAGCACAAACAGCAGCAGGAACACGTCTCTCCTCCCAAGTAAGATATATATCAGGAACATATCTACCCTCAAATGGTGGAATATTCAATTTCAGTTTAGGGAGATGGTCATGATCTCGTACCTGAGGGGGAGCCCTAACATTGCCATTATTTGCATGTGGACGACCTGGTGGTTGTGGTGCTGGTGGTTGCACGTAGTTCTGATGTTGATCAACCTCATCCTCGTAATCTCCCACATAATCATCCTCCTCCACATCAGCAGCAGGAGCCACAGAAGTATCAACAGCAGCACCAGCAGCTTGGCCAGGCTGAAGAGGGACATGGGTCGCTCGGCGGAGGGCTGTGTCGCGATGTGGAGGTAGTCGTTGTTGCTGTTGTAGAGGTGCGTTAGGTGCAGCCGGTGGTGGTGGTGGTAGACGCGCGAGCAATTCATTAAACTTGTTATCGAGCTTTGTTTCGAACGCCTTCTCAATGCCATCTATCTTCTCCATGGCCTCTTCAAATCTATTTAGCACATCTTCCACCTGTCCACTCATCATTTGCTGAAACTTATCATGTAACGCTTTGTTTGTCATGTTCTCCCAGTCAGTCTCGTCGGCTTGTGATCCTGCCATGGTTAGCAGCAATAGAAACACACAAGAATATGATTCTACAGACTACTAGGAAGTGGTGGTGGTGGTGTGGTGGACAGTCACAAATCCGTCAAGCAAATCTCAAATTCTTACCAGTTCTTACCCAGCAGCAGGCGGTGATCGACAACCGTTGTAGTCAAAACTCTCAAAGCTTGGATAGAGCGATTGCCAGGGAGAGTCAAACACATGACGTAGATGTATGTGGAGCTGGAAAGGCTTATAGTATGGTAGCAAAAAGGTCAGCAATAATCAATTCAGAGATGCAAAGTTGAATAAATGCTCAACGACGGTACTGTGCTGGTCCTAGGCTAGACCGTGCTAGAGACGCGAGCCTAGAGCACTAACAAAATCACGGCGCTGCACGAAAACAAGGGAAAAGCACACTCTGGAAAAAAAAATTCGCTCTTTTTTTTGCGCTCCTCTTTTTTTTGGCAAAAAATCACTATAATGGCGAGTGTCTCAAAACTCTTCCCAGGTCAAACTGACAGGATAGACACGAAATTTTTTGCGAATTTTTTTCAACTGCCCGGACCCAAAAACTGGAAACGGCCCAAAAAAAACTTTCAATAACGGCGACTGTCTCAAAAGGCTAAGAAACACCTAAAAATAGGATAGCCAGAAATTTTTTTGTCAAGTGCGTTTTTGGAAAATTTTGGGCCTAAACGGAGGGTGGTTTCTGAACTCTTTTTTTTGGATGGATCTCGAAAGCAAACCTAATATGAGATGGACTCGAAGTGATGGTGGTATATGGATACGGATCGGTGGTCGTATATGGACTCGGAGCGGGGGTGGTATATAGATACGGATCGGTGGTGGTATATGGACTCGGAGCGGTGGCGGATAAGCGGTGGTGGAAGATGGAAGGGACAATGATGATGGTGCGGCGGCGACGTGACTAATATGAACAGAACTCGAAACTCTAAAAGACTAGACGCTAAAACCAGCAACTTGACACGACGATGCAACCGCAAATTCAACAAAGCAAATACAGAAATGATTATGCAAAGGCTCAGATTGGTTCGGATAGGATGAACTAACCCTAATTTTTTTGTGGCTTTTTCGTGGAGTATAGGTATGAAGAACAGACTTGATCTAAACTATGAAAAAATGTAAAATCTCACCGAGCAACCTGAAAATCTGATACCACTTGATAGAGGCAAAGGTGTCCCGACGTTTCGATGAGATGGTGGCTATCGTTTCTGTGGGAGTCGACCTTGACGATCCGACTACGAACGTGCGAGACGTCGCGCCTTAGCAATCGCTAAACCAACTTCCGAGGGTTATTGACCACGCCGGAGCACGATCAACCTGACCACGAGGGCCTGTTTCCAGCGAGCAAACGAAGAACAAGCAAGAAAACTAAGATTGCAATCTGGATATTGCGAATATAAGAGGAAAGCTTTACTAATGAAGGTGGGGTTCTGTGACGCCTTGGTCTGGTTGTTAAACACAAACGAAGTACGCGAAGTTGCAGCTATGGCGAACTTTTAATCTAAACAAAACCCAAAGTCTAAACGACGCCCTAAGGGCTGTATATATGGAGGAAGAGGGGGGGTGGATTTCGTGGCCCTTGAGGAAGGGGTCCGAAACCAACCCTAACTCTTGTTTCCCCACACATACGGACTCTAAAAACAGCCTATACTTAAGTATTTCGAAATTACATGGGCCTGGCCCAATAATAAGGTGACGCGGCACCTAGAATAGCCTCTGGACGAAATTTATGAAGTGGCATCTTGTATATTTCGTCCAAGGCTTCATTCACTTCTTATGGTGGCTTCAGAGTCCGGAAATCATCACTTGTAACTCCGTTCTTGTTCCCCTTGCGCATGCCATCAACTCCATGCTTGTTCTTGCTCCAATGTTCATCCTTCTCCAAGGTAGGCCCTTCATTTGTAAGCAAAACAAATGTATCCAATTTAGGCAGCATCATATTCTCATGAACATTAGAATCATTACCAAGAAACGAAAGTACCTGGTAATTTAATTGGCGTGCGCGAGCTCTAGTAATTGGTCCATCATATGTAACAGTAGGGGCTGTGGGTGTAACAATGGTATTGATGTCCTCATCAGCTCCGCTCCGAGCAGGACCACTGAGGGAGTCCTGGATTAGGGGGTGTTCGGATAGCCGGACTATACCTTCGCCGGACTCCTGGACTATGAAGATACAAGATTGAAGACTTCGTACCGTGTCCGGATGAGACTTTCCTTGGCGTGGAAGGCAAGCTAGGCGATGCGGATATTCAAGATCTCCTGCTATTGTAACCGACTCTGTGTAACCCTAACCCTATCCGGTGTCTATATAAACCGGAGGATTGTAGTCCGTAGAGAACAATCATCATACACAATCATACCATAGGCTAGCTTCTAGGGTTTAGCCTCCTTGATCTCGTGGTAGATCTACTCTTGTACTGCCCATATCATCAATATTAATCAAGCAGGAGTAGGGTTTTACCTCCATCGAGAGGGCCCGAACCTGGGTAAAAACATCGTGTCCCTTGTCTCCTGTTACCATCCGGCCTTGACGCACAGTTCGGGACCCCCTACCCGAGATCCGCCGGTTTTGACACCGACATTGGTGCTTTCATTGAGAGTTCCTCTGTGCCGTCGCGATCAGGAAGGATGCCTCTTCCCGTCTTTAAAGACGGCGCCATTACTAAGGGAGCCTTGGCTGTCGGCCAAACCCTCCGGCTAGGCGGTTTTCTCACGACCGCCTGTTCGGCCGTTGCACCGACGGTGACCTCTGGGTCATCAAAAGCAACCTTCACGTCAGCTCAGAATCCGCCGAGCAGTTGGATCCGATGGAGCTCTCTTCCGTAAACGAGCTCTTGGATCGCATCGCCGCACTGAGGGTCGCTACAAATTACCACCGTGTTGGGCTTAAACCCGATCTAAGAGAAATTAACTCTCCCCAAGTCACCCACCACGTTGCCGTGGTAGAGGCGCAGTGCGGCGACCCTTCATCTATCCTCAGGACTAGCTACGTCCGAATTCCCGAACCCTCCAGGCCGGATACTCGCGGAGGGGAGGATACAATCCAATACCTGAGCTTAGAATCAGGCAACGGGCTAGACTCATCGGACAACATCCAAGACTCCGGACTTCAGAGTTCGGAAGTTCTTCGGCCTCCGAATCGTAAGTTGGGTGAGGTCTCAGATTCAACGACACCCGCCCGCCCGATCATAAGCGATCTTTCCCAAATCAGACAAAAGCCTGAAGAAATAGTACATCACTACTGGGCCAGATTCCTCCTGGTTATGAACAGGATAAAGGACTGCTGCGAGGGAGACGCAATTTCAATCTTTTGCAGTAATTGCACGGATGAGGGAATACTTAACGCCATAAGTCGTCGTGATATTACACGCTTCGCTGTCTTGGCGTCCATAGTACAAAAGTACTGTGCGATGGATAGCGCTTGGAAAACCGAAATAAAATTTTGGGATAATCTGGCATTGAATAGCAATCCCGTCCGAACGAAGAGGGTGCATCATAGTAAGGCACCCGGATTAAATATCAAAAAGCCAAAACCCTCTAGAGGGCATGGAACCGTACTGGAAAGGTGGCTTGATGGACCCTGTAAAATCCACAGTACGGAGGACGCCACACCAACACACAGCCTTAGAGCATGTTGGATACTCCGGCAGGTGGCCAAAATTGGCGAGGACCTCCTAATTTCAGAGGCTGAAGAAAGCCAACCCGAGGACACCAGTACCGGTCTCACAGTCTTCGAGACTTTCGCATCAAATAATATGTGAAAAAGAACACTCCGCAGCCTTACCGAAGTCTATCAAGTAGCAACGATAAACCCATGGAGTAACACCGCTATCACCTTCAACGCGAGTGACGAACCTAAATTCTGAACAGCCCGAGCACCAGCCGCATTGGTCCTTAGTCCCATAGTGGACGGCTGTCGCCTCGCAAAGGTACTCATGGATGGAGGCAGCGGATTGAACCTCATTTACGAGGAAACCCTCCAAAAGATGGAAATAGACTGGAACCACATTGAGCGAAGCAGCACAACCTTTAGAGGAATAATCCCCAGTCAGGAAGCGCGCTGCACTGGAAAGATCACACTAGATGTGGTGTTCGGCACGCCGGATAATTACAGGTCCGAAGAAGTCACGTTCCAGGTGGCCCCGTTCAAAAGCGGATACCACGCTATATTAGGACGGGAGGCATTCATAGTTTTCCAAGCCATACCCCATTACGGGTACATGAAACTTAAGATGCCTGGGCCAAACGGAATTATCACTCTCGCTAGTGATCCGGACATAGCACTCCGCGCCAAAAACAGGACAGCCGCATTGGTCCTTGAGGCACTATCCGAAACCTTAGAGGCCGAAGAACTGACCGTGCTGCGCTCCACGGTTAATAGGGATGATGTGATACTCGATAAGAGATCCAAATCCACATCCTTCAAACCAGCAGACGAAATAGTCAAATTCCAGGTCCATCCAACGGACCCCAATAAAACAGCCTCCATCGGGGCACGACTGAACCCTGATGTAGACGCCGCACTGCGAGAGTTCCTATGAGAGAACTGGGACATTTTTGCTTCGCACCCTTCAGACATGCCAGGAATCCCACGCAGGCTGGCCGAACACAGTTTAAATATCCAGAAAGGATTCAAACCTGTCAAACCAGCCCTTCGGCGATTTTCCGAACCAAAGAGACAGGCTATGGGAGAAGAGCTAGCCAAGTTATTGGAGGCCGGATTCATTAGAGATATAAAACATCCGGACTGGCTAGCAAACCTGGTGATGGTACCAAAGAAGGACAAATCCTGGCGTCTATGCGTCGATTTTAAAGACCTTAATAAGGCTTGCCCAAAGGATCCCTTCCCCCTCCCTCGCATAGATCAAATTATCGATGCCACCGCAGGACATGATTCGTTGTGCTTCCTCGACGCATACTCTGGTTACCATCAAATCAAGATGGCAGAATCAGACCAAGCCGCAACGGCATTCATCACACCATATGAACCATTCTGCTTCAACACAATGCCCTTCGGGCTAAAAAACGCCGGCGCAACATATCAGCGCATGATCCAAACATGTCTGGCAAACCAGATCGGCAAAACAGTGGAGGCATACGTGGATGATGTGGTCGTCAAATCAAGACATGTCGAATCTCTAGTAGACGACTTGAGGCTTACATTCGATAACCTCCGAAAATACGACATCAAGCTCAATCCGGAAAAATGCGTTTTCGGTGTTCCAGCCGGAAAGCTCTTGGGCTTCATTGTATCCGGTAGAGTAATCGAAGCAAATCCAGCCAAGATCCGAGCTTTGTCACAATTGGACGTCCCAAAAGACCTCAAACAAATACAGAAGTTAACCGGATGCGTGGCGGCTCTAAGCCGCTTCATCTCCCGCCTAGGAGAAAAGGCGCTGCCCCTTTACCGCCTCCTACGGCGCACCGAACACTTCGAGTGGACGGATGCCGCCACGGCCGGACTCGATGAAATAAAATCCATATTGGCAACAAACCCAGTCCTGGCCGCTCCAAACACCGTCGAGCCAATGCTATTGTACATCGCGGCAACCCATCAAGTTGTCAGCGCAGTGCTCGTCGTCGAGCGGGAAACGGACGGACACAAATTCCCCCTTCAAAGGCCAGTCTACTACGTGTCCACTGTCCTCAATCCATGCAAATCACGGTACCCACACTATCAGAAAATTGCATACGCAGTATTCATGGCATCCCGGAAGCTACGACACTACTTTCAAGAGTGTTTGATTACAGTAGCCTCGGAAGTACCACTCAATGACATTATCAATAACCGCGATGCAACGAGCCGGATCACAAAATGGGCCATCGAGCTCCTCCCGTTCGACATAACCTACAAGCCACGGCGAGCTATAAAATCGCAAGTATTTGCCGACTTCGTCCCAGAATGGACGGAGGCCGAACTCCCTAAAGAGTACGGCACATACTAAAACTGGATCATGCATTTCGACGGCTCAAAAATGTTGGCCGGACTGGGGGCTGGCGTTGTTTTGACGTCCCCCACAGGAGACACAGTCCAATATGTACTCCAAATTATGTACACGGACTCCAACAATGCAGCTGAATATGAGGCCCTCCTACATGGTCTCCGGATGGCAGTATCCATGGGCATTCAACGCCTAGAGGTACGCGGGGATTTGAACCTCGCGATATCCCAAATAAATGGCGACTTCAACGCCAAGGATCCAAAAATGGCAGCTTACCGCAATGCCATCCTAAAAATGTCAGCTCGGTTAGAAGGGCTGGAGTTTCACCATATAGCCCGCGAAAATAATCAAGCAGCGGACGTCCTGGCATGCATCGGAGCAAAACGCGATGCAGTCCCCCCCCCCCAACATCATTTTGGAAAGATTGTTCAAGCCATCCATAACATGGGAGGGGGAACCCGCAATTAACAGCCCGGACGTAGCCGAACCACTCGACGCCGAACAACCTGACATAATCGGAGGTCCGGCCAACAAAATTACACCTTCAGCCCACGTAATAATGGCGGTTATCGCCCCGTGGACAGAACCATTCCTAGCTTACCTTACTAGGCAGGAACTCCCAGAGGACCAAAATGAGGCCCGCTGCATAGTGCGGCGATCTAAAGCCTACAAAGTCCACGAGGGGGAGCTTTATAAGAAAAGCACTACCGGAGTGCTTCAAAGGTGCATCTCCGAAGAGGAAGGGCGGAATCTCCTGGCCGAAATTCACGCTGGACTCGGTGGCCATCACACTGCTGCTCGGTCCCTTGTTAGCAAGGCTTTCCGCACAGGCTTCTATTGGCCGACGGCCCGAGCAGACGCTCAGGACCTAGTCCAACGATGTGTTGGTTGCCAACTTTTTACCAACCAAAGCCATATGCCACCCACCTCACTCCAAACTATACCCATCACCTGGCCCTTTGCGGTCTAGGGGCTTGACATGGTCGGACCCCTTAAAGGTGGAACCCATAAGAAAAAATACTTACTGGTCATGGTGGATAAGTTCACCAAATGGATAGAAGCCAAGCCTGTCAAAACAGCTGAATCCAGACCCGTGATAGACTTCATATCCGGGGTTGTACACCGTTACGGCATTCCCCGCAGCATCATAACCAATAACGGTACAAATTTTACAGCCGACGAGGTAAAACTATGGTGCAAAAACATGGGCATCAAGCTCGACTATGCTTCAGTCTATCAGCCACAAACCAATGGCCAGGTCGAACGTGCAAACGGTCTTATCATGAGCGGCATCAAACCCAGACAAGTGCGGTCCCTCAAGGAATATAACATGCACTGGGTAGAGGAGCTCGACTCCGTACTTTGGGGGCTGCGGACCACGCCAAATCGCACCACCGGATACACACCATTCTTTATGGTGTACGGCGCAGAGGCAGTTCTGCCCTGCGATATAATTCATGACTCACCTAGAGTGCGCATGTACGAAGAAAGAGAAGCCGAGCTTGATCAGCAGGACAGCCTGGACGCCTTGGAGGAGGAGCGTGACGTGGCAAAAGCCCGTTCCGCATTTTATCAACAACAGGCCCGAAGATACCAAAGCAGAGAAGTACGGGCCAAAAATTACAATGTTGGCGAACTAGCTCTACGCCTGCCGGATAGGAAAAAGGACAAACTCAAGCCCAAATGGGAAGGTCCATTTATAGTCGACCAAGTCCTGACTGGTGGAGCGTACCGCCTGCGAGATGCGTCGGATAACCGACTCGAGCCGAACCCGTGGAACGCCACACGTCTCCGAAGATTCTATGCCTAGCGCCGGACTCCGTGTTCGTCTCCTTCCCCTGTCCATTTTTTACATTTTTCTGTCTTATATTTCTCTTCTTCCCCTCTTTTTCCTTTATAGCCCTTAAAAGGCTCACTACATGACGCGCACTCGCGTTCATTTAACCTGGGGGCTTCTTTAACAGAAGCTTATTTATACGGGCTTCATGCCCCACACATGTGTCAAACTTCTGCATGTACCTTTTTTCTCACCATTATATGCATCGATATGACTTAAGTTTTGTCCAAGCTGGGTTGCCTGGCTCCTGTGCTTACCCCTACGTTCCGGATTGTTCGACTAGGTGGTAAAGGGAGCACCTCTGCGATTGTTACTGCCGGGTCAGCCGGATGTGTACCTCAGACTGGGTGAAGCCGAAAGCTAGCATTCTTAAGGGAATATTCGGTTGGTGGAATAAAGATGATCTTTTTATTAATTTTCATGCGCCCCCAGATGCTTTTTCTGCGTTTTACGCAGTCCGGACATGCACTTTAGGGCATGCCTACCCAGCGAAAGGAACCCTTAACGGAACTATTCTCTCTGGAAGATGTTTCTTACTAACCATGTAATATAACATAACTAGTTGGGCACTTGTCTGATAAAGCACTAATGACCCATACGCCTGGTCTCCATGCATACCACGGTTCTTGTATAACCGTTATGGTATTCGGACACACTCCGGACCGTCGGGTCCCGAGGTTGAAGCGAAAAGGTCGGCAACGACAAACGATCTACAATCCGGCTAGAAGGCATTACATATGTTAATTCAAAATTACACAGTCATTTCGACTGATTGTATTCCTCTTCTATACCATCTAACAGGCTATCTAGTTTACAGTCCTACTGGGAAAACTTTGCGGCCAATTCCACTTGGCCGTACACTAAGCTTATAGGGATCTCCTTCCCGTCAGGCCCCACCAGTCTGACCTCGGCCATATGGTTTGGGTCAAACCTCGTAAAACGGGTCTTCACCATAGCCCAGGCCTCTCTAGCGCCTTGTCGGCAGGCCGATATCTTCCACAACCGGAAGCGCCGCCGAGCTCCCTTCAGCTTCTCCGCAAGCTCTCCAAGGCCATCGGGCGTGGAGTGGGCACGCCATAAGGCTTGGGCAACGCCTTGCATTGCCTGCCGAATTCGCTCGTGCAGTTGCAGGAGTTTGGGAAGAAGGTCACCCGTAGAACCGGGCATCTCCTCTGCAGGACGACCTGTGAGCACACCTACAGACAATACTCTGTTATTCGACTTCCTCGCCGAACTCATTTTTCAAATTTCGCTCAAGCACTTACTAAATATGCCGCGTCGAAGCCGTTGATTCTCCTTCTGGAGTCCGACAGCTGGCCACGAACGTCCTTAAGTTCAACATCCAGCTTGGTGTTGGCATCCTGGAGATCATTCTTCTCTCGCCTCACCTTTGTCAACGTACTCTCACCAGCCTCTAACTGGCGCAAGAGTTGTTGCTTCTCCGGATCAAGTCCAGCGCCATCTGCAACATCAATTGTCAGATTTGCACCCAAACCGCACAATACTAATCTTTCGAAGTGTATCTTACCCGAGGGGGTCCCTTTAGGCTCCCCTGCTGCGGCTAGTGCGGCCTCTAGTTGGGCCTTGCACTTTTCCAGCTCCTGGGACAACACGGTGTTCTTCTCAGTAAGAACCTGCATGTTATATGATCCTTAAATCAGTTACTTTAACTGTTTCAAGTCTCGGGGGCTACTGGTATAAATATATTTAACCAAAATTTTCTTACTCGTATGTCTTTCACATACTGCTCCGTGGCTCTGGCTAAACCATCTTGAGTGGCACGGAGGTACGCATCTCCCGAATTAAAGGCATCTAAAGCCTCTTGGGAGAAACAAGCGTCGCGTAAAATTGTCCGACGACGCATGTGGTTCATGGCACTCTCCACTTCAGAATTTGTGGCAGACAGCCTGTCCGCATCCTCTGTTGGAGGAGCGCCCGGTGCACACCTTGTGCTCGCCTCCGCTTCCGGGCCGGTCACTGGAACCTGGCTGGTGGAAGCGCGATTGGCATCCTCTCTAGATACAGTCCGGCGAGGTCTCTTCGTCATGATAAAGGCACGAACGTTAATATGCCCTGGCGAAATAATGCCGCGAAAATGGAGAATGCGTTACCTTTGCGCCGGCATCTCAGTCCGGACTGCATCTCTTTTTTCTCCACGGGGCCCTCCGGCACCTCGTGGGCTAGCCGCCGCAGGTTCGCCTTCCCGCCTCGGGAACCTCCCCTATGAAACACGGTTATTGTTAGAAACGCCGGAATACGAGAAGATGGAATCCCCTTCAAGGGAATAAAGACTCTGGTTTCTGTCACCTGGGAGGCCGGGATTAACCCGGGGTAATCAGCCACAATAGCGACCAAGGTGTTGTCCTTGCTTAGGTGATGAAACACCCCGTCGATAAGCTCCACCGATATGTCCGGATCCTCTTCAGAGTCCGGATCGAGGGACCGTTCTTGGTCCTCGGGTTGTGGAGGACGGCTGCTTATATCTTTCACTTCCTGTCGCAGTTCCTGCATTGAAGTCGTCAGACTACGTATCTGACCATGCAAGTATCAAATAAAGGGGCAAGCGCAGTTGTTCGCTTACCCAACTTGGAGGTTCATACATAGTGAATCCAGCCCGCGGGTTAACGCGGAGGAACTCCTCCTTCTCTCCCTTGTACAAAGAGGACAGAACCTTTATTAGGGAGGCAGCCGAGTCCGGCCCTTTACGGCCGTAACGCGTGGCGTCATCCTCCCCATTGAAATCCCACATAGGGCAGCCTCTATATTGAAGCGGCTGCACCCCTCGCGTAATGTACGCGGCCATGACTCCGATCATGGTTAGTCCGGAATGAGCCAACAGTCTTATCCGGCCCATTAGGTAAAGGACGTCCCTGTCGCTTTCTTTCTGAGAGCTCCGTGGGCGCCAGCTCAGGCGTTTCTTCAAGGGAGCACTGTTGAACTCAGGGAGACTGGCCCGGATAGGGTCCGGCAGTGGAACGTTGTCTATGTAAAACCATTCCGAAGGCCAGTCCTTGGACGCCTTCTTCGGGGTTCCGGATAGGTATCCGGTCCCGGCGATGCGCCATATTTCGGCTCCGCCCACTTGGTATATAGACCCCTCTTGAGAACGGGCCACCAGGCAGAATATCTTCTTCCACAGCGCGAAATGAGCCTCGACGCCTAAGAATAGCTCGCAAAGGGCAACGAAGCCCGCAATGTGTAGCACGGAGCCGGGCGTGAGATTATGTAGCTGGAGGCCGTAGAACTCTAGAAGCCTGCGGAGAAATGGATGGATTGGAAATCCCAGTCCCCTTATCAGATAGGGAACAAGGCACACCCGTTCTCCTTTAGAAGGATTGGGGGTGTTCTCCGCTTGTTTTCCGCCACGGTAGGTGGCGAGACCGGCTCGGACCGGGACCATGTATGCCTGAGGGAGGAATCCCTTGGCCTGAAGCGACACTAACTCGCTATGCGGAATGGTGCAACTCTCCCAATCCCCGGGCTTGGGACCGGAGGGGTGAGGGGAGGAGCTGCGACGGTTGGCCATGTTGGAATGGACCTTAGCTGGGAATGCTCTGATGATAACTCGCGGAGAGGAGAAGTTGCGGTTCGGATCTAAATCCCCATCCCGTTAAATAGGCGGCTCATTTGTATGGCTAGGGGCGTGGATGTAAGAACGCCCCGGGCTTTTCGCATTCGTTCAACACGTGGAAGACAGCCATTATTGGGCGCAGAAGCCAAGAAGCGCTACGAAAATCGGACATTATTCGTACAGGTACATAGAATTCGGGAAAGAACCCGCCTTGCAATGCCGAAGACAATTTGCGCGTCGGACTCGTCGTCATTGAAGCCTGGTTCGGGGGCTACTGAGGGAGTCCTGGATTAGGGGGTGTTCGGATAGCCGGACTATACCTTCGCCGGACTCCTGGACTATGAAGATACAAGATTGAAGACTTCGTACCGTGTCCGGATGAGACTTTCCTTGGCGTGGAAGGCAAGCTAGGCGATGCGGATATTCAAGATCTCCTGCTATTGTAACCGACTCTGTGTAACCCTAACCCTATCCGGTGTCTATATAAACCGGAGGGTTGTAGTCCGTAGAGGACAATCATCATACACAATCATACCATAGGCTAGCTTCTAGGGTTTAGTCTCCTTGATCTCGTGGTAGATCTGCTCTTGTACTGCCCATATCATTAATATTAATCAAGCAAGAGTAGGGTTTTACCTCCATCGAGAGGGCCCGAACCTGGGTAAAAACATTGTGTCCCTTGTCTCCTGTTACCATCCGGCCTTGACGCATAGTTCGGGACCCCCTACCCGAGATCCGCCGGTTTTGACACCGACAACCACTCCCTTGCGCTTCGAGTCCTTGGCCTTGGCTTTCTTCTCCTCCAGGTCGGCAGCTGGGAGCTCAAGAAGGGAAAGGCTCCCTTCCTTAGCCCTTGTGCACTTGGTCGTCAGGTTGAACAACTCCAAAGACATGCACAACTCCTCATGGATGGCGAGCTCCTCCTTCATCTTGACGTCGCAGACACCATCGGAACACGCAGAGATGATGACCTCGTCCGTTACCTTGGGGATCTTGAGGCGAACATTGTTGAAGTGCTGGATGTACTTCTGGAGGGTCTCCCCTGGCTGCTGATTGACGCGACGCAGGTCACCCGCTGCCGGAGGACGGTCGCGAGTGCCCTGGAAGTTGGCGATGAAGCGGTCACGCATCTTGTTCCAGGAGGAGATGGAGCCTGGAGGCAGGTCTAGGAGCCATGAGAGGGCGTCATCCTTTAGAGCCATGGGGAACCAGTTCACCATGACTTTTTCGTCGCTGTTGGCCGCCTCGATGCTCAGCTCGTAGAGCTGCAGGAACTCCGCGGGGTCGGGGGTGCCGTCGTAGCGAGGAGGCAGGTCTAGCTAAAACTTGCCTGGCCAAGCAACGCTACGCAGCTCAGGAGTGGAGGCGCGGCAGCCCGCGGTGGTCACCGGGACCCTTTACTGATGTGGAGCCTGCCCTTGACGCCCGCGCACCGCCACCGCAGGCGGCACACGGTCTTGTCGTAGCGGTGCTGGGAGCGCGGGAGCGTTTTCTTGTGGACGAGGGACTTCTTGGCAGCTTCCTTCTTCGCGCACGGGCGTCCGACGCGGTGGGTCGCGCCGAGGGGCCGCTCGCCTTAGCGCCAGGACGCCATCTTGGTGCGGAGGTGGTGGCGGTGGCGCTCCATGGGCCACGTCACCCACCGTTGGTGGAGGGCGAGGCAGTGAGAGGGACGGCGCGAGGGAGCCCCCTGCGGCGCTGATGAGCTCGGTGATGTGGTCCAGCCAGTCCTCGTAGAGGTCGTCAATGGGGTGGTTGCGCAGGAGTTCGCGTGCCATGCATAGAGCGTCCTGCGCGTCCGTGGGAGCGCAACAGGCGTGAGACGAAGAGCCGGCCGGGGTCAGCGACAGAGTGGTGGTGCGGCCGTCCCGCTACACCGAGGGGTGCAGCGAGGATGCTTGCTGCTAATTCCCCGCCGGGCCGGTGACAGTGTTGGCGGCAGGCGACGGAGAACGACGGGGTGGCCCGCCGATGGGAGCTATCTAAATGGCGCGGGTGGCGAGGGCGGCCCGGCGCTCAGCGCGAGCTCGGCGAGCGTCCGCCATGGAGACGATGAAGCGATGGGACGCAGATTGACGAAAGGAAAGCTTCAACGCACCCCTACCTGGCGCACCAAATGTCGGATTTCGGGTTCCAGCAAAACCCTTGAGGTTCGAACACTTGGGTGCGGGCGAAGACCTCCCCCTACCTAATCACGCCCTCAACCACGCCACGATCTCAAAGGCTAGCTCGACGAAGTCACAACACAAGAAACACAAGATTTATACTGGTTCAGGCCACCGTTGTGGTGTAATACCCTACTCCAGTGTGGTGTGGTGGATTGCCTCTCGGGCTGAGGATGAACAGTACAAGTGGAAGAACAGCCTCCTGAGGCGAGGTGTTCTTTTGCTTGGTGGGTGTAAGGATGGGATGGATCTAGTCCCAAATGAGATACCTCCTACTGTAGTGGCTATCCCTATTTATAGAGGCCCTGGTCCTCTCCCCAAATATTGAGCGGGAAGGGAGCCAACAACGGTCAATTTGAAAGGGGACAACTAGTACAAGCTATCCTGACTAAAGGTGGTCTTCGCCTGCCAAAGGCTCTGGTGGTTACGCTGTCTTGGGCTCCATGGTGACCTCCGTCCTGTCGTCCTGCTGGTCTTGGTCTCGTTGCACCGATAAAGAAACTTTGCCCGATGCCTTGGTACTCATCGCATGCGCTAGCCTCCTTAGCACCAAAGAGGAAACAAGGACACTATGCATGCTGGCGCCCACCTGGCCTTGGTCGTCATGGCTGACGTCGTAGGAACCTTGCGAGGTTCGCCTTGCCTTGATCTCTCCGCCCCTCGCCAGCCAGCCTGGTGAGGACGCTCCCGAGGACGTCTGGTGTCGTCTGCCTCGCGAGGCTTGGCCCCTCGCGAGGGTCTTGAGTGCATGTTGGTGAAGACGGGCCGTACTGGGCCGCAAGTGGAGCCACACCATGGGCCACAGGAAGGCAAGTCTGGGGACCCCCATTCCCAGAACGCCGACAATCACATGTTGAAGGATGTATGACAATATAACTTCTATGTGAATATGAACAAACATAAATCATTATGTTGTCTTCCTTGTCCAATGTCAACAATTTGACATAAAATACTTAATGGGGGCTCACAATCATAAAAGATGTCCAAGATAGTATATTTGCATGTGAATCTTATCTTCCCTTATTAATTTTTTCATGAATCACATCATTGACCAATGCTATGTTTGTCAACTTTCAATAAATTTTACCACTTATACTTTTCCTTATTTAATGTCATTACTTTCAATAAGATTAGCATATGATCTTTTTTTTCATTATTTCCCTTATTTTGATTGAAACATAAAAATAAAGAAGCAAAAACTCAAACTAATCTTTATTATATAACTCTCACTCGATTACATGGATAGATAGATCACGAAACAAGCACTCAAAAATAGATCATACTAAAATTTTGTTCAACTAAAACAAGAAATAACTAAGGATCGAACTAAGATAAGTAAATATAATAAAAGTGATGGTGATACGATGTCGGGTCATCTCCCCCAAGCTTGGTGAAAGCCAAGGGGAGTGCCCATACCCGTATACTCAAGTATCCTTCTTTGGTGATGGTGGTGGTGATGAGGTGGCGTACTTCTTCTCCAGCTTATGTTTGAGGATAGAATTTTCCTCCCTCAAATCATCGTTTTCCTACTCAAGCTTCAATATCCTTTTGCATAATGCCCCCTTGCTTTCCTTATCATGTACCTCTTCCTTTTCAGGGTCCTGGAGTGTTCTGGAAGGTCTCTTTTATGTATTCCTCCGGTATCATGGTTTGAATAATGTTATTTTAAACATTAATAGGTGTACCTGAAATATAGTGCTTAATTATTTGTCCATTGACCACCTTCGGATTGGTGCCTTCAACATTATTGATCTTAATAGCCCCAAGGCGATAAACTTCTTCAATGATATATGGTCCTTCCCATTTGGAGAGAAGTTTTCCTGCAAAAAATCTAAAACAATAATTGTACAATAGAACATACTCACCCACTTTGATTTACCGCTTTTGGATTCTTTTATCATGCGTTCTTTTAACTTTTTCTTTGAACAATTTGGTATTTTCATATGCTTGAGTTCTCCATTCATCTAATGAGCTAATATCAAATAATCTCTTTTCACCAGTAAGTTTGAAAGCATAATTGAGTTCTTTAATTGCCCAATATGCCTTATGTTTTAACACAAAAGGCAAATGACAAGCATTTCCATAAACTAACTCGATTACATGATAGATCTCACCCAACCCATCACCGTCCAGCAAGCCTACGATGGAATTACTCACGCACGGCGGTGCGCATCATGAAATTGGTGATGGAGGATGGTTGATGATGACGACGGCGATGAATCCCCCTCTCTGGAGCCCCGAACGGACTCCAGATCAGCCCTCCCGAGAGGTTTTAGGGCTTGGCGGCGGCTCCGTATCGTAAAACGTGATGATTTCTTCTCCTTCATTTTTTTCTCCCCGAAAGCAAATATATAGAGTTGGAGTTGGCGTCGAAGGAGCTCCAGGGGGCCCACGAGGTAGGGGGGCGCACCCCCCACCGTCGTGGAGAGGGTGTGGTCCCCCTGGTCTTCATCTTTGGCAAGTATTTTTTATTATTTTTAACTTGACGTTCCATGGAGTTTCAGGTTATTCCGAGAACTTCTGTTTTCTGCACATAAAACAATATCATGGCAATTCTGCTGAAAACAGCGTCAGTCCGGGTTAGTTCCATTCAAATCATGCAAGTTAGAGTCCAAAACAAGGGCAAATGTGTTTGGAAAAGTAGATACGATAGAGACGTATCAGGTTGCGCTTGGTCTTGATTCTTGTTTGCTGTGGTGGTCCTGCGAGGTGGTTAGACAACCTGCGCCGAACGAATCTCCTGAGGTTATTGCGTGAGAAGGCCAAGAACCAACGACCCCAGGAGGTGACGTGAATGGGGCCGGCTCGCCAGACAAAGCTCAGCCGTTGGATTTATAGACATTGCAGGGACGGGCCTGAGCACAGACGTCGTGCCTAACCCTCTCACGCGAAGGATCCTCAAGAAAAAGGATCGGCGCGCGGCTGCCGCGGTGGGTGACAGTCAAGCAGGTGATAACCATAGGTAGATTAAGCATGAAAAGCAGACTGGCTTAGGTAAATGCAAGAACGATACATGCCATTGGGCTGGACCCGAGAAGCTTGGGGATGATGCAGCCCTAGGGGCGCCCCCAGCAAAGTAAGCTAAAGACATAAAAGGATACATGCCGCAGGGACAGACCCGCGCGGCCTGGGAATGACGCAGCCCGAGGGGCGCTCCCAGCTAAATAAATATAGAAGATATCACCTGGCTCTGTTGTTGAAGGAATGTTGGTCCAGCTGAAGACGCGGGCTGCTCCTCACGAGCCACCGGGGCCCAGAGCCTCAGGAGGCTCTCGGGGTCTAGGCGGTTCCTTGAGGACCGTCTCCGTCTCCGCCAGGACCGCGTGGTGCCTGGCCTCCTGAACCGCCAGGACACTCTGCAGATTGTGCTGGAAGGCGGACGCCATGCTCGGCAGGCCAAAGGGCATGCGAATGTAGCTATGAGGTGGTCCCTCACAGTGTCCCACGCGCGAAGGCCAGAAAAGCTCCTGAGATGCAGCCCTGTTGAGCCCTGGGATGTTGAAGCAGACGCGCAACCCACCATCCTCGCCTGGATGGGGAGCTGCGCCAGGTGAGCGGTGATCGCCGCACATGGCTCTTCCATCCTGCAGTTCCTGAGTGGTCTTGGTGATGAACTCCTGAGCGCCGGGTGCTTCTCGCTCGGTTTCCTCCCGAGGGAAACGTGCTACGAAAGACGCCTCCACGTGGTGCCCGAGTGCCTCCCTCGTGACACTAGCAAGGTTTGAGGCCCTCCAGAAGAGATCCCCCGAGCCCTGCCCGAGGAGGGCGCCAGGCGCGCATTCCTATGTGAGGGAGGGAGGCGCCGCAGGCGCGGGCGCTGATCCTGACACGGCTCCACTTGCAGCGCCATTCTCCTGAGGCCTAGTGCGGAGTAGGTGCTTCTTCTTCTTGGGGACGACCTCAGGAGGGTACTGTGCTGTATTGCTGTTGGGGTCTTCGATTGACGCTGCTTGGAAGGCGCGCTCGAGGGAGCACACCGCATCTCTTGCTTCGCAAGGGACTGTGATGATCCCGCCGCTTCCTAGAGTCTTGAGGATGTTGTAGCCGTGGTGTGTTACTGCCATGAACTTGGCCAGGGCCGGATACCCAAGGATGGCATTTCATGGCACATGGATGTGGGCGACGTCGAAGTCGGTGAGCTCGGTGCGGTAGTTGTTGCGCTGTCCGAAGGTGACAATGAGGCGGACCTGCCCTATCGGCGTGGTGGAACTGTCGGTCACTCCTGAGAAGGGCTTGGCAGGCTGAAGCAGGTCGTAGAGCACTTGAAGGCTGTCGAACATCTCGACGGACAGGACATTGAGTCCTGCGCCGCCGTCGATGAGTGTCTTGGTAACTTGCACGTTGCTGATGACGGGTGAGTAAAGCATCGGGAGAGCGGCAGCAGTGGCCGCGCACTTGAGTTGATCTACCAATTTGAAAGTGATGGCGCACTTGGACCACCTAAGCGGGCGTGTGGCCTCGAGCCTGGGGAGGACTGCATTCACCTTGTGGGCAAACTGCTTGAAGATTCATTGAGAGGCTGGGGCTTGAGCTCTGCCCAGGATGTAGGCGATAGCCCATGGCTCCTGGAAGCCCCCATCCCCCTCGTCCTGATGGTGGTCGTCATTCCTTCTTGGTGGTGGCGGTAGCGGAGGAAGCCCAGCATTTCCCTGAGGATGGTCCTCGCGAGGCTGATCCCTCCAGGCGCCCTCGCGAGGCTGATCCTGCCAGCGGTCCTCACGAGGCCGGTCGCGCCACTCCTAGCGAGGGCCATGGTCGTCCCAGCGTCCTCCACCACGTCCTCCTCCTCGGCCGCAGCCCCGATCATTGTGCCCGGGGCGTTGACCGAGGCGTCCATCTCAAATGGCCCTGAGCTCTTGACAGTCGTGAGTGTTATGGCTGTGAACGTTGTGGAAGGCGCAGAATGGCCGACTGCTCTTGGATGACTCGGGTTGGTCCCGGCCGCGCTTCGTGTCTAGCTCCGCCGTGAGCAGGACCACTCTCTTGAGCTTGAAGTCCTTGGCCTTGGCTTTCTTCTCCTCCAGGGCGGCAGCTGGGAGCTTAAGAAGGAAAAGGCGCCCTTCCTTAGCCCTTGCGCACTTGGTCGCCAGGTTGAACAACTCCAAAGACGCGCACAGATCCTCATGGATGGCGAGCTCCTCCTTCATCTTGACGTCGCAGACACCATCGGAAAACGCAGAGATGATGGTCTCGTCCGTCACCTTGGGGATCTTGAGGTGAACATTGTTGAAGCGCTGGATGTACTTCTGGAGGGTCTCCCTTGGCTGCTACTTGACACAATGCAGGTCACCTGCTGCCGGAGGACGGTCGCGAGTGCCCTGGAAGTTGGCGATAAAGCGGTCGCGCATCTCGTTCCAGGAGGAGATGGAGCCTGGAGGCAGGTTCAGGAGCCATGAGTGGGCGTCATCCTTTAGAGTCATGGGGAACCAGTTTGCCATGTGTCGGATTTCGGGTTCCGGCAGACCCTTGAGGTTCGAACACTGGGATGCGCGCGGAGATTACTCCTTCTACCTACCTGCACCCCTCCGCCTCGCAAAGATCTAAGCTATGGAAAACACAGCACAAGAGACACAAGGTTTATACTGGTTCGGGCCACCGTTCTGGTGTAATACCCTACTCCAGTGTGGTGTGGTGGATTGCCTCTTGGGCTGATGATGATGAACAATACAAGGAAAAACAGCCTCGCGAGAGTCTGTTCTTGGCTGAGGCGACGAACTGCTAGGAGGAGTTCAGTCACCCTTCTCTCTCTCTCTCTCTCTTTGATCTGATTGCCGATCGATCTCTCTGTCTAGACGTCTCGATCCTTCCGATTCTAATTGCCTCTACCCTGGGGGTGGCTAGTCCTATTTATAGGCAAAGGCCCTGGGCCTCTTCTCAAATATTAAGCGGGAAGGGCGCCAACAGTTGGCCATTTTGAAGGGGAACATATGGTACACTTATCCTGACTAACGTTGGTCCTCGCCTGCCAAAGGCTCTGGTGGTGACGTTGGCTTGGGCTCCACAATGACTTCTTCCTTGTCGCGGGGCTGGTCTTGGTCTCGTTGCACCGAAATGGGTGCCTTTGCTTGATACTCCCGCCTGCGCTTGCTCCCTTCGCACCAAAGAGGAAAGGGAGGACACTGCGCGGGCTGGCGCCCGCCTGGCGCCCTTGGTCGTCATGGCTTGCGTCACGGGCACCTCGTGAGGTACCCCGCCATGATCTCTCCGCCTCCTCGTGAGCCAGCCTGATGAGGCCGTGCCTAAGGAAGCTCCGTGTCGTCTGCCCCGCGAGGCTCGGCCCCTCGCGAGGGTCTTGGGCTGTGTTGATGAAGATGGACCATGCTGGGCCCCCTTTTGAGCCACGCCACAGGCCGCAGGCAGGCAAGTCTGGGGACCCCCGTTCCCAGAACGCCGACAGTAGCCCCCGGGCCCAAGGCGCGCCCGAACTTGGCCGTGCAGCAAGGCGAAAGGGCAAGGGCGAAGCGCCGCGGGCCCTAACAGCCTGCAGCCTTGGGCGCCGCGTGGCGGTTGATTTGGACGTGGGCGTCTCCACTTCCCCACGACGCCTTGGCAACTGCACGGATTGGACAAGTCCCTGCATGCAAAGCGGGTTATGATTACCTGTGATCGTGGAGGCCGACGGTTGGCCTTCGCCGGCCATAAGTACGGAACGGCACGCGTCCTTCCAGTCCATCTCTTCTTGCTCCTCCTTCTTCCCGGTCCTTGCTCCGTCTCACTGCAATGGCTCCTATCCGTCGGTTCTCGGCGGCAGAGAAGGGAAAGGCTCCCCGAGAGGTGCCAGACCGGCTCCCGCCGAAGAAACGGCTCGCCCTCTGCCGCCGGGACGAGGGGGCCCATCAGGTGGTGTCGAGGCCCTGGGGCGAGCGGGCGCCACCGGGGTTCCCGCTCCCTTTGTACGCCCACGTCGAGGGCACTGAAGGAGTCAACGCTGATCACCACGGGCGGCGCCGGCGCCGGCGCCGACGGGTCACGAAGGTGTAGGTTGTCCCCCCTGGGGTCCACACCGATGGCTCCTCCCGAGAGTTCGTGTTCCACGCCGCCTTGCCTCCTCAGTCTTGGATTCGCCTCCATCGTCCCGCAGGGAGAACTCCTGGAGCTTTGGCTGCAGCACGCCGGCTGCAACACCCTCGCGACCGAGGCAGAAGTCGCGGTCGTTGCCCCGGGCGAGGTCTTCTTGACCCGAGGCTGGGGCAAAATCGCCCGGGTCTGCAGGACAAGAGGCGCCTTCATGATCCACCTGGAGTACGATGGTGCCTCGGTGATGTTCTTCAAGGTCTTCGATTCAAACGGGCGTCGGCTGGAGTGCTGCCCCGGGAGGGGTGGTCGGGACCATGTTACGGCAAGGACTGGGCCCGTCGACCGCTCCCTTGGCGGCTCCTCAGGCGGCGGAGCCGTCGGAGGGTCCAGCGACTCCGGCGAGATCTTCGTGACTCCGGAGACGAGCGACGACAGTTACGAGCCCCCGAGCCGGCGCCGCTGCTGGAGCAGGGCGGGCTCGTGAGGCCGTCGCCGACTCTGATCTAGATGGGGTTGGCGCCGATGCTTGACGGCCCACTATTGATGATGGCATCTTTTGCAGTAGCGCATGTAGTTAGCATCCCTTTAGGTTCCGTTCCCTGCGAGGAATCAAAGACGCGTCCCGTGGGGGCTTGTAAGGTTCCTGTGATCCTGTTTGTTAATATAACCCTTGTCGTAAAATTGCGCGAGTTGCTTGTTCTATCTTAGCTCAGTTCTCCCTTTCGAACCTCACGAGGGCTTGATGCTCTGCGCCGACAGGTCCCAGTCCCAAGGCGGCTTCAGCCGTCGCTGGTGTGCCAGGTGGCGATGCCGTGGTCAAGGCCAGGAGGTGAGCGACCCGGGGTCCGGTAAGAGCCCCTGAGTCGCGATGCTCAGGAGGTCCCCTTTGGCGCTCAAGCAGCCGTCGTTCGGTGAGAAAGGGGAGCGGCGTCGCTGTAGGATCGGAAGTATGTCTAGAGGGGGGGTGATTAGACTACTTGACCAAATAAAAACTTAGCCTTTTCCCAATTTTAGTTCTTAGCAGATTTTAGCAACTTTAGGACAAGTCAAGCAATTATCACACAATTCAAGCAAGCATGCAAAGAGTATATAGCAGCGGAAAGTAAAGCATGCAACTTGCAAGAATGTAAAGGGAAGGGTTTGGAGAATTCAAACGCAATTGGAGACACGGATGTTTTTCCCATGGTTCGGATAGGTGGTGCTATCCTACATCCTCGTTGATGGAGACTTCAACCCACGAAGGGTAACGGTTGCGCGAGTCCACGGAGGGCTCCACCCACGACGGGTCCACGAAGAAGCAACCTTGTCTATCCCACCATAGCCATCTCCCACGAAGGACTTGCCTCACTAGCGGTAGATCTTCACGAAGTAGGCGATCTCCTTGCCCTTACAAACTCCTTGGTTCAACTCCACAATCTTGTCGGAGGCTCCCAAGTGACACCTAGCCAATCTAGGAGACACCACTCTCCAAGAAGTAACAAATGGTGTGTTGATGATGAACTCCTTGCTCTTGTGCTTCAAATGATAGTCTCCCCAACACTCAACTCTCTCTCACAGGATTTGGATTTGGTGGAAAGAAGATTTGAGTGGAAAGCAACTTGGGGAAGGCTAGAGATCAAGATTCATATGGTAGGAATGGAATATCTTGGCCTCAACACAAGGGTAGGTGGTTCTCTCTCGGAACATATGAGTTGGAAGTGTAGATGTGTTCTGATGGCTCTCTCCACGAATGAAGAGGAGGTGGAGGGGTATATATAGCCTCCACACAAAATCCAACCGTTACACACAATTTACCAATCTCGGTCGGACCGAATCAACAAACTTGGTCGGACCGAAATAGTAAACCTAGTGACCGTTAGAGATTTTCGGTGGGACTGACATGCAACTCGGTAGGACCGATATGGTTAGGGTTAGGGCATAACGTAATCTCGGTCAGACCGATTACACAAACTCGGTGAGATCGATTCGGTAATTAGCTAACCAGAGAGTTGGTCAGGTAAACTCGGTGGGACCGATTTGCTCTTTCGGTGAGACCGAAAAGTTACAAAAGGGAAACAGAGAGTTTACATTGCAATCTCGGTGGGACCGATCCGCTCTTTCGGTGAGACTGAAAAGTTACGAAAAGGAAACAGAGAAATTGCAATCCCATCTCGGTGAGACTGAGATCCCTATCGGTAGAACTAAATTGCTCGGGTTTGCCAGTGGCTTATGACATGTGAAACTCGGTGGCGCCGGATGGAAAGAATCGGTAGGACCGAGTTTGGCTTCGAGTTTAGGTCATTTGTGGATATGGGAAAGTAGTTGAGGATTTTGGAGCATATCATTAAGCACATGAAGCAAAAGGCTCATTAAGCAACACATCATCCCTCCTTGATAGTATTGGCTTTTCCTATGGACTCAATGTGATCTTGGATCACTAAAATGTAAAATGAAGAGTCTTGAGCTTTTGAGTTTGAGCCAATCCTTTGTCCTTAGCATTTTGAGGGTTCCACTTTCACCATCCATGCCATGCCAATCATTGAGCTTTCCTGAAATAATTATCTTGGAATAGCATTAGCTCAATGAGCTATAAGTTGTTATGAATTACCAAAACCACCTAGGGATAGTTGCACTTTCAATCTCCCCCTTTTTGGTAATTGATGACAACATATAGATCAAAGCTTCGACAAATGATAATAAGAATGAATTATATCGTCGCTTTGAGAAGTATGTGATAAGTAAGAGCTCCCCCTAAATTTGTGCATATTTAAAATTTACTTTGGACTGCAAATGCACAAAGAGTTAGAATTATGGGTTATTCTTCCATGTCACATACATCTTGGTGGAGCGCTCAAAATGATAATAATGAAATACATGCACTCATCACCAAGGAAAAGTGAATGACCACATAAGATAGATAAGATATATCAAGCATGCATAAGTGTAGCTTATGATCAAACACATGATCATCAATGTCTCACAGGCATAACAAAGTATCTCGACCAAAAGCAAACAATGTTTGAAAAACCACCAAATAAAGCAAGAGAGAAAAAAAACACTCTCTCTCGAAGCCTATGATCTATACATTTTTCTCCCCCTTTGGCAACAAGTTACCAAAAAGTTCCTAGAAAATGCATAGTGCTAGATCGACACTCAGGCTTGATCTTCTGGTGGTGGTGGAGTCCGGATGACTCCAAGGACGAAGGCTTCCGTAGACGTGGTTGGAGTTGGAGCTGAAGTAGATGCTGGAGCTGGTTGGGCTGGTGCTATGGCTAGAGCTGAGGCGGTGGCTCTTGTGTCAGGAACTGGCACTGCAGACAACCTCGGACCTCGTGGCACTCTGGCAAATGCATCAGTGGTAGTCTTCCCTTTCCTCTCCTGCATGTCATCTTGAAGTTGCTCCACTTCTGTTTGAATCTCTGTCACCTTGACATCCAAGTCATAGAACTTTTGTTCTACAATTCTCTCTAAGCTCTCCTGGTTCTGAGTGAGGGTGGCCAAACCTTTCTCAATCCTCAGGGTGGATGCAATCAGGTAACTAAGCTGCTCTTGCTTGTTTTTCAAGAAGTACTTAGATGCCTCCTCTTGAGTTGGCATCTAGGCAGCTTTCTCCTTCCTTGCCTTCTCCTTCTTAGCTTGTGCTTGGACTGATGATGGCTCATTTTCATTCATCACAACTTGGTTGTCCTCAAAATCTGGATGGATAGGCAAATGTTCCTTGTCCAACAAGTATGTGTCTGTGCCCATTCTTGAGTTAATCAACATCTGGATCTGAGGGGCATAACCACAGCTCCTCTTCTGATCTGCTGCAGTCCTCTTGATAGTCTCTACTATGAGGCTCATGACCTTAAATTTCCGAGGCACATCAAATATATGTAGCAGGTTAATGGCATGACCTCTGATCATCCTGTGATCTCCAGACTTGGGCGAAAGTGTGTGCCTAAGGATCCAGTTGATCATAGGCAGTCCTGACAACAGGTGTTTCACAGACCCAAACTGGTGAGTATCAAGATCTTCTGCTGGAATCTCCTTGTACATATTTGCCATAGTGTTATGATCCATCTTTTTCTTGGCATAGACATCCAAGTCATCTTCATTTTCTTCTAGGGCATTGATCAACCTTGCCCATTCCTCAACAGTTGAGTGGTACCTTGTACCTTCAGACATCCATGTGATCCTTTCATCTAGATAGAAGTGTGTTGTGGAGTAGAATAGCATAATCAGCTCCTCATTCCACTTTGTGAGCTTCTGCCCAACAAAGTCAGCTACTCCACAAGCTCTGAAGCTTTCTTGCACTCCAGGGTAGTGCTCTTCATTTTCCTTGATGTATGCCCAATCAACCCATCTCATATCACACACAACTGGCTTCTTGTCTAACAAGACTGTCTCATAGAAGTCCTGTTGTTCCTTAGTTTGGAACCTGTAGTCAACATCAGTCCTCCTCCTGGTGGCATATGGATCCTCTGCTCTCCACTTTCTTAGCCCAGAGTCTCTTCTGATCTTCATATCCTCATCCACAGGATGAGCATCATTGTGGTCTGGGATCTTGGGCTTCAACTTTCTCAGCACTTGGCCTTCCTCTTCTTCTGCAACAGCTTCAGGCACTGGGGCCTTGTTCTTCTCAGCAGCTGGGATGCTCCTTGTATTTCTCTTTGGTTTTGGCTTTGGAGCTGGCTTGGCCTTGGATGCAGCCATGGGGGCTTCCTTGGGCTTAGATGCAGTTGCCCCTGATCTTATAGCATCACCCATCAGTTTGGGTGCTTTAGGTGCTGGTGCAACAACCTCTTCTTCTTCCTCATCAGAAGAATCTTTCCTCATAGAAGGCTTGCCAACAACTCTGGCAGTGGTTGTTCTAGCTCTCTTCTTTTTCTTGTCCTGGCCAATTTCTTCCTCTTCAGATTCCATAGTGAATTTTATAGTTTCCTCAAGAACAGCCTTCCTAGGCTTGGAGGTAGCAACTCTCTTAGCAGGTGCTTTCTTGTGCATTCCTGGCTTGATGGCTGCAGCTGAGCCATACTCCTTCTTGAGCACAACTCTCTTGGAAGTTGCTTCCTCCTCTGCCACATAGTCCTCATCCTCTCATTCTGAGGTTCTCTTCTTCCTTTGTCTTGTGGCAGCTTTTGGCAGGTTGCTGGGGGTGCTCCTGCTGCCTTCATCTGAAGAGCTGGAGGGACTAGTGCCCTCACTCATCTGCACTGGTTGTTCTGATATGTTCTGGCTATCACTCTGGTCTGACATGATGAACAAGCTGACTGCTGACCCTGTGAATAGTTTATAGATGAGGTAGAGTGGATGAGCATCACAAAATGCAGAGATTTTTTCAAAAGAATGATTCAAAAACTTAGTTTTAGTTTCCCACAGAAAGCATTTCGGATCTACCGATTTTTAAACTCGGTGATACCGAAGCAACTTTTGGAACCTAAACTAGTGAACTCGGTCAGACCGAGTCACAGTTCGGTGGCACCGAGACTGCTAGGGTTTCACAAAGTTCCAAAATCGGTCACACCGATTAGCAATACTTGGTCAGACCGAGTCTTACTTGTGCAATGGCATAAGCCAAATCGGTGGGACCGAGTTTTTCAACTCGGTGGGTCTGAGATGGTTTCGGCGGAAACCTAACCCTAAAATTTTCGGATCAAACCTATTCTACGAGTTCATTGACTGGATAGGAGTTTATCAAACGTGGCTAGAATCAATATGATCACAATGTGCTAGGAATCGGATTGGGGAATAGCACAAAGATCGAGTCCATACCCTAGTTCGGCGGAGACTCGCTACGGCGGCAACGACGGGGTTGATTCCCGTTGACGGCGACGGAGACCAGCGACTGGAGGCGGCTGGCGGCGAGAAGACGATTCGGAGACCACGTTGGCAGAGCGAGCTATCGCGCGGGCGAAGGGGTTCGGAGAAATTTCCAAATTTTTGCCCGTGTCTATATATAGCCCGACCTTGTCGGTGTGACCGAGTGGAACAACTCGGTGGCACCGAGATGCAAAACTGTGTACAGCTATTGCAACTCGGTGTGACCGAATGGTTCAAATCGGTTGCACCGAGATCGAAAACATAGATCAACTTAATGATCTCGGTAAGACCGAAAGTGGGGTATCGGTCAGACTGAGAATCACAAAGAGGTTTTGTAAGTTTAAGTCTATGACGAATCGGGGACTCCGAGTGCTCCTCACACAGAGTGGTTCGAATCTGACTTGATCAATTTTGTGATGTAGCATGAATAGAGTTTGAGACGAGAAAAGCATAGATAGCTAGAGAAGGTTCTTAGGCATTCTTGTCCATCCACTTGGCAAAAGAAAAATAAAGCCAAACAATCAAAACAACAAGTGGATGTCCTCGAATGAGTAAAATATGCAACCAACATGCTCACACAATAAAATGGCAATTGAAATATGTGACAAAGCATGCACACCCAATTCTAGCATCTATCAAGCAATTGGCGATGACTAGGTCATCTATATATGAGTATATTGGCATAGGAGTCAAATGAAAACATTTGATCATAGGTCATACTCATCGTTTAAGCTCAAGTGGGGTTACCACTTTTACATAAAGCATTGTTGTGTTCACATCATTAGAGTTGCTTTAACTCAAGTCTTAGAGTAAAGCTCCCCCTAGATGTGATATCCCCCCTAAGAGGGATGACCTAACCTTGGGTTTTTTCGATGATGACTTCATGCAGATGTTGAAGATGAGTGAATTGCACTTTCAATACCTACATGGGTTAGTCCCACAAGGAACAAACAAGGATATCCATAGACATGGAGTGATGCACACACAAGATGCTGTCTATGAAGACTTTTAGGTTACCTTGTCCCTTGTCTTACCAACAAGAGGGTTTGTGACTCCTTGAACTAGTGCAAGATGTGGAAGTTGATTGCACTTGTTCTTGCCAAAATGATAAGAGTGAAGTATGTTGGCGGAGTCACCCTCAAGAACTCTCTAGTTCTTCTTCTTTTGGATCCACACCATCTTGATGGGAATCCTTGGAGTTGTAGTCGTACTTGATGAAGTGGAACTTGAAGTAGTCTTGGGAATCCACTTGACTAAGGTCTTAGGAGCTTCTTCAAATGCATCAATTTCCTCTTGAAGCTTGTCCTTGCCTTTTTGCTTGTAGTCTTGTGGTGGAAGATCATCTTGAGTTTGTGTCCCCTTGAAAGAAGTAGGATCATACTTCTCTTGTTGAGGAACAAACTTTGTCTTGGGGTAATGATCTTCTTCCCACTCAACTCCATTGGCATTGAACTTTCGTTCAAAACCAACACCTTGATTCTTCCGGTGCCTTCCTTGCTTGCGTACAATCTCCTCGAATTGCTTACTTCCGGCAAGGCTTTTGTACACTCCTTTCTCTTTGATTCCCTTCAATAAGCTATTTTCTTGCTCAAGTGTAACTTGGCTAAGAGAATCGTTAGTGGAATCAAGAGAACTACTAGAAGCAACAATTTTGGATTTAACATGATCATTGTTACTACTAGAGGAAGAATATTTCTTGTTCTTGTTATTAGACTTGACTTGAGGCATGTAAGTGGATAAGAGTAAACGCTTGGCAATGTAAGAAGAACTTTTCTTGCGGAGATCATCATTGAGTGCCTTTAAAAACTCATGTTCTTGCTCAAGATTGAGCTTTTCAAAGCGTAACTTCTCATGAGCTCTTAAAAGTTCTCGATGATCTTCGAAGAAAGTTTCATGAGCTAACTTAAGAGTGTTTAGTTCTTTGGTTAGAGCCTCAATTTTCTCCTTGTCATTGTCATTCGTTTTATCTTGATTAGCATGATTAGTTGACGTTTCATCATAGTATTCATCACTAGAGTTGTCAACAAGTAAATCATCATCACCTAACAAGTCATCTTTATCACTATTGAAATCAACATACTCAGGGTGAGTTACCTTAGGACCTTTGGCCATGAAGCATCTTCCAATTCCTTCATTTGGTGAGTCAAATATGTCGTAGGAGTTGCTTGACACAAGTGCTAGACCGCAACACCTTCATCTTGAGTATATTCGGAATCGGAGTGATAACTTCTCTCGGAGTGGTTGTTGGAGTCGGAGTCGGATACCCATTCACCAACATGAGCTTGATGTCTTCGTTTTGTGTAGCTCCTTGATGATTTTTCCTTTCTTTCCGAATCCTTACTTCTCCATGAGTATCTTCGTTCATAACGATCATCTCTACTCCTTCTCTCTCTTGATGGTGATTCTTCTCTTTTGCCTCTTATTTTTGGAGAATCTTCTCTTCTTTTGTAGGGAGCCGTACACTCATTGGAATAGTGTCCGGGTCTTCCACAATTGTAGCAGTTTCGCTCTCAACTAGAAGATCTTTTGTCATTATAGGACCTTGACTTGGAGCTTCTATCTTTGCTTCTACTCTTGTAGAACTTGTTGAAGTTCTTCACCATTAGGCTCAATTCTTCGTTGAAGTTTTGTTTCTCACTTGATGATGTGGGGACTTCACATGAGGCTTTGTAGGCACCACTTGATTTGTTGTGAAGTTCCTCTTTATCCTTGAGCGACATCTCATGAGCAACAATTCTTCCAATGACCTCCGTTGGCTTGAGATCTTTGTAATTGGGCATCATTTGGATCAATGTGCACACGGTATCATATTTTCCATCCAAGGCTCTTAGGATCTTCTTGATGATGAATCTGTCGATCATCTCTTCACTCCCTAAGCCGGCAATCTCGTTTGTGATGAGAGCAAGCCTAGAGTACATTTCAGCGACACCTTCACCATCCTTCATTTTGAACTTGTCAAGTTGACTTTGAAGCACATCCAATTTTGATTCCTTGACGGAGTCGGTACCTTCGTGCATATCAATCAAAGTATCCCAAATTTCCTTTGCATTCTCAAGACGGCTGATTTTGTTGAATTCTTCGGGGCACAATCCGTTGAAGAGAATATCACAAGCTTGAGCGTTGTATTGTAGCATCTTCAACTCATCTGCGGTAGCTTCACGGTTTGGTTCTTTCCCGTCGAAGAAGTCACCTTGCAAACCAACACACATAATAGCCCAAACGGCGGGGTTATGTCCAAGAATATGCATTTTCATTTTATGCTTCCAACTAGCAAAATTAGTACCATCAAAGTAAGGACCTCTACGGTGATAATTTCCCTCGCTAGACGCCATACTCTCCTAGGTTGTGAAACCAAGGCTATGACCACCAAAAGCTATGGAAATCGAAGCAAATGGAGACCAAAGCTCTGATACCACTTGTAGGATCGGAAGTATGTCTACAGGGGGGTGATTAGACTACTTGACCAAATAAAAACTTAGCCTTTTCCCAATTTTAGTTCTTGGCAGATTTTAGCAACTTTAGGACAAGTCAAGCAATTATCACACAATTCAAGCAAGCATGCAAAGAGTATATAGCAGCGGAAAGTAAAGCATGCAACTTGCAAGAATGTAAAGGGAAGGGTTTGGAGAATTCAAACGCAATTGGAGACACGGATGTTTTTCCCGTGGTTCGGATAGGTGGTGCTATCCTACATCCACGTTGATGGAGACTTCAACCCACGAAGGGTAACGGTTGCGCGAGTCCACGGAGGGCACCACCCACGAAGGGTCCACGAAGAAGCAACCTTGTCAATCCCACCATGGCCATCGCCCACGAAGAACTTGCCTCACTATCGGTAGATCTTCACGAAGTAGGCAATCTCCTTGCCCTTACAAACTCCTTGGTTCAACTCCACAATCTTGTCGGAGGCTCCCAAGTGACACCTAGCCAATCTAGGAGACACCAATCTCCAAGAAGTAACAAATGGTGTGTTGATGATGAACTCCTTGCTCTTGTGCTTCAAATGATAGTCTCCCCAACACTCAACTCTCTCTCACAGGATTTGGATTTGGTGGAAAGAAGATTTGAGTGGAAAGCAACTTGGGGAAGGCTAGAGATCAAGATCCATATGGTAGGAATGGAATATCTTGGCCTCAACACAAGGGTAGGTGGTTCTCTCTCAGAACATATGAGTTGGAAGTGTAGATGTGTTCTCATGGCTCTCTCCACGAATGAAGAGGAGGTGGAGGGGTATATATAGCCTCCACACAAAATCCAACCGTTACACACAATTTACCAATCTCGGTGGGACCGAATCAACAAACTCGGTCGGACCGAAATAGTAAACCTAGTGACCGTTAGAGATTTTCGGTGGGACTGACATGCAACTCGTTAGGACCGATATGGTTAGGGTTAGGGCATAACGTAATCTCGGTGAGACCGATTACACAAACTCGGTCAGACCGATTCGGTAATTAGCTAACCAGAGAGTTGGTCAAGTAAACTCGGTGGGACCGATTTGCTCTTTCGATGAGACCGAAAAGTTACAAAAGGGAAACAGAGAGTTTACATTGCAATCTCGGTGGGACTGATCCGCTCTTTCGGTGAGACCGAAAAGTTACGAAAAGGAAACAGAGAAATTGCAATCCCATCTCGGTGAGACCGAGATCCCTATCGGTAGAACCGAATTGCTAGGGTTTGGCAGTGGCTTATGACATGTGAAACTCGGTGGCGCCGGATGGAAAGAATCGGTAGGACCGAGTTTGGCTTCGAGTTTAGGTCATTTGTGGATATGGGAAAGTAGCTGAGGATTTTGGAGCATATCATTAAGCACATGAAGCAAAAGGCTCATTAAGCAACACCTCATCCCTCCTTGATAGTATTGGCTTTTCCTATGGACTCAATGTGATCTTGGATCACTAAAATGTAAAATGAAGAGTCTTGAGCTTTTGAGTTTGAGCCAATCCTTTGTCCTTAGCATTTTGAGGGTTCCACTTTCACCATCCATGCCATGCCAATCATTGAGCTTTCCTGAAGTAATTATCTTGGAATAGCATTAGCTCAATGAGCTATATGTTGTTATGAATTACCAAAACCACCTAGGGATAGTTGCACTTTTAGTTGCTAACACGGGATTGCATTGGGTGTGGAGACAGTGCCACGGTAGCTGATGCTTTCGGGTGGTGACTTATCTCGAGAATCAGAGACCGCTCCCTGGTGTGTCGCCGGGTCTGTGCGTCGGCAGGCGTGAGGTTGCTCGGCGAGGTCCTCGCGTATCTCTCCCCTCTCACCTTTGCTCCCCTTTCTGCTCTACGTCCTCGGGTCCCGGCCCTCTAGTGAGTCTCAGCCGTCGCTGGTATGCCAGGTCGCGATGCCGTGGTCAAGGGCAGAGGGTGAGGGCTGGAGGGCCAGTAGGAGCCCTGAGTCATGATGCTCAGGCGCCCCCCTTTAACGTGCAGGCAGGCGCAGATCTATGAATAGGGAACGTTGTGCGGTTCACGTGGATGAGAGCGAAGGAGACACCGCAAGGGCCTCGCCTGATACAGCACTTTCAGGAGATCCTGTAGACCTATCATAGAAAGAACAAGGGGTTGTCGTGACAATTGCCAGTCAACAGTTGGTTGCTTCCGAGGGGCGATGAGGCACTGGAGGCTTGACGAGGTGGCGCCGTGCGGGGCTGCCGCGGCCAGAGCTCAGCCATTCAGGTTTTTCAGCGTTGTAGGGACAGACCCGTGCGCAAGCGCCGTGCCGTTTTGGGAGCAGCTCCGTCAGTTGGCGTCAGTTGAGCAGGCAACTAGATCAAACACATTAGCCGCAAAGAGGTGGATTCATTCAAATGGACGCTGGGAAGGCAGTCGTCGCTGGGTCTGGCCCGAGCGACTTGGGGACGATGCAGCCCGAGGGGCGCCCCCAACAAAGTAAGCTAACAACATGAAATAAAAGGGATACATGCCGCAGGGATGGACCCACGCAGCCTGGGAATGATGCAGCCCTGGGGGGCGCTCCCAGCTGGAAATGAAACTTGAAAGATGTCACCTGATGATGTTGAGGACGAACGAGTGTTGGTGTAGTAGACTCGGTGGGCTGCGGAAGCCGATCCTCATGAGCCCCCAGGCCCAGGGGCCTCGGGAGGCTCCGGAGGCGCTGGCTGCTCCTCGCGGACCATCTCCATCTCCGCCAAGGCTGCGGAACGCCTGGCCTCTTGAGCCTCTATGATGCCCCTCATGAGGCGCTGGTACATGACAGCCGCGTTCGGCAAGCCATAAGGCATGCGAACGTAGCTGTGGGGTGGACCATCGCAGCGCCCCACTCGCGAGGGCCAGAGGCGCTCCAGAGAGGCGACTCGATTGAGCCCTGGTATCTCGATGCAGACACGCAGCCCACCATCCTCGCCTGGATGGGGAGCCACAGCTGGTAGGCGGCGGCCACCTCTCATGACTCTTGACTCCTGTAGCTCTTGAATGGCCTTGCTGATGAACTCCTGTGGGTCTGACCCTCCTTGCTTTACTCCTTCTTGAGGGAAGTGTGCTTCGAAACACGCCTCCATGTGGTGCCCAAGCGCCTCCCTCATGACCCTAGCCAGGTCGGTGGCCCTCCAGGGGAGAGCCCCCGAGCCCTGCCTGAGGAGGGCGCCGGGCGCGCTTTTCTATGCGATGGAAGGAGGATCCCCCTGGGCAGGCGCGGGCCCTGAGGGGCCTGCCTCCCGAGGGTCCGAGCTGGATGATGTCTTCTTCTTCTTGGGGGTGGTCTCGGGGAGCCTCCTGCTTTCGCGATCCGGGTCTTCCAGTGATGCGGCCTGAAAGGCTCGTTCCAGGGAACACACCGCATCATTCTCTTCACTGGGCACCGTGATGACCCCGCAACTTCCTGGCATCTTGAGGACGTTGTAGCCATGGTGAGTCACGGCCATGAACTTGGCCAGTGCTGGGTATCCAAGGATGGCGTTGTACGGCAGGCGAATGTGAGCGACGTCGAAGTCGATGAGCTCGGTGCGGTAGTTGTCGCGTGTCCCGAAGGTGACTGGGAGGCGGACCTGCCCAATCGGGACCGTGGAGCCGTCGGTAACCCCGGAGAAAGGCTTGGTTGGCTGAAGCTGGTTTTATGGTACTTGGAGATTGTTGAATGTTTCCACGGACAGGACTTTGAGCCCTGCCCCACCGTCGATGAGGGTCCTGGTGACCAGCACGTTGCTGATGATCGGGGAGCAAAGCATCGGGAGGACTCCGGCTGTGGCTGCACACTTGAGTTGATCCGCTGAGCTGAACGTGATGGTGCACGCGGACCACCTGAGAGGGCGCGTGGCTTTGAGCTTGGGGAGGACTGCATTTACTTCGCGAGCGAACTGCTTGAAGATGCGCTGAGAGGCTGGGGCTTGAGCTCCGCCCAGGATGCAGGCGATCGCGCGCGGCTCCTGGAAGCCCCCAGCCCCCTCGTCCTGATGGCGGTCCTCGTTTCTCCTTGGCTGAGGCGGCAGCGGAGGGAGGCCTGTGTTGCCTTGCGGGCGGTCCTCGCGAGGCTGATCCCTCTAGCCTCCCTCGCGAGGCGGGTCCTGCCAGCGGTCCTCGCGAGGTCGATCACGCCACCCTTGGCGCGGGCCGTGGTCTTCCCAGCGTCCTGCGTTCCTTCCTCCTCCTCGACCGTAGCCTCGATCACCGCGGTTGGGACAACGGCCGATCCTTCCTTCTCGCACGGCTTGGAGCTCTCGACATTCGTTGGTGTTGTGGGTGTGGAGGTCATGGTACACACAGTGCCGACTGCCCTTGGAAGACTCTGGCTGATCTCTGCCCCGCTTGGTGTCTGGTTCTGCCGCGAGCACGGCAGCCCCCTTGCGCTTCACATCCTTGGCCTTGAGCTTCTTCTCTTCTGGGTCCACGGCTGGCAGCTCGAGGAGGGAGAGACACCCTTCCTCAGCCCTGGGGCACTTGGTCGCCAAGTTGAACATCTCCAAGGAAGTGCACAGGTCTTCATGCATCACCAGCTCCTCCTTCATCTTGACGTCGCGCACGCCATCGGAGAAGGCTGAGATGATGGCCTCCTCGGTCACCTTGGGAATCTTGAGGCGTGCGTTGTTGAAGCGCTGGATGTATTTCTGCAGAGTCTCTCCGGGTTGTTGCTTGATGCAGCGCATGTCGCTCACGGCGGGCGGCCGGTCGCGAGTACCTTGGAAGTTGGCGATGAAGCGGGTGCGCATCTCGTCCCAGGAGGAGATCGTGCCCGGAGCCAGGTTAAGGAGCCAGGTGCGGGCCCCGTCCTTAAGCGCCATAGGGAACCAGTTCGCCATGACCTTCTCGTCTCCGTTGGCAGCTTCGATGCCCAGCTCATAGAGCTGGAGGAACTCCGGAGGGTCGGCCGTGCCGTCGTAACGAGGAGGTAGGTCTGGCTTGAACTTGCCCGGCCACGTGACGCTGCGTAGTTCGGTGGTGAAGGCACGGCAGCCTGCCGTGGCCATGGGAGGCCTTGGGTGGCAGAGAGCTTGGTCTTGCAGGTCCCCACGCGCTGCAGCTGGGAGCAGCGCGGGGTCTTGACATGCGGGAGCAGGAGCATAGTCACAGCGTGCTGGAGCATGGAGTGCCCAGGCAGCTTCTTGCGGGCGAGGGACTTCTTGGCAGCTCTGCTCTTGCCGCGCTGGCGCCTGACGGAGCGGGTTCCGCCCAGGGGCCACGCGCCTTGGAGCCGGGGCGCCTTCTTGAGGAGGAGGCGGCTGGGGCGCCCCTGGAGCTTCGTCGCCCGCGCGGGGCGGGGTGCAGTTCAGCGGAAAGGACGGCGCGGGAGAACCACCCGCGGCGTGGACGAGCTCGGCGACGCGGTCAAGCCATTCTTCGTAGATGTCGTCGATGGGACGGTAGCGCAGGAGCTCGTTCGCCGCGATGAGCGCAGCTCGAGCCTCCATGGGTGCGCGGAGCGCACGGGACGAAGAACCAGTTGGGGTGAGCGAGGGAGTGGCGGTGCGGCCGTCTTGCCGCACGGACGGATGCTGAGACGATGCTTGCTGCTCGTTCCCCGCTGGGCCAGTGGCGGCGTTGACGGCAGGTGACGGGAAACGGCGAGGACGCTCGCCGACGGGAGCCGTCTGGGCGACGCGGGAAGCGAGAGCGGCCTGGCGCTCGGTGCGGGCCCGGCGAGCGTTAGACATGGACGCGATGGTCGGAGAAGAACGAGGCGGTGGAGGACGAATTCTGGCGCACCCCTACCTGGTGCGCCAAATGTCGGATTTCGGGTTCCGGCAGACCCTTGAGGTTCGAACACTGGGTGCGCGCGGAGATTACGCCTTCTACCTACCTGCACCCCTCCGCCTCGCAAAGATCTAAGCTATGGAAAACACAGCACAAGAGACACAGGGTTTATACTGGTTCGGGCCACCGTTGTGGTGTAATACCCTACTCCAGTGTGGTGTGGTGGATTGCCTCTTGGGCTGATGATGATGAACAATATAAGGAAGAACAGCCTCGCGAGGGTCTGTTCTTGGCCGGGGCGACGAACTGCTAGGAGGAGTTCAGTCACCCTTCTCTCTCTCTCTGATCTGATTGCCGATCGATCTCTCTGTCTAGAAGTCTTGATCCTTCCGATTCTAATTGCCTCTACCCTGGGGGTGGCTAGTCCTATTTATAGGCAAAGGCCCTGAGCCTCTTCCCAAATATTGAGCGGGAAGGGCGCCAACAGTTGGCCATTTTGAAGGGGAACATATGGTACACTTATCCTGACTAAAGTTGGTCCTCGCCTGCCAAAGGCTCTGGTGGTGACGCTGGCTTGGGCTCCACAATGACTTCTTCCTTGTCGCGAGGCTGGTCTTGGTCTCGTTGCACCGAAATGTGTGCCTTTGCTTGATACTCCCGCCTGCGCTTGCTCCCTTTGCACCAAAGAGGAAAGGGAGGACACTGCGCGGGCTGGCGCCCGCCTGACGCCCTTGGTCGTCATGGCTTGCGTCACGGGCACCTTGTGAGGTACCCCGCCTTGATCTCTCTGCCTCCTCGTGAGCCAGCCTGATGAGGCCGTGCCTGAGGAAGCTCCGTGTCGTCCACCCCGCGAGGCTCGGCCCCTCGCGAGGGTCTTGGGCTGTATTGATGAAGATGGGCCATGCTGGGCCCCCTTTTGAGCCACGCCGCAGGCCATAGGCAGGCAAGTCTGGGCACCCCCATTCCCAGAACGCCGACACCATGACTTTTTCGTCGCCATTGGCCGCCTCGATGCTCAGCTCGTAGAGCTGCAAGAACTCCGCGGGGTCGGGGGTTCCGTCATAGCGAGGAGGCAGGTCTGGCTTGAACTTGCCTGGCCAAGTGACGCTACGCAGCTTAGGAGTGAAGGCGCGGTAGCCCGCGGTGGTCACCGGGACCATTTGCTGATGTGGAGCCTGCCCTTGACGCCCACGCACCGCCACCGTAGGCGGCACATGGTCTTGTCGTAGCGGTGCTGGGAGCGCGGAGCGTTTTCTTGTGGACAAGGGACTTCTTGGCAGCTTCCTACCTCGTGCACGGGCGCCCGACGCGGTGGGTCGCGCCGAGGGGCCGCTCGCCTTGGCGCCAGGATGCCGTCTTGGTGTGGAGGTGTTGGCGGTGGCGCTCCATGAGCCACGTCATCCACAGTTGGCGGAGGGCGAGGCAGTGAGAGGGACGGCGCGAGGGAGACCCCTGCGGCGCTGACGAGCTCGGTGATGCGGTCCAGCCAGTCCTCGTAGAGGTCGTCGATGGGGCAGTAGCACAGGAGTTCGCGTGCCATGCAGAGAGTGGCCTGCGCATCTGTGGGAGCGCGGCGAGCGTGAGACGAAGAGCCTGCCGGGGTCAGTGACGGCGTGGTGGTGCGGCCGTCCCGCCACACCGAGGGGTGCAGCAAGGATGCTTGCTGCTTATTCCCCACCGGGCCGGTGAGAGTGTTGGTGGCAGGAGAAGGAGAACGACGAGGTGGCCCGCCGATGGGAGCTGTCTGAACGGCGCGGGTGGTGAGCGTCCGCCATGGAGACGATGAAGCGATGGGAATCAGATCGACGGAAGGAAAGCTTCGGCGCACCCCTACCTGGCGCGCCAAATGTCGGATTTCGGGTTCCGGCAAAACCCTTGAGGTTCGAACACTGGGGTGCGCACGAAGATCTCCCCCTACCTAATCATGCCCTCAACCTCGCCACGATCTCAAAGGCTAGCTCGACGAAGTCGCAACACAAGAAACACAAGATTTATACTGGTTCGGGCCACCGTTGTGGTGTAATACCCTACTCCAGTGTGGTGTGGTGGATTGCCTCTCGGGCTAAGGATGGACAGTACAAGGGGAAGAACAGCCTCCTGAGGCGAGGTGTTCTTTTGCTTGGTGGGTGTAAGGATGGGATGGATCTAGTCCCAAATGAGATACCTCCTACTGTGGTGGCTAGCCCTATTTATAGAGGCCCTTGTCCTCTCCCGAAATATTGAGCGGGAAGGGATCCAACAACGGCCAAGTTGAAAGGGGACAGCTAGTACAAGCTATCCTGACTAAAGGTGGTCTTTACCTGCCAAAGGCTCTCGTGGTGACGCCGTCTTGGGCTCCATGGTGACCTCCGTCCTGTCGTCCTGCTAGTCTTGGTCTCGTTGCACCGATAAGGAAACCTTTGCCTGATGCCTCGGTACTCATCGCATGCGCTTGCCTCCTTAGCACCAAAGAGGAAACAATGACACTGTGCGCGCTAGCACCCGCCTGGCCTTGGTCGTCATGGCTGACGTCGTAGGAACCTCGCGAGGTTCGCCTTGCCTTGATCTCTCCGCCCCTCGCAAGCCAGCCTGGTGAGGACGCTCCCGAGGAGGTCTTGTGTCGTCCGCCTCGCGAGGCTTGGCCCCTCGCGAGGGTCTTGAGTGCATGTTGGTGAAGACGGGCCGTACTGGGCCGCGAGTGGAGCCACGCCATGGGCCGCAGGCAGGCAAGTCTGGGGACCCCCATTCCCAGAGCACCGACAATAACATGTTGAAGGATCTATGACAATATAACTTCTATGTGAATATGAACAAACATAAATCATTATGTTGTCTTCCTTGTCCAATGTGAACAATTTGACATAAAATACTTAATGGGGGCTCACAATCATAAAAGATGTCCAAGATAGTATATCTGCATGTGAATCTTATCTTCCCTTATTAATTTTTTCATGAATTGTATCATTGACCAATGCTATGTTTGTCAACTTTCAATAAATTTTACCACTTATACTTTTCCTTATTTTATGTCATTACTTTCCATAAGATTAGCATATGATCTTTTTCATTATTTCCCTTATTTTGATTGAAACATAAAAGTAAAGAAGCAAAAACTCAAACTAATCTTTATTATATAACTCTCACTCGATTACATAGATAGATAGATCACGAAACAAGAACTCAAAAATAGATCATACTAAACTTTTATTCAACTAAAACAAGAAATAACTAAGGATCGAACTAAGATAGGTAAATATAATAAAAGTGACGGTGATACGATGTCGGGGCATCTCCCCCAAGCTGGGTGAAAGCCAAGGGGAGTGCCCATACCCGTGTACTCAAGTATCCTTCTTTGGTGATGGTGGCGGTGATGAGATGGCGTACTTCTTCTCCAGCTTAGGTTTGAGGATGGAATTTTCCTCCCTCAAATCATCGTTTTCCTACTCAAGCTTCAATATCCTTTTGCATAATGCGCCCTTGCTTTCCTTATCATGTACCTCTTCCTTTTTAGGTCCTGGAGTGTTCTGGAAGGTCTCTTTTATGTATTCCTCCGGTGTCATGGTTTGAATAATATTATTTTCAACATTAATAGGTGTACCTGAAATATAGTGCTTAATTCTTTGTCCATTGACCACCTTCGGATTAGTGCCTTCGACATTATTGATCTTATTAGCCCCAAGGCGATAAACTTATTCAATGATATATGGTCCTTCCCATTTGGAGAGAAGTTTTCCTACAAAGAATCTAAAACGATAATTGTACAATAGAACATACTCACCCACTTTGATTTACTGCTTTTGTATTCTTTTATCATGCCATCTTTTAACTTTTTCTTTGAACAGTTTGGTATTTTCATATGCTTGAGTTCTCCATTCATCTAATGAGCTAATATCAAATAACCTCTTTTCACCAGTAAGTTTGAAAGCATAATTGAGTTCTTTAATTGCCCAATATGCCTTATGTTTTAACTCAAAAGGCAAATGACAAGCATTTCCATAAACTAGTTTGTATGGAGACATACCCATATGGTTTTTATAAGCCGTTCTATAGGCCCATAGTGCATCCTCAAGTTTCTTAGACCAATTTTTCCTAGATCTATTGAAAGTCTTTTTCAATATTAATTTTATTTCTCTATTGGTAAGTTCAACTTGTCCACTAGATTGAGGGTGATAAGGAGATGCAATTCAATGATTGACATCATATTTAGCAAGAATTTTGCGGAAAGCACCATGAATAAAATGTGATCCACCATAAATCATTAAATATCTAGGGACCCAAACCTCGGGAAAATAATTTCTTTAAGCATTTTAATGGAGGTGTTATGATCAACACTACTAGTTGGAATAACTTCTACCCACTTAGTGACATAATCAACAACAACCAAAAATGTGTATCACTGGTACAACGAGCTGCTATACAAACGGTTTTTAACCCCTTTCCATGACGACATTCTAAACCGTCACCTTGCTAGTGTAGGCGATAGGGGAGTCCTTCCCGCATGACCCATAAACCACCGGGGATAGGCCCTCCGGTCACACACGCTACGCAAAATGAGCTCCTGTGCAATTGGGCTAGCCATCGCGTACTATTATACAGGCACAAATGTTTCCGTTCGTAAGTACATCCCACACAGTGAATCCCAGAGAAACATTTCCCTTCGTATGTACATCACACACTGTCAATCCAAGGAATATGTTTCCGTTTGTATGTACATCCTACACAATCAATCCAAGAAGAATGTTTCCATTCGTATGTACATCCCACATGATGAATCCCAGACAAACATTTCTGTTCGCACATACATTACACACAATTTTCCCCATCATATCGTTTGTGATAGCGTTGCCATTGCAGATGATATTAACAATTTTATTGTTTGCATTATTGAATGCATCATGCACTGCACGTAGAAGAAACTGTGTGGGATAGGTTGTCCATCACACACACTTTTTATGTGAAAAACATTTGCGGAAGGTGGCCTAATGCAAACAGTTTTCAAGAGGAAGTCGTGTGTGATTGTTCATTGATCCAACATGTTTTCTTCCTAGAAACTGTGTGCATTGTCTGAGATCATTGCCCATGGTGTTTTCTCAATAACCGTTTGCAATAGAAAAACCCAATTAGTAGGCTAATTGGCCTATTAGTAAGAATCCATTTATTAATCAAATTGACATTTCATATTAAGCACACAATATATTTCATCTTCTTATTATGGAACCATGATTTTACAATTGAAATACATCATAGTACAACATCATATAGCTTCAGCACTCAGTTACACCATATAGGCATATAGCTAGCTACCCCATTACACAACTGCACCAGCACCAAGTTTCACATGCAACATCTATAACGTTTTGAAAATAGCATCATAGATGGTAGATAGGCAGATGAATCTCATCTGGAAAACTGCTGAAGTGGAAGGCGAATATTGAGCCTTCATTGATGTCGAAGGTCTTTGCAAATTTAGGGCAGTTCCTGTGGATGATTGACCATCCATCCTTCGTCCTCTTCAGGAAGACTTCAATATTATACAGTCGGTGTTGTATGAATACCTTCCTCGCCTCCTGACCATACATCTGGTTTGAGAGGTAATCATCAGTGAACTGCTTTGGAAAGGCCTGAAAACAAGGATATGCATAAATATCTTCTCTAGATTTGAAATGGCACAAAGGAATAAAAAAGACAAGGTATAATAGTTAGTACCATAATGTAGTGCACTGATGTCTTCTTCATTGTGCAGACAAAGATCTTGTTGGTTTTTCTTGCTAGTTTCGTTATCCTAACAATCTTTTTGAGTTTCTTGACTTGACTGATATTCAGGGACAACTCATTTCCCCATATGCAAAAAGGGTTGAACAATGGGTCAAAACCTCTGACAACAGGACCTACATGTGCAAGACCAAATTGTTAAAAACCTAATATAAGAATGGTTCATGCAATTGCACAGTAATGTGGTATTAGACAAAGGACCATGCATGTGCAAACCTCAATTGTAAACCTCAGTGCTCCCATTGTTTCCCTGCAACACATATAAGGTAGTTATTGATCAGGTTAAGTGAGGGTTGGCATGCTATCAGTAAAATATGTTGATGAAAAATAAAGACATTGTAGATTCAATAGATTAATTCGAGCCACATGGAAAAGCCATTTATCTAAACAAAGCATGGTTAAGAACTAGGAAATGAACAATTGTATTTGTTTCTCATGTATTTAGTACAACCAAATTCGATTTATTCCTCACTGGCGACGTCTTCATGACCCGGGGGTGGAGCGCGGTCGCCCGCACCTGCCGCTCGGAGGGATGTCACGCCATCCACTTCGAGTACGATGGGGCTTCGATGCTCCTCTTCAAGGTCTTAGGAGAGGACAGCCGACGCGTGGAGTGCTTCCCCATGGGAGGCGATCGAGGCAATGGCTCCCCAGCAGGCCGGTGAGGTGGCGAGGCCACCAGGGGTGAACTTGCCCTTGGCCTTGTCCGCGAATTCTCTGACAGCAGCAGCGCATCCTCCGAACCCTGCTCGAGCGACGACGACAGCTACGAGCCGCCACGCCGCCATGGCCGGGCCTAGGGGAGGCAAGGTACCATCCTGACATCGCGAGCGATATTGCTTGGGTCGCGGTCCTCAGGAGACCTTTTTATTTTGCTTCATTCCTGGCACCGTCATTGTAGAAGTGTTGGAGTAGCTGAAGATACATGTTGCAGAAGTCGCTCCTCACGAGTCGGCCGGCTCCTCAGTCCCAGGGGGCTCAGGAGGTCTGTGGGGCTCGCGAGGTTCTGGCACGTCCTCCGTAAGGATCGCCAGGCGCCTGGCCTCGTGAGCCACCAGGACGCCTTGCATGCAGCACTGGTGCGAGGCAGCCGTGTTCAGCAGGCCGAATGGCATGCGTACATAGCTGTAGAGGTAGCCCCCACTCCGTCCAACACGGGACGGCTAGAAGAGCTCCTGAGAAGCGGCCCTATTGAGGCCTGGGATATTGACACATACGCGCAACTCGCCACCCTGTCAGGGGCGGCGCTCGCCGCGCATGGCTCGCGCCTCCTGAAGCTCTTAGATTGCCTTGGTGATGAACTCCTGAGCGCCTGGCGCCTCGCACCTTGCGCCCTGCTCATGTAAGAGCGCGTTGAAGCACGCCTCCACATGGTGCTCAAAAGCCTCCCTTGTGACGCTGGTCAGGTCAGAGGCCCTCCAGGCAAGAGCCCCCAAGTCTATCCTGAGAGGGGCGCCTGGCGCGCCTTCCTATGCTAGAGAGACAGGTGCCCCAGCAGTGGGTGCGGGGCCTGAGGCACGATCAACGGATGCCCCTGCCTCCTGACGACTCCTGAGGTGGTGTTGTTTCTTCTTCTTGGGGACGACCTCAGGAGGACATGCGGCAGCCTCGTCATCTGGGTTCTCGACTGTTGCGGTAGGTGCGCTCGAGGGAGCACACCCGCATCCTTCTCGTTGCAGGCGACTGTGATGATGCCACCGCTTCCTAGCATCTTGAGAACATTGTAGCCATGGTGAGTCACTACCATGAACTTGCCGAGGGCCGGATACCTGAGGATGGCGTTGTATGGGAGGAGAATGTGGGCGACGTCAAAGTCAATGCGCTCGTTGAGGTAGTTGTCACGCTTGCCGAAGGTCACCGGGACGCGAAATCTGCCCTATGGGGACGGTGGATCCATCAGTCACCCCCTGAGAAGGGCTTGGTGGGGAGGAGCTGGTCGTAGGGCACCTGGAGCATCATGAACGTCTTGACGGAGAGGATGTTGAGCCCCGCTCCATCATTGATGAGTGTCTTGGTGACGAGGACGTTTTTGATGGTCGGTGTGCAGAGCATTGGGAGAGCGACAGCGGCAGCTGAGCACTTGAGTTGGTCTGTAGAGTCAGAAGTGATCGCGTACTTGTACCACCTAAGGGGACGCCACGCCTCAAGCTTGGGAGGGCCACATTCACCTCACGAGCAAACTGCTTGAAGGTGCAATGAGAGGTGGGGGCCTGAGCACCACCCAGGATGCAGGCAATGGCGCGAGGCTCTTGGAAGCTCCCAACCCCATCGTCTTGGCGGTGGTCGTCGTTCCTCCTTGGCGGCGGTGGCAGCGGAGGGAGACCGGTGTTGGCCTGAGGACGGTCCTCACGAGGCTGGTCCCTCCAGGGGCCATCGTGAGGCTGGCCTTGCCAGCGGTCATCACGGTGCTGATGGCACTAGTCCTTGCGAGGGTCGCGGTTGTCCCAACGGCCTCCACCGCGACCTCCTCCGCGGCCGTAGCGACGATCATTGCGCTCGGGGCGGCGACCAAGGCGCCCGTCGCGGATTGCACCGAGCTCCTGGCAGTTCTTGGTGTTGTGGCTCTGGACGTTGTGGACGACACAGAACGGGCGGCTGCCCTTGGAGGACTCGGCGTGCTCGCAACCGCGCTTCATCTTAGGTTCGGACGTGAGCACAACAGGACCCTTGCACTTCATGTCCTTAGCAAGGGCCTTCTTGTCTTTAGGATCGGTCTCCGGGAGCTCCAGGGCTCTGCAGACTGATGTCTACTATGCAACCTTCTTCTTGTAGACGTTGTTGGGCCTCCAAGTGCAGAGGTTTGTAGGATAGTAGCAAATTTCCCTCAAGTGGATGACCTAAGGTTTATCAATCCGTGGGAGGCATAGGATGAAGATGGTCTCTCTCAAGCAACCCTGCAACCAAATAACAAAGAGTCTCTTGTGTCCCCACCACACCCAATAAAATGGTAAATTGTATAGGTGCACTAGTTCGGCGAAGAGATGGTGATACAAGTGCAATATGGATGGTAGATATAGGTTTTTGTAATCTGAAAATATAAAAACAGCAAGGTAGCAAGCGATAAAAGTGAGCGTAAATGGTATTGCAATGCTAGGAAACAAGGCCTAGGGTTCATACTTTCACTAGTGCAAGTTCTCTCAACAATAATAACATAATTGGATCATATAACTATCCCTCAACATGCAACAAAGAGTCACTCCAAAGTCACTAATAGCGGAGAACAAACGAAGAGATTATGGTAGGGTACGAAACCACCTCAAAGTTATCCTTTCCAATCAATTCGTTGGGCTATTCCTATAAGTGTCACAAACAGCCCTAGATTTCATACTAGAATAACACCTTAAGACACAAATCAACCAAGACCCTAGTGTCACCTAGATACTCCAATGTCACCTCAAGTATCAGTGGGTATGATTATACGATATGAATCACAAAATCTCAGTGAATCAAGTGAATCACGTGATATCCCATTGTCACCACAGATACGCACGGCAAGACATACATCAAGTGTTCTCAAATCATTAAAGACTCAATCCAATAAGATTACTTCAAAGGGAAAACTCAATCCATTACAAGAGAGTAGAGGGGGAGAAGAAACATAAGATCCAACTATAATAGTGTTGGATCGTGGGTTCCGGCAGACCCTTAAGGTTCGAACTCTGGGGTGCGCACGGAGATTCTGCCCTCTACCTCTCCGTCTCGCAAGGATCTAAACTACCAAAAGAACAACACAAAAGACACAGAGTTTATACTGGTTCGGGCCACCGGTGTGGTGTAATACCCTACTCCAGTGTGGTGAGGTGGATTGCCTCTTGGGCTGATGATGATGAACAGTACGAGGGAGAACAGCCTCGCGAGGGCGTGTTCTAGCTGGGACGATGAACTGCTAGGGGAGTTCAGCCGCCCTTCTCTCTCTCTCTCCTTGCTCAGATTCTGGATACCAGATGCCTCTACCCTGGGGGTGGCTAGTCCTATTTATAGGCAAAGGCCTTGGGCCTCTTCCCAAATATTGAGCGGGAAGGGCGCCAACAATTGGCCAATTTGAAGGGGAACATACAGTACACTTATCCTGACCAAAGTTGGTCCTCGCCTGCCAAAGGCCCTGTGGTGACGCCGCTCTGGGCTCCATGATGAGCTCATTCCCACTGTTGGACTGGTCTTGGTCTCGTTGCACCGAAATGGACGCCTTTGCTTGATCCTCTCGCCTGCGCTTGCCCCCTTTGCACCAAAGAGGAAAGGGAGGACACTGTGCGGTCTGGCGCCCGCCTGGCACCCTTGGTCGTCATGGCTTGCATCATGGGCACCTCGCGAGGTACCCTGCCTTGATCTCTCCGCCTCCTCATGAGCCAACCTGAGGAGGCCGCGCCCGAGGAAGCGTTGTGTCGTCCTCCCCGCGAGGCTTGGCCCCTCGCGAGGGTCTTGAATCTTGTGTTGATGAAGCTGGGCCGTACTGGTCCTTCATTCGAGCCACGCCGCGGGCCGCAGGAAGGCAAGTCTGGGGACCCCCGTTCCCAGAATGCCGATAGTAGCCCCCGGGCCCAAGGCGCGCCCGAACTTGGCCGTGCCGAGAGGCGAAAGGGCAAGGGCGAAGCGCCGCGGGCCCTAACAGCCTGCGGCCTTGGGTGCGGCGTGGCGGTTGATTGGGCGCGGGCGTCTCCGCTTCCCCACGACGCCTCGACGATCGCGCGGATTGGACAAGTCCCTCGGGCGAGGTCTTCATGACTCGTGGTTGGGGCGAGATCGCTCGGGGCTGCAGAGCAAGGGGCGCCCTCACGATCCACCTAGAGTACGATGGCGCTTCGGTGATGTTCTTCAAGGTCTTCGACGCGAGCGGGCGCCGGCTTGAGTGCTGCCCCAGGAGAGGTGGCCAGGACCTCGCGATGGCGACGGCTGGGCCCACCAACCACCCCCGGGCAGCTCCACAAGCGACGGGAGCGCCGGAGGATCCAGCGACCCCGGCGAGGTCTCTGCGACTTCGGAGACGAGTGACGATAGCTACGAGCCCGCGAGCCAGCGCCGCTCTCGGAGCAGGGCGGGCTCGCTCGGCCGCCGCCGACTCTGATCTGGATGGGGTTGGCGCTGGTGCCTGACGGCCCACTGCTGATGATTGCGTCGTCTGCTGGGGCGCGTGTAGATAGCATCCCTTAGGATCCGTTTCCTGCAAGGAATCATACTGCGCCCCGTGGGGGCTTGTAAGGTGTCTGTGATCCTTTCTGTTAATATGTGACTTTTGCTATGGAACTATGCGGGTCGCTAATTCCGTCGTAGCTTAGTCTTCCCTTTCGAACCTCGCGAGGGCTTGGCGCTCTGCGTCGACAGGTCCCAGTCCCAAGGCGGCGTCAGCCGTCGCTGGTATGCTAGGTCGCGATGCCGTGGTCAAGGCCAGCAGGTGAGCGACCCGGGGTCCGGTTAGAGCCCCTGAGTCGCGATGCTCAGGAGGTCCCCTTTGGTGCCCAAGCAGCCGTCGCTTGATGAGAAAGGGAAACGACGTCGCTGGTACGGAATTGCATTGGGTGCGGGGGTAGCGCCATGGTAGCTAGTGCTTTGGATGGTGACTTATCTGGAGGATCAGGGGTCGTCCCCAGCGCATCGTCGGGTCCGTGGTGTAGTTAGAACGGAGTTGCTCGGCGTGGTCCTCGCGCGTCCCTTCTCCCTCGCCTATGCTCCCCTTTCTGCTCTACGTCCTCGGGTCCCGCCCCTCGAGCTTGTCTCAGCCGTCGCTGGTATGCCAGGTCGCATGCCGTGGACAAGGCCAGAGGGTGAGGGCTGGAGAGCCGGTAAGAGCCTTGAATCGCGATGCTCAGGCACCCTCCCTTTAACGCGCAAGCGGTTTGCGCGGGCGAGGGTGAAGAGGACTCCGTGAGGGCCTCGGCTAGCGCAATTCCCTCCAAGGATCCTGCAGACTCATCACAGAAAGAAGAAGGGGCTGCCATGACAGTCATTAGTTGACCGTTAGTCACTTAAAAGCTCGCTGGTTGGGGTAGGTGAGATGTATCTGGGCGCCCGTGAGCCAGCACGGGACTCACGAGGCCCTACCTCTAGGCGGGTTGCGCCTGGCACTGGGCCGTATCTTGAGATGTTTTCCTGCAAAATTTGGTTAGATGCCGGCACTCTACGTCCTCGGGTCCCGGCCCTCGAGCTTGTCTCAGCCGTCGCTGGTATGCCAGGTCGCGATGCCGTCGACAAGGCCAGAGGGTGAGGGATGGAGAGCCGGTAAGAGCCCTGAGTCGCGATGCTCAGGCACCCCCCCTTTAACGTGCAAGTGGTCGACATGGAGAAGAAAAGTTGTAGAGGACAGGCATCAAGTGATCAAGCATGACAGGCGAATGCATAGTTGGAAATAAATGTGAGGGAGATACACGTCGCTGGGCCTAGCCCGAGCGGCTTGGGGATGATGCAGCCCAAGGGGCGCCCCCAACAAAGCAAGCTAAAGATCGAAAACTAAAAAGGGATACACGCCGCAGGGACGGACCCACGCGGCCTGGGAGTAATGCAGCCCTAAGAGGGCGCTCCCAGCTGGGAATGGAGCTTGAAAGATGTCACCTGAAGATGTCGACGGCGAAATGGCGTTGGTGCGGCAGACTCGGTGTGCTGCGGAAGAAGATCCTCACGAGCCCCCAGGCCCTGGGGCCTCGGGAGGCTCCGGAGGCGCTGGCGGCTCCTCGCGAATCATCTCCATCTCCGCCAGGACTGCGGAACGCCTGTCTTCCTGAGTCTCCATGATGCCCCTCATGAGGCGCCGGTACGCAGCAGCCACGCTCGGCAAGCCGTAGGGCATGCGAACATAGCTGTGCGGTGGACCTCCGCAACGCCCCACTTGTGAGGGCCAGAGGCGCTCTATCGTGGCGACTTGATTGAGCCCTGGTACGTCGATGCAGACACGCAGCCCACCATCCTCGCCTGAATGGGGAGCCACAGCCGGTAAGCGGCGGCAACCTCTCATGATTCTCGACTCATGTAGTTCTTGAATGGCCTGGTTAATGAACTCCTGCTGGTCTGACTCTGCTTGCTTCGCTCCTTCTTGAGGGAAACGTGCGTCGAAGCACGCCTCCACGTGGTGCCCAAGCGCCTCCCCCGTGACCCTGGCTAGGTCGGTGGCCCTCAAGGTGAGAGCCCCCGAGCCCTGCCTGAGGAAGGCGCCGGGCGCGCTTTCCTATGCGATGGAAGGAGGGTCCCCCTGGACAGGCACAGGCCCTGAGGGGCCTGCCTCCTGAGGGGCAGAGCCTGACGACGTCTTCTTCTTCTTGGGTGTGGTCTCGGGAAGCCTCCTGCTCCCGCGATCTGGGTCTTCTAGCGACGCGGCCTGAAAGGCTCGCTCCAGGGAACACACTGCATCCCTCTCTTCACATGGCACCGTGATGACGCCGCCACTCCCTGGCATCTTGAGGACATTGTAGCCGTGGTGAGTTACGGCCATGAACTTGGCCAGCACTGGGTACCCGAGGATGGCGTTGTACGGCAGGCGGATGTGAGCGACGTCAAAGTCGATGAGCTCGGTGCGGTAGTTGCTGCGGGCTCCGAAGGTGACAGGGAGGCGGACCTGCCTCATCGGGATTGTGGAGCCGTTGGTGACTCCGGAGAAAGGCTTGGTTGGCTGAAGCTGGTCATAGGGCACTTGGAGGTTGTCGAATGTTTCCACGGACAGGACGTTGAGCCCTGCTCCACCATCGATGAGGGTCCTGGTGACCAGTACGTTGCTGATGACTGGGGAGCAAAGCATCGGGAGGACCCCGGCTGTGGCCGCGCACTTGAGCTGATCTGCTGAGCTGAACGTGATAGCGCACACCGACCACTTGAGGGGGCGCGTTCCTTCGAGCTTCGGGAGGACTGCATTGACTTCACGGGCAAACTGCTTGAAGAGGCGTTAGGAGGCTGGGGCTTGAGCTCCGCCTAGGACGCAGGCGATTGCGCGTGGCTCTTGGAAGCCCCCAGCCCCCTCATCTTGATGGTGGTCTTCGTTCCTCCTTGGCTGACGCGGCAGTGGAGGGAGGCCGGCGTTGCCATGGGGGCGGTCCTCACGAGGCTGATCCCTCCAGTCCCCCTCGCGAGGCAGGTCCCGCCAGCGGTCCTTGCGAGGTTGGTCGCGCCACCCCTGGCGCGGGCCGCGATCTTCCCGGCGTCCTAGGTTTCTTCCTCCTCCTCAGCCGTAGCCCCGGTCGGCGCGGTCAGGGCGACGGCCGATCCTTCCTTCTCTCACAGCGCGGAGTTCTTGACATTCGTTGGTGTTGTGGGTGTGGAGGTCGTGGTACACACAATACCGGCTGCCCCTGGAGGATTCGGGCAGATCTTTGCCCCGCTTGGTGTCCGGTTCTGCCGCGAGTATGGCAGCCCCCTTGCGCTTCACGTCCTTGGCCTTGGGCTTCTTCTCTTCTGGATCTACGGCGGGCAGCTCGAGGATGGAGAGACATCCCTCCTCAGCCCTGGCGCACTTGGTCGCCAAGTTGAACAGCTCCAGGGAGGTGCAGAGGTCTTTGTGCATCGCCAGCCCCTCCTTCATCTTGACGTCGCGCACGCCATCGGAGAAGGCTGAGATGATGGCTTCCTCGGACACCTTGGGGATCTTGAGGCGCGCACTATTGAAGTGCTGGATGTACTTTTGCAGGGTCTCCCCAGGTTGCTGCTTGATGCGGCGCATGTCGCTCACGGCGGGCGGCCGGTCGCGAGTACCTTGGAAGTTGGCGATGAAGCGGGTGCGCATCTGCTCCCAGGAGGAGATCGTGCCTGGAGCCAGATTCAGGAGCCAGGTGCGAGCTTCTTCCTTTCAGCGCCATGGGGAACCAGTTCGCCATGACCTTTTCATCCCCGCTAGCAACTTCGATGCCCAGCTCGTAGAGCTGGAGGAACTCGGCGGGATCGGTCATGCCGTCGTAGCGAGGAGGCAGGTCCGGCTTGAACTTGCCGGGCCACGCGACGCTACGTAGCTCGGTGGTGTAGGCACGGCAGCCTGCGGTGGCCACGGGAGGCTTTGGTTGAGGGAGAGCTTGGCCTTGCAGGCCCCCTTGCGCAACAGCTGGGAGCAGCGCGGGGTCTTGACATGCCGGAGCTAGAGCAGGGTCGCAGCGAGCCGGAGCAGGGAGCGCTCGGGCAGCCTCTTGCGGTCGAGGGACTTCTTGGCAGCTCCGTTCTTGCTGGGTTGGCGCCTGACCGAGCGGGTTCCGCCCAGGGGCCATGCGCCTTGGGGCCATGGCGTCTTCTTGGAGTGGAGGTGGCTGGTACACCCCCGGAGCTTCATTGCCCGCGCGGGGCGGGGTGCGACGCAGCGGAGCAGACGGTGCAGGAGAGCCCCCTGTGGCGTGGACGAGCTCGGCGACCCGGTCGAGCCACTCTTCGTAGACATCGTCGACGGGACGGTAGCGCAGGAGCTCGTTTGCCGTGATGAGTGCAGCTCGAGCCTCCAAGGGCGCGCGGAGCGCGTGGGATGAAGAGCCAGCTGGCGTGAGCGACGGAGTAGCGGTGCGGCCGTCTCGCCGCACGGACGGGTGCTGAGACGACGCTTGTTGCTCGTTCCCCGCCGGGCCGGTGGCGGCATTGACGGCGAGCGACGGGGAATGACGAGGACGCCCGTCGACGGGAGCTGTCTGGGCGACGCGGGAAGCGATGGCGGCCCAGCGCTCGGCGCGGGCCCGACGAGCGTCAGACATGGATGCGACGGTCGGAGGAGAACGGAGCGGTGGAAGACAGATTCCGGCGCACCCCTACCTGGCGCGCCAAATGTCAGATCGTGGGTTCCGGCAGACCCTTAAGGTTCGAAATCTGGGGTGCGCGCGGAGATTCTGCCCTCTACCTCTCCGTCTCGCAAGGATCTAAACTACCAAAAGAACAACACAAAAGACACAGAGTTTATACTAGTTCGGGCCGTCGGTGTGGTGTAATACCCTACTCCAGTGTGGTGAGGTGGATTGCCTCTTGGGCTGATGATGATGAACAGTACAAGGGAGAACAGCCTCGCGAGGGCGTGTTCCAGCTGAGACGATGAACCGCTAGGGGAGTTCAGCCGCCCTTCTCTCTCTCTCTCCTTGCTCAGATTCTGGATACCAGATGCCTCTACCCTGGGGGTGGCTAGTCCTATTTATAGGCAAAGGCCTTGGGCCTCTTCCCAAATATTGAGCGGGAAGGGCGCCAACAATTGGCCAATTTGAAGGGGAACATACAGTACACTTATCCTGACCAAAGTTGGTCCTCGCCTGCCAAAGGCCCTATGGTGACGCCGCTTTGGGCTCCACGATGAGCTCATTCCCACCGTTGGACTGGTCTTGGTCTCGTTGCACCGAAATGGATGACTTTGCTTGATCCTCTCGCCTGCGCTTGCCCCCTTTGCACCAAAGAGGAAAGGGGAGGACACTGTGCGGTCTGGCGCCCGCCTGGCACCCTTGGTCGTCATGGCTTGCGTCATGGGCACCTCGCGAGGTACTTGCCTTGATCTCTCCGCCTCCTCATGAGCCAACCTGAGGAGGCCGCGCCCGAGGAAGCGTTGTGTCGTCCTCCCCGCGAGGCTTGGCCCCTCGCGAGGGTCTTGAATCTTGCGTTGATGAAGGTGGGCCGTACTGGGCCTTCATTCGAGCCACGCCGCGGGCCGCAGGCAGGCAAGTCTGGGGACCCCCGTTCCCAGAACGCCGACAAATAGCAAAGCTCGCGATACATCAAGATCGTGCCAAATCAAGAACACGAGAGAGAGAGAGAGAGAGAGAGCAAACACATAGCTACTGGTACATACCCTCAGCCCCGAGGGTGAACTACTCCCTCCTCGTCATGGAGAACGCCAGGATGATGAAAATGGCCACCGGTGAGGTATCCCCCCTCCGGTAGGGTGCCGGAACAGGGTCCCGATTGGTTTTTGGTGGCTACAAAGGCTTGCGGCGGTGGAACTCCCGATCTATTCTGTTTTCCAAAGTTTTTGGGGTCTATTGGTATATATAGACGGAAGAAATGCGTCACGGGAGCCACGAGGGGCCCACGAGGGTGGAAGGCACGCCCTAGGGGGTGGGCGCGCTCCCCTGCCTTGTGGCTCCCTCGTTTCTTTCCTGACGTGCACTCCAAGTCTATCGGGTAGCTTTCCTTCCAAAAATAACTTCTCTAGAAGGTTTCATTTCGTTTCGACTCCGTTTGATATTCCTTTTCTTTGAAACACTGAAACAAGGGAAAAAGCAGGAACTGGCACTAGGCTCTGGGTCAATAGGTTAGTCCCAAGAATAATATAAAAGTGTTTAATAAAGCCCATAAACATCCAAAACAGATAATATAATAGCATGGGACAATAAAAATTATAGATACGTTGCAGACATATCAGCATCCCCAAGCTTAATTCTTGCTCGTCCTCGAGTAGGTAAATGATAAAAACAGAATTTTTGATGTGGAATGCTACTTGACATAATTTCAATGTAATTCTTGTTAATTGTGGTATGAATATTCAGATCCGAAAGATTCAAGATAAAAGTTCACATTGACATAAAAGTAATAATACTTCAAGCATACTAACTAAGCAATTATGTCCTCTCAAAAGAGCATGGCCAAAGAAAGTTCATCCCTACAAAATCATATAGTTTAGTCATGCTCCATTTTCGTCACACAAGAATGCTCTCATCATGCACAACCCCGATGACAAGGCAAGCAATTGTTTCATACTTTAGCAATCTCAAACCTATAAACTTTCACGCAATATATGAGCGCGAGACATGGACATAGCACTATGGGTGGAATAGAATATTATGATGGGGGTTATGTGGAGAAGACAAAAAGGAGAAAGTCTTATATCAACGAGGCCAATCAATGAGCTATGGAGATGCCCATCGATAGATGTTGATGCAAGGAGTAGGGATTGCCATGCAACAGATGCACTAGAGCTATAAATGTATGAAAGCTCAACAAAAGAAACTAAGTGGGTGTGCATCCAACTTGCCTGCTCATGAAGACCTAGGGAACTTGAGGAGGCCCATTGTTGGAATATACAAGCCAAGTTCTATAATGAAAAATGCCCACTAGTATATGAAAGTGACAAAACGAGAGACTCTCTATCATGAAGATTATGGTGCTACTTTGAAGCAAGAGTGTGGTAAAGGATAGTAACATTGTCCCTTCTCTCTTTTTCTCTCATTTTTTTGGGCCTTCTCTTTTTTTATGGCCTTTCTATTTTTTTTATTCCTCACTTGGGACAATGCTCTAGAAAATGATGATCATCACACTTCTATTTATTTACAACTCAATGATTACAACTCGATACTAGAACAAAGTATGACTCTATATGAATGCCTCCGGCGGTGTACCGGGATAAGCAATGAACCAAGAGTGACATGTATGAAAGAATTATGAAAGGTGGCTTTGCCACAAATACTATGTCAACTACATGATCATGCTAATCAATATGACAATGATGAACGTGTCATGATAAACGGAATGGTGGAAAGTTGCATGGCAATATATCTCGGAATGGCTATGGAAATGCCATAATAGGTAGGAATGGTGGCTGTTTTGAGGAATATATAAGGAGGTTTATGTGTGAACGAGTGTATCATATCACGGGGTTTGGATGCACCGGCGAAGTTTGCACCAACTCTCGAGGTGAGAAAGGGCAATGCACGCTATCGAAAAGGCTAGCAATGATGGAAGGGTGAGAGTGCGTATAATCCATGGACTCAACATTAGTCATAAAGAACTCACATACTTATTGAAAAAATCTACAAGTCATCAAAAACCAAGCATTACGAGCATGCTCCTAGGGGGATAGATTGGTAGGAAAATACCATCGCTCGTCCCCGACCACCACTCATAAGGAGGACAATCAAAGAACACATCATGTTTCAAATTTGTTACATAACGATTACCATACGTGCAAGCTACGAGACTTGCAAACTTCAACACAAGTATTTCTCAAATTCACAACTACTCAACTAGCTCAACTTTAATATCACTACCTCCATATCTCAAAACAAACATCAAGCATCAAACTTCTCTTAGTATTCAACACACTCATAAGAAAGTTTTTACTAGTCTTGAATACCTAGCATATTAGGATTAAGCACATTACGATGCTGTTTTAAGACTCTCAAAATAATCTAAGTGAAGCATGAGAGAATAATAGTTTCTATAAAACAAAACCACCACCGTGCTCTAAAAAATATAAGTGAAGTACTAGAGCAAAAACAAACTACTCCGAAAGATATAAGTGAAGATCAATGAGTAGTCGGATAATTATGCAACTATGTGAAGACTCTCCCTTTTAATAATTTCAGATCTTAGTATTTTATTCAAACAGCAAGAAAAGCTAAAGAAAATAAAATCACGCTCCAAGCAAAACACATATCATGTGGTGAATAAAAATATAGCTCCAAGTAAAGTTACCGATGAACGAACACGAAAGAGGGGATGCCTTCCGGGGCATCCCCAAGCTTAGGCTCTTGGTTATCCTTGAATATTACCTTAGGGGGACTTGGTAATCCCCAAGCTTAGGCTCTTGCCACTCCCTATTCCATAGTCCATCGAATATTACCCAAAACTTGAAAACTTCACAACACAAAACTTAACAGAAAACTCGTGAGCTCCGTTAGCGAAGGAAAACAAAACACCACTTCAAGGTACTGTAATGAACTCATTGTTTATTTATATTGGTGTTAAACCTACTGTATTCCAACTTCTCTATGGTTTATAAACTATTTTACTAGCCATAGATTCATGAAAATAAGCAAGCAACACAATGAAAATAGAATCTGTCAAAAACAGAACAGTCTGTAGTAATCTGTAACTAACACAAACTTCTGGAACCCCAAAAATTCTACTATAAAATGGTGGACCTGGGGAATTCTTCTAGTAATGATATGAAAAAACAATCAACTAAATAGCACTCTCCATTAAATATTTGAAGCAAATCTCGTGAGCGCTAAAGTTTTTGTTTTTTACAGCATGATCATAAAGACTTCACCCAAGTCTTCCCAAAGGTTCTACTTGTCACAAACACTAACTAAAACACAAAACCACATCTAAACAGAAGCTAGATGGATTATTTATTCCTAAACATAACCAAAAATCAAGAAATTAAAATAAAATTGGGTTGCCTCCCAACAAGCGCTATCGTTTAACGCCCCTAGCTAGGCATGATGATTTCAATGATGCTCACAAAAAGATAAGAATTGAAACATAAAGAGAGCATCATGAAGAATATGACTAGCGCATTTTAGTCTAACCCACTTCCTATGCATAGGGATTTTGTGAGCAAACAACTTATGGGAACAAGAATCAACTAGCATAGGAAGGCAAAACAAGCATAACTTCAAAACTTTAGGCACATAGAGAGGAAACTTGATATTATTGCAATTCCTACAAGCATATGTTCCTCCCTCATAATAATTTTCAGTAGCATCATGAATGAATTCAACAATATAACCATCACATAAAGCATTCTTTTCATGATCTACAAGCATAGAATTTTTATTTCTCTCCACATAAGCAAATTTATTCTCATCAATAGTAGTGGGAGCAAACTCAACAAAACAACTATCTTGTGATTGAAAAGTAAGATCAAGATGACAAGTTTCATGGTTATTATTATTCTTTATAGTATACATATCATCACAATAATCATCATAGATAGGAGGCATGCTTTCATCATAATAAATTTGCACATCAAAACTTGGGGGACTAAAAATATCATATTCACCAAACATAGCATCCCCTAGCTTGTGGCTTTGCATATCATTAGCATCATGGTTATTCAAGGAGTTCATACTAACAACATTGCAATCATGCTCATCATTCAAAGATTTAATGCCAAACATTTTAATTTATTCTTCTTCTAACACTTCGGCACAATTTTCCTTTCCATCATACTCACGAAACATATTATAAAGATGAAGCGTATGAGACAAACTCAATTCCATTTTTTTTGTAGTTTTATTTTATAAACTAGTCTAGTGCTAAAACAAGAAACAAAAAGATTCAATTGCAAGATCTAAAGATATACCTTCAAGCACTCACCTCCCCGGCAACGGCGCCAGAAACTGCTTGATGTCTACTACGCAACCTTCTTCTTGTAGACGTTGTTGGGCCTCCAAGTGCAGAGGTTTGTAGGACAGTAGCAAATTTCCCTCAAGTGGATGACCTAAGGTTTATCAATCCGTGGGAGGCGTAGGATGAAGATGGTCTCTCTCAAGCAACCCTGCAACCGAATAACAAAGAGTCTCTTGTGTCCCCAACACACCGAATACAATGGTAAATTGTATAGGTGGACTAGTTCGGCAAAGAGATGGTGATACAAGTGCAATATGGATGGTAGATATAGGTTTTTGTAATCTGAAAATATAAAAACAGCAAGGTAGCAAGCGATAAAAGTGAGCGTAAATGGTATTGCAATGCTAGGAAACAAGGCCTAGGGTTCATACTTTCACTAGTGCAAGTTCTCTCAACAATAATAACATAATTGGATCATATAACTACCCCTCAACATGCAACAAAGAGTCACTCCAAAGTCACTAATAGCGGACAACAAATGAAGAGATTATGGTAGGGTACGAAACCACCTCAAAGTTATCCTTTCCAATCAATCCGTTGGGCTATTCCTATAAGTGTCACAAACAGCCCTAGAGTTCATACTAGAATAACACCTTAAGACACAAATCAACCAAAACCCTAATGTCACCTAGATACTCCAATGTCACCTCAAGTATCCGTGGGTATGATTATACGATATGCATCACACAATCTCAGATTCACCTATTCAACCAACACATAGAACCTCAAAAAGTGCCTCAAAGTTTCTACTGGAGAATCAAGACGAAAATGTGTGCCAACCCCCATGCATAGGTTCATGGGCGGAACCTGCAAGTTGATCACCAAAACATAAATCGATTGAATCACGTGATATCCCATTGTCACCACAGATACGCACGACAAGACATACATCAAGTGTTCTCAAATCATTAAAGACTCAATCCGATAAGATTACTTCAAAGGGAAAACTCAATCCATTACAAGAGAGTAGAGGGGGAGAAGAAACATAAGATCCAACTATAATGGCAAAGCTCGAGATACATCAAGATCGTGGCAAATCAAGAACACGAGAGATAGAGAGATCAAACACATAGCTACTGGTACATACCCTCAGCCCCGAGGGTGAACTACTCCCTCCTCGTCATGGAGAACGCCGGGATGATGAAGATGGACACCGGTGAGGGTTCCCCCCCTCCGGCAGGGTGCCAGAACAGGGTCCCGATTTGTTTTTGGTGGCTATAGAGGCTTGCGGCGGCGGAACTCCCGATCTATTCTGTTTTCCAAAGTTTTTAGGGTATATTGGTACATATAGGCAGAAGAAATATGTCAGGGGAGCCAAGAGGGGACCACGAGGGTGGAGGGCGCGCCCCTGCCTCGTGGCTCCCTCGTTTCTTTCCTGACGTGCACTCCAAGTCTACCGGGTAGCTTTCCTTCCAAAAATAACTTCTCCAGAAGGTTTCATTCCGCTTCGACTTCATTCGATATTCCTTTTCTTCGAAACACTAAAACAAGGGGAAAAACAGGAACTGGCACTGGGCTCTGGGTCAATAGGTTAGTCCCAAAAATAATATAAAAGTGTTTAATAAAGCCCATAAACATCCAAAACAGATAATATAATAGCATGGAACAATGAAAAATTATAGATACGTTGGAGACGTATCACAGACCCGATGAAGGTTCAAACTCTGGGCCATGTGAGAAGACTCGACCTCTCCAGCCAACCAGTTTGTCACCCCCAAGGCCTAGCTCGATGGACAAGGAAGAAGGTGCACACAATGGTATACCTAGGTTCGGGCTACCTTGCGGTGTAAAACCCTACTCCTGCTTTGGGGTGGATTAGCCTCACGAGGGGCTGAGGATGAACTAGTACAAGGAAAGAATAATCTTGCGAGGTCTACTCTGGTGAGCGAATGGGTCGACGCTCCCCTCTCTTGGTGGTGCACTACTAGGGAAAAGCCTAGTAGCAGCGCGGGTTTTGGGACTCTCAGTAGCGCGGGGACCGGCGCTACTAATAAGGCGCTACAACTAACGTATAGCAGTAGCGCCTGTTGTCCCACGCTACTACTATACATGAAAGTTGTAGCGCTCTTTAGAAAAGGGCGCTGCTGATATTATCTGCAGCGCTGTTTACTGGGAAGCGCTACTGGTAAGGCGGCGCTACTGCTAAATCCCCCCCCCTCGCTACTACTAGTTTTATTAGTTTTTTTTCCTACATATTTGTTTTGTATTTGTTTTGTATTTGAATAGGCTTTATACAATAATATTTAGGATATCATACACATACAAATGTAATCATAGCATATACATACAATTAGTCTCATCAAATCATGTCATCATCATAATCATCATCCAACACAAAGTGGTCTCTCGTCATCATCTCGAAAATAGCGATACAAGTCTCGATTACTTGCAAATACATCATCATCCATCTAAACAGTGGTATACGCGAGAAGAGCTATCACTTTGAATGCATGAGTTCGTATCCCTCTCTCGCATTAGCGTGAACCTAAACTAACTATTGCCTGTCGCTCGGAAACCGGAAACCGGTACACCTGGGCCTGACACTCCGGCCAGTTGTCGTATATATACTCCTGGCGTAGCACTTCTTCGCCATCTATGATCTATGCACCTGCATCGTCACATGAGTCGATGATATGCAACATATATAGTTGAGCAACAGAAAGAGACAGACTTGGCAAAAATAGAAACAACATATCATAAGCATAAATAACAAAGTTCATCGTACCCCAAAATGCCCTAACTAGAGTGATTTTCGCTAGTCGAGGAGGAGGATGGTTTAATTACATCACAAATAAAGTTTCACCGTGCATAACTCAAAGTTTTGTCATACAGAAAGTATGGACTAAACAGACACATTGTCATATATCGACCAAGTCAGGGAGATAGTCCTCGAGCTTAGTGAAAGGCTTCATGTCGAGACGTTGAGAGGTTATCCATGTTCGGACGTCTTCCCGCGACATTTGTCCTTCTCCGTAGAACATTCCTGTTTTTCTGACGACCTCCTTCATGATGATTTGGGCAAGTTCGCGCTGGATGTTATAGAACTCATATCGAAGTCGATGATCCTCGATATCTCCTATGTCCCTTGCCCATTGCAGAATATGGGCATCGCCGGATCTAGGTGACATGCGAAGGTTCTGGTGATCCCCTCTGTACTCCAGCATGTGGTGTAGGACATAAAATCCATCATTAAGAGAATCGTTCGGTTGCTGGATGCACCAGAAGTCGGTCTTATGGCTGAAGGCGACCCTGCCGCCCCTTCTCTTCTTGTCCCTGACCTCTCCACCCCTTGCTTGGTAGTAAAATATAGCACTGTCGAGAACATCCTTGATGTGGGTGTAATCCTTTTTGTGAATGTTCTTCGACGAGTCCAAGTAAAGAGCGTGGGAGAATCGGGGGTAGAGGATGATGAGGACGGCGCGCCCGCCGCTGCGCAAAATAAGTACACCTCAAATTAATTAGCCTCCACCGTGCAAATGAATGATTGAAATCGAAGGAAGGATAGCAGCTCGGATGACTTACACGGGATGCACGAGAATCGCCCCCTTGTCCTTATTGGCGAGCATGAAACTGACGATGTAATCCCTCGCGTATTCACGGTGCTTTGCGCAGACTCCCAAGAAGCCCCCGTGCATGTAGTATGGGTCAGCGACACAGATATGAGATATCTGCTCAACCCCGATGATGTAGTTCATTTGCAAGGCATAAAGGCGGACAAACGTAAAATCCAGCTTCTTCACGTGAAACATGTCGAATATGTAATCGAATCGGAGGAAGAACTTATCCGCGGGGAAGCTGTCGACGTATGACATTTGCCGCGGAACGTTAACCACGTAGAGTGGGTATCCTGGATCTTTTGAGGCGATGAGGCCTTTCTCTACCAGCAGCACATCGACATGAAGTCTCCTTAGATTGCCGAATCTGGCCCGTAGCGCTGTTGCAGGTAGGATTGGTAGACCGGGGATATGCCATTTATCCGCATCAGGGATATCTATACGGTCCTGAAGCCGAGGCTGCTGAGGCGGCTGGATCATAGAATCAGCTTTTTTGCCTTTCCTCGCTCTCTTCCTGGACTTCTTTACTACCGGAAGGTCGTCCATAATATGTTGAGACAGCAATTCAGGCACCGGCTCATGACGCTCAAACCCTGAGGAGGCGCCGGTATAGACATACTGTTCAGCGCCATCGTCGTCCTCATCCTCATCCATGGTGACGTCATCAGCGACTAATGGAGCCTCCTCCTTACCCCGTATGCTATCACCCAACCCGACACCCGACGCTAATTGGGTAGGTGGGGTGTTGATGTTCATACCTTGCTGAGGCTGTGTGCTCGTGGGTGTGCTCCCGGCCGCCTCCAGATGAAGCAGACTCTTTGGCCACAATAGGACCCACCCATTGCAGCAATCACCAAGCCGCCGCGGTGTCTCGTCGTCATCCCCCACTAGTATTGGAGGAGGCAAATTCTCGTGGCCCGGTTTGACACTGGCCACGGAAACCTTGAAGATATTCGGGGGGATCGGCCGGTTGTGGAACAATGGTTCCTTCGGCTCCATTATCGCCGCCTTCCCCACGTCCACCTTCTGGTCACCGATGGTGCACAATATGGTGCACGGGGTTTCATCGGCCTGCAAAGAAAAGTTTGCAACGTGAGACATCCGAAAGGCAACGAAAAGGGAGATTATACATTTATATTGAAGGGGGCCGGTGTGACAGATACTGTGAGGGCCGTCGAGCTTAGCCAAAGATGAAGCACCACCGAGCACGTCCGGTGCGGGAGCCGGTGCGGGAGCAGGTGCTGGTGCAACGCTAGTCGAGCTAATCCCCAAGAAGTTAGCAAGGGGAATGTCCTCTGTATTTTTTCTGGATTTTGCCTTGTCCAAGTGAAAACGCCCGTCACCAAGGAAGTAGACAAATCTGCAACCACCTATTTTGCGGCAGCTACCGCTATTGCGACTCTCTGAGATGATTTCTTCTCAACCGCAATCTCAACCTTCTTGTCGATGTTTTCTTCAGTTAACCTCCGTCTTTCCTTTCTCTCCTCCGTGGTCTCATGGTAGTACTTCTTCCACGTGGCGCCGTCTCCGACACCATGCACGCGTCCATACGATGGTCGAGTATCCACTGGTTGTCGTTTCAATATGTTCAACGCCCGGTTGAATGGAGTGTCCCACTTGGGCCTCGCCAATGCCTCAGACGGCGAGTCGCTTTCGGCCGCAATCCGGTGCTGCTCTCTCTGCAAAAGGCACAAGGATCCTTTACAAATATGACTAACGTGTGCAGTCGAATTGATCAAAAACTAAAATTACCAGCAGTCTCATGAACTCCGTAATGACCGGTTTTGTCTCGTAAACCTTCTTCGCCCTGAGGACGTCACGCTCCTGCAGGACGGTGAAATCCGCCAAGGGGTTTGGGATGCCCAGACTCGCGGCTTCCGCATCCTCCTTGGCCCATTTGGACCTCTTTCCGCCGTAACCACGGCTTCCGAGGTGGTGGCTCCCAATGTTCCTCTCTTGAAGCCCCTTCATGTACTTAGACTTTTTTGGCAGCTTCGGCCTCGCAAGCCTCCTTGAATATTTGAAACTGCTCTTTCGTGATTGTCGGATTATCCTTTACAATCTCGGAGTAGGGTTCCTTCTTGTCGATGATCTTTGCTTTCACTCGATTTTTCTAGGCAGCCAACGCGCCGCTAAACTTGGTCATGGCGTGTTTGTTTATCTTCTTCATTGCCAGGTCTTCATAATCCTTCTCCTTCCGGCTCAGGAAGAAGAATATCTGGTGAAACTTCTTTAGGAGGGAGCTCCTCATATTTTCTATCTTCTGTAGTTTCTCATCGTTTATGGTGGCGGTTGTACGTACGATGGAGCCTATTTGATTGCCGTAGCATCGACGCGCTTCCTCGGGCGCCTTTGGCTCAAAATTGCCGTCGTCCACCTCCGTGACCAGCAGTCTAGTAGTCCTGAGTTTGTTAGGAAGTCGTTGCCTCTTTGCTTTCGGTTCTACATTGGCTCCGCTCCCCGAGGCAGCGCCAGTCTCAGTCTCAGCGCCGGTCTCGATGCCGGTCTGAGTCTCAGCGCCGGTCTCAGTCTCAGCACCGGTCTGTGTGTCGGTCTCAATCCCCGATGCCACCGGTGGGCCCAGCAACAACATCGGTTGATCATTGGCAAGGCTAAAACAATCGTCTGCTGCCTGGTAGACGTCGTCGCAATCACCAGAACCCTGTCCTTCATCGTTGCTAGCCATGTTTCCTATGATTAAATCTAGTCAATTAATTCTAGACCTAATAAAATGAATAATGACATAAAAAACGCCTATTGTTTTGCAGGAATGTTGACTCCTTCCTGGTGCGGCAAATCCCGGGCACTCAATATGTCCTAGTTTGTAGCACAAGTCATGCCGAAATTCACGGAAAATTTTGGCACGACCTTTGCTAAAAAGTGGACAAGTCGAGAACCTGAAATTTGCCGGAACATAAATGAATCAACATTCTGGCAAAACATAGGCCACTCAGCATCATTCCCTGGAAACAACAAAGCCACTTGGGCACAATCTAACCACTTCAATGTCGATTATGATCAATGAGCAAACGCAATTGAGGATTTTTCATATATCATGACCACTTCAAATTTGCATCTCCTAGTGTTTGACACTTCAAGAAAATCTGCACAAATCTCATGCTCTCTGAAACTCAATTCAAAAACCAAATATAGATGCATGAACCCTAGAACTCAAATTATGAACCTAGAACTCAAATTAGGTCCTACATTTTTGTCCTAATAAAAATTCACTAAAAATTTAGAACCTACTAGACTTGCAACACTAATAGAAATTTATATTTTTATATTGTTTTTTTCTCTAAACTAAATCCTACCACCCTAGTTCAACCTTACTTTCCTAACATTTGTAATTAAACACTACAACCCTAACCCTACTGCCCTAGTTAAGCATATACATTTTTTTCCTACGGCGAGGGAGGCAGATGTGGCGAGGGAGGCAGGGGCATCTCTGTCAAAGCCCTATCTAAATTCTTTTCCTAACTAAATTAATCTAACTAAATTCTTTTCCTAACAAAATTAACCTAACTAATTTAGAGAGAGAGAGAGAGGAGGGGTGGGGCCTTACCGAGGATGGACCCGGTGGTGGCGCGGGAGGCAGTGGTGGCGAGGAAGGCAGGGGCGTCTCCGGTGACGGCGAGGGAGGCAGTTGTGGCGAGGGAGGATCCGGTGGCGTCGACTGCGGCTCCGGTGGCGTTGATGAGGTCGCGCAGCTCCGGTGGCGTTGGGGGCGGCTCCGGTGGCATCGACGGTGCGCGGCTCTGGTGGCTCCGGGGGTGTCGACGTCGGCAGGAGACGGCGGCGAAGTGGGGCAATGGTAAACCGGGCAGACAGCGGCGAGGTGGGTCGAGGGATTTGGGGGAGAAGTGGTGGCCGGGGCGAAACAGTTTATTGGTTAAGTCAAACTTAGCGGTAGCGCTTTTCGCGAAACGCACTATAGCTAAGTTACCTATAGCGATTTTCACAAAACGCGCTACTGCTATAGCTATGTAATTTCCTTCATATTTCTTATTTTCTTTTCTGTTTCTACAGCAGGGGTCTAGGAAATGCGCTGCAACTACGTTAGCTATAGTGCCTGTTACGAAGAAACGCTACTGCTACGCCTTTCTCCTTTTTTCGCTTTTTCATTTATTTTGCTCTACATTTTATTTTATTTTTCCTTTCTCCTTTTTCTATTTCTTTCTTTTTCATTTACTTTTCCATTTGTTTTTTATTTTATTTTATTTCCCTTAGCAGTAGCGCTCTCCACGCGAAACGCGCTGCTACTTATGTCCTAGCGGTAGCGCGCTTCTCTCAAGACCGCTACTGCTATGCGTAGCCTATCGTTTTAGTTATGGGACTATTAGTCGTAGCGCTTTTTCATGTGCACGCGCTACTGCTACTATTGTATCTGTAGTGCGGTTTTTGCACGCGCGCTACTGCTATTTAGCACTAGCGCCCGTTTTTGACACGCGCTACTGCTAAATTTCTGTGTATAAGGTTTTCCCTAGTAGTGGTGGCTAGTCTATATTTATAGTGGCCTCGATCCTCTTCCTCCAAAACGAAGGCGGGAAGGGATCACACAGTGGCCAATTTGAAAGGGGACATGTAGTACATCTTATCCTAACGAAAGGTGGTCTTGGCCTGCAAAGCTTCTGGTTGTGATGCCATGGTGGGCTCGATGATGACATCCGTCCTGCCGTCCTGGCGGTCTTGGTCTCGTTGCACGAGAATGGAAATCTTTGGCTGATACCTCGGGACCTCACGCCTGCATTTGCCTCCTTAGCACCAAAGAGGAAACCTGCTCTGCGCCAGCTGGCGCCCGCCTGGCCTTGGTCGTCATGGCTTGCGTCACCCCATCCTCATGACATGGGCACCTGCATAGAAATCTTTGCTCCTCAGGAGCCAGCCTGGGGAGGACGCTCCCTCCGGAGGTCTTGATGTCGCCTGCCTCATGAGGCTTGGCCCCTCGCGAGGGTCTTGTCTTGACGGTGTTGTAGATGGGCCATACCAAGCCGTCGACGGAGCCACACCATGGGCCGCAGGCAGGCAAGTCTAGGTACCCCGGTTCCCTGGACGCTGACAGGCCCTTCAAAGAGGGAGGCAGATATTTGTACAGGTGCCAGAGCTCAAAGCTTAAATTGGGAGATAAAATTGTTTTGAGAGGCATGCTTTTAATGTCAACAAAAATGATCGAGAATTCCCAATACTTTCCATGCTAGATACATCATAGGCAGTTCCCAGACATAAAATAAAGTTTATTACTTTTTCCACCATTCTTTCACAATCCATAGCTAGTCGTATCCATGGGTGCCTTCCATACCAACACTTCCCAAGGAATTTATAATTTGACAACATACATAAAATTGCCTTGGCCGCCCGGCCACAAATTGCGGCCGCGCTCACGCAGCTTGTTAGTACACCCATGGCGGCCGCGGCGCACTCTCGTCGGAGTGGGCCACCAAAGTTTCGCTCACGACGCGGGTCCACGTCCCCATCTTTCACCGGCAACAATTGAACAATGAAATGATATTTGGGGAGCGAGCTAGTGTGCTTGACGCGCCGGCTGTGGACTGTAGCAGATGCACCTTCTCGTGTAAGCCATATACATACTACTCAGATGGTCCTTCAAGATATTTTGTACTGCATCTCACACGGTTGGTGATAATAAACTATGTACGTTCTACTTGATTTTTCGTCTTGATTTGAAATCCATAATGGGGTCACAGCGGCAAAGGAGGGTGTTTGAATTGCTAGAACTTTTATCGGCGGTGAACATGCAACTATAGGTGTGTCGTCAAAAAATTGGAATTATTCAGGGTTCGTTTGGACATTATTATACATTAACTTGGTTTTCTAGGCATTTTAGGCGCACAATTCAAAAATAAACTACATGCACATGCTCTAGTGCACCAAAATGGGTTGTAAAATCATATATGTGTCCATGGGTTGATGGTCATGTCCCATGCAAGAAATGGGGATGAATTTCGAACACCTCGGCACCGTAGCTCGCCGGCAAATATTGAGATACTTGGCTTTTAAATTCTAGTAAATCCAAAACTCATCTGAAATTCATGAACCTTGGCATGCTATCATGGAATGGCATCGACATGTTGTGGTAAAAAAAATTGACCCATTTTGGGGCAGGTTTTGGTATAAGCTTCTCACAAACCAGAGCTTCTCACAAGTAGCCTCATGGTTCAGGTAGGCAACATCTCACCTTTGTGGACGAAACGATATTTGTTGCCTCTTCTTGCTTTCAAATTTTTTCTGGTGTCAAAATAGAACAACATGAGTATCGTGTTAAATTTAGGAATTTTTCGGGGTTTGTTTGGACATTTTTATACATTAACTGAGTTTTCTAGGCATTTATGTGCATAATTCAAATTTGAACTACATGCAGATGCTCCAGTGCATATAAATGGGTTGAAAAATCAAATGTGTGTCCTTGGTTTCATGCTTAGGTCCCATGCAAGAAATGGGAGTGAATGTCAAACACCTTGACACCATCGCTTGACCACAAACATTGAGATACATGGTTTTTAAATTCTAGTAAATCTGAAACTCGTCTGAAATTCATGAAACTTGGCATGCTATCATGGAACGACATGAACATGTTGTGGTAAAAAAATTGTCCCATTTGGGGAATGTTTGGGTATAAGCTTCTCACAATAAGCCTCATGGTTCCAGAAGGGAATGTGCCTCCTTCGTGGATGAAACGATATTCGTTGCCTCTTCTTGCTTTCAATTTTTTTCCTAATGGCAACATAGAACAACAGGAGTGTTTTGTTAAAATTGGGAATTTTTCTGGGTTCGTTTGGATATTTTTGTACATTAGCTGAGTTTTCTAGGCATTTGAAAGTGCGTTATATCGACTACAGGGGGTGAATAGGTGATTTTTATGAATTCTTCACTGAGGAATTTGCCGGTGAGGAAATTCCTTAGTGAAGAACTACTAGCAGCGGAATAAGTACTCAAAAGTAAACATAACAGAACACAAGCATAGTCATCATGATGAAATGAAGACAAGCATAGAGTATAGAAAGCGTAAACACAGGATAACATAGGATGAAGACAAACAGACTGAAGAAATTGAACTGAGGAAATAGAGAAAGTCTTCAGTCAAAGTCTTCAAACACAGATATGACAAGCACACAACACAGTAATGAGGAAATGAAAGAGTTGAGTAAATAGAACTAGTAAGCTCGGTGAAGACAATGATTTGGTAGACCAGTTCCAACTGCTGCCTCAGTTGTACATCTGGTTGGAGCGGCTAGGTATTTAAACTTGAGGACACACAGTCCCGGACACACAGTCCTCACCGTATTCTCCTTGAGCTGAGGTCACACAGATCTCGCCCAATCACTCGTTGTAAGTCTTCAGGTGACTTCCGAACCTTCACAAACTCGTTCACTCAGCGATCCACAATTCCTCTTGGATGCTCTAGACCATGACGCCTAACCGTCTGGAAGAAGCACAGTTTTCAAAGGTAACAAGTGTCGGATCCACGCAGGATCAATCTCTTCAGTTATGCTCAATCGCTTCGGGTTTGTAGGTGTTTGGGTTTGGGTTTTCCTCACTTGATGATTCTCGCTCAAAGTCCTCGGAGGATGGGATGCTCTCAAATGACAAGTGTCAGTTTCTCTCGGAGCAGCCAGCCAGCTAGTGGTTGTAGGGGCGGCTATTTATAGCCTAGGGAGCAGCCCGACATGATAAGACATAAATGCCCTTCAATGATATGACCGTTAGGTGGGTAGATATTTTGGGATAGCTAGCGCGCAACACAACAAAAGTCGGAAATTTGAGTATCAAATTCCTCAGGGCTATCATGTTCCACATTGTGTAGGCAATCCGCATTGGCGAATTCCTAACTCCTCAGTCAGAACAAATTCCTCAATGACCAGAAGAACTTCGTCTCTGTCACTGAAGAAATTGACTGAACTTTATGAGATTTCCAATGGCTTCACTCGAAGGGATTGGTAGGTGTAGGATTTTGAGTTGAGCATCACATGGAAATTTTTCCTTAGTATTTCCTTGACGCCCTTTAATAGTACGGTGTTTCCTATGACTCAAGAAAGAGAAAATGAAACTATGAAAACAAAAGTCTTCACGCTTCATGTTCCTCGAATGAATACCAGGTCTTCAAGGATCACACCAATTTCTTCACTTTCAAAGTCTTCAGAAATCCAAAGTCTTTAGTCGAAGAACTTCATTTTTAGGGGTCGACTTTCTCTGTAAATATCAAACTTCTCATAGACTTATAGACCTGTGTACACTCATAAACACATTAGTCCCTTAACCTATAAGTCTTCAATACACCAAAATCACTAAGGGGCACTAGATGCACTTACAATCTCCCCCTTTTTGGTGATTGATGACAATATAGGTTAAGTTTTCAACGGGGATAAACGTATGAAGTGTAAATACTGATATTGAGGAAATTGATTGCAAGATATAGAAGAACTCCCCCTGAAGATGTGCATAGTGAGGAATTTGCTTTTAAAGCAATGCACACTTGAAGAGTTGAATCATGGAGATCTCCCCCTATGTCTTGTAATTCATACACACATTTGACATAATATATGAAGAATTTGAAATGCATGATGAAATATGGTAACTGATGCAATTCAGCATGCGTGCATTAACATTAGCAAGGAATAAGCATGCAGAAAATTACAGCAAAAGTATTAGGCCACCATAGAGTTTAACTTTACAACTCGATCGAGCAAAGTCATCAGAAGAACAAGAGTTGTAGCTTAGCAAAAAAATGCCCATATAAGATAGACCCTCTTGAAGACTAACTCAAATTTCTCCCCCTTTGTCATCGAATGACCAAAAGGATCGAAAAATGAGGACTAACGCGCCTAAAGAATATCAAGTTGATGAAGGAGCTCCAGCGTTGGTGGGGTCGTTTGTTGATGTAGGGCCTGCCATAGTGTCGCCCAAGTCTTCATGCTCATCGGTTTCACGCGATGAAGAATAGGAGCTGGCCACCAAGGAAGGAACCTTGACCTTCTTGTATTTCTTCGATGGAGGTGCAGACCAGTCAAAATCCTCCTTGAGACCCATGTTCTTCGTATCTTCTTCACCATATACATGTGACAGAATAGCCCAGGTGCGATCGAAGACTTCATGGAGGTAGTAATGGTTTTTCTTCACTGCATTATGTGTAGCAGTCATGTTGTGAAGAGTTGAACCAAACTGACGCTTAAGCCATTTATGGTTTCGATCCACCTTCTGGTGAAGACTTAGCATAAGCTCACGGTCAGTCATCACACGAGGAGCAGTGGCTTGAGGATTTGGCTTGGAGGCATGGGCAGCAGAATCATGAGTGGCAGAGTCATCATTGGTGGAATAAGATGCAGCTTCACAAAATTGACCATCCAATGGACGAATGCCTTCATCAATGACAGCAGGAGCCTTGCCCTTCTCATCAGTTGAGGAATAGGTCCGCTTGAGGACTTCAATTGGGGGCAAGTAGCTGAGGTGATTCTGAAAATCAGCCTTGTAGTTGAGTGAAGACCTTGTTCTGAGGAATCTCATGATCCACGGAGCATAAGGCTTCAGCTCAAACGAAGAAAGTGCAACATTTGCCAGAGTCCTGATGAATAAATCGTGATAATTGACAGGAATGCCATGAATGATGTTGAATACCAGATTCTTCATGATGCTAACAATTTCCTCATCAGATGAGTCCTGGCCTTTGATTGGACTCATAGTCTTCGTCTAAATGCGATAGACTGTACTTGGTACATACTGCAATTCCTTCACGAGGAATTTTGTCCTTGAGGCTTGACCAGGTTTCAATGGCTTCATCAGCACTTGCATATAGTGATCTGTAAGCTCAGGCTCTCGGTACATGCAACGAGCTCCTTCCGGTGGAGGACTGATGGGCAGGGTGTGAAGTAATTCAGAGGCCGGTGCCTTATAGTGAGTGTTTTCGGTCATCCATTCCAAAACCCAGGAGTTCACATCGTTAGCATCTCCTGTGATGTGTAGTGTTGCGTAGAATTGAATAATGAGCTCTTCATTCCAATCAACTATATCTATGCAAAAGTTGAGGAGGCATGTGTCATGAAGCACACTGAGGACAGGTGTGAAGCATGGCAGTGATTCCATGTCCACATGAGGAATATGCTCGTGGTCGAAGACTTTGTCCTTGTTGAAGAGCACTGAGGAATAGAAGTTTGCCTGGTTGGCGGTCCAGAAGTGCTTCCTTCTAAGACGAGCAGAATCATAGGGATTGTAGTCAGTGAAGAACACGTGCTCGCCGAAGAAATCATCAGCCTTGAATTTCTGCTTCTTTGAGAATGGATCCTTTCGTTTGGTCTGAGGAGTGTCAGTCAACTGCATTATTACCTCAGGAATCGCAATCTCAGGCTCCACATGCTGAGGAATTTCAGCTTCTTCTTCAGTGACAGCCTGGGTCTTCAATTCTTCATTTACATTTTCTTCAGTACTAGTGGCTGGAATTTCTTCATGGAAGGACGGTGTGGCATGTGGTTCATCAGATCCCATTTGAACTGTAGTTACTGGGGACTGAGGAACCTGTTGCAATGGTGTGAAGAGTGGAGAGTTGGGGTGCTGACTTTCCCAAAAGTCATCATTCAGCACATGTGTGGTACAGCTAATGTCCACATCATCATCTTCCATTTCTTCAACGCCGGCCTCTTCAGCAGTAATCTGAGGCATAAGCGAGGAGACAACTGGTGTTGAAGGGATTGTATCCACTTCAATTTCTTCATCCAACTATGTCGGATCGTGGGTCCCGGCAGACCCTTAAGGTTCGAACTCTGGGGTGCGCGCGGAGATTCTGCCCTCTACCTCTCTGTCTCGCAAGGATCTAAACTACCGAAAGAACAACACGAGGAACACAGAGTTTATACTAGTTCGGGCCACCGTTGTGGTGTAATACCCTACTCTAGTTTTGTGGGTGGATGGATTGCCTCTTGGGCTGATGATGGTGGTGATCAGTACAAAAGAGAACAGCCTCGCTAGGGCCGGTTCTTGGCTAGGATGATGAACTGCTAAGGGAGTTCAGCCGTCCTTCTCTCTCTCTCTCTTTGCTCAAATTCTGGATACCAGATGCCTCTACCCTGGGGGTGGCTAGTCCTATTTATAGGCAAAGGCCTTGGGCCTCTCCCCAAATATTGAGCGGGAAGGGCGCCAACAATTGGCCAATTCGAAGGGGAACATACAGTACACTTATCCTGACCAAAGTTGGTCTTCGCCTGCCAAAGGCCCTGTGGTGACGCCGCTCTGGGCTCCACGATGAGCTCATTCCCACCGTTGGACTGGTCTTGGTCTCGTTGCACCGAAATGGACGCCTTTGCTTGATCCTCTTGCCTGCGCTTGCCCCCTTTGCACCAAAGTGGAAAGGGGAGGACACTGGGTGGTCTGGCGCCCGCCTGGCACCCTTGGTCGTCACGGCTTGCGTCATGGGCACCTCGCGAGGTACCCTGCCTTGATCTCTCCGCCTCCTCATGAGCCAGCCTGAGGAGGCCGCGCCTGAGGAAGCACTGCGTCGTACTCCCCGCGAGGCTTGGCCCCTCGCGAGGGTCTTGAGTCTTGCGTTGATGCTGATGGGCCGTACTGGGCCTCCATTCGAGCCACGCCGCAGGCCGCAGGCAGGCAAGTCTGGGGACCCCCGTTCCGAGAACGCCAACAGTAGCCCCCTGGCCAAAGGCGCGCCCGGACTTGGCCATGCCGAGAGGCGAAAGGGCGTGGGCGAAGCGCCCCGGGCCCTGATAGCCTGCGGCCTTGGGCGCCGCGTGGCGGTTTGACAGGACATGGGCGTCTCCGCTTCCCCACGACGCTCTGGCAACTGTGTGACTTGACTAGTCCTTGCATGCGTAGATATGGGTCATTATTACCTACGATCGTGGTGCTCGACGGTTGGCCTTCTTCGGCTATAAGTATGGGGCCGCATAAGCTCCGCCAGTTCGCCCCTTCCTGCTTCTCTTCTTCTTCCTCTCTCTTGCCGCCTGTCGCTCGCATGGCTCCAAAGAGGTTCTCGGCCGCAGAGAAGGGGAAGGCTAGTCGGGCGGGGCCCGACTCCCCCCCGGCCAAGCGCGGCCGGGATCGTCCCCGCAAGTATCCTGCGGTCCCCGCTGCGGCTCCTCGTAGTCACAGGGATGGTTCTCCGTGTGGCGGTGAGCGCTCGGCTGCCAAGGGAGGCAGGTTGTGACTGCGCAGCCCCCCAGGCCGCGCTTTCGCTCGGCAGAGGTGCTGCCGGAGTTCGTCGTGTGGTCGGCGGACCCGACCAACACCTGGCTCCAGCTCCCTCGCTTCTTCATCGGCGAGCTGCCGGCCAGCGCCCGGTGCGGCTTATGGCTTCAGGCTGACGGTTGCTGCAGCAGGGCCTCCTGGGTTTCGCTTGAGGTCTCCCGTTACGGGAATGGGGCCCTGACCCGCGGCTGGCAGACGTTTTCCCGTGCGCGCGGCCTGGGCCAGCGGTGCACCCTGCACTTCAAGTTCGACGGCGACAGCACCCTCTACGTGAGGGTGTTTGGGGAAGATGGTCGCCGCGCAGGATGCTGCCCCGAGGGCGACGACCGCGGCCAGGGGCCTCCCTCCGATGACGATGGAGGAGACAGCACCCGCTCCGATGGCGGCGCCCGGCGCTCTCCAGGCTCCACCAACTCCTCTTCAGGCGGCTCCTCCAGCGGTGGCCGTAGCCAGCCCCCTCGCCGCCGCGCCTGCCTGGGGGGTGGCTGTGCATCTGTCCGTCGCCGCGCCCCGGTGAAGCGCGAGAGGGAGTCCGCCTGAGCCCCAGAGGCATCCTACGCAGCCTCTGCAGGCCGACGCGAGGCGGGCCGCGCCGGGCTCGCCTTTTCCTTTTCCTTTTCCTTTTGCTTCCTGTGTAAGACAAAACAGCTGCATGGAGCCCCGAGGGGGTGTGTTTAAGAATCATTGCCGTTGTAGCCATTACCTTGACTTTGTTGTTTCGCCTCTCAACTTTTTGCCCTTGCATAGGTAGTTTTCAGCCCCAGCTGGGGGGCGACCGACCCAGGCCCCGTGCGCGTGCTGCGGTGCCCGAGGGGCACGGACTGGAGGGGTGCTCCTGAAGAGGGCCCGGGCCGTGAAACCTTTAAGCGGATAGGGCGGAAACGCTCACGAGGGTATTCCATCCCTCGCGAGTCCTTTCATGAGAGAAATCAAAACAAGGAGGGAAAATCAACGAACCACAAATCGTTAACGGCGATAGTTTCGATAAGATTTCAGATGCAAATAAACACGTCAACTGCAGAAAGCAAATAAAAAGCCGCGTCCGACACCTAATCTAGTCTTCGACGTCTTCTCACCAGCGCGGAGCTAAGTGCTGCCACTGGGCGTGGGAGGGAGCCCCAGGGCCTGAGGCCGGTGCTCCTGAGACTCCGGGGCGTGTACAGCCCCACTCATTATTACGTGAGAGTGTCACGGGGCGGCGAGCTTCACAGGCATTGGCCTTCTTCACAGGCTCTGGGCCTTTCTTCTTAGAGGTGATCAGCTTCACAGGCACTTGCCTTCTTTACAGGCTCTGGGCCTTTTCCAAAAAGGTAAGGTCTTCATAGGCGTTCGCCTTCTTCACAGGCTCTGGGCCTTTTCCAAAAAGGTAAGGTCTTCACAGGCGTTCGCCTTCTTCACAGGCTCTGGGCCTTTTCCAAAAAGGGAAGGTCTTCACAGGCGTTCGCCTTCTTCACAAGCTCTGGGCCTTTTCCAAAAAGGGAAGGTCTTCACAGGCGTTCGCCTTCTTCACAGGCTCTGGGCCTTTTCCAAAAAGGGGAGGTCTTCACAGGCGTTCGCCTTCTTCACAGGCTCTGGGCCTTTTCCAAAAAGGGAAGGTCTTCACAGGCGTTTGCCTTCTTCACAGGCTCTGGGCCTCCTAGGGGTAGAACCTCCGGAGGTGCTGGATGTTCCACGCCTTCTGTACCGGCTCCCCCTCTTGGGTCTCCAAGCGCACGGAGCCTGGCCTGGGAACATGAACAACCTTGAACGGGCCCTCCCACATGGGAGAGAGCTTATGCAGCCCCTCCCTGGAGAGAACCCGTCTGAGCACGAGCTCTCCTACCTCGAGGGTCCTGGGGCGGATGTTGCGGCAATGATATCGCCGCAGCGCCTGCTGGTACCTCGCTGCTCGCAACGCGGCTTCCCGGCGGCGTTCCTCCCCCAGTACGAGGTCCATCCCCCGCATGGCGTCCTGCTGCGCTTCGTCGAACGCTAGGACCCGTGCGGAACGACGCCTGACCTCGTGAGGGAGGACCGCTTCAGCTCCGTAGACCAGGAAGAACGGGGTCTCCCCAGTTGGTTTGGTCGCGGTCGTGCGGATGGACCACAATACGGACTGCAGCTCGTCGTACCAACCTCTGCCGCAAGCCTCCAACTTCTTCTTGAACGTCCTGGTCTTGAGGCCTCTCAGGACCTCCGCGTTGGCCTGTTCGGCCTACCCATTGCTCCGCGGGTGCGCCACCGAAGCGTAGCATATATGCGTCCCAAGGTTAGCACAGTATGTTTTGAAGAGATTACTGGTAAACTGCGAACCGTTATCTGTGATGATGCGGTTCGGCACCCTGAACCGGCTCACGATACCCTTGATGAACTTGACCGCGGAGCCAGCGGGGATGGTACGGACGGCCTCCAATTCTGCCCACTTGGTGAACTTATCAACGGCGACGTAGAGGTAGCGGTAGCCCCCTGGCGCCCAAGGGAACGGGCCCAGAATATCCAACCCCCAAACTGCGAATGGCCATGAGAGGGGTATAGTCTGCAGGCCCCCCGCCGGTTGATGGATCTGCTTAGAATGAAACTGGCAGGCCTCGCAAGCCTTTACTAACTCGACAGCGTCGTTGAGCATGGTGGGCCAATAGAACCCACTACGGAATGCCTTGGCGACGAGGGTTCGGGATGATGAGTGATGCCCGCAGTCCCCGCCGTGTATGTCCTCGAGTAGTTCCTTTCCTTGCTCCCGGGAGATGCAGCGCAGAGTCACATCATTTGGTCGCTTCCGGTAGAGTTCTCCATCTCTGAGGCAGTATGTCGTGGCCTACCGCGCCACACGCTCCGCTTCCTCTTCCTTCTCCGGTAGGGTCCCTTGTGTTAAATAACTCCGGAGTTCTGTGATCCAGCACTCCTCCCAAGGTTCCATCATCAGGAGTAGACGCGCTCCTGAGGTCGGTCCGCAGATCGGGGCTCCCGAGGCTGGCGGCTGGGGGAGCTCCTCTCGAGGCTGAGCAACGTTTGACAGTGTCGGCTGTGCTGAGGGTTTGAAGAGCCGCTCTTCGAAGACGCCTGGTTTCTATGGAAATCGCCTGGATGCCCGTCCGGCTATGTCGTCGGCCTCCTGATTGGTGCCATGGGGCACGTGCTTTAGCTCCAACCCCCAGAACTATTTTTCCATCCCACGGACTTCCGCTAAATAGGCTTCCATATGCTCGTCCTTCGGCTCGTATACCTTGTTGGAGAAGTTGACAAGGAGCTGCGAGTCGCCCTTGACGGTGAGGCGTTTCACCCCCAGAGCTATCGCGGCTTTTAATCCAGCTATTAGACCCTCATATTCTGCTATGTTGTTGGAGACCTTTTCACCATGCTGGAAACAGAGTTGTACGGCATAGTAGAGCTTATCCTGAGTGGGTGATATCAGCATCACGCCAGCCCCCGCGCCGTGCCTGGAGAACGCCCCATCGAAATATATGACCCAGCCTTCAGGCGCCTCACTCCCTAGAGAGAGGGACCGATCCTCGTTGTCCTTGAGGCTTGGTGCCTCCGCCCATTCAGCCACAAAATCCGCTAACGCAGCTCCTTTGATGACCCTAGTTGTGCTGAACTCGAGTTGAAACGCCTGCAGTTCTATGTTCCACTCGGCGACCCTTCCTGCTGAGTTAGGGCTCCTGAGCACTCTCTCCAGGGGGTACGATGAGACGACCTTAATGGGATGGGCCTGGAAGTAGTGACGCAGCTTGCGCGAGGCCACCAGTAGCGCGAGGAGGAGCTTCTGAGGCATTGGGTACCGTGCCCTCGCGTCCCGCAGCACCGTGCTGACAAAGTAAACTGGATGCTCAACCAGGCTGAGAGCATCTGGGGCTCCGACGCCCTCGGGAGGCGGACCACCCGAGCGTGTGGCTTCTCCTGCCTCTAGTGTGCTCTTCTGCAGCCGACCCTCCTCAACTGCAGTTGTGGCTTCTGCAGGCTTCTCGTGCTCCCGTCTTGCCTTGCCTCGGGTTGCCGCTGCGGTCTTGGTTTGGCGCTCCTCCCTAACCGCCACCAGGGCTGCGCTGGCAGAGTAAGGAGTGGCGGCGAGGTAGAGCAGCAGGGCCTCTTGAGGGCGCGGAGCCACCATGACCGGGGTACTGGTCAGGTACCTCTTGAGGTCTTAAAACGCCTTATCTGCCTCTTCAGTCCATTCAAAGGGCCCCTTTTTCTTCATCAGCTGAAACAAAGGCAACGCTCGCTCCCCTAACTTGGAGATAAAGCGCCCTAGTGCGGTCACGCGTCCAGTGAGCTTCTGCATCTCTCTGAGGGTATTTGGCGGACTCATGTCCTCGACCTCCTTGACCTTCTCTGGGTTGGCCTCGATGCCACGATGGGACACGAGGAAGCCCAAGAGCTTGCCCGAGGGGATGCCAAACACGCATTTCTCCGGGTTGAGCCGCAAGCTTACTGCGTCGAGGCTCGCGAAGGTCTCCTCCAGGTCTTGTATCAGGGTCTTGGCCTCCCGAGATTTTACCACAATGTCATCAACGTAGGCTTCGACATTCTTCCCGAGTTGCGGGCCCAAGGTGATGTGCATCAACCGCTGAAAGGTAGCCCCTGCGTTGCGCAGTCCGAACGGCATGCATGTATAGCAGTATACCCCGCACGGGGTCAGGAAGGCGGTCTTCTCAACGTCTTCCACCGCCATTCTGATCTGGTGATACCCGGAGAAGGCGTCTAGGAAGCATAGCAGGTCGCACTCTGCGGTGGAATCGACGATCTGGTCGATGCGGGGGAGCGGAAACGGATCTTGCGGGCATGCCTTGTTGAGATTGGTGAAGTCGACGCACATGCGTTCCTCCCCCCCCCCTTTTTAGGCACAACGACGGGGTTGGCCAACCAATCCGGGTATCGGACCTCACGAATGACCCCAGCGGCTTCTGGCTTGCGCGTCTCTTGGACAATGAAGGCCGGCTTCTCTGCGGACTGCCGCTTGGCCTTCTGCTTCACGGGGCGCACATTCGGGCACACGTTGAGGTGATGCTCGATGACACTCCTGGGAATCCTTGCCAACTGATCGGGCTCCCAAGCGAACACCTTCTTATTCGCGCGCAGGAACCTGACCAAGGCCTCCTCCTGCTCAGGCTCAAGGTTGGCGCCTATGGTGAAAGTGGCACTGGGAGACCCGTCCTCGTCCACGGGTATCTGCTTGGTTTCTGCCTTGTCCTGGGTGAACAATTGCTTTTTCTTGGCGGGCACAGCCCCCTTGGGCTCAGGGGCCTCTGTGTCGGCAGGCTGCGCCGCCGCCGCCGCCTTAAAGGTGAGCTCGAGTACTCACAAGGTGTCCCTGGTGTCTCCGTGCACGGTGAGGGTACCGCTGCTCCTGGGCATCTTCATGAGGTTGTACGCCGGGTGCGTGGCGGCCATGAATTGAGCCAGCGCCGGGTAACCGAGGATGGCGTTGTAAGGGAGGCCGATGGGGGCGATGCCGAAGTCGACCATCTCCGTGCGGAAGTTGTCGTAGGTGCCGAAGGTTACCGGGAGCCGGATCTGTCCCAGGGAGTTAGACGATCCGCCCCCGACGCCCGAGAAAGATCGACTGGGCCGCAGCCGCTCCCGGGGTATGCAGAAGAGATTGAAGGCCTCGACCGAAAGCACACTGAGGCCCGCACTGCCGTCGATGAGGGTCCTGGTGACGGCCACCTGGCAGACGGTGGGGGTGCACAACAGGGGGAGCACGCCCGAGCCCGCCAAGTTGGTGGGGTGGTCCTCCGAGCTGAAGATCAGATCGTCCTCGCGCGCTGCCCGGTCCGAGGAAGCCCCCTGCCGTGTGGAAGCGGTGCTGACCCGGCGGGCAAACGGCTTGACGTGGCGACTCGTGGGCGGCGCTTGCGAGCCGCCCAGGAGGGCCGCAACGACCGGAGGTGTCGATGTCATGGCATAGTCGCCCCGTCGCACAGGCGGATGCTGGGGTGGTGCCTGCTGCTTGTTCCCCGCCGGGCTGGCGGCGGTGCCGATGGTGGGCGATGAGGGACGACGAGGACGCTCGCCGGGGCGACGTGGGCCCGACCGGCACCGTACATGGGTGCGGCGGCCGGAGAAAGGCGGAGCGGTGGAAGACAGATTCCGGCGCACCCCTACCTGGTGCGCCAAATGTCGGATCATGGGTTCCAGCAGACCCTTAAGGTTCGAACTCTGGGGTGCGCGCGGAGATTATGCCCTCTACCTCTCCGTCTCGCAAGGATCTAAACTACCGAAAGAACAGCACGAGGAACACGGAGTTTATACTAGTTCGGGCCACCGTTGTGGTGTAATACCCTACTCTAGTTTTGTGGGTGGATGGATTGCCTCTTGGGCTGATGATGGTGGTGATTAGTACAAAAGAGAACAGCCTCGCGAGGGCCGGTTCTTGGCTAGGATGATGAACTGCTAAGGGAGTTTAGCCGTCCTTCTCTCTTTCTCTCTTTGCTCGAATTCTGGATACCAGATGCCTCTACCCTGGGGGTGGCTAGTCCTATTTATAGGCAAAGGCCTTGGGCCTCTCCCCAAATATTGAGCGGGAAGGGCGCCAACAATTGGCCAATTCGAAAGGGAACATACAGTACACTTATCCTGACCAAAGTTGGTCTTCGCCTGCCAAAGGCCCTATGGTGACGCCGCTCTGGGCTCCACGATGAGCTCATTCCCACCGTTGGACTGGTCTTGGTCTCGTTGCACCGAAATGGACGCCTTTGCTTGATCCTCTTGCCTGCGCTTGCCCCCTTTGCACCAAAGAGGAAAGGGGAGGACACTGGGCGGTCTGGCGCCCGCCTGGCACCCTTGGTCGTCACGGCTTGCGTCATGGGCACCTCGCGAGGTACCCTGCCTTGATCTCTCCGCCTCCTCATGAGCCAGCCTGAGGAGGCCGCGCCTGAGGAAGCACTGCATCATACTCCCCGCGAGGCTTGGCCCCTCGCGAGGGTCTTGAGTCTTGCGTTGATGCTGATGGGCCGTACTGGGCCTCCATTCAAGCCACGCCGCAGGCAGGCAAGTCTGGGGACCCCCGTTCCCAGAACGCCGACAAACTGCTCTTACGAAGCAGCAGAAGGATTTTCTTCATCGGATTCGCTAGGAATCACATATTCTTCATCATAAGGAGCAATGTCCTTTGATGGAATGGTGAGATAGGAACAACATCAATGGGGTTTGCAAATGAGCTGGTCAGAGACTTCATCTTCTTCGGAGCTGAGGAATCTGATGCAGTTGATGCCTTCCTTTTCTTCACTGCTGCACGCTCTGCAGCCTTAGTCTTCTTCACATCTGATGCAGATGGAAGGATTGGAGTTGGGGTAGGCGCAGGAGGAGCAGAGGAATTTGGTTGAATTTCTCTAGGCACGACTGATGAAGTTGCCTTGACTTCTTCATTTTCTTCAGGTGCACCACTAGTGGATGCCCTGGCAATTTCTTCAGCGGCTGGAATGCAGTCCTCAGCCCTGGAACTCACATTTTCTTCAACAGCCTGAATGTCATCAGCGGTGCTGGCATGTTCTTCAGTCGGCTGAGCAGATGCTTCAGCCTGAGGAATTTCTTGTTGCGATGGAGCTGCAACATTTGGAGAGAACTTTTCTGTCAACTTCACAATACGGACTTTGGCTCTAATCCAGTCAGCGCGGTATACATCAAATTCATCACTGAGTTTCTTGATCTCAGATTGAATGTTGACAAGTTCTTCAGTTGTTATAGGGACAACGTGTTTCTTCATAAAACACTCCTTCTTGTACTGTGCTTTCTTGAGCTGCCTGGCCTTCTCATATTTCCATTTTTCTTCTTGATGAAGGCAGTTAGCATATGACTTTGGCCAGGAGTCAGCTTGAAATTAGGCATAGGAGTATTTGGGTCCTTTTGCCATAGATCAATGTCGTCGAGGATCAACTTTGGATCGAAAAGCAGTGGCACATTTGTGCCCTTGCTCTAGGGGCCCTGACTTGCCTATCTCTGATGATTTCGACAAGTTCCTCATCATCAGCTTCGTCTTCATCAGACGACACTTGGAAGGCGACCTGCTTCTTGTGATGACTTGGGCGAGAACCTCGTCCAGCAGTGGCCTTTGTCTTCAGTAGAGAGGGGCCAATTGAAGAGTTCGGTGCAGCTGAGGAACTAGCAGAAGCTCCTGAGGCAATAGAGATGCCTGTAGTCCTTTGGAATGTGGCAAGATGCATAGGTGCAGAGGATTTGGTCGGACCAGCTGAGGACTTGAGCAGAGGAGCTGAGGATTTTGGAGGAGCAGGAGCAGCATGAGGAATTGGCCGTGAGGGCTTTGAGGATTCTGGCCGTGAGGGCATAGCTGAGGAACTCGGCCTTGAGGGCATTGAAGGTGAAGCACTTGGCTTATGCGCATGCTTCTTTGACATGGCCTTCTTCGGTTTTACAGAGGCCTCAGCAGCAGCAGATTCTTCGTTGAATTTCCTCACTGCTTCTCTGGCTTGTCTAGCCAACTTGGCCTGGCGCTTGGCCCATTCATCAGGATAATCCTCACCGCGCTTGAGGCCGGTGGGATCTGCTTCTTGGCCAGGTGCCAATGGAGGTCTTGGGCATGGAGGATTGAGTGCAAATTTCTTCATGTATTTGGGAGTAACATATCTGTACTCCCTCCACTCTCTTTCCCATCTCCTCTATATCCTATGTATGCGCACCTTGCGCTGATTCTTGTCCTCTTTTCCAAATTTGGCCTCATCAGGAGTGCAATAATCCTTGTATATATCATCAGGGATTTCAAAGCAGTATTGATTTCAGGCCTCTTTCCTCCTTTCTGTGGCTTCTTTCCATCAGCCATTTTCTTCGGATGAGGAATTTGAACAATTGAATTCTCTGAAGAAGTATGCAACTTTTCTTCGAGGAACGCTGCAAATGAGTTAAGTTGATGAGAACCTAGTGATTTAGCAGCGGACATGAGTACCTGTGAATAAAGTATAGTTGTGAGGAATTTGGAGAGGTCATATGCGTTCTCAGAAGGTTTTGCAAAAAGAACAAGTTTGAGGAATGTGACCAGATGAGTCTTGAAGAATTTCACTAAGCGTTCTTTGCCTTAGGTTCTAGAGTTGTACAGATCAGAAATCCACATAATTGAGGAATCTTGAAGAAAAATATGTCTTAGAGAAATGAATCAAGAACAGATGACATGTGAGGTGTTTATTGTGTGAAGAGTTGAAGAAAAACACCTTTGAAGATTTTGTAGAAATCTTTTGAATCAAAGAGGGTAGTAAAAGTAACTTCTAATTACCCTGGACGAAGAACATGACGAACTGGGATGTGGAGATGTGAAGTTCGTCGGTGCAGATCTTCCACACCCTAACTCGGCGGAGGAAGACAGCTTCGGCGGCGGCGGAGGGAAGAAATCCGCGGCCGGCGTGAGTACGACAACGACGAGGTCGAGGCAGTGAAGCTCTTCCTCACCGGCGACGACGGAGTAGCAGCAGCGCTAGGGCTTGAGAAGCTCGAGCTGGAGTGAGGTCGAGCGGAGTAAAAAAGAAGTGAGGAAAGGGAGGGGGGTATTTATAGCCACGGTGAAAAACTATTCGCCCGAAGAAATTGGACGAACGTGCCCCTGACCCTTCTCATTCGCTTGACATGTGTCACCCACGTATTGAGAAGTGGAGATTGTGTGAGATCGTGGGTGAATATATAAGTATTTCGTGGGATGCGGAATGGTTTGAGCGGCAAAGCCGAAAATTTGGATAAGATAAGTTAAAAGTTCCGTTCACAAATTCTTCAGCTGACAAGGTCACAGTGAAGATTTTGAACGAGTTTCAAATAGAACGCACATGAAGAATTCGTGAATAGAATGGGTTGAGTTTAACATAGAGGGGGAAGGGTCCGATCACATTCACTTAGCAGAAAAAGCAATTTGAAAAATTAGCGCTATTCTAATCACAGGATCAGAATAGTTATTGCGGATCTAGACAGCGATGTTTCTGAACTCCCCAACCGGTAGCAACTGCGACGAAAAACCCCACTCCCACCACCAGGAACAGCTCCACCCACCAACCACCACCTTCCTCGATCGCCAATCTCCCACGAACCCAATGCCGGAGACCGTCGGACCTCTGCCGCCGTGTGCCTAGCCTCTCCTTCTTCCTTCCCCTTGCCTTCTTACCGGCACAGCAGATCTCCCGCTTCCCCACGTGCCGCCGTCGGGCCCTGGATCCCCGCGTGCTACAACCAGGGCATGGATCCCCGTATGCCACCGCAGGGCCCTCGATCTCGTGCGCCGCCGTTGGGCCCTGGATCCTACGCGCCGCCACCGCGCCAAGGATCCCCTCGTGCCGCCACCTCCCGAGGCCACATCGCGCTACCTGGTGTCCCCCGCACGTGACCTCCTTCCTCCCCTCGTCGAAGATCAACCTGCCTCCTTGTTCCCCGCGTTGGGCGAGTGGTGCAGCGCCGGAGCACCGCCGTGTAGGGCTTGGCTGTCGTCGTCCTCCAAATACATGTCAGCCACCACTCCTCAACACCACCTCCCTAGACTTGGTGCTCCAACAATCCTCGAACTGCCGTGAGATCTGGTGTTGGTGCTCAACTCGAACTGTAGCATGAGTTATTTCCTCTCCTCTGCTTGCGCTGGCCCGGCTCTACCTATCACCTGCAGAACACCCACCACAACCTCCCTGTAACAGCCATAATCCAGCTGAGCACTGCCGCAAGGCCACTTGCTGGCTTGCTGCAGCCCCACCAGGTTTACCCTGCTACCCCCAATCACCCGAGGGTCACCTCCACATTGCAGCGCCGCTTTCCTGCTTCCCGAGGGTCACGGCCTATCCTGCAATAGATATACTTGTTCTTCAAGCAGCAACAGCTGACCCTGTTCTTGTTCATCTTCAAAGCAGCAACATTGTTTATTTTAATTGACTCGAAATTTCGATCCGTACTGAGTAGTGCTGTTGACTAGGATGAAATGCAGCTCCTCCAACATTCAATCTGTTGTATGTTCGCCATTTCTCGCCCGTGACCTGCTTGGGCATCTCTCATAGACCTTCCATGGCTCCTGTCATCGACCTTCGCTGACTTCCCTCGGCGAGGCTGTGTCTCCCGCCCTCTTCCTGACTAACCTCGGCGAGGCTCCATAGCCACCGCACCACCTCCCGTGGCACACCTGACCCAGTACGTGGCGGTGCATGGTTGGAGGTCGACAGAGCAGGTGATGTGAGGTGCCGCCTGTCGGTGCACATCCTTAGTGTGGCGCCGTCCATGCCGTGCCGGAGCAGCACGCAGAAGCAGTGTTGCGATGTACTCTAGGGACAGGGTCAATGCCGCTGTGCAACACCTCGGTCCAGCTTCGTACCTGCGGAAAGAAACTGCATGCCACTAACGCAAGCAGTTTACTACGACCAGCTGCAGGGCCTCCATTCTCTAAGGACAGTGATATTGTTTGATTCAGGTAATCCTTTTTCCTGAACAAGTGCAGTAGTACACGAGCGCTTATATCCCTACAGTATACATGCATGCAGCTTTATTATTGTGGAAAAGATTGCTTCCACCCTTCATTTTGTACTGAAATTGTAAATAAATATTAAGCATGCATGATATACCCATGGGGCGTTGTTATCATGCAGATCCTCGTGTTTTTGCTCCAAGTTGAAGGAAATACTAGAAAACCTCTGAAACTTGGCGTTTCTCCGAGAGGAAAGGAACTAGCAGAGCTCTCGTTTGGATTAGACAAGAAGGAAAACATGAAAACTTACAGGGGAATGCTAAGGCCAAAAAGAAAACACAAAAACCATCGTTGGCGAGTTTGCCTCATGTTTGCTGATCACTGCTGCGAGTTAACCTTGCCATTTTCAAATGAATGTAGGTGAGAAACACCATTTTATTTCCAAAGGGAGCAGCGAGAGACCGAGCAATGCGCGCACGCCGAAAGCCGAGGTCCAAAGGAAAACCGATCCATCCACCGACACGACGCATTAACATACCGAACGCGTGTGTTTGTTGTATTTATGACTCGATCGATCGTGAACAAGCTTGTGCGCGCGGTGCGTACGTCGATCTCTCGCGACCTTAATAACTTTAGTAACTTTAGTTGTTTCTTAAAAAAGGGACTCTAAGAAGTTCAGATTTAGAAAACTAAGCAGTTCAAAAATAATAATAATAATGGATTCTCTCTCTTTAAAAAAAATAGAGGTTCAAAACTAAATAACAGAGAAGTACCAATATTTATAAAAAAGGAACGCCAAATGAAAAAAAATCAGATCAAAAAGTTTACAAAAAAATAGGTTTTCCCATTTTTGAAAAAACTTTAAAATAAAACTAGAGAAGTTCAATGTTTGGTACAAAGCCAGAAAGGTCAAAATTAAAAACACAGAGCAGTTAAATGTTTCATAGGAAAAAATGGGTTTGCATTGTTTAAAAAAAACTAAAAGTTAAAATTTAAATAACAGAAAAGCGGTTAGATGTTTATTACAAAACCACAAAATTCACTAAACAAAAAACCCAAGTTCAAAATTAAAAACACAAGAGCAGTTTAAAATTTGTAAAAACACAACGCGTGTCTCTGATGACGGCATATGGATGTGGTCGTTGGACACAGACGACGACCACCTGTGCATCGCAGCCGCGTTTGGACTGCTGCGATGACCGAATCAGACCTTCCCCAGCATCAGCAATCTTCCTTCTCTTCCTGTTCATCAACGCGTGCCGTCGTCCACTTCTGACGCTCCACCGGCTAGTGTTAAAGACAAACAGTATTGTACATGAGAAGTTCATGTATTACTTCCCATGGGAAACTTGCTTATGAGAATTGACCCCAATTTTCCTTTTGGTTTTGCAGACCTTCGATTCAAGAGAAAAATGTCTATAAAAAAGGGGTGATTTCGGAAGTTCGGGTGTAAGTTCAAACCAAAAAAATTGTAAACAAAGAAATCATGGAATTCGAAGAATAAAAACTATGGAGTTTCATAAATAAAATTAATAGCACGTGAAGTTCATGTTTCAGAAATTCAGAAGTTCACGTGTAGTACATACAGAAGAAAAATCATCAAATGCAAAAAAAAACCGCCGAGGCCATTTCACCGAAAAGCAAAAAATGCATAAAAATGTCACGACAAAATTCTATAAGAAGGTCAAATTTAAAAATTGAAGCAGGTTGACGTCAAGAAAATGAAGTTTTTAATATCTAAAACTCAAATTTAGAAGGTAAAATTTTTAGCAAGAAGTTCAAATAAAAAAGGTACTTCAAAATTCTTTATAACAGATTTCCCCCGTTTATAAAAAAAATCAGAGAAGTCCAAATTAAAAAAGAGGAGCATTTCAAAAATATTTTATAAAGACATATTTCCCCCATTCTACAAAAACTAGAAGTTCAAATTAAAATAACGGTTCGGTTTCATTGTTTATATATATAAAAGGATTTTCCTGGTTACTAACCAATAAACTAAGGAGTTGAAGTTTAAAAAATGGTGAACTTCGATGTCTATAAAAAAATCAAAATTTTCACATTATTAAAAATAATACCAAGTTATTCAAATTTCTAAAACAAGGAAGTTCAAAAAACTCGATTTTCCTCGTTACTAAAGAATAAAACTAAGAAGTTCAAATTAAAATAACAAAGAACTTCTAAGTTTGTAAAAACCTCACATTCTCGTTACTAAAGAATCAAACTAATAAGTTTGAATTAAAATAAGGGAACAACAAAAAAAGTTTAAAAAGATTTTTCCCGTTTTTTTTCGAAAACTAGGATCTTTCCCCGATATTAAAGATTAAACCATGAAGTTCAAAAATAAAAAAAAGACAAATTCGACGTTTATTTTAAAATCAAACACAATTCTTTATTCAAAAAATAAAGTATATGAAGTTCAAATTAAAATAACTGAGAAGTTCAAAGTATATAAAACATTAGGATTTATAAGCTCAAAAAACAAAAGAAAAAACAATGTCATTTTGGGCATTTTCCCTAATACTAAAGATTAAAATCAAGAAGTTCAATTCCAAAAAACAAAGTAATTAAATGTATGTGAAAAACTCAGGTGTCCTAGTTACTAGAGAATAAAACCAAGAAGTTCAATTGAAAAAAGCGGAAAAGTTTGATATTTATTTCAAAAATTGGACTTTTCCATTTACTAAAAAAAATAAAACCAATAAGTTCAATTCCAAATAACGAAGAAGTTTGATGTTTCTAAAAAACCTCCAATTTTCACATTCCTAAAAACACACAATGAAGTTCAAATAAAAAAGGTAGAGCGGTTCGATCTCTATAAAAACCTCAGATGTTTTCATCTAATTGAGAGAAGTTCGGATTAATAACTGCGAGAAGTTCAAGTACTACACTATGTGTATTTGTTTGAAAAAAAAGAATGAAAAAGCAAAGCCTAAAAGTTTTGTTTTTAGAAGTTCAAGTGCTCGGCCTGAGAAAGTTCAAAAATTCTTATGAGAGAGGTTGAACAAAAATACGTGACAGAAGTTCAAGGTGAAAACAGCGGCATGTTCAACTACTACACGGAATGCGTTTCAGATAAGAATATAAGAATAAAAAACAAAAAACTTAAAAGGTTTGTTGCAAGAAGTTCACGTGCTCCTCCGTTCACAGTACAGAATTTATATTGCGGAAGATCCGACCTCCAATTACATATTTGAAAATGGCAAAAAATGACGTCCGACCTTCAGTTGTGTGTAATTCAACGTATACATAAAAATGTGACAGAAGTTCATAGTGAAAACAATGAGAAGTTCAAGTATTGCAAGGAATGCATTTCAGGTGAGAATAAAAGTATAGAAAAATAAAATCTTAAAATGTTTGTTGAAATAAGTTAAAGGCTAGGTCCGGGGAGGTTCAAAAATCCTTGCGAGAGAGGTTCACCTTGTATTACCATGCCCGATTTTTTCATATAAAAATCGAATACAATTCTTTAATCAAAATATAAAAAGGTGAAGTTCAAATTGAAATTACACAGAAGTTCAGAGTTTATTAAAACCTAGGATTTACATGTTCAAAAACTTAAAAACACAACTCCAGTTTTTGCACTTTTAATAACAATTCATAAACGAAAAAAATGATTGCTACAAGTTCAAGTGCTCGGCGAGGAAAAGTTCAAAAAATTCTTGTGAGAGATGATCACCGTGTATTTAGACATCCAAAAATACATAAAAAATATGTTGTTTTTTGTGTTTCAAAATAATTCTCTCAAACCAGAGAGAAGTTCAAAGCGATAACAACCGGAAGTTCACGTACTACATGGTGTGTATTTCATATAAGAAAAATACAATAACGTGAAACAGAGTGAAGTTCAAACAGACATGCCCCAGAAGTTCAACTACTTCACGTAGTGCAAAAAACAACACGTCAAATAACAGAGTGAAGTTCAAACAGACATGCCCCAGAAGTTCAACTACTTCACGCAGTGCATTTCCGTTCGCGATGAACGCAGAAATCATGATCTCGCCATTTTCTAATTTACCTCAAATCGACAGTAATATCATTTGTGTAAGTTCAAGTCCTCGGTCGGAGAAAGTTAAAAAAATTATTGTGAGAGACGTTTGTATAAAAGGAATATTATTTGTGTAACACTGACGAATGGATGAGAAAATTACAAACAAAAATACGTCATACAAGTTCAACGTGAAAACAGCAGGAAGTTCAACTACTACACTGAATGAATTTTAGATGAAAAACTTTTAAAATCGTCGCGAGTATGAAAAAATGATCAACACGGGAAAGTTGCGTGTTTACAGCAGCTTTCCATCGGTATATCACCTGCTCAATTCCGATGAATTGATGGAGAGCTACTAGCGGTGGATGGAGATCTACGAGCAAAAAAACACGTGAAAAACAGAGTGAAGTTCCGGTAGACATGCCGAGAAGTTCAAGGTCTTCACACGGTGCATTTTCGAAGAATTCGTTTCGCGATAAAGGCAGAACACATGATCTCGCTGTTTTTGAAGTTACTTAAAAACGGCTAGGAATATGAGAAAACCATCAACATGAAAAAGTTTCGCATTTTCCTTAGCTTTTCAGCGGTATATTATTTGCCCCATTCCGATAGAGTTTGTAAAAATTACGGCAAAAATACGTTTTTATCCATTTTCAAAATTGACTTTAAAAAATACGGAATTGAGAGAAACAATATATACAAAAAGTTTCGCATTTCCTCACGCTTTCCAATGACGTATCATTTGTTGCATTCGGACGTATGGTTAAAAAATTAGCCTAAAAATACAAACTCGATGGAACTTGTACCGTTTTCTAAATTACTTTTAAACCGTTCAAAATTAGGAAAAACTTTCCACATTAAAAAGTAGCGCATTTTAACAAGCTTTCTAACGCCATATCACTTGCCTCAATTGGATTAGCCGTTTAGAAAATACATTGAAAATATGAACTCGGCTGTTTGGTTTGCGAAATTTTACGATTTTCCAAATTACTCTTTATCCATAGGGAGTCAGAGAAAACTTTCAACATATCGAATGAGCGGTTTTGCAGCAGCTTTCCAACGCCATATTATTTACCTCATTTCGATAAACAGTTTAGAAATGCGATCGAAAATACGATTCACGTTTTTTGTACGAAGAAAAAACGGTTTTCAAAACTGCTCTTAAACCGCTTACATTTTGCCAAAAATTCAACTTGGGTGATGATACTGGTGTCCATAGCTTTCCAACGGTATATCGCAAGCCTCATTTGGACACCTTTTAGCTGAAATTCAACCTAGTACCCGAGAAAGGTCACGCGCGTTACTCGGGAAGTTTATGTTGTGATCAGAATATTATTCTAATCCCGTGATCAGAATAGTGTTTATGTGTGTGTGTGTGTGTGTGTGTGTGTGTGTGTGTATATATATATATATATATATATAGCCAATGAAGAAAATCGACGGAAACAATGAAGACACTGCAAAGTTGAAGAAAATGAACAACTGAGGAATTTCAAAAAACTGAGGAAAAACTCAAATTGAAGATTTTCAACTTTGGTGGTGGCGTGACCCACCGTATAAGAATGATGATTTCAGACACCGCGTACAATTGTCGTAGGGTTCTGAGAATCAAATTCTTCGTTAATTTCTTCACACTTAGAGTGTTATTCGTCATTGATTGAAGAAAAATGTTTCTTCATGTGTTGCACATCTAAGTCATCAATTTTGCATAAGTGTTGGGATGAGTGTCCTTTTCAAAGAACATTCGAAGATTCTAAGATATTTAGCTCACACTGCAACCTGCTAAATCTCTTCTCATTCAAGGGCTTTGTGAAGATATCAGCTAGCTGTTCTTCAGTCTTCACATGCTCAATAGAAATGTCGCCCTTCAACACATGATCACGAAGAAAATGATGACGAATCTGAATGTGCTTTGTCTTCGAGTGTTGAACTGGGTCGTGAGCAATCTTGATGGCACTCTCATTGTCATAGAAGAGAGGCACATTCTTCACGTTGACGTCGTAGTCCTTAAGAGTTTGCTTCATCCACAACAATTGAGCACAGCAAGAACCAACAACAATGTACTCAGCTTCAGCAGTAGACAGGGATATGCAGTTCTGTTTCTTCGAGGACCAACAGACCAAAGATCGTCCGAGGAAAAGACATGTACCAGATGTTGACTTGCGGTCCACACGATCACTAGCATAGTCAGAGTCAAAATATCCAATGAGATCAAAAGCCAGCCCTTGGGGTACCATAATCCAAGTGTTGGTGTGTGAGCTAGATATCGAAGAATATGCTTCATAGCCTTATGGTGTGATTCCTTCGGTGTAGCTTCAAATCGGGCACACATGCAAACACTAAGCATAATATCTGGCCTAGATGCACATAAGTACAATAAAGAACCAATCATGGAGCGGTATACCTTATGATCAAAGTCAGTACCATTTTCATCAGTGCACAGATGGCCATTTGTGGGCATAGGAATTTTGACGCCTTTACAATCTTGCATGCTGAATTTCCTCAGTACATCCTTGAGGTATTTCTCCTGAGATATGAATATGCCATTGAGCTGTTGATGAATTTCAAGACCATGCCCGATGGGCCTGCTTGTGGCCATAGAGGGCCTTATTGAGTCTGAAGACTTTGTCAGGATGCTTCGGATCTTCAGAACCTAGGGGTTGAGCAACATATACTTCTTCCTCAAGCTTACCATTGAGGAATGCACTTTTCACATCCATTTGATATAAAGTGATATCATGATGGTTAGCATAAGCAAGTAATATGCGAATAGCCTCAAGTCTAGCTACAGGTGCAAAAGTTTCATCGAAATCAATTCCTTCATCCTGTGTGTAGCCTTGAGCTACAAGCCGTGCCTTATTCCTCACCACAAGGCCATTTTCATCTTGCTTGTTGCGGTAGATCCACTTTGTGCCGATGATATTGTGCTTGCGAGGATCTGGTCGTTTGACCATTTCCCAGACGTTGTTGAGATCGAACTGATTTAATTGTTCTTGCATGGCCTGAATCCACTCAGGCTCCAGAAATGCTTCATCTACCATAGTGGGCTTTGAGATAGAGACAAAAGCATAGTGCCCAAAAAAGTTAGATAAATGTGAATCTCTTGAGAGTGTGAGAGGACCTGGTGCTTCAATGTCATCGATGATCTTTTCAACTTGCACTTCTTTTGCAACGCGAGGATGAGCTAGTTGTCGTCGAAGAATTTGATCAGCATTTTCTTCAGCACCATTATCTTCAGTATTTTCTTCAGGTGCATTAGCTCGACGTTCTTCATGTTCTGGAATGAATTCTTCAGCAGATTCTTCGGTAGGAATTACATCCTCAGTAGCCTTTAACTTGATAGTTTCCTCGGGTGCTGGTTCATCTATCACAGAAGGTAGGTGCTCTCTTTGCGAGCCATTAGTTTCATCGAACCGCACATCTACAGTTTCAACAACCTTCTGAAGAACGTTGTTGAAGACTCTATAGGTGTGCGAGTCCTTTCCGTAACCAAGCATAAAACCTTCATGTGCTTACGGTGAAAATTTAGAGTTGTGGTGAGGATCTCTAATCCAACGTTTAGCACCGAAGACTTTGAAATAACTCACATTGGGTTTCTTGTTAGTGAGGAGTTCATAGGCAGTCTTCTTGAAGAATTTGTGAAGATATACTCTGTTGATGATGTGGCATGCAGTATCAATTGCTCCACGACGCCATTCTGCTAAGGAGTATAAGGAGCAGATAACTCATGAGTAATACCAAGTTCATCAAGATAGTCATCAAGACCAGAATTCTTGAACTTAGTTCCATTGTCACTGCTGATGTGCTTGATCTTCACACCAAACTTGGTTGAAGCCCTCGAGGAAAATTGTTTGAAGACTTCCTGCACTTCATGTTTGTAAGTAATAATGTGTACCCATGTGTATCGAGAGTAATCATCAACAATAACAAAGCCATATTGAGATGCATCATTTGAAACTGCAGAATAATGGTTAGGACCGAAGAGATCCATGTGAAGCAATTCAAATGGTCGAGTAGTAGTCATGATAGTCTTCACTGGATGCTTGTCCTTGGTCATCTTTCCAGCTTCAGAGGCTCCGCATAAGTGATCCTTGAGGAATTTGACATTCTCAATGCCAATGACATGCTTCTTCTTCGCAAGCGTGTGCAAATTCCTCATGCCTGCATGACCAAGTCGTCGATGCCATAGCCAGCCTTCTGAAGCTTTTGCAAGTAAGCACACGGCTGGTTGTGGTCCTGTAGAGAAATCAACAATATACAAGTCTCCTGTTCTAAAGCCTTTGAAGACTTTGGAATTGTCAGATTCCATGATCACAACACAACGATACTTGCCAAAGACAACAACCATATCAAGATTGCAAAGCATTGAGACAGACATGAGGTTGTATCCTAAGGACTCGATAAGCATGACTTTGTCCATGTGTCGATCCTTTGAGATTGCAACCTTACCTAGACCCAATACCTAACTTTTGCCTTTGTCAGCAAAGATGATATGCTTCAGATGGGATGGAGATAAGGGAGCATCCATCAAAAGATTCTTGTCACCGATCATGTGATTTGTACATCCACTATCGAGGACTCACTCAGTGGCTTTGGGTTGATCATCCTGCAGATGAATTAGTGCAGCTTACGAACTCATATACTTCATTAGTGAAGAATATGACATCACAATTCATCAGATCAATTTCATCAAGCAACAGAATAGATAAAGCAATACGAGGACGTGAGAAATGAAAGTTCATCTCTTCATGATTAGCCTACGTCCTTTCAGGCACTTTCAGGTCTCCAGCAAATTCTTCAGACGTTTGAGCACGTCTGGAGACCTAACCCTGCAGAAGAGATTAGTTCTTTTTCTTCACCACCCACATCTGAAGGGGTGGCAAAGAGTTCATTACTCTGTGAGCTCCATACGAGAAAGGTGGCACAGAAGCCATTCCATTTCGTTTCACATAAGAGGAGTTAGGATAAGCATATGGATAAGAAGAGAAATTCTTCGAGGACTTACAAACATAATGGTTTGAAGAATAATGCACATATTCATGGCCCTTAGCTCTTCCCTACGAAACAGAGGGGTTAGCACGATAATGGCCATATGAGGACTTTGATCCTTTTGAGGAATTTGATCCATGTGAGGAATTTGGTCCGTATGAGGACTTGGATCCATATGAAGAATTTGATCTGGGGTTCCTATTCTTCACAGGTGGTGTCATGAGGACATTCACCTAAAGACTTTCAAGGCACCTTTTGGGAACCCAGATTTTCTTCATAGGGGAACCGTTCCTGCAGTTAGTGCCAACATATCTAGCAAATACTTCACCATTCTGATTTTTGAACAGTTTATAGTTGGAGTCAAATGACTCATCAGAAGAATGAGGAGATTCACATGTAAAGCCAGATAAATTGGATAGATCAACTGGAGGTCCCTTTGTAGCAACCCACGAGGTTTTGGGGTACTGCTCAGCTTTCCAATATGTACCATCAGCATTGAGTTTCCTCTCAAAGGCAATACCCTCTTTCCTAGGATTCCTGTTGAGGATCTGCTTTTTAAGCACATCACAAAGAGTTTGATGCCCTTTGAGGCTTTTATACATGTCTGTCATGTACAATTCCTTCAGCCCTGCATCGTTAGTGATACTAGCAATGTCCTCAGATGAGGAATTAGTGATAGTAGAGGGAGGTGAAGAATTTGTAACATTAGAAGCATCTGAACATTCAGGTGAAGAATTAGCAGATTCACGTTCAATGCATTTGAAGCATGGAGGAACAAATTCTTCCTGAGAAGCGTTGATTTATTGAGCAAGTAATGAATCGTGCTCCTTCTGAAGATCTTCATAACTCACTCTTAGCTTTTCAAGATCTTACTTTCTTTGAAGAAATTCATAAGAAAGCTTCTCATGATCAGATAAGAGAGTGTTATGATGTCCTTGAAGGTTGTCAAACCTAGTCTGAAGTCTTTGAAGATTTTCAGTCAAGGTTTTAGTGCGATCCATTTCTTCTCCCAACATATCATCACTTTTGTCTAGCATGTTTTGAACCTTTTCAAAGGCCCTTTGTTGTTTCACAGCAATTTTAGCAAGTTTAGAATAGTTGGGCTTGAGGTTTTCATCAGATTCATTCTCACTTGATTCATAGGAGGTATATTTGAGTACCTTGGCACCCTTTGCCATGAAGCAATAGGTGGGAGCGTAGTCATCATTGCCTTCATCAGCCTTGTTGGTGAGGTCATTTTCTTCAGAGTTGAAGATATACTTGCTGACAAATGCAGTAGCGAGAGCTAGGCTCGCCACACCTGATTTGGACTCCTCGGACGCCTCCTCTTCCTCGTTTTCTTCAGATTCAGCCTTAGAGTCCATTTCCTTGCTAATGAATGCCCGAGCCTTCTTGGAGCTGCTCTTCTTGTGGGATGTTGACTTTGAGGATTTTGATGCAGAAGACTTTGAGGATTTTTTCTTTTTCTTCGCATCATCAGAACTGTAATCCTTGTATTTCTTCTTCTTTGATTCCTTTTCCCACTAAGGACAATCTTGAATGTAGTGTCTAGATTTCTTGCATTTGTGACAAAGCCTCTTCTTGTAGTCACTGGATGAGGAGTCATTGCTCCTTGAGGGTTTTCCAAAGCGACCACGTCTTGAGAACTTTTGGAATTTCTTCACGAGCAGTGCTAGTTCATGGCTCAGTTCTTCAGGATCACCAAGGCTGCTGCCAGAGTCTTCATCTTCTGACTCAGAGACTGTCGTGGCCTTCGGGGCATGTGATCTGCCATAGCTCGAACCATAGAGATCTCTCTTCTCAGCAAGCTGTAACTCATGAGCATTTAGCCTTTCGAGGATATCAGCGAGATCAAGTGACTTGTAATAAGCACGTTCTTGTATCATCAATGCTAGAGTATCAAATGAGGAATCAAGCGATCTCAGCAATTTCTTCACCACCTCATGGTCGGTGATGTCAGTGGCACAAAGCGCTTGAAGCTCATTTGAGATGTCAGTGAGGTGATCGAAGGTTTGTTGAACATTTTCATTGCCGAGTCTTTTCAAGCGGTTGAAGAGATTGCGAAGAACATCAACTAGAGAGTCACGCTGTGTTGAGACTCCTTCATTCACTTTGGACAGCCTATCCCAGATAAGCTTAGCAGTTTCCAAAGCACTCACTCTTCCATAATGTCCTTTGCTCAGATGACCACATATGATATTCTTCGCTTGAGAATCGAGTTGCTTGAATCTCTTCACATCAGCAGCGTTCAGAGAAGGTGTGACTGAGGGAACACCATTTTCCACAACATACCAGAGATCGTTATCAATTGCCTCAAGATGCATTCACATCTTATTCTTCCAATAGGGGTAGTCCGTCCCATCAAAGGTAGGACACCCAACAGAGACCTTGATCATACATGCGGTCGACATAACTAAATCTCCAGGTGGTTAAACCAAAATCACACAGAACAAGGGAGTACCTTGCTCTGATACCAACTGAAAGTGCATTATATCGACTAGAGGGGGGGGGTGAATAGGCGATTTTTATGAATTCTTCACTGAGGAATTTGCCGGTGAGGAAATTCCTTAGCGAAGAACTACTAGTAGCGGAATAAGTACTCAAAAGTAAACATAACAGAACACAAGCATGGTTATCATGATGAAATGAAGACAAGCACAGAGTACAGAAAGCATAAACACAAGATAACACATGATGAAGACAAACAGACTGAAGAAATAGAACTGAGGAAATTGAGAAAGTCTTCAGTCAACGTCTTCAAACACAGATATGATAAGCACACAACACAGTAATGATGAAATGAAAGAGTTGAGTAAATAGAATTAGTAAGCTCGGTGAAGACAATGATTTGGTAGACCAGTTCCAACTGCTGTCTTAGTTGTACATCTGGTTGGAGCGGCTAGGTATTTAAACCTGATGACACACAGTCCCGGACACACAGTCCTCACCGTATCCTCCTTGAGCTAAGGTCACATAGACCTCGCCCAATCACTCGTGGTAAGTCTTCAGGTGACTTCCGAACCTTCACAAACTCGGTCACTCAGCGATCCACAATTCCTCTTGGATGCTCTAGACCATGACGCCTAACCTTCTAGAAGAAGCACAATCTTCAAAGATAACAAGCGTCGGATCCACGCAGGATCAATCTCTTTAGTGGTGCTCAATCACTTTGGGTTTGTAGGTGTTTGTGTTTGGGTTTTCCTCACTTGATGATTTTCGCTCAAAGTCCTCGGAGGATGGGATGCTCTCAAATGACAAGTGTCAGTTTCTCGTGGAGCAGCCAGCCAGGTAGTGGTTGTAAGGGGCGGCTATTTATAGCCTAGGGAGCAGCCCGACATGATAAGACATAAATGCCCTTCAATGATATGACCGTTAGGTGGGTTGAAATTTTGGGACAGCTGGCGCGCAGCACAACAAAAGTCGGAAATTTGAGTATCAAATTCCTTAGGGCTATCATGTTCCTCATTGTGTAGGCAATCCGCACTGGCGAATTCCTAACTCCTCAGTCAGAACAAATTCCTCAGCGACCAGAAGAACTTCGTCTCTGTCACTGAAGAAATTGACTGAACTTTATGAGATTTCCAATGGCTTCACTCGAAGGGATTGGTAGGTGTAGGATTTTGAGTTGAGCATCACATGGAAATTTTTCCTTAGTATGTCCTCGACCCCCTTTAATAGTATGGTGTTTCCTATGAATCAAGAAAGAGAAAATGAAACTATGAAAACAAAAGTTTTCACGTTTCATGTTCCTCGAATGAATACCAAGTCTTCAAGGATCACACCAATTTCTTCACTTTCAAAGTCTTCAGAAACCCAAAGTCTTTAGTCGAAGAACTTCATTTTTAGGGGTCGACTTTCTCTGTAAATATCAAACTCCTCGTAGACTTATAGACCTCTATACACTCATAAACACATTAGTCCCTTAACCTATAAATCTTCAATACACCAAAATCACTAAGGGGCACTAGATGCACTTACAACATTTTATGTGCATAATTCAAATTTTCACTACAGGCACATGCTCCAGTGCAGAAAAATAGGCTGAAAAATCAAATGTGTGTCCTTGGGTGCATGCTTAGGTCCCATGCAAGAAATGGGAATGAATTTGAAACACCAGGATTGAAGGAAATATGCCCTAGAGGCAATAATAAAGTTGTTATTTTATATTTCCTTATTCATGATAAAGGTTTATTATTCATGCTAGAATTTTATTGATCGGAAACCTTAATAGATGTGTGAATACATAAACAAACATTGTGTCCCTAGTGAGCCTCTACTAGACTAGCTCATTGATCAAAGATGGTTAAGGTTTCCTAAACATGGACATGAGTTGTCATTTGATAACGGGATCACATCATTTGGAGAATGATGTGATGGACAAGACCCATCCGTTAGCTTAGCATAATGATCGTTCAGTTTTATTGTTATTGCTTTCTTCATGTCAAATACATATTCCTTCGACTATGAGATTACGCAACTCACAGATACTAGAGGAATACCTTGGGTGCTATCAAGCATCACAACATAATTGGGTGATTATAAAGATGCTCTACAGGTATCTCCAAAGGTGTTTGTTGGGTTGGCATACATCGAGATTAGGATTTGTCACTCTGAGTATGAGAGAGGTATCTCTCGGCCCTCTCGATAATACACATAATAAGCTTGCAAGCAAACAACTAAGGAGTTGGTCACAAGGTGATGTATTACGGAACGAGTAAAGATACTTGACGGTAACGAGATTGAACTAGGTATGAAGATACCGACGATCAAATCTCGGGCAAGTAACATGCCGACAGACAAAGGGACTTACGTATATTGTCATAACGGTTCGACCGATAAAGATCTTCATAAAATATGTAGGATCCAATATAGGCATCCAGGTTCCGCTATTGGTTGTTGGCCAGAGAGGTGTCTCGGTCATGTCTACATAGTTCTCGAACCCGTAGGGTCCGCAGGCTTAACATTCCATGACGATATAGTATTATGAGTTATGTGATTTGGTGACCGAATGTTGTTTAGAGTCCTAGATGAGATCACGGACATGACGAGGAGTCTCGAAATGGTCGAGAGGTAAATATTGATATATAGGACGATGGTATTCGAATACCGGAAGTGTTTCGGGGGGTACCGGGTACTTATCGGGTCACCAGAAGGGGTTTCAGACACCCCGGCAAAAGATATGGGCCTTATGGGCCAAGAGGGGAAACGCACGAGCCATAAGGGGCTGGTGCGTCCCCCATATGGGCCGGCCTAGGAGGAGAAGGAAAGAGAAGGGAAAGGAAAGAGTGGAATAGGATCCCCCTTCCTTCCCTCTCCCCCCTCTTTTTCCTTCCCCCTCTGACGAATATGGCAGGGGGCGCGCGGATTGGGAGGTACTCCAAGTAGGATTCCTCCTACTTGGGTGCCTCCTATGGCTGCTCCTCCCTCCCTCCCATATATATATATATATATATATATATATATATATATATATATATATATATATATATATATATATATATATATATATATATATATATATATATGGCGGGGGATCCCTAGCACAAACCAGACAATTTCCTAGCCGTGTGCGGCGCCCCTGCACCGTTTACACCCCCGGTGATATTTTCATAGTGCTTAGGCGAAGCCCTGCGGAGATCACTTCACCATCACTGTGACCACACTGTTGTGCTGACGGAACTCATCTACTACCTGGATGTCTTGCTGGATCAAGAAGGCGAGGGATGTCACCGAGCTGAACGTGTGTAGAACGCGTAGGTGCCGTGCATTCGATACTTGATCAGTTGAAGTGCGAAGAAGTTCGACTACATCAACCGCGTTGTGAAACGCTTCCGCTTACGGCCTACGAGGGTATGTAGACACACTCCCCCCTCGTTGCTATGAATCTGCATGGATAGATCATTGCGTGTGCGTAGATTTTTTTTGTTTTCCATGCAACGATTCCCAATAGTGGCATCCGAGCCAGGTCTATGCGTATATGATAAGCACGAGTAGAACACAAAGAGTTGTGGGTGGTGATAGTCATACTGCTTACCACCAATGTCTTATTTTGATTCAGTGGTATTGTGGGATGAAGCGGCGCAGACCAACCTTACATGTCCACGCACATGAGACCGGTTCAACCGACTGACATGCAACTAGTTTTGCGTAAAGGTGGCTGGCGGGTAACTGTTTCTCCTACTTTAGTTGAATCAAATTTGACTGCGGCCCGTCCTTGAATGTAAAAACAACAAACTTGATGGATCATCTTTGTGGTTTTATGCGTAGGTAAGAACGGTTCTTGCTAGAAGCCCGTAGCAGCCACGTAAAACTTGCAACAACAAAGTAGAGGACGTCTAACTTGTTTTTGCAGGGCATGTTTTGATGTGATATGGTCAAGATATGATGTGATATATCACACATGTTGGATTAATTAACGATTTTAAGGACAGTCTTCAAACGATTTTCCTCGAGGGCTTCAACCAACTTTAGTGGGATGAAATTAACGAAGTTTGATCCTCAGAACCCTACGACAATTGTACGCGGTGTCTGAAATCATCATTCTTATACGGTGGGACACGCCACCAAAGTAGAAAATCTTCAATTTGAGTTTTTCCTCAGTTTTGAAATTCCTCAATTGTTCATTTTCTTCAACTTTGCATTTTCTTCACTCTTTCCATCGTTTTTCTTCATTGGCTATATATATGAGTTTATGTCCTCTACAACATTCACTTATGGCTAATTCTTCAAGTTGCTTTTTCTGCTAAGTGAATGTGATCGAACCCTTCCCCCTCTTTGCTATAATCAAGTTCTCGTTAAAAATCTTCACTGTGTCCTTGTCAGATGAAGAATTTGCGAACGGAACTTTTAACTTATCTTATCCAAATTTTTGGCTTTGCCACTCAAACCGTTTCGCATCCCATGAAATACTTATCTATTCACCCACGATCTCACACGATCTCCACTTCTCAGTACGTGGGTGACACATGTCAAGCGAATAAGAAGGGTCAGGGGCACGTTCGTCCAATTTCTTCAGGCGAATAGTTTTTCACCGTGGCTATAAATACCCCCTTCCCTTCCTCACTTGCTTTACTCCGCTTGACCTCTCTCCAGCTCGAGCTTCTCAAACCCTAGTGCCGCCGCTACTTCATCGTCGCCGCTGAGGAAGAGCTTCACTGCCTCGACCTCGTCGCCATCGTACTCGCGCCGGCCGCAGATTTCTTCCTGAGGGAGTCCTGGATTAGGGGGTGTTCGGATTGCCGGACTATACCTTCAGTCAGACTCCAGGACTATGAAGATACAAAGTTGAAGACTTCGTCCCGTGTCCGGAAGGATCTTTTCTTGGCGTGGAAGGCAAGCTAGGCGTGCGGATATTCGAGATCTCCTACCATTGTAACCGACTCTGTGTAACCCTAACCCTATCCGGTGTCTATATAAACCGGAGGGTTGTAGTCCGTAGGACAACCATCATCATACACAATCATACCATAGGCTAGCTTCTAGGGTTAGCCTCCTTGATCTCGTGGTAGATCCACTCTTGTACTACCCATATCATCAATATTAATCTAGCAGGAGTAGGGTTTTACCTCCATCGAGAGGGCCCGAACCTGGGTAAAATAAAGTGTCCCTCATCTCCTGTTACCATCTGACCTTGACGCACAGTTCGGGACCCCCTACCCGAGATCCGCCGGTTTTGACACCGACATTGGTGCTTTCATTGAGAGTTCCTCTGTGTCGTCGCTTTTAGGCCCGATGGTTCCTTTGATCATCAACAACGATGAGGTACAGGGTGAGACTTTCCTCCCCAGACAAATCTTCGTCTTCGGCGGCTTCGCTCTGCGGGCCAATTCGCTTGGTCATTTGGAGCAGATCGAAAGCTACGCCCCTGGCCATCAAGTCAGGCTTGGAAGCTTAAACTACACGACTAATATCCGCGGAGACTTGATCTTCGACGGGTTCGAGCCACAGCCAAGAGCGCCGCGCTATTTCGAGGGGCATGATATAGCTCTGCCTCCGAATAGCACCCTGGAGGCCGCACACGCTCCAGCCCCGATCTTTGACTCGGAGCCCGCTGCATTCTCTGAGGATGAACGGTTGGACGTCACCTCGGGGGCTGCGATCTCAAAGGCGATCGAGCCGAACGCCAGCCCCATACTCCGCACGGCCCAGGACTCCAAGGAGCCGGACTCTTCTCCGAACTCCGACCCTTCCGCGCCCCTGCCGATCGAATCTGATTGGGCGCCTGTAATGGAGTTCACCGCCGCGGACATCTTTCAGTGCTCACCTTTTGGTGATATCCTGAATTCTCTCAAGTCTCTCTCTTTATCAGGAGAGCCCAGGCCGGACTATGGTCTGCGAGGTTGGGATTCGGACAACGAAGAAATTCAAAGCCCACCCACCACCCACTTGATAGCCACTATCGATGATTTAACCGACATGCTTGACTTCGGATCCGAAGACTTCGACGGTATGGACGACGAAGATGGAGACGAACAGGAACCAGCACCTATAAGGCGCTGGACCACCACCCCACCTAATTATGTATTCATGGTCGATACCCCTAAAGGAAACGACAACGAGGAAAAAGGGGACGAAAAAAGGGACAAACCCTCCGAAAAGCAATCAAAGCGGCGACGAAAACGCCGAGCCAAGCCCCGCCTCGATCAAGACCCAGCCACAGAGCAGGATGAGTCGGTAGATGGCGAGCGCGCCTCAGAGCAACCGTCCGAACAGGGCAACGCGGATAGAGAGGACAGACAGTCCTCCCCCGGCCATAACAGAACTCCGGACGATCTCACACCGGATAAAACCACGGAGCAGAAGAATCTCCACGAAAGGCTCGTTGCTACAGCACGCAGCCTGAAAAAGCAGAAGCGGAAGCTAAAGACGGCGGAAGATGTACTCAGAATAAGATGGAGCAAGGTAATCAAGACCACAGACAAATACGGCGGCAGCCGCCGCACTAAAAGCTATCCGAAGAGAAAACTACTGCCCGAATTCGATCAAGAGGCCCTAGAGCCCTCGCATTCGAAAAATAAAAAAGCCATACGGTCGGATAGACGACCACACGGCCACCATAAAACGGCAAGTGGTGCCGCATTCAATGCGACATGCGACCCAATTAAAGACTCGCATCATGGCCCAGCCAGGTCCATTTACGGGCCAAGAAAGCAAGCTCTCACAAGCAATGCAAAAAAGCCATCATCAGAATCCGGCACACCCAAATATAGGGGCGCCGCACACCCCCTATGTTTCACCGATGAGGTCCTGGAATATGAATTTCCAGAGGGATTCAAACCCGTCAACATAGAGGCGTACGATGGAACAACGGACCCCGGAGTCTGGATCGAGGATTATATCCTCCACATACATATGGCTAGAGGAGATGATCTCCACGCCATCAAATATTTACCCCTTAAGCTTAAAGGGCCAGCCCGGCACTGGCTTAAAAGCCTTCCCAAAAACACAATTGGAAGTTGGGAAGAGCTCGGGGACGCTTTCCGAGCAAATTTTCAAGGGACCTACGTCTGCCCTCCGGACACAGACGATCTCAGTCACATAACTCAACACCCCGGAGAATCAGCGCGACAGTTCTGGAACAGATTCCTTACTAAAAAGAATCAGATAGTGGATTGTCCGGACGCCGAAGCCTTAGCAGCTTTCAGGCATAATGTCCGAGACAAATGGCTCGCCAGACACCTCGGCCAGGAAAAGCCAAGAACAATGGCCGCACTCACAAGCCTCATGCCCCGCTTTTGCGCAGGAGAGGACAGCTGGTTGGCACGATGCAGCCCCAGCGACCCAAGTACATCCGAAATCAGGGATGGAAACGGAAAACCGCGACAAAATAAGGACCATCGCCGAATCAAAGGAAAAAGTCCGAAGAGCGCGACAGTCAATGCCGGATTCAAAAGCTCACGGCAAAATAAAAAAAAACCACCCCCTCAGGATAATAGGGATGATCCGTCCAGCTTAAATAGAATCCTGGGCAGAATATGTCAGATACACAGTACTCCTGGGAAGCCTGCCAATCACACCCACAGAGATTGTTGGGTTTTTAAACAATCCGGACAGCTTAACGCCGAACACAAGGGGCTCGACACACCAAGTGAAGAAGAGGACGAACCCCAAAGGCAGAATACCAGGAAACAAAAGAACTTCCCGCAAGAAGTCAAAACAGTGAACTTACTTCACGTAACAAAACGTATGGCACCCATAAAGGTACGTACAATCAAACTTTCCCCTCAGGAGTCCTGCCACTGGTCACTAAAGCCAATCATTTTTGATCAGCTAGATTATTCTAGAAACATCAAAAACGCAGGCCGGACTGCCCTGATACCGGATCCAATAATCGATGGATTCCAGTTTACCAATGTCCTTATGGACGACAGCAGTGGACTAAACCTGATATATCAGGATACAATCCACCGCATGGGTATAAACCCAGCAAGAATCCGCCACAGCAAAACCTCCTTTCAAGGGGTAGCACCAGGCCCGGACACCCATTGTATGGGTTTTCTCCGGCTTGAGGTCATATTTGGCTCTCCCAATAACTTTCGTCGCGAAAAGCTGACCTTCCATGTAGTCCCGTTTTCAAGTCGCTATCAAGCACTAATGGGACGCAGAGCTTTTGCTCGCTTTAACGCAATACCGCATTACGCATCTCTCACACTTAAGATGCCCGGTCCATGAGGCATCATCTCTTTAAAGGGAGCGCACTAAAATACGCCTCCTCCAAACTGAGGATTGCGCGGCCACTTAAACAGCCGCACAATAAAGTGGCCTCGCCAGCCAAAAGACCTTTTTATAAGTCATCAAAGGCCACAGACCCGGACTCAACGAGTTCGGCACAAGTCCATCATCAACGCAGGCTCATAACGCCATATACCCCCGTACCGGGGGCTATACGCAGAGACAATAAAGCTCAACTTTATATATTTTTTACTTTATATTTTGTTTATTATCTTTTTATTCCGCACAACCCATTTTCAATTCAGTTCCTCTCTTTTACAGATGAACGTCGTGCCGCGCCCGTCCAGGACACGGCACAGCGGAGACACAGGCGCAGACGTGCAGTAGGGACCCGTCCTAAGGCTTCTTTTTAGATTAAGACCCTACGTAAACCTTTTTTACTGTCTCTTGCTGCTATAGATCCCCTGGTTTTTTCTACTATAACCAAGGAGGAGGCTGGCGTTTTGGCATGTGGCCACCCCAGAATTTTTTGCTCGTACCTAGACACTATGGGCTCTTTTTTTAAGGCTGTTGTCTCACCCGCACTGATAAAGACCGAACACCTTAGGGAGTGTCCGGCGTCGCGAGTTTTGGCACTATATGCATCAGCTTCGAATCATGATTTTGGTCATATGTTGGGTTGCTCGGCTCCTGAGTTCGGCCACCTTACGTTCCGCTCTATCGGCTAAGGTAGCACCAGGAGAACTACTGCGATTGTGCCCCAGTTCGGCCGGGTGAGCACCTCAGTAGAGAAAGCCGAAAACCGACTATCATGATGTAGTGCGAGACTGGTCGCCACTCGATGACTCATAGGGATTTATCGACTTCCTCCGCTTTGACGAAGGGCCGTTTCCCGGTCAGGCACGTACACGCTCCGAACTCGGGCAAAACGCAGTCGCCACTAAAGGGCTACCTAAAGAGTCCCAAGTCAAGCTCCTATGGCTAAGTGAAAGTGTTAAAGCATTATAGTCCGGTTGCCTAGCCCGCTGCGCTATCACCTCCTTTGTAGGACCAAGACGTTGGGTTAAGTGTGAAAATGCGTCTTCTGCGCGCACCCCCGCACTATGTGCGTGGGGGCTGAAGCCAATGACTGCAATCTTTCAGAATTTATATATTAAAACGGCCGCACAGGAGGTGTTCTTAATACTTGAAGGCACAAGTCTAAAAAATGCCACTACAATTTATCAAAATACTGTTTTATGATTACATATGCTATCATAACATAGCATCCTTCGAGCACTGCGTCTCTATTACGCGAGCGCCTTCGTGGACTTCCTCAAAATAGTGCTCGGCAGGTGTTCGGCTTTTATCCGAATCCCGGGACGCAACAATGGTGGGCTCCATATCTGCCCAGCATGTCTTGACATGGGCAAGAGCCAGCTGAGCGCCCTCTACGCACGCTGACCTCTTCATAGCATCGACACATGGCACCACGTCTAGCAATTGCTGCACCAAGCTGAAATAACTCTTCGGCTTCGATCTCCCCGGACATAGACAATCCATGACGTACTTCATGGCGAGTCCGGACAACCTATCCAGCTCGGCCATTGGGCCAGGCGATCGTCCACTGCCAGCGGACGCTCTGGATTGATGAATTGCGACCAAAAGAGCTTCTCCACTTCATGATCCTTTTTATCTCGAAAGTGTTCGGTCGCATCAGTGGCACTAGCCGCCAAATCCAGATAGGTGTCCTCTATAATCCACATCCGGTTTAACGGGGCAAACTTCGGATCACAAAATTTTCTCCGCAGCGAGAAGGGCTTTCCATCCGCAATTTGTCCGGCTTGACGCAGCTCTTCCTTTGCCACTCTCATTATAGAGCGGGCGTCCTTGGCGTCAGCAATAGCCTTCTCTAAGCTCGTTTGCCTCGCCCGATCTTCTTCTTCAAGAAGCTTGCAACGGTCAGTAGCACTCTTTAACTTTACAGCCATATTAGCCATTTCCTCCTTGCTTCGGCAATGGGCAGCCTGTTCGGCTTTCAGCTCTTCAAGGGCTTTCACGGCAGCCGCATCACTTTTTCTGGTTTGTTCCTTCGCTCGGGCGAGTTTGGCGCTAAGACCTTCCACGGCGGCCGCACCATCTGCGTCAAGCACACACACAGTAAGATATTGACATACATCTCGTCTTAGTAACAATCGCCTAATGATTTCAATACCTTGAGCACCATCAAGCCGCTTGTTAACAAGCACGATGTCGGCTTCTGCCTCATCCAGTTGTCGCTTTAGTTCGGCATATTCACGAGTCCGGCTCGACTCCGGACAATCAGCCACCTACATATAAAGGTGCCACTTAAAGGACCTGGGATTAAGACCCTCTGCGCATTGTACATCTTTACGACGCACAGAGTCTCAGGGGCTACTATCTACACAGGGCACACTTTATTTATGCGCAATTAATACAAATGTACGTTATTTAAAAACGTACCTCAAGGCCTGCCACTAAACTCTTGACGGCCTCGTGCAGTCCGCTTTCTGCGGATGAAATCTTTTCAATTACCGTGCTCATTAATGCACGATGCTCCTCTGAGACAGAGGCTCGCCCCAGCAGAATCTTTAGCTCCTCCGACCGAACACCAGATGGTGCCGGACTCGTCCCATGTCCTTCCTCAAAGGCCAGACACGAAGAACCTCGGGGGGCAGTACCATCCACCCCTAGCGGATCCGGAGAAATCCCCGCGACGACACTTCAGCGTCGCTCGCCTTGCTAGGCGATACAGAAGGAGGAGGCGTTCCGCTCTCCATCTTCTCCGGAAGAAGATCCCCCGAGGACGAGTTCTGCTGAGAAGGGCTGAGGTCCGAACTACAAAGTAAGGTTTCGGTTAAAACTTCTCAGATATAAATCAAGGATTTCTCTTAAAAGAAAAACTCTTCTTCTACTTACGGCTCGCTGGAGAGCTGGTCCCTTTTAGGGTTTAGTTCGGCCGAGGGGCTCCTCGGCGTCCGGTCCTCTGACAAGGATTCTTTCCCCCGCTTTGAGGCTACGGTCTCCGGGTCGTCAGAGGCGGCCCTTTTCTTTCCCTTAGGAGAGGAATCATCAATTCCCCCCTTCGGAATGGCCTCTTTCGAAGAGGCCACGGTTTCCTTATCCTCCCCCTTATTTCCCTCCAAAGGCACTTCCTCCAGCATCCTGACTAGCACGGGATCCAGCCTGGTTTCGGGAAGGGGAGCCGGACACCTGATCAGCTTCGCCTTCGCTATCCACTCCTGCTTAAAAGGAGAAGCGCCGTTAAAAGCAAGTTAATTATGCGGATAGAAGGTCCGGTCGCAAGGTCACCTACTTGAGTATCCGGGTGATTGCGGCTTAAACCAGCATCCTCGGTCAAGTCCGGACTCACTTCTTGTGATCCGAAGAACAGTTTATACATCTCCACAGGCGTCACGCCCATAAAATTCTGGAGAGCTCGTGGTCCCTCCGGATTGAATTCCCACAAGCGAAGGAGGCGACGTTGGCCGGGTAGTGTCCGGCGAATCAGCATGACTTGTGTCACCTTGACCAGGTTGAGGTCTCCCTTCAAGAGATCCTTAATGCGGCCCTGCAGCAGAGGAACGTCTTTGGGCAAGCCCCGATCTAACCCTGTGTTAATCCACGATGCTAACCGTGGTGGGGGACCCGAGCGAAAGGCCGGAGGCGCCACCCATGCGGTGCCCCGAGGAGCGGTGATGTAGAACCACTCCTGTTGCCATAAGCCAAGCTCCTCTTGAAAAGCGTCCTCGGGCCATGGAGCGTCGGCATTTCTTTTTATAGCAGCGCCTCCGCACTCTGCGTGGCGCCCTTCGATTATCTTCGGTTCTACTTTGAAGGTCTTGAGCCATAGTCCGAAGTGAGGGGTAACACGGAGGAACGCTTCACACACAACTATGAACGAGGATATATGGAGGATGGACTCCGGAGCTAAGTCGTGGAATTCCAGCCCATAATAAAACATCAGCCCCCTTACGAAGGGATCCACGGGGAAGCCTAATCCCCGGAGGAAGTGGGATATGAATACCACACTCTCGCCGGGCTGAGGGCTAGGGATCACCTGTCCTTGAACAGGCAGCCTGTGCGGAATCTCCCTTGTCAGGAATCTAGCTTCCCTCAATCTTGATACGTCCTCCTCCGTAACAGAGGAGGGCATCCATCGGCCCTGGAGGTCGGAGCCGGACATTATCGAAGATCCGGTGCGCTCGGAATCTGGAAGCCTAGGGTGTTGGAACTCGAGGCGACGGGCGAGCTCATTTTGAGAATAGAAGCGGGGAACAGGGCCTTGGTCTCTTTATAAGAGGCAGGATATCAAGTGCCCTCCCCGTAACCGTCTTGGACTAGCCTTTAATTAAGGCAAGACGTGCTAACAGGCACGATTGGGTTACCCACGTCCGTATTAATGAGAATCCCGTTAAAGGGGGCACATGATCTCTGCTTCGACAAGACGTGCCAAGGAAACCGCCTTGCTAAACGAGCTGAGGTGGAACAATGAAAACAATTTATATAAAGGGCTTGGCCGCAGTGTTATGACGCACTGCGGGATACGTCAGCAGATTTGATTTGTGTTAATATTATTCTCTATATGGAAATACGTGGAAACTTATTTTGCAGAGCCGGACACTCTTTTTTGGTGTTTATAATCTTCTTGAAGAACTTGGAGGAGGAACCCGCCTGGCAATGCCGAAGACAATCTGGGCGCCGGACTCGTCGTCATTGAAGCCTGGTTCAAGGGCTACTGAGGGAGTCCTGGATTAGGGGGTGTTCGGATTGCCGGACTATACCTTTAGCCGGACTCCAGGACTATGAAGATACAAAGTTGAAGACTTCGTCCCGTGTCTGGAAGGATCTTTTCTTGGCGTGAAAGGCAAGCTAGGCGTGAGGATATTCGAGATCTCCTACCATTGTAACCGACTCTGTGTAACCCTAACCCTATCCGGTGTCTATATAAACCGGAGGGTTGTAGTCCGTAGGACAACCATCATCATACACAATCATACCATAGGCTAGCTTCTAGGGTTTAGCCTCCTTGATCTCGTGGTAGATCCACTCTTGTACTACCCATATCATCAATATTAATCTAGCAGGAGTAGGGTTTTACCTCCATCGAGAGGGCCCGAACCTGGGTAAAATAAAGTGTCCCTCGTCTCCTGTTACCATCCGACCTTGACGCACAGTTCGGGACCCCCTACCCGAGATCCACCGGTTTTGACACCGACACCATAGCTGTCTTCCTCCGCCGAGTTAGGGCGTGGAAGATCTGCATAGATGAACTTCTCATCTCTACCTCACAGTTCGTCGTGTTCTTCGTCCAGGGTAATTAAAAGTTACTTTTACTGCCCTCTTTGATTCAAATGATTACTATAAAATCTTCAAAGGTGTTTTTCTTCAAATCCTCACACACTAAACACCTCACATGTCATCTGTTCTTGATTCGTTTCTCTAAGCAACAATTTTTCTTCAAGATTCCTCAATTGTGTGGATCTTCGATCTATACAACTCTGGAACCTAAGACAAAGAACGCTTAGTGAAATTCTTCAAGACTCATCTGGTCAAATTCCTCAAACTTGTTCTTTTTTTCAAAAACCTTCTGAGAACGCATATGACCTCTCCAAATTCCTCGCAACTATACTCTGTTCACAGGTACTCATGTCCGCTGCTGAATCACTAGGTTCTCATCAACTTAACTCATTTGCAGCGTTCCTTGAAGAAAAGTTGCATACTTCTTCAGAGAATTCAATTGTTCAAATTCCTCAACTGAAGAAAATGGTTGATGGAAAGAAGCCATAGAAAGGAGGAAAGAGGCCTGAAATCAATACTGCCTTTGAGATCCCTGATGACATATACAAAGACTATTGCACTCCTGATGAGGCCAAGTTTGGTAAGGAGGACAAGAATCAGTGCAAGGTGCGCATACAGAGGATAGAGAGGAGATGGGCAAGAGAGTGGATGGAGTACGGATATGTTACTCCCAAATACATGAAGAAATTCACGCTAAATCTTCCATGCCGAAGACCTCCATTGGCACCTGGCCAAATAGCAGATCCCACTAGCCTCAAGCGCGGTGAGGATTATCCTGATGAATGGGCCAAGCGCCAGGTCAAATTGGCTAGACAAGCCAAAGAAGCAGTGAGGAAATTCAACGAAGACTCTGCTGCCGCTACTGCTGCTGAGGCCTCTGTCAAGCCTAAGAAGGCCATGTCAAAGAAGCCTGCGCACAAGCCAAGTGCTTCTCCTTCAATGTCTTCAAGGCCAAGTTCCTAAGCTATGCCCTCATGGCCAGAATCCTCAATGCCCTCACGGCCAATTCCTCACGCTGCTCCTGCTCCTCCAAAGTCCTCAGCTGCTCCGACCAAGTCCTCAGCACCTGTGCACCTTGCCACGCGCCAAAGGACAACAGACATCTCTATTGCCTCAGGAGCTTCTGCTAGTTCCTTAGCTGCACCCCATTCTTCAACGGGACCCTCTCTACTGAAGACAAAGGCCACTTCTAGACGAGGTTCTCGCCCAAGTCCTCACAAGAAGCAGGTCGCCTTCCAAGTGTCGTCTGATGAAGACGAAGCTGATGATGAGGAACTTGCTGAAATCATCAGAGACAGGCAAGTCAGGGCCGCTAGAGCCAAGGGCACAAATGTGCCACTACTTTTGCATCCAAAGTTGATCCTCGACTACATTGATCTCTGGCACAAGGACCCAAATACTCCTATGCCTGATTTCAAGCTAACTCTTGGCCAAAGTCATATGCTGACTGCCTTCATCCAAGAAGAAAAATGGAAATATGAGAAGGCCAGGCAGCTCAAGAAAGCGCAGTACAAGAAGGAGTGTTTTATGAAGAAACACGTTGTCCCTATGACAACTGAAGAACTTGTCAACATTCAATCTGAGATCAAGAAACTCAGTGATGAATTTGATGTATACTGCGCTGACTAGATTGGAGCCAAAGTCCGTATTGTGAAGTTGACAGAAAAGTTCTCTCCAAATGTTGCAGCTCCATCGCAACAAGAAATTCCTCAGGCTGAAGCATCTGCTCGGCCGACTGAAGAACATGCCAGCATCGCTGATGACATTCAGGCTGCTGAAGAAAATGTGAGTTCCAGGGCCGATGATTGCATTCCATCCGCTGATGAAATTGCCAGGGCATCCACTAGTGGTGCGCCTGAAGAAAATGAAGAGGTCAGGGCAACTGCGTCAGTTGTGCCTGAAGAAAATCAACCACATTCCTCTTCTCCTCCTGCGCCTACCCCAACTTCGATCCTTCCATTTGCTTGAGATGTGAAGAAGACTAAGGCTGCAGAGCATGCATCAGTGAAGAAAAGGAAGGCATCAGCTTCTTCAGATTCTTCAGCTCCGAAGAAGATGAAGTCTCTGACCAGCTCATTTGCAAACCCCATTGATGTTGTTCCTATCTCAACCATGCCATCAAAGGACACTGTCCCTTATGATGAAGAATATGTGATTCCTAGCGAATCCAATGAAGAAAATCCTTCTACTGCTTCGTCAGAGCAGTTGGACGAAGAAATTGAAGTGGATGAAATCCCTTCAACACCAGTTGTCTCCTCGCCTATGCCTCAGTTTACTGCTGAAGAGGCTGACGTTGAAGAAATGGTAGATGAAGATGTGGACATTGGATGTACCACACCTGTACTAAATGATGACTTTTGGGAAAGTCAGCACCCCAACTCTCAACTCTTCACACCATTGCAACAAATTCCTCAGTCCCCAGTAACTACAGTACAAATGGGATCTGATGAACCACATGCCACACCGTCTGTCCATGAAGAAATTCTAGCCACTAGTGCTGAAGAAAATGTAAATGAAGAATTGAAGACAAAGGCTGTCACTAGAGAAGAAGCTGAAATTCCTCAACCTGAAGAACCTGAGATTGCGATTCCTGAGGTGATAATTGCAATTGACTAACACGCCTCAGCCCAAGCCAAAGGATCCATTTTTGAAGAAGCAGAAATTCAAGGCTGATGATTTCTTCGGCGAGCATGTGTTCTTCACTAACTACAAACCCTATGATTCTGCTCGTCTTAGAAGGAAGCGCTTCTGGACCGCCAGCCAGGCCAACTTCTATTCTTCACTACTCTTCAACAAGGACAAAGTCTTCGACCACGAGCATATTCCTCATGTGGACATGGAATCACTGCCATGCTTCACTCCTGTCCTCAGTGTGCTTCATGACACAGGCCTCCTCAACTTTTGCACAGACATAGTTGATTGGAATGAAGAGCTCATTCTTCATTTCTACGCAACACTTCACATCACAGGAGATGTTGACGATGTGAACTCCTAGGTTTTGGACTGGATGACCGAAAATACTCACTATAAGGCACCAGCCTATGAATTACTTCATGCCTTACCCATCAGTCCTCCACCTGAAGGAGCTCGTTGCATGTACCAAGAGCCTGAGCTTACAGATCACTAGATGCAAGTGTTGATGAAGCCATTGAAACCTTGTCAAGCCTCAAGGACAAAATTCCTCGTGAAGGAATTGCAGTATGTACCAAGGACAGTCTATCGCATTCTAACGAAGACTATGAGTCCAATCAAAGGCAATGACTCATCTGATGAGGAAATTGTTGGCATCATGAAGAATCTGGTGTTCAACATCATTCATGGCATTCCTGTCAATTATCACGATTTCTTCATGAGGACTCTGGCAAATGTTGCACTTTCTCCGTTTGAGCTGAAGCCTTATGCTCCATGGATTATGAGATTCCTCAGGACAAGGTCTTCACTCAACTACAAGGCTGATTTTCAGAATCACCTCAGCTACTTGCCCCTGATTGAAGTCCTCAAGCGGACCTATTCCTCAGCTGATGAAAAGGGCAAGGGTCCTGCTGTCATTGATGAAGGCATTCGTCCATTGGATGGTCAGTTTTGCAAAGCTGCATCTTATTCCACCAGTGATGATTCTGCCACTCATGATTCTGCTGCCCATGCCTCCAAGCCAAATCCTCAAGCCACTGCTCCTCGTGTGATGACTGACCGTGAGCTTCTGCTAAGTCTTCACCAGAAGGTGGATCAAAACCATAAATGGGTTAAGTGTCATTTTGGTTCAATTCTTCACAACATGACTGCTAAACATAATGCAGTGAAGAAAAACCATTACTACCTCCATGAAGTCTTTGATCGCACCTGGGCTATTCTGTCACATGTGTATGGTGAAGAAGATCTGAAGAACATCGGTCTTGAGGAAGACTTTGACTGGTCTGCACCTCCATCGAAGCAATACAAGAAGGTCAAGGTTCCTTCCTTGGTGGCCAGCTCCTATTCTTCATCGCGCGACACTGACGAGCATGAAGACTTGGACGACACTGCGGCAGGCCCTACAACAACAAACGACCCCAACAACGATGGCGCTCCTTCATCAACTTGATATTCTTCAAGGGCGTTAGTCCTCATTTTTCAATGCTTTTGGTCATTCGATGACAAAGGGGGAGAAATTTGAGTTAGTCTTCAAGCGTGTCTATCTTATATGGGCGTTTTTTCTAAGTTACAACTCTCGTTCTTCTGATGACTTTGCTGGATCGAGTTGTAAACTTAAACTCTATGGTGGCCTGATACTTTTGTTGTGATTTTCTGCATGCTTATTCTTTGCTAATGTTAATGCACGCATGCTGAATTACATCAGTCACCATATTTCATCATGCATTTCAAATTCTTTCATATTATATGGGGGAGATCTCCATGATTCTACTCTTCGAGTGTGCATTGCTTCAAAAGCAAATTCCTCACTATGCACATCTTCAGGGGGAGGTCTTCTATATCTTGCAATCAAATTCCTCAATATCAGTATTTACACTTCATATGTTTATCCCCGTTGAAAACTTAACCTATATTGTCATCAATCACCAAAAAGGGGGAGATTGTAAGTGCATCTAGTGCCCCTTAGTGATTTTGGTGTATTGAAGACTTATAGGTTAAGGGACTAATGTGTTTATGAGTGTACACAGGTAAGTCTATGAGGAGTTTGATATTTACAGAGAAAGTCGACCCCTAAAAATGAAGGTCTTCGACTGAAGACTTTGGATTTCTGAGGACTTTCCGAAGACTTTGAAAGTGAAGAAATTGGTGTGACCTTGAAGACTTGGTATTCATTCGAGGAACATGAAGCTTGAAGACTTTTGTTTTCGTAGTTTCATTTTCTCTTTCTTGAGTCATAGGAAACACCGTACTGTTAAAGGGGGTCGAGGAAATACTAAGGAAAAATTTCCATGTGATGCTCAACTCAAAATCCTACACCTACCAATCCCTTCGAGTGAAGCCATTGGAAATCTCATACAGCTCAGTCATATTCTTTAGTGACATAGACGAAGTTCTTCTGGTCTTTGAGGAATTTGTTCTAACTGAGGAGTTAGGAATTCGCCAGTGCAGATTACCTACATAGTGAGGAACATCATAGCCCTGAGGAATTTGAGTCTCAAATTTCCGACCGTTGCTGTGCTACGCGCCAGCTGTCCCAAAATATCTACCCACCTAACGGTCATATCATTGAAGGGCATTTATGTCTTATCATGTCGGGCTGCTCCCTAGGCTATAAATAGCCGCCCCCTACAACCACTAGCTGGTTGGCTACTCCGAGAGAAACCGACACTTGTCATTTGAGAGCATCCCATTCTCCGAGGACTTTGAGCGAAAATCATCGAGCGAGGAAAACCCAAACCCAAAGTGATTGAGCATCACTGAAGAGATTGATCCTGCGTGGATCCGATGCTTGTTACCTTTGAAGACTGCGCTTCTTCCAGACGGTTAGGCGTCATGGTCTAGAGCATCCAAGAGGAATTGTGGATCGCTGAGGGAGTCCTGGATTAGGGGGTGTTCGGATAGCCAGACTATACCTTCAGCCGGACTCCAGGACTATGAAGATACAAGATTGAAGACTTCATCCCGTGTCCGGAAGGATCTTTTCTTAGCGTGGAAGGCAAGCTAGGCGTGCAGATATTCGAGATCTCCTACCATTGTAACCGACTCTGTGTAACCCTAACCCTATCCGGTGTCTATATAAACTGGAGGGTTGTAGTCCGTAGGACAACCATCATCATACACAATCATACCATAGGCTAGCTTCTAGGGTTTAGCCTCCTTGATCTCGTGGTAGATCCACTCTTGTACTACCCATATCATCAATATTAATCTAGCAGGAGTAGGGTTTTACCTCCACCGAGAGGGCCCGAACCTGGGTAAAATGAAGTGTCCCTTGTCTCCTGTTACCATCGACCTTGACACACAGTTCGGGACCCCCTACCCGAGATACGCCGGTTTTGACACCGACATTGGTGCTTTCATTGAGAGTTCCTCTGTGTCATCGCTTTTAGGCCCGATGGCTCCTTTGATCATCAACAACGATGAGGTCCAGGGTGAGACTTTCCTCCCCGGACAAATCGTCGTCTTCGGCGGCTTCGCTCTGCGGGCCAATTCGCTTGGTCATCTGGAGCAGATCGAAAGCTAGCCCCTGGCCATCAAGTCAGGTTTGGAAGCTTAAACTACACAGCTGATATCCGCGGAGACTTGATCTTCGATGGGTTCGAGCCACAGCCAAGCGCGCCGCACTATTTCGAGGGGCATGATATAGCTCTACCTCTGAATAGTACCCTGGAGGCCGCACACGCTCCGGCCCCGATCCTTGACTCGGAGCCCGCTGCGTTCTCCGAGGATAAATGGTTGGACGTCACCTGGGGGGCTGCGATCTCAAAGGCGATCGAGCTGAACGCCAGCCCCATACTCCGCAGGGCCCAGAACTCCAAGGAGCCGGACTCTTCTCCGAACTCAGGGCCTTCCGTGCCCCCGCCGATCGAATCTGATTGGGCGCCTGTAATGGAGTTCACCGCCGCGGACATCTTTCAGTGCTCACCTTTTGGTGATATCCTGAATTCTCTCAAGTCTCTCTCTTTATCAGGAGAGCCCAGGCCGGACTATGATCTGCGAGGTTGGGATTCGGACAACGAAGAAATTCAAAGCCCACCCACCACCCACTTAATAGCCACTGTCGATGATTTAACCGACATGCTTGACTTTGGCTCCGAAGACTTCGACGGTATGGACGATGAAGGAGGAGACGAACAAGAACCAACACCTGTAGGGCGCTGGTCCGCCACCTCGTCATATGGCATATATATGGTGGATGCTCCAAAGGATGCGGATGGCGATGGAACAGCGGAAGACGACAACTCGAAAAAACCGCCAAAACGCCGGCGCCAACGGCGCCGCTCTAAATCCCGCCACAGCAGAAACGGTGATTCCGGCACGGGAGATAATACTACCCCGGACACCGCCGAAGAACACCAGAACCAGCAAGATTCGGCGCAGGAAGATGGAAAAGCCAGCCCTCAGGAGAGAGCGGTAGAGCAAGAGGTCGAGGATGATAACTACATGCCTCCCTCCGAAGACGAGGCAAGCCTCGACAATGACGAATTCGTCGTACCATCAGACCCCGCCGAACAAGAGCGTTTTCAACACAGGCTTCTAGCCACAGCCAACAGCCTAAAGAAAAAGCAGCAACAGCTTAGAGCTGATCAAGATTTGCTAGCTGATAGATGGACTGAAGTCCTTGCGGCCGAAGAGTATGAACTCGGGCGCCCCTCCAAAAATTATCCTAAGCGCAGGCCGCTACCCCAATCAGAGGGGGAAGCATATGACATGGCAGACCAGCCACCCCGTGGCCGCGACAGAGAGGCCTGTCGAACCCTTAATCAAGCCATGCCCCGGTGCCGTTCAAATAAGGCACGGGAAAATGAGCCAGACCTGCGAGACGTACTGCAGGATAAAGCAAAGCAAACAAGATCGATCTATGGATCGCGCGGACGCCCGACGACACGTGATGATCTTCACTCCGGACACAATAAATCCGGCCGGGCCGAACACAGCAGGCACAACTCTTCCGAGCTGGGTCGTGACATAGCCCAGTACAGGGGCGCCGCACACCCACTATGCTTCACAGACGAAGTAATGGATCATAAAATCCCAGAGGGTTTTAAACTCGTCAATATCGAGTCGTACGATGGTACGACAGATCCGGCAGTATGGATTGAGGATTATCTCCTTCACATCCACATGGCACGTGGCGATGATCTACACGCCATCAAATACCTACCCCTTAAGCTTAAAGGACCAGCCCGGCACTGGCTTAACAGCCTACCAGCAGACTCAATCGGTTCTTGGGAGGACCTGGAAGCCGCATTCCTCGACAACTTTCAGGGGACCTATGTGCGGCCACCGGACGCCGACGACCTAAGCCACATAATTCAGCAGCCAGAAGAATCGGCCAGGCAATTCTGGACACGGTTCCTAACAAAGAAAAATCAGATAGTCGATTGTCCGGACGCAGAGGCCCTAGCAGCCTTCAAACATAACATCCGCGACGAGTGGCTTGCCCGGCACCTGGGACAGGAAAAGCCGAAAACCATGGGAGCCCTCACGACACTCATGACCCGCTTTTGCGCGGGCGAAGATAGCTGGCTAGCTCGCAGCAACAACATATCGAAGAAGCCCGGTAATTCGGATACCAATGACAAAAGTGGCAGGTCACGTCAAAATAATCAAAAGCGTCGCGTTAGCAGCGACAGCAATGAGGATACGACAGTTAATGCTGGATTCAGAGGCTATAAATCCGGTCAGCGGAAAAAGCCATTTAAAAAGAATACCCAGGGCCTGTCCAGTTTGGACCGGATACTCGATCGCTCGTGCCAGATTCATGGCACCCCCGAAAGGCCAGCCAATCACACCAACAGGGATTGTTGGGTGTTCAAGCAGGCAGGCAAGTTAAGAGCCGAACACAAGGACAAGGGGCTGAACAGTGACGACGAGGAGGAGCCCAGGCCGCCGAACAACAACGGACAGAAAGGGTTTCCCCCACAAGTGCGGACAGTGAACATGATATACGCGACCCACATTCCCAAGCGGGAGAGGAAGCGTGCGCTACGGGACGTATACGCGATGGAGCCAGTCGCCCCAAAGTTCAACCCATGGTCCTCCTGCCCGATCACTTTCGATCGAAGGGACCACCCCACTAGCATCCGTCACGGCGGTTTTGCCGCACTGGTCCTCGACCCAATCGTGGACGGATTTCATCAAACAAGAGTCCTCATGGACGGCGGCAGTAGCCTGAACCTGCTTTATCAGGATACATTGCAGAAAATGGGCATAGATCCATCAAGGATCAAGCCCACAAGGACGACCTTTAAAGGCGTCATACCAGGTGTAGAGGCCAATTGCACAGGCTCGATAACACTTGATGTGGTCTTCGGATCTCCGGATAACTTCCGAAGCGTAGAGTTAATCTTCGATATAGTGCCGTTCCGCAGTGGCTATCATGCCCTGCTCGGACGAACCGCATTCGCTAAATTCAATGCGGTGCCGCACTACGCATATCTCAAGCTCAAGATGCCAGGCCCTCGAGGAGTAATTACGGTCAGCGGAAACACAGAATGCTCTATCCGTACAGAGGAGCACACGGTGGCCCTCGCAGCGGAAGTACAAAGCAGCCTTTCAAGGCAACTCTCCAGTCCGGCCGTTAAAAATCCAGACAATGCAAAGCGCGCCTGGAGTAAACTGCAACAAGACCACCTGGCACGATCAGAGCAAGCGTAGCAATACGGCCCCGGCCCCAGCCATCACAACATAGCGGAGCAAGTACCTCGAGTACACAATTACGCCCTTAAAATTCCATGGGCACAGGGGGAGGGGCACATTAACGGCATGCCTAAAGTACGGCGTCAAACGTACTAGGGGCTGCCGGATTTTTCTTTTTTTTACTTTCAGGACTCCATACTCTGGATAACCTGTTCGGCATTGTTGCCGCACAAACGATGCAAGGTCCAAGAAAGCAGACAAAGGTACGCCGCATTCCGGAACTCTCAGGTGGTCTCTATTTCGAGCGATATATCTGTTTCTAAATTCCGCGGCCTGTGCCTGGTCAGGACAAGTTAAATAGTCTAATATCTTTTTTGCTCATCGCAATACTTGTATCGTTCGGCTTTGATAGATAGCCTCTTTATAAAACAATGCATAGCTTTTTGTCTATTTTTTGCATTATCCTATTTTGAATATATATATATTTATTACATAACATGATAGCACCCGTACACCATGGTACGGCAAACCACGCCAGGGGCTTCATTACCCTTTTATCTGGTGTGAGAAGTCCGTACACTTCCACAAGTGCGGCACCCCGAACTGATAGCACTATATGCATCGGCTCCGAGTCATGATTTTGGTCACATGTTGGGTTTGCCCGGCTCCTATGTTTTGGTGCCTTACGTTCCGCTTTATCGGCTAAGGTAGCACTAGGAGAACCACTGCGATTGTGCCCCAGATCAGGTGGGTTGAGCACCTCAGTGGAGAAAGCTAAAACAGACTATCATGATAAGGCGTGAGATCGGTCGCTGTTCGAGAGGTTTTTCGAGTCCTTAAAGGCTTATGCCGCTTTGAGCGAGGAGCTAGCTATGTCCGACCAAAGGCGTGGATAGCGCCCCGAATTCGGCCTTCCGAACTAGGGGCTTCGCCGAAATTTAAAATTATAACGTTCTATGGCTAAGTGAGAGTGTTCAAGCATTATAGTCCGATTGCCTGGTTCGTTGTGCTGAGCGCCTCCCTCGAAGGACCCAACTATGGGAACAAGAGCCCTCAGGTTTATCCCGAACACCCCAGCACTAGTGGCATCGGGGCAGAAGCTGACGACTGGCCATCTCTCAAATTTTTGATAAACGGCCGCGCAAAAAATAATATTTTAAATTAAATAAGCATTCCTTTGCGCATATGAACAAGTTTTCAGCGCACAGGATACAAACGAGCGAGTTCACTCAAATATTACATCTTTAGTACATTCATCCGCGACAAGGCGGGCTCCGGCAAGAACATCCTTGTAGTAGTTCTCGGGCTTGCGATGCTCCTTCCCCTACGGCGGCCCGTCCTTCACCAGCTTCTCTCCGTCCAGCTTACCCCAGTGTACCCTTACACGGGCAAGGGCCCTCCAAGCACCTTCAATGCAGACGGAGCGCTTGATGACCTCAAGCTGTGGACAGGCCTCCACCAGCCGCCGCACTAGCCCGAAATAGCTCCCAGGCAGGGCCTCTCCAGGCCACAGCCAAACTAGTAAGCCCTTCATGGCCTGTTCGGCCGCCTTGTGGAGCTCGACCAGCTGTTTCAGCTGATCGCTTAAAGGCACAGGGTGTCCGGCCTCAGAATACTGAGACCATAACACACTCTCCGTCGAGCTGCCCTCTTCAGCTCGGTAGAACGCGGCAGCGGCGGATATGCTGCGGGGAAGATCGGCAAACGCCCCTGGAGAACTCCGGATTCGGGTAAGTAATAGGTAGTTTACTTTTATATTCCTACTTTGCATTGAGAATGCCTTACCTGTTGCTATCTTTTTCACCTCCTCCAACTCTTGGAGGGCCTTTTGGGCTTTGGCCTTGGCACTCCTGGCGGTCTCGACGGCCGACGAGAGCTCGGATGCTTGCGTTTTTGACTCAAGCTCCAAACCCTCATGTTTTGTCATAAGAGCTTGCAGCTCTTGCTGCACCTCGTCGACCTGAACCCCAAGCCTTTCTCGCTCGGCCCGCTCCTCGGCCGTTTTCTTTTCGGCCTCTGCCAGCGCCGGCTTCAGGGTTGCCACCTCGGTTGCGGCCCCTACAATAAGCACTACAATCCTGTTATTTCTTTCTGCAATCAAGCCTCTCTATAGGCACCTTTTTTTCTTTCTTTTTCTTTTTTTAGGTATTTATTACCTTCCTTCTCCTTGAGCTGCCGTTTGGCAAGGCCGAGCTCTTGCTCGGTCCGCCCGAGGTCCTTTTTAAGGACATCCACCTGCGCACTCAGTGCGGCGGTGGACAGCAGTGAAGCCTGCATACGCATATTTGACCTTTTTTTAGACTCCTGCGAAAATTACTAGATCCTCTATCCGACTTTTCTTTCCGAACACCGAACAGAGCATCAGGGGCTACTGTCTATGCGGTAAATAATTTGACATATTTTTACTTACCTCGAAGCCTGGTAGAAGGCTAGCGCAAGCTTCATTCAGTCCGCTCTTGGCGGACTGAATCCTTTGGATCACCGTACTCATAACAGTACGGTGCTCCTCATCGATGGCGGCGCCCTTAAGCACCTCCAGCAGATTGTCCGGCGCCTCCGGTTGGACGGAAGCCGCCGGCTCAGACGGCTTACTCCTCTTGGAAGGAGTTCGCCCACCGCGGACCGGGACTGTCGAGTCCGGCGCGGTGTCTGGCACAAAGCCGGACTTGGAGCCCTGGGGGGTTTCATCCCCTTTACTCATGGGGTCCGGAGGATTGCCTTGTGGCTCCTCCAGGACCATCTCCTCCTGCCCTGAAGCTTGGCGGGGCGCCACTTCGGCGTCGTCCGCCCCGCGGGGGGAGACCACGGGCGGAACAGAGTTCACATCCGACGAATCCAGGAGCCTCTCGACGAGTCGTCGAGTCCGGCCCGGGGCGGGCTTCATAAATTGCGTTCGCTATTAGGGAAAGCCGCGCATTAAAAGAATATCATGAGTCACTCTGGTATGTAAACACTTACGATGTCGCCGGACGCTTGGTTCGGTCCAGCCACTCCTCTCCGCCCTCTTCGGCATCGAGGGAGTAGTCCGGCGGAGGGGTTTTCCTTTTCCTCGACCCCTCGGCCTCCCCTATTGGGGCGGCCTTCTTCCTCTTTGCTCCCCTCGCTGGGGGGGGGGAGAGCTTCCTTGTTCCTCCTCCTCGTTTTCACGAGAGGAGAGCGTTGCGGACTCGTCAGATGACGAGTCCGACACCACCATGTTGCGGGAACTTTTTCGAGTCCCGGTGGTTTTCTTCTTCTTGGCCTTCCTCTCCGGCACCATGTAAGGTGCCGGAGCCATCAGCTTCACCAAGAGAGCTGGGGCCAGATCTTCGGGCAGAGGAGTCGGACAGTTAATTGGTCCGGATACCTCCTGCCAAGCCTGTCAAAGGTAAAGGGAGTTTAGATCCCGCGTAGAGTTAATCTATGAAGAAGAGCTTAACGAACTTGTCAAAGGTATAGATAGCTTACCTCGCTAGCGTTACGCTGCGAGCTGTATCCGCGATCCTCGGAGGCGGATGTGGGCGACTCGGCGCCTTTGGTCAGCACCTTCCAGACGTCTTCATACGTCGTGTCGAAGAGCCTACTGAGGGTTTGGTGCTGCGCCGGGTCGAATTCCCACAAAGTAAAATCCCGTTCTTAGCACGGGAGGATCAGGCGAACGAGCATGACCTGGACTATATTGACAAGCCGGATTGGCTTGTTCACCAGGGATTGGATGCACGTTTGCAACCCAGTCACTTCTTCCTCGTTGCCCCACGACATGCCTGTCTCTTTCCAGGACATGAGCCGCGTGGGGGGTCCGGATCTGAACTCAGGGGCCGCGACCCATTTCCGATCGCGGGGCTCGGTGATGTAAAACCACCCGGCCTGCCACCCCTTTAGGGACTCCACGAGGGAGCCATCGAACCAGAGGACATTGGCTATCTTGCCAACCATAGCGCCTCCGCACTCCGCCTGGGTGCCGGACACCACCTTGGGCTTGATGTTGAAGGTCTTGAGGCAGAGGCCGAAGTGGGGGCGGACGCGGAGAAAGGCCTCACACACGACGGTAAACGCCGAGATGTTGAGAACAAAGTTCGGGGCCAGATCGTGGAAATCCAGGCCGTAGTAGAACATGAGCCCCTGGACAAAGGGGTGAAGTGGAAAGCCCAGTCCGCGGAGGAAGTGGGGAAGAAAAACTACCCTCTCATGGGGCCCTGGGGTAGGAAGAAGCTGCCCCTTATCAGGAAGCCGATGCGGGATGTCCTTGGAGAAGTATCCGGCTTTCCTTGACCTTTTTACTTGAGCCTCCGTAATGGAGGAGACCATCCACTTGCCTCCCGCTCCGGACATTGTTGGAGAAGGTTGAGGAAGGAAGAGCGGACTTGGGCGCTGGAGCTTGAGTTTGCAAGAGATGGATTGGCAAAGGAGGAAGAAGGCGTAGGTTAAAAAGGTGAATCCTTATCCCTTTATATAAGGAGGTACGGTTAGGCGTCCCCACCTACCTAATAAAACTCACTTGCCTCCCAAACGCCGTGGTAAATGGCGTGGTTGGGTTACCCACGTCCGTATTAATGAGAATCCCGTTAAAGGGGGCACATGATCTCTGCTTTGACAAGACGTGCCAAGGAAACCGCCTCGCTAAACGAGCTGAGGTGGAACAATGAAAGCAATTTATATAGAAGGCTTGGTCGCAGTGTTATGACGCACTGCGGGATACATCAGCAGATTTGATTTGTGTTAATATTATTCTCTATATGGCAATATGTGGAAGCTTATTTTGCAGAGCAGGACACTATTTCTGGTGTTTATAATCTTCTTGAAGAACTTGGAGGAGGAACCCACCTTGCAATGCCGAAGACAATCTGCGCGCCAGACTCGTCGTCATTGAAGCCTGGTTCAGGGGCTACTGAGGGAGTCCTGGATTAGGGGGTGTTTAGATAGCCGGACTATACCTTTAGCCGGACTCCAGGACTACGAAGATACAAGATTGAGGACTTCGTCCCGTGTCCGGAAGGATCTTTTCTTGGCGTGGAAGGCAAGCTAGGCGTGCGGATATTCGAGATCTCCTACCATTGTAACCGACTCTGTGTAACCCTAACCCTATCCGGTGTCTATATAAACCGGAGGGTTGTAGTCCATAGGACAACCATCATCATACACAATTATACCATAGGCTAGCTTCTAGGGTTTAGCCTCCTTGATCTCGTGGTAGATCCACTCTTGTACTACCCATATCATCAATATTAATCTAGCAGGAGTAGGGTTTTACCTCCACCGAGAGGGCCCGAACCTGGGTAAAATAAAGTGTCCCTTGTCTCCTGTTACCATCCGACCTTGACGCACAGTTCGGGACCCCCTACCCGAGATCCACCGGTTTTGACACCGACAATCGCCGAGTGACCGAGTCTGTGAAGGTTTGGAAGTCACCTGAAGACTTACCACGAGTGATTCGGCGAGTTCTGTGTGTCCTTAGCTCAAGGAGAATACGGTGAGGACTGTGTGTTCTCAGGTTTAAATACCTAGCCGCTCCAACCAGATGTACAACGGAGACAGCAGTTGGAACTGGTCTACCAAATCATTGTCTTCACCAAGCCAACTGGTTCTATTTCCTCAACTCTTTCATTTCCTCATTACAGTTGTTGTGTGATTGTTCATATCTGTGTTTGAAGACTTTGACTGAAGACTTTCACAATTTCCTCAGTTTGATTTCTTCAGTCTGTTTGTCTTCATTCTGTGTTATCCTGTGTTTACGCTTTTCGTACTCTGTGCTTGACTTCATTTCATCATGATGACCATGCATGTGTTGTATTATGTTTACTTCTGAGTACTTTTTCCGCTGCAAGTAGTTCTTCTCTAAGGAATTTCCTCACCCGCAAATTCCTCAGTGAAGAATTCATAAAAATTGCCTATTCACCCCCCCTCTTGTCGATATAACGCACTTTCAGAGTTAACAAAGTAGCCCCGACCTATTATGTAGATGAGGGCAGTAGTATTGTAATTGTTGTTCTCCGTGCACCAAGGACAAAAGGGGAATTTCGCATGCTAAAGACTAGGTGGCGGAAATTTTAGAAGGAGGCGGGGGATTTTGCCGCCCGCGGGATCGTTCGTATCCAGTTTCAACTAATTTTGGACCGTGCAAGTGGGAAGGTCATGCGAGACTATGTACACGTGGCACGTGTCGGCAGATAATAACTGGTGTGAAGTCCACCCCCAGAAAAAAAGACAATAACTCGGGATGATGCGCCGATAACTTGGACACTCACACGGGCGCGGCCAATCGTACGGGTGTAGAGGCGCGTTCACAAAAAGGGATCAAACGCTCAGCCTATGTATTTCTCATGTAAATAGATAATTTAGTGCCATTGGTTATTTACTTTAAACATAATGCATTGATGTGTTAGTGTAGAGGAGCAAAAAAAAAAATGGATATTGTAGTCCCACAAAAGAAATGGATATTGTAGTCCGCTACTTAAAAGTGTTACCTCATATGATTACATAGCCTCCATTTAATAAATTGCGTACCCGTTGAATTCATATATGAATATTACATATATTACTTCATAATAGAACCTTAAATCATCCAAGACTAATGAATTTGAATCCAAGACTAACGATGGTGCATGTACATGATAGCTACATTGGTTGTTTGAAGAAACATCACTGTGACTTTGGCATGCACAATTGAAAAGATTTATTTAGATAGAAAAAATGTGATATGAGAGTGTCCAATCTTTATAGCGTTGAATTGATATTGTACCATACGAAGTAGATATTGATTTATGTTCAAGCGATGCACATCCACAATCGCTAAATAGTGATACGTGACTGAATTGTGCAATCTCTCTCACACGCATACATATCTTATTTCCCCGTGGGCATCAGAATCACACAGGTGCACTTCGTGTATTTCTCCCCCTCCTTCAAGGTTAGAATTCGTCTTTCTACCCTTTCCTACAAGTCTCTCACACAGAAACACACACGCTCTCTCTGTCGAACACGCCCACCCCTTTAATGCCGCCCACCCACAACCACTAATGTCTCAAAGTATAATTATGTCTCTCACACATATGCCTAAGGTTAACTCGAGTTCCGGAACCATATTAATACATACAATGGGATTCCAGAAGAACACCTTCTGTTTTGAGATTTCTCTCTCTCTCTCTCTCTCACACACACACACACACACACACACAAACACACACACACACACACACACACGCGCGCGTAGACATTGTTTCTCCCTTCAATTTTTCTTTCACTTGCATGCACACCATTTGTTTATCTCCGTGATGCTTTAAGTATGCCTCGCACACATTGTATCCACCTACCACTTAATATAGATATGTGTCACACAAACTCCTTCTCCCTACTAGCAAGATGCCCATCCGTTGCACGGAATATCAAGATGCATTTGTATGAGTAGTTTATCTTGTGGGAGAAAAGGATGAACGAGGGAATGCCTTATTTGGAAATGTGGAGAGGGGTGTGGGTATCTTTTTGCAAAATTGCCATAGTGTCCTTCCTATACGTCGGATATAAATCAGATGGCCTATATTGCAGGATGCAGGCACACCATCATCACCAACTCTATTTTTTATAAGAGTAGAGATATGTAAGTGTCACTGCCCCCCACACCCACACACACACACACTTCCCGACACCGAAGGAGTAGGGTGACACCTCGGTCTTGATACTAATCTATCGACTGGCTTCTCTCTCTCTCACACACACACACACTACCCGACACCGAAGGAGTAGGATGGCACCTTGATCTTGATAGTAATCTATCTACTCCTCTTTTAAACACACACACATACACACACATGCTAGTTGTGCCTCTGTGCCTACTACGCACACTCTCGATATGTCTTTCTTTCCCTCCCCCTCCCCACCCCTACCCCAATAATGACAACAGAAGGGTGACAACTCGATCTGATCTTCATCTGTCAATTGGTTTCTTTCTCAAACATTGTGTCTCTGTGCATCGCTCAGACACACTTGATATGTCTTTTTCTCCGTAACCCCCTCGATATGTAGGCTTCTCACGCGCGCACAACTATAGTGACGATGATGCTGAACCCAGTGTGCCTTGTTTTTACCGGCCTCATGTGATAGTTTTCACCCTGTTTTCTGTTAATTAACAAAGCAACCTTTTCTTTGTTACTACTAGTGAATCTGAAATCATTCGGGGCAGACATAAAATACATCACTTCAACCCAATTATCGCACTAACTGTTTTAAAAGAAACTAGCTAGATGCCCGTGCGTTGCACGGAACATCAAGATGCATCTGTATGAGTATTTTATCTTGTGAGAGAAAAGGATGAACGAGGGAAGGCCTTATTTGCAAACGTGGAGAGGGATGTGGGTATATTTTTGCAAAATTGCCATAGTTTCCTTCCTATCCATTCGATATAAATCCGACGGCCTATATTGCAGGATGGCACGCACACTTTCATCACCAACTCTGTTTTCTACTCCCTCCGCTCCTAAATATTTGTCTTTTTATAGATTTTAACAAGTGACTACATACAGAGCAAAATTAGTGAATCTACACTAAAATATGTCTACATACAGATCCGTTTGTGGTAGTCCATTTGAAATCTGAAAAAGACAAATATTTAGGATAGGAGGGAGTATAAGAGTAGACATGGAGATATATCTCCAGCACGGTCCACAACAAAAATGTGCTGGACTGGTTATTGCCGGATGCTCGCAACATGATGACCTGGGTTCGAATTCTATCTTTAACTTTAGATTTTTATATTATTACTTATTTAATATATATTTCTTTCGCTACTGTAATGACAGTGAAACCACATAGTACTTAGATTACATAATTAAGGATGTACTTGTCTCTACTCTTATAAAAAACCGAGTTGGTGATGATGGTGTGCCTGCCATCTTGTAATATAGACCGATCTATATCTGACGGATAGAAAGCAAATTATGACAATTTTACAAAAGATACCCGCACCTCTCTTCACATTTACAGATAAGGCCTTGCCTTGTTCATCCTTATCTCCCACAACCTCATTGCTGAGCAATTAAAAAAGGAAGTCTCTGGAACAATCTAGCATGGTGGCCACTGCCACATGCCGGCGCCGTCCATCCCCATGCCTCCGCCAAGCCCGACCACCAGTCACCACCATGCTCCACTCCTCCTCACCTTATCTCTCATCTTTCATTTTTTCGATGAAATTCTCGAGATACCTTTTTCCGATAAAATTCTCGAGATATCATTAGTTTTTACACATGGGATTACTCCTACATGGGTCAATCACAACAGGTGTTTTGTAAAAAAATGCATCTTGATGTTCCGTGCAATGCACATGCATCTTGCTAGTTTCTTTTTAACATTCTGTACGAAGCTGTAGGCACAGTGCAAGTCACGTGTACACTGTACGCAATTAACTTTTTATAGAGGGAGAATCATAAACGCAATTAACTCAAATGGATTGGATGTGACTCTATTATTTCCAGCATTAGAGCATCTCCAATGGTAGCCGGCAAATTTCCTCCTGCTTCCTTCCGCGGAGGACGACATCCAATGCCAGTGGCATACATTTTCACAACTCTAACCAACCAGATGAAATTCGTGCAAACACGGACTGATTTCATATAAGAATGAATTATTTCGTATAAAAAAGCCAGATATTCATATAAACATGATGGATTTCATTACATTTACATGAACTAAGTGGTGCTAATCCGGCTCTCTTGGTATAATTAATACTCCCTCCGTCCGGAAATACTTGTCCTAGAAATGAATGTATCTAGACTTATTTTAGTTAAAGATACATCCAATTTATCCTTTCTTAGAACAAATATTTCCCGCCAGCGCCCGCGGATCCCTTTGTCTTCCTCATGTCCGGCAGACACTTGCAGGGTCGACGAAGGTCCTCGGAAGAGATGAAGCAGCAAAGAAACCGCCTGAATGCGCAGTCGTCGCCTCGGGGGTGGCCTTCATGGGACCCAAGTGGCGGCGGCCTCCCATGTTCTACTTCTGCTCAATGATGGGGATGGACACAGAGAAGCTGGCCACCGACTCGTCGCTCTCCACGCACCCGACTTCTGTCTCTACCTGCATGGCGCTGCCGTAGGCACGAGAGGCGCGCCCACAGACACGGGAGGCGCGGCCACCGCTGTCGGATGTGGGGTTCCGGCAAACCCTTAAGGTTTGAACACTGGGCTGCGCGCGAAGTCTTTCCCTCCTACCGATCTACGCTCTAGCTCGCTAAGATGTCGCGGACGAACTCGACAAACTCGCAACACAGAAAGACACAGGATTTATACTGGTTCGGGGCACTGTTGTGGTGTAATACCCTACTCCAGTGTGGTGGTGGTGGATTGCCTCTAGGGCTGATGATGAACAGTAGAAGGGAAGAACCACCTCCTGAGGTTGAGGTGTTCTTGTGGGTAGGCTCTCGATCGGGTTGGATCAAGCTAAGATGAGATGATCTTCTCCTATGGTGGCTAGCTCTACTTATATAGGCCCTGGTCCTCTTCCCAAATATCGAGCGGGAAGGTAGCCAACAATGGCGGGTAAATTTGAAGGGGGACAGCTAGTACAAGCTATCCTGACAAAAGCGGTCTTCGCCTGCGAAAAGCTCTGGTGGTGACGCCGTCTTGAGCTCCACGATGACCTCCGTCTTGCCATCCTCCTCGTCTTGGTCTCGTTGCACCAATATAGCAACCTTTGCCTGATGCCTCGGTACTCTTCGCCTGCGCTGGCCTCCTTAGCACCAAAGAGGAAATAAGGACGTTGCATGCGCTGGCGCCCGCCTGAGCCTCGTGAGGTTTGCCCCGCCTTGATATCTCCGCTCCATGTGAGCCTGCCTGGTTAGGCCACTCCAGAGGAGGTCTTGCGTCGTCCGCCTCGCGAGGCTTGGACCCTCGCGAGGGTCTTGGATGCCTTGTTAATGAAGATGGGCCGTACGGCCTGCTGGCTTAGCCACGCTGTGGGCCGCAGGCAGGCAAGTCTGGGGACCCGCATTCCCAGAACGCCGACAGTAGCCCCCGAGCCCAAGGAGCGCTCGGGCTTGGCTTCACGACGAAGCCAAGGGTCAAGTTCGGAGCACCGCGGGCCCCAAAAGCATGCGGCCTCGGTTGACGCGTGGCGGTTGATTGGACGTGGGCGTCTCCGCTTCCCCACGCTGCCTCGACAATTGCACGACTTGACAAGTCCCTGTGACATTCAAGGAAAACCATCATTACCTACGATCATGGGAGACGCCGGTTGGCCTTCTCTTGCTATAAATGGGGAGGGGGGGTGGAGCCCCCATCGCCCATCTTTTCCTCGCTTGCTTTCTCCTTCCTCCTTGCTCCACTACTGACAACAATGGCGCCTATCAGTAGGTTTTCTGCCGAAGAGAAAGGAAAGGCTCCCCGTGATGATCCGAGGCCACTTCCACCGAAGAAGAGGTCGATCCATCACCGTGATGAAGCGGCGATGCAGGTGGTGGCGAGGCCTTGGTGCGAGCGGCCTCCTCCGGGGTACCCGCTACCCTTGTATGCCTGAGCCGAGGGCTCGGGAGGACGGAGAAAAGAGCAAGACCGCCCGCGCCGTGTCCGGGGTCGCCGTGCCACGGCTACGCGTGCCGCTGCCCCTGGGATCCACGCCGCGGACTCCTCGCGCGAGTTGGTGCTGTGGGCGTCGATGCCTCCAGGCTCCTGGATCCGCTTCCCGCGGTTCTTCTCCGACGTGATGCCACCGAGGGGGCCTCGCGAGCTCTGGTTGCAGCACGCTGACTGCAGTGCTCCAGCGACCGGAGCAGAGATCGAAGCGGTTCCCACCAGCAAGATCTTCATGACCCACGGCTGGGGGGAGATCACACGGGTCGGCCGTGCGAGGGGCGCCCTCGCGATCCACTTCGAGTACGACGGCGTTTGCATGCTCTTCTTCAGGGTCTTCGACGCCAAGGGCCGCCGTCTGGAGTGCTGCTCCAGAGAAGAGCGGCAAACTGACGCGCGCTCCGCTCGCGGCTACTCCAGTAGCATCAGCCCTTGGGAGTCCAGCAGCTCTCCTGAGCTTTACGAGACTTCGGAGACGAGTGACGACAGCTACGTGCCCCCGAGCTCTCGCTGCGCTCGGAGCAGGGCCGCGGCGTCTGGCCATCGCTGCCGCTGATCTTGATGGGGTTGGCGCTAGCCCTCCGTGGCCCACTGTTGATGATGGTGTCCGCCACGGGAGGGTGTAGATAGGATTCCCCTAAGTATCAGCTTTTGTTTCCTGCGAAGAATCATGAATCACCCCATGGGGGCATGTAAGGATCTGCAATGTCTTTTGTACTTATCTTCCTTGTTATGAAAGCATAGCAAATGCGTGTCCCGTTGAAGCTCGGTCCTTCCTTTCTTCCCCGCGGCGGCTTGTTGCTCAATGCTGACAGGTCCCGGTCCCCAGGCGGCTACAGCCGTCGCTGGTATGCCAGGTCGCGTGCCGTGGTCAAGTAAGAGCCCAGTAAGAGCCCCTGAGGCACGATGCTCAGGAGGTCCCCCTTAGCGCTCAAGCAACCATGGTAAGGCAAGAGAGGGAGTTGACATGGCCGGAACAGGGTCGCGGCAAGGCGAGGGTGACCATCAGGCCCCAAGACCTGTTCAGATGTTGTGGCTGGTGAAGCCATTTTATTGTGGGGCTATTAAAGCGGCCGCACAATCCTCCGCTCGAGGGAGGCGCACTCAATGCTTCCCCTTTAAAGAGATGATGCCTCGTGGACCGGGCATATTAAGCGTAAGAGATGCATAATGCGGTATTGCGTTAAAGCGGGCGAAAGCTTCGCGTCCCAGCAGTGCTCGATAGCGACTTGAGAATGGGACAATGTGAAAAGTTAGCTTTTCGCGGCGAAAGTTATCAGTAGAGGCGAATATAACTTCGAGCCGGAGGAAACCCATGCAATGGGCGTCCGGACCTGGCGTTACCCCTTGAAAGGAGGTTTTGCTATGGCGAATTCTTTTCGGGTCTATCCCCATGTGGCAGATTGTGTCCTGATATATTAGGTTTAGACCACTCCCGCCGTCCATGAAGACATTTGTAAACTGGAGTCCATCAATTATTGGATTGAGTACCAAGGCAGTCCAGCCTGCGTTCCTGATACTTCTAGAATAGTCCAGATGATCGAATACGATTGGTTTTGACAACCAGTGGCGAGACTCCTTTGTGATAGGCCATATGGCGCGTACCTTTATGGGTGCCGCACATTTTGTAACGTGAAGTAAGTTTACTGTTTTTACTTCTTGTGGAAAATTCTTTTGTTTCCTGGTGCTCTGTTTTGGGATTCATCATCGTCTTCGCTTGGTGTGTCGAGCCCCTTGTGTTCGGCGTTGAGTCTACCGGATTGTTTGAAGACCCAACAGTCTCTGTGGGTATGGTTAGCAGGCTTCTCGGGAGTACTGTGTATTTGACATATCCTATCCAGGATTTTGTTTAGGTTGGATAAATCATCTCTGTTATCCTAGAGGGGCGGCTTTTTCTGATTCTGCCGTGAGCTTTTGAATACGGCGTTGACTGCCGTGCTCTTCGGACTATTTTCTTTAGTCCGGCGACGATCCTTGTTGCGTCGCGGTTTTCCGTTTCCATCCCTAGTTTCGGATGTACTTGGGTCACTGGTGCTACATCTTGCCAACCAGCTGTCCTCACCTGCGCAAAAGCAGGTCATGAGGCTTGTCAATGCGGCCATTGTTCTTGGCTTTTCTTGGATGAGGTGTCTGGCGAGCCATTCGTCTCGGAAGTTGTGCCTAAAAGCTGCTAGGGCTTCGGCATCCGGACAGTCGACTATCTGATTCTTTTTAGTAAGAAATATGTTCCAGAATTGCCGAGCTGACTCTCCGGGCTGTTGAGTTATGTGACTGAGGTCGTCTGCGTCCGGAGGGCGGACATAGGTCCCTTGAAAATTTGCTCGGAAAGTGTCCTCGAGCTCTTCCCAACTTCCAATTGTGTTTTTAGGAAGGCTTTTGAGCCAATGCCGGGCTGGCCCTTTAAGCTTGAGGGGTAAATATTTTATGGCGTGGAGGTCATCTCCTCTGGCCATATGTATGTGGAGGATATAATCCTCGATCCAGACTCCAGGGTCTGTTGTTCCGTCGTATGCCTCTATGTTTACGGGTTTGAATCCCGCTGGAAATTCATAATCCAGGACCTCATCGGTGAAACATAGGGGGTGTGCGGCGCCCCTGTATTTGGGTGTGCCGGATTCAGATACTAGCTTTATTGCATTGCTTATGAGAGCTTGCTTTCTTGGCCCATAAATGGACCTGGCTGGGCCATCTTTTTGATGCGAATCCTTAAGTGGGTCGCATGCCGGCTTAAGTGCGGCACCGCTTGCCGCTTTATGCTGGCCATGGGGTCGTCTATCCGACCGGGTGGCTTTCTTACTTTTTGAATGCGAGGGCTCTAAGGCCTCTTCGTCGAATTCAGGCAGTAGCTTTCGCTTTGGATAACTTTTAGTGCGGCGACTGTTGCCGTATTTGTCTGCGGTATTGATTACTTTGCTCCATCTGATTCTGAGTGTGTCTTCCGCAGTTTTTAGCTTCCGCTTCTGCTTTTTCAGACTACGTGCGGTTGCAACGAGCCTTTTGTGGAGGTTCTTCTGCTCCGTGGGCTTATCCGGCGTAAGGTCGTCCAGAATGTTGTCTTTGCCGGGGACGGGCTGTTCGGTTTCTTTATCTGAGTTGCCCTGTTCGGACGGTTGCCCTAAGGCATGCTCGTCGTCTGCCGGCTCGTCCTGCTCTATGGCAGGGTCTGTGTCGAGGCGGGGCTTGGGGCGGCGTTTACGCCGCCGCTTTGATTGCTTTTCGAGAGATCGATCCCTCGTTGCCTCCCCGTGTTCCTTGTTGTTGCTTCCTTTAGGTGTATCCACCATGTACACGCCACTAGGTCAGGCCCGAGCGGCTTGGGGATGATGCAGCCCAAGGGGCGCCCCCAGCAAGGTAAGCTAAAGACATAAAAAAGGGATACACGCCGCAGGGACGGACCCACACGGCCTGGGAATGATGCAGCCCGAGGGGCGCTCCTAGCTAAATAAACTTAGAAGATGTCACCTGGTTCTGTTGTTGAATGGGTGCTGGGGCAGCTGAAGACGCGTGATGAAGGGGTCGCTCCTCACGAGCCACCGGGGCCCGGAGCCTCGGGAGGCTTTGGGGGTCCAGGCGGTTCCTTGAGGACCATCTCCATCTCCGCCAGGACCGCGCAATGCCTGGCCTCCTGAGCCGCCAGGATGCTCCATAGATTGTGCTGGAAGGCAGACGCCACGCTCGGCAGGCCGAAGGGCATGAGAATGTAGCTGTGAGGCGGGCCCTCGCAGCGTCCCACGCGCGAAGGCCAGAAAAGCTCCTGAGATGCGGCCCTGTTGAGCCCGGGGACGTCGATGCACATGCACAACCCGCCATCCTCGCCTAGATGGGGAGCTGCACCAGGTGAGCGACGGTCGCCGCGCATGGCTCTTGCATCCTACAGTTCCTGAGTTGTCTTGCCAATGAACACCTGAGCGCCGGGCACTCCTCGTCTGGTGTCCTCCCGAGGGAAACATGTTGCGAAGCACGCCTGCATGTGGTCCCCGAGCGCCTCCCTCGTGATGTTGGCAAGTTCGAAGGCCCTCCAGAAGAGAGCCCCCGAGCCCTGCCCGAGGAGGGCGCCAGGCGCGCCTTCCTATGCAAGGGAGGGAGGTGACCCAGGCGTGGGTGCCGATCCTGATGTGGCTCCACTTGCGGCGGCGCTCTCCTGAGGCCCTGTGCATAGTAGTTGTTTCTTCTTCTTGGGGATGACCTCAGGAGGGTATTGTGTTGCATTGCTGTCGAGGTCTTCGATTGACGCTGCTTGGAAGACCCGCTCGAGGGAGCACACCGCATCTCTTTCTTCGCAGGGGACTGTGATGATTCCGCCGCTCCCCAGCATCTTGAGGACATTGTAGTCGTGGTGTGTCACTGCCATGAACTTGGCCAAGGCCGGATACCCGAGGATGGCATTGTATGGCAGACGGATGTGGGTGACGTCGAAGTCGATGAGCTCGGTGCGGTAGTTGTTGCGCTACCCGAAGGTGATACGGAGGCGGACCTGCCCTATCGGGGTGGTGGAGCCGTCGGTCACTCCTGAGAAGGGCTTGGTAGACTGAAGCTGATCGTAGGGCACTTGAAGGCTGTCGAACATCTCGACCGACAAGACGTTAAGCCCTGCACTGCTGTCGATGAGGGTCTTGGTGACTTGTACGTTGCTGATGATGGGTGAGCAGAGCATCGGGAGGGCACCAGCGGTGGCCGCGCACTTGAGCTGATTTGCCGAACTGAAGGTGATGGCGCACTTGGAACACCTAAGCGGGCGTGTGGCCTCGAGCCTGGGGAGGACTGCGTTCACCTCACGAGCAAACTGTTTGAAGATACGCTAAGAGGATTGGGCCTGAGCTCCACCCAAGATGCAGGCGATAGCCCGCGGCTTCTGGAAGCCCCCAGCCCCCTCGTCCTGATGGTGGTCGTCATTCCTTCTTGGTGGTGGTGGTAGTGGAGGAAGACCGGCGTTGCCCTAGGGCGGTCCTCGCGAGGCTGATCCCTCTAGACGCCTTCGCGAGGCTGATCTTGCCAGCGGTCCTCCCGAGGCCGGTCACACCACTCCTGGCGAGGGCCACGGTCATCCCAGCATCCTCCTCCTCGGCCATAGCCCCAGTCGTTGTGCTCAGGGCGTCGACCGAGGCGTCCATCTCGAATGACCCTAAGCTGTTGACAGTCATTAGTGTTGTGGCTATGAACATTGTGGAAGGCGTAGAACGTCCGGCTGCTCTTGGATGACTCGGGCTGGTCCCGGCCACGCTTCGTGTCCAGCTCCGCCGCGAGTACGACCACTCCCTTGCGCTTCACGTCCTTGGCTTTGGCTTTCTTCTCCTCTAGGACGGCAACTTGGAGCTCGAGGAGGGAAAGGCGCCCTTCCTCATCCCTTGCGCACTTGGCCACCAGGTTGAACAACTCCAAGGACGTGCACACCTCCTCGTGGATGGCGAGCTCCTCCTTCATCTTGATGTCGCGGACGCCATCAGAAAACGCGAAGATGATGGCCTCGTCCGTCACCTTGGGGAGCTTGAGGCGAATGTTGTTGAAGCGCTGGATGTACTTCTGGAGGGTCTCTCCTGGCTGCAGCTTGACGCGACGCTGGTCACCCGCGGCCTGAGGGCGTCCATGAGTACCCTGGAAATTTGCGACAAAGCGGTCATGCATCTCGTTCCAGGAGGAGATGGAACCTGGAGGCAGGTTCAGGAGCCACGAGCGGGCACCATCCTTGAGAGCCATGGGTTACCAGTTCACCATGACTTTTTCGTCGCCGTTGGCCACCTCAATGCTCAGCTCGTAGAGCTACAGGAACTCCGTCGGGTCGGGGGTGCCGTCGTAGCATGGAGGCAGGTCTGGCTTGAACTTGCCCGGCCATGTGACGCTATGCAGCTCAGGAGTGAAGGCGTGGCAGCCCGCGGTGTCCACCAGGATCCTTTGCTGATGTGGAGCCTGCCCTTGATGTCTGTGCACCGCCACCGCAAGCGGCGCACGGTCTTGTCGTAGTGGTGCTGGGAGTGCGGGAGCGTTTTCTTGCGGACGAGGAACTTCTTGGCAGCTTCCTTCTTCGCGCACGGGCGCCCGACGCGGTGGGTCACGCCGGGGGGCCGCACGCCTAGGCACCAGGACGTCGTCTTGGTGCGGAGGTGGTGGTGGTGGTGCTCCATGAGCCACGTTCCCCGCATTTGTTGGAGGGCGAGGCAGTGAGAGGGATGGCGCAGGGGAACCCCCTGCGGCGCAGATGAGCTCAGCGATGCCGTCTAGCCAGTCCCCGTAGAGATCATCGACGGGGTGGTAGCGCAGGAGTTCACGTGCCATAAGCAGCGCGGCCTGCACACCTGTGGGAGCGCGACGAGGATGAGACGACGAGCCGGCTGGGGTCAGCGACGAAGTGGCGGTGCGACCGTCCCGCCGCACCGACTGGTGCAGCAAGGACACTTGCTGCTCATTTCCCGCTGGGCCGGTGGCGGCGTTGGCGGCAGCCGACGGAGAACGACAGGGTGGCCCGCCGACAGGAGTCGTCTGAGCAACGCGGGCGGCGAGGGCGGCCCGACGCCCAGTGCGAGTTCGGCGAGCGTCTGCCATGGATGCGACGAAGCGACGGGACGCGGATCGAGGGAAGGAAAGCTTCGGCGCACCCCTACCCGGCGCACCAAATGTCGGATTTTGGGTTCTGGCAAAACCCTTGAGGTTCGAACACTTGGGTGCGCACGAAGATTTCCCTCTACCTAATCACGCCCTTAGCCTCACCGCGATATCAAAGCCTAGCTCGACAAACTCGCAACACAAGAGACACGAGATTTATACTAGTTTGGGCCACCGTTGTGGTGTAATACCCTACTCCAGTGTGGTGTGGTGGATTGCCTCTTGGGCTGAGGATGAATAGTACAAGAGGATGAACAACCTCCTGAGGAGAGGTGTTCTTGTGCTAGGTGAACTTGTGTGGGTGAGGATCATCTGAATATGTTTTAGGTGAACTTGTGAGGCTCTCTTGCCTCCTATTGTGGTGGCTAGTCCTATTTATAGAGGCCCTGGTCCTCTCCCCAAATATTGAGCGGGAAGGGAGCCAACAATAGCCAATTTGAAGGGTGACAACTAGTACAAACTATCCAGAAAGGTGGTCTTCGCCTGCCAAAGGCTCTGGTGGTGACGCCGTCTTGGGCTCCAAGGTGACCTTCGTCCTACCGTACTGTTGGTCTTGGTCTCGTTGCACCGATATGCAAACCTTTGCCTGATGCCTCGGTACTCCTCGCCTGCGCTTGCCTCCCTAGCACTAAAGAGGAAACGAGGACACTTCGCGCGCTGGCGCCCGCCTGGCCTTGGTCTTCATGTCTTACATCATTGGAACCTCGCGAGGTTTGCCTTGCCTTGATCTCTCCGCCCTCGCGAGCCAGCTTGGTGAGGCTGTGTAACGCCCCGAGACCGACGCTTCAAAAGACTTCCATTTTTTTCGTGACCGCCGTGTGTTTTAGTTGCATGTTGCATTTCATCATGGCATCATTTGCATTGGATCGGCACTCGTTGCCGTCATTGTTTTTAAAACTTGCATCCGTTCATAGTTGTCGCTTCTTTCTCGTCCTTGTTGATCTTTCTCAAGACATACCACCTTCACAACCATGTCCGGATCTTACCCGAACCCAATCTGGATTGTCATGACCATTTTGCCGAAATGTCTTGTAGCCGGGATTCCGAGACTGATCGGGTCTTCCCGGTAGAAGATCCTTCGTTGACCGTGAGAGCTTATAATGGGCTAAGTTGGGACACCCCTGTAGGGTATTATCTTTCGAAAGCCGTGCCCGCAGTTATGAGGCAGATGGGAATTTATTAATGTCCGGTTGTAGAGAACTTAACACTTGACTTAATTATAATACATCAACCGCGTGTGTAGCCGTGATGGTCTCTTTTCGGCGGAGTCCGGGAAGTGAACACGGTTTGGGTTATGTATGAACGTAAGTAGTTTCAGGATCACTTCTAGCTTCACGACCTTGCATTGCTCCTCTTCTCGCTCTCTTTTGCGTATGTTAGCCACCATATATGCTTAGTGCTTGCTGCAGCTCCACCTCATTACTTCATCCCTCCTATAAGCTTAAATAGTCTTAATCTCGTGGGTGTGAGATTGCTGAGACCTCGTGACTCACAGATTCTACCAAAACAGTTGCAGGTGCCGACGATACCAGTGCAGATGACGCAACCGAGCTCAAGTGGGAGTTCGATGAGGAACGTGGATGTTACTATGTTTCTTTTCCTGATGATTAGTAGTGGAGCCCAGTTGGTACGATCGGGGATCTAGCATCTGGGGTTGTCTTCTTTATTTTGGTTTCGTAGTCGGACCTTGATTGTACTCTGAATGATGATTGTTTAATTTATGTATTGTGTGAAGTGGCGATTGTAAGCCAACTCTTTATCCCATTCTTGTTCATTACATGGGATTGTGTGAAGATGACCCTTCTTGCGACAAAACCACCATGCGTTTATGCCTCTAAGTCGTGCCTCGACACGTGGGAGATATAGCCGCATCGTGGGTGTTACAGGCTGCCCCTGAGGAGGTCTTGCGTCGTCCGCCTCGTGAGGCTTGACTCCTTGCGAGGGTCTTGAGCGTTTGCTGGTGAAGACGGGCCATACTAGGACGCGAGTGGAGCCACGCCGTGGGCCGCTGGCAGGCAAGTCTGGGGACCCCCGTTCCCAGAACGCCGACAGATGTTGATGTAGATTGGCCTCCCAAAGATGAGAGGGTTGTTGGTGATGACGATGGCTTCGATTTCTCCCTCTAGGAGGGAAGTTCCCTCGGCGGAATCGCTCCACCGGAGGCCAAAAGTGCTCCTGTGCAGGTTCCACCTCAAGACAGCGGTGCTCCGTCCCAAAAGTCCTATCCTTATATTTTTCTAGGTCAAAAGACTTTATATACTAGAAGATGGGCACCGGAGGTGGGCCAGGGTGCCCACTACCCACTAGGGAACGCCTGGAGGGGCTGGCACGCCCTAGTGCCTTGTGGGCACCTGGGTGCCCCCCCTCTGGTAGCTCTTTTCTCCAGTGTTTTTATCTATTCCACAATAGTTCTCCATAAAATTTCAGCTCATTTGGAGATGTGCAGAATAGGTATCTCTGACATAGCTTTTTCAGGTAGAGAATTCTAGCTGCCGGTATTCTCCCTCTTTGTGTAAACCTTACATATTATGAGAGAAAAGGCATGAGAATTTCTCCACAAAGTGTTATAAAGCATGAAAATTTAAGTAACAGAAGGAAAACATGATGCAAAATGGACGTATCACCCCCCAAGCTTAGACCTCGCTTGTCCTCAAGCGAAAGTCGATATCAAAAATCATGTCCACATATTTAAAAAGAGAGGTGTCGATAAAAACAAAATACAGACATAGTAGCATCATGCTCATCATAATAGCAACAACAAACTTTATCATAAAAATTTATCATATAGCTCCTCATAAAGAAGTAACAATTCATCACAACATCGAAGTCAAAAGCATAAACTTTATTTAAAACCAACAAAACTATATTCTCACTCAACTTTGCAACTAAATTCATCATATTTTCAGGAAGGGTCTCATATCAAAGCCTTTTGGCAAGTCCACATACTCAATCATCATTTAATCTTCTATGATTGCTAACACTCACAACATATATATGAGCAAAAAGTTTCAACTAGACACATAGAAAGATAGGGGCTTATAGTTTTGCCTCCCAACTTATTCACCTCGAGGGTGAGGTCAAAAATAACAACTCATGCTCACTAAGGGAGTCCTGGATTAGGGGATGTTCGGATAGCCAGACTATACCTTCAGCCGGACTCCTGGACTATGAAGATACAAGATTGAAGACTTCGTCCCGTGTCCGGATGGGACTTTCCTTGGCGTGGAAGGCAAGCTTGGCGATGCGGATATTCAGATCTCCTACCATTGTAACCGACTTTGTGTAACCCTAACCCTCTCCGGTGTCTATATAAACCGGAGGGTTTTAGTCTGTAGGACAACGACAACAACTCCAACACACAACAATCATACCATAGGCTAGCTTCTAGGGTTTAGCCTCCTTGATCTCGTGGTAGATCCACTCTTGTACTACCCATATCATCAATATTAATCTAGCAGGACGTAGGGTTTTACCTCCATCAAGAGGGCCCGAACCTGGGTAAAACATTGTGTTCCCTTGTCTCCTGTTACCATCCGCCTAGACGCACAATTCGGGACCCCCTACCCGAGATCCGCCGGTTTTGACACCGACATTAGTGCTTTCATTGAGAGTTCCTCTGTGTTGTCGCTTTTAGGCCCGATGGCTCCTTTGATCATCAACAACGATGCAGTCCAGGGTGAGACTTTTCTCCCCGGACAGATCTTCGTCTTCGGCGGCTTCACACTGCGGGCCAATTTGCTTGGCCATCTGGAGCAGATCGGAAGCTACGCCCCTGGCCATCAGGTCAGGTTTGGAAGTTTGAACTACACGGCTGACATCCGCGGGGACTTGATCTTCAATGGATTCGAGCCGTAGCCGAGCGCGCCGCACTGTTTCGATAGGCATGATCTAGCTTTGCCGCCGAACCGTGTCCTGGAGGCCGCACGCGCATCGGTTCCGACCCTTAATTCGGAGCCTGCTGTGCCGATCGAGGATGAGCGGTTGGACGCCACCTCGGGGGCTGCGATCTCAAAGGCGATCGAGCCGAACACCAGCCCCGCACTCTGCATGGCCCGTGACTCTGAGGAGCCGGATTCCGCTCCGGACTCCAAGCCCCCGCGCCCCTGCCGATCGAATCCGATTGGGCGCCGATAATGGAGTTCACCGCCGCGGACATCTTTTAGCACTTGCCCTTCGGCGACATCCTGAATTCGCTAAAGGCTCTCTCTTTATCCGGAGAGTCCTGGCCGAACTACAGTTAGCAAGGTTGGGGTACGGACGATGAAGAAATTCAAAGCCCACCCACCACCCACTTCGTAGCCACTGTCGACGATTTCACCGACATGCTCGACTTCGACTCCAAAGACATCGACGGGATGGACGACGATGCAGGAGACGAACAGGAACCAGCACCTGTAGGGCGCTGGAAGGCCACCTCGTCATATGACATATACATGGTGGACACTCCAAAAGATGGAGAAGGCGATGGAACAACGGGGGATGACACCTCTAAGAAACATCCCAAACGCCGGCGTCAGTGGCGCCGCTCTAAATCCCGCCAAAGCAAAAACGGTGATTCCGGCACGGGAGATAATACTACTCCGGATAGCGCTGAAGAACACCCCCTCCAGCAAGATTCGGCACAGGAGGATGGAGAAGCCAGCCCTCGTGAGAGAGCGGCAGACCGAGAGGTTGAGGATGACAATTATATGCCTCCCTCCGAAGACGAGGCAAGCCTCGACGATGACGAATTCGTCGTGCCATCAGATCCCGCCGAACAAGAGCGTTTTAAATACAGGCTTTTAGCCACGACAAGCAGCCTCAAGAAAAAGTAGCAACAACTTAGAGCTGATCAAGATTTGCTAGCTGACAGACGGACTGAAGTCCTTGCGGCCGAAGAATATGAACTCGAACGCTCCTCCAAGCGTTACCCAAAACGCAGGCTACTACCCCGATTAGAGGAGGAAGCACCTACATCACCAACGCAAGACATGGCCGACCGACCACCTCGTGGCCGTGACAGAGAGGCCTCTAGGCCCTCCACTCAAGCCATGCCCCGACGCCGCTCAAAGCACGCTAAGGCATGGGAAAACGCGCCGGACCTGCGAGATATACTGGAGGACAAGGCAAGGCAAACAAGATCGATCTACGGATCGCGCGGGCGCCCCACGGCACGTGATGATGATCGTCACTCCGGATACAATAAGTTCGGCCGGGCCAAACACAATAGACAAAGCTCCTTTGAGCTGCATCGTGATATAGCCCAGTACGGAGGCGCCGCACACCCACTATGCTTCACCGATGAAGTAATGGATCATAAAATCCCTGAGGGCTTCAAACCCGTAAACATTGAATCATACGATGGCACAACAGATCCTGCGGTATGGATCGAGGATTATCTCCTTCATATCCACATGGCCCGCGGCGATGATCTACACGCCATCAAATACCTCCCGCTCAAACTTAAGGGACCGGCCTGGCATTGGCTTAACAGCTTGCCAGCAGATTCAATCGGTTCTTGGGAGAACCTGGAAGCCGCATTCCTCGACAATTTCCAGGGTACCTATGTGCGACCACCGGACGCCGATGACCTAAGCCACATAATTCAGCAGCCAGAGGAATCGGCCAGGCAATTCTGGACGCGGTTCCTAACAAAGAAAAACCAAATAGTCGACTGTCCGGACGCAGAGGCCCTAGCGGCCTTCAAGCACAATATCCGTGACGAGTGGCTCGCCCGGCACCTGGGACAGGAAAAGCCGAAATCTATGGCAGCCCTTACGACACTCATGACCCGCTTTTGCGCGGGAGAAGACAGCTGGCTAGCTCGCAGCAACAACTTAACCAAGAACCTTGGTAATTCGGATACCAAGGACAAAAGCGGCAGGTCGCGCCGGAACAAGCAGAAACACCGTGTTAACAGCGACAGTAACGAGGATACGTCAGTCAATGCCGGATTCCGAGGCTACAAATCCGGTCAGCGGAAAAAGCCATTCAAAATAAACACTCAGGGCCTGTCCAGTTTGAACCGAATACTTGACCGCTTGTGCCAGATACATAGCACCCCCGAAAGACCAGCCAATCACACCAACAGGGATTGTTGGGTGTTCAAGCAGGCAGGCAAGTTAAATGCCGAAAGTAGAGACAAGGGGCTGCATAGCGACGACGAGGAAGAGCCCAGGCCGCCGAACAACAGTGGACAGAAGGGTTTTCCCCCACAAGTGCGGACGGTGAACATGATATACGCAACCCACATCCCCAAGAGGGAGCGGAAGCGTGCACTACGGGACGTATATGCGCTGGAGCCAGTCGCCCCAAAGTTCAACCCATGGTCCTCCTACCTGATCACTTTTGATCGAAGGGACCACCCCACTAGCATCCATCATGGCGGATTCGCCGCATTGGTTCTAGACCCAATTATCAACGGATTTAATCTCACAAGAGTCCTTATGGACGGCGGCAGCAGCCTGAACCTGCTTTACCAGGATACAGTGCGGAAAATGGGCATAGATCCCTCGAGGACTAAACCCACCAAAACGACCTTTAAAGGCGTCATACCAGGTGTAGAGGCCAACTGTACAGGCTCAGTCACACTTGAAGTGGTCTTCGGATCTCCAGATAACTTCCGAAGCGAGGAGTTAATCTTCGACATAGTACCGTTCCGCAGTGGCTATCACGCACTGCTCGGACGAACTGCATTCGCAAAGTTCAATGCGGTACCGCATTATGCATACCTCAAGATCAAAATGCCAGGCCCTCGAGGAGTAATCACGGTCAATGGAAACACCAAACGCTCTCTCCCAACGGAGGAGCATACGGCAGCGCTCGCAGCAGAAGTACAAAGCAGCCTCTCCAGGCAATTCTCTAGTCCGGCCTTCAAGAAGCCGGACACTGTCAAGCGCGCTCGGAGTAAACTACAACAAGACCGCCTGGCACATTCCGAGCAAGCGTAGCAATGCGGCCCCAACCCCAGCCCTCGCAAAATAGCGAAACCAGCACTTCACGTACATAACTACGCTCTCAAAGTACCATGGGCGCAGGGGAAGGGGCATCATCACGGCACACCCAAAACATGGCTTAAACCGTACTAGGGCCTGCCGTCTTCTTTCTTTACTTTCTCTTACTTTCAGGACCCCATACTTCGGACGACCTGTTCGGCAATTCAACTGCCGCACAAACGATGCAAGAACTAGGGAAGCAGGCAAGCCATGCCGCATTATGGAACTCCCAGGTGGTCTATATTACGAGCAGTATACCTGTTTTAAGTACAATTCCGCGGCTCGCCCCTGGACAGGACATGTTAAATAGTCCAATTTCTTTTGCTTATCGCACTATTTGTATGGTTCTGCTTAGATAGCAGCCTTCTTATAAACAATGCATAGCTTTTTGTCTATTTTTTTGCATTACTCTATTTTTATATATGTTCATTAATGACATTTGGCACCCGTACACTGCAGTATGGCAAATACGCCTGGGGCTTCAGTACCCCTTAATGTGGCGAAAGAAGTCCGAACACTTTCACAAGTGCGGCACCCCGAACTTATAGCACTATATGCATCGGCTCCGAATCATGATTTGGGTCAATAGTTGGGTTTGCCCGGCTCCTATGTTTTGGTGCCTTACGTTCCGCTATATCGGCTAAGGTAGCACTAGGAGAACTACTGGGATTGTGCCCCAGTTGAGCTGGGCTGAGCACCTCAGTAGAGAAAGCTAAAACTGACTGTCATGATGAGGCGAGAGACCGGTCGCTGTTCGAGAGGTTTTTCGGGGCCTTAAAGACCTATGCCGCTTAGAGCGAGGAACCGGATTTTGTCCGGCCAAGGCGTGGATAGCGCCCCAAACTCGGTCTTCTGAATACTAGGGGCTTCGCCGAAATTTAAAATTATAGAGTTCTATGGCTAAGTGAGAGTGTTCAAGCATTATAGTCCGTTTGCCTTGTTCCTTGTGCTGAGCGCCTCCCTCGACGGACCCAATCATGGGAAAAAGAGCGCTCAGGTTTATTCCGAACACCTCAGCACTAGTGGCATGGGGGCAGAAGCCGAGGACTGGCCATCTCTCAATTTTTTATAAACGGACGCACATAAAGTAATATTTTATATTCAACAAGCATTGCTTAGCGCATATGAACAAGTTTTCAGCGCACAGGATAACACGAGCAAGTTCATTCAAAAATTACATCTTTGGTACATTCATCCGCCACAAGGCGGGCACCCTTCAGAACATCCTTATAATAGTTCTCGAGTTTGCGATGCTCTTTACCCGGCGGAGGCCCGTCCTTCACAAGCTTCTCGCCGTCCAGCTTGCCCCAGTGCACCTTAGCGCGGGCAAGGGCCCTCCGGGCTTCTTCGATGCAGACGGAGCGCTTGATGACCTCAAGCCGTGGACAGGCCTCCACCAGCCGCCCCACCAGCACAAAGTAGCTCCCAGGTAGGGCCTCTCCAGGCCACAGCCGAACTATGAAGCCTTTCATGGCCTGTTCGGCCGCCTTGTGGAGCTCGACCAGCTGCTTCAGCTGGTCGCTCAAGGGCACAGGGTGGCCGGCCTCAGCATACTAAGACCATAACACCTTCTCCGTCGAGCTGCCCTCTTCGGCTCGATAGAATACGGCGGCATCAGATACGCTGCGGGGAAGATCTGCGAACGCCCCTGGAGAGCTCCGGATTCGGGTAAGTAACAAGTAGTTTACTTCTATATGTCTGCTTTGCATAAAGAATGCCTTACCCGCCGCTATCTTTTTCACTACATCCAATTCCTGGAGGGCCTTCTGGGATTCGGCCTTGGCAGACTTGGCAGTTTCAAGGGCCGCTGCGAGCTCGGACGCTCGCGTCTTCGAGTCAAGCTCCAAACTCTCATGTTTTTTCATGAGAGCCTGAAGCTCTCGCTGCGCCTCGCCGACCTGCGCCTCAAATTTCTCCCGCTCATTGCGCTCCGAGGCCGCTCTCTTCTCGGCCTCGGACAGCGCCTGCTTGAGGGTTGCCACCTCAGTTGTGGCCCCTGCAACAAGTATCATAATCCTGTATTTTTTTTTGCAATTGCATCTTTATATATATATTTTTCTATGAGGTATCTCTTACCTTCTTTCTCCTTGAGCTGCCGCTTGGCAAGGCCGAGCTCTTGGTCGGTCCACTCGAGACCCTGCTTCAGGGTATCTACCTCCGCAGTCAGTGCGGCGGTAGCAAGCAGCGAAGCCTGCATACGCATATTGACTCATTTTTTGTTAGACTACTGCGAAATTATTTGATTCTCTATTCGGCTTTTCTTTCGGAACGCCAAACAGAGCATCAGGGGCTACTGTCTATGCGGTAATATTTTTACATATTTTTACTTACCTCGAAGCCTGTTAGAAGGCTAGCACAAGCTTCAGTCAGCCCGCTCTAAGCGGACTGAACCTTCTGGATCACCGTACTCATAATAGTACGGTGCTCCTCGTCGATGGAGGCGCCGTTAAGCAGCTCCAGCAGATTGTCCGGCACCTCCGGTTGGATGGAAGACGCCGGCTCAGAAGGCTTGCTCCTCCTAGATGGAGTTCGCCTACTGCAGTCCGGAACCGTTGAAGATTCCGGCGTGGTGTCCGGCTCAAAGCCGGACTTGGAGCCCTGGGGGGTCTTGTCCCCTTCACTTCTGGAGTCCGGGAGGTCGCGTCGCGGATCCTCCGGGACCACCTCCTCTTGGCTTGGAACCTATTGGGACAACACTTCGGCGTCGTCCGCAGGGCGGGGGGAGGTTGCCGTCGGAAGTGAATTCATGTCCGACGAGTCCAGGGAGCCGCTCGACGACTCGTCGAGCCCGGCCTTAGGCGGATTGCATAATTATGTTCAACATAAGGAAAGGCTGTGCGACAAAGGATTGCTATGAGTTACTCTGGTATCCGAATACTTACGATTTCGCCGGACGCTTGGCTCTGTCCGGCCACTCCTCTTCGTCGTTGTCAGCGTCGGGGGAGTAGTCCGGTGGAGCGGTCTTCCTCTTCTTGGACCCTTCGGCCTCCCTAGTTGGGGCGGCCTTCCTCTTCTTTCCTCCCCCCGCTGGAGGGGGAGAGGTTTCTTCTTCCTCCTTGTCGTCTTCACGGGAGGAATGCGTCTCGGATTCGTCGGACAACGAGTCCGACACCGCCATATGACGGGAACTCTTTCGAGTCCCCGTGGCCTTCTTCTTCTTGGTCTTCTTCTCCGGCACCACATAAGGCGTCGGAGCCAGCAGCTTCGATGAATGAGCGTCTGCTAGGTCTTCGGGCAAAGGGGCCGGACAGTTGACCGGTCCAGACTTCTCCTGCCACGCCTGTCAAAGGTGAGGGAGTTTAGATCCCGCATAGAGTCAATCTATGAGAAACAAATTTCCTGTAAAAGGTAAGGATAACTCACCGCGCTAGCTGGACACTGCGTGCTGAATCCGCGGTCCTCGGACGCGGACGCGGGAGCTTCGGCGCCCTTGAATAGCACCTTCCAGGCATCTTCGTACGTCGTGTCAAAGAGCCTGCTCAAGGTTTGGTGTTGCGCCGGGTCGAACTCCCATAGTCTGGAAGCCCGTTGTTGACATGGGAGGATCCGGCGGATGAGCATGACCTGGACTATATTGACAAGCTTGAGCCGCTTGTTCACTAGGGATTGGTTGCATGTTTGCAGTCCAGTCACCTCTTCCTCGTTGCCCCACGACAGGCCCGTCTCTTTCCAGGACGTGAGTCGCGTGGGGGGTCCAGATCAGAACTCAGGGGTTGCGACCCATTCGGGGTCGCGCGGCTCGGTGATGTAAAGCCACCCTGTTTGCCACCCCTTCAAGGTCTCCACAAAGGAGCCCTCGAGCCATAGGACGTTGGTCATCTTGCCCGCCATGGCACCTCCGCACTCCGCTTGGCTGCCGCGCACCACCTTCGGCTTGACGTTGAAAGTCTTGAGCCAAAGACCAAAATGGGGGCGGATGCAGAGGAAAGCCTCGCACACAACGATAAACACCGAGATGTTGAGGAGAAAGTTCGGGGCCAGATCGTGGAAATCCAGGCCGTAGTAGAACATGAGTCCCCGGACAAATGGGTGCAGTGGAAAACCCAGTCCGCGGAGGAAGTTACTACCCTCTCATGGGGCCTAGGGGTGGGGAGAAGCTGCCCCTCTTCTGGAAGCCGGTGCGCAATGTTGTCGGACAAGTATCCGGCCTTCCTTAGTTTTTTGACATGGCCCTCCGTAACGGAGGAAACCATCCACTTGCCTCCCGCTCCGGACATGGCTGGAGAAGGTCGAGGTGGGAAGTGCGGACCTGGGCGCTGGAGCTCGGGTGCGCAGGAGATGGATAGGCAAAGGAGGAAGAAGGCGTAGGTAAAAAGGTGGATCCTTATCCCCTTATATGGGCGGATGCGGCTATGCGTCCCCACCAGCCTAATAAAACTCGCTTGCCTCCCAAGCGCCATGATAAATGGTGCGGTTGGGTTACCCACATCCGTATTGATGAGAATCCCGTAAATGGGGGACACGATCTCTGCTTTGACAAGACGTGCCAAGGAAACCGCCTCGCAAAACGCGCTGAGGTGGGGAAGTGAAAACGATTCGGATAAAGGCTTGGCCGTAGTGTGATGTCACGCTACGGAATAGGTCAGCAGATTAGATTTGTGTTAATATTATTCTCTCTATGGAAACTTATTTTGCAGAGCCGGACACTACTTTTAGTGTTTACCAACTTTTATGAAGAATTTGGAGGAGGAACCCGCCTTGCAATGCTGAAGACAATCTGCGTGCCGGACTCGTCGTCATTGAAGCCTGGTTCAGGGGCTACTGAGGGAGTCCTGGATTAGGGGGTGTTCGGATAGCCGGACTATACCTTCAGGCGGACTCCTGGACTATGAAGATACAAGATTGAAGACTTCATCCCGTGTCAGGATGGGACTTTCCTTGGCGTGGAAGGCAAGCTTGGCGATGCAGATATTCAGATCTCCTACCATTGTAACCGACTTTGTGTAACCCTAACCCTCTCCGGTGTCTATATAAACCGGAGGGTTTTAGTCCATAGGACAACGACAACAACTCCAACATACAACAATCATACCATAGGCTAGCTTCTAGGGCTTAGCCTCCTTGATCTCGTGGTAGATCTACTCTTGTACTACCCATATCATCAATATTAATCTAGCAGGACGTAGGGTTTTACCTCCATCAAGAGGGCCCGAACCTGGGTAAAACATTGTGTTCCCTTGTCTCCTGTTACCATCTGCCTAGACGCACAGTTCGGGACCCCCTACCCGAGATCCGCCGGTTTTGACACCGACACTCACTCATATCCAACTGGGTACATGTGCCTAGATCTTTCTCCACCACATGATGCTTGCCAAAGAGAAAAATAAGGCCTCCTTTGGTTTGAAGGAATTTCATAGGAATTCTAGAGGATAGGATTCTTATAGGATTTTTTCCTTTAGAGCCCTTTGGTTCATAGGATGGATTTCTATTCCTACATAGGATTGGTTCCTATCTTCCACATTTCATTTGAAAATAAAAATGAACCTAGAGTCAATGGAAAAATTCCTTTGGTGTCAACCAAATGACATCTCGTTTCCTATTCCTACTCATAGGATTTGTGATACATGTTATCTCATTTCCTATAAAATTCCTATTCCTATGATAATCCTATCCTATGAACCAAAAGAGGCCTAAAAAGGAATAGAGGAAAATACATTGACTCTTGCATAAAAGTAAAAGATAGGCCCTTCGCAGAGGGAAGTAGAGGTTTTCACGCACTTTTTAGTTTTGTATGCACAATTTCTTAATGCAAAAGAATGTCACATCACATTATATTAACCCTTATGATAGCAACCTTTATTATGCAGTCAATCGCTTTTATTACTTTGACATCACAAGTTCGTACAACGCTTATTTTCCCTTACACTAAAAGATCAAACACATTTAGAAGCAATTTTTATTGCCTTTTTGCACCGATGATAACTTACTTGAAGGATCTTACTCAATCCATAGGTAGGTATCGCATATAGCCCATTTATAGCCCGCTAACCCAGGGCCCGTTTACGGCCTATCCGAATTAGGCCCAGTAGCGTCATTTGTGCCGTCCAATATAATTCCAGCCCATTTTAACCTCCGACCCATGTATGGCCCATGACATCTTTCGGCCCATATGAGGCCCTTAGTAACCCTCGGCCCCTTAACGGCCCATGGTAAAACTGGCCCGTAATGAACAGTGTATCACTTTATACCCATTAATGGCCCATTATTCTGTTGGGCCATTTCCAGCCCATGTTATCTTTCAGCCATCTCAGGGCCCATTTATTCTTGGGCTGATTTCCAGCATTCGTTTACTTACGGCCCGTTACTGTCATTTTCTGCTTGTGGGCCAAATTCAGCCCATGGTTACAATCGGCCCGTTTGTGGCCCGTTAATACGTTGGGACGTTTTCATGTCAAAAAACCCCGTTGGGCTGTTTTCATAGAGTTATCAAATAGGGCTTATTAACGGCCCTTATTGTCCATGAATAGTACGACCCATGATTGGCGAAATGATGATACGCCCCGTAGAAGGCCCATGGATCGTACGGCCCGTAAAAGGCCCATGGATCGTACGGCCCGTAGAAGGCCCATGGATCCTACGACCCGTATAGAAGGCCAATGGATCCTATGGCCCGTAGAAGGCCCATGGATCATACGGCCCTCAGGAGGCCCATGGTTACAACAGTCCGTGTGTTGCCATGATTATTTTGGCCTAGTTTCCAAAAAAGGTTATTGTGGCCACTAGAAAAACACAAAAAAAGAACTGTAGTGACTACAAGCAAACAACTAAACAAGACAATAAGGAAATAAATAAGCAAGCAATTAACGCTAGCCTATTACCGCTATTACACATATTACATCCACTGGGCATCAAAGTTAGCCACCATTGGAAATATAGGGAACAAAGCAGCATATTACATACACTAGCCGTCAAAATTGGCCACCAGTGCAAATAAACGCGGCAACAAAACAAGAGCATAACTGAAACAACTTCAGAAGATCTCAAGAAACGTTATCCTGGGTATCCACCATGCTGGCAATAAGCTTAGCAAGCTTATTAGCTTTGTCCTGTTTGGCGCTAAAATCCTCCAACGCTTGTTGTTGCACCAAAAGTATGCATCTGAATGCTCCAGGGACTTCCGTAGTCCTTCCGCTTCTTGTCGCAGCACAGCCGATCGATGTCTTTCAGCTTGTAATTGAGACTCAAGAAACCGAACTGATTCAGACAGTGAGTTTGAATAGCTTGTGCAAGCGGTAGTGGCCAGTAACTCGAACACTAAACCAAGACAGGACTTTGGGGTTGTCTCACTGTCTTCGAGATAGTCTTCCCAAGGATGTTTCACTATCCTGAACCTTATCTGCATTACTTCCTTTTCCATTGCTTAATAAGGCACTCTTCCCCAATATTCTATCAGCATTCTAAAAGAAGAAACAAGTAGACACATAACAGGTTTAGCATGTACTAGTATATGAAACTCATTTTGGTGAACCCGTTCATTAGTAAGGTGGACAGGATTAAACTACCAAGTCTTCTATTGCCAAGTACTAGTACATAATAAAATCATCAAACAAACATATATCTATGTCCTATGGTCACTGCATTGTCTTGCCAAATCAAAATAGGGACACGGTTCAAATCATATCAGTTCAAAACAAAGCAACAGTGAAATAATACAAAGCGTGGGAAACTACACGGCACAATAAGATTTCAGATGGGTACCACGGGTCTACATGTGCAACAACACTATTGGATCTGTTGTGATTCTAGTAATGTGCATGATATGAGAAGTCAATTGTATACACAATTGAAATTGAAATCAACAGAGCTATTGATAAGAGCAAGCCTGTTAAAGAAACATGCAATGAACATACCTGCTGTTCCATTGGAGTTTTGATTGGATCCTTAAATTTAAAAATAAGTTTGTATGAGTAAATACAGTGATACAAGAGCAAAGCAGTATGCACGATAGCAATCATAGTTAAAAAAGGCGCGCCTAAGCAAGCGCTTAAGCGCGACTAGGCTCTAGGCGTTGGGAAAATGCATTGCACATAACTACACTTAATCTGTGCATAACTGCGCATAAGCATGGGCTTTGGTCAGTAAAGCGCTAGGCGGTGGCAAAACGCATAATTAACGCCTAGCGCTTTTTTGAACTATGATAGAAATGGAATCTTAAATTAGAACAGTTGTTCTTCAGGTTTAGGCACTTGTTCTACATGAACAAAGTATAGTAAGACGCAAGAATATAGTACTTAAAAATAGAAAATGAGCTCATAGACCTTACCACATTCTTGGTTCAGGACCTGTACAGAACAAGGCGTTCCCAGTCGTCGTCCAGTAAATGTGTCTGAGGAGAATGTAAGGGAATTTGATGAGTTTCTTTGCCGGTGAAGTACGTTTTCTTCAGGTAATTCCGATACTGCCACCAAGCATTCTTGAAGATAGCAGAGGTATTAGCACAGGTTACCTCATCCTGAGTTTCCAAATTGGTCATTTTCTATAGAGAAAAATGGGAAAAATTGCTCTACTATAACCATCATGGAGGTAGGATGTATGGGACAAAGCAAAGTAATTGCCATGAATAACATCACTTACACATAACTCCTGGACAAACACCTGCAACTGGCATTTTCCTTCATCTTCAGTATAATATTTCCAAGATGGGAAGATAAGCACATACAATTTATCAACATCAAATGCGATAGATGCTAAACTACGACTAGCTGGTTGTGCTTCCTCCACAGGAATAGGCGTACTAACTGGTGGAGTTGGGGTTCGCCGTGGTAGTAGTGGCCCTTTGGGCACTGGATCTGCCTTACTAACTGCTCTTGTTTGGGAGCTCTGTGGTGGAGATGGTGCTGTGTCAACAGGAACTGGGTTACTATCTGCTGGGGTTGGGGTTAGATTGGGTTAAGATGGTTCTCTGTCCATCGCAGTAGGGGTACAATCTGCGAGTGTTTGGGTTATGTGTGGTAGGGCTGGTTCTCGTGCATGTACAACCGTGGTGCTATCTCCACCAAGAGGCAGCACTATTTTATTTGAAGATCATGTTTTTAGTCTGCTAGATACTGGCATCAGCCGCTCCAATTCAAATGGTTGATAAACAGGAAACATAGTTGAATGTACAGACATTGTATGAGAGACAAATGCAATAGATAGTGTGGAAAAAAGAGGGCATGAAATATTTGACATGTATATTGTTTAACTAAAACGGATAGCATGACATAATTTCACATATATGATGTCTATCTAAACTGGATAGCATAGCATAACATAATTCAAAGATACGATGAATAACTAAACAGGATCGCATGACATAATTCACCTACATGTTATCTAAGTAATTAGGATCGCATTATTTAATTCACATATGTTACTTATATGCTAAACAGAGGGCATTAGATATGATGTCCGAACTAAGAACATGGTGTGGAATATTGTGTATATGATGTCTAAACTATGCAATGCAAGATACCATATGCATGATATGAGCAGTATAATCGTGCCAAGTTAGAGCATACACCTCGGTGGGAGAATAGGAGTGGTCATCTGTCTCTAAATCCATCTCTGAGGAGTTATCGGGACCCAACAAGAGATCTGCTTCGATAGGTAGCACTGTCTGCTCTGAAGGCCTTGTTTTCACTCCAGATTTTTCAATCTCCCACCCAAATGGCTGATTCACAGGAAGAGTAGTTTAATGTACAAACATTGTTGACAAATGGAAATGTAATGAATAAAAGGATGAGCAAGATATCATTCAAATATATGATGCCTGGTTAAACAGGATGGCATTGCACATTTCACATATACTATGGCTGGCTAAAAGACATGAGACTACATAATTCCCATATAGGATATAGAAACTAAACAGGTGGCATTACAGAACATGTCTAAACTAAGCAGATGACATATATGATGTCAAAAGTAAGCACTACAAGGCAACATATGCATGATATGACTAACATCATCATGCCAAGGTAGAGCAAACACCTTGGGGGTAAATAGGATTGGTCAGCGGTGTTTGAATCCACCTCAGAACAGATATCTTCCTCTGGATTACAATCTAGAGAGGGGTGGGGAGGGTTTGCCATTGAACCCACCATGGAGCGATGTCTGCATGACATTGTATTGCCGTGCAAAACTCTTCTCTTTTTCTCTACATGTTCAGCATGACTGTGTACAATATCTGACATGCATACGAAAAAAATATGGTGAGATTATCTAAGGAGAGCATGCAGAAATTTAGAGTGATGGTAACAACCAGTGGATGGATCCAAAAATAATGATAGCAGGCTGATGATTGCTTTAATTTAATAAAAAGACAGATGATGATTGCTTTACTATTTGTTTCCCACCCAAGATGAACAACATAGGCATACCCTAGGTGAACCAGATATTAGACAGAGATACTATTCATTGCTTCCTTGATATGTGCCCCACAACTAATTTAGAACTCAAGTTTGAACATTAACTTGGACTTGAATTGGTGTCCAAGAGGTGAACATGACGATAAAGTAGCAGGTAATTTTAAGCAATGCATAACATAAGCAAAAACAAAAGAGTGTGACCTCTTTTGTGGATCCGTGTACTCCTCAGGTTCATCTGCTGAGTCGATGATGGTGATGCTGTTGCGGTGGGTGCCGGCGGCAGGGAAGGAGATCTGAGGCGGCAAAAGACGGTCAGGAGTCGTGATGTCTGGTTTGGTGGATGTTTCTGTCGATGGAGAAGCTCAGGTGAGGTGGATGACGTCACGGCAGGACCAGGACAAACCACACAAAGTTCCCTTCGATACCTAACTATAACTGAAGTAATTATGTAAGGTCTCATTTGGCTTGCATGATTCTAAAAACACAGGGATAGGAAAAACACCGAAATAGGATAGGAATGCACATGGTAAACAGAGCATTTGTAAACACAGGATTTCTGTCAACTTGGGTGTTTGGTTTACAGGAATTGGAAGAGCAGAGGAATGCAAAGAAACATGGCCAAAATAAAGTGAAACCATATGAAAGCGTGTACAGTTAGAATGTTTTTCTGGCACTAATGCACTTGGTCTTGTTTTCATGCATATGATTTTGAAAAGTAGGCCCAGGTGGATGTTTTGCTTCATTCCTTTCAACAAAATGCATGAATAATTGAATAGTAGAGTGCCATTGGAAAATCCCCTATTGCTATGTTTTTCCATTGAACCAAAATAGCCCTAATGGATCAACATGAATGTATAGTAATAAGTGATGCAACAAGTGTACAACCTCTTTGCCGTAGCCGTGTCGACCTCAGCATCACTGGGTTGGTCGCTGAAGCAGTTGAGGCAAAGGTGGCTGTCGGAGGCGTGGAGGAAGATTTGAGGAATCTGTAGACGGCGTCCAGTGCACTGCTCTGTTGTGATGGATCGTTCTGTCGGTTGAGCAGCTCCGGTGAGCCGTAAGACGTCAAGGCTGAAGCAGCACAAGACAGCCATCGTCAATCTTAAGTGGGATTCTAATAGCATGTCCAATAGATGATGTAAAATAGATGTAAAATTTACATCACCAAAGACCACCGACTACAACAGATGAGGTAAAAACTGTTGACTCTGAACTTAACTGTCGAAACTAAAATTTACTGTGGAATCTGAATGTTACTGTCGAAAGTGAACGCAATGGTAGCAGAGAGGCACTTGACATGTAGTTTAGGGAGGGCCTGCAGTTCATCTTCAACCTGCACCCCCCTGAGCCACCAGCCACCACCGGCCGAACCGTCGGCCCCAACGCCGCCTCGCCGCCCCGAAACAACTCTCCACCGCTGGTCTGCCGCCGCCCTGGTCCGCCCTCTAGGCCCCCCGCCCCACCCTGAACCCTAAGATAGATAGTGGGGTACCTCTCTGCCGAGCCCTCGTCCCCGCTGCGGGTGGTTCTTCCTTAACTCTGGCGAGCCCCCCACCCCCTGAAAATTGACTGACCCAAAAGTAGATTCAGTCGATTGAAGTGTAGCTAAATCGGAGCAGAGCAGCAACACGAGCGAGGGGGAGAGCAGCAGCAGCAGCGCGAGCGATCGAGTGAGAGCCAGAGCAGCAGCAGTTGGGCGATCGAGCAAGAGCCGGAGCAGCAGCAGCGCGAGCGAGCGAGAGCCGGAGTAGCAGCAGCAGATCCGGCTAGTATGGCCGCCGCCGCCGAAGGGGCCTCATGCTGGGGGAGAGCCGCCGTGGAGATGTCGCTTGTGGCGCCGGCTTCAAGGTAGCCTCTCCATGGGGGTGCGGGATGGAGCACCGTCGCCGCCAGGAGGTCGAGTTAAGGATAAGGTGCGATGCGATGACTGTACAACCTCTTTGGTGGCGCCGAGTAGGCCTCGGCTTCGTCCGAGGAGTCGGTGAGGATGATGCGGTTCCGATGGAGCAGGTTAAGGCGGCGCTGTGGGGATGGAGCAGCCGCGATAGACGAGGCGATTGTTGGAGCAGCTCCTTGGAGGTGGAGGACGGGGCGGCTGAACTAGCGGGACAACGAGATGGACGACGGATCCTCATCCGGGGGGGGGGGTGGACGAGAGACGTCGAGCTGTTGCGGTGGACGTCGTCGTTGGGGAAGAGGCTCCTGATGGGCAGCGGTGAGGTAGCGGACGGAGGAGGGTGGGGTTTCGCGGCTGGAGCGGAGAGGTTTTGGCGGCCTGGGATTTCGAATGGCAAAAAGGAGGCGATGGGAGGGGGTCAACCATGACTTAGGGACACGCTTGTCCAAAATGTAGGGTGTTTTACAGAAGTACCCCCCACCGATTTGAACTAGCGGCCCTTTTGGCTCAGGGTTAGAAGGGGGATTTCGCGTGTCGGGATTTGGCAGCTGAAGGGAGTTTCCGCGCACGTTGTAATTTTGGGATAACAAGGCGCGGGCTGTGAAGGCGCCAGTTTTGGGAGCACAATATCTGAATTTTCGGCATATAACAAGGCGCGGGTTGAATTTTAGGGACAAGCCTAACGTTTAATATTGTACTTGTACGTACCAAATCAATTCACACTTCCCTCAACCAAAAATAAAACGAAAAAAATAAAACTATTCACACCACACAAAGAGAGAGTCCTGCCCCGTTTTATGATAAAAATGATATTCAAAGCTACTCCCTCCTTCCATCTGTATAGGGCCTAATGCGTTTTTCGATGCTAACTTTGACCAAATATTAGAGCAATAATATATGACATGCAACTTACACAAAGCACATCGTTAAATTCGTCTATGAAAGGTTCTTTCAATGATATAATTTTCACATTGTGCATGTCATGTACTATTAATCTTGTCAATAGTCAAAGGCGGTCTTAAAAATGCATTACGCCCTATATAGATGGAAGGAGGGAGTATGAATCCATGTTATGTCCAATTAATTTTTTTCGCTTGCTGTATAATGCATGTAACCTACTCATACCAACATTTTAGTGCATTCCAAATGTCTATACTACCGCTGCAATTTGAACTGAATTTGAATTTGTTTCTCTATTTCAATAAGAATCTACAATCATGATTGTTGCCAACTTCAACCATCATTCGTGTATTACCTTAATAACACACCACATGATTACTATAGAGATAGATATGAACTATGTGTACTACATGAACTCGAATTCTATTTTTTGAATACACTTGATGTTGATTCCAAATAATGTACATTTGATGTACTAACTATATATTCATAATCTAAACCATGTTCCATACATGGACACCATGTTTATCACACATAGTATAGTGCCCCGCCCCCTACATTATGGAAAGTATTTAGATCTGAGCTGCAAAAGCCACACATTAGCCCAAATTATGATCAATGTTCTATATATTATACGTAGTACTAGCAAGATGCCCATGCGTTCCACAAAACATCAGCATGATCAAGGGGAGGCCTAATTTGCAAATATGGAGAGGGGTGTGGGTATCTTTTTTCCAAATTGCCATAGTTTCCTTCCTATCCGTCAGATATAAATCGGACGGCCTATATTGCAGGATGGCAGGCACACCATCATCAACAACTCTGTTTTTTATAAGAGTAGAGATAAAATATATTATATGTAGTATAACATGTTCATAACCACACCATGTGTATCAACGTTATATATATTCACACATGCGTCGGTTTAAAACACTATGATAAATTCTTCAAATATCCGAATTCGCTTTTTATGATGAAGTATGATCTCTATTCGTCTTTTACACCCACACAATCCTCTTACCTTTGTAGCTAGCGCTAGCTTTCTCTCGTGCATGCACACACCCGCATCCCTCTCACCCTCCCTCGGCATTCTCTAGCTCCATCACGCAAATTCGTCTTTTCACTTTAGGTCGTTCACCCATGGTGTGTGTAGGCCCCCCTAGCTCCTTCTTTACGGCACACATCGATCGATATGCCTCTCTAGCCAGGTGTACCTAGCACAAACACAAGCTTCCCCTCTTCTCTTATCACCGTCCATGCCTCACTACCACCACTCTTTTCATCGATCTCGTACTCGCACACTCCTTCCCCCTCGACATAGTATGACTCTCGCACCACCTCCTAGATGCATCCCTCTCTCTCTATCCTTCTCCCCATGCCTCATTTGCTTCTAACACACACATGCATGTATACCGATCGATCTCCCAACATATACCTAGGTCGACTTTAACTATTCCCCACATCGATCAACGTACCTCACAAGTTATGTCTCTCCTTTCTCTGACAAAGGACGATTGATCTTCCTATGTATTTACGTCTGCTTACCACAGCCATATCGTCCCCCCTCATCATTTGTGCATGCCTCCTGACCCATCTCTCACACGCACGTGCACACACACACAACCATCCCCTCTGTCATTGATATTGCAGGCGTGCCCTCCGGTTGCCTAGCAAGCCTATATATCCCACCATTTTTTAGAAGCAACTCCACTACCACCCCCTTCAACACTCCAGCTCTGTCTCTCTCCCAACCTTATTCCTCTCCTACACATATGCATGGATGCCGATCAATCTCCCTTAATACATGAGGTAGATCGATCTCCCTTAATACATGAGGTAGGCCTCTCTCCTCCTCCACACATATACCAGCCATTGTACCTCTATAGTTAATTAGGCCTCCCTCCCCTCCCCTACCATACACCGATATTCGAGCGATGTAGGTAGGTATCCATGCCACAGAGACAAACTGCACATGTCCCCTCTCACGTTCCAGTAGGCCAGCCACTCTATATCTTAGACGCGGGCACACACAAATTCGATGGCACTCTTTATCGATCGCGCGCGCGCGCACACACACATCATCCCTCTCTTCGATTCTATGGACACATCAAGCCGATGATACCTCCACTCTCTTCTTGTGGATCGCCCCCTCTCTCTATATATATGATATATCCAGGACTCTATTTCACACACATTGCATATGTTACATTTTTTTATTGACCCCCCCCCCCCAAAAAAACTCTCACGAACCCACACACTATATCTCTCTACGTTTGTATCTCCCTCACACAACCCCACGTAGGTGGTGTACGTATACAAGAAGAGAATAGGTGCACCGTGCATGTACTCACGCTTCGTGCCCAGCCACCCCCGCGCGGTTACACGGTGGAGCTCATTTCTGTACGAAATGGCAGCCCACGTGCTAATTTGAACGCGTGTAGCGGTTGTTTACCTACGGAGGTCGTGCACCACGCGTGCACGAAACAAAGTTCGACTTGATGCGTTGGCGTGTTATTTTTAAATAAAGTTATATCGCTCAATGGCACGTACACAGAATATAAAATGATTTTTATGGAGAAAAGGGTAGTCCGCTCCACTATATACAATGGAGCCTGCCTGCCTGGTTTGTCTCTCTTCAGAGTATCTTACACAAGGCTGCAGTGGCCTCTCTCTCTCTCACCGTTGGTCACTGATCTGGCCGCATCCCGTTCGCTGGCAGGAAGGGAGGACGTGCATCGTTTCTCCATTCGACAAAGCCGAGGCAGCACGTCATGATCTGCGGTACATGTCGTTTTCTTTAACCAAGCTCTGGCGCGGTAGGGCCTACGCCACCTACTCACTGCCGCAGTATGGGCAGACTTCGCCCGCCGCTGCTCACCTAGTTACATCCCGACGACCTCCAGGTATCCCCTCCGACCTTGCTCCACTGCCCGTCTTCCCACATCGCTGCATGTGGATCTTCCATAGTTCTTTGCCCAAAACGTAGCTCGTCCGGCGTACTTTCCATATTGCAATCTCGTCCCCACACGGTTTTAGACAAACACAATCGTGCTATTTTCTTCCCTTAGGACAAGGAATATGCTTCTTTTTTGTCGTCTCATGTGTCATCAACTGTTATTAGCCAGTTATTGTTTCCTTTATACCTCTTTTTTGCAAACAGGGCTATCCATTTCAACACGTTGCTATTGCGACCTTTTGGTGAACTGCACAAATCACTTTTTTCTTAAGAGTGTTTTGTGCAGTTCTACCAAAATGTCACACAGGCAACATCTCTACATTTCAGTGCGACTGCACAAAGGGAGATTGGTTTTGCTCTATCCTCCCCATCCAACTCCGAGCCTAGTCTTCTCCAACTAGTTAGTCTTAAGAGAGACTGCAAAGGTGACCGACTTCTATTTGACTGTGTATTGTTTCATCAGCAGTCCTCTATTATCGAAATCACACTTAATATCTTTGGAACAGGGACGCTCAGCTCTATTTTAGTGGAACTGCACAAAATGATTGTAATGTTGCATGCTCCAGACAGTTACTTTTTTCCCAACATGCCTTGTTGATTTAGACAGAGCCGGGGGGACGTTGCTGCCAATGAAAGCATGGATCAATTTTAATTTAACACCTTCTCACAACTTTTTCTTCAGTTGTGATGTAAATATTAGCTCCGATCTGCTAATAATTGAGATGCATTAGCAAGGAAGTTAGTTTTTTATTTTCTGAAAGAGCATCGATGGCAAGACACACGAAACAAAAGCTGAAAGCTCACACCATTGTACAATTTCATGTCGCTGGAAAATTATTTGTATAGTACGTCAATTATGTAAACAAATGCTGGAAGCTTGCATTGATAGCATTGCTAGAAGCCTCTTCAGCATCCGAGTCCATGTGCCATGCACAAAATTATACTCCTTCGTTCCTAAATATTTGTCTTTTTACAAATTTCAAATGAGCATATTTTAGAGTGTAGATTCACTCATTTTGCTTCGTATGTGTACTCCCTCCGTTCCTAAATATTTGTCTTTCTAGAGATTTCAACAAGTGACTACATACGGAGCAAAATGAGTGAATCTACACTCTAAAATATGTCTATATACATCCGTATGTAGTAGTCCATTTGAATATCTAAAAAGACAAATATTTGAGTAGTCACTCATTGAAATCTCTAGAAAGACAAATAGTCCGGAGTATATTTAAGAACTGAGGGGGTATTGCACAGCCGCATGGGAGACTCAGCTCGGTCATTGTGCCCATTAGTTGTGACTAATGAGCAGTCAAATCAGAAACCCCACCTATACCACTGTAAGTTGCTCGGAAGAAGCAACCATCAATACACTCTTCTTTGAATCTGCTCATACTACTCCATCCGTCACTGTTTATAGAGAGCGCTTCAGAAAAAGAAAAAAAATCTCTGGGACCAAGGCTACTAGCGATCGGCCTAAAAAATAGCATTGGTAGTTATAGCACGACGTCTATTACTAGAGGAAATATTGTGTACACGCATGCATGCCGTGCTTCCACCCTGGTTACACACATGCATGCACTTACTCCACTCCATAGTACATCGAGAGAAAATTGTGGACTTGATTGCGGTTACCATGCCCTAATTAATTGAGCGTTAAACGGTGTCTATAATCTCTCTGGTGGTGGAAATGCATTGAGAGAAATGCATCATAATGAAGCGCGCCCTGTAAACTGTGATGGAGGGAGGAGTAGTATGAAGGTGCAAAACCATTTACGCGTATGGCAGTCGGTCAACGCACCTCCTCTTGGCATATCACTGACATGTGGGACCGGAGTGTGAGCAAACCGATCTCAATTGACGGCAAAATGGCCAACCCGCCGTTCCTTGAGAGAGACGAGGATCGAGAACACATAGACGGGCTGGCACGGAGGCCAAGATATATTCGAGCATCGTTGATCGATATCATCATTACATGTTGGGCTGCCGTTTTCCGCCCTTCTCCGAAATAAATGTGTACTTTATCAGAGATTAAAAAAATAATAGTACAGAGGCTCCACCATGTGGTTCTAGTAGTAGTAGTACTCGTACTACTAAATCTTGCGCTTGGCTCTTCGCCTCTTTGTGAAGTCGAACAACGATGGTACTCCGCATGTTCGGTACTACAGTGTATGCCTCTGGCAATCTAACACCGAATGAACTGATGCATGTCCATCGCCTGGGCTAGGGTACGTTGCATTAGTCAAAATGCATAAGCGAGCTTCACCTTGTCCAGCAAGCTTCTCCTCATTCGGCGAGTTGACGGGACACACCAAAAAGTAGTGCTAGTCCATCTCCCTCCTTTCCGGTTAATATGGCTTAATCTTTTTTGCAGGTAAATGAGAGAGCTTTCTTCATATATATAAGCATTCTTAGGATGATCAGCCAAGCCACTGTCACTAGGAAGTGAGGTAGCCTGCAAAAAAAGAAGTAGGAAGCGAGGTTTTTCATCAAGCCAGCTCTCGGCCACATTCAAAGTGCAGCAAGCACGGTTCACACAAAGATGCACCGCAAGGTTTGCTGACCTGTTTACATGCTAAATAACAAAAAAAGAGGAAATATTACCGAGCGCTCCTATTTGTAACAGGATATGAGCCAGAATTAAGCGAGAATTGTGGCGAGTGTTCCATGCAATCAACTTCCATTATCACATGCGAGAACCCTCGAAGAGAACCAAATGTGTTGAAGATTGCTTTATCACATTTTAAAAATATAATAAGAGTGCAGACACTCCTCCATCCGGTTCCTAGTACTAGTATAGTACGTACCTCTATAGACTATAGTAGTAGTACTAGTACTAGTAAACTTTGCGCTTGGCTGTTCGCCTCTTCGGGAAGTCGAACAATAATATAGTAGTAGTATAGTGTATGCTTCTAGCAATCTTACACCGAATTAACTGTTGCACGTCCACCGCCTGAGCGAGGGCATTAGTCAAAAGTTTCTCCTTGTCCTACGAGCCACCGCGCGCAAGCTTCTCCCGTCCTGCAAGCTTCTCCTTGTTCGGCAAGTTGACGGGACACGGCAAAGTAATGCTAGTCCATACTGCCACCTCTCCGGTTAATATGGCTTAATTTCAAACGAGATAAATACATTGTCTGTCACTGTATATTTGTAAAAATATGGTCAGTGGACTTCATAATATGCTCATTGCGGTCAATATATACATTTTCCGGTGTTTGTACGGTCACTAGCTCACCCTGGCTGAGTATGTGTGTGCATGCACGTGTAGGTTGAGCACTTGAGTGTGACCATGTGTGTTCCGTCGTGTGCGCGGATATGCATGCATTAGGGCGTTGCGCGCATTTTTGCGTCCGTGTGTACGTGTGACTGTTGCATACACGTAGGGGGAGTACGTGTAAGGGCCACTAAAGGAGCATTCATATCACACAGTAAGTTAGTTGGAAGAAGCAACCATCATTTCACTCTTCAATGACACGTATGCAATATAAAATGGTTGATATGGAGAGAAAAAGAAAACCAATATATATACACTAGCAGGAGCCTAAGCTAAAAGCCTACTTGCTTGGGTTGCTCTCTTCACAAGCATAGAACGACAGTGGCCACACCACTGGTCACATATCCAGCCTGATCCCGTACCTGGGGGAAGGGAACAATGTTCCGCGTAGACGCGGTCGACATCGGCGAGGGAGAAAATCCACAGTCGTTGCATCCCAATCAGGGGTCACCGTGGTATGGGCCGGTGCCGCGTCCCAACCGCCCTTCTAGCTACAGCCCGATGTCTGTTTCGAAAATATTAGTGCATGTCAAGAAAAATTAAACTATCGTTGTTTCGTTTCGAAAAAAGCATATAAGCTGTTATTTCTTACCCAAAGGATCTTTATATCCAACAGACACAAAATATCCATGCGACTTTTTGGAATTACTATCACTGATGATCTGATGTCGAGGTAATTGCTGCCTCGCCACCAAAACCCACCATCTCTTAAGCGAAAGTAGACTGAGCTAACCCCTATATTAGCATATTACTAAGATAAAAAGAAGGCATCGTAGAATCATTTAGGACGTGAGCTTGTCAATCTGAATGTGGAGGGACACCAGCTTAGCCCGGGCCAGCAGCTTGGGCGGAACTGTGAAGAAGGTCAGCTCCTGCACGGTGACGTCGCCGGGATCCCTGCTGCTTGTCACCTCCATTTCCACCTTGACGGCGTCGGTCCTGCCTTTGGGCTCTCTCGGCGGGCCGTTCGCCCACAGCTTGGCCACGTAGTGCGGTAGTGGGGACGCCCCCGCTCTGTTGCAGACGACCGACATGGTGATAGGCGCGCCGATGTCGAGCACGCCGCCGACCAAGAAAAACGTGCGGCCGTCCTCCTCTGCGAACAGCAAGAGTCGTGGCTCCGACAGTGGCACTTGCAGCTGGAGCGCCTTGCCGTACTGGATCCTTGCTACCTCTTGAGCACTGCGTTGGTTTTCCCTTGAAGAGGAAAGGGTGATGCAGCAAATTAGCGTAAGTATTTCCCTCAGTTTTTGAGAACCAAGGTATCAATCCAGTAGGAGGCCACGCACGAGTCCCTCACACCTACACAAACAAATAAATCCTCGCAACCAACGCGATAAGGGGTTGTCAATCCCTACAGGGTCACTTACGAGAGTGAGATTTGATAGGATAATATTTTTGGTATTTTTATGATAAAGATGCAAAGTAAAGTAAACAAAATAAGAACGGCGCCAAAAATAGCTTGTTGTTGGGAGATTAATATGATGGAAAATAGACCTGGGGGCCATAGGTTTCACTAGTGGCTTCTCTCAAGAGCATAAGTATTTACGGTGGGTGAACAAATTACTGTTAGGCAATTGATAGAATTGAGCATAGTTATGAGAATATCTAGGTATGATCATGTATATAGGCATCACGTTCGAAACAAGTAGACCGACTCCTGCCTGCATCTACTACTATTACTCCACACATCGACCGCTATCCAGCATGCATCTATAGTATTAAGTTCATAAGAACAGAGTAACGCCTTAAGCAAGATGACATGATGTAGAGGGATAAACTCATGCAATATGATATAAAACCCATCTTGTTATCCTCGATGGCAACAATACAATACATGCCTTGCTGCCCCTACTGTCACTGGGAAAGGACACCGCAATATTGAACCCAAAGCTAAGCACTTCTCCCATTGCAAGAAATATCAATCTAGTAGGCCAAACCAAACTGATAATTCGAAGAGACTTGCAAAGCTAACCAATCATACATAAAATAATTCAGAGAAGATTCAAATATTGTTCATAGATAAACTTGATCATAAACCCACAATTCATCGATCTCAACAAACACACCGCAAAAAAGATTACATCGAATAGATCTCCACAAGAGAGGGTGTCGGGGGAAATCTGCCTCCACGAACACCTATGGGGACCGAGCCCCTTTATTGGTTCGGCGGGGGGCGGAGGTCGCGCGAAGAGCGGATCGAGGCGATGCACACAAGGGATTTACCCAGCTTCGGGCCGCACGGATGCGTAAAACCCTACTGCTGCTTTGTGGTTTTGTATTGTGTTCTTGCTCGGGAGCGTGTGGTGCTACAGTACACACGAGCTGCTGGCGAGACCGAGCGTGAGTGGCCTCCTCTCTTTTCCCCCTTCCCCCCCGTTGCGCATGGGGCCTCCTTTTATATGTGCAAGGGGTTACCCACAGGTGGCAACGTAGGCGGGGGCAAAACTGGAAAACGCTGTGTTGGGTTCAGCTGTTTGCACAGTGCTAACATACCTAACTCTGACGGCAGGGGACAAGGGCATTAAATGCCCGTCCGCATCACCCAGACGGTGCAGGAAAGGGACCGTCAGGAGCGCCACCGTTTGCCACGATGGCTACTCTGTCAGCGTTGCTTCGCCACCGCATGCCCCTGGCTGCGCAGCCTCTCGCCACGTACGCCTAGAATGGCCCCAGAGCGACGCGTGGGTGGATGAGCTGGAGCGCAGGCGCGGGGTGGTGACTTGCCGCGGCAAGCGCCTTGCCGCGGTTGATGCCTTGTCGCGCCCGGGAGCTTGTCGCTCACCGGTCCTTGCCGGGACGCGGAGCGCGTCGCAGCAAGTCTCTTGTCGTGCCTCGGTCGGCCTTCCCGGCAAGCTCCTCTTGCCGGGGCCTTGTGCTTCGAGCGGTCGTCCCGGCAAGCTCCTCTTGCCGGGGCCTTGCTCTCTTCGGGTGGCCTTCCCGGCAGGCTCCTCCTGCCGGGGCCTTAGCTCAAATACTTTGTTCTTGGATGGCCCAAAAAAGGGGCCATGGGGAGTCTTGGCGATTGCCTTGCAAGCCTTGCCGCGGGGTGCTACGACTGCCCGTGCACAAGTTCGGGGTACTAAGGTACCCCTACTTTAGTACACCGACAGGAGCCCCCGGGCCTAGGCCATACACGGTGCCGAGCGCTGTTGGGCCAGGCCCAAAACAGTGCACGGGCACGCGCGGCCTGGGTCACGCTGCATCTTCTTCTGCGTCCACCATGTCCTCCCCGAACGGCACGCGTCGAACGCGGCATCGTGGGGAGAGGCGTGCGTGACGTGGGCGGCATGCGCGGGGCTGAGCCCCGCAGGCATGCGTCACGTCGCAATAAAGGGGGACGGTTCGCGCTATATTCATTAGTGGAGGGAGGCGTGGAGGCGTGGCTCGCCTGCTAGACGGGGCCGAGGCACGGTTTCCGAGGCGTCCGCTCCCCATGATCACGGGGTGGAGGGAGGTCGCCTCATCTGTCGCCTCGGTCCTGCACGCCAGCCACGCGGCTCCCATGCACCCGGAGTTGTGGATGGGGGAGGCACGAAACCGGGCCGCCGTGGGTCGAGGCAGCGGGCCGGTCCCAGTCGCCTGCCCTTCCTGTGTCTTGATTGGCTGAGCGGGGCGGCCGAGCCCCCACCCTGCTTCTTTATAAAGAGCAAGAGGGGGCGACGGAAATCCGCACTCCTTCATCTTTCCTTCCCTTCGGCTTCTGATCCCCTCCCTCCATTCGCCATGGAGAAAGGGAACCCTGGTCCTTCATCGGTGGCGGCGAGGGTCGCTGCTAGGCAACGCGCCCCTCCTCCCCTTGCACCCGCGGTGGCGGAGCCGGCCGTAAGGGGAAGGGGTAGGGGGCGAGGTCGTGGACGAGGGCATGGACGAGGCCGAGGCGCTCAGGGAAGAGGCGGGCGGGGCGACGCGCCAGCCTCGCCTCCGCCAGCGGCTCCTCTTCTCACGGCGGTCCACATCAGGGAAGACCCTTGCGAGTTCTTCGTCAGGCTGCGCCGGGCGCCTCGCCGTCGCCTCCGCCTCCCGGCTCCCTTCGCCAGCGTGATGGAGATGGAGCAACCCGAGACGCTAAGACTGCGCATGAGGGGCTGCGGGATCAGCGGCACGCGGGTCCACGTCGAGTCCCCGGCCCCCGGCGTGATGTATCTTGGCCGAGGGTGGAAGACATTCGCCCGTATCCATAGCTTGATGGAGGGGTTCACCCTCCATTTTAAGTTGATGGAGGGCGATCTCCTCTCCGTCAAGGCCTTCGGGGACTTCGGGACTCGGGCCCGGTGCTGCGTGGATAGCTCCTCCGACAGCGAAGGCTCCTCCTCGAGCGAGAGTGACGAGGAGGGGAGCGATAGCAATGACGAGGGTAGCGGTCGTCGGGATGACGGGTCCTACTAGGCATCGGCCACGGCTCCGCGTGGCACCGGCGACCCCATCATCCGTGTCGCCGGCTCCTTGAGCTTCCCGGGCTCGCCTCCTTGGCGGCTGGCGTGGCGAGGCTGCGGAAGAGGAAGAGGGCTGGCGGCAAGGCCGTCAACTCGGAGTACGAGGGCACGGCGCCCTCGACAGCGTGCTGACGCCCTGCTGCCTCGTCGAGCCCTTCTTCCGGCGCCGCCATCACCGTCCAGCTTTCAGCCGGCCCCCGGGGCGTTCTGTTGGTGTCTTCTGCCACCCGTAGCTCGCCTAGGCGCCCCTTTTGCCCTTTTCGCCTCCTTGTCGTACCTCGTGAGGAGAGAGACAAGAAAGGGATTACGGGCATCTTATCTTTTTTCAATCTGTAAGCCCTCGGGCCTTAGCTGTGTTTAAAGCTTGTAATCCCATCTTTCATGTTTTTCATTCTCTCTGAACTGTACCTGAGCGGAATGTTTTTAACGAAAAGGGGATGTTTGCCGGGCCATTTGTCCCGTGGGTAAAACCCACGCCAAGGAGCGGATCCTTTACATCGTTAAGATAGACACTTCTTTGCCCGGCAACAGGCCCTGCCGTCTACCCGCGCCACTCGACCTTCCTCACGCCTTTGGCGGAGGCAGGGATGAGGCGGGTTCGGGCTCCTCATTCCGTTCCTTTGCCGCCGCGGCTACTACCGAAACTGGCCCCAGGAACGCGCTCCGGGGCCCAGAGTTAAGGGAGCACGACAGCTTTTTAGGAAGGAACAAGGTTTTCGCATTCCTCAGTCCATAAGAGAATGCATGACAAGGGATGAAAGACTTATCTGGGATTGCAGCCCCCAGCAACTTTGGCTTGTCGCGGGCGAATCTTTGTGCTTGCAGCCCCCGGCAACACTGGTTCGCCGGGGACCAGATGCTGGTCCGCCCTTCTTCTCTTATTCGTCCTTAAGCGGTCTGGCCAGGATATGCAAAACCCTGCGAACCAAGGGAAACGAAGAAATAGGAAAAAGGACGCAGACTCGACCTCTAAGCTAGGGGTTAGCAGCTGTTAGGCACTATCAATCCTAACCAAGGACGAGACTCGACTCAGCATGCATGCTAAAACTTAGGGCGCTAGCGCTTCATTTACTGCTGCTCAGGGTCTGCACCTGGCTTTGTACAAAGGATTACATGCAACAACGGCAAGACTTGTACAAAAGGTTGGTTGCCGGACGGGGCCCGACAACCGCGCCTTACGGGTAAAACTTACGAAGATGCTCAATATTCCAGGAGTTGCTCACCAGAGTGCCATCTTCGGTCTCAAGGCGGACAGCGCCGGGCCTCGTGACTCGTCTCACCCGGTAAGGGCCTTCCCACTTCGGCGTCAACTTGTTATGATTCTTGGCGGACGGAGCGCGCTGAAGAACAAGGTCGCCTTCCTCGAAGCTTCTGGCTTTAACTTTCCGGCTATGGTAGCGACGCAAAGCTTGCTGGTAGCGAGAGGCTCGCACAGCAGCCTGAAGACGATCTTCCTCAAGGAGCAGCGCGTCATCTCCACGCAGTCGCTCTTGCTCAAGCTCATCATAAGCGAGCACTCGAGGTGACCCGTATATGAGTTCCGTGGGGGTAACTGCTTCTGCTCCATAGACTAGAGCAAATGGTGTCTGGCCAGTGGCTCGATTTGGCGTCGTTCTGATCGACATTGAGCCACCGGCAGCTCCTCGATCCAGTTTCTTCCGCACTTGTGCAGCCTGTCGAAAGTTCTGGTCTTGAGCCCGCGCAGCACTTCGGCATTGGCCCTTTCAGCTTGACCGTTGCTCCTGGGATGAGCAACAGAAGCGAAGCAGACCTTGGCGCCGAGATCTTGGACGTATTGCATGAAGGCGCGGCTCGTGAATTGCGTACCGTTGTCGGTGATGATCCTGTTGGGGATCCCGAAGTGGCAAACAATCGACCTGAAGAACTTGACTGCTGACTGTGCTGTCACCTTCCTCACTGGTTCCACTTCCGGCCACTTTGTGAACTTGTTGATTGCGACGTACAAGTACTCAAAGCCCCCGACAGCTCGGGGGAAGGGGCCGAGGATGTCGAGCCCCCAGACCGAAAATGGCCAGGATAAAGGGATCGTCTGGAGAGCTTGAGCTGGCTGGTGTATCTGCTTGGAATGGAACTGGCATGCTTCACACTTGGTTACTTGTGCAGTTGCATCCTGGATGGCTGTCGGCCAGAAGAAACCTTGCCGGAACGCTTTGCCGGCAAGTGCTCTTGCGCCAATGTGGTGACCACATATGCCTCCATGTATCTCTGCCAATAGCTTATGTCCGTCTTCCCGGGAAATACACTTCAATTTCACACCGTTCCGCCCTCTTCTGTACAGTGTGTTGTCGACGAACTGGTACATACTCGAGCGCCGTTTCTTCTTCTTGCTCTTCGGGAAGTTCTCCGTTTTGGAGGAAATGGATAGTCTGCTGCGCCCATGCTGGAGCCTGTGGCTCGACAACAAGGACTGAAGGCACATCTGCTGCTGCGGGAACGTCCGCTTCTACGGCGAGGATCTGGGACTCAGCCGGAGCTTGACGTTCCCTGGCAAGCCTGCCGGAGTAAAACTTGTCGGGAGCGCCTGCTTCTACGGAACAAACCCTGGGGTTTTCCGGAGCAGACGGCTCCTCAGCGCTCTTGGCGTCGATCTTGGGGACCTTCTTGGCGGCGGCTCCGGGGAGCTCTACCGGAAGATAGTCGTCGGAGACCAACTTCCTCTTCTTGCTCTGTCTGGTTGATGGCGTTACGGATGGCTGAGTCAGCTTGAGCACAAAGGTTCCTGGTTCCACAGGTAACTTAAATGCTGCGCACTTTGACAGGCCATCAGCAATGTCGTTCTCAGGTCTTGGAATGTGTTCCATCTGCAGGCCGTCAAAGTGCTCTTCTAGCTTCCTCACTTCATCAACGTACGCTTCCATCAACGGACTCTGGTAATCCTTGTTCACTTGGCGGACGACAAGCTGCGAGTCACCCCTGACAATGAGCTTCTTGATCCCAAGTTCTGCCGCGATCCTGAGACCGGCAAGCAAGCCTTCATACTATGTAGTATTGTTGGTTGCTTGCTCCTTGGGGAAGTGCATCTGGACTACGTACTTGAGGTGCTCTCCGGTGGGCGCGATAAGCAACGCGCCAGCACCGGCGCCTTGCAGCGAGAAGGCACCATCAAAATACATCAGCCACTCTTTGCTCGCTTCTTTGGCAGGGATGCTCGTCTCTGGGATATCTTCGTCTGGTGTCGGTGTCCACTCTGCTATGAACTCCGCCAATGCTCTGCTTTGGATAGTCGAGGTGCTCTCGAACTTGAGACCGAAGCTCGACAGTTCTAGTGCCCACTCGACAATCCTACCTGTTGCTTCTGGATTCTGCAGTATCCTCTTCAGCGGAAAGCGGGTGACAACTGTAATTTCATGTGCTTGGAAGTAATGGCGCAGCTTTCTCGAGGCCATGAGAAGGCTGAAAAGCAATTTTTGCACACCAGAGTACCTTGACCTAGCCCCCTGTAGAAGGGAGCTGACAAAGTAAACTAGGCGCTGCACCATTTTCTTCTTCTGCACCTCCACTCGCTCCTGCGCAGAACCATCCTTGTCGGGGCCAGAGCTTGTCGGGGAAGCCCCCTGCTTGTCGCCGGACGCGCTTGCCGCGGTTGCTGGCTCATCATCTGCCTCCCTCTCCGCTACTAATGCAGCACTAACCACTTGATTGGTCGCCGCTAGGTACAGTAGCAACTTCTCTTGTGGTTTAGGCGCGACAAGTATTGGAGCGGAGGACAGGTATTTCTTCAAGTCTTGCAGCGCAGCCTCCGCTTCCGGAGTCCATTTTACTGGACCCGCCTTTTTCAAAACTTTGAAAAACAGCAGGGCGCGTTCTGCAGACTTGGAAATAAACCTGCTGAGAGCCGCGACGCAGCCGGCAAGCCTTCGTACATCCTTGACGCGTGTTGGTGCTTCGATCTGCTCGATGGCCTTGATTTTGTCCGGGTTGGCTTCGATTCCTCGCTAAGACACGAAGAACCCGAGAAGCTTGCCGGAGGGGACTCCAAACACGCACTTCTCGGGGTTGAGCTTGAGGCTGACCTTGCGCAGGTTCGTGAAGGTCTCTTCTAAATCTTGAATCAGGGTTGCCCTGTCCCTGCTTTTGACCACTATGTCATCCATGTAGGCTTCCACATTTCTGTGGATCTGTGGCTCAAAAGCGGTATGGACAACCCTCGCAAACGTCGAACCAGCATTCTTCAAACCGAAAGGCATCCGTACGAAACAGTACGTGCCACCTGGAGTGATGAATGCGGTCTTCTCCTCATCTTCTTCAGCCATGAAGATCTGATGGTATCCTGAGTATGCGTCAAGAAATGAAAGCAGGTCACATCCGGCCGTGGAGTCAACAATTTGGTCAACACGCGGCAAGGGAAAAGGATCTTTGGGACAAGCTTTGTTAACATCAGTAAAGTCGATGCAAAGCCTCCATTTCCCATTTGCTTTGCGCACGACGACAGGATTGGCCAACCACGTCGGATGGAGCACACCTCTGACGAGGCCTGCCGCTTCCAACTTCTTGATTTCTTCTACGATGAACTCTTGGCGCCCCACCACTTGCTTCCTGACTCTCTGCTTGACGGGTCGCGCATGAGGACAGACAGCGAGGTGGTGCTCAATCAATTTCCTGGGAACGCCGGGGATGTCAGATGGTTGCCAGGCAAACACATCGACATTCGTCCGCAGGAAAGCAACGAGCGCGCTTTCCTATTTGGGGTCGAGAGTGGCACTGATGGTGAAGGTACCACCAGTGCCGTCCTCCTTGGCGGACACCTTCTTGGTCGTCGGCGGAGCTGCCATTGTCTTCTTACTCTTGCCGGTGGAGCTCGATGGCGCGTCCTCGACGGTAGCGCAGCACTCCGAAGAGGTGCGCTTGCCGGAGTGGGCACCAGAGCACTTGCCGGGCTTGGTCCTCTTCTTCCCTCCGGGAGCTTCAGCGGCAAGTGGCTTGTGATCTGCTGCGGCTGCTGCTTCCCGGTAGATCTTGTCGGCACAGATAAGGGCATCCTTCTTGTCGTCGGGGACAGAGATGACGCTTATCGGGCCTGGCATCTTGAGCTTGTTGTATGCGTAGTGAGAGGCCGCCATCAACTTGGCGAGCGCTGGACGGCCGAGAATTCCATTGTAGGGCAATGGAAAATCGGCAACGTCAAAAGTGATCCTCTCTGTCCTGAAGTTCAGCTCGCTGCCAAATGTCACTGGCAACGTTATCTTCCCCTTCGGCTTGCTCCTTCGCGGGTTGATTCCTTGGAACGTGCCGGTCTCTTCGAGCTCGCTGTCGAGGACTTGGAGTTTCTGGAGCACAGCGGAGGAGATCAGGTTCAAGCCGACCACGCCGTCAACTAGCATCTTAGTGACCTTGAGGTTGCGGACTGTTGGTGAGACCAACATCGGCAAGCACCCGATCGCGGTTGTGCGATCAGGGTGGTCCTCAATATCAAAGATGATAGGCGTGCTGGACCATTTCAGAGGCTTGCGCGACTCGACGGGTGGTTCCGCTGCATTGACTTCCCGCGCCCACTGCTTGAGCTGGCGGTGAGAAGTATGCAGGGAAGCACCGCCGTCTACGCACAAGACCTCTGTGGATTTCTGAAACTCCTGCTCACTGGTCTCGACGTCATCCATGTCTTCGTCTTCGTCGCGGCCGCGGGGAGGTCTGTCCGCTTGCCGCTGCTTGTCCTTGTCGCGGCGTCCTTCCTGGCCGAGGCGCTTCGTGCCTGATCCTCCGCCACCTCCCCGGGCTATCTCCTTGTCGTGCCGCTCATACTCGGCCTTTTGCAGCTCGACGAGCCGCTCGACCTGCTTGCAGCTCTGGAGGTCATGGCCCTTGGTGCGGTGGATCTTGCAGTACTGTTTGTTGGTGCCGTCCCGCTTGTCGGCGACCGCCACAGCCTGGCAGTTGGCGCATCCGGCAACCTCCTTGCCGAAGCTACTAGCCTGGGCCTTCTTGGCGGCGCCTTCATCGCCGGACTGCTCAACACCCAGTACCTCTTGGCTCTTCTTCTTCCTGTTGCTCCGCCGTCGGTTCTTCCTTGCCGGGGCGGTATCCTCACTATCAGACTCTCCTGCTCCAATGTTCCCTCCGGGGAGTTTCCTCCCTTCCTCAGCACGGGCACACTTGTCGGCCAGGGCATATTGCTCGCTGACGTCTTTGATCTTGCACATCGCCATCTCCTCCCGCATCCTGCGGTTACGCACGTTCTGATGGAACGCGCTGATGACCGTGGCGGGGTGGACGTCTGGGATGTTGTAGTGTACACGGCTGAATCTCTGGATGAACTTGCGCAAGGGTCCCCCTTCCTTCTGGACGAGCAGATGAAGGTCGCTCGCTTGGCCATGGGGTTTGTGGCCGCCCGTAAAGGCGCCAACAAACTGACAGCACAAGTCTGTCCAGGAGGTTATGGAGTTGTCCGGCAAGTGCATGAGCCAGGATCTGACGTTTGACTTGAGTACCAGCGGGAAGTAGTTGGCAAGGATCTTGTCGTCTCGCCCTCCAGCAGCCTGCACCGCAATGGTGTAGATGCTGAGGAACTCCGACGGATGCGACTTGCCGTCGTACATCTCTGGTACATCTGGCTTGAAATTCTTCGTGCTGGGCCACTGGACTTGCTGCAGCTCAAGGGTGAACGCAGGGCAGCCCACCGCGTACGGCAGGTCGCCTGGTTCCCCCGGCGTATGCATGTCGACAGAGGGCCCAGCGCGCTGGTCTGATTGACACCGCGCTTCTCTCCGACGCTCGATGCGAGTACGAGCGTCCTCTTGCTCTCGCTCGTGAAGAACTTGGCGTTGATCGAGACGAGTTCGCGGATTCGACGACGCGGTGGAGTCGTTGTCGTGATGGTTCCGACGAGTCGGCGATCTTGGCCTTTGGGGCGAGGAGTGCACGGTGGTCGTGCCCCCACCGGTCATGGCGCTATTGGTTCTCGCCTGGCCGACCTGCCGCGGCTGCGACGCACTATGCTGCCGCGGGGTGTCACCGTTAGCGAAACCGATGAGGCTCTGTATCGTGGCCCTCCAGTCGTCGAGCTTGTCCGCTGTTGGAGGGTAGTCTAGGAGCAGTTGAGCTCGTGCCAGAGCTTCTGCTGGAGTGGCGGGCAGCGGTGGCGAACGGCGCGTGGAGCGGGATGTGCTCGAACTTCTAACTACGTTAGAAGGAGCAACACCCGGACCAGGCAGTCGCGCCACGCTCGCGCCAGCACGTAGGTGTGAGTGCTGGCCTTGAGCGTCCTGGGATCCGCCGGCTCGATCTGGGTCCAGCGAGCGTATGGTACCGTGAGTGCGAAGACGCTGCTGGTCCCGTGCCTCCTGAGAGGGGCGCGGTGCATGTTCGGACGCCGTGGCACCATGAGCTGGCTCGGCGACGCCCGTTCCACCGCCGGTGCCTTCCCCACCACCCGTTTGCTCCAGGGGCGGTGGGTTCGACGCGGACGGACCAGCCACCTCCGGAGTTTTCTTCTTCGGTGGCATGTCGATGAAGATGATGGAGATCTAGCCTGTGCAGACGCCGGATCAGGTTCACACAACCTCGACGCCACCTACCTGGCGCGCCAAAGATGTCAGGGGAAATCTGCCTCCACGAACACCTATGGGGACCGAGCCCCTTTCTTGGTTCGGCGGGGGGCGGAGGTCGCGCGAAGAGCGGATCGAGGCGATGCACACAAGGGATTTACCCAGCTTCGGGCCGCACGGATGCGTAAAACTCTACTGCTGCTTTGTGGTTTTGTATTGTGTTCTTGCTCGGAAGCGTGTGGTGCTACAGTACACATGAGCTGCTGGCGAGACCGAGCGTGAGTGGCCTCCTCTCTTTTCCCCCTTCCCCCCGTTGCGCATGGGGCCTCCTTTTATATGTGCAAGGGGTTACCCACAGGTGGCAACGTAGGCGGGGGCAAAACTGGAAAACACTGTGTTGGGTACAGCTGTTTGCACAATGCTAACATACCGAACTCTGACGGCAGGGGACAAGAGCATTAAATGCCCGTCCGCATCGCCCAGACGGTGCAGGAAAGGGACCATCAGGAGCGCCACCGTTTGCCACGATGGCTACTCTCTCAGCGTTGCTTCGCCACCGCATGCCCCTGGCTACGCAGCCTCTCGCCACGTACGCCTAGAATGGCCCCAGAGCGACGCGTGGGTGGATGAGCTGGAGCACAGGCGCGGGGTGGTGACTTGCCGCGGCAAGCGCCTTGCCGCGGCAAGCGCCTTGCCGCGGTTGATGCCTTGTCGCACCCGGGAGCTTGTCGCTCACCGGTCCTTGCCGGGACGCGGAGCGCGTCGCAGCAAGTCTCTTGTCGTGCCTCGGTCGGCCTTCCCGGCAAGCTCCTCTTGCCGGGGCCTTGTGCTTCGAGCGGTCGTCCCGGCAAGCTCCTCTTGCCGGGGCCTTGCTCTCTTCGGGTGGCCTTCCCGGCAGGCTCCTCCTGCTGGGGCCTTGGCTCAAATACTTTGTTCTTGGATGGCCCAAAAAAGGGGCCATGGGGAGTCTTGGCGATTGCCTGGCAAGCCTTGCCGCGGGGTGCTACGACTGCCCGTGCACAAGTTCGGGGTACTAAGGTACCCCTACTTTAGTACACCGACAGAGGGGGAGAACATTGTATTGAGATCCAAAAAGAGAGAAGAAGCCATCTAGCTAATAACTATGGACCCGAAGATCTGAGGTAAACTACTCACACATCATCGGAGAGGCTATGGTGTTGATTTAGAAGCCATTCGTGATCGATGCCCCTTCGGCGGAGCTCCGGAACAGGCCCCAAGATGGGATCTCACTGGTACAGAAGGTTGCGGCGGTGGAATTAGGTTTTTGGCTCCGTATCTGGTAGTTTGGTGGTACGTAAGTATATATAGGAGGAAGAAGTACGTTGGTGGAGAAACAGGGGGCCCACGAGGGTGGAGGGCGCGCCCAGGGGGTAGGCGCACCCCCTACCTCGTGCCCTCCTGTTTGATGTCTTGACGTAGGGTCCAAGTCCTCTGGATGACGTTCGTTCCGAAAATCACGTTCCCGAAGGTTTCATTCCGTTTGGACTCCGTTTGATATTCTTTTTCTGCGAAACTCTGGAATAGGCAAAAAACAGCAATTCTGGGCTGGGCCTCCGGTTAATAGGTTAGTCCCAAAAATAATATAAAAGTGTATAATAAAGCCCTAGAACGTCCAAAACAGAATATAATATAGCATGGAACGATAAAAAAATTATAGATACGTTGGAGACGTATCAGTTCTATGCACGGGCATGGGATGCACGGTGCTGATGTGGTGGGAGAGCACCGGCAGCGGGCCTTCGTAGCTGCAGACGGGCACGGGGCACTTGCAGGGCACGAGCGGACACACGCTCTGGTGATCGGCAAGCTTGTGGTAAGTTACGTAGAGCCCACAGCCTTTGTGCGGGCCCTCCATCCTCATCGAGGAGAGAACGGAGTCCACCGCTGTGTTCCGCACGTCGAAGCCACCGCCATGCTCGCACTTCTGGCACTGCCGCTGGTTCCTGGGACGCTCGACTCGGCAGTCCGCGCAAGCCTGGTGCCCTCCCTTGCACTTCACAAATCAATCGAACAACACATCAATCAAGAAACCTGCACCTTGCTCGATCAGCCGAATGAACGAAGTGTGTTCAAACCTCATACACTGGAGGCTTCAAGGGGCGGAGGCACAAGGGGTAGTGGAGCAAGGTGAGGTCCATCGAGACCATAGATAGCTCCATCGTTGGGTCATGTTCTGTCTGCATGATCTCGCCCTCCTCGTGCACAACCATCTCTCGCTTTATTAGGGTCGGGGCATTACAAAGCTTTACCGTCACATATTCATACTACTTCAAGGTGCATTAAATCAACACATGCAAGTATCAAAAGGAGAGTCACCGCATGCATGCATGCTTTGTAATTAATGCATCGGTAAATGCAAATTATTGAAATATACCGAGTGTAGTGCTTTGATGTGTCGCGTCAATTCGTACAAGACCGAGAAGTTTTATTACTATAATGCCCTCTCGCCTCAACTACACCTGCCTTTGGCTGCATGACAAGTGGGCCACCGACCTATTGGTCCCACCTGTCATAGACGCAAAGGCAGGAGCAGTAAGTCAATGAAGCTGCGTCCCTCCCTCGCCCATGAGCGTGGTGGCTGGCAGGACTAGGAGAAGCTTTCGTTCGCTACATGCTCTCCCTCCCGCACACGGTGGACATGTAGTAGTTCAATCGGTGTCAGATGGCCAGAAGCATACTGTAGTACTCCTCCACTGCAGTAGTACTCCATCATTGTTCGACTTCCCGAAGAGGCGAAGAGCCAAGCGCAGCCCGGACGCTCGTGTGGCAGTTTCATGTGTAGAGTAGTCTAGGATAGCGTGTACCGTGCCTGTAAGCTTAAAATCATTGGGGTCGGCTCCATGCTATATATTTTTGATTAAAATAATCTTCTGGCCCTACCTGTCATCCTGGTGATTCTAGTTTGCACGCTCATCTGGTCAAGATAGGAATATATATTTTAATTTGTGCTGGGGTAAATGTTAGAGGTTGCAGCAAATGGAGTATTGTACACTGCAGGTCTTTCAGCCAAGTTTAGAGGCAACCATGTGGGGCCAGTGCCATGATGTGTCGCGTCAACTCATACAATGAGGAGAAGCTTGATTTTACTACTACACGCCTTCTCCCTCGCCCAAGCGTGCGGTGGCTCGCAGACGAGGACATGCTTTTGCTTATAGTAATACAACAAGTTATCCCTCCCGCTCGGGGTGGACGGACATGCAGCAGTGGATTCGATACTGTAGAAGTAGTAGTAGTAACATCATTGTTCGTCTTCTCGAAGAGGCGAAGAGCCAAGTGCAACCCGAACGTGGCAGTTGCGAACCTTGGAACACGCATATAGCTAGGCTCTTGCATGAGACAAAATTGCTGTGTGAGGCCACTATTGTAGTACTTGCTAGTATAGCCCTGTAAACCAGATACTCTGCCTTTCTAGAGATTTCACAAGTAACTAGACTACACCGATATGGAGTACATATGGAGCAAAATGACTGAATCTACACCGTAAATAAATACGTAGTTCTCTCGTTTTCCTCTCGGCCTTGGTCGCGGTGCACAATATTGAGTATACTAGTACTATCATCTTGAAATTTACGAAGTCACCATAGGCACCTCCTCGTCGACGGGAACATCTCCTGACACGCAATAGACGCGAGCGGCAGTCGCCTCCATAGGTGCTTCAATGCCAAGCAGTGAGTGGGTAGCGGTTGGAAGAGGAGGGAGTACAACATATGCATGCATGCCGTGACTTCCCTTTTGATACTTCCATGTGTTGATTTTATGCACCTTGCCAAATTTTGACTATAAATATAACTAACCAAATTTTCATGCACGTCACAAAAAATTAGAGGGCTGTTTGGATTGTGACTATGTTTGTCTTATGTTGCCACATTATTTTTCCCACACTTGCCTAACTTGAGTTGCTCAAATTGTTAGACACACTTTGGCTTGCCTAAGGGAATCTTGCCACACTTTTTGTGTCTATGACATGTGGGGTTCACTGCTAATAAAAAAATTCTTGTCTTAGGTGTGGCTAATAAAAAAGACTTATATTTAGGAACGGAGGGAGTAGAAAATATAAATAATGATGCATGTTGGGCAACCTACGTTTCCGATAATCTTAGCCGTGGGCTTGTTCACAAATTTTACGAGGGGGTGGTTGTTCATTTAATGGAGGGACTTGTACAAGACTTGAACGATACAAAGTGCGACCTGTCACACCGTAACACCACTTGGAACAAGCGGGTAGCTATCTCAAAAAACAATCAACAACTATAAAAACGGCGACCTAGCACGTAGGACACAATTTTAAACAATTGTTTTGATGGAGTGAAAAAGGAAAACTACCCCACTACGTATATATAGGCGGAGCCTCCGTGCTTGCTTGCTAGGGTTGCTCTATTCACACACTCTCATCCTCTCCAGATCTAAACAAGAAAGGGGTGGTAACACTATCTTTCTCCCTTCAAAAAACACTGTCTTTCTATCCTCACCACTGGGTACAGATCCGGACGTATCCCCCTCCGCCAGTGAAGGGGAGGAGGGGCAGCATTTAGGCTGTCGTCGACAGCGAGGGAGGAGACCCACTGTCGGCCGCACCGTTATCTCTGGCCGAGAGCCGGCGCGGGAGGTCCTCTGGTCCCTTCGCCGTTGCCCTAGTGTGGGCGGATCCGGCCTCCCGCCGCCCACCTATCCACATCCCGATGACCTTCAGTTATATCTTCCTTCGAAACTGCCTTAGCTCTACTTCCCCAGCTCGCTACATTGCTGCATGTGCACCATTTTCTACCTCTTAGCCCCTCTCGATCGGATGGTCCAACGTCACCTTTTTTTCTATTGTTAGAGGTAAAGCTACTTCATGGAGTCGAATCTTGTACTTGGTTCAAACAAGAAATGAAGTGGGGGTGGGGGAATTTAGTATGTAGTACATCGGACTTGGTACAAACAGGAAGGAAAGGGGGTGAAAGTAGTACAGACTGGTCATCCAACCGGTCTCTTGGTCGAAAAGGGAAATATAGGGGATACGTTGTACATAGTGGTATGACCAGGACTAGATTTGCTATCCACACATAGGAGTAGGTGGCTAGAGTGAACAAAAATGGGACCAACCCAGATATGTTTCTTGGATGTTTATTTCTCAGGGCAACAGACTATGAATCACCACTTTATGCCCCTGTTTAGGTACATGGTGCTGGACTGCTGGTGCACCCACTGTCCCATGCCCTTATACCAAATATTTAGTTGTTCTTAATCTAATGCCCCTGGTAAAAATGAAGCCATGCCACTGTTATAAGCCATGACAAATTTAGCCAAATGTTTTTGCCTGTAATTGTTTGAGACTCTGACTGTTTCCTATGTAGCTTTTTGTGCAAACAGGGATATCCATTTCACCTGGTTGCTGTTGTGACCTTTTGGTGCACTGCACAAAACTCTTCTTAAAAGAAGTGACTTTTGTGTTGTTTAACTGGAATGTCAGAATGGAACAGTTGGTTCATTTCGGTGGAACTGCACAAAAGGAGATCTGTGTTCCAATCCTCATCATCCATATTGGCACCATAACCTTCCTTTAGGTAAGAGTGATATTTAATGCATGTGTTCATCTCTATTTTGCGACTACCATGAGAAAATAATGCTATTTTTTACTAGTACACTTGTAGTCCCTCACTGACAAAACCAATTCTGAAGTAGAAGGCCAATAATGTACTTGGTTTCACCAACTGGTGAGGAGAATGAGAAACAGAGCATGAAGAGGAGGAAGAAGAAGAGTAAACAATGCCAAGGCGATCTTGCTGAAGCCAGAGGCCTCAGTCGAGGCTATTCAAGGGCTCCGGCAATGACTACCTTACATGTGAGATGATCCTCCAGGGAGCCCTTCCACTTCTGTTGTCTCACTTAATTAACTAGGAGTACTTAAGTACCACTAATTTATTGCTGCCTAATGAATGTAGTGGCCAAGTTGCTCAAACCTCCCTCGGCACGAGGCCACTATTTGAGGATAAACCTACAAGCAAAGTTCAGATTGTCTACGCTGCCTCTTATGTACTCGAAAGTTTACTCGTAGAAGCATTAATTTTAGCAAGAAGTACCTCCGACTGAACACCATTTACCAGTATATGCCCTAGGTAATTAAAGTTCGTCCATGGATCATATTGGTTGTGATCTCAATCATTTGGATGCATAAACATACTGAACATGTGTATATCGGAATCTTTTTGTGAGTTATCTATGAATATTGTTGTGTGATCTATCAATCATTTGGATCCATAGACATGTTGAACTTGTGTATATATGAATTTTTTGAGTTGTTGATAGTGAATGTTGGCTATGAATATGAACGTGTCCTGTGAACCTGAATTTGATACGAATGTTTACCTGTTCTGTTGTGCTTGTGTGTGAACTTGTTAGTATGCCTACTGTGGGGTATGTGACGTGTGGGTGTCAACGGCACACCTTCTTCCCGAGAAGAATTGCACCTGCTTTGTTAGGGTAGCAACGGCGCATCAGCTCTTTTTAATCTGTTTTGCTCTGTCTTGCCCCCTCCCCCGCTCAACCCCTGCCGTAATGTTTTCGGCCTCAAAACAAACATAGTACTGCGTTGTTTTTGGGGCTTGATGAAAAATCAAGTGCTGTTTTCTGTAGGTTGGCCCGCCCAGCAAATGGGTTGCTGGTCCACCACGGACTGGGAGGCTAAAAATACAAGTTGTATGGTGCAGAGGCAAGTAAAAAAACGCCATCGAGAGCCATCCACTGAAGAAAAAAAATCGCTCCTGATGTGCTTCTTCAGTCGTGCTGCCGGCCCCCTCTTTAATCTAGTTCACTCGGGGATCTGGTATCATTTTTTTCCAGAGGGCGAACAAGTATCAGCTAGGCCTAGGTTTTGTATTTTAACATGCGTAGCCCACGACATACGGTGACAGTGGCTTCAACTTATTTTTTTGAGGTCCATACCGGCCTATGGGTTTTTTCTTAAAGATCGGCAGCCGAATGTATTTTTTAACCACATTATATATATTTATATTATTACTATTATCGTATATTTTATAGAGACTTATATATACATTATAAAAACATCCCACGTGTTATTAACTTATAAAAGTAAATGTTTAACAGAAGTTGGCAAGGAAAATCCTAGTTGTTTTTGGCTCACACGCAAGGAAAATCCTGGTGATTGCGTACAAAGCTTGCGAAGATTTTAAGGACCAATGTAATAATAACACGCTCATTTTTATTTTGAGCAATAACTCGCTAATTTGTTAATTATGTATATAAAAAATGTGCCTCTCCGGTTTATTTTTTATATTAATTGCTCCTTCTAACATAACATTATATATATATAACGAGCCCAGCTAATTCGTGTATTTGAAGGAAGTGCAAATGGCCTGGGATTTCTTAGATAATATAAATGGGCCGCATTGACGCGAAATTATTTGTTGACCCAGCCGAGCAAATGGATTGTACATTCTAGAAAACATGGGTTAAATATATGCCACATTTTTGCAGGCTAACATGTGGGCCAATAGGTCGAAGCCTCCGCAGGGCGTTGTCAACTTGGTCGGCATGCACCTTAAATCTCTCGTCTTCTTCCTCCAGCGTCGCCAAGACCGCCTGGTCCGGCATCCGGCGGTAGCAGCTCTGCTTAGCACGCATTGCTGTGAAGCACTGCCCCAGCATCGGCCAGGCTATCCCTCTACCCCTCCACACCTCCTGTTATTCTCCACCGACTGCAGCCCCACGCCGCACCAGAACCAGTTATAACCCTTCTCCTCCACTCAATCTGTGACTCCACTGCTACGTCTTCCCATCTCCGAGTCGTTCCCGTCCGGGGCATCACCGTCGTTCATCGCCTCACTGCGCTCGGTGTGGCGTGGTCAACAAACGAGAGTCATCGGAAGAGGACTGTACGTGGAGAGCCTGACGGCTGGGACCCACGAGGTCCATGGTCGCACGCAAGGAAAGTTCCTCCTTATTAAGCTGAAAAAAATGTTTCCTCCACCTGACAGCTGGGATCCACCGGCTGTATCTTCGCACGGAAGGAAGTGCCTCCTTGTTATGTGAAAAAAATTATTCCTCTCGTTGACAGCTGGGACCCGTCAGATTTGGTGGCTGACTTGTGGGCCTACTAAGCGGACGTGTACGCAGGGCTTTGTCAACTTAATCATCAAATGATTCTAGCAGCTGGACCGTTGGATGTTAATCCAATAGCCGTGGTCCTTCTTCAACCTCTGTTCTTGCTCCTGTCTCCCGTGGGCGGCACCGCGGCTGTGCTGCCGCGCACCCAAACCAGTCAAGTTTCCCACTCCTCTCCATCTGCGACTCCACTGCCCCGTCTTCCCCAACTCTGGGTCGTTCTAGTCTGGGGCCTCGCCATCGTCCATCGGCCTTTCGTGCGCTCGGCACGGTGTGGTCAACATGGTCAACAACCGAGAGTCTTCGGAAGATGACTGTACGTGAGAGGCTGACAGTGGGGCGCACCATGCCTATGGACGCATGCATGCAACGGAATGCGGCATGGTCAACGTGGTCAAGGAATGACTTCCATCGGAAGTGTACTGTACGTGGAGAGGCTGACAGCTGGGTCCACGGCCGTAGCAAGGAACTGCCTCCTTATTACGCGGAAAATAATGATTCCTCCACCTAACAGCAGGGACCCACCGGACGGGCCACCGTATTTTGCAAAAAACGTTTCCCCCCTGACTGCTGGGACCCACCGGATGCGCCACCATATTTCATGAAAAAACGTTCCCCCCGCTGTCAGCTCGGACCCACCAGAAGTGCCTCCTTATTATGCAGAAAAAATGAATACTCCCCCTGCTAGCTGGGACCCACCTTGGTGGGAGGCTGACTTGTGGGCCTACTAAGTTGACGGGGACGGAGGGCTTTGTCAACTTAGTCAATATGAACGATTCTAGCTCTAGTGATCGTACGATGTCCATCCAACGGCCGTAGTGCTTCTTCAACCTCTGGTCTTCTTGCTCCAGCCGCCCAAACCAGCGCCGGTCGTGTCGCGTGCTCCTGCCTCCCGTGGCCGGCAGTGATGCCGCGGAGGCCTCCCCGCCCCCTACTACTCCCCCCGCTGGCCAGGCCATCCCTCTACTCACCCACAACCCATGTTATTCTGTAGCGATGACAACCTCACACCGCAGCCGAAACAATGAACCCTCGTACTCCTCTCTGCGCGGGCTTCCACTGCCGCGTCTTCCTCGGCTCCGCGTCGTCCCCTTCCTAGGCCTCGCCGTCGTCCACCGCCCTGGACCCCTGGTGTTCTCGGCACGGCATGGTCAACGTGGTCAAGGAACGGCTTCCATTAGACGTGGATTGTACGTGGAGAGGCTGACAGCTGGGTCCACTGCCGCAGCAAGGAAGTGCCTCCTTATTATGCGCAAAATAATTATTCCTCCACTTGACAGCGGGGACCCACCGGACGGGCCACCGTATTTCGTGAAAAAACGTTTCCCCCTGACTGCTGAGAGCCACCAGCTACATCTTCGCACGCAAGGATGTGCGTCCGGGCAAAAAAATGATTTGCCCGCTGACTGCTGGGACCCACCAGCTACATCTTCGCACGCAAGGAAGTGCCTGACAGTCGGGACCCACCTGGTCGAAGCGTACATAGTGTTGTCATTCTGGTCGCGAACGTGTACGTACATACTGGTCGATGTAGAGGCGCGCACGTGTCGTACTAGAGGCGCGCACGTAGCATGTACACGTGCGTACAACGGCCAGGGTGCAAGAAAGTAAATATGGCCACGTACGTACATTTGGGCGGGGTCTCGAACGCCTACTTGCGCGTACGTACGGCCAGGGCTCATGTACATGGCTGGGTCAAAACGGAAAAACTGCTCGTCATCGTGTTCATGGGGAGCCAACCGGCTGGGTCAGAACGTAATGCATTGTCGTGTTCATCGGGAGGGCTTGGACGGAACAACCGATGGAAATGAGGCCTGGCATACCGCAGAACGGAGGAAACAGCCTTGTGTTCGACCAGCCATGTTCGAAACAGGATCCTGTTCATCGGGAGGGGTCCGGCGTACCGCAAAACGGAGGAAACAGACCTCCTACGGTTGAAACGGGGGTCCTGTTGATCGAGAGGGGTGTGGCGTACCGCAAAACGGAGAAACGGACATGTGTTGGAGCTCTACGGTCGAAACGGGGGTCCTATTCATCAGGAGGGGTGTGGCGTACTGCAAAATGGGACTCCACGGATATTGTTCATCTCTAGCGTCGACCCCCTCCAGCCTCCGCTGGCTACTGTTCATCCACCCTCGACCTCCTCCGGCCTCCACCTGCGACTGTTCATCCATGGGTTCCTGTTCATCCAGCCTCCACCGCGTGCTACTCCACTGGCTACTATTCAACCATCCCTCTCCACGGGCTCCTGTTCAACCACCCCTCCACGGGCTACTGTTCATCCAGCCCTCCATCATCTACTATTCATCCAGCCCTCCACGGGGTGGTCCTGTTCATCCAGCCCTCCACGGGGTCCTGTTCATCTAGCCCCAACCGGCTCGATCGATCGGGGTCCTTTTCATCTAGAGGCAACACCATGGGGTCCTGTTCATCCACCCCCACCGGGAACTATTCATCCAAACCCCCAAGCAACACTCACTGTTCATCCAGAGGCAGCATCGACCGACTTCACTTAGCAGCAGTAGCGAAGGAATCGCTCGATCGAGTTCAGTTAATGGCCATCGATCGATCGCTCGGGTTCAGTAACGCGTAGCCTGCAGTGCAATCGCTTTGGTTCAGTTAGAGCCCAATGCCTCACTCGGGTTCAGTTAGAGCCCAACGCCTCACACCCACGCGCGTGCGTGTAGAAGAGAAACGCATCGCTCGGCCCCGACCACCCATCGTAATTGGGAACACCCCGATATTTTCCTCGCCCTCTCTTCTACCATGGTTTTTTCCGTCATGGACAGCCCAAAGAATGTCATGCAGCTGCGTCTCCGGCCCGCCCAAGACGAAAAGCCCATTTTCTGTCATGATTTTTTTCATAAAGTAGGAGCCCACCATATCTATGATGATACCGGGTTTTGTCACAATTATCGTCATAGAAGTGTCATAAGTATGATAGAAAAAAAATTCGTTCGGCCCAAAATGTCACGGATGTGACTTATTTTGTAATGTTACTTGTTACCCGTTACGATGTACCTTATCACAAAACTATCTGTTATCGATAATTCCAGTGCTTGTAGAGAATACCTTGCTGAAAACCACTTGTCATTTCCTTCGGCTCCTCGTTGGGTTTGACACTCTTACTCATCGAATGGACTATGGTAGATCCCCTATACTTGTGGGTCATGATGACTCTTTTCTAGCGACATTGCGGGGAGTGAAGCGCCTTTGGTAAGTGGAATTTGGTAAGGAAACATTTATATAGTGTGCTGAAATTTACTGTCACCTATTACTATGGAAAATAATCCTTTGAGGGGCTTGTTCAGGATATCTTCACCTCAACCGGAAGAGGAAAGACTTGCTCCTCAACCTACTGCACCTACTAAAAATATTTGTTATGAAATTTCTTCGGGTATGATAGAGAAACTGCTAGGTAATCCTTATGCAGGAGATGGAACATTACATCCTGATATGCACCTAATCTATGTGGATGAAGTTTGTGGATTATTTAAGCTTGCAGGTATGCCTGAGGATGTGGTCAAGAAGAAGGTCTTCCCTTTATGTTTGAAGGGAAAGGCATTGACATGGTATAGGATATTGGATGATATTGCATCATGGAACTACAACCGATTGAAATTGGAATTTCATCAGAAGTTTTATCCTATGCATCTGGTTCACCGTGATCGGAATTATATATATAATTTTTTGCCTCGTGAAGGAGAAAGTATCACTCAAGCTTGGGGGAGGCTTAAGTCAATTTTATATTCATGCCCCAATCAAGAGCTCTCAAGAGAAATTATTATTCAAAAAATGTAGGCTCGGCTTTCTCATAATGATCGATCCATGCTGGATACTTCTTGTACTCGTTCCTATATGAAGAAGGATATCGAATTCAGATGGGATTTATTGGAAAGAATTAAACACAATTCTAAAGATTAGGAACTTGACAAAGGTAAAGAGTCAAGTATAATCCTTATGTTTGATTGTGCTAAATCTTTTATGGATACCGATGCTTTTCGTGATTTTATCACCAAATATGGACTTGACTCTGAGATAGTAGCTTCTTTCTGTGAATCTTTTGCTACTCATGTTGATCTCCCTGAGGATAAGTGGTTTAAATATCATCCTCCCATTGAAGTGAAAGTAGTGGAACCTATTAAAGTTGAATCAGAAACTATTACTTATAATGTTGATCCTATTGTTCCTACTGTGTATATTGAGAAACCACCATTCCTTGTTAGAATAAAGGATCATGCTAAAGCTTCAACTGTGGTCGGCAAAAGTAATATTAGAACACCCAAACGCTTTGAGCAAATTAAAGTTGAACCTAGTGTTCCTATGGTTAAAGATATCTCGGTTGATAATATTGATGGGCATGTTATTTATTTCTTTGATGAGGCCCCTAGAATTGCCAAACCTGATATGAAAGATAAACATAGACCTGCTGTTGGCATGCTCGTTGTTTTTGTTAAAATTGGAGATCATTGTTATCATAGCTTATGTGATGTGGGTGCTAGTGTGAGTGCAATTCCTTATACCTTATATAAAGAAATTATGAATGATATTACACCTGTTGAGATAGAAGATATTAATGTTACTATTAAGCTCACTAATAGAGATACTATATCACCAATTGGGATTGTTAGAGATGTTGAAGCCTTGTGCGAGAAGATAAAATATCCTACTGATTTTCTTGTTCTTGGTTCCCCACAAGATAACTTTTGTCCCATTATATTTGGTAGACCTTTCTTGAATAATGTTAATGCTAAGATAGACTGCGAGAAAGATATTGTTACTGTTGGTTTAGGAGATATGTGTCATGATTTTAATTTCTCTAAATTTCTTAGACAACCTCATGATAAAGAATTACCTAGTAAGGATTAAATTATTGGTCTCCTACTTATCCATTAGAACAATATTTGCTAGACCATGAAAATGATATGTATATGAATGAAATAAGGGAAATAGATGAAGTATTGTTTAATCGGGGACCTATTTTGAAACAAAATCCTCCTCCACCTAAGGGTGATCCCGTGTTTGAGCTTAAACAATTACCTGATACTCTAAAATATGCTTATCTTGATGAAAAGAAGATATATCCTATTATTATTAGTGCTAACCTTTCAGAGCTTGAAGAAAAGAAATTATTGAAAACTCTGAAGAAGCACTGTGCCGCTATTGGATATACTCTTGATGGTCTTAAGGGCATTAGTCCCACTCTATGCCAGCACAAGATAAAATTGGAAAAGGATGCTAAAACAGTTGTTGATCATCAACGACGGTTAAATGCTAAGATGAAAGAAGTGGTAAGGAATGAAATACTAAAGCTTATGGAGGCAGGTATAATTTATCATATTGCTAACAGTCAATAGGTAAGCCATGTTCATTGTGTCCCTAAGAAAGGAGGTATTACTGTTGTTCCTAATGATAAGAATGAATTGATTCCACAAAGAATTGTTATGGGTTATAGAATGGTAATTGATTTTCAGAAATTGCATAAAGCTACTAGAAAAGATCATTACCCTCTACCTTTTATTGATCAAATGCTAGAAAGACTATCCAAACATACTCATTTTTTCTTTCTAGATGGTTATTCTAGTTTATCTCAAATACCTGTGTCAAAAGAAGACCAAGAGAAAACCACTTTTACTTGCCCTTTCAGTACCTTTGCTTATAGACGTATGCCTTCTGGTTTATGCAATGCACGTGCTACCTTTCAAAGATGTATGACAGCTATATTCTCTAATTTTTGTGAAAAGATTGCTAAGGTTTTCATGGATGATTTCTCCATTTACGGAACTTCTTTTGATGATTTCTTAAGCAACCTTGATCGAGTTTTGCAGAGATGTGAAGAAACTAATCTTGTCTTGAATTGGGAGAAGTGCCACTTTATGGTTAATGAAGGTATTGTCTTGGGGAATAAAATTTCTGAAAGAGGTATTGAAGTTGATAAAGCTAAAGTAGACGCTATTGAAAGATGTCGTATCCTAAAAATATCAAAGGTATTAGAAGTTTCCTTGGTCATGCTCACTTTTATAGGAGGTTTATTGAAGACTTCTCTAAAATTTCTAGGCCTCTCACTAATCTCTTGCAAAAAGATGTTCCTTTTGTTTTTGATGATGATTGTGTAGAATCATTTGAAATACTTAAGAAAGCCTTGATCTCTGATCCTATTGTTCATCCACCTGATTGGAATTTACCCTTTGAAATTATATGTGATGCTATTGATTATGCTGTTGGTGCTGTTCTAGGACAAAAAGTTGATAAGAAATTAAATGTTATTCAGTAAGCTAGTAAAACTCTAGACAGTACCCAGAGAAATTATGCTACTACTGAAAAGGAATTCTTAGCAGTTGTTTTTTCTTGTGATAAGTTCAGACCTTATATTGTTGATTCCAAAGTAACTGTTCACACTGATCATGCTGCTATTAAATATCTTATGGAAAATAAAGATGATAAACCTAGACTTAATAGATGAGTTCTCTTGCTGCAAGAATTTGATTTGCATTTTTTTCATAGAAAGGGAGATGAGAACTCCGTTGCAGACAACTTGTCTAGGTTAGAAAATGTTCTTGATGACCCACTACCTATTGATGATAGCTTGCTTGATGAACAATTAAATGTCGTAAATGATTCTCGCGGTACTCCATGGTATGCTGATTATGCCGATTCTATTGTTGCTAAATTTATACCACCTAGTTTCACATACCAGCAAAAGAAAAAGTTTTTCTATGATTTAAGACACTACTTTTGGGACAACCCACGCCTTTATAAAGAAGGAGTAGATAGTGTTATTAGACGTTGTGTACCTGAGCATGAACAGGAACAGATCCTACGCAAGTGCCACTCCGAGGTTTATGGAAGGCTCCACGCTGGAGACATAACTACACATAAGGTATTGCAATCTGGGTTCTATTGGCCCACTCTCTTTAAAGATGCCCTTAAGTTTGTCTTATCTTGTGATGAGTGCCAGAGAACTGGCAATATTAGTAGATGGCAGGAAATGCCTATGAACTATCCACTTGTTATTGAACCATTTGATGTTTGGGGCTTTGATTATATGGAACCTTTTCCTTCCTCTAATGGGTATACACATATTTTAGTTGTTTTTGATTACATTACTAAGTGGGCAGAAGCTATTCCAACTAGTAGTGCTGATCATAACACTTCTATTAATATGCTTAAAGAAGCTATTTTCCTGAGGTTTGGAGTCCCTAGCTATTTAATGACTGATGGTGGTTCACATTTTATTCATGGTGCTTTCCATCAAATTCTTGCTAAATATGATGGTGACCATACAATTGCATCTCCTTATCATCCTCAGTCTAGTGGTCAAGTATAATTGAGCAATAGAGAGAATAAATTAATTTTGCAAAAGACTGTTAATAGATTTAGAAAGAATTGGTCTAAGAAACTTGATGATGCTTTGTGGGCTTATAGAACTGCTTATAAGAATCCTATGGGTATGTCTCCATATAAAATGGTTTATGGAAAAGCATGCATTTACCTCTCGAACTTGAACATAAGGCGTATTGAGCTGTTAAAGAGCTAAATTATGATTTTAAACTTGCCGGTGAGAAGAGGTTATTTGACATTAGCTCACATGATGAATGGAGAACCCAAACCTATGAGAATGCCAAGTTGTTTAAAGAAAAAGTTGAAAGATGGCATGACAGAAGGATACAAAAGCGTGAGTTTAATGTAGGTGATCATGTTTTGCTATACAACTCTCGTTTAAGATTTTTTGCTGGAAAGCTTCTCTCTAAATGGGAAGGTCCATACATTATTGAGGAGGTCTATCATTACAGTGCCATAAAAATTAACAATGTCGAAATCACAAATCCGAAGGTGGTAAACGGTCAAAGAGTCAAACATTACATCTCAGGTACTCCCATAAATGTTGAGACTAATATAATTAATACCGTAACACCAGAGGAGTTCATAAGGGACAATTTCCAGAACATTTCAGACTCCGAAAAGGAATATGTATGTGGTACAGTAAGTAAACCGACTCCAAAACGTTTCCAATGATAAATTTTCTCCGTTTTGGAATATTTAAAAAATTAGGAAAATTAAGAGTAGTCTAAAAGAGACATGAGGCGTCCACAAGGGTGGAGGGCGCGCCCTACCTCCCTGGGTGCCCCCCCGTCCTTGTGGCCACCTCGTGTGCCCTCCGGACTCTGTTTTCTTCCATGATAATTCTTATGGTCGGTAAAATTCGTTATATAATCTCCCAGAGGTTTTGACCACCGTATCTCGACAAAATCCCCTGTTTACGTTTTGAGTAGTTTCTTCAGCAGATCTAGAGCAAGATGTCTTCGCAAGAGTTGGTAGGGGAGAGTCGGGTATCTTACCCGACACCGGTCCCAAGAGCATACAACGAAGCTAACTACTTCGGGCAATCAATGGAGGAAGAGATGGAGGCTGACTTAAAAAGGGTGGATGCCATGGAGGATGATCAAGAAATTACCTCTCATCTTCGAACCATATTCATGCTGGAGGAACTTCAGAGCTCAGAAATACCACAATCGGTTATTCCTCCCAATGCTAGATTTCTCTCCTATGAAAATATGAAAAAGAGTGTTGCTTCTTCTCCCGCAGCTAGGAAACATCCATGGGTGGATGGAGCTCTAGCCATCACGGGTAAACTTTGCAGGGAAGTAATGGATCTTAAGCATCAAATTAATAAGCTCGAGGAAGAGAATCGTATCCTTAGGGGCATCATCGCCAAGAATATCACATCACCACCTCCGAAGAAAGAGACATAAATACATTGATATGGGCACCCCCCTTGGTAACTGCCAAGCTTGGGGGAGATGCCCCAGTATCGTATCATCACCACATCTTTATCTTTATCTTTTTCTTACTTCAACCCTTTTGGTTATATCTTGATCTATTAGAATATAGTTTTTAGTATGATCTAGCTTCGAGTTTTGCTTCGATCTCTATCTATGTAATCGAGTCGTGAGATATATAATAAAGAGTAGTTTTGAGTAAAGGGCTTTGCTTTCTTGTTATGATCTTGAGGGAATTAAATAAAAGAAAGAATCAAAAGAAATAAAAAGATCATATATTGATCTTATGGAGAGTAATGACTTCACATATAAAGAGTTTGATAAATAAAAGTTATTGAGAGTTGACAAACATATTTTTGGTCATTGTTGCAATTAATAGGAAGTAATAAAGAAAGAGAGATTTCACATATTAATATAATATATTGGACATCTTTTGTAATTGTGAGCACTCATTAAAATATGACATGCTAAAAAGTTGACGTTGGACATGGAAGACAACATAATAGGTTATGTTTTCTTATATCCGAATAGAAGTTATATTGTCATGGATCATCCAAAATGTTGAACTTAATTTTCCCTCTCATGCTAGAAAAACTCTTTGCACCAAGTAGAGATACTACTTGTGCTTCCAAACATCCCTTAACCCAGTTTTTCCATGAGAGTCCACCATACCTACCTATGGATTGAGTAAGATCCTTCAAGTAAGTTGTCATCGGTGCAAGCAATAAAAATTGATCTTTAAATATGTATGATCTATTAGTGTGAAGAAAATAAGCTTTATACGAAATTGTGATATGGAAGAAATAAAAGCGACGGACTGCATAATAAAAGTCTTTATCACAAGCGGCAACATAAAGTGACATTATTTTGCATTAAGATTTTGTGCATCCAACCATAAAAGCGCATGACAACCTCTACTTCCCTCTATGAAGGGCCTATCTTTTAATTTTATCTCCTACCCTTATACAAGAGTCATGGTTATCATCACCTTTCCTTTTACACTTTTTCCTTTGGCAAGCTCTGTGTGTTGGAGAGATCCGGATATATATATATATCCACTCGGATATAGGTTTTGAGAAAGTATTATTGTTGACATTACCCTTGAGGTAACAAGTTGGGAGGAGAAACTATAAGCCCCTATCTTTCTATGTGTCCGATTGAAACTTTGTACCCATAAGTATCGCATGAGTGTTAGCAATTGTGAAATATTATATGATAGTTGAGTATATGGACTTGCTGAAAAGCTCTTATTGACTCTTTCTGATGTTATGATAAATTGCAATTGCTTCAATGACTGATATCATAGTTTGTTAGTTTTCAATAAAGTTTCTAATTCATACTTTACCTTGTAAACGAATTGTTAGTTTAGCATAAGAAATTATATGGCATTATATGTTGCTGTTCTAAAGATGATCATGATGCCCTCATGTCCGTATTTTATTTTATCGACACCTCTATCTCTAAACTTGTGGACATATTTATCGATATCGGTTTTCGCGTGAGGACAAGCGAGGTCTAAGCTTGGGGGAGTTGATACGTCCATTTTGCATCATGCTTTCATATCGATATTTATTGCATTATGGGCTGTTATTGCACATTATATCATAATACTTATGCCTTTCTCTCTTATTTTATAAGGTTTACATGAAGAGGGAGAATGCCGGCAGCTGGAATTATGGACTGGAAAAGGAGCAAATATTAGAGACCTATTCTGCACAACTCCAAAAGTCCTGAAACTTCACGGAGCATGTTTTTGGAATATATAAAAAATATTGGGCAAGAAAGAACCAGAGGGGGCCACTAGCCAGCCACAAGGTTGGAGGGCGCGCCCTACCCCCTAGGCGGGCCACCCGTCCTTGCGGGGCCCCTAGCAGGCCTCCGGTGCCGATCTTTGGGTATATGATGTGTTTTGACCTAAAAAATCAGAAGGAAGCTTTCGGGATGAAGCGCCGCCGTTGAGGGAGTCCTGGATTATGGGGTCCCCGGGCATCCGGGCTATGCGACATGGGCCAGACTGATGGGCCGTGAGGATGCAAGATAGAAGGCCTTCCCCCGTGTCTGGATGTGACTCTCCTTTACGTGGATGGAAAGCTTGGCGTCCATATATGTAGTTTCCTTTCTCTGGGAACCGACCCTGTAAAACCCTAGGATCCTCCGGTGTCTATATAAACCCTAGGTTTAGTCCGTAGAGATCATCACAAGTCATATACGCTAGACATCTAGGGTTTAGCCATTACAATATTGAGGTAGATAAACTCTTGTAACCCCTATACTCATCAAAGTCAATCAAGTAGGAAGTAGGGTATTACCTCCATCAAGAGGGCCCAAACCTGGGTAAACGTAGTGCCCCCTTTGTCTCATGTTACCTTCGATCCTCAGATGCATAGTTCGGGACCCCCTTCCCGATATCGGCCGGTTTTTACACCGACATTGTTGCTTTCATTGAGAGTTCCACTCTACCGTCGATAGAAGGTTCGATGGCTCATTCGATCGTATACAACGATGCTGTTTCGGGGGAGACTTTTCTCCCCGGTCAAAATTTTGTGTTCGACGGCTTCGCGTTGCGTGCCAACTCGATTGGCCACCTTGAACAGATCGACAGCTACGCCCCTGGTCATCAAATCAGTTTTGGAAATCTGAATTATGCCGCTGATATTCGAGGAGACTTCATCTTCGAAGGGTTCGCGGCCCCAACCACCGCCCTGGCTTAGATCCGAAGCAAAGTACTAGGTCCGAAGATGGGAGTTTGGAGCCCACCGGACTCTCTGCAATTATGAAGCTCGCTACTGGAGATCCGGAGGGGACTGCGTTATCGGCAAGCCCGGAGTCAAACTGGGCTCCCCTGTCATTGGGAGGCTGGACTCGCCCCTAGATACTAGCTCCGAAGTCATGAGGTCCACGCCAAGTGAGCACGGCTAGGAGGCTTCTGCCCTGCCTAGCTCCATGGACTCTCGCTTCCCCGTCCAAACCTTGCTCTTAAACGAGGCTCGGGACCTAATGCGATCCCTTACCATTAAAGAAGAATCACCTCCGAACTATGCCCAACCCGGACTAGGGGATCAAAGCGGGGAATTTTATGTCCCACCCACTACCCACTTCATAGCCACTATTGAGGAGTTAACCGACATGCTGGACTACGCCTCCGAAGACATCGACAGCATGAACGACGATGCCGGAGATGAACAAGGCCAAGACCCGTGGTTTACCGAACATTGGACGGCCACCTCCACATATGACGTTTATATGGTGGACACACCCAAAGAGGATGATGGCGACGGTAGGAAGGATCCGGTTGACAACTACTACCTCTTCAGCACTGCGTTGGTTTTCCCTTGAAGAGGAAAGGGTGATGTAGTAAAGTAGCGTAAGTATTTCCCTCAATTTTTGAGAACCAAGGTATCAACCCAGTAGGAGACCACGCACGAGTCCCTCGCACCTACACAAGCAAATAAATCCTCGCAACCAACGCAATAAAGGGGTTGTCAATCCCTTCACAGTCACTACCGAGAGTGAGATCTGATAGATATGATAAGATAATATTTTTGGTATTATTATAATAAAGATGCAAAGTAAAATAAAAGGCAATGAAAATAGCTAAGTGTTGGAAGATTAATATGATGGAAAATAGACCCAGGGGCCATAGGTTTCACTAGTGGCTTCTCTCAAGAGCATAAGTATTACGGTGGGTGAACAAATTACTGTTGAGCAATTGATAGAATTGAGCATGGTTATGAGAATATCTAGGTATGATCATGTATATAGGCATCACGTCCGAGACAAGTAGACCGACTCCTGCATGCATCTACTACTATTACTCCACACATTGACCGCTATCCAGCATGCATCTAGAGTATTATGTTCATAAGAAAAGAGTAACGCTTTAAGTAAGATGGCATGATTTAGAGGGATAAACTCATGCAATAGGATATAAACCCCATCTTGTTATCCTCGATGGCAACAATATAATACGTGCCTTGCTGCCCCTGCTGTCACTGGGAAAGGACACCGCAAGATTGAACCCAAAGCTAAGCACTTCTCCCATTGCAAGAAAGATCAATCTAATAGGCCAAATCAAACTGATAATTCGAAGAGACTTGCAAAGATAACCAATCATACATAAAAGAATCAAGAGAAGATTCAAATATTGTTCATAGATAAACTTGATCATAAACCCTCAATTCATCAGTCTCAACAAACACACCGCATAAGAAGATTACATTGAATAGATCTCCACGAGAGAGGGGGAGAACATTTTATTGAGATCCAAAAAGAGAGAAGAATTCATCTAGCTAATAACTATGGACCCGAAGGTTTGAGGTAAACTACTCACACATCATCGGAGAGGCTATGGTGTTGATGTAGAAGCCCTCCGTGATCGATGCCCCCTCCGGCAGAGCTCCGGAAAAGGCCCCAAGATGGGATCTCACGGGTAGAGAAGGTTGCGGCGGTGGAATTAGGTTTTTGGCTCCGTATCTGGTAGTTTGGGGGTACATAGGTATATATAGGAGGAAGAAGTACGTCGGTGGAGCAACGTTGGGTCCACGAGGGTGGAGGGCGCGCCCAGGGGTGTAGGCGCGTCCCCCTACCTCGTGCCGTCCTGGTTGATGTCTTGACGTAGGGTCCAAGTCCTCTGGAACAAGTTCGTTTCGAAAATCACGTTCACGCAGATTTCATTCCGTTTGGACTCCGTTTGATATTCATTTTCTGCGAAACTCTGAAATAGGCAAAAACATCAATTCTGGGCTGGACCTCCGGTTAATAGGGTAGTCCCAAAAATAATATAAAAGTGTATAATAAAGCCCATTAATGTCCAAAACAGAATATAATATAGCATGGAGCAATAAAAAATTATAGATACGTTGGAGACGTATCAAGCATCCCCAAGCTTAATTCCTGCTCGTCCTCGAGTAGGTAAATGATAAAAATAGAATTTTTGATGTGGAATGCTACTTGGCATAATTTCAGTGTAATTCTCTTAATTGTGGTATTAATATTCAGATCCGAAAGATTCAAGACAAAAGTTTAATATTGACATAAAAATAATAATACTTCAAGCATACTAACTAAGCAATTATGTCTTCTCAAAATAACATGGCCAAAGAAAGTTATCCCTACAAAATCATATAGTCTGGTTATGCTCTATCTTCACCACACAAAATATTTAAATCATGCACAACCCCGAGGACAAGCCAAGCAATTGTTTCATACCTTTAATGTTCTCAAACTTTTTCAATCTTCACGCAATACATGAGCCTGAGCCATGGACATAGCACTATATGTGGACACTACTAGGGAAAACCTTATACATAGAAATTTAGCCACAACGCGGGTCAAAAAAGGGCGCTAGTTCTAGATAGCAGTAGCGGGGCAGAATAAACCGCGCTGCAGATACGATTGTAGCAGTAGCGCGTGTTGCTCAAAAAGCGCTACTACAAATATTCTCATTGGTGGAACGATGGGCTACACATAGCAGTAGCGTGCAAGCAAGAAGCGCGCTGCCGCTACGACATGAATAGCAGCGCGTTTCCCAGTAAGAGCGCTACTGCTAATGGAAATAAAATAAAATGAAAAACAAATAGAAAAGTAAATGAAAATGAAAGAAACAGAAAAAGGAGAAAGAAAAAATAAAATGTAAAGCAAAATAAATGAAAAACCGAAAAAACATAGAAAGGCATAGCTGTAGCGTGTGTTAGTAAGAGGCGCTATAGCTAACATAGCTACAGAGCGTTTCCAGTACCCTCGCTATAGAAACAGAAAAGGAAATAAAAAAGGAGAAAAATACATAGGTATAGCAGTAGCGCGTTTTGGAAAAGGCGCTATAGCTACCTTAGCCATAGCGCATTCTCCGAAACGCGCTTCCGCTAGTTTTGACTTATCCAAAAAACCGTTTCCCCCCGGCCACCACTTGCCCTCAAATCTCTCGACCCACCCTGCGCCACCGTCTCCCCGATTCGCCATCGCCCCACTTCACCGCTGTTGGCGTTCTGGGAACGGGGGTCCCCAGACTTGCCTGCCCGCGGCCTGCAGCGTGGCTCAAGTGGGGGCCTAGCGCGGCCCATCTTCATCAGCTCAAGCTCAAGACCCTCGTGAGGGGCCAAGCCTCACGGGGCGGACGACAGGAAGCTTCCTCATAGGCAGCCTCATCAGGCAGGCTCGCGAGGAGGTGGAGAGATCAAGGCGAGGTACCTCGCGAGGATCCAATGACGCAAGCCATGACGAATCAAGACCAGGCGGGCGCCAGGCGGGTGCTGGCCTGCGCAGAGTCCTTGTTTCTCCTTCAGCGCAAAGGGGGCAAGCGCAGGCCAAGGTATCAGGCAAAGGTTACCATTCTGGTACAACGAGACCAAGACCAGCCGGACGGCCGGACGAAGGTCACCGTGGAGCCCAAGAGGGCGTCACCACCAGTGCTTTTGTCAGCCGAAGACCACCTTTGGTCAGGATAACTTGTACTAGATGTTCCCCTTCAAAATGGCCAATTGTTGGCGCCCTTCCCGCTCATTATTTGAGGAGAGGCCCAGGGCCTATATATATAGAGCTAGCCACCACAGGGTAGAGAGAGACATCTAGAGATCTGGGAGAGACCAAGTAGAGCATACCACACCAGCTCAAGAACACCCCTTGCGAGGCTGTTCTTCCCCTGTACTATTCATTATTAGCCCAGAGGCAATCCACCACACCACACACTAGAGTAGGGTATTACACCACAACGGTGGTCCGAACCAGTATAAATCTCGTGTTCCTTGTGTTGTTCATCATTTCCAGCTTAGTTCGCACGAAGAGATCGGACGTAGAACGGTAGGGGAGAGATTTCCACGCGCACCCCTGTGTTCGAACCTCAAGGGTCTGCCGGAACCCGAAATCCGACATTTGGCGCACCAGGTAGGGGTGCGCTGGAACCTTTCTTCCGCTGTTCGCGTGTGATCTTCTGTCGTGTCCATGGCTGACGCTCGTCAGGCTCACGCCGAGCATCGGGCTGCTCATGCCACCCGCGTCATCCAGTCGGCGCCTGTCGGCGGCCCCCCTCGTTGTTCCCCGTCGCCTGCCACCAACGCCACCACCGGCCCGGTGGGGAATGAGCAGCAGGCCTCGTCCCAGCATCCTTCGGTGCGGCGGGATGGCCGCACCGCTACCCCGTCGCTGACTCCAGCTGGCTTGTCGTCTCACGCCCGTCGTGCTCCCATGGATGTGCACGCCTCGCTGCTCCTGGCAAGAGAGCTCCTGCACTATCGCCCCGTCGACGACCTCTACGTGGACTGGCTCGCCCACATCACCGAGCTCGTCGGCGCCGCAGGGGGCTCCCCCTGGCGGTCCCTCTCACTGCCTCGCCCTCCGTTTCTTGCAGGGGGCGAGGATCAGGAGGTGTCTCCGCCACCTCCTCCACAAGAAGGCGCCTTTGCTGCAAGGCATGCAGCCCCGGGGCGAGATCCCCCGCGTCCGGCGCCTGCGCGGCAAGAAGGGAGCAGCCAAGAGATTCCATGTCACCGAGAAGGTGCTCGCGCGCTCCCAGCGCCGGCGCGCCAAGATCGCGTCCCTCCGCCTCCATGCCAAGACCCCGTGCTGCTCCAGGCGGCGGCGCGTGGTGATCCCCAGGAGCAAGCCCAGCACCAGCAAAGGGCGCCGGTGGCCACGACGGGCTGCCTCGCCTTCACCCCCGAGCTGCGCGGTGTCACATGGCCAGGCAAGTTCAAGCCTGACCTCCCTCCTCGCTACGACAGCACGGCGGACCCCGCGGAGTTCCTATAGCTCTACGAGTTGGCCATCGTAGCCGCCAACAGAGACGAAAAGGTCATGGATAACTGGTTTCCCATGGCGCTCAAGGACGGCGCCCGAACCTAGCTCCTAAACCTGGCTCCCGGCACGATCTCCTCCTGGAGAGAGATGCGCACCCGCTTCATCGCCAACTTCCAGGGCACTCGCGACCGGCCCCCGGCCGTGAGTGACCTGCGCCGCATCAAGCAACAGCCAGGGGATACCCTGCAGAAATACATCCAGCGCTTCAACTACACTCGCCTCAAGATCCCCAAGGTGACCGAGGAAGCCATCATCTCAGCCTTCTCCGACGCCGTGCGCGACATCAAGATGAAGGAAGAGCTAGCAATCCATGAGGACCTGTGCACATCCCTGGAGCTGTTCAACTTGGCGACCAAGTGCGCTAGAGCTGAGGAAGGGTGTATCTCCCTCCTCGAGCTCCCGGCAGCCGACCCATAAGAGAAGAAGCTCAAGGCCAAGGACGTGAAGCACAAGGGGGCTGTCGTGCTTGCGGCAGAACCAGAGACCAAGCAAGGCAGAGATCAGCCTGAGTCATCCAAGGGCAGCCGGTACTGTGTGTACCACGACCTCCACACCCACAACACCAACGAATGTCAAGAGCTCAGAGCCGTGCGAGATGGGCGAATCGGACGACGCCCCAAGTGCAATGACAGGGGCTATGGCCGGGGAGGAGGAAGAGGTGGCGGACGATGGGAAGACCGTGGCCCTCGCCAAGGGTGGCGTGACCGACCTCGCGAGGATCATTGGAAGGACCAACCTCGCGAGGGAGGCTGGAGGGATCAGCCTCGTGAGGATCGCCCCCACGACAACGCATGTCTCCCTCCTTTGCCACCACCACCAAGGAGGAATGAAGACCAACATCAAGACGATGGGGCTGGGGGATTCCAGGAGCCGTGCGCAATCGCTTGCATCTTGGGTGGCGCCCAGGCCCCAGCATCACAGCGCATCTTCAAGCAGTTTGCTCACGAGGTGAATGCAGTCCTCCCCAAGCTTGAGCCCACACGCCCTCTCAGGTGGTCTACGTGCGCTATCACGTTTAGCTCAAGTGCGCGGCAACGGCCGGAATCCTCCCGATGCTTTGCTCCCCAGTCATCAGCAATGTGCAGGTCACCAGGACCCTCATCGATGGCGGTGTAGGACTCAACATCCTGTCTGTCGAGACGTTCGACAATCTCCAAGTGCCATACGATCAGCTTCAGCCAACCAAGCCTTTCTCAGGAGTCATCGATGGTTCCACTGTTCCAATAGGGCAGTTCTGCCTCCCAGTCACCTTCGGACAGCGCAACAACTACCGCACCGAGCTCATCGACTTCGACGTCGCCCACATACGCCTGCCCTACAATGCCATCCTCAGCTACCCAGCTCTGGCCAAGTTCATGGCAGTGACTCACCATGGTTACAATGTCCTCAAGATGCTAGGAAGCGGTGGAGTCATCACCGTACCCTTTGAAGAAAGAGACGCAGTGTGTTCACTTGAGCGCGCATTCCAAGCCGCAGCAATCGAAGACCCAGATCACAGGAGCGGGAGACTTCCCAAGGCGACCCTCAAGAAGAAGAAGGCCTCTCCTGGCCCAAGCTACAAGGAGGCCAGCGCCTCCGGAGGTGTTGCGTCAGGTTTCGTGCCCGATCAGGGAGCGCCGCCCTCTCACGCATAGGAAGGCACACCCGACGCCCTCCTCAGGCAGGGTTCGGGGGCTCTCTCTTGGAGAGTCACTGACTTTGCCAAGGTTGCAAGGGAGGCGCTCGGGCACCACATGGAGGGGTGCTTCCAGGCACGTTTCCCTCATGAAGATACAAGGCAAGGAAGACCAAACCCTCAGGAGTTCATCGCAAGAAACGCCAGGAACTACAAGAGTCAAGGGTCATGGCGGCGGCCGCCGCTTGCCTGCCATAGCCCCACATCCAGGCGAGGATGGTGGGCTGCGCATCTGCATTGACGTCCCGGGGCTCAACCGAGCAGCGTCTCAGGAGCGCCTCTGGCCTTCGCACGTGGGGCGCTGTGAGGGGCCACCTCACAGCTACGTTCGCATGCCCTTCGGCCTGCCGAACGCAGTCGCTGCTCACCAGCGCCTGCTGAGGAGCATTCTGGAGGCTCAGGAGGTCAGTCACTATGCAGTCCTGGCACAGATGGAGATGGCTCTCGAGGACCCACCTGGGCCCCCGGAGCCTCTCGAGGCCCCTGGGCCTAGTGGCTCGTGAGGGCCGACGTCTTCACCGTGCATCGCTCACTTCTTCAGCATCACTTCGTCCTCAACAGCATCAGGTGACATCTTTCAGAATTCTACTTTCAGCTGGGAGCGCCCACAGGGCCGCATCATTTCCAGGCCGCGTGGGTCCGTCCCCGCTGCATGTATCCGTTTTTGCCTATGTTCTTTACTTACCTTGTTGGGGGCGCCCCTCGGGCTGCATCATCCCCAAGCTGCTCGGGCCTGACCCAGCAGCGTTTGCTTTTACTTGCATCTACCTGAAATTGGATTTCCTCCTGTGTGCTTAATATACTCGCCCTAATCACCTGCTTGATTGACGCCTATCTATAGAGCCGCTCGCTCTGGCACGACACTTGCACACGGGTCCATCCCTGCAACGCTTATAAACCTGAGTGGTCGAGCTCTAGCCGTGGCAGCCCCGCAAGGCGCCACCTCACCAGGCCCTCAGTGCCCCAATCATTCCCGCGGAGCGACCAAAGGTTGGCCGGCAACCGTAACGACATGTCCCGTCCTCCTTATGATTAATGTGCAGGACCCACTCTAGGAGCAACGTTGGGGACGTCACGGGCTCTCTTTCCCTCTCTCCGGCACTGACCACTTGCATGTTAAAAGGGGGCGCCTGAGCATCGCGACTCATGCGCTCTTACTGGCTCTCCAGCCCTCATCCCCTGGCCTTGACCCAAGGCATCACGACCTATCATACCAGCGGCGGCGGAGCTCGCTCGAGAGCCAGGACCTGAGGACATAGAGCACTAAGGAAAGTGTGGGGGAGTGGGAAGAAGCTCGCGAGGACCTAACCCAGCGGTGCCTCGGCTACCACCTCTCGGGCCGGGCGCCTTGTCAAGGAACTACACCAACTCAAAAGATAAGTCTCGCCCTTACGGGATTTGGACCAACACAGCGCCACACCCTCGCCCAATGCGGCTCTGTCGCGACAATGCTGCCTTCCTTTCTCGCCAGGAAAGGGCTGCTTGAGCGCTAAAGGGGACCTCCTGAGCATCGCGACTCGGGGGCTCTTACCGGACCTCGGGCCGCTCACCTCCTGGCCTTGACCACGACATCGCGACCTGGCATACCAGCGACGGCTGGAGCCCGCCTGGGGACTAGGACCTGTCGGCATAGAGCGCTAAGCCCTCGTGAGGATAGAAAGGGGGAGCCGAGTCACGACAGGACACGCATCTTGCAGCAATTCATACTGAGGATATAATATTCACAAAAGACATGGCAGACGCCTTACATACCCCCGCGGGGTGTTGCTTTGATTCCTTGTAGGGAACAAAAGGTGACAAACCTAAGGAATGTGAAAGCACAAGTGCTCTCCAGGTGGTTTTGGTAATTAATGTCAACATATCTCTTGTTGGACTAATACTTTTATCTAGTATATTTCAGATAAGTTCAACAATGGAGTGGCGTGGACTATAGGTTGTGGGAACTACTTCAAGATGCTAAGGACAAAGGATTGGCTAAAGCTTCAAGCTCAAGACTCTTCATTTTACACTTTTAGTGATCCAAGATCACATTGAGTCCATAGGAAAAGCCAATACTATTAAGAAGGGATGAGGTGTTGCTTAATGAGCCTTTTGCTCCATGTGCTTGATGATATGCTCCAAAACCCTCAGCTACTTTCCCACTTCCACATATGACCTAAACCCAAAGTCAAACTCGGACCTACCGATTCTTTCTATCCGGCACCACCGAGTTTCACATGTCATAAGCCACTGCCAAACCCTAGCAATTCGGTTCTACCGATAGGGATCTCGGTCTCACCGAGATGGGATTGCAATCTCACTGTGTATGTCCATTGTCAAAATCGGTCTCACCGAGTTTAGGCAATCGGTACTACCGAGATTAAAATGCAAACTCTCTGGTTAACTCATTACCAAAATCGGTCTCACCGAGGTTAGTAATCGGTCCCACCGAGTTTACCTGACCAACTCTCTGGTTAGCTAATTACCAAATCGGTCTCACCGAGTTTGTGTAATTGGTCTCACCGAGATTACGTTATGCCCTAACCCTAACCATATCGGTCCTACCGAGTTGCATGTCAGTCCCACCGAAAATCTCTAACGGTCACTAGGTTTACTATTTCGGTCCGACCGAGTTTGTTGATTCGGTCCCACCAAGATTGGTAAATTGTGTGTAACGGTTGGATTTTGTGTGGAGGCTATATATACCCCTCCACCTCCTCTTCATTCGTGGAGAAAGCCAGCAGAACACATCTACACTTCCAACTCATATGTTCTGAGAGAGAACTTCCTACCCTTGTGTTGAGGTCAAGATATTCCATTCCTACCATATGAATCTTGATCTCTAGCCTTCCCCAAGTTGCTTTCCACTCAAATCTTCTTTCCACCAAATCCAAATCCTATGAGAGAGAGTTGAGTGTTGGGGAGACTATCATTTGAAGCACAAGAGCAAGGAGTTCATCATCAACACACCATTTGTTACTTCTTGGAGAGTGGTGTCTCCTAGATTGGCTAGGTGTCACTTGGGAGCCTCCGACAAGATTGTGGAGTTGAACCAAGGAGTTTGTAAGGGCAAGGAGATCGCCTACTTCGTGAAGATCTACCGCTAGTGAGGCAAGTCCTTCGTGGGCGATGGCCATGGTGGGATAGACAAGGTTGCTTCTTCGTGGACCCTTCATGGGTGGAGCCCTCCGTGGACTCGCGCAACCGTTACCATTTGTGGGTTGAAGTCTCCATCAACGTGGATGTAGGATAGCACCACCAACAAGGTTGTGGAGTTGAACCAAGGAGTTTGTAAGGGCAAGGAGATCGCCTACTTCGTGAAGATCTACCGCTAGTGAGGCAAGTCCTTCGTGGGCGATGGCCATGGTGGGATAGACAAGGTTGCTTCTTCGTGGACCCTTCATGGGTGGAGCCCTCCGTGGACTCGCGCAACCGTTACCATTCGTGGGTTGAAGTCTCCATCAACGTGGATGTAGGATAGCACCACCTATCCGAACCACGGGAAAAACATCCGTGTCTCCAATTGCGTTTGAATTCTCCGAACCCTTCCCTTTACATTCTTGCAAGTTGCATGCTTTACATTCCGCTGCTCACTTACTCTTTGCATGCTTGCTTGATATGTATTGTGTATGTTGAAATTATGCCTAAAACTCCACTTAAACCGAAAAAGTTTAAAAACTGCAACTTTAGCACTAAGTGTCTAATCACCCCCCCTCTAGACACACCTACTTCTAGATCCTACAGAATGCTAATTGCTAGCACCTCCGCAAGCGACGCCATCATCAACAGTGGGCTGCCTAGCTCCGGTGCCAACCCCATCCAGATCAACGGCGTCGGTGGCCCGATGCAGCTGCCCCGCTACGAGCATGGCGCGAGCTCTGAGGCTCGTAGCTGTCGTCGCTCATCTTCGGAGTCGCGAGAAGCTCGGGGGAGCCACTGAAGTCCTCAGCTCCTCTGCTGCTGCCTGAGGAGCTGCTGGAGGGCCGACGGGCGGGCCAGGCCCTCGCCAGTTCGTCGCTGCCGCTCCCCTTGGGGCAGCACTCCAGCCGACATCCTTCAGCGTTGAAGACCTTGAAGAACATCAGGGAGGCACCTCGTATTCAAGATGAACCACGAGGGCGCCATCCGCGCGGTAGACCCGGGCGACCTCACCCCAGCCCCTGGTCATGAAGACCTTGCCCGGAGCGACGACCGCGACCTCCGCTCCGGTCGCGGGGGTGCCGCAGTCGGCGTGCTGCAGCCAGAGCTCCAGGGCCCCGCTCTGCGGAATCTCGAAGGCAAAGGAGGAAGAAGGCGGATCCAAGAGCTTGGAGGCATGGTGGCGTGGAGCACAAGCTCGCGAGAAGAGCGCTCGGCGTGGACTCCAGGAGGAACGACGCGCACCACTGTGACCCGCCGGCGTCGACGGCGGCGCTGTCGGTGCCGCTCAGTGCCCTCCTCCCTAGGGCCCACGACACGGGCGTACAAGGGTAGTGGGAACCCAGGCGACGGCCGTTCGTACCACGGCCTCGACACCTCCTGCCAGGCACCTTCGCCTTGGCGGCAAAGGACTGGCCGCTTCTTCGGCGGAAGGGGGTCTGGACCCTCTCGGGGGGCCTTTCCCTTCTCCTCTGCAGAAAACAGGCGTATCGGTGCCATTGGCGCAAGAAGAAGCAAGGGCGAGGAAGAAGAAGAGAAGGGGTAGCAGGATGGGATGAACAGAAGGAGCTCACGCAGCCCCGTACATATAGCCAGAGAAGGCCAACCGCCGAGCACAACGATCGCAGGTAATCATGACCCGTTTCTCTGCATGCAGGGACTTGTCAAGTTGTGCAGTTGCCGAGGCGTCGTGGGAAGGGCGGTCGCCCACGTCCAATCAACCGCCATGCGGCGCCCAATGCCGCAGGCTTTTAGGGCCCGCGACGCTTCGCGCTTGCCCCTTCGCTTCTCTGCTAACTCCAGCCCGCGTGCGCCTTGGGCCCGGGGGCTACTGTCGGCGTTCTGGGAATGGGGGTCCCCAGATTTGCCTGCCTGCGGCCTGCGGCGTGGCTCAAGTGGGGCCCCAGCACGTCCCATCTTCATCAGCTCAAGCTCAAGACCCTCGCGAGGGGCCAAGCCTCGCGGGGCGGACGGCAGGAAGCTTCCTCAGAGGCAGCCTCATCAGGCAGGCTCGCGAGGAGGCGGAGAGATCAAGGAGAGGTACCTCGCGAGGATCCAATGATGCAAGCCATGACGAATCAAGACCAGGCGGGCGCCAGGCGGGCGCCGGCCTGCGCAGAGTGCTTGTTTCCCCTTCGGTGCAAAGGGGGCATGCGCAGGCCAAGGTATCAGGCAAAGGTTACCATTCTGGTTCCACGAGACCAAGACCAGTTGGACGGCCGGACGGAGGTCACCGTGGAGCCCAAGACGGCATCACCACCAGTGCTTTTAGCAGCCGAAGGACACCTTTGGTCAGGATAACTTGTACTAGATGTTCCCCTTCAAAATGGCCAATTGTTGGCGCCCTTCCCGCTCATTATTTGGGAAGAGGCCCAGGGCCTCTATATATAGAGCTAGCCACCACAGGGTAGAGAGAGACATCTAGAGATCTAGGAGAGACCAAGTAGAGCATACCACACCAGCTCAAGAACACCCCTCGCGAGGCTGTTCGTCCCCTGTACTGTTCATCATCAGCCCCAGAGGCAATCCACCACACCACACACTGGAGTAGGGTATTACACCACAACGGTGGCCCGAACCAGTATAAATCTCATGTTCCTTGTGTTGTTCATCATTTCCATCTTAGTTCGCACGAGGAGATCGGACGTAGAACGGTAGGGGGGAGATTTCCATGCGCACCCCAGTGTTCGAACCTCAAGGGTCTGCCGGAACTCGAAATCCGACAGCCGTCGTCTATTGCCGATGGCGACGCCCCCGGAGCCACCAGAGCCGTGCGCCGTCGACGCCACCGGAGCCGCCCCAACACCACGGAGCCGCGCGGCCTCATCAACGCCACCGGAGCCGCCGTCGACGCCACCGGATCCTCCCTCACCACAACTGCCTCCCTCGCCGTCACCGGAGACGCCCCTGCCTCCCCCGCCACCACTGCCTCCCTCGCCACCACCGGAGCCATCCTCTGTAAGCCCCCACCCCTCCTCTTTCTCTCATGCATAGGTTAGCTAGTTTAATTATGTTAATTATCTAGGTTAGGGCAAAAACTTAGTTAGGGCTTTGATAGAGAAGTAGTGAGGTTAACTAAATTAATTAGGTTAATTACCTAGGTTAGTGCCAAATTTTAGTTAGGGCTTTGACAGAGAACTAGTCAGGTTAACTAGTTTAATTAGGTTAATTATCTAGGTTATTTAGGCAAGTTTATTTTAAAGATGATCCCTTCCTAGACTTTTATTGTTGATTATATCTTTTCATTGAAGTGGTCGTGTTGTTTGTGCCCAAGTGGCTTTGTTGTTTCAATGAAGTTGAGTGGCCTATATATGTTTTGCCGGAATGTTGACTAATTTCCGTTCTGGCAAATTTCAGGTTCTCGATTTGTCCACTTTTTAGCAAAGGTCATGCCGAAATTATCCGTGAATTTCGGCATGACTTGTGCTACAAAGTAGGACATATCGAGTGCCTGTGATTTGCCGCACCGGGAAGGAGTCAATGTTCCTGCAAAACAATAGGACTTTTTATGTCATTATTCATTTTATTAGGTCTAGAATTAATTGACTAGATTTAATCATAGGAAACATGGCTAGCAACGATGAAGGATAGGGTTCTGGTGATTGCGACGACGTCTACCGGGCGACAGACGATTTTTTTAGCCTTAACGACGATCAACCGATGTTGTTGCCGGGCCCATCGGTGGCATCGGGGACTGAGACCGACACGCAGACCGGTGCTGAGACTGAGACCGGCGCTCAGACTCAGACCGGCATCGAGACCGGCGCTGGGACTGAGACCGGCGCTGCCTCGGGGAGCGGAGCCGGTGTAGAACCGAAAGCAAAGAGGCAAAGGGTTCCTATCAAACTCACGACTACTAGACTGGTGGTCACGGAGGTGGACGACGGCAATTTTGAGCCAAAGGCACCCGAGGAAGCGCGTCGATGCTACGTCAATCAAATAGGCTGCATCGTACGGACAACCGCCACCATCAACGATGAGAAACAACAGAAGATAGAAAATATGAGGAGCTCCCTCCTAAAGAAGTTTCACCAGATATTCTTGTTCCCGGGCCGAAATGAGAAGGATTATTTAGATCCAGATGAGGACCCGGCAATGAAGAAGATAAACAAATATGCCATGACCAAGTTTAGCGACGCGTTGGCCGCCTGGAAAAATTGAGTGAAAGCAAGGATCATCGTCAATAAGGAACCCTACTCCGAGATTGTAAAGGATAATTCGACAATCACGGAAGAGCAATTTCAAATATTCAAGGAGGCTTGCGAGGCCGAAGCTACCAAAAAAAAGTATAAGTACATGAAGGGGCTTCAAGAGAGGAACATTAGGAGCCACCACCTCGGAAGCCGTGGTTACGGTGGAAAAGAGGTCCAAATGGGCCATGGAGGACGCGGAAGACGCGAGTCGGGGCATCCCAGACCCCTTGGTGGAGTTCACCGTCCGGCAGGAGCGTGACGTCCTCAGGGCCCGGCACCATTGGGACCCAGTGAAGAAGGTTTACGAGACAAAACCGGTCATTACGGAGTTCATGAGACTGCTGGTAATTTTAGTTTCTGATCAATTTGACTGCACACGTTAGTCATATTGTAAACAATCCTTGTGCCTTTTGCAGAGAGAGCAGCACAGGGTTGCGGCCGAAAGCGACTCGCCGTCTAAGGCATTGGTGAGGCCCAAGTGGGACACTCCATTCAACCGGGCGTTGAACATATTGAAATGACAACCGGTGGATATTCGACCGTCTATGGACGCATGCACGGTGTCGAAGACGGTGCCACGTGGAAGAAGTACTACCGTGCGACCACGGAGGAGAGAAAGGAAAGACGGATGTTAAATGAAGAAAACATCGACAAGAAGGTTGAGATTGCGGTTGAGAAGATATCAAATCAGACAGTCGCAACAGCGGTAGCTCCCAAAAAACAGGTGGCTGTAGATATTTCTACTTCCTTGGTTCCGGCCGTTTTCAATTGGACCAGGAAAAATCCAGAAAAAAATGCAGCGGACTTTCCCCTTGCTGACTTCTTGGCGGGGAGCAGCTCGACTAGCGTTGCACAGCACCTGCAGCTGCACCTGCTCCCGCACCGGCTCCCGCACCGGATGTGCTCGGCGGTGCTTCGTCTTTGGCTGAGCTCGACGCCCTCGCGGTATCTGTCACACCGGCCCCCTTCAATATAAATGTATAATCTCCTGTTTTCGTTGCCTTTCGGATGTCTCACGTCGTAGAGTTTTCTTTGCAGGCCGACGAAACCCCGTGCACAATATTGTACACCATCGGCGACCAGAAGGTGGACGTGGGGAAGGCGACGATAATGGAGCCGAAGGAACCATTGTTCCACAGCCGGCCGATCCCCCGAACATCTTCAAGGTTTCCATGGCCAGTGTCAAACCGGGCCACGAGAATTTGCCTCCTCCAGTACTAGTGGGGGATGACGATGAGATACCGCGGCGGCTTGGTGATTATTGCAATGCTGGGTGGGTCCTGTCGTGGCCAAAGAGTCTGCTTCGTCTGGAGGCGGCCGGGAGCACACCCACGAGCACGCAGCCTCAGCAAGGTATGAACATCAACACCCCAACTACCCAATTAGCGTCGGGTGTCGGGTTTGGTGATAGCGGACGGGGTAAGGAGGAGGCTCCATTAGTCGCTGATGACGTCGCCATGGATGAGGATGAGGACGACGATGGTGCTGAACAGTATGTCTATACTGGCGCCTCCTCAGGGTTTGAGCGTCATGAGTCGATGCCTGAATTGCCGTCTCAATGTATTAGGACGACCTTCCGGTAGTAAAGAAGTCTAGGAAGAGAGCGAGGAAAGGCAAAAAAGCTGATTCTATGATCCAGCTGCCTCAGCAGCCTCGGCTTCAGGACCGTATAGATATCCCCGATGCAGATAAATGGCATATCCTCGGTCAACCAATCCTACCTACAACAGCGCTACGGGTCTGATTTGGACATCTAAGGAGACTTCATGACGATGTGCTGCGGGTAGAGAAAGGCCTCATCGCCTCGAAAGATCCAGGATTCCCACTCTACGTGGTTAACGTTCCGCGGCAAATGTCATACGTCGATAGCTTCCCCGCGGATAAGTTCTTCCTCCGATTCGATTACATATTCGACATGTTTCACGTGAAGAAGCTGGATTTTACATTTATCCGCCTTTATGCCTTGCACATGAAATACATCATTGGGGTTGAGCAGATATCTCATATCTGTGTTGCTGACCCGTACTACATGCACGAGGGCTTCTTGGGAGTCTGCACAAAGCACCGTGAATACGCAAGGGATTACATCGTCAGTTTCATGCTCGCCAATAAGGACAAGGGGGCGATTCTCGTGCCTTATCATCCCGTGTAAGTCATCCGCGCTGCTATCCTTCCTTCGATTTCAATCATTCATTTGCACGTTGGAGGCTAATTAATTTGAGGACTTATTTTGCGTAGCGGCGGGCGCGCCGTCCTTATCATCCTCTACCCCCGATTCTCCCATGCTCTTTACTTGGACTCGTCGAAGAACATTCACAAAAAGGATTACACCCACATCAAGGATGTTCTCGACAGTGCTATGTATTACTACCAATCAATGGGTGGAGAGGTCGCGGAAAAGAAGAGAAGTGGCGGCAGGGTCGCCTTCGGCCATAAGACCGACTTCTGGTGCATCCATCAACCGAACGATTCTCTTAATGATGGATTCTATGTCCTACACCACATGCTGGAGTACAGACGGGATCACTAGAACCTTCACATGTCACCTTCTTCCAGCAATGCCCATATTCTGCAATGGGCAAAGGACATAGGAGATATCAAGGATCATCGACTTCGAGCTGAGTTCTATAACATCCAACACGAACTTGCCCAAATCATGATGAAGGAGGTCGTCGAAAAAACAGGGATGTTCTACGGAGAAGGACAAATGTCTCGGGAAGACGTCCGAACATGGATAGCCTCTCAGTATCTCGACCTGAAGCCTTTCACTAGGCTCAGGGACTATCTCCCTGACTTGGATGGATAGAATGACATGTTGGAGTGATTGTCGATATATGACAATGTGTCCGATTAGTCCATACTTTCTGTATGACAAAACTTTGAGTTATGCATGGTGAAACTTTATTTGTGATGTAATTAAACCGTCCTCCTCCTCGACTAGCAAAAATCACTCTAGTTAGGGCATTTTGGGGTACGATGAACTTTGTTATTTATGCTTATGATATGTTGTTTCTATTTTTGCCAAGTCTGTCTCTTTATGTTGCTCAACTATATATGTTGAATATCATCGACTCATGTGACGATGCAGGTGCATAGATCATAGATGGCGAAGAAGTGCTACGTCAGGAGTATATATATGACAAGTGGCCGGAGTGTGAGGCCCAGGTGTACCGGTTTCCGGTTTCCGAGCGACAGGCAGTAGTTAGTTTAGGTTCACGCTAATGCAAGAGAGGGATATGAACTCATGTACTCAAAGTGATAGCTCTTCTCGCGTGTATTGTTGTTTAGATGGATGACGATGTATTTGCAAGTAATCGAGACTTGTATCGCTATTTTTGAGATGATGACGAGAGACCACTTTGTGTTGGATGATGATTATGATGATGACATGATTTGATGAGACTAATTGTATGTATATGCTATGATTACATTTGTATGTGTATGATATGCTAAAGATTATTGTATAAAGCCTATTCAAATACAAAAAAAATACAAAACAAATATGCAAGGAAAAAACTAATAATAAAACTAGTAGTAGCGAGGGGGAAAATTTAGCAGTAGCGCGTCCCAGTAAACAGCGCTGCAGATAATATCAGCAGCGCCCTTTCCCAAAGAGCGCTACAACTATTCATGTATAGTAGTAGAGTGGGTCAACAGGCGCTACTGCTATACGTTAGCTGTAGCGCCTTATTAGTAGCGCCGGTCCCCGCGCTACTGAGAGGCCCAAAACCCTCGCTGCTGCTAGGCTTTTCCCTAGTAGTGGGAATAGAATGGTGGCTGTGGAGAAGACAAAAAGGAGAAGACAGTCTCACATCAACTAGGCGTATGAACGGGCTATGGAGATGCCCATTAATAGATATCAATGTGACCGAGTAGGGATTGCCATGAAATGGATGCACTTAGAGCTATAAGTATATGAAAGCTCAACAAAAGAAACTAAGTGGGTGTGCATATAACTCGCTTGCTCACGAAGACCTAGGGCACTTTGAAGAAGCCCATCATTGGAATATACAAGCCAAGTTCTATAATGAAAATTTTCCCACTAGTATATGAAAGTGATAACATACGAGACTCTCTATCATGAAGATCATGGTGCTACTTTGAAGCACAAGTGTGGTAAATGGATAGTAACATTGTCCCTTCTCTCTTTTTCTCTCATTTTTTTGGGCCTTTTCTATTTTTTATGGCCTCTTTTTTTTAGTCCGGAGTCTCATCCCGACTTGTGGGGGAATCATAGTCTCCATTATCCTTTCCTCACCTGGGAAAATGCTCTAAAAATGATGATCATCACACTTGTGAATAGGACTCTATGTGAATGCCTCCGGCAGTGTACCGGGATATGCAATGAATCAAGAGTGACATGTATGAAAGAATTATGAATGGTGGCTTTGCCACAAATACAATGTCAACTACATGATCATGCAAAGCAATATGACAATGATGGAGCGTGTCATAGTAAACAGAACGGTGGTAAGTTGCATGGCAATATATCTCGGAATGGCTATGGAAATGCCATGATAGGTAGGTATGGTGGCTGTTTTGAGGAAGGTATATGGTGGATGTATGATATCGGCGAAAAGTGCACGGTATTAGAGAGGCTAGCAATGGTGGAAGGAAGAAAAGTGCGTATAATCCATGGACTCAACATTAGTCATAAAGAACTCATATACTTATTGCAAAAGTTATCAAAGCAAAGTATTACGCACATGCTCCCCGGGGGATAGATTGGTAGGAAAAGACCATCGCTCGTCCCCGACCGCCACTCATAAGGAAGACAATCAATAAATAAATCATGCTCTGATTTCATCACATAACGGTTCACCATACGTGCATGCTATGGAAATCACAAACTTTAACACAAGTATTTCTCAAATTCAAAACTACTCAACTAGCATGACTCTAATATCACCATCTTTATATCTCAAAACAATTATCAAGTATCAAACTTCTCATAATATTCAACACACTCATAAGAAGAAATTTTACTAATCTTTAAATGCCTATCATAATTAAAGCAAATTACCATGCTGTTATGTAGGACTCTCAAAATAATATAAGTGAAGCATGAGAGAACAATAGTTTCTATAAAACAAATCCACCACCGTGCTCTAAAAGATATAAGTGAAGCACTAGAGCAAAAACTATATAGCTCAAAAGATATAAGTGAAGCACATAGAGTATTCTAATAAATTCTGAATCATGTGTTTCTATCTCAAAAGGTGTGTATAGCAAGGGTGATTGTGGTAAAATAACAAATAAAGACTCAAATAATACAAGACACTCCAAGCAAAACACATATCATGTGGTGAATAAAAATGTAGCTCCAAGTAAAGTTACCGATGGAAGTAGACGAAAGAGGGGATGCCTTCCGGGGCATCCCCAAGGTTTGGATTTTAGGTGTCCTTAGATTATCTTGGGGTGCCATGGGCATCCACAATCTTAGGCTCTTGCCACTCCTTGTTCCATAATGCATCAAATCTTTTACCCAAAACTTGAAAACTTCACAACACAAAACTCAGCAGAAAATCTTGTGAGCTCCGTTAGCGAAAGAAAACAAAAGACCACTTCAAGATACTGTAATGAAATCATTCTTTATTTATATTAGTGTCAAACATACTGTATTCCAACTTCTCTATGGTTTATAAACTATTTTATTAGCCATAGGTTCATCAAAATAAGCAAACAACACATGAAAAACAGAATCTTTCAAAAGCAGAACAGTCTGTAGTAATCTGTAACTAACGCAAACTTCTGGAACTCCAAAAAATCTACCAAAATAGGAATACCTAGACAATTTGTTTGTTTATCAGCAGCAATTGGAATCAATATTTTATCACGTTCTGGTGATTTGTAACAATTATTTTTGTGAGCAGAAAGTTTCTGGAATTTTCAGCAAGATCAAATAACTATCATCCAAGAAGATCCTATAGGTTAAACTTGGCACAAACACTAATTAAAACATAAAAACAAATCTAACCAGAGGCTAGATAAAATATTTATTCATAAACATAAGCAAAAAGTACAAAACTAAAAATAAAATTGGGTTGCCTCCCAACAAGGGCTATCGTTTAACGCCCCTAGCTAGGTATAATAGCAAGGATAGATCTAGGTATTGCCATCTTTGGTAGGCAATCCATAAGTGGCTCTCATAATAGATTCATATGATAATTTTATTTTCTTTCTGGGAAAGTGTTCCATGCCTTTCCTTAACCGAAATTGGAATCTAATATTTCCTTCCTTCATATCAACAATTGCACCAATCGTTCTAAGGAAAGGTCTACCAAGAATAATAGGACATGAAGGATTGCAATCTATATCAAGAACAATAAAAGCTACGGGCACATAGTTCCTATTTGCAACAATAAGAACATCATTAATTCTTCCCATAGGTTTCTTAATGGTGGAATCCGCAAGGTGCAAGTTTAGAGAGCAATCATTAAAATCATGGAAACCTAGCAAATCACACAAAGTTTTTGGGATTGTGGAAACACTAGCATCCAAATCACACAAAGCATAACATTCATGATATTTAATTTTAATTTTAATAGTACGTTACCACTCATCATAAAGTTTTCTAGGGATAGAAACTTCCATCTCAATTTTTTCTTCATAAGATTGCATCAAAGCATCAACGATATGTTTAGTAAAGGCTTTATTTTGACTATAATTTAGCACGGATTGCAACAAGGAAATACAATCTATCAAAGAGAAATTATCATAATTAAATTCCTTGAAATCCAAAATAGTAGGTTCATTGAGATCTAAAGTTTTAACTTCTTCAACCTCGCTTTTATCAATTTTAGCATCAAGATCTAAAAACTCCGTATTTTTGGAACGCCTTCTAGGTAGAGGTGAATCATATTCAGTCCCATCATTATCAAGATTCATATTGCAAAACAAAGATTTAATAGGGGACACATCGATAACTTTTAGATCTTCATCTTTATTTTCATAAAAAAATCCCGGCGTAGCGGCCATCTTATTAACTAAGGTGGCCTACTTATCCGAAATTTCAGCTATTAATTTCTCAAGATGAGTAATCTGAGAATTCAAACCATCAAATTCTTTAGACATATCATCGAGCTCTTTATTCATATAACCCATAAAGCCTTTTTGTTCCTTAAGCTCGTTTCTAAAGAAATTATTATGCTCAAATTGTAAGACCATAAAACTCCTGACGTTGCTTTCGATCTCTTCTAACCTTTTAAGGTGAAATCTCCAAATCTAGGTAGAGCCATCATGACAAGCAAGCAATCCGACACACGAGCAAACAATAAGCAAGAGAAAAAGAGGGAAACTGAAAAGAGAGAGGGCGAATAAAACGACAAGGGTGAAGTGGGGGATAGGAAAACGAGAGGCAAATGGCAAATAATGTAATGCGGGAGATAAGGGTTTGTGATGGGTACTTGGTATGTTGACTTTTGCATAGACTCCCCGCCAACAGCGCCAGAAATCCTTCTTACTACCTCTTGAGCACTGCGTTGGTTTTCCCTTGAAGAGGAAAGGGTTATGCAGTAAAGTAGCGTAAGTATTTCCCTCAGTTTTTGAGAACCAAGGTATTAATCCAGTAGAAGGTCACGCTCAAGTCCCTTGCACCTACACAAACAAATAAGAACCTCGCAACCAACGCAATAAAGGGGTTGGCAATCCCTTCATGGTCAAGACCCGTCGTTTACATGGTGGACACACCCAAAGAGGATGACGGCGACGGCAGGAAGGATCCGATTGACGACTGCTACCTCTTGAGCACTGCGTTGGTTTTCCCTTGAAGAGGAAAGGGTGATGCAGTAAAGTAGCGTAAGTATTTCCCTCAGTTTTTTAGAACCAAGGTATCAATCTAGTAGGAGACCATCCACGAGTCCCTCGCACCTACACAAACAAATAAATCCTCACAACCAACGCAATAAAGGGGTTGTCAATGCCTTCACGGTCACTTACGAGAGTGAGATCTGATTGATATGATAAGATAATATTTTTGGTATTTCTATAATAAAGATGCAAAGTAAAATAAAAGGCAATGAAAATAGCTAAGTGTTGAAAGATTAATATGATGGAAAATAGACCCGGGGGCCATAGGTTTCACTAGTGGGTTCTCTCAAGAGCATAAGTATTACGGTGGGTGAACAAATTACTGTTGAGCAATTGATAGAATTGAGCAAAGTTATGAGAATATCTAGGTATGATCATGTATATAGGCATCACGTCCGAGACAAGTAGACCGACTCCTGCATGCATCTACTACTATTACTCCACACATCGACCGCTATCCAGCATGCATCTAGAGTATTATGTTCATAAGTACAGAGTAACGCTTTAAGTAAGATGACATGATGTAGAGGGATAAACTCATGCAATATGATATAAACCCCATCTTGTTATCCTCGATGGCAACAATACAATATGTGCCTTGCTGCCCCTGCTGTCACTGGGAAAGGACACCGCAAGATTGAACCCAAAGCTAAGCACTTCTCCCATTGCAAGAAAGATCAATCTAGTAGGCCAAACCAAACTGAGAATTCGAAGAGACTTGCAAAGATAGCCAATCATACATAACAGAATTCAAAGAATATTCAAATATTGTTCATAGATAAACTTGATCATAAACCCTGAATTCATCGGTCTCAACAAACACACCGCAAAAGAAAATTACATCGAATAGATCTCCACGAGAGAGTGGGAGAACATTGTATTGAGATCCAAAAAGAGAGAAGAAGCCATCTAGCTAATAACTATGGACCCGAAGGTCTGAGGTAAACTACTCACACATCATCGGAGAGGCTATGGTGTTGATGTAGAAGCCCTCAATGATCGATGCCCCCTTCAGCGGAGCTCCGAAAAAGGCCCCAAGATGGGATCTCACGGGTAGAGAAGGTTACGGCGGTGGAATCAGGTTTTTGGCTCCGTATCTGGTAGTTTGGGGGTACGTAGGTATATATAGGAGGAAGAAGTACGTCAGTGGAGCAACGTGGAGCCCATGAGGGTGGAGGGCGCGCCCATGGGGAGGTAGGCGCGCCCCCCCTACCTCATGCCCTCCTGGTTGATGTCTTGACGTAGGGTCCAAGTCCTCTGGATCACGTTCATTTTGAAAATCACGTCCCAAAGGTTTCATTTCGTTTGGACTCCATTTGATATTCTTTTTCTACGAAACTCTGAAATAGGCAAAAGCCAGCAATTCTGGGCTGGGCCTCCGGTTAATAGGTTAGTCCCAAAAATAATATAAAAGTGTATAATAAAGCCCATTAATGTCCAAAACAGAATATAATATATCATGGAGCAATAAAAAATTATAGATACGTTGGAGACGTATCAACGACAAGCCTGATGAGGCACCACCGAAGCGTTGATGTCAGTGCGCTGCTCAAAATCGCGTCGCGAAAAAGACAGCAATACCGGCACCGGAGACAGTAACACTCCGAAGAACGCCGAAGACCCCGAAGAACCCGTCGAGCCAATATCCGAACAGGATGATTGGGAGGAGGGGCAAGTTAACCTTGACAATGCGGTCGGGAATGAGGACTCGGAGGATAGTAACTATCTATCAATATCCGAGTATGATGTGAGCCTTGGCGATGAATACTTCATCGTGCCAGAGGAACCACTCGAGCAGGAGCGCTTTAAGCGCCAGCTAATCACTACGAAAGAAAGACACATCCGTGACATTTTGGGCCGAACGAATTTTTTTTCTGTCATACATATGACACTTCTATGACGATAATTGTGACCAAACCCGGTATCATCATAGATGTGGTGGGCTCCTACTTCTATGACAAATAATCATGACAGAAAATGGGCTTTTCGTCCTGGGCGGGCCGGAGACGCAGCTGCATGACATTCTTTGGGCTGTCCATGACGGAAAAAACCGTGGTAGAAGCGATGGGGAGGAAAATTTCGAGGAGTTCCCGGTTACGGTGGGAGGTCGAGGGCCGAGCGATGCGCGTTTCTCTCATACACGTACGCGCGTGTGTGCGAGGCGTTGGCTCTAACTGACCCCGAGCGAGGCGTTGGGCTCTAACTGAACCCGAGCGATTGCACTGCAGGCTACACATTACTGAACCCGAGCGATCGATCGATGGCTGTTAACTGAACCCAATCGAGCGATTCCTTCGCTACTGCTGCTAACTAAAGCCGATCGATGCTGCCTCTAGGATGAACAGTGAGCAGTGCGCGGGGGGGGGGGGGGAGGTTGGATGAACAGTGAGTGGTGGCGTTGCCTCTGGATGAACAGGACCCCGTGGTGTGGTGGATGGCTGGATGAACAATAGACGGTGGAGGGGTGCCTGTGGAGGGGTGGTTGAATAGAACCCCGTGGTCTGGAGGGCTTGATGAACAGTAGACGATGGAGGGGTGCCCGTGGAGGGGTGGTTGAACAGGACCCCATGGTGTGGAGGGCTGGATGAACAGTAGAAGGTGCAGGGGTGGTTGAAAAGTAGCCGATGGAGCAGCGCACGGTGGAGGCTGGATGAGCAGGAGCCCGTGGAGGCTGGAGGAGGTCGACAGTGGAGATGAACATTATCCCATGGAGTACCGTTTTGCGTTACTCCACACCCCTCCCGATGAACAGGACCCCTGAGGGAGTCCTGGATTAGGGGGTGTCCGGACAGCCGGACTGTTGGATTATGAAGATACAAGATTGAAGACTTCGTCCCGTGTCCGGATGGGACTTTCCTTGGCGTGGAAGGCAAGCTTGGCAATACGGATATGTAGATCTCCTCCCATTGTAACCGACTCTGTGTAACCCTAGCCCCCTCCAGTGTCTATATAAACCGGAGGGTTTAGTCCGTAGGACAACAACAATCATACCATAGGCTAGCTTCTAGGGTTTAGCCTCTCTGATCTCGTGGTAGATCTACTCTTGTACTACCCATATCATCAATACTAATCATGCAGGAGTAGGGTTTTACCTCCATCGAGAGGGCCCGAACCTGGGTAAAAACATTGTGTCCCTTGTCTCCTGTTACCATCCGCCTAGACGCACAGTTCGGGACCCCATACCCGAGATCCGCCGGTTTTGACACCGACATTGGTGCTTTCATTGAGAGTTCCTCTATGTCGTCATCATCAGGCTTGATGGCTCCTTCGATCATCGTTAGCGATGCAGTCCAAGGTGAGACTTTTCTCCCTGGACAGATCTTTGTGTTCGGCGGCTTCGCACTGCGGGCCAATTCACTTGGCCATCTGGAGCAGATTGAAAGCTACGCCCCTGGCCATCAGGTCAGGTTTGGAAGCCTAAACTACATGGCAGATATCCGCGGAGACTTGATCTTCGATGGATTCGAGCCCCGACCGAGCGCGCTGCACTGTCACGATGGGCATGATTTAGCTCTGCCGCCGAACAGTGCCCTAGAGGCCGCACCCGCATCCGCTCCGACCTTTGGCTCGGAGCCAACTACGCCACCCGAGGGCGGGTGGCTAGACCCCGCCGCGGGGGCTGTAGTCTCAACGGCGATTGAGCCGAACACCAGCCTTATCCTTCGCGAGGCCCGTGACTCCACATTGCCGGACTCTTCTCCGGACTCTGAACCCTCCGCGTCCCTGCCAATCGAATCCGATTGGGCACCGATCATGGAGTTCACCGCCGCAGATATCTTTCAGCACTCGCCCTTCGGCGACATTCTGAATTAACTAAGGTCTCTCTCTTTGTCAGGAGAGTCCTGCCGGATTATGACAGGCAGGATTGGGATGCGGATGATGAAGAAATTCCACGCCCACCCACCACCCACTTCATAGCCACTGTCGATGATTTAACCGACATGCTAGACTTCGACTCAGAAGACATCGACGGTATGGACGATGATGTAGGAGACAAACAGGAACCGGCGCCAATAGGGCACTAGAAAGCCACCTCGTCGTATGACATATACATGGTGGACACACCCAAAGAGGGCAATGGCGACGGAACAGCGGAGGATAACCCCTCCAAGAAGCAACCTCAGCGCCGACGTCAGCGGCGCCGCTCTAAATCCCGCCAGAGCAAAATCAATGATTCCGGCACATGAGATAATAACACTCTGGATAGCGCCGAAGACAACTTCCTCTAGCAGGATTCAGCGCAGGAGGATGGAGAAGCCAACCCCCTGAGAGAGCGGCAGATAAAGAGGAAGAGGAGGATAATTACATGCCTCCCTCCGAAGACGAGGCAAGCCTCGATGACGACGAATTTGTCATGCCTGAGGATCCCGTCGAGCAAGAGCGCTTCAAGCGCAGGCTTATGGCCACAACAAATAGCCTTAAGAAAAAGCAGCAACAGCTTAGAGCTGATCAAGACTTGCTGGCGGACAGATGGACTGAAGTCCTTGCGGTCAAGGAATACGAACTCGAACGCCGCTCTAAGAGCTACCCAAAGCGCAGGTTGCTACCCCGATTAGAGGAGGAAACATCTAAACCTACATCTCCAGCGCATGACGCGGCGGACCGGCCACCTCGTGGCCGCGACAGAGAGGCCTCACGACCCAAAACTCAAGCCGCACCCCGGCGTCGCTCAAAAAATACCAAGGAATGGGGAAATGCGCTAGACCTGCGAGATATGTTGGAGGACAAAGCAAGGCAAACAAGATCGATCTACGGATCGCGTGGGCGCCCCACGACACGAGACGATAACCGTCATGCCAGATACAACAAAAGTAAATCCGGCCGGGCCGAACGCAGCATACAAAGCTCATTCGAGCTACGTCGTGATATAGCACAATACTGAGGCGCCGCACACCCGCTATGCTTCACAGACGAAGTAATGGATCATCAGATCCCAGAGGGTTTCAAACCCGTAAATATCGAATCATACGATGGCACGACAGATCCTGCGGTATGGATTGAGGACTATCTCCTCCATATCCACATGGCCCGTGGCGATGATCTACACGCCATCAAATACCTCCCACTCAATCTTAAAGGACCAGCTCGACATTGGCTTAACAGCTTGCCAGCAGAATCCATTGGGTGTTGGGAAGACCTAGAAGCCGCATTCCTCGACAACTTCCAGGGCACCTATGTGCGACCGCCAGACGCCGATGACCTGAGCCACATAATTCAGCAACCAGAGGAATCAGACAGACAATTCTGGACACGGTTCTTAACCAAGAAAAATCAAATCGTCGACTGTCCGGACGCAGAAGCCCTAGCGGCTTTCAAGCATAACATCCGCGACGAGTGGCTTGCCCGACACCTTGGACAGGAAAAACCGAAATCTATGGCAGCCCTCACGACACTCATGACCCGCTTTTGCGCGGGAGAAGACAGCTCGCCGGCTTGCAGCAATAACATGTCAAAGAACCCTGGTAATTTGGATACCAAGGACAGCAATGGCAGGTCGCATCGCAACAAGCACAAGCGCCACATTAACAACGACAATACTGAGGATACGACAGTTAATGCCGGATTCAGAGGCTCCAAGCCCAGTCAGCGTAAAAAGCCATTCAAAAGAAGCACTCCGGGCCCGTCTAGTTTGGACCGTATACTCGATCGCTCGTGTCAAATACATGGCACCCCCAAAAAGCCAGCTAACCACACCAATAGGGATTGTTGGGTGTTCAAGCAGGCCGACAAGTTAAATGCCGAAAACGGAGACAAGGGGCTACATAGCAACGACGAGGAGGAGACCCGGCCGCCGAACAATAGAGGACAGAAGGGTTTCCCCCCACAAGTGTGGACGGTGAACATGATATAGGCAACCCACATCCCCAAAAGGGAGCGGAAGCGTGCTTTAAGGGACGTATACGCGTTGGAGCCAGTCGCCCCAAAGTTCAACCCATGGTCCTCCTGCCCGATCACTTTCGATCGAAGGGACCACCCCACTAGTATCCGCCATGGCGGATTTGCCGCATTGGTTCTAGACCCAATCATTGACGGATTTCACCTCACTCAAGTCCTTATGGACGGCGGTAGCAGCCTGAACCTGCTTTATCAGGACATAGTGCGGAAAATGTGCATAGATCCCTCAAGGATTAAACCCACAAAAACGACCTTTAAGGGCGTCATACCAGGTGTAGAGGCTAGCTGCACAGGCTCAGTTACACTCGAAATGGTCTTCGGATCCCTGGATAATTTCCGAAGCGAGGAGTTAATCTTCGACATAGTCCCGTTCCACAGTGGCTATCACGCACTGCTAGGGCGAACCGCATTTGCGATGTTCAACGCGGTGCCGCACTACGCATACCTCAAGCTCAAGATGCCAGGACCTCGGGGAGTCATCACAGTCAACGAAACACCGAACGCTCCCTCGCTGCGGAAGTACAAGGCAGCCTTTCAAGGCAATTCTCCAGTCCGGCGATAAAACGTCCGGACGCCGTCAAGCGCGCCCGAAGTAACCTACAACAAGACCGCCTGGCCCGTTCCGAGCAAGCATAGCAATGCGGCCCCAACCCCAGCCCTCGCGAAATGGCGAAATCAGTGCTCCGCGTACATAATTACGCTCTGAAAATACCATGGGCACTGGGGGAGGGGCACGACCACGGCACGCCCAAAACGCGGCTCAACCACACTAGGGGCTGCCGATTTTATCATTTTTTATTAGTTTCAGGACTCCACTCTCCGTAAGACCTGATCGGAAGTACAATTGCCGAACGAACGATACAACAACCAGGGAGGCAGAAAGCTACGCCGCACTATGGAACTCACAGGTGGTCTCTATAACGAGCAAAATACCTGTTTTACATGCCATTCCGCAGCTCGCCCCTGGAGGGGACATGTTAAATAGTCCCATCTCCTGCTTACCGCACTATTTCTATCGTTCTGCTTTTAATGCACTTTTCTTGAATAAAAAATGCTTAGCCTCAGACTATTATTGCATTCTCTATTCATTCCTTTTTATGTATACATGTTCATTCATGACATTAAGCACCCGTACACTTTGGTACGGCCAATACGCCAGGGGCTCAAGCACCCCATAATACGGTGTGATAAGTTCGAACACTTTCATAAGTGCGGCACTCCGAACTTGTAGCATTATATGCATCAGCTCCGAATCATGTCTTTGGTCAATAGTTGGGTTTGCCCGGCTCCCATGTTTTGGTACCTTATGTTCCGCTATATCAGCTAAGGTAGCACTGGGAGAACTACTACGATTGCGCCCCGGTTCAGCTGGGCTAAGCACCTCTGTAGAGAAAGCTAAAACTAACTGTCATGATAGGGCGAGAGCTGGCCGCTATTCGAGAGGTTTCGAGTCCCTAAAGACTTATGCCGCTTAGAGCGAGGAGTTGGCTCTGTCTGGCCTAGGCATGTATAGCGCCCCGAACTCGGTCTTCCGAACACTAGGGGCTTCGCCGAAATTTAAAATTATAGAATTCTCTAGCTAAGTGAGAGTGATAACGCACTATAGTCCGATTGCCTTGTTCGTTGTGCTGAGCACCTCCCTCGAAGGACCCAAGAATGGGAAAAGGAGTGCTCAGGTTTATCCCAAACACCCGAGCACTCGTGGCATGGGGGCAGAAGCCGACTACTTGCCATGTCTCAGATTTAATAAACGGCCGCATAGAAGGTAATATTTTAAATTAAAACAAGCGTTGCATAGCGCATATGAACAAGTTTTCAGCGTACAGGATAACACGAGCGAGTTTACTCAAAAATTACATCCTTGGAACATTCGTCCGCCACAAGGCGGGCACCCTTCAGGACGCCCTCATAATACATCTTGGGGTGGCGATGCTCCTTGCCCTGCGGTGGCCTGTCCTTCACCAGCTTCTCAGCATCCATCTTGCCCCAGTGTACTTTAGCACGGGCAAGCGCCCTATGGGCACCCTCGATGCAGACGGAGTGCTTGATGACTTCAAGCCACGGACATGCATCCGCCAGCCGCCTCACCAACCCGAAGTATCTCCCAGGCAGGGCCTCTCCAGGCCACAGCCGGACTATGAGACCCTTCATGGCCTGTTCGGCCACCTTATGGAGCTCGACCAGTTGCTTCAGCTGGTCGCTCAAGGGCACCGGGTGTCCGGTCTCAGCATACTGAGACCAGAACACCTTCTCCGTCGAGCTCCCTTCCTTGGCTCGGTAGTAGGCGGCGGCATCTGACACGCTACGGGGCAAATCTGCGAATGCTCCTGGAGAGCTCCGGACTCGGGTAAGTAACAAGTAATTCACTTTCACGTGCTTGCTTTGCATAAAGAATGCATTCCCCGCCGCTATCTTCTTCATCGCCTTGATTTCCTAGAGGGCTTTTTGGGCTTCGGCCTTGGTAGACTTGGCACTTTCAAGGGCCGCGACGAGCTCGGACTCTCGAGTCTTCGAGTACAGCTCCAAAGTCTCATGCGTCTTCACGAGAGCATGGAGCTCTTGCTGCACCTCGCCAACCCGTGCCTCATTCTTCTCCCGCTCGGTGCGCTCCGCAGCCGCCTTCTTTTCAGCCTCGGAAAGCACTTGCTTCAGGGTTGCCACCTCGGTCGTGGCCCCTAGAACACCAATAAAGATCCTGTAATTTCTTGCAATTGCATCTTTTATATATAGACACACGGACAAGGCATTATGTACCTTGGTTATCCTCGAGCTACTTCTTCGCAAGGCCGAGCTCTTGCTCAGACCACTCGAGGCTCTGCTTCAGCGCGTCAACCTCCGCAGTCAGTACAGCAGAGGCCAACAGCGAAGCCTGCATACGCATATCGACATAATTATGTTAGACTCGTGCGCATATTATTAGATCCTCTATTCGGCTTTTCTTTATGAACACCGAACAGAGCATCAGGGGCTACTGTCTATGCGGTAACATTTTCATATATTTTTTACTTACCTCAAAGCCTGTCAGAAGGCTGGCACAAGCTTTAGTCAGCCCGCTTTTGGCGGACTGAACTTTCTGGATCACCGCACTCATAATAGTGCGGTGCTCCTCATCGATGGAGGCGCCATTAAGCACCTCCAGCAAGTTATTCGGTGTCTCCAGTTGGACGGAGGTCACTGGCGCTGTAGGCTTTCCCTTCTTAGTAGGGGTCCTCCTGCCGGACTCCGGAACCGCTGAAGGTTCCGGTGCGGTGTTTGGCCCAAGGCCGAACTTGGAGCCCTGGGGAGTCTTGCCCCCTTTACATCGAGAGTCCGGGATGTCGCCTTGCGGCGCCTCCAGGACCACCTCCCCTCGGTTGGGAACCCCCTAAGACAATACCTCGGCATTGTCCGTAGGATGAGGGGAGGAGGTGGCCGGAAGTGAAATGTTGTTCACATCCAACGAACCCAAGGAATCGCTCGACGATACGTCGATCCGGGCTCGGGCCAGACTACATGATTATGTTCGGCGTCAGGAGAAGTTGTGCAACAAAGGAACGCTACAAGTAACTCTGGTGTCCGAATACTTACGACTTCGCCAGGGGCTTGGCTCTTGGCGGCCACTCCTCTTCGCTGTCGGCGGCGTTGGTGGAGTAGTCCGGAGGAAGGGTCCTTCCCTTCTTGGACCCTCCAGCCTCCCCAGTTGGGGCGGCCTTCCACTTCTTTTCTCCCCCTGCTGGGGAAGAAACCTCTCTTTCCTCCTCCTCATCTTCATGGGAGGAGTGTGCCTCGGAGTCATCGGACGATGAGTCCGACACCACCGGGCGCCGGGAACTCTTTCGGGTTCCCGTGGCCTTCTTCTTGGCCTTCTTCTCCGGCACCACATAGGGTGCCGGAACCAGCAGCTTCGCCAAGTGGGCGTCTGCCGGGCCTTCGGGCAAAGGAGCCGGACAGTTGATCTGTCCGGACGTCTCCTGCCAATCCTGTCAAAGGTACGGGAGCTTAGATCCCACATGGAGTCAAACTATGAAAAACGAGTATCCTGTAAAAGGTAAAACCGCTTACTGCGTTGGCTTGCCGCTTCGCGCTGAATCCGTGATCCTTAGTAAGGGGAGGAGGAACCTCGACACTCTTGAATAGCACCTTCCAGGCATCCTCGTGGGTTGTGTCGAAGAGCCTGCTCAGAGTTTGGTGCTGGGCCTGATCGAACTCCCACAAGTTGAAAGCCCGTTGTTGACACGGGAGGATCCGGCAGATGAGCATGACCTGGACTACGTTGACGAGTTTGAGCTTCTTGCTCACCAGGTTTTGGACACATGTTTGGAGTCCGGTCACCTCTCCCGAACTACCCCAAGACAGGCCCTTCTCTTGCCAGGAGGTGAGCCACGTAGGGATGCCTGATCGGAACTCGGGGGTCGCTGCCCATTCAGGGTCACCCAGCTCGGTGATGTAGAACCACCCCGATTGCCACCCCTTTATGGTCTCTACAAAGGAGCCCTCGAGCCATGTGACGTTGGGCATCTTGCCCACCATGGCGCCTCCGCACTCCGCCTGGCAGCCGCTCACTACCTTCGGCTTGACATTGAAGGTCTTCAGCCATAAGCCGAAGTGGGGTTTGATGCAGAGGAAGGCCTCACACACGACGATAAACACTGAGATGTTGAGGATAAAGTTCGGGGCCAGATCGTGGAAGTCCAGGCCATAGTAGAACATGAGCCCCCGAACGAATGGGTGGAGAGGGAAGCCCAGTCCGCGGAGGAAATGTGTGAGGAACACTACCCTCTCATGGGGCCTGGGGGTGGGGATGAGCTGTCCCTCATCTGGGAGCCGGTGCGCGATGTCGTCGGGCAGGTATCTGGCTCTCCTCAGCTTCTTGATGTTTCCCTCCGTGACGGAGGAGACCATCCACCTGCCTCCCGCTCCGGACATGGTTGGAGAAGGCTGAGGTGGGAAATGTGGACTTGGGCGCTGGAGCTCGAGTGTGCGAAGATGGATGAGCAAAGGAGGATGAAGGCGTGGATAAAAGGGTGAATCCTTATCCCCTTATATGGGCGGAAGAAGCTATGCGTCCCCACCAGCCTGGTAAAACTCGCTTATCCCCCAAGCACCGTAATCAATGGCACGGTTGGGTTACCCACGCCCGTATTGATGAGAATCCCGTGATAAGGGGACATGATCTCTGCTTCGACAAGACGTGCCAAGGAAACCGCCTCGCAAAACGCGCTGAGGTGGGACAGTAAAAAACGATTCTAATGAAGGCTTGGCTGTGGTGTGATGTCACGCGACGGAATACATCAGCAGATTAGATTTGTGAAAATACTATTCTCTCTACGGTGGTATGTGGAACTTGTTTTGTAGAGCCGGACACGATCCTCGTGTTCAAAATCTTCTATGAAGTATTCGGAGGAGGAACCCGCCTTGCAATGCCGAAGACAATCTGCGCGCTGGACTCGTCGTCATTGAAGCACGGTTCAGGGGCTACTGAGGGAGTCCTGGATTAGGGGATGTCCGGGCAGCCGGACTATGACCTTTGTCCGGACTGTTGGATTATGAAGATACAAGATTGAAGACTTTGTCCCGTGTCCGGATGGGACTTTCCTTTGCGTAGAAGGCAAGCTTGGCAATACGGATATGTAGATCTCCTCCCATTGTAACTGACTCTGTGTAACCCTAGCCCCCTCCAGTGTCTATATAAACCGGAGGGTTCAGTCCGTAGGACAACAACAATCATACCATAGGCTAGCTTCTAGGGTTTAGCCTCTCTGATCTCGTGGTAGATCTACTCTTATACTACCCATATCATCAATATTAATCAAGCAGGAGTAGGGTTTTACCTCCATCGAGAGGGCCCGAACCTGGGTAAAAACATCATGTCCCTTGTCTCCTGTTACCATCCGCCTAGACGCACAGTTCGGGACCCCCTACCCGAGATCAGCCGGTTTTGACACCGACAACCCCCGTTTCAACTGTAGCGCTCAAACACAAGTCCATTTCGTCCGTTTTGCGGTAGGCCACACCCCTCCCGATCAATAGGACCCCCGTTTCGACCGTAGGAGGTCCGTTTCATCCGTTTTGTGGTACGCCACACCCCTCCCGATCAACAGGACCCCCGTTTTGACCGTAGGAGGTCCGTTTCCTCCGTTTTGCGGTACGCCAGATCCCTCCCGATCAACAGGACCCCGTTCCGAACGTAGGAGGTCCGTTTCCTCCATTGTGCGGTATGCCAGGCCTCGTTTCCATCGCCTGTTCCATCCAAGCCCTCCCGATGAACACGACCACGCATTCCGTTCCGACCGAGCTGGTTGGCTCCCACGCGTTCCGTTGCCTCCCGATGAACACGACGCATTCGGTTGCCTCCCCATGAGCATGACGCATTCCGTTGCCTCCCCATGAACACGACGATGACGCTGTTTCTCCGTTATGACCCAGCCATGTCAACGAGCCCTCACCGGAAGTATGCGCGAGTAGGTGTTCGAGACCCCGCCCGTATGTACACATACGTGGCCGTATTTTCTTTCTTGCACCCTGGACGCTGTACGTATATGTACATGCTACGTGCGCGCCTCTACTATGACACGGGCGCGCCTCTACAACGACCAGTATGTACGCACACGTTCGCGACCAGAATGACAACGCTATGTACGCTGGTGGGTCCTGACTGTCAGGCACTTCCTTGCGTGCGAAGATGTAGCTGGTGGGTCCCAGCAGTCAGGGCGGCGAATTGTTTTTTTGCCCGGACGCACTTCCTTGCGTACGAAGATGTAGCTGGTGGGTCACAGCAGTCAAGGGCAAACGTTTTTTTCGTGAAATATGGTGCCCCGTCCGGTGGGTCCTCGCTGTCAGGTGGAGGAATAATTATTTTGCACGTAATAAGGAGGCACTTCCTTGCTGCGGCCGTGGACCCAGCTATCAGCCTCTCCACTTACTGTCCATGTCCGACGGAAGCCGTTCCTTGACCACGTTGACCACGCCGCGCCGAGAGCACCAGGGCGGTGGACGACGGCGAGGTCTAGGAAGGGGACGACGTGGAGCCGGGGAAGACGCGGCAGTGGATGCCCACGCGTAGAGGAGTACGAGGGTTCACTGGTTCGCTGCGGTGTGAGGCTGTCGTCGCCGCAGAATAACAGGGGGTGTGGGTGAGTAGAGGGATGGCTTGGCCAGCGGTAGGAGAAGTAGGGGGCGGCGAGCCCTGCACGGCAGCAGGGCCGGCCACGGGGAGGAGGGAGCAGGCAGTCCCGCCGGCGCTTGTTTGAGAGGCTGGAGCAGGAAGAGCAGAGATTGAAGAAGCACGACGGCCGTTGGATGGCCATCCAACAGTCACTGCTTGTGCGTCAACCATTTTTTAGGAAAGCCTCAAATCTGTGGAAAATAGCATACAACCCATCTGCCATTATTTCTAATAATTTATAGCCCATTTGCTAATTATTAAGGTTTTTCTTGGAGCCCATATTCTTTTTGTTAGCATTACAGCCCATATTGTGACCACGGTTAAAAAATTATACGAAATTTTGCATATTTCGGTGCGGTCCGAACTATTTTTAATCCTGAAATTTCGACTCACATTCAAACTGATTTTAAAAATAAATGTATATCAATATAAAATCCAAGAGATTCTCCACGCGTAAAAATTAATGTAATTTAAAATCTTGAAATGAAGAAAAAAGATATTTGAAACTAATTGCCAGTTTGATGTGTTTTAAAAATCTATAACCCATTTCTCATTACTGATGGGCCATTTTCTCGGCCAGCTGAATGAAAGCTCTCCTCGTCTTAAAAGATTTGCAGTCCAACAGGCCTGACAAAGAGACTAACTTGGCAAATCACAAAAAACTGGGTTGTGGCCGTGGACCCAGCTGTCAACCTCTCCACGTACAGTACTCTTCCGATGGAAGTCGTTCCATGACCACGTTGACCACGCTGCATGGAGAGCACCACGGCGGTGGACGACGGCGAGGCCTAGGAAGGGGACGACGCGGAGCCGGGGAAGACGCGACAATGGAAGCCCGCGTGGATAGGAGTATGAGGGTTCACTGGTTCGGCTGCGGTGTGAGGCTGCCATCGCCGCAAGGCCTGGCCAGCGGTGGGAATAGTAGGGGGCGGTGAGGTCTCTGGGTAGCACAGCCGGCCATGGGAGGCAGGAGCATGCGGCACAACTGGTGCTGCTTTGGGCGGCTAGAGCAAGAAGACCAGAGGTTGAAGAAGCACTACGGCCGTTGGATGGACATCGTACGGTCACTGTAGCTAGAATCGTTCATATTGACTAAGTTGACAAAGCCCTTCGTCCCCGTCAAATTAGTAGGCCCACAAGTCAGCCTCCCACCAAGGTGGGTCCCAGCTAGCCGGGGGAGTATTCATTTTTTTGTGCGTAATAAGGAGGCACTTCCGGTGGGTCCGAGCTGACAGCAGGGGGAACGTTTTTTTCGTGAAATACGGTGGCCCGTCCGGTGGGTCCCAGCAGTCAGGGGGAAACGATTTTTTTTGCAAAATACTGGTGGCCCGTCCGGTGGGTCCCCCTTGTCAGGTGGAGGAATAATTATTTTCCACGTAATAAGGAGGCACTTCCTTGCGGCTGCCATGGACCCAGCTGTCAGACTCTCCATGTACAATACTCTTCCGATGGAAGTCGGTCATTGACCACATTGACCACGCCGCACCGAGAGCACCACGGCGGTGGACGACGGGGGGGCCTAGGAAGGGGACGACGCGGAGCCGGGCAAGACGTGGCAGTGGATGCCCACGCGGAGAGGAGTACGAGCGTTCACTAGTTCGGCTGCGGTGTGAGGTTGCCGTCGCTGCAGAATAACAGGGGGTGTGGGTGAGTGGAGGGATGGCCTGGCCAGTGGTGGGAGTAGTATGGGGGTGGTGAGGCCTCCATGGTAGCACAGCCGGCCACGGGAGGCAGGAGCAGGCGGCACGACCGGCGCTGCTTTGGGCTGCTGGAGCAAGAAGACCAGAGGTTGAAGAAGCACTATGGTTGTTGGATGGACATCATACGATCACTGGACTATTGACTAAGTTGGCAAAGCCCCCCGTCCCCGTCAACTTAGTAGGCCCACAAGTAAGCCCAACAATATGGTGGGTCCCAGCTAGCAAGGGGGTATTCATTTTTTTGGGCATAATAAGGAGGCACTTCCTTACGTGCGAAGATATAGCTGGTGGGTCCGACCTGTCAGCGGGGTGAACATTTTTTCGCGAAATACAGAGGCCCTTCGTGTGGGTCCTAGCTGTCAGGTGCGTGTAATAAGGAGGCATTTCCTTGCTTGCGGCCGGGGACACAGCTGTCAGCCTCTCCACGTATAGTCCACTTCCGATGGATGTCGTTCATTGACCACGTTGACTAGGCCGCGCCGAGAGCACCAGGGCGGTGGACGACGGTGAGGCCTAGGAAGGGAACGACACGGAGCCAGGGAATACTCGGCAGTTGTTTCCCACGCGGAGGAGTACGAGGGTTTACTGGTTCGTCTGCCGTCACCGAAGAATAACAGCATGTGTGGGTGAGTAGAGGGATGGCTAGGCCAACGATGGGAGTACGGTGGGGCCGTGAGGCCTGCGCGGCAGCATAGCCAGCCGCGGGAGGAGGGAGCAGGCAGTCCCGCCGGCGCTTGTTTGAGCGGCTGGAACATGAAGAACAGATATTGAAGAAGCATGACAGCCATTGGAAGGACATCCAACAGTCACTGCTCTCGTGTGTTGACTAAGTTGACAGGGCGTTGCGTGTGTGTCAACCTTTTTTTATGAAAGCATACGCGTCTGTCGGATTTCGGGTTCCGGCAGACCCTTGAGGTTCGAACACTTGGGTGCGCGCGGAGATTTCGCCTTCTACCTGCCTGAACCCCACCGCCTCGCTAAGATCTAAGCTATGAAAAGAACAGGACAAGAGACACAGGGTTTATACTGGTTCGGGCCACCGTTGTGGTGTAATACCCTACTCCAGTTTGTGGTGTGGTGGATTGCCTCTTGGGCTGATGATGATGAGCAATACAAGGAAGAACAGCCTCGCTTTGTCTGTTCTTGGCTGAGGCGATGAACTGCTAGGAGGAGTTCAGTCACCCTTCTCTCTCTCTCTCTCTGATTGCTTGATTGGTTGCCTCTACCCTGGGGGTGGCTAGTCCTATATATAGGCAAAGGCCCTAGGCCTCTCCCCAAATATTGAGCGGGAAGGGCACCAACAATTGGCCATTTTGAAGGGGTACATCTGGTACACTTATCCTGACTAAAGTTGGTCTTCGCCTGCCAAAGGCTCTGGTGGTGACGCCGGCTTGGGCTCCATAATGACTTCTTCCCTGCCGTTGGGCTGGTCTTGGTCTCGTTGCACCGAAATGGGTGCCTTTTCTTGATGCTCTCGCCTGTGCTTGCTCCCTTTGCACCAAAGAGGAAAGGAGGACACTGCGCGGGCTGGCGCCCGCCTGGCGCCCTTGGTCGTCATGGCTTGCATCACGGGCACCTCGTGAGGTACCCCGCCTTGATCTCTCCGCCTCCTCGCGAGCCAGCATTATGAGGCCGTGCCTGAGGAAGCTCCGTGTCGTCCGCCCCGCGAGGCTTGGCCCCTCGCGAGGGTCTTGGGTCTGTGTTGATGAAGATGGGCTGTGCTGGGCCCCCCTTTGAGCCACGCCGCGGGCCGCAGGCAGGAAAGTCTGGGGACCCCCGTTCCTAGAACGCCGACAGTAGCCCCCGGGCCCAAGGCGCGCCCGGACTTGGCCGTGCAGTGAGGCGAAAGGGCAAGGGCGAAGCGCCACGGGCTCTAACAGCCTGCGGCCTTGGGCGCCGCATGACGGTTGATTGGACGTGGGCGTCTCAGCAACCGCGCGAGTTGTTAAAGGAGCGGCATCTGCCTAGGCTTTGCTTTTTTGCTTTCTCCAGTTGCTGCTCAGATCCCCTTTCTTGCGCCTCTCCTTCCTTCCTCAAAACTTCCAGATCTACTTAGACCGCATGACCTAGGAAGCCATGGCACCTCGTTAGTCCCCGGCCGGAGCTTGGTACTCGTCTACCCTGGACCCGCCGAACGTGTCGTAGGCGAGCCTCGCCCGGCTGCGCCGGATGGCGGCGGCGCAGGGCATCGACGGGGCGAAGGTGTTCAATGCCGGCTCCGCCACCCTTGAGGGCCAGGGGAGCACCTTCTATCCGTTCTTTGCAAGCGCCATTGCTGCTGGCCTGGTGCCTCCCTTCTCCGAGTTCTTCTTCTCTGTCCTCCGCCATTATAGGCTACAGGCTCTGCATCTCCACTCCAACTCCGTCCTTCTCCTGGCAATCTTCGCCAATTACTGCGAGGCTCACGTAGGGGTGCAGCCCTCAGTGGCCTTGCTGCGCCACTACTTCTACCTCCGGACCTCCCGCGGTCCTGCTTCCGCGTGCGCGAGCTTCGTCGTGTACGGTGGCGCCATCGCCATTTTGAGCCCCGGGAAGAGGATTGAGGGCTTTAGGAGCAAGTGGGTCTTGGTAGATGCTGGGCGCATCCACCCTCGGCTGATCTTGCCCACGGAGCAACCTGCGAGCTCCAGCGATTGGGGTCGAGCGGAGCTCGCGGACCCCGCGCGAAGCCGGTGTTGGAGAAGATGGACGCGGATCTAAAGCCGTCCAACATGGCGGCGGCGAAGCTGACCGGCGCGTCGCTGCTGAGGGAATTCCTGGAGCACCAGCTGGCTCCGCTTCGGCGGTACTCACTTCCAATGTGGAGGCCCCATCCGAGCCCCGCGGCCTTGGCCGACGAAGATCTGGCTGCGGTCCTCCAATCTCTGGTCGGGGGCGATGTGGCGAGGTTGGAGGGCGCTCCTACGCCCTTGTTCCTCCGCGACGACTGGGAGCAGGTAGTGGAGTCCATGCCCGTCTTCAATGGGGACGGGCCCGTGCCCTCGGAAGCTCCCGAGGACCCGGTGGACGTGTCCTCCGACGACTCCAGCGAAGAGGAGGAAGGAGGAGAGCGGGAAAAAGGGCCTGACTCCGAGGCAACCGACGGAGAGTCGAGGGCTCCCCTCCCCCAGCGCAAGCCCCGCGCTCTCCGCCTTTCTCCGAGCGATGATGATGAAGATGATGACGAGCAGGGCGGCGGGAGCTTGCCCCGATCCCGAAGAAGGACAGGACCGGGCTGATCTCCCGCGGGTCTGCCCCGGCCCCGAGGCGGACCGCAGACGCGCCTTCCGCTCCCGACCTTCCCGAGGTTGACCTTTCCAGCCGGCTTTCGGGCTTCAAGTTTGGCCGGAGGTTGCTTGAGTCTACTGGCGACGACCCGTAAGCGCTTGATTCTTGTCTTTATTTCTTGTTCTGCTGCTGAGGCTTGACGTCCGCATCTCTTGGATAGGCTAGCGCCCGCAGCAAAGAAGCCGAAGGGAGCTCCTGAGGTTCCATCTGGGGCAGCGCCTCTGCCCGCGAAGGAAGGTGACCGCGACGCACGGGCCTCTCCTGCCCGGTCGTCCTTGCGAGGCCTGGCTGAGCCGGCTGGGGCGAGCTCAGCCCCCATGGCCCCAAGCGACTCCCGAGGTGCCTTTGCCTGCTGCCGCCACCACAATCGTGGGCGCGCAGCAGGCTCCGCCTCAGGATGCTGTGGTCGTGTCGCTGCCTTCTCCTCCTACTCCACCGACTGTTGTCTCTCCGACTCCTCCTACCGTTCTGGATCATGCTGCTGCCGAGCTGGACCGGCTACGGCAGGATCTTCTTGGCGCCGACCCTCGCTTGGTGGCGGGGCGCTTGGAGCTGGCTTCGGGATGGATTCGCTCTGACGCTTCAATTCAGGCGGCGCTGGTCCAGGCCTTGATGGCTTGCAACGAGGAGAGGCAGGCTGTCCTTGAGGCGAAGGCTGCTCGTGACGCAGCCCTGGGGGAGGTGGTCGACGTCCGTGGTCGCTGCAAGGCGCTGGAGGAGGAGCTGCAAGGCCTGCGGGACGAGCTCGCGAAAGAGGCCCGCCTTTGCCAAGCACAGGAAGAAGGCGTGAAGGCTCGCGAGGCGGCCGTCAAGGGCCGGGAGGCCAAGCTCAAGAAGTGCCATGACCGCCTAGGCGCGCTGGAGCAGGAGTTGGGGGCGAGGAAGGTCGAGCTGGACAACAAGGCCCAGGTTCCTGCCGAGGACCGCATGGCCTTCAGAGAGATGGAGGAGAAGGCCCGCTCCTCGCTGAAGACGCTTTACGACAGCGGCCTGGAGAGCCCGCTGGCCGACGCCGAGGACGGCCCCGCCAAGCTGCTTCCCTTCCTGGTTCTTGGACTTGGCCCCACGGCCGAGGTCGAGGCGCGTGTCCTGTCTTCTGCAGCGCTGACGCGGCTCTTCACCCACATCTACCTTCGCGATCCCAGCGTCGAGCTCGACAGCCTGCTGGAGCCAACAAGCGGCGAGCGTGCCGCTGTCGCTGCCGAGGCCGTTAAGGGTCGCGCGGAGGCTCTGCTGGGGAAGTTCCGGGCCTTCAGCACCAAGCCGAAGCGAGGCGCTGCCGACCCTGCTGCTCCATGAGGCGAACCCACTCCGCGCTGCTCCATCACCGTCAAGTGATTCTGTTGTGGCTCCTGTCCTGCCTTTAATTCCTGCACATGTACCATGCCTCGGGGAGGCGTTTAAACTTGCGTATGGCATTGAGATAACAGTGTGGACTGTAATATTTGCTTTTTAATTCCTTGAAATTTATGCTATTCCTTCCTACTTGCTTATGTTCTACGCCGGAAGAGCCTGGCCCCGCGGGTACCTCACCCAGCATTAGCCCCGACCGGAAACCAGGACGGGACCAAGGAGTGAGGGGCTACGTGACAAGTTAGGCTCCTGAGTCGCGATGCTCAGGAGTCCCCCTTGGCGCACGAACATCAAGTAGGGAGGTGATCCTTGAAGTTTACGCTTTTCCTTCCTACTTGCTTATGTTCTGCGCCGGCAGATCCTGGCCCCGCGCGTACCTCACCCAGCATTAGCCTTTCGGAACTAAGGAGTGAGGGGCTACGAGACCAGTTAGGCTCCTGAGTCGCGATGCTCAGGAGTCCCCCTTGGCGCGCGAATAGCAAGTAGGGAGGTGAGATGTGGGTGGATCTACCGTTCTACATCTGCAGAGCCTGGCCCCGCGCGTACCTCACCCAGCGTTAGCCTTTTGGAACTAAGGAGTGAGGGACTACGAGACCAGTTAGGCTCCTGAGTCACGATGCTCAGGAGTCCCCCTTGACGCTCAAACGGCCTTCGTACCTTGGCTCCGCTCGAGGAGAGACGCGCGACGAACCAGGCCCAGGGGGCCTGGCTGGGTGGCGTGCGTCTAGGCGTGACCCAGGCGCAGCCCCCGTGCCCAGCCCCCTCGTGCGGCACTCCCGAGGGGAGGCGTTACGATGAGGCTAGACACTGAGCTCTGGGCTCCCTGAGGTTGATGCGGCCCGGGGGCCACCCTCAGTTGTTTATCACCAACGCGGAGCATAGCGCTTCCGTATGTGTACGGGCATAGCCGCTCCTCGGCAGTGTTGTCAGCCAGCACGGAGGATGGTGCTTCCACTGGTACGTGGGAGGGGGCTCCCCTCCGGGAGGAGCCCCCGGGGCGTGTACAGCCCCGCCCTAACACGTGGCTGGCACGGTAGGGCCTGGCGAGGTGTATCTAGGCACCCGTGAGCCAGCGCGGGACTCACGGGGCCCTACCTCTAGGCGGGTTGCGCCTGGTACTGGGCCTTATCTTGTGATGTGTTCCTGCAAATTTGGTTAGATGCCGGCACTCTATGTCCTCGGGTCCCGGCCCTCGAGCTGGTCTCAGCCGTCGCTGGTATGCCAGGTCGCGATGCCATGGACAAGGCCAGAGGGTGAGGGCTGGAGAGCCAGTAAGAGCCCTGAGTCGCGATGCTCAGGTACCCCCCCTTTAACGTGCGAGTGGTAGACATGGAGCAGAAGAGGTGCCGTGGACCGACATCAAATAATCAAGCATGGTGGGTCGAATGCATAGCTTGAAATAAACGCAAAAGGGGTACATGCCGCTGGGTCTGGCCCGAGCGGCTTGGGGATGATGCAACCCGAGGGGCGCCCCCAACAAAGTAAGCTAACAACATAAAATAAAAGGGATACATGCCGCAGGGACGGACCCACGCGGCCTGGGAATGATGCAGCCCTGGGGGCGCTCCCAGCTGGGAATGAAACTTGAAAGATGTCACTTGATGATGTTGAGGACGAATGAGTGTTGGTGTAGCAGACTCGGTGGGCTGCGGAAGCCGATCCTCGCGAGCCCCCAGGCCCAGGGGCCTCGCGAGGCTCCGGAGGCGCTGGTGGCTCCTCGCGGACCATCTCCATCTCCGCCAAGGCTGCGGAACGCCTGGCCTCTTAAGCCTCCGTGATGCCCCTCATGAGGCGCTGGTACGTGGCAACCGCATTCGGCAAGCCGTAAGGCATGCGAATGTGGTTGTGGGGTGGACCTTCGCAGCGCCCCACTCGCGAGGGCTAGGGGCGCTCCAGGGAGGCGACTCGATTGAGCCCTGGTATGTCGATGCAGACGCGCAGCCCACCATCCTCGCCTGGATGGGGAGCCACAGCTGGTAGGCGGCGGCCGCCTCTCACGACTCTTGACTCCTGTAGCTCCTGAATGGCCTTGCTGACGAACTCCTGAGGGTCTGGTCTTCCTTGCCTTACTCCTTCTTGAGGGAAGCGTGCTTCGAAACACGCCTCCAGGTGGTGCCCAAGCGCCTCCCTCGTGACCTTAGCCAGGTCGGTGGCCCTCCAGGGGAGAGCCCCCGAGCCCAGGCTGAGGAGGGCGCCGGGCGCACTTTCCTATGCGATGGAAGGAAGATCCCCTTGGGCAGGCGTGGGCCCTGAGGGGCCTGCCTCCTAAGGGGCCGGGCCGGACGGTGTCTTCTTCTTCTTGGGGGTGGTCTCGGGAAGCCTCCTGCTTCCGCGATCCGGGTCTTCCAGTGATGCGGCCTGAAAGGCTTGTTCCAGGGAACACATCGCGTCCTTCTCTTCACAGGGCACCGTGATGACTCTGCCACTTCCTGGCATCTTGAGGACGTTGTAGCCGTGGTGAGTTAAGGCCATGAACTTGGCCAGCGCTGGGTACCCAAGGATGGTGTTGTACGGCAGGCGAATGTGAGCGACGTCGAAGTCGATGAGCTCGGTGCGGTAGTTGTCGCGTGTCCCGAAGGTGACAGGGAGGTGGACCTGCCCAATCGGGACCGTGGAGCCGTCGGTGACTCCGGAGAAAGGCTTGGTTGGCTGAAGCTGGTTGTAGGGCACTTGGAGATTGTTGAATGTTTCCACGGACAGGACGTTGAGCCCTGCCCCACCATCGATGAGGGTCCTGGTGACCAGCACGTTGCTGATGATTGGGGAACAAAGCATCGGGAGGACTCCAGCTGTGGCCGCACACTTGAGTTGATCCGCTGTGCTGAACGTGATGGTGCACGCGGACCACCTGAGGGGGCGCGTGGCTTCGAGCTTGGGAAGAACTGCATTTACTTCGCGGGCGAACTGCTTGAAGATGCGCTGAGAGGCTGGGGCTTGAGGCCCTCCCAGGATACAGGCGATCGCGCACGGCTCCTGGAAGCCCCCAGCCCCCTCGTCCTGATGGCGGTCCTCGTTTCTCCTTGGTTGCGGCGGCAGCGGAGGGAGGCATGCATTGCCTTGCGGGCGATCCTCACGAGGCTGATCCCTCTAGTCTCCCTCGCGAGGCGGGTCTTGCCTGCGGTCCTCACGAGATTGATCGCGCCACCCTTGGCGCGGGCCGTGGTCTTCCCAGCGTCCTGCGTTCCTTCCTCCTCCTCGACCATAGCCCCAGTCACTGCGGTCGGGGCGACGGCCGATCCTTCCTTCTCGCACGGCTCGGAGCTCTTGACATTCGTTGGTATTGTGGGTGTGGAGGTTGTGGTACACACAGTACCGACTGCCCTTGGAAGACTCGGGCTGATCTCTGCCCCGCTTGGTGTCTGGTTCTGCCGCGAGCACGGCAGCCCCCTTGCGCTTCACATCCTTGGCCTTGAGCTTCTTCTCTTCTGGGTCTACGGCGGGCAGCTCGAGGAGGGAGAGACGCCCTTCCTCAGCCCTGGTGCACTTGGTCGCCAAGTTGAACAGCTCCAAGGAAGTGCACAGGTCCTCATGCATCGCCAGCTCCTCCTTCATCTTGACGTCACGCACGCCGTCGGAGAATGCCGAGATGATGGCCTCCTCGGTCACCTTGGGAATCTTGAGGCGTGCGTTGTTGAAGCGCTGGATGTACTTCTGCAGGGTCTCCCCGGGTTGTTGCTTGATGCGGCGCATGTCGCTCACGGCGGGTGGCCGGTCGCGAGTACCTTGGAAGTTGGCGATGAAGCGGGTGCGCATCTCGTCCCAGGAGGAGATCGTGCCTGGTGCCAGGTTCAGGAGCCAGGTGCGGGCCCCGTCCTTGAGCACCATGGGAAACCAGTTCGCCATGACCTTCTCGTCTCCGTTGGCAGCTTCGATGCCCAGTTCATAGAGCTGGAGGAACTCCGCAGGGTCGGCCGTGCCGTCGTAACGAGGAGGCAGGTCTGGCTTGAACTTGCTGGGCCATGCGACGCTGCGCAGCTCGGTGGTGAAGGCACGGCAGCCTGCTGTGGCCACAGGAGGCCTTGGGTGATGGAGAGCTTGGTCTTGCGGGTCCCCATGCGCTGCAGCTGGGAGCAGCGCGGGGTCTTGACGTGCGGGAGCGGGGAGCGCCCGGGCAGCTTCTCGCGGGCGAGGGACTTCTTGGCAGCTCTGCTCTTGCCGCGCTGGCACCTGACGGAACTGGTCCTGCCCAGGGGCCACGCGCCTTGGAGCCAGGGCACCTTCTTGAGGAGGAGGCGGCTGGGGCGCCCCCGGAGCTTCGTCGCCCGCGTGGGGCGGGGTGCGGTGCAGCGGAAAATACGGCACGGGAGAGCCTCCTGCGGCGCGGACGAGCTCGGCGACGCGGTCGAGCCATTCTTCGTAGACGTCATCGACGGGATGGTAGCGCAGGAGCTCGTTTGCCGCGATGAGCGCAACTCAAGCCTCCATGGGTGCGCGGAGCGCGCGGGACGAAGAACCAGCTGGGGTGAGCGAGGGAGTAGCGGTGCAGCCGTTTTGCCGCACGGACGGATGCTGAGACGACGCTTGCTGCTCGTTCCCCGCCGGGCCAGTGGCGGCATTGACGGCAGGCGATGGGGAACGGCGAGGACGCCCGCCGACAGGAGCCGTCTGGGTGACACGGGCCCGACGAGCGTCAGACATGGACGTGATGGTCGTAGGAGAACGGGGCGGTGGAAGATGAATTCCGGCGCACCCCTACCTGGCGCGCCAAATGTTGGATTTCGGGTGCCGGCAGACCCTTGAGGTTCGAACACTGGGGTGCGCGCGGAGATTTCGCCTTCTACCTGCCTGAACCCCACCGCCTCGCTAAGATCTAAGCTATGAAAAGAATAGCACAAGATACACAGGGTTTATACTGGTTCGGGCCACTATTGTGTTGTAATACCCTACTCCAGTTTGTGGTGTGGTGGATTGCCTCTTGGGCTGATGATGATGAGCAATACAAGGAAGAACAGCCTCGCGAGGGTCTGTTATTGGCTGAGGCAATGAACTGCTAGGAGGAGTTCAGTCACCCTTCTCTCTCTCTCTCTCTCTCTCTCTCTCTCTCTCTCTGATTGCTTGATTGGTTGCCTCTACCCTGGCGGTGGCTAGTCCTATTTATAGGCAAAGGCCCTAGGCCTCTCCCAAATATTGAGCGGGAAGGGCGCCAACAATTGGCCATTTTGAAGGGGAACATCTGGTACACTTATCCTAACTAAAGTTGGTCTTCGCCTGCCAAAGGCTCTGGTGGTGACGCCGGCTTGGGCTCCACAATGACTTCTTCCCTGCCGTTGGGCTGGTTTTGGTCTCGTTGCACCGAAATGGGTGCCTTTGCTTGATGCTCTCGCCTGCGCTTGCTCCCTTTGCACCAAAGAGGAAAGGAGGACACTGCGTGGGCTCGCGCCCGCCTGGCGCCCTTGGTCGTCATGGCTTGCGTCACGGGCACCTCGTGAGGTACCCTGCCTTGATCTCTCCGCCTCCTCGCGAGCCAGCTTGATGAGGCCGTGCCTGAGGAAGCTCCGTGTTGTCCGCCCCGTGAGGCTTGGCCCCTCGCGAGGGTCTTGGGTTTGTGTTGATGAAGATGGGTCGTGCTGGGCCCCCCTTTGAGCCACGCCGAGGGCCGCAGGCAGGCAAGTCTGGGGACCCCCGTTCCCAGAACGCCGACAGCATCAACCTGTAGTAGGCGCACAAGTCAGCTTCAAATTTGTGGAAAACAGCATACATCCCATCTGCCATTATTTCTAATAATGTACAACCCATTTGTTAATTCTTATGAATTTTTTTGGAGACCATCTTCTTTTTATTAGCATTACACCACATATTGTGGCCACAGTTAAAAAGTATACGAAATTTTGCATATTTCGATGCGGTCAACTGTTTTTAATCCAGAAATATCGATTCACATTCAAACTATTTTGAAAAATAATTTATATAAATATAAAATCCAAATAATTGTCCATGCATAAAAATCAATTGAATTTAAGATCTTGTAATGAAAAAAATTGAAACTAATTCCCAGTTTGATGTGTTTTAAAAATGTACAGCCCATTTCTGGGCAAACCGAATGAAACTCTCCTCGTCTTGAAAGATTTGCAGCCCAACAGGGCCGATAAAGAAAGTAGGCCTTGTTTGGGTATTTCTTTAAAAAAAAAGAACTGGGCTAGCCATTTTCAGCAAGAAAAAAACACAACTGGGCTCATGATGTGGTAAACATAAATAAAACCCTGGCTAGACGGGCCACAGCCCCCGCACAGCCCCGTTGTTACCCTGATCCGTCGCTAAAACTAGTATAAATAACAACTGCTTGTTCCTAAAAAACTGCACAACTTGCTAGGTCCCTGGTGTCAGCCGCTCGTAGTGTAATTCTCTCGTTTATTAACTACGTTGACAATGGCGTGAGCCCTAGATGTCCAACCATTAGGAGGAACCATATTTTTGGGCTTGTACTATAGAGGCACTTGCTTGCGTACTGCCATGACGTTGGTGGGTCCCTACTATCATCCTCTCCACGTACAGTCATCTCCTTGTTCCTCTCGGTTGTTGACGACGTCGACAACGCAAGAGGGCGGCGCACCGCGCACGGCGAGCGAACCAAGGCCGCAATGCGGAGGACGACGGCGAGACCTCGGACAGAATGAACATGAGCCGTTGAAGATGCGCCGGTACAGTCGCAGGCGGAGCGGAGTGCGAGGGTTGACTGGTTCAAGCGCGGGTGCGTGTTGGGGCTGACGTTGCTGGAGAATAATAGGACGGGTGGGGGAATAGAGGGAGGGACTGGCCAACGTTGGAGGGTACGTACGGTAGGGCGGCGGAGGCGTAGCTAGCCATGGGAGGCGGGAGCAGGCGCAGCAGGCGGAGCCGACGGGGTGGTTTGGTTTGGGCGGCTGGAGGAAGAAGAAGACAAGGGATAGAAGATACACGACAGATGTTGGATGTCAATCCAACGGCTGGTAGGCAGAATCGTTTGTTGACTGGCTAGTAAGTCGACACCACCTTGGATAGGCTATTTCCTCGCGGGTCCCAAATGTCAGAATCCAAATCTGTCACGGTCATGCAACCTTTCCTATGAAAATTTACAGCCCATTTGATGTGCTAGTTCGAAATAAGTTTGCGGGTGCTGGTGGGGGCTAATCACTTGGCTTCTGTAATGCAGAGTGACCTCAAGCAGCCGGCAGTGATTTTATTTCCCTTGGTTGGGATTTGTTACAATATTTCACTGTAAATTAAACGAATGGCAAGCCATTTGCCTTGTTTCAAAGAAAATATGACAGTCACAGCCGAGTTGAAAAGGGCAGGAACATCTAACTCCAGCTTTCAAACTGTAAAAAAGCAAGAGGTTAATTGTTCATCAGGTTTACAAAAAAACCAGATTGAAAAGGGCAACAACACCTAACTCCAGCACTGTTTTCGGCAGTCACAGTCAAATGGATCGGTCGGGTCCATAGAATGAACATCCTGGGTCGTAAAATTTACTGGATTATGACCACAATATGTTGTAAATAGAAGCCTGACACGTTCAGAAGCTCTTTTGCCCACCTGAAACTCCTTTTTTTGCTCTTCGACATACCCATCCGTCAAAACCATGCTGCTGATAAACTTAAGCCTGATGGACAATAGTAACCTCGCATTCAGCAGGAAGAATGTGACAAATCTTGTGTTTGCACGGTTGGCTACATATCGTTCTAGCGTCATTATCTTCAATCGAATCTCATGAGAAGTGAGAAAATCCCGATGCTTATGAATCCACCGATTGGTTATAACTTTCTTACCCCATCCTGTTGCCTAAATAGGCATGAAGATTGAAAACAGTTAAGGTCTAAAAGAAGAGTGTCGAAAGAGCAACAGCTGAACGGTTAATTCTAGTACACTATATGCGGGCTTCCAATGTGCGTGAAATTATCACCTTTATATACAACTTCTCCAGACATGGAAAGCATTGCAGCAAGCCAATAATCTTGTTCAGATCAAAACTATTCATTTGGATATATAAGATCTTGACAGAACCCAGCACCATTGATAGGCCATCCATGGAGAAACTCTTCATTGAGCATAGAACATAATATTAGTACAAAATGTGTACTCCAAGATGATATATAAATTATGCGCAGAAATTTAAAATGCAGCTTATGGTTACAAGTGTAGATGGTAATATAAAGTACCGGAAGAACTGTGGAGCCAAACACCATATTGAAATGAGCACATAGATCATGTATTCCACCCAAGGTCTCCAGTTTAGGCGCAGAGAGGACAATCATTTGCAACGGTGAGTAACTAGAATCAAGGATCAACCTTTGAAGTGAAGGGGCATCTTGGATGATGAGCTGCCTTCCGTCAAAAGAAATTCCAATTCTTACAAGGTTAGGTGACTTTATTTGGAGACAACCGATTCTAACTGTGAAACCAAGCACCAAGCACTCTAGAGCAGGGCAACTGGAGTGGATGATACTGTGCAATGAGGCCTCCGATAAACGAACACGCGCAAGTGAAAGTTTATTGAGAAATGGGATTCGAAGGTTTAGTACCAGATTATCTGGTAGGTAGCACTGTGCAAAGGTGGCGGTGTGGAGAGAGGACGAAAACCAAGAGATGGACATCGGTGCTGAGGGCACATGTTCATGGCATTCGGTATGCGGCATGTGATTTCCAGGGGAATAGTAGAACTCAAGCAGCTGTAGTTTTGTGAATTCAGGGGATTCCAGCCAGGCGTTCACCGTGCAGGGCATGGTATGCTTGCTCAGGTAGCATGACGGGATGTAGAGGCTTTGAACGGAGCCCTGGTGGGAGGAGATGATGGCTCTGGGGATTTCAAAATCATTGAAGAGAGATAGCTGACGACAGTCGAGATTAAGGGGCACGGCGCGCCATAGAGGGCGCCACCGAATTGAGAGGACTTGGGTGCAGCAACAATTCTTGGTGGGGAGAAGCGAGATGATCTCCCCAAGGAGGGCGTCCGGGAGATTGCTGATGCGGCCCACCCGAGATTCTACGGGTTCCTGGGATCCGGTGGGGGCGGGGTCGCTGCTTCTCCCCGCGTTGCCGGGTGCGGGATCTACAACAGGCGTCGCCGCTGGCGGGAACCTCATCTTCTTGGCGCTGGGGTCAGCCGACTCCATTTTCCTTGAGGGCGTCGCGTCACGCTCACGGATTTGAGCACGGTATGGAATGACGAGCCTAGTTGTAGTGCGAGCGAAGAAGAAGGGGAGCTGGGGTTTTCTGTAGGAGTGAGGTGAGGAATTTGGGGGTACGAGTGGAGCAAGCTGACGTGAGGTGGGTGGGAGCGAGGAGGAAGAAGAGCACCTAGGTTTTTTTTGTGTGCTGGGTGTGGGTAGCGCCTCTCATTCAGTAAATATATGGGATTTTGAATTGATTTTACTATTTACTAGTGTGGATGGGCTGTTTTGTCTTGGGCCCCAAGAAACAATTACTACTATTACAGTGGAGACACTCTACAGCTACCCAGAAAAACAATTACTACTAGTAAAGTGGAGACACTCTACCGCTTATGGCTCCTCCTAGGTCATTGAAACGTCTCCCTCTACTGAATGCCGTTATACTTCTATTCACCAACATGAGGGCCATGCAGCGCACAGGTCCAAGTGCCATCCACCAAATTAGAAGGCAGTATGCAGGCGGGGAGTCACCCCGGTCGTAGCACGGCAGTAACGAGCCGTCGTATCACAAAACCCCACCTCCCCGCAGTCTAAGTTTGACGGACGAAGCAACCATCATTTCACTCTTCGCTGAATCCCCTTCTCCCTCACCGTCTTCAAGAAAGGCAACACTTGCATCTGCCACTGTTCTTCTCTCCGAACGAAGGGAAGGTAAGCGGATCCGTGATGTTGGTATATTTTCGTTCAGAGAAAAAAAAGAACTTTTGCAAAGCAGTAGCCGATCCTCACTCTCTTTTTTGTTTCATTGTCATTGCGATTGTGTATTCCTTTCAGTTGTCTCCTAGTATTCGTCAGTTTCATGATGGACCAAGGAGAACCAGGCAAAGATCTACCGATATTGGAGCAGACGCGGGAGGCTGATCCCCACGAGACAGAGAGCTCCAAGAAGATGGAGGCAACCACCGAGGCGACCCTAGATACTGAGATGTTCAACGCCCCGTTTGAGGTTACAGCCCCCGTGGCACTGCAGGAGTAGTTTCCCCCCTTCGAGGATGTGTCCCCCCCCCCCCGCTGAGCTGCCCAAGGTGATTTCCTTCTTTGTCGATCTCGATTGTGGTTTTTCATCTAAGTATGTGGTGATTTTTTTTAGAAAAGGAATTATGTGGTGATTAATAATACAAAATTTTATTAGCTACAATGCCATGCTATACATAGTGGTTTAAATAACTTGTGTTTCTTATACTAAAAAGTAATTCAGAATTTGTTTATGTTTCAATTAGAGCCCTGATGCAGACAAAGATTGTGTGGTTGTACATGTCACTCGCTATGAGGCGGACGACCTGAATATACGCACTGGGAAAACAGGGTTCTTAGGCTGTTGGATCCTGGAAGCCATTTGCGGTTATACCAATGAAGAGTTGTATTCCAGCCTCACTGTTGTCAGGCGTGTTGTCCAGGGTGTACTGAAGCACAAGAAGTTCAAAGCTACTCCTTCGTTTGTGAGGCATATTGTTCTTGTCAAGCTTACGCAGGAAGATGGCATGGCATGCCTCCACAAACAAGTTTATCAGTGGTAAGGCCACAAGGTTGTCTTCATGAAGATTCACAGGATTGAGCTGCTGCGGGACGTCCTCGATGATGTTCATGGCAAGGTCCGTCTTGTGTCCAACCCAAATTAGATCGAGGCATGAAATAGTTTCCCCATCTAGTGTTTAATAGTAGTTTGGATTGTGTCTAATTATCCAAACCTTGCCAATTATCGACCCCTCTAGGGCTAGTACTCTGTTTGAATCCGTCTATGGGAACTGTTGCTACTTCTGTGTGCCTGTGAATCATGTGAGAAATATCGTAATTGTTGCCGAAACAGATGCGTCCTCACTAGTTTTTTCATGAATATGGCATGGTAAGACATAAGTTGTCACGGTTTATCATACGAGCAGTGTGTGTTTTGATGAAATAGAGCACTCGTTCGAGAACCATGCGTTGACGTATACATAAGTACTTGTGAACACTATTGGTGCTACCCCACTTGTAAGCAGTTGTGACACGGCACATTGGCTCAGCTCGCTTCAACACTAGGCTATCGACCAGCTAACAATCAACAATCTGCTGTCTGACATATAAGCAACTATGTATCTTGTTACAGTGGTTCATGCAGTTAATTGAGGCCACAATGTAATAAAATTCCAAACGTTCACACGCTAGTCCAGTGCCCATGTGGAACACTCACATTAAACTCGTCTTCATAAAAAACTTGAAAAGCATAAGTTAAGCAACTTTATACGTCTCAATGATTCATAGAACATAACAAACATATACTAGTTCACAGCAAAAGACAAGGTTGTGAGAAGGTTTAAAAATCAGGAAAAAACAAGCAAGGCTTCTCTGAAAAAAGGGCCTCCCGGCAGGCTTAAATTTCCTGGAGTTCACTCTAGTTTTTTCTTGTTGCCACCATTCAGGGTTTGGTTCTCTCATTCCAGAATAACCAATTATAATTGTGGTCTCAGCTGGAATGCTGAACTGAACCATGCAGTGTACTGACCAGCTGAAATGCTTGTGCATTCCACTAAATTTAAGCACCGCTATTTGCAGGAATAAGCAGACCACGATGCCTCTTGTCCGGGAACCTGTCCAAAAAACTACCGTGCAGCCGTGCCAGCTAGTCCTTGGTCCATGGATGAACTGGTAGAAAGTGCATTCCGGACTAGGATGCTGTTATTTTCGCTCGTCCCTGCACTGCAATCATGAAGTAAAACGTACGAATCAGCTTCTTTTAGATTGCGTTGGTCATTCTACCTTAGTTACTACCAATGTAGGGATACCTTGAAGACGGGAGGTTAGACGATGGCAATGAGGGATAGCCATCTCATTTTGCGCAGTTGTACTAAAACTGAGGTGTGTGCTTTTGATTGCGCAGATAGAAACGATACGGAGACAGACATCCTGAAACGATATGGAGACAGACATCCCTGTTTGCGCGAATAAGAAATACGGTTATTTAAACAGTGACAGATATTACTACTTTCCCCCGTTTCCTCTTAGAACCAAGTCCTAGATTCATGCTACAGCTTTCCCACTTTCTTCCCTATTTGAACCAACGCTTTGAGTCGACTGTATGAACTAGTTTTACTTCTAATAATAGTAGAAGTCTAGGTGGCCTTAGCACAGCGGACGGAAGTAGAAAAGGATCCACACGAAGGGAGCTAGGGCAGTAGAGCAAGGCAGGTTTCGAAGGAATATATACCTGAGGGTCGTCGGCATGTGGCAAAGACGGCGTCGGGAGGCCGCATCTTGGCCACAATACCGTAGGGAGGAAGAAGGGGTCGGAGGCCCTCCCGAGCCGGTGCTCTCTCGGAGAGAATGGCACGACCGCCGATCGGGATGTGCCGGTAGCCGTTGGTCTCCTCCCTTGCCGCCGATGACAGCATGAACGATGCACCTACACCCCTGCCCCGGTTGAGGTTGTCCGGCCGGATTTGTGACCATTCGTGAGCTGAGAGAGAGTGTGGCCACCTATGTGTTGCTTAGATCTGGAGAGCATGAGAGAGTGAACGAGAGCAACCCTAGTAAAGCAAGCGATAAGGCTCCTGCTTTTATATATAGTGGAGTGATTTTGTTGTACCAGCTTCAAAAAAATGCGCTCCTACGTGTACTCGTGAGTGGGTGTGAGAGAACTAGTGCGTGCGTGCACCGCTTCTCTTCGTGAGAGTATAATATACTATGCCCAAAGAACGTTCGCCGCAAGAGTAATAGTATAAGTGTGTGACATGTGAGCTAAAATAAAATGTGCGCGCCGTCTTTTGTTTTTTAGAAGTTCTGAGGGTAGGGTGTGAAGATCACATATGTGCGTGACCGTCTACCTGCAGATAGACGGTGGGTGCGACGTGCGAGTCTGCGAGAGGACTCGGGAGAGTCGTGACTCGTGAGGGTGCGTGTGCGTGAGAGAGAGAGGGGGCATGTATCAATGCAATGCATGTGTCCGTAAATCATTATCCGACAAACGTTCGCCACAAGCCTTTTCCTGACGAACGCCGTAAGAACCGTTAGATCGGCATCTGACAATGTCAGTTTTGCCATGTCATTTAACAGAACAGCCACTCCTCCGACACAAAAATCTTCCACGTGAGTGTTAGCAATTGTCGTATGCTCCCTCCGTTCCGAAATGCAGTGCATATACCTTTATTGAAAATTCGAACCTTGTAAACTTTTACCGAGTTTTCATGTACCAAATTGGACATGTAGAATACCATGTATATATCATTTCATTCATCTTCGAGAAGTAACTATAAAGATGGGTGAGGAGTCTACAAAGAAAGACCATCGTATCACCCGCAGCAATTTCAAGCATCCTTTAGTGTCGAGGAATATCGTAGGAACTCTATATGATATGATTTTTATAGGATTTTTTCCTTTAGAGCCAATTGGTTCATAGGAATAGATTCATATACTCCACATTTCAAAGGAAATAAACATGATATCATTTCTATAGCTTTAGAGCCACTTGGTTCATATGAATGGATTCCTATACTCCCTTAATTTCAAAGGAAAATAAACATTAGCGTATATTCAATAGAAAAGTTCCTATGATATGAACCAAATTACATCTCTTTTGTAATCCCTTCTCATAGGAATTGAGATACATGTCATCTCTAGATTCAATAGAAAAGTTCCTATGATGTGAACCAGATGACATCTCTTTTCCAATCCCTACTCATAGGAATTGAGATGCTCCATGTCATCTCTTTCCCTACAACTTCCATGTATACATCTTCTATTCCTAAATAGATAGTACAACCCACTAGTAGCTCTTTTTCCAAAACATGCAACTACGGCATAAGAACTATATAGTGTGCCAATAACTTTCAAAGATGGTCGCTGGATGAAGCTAACCCGACAGTGCAGAGATAGGCAAATCCAAGCACTAATGGACGTTGGATATCATCAACGTTCCACCAGATCTGCCACATGTACAATTTAGAAGACTCCATGGTTGAACTTAAGCATAAGCACAAACCTCAAAACACAAGCACTTCTCCTTTGTTCCAGAATCTTCTGTATCATAATTGATTATTTTTTTCTAAATGAATTGCCATTATTTGTTTTTTTTACTTTATGATTTACAATGCACAACCCCATGAATCTTAACATTTTTATAAAACTAATTGATTTTGAATGAGATGAACTATAAGAACTAAACGAACATCTACATCATGCATATATGACTCAAAGCATTACATGCTATAGTGTGTATTTATTCATAATTTGGTTTCGAAATCTCATGCGTTCAATACATGTGTACCTTACTAGTTTTGAGTAGAGTAGCAAATTTCACGCGGCCCCGGGTATATCAAAATGCAGGGCCCATGCATCATTGCCTTTCGGTCGAACCTACGTCCACAATTTTTTGTACGTACTATATCTCCACTTGTCCCCGAACCCAAAATGCCGCCTCGTTTCCGTAAAGCCAAGCAGCCCACACATATTTAAGGCGTCGAGTCGAACCCGTTTACTACGACGTGGCCCTGCACGCCATAGTACTCCTACAAACCCTGCCGCCGCACTCATCATCGGTTTTCTTCAAGAGGACGAGGGAGAAGCTGATTTGTAGTGGAGGCACTTTCAAAAAAAAGGATTTGTAGTGGAGACCCCTACCCTAGGGTGCCCTAAGTAGCTGCCGCACGCGTCATTGTTTTCTCTTTTCTTTATGCTCTTGCGCCCTAGAGTGAAATGATTGTTGCTTCGTTCGTCCAACTTAATGTGGGAAAGGTGGGGCTTTGTTATTTGACCCCTCATAGCTCATTTTCTACTACTGCGGCGCTACAACCGGGGTGCCTCCAATTCCAACCGCTGCTCCGAACTGTAACTTGGTGCATCGCATGTGGAACAAGACAGTGGATGAGCCACATGTCGGCCAAAGGGGTCCTGTTAAGTGTGTTGCCATTTCCTGTGCGGACCGACCCTACTTGAGTTGCTACGCCAACACTGCAGGAGCAACCTACCACTTGGTTTTGCTCCTTGGTGAATCCCGACTATATTGATCTAAAAAGATACATGCTGAACTACCCTCTCCGTCTCGTTTTTTTTATTTTTAGGCGTCTCGGTTTATAGGGCCTGCACGTAGTTCTAGGTCATCCATTTGACTAACTAAATATGAGTTACTATGTCACAAAAAGTATATCATTGGATTCTTAAGCAGGTGTAGTTGTATTTAAAAGTCGAGGGTGGGGCTTTTCCTGCGCGGTAGGCGGCGGGGCAGTTCCGCCTAGTCGGTTCGACAGAGACGCGAGAAGACGAGGGAGTGGGTTGTTGCAAACGTAGGGCTGTGTGAGTTAACAGTGAGTTACTGCTGGACAGGTGGGGCCCCATGATTTGACTTGCCATTATCATTTTAACTGCGGCGCTACGACCGACGTGAGTCTCCTGATTCTTGACCACCTCCATACAGGTGCCTCTCCCAATGATCCACCATGTAGTAGAGGCTGGCTCTTGCATGAGAGCCCACTTCTCCACTTTTTCCTTGCCTCTCTTTCCCGCACATATGAAAAAATGCCATGTAAAGCGCACTATTGTACTCCACTTACTTTTACTTGCTCCTAGAGGTGCTTAAGCTTGCCACATTGGCATAAAGTCTGATGTGGCAAGTTAATCAAGAAGAGAGAGACTAGTTTGGTGACCCAAGGAAGAAACGGTGCTAAGCGCGTGTACCTAGGTGAACAGACAATTTTGAGTCTATAGCTAATTAAATGAAGCAAACTTAGGCCTTGTTTGGTTCATAGGGTAGGAAAATCGTAGGAATAGGAAAGTCATAGGAAATGAGATGACATGTATCTCAAATCCTATGAGTAGGAATAGGAAAGGAGATGCCTTTGATTCACATCATAGGATTTTTTCCACTGAGTCTAGGCTAATGTTTATTTTCCTATGAAATGTGGAGGATAGGAAGAATTCCTCCATAGGAATAGGATTCCATTCCTACAAACCAAAGGGCTCTAAAGGAATTTTTCCAATATAAATCCTATCCTATGAAATTCCTACAAGATTCCTCTAAACCAAAGGAGGCCTTAGCAACACCATTTCATTGGAAGAGGTCACTCCTTGGCAAATGCAATAAATACTAGTACTCCCTGTGTCCCATAATATAAGAACGTTTTTGGCACTACACTAGTGTCAAAAACATTCTTATATTATGGGACGGAGGGAGTACGAAGAAAGAGATAGAGAGGAGTAAAAAATACACTTATAGCCAACCTTGTTGTAGTATGAGTGACTAAGTGATGACTATGTATGACATGCCAACATCAGATAGCCTAATGCACCGTGTTAAATCTCCAAGGGCACGACCGGGCGAGTGACGCGACGGTCGTGGTAGGCGCGACCATGATACGGGCTGCTGGCAGCCCTTGGATCTGAGATCATACGGTCGCATGCTAAGTTGCTGAAAATTTGCAGAATAACCCTCCAGGATAGGATATTCACCCATAGGTCTAGAATCACGCCATGCAACCGTTCGATCTCAGATCCAAGGGCTCTCGGAAGCCTGTATCATGGGAGAATGGAAAGACACTACCCTGCCGTTCGCACGCTGGCAGTTGGCTCCTACTCGTCCCCGCACGTCCTTCAATACTATGGCGGTTCGCTCCTAGTCGTCCTGTTCATTCACATTACGGCAGTTCCACTAAACCTAAGCCTCCTCCCAAATCCATGGCGTCCCAAATCTCCACGATCGGCGGTGAGTACAAGGTTAGAACCATCACCGGCGATGATTTCGACGTCATCTACACCCGTTCTTCCGTGACGGTGAAAGGATGCCTTTCTCGCTTCATACGCATGTTCGAAGACTCAGATGATGACGTTGCTCATGGTGGTTCTAATGCAGTGTCTACCGGAATAGTTGCAAAGTTTAATTTCAGGTGTGCTTAATTTAATTTGAGGGGTGTGTTGTGCTGAGCCCCCAGCATAACTATGTTGTGTTTCTTCTTGTTACTTTAACTCTTCAGTAAGTACATACTAGTATTTCTTACATTTCATCTTTTAGTTGGTATAGTACTACCACTCGTTTCTTCACATTATATACGTACAATATATATGGCCAACATCATATAACCAGCAATTTAGTTGTCAAAGAATTTTAGGGTGCTTAGTTTTGTCAAAGAATTCCAGGATGCTTAGAGGGTGCTTGGATCCAAGGGACTTATTTTAGTCTGACTAAAAATAGTCTCTTTAAGAGGCTAAATTTCCAAGCACCCCTGACTAAAGAGGGGCTAAAACTAGTCTTGAGACTAAAATTTTTTAGTCAGGGGTACCCCTACTAAAATGTGGATTAGTCCTCTCTCTACTCATTTAACTCCTCTCCTTTAACACATGCGAGTTCTGGATTGGAGGGTTTGGAGGATAATAAATGCTCGTTAACTTGATTTTAGCCTTTTTAGTATTTGGATCCAAGCATGGGTGAGGCTAGCATGTTTTAGTCCCACTACTTTTAGTCATGGGACTAAAACATATCCAAGCACCCTCTTAGTTTTATTTGAGGGGTGGGTTGTGCTGGACACCATTATTGTGACTAGTCTTTTTAATAGTACTATATGCATAATTTGGCGACGAGCGCTCTCTATATGTACCACCTTTTTTTAATTTCAAGTTTTGCTCCATGGCGCAATCCATCGATACTACTGATGTACAAAAGTATACATTTTTAAAAGGCTAGAGGGCAGGGCAGTCTAGCTTGGTCGGTTTCACGAGAGGCGAGGGCCTTTGTGATTTGACGGCTCATTACTGCTGGAAGGCGGGGCCTTGTGATTTGACTACTCGTATAAATGCGCCGATGACCTGATCGAGGAGGAGCAAAGAACCATGCGGTTTACTCAAGTTTTCCACTAGAGTAGTACTGCGACGGAGGAGCACGAAACACGGCAGCCCAGTGCCATATGGCGATAAAAAATGATCTAATTTGCTAGTCATCTCATTGTTAGCATTGTGATTTGAGATGATGGCGAACCGAAGTGTGAAATAATGGTTGCTTCGTCCGTCTGGGAAGGTGCGACATTGTGATTTGATGTCTCATTGCTCATTACTACTACTGGGCTGGTACGAGTGGGGTGCGTCCCCCCTGCTGTTCTGCACTGTTATTTGGTGCTTGAAACGTCGACCCGGTTGCTATATGTCCCACATGTCGGCGACAGGAAGTACATAATTCATGAAAGGGAGCATCGATGGAGGAGTATACTACAGAATTCATGAAAGGGAGCGACTTAGTTTTGGAAAAAACTGTTTTTACGGAGTACGTACCCACTAGGGTTTATAGGGCTCATCTAAAAAACATTCGTTTTTCCGTTTGATAAGTCTCAATTCTACTATACTAGTAGTAGTACCGTTACATGTTGGATTTTGAGGTGCGTTAAACCACCCGACGCAAGCAGTGTCAAGAGGAAACTAACCAATGCATGTACAAGTTCATGGAAATTTAGTGGTCATTCATGCATTCGTTCTAATTAATGCCTTAGTAAACATAACTTCTTGAGAAAAACGAGCGTACTAATTACTTGTGCAAAATACAAAATTAATTCGACCACTCAACGTCTACCTTGGTTGGAGAGATTTTGAAATTGAGCCATAAAATGGAAAGGAGGGAGTAGTAACTTTTGTCTCGATTACTATTTGTGGCCTTGTATAGATGCGAAATGTATTTTTTATAGTGGCCTTGTATAAGTAAATGGAGGGAGTACTAACCAAAGTACATAGTAGGGACGAGGAGTAAACGGAGGGAGTAGTAAAATTTTCTCCTCGTGCTGCGAGCCACCGCGCGCGTGGGCGAGGGAGCGGGCGTAAAGGCGTACAGTAGTAGTAGTAGTAGTAGTAGTAGTAGTAGTAGTAGTAGTAGTAGTAGTAGTAGTAGTAGTAGTAGTAGTAGTAGTAGTAGTAGTAGTAGTACTCATAAGCAAGCTTCACCTCATCATGCGAGCCACCGCGCCCGTGGGCGGGGGAGACGGCGTACTAATCAAGCTTCTCCTCGTTCTACGAGTTAATGGGACACATCAAAAGTACTCTAGTGTATAGAGCCTTGCCTCTAAGGTAGGCCCCACATGGTTTGCCTCTTTTTTTAATTTAACATAACGCGTCAAGTCACAATTTGTTTGTTCACCCATGGTAGACGATCCTCCCTCCACCAAGTGGACAACCAGTACACGTGCCAAATTACCACGTGGGCTGCCTTTTTCATACAGAAATGAGCTCCACCGTGTACCCGTGCGGGTGTGGTTGGGAAAGAGATGGGAGTACATGCGCCGTGCGTGCACCTCTTCTCTTCGTGCACGTCCCCCACCTACGTGGGTGTGTGTGAGAGAGATACAAACCTAGACATAATGCGCCGTCCATCCCCATGCCTCCGCCCAGTCCGACCACCAGTCACCACCACGCCCCACTCCTCCTCACCTTATCTCTCATCTTTCTCCCTCCATTTTTATATACAAGGGGCCACTATCAAAATTACAATTTTGCAGATATACAAGGCCACTAACACTAATCGATGCAATATTAATGGTGTTTGCCTCGTGGTACTAGCAAAGGAGGACATTAATTATCCCTTGCATGCATGCGGGAGTTTGTAAAAAATGCATCTTGATGTTCCGTGCAATGCACGGGCATCTTGCTAGTCCATGAAAACAACACATGGCAAAATTCCACGGCGAACGAGGGATTTGAATATGTTGGGAGGGGTTGTTTGGATCTTGCTCGGGGTAGCAAAAATATTGGCGACCCTTTTGTCCACCGGTGCCTTTGCCACCGATGAACAAGGAATGGCTCAGGTGCTCATGCTGTCATGCATCCTCCAGCGCGCACGTTGGAGATGAGCTCGCCCGAGCTGTGTTTTTTTGTCCCACAACGCCGCCCGAGACGCCTGCAGACCGACCGACGACCCGCAAATTATGCCATCCAACCGTAGCCGCATACATTATGAAAGCAACTCAACCAACCGGACAAAATTCACGCAGTCACGTAGACAAACTGATATTTCATATAAACAACGACGGAAATCATATAAAATACTGGATTTTCATACAAACATGACGGATTTCATTACATTCAAATGAACTACGCGGTGCTAGTTCTGGACAACACAGGTATATAATAGCTGGCCTAAATGGTCACCCGCCGATCGACTTGTGTTCCTCATGTCCGGCAGCACGATCACCGGACTGCCGGGAGCGCCGGAGGTATATGCTTCAGCGCAAAGGATGGCTCGCTTCCCCACTGCCCAACTGATATCATTGGCTGGTGCCGAAGAAGATGGTGGCCCGCACCGGTTCGAGTTCATCACCGGCCACTACTTCGCCATGGCCGGCATCGGCTCGAGTTCATCCTAACATTCCCCTCTTCCGTGGAGCCCATGCGGGGTCGACGAAGGTCCTCACAACAAAAGGATCCGGCAAGACACATGTTGTGTACGCCGGCGTCGCCTCCGCGGTGGCCTTCATGGGACCCAAGCGGCGGCGGCCTCCCGTGTTCTACTTCTCCTCGATGATGGCGGCGGATGCAGAGGCGCTGGCCACCGACTCGTCGCTCTCCGTGCACCCGGCTTCTGTCGCTGCTTGCATTGCGCGACAGGCGGCATGGGAGTCTCGGCCATGGAAACGGGAGACGCGGCAAGAGGCGGCGGCGTGGATGGCAGCAACGACGCCCGTGTGCCGCTCCTCATCGAGCTGGCCTGGAGCGGCGAGTTGCTGAACCGCGCGTCGGCTTCAAGCGGCAACTGGCTCCGTCGGGCGAGGGGAGGGAGGTGGATCAGCGAGCTGCATAGCTCATATCCGGTGGGCTACCCAGCCGGCTTGGATGCGGAATAACTAGCTCATAACCACTTTTTTCCCGGGAGCAGGCCCTGCCGTCTTCCCACTTCACTGGACCTTTCTCATGCTTTTGGCGGAGGCAGGGAGGAGGCGGGTTCAGGCTCCTCGTTTCGTCCCTTTGCTGCCGCGACTACGACCAAATCTGGCCCCGGGAACGAGCCCCAGGGCCTAGAGTTAAGGGAGCACGGTAGCTTTTAGGAAGAAATGAGGTTTCGCATACCTCAGTCCATAAGAGAATGCATGATAAGGGATGAAAAACTTATCTGAGATTGCAGCCCCCGGCAACTCTGGTTCGCCGTGGGTTAATCTTTGTACTGGCAGCCCCCGGCAACACTGGCTTGCCGGGGTCTTGCAGCCCCCGGCAACACTGGCTTGCCGAGGTCTAGATGTTGGTCCGTCCTTCTTCTCCTTTTCGTCCTCAAGTGGTCTGGTCAGGATATGCGAGCCCTGCGAACCAAGGGAAACGAAAAGAACGGCAAAGGGACGCACACTCGACCTCTAAGTTAGGGGTTAGCCGCTACTAAGCACTGTCAACCCTAACCAAGGACGAGACTCGACTCAGCATGCATGCTAAAACTCAGGGCGCCAGCGCTTTATCTTCGCTCAGGGTCTGCGCCTGGCTTTGTACAAAGGATTACATGCAACAGCGACAAGACTTGTACAAAAGGGTGGTTGCCGGACAGGGTCCGACAACCGCGCCTTACGGGTAAAACTTACGAAGATGCTCGATGTTCCAGGAGTTGCTCACCGGAACGCCATCTTCGGTCTCAAGGCGGACAGCGCCGGGCCTAGTGACTCGTTTCACCCGATAAGGGCCTTCCCACTTCGGCGTCAACTTGTTGGAATTCTTGGCGGAATGAACGCGCCGAAGAACAAGGTCGCCTTCCTCGAGACTTCTGGCTTTAACTTTGCGGCTATGGTAGCGGCGCAAAGCTTGCTGGTAGCGAGCAGCTCGCACAGCAGCCTGAAGACGATCTTCCTCAAGGAGCAGCGCGTCATCTTGTCGCAGCTGCTCTTGCTCAAGCTCATCGTAAGCGAGCACTCGAGGTGACCCGTATACGAGTTCCGTGGGGATAACTGCCTCTGCTCCATAGACTAGAGCGAAAGGTGTCTGGCCAGTGGCTCGATTTGGCGTCGTCCTGATCGAACAAAGAACCACCAACAGCTCCTCGATCCAGTTTCTTCCGCACTTGTGCAGCCTGTCGAAAGTCCTGGTCTTGAGCCCACGCAACACTTTAGCATTTGCCCTCTCCGCTTGACCGTTGCTTCTGGGGTGAGCAACAGAAGCAAAGCAGGCCTTGGCGCCAAGATCTTGGACGTACTGCATGAAGGTGCGGCTCGTGAATTGCGTACCGTTGTCGGTGATGATCCTGTTAGGGATCCCGAAGCGGCAAACAATCAACCTGAAGAACTTGACTGCTGACTGTGCTGTCACCTTCCTCACTGGTTCCACTTCCGGCCACTTTGTACAACGGTATCTAGCTCACGACACATCTCCATATTTTGTTGATGACACTAAAGGACTTTGCATTTGATGCGTGCTCCGTATTTTGTTGGCGACACTTACGGTCATTGTGTTTGAAGCGAAAGCACGATATGGTCACTGGACTTCAGAATAAGCTCATCACGGTCACCACATACATTTTGTCGTGCTAACCAACATGTGGTTGGATGGTTAGAGGACAGTGGTTTCTTGAGCCCACCAAGGTTAAAGTCTCGATGCTCGCATTTATCTTGTGTTAATTTCAGTATTTTCCGGCGATGTACGTTCAGTGGGAGGAGATGTTCCACTCGACTACGAGGCACCTATGGTGACTTCGTAAAAATCTCAACATCATATATGCTGGCCCACTCTCTCGAAGGTGCTCATAGGAGTAGGGTTCGCTTGTGTGCGCTTATAGCGGTGAGTGCTTGCGCTTATATATGATCCCTTGCGTCTGTACCGTGTTAAACAAATACATATCATGATTATACGGTCACTGGCTCACGTGTACAACTCCGTATTTTGTTGATGATACAATCAATTGACCAGTCAAACATTCCACGCGGCGCAACTAGTGTTGCACCATCGGGGCGCGTAACCGTGGGGCACACCTGTGAGCCCGTATATGAAAGAAAGGAATGGTAGTTTGAGTCTGTACCGTGTTAATAAAATAGGAGTACATTTTAGGGTGATCATACGGTCACTGGCTCACCATACAGCTCCATAATTTGTTGATAACACGACAATTAACCAGTCAAATGGTCCACATTCAGCAGCGCACATTACCATTTGGCCCACCCGTCAGCGCGTATATGAAGGACAGAAATGGTAATAAATTAGTGGTCGGTGGGTATTCGAAGTCGTGAGACCTCTGGTTGGCAGTCACCGGCGGTTGGGGGGCGTTCATTGGGCGGTGGGGTTGGGATCCCCAAAGAAAAAGCTCGGCGGGGGGGGGGGGGGGCTAGAGGGATGGCCGGTGTGGCGGCGGACCGGCGGTGGGGAGTGGTTTCGGGGAGGGCGGGCCAGCCGTGGGCGGCGGGGGCTGGCGGTTTGGCCGATGGTGGCTGGAGGCTCAAGGGGGTGGAGTTTGATGATAAACTGGAGGCCCTTGATTTCGTATCCAATGGCTGGAAAATCTAATGACCAGAGATGAAAAAGTCGGTCAACTGACCGTGTAGCCTCACCCCGCATGTACACATGCACTCACGCAAGACACGCACGCATTTAGGCTTGCAGCACTGACACGTACACACGCACGCATGCTGGAGTGCAACACTGACACGTACACATGCACTCACGAACACACGCACGTACGCACCCATGCATGCAACACTGAAACGTACCCTTGCACGCACGCAACACTCGCACACCTGCATGCACACAGCACACGACGCAAGACACACGCTCAACCTAGACGTGCATGCACGAAAATGGCCAGGATAAAGGGATAGTCTGGAGAGCTTGAGCTGGCTGGTGTATCTGCTTGGAATGGAACTGGCACGCTTCACACTTGGTTACTTGTGCAGTTGCATCCTGGAGGGCTGTCGTCCAAAAGAAACCTTGCCGGAAAGCTTTACCAGCAAGTGCTCTTGCGCCAATGTGGTGACCACAAATGCCTCCATGTATCTCTGCCAACAGCTTCTGTCCATCTTCCCGGGGAATACACTTCAATTTCACACCGTTGAGTCTTCTTCTGTACAGTGCGTTGTCGATGAACTGGCACATACTTGACTGCCGGGCTACTCTTTTCGCTTCTTCTGGCTCTTCGGGAAGTTCTCCTGTCTGGAGGAAACGGACGATCTGCTGTGCCCATGCTGGAGCTTGTGGCTCGACAACAAGGACTAAAGGCATATCTGCTGCTGCGGGAACATCCGCTTCTACGGCGAGAACCTGCGGCTCAGCCGGAGCTTGACGTTCCCCGGCAAGCTTGCCGGAGCAAAACTTGTCGGGAGCGCCTGCTACAACGAAACAAACCCTGGGGCTTGTCGGAGCAGACTGCTCCTTAGCACTCTTGGCGTTGATCTTGTGAACCTTCTTGGCGGCGGCTTCGGGAAGCTCTGCCGGAAGATAGTCACCAGAAATCAATTTCCTCTTCTTGCTCTGTCCAGTTGATGGCGTCACAGACGGTTGAGTCAGCTTGAGCACAAAGATCCCTGGTTCCACAGGTAACTTAAGTGCTGCGCACTTTGACAGGCCGTCAGCAATGTCGTTTTGAGCTCTTGGAACATGTTCCATCTGTAGGCCAACAAAGCGCTCTTCTAGCTTCCTCACTTCATCAACGTAAGCTTCCATCAACGGACTCTGATAATTCTTGTTCACTTGGCAAACGACAAGCTGCGAGTCACCCCTGACAATGAGCTGCTTGATCCCAAGGTCTGCCGCGATCCTGAGACCGGCGAGCAATCCTTCATACTCTGCAGTATTGTTCGTTGCTTGCTCCTTGGGAAAGTGCATCTGGACCACGTACTTGAGGTGCTCTCCGGTGGGTGCGACAAGCAGCATGCCAGCACCGGCGCCTTGCAGCGAGAAAGCACCATCAAAGTACATCAGCCACTCTTTGTTTGTTTCCTTGACGGGGATGCTCGTCTCTGGAATTTCTTCGTCTGGTGTTGGCGTCCACTCTGCTATGAATTCTGCCAATGCTCTGCTCTGGATAGTTGAAGTGCTCTCAAACTTGAGGCCAGTGCTTGATAGTTCCAGTGCCCACTCAACAATCCTGCATGTTGCTTCTGGATTCTGCAGTATCCTCTTCAGTGGAAAGCGAGTGACGACTGTTATCTCATGTGCTTGGAAGTAATGGCGCAGCTTTCTCGAGGCCATGAGAAGGCCGAAAAGCAATTTCTGCACACCAGAGTACCTTGACCTAGCCCCCTGCAGAAGGGAACTGACAAAGTAGACTGGGCGCTGCACCATTTTCTTCTGCTGCATCTCTTCGCACGTCTGCACAGATCCATCTTTGTCGGGACTAGAGCTTGTCGGAGAAGCCCCCTGCTTGTCGCTGGATGTGCTTGCCGCGGTCGCTGGCTCATCATCTGCCTCCCTTTCCGCTACTAACACAGCACTAACCACTTGATTGGTTGCCGCCAGATATAGCAGCAACTTCTCTTGCGGCTTAGGTGCGACAAGTATTGGAGTGGAGGACAGGTATCTCTTCAGGTCTTGCAGCGCAGCCTCTGCTTCCGGAGTCCATTTCATTGGACCTGCCTTTTTCAAGATTTTGAAAAACGGCAGGGCGCGCTCAGCAGACTTAGAGATAAACCTGCTGAGAGCCGCCATGCAGCCGGCAAGTTTCTGCACATCCTTGACGCGCTTCGGTGCTTCGATCTTCTCAATGGCCTTGATATTGTCGGGATTGGCTTCGATTCCTCTATGAGACACGAAGAACCCGAGAAGCTTGCTGGAAGGGACTCCAAACACGCACTTCTCGGGGTTGAGCTTGAGGCTGATCTTGCGCAGATTTGCAAAAGTCTCTTCTAGATCTTGAATCAGAGTTGCTTTGTCCCTGCTCTTGACCACTATGTCATCCATGTAGGCTTCCACATTTCTGTCTATTTGTGGCTCAAAAGCAGTATGGACTACCCTTGCAAATGTTGAACCAGCATTCTTCAAACCGAAAGGCATCCGTACGAAAGAGTACGTGCCACATGGAGTGATGAATGCGGTTTTCTCCTCATCCTCTTCCGCCATGAAGATCTGATGGTATCCTGAGAATGCATCAAGAAATGAAAGCAAGTCACATCCGGCCGTGGAGTCAACAATCTGGTCAATGCGCGGCACGGGAAATGGATCTTTGGGACAAGCTTTGTTAACATTGGTGAAGTCGATGCAAAGCCTCCACTTCCCGTTTGCCTTGCGCACGACTACAGGATTGGCCAACCACGTCGGATGGAGCACTCCTCTGACAAGGCCTGCTGCTTCCAACTTCTTGATCTCTTTTGCGATGAATTCTTGGCGCTCCACTGCTTGTTTTCTGACTTTCTGCTTGACGGGCCGCGCATGAGGACAGACGGCAAGGTGATGCTCAATTACTTTCCTGGGAACGCCGGGGATGTCAGACGGTTGCCACGCAAACACATCGACATTCACCCGCAGGAAAGCAACGAGCGCGCTTTCCTATTTAGGGTCGAGAGTGGCACTGATGGTGAAGGTACCACCAGTGCTGTCCTCCTTGGCGGACACCTTCTTGGTCGCTGGCGGAGCTGCCATCGTCTTCTTACACTTGCCGGTGGAGCTCGATGGTGCGTCCTCGACGGTAGCGCAACACTCCGAAGAGGTGCGCTTGCCGGAGTGGGCATCAGAACTCTTGTCGGACTTGGTCTTCTTCTTCCCCCCGGGAGCTTCAGCGGCAAGTGTCTCGCGATCAGCTGCGACTGCTGCTTCCCGGTAGATCTTGTCGGCACAGATAAGAGCATCTTTCTTGTCGCCATGTACAGAGATGACACTTATCGGGCCTGGCATCTTCAGCATTTGTACGCGTAGTGAGAGGCCGCCATGAACTTGGCGAGCGCTGGACAACCAAGAATTCCATTGTAAGGTAATGGAAAATCGACAACGTCAAAAGTGATCCTCTCAGTCCTGAAGTTCAGCTCGCTGCCAAATGTCACCGGCAGCGTGATCTTTCCCTTCGGCTTGCTCCTTCCCGGGTTGATTCCTTGGAATGTGCCGGTCTCTTCGAGCTCGCTGTCAGGGACCTGGAGTTTTCGGAGCACAGCGGAGGAGATCAGGTTCAAGCCGGCCCTGCCGTCAACTAGCATCTTAGTGACCTTGAGGTTGCGGATAGTTGGTGAAACCAACATCGGCAAGCACCCGACCGCAGTTGTGCGATCAGGGTGGTCCTCAATATCAAAGATGATAGGCGTGCTGGACCATTTCAGAAGCTTGCGTGATTCGACGGGTGGTTCTGCCGCATTGACTTCTCGCACCCACTGCTTGAGTTGGCGGTGCGAAGTATGCAGAGAAGCACCGCCGTCAACACACAAGTCCTCTGTGGCTTTCTGAAACTCCTGCTCACTGGTCTCGTCATCATCCATGTCTTCATCATCGTCGTCTTCATCTTTGTCTCGGCCGCGGGGAGGTCTGTCTCCTTGCCGTTGATTGGCCTTGCCGCGACGTCCTCCCCGGCCGGTGCGCTTCGTACCGGATCCTCCAGCACCTGCTTGGGCTTTCTCCTTGTCGCGTCGCTCGTACTCGGCCTTTTGCAGCTCGACAAGCTGCTCGACCTTCTTGCAGCTCTGGAGGTCATGGCCCTTGGTGCGGTGGATCTTGCAGTACTGTTTGTTGGTGCCGTCCTGCTTGTCGGCGGCCGCCACAACCTGGTAGTTGGCGCATGCGGCAACCTCCTTTCCGGAGCCACCATCTTTGTCTTTCTTGGCGCCACCGTCGCTGCTGGACTGCTCAACAACTAGCACATCTTTGCCTTTCCTCTTCCTGTTGTTCCGCCGCCGGTTTTTATTTGTCGGGGCAGCATCCTCGCTGTCAGATCCTCCCATTCCTGCATTCTCTCCGGGGAGTTTCCTCCCTTCCTCAGCACGTGCACACCTGTCGGCCAAAGCATACAGCTCGCTGACATCTCTGATCTTGCACATCGCCATCTCCTCCCGCATCCTGCGGTTACGCACGTTCTGATGGAACGCGCTGATGACCGCGGCAGGGTGGACATCTGGGATGTTGCGTTGCACTTGGCTGAATCTCTGGATGTACTTGGGCAAGGGCTCTCCTTCCTTCTGGGCAAGCAGGTGAAGGTCACTCTCCTGGCCATGGGGTTTGTGGCCACCCGTAAAGGCGCCAACAAACTAATGGCACAGGTCTGCCCAGGAAGATATGGAGTTTTCCGGCAAGTGCATGAGCCAGGATCTGACGTTGGGCTTGAGCACCAGAGGGAAGTAGTTGGCAAGGATCTTGTCGTCTCGCCCCCCGGCAGCCTGCACCGCGATGGCGTAGATGCTGAGGAACTCCGACGGATGCAACCTGTCATCGTACTTCTCTGGTACGTCTGGCTTGAAATTCTTCGTGCTGGGCCACTGGACTTGCCGCAGCTCACGAGTAAACGCAAGGCAACCTACCACATACGGCAGGTCGCCTGGTTCCCCTGGCGCATGCATGTCGACAGTGGGCCCAGCGCACCGGTCTGATTGACGCCGCGTTTCTCTTCGGCGCTCGATGCGCGTACGAGCGTCTTCTTGCTGTCGTTCATGAAGAACATGGCGCTGATCGTGACGAGTTCGCGGATCTGATGAAGCGGTGGAGTCGCTGTCGCAGTGGACCCGGCGATTCGGCGATCTTGGCCTTCGGGGCGGGGAGTGCACGGTGGTCGCACCCCCACCGATCTTGTCACCATCGGCTCGCACCTGGCTGGTTTGCCGCGGCTGCGACGTGGTCGGCTGCCGTGGAGTGTCGCCGTTGGCATAGCCGATGAGGCTCTGGATGGTGGCCCTCCAGTCGTCGATCTTGTCTGGTGTTGGAGGGAAGTCTAGGAGCAGTTGAGCTCGCGCCAAAGCTTCTGCTGGAGTGGCGGGTAGCGGTGGCGAACGGTGCGAGGAGCGGGATATGCTCGGACTTCCAACGACGTTAGAAGGAGCAGTATTCCGTCCAGGCAACCGTGCCTCGCTTGCGCCAGCATGTTGGCGTGCATGCTGGCCTTGAGCATCTCGAGATCCGCCAGCTCGATTTGGGTCCAGCAAACGTATGGTACCGTGAGTACCACGACGCTGCCAGTCCCGCGCTTCCTGAGATGGGCGCGGAGCATCCATTGACGCCCGGTCGTCGTGGGAGCCTGCTACACCGCCGACGGGCAGCGCAGCCTTGTCCTTGGACCTGGTGGTACTGTGGGCTTCCTCGTCGATGCCCATTCTTCCGCCAGCGTCTTCCCCACCAGCCATTTGCTCTAGCGGCGGTGAGTTCGACGCGGACGGAGCAGCCGCCTCCGAAGCCTTCTTCTTCGGCGGCATGTCGATGAAGTCAATGAAGATCTAGCTCATGCGAACGCCGGATCGGGTTCACTCAACCTCGACGCCCCCTACCTGGCGCGCCAAAGATGCCGGGGAAATCTGGCTCCTCGAGCACCTATGGAGACGGAGCCCCTTCTAGGTTCGGCGGGGGGCGGAGGTCGCGCAAACAGCGGATCAAGGCGAGGCACGCGAGGGGTTTTTACCCAGCTTCGGAGCTCTCCGGAGAGATAATACTCCTACTGCTGCTTTGTGGATTGTATTGAGTTCTTGCTCGGGAGCGCTGAGTGCTACAGTACACACCAGCAGCTAACGAGACCGAGCGTGACTGTTCTACTGTTCGTCTCCCTGGGAGAGATCGTTCCCTACGTTGTGCATGGGCCTCCTTTTATATGCTCAAGGGGTCTCCAATAGGTGGCAACGTAGGCAAGGGCAAAAATGGAAAGGTGCTGCGGTAGGTACAGCTACCTACACAGTGAATCATACCTAATCCTGACGGCAGGGGACAAAGGCATTAAATGCCTATCTACGTCGCCCAGATGGTGCAGAAAAGGGACCGTCAGGGGCGCCACCGCTCGCCAAGATGGCTATCTTGTCAGCGCTGCATGCCATAGTGTACCCCTGGCTGCACAACCTCCTGCCACGTACGCCTGGAAGGGTCCCAGAGCGACACGTGGGTGGGTGAGCTGGAGCGCAGGCATAGAGTGGTTGCTTGCCGCGGCAAATGCCTTGCCGCGGATGTTGTCTTGCCGCATTCGGGAGCTTGTCGCTCGCCGGGTCCTGCCGGGACGCGTGGCGCGTCGCGGCAAGTTCTTTGAGATGCTCTGGTTGGCATTCCCGGCAAGCTCCTCTTGCCGGGGTCTTGTGCCTCGAGTGGCCTTCCCGACAAGCTCCTCTTGCCGGGGACTTGTCTCCTTGGCTTAAATACTTTGTTCTTGAATGGCTCCAAAGGAACCATGGAGGGCCTTGGTGATCATCTGGCAAGCCTTGCCGCGGGACGCTGTGACTGCCGTGCACAAGTTCGGGATACTAGCGTACCCCTACTCTAGTACACCGACAGGTTGCATGTTGCATATGGTGTCTAGCTCGTATTGCTCCTAATTAGTGTAAACTGCATCTGCTTAGCTTACACATGATACATGTGAATATGACAGGCTTTCCTGTTTTTGGTACATACTATATCTGTCTATCACACCATGTTCTTACATGAAACTACTTTTCTTGTGTATCCTGCATCAGTCACTAATGATGGGACAAATTTAAGTTGGCAGTGTGATATTGGTTTGAGTCTTGAATATGATTTCTAGCATGTATTGCTTCTAGTTTGATGAACACCACCTATGACGAGACAGTTTTAACTTGGCAGAGTGATATTGATTGCACCTTTGGTTTGAGTCTTGAATATGATTTCTAGCATGTATTGCTTCTAGTTTGATGAACACCACCTATGACGAGACAGTTTTAACTTGGCAGAGTGATATTGATTGCAACTTCCATATGGTGTCTTGCAGTGTTTCTAATTTGTTGAAGTGCCTTCTGCTTAGTTACCACATCATAGGTGTGAATATCTCAAGCCGTCCATTTTTTCATACATATTCCATCCTCGTATCATGACTTTGCCTTTCATCAGAGTAGTGTTCGTCAGTATCATGCATGAATGAGTTCTGAAGAGCGAATGATATTCCTTTTTCTTGTCGGTATGACCTCACAATGCAAAATCAATAAAGCTGAAGGGAACTGGCAAGGTATTGGATGATGGTGGTCCTTCCGAGCAACTGAAACAGAGGTTCTATACAGATTGTACTCCGCCGTCCTCCCAGCAAGATTTGCAAGACAACGCAAGGCTAGACAGTCAACGTAGCTGTGTAGATGATGAGCACATCTCCCCTACTCCACCATCACAGGTGCTTGCTCTAACTTGGCACTATTATATGTGGTTGCATGTTGTGTATGATGTCTAGCTTGTATTGCTTCTAACTTTGTTGAATTGCATCTGCTTACTTTACACATAATGCCTGTGAATATGACATGTGTTCCTGTTTCTACACCAGACTACTATTCTTGCATATCCCGCTTCAGTCACTTTTGATAAGGCACCTTTAAGTCGCCATTGTGATATTGGCCGTGTCTTGCATATGATTTCTAGCATGTACTGCTTCTAATTTGTTGAAATTCCATACAGTTTGAACTTGGCAGAGTGATTGGTTGCATCTTTCATATGGTGTCTAGCTTGCAGTGCTTCTAATTTGTTGAAATGCCTTCTGCTTAGTTACCACATCATAGGTGTGAATATGTCACATCATCCTGCTTTTCATACATATTCCATCCTTGCATCATGTGTTTACCTTTCATCCGAGTAGTGTTGGTCAGTATCATGCATGAATGAGTTCTGAAGAGCAAATTTTATTCCTTTTTCTTATCGGTTTGACTTCACAATGCAAAATCATTACAGCTGAAGGAAATTAGTCTGGCAGTGGATGATGGTGGTCCTTCGGAGGAACTCAAACATGGGGTCTCTACAGATTCTACTCCGCCATCCTCCCAACAAGATTCGCAAGACAACACAAGGCTGGACAGTCAATGTAGCTGTGTAGATGATGAGCACATCTCCCCTACTCCACCACCACAGGTGCTTGCTCTAACTTGACACTATTATATGTGGTTGCATGTTGTGTATGATGTCTAGCTTGTCTTGCTTCTAACTTGAATTGCATCTGCTTACTTTACACATAATTCCTATGAATATGACACGTGTTCCTGTTTCTAGAACATACATGTACATGATGAGCACATCTCCCCTACTCCACCATCACAGGTGCTTGCTCTTACTTGGAACTGTTATAAGTGGTTGAGTTTTCCGTATGATGTCTAGTTTGTATTGCTTCTGATTATGTTGAATTGCATCTGCGTAGCTTACAACTTATACCTGCAACGATCACTTACCCATAAGACACATTTAACTTGGGACTGTGATGTAGGTTGCATCTTGCATTGTCTTCTAGCTTGTACTACTTCAAATTTCTTGAAATGGCACTTACGACGAGACACTTTTTACCTGATAGAGTGATATTGGTTGCATGTTCATATGGTGCCTAGCTTTCATTTCTTCTAATTTTGTTGAAATGCCTTCCGCTTAATGTTTTTTCATACATATTCCATCCTCCTATCGTACGTGTGAATATGAAATGCTATCTTTTTTTGTATATATTCCATCCTCCTATCCTGCACTTGCCTTACATCAAAGTACCGTTCGTCTGTATCATGCATCAACCAGTTATGCACAACTAATTTTATTGATCTTCTTGTGGTTTTGACTTCATAAGGCAATATCAGAAAATAGGAAGGAAAAGAGTAAGTTAGGGGATGTTGGTGGTCCTCCGCACCGACGCAAACAGAGACTCTCTAGATTTGCCACTGCTACTGCTAATGAAGTTGAAGTCCCAAGTCTACATGATGAGTTCATCTCCCGTACTCCACCATCGCAGGTGCTTGCTCTAAGTTGACAGTGTGATAATTGGTTTCATGTTGCATATGTTGTCTAGCCTGTATTTCTTCTATTTTCATTAAATTGCACCTGCTGAGTTTATATGTTATACATCTGCATATGACATGGCTTTCTGTGTCTAGAATACACTTCATCTATCTATCATACCATGTTCTTACATCAAAGTACTGTTGTTGTGTATCCCGCATCAGTCACTCATGATTGGACGCTTTTAACATGGCAGTTTGATAGTGGTTGCATCTTGCATTGATTCTACGTTGTACTGCTTCTAATTTTTTGAATTGCCACTTATGACAAGACACTTTTAACTTGGCAGAGTAATATTGGTTGTATCTTTCATATGGTGTCTAGCTTGCATTACTTCTATTTTCTTGAAAATCCTTCTGCTTAGTTTGCACATTGTAGCTGTGAATATGTCATGCCGTCTTATTTTTCTTACATATTCCATCCTCATACGGTTGTCTTACATCAAAGTATTGCTTGTCTGTATCATGCATCAATGAGTTCTGAAGAGTGATTTTATTCTTTTGTGTTGTGGGTACAGCTTGACATGGCAAAGTCAAAAAAGAGCAAGGAAAATAATATAGTAGGGAGTGCTGTTACTCGTCGGGTGAAACGGAAAAGGTTCTGCTGTCGAGATTCTGTTGGTACTTATAGTGCAGTCCAAGTCTACTGGCTAAATCTACAAACACAGTATCACCTGCTCCACCAGCTGTAGTATCCTCTTCAACTGTACCAGCATCTCAACTAGTTACTCATTCATTTGCTCCGGAACTGGCCAGTTCCCAAGCTGCCTTCACACCTAACACTACTTCCGAAGCACTTCTGACACAACAGGACTTGGCAAGATCAGATGAACCTCATGAGCATCAACGCCAAGACGGTACCTGACCGAGTCAAGTTGCAGTTGCATGCTCCTTTATATGTACTCTCACAGTTTGATGTACACTAACACTTTCCATATTCGTTGTTGAACTAGCTCCATGGCGCAAGTAGAAACAGACATCAGGGATAATGCTTGACAGATTAACAAAATCTAAAGGAGGAAGAATGGAGATCCATTTTGAGGCAGGTTTAAAAAGGCCACGTGATGCTACAGAGTCAGCCAAGTTAGTATCAGAGGTAGCCGTTGCCGTTAGGTGTCATGCACGTATCCTCCCAACATGGATCCACTACAGGAATGAGAAAGACAATACCCAGTTTAATACCTTCCTTGACCATTTATCCATAAGTAATGTTATTCATCGCAATTAGTAATATTGTCTTGCTCTGTCCCATACTTTCTAGCTTCCTCCTAATAAGACTCACATTCTTTTTTCAACAGATGAGGTTCAAGTTGGATCTAAAAGATGATGCAAATAGACAAGCATGCACTCATGTTTTTCAGTCTGCTCTGCGACAGTATCGGTACCACCTTAGAAAATCTCACTTTGAAGCCAAGGCTAACAATGAAATCGCCCAAACATCTCTAGTGGATTATAATACAGATGAAGACTGGACAACCCTCGTTAAACACTGGTCTGATCCAAATTATCAGGTAGGCTATATGTATTTGATTAGACCACATATTGAACTTATATTTATGTATGTGCCTTACAAGTGTATCTTCTTCTAGGGTAAGTGTTTGAAGAACAAAACCAACCGTTCTAAAGTGAAATTCCAACAGACAACAGGATCTCGTAGCTATATTGCACACTACGAGGCTCTTGTAAATAGCTGCTACTTCCTTCTTCTTTTTTTGTGCCATATTATCGTATCTATATTGACTTGTTGCAAATACAGAGGAAAGCCCGTGCGGACCAAAAAGAACCTGAACCGAATGCAGTGCAAATCTTCAAGGACTTCCACACCAGCAAGATGAAGGGCATGAGCACACCAGTTCAAGCCGCTGTTGTAAGTCCTTACTCCTCCTGCCCTAAACTGATTGGTACTATGATGTGTTCATATAACTACTTGGTTTGCAGCCAATGTCAGTTACTCTGTTCACTTTTATTCATAGTTGTCTTAACGTATCATTTCACCTTACATGGTTTAAAAGAGATGAAGGATATTCTTTTGGTCTTGATCTGTAATCTAGTTGTTATGTTCAAGTGCGCACACAATGATAAAATAGCATGTTTGTTTTATATCTGTTTGCCCATGATATGAATGATGTCATACTATGTTCATCCTACTTTAAACCATGTCTATTTATCCTTAGATGTAAACGAATGTGAGGAAATAGACAATACAGTAGGCATGCTACATAGACATATGTTCTGAAAGTTATTTTATTGTGTAGTTGGCACTACAATACATGCTAATGTACTACAGTAGTTCACCAAAATAAGTTATGTATAAACGTTTAACCTACTTTGTTTGTTTTTGTCTCATTAGTAACTTTTCTGGTACGCTAATCTACAAGTTCAAACTTTCAGGAAGCTATGGAACAAATGATTGAACAGTCACAACCACCTGAAGGTGACGAGGCTACTATATACAGGCACAATGTCACCTCTTGCTGCAGTGCGTTAGTATCTCTCCACTAACAGTGCAAAAAGCACCTTCCTGCATAATTTTGGGTTGGTTGTCAAGGTAACCTCGTCCAAATCGCCTACTGAACAAAATCTTCCTGCTAGACAGAGTGATATATCTGTGCTCCAGACACAACTCCAATCCCTAATGGACGTTGTTTCGAAAACAAGAATAGTGGTTGAGAAATGTCGTCAAGATATGAATGGTTTTGAAACCAGACTATCAGACATTCGCTTCGCTGTTCAAGAGCAATGGCATAAAAAAGGTGGAGATCGTTCTGCTCCATCAGATTCTACAGCCTGTAACATTAGCACTCAGGTCAAATGATGTGTGCTTCTATACATCTGATGGTAATTTTATCTAGAAGGACTGTAAACTTTATGCCAACATGCCTTTTGTTGTGTTGTTGGAATTTATTTTGTTGTGATACAACATTTATGATGCTGCATCAGGCTGCAGTAATTACGACACTATTTTTGTATAGTGTAGGTTTATCTTAGTAATGTATTCGGCCGAAAGCTTCGTAGGATCCCAACATGCCAACATTGGTCGAGCCCATTCCAATTGGGCTAAAAAGGATTACGGGCCAAAATTGTCATGTAGCCCACTAAAAATATCTGGGCCTAAATCAGCATAAGCTTTCATATTTTTCTGGTAGGCCTGTGCCCATAGTGGGCCTTTAACAGGCCTAAACATAATTTGGGCCCTCAGTAAAAATAGGTCGTTTACAGGTGTAAATATCTCGAGCCCATAAAAAACATGGGCCTTTAATAGACCGAAAGTGAGATTGGGCCCTGATTGTGCCAAATAACCCACTGGACTTAGCAAGCTGAAACGGTGGCCCATTTACGATGCGGATCTTTGACAGGCCGAAATTCGGACGGGCCGTAATTGCGCCGACCTAATACACGGGCCTTTAACAGGCCGGAACTTCGGTCGAGCTAGATTATCATCATTTTTATATGGGCTGTTAATGGGCCTGATATGACGTTGGGCCACATATGGCCCATGGTTTACGTCTGGCGTTAACAGGCCGAAAATGACAACAGGCCAAAAGTGGCCCAAAGCTATAGTGGGCCTCTAACAGGCCGAATGTCAAACATGGCCGAATATGACCCAAATCCTTCACGGTCATTTATGGGACGAATGTTTTGATGGCCTGTAAATGGGCCTAAATGAAGCAGGACCTTTAACAGGCCGGAAATACACCGGACCATAATTCGGCCCAATTACTTAGCGGACTGTTAACGGGCCAGAAGTGACCATGGGCCGCGTTGATGACAAGTTTAGGACAGGCCGTTGACGGGCCGATTAGACAAAGAATGTTGGGCCTTTAGCTGGGCTGGCCCATTATGGTCTGCAGAATCTTGTGGGCCTTTAGCTGGGCCGGCCTGTTGTGGTCCGCAAAATCTTGTGGGCCTTTCGCTGGGTCGGCCCATTTATGGTCTGCAAAATCGTGTGGGCCTTTAGCTGGGCCGGCCCATTATGGTCCGCTAAAATTTGTGGGCCTTTAGCTGGGCTAGCCCATTATGGTCCGCTAAATCTTATGGCCTTCGGTTGGGCCGGCCCATTTAAACTTTGTGGGCCACTTTTGGGCTGGTCCACGTGTCACCCTATCATAGGCCCATCTCGACCGTTGGATGAGTGACACCTGTGCCAACGTGGAGCTGACATGTGGATCCGTCAGCCAATGAGAATTTTACACGTGGAAAATCAGCATTGGTCGTGGCTGTTAACGGGTTATCGGATCCAAAATCCGACCCGATAGCTTAACGGCGTTCCGCTACGGTGGATGCCACATGTCGGTCACCCTTGGCGAAAGCACTTCTGTGACGCACGATTTATCATCATGGAAGTGGACACTTTCGTGATGATAATTTTGGCAATGTCATGGAACACTTCTATGACATCACAGGTATGACTATCTTGATTCTGTCATAAATTTGTCATGGATGTACATGCATGACAGAAAACGCGACCTACTGTGACAAACACGTATCATCACGGAAGTGTATTTTTTGTTGTAGTGAATCGCCACTGCGAGAAGCCTAAAAAAGAAGCAGCAATAGCTCCAAGTTGAAAAGGATACACTTAACGACAGATGGACCCAGGTCCTAGCTGCCGAAGAGTATGGCCTTCAACACCCAGCAAAGAGTTATCTGAAACGTCGGCTACCACCACAATTTGACGACGAGGCCCTCGAGCCAATACCATCAAGACACGACTGCGCTGATGAACCAGATCGGCCACCGCGTGGATAGGGCAGAGCGGCCACTCATGCCGAGCACCAGCCCGCACCCCTCCGCCGTAGACGCAGAGAGGCAGCGGCCCCAGGATACACCTATGACCTACGATAGGACCTAGACAATAGAGCAGGCCAAGCCAGATCAATCTATGTATCAAGGGGGCGTGGCCCAACATGAGAAGACGGCCATCAGGCCTGGCGCGATTGGCACAACCTCACCCAGGCCGAAAACCGCATACAAATGTCCTCTGAACTCCGTCGTGACGTCGCCCGATATAAAGGCGCCGCACACCCCTTATGCTTCACCGATGAGGTAATGGATCACCACTTCCTAGAAGGGTTTAAACCCGTGAATATCGAATCATACGATGGAACGACAGATCCCGCGGTATGGATTGAAGATTTTCTTCTCCACATCCACATGGCTCGCGATGAAAATCTCCACGCCATCAAGTACCTCCCACTAAAACTAAAGGGACCAGCACGACACTTGTTAAACAGCCTCCAGAGAACTCTATTGGTAGCTGCGAAGATTTGGAACATGCCTTTAGAAACAACTTCCAAGGTACCTATGTCCGGCCTCCAGACGCCGATGACCTTAGTCACATAGTCTAGCAACCCAGAGAGTCGGCTCGGAAGCTCTGGACCAGGTTCTTAATTAAAAAGAACCAAATCATCGATTTTCCGGAGGTCGAAGCCCTCGCAGCCTTTAAACACAGCGTCCGGGACTAGTGGGTCGCCCGGCACCTATTCCAAGAAAAATCGAAGTCCATGGCAGCTCTTACCGCACTAATGACCCGCTTTTGTGCGGGAGAAGATAGCTGGCTAGTTCGCAGAAGCAACAGTACCAGCGACCCTGGCACCTCCGAAGCCAGAGACGGGAACTGTAGGCCACGACGCAACAAACACAAGCGTCGAAGCAACAATGAAGATGCTGAACATACAGCGGTCAACGCCGGATTCAGTGGCTCTAAACCCGGTCCGTGGAAGAAGGACCAGTGCCTGTGAAGCTCGCCACTCGTGACACTCTCACATAATAATGAGTGGGGATGTACACGCCCCGGAGTCTCAGGGGTGCCGGCCTATGGCCCTGGGGCTCCCTCCCACGCCTAGTGGTAGCACTTAGCTCCGCGCTGGTGAGAAGACTTGAAGACCTGAAGACTAGACTAGGTGCCGGACACGACCATTTGCTTTGGATCTTTTCTTTTGTAGCCTTGCTTTCTGGATTTGGATTTAAGTTGAAGTCAAGCTTTTATCGATGCATGCGGGGGTGCATTTTTTCGTTCAAAGCAATTTCTTGCCATCTGGTTCTTACCTTGTTCTCGAGCTCACACTCGCCGCCTCACCCTCGCGGGCCCCTCACGAGCGAGGCTGGGCCTAGCATGCACAACGAGCGCGCCGATCAGCGCAGGAACCTCACGAGTCCCTCCCGGGCAGGTCAGCAGACCCTTCAGGAGCCCCGCAACAACTATCGACCCTACAATACGATTCAGGGCCTGCCCCCACTAAGGTAAACCGCAACGACAAGACTTGCCATCGGACTCATGGCTGAACAAGCGCACCCTTGATTCAGCATAGAGAGATGGAAATCATGCTTCATTTACATGAGAGGCTCCCCCTCCCAAAATGCTCTCACAATTTTCAGGGGCCACGCCCGAGTTTTTCATATAGGATGAAGCGGTAAAGGGATGAGGAGTTAGCCGGATATGTCGCTCGCCGTGTCCTCCGCGTCATCTTCGGACGCGCCGCTCCTGTTGCTGACGTCGTTGTTGGCACCAACACCACCATCACCAGCGCCGGCGTCCCCGTCATCAACTATGTTGCCTCCGTCTTCGGCGACTAGCACCGCGTCGTCCTCTCAAGTGAAGGCTCCGACCAACGCATCCACCTTGTCCTCCACCCACCGCGCCAGGTCACCCCAGACGGCCTATGGTACGGGGGCAATGGCGGCATCGAAGTCAAAGTCGGGGAAGGTGTTCCTGAGGTGGCTGAAGACGCAGGAGAACGCACGCCCGAGCAGGCCCTGGCTCCTCTCCTACACAAGCCGGCGAGCCCTGTCGGACCGGGCTTCCAGGCGCGTCACCATGTCGGTGAAGAAGATCAGGTGGCCGGCATAGTCATTCGAGCGGGGATGCGGTGCATTCTCGTTGCAGATATAGCCCAGGGCGGTATTAGCCCTATTCTAGAGGTCCTGGAGCATGGGGGCATGCTCGCGCTACAACGTCCGTCGTTGGAGCACTTCTTCCCTGTTTTGCCGCGCGGCGGCCTCAGCGTCATCAACCCGTTTCCAAAGAGAAAGCAGCTCGGCGCGGGCGGAGGCCAAATCCGCCTGTGCCGTAACCAGGGCGGTAGCCGTGGTCCCCACGCCTCCGCCTCGTCCAACCTGGGCTGAGGGCAGCGGCCCTACCCGCATCCTTCGTTCCTGCGAGCTTCAGCTACAAGTCGTACCTACCCTCCAGGTCTACGCGAACCTCGGCCACCCAACGGTCGAGTTCCTCCTGGACCCTGGCCTCGCGAGCCCCGACGGCATCTTCCACCTGAGCAACTTGACGCTCCCTCATCTCCAGCTGTTTGAGCTCGAGGCTGCGCTCCACGGCTTCCAGAGCCAACGCCTCCTCGCACCTCCGGACCTCCTCTTCATCTACGGGCATCCCCCTTAGCGACACAAGGGAGGCCCTTCACGCATCCACCTGCTTCTCGAGGGACGCACTCCAGGCCTGGAGCTCCCACGCGCGCTTCTCCGTAGCCTCGCGAGCCTCCTCGAAGGCTCGGGAGCAAGCTTCGCCGGAAATCTTGAGGGATGCTTTGGCCTTCGCATTGTCGAGATCACGCTGATAGCGGCCAAGATTGATGGCCACCCTCAGCTTACGCCGTTCCTACACCAGACGAAGACCTTCAGCCTCAAGGCACGAGTCTACGCCCGCAAGTTCTTCACCAAGTCGTCTCATCGCGCCCATCGCCTCCTGGAAGAGCTCATGGCGAATGATGCTTCGCCCGCGCTCGGATTTGAACATGTGGCCCACCTCGTCTTCCACCTCGGGGGCTGCAGGCGTGACATCAAGTGGTGCACCGCCTCTCGACAGGGGGCTGGGGGCTGGTACCACTCCAGGCGCCGGCCCGACCTCGCGAGAAGCTCCGGCCGGACGCGACCCACTGCTTGAGGAGGAGCTGAAGGTCGAAGTCAACCAGTTGCTGTCCATAACCAGAGGAGGAGACCTGAAAACGCCTGCCAGGCTCCAAGCCAGACCGTGCAGGAAGGGCGGCGAAGCCGCAGATTCATGGCTCCATGAAGGCAAGCGCACCCCCTTTGCCGACCCGGCTCCGGGCGCGGCGTGCGGGATCGGGGTGCACAAGGCCAGCGGGGGTGCCGAGGAAGGCGAGGATTGCTTCACGAGGGACCCAACGGCCCTAGAAGAAGGGGTCCTGAAGAATCAGCGTCAGGAAGGAAAGCAGCAACCAAGGAATCGCAAGGAGCAGTACTTACCCATCGATACAAAGTACTTTCGCCGCTTCAATAGCCCAAAGATGCTGTTGCTGCTCGGGGATCATTTCCTCTTGCGAAGCTCCTCGAAGTCCACGCAAAGCCGACCGAAGCGCTGGACGTGACGGCCAGTGCGAGGCAGGACCGAAGAAGAGCTTGGAGGGACAACTTCAGGGGTGCCTGGCTGCGGCAGGCAGTCAGGCGCCATCTCATTACAACCTCCCGAGGCTTCGAGGGCTTTGACCTCGGGAACCGCATGCTGCGTCGCCTTAGTGATCGATGCCCCGGGGGATGGATCGCGAGCTCCCGAGGATGCGCCTGTAGATCACCGTGCGGCATATGCTCTTCAGCGCTTGGGCCTTCGGCCTCCGTCGGGGCTTGCCCTCCTGCACCGTCACTTGGGGCGAGCTCGGCACCGGCGGTGAGGAATGGGACCACATCGACGGGGTTCTCGCGGGGCCCCACCAGGACGATCGGGCGCAGGCCCCACTCATCAAAGGAGGGCATGCTCGCGGCAAACTCATCCTTGTTCTCGCAATGATACAACAGACAGCTCTTCCTGGGCACGTCGTCCGGCAGAGGGGTACCCGTCAGGATCATAACCACTATCTCCCGCACCTTAAGAGGAAGCCCTTCCTCTTGAAACCTCATGTGGTCCTAACTGCTAAGCAAGGTCCACATCGAGCGGGGATGGCGCTGAAGCGGAGCAACTCGGCGCTTGACGAACTCCTTCACCACCATGGGCGCCGTCATGCCATGGTCATTCAACCTCCTCAGCCTGGCCCAGACGGGAGCGAGGCGGGGGCTCGTGAGCTTCTGATGGCCCCAACTGGAGTTGGGAACAGCATGCCTCGCCGGAGCATGGAGCAGAGGACTGAGCACACTGGCGTCGGTGAACACCCATCATGCCAGGAACTCGCTCGTGGAGGAAGGAAGCTCAAAGTCAATCCTTGCGCTCGCCGTCGCGGCCACGGCCTAGAAGCTCACGCACCCCAAGATATGACAAGGGTCAGTTAGATGTAATGAGAAGAACTGGCGGAAGAAGGCCACCGAAGGAGCGTTGCCCATCATGGCTTCGCACAAAAAGGAGAAGACAGCGAGAAGGGTCACAGATTGGGGGTCGATATGCAGCATATAGATCTAATAATGCTCGAGCACCGCGCTGAAGAAGGTGGAGAAGGGACGAATCAGGCCAGCCCATAGGGCATCTATGAAGATTGGGACCTCAGTGGCAGCCCGGGCCATGCGAGTGCGAGACGCGGGCCAAGCCATCGTCTCTCCCCACTTGTTGAAGCTGGAAGCAAGCATTGGATGCACTTTGTCCATGGCCTCGTCGTTGAGCACCCGGGATCGGCCAAGCGCCGGCTCGGCGGCCGGAGGCGCACTCGGCGAAGACAAGGGTTTCTTCCCCTTGTCTGCTTGGTTCGGCGCCATGGCGATGGAGCTGGTAGGAGGCAGGTCAGATTGGAGAGGAGAAGCAGAATTTTGAGGGAGCAGAGAGATTGGGGAAGCAAGACACGGGCGACCCAGGAATAACTATGTAGGTTGTGGGGGCGGCATAGCTAGGCGAATTCAAAGGCAGCGTGGGGAAGTGAAGACGCCCACATCCAACAACCGCCACGCGTCGATCGAGGCCGCAGGCTTTGGGGGCCCGTGGAGCTCCGTGCTTGACCCTTGGCTTCGCCGCGAAGCCAAGCCCAAGCGCACCTTGGGCCCGGGGGCTACTGTCGGTGTTCTGGGAACGGGGGTCCCCAGACATGCCTGCCTGCGGCCCACGGCATGGTTGTGCAAGCGGGCTTGTATGCCCTATCTTCATCAACAAAGCTTTCAAGACCCTCGCGAGGGGCCAACCCTCGCCATGGGGACGACGCAAGACCTCCTCAGGAGCGACCTCCTCAGACAGGCTCGCGAGGAGCGGAGATATCAAGGCGGGGTAAACCTCGCGAGCCTCTCGTGACGTGAGCGATGACGACCGGCACCAGGCAGGCTCCAGCGCGCGCAGCGTCCTTGTGTTCCTCTTTGGTGCTAAGGAGGCACACACGGAGTACCGAGGCATCAGCCAAAGGTTGCCATATCGGTGCAACGAGACCAAGACTAGCAGGACAGCAAGACGGAGGTCACCATGGAGCCCAAGACGGCGTCACCGCCAGAGCCTTTTGCAGGCGAAGACAGATTTTGTCAGGATAGATTGTACTAGTTGTCCCCTTTCAAATTCGCCCGCCGTTCTTGGCTCCCTTCCCACTACATCTTTGGGGAGAGGACCAGGGCCTATATACGTAAAGCTAGCCACCACAGTACAGAGGAGGTCGATCCGATCGAGTTCTCATCCACAAGTCCACAGAGCACAAGAACACCTCAACCTCAGGAGGCTGTTCTTCCTCTTTTATTGTTCCTCATCAGCCCAAGAGGCAATCCACCACCACACACTGGAGTAGGGTATTACACCACAACGGTGGCCCGAACCAGTATAAATCGTGTGTCTTTCTGTGTTGCGGGTTCGTCGAGTTCGTCCGCGAGATCCTAGTGAGCAAGGGCATAGGTTGGTAGGAGGGAAGAACTTCGCGTGCACCCTAGAGTTCGAACCTTAAGGGTTTTGCGGGAACCCCACATCCGACACCTCGCCCTTGCTATCGGGGTCGTCGATTGCTACAACTTGGAAGGCACGCTCGAGGGAGCAAACCGCGTCTCTTTCTTCGCATGGGACCGTCATGATTCCGCCGCTTCCCGACATCTTGAGGACATTGTAGCCGTGGTGTGTCACCGCCATGAACTTGGCCAGGGCTGGATACCCAAAGATGACATTATACGGCAGACGGATGTGCGCGACGTCAAAGTCGATGAGCTCGGTGCGGTAGTTCTTGCATTCTCCGAAGGTGACAGGGAGGCGGACCTGCCCTATCAGCGTGGTGGAGCCGTCGATCACTCCTGAGAAAGACTTGCTGGGCTGAAGCTGGTCATATGGCACTTGGAGGTTGTCAAACATGTCGACTGACAGGACATTGAGCCCTGCGCCACCGTCGATGAGTGAGGGAGTCCTGGATTAGGGGGTGTCCGGGTAGCCGGACTATAACCTTTGGCCAGACTCTTGGACCATGAAGATACAAGATTGAAGACTTCTTCTCGTGTCCAGATGGGGCTTTCCTTGGCGTGGAAGGCAAGCTTGGCGATGCCGATATGTACATCTCCTTCCGTTGTAACCGACTCTGTGTAACCCTAGCCCTCTCCGTGTCTATATAAACAGGAGGTTTTTAGTCCATAGGATGAACAACAGTCATACCATAGGCTAGCTTCTAGGGTTTAGCCTCTCTGATCTCGTGGTAGATCTACTCTTGTACTACCCATATCATCAATATTAATCAAGCAGGAGTAGGGTTTTACCTCCATCGAGAGGGCCCGAACCTAGGTAAAAACATCGTGTCCCTTGTCTCCTGTTACCATCCGCCTAGATGCACAGTTCGGGACCCCCTACCCGAGATCCGCCGGTTTTGACACCGACATTGGTGCTTTCATTGAGAGCTCCTCTATGTCGTCATCTTTAGGCCCGATGGCTTCTCCGATCATCAACAGCGATGCGGTCCAGGGTGAGACTTTTCTCCCCGGACAGATCTTCGTATTCGGCGGCTTTGCACTGCGGGCCAATTCGCTTGGCCATCTGGAGCAGATTAAAAGCTACGCCCCTGGCCATCACGTCAGATTTGGAAGCTTGAACTACACGGCTGACATCCACGGAGACTTGATCTTCGATGGATTTGAGCCACAGCCGGGCGCGCCACACTGTCATGATGGGCATGACCTAACTCTGCCACTGAACAGTGCCCTGGAGGTCGCACCCGCGTTAGCTCCGACCCTTAGCTCGGAGCCGACTGTGCCGATCGAGGACGGGTGGCTAGACACCGCCTCGGGGGCTGCAGTCTCAACGGCGATCGAGCCGAACACCATCCTTATCCTCTGCGAAGCACGTGACTCCAAGGTGTCGGACTCTTATCCGGACTCTGAACCCTCAACGCCCCTGCCAATCGAATCCGATTGGGCGCCGATCATGGAATTCACCGCCGCGGATATCTTCCAGTACTCGCCCTTTGGCGATATTCTGAATTCACTAAGGTCTCTCTCTTTGTCAGGAGAGTCCTGGCCGGATTATGGCCAACAGGATTGGGATGCGGACGACGAAGAAATTCGATGCCCACCCACCACCCACTTCATAGCCACTGTCGATGATTTAACCGACATGCTAGACTTTGACTCCGAAGACATCGACGGTATGGACGATGATGTAGGAGACGAACATGAACCAGCGCCTATAGGGCACTGGAAAGCCACCTCGTCATATGACATATATATGGTGGACACACCCAAAGAAGGCAACGGCGATGAAACAACGGGGGACCACCCCTCCAAGAAGCAACCCAAGCGCCGGCGTCAGTGCCGCCACTCTAAGTCCCACCAAAGCAAAAACGGTGATACCGGCATGGGAGATAATAACACCCCGGACAGTGCCGAAGACAACTCCCTCCAGCAAGACTCCGCACAGGAGGATGGAGAGGCCAGCCCACCTGAGAGGGCGGCAGACAGAGAGGAAGAGGATGATAACTACATGCCTCCCTTCGAAGACGAGGCAAGCCTCGACGACGACGAATTTGTCGTGCCTGAGGATCCCATCGAACAACAGCGCTTTAAGCGCAGGCTTATGGCCACGACGAGTAGCCTTAAGAAAAAACAGCAACAGCTTAGAGCTGATCAAGATTTGCTAGCCGACAGATGGACTGAAATCCTTGCGGCCGAGGAATATGAACTCGAACGCCCCTCCAAGAGCTACCCAAAGCGCAGGTTGCTACCCCGGTTGGAGGAGGAAGCAATTAAACCTACATCACCAGTGCATGAGCCGGCTGATCGGCCACCTCGCTGCCGCGACAGAGAGGCCTCTCGGCCCTCCACTCAAGCCGCACCCTGGCGTCGCTCAAAAAATACCAAGGCACGGGGAAACGCACCAGACCTGCGCGATATATTGGAGGACAAGGCAAGGCAAACAAGATCGATCAACGGATCACGTGCACGCCCCACGACAAAAGACGATAACCGTCATGCCGGATACAGTAAGTCTGGTCGGGCCAAAGACAGTAGACAAAGCTCATCTAAGCTACGTCATGATATAGCCTAGTACAGAGGGTCCGCACACCCACTATGCTTCGCAGATGAAGTAATGGATCATCAAATCCTAGAGGGTTTCAAACCCGTAAACATCGAATCATAAGATGGCACAACAGACCCTGCGGTATGGATTGAGGACTATCTCCTTCACATCCACATGGCCCGCGGTGATGATCTACACGCCATCAAATACCTCCCACTCAACCTTAAAGGACCAGCTGGGCATTGGCTTAATAGCTTGCCAGCAGAATCAATTGGTTGTTGGGAGGACCTGGAAGCCGCATTCCTCGACAATTTCCAGGGCACCTATGTGCGACCACCGGACGCTGATGACCTGAGCCACATAATTCAGCAGCCAGATGAATTTGCCAGACAATTCTGGACACGGTTCTTAACCAAGAAAAACCAAATCATGGACTGTCCGGACGCAGAGGCTCTAGTAGCCTTCAAGCATAACATCTGTGATGAGTGGCTTGCCCGGCACCTTGGACAGGAAAAGCCCAAATCTATGGCAGCCCTTACGACACTCATGACCCGCTTTTGCGCGGGAGGAGATAGCTGGTTGGCTCGTAGCAACAACATGACCAAGAGTCCTGGTAATTCGGATACCAAGGACAACAATGGCAGGCCGCGTCACAATAAGCACAAGCGCCGCATTAACAGCGACAATGCAGAGGATACGGCAGTTAATGCCGGATTCAGAGGCTCTAAACCCGGTCAGCGGAAAAAGCCATTCAAAAGAAATACTCCGGGCCCGTCCAGTTTGGACCGAATACTTGACCGCTCGTGCCAAATACATGGCACCCCCGAAAAGCCAGCCAATCACACCAACAGGGATTGTTGGGTGTTCAAGCAGGCCGGTAAGTTAAATATCGAAAATAGAGACAAGGGGCTGCATAGCGACGAGGACGAAGAGCCCCGACCGCCGAACAATAGTGGACAGAAGGGCTTCCCCCCACAAGTGCGGACGGTGAACATGATATACGCAACCCACATCCCCAAGCGGGAGCGGAAGAGTGCACTCAGGGACGTATATGCATTGGAGCCAGTCGCCCCAAAGTTCAACCCATGGTCCTCCTGCCCGATCACTTTCAATTGAAGGGACCAGCCCCTAGCATCCGTCATGGCGGATTCGCCGCATTGGTTATAGACCCAATCATTGACGGATTTCATCTCACTAGAGTCCTTATGGACGGTGGAAGCAGCCTGAACCTGCTTTAGCAGGATACAGTGCGGAAAATGGGAATAGATCCCTCAAGGATTAAACCCACAAAAACGACCTTTAAGGGCGTCATACCAGGTGTAGAGGGCAACTGTACATGCTCAGTTACACTTTAAGTGGTCTTCGGATCCCCGGATAATTTCCGAAGCGAGGAGTTAATCTTCGACATAGTCCCGTTCCGCAGTGGCTATCACGCACTGCTCGGACGAACCGCATTTGCAAAGTTCAATGTGGTGCCGCACTACGCATACCTCAAGCTCAAGAAGCCAGGCCCTTGAGGAGTCATCACGGTCAATGGAAACACCGAACGCTCTCTCCGAACGGAGGAGCATACGGCGGCACTGGCAGCGGAAGTACAGAGCAGCCTCTCAAGCCAATTCTCCTGTCTGACTTTTAAATGTTCAGACACCGTCAAGTGCACCCGGAGTAACCTACAACAAGACTGCCTGGCACGTTCCGAGCAAGCATAGCAATACGGCCCCAACCCCAGGCCTCGCGAAACTATGAAATCACTACTACGCGTACAAAACTACGCTCTGAAAGTTCCATGGGCATAGGGGGAGGGGCACGGCCACGGCATGCCCTAAATGCGGCTCAACCGCAGTAGGGGCTCCCGATTTCGTCATTTTTTCTTACTTTCAGGACTCCATCATCCGGAAGGCCTGTCCGGCAATACAATCGCCAAACACACGATGCAACAACCTAGGAGGCAGAAAGCTATGTCGAATTCCCAGGTGGTCTCTATAACGAGCAAAATACATGTCTTGCATATCGTCTCACAGCTCGCCCCTAGTGGGGGGACACGACAAATAGCCCCATCTCTTGCTTATCGCACTATTTGTATTGTTCTGCTTTTACAGCAGCATTTCAAAATAAACAATGCTTAGCTTCAGCTCATTATTACATTCTCTATTCATTTCTTTTTTAATATATATGTTCACTCATGACATTTAGCACCCGTACACTTTGGTATGGTCAATACGCCAGGGACTCAAGCACCCCATAATACGGCGTGAGAAGTCCGAACACTTTCACAAGTGCGGCCCTCCGAACTTATAGCATTATATGCATCAGCTCCGAATCATGTCTTTGGTTAATAGTTGGGTTTGTCCGGCTCTCATGTTTTGGTACCTTACGTTTCGCTATATCGGCTAAGGTAGCGCTGGGAGAACTACTGCGATTGTGCCCCAGTTGAGCTGGGCTAAGCACCTTAGTAGAGAAAGCTAAAACTGACTATCATGATAGGGCAAGAGTTGGTCGTTATTCGGTAGGTTTCGAGTCCCTAAAGACTTATGCCACTTCGAGCGAGGAGTCGGCTTTGTCCGGCCTAGGCGTGTATAGCGCCCCGAACTCGGTCTTCCGAACACTAGGGGCTTCGCCGAAATTTAAAATTATAGAATTCTCTAGCTAAGTGAGAGTGATAACGCATTATAGTCCAATTTCCTTGTTCGTTGTGCTGAGCACCTCCCTCGAAGGACCCAAGAATGGGAAAAGGAGTGCTCAGGTTTATCCCGAACACCCCAGCACTCGTGGCATGGGGGCAGAAGCCGACGACTCGCCATCTATCAAGCTTAATAAATGGCCGCATAGAAGGTAATATTTTAAATTAAACAAGCGTTGCATAGCGCACATGAACATGTTTTCAGCGCACATGATAAAGCAAACAAGTTTCACTCAAATATTACATCTTTCGAACACTCGTCCGCCATAAGGCGGGTGCCCTTCAGGACGCCCTCATAGTACATCTCAGGGTGGCGATGCTCCTTGCCCGGCGGTGGCCCGTCCTTCACAAGCTTCACAGCATCCACCTTGCCCCAATGCACTTTAGCACGGGCAAGCGCCCTACGGGCACCCTCGATGCAGACGGAGTGCTTGATGACTTCAAGCCTTGGACATGCGTCCACCAGCCGCCTCACCACCCCGAAGTAGCTCCCAGGCAGGGCCTCTCCAGGCCACAGCCGAACTATAAAGCCCTTCATGGCCTGTTCGACCACCTTGTGGAGCTCGACCAGTTGCTTCAACTGGTCGCTCAAAGGCACCGGGTGTCCGGCCTCAGCGTACTGAGACCAGAACACCTTCTCCATCGAGCTTCCCTCCTCGGCTCGGCAGAAAGCGGCGGCGTCTGACACGCTACGTGGCAAATCTACGAATGCTCCTGGAGAGCTCCGAACTCGGGTAAGTAACAAGTAATTCACTTTCACGTGCTTGCTTTAAATAAAGAATGCCTTACCCGCCGCTATCTTCTTCATCGCGTCAACTTCCTGGAGGGCTTTCTGGGCTTCGGCCATGGCAGATTTGGCGCTTTCAAGGGCCGTCGCGAGCTCGGACTCTCGCGTCTTTGAGTCAAGCTCCAAACTCTCGTGTTTTTTCACGAGAGCATGAAGCTCTTGCTGCACCTCGCCAACCCGCGCCTCATGCTTCTCCCACTCGGTGCGCTCCGTGGCCGCCCTCTTTTCAGCCTCGGACAGCACTTGCCTAAGGGTCGCCACCTCAGTCATGGCCCCTATGACACCAATAGCGATCCTGCCATTTTTTGCAACTGCATCTTTTATATTATACTCCACAAGGTATTACTTACCTTCTTTTTCCCCGAGCTCCTTCTTGGCAAGGCCGAGCTCTTGCTCGGACCGCTCAAGGCTCTTCTTCAGCGCATCCACCTCCGCAGTCAGTGCGGCAGAGGCCAGCAGCGAAGCCTGCATACGCATATTGACTTAATTCTGTTAGACTCCTGCGAATGTTATTAGATCCTCTATTCGGCTTTTCTTTCCGAACGCCAAACAGAGCATCAGGGGCTACTGTCTATGCGGTAATACTTTCACATATTTTTTACATACCTCAAAGCCTGTCAACAGGCTGGCACAGGCTTCGGTCAGCCCGCTCTTGGCGGACTGAACCTTCTGGATCACCGCACTCATAATAGTGCGGTGCTCCTCGTTGATGGAGGCGCCGTTAAGCACCTCTAGCAAATTATCTGGCGCCTCCAGTTGGACGGAGCTCGTCGGCGTCGTAGGCCTGCCCTTCTTCTTAGGGGGCCTCCCACCGGACTCCGGAACCTTTGAAGGTTCCGGTGCGGTGTCCGGCCCAGGGCCGGACTTGGAGCCCTTGGGGGTTTTATCCCCTTTGCGCCTGGAGTCCGGGAGGTCGCCTTGCGGCGCCTCCAGGACCACCTCCCCCTGGCTTGGAACCTTTTGGGACAACACCTCGGCGTCGTCCGTAGGGGGAGGGGAGGTAGCGGGCGGAAGTGAAAAGCTATTCACATCCGACGAATCCAAGGAGCCGCTCGAAGATACGTCGAGTCGGTCTCAGCCGGACTACACGATTATATTCGGTGTTAGGAAAAACTGTGCAATGAAGGAACACTATGAGTCACTCTGGTGTCCGAATACTTACGACTACGCCAGGGGCTTGGCCCTGGACGACCACTCCTCCTCGCTGTCGGTGGCGTTGGTGGAGTAGTCCGGAGGGAGGGTCTTCGCCTTCTTGGACCCTCCGGCCTCCCCAGTTGGGGCGGCCTTTCTTTTATTTTCTCCCCCTACTGGGGGAGAAACCTCTCTCTCCTCCTCCACCTCCTCGTCTTCATGGGAGGAGTCCGCCTCGGAGTCATCGGACGATGAGTCCGACTCCAACGGGCGCCGGGAACTCTTCCGGGTTCCCGTGGCCTTCTTCTTGGCCTTCTTCTCTGGCACCACATAAGGTGCCGGGACCAGCAGCCCCTCTAAGCGGGCGTCCGCGGGGTCTTCGGACAAAGGAGCCGGACAGTTGATCTTCCCGGACGTCTCCTGCCAATCCTGTCAAAGGCACGTGAGTTTAGATCCTACATAGAGTCAAACTTACGGGAATAGCCTCTACCCCCTTAGTAACGTAATCAACAGCAACTAAAATATGTGTGTATCCATTAGAGGCAGCAAAAGGTCCCATATAATCAAAGCCCCAAACATCAAATGGTTCAATAACAAGTGAATAGTTCAAAGGCATTTCTTGACGTCTACTAATATTAACAATTCTTTGACATTCATCACAAGATAGGACAAACTTACGGCATCCTTGAAGAGAGTAGGCCAATAAAACCGGATTGCAATACCTTATGTGTTGTTCTATCTCCAGCATGGTGTCCTCCATAAGCCTCGGAATGACACTTGTGTAGGATCTGTTCCTGTTTATGCTCAGGTACACAACGTCCACTAACACCATCTACTCCTTCTTTAGAAAGATGTGGGTCATCCCAAAAGTAATTTCCCAAGTCATAGAAAAACTTTTTCTTTTGCTGGTATGTGAAACTAGGTGGTATAAATTTAGCAACGATGTAATTAGCATAATCAGCATACCATGGAGCAGTACGAGAAGTATTTATGACATTTAGTTGTTCATCAGGAAAGCTATCATCAATAGGTAGTGGGTCATCAAGAACATTTTATAACCTAGACAAATTGTCTGCAATGGGGTTCTCAGCTCCCTTCCTATCAATAATATGCAAATCAAATTCTTGTAGCAAGAGAACCCATCTAATAAGTCTAGGTTTAGCATCTTTATTTTCCATAAGATATTTAATACCAACATGATCAGTGTGAATAGTTACTTTAGAATCAATGATATAAGGTCTGAACTTATCACAAGCAAATACAACTGCTAAGAATTCTTTTTCAGTAGTAGCATAATTTCTCTGAGCATTATCTAGAGTTTTACTTGCATGTTGAATAACATTTAATTTCTTATCAACTCTTTGCCCTAGAACAACACCTACAGCATAGTCACTGGCATCACACATAATCTCAAAAGGTAAATTCCAATCAGGTGGCTGAAAAACAGGTGCAGAAATCAATGCTTTCTTAAGTATTTCAAATGCTTCTACACAATCATCATCGAAGACAAATGGTATATCTTTTTGTAATAAATTAGTCAGAGGCCGAGAAATTTTTGAGAAGTCCTTAATGTACCTCCTATAAAATCCTGCTTGACCAAGGAAACTTATTATACCTTTGATGTCCTTGGGACATGGAATCTTTTCAATAGCATCAACCTTTGCCTCATCAACCTCAATACCTCTTTCAGAAACTTTGCCCCAAGACAATACCTTCATTAACCATAAAGTGGCACTTTTCCCAATTCAAGACGATTAGTTTCTTCACATCTCTGCAAAACTCGATCAAGGTTGCTCAAACAATCATCAAAAGAGGATCCATTGACGGAAAAATCGTCCATGAAAACGTCACAAATCTTTTCACAAAAGACAAAGAATATAGCCATCATGCATCTTTGAAAGGTAGTAGGTGCATTACATAAACCAAAAGTGTCGGTGTACTAAAGTAGGGGTACCTTAGTACCCCGAACTTGTGCACGGGCAGTAGTAGCGTCCCGCGGCAAGGCCTGCCAGGGGAGCGACAAGAGTCTCCACGGCCCTTTCTGGGCCGGACGAAGGCCAAGTGATCGAGCCGAGAAGACCAAGCCCCGGCAAGAGGAGCTTGCCGGGTCAAGAAGGCGAGGTCCGACAAGAGGAGCTTGCCGGGCCAAGGCGACAAGGCCCCGGCAAGAGGAGCTTGCCGGGACGACTAAGCCGAAGCACCAAGGCCCCGGCGGGAGAAGCTCGCCGGGACGGCCAAACCAAGGCACCCCAAGAGAAGCCCGCCGCGGCGCGCCGCGCGCCCCGGCAAGGCCTGGCGAGCGGCAAGCTCTCAGGTGCGGCAAGACGACCACCGCGGCAAGCCACTTGCCGCGGCGAACCACCACCTCAGGCGTGCGCTCTAGCTCACCTGTCCATGCGTCACTCTGGAGCTTCCCCAGAGACACGTGGCGGGGCGCCGCGCAGCGTGGGGCGCGCGCGTGGCATGCGACATTGGCAGAGTCGCCCCCGTGGCAAGCAGAGGCGCCCCTAACGGTCCGCCTCGGCACTGTTCAGGCGATCCAGGCGGGCATTTAATGCCTTTGTCCCCTGCCGTCAGAGTTATGTGCAATAGCACTGTGCGGCCACTGTTCGGACAGTTCCTTGCCATTTCTACCCTCACCTGCGTCGCTGCCTGTGGAAAACCCCTTAGCATATAAAAGGAGGCCCATGCGCACGTAGGGAGGGCCAGAGAGAGTGGACCGAAGGAGAGGAGGAGGACATCCAGTAGACCCTTGTCTACGTCCTGCTCCAACTTACTGTAGCTTCTTGCGCTCCAGAGCAAGAACTCCAATCAACCAGACATGCAGCAGTAGGGTTTTACGCATCCGTGCGGCCCGAAGCTGGGTAAAATCGTTGTGTGTGTGTGTCACCTCGATCTGCTCTTTGTGCAACCTCCGCCCCCCGCCGAACCGACAAGGGGCTCCGTCCCCATAGGTGCTCGTGGAGGCCGATATCCCCCGACATCTTTGGCGCGCCAGGTAGGGGGTGCGTCGAGGTTGTGCGAACCAGATTCGGCGACCATAGGCAAGCTCAGGTATGGCCAGGTACCTTTCCGCTCCAACCCGCGGAGCGGAGGCATTCCTCCTCACGGACTCGCGCACGGCCCTCCTCGAGTACCCACTCACGCAGAGCCCGGGCAAGAGCAGCTGCTCCTTGAGGAGGACCGCCTTCCGGCCGCTGAGCGAGTTTCTCGCCTCTAGCAAACTCTGCGCCGCTCCCGTAGCCGCAGAAGTTAGCGCCGGAAGTTGCGGGAAAGGCGACCTCGTTCTTCGGCGAGCCCAGGCCGCCAAGATCCAAACGAGTCGACGCCGACCGTGGGAGGAACCTTGCCAGCGCGGTAGTCGGAACCCGTTCCGTCGGCCATCCTCTCTGTCCAAGTCTTGCCGCAGTTGCATGTAATCCTTGGTACAGAGACGGGCGCAGATCCCAAGCATAGCTTATGTGCCCCGCACATCTTGTTGATTTCGCGCCTCTCCGCTTGGCGCATGCATTATTTGACACGATTGTGCAGCACTCGACTCCGGCAAGCGATGGCGGGCCGCGAAGCCCCAAGCCTTCGTTATTCCCTTACCTCAAAAAGGGGGGATGACAGGATAGGCTGGGCGTCGCCCGAGGAAGCTGCGCCTTGCCGGACGGCAAACAACAGAAAAGCTAAGTTGCCGAAGTTTGAGCAATTAAGCTCCTTTTTATCCTTAAGTTATCTTCCTCGAACGACCGAGCTTCGTATGGGAAACCTGTGCGCGGAGGGGCCGGCTCGTGGCTGGTTGCGCCCTTATTTCGTTTCGAGTCCGCTCAACGACTTAAGTGTGCTACATCCCGAGTGGCGTCCTACTTTGTTTCGAGCTTGCTCGGCAGCTAGAGCGTGCCGCGACTGCAGTCGCCGCGCTTACCTCGCCCTGAGCCTGCTCAACATTGTAAGTGAGTTGCGCCAGCCGCGGCAAGGTTTCCTGCCGGTGGAGGCTCCGCCAGCGGGTTGCTGATGTCCCGCACTCGACACCCGTGGCAAGGCGGAGGCATGCGCCGACAAGTTCCCGGGAGCGTAGGGCATGAACGTACGAAGCACAAGGTCGGACGAGGGAGATAACAGCACAATGGACTGCCTAAGATAAAAGTTATATTCCAAAATGACTTGCCGCTGCTCTAATCAGCTGTTTCTATGACATGCTCAGCGGCGACAAGGGAAGAAAAGAAAGAGGTGGGCGGCCTAATCCGCGCGGTCGCCCTCGATCCTCCTGATCCCGGCCACCCTTTCCACAATGGGGGTGACGAGGGCCCTGATCTCCGTCAGGTCGGCGTCTTCCTGCAGGTGCCTGAGGACGTTGGTGAGCCTGATGGTGGGGTTGCGGAAGACGATCTTCACCAGCACCCTCTCGAGGGCCCCGGAGATGGCTTCCCGCGTCTCCTCGGCCAGCTGCTCCGGGATCGTTTCCCGGAGATGCTGGAGCACCCCCACCAAGCCCTTGAAGAAGGAAGTGAGCTTGGCGCTCGGCGGGACGTTCTCGCCAGAGGGGTACTCGTGGCCCTCCATCCCCAGCAGCTTCAGATCCTTGTCGATGGTGGTGGCGATGTCGACGAGGCCTTCGGTCCACCGCTCCACCGTCTCCTGGAAGGCGTTCTGGGTAACGGCGGCGCGCTTCAATAGCTCCTCGTTTCCGGCTACCTCCTTCCGCAAGGTCGCTTCCTGCCCCTTGGCGCTCTCCAGCGCCTTGGCCAGGGTGTCCAGCTTCAGCTCGAGGTCAGCCTTGGAGTCCTTGGCGGCGTCGAGCTCCTGGATCTTCTCGGCGAAGCGGCCCTGCAGCTCGCCAAGGGTGTGAGGGCCCTTCTCGCGCTCCTGCTTGAGCACGGCAAGCTCCTCGCCGCTCGCCTTGCGGTCGCTGACGAGCTGTGCCACCCTCGTCTCCAGCTCCCCCTTGGCGACCTCGGCGGCCGCGGCAGCGTCCTGCGCTTCCCGCAGGGCCCCGCCAAGCGCCTGCTCGCGCGCGGCAACCTCCTCCTCGTGGCTGGCGAGGCTGGCCTTCTGTTGCACCAGTTCGCTTTCCCGCGCGGATAGCCCCGCAGCGGCAAGCCTCTGCTGCTCTTTGGCCTCTGCCTTCTCGAGGAGAAAGGCCGTCCGCGCCTCGTCGAGCAGCCTCCGCTCCTCCGCCAAGGACCGGAGAGCCTCCTGGTTGAGCTCTCGGAGCTCCCCGGCGTGCTTCTCCATGTCCGCGCCGGCCCTCGCGACGAGTGCCTCTTGGTGCTCCACCTTAGCCTGCCAGGCGCGGTAGAGCGACACAAGCTTCCGGAGCAGCCGCTCCTCCTCGGGCTCGCCGCTGCTGGTGCTTGGCGCGTCGACCACTGTCAGCCCGACGGAGGCGAGCACTTCTCCGTCCAAGGCCTCCCCCTCGACCGGCGCCCTGGAGCTGGGCTCCCAGGGGAGCCTGATGAAGACGCCATCACCGGCCTTCAGGTAGGCACCCGCCGGGGGCTCCTCGAGGCCCGACGCGCCGACAGCCGTGGGATCGCCGGACGGCGGAATGCTTGACGCCCCTGCCTCCTCGGGGCCGTCGGCACGGTCGCCGGTCCCCTCGCTGTCTGCCGCCGCGGCGGCCTTGGCGGCTTCGGCCTCCCCGCCGCCTGCGGGGTCGTCGGTGCCGTCCGCCTCTTCGATGACGACGACGTCATCGGCGTCGCCGCGTGCGCCCTCCCCGGCGACGACCTCAGTCTCCATCGGGTCCGCGGTGGGCGGGTCTGACGGCTGGAGGAGGGGAGAAGAGTCAACCGAGCAGCCGACAAAAAAGCTCATAAGGAAAGATAGCCAGGGGAAGTTTTCCGTGCAGGGGGGGCTTACCGGTGGCAGGGTCCGTGGCCGCGGCCTCCGCTGCCGGGGGATCGCTGGCCGCGTCCCTCGCCGGAGATCCCTCCCTTGCCGGAGAGGTCTTCCTTGCCGGGGGCTTCTCCCTTGCCGGGGAGGTCTCCCCTGCCGGGGGCTCCTCCCTTGCCGGAGATTTCTCCCTAGGCGGGGTGGTCGACGCAGACGGCGCGGCAAGAGTGCCCCCCGGGGTCGCCTGCTGGGGCTGCTCTGCTCCTACCCAACGACAACAACAACAGCCACATGTCAACAGAGAGAAGGGAAGCTCACGCACGTGCCAAACGGCAAGAGCTAGCCGTGCACTCACCCTGGAGGCTGCGCTGTGGGCTGCCCTGCGGACCCGCTGTCGAGTCCGGCAAGGTCGCCTCCGGCACCTCCCCAGTTGCCGGGGGAGATTCGCCCTCAAGGACGACCAGCGGGACCTTGGCCCTCTTCGCCCTCCTCTGGGCCAGGCTCCTGAAAGGGAATGGTTCCGGGGGAGGATGAGTGGGCTGCGAAGCAAGACGAAGCAACAGAAATCAAGAAGATACAAGCTCTACCAGGAACTTACTCTTTATCCTCCTCTTCGTCGTCGGAGCTAAGCGCGGAATAGTCAAAAACCGGCTTGCTCCAGGCGCGAGGAGACAGGGGAGTGGGTTCCTCCGCGCCGGCGAGCTCCATTTGGTCGGTGAGGCTCTCCGCCTCCGCCGCATCAGCTTCGGCCAGGGTGAAGACGGACTCGCCCGCGGCCGCGGCGGCCGCCGCCTCCTCCATCCTGGAGGCGGTAGTTAAGGCCCGGGCGCAGCCTCATGATGTCCGCCGCGTTTTGGAATTCCCAAGCCGGCTTCCCTCTCTCCTGTAGGGGGGCGATACGCCGGCGAAGGAAATCCGCGCCGACGGCGCCGACGGTGAGCCCGGCAAACCTGAGGCGCAGGATTCGGGTGGCGGCAATCTTCAGCTTGGCGTCGTCCGGGGCCAGGTCGCTCCAGTCGCGGCCGCGCACCACTGGAGTTCGGCGCACGGCGGTGAACGGCGGTGGATTCTCCTCGACGATCAGGCACCACTCGGCCCTCCACTCCTCCCATCTGCCACGGAGTTCCCCCTCCAAGTAGACCTCTTTCTTGCCGGTCCTGGAGACCCAGGCGACTCCGCCGGACAGCGGCTCTCCTTTCTCCACCCGAGGAGTAAAGAAGTGGCGAAAGAGGGCTACGTTAGGGCGGACTCCGACAAAGTTCTCGCAAAGGTGTGCGAAAACCGCCATTGTCAGAACGGTGTTGGGGGTGAAGTCAAGGAGGTGGAGGTTGTAGGTGTGCATGATGTCGTAGAAGAACTCGGAAAAAGGCGGGCAGAGCCCGCAATAGAAGAACATGGCGAAGAAAGGGTACCCGGTCGGGTACAGCTTCTGGGCGATGGCGGGAAGAACTCGCGTGCGCGGATGCGCTCGCGTCGCCGTCGACCAGAAGAGGCGGTATTCGTTCTTTAGCCTCAGCGCATCAAGCTGAGGGGGGAACGTCGCCGTCTCCTTCCGAAGCGCTTCCAGCCGCAGCGCCTCGGCCGACTTCACGGCCTTCCCCTTCGCCTTGTCGCTCTTCGGGGCCATGGCAGAAACGGGGAGGGGGAGTTGTCGGCGTGGGCGGCGCCGGGGGCTGCGAAGGCGAATCGCTGCTTTCTCTAGTGAGGAGGAAGTGGCGGAGATTTTCGAGGAACAGCAACCGGCGGAATGGCGAGCTGCCCCTGTTCCCCTCCGCTTATAAAGGGGGGAAGGAGTGGGGGCGGACGTTCCGCCTTTCCAAATGAAGAGGTCGTGCCCGACGTGACGCATGCCTGCGGGCCTCAAGCCCCGCGCACGCCACCCACGTCACGCACGCCTCGCACGCCTTGCCCCCCACGACGCCGCAATAAGCGCGCGCCACTTGGGGAGGGCGCGACGGGCACGGAGTTAAGGAGCAGCGCAACCCAGGCCACGCGTGCCCGTGCACCGTTAGGGCCTGGCCCAACAATGCTCGGCACCGTGTATGGCCCAGACCCGGGGGCTCCTGTCGGTGTACTAAAGTAGGGGTACCTTAGTACCCTGAACTTGTGCACGGGCAGTAGTAGCGTCCCGCGGCAAGGCCTGCCAGGGGAGCGACAAGAGTCTCCACGGCCCTTTCTGGGCCGGACGAAGGCCAAGTGATCGAGCCGAGAAGACCAAGCCCCGGCAAGAGGAGCTTGCCAGGTCAAGAAGGCGAGGTCCGGCAAGAGGAGCTTGCCGGGCCAAGGCGACAAGGCCCCGACAAGAGGAGCTTGCCGGGACGACTAAGCCGAAGCACCAAGTCCCCGGCGGGAGGAGCTCGCCGGGACGGCCAAACCAAGGCACCCCAAGAGAAGCCCGCCGCGGCGCGCCGCGCGCCCCGGCAAGGCCTGGCGAGCGGCAAGCTCTCAGGTGCGGCAAGACGACCACCGCGGCAAGCCACTTGCCGCGGCGAACCACCACCTCAGGCGTGCGCTCCAGCTCACCTGTCCACGCGTCACTCTGGAGCTTCCCCAGAGACACGTGGCGGGGCGCCGCGCAGCCTGGGGCGCGCGCGTGGCATGCGACGTTGGCGGAGTCACCCCCGTGGCAAGCAGAGGCGCCCCTAACGGTCCGCCTCGGCACTGTTCAGGCGATCCAGACGGGCATTTAATGCCTTTGTCCCCCGCCGTCAGAGTTAGGTGCGATAGCACTGTGCGGCCACTGTTCGCACAGTTCCTTGCCATTTCTACCCTCACCTGCGTCGCTGCCTGTGGAAAACCCCTTAGCATATAAAAGGAGGCCCATGCGCACGTAGGGAGGGCCAGAGAGAGAGAGGACCAAAGGAGAGGAGGAGGACATCCAGTAGACCCTCGTCTACGTCCAGCTCCAACTTACTGTAGCTTCTTGCGCTCCAGAGCAAGAACTCCAATCAACCAGACATGCAGCAGTAGGTTTTTACGCATCCATGCGGCCCGAAGCTGGGTAAAATCGTTGTGTGTGTGTGTCGCCTCGATCTGCTCTTTGTGCAACCTCCGCCCCCCGCCGAACCGACAAGGGGCTCCGTCCCCATAGGTGCTCGTGGAGGCCGATATCCCCCGACAAAAAGGCATATGTCTATAAGCAAAAGTACCAAAAGGGCAAGTAAAAGTGGTCTTTGATTGATCATTGGCTGACATAGGTATTTGAGAGAAACCAGAATAGCCATCTAGAAAGCAAAAATGTGTATGTTTCGATAATCTCTCTAGCATTTGATCGATAAAAGGTAAGGGGTAATTATCCTTTTTAGTAGCTTTATTTAATTTGCAGAGATCGGTTACCATCCTATAACATGTATTAATTCTTTGCGGGATCAATTCATCTTTATCATTAGGAACTACGGTAATACCTCCCTTCTTAGGGACAAAATGGACAGGACTTACCCACTGACTATCAGCAACGGGATAAATTATACCTGCCTCAAGGAGCTTTAGTATTTCCTTTCTTACCACTTCTTTCATTTTAGGATTCAGTTGTCGTTGGTGATCATGAACTGGTTTGGCATCTTTCTCCAAATTTATTTTGTGATGACATAGTGTGGGACTAATGCCCTTAAGATCATCAAGGGTATATCCAATAGCAGCATGGTGCTTCTTCAGAGTTTTCAATAATCTCTCTTCTTCGTGCTCTGAAAGGTTAGCACTAATAATAACAGGATATATCTTTTTTTCATCAAGATAAGCATATTTAAGAGTATCAAGTAACGGTTTAAGCTCAAACACGGGATCACCCTTGGGTGGAGGGGATCCCCTAGGATTTCAATAGGCAAATTGTGTTTCAGGATGGGTTCCTGTTTAAACAATACTTCATCTATTTCCCTTCTTTCATTCATAAACATATCATTTTCATGGTCTAGCAAATATTGTTCTGAAAGATCACCAGGAGGTACGACAATAGAAGCAAGACCAATAATTTCATCCTTACTAGGTAATTCCTCTTCACGGTGTTGTCTACGAAATTTAGAGAAATGAAACTCATGAGACATATCACCCAAACCAATAGTAACAACATCCTTTTCGCAGTCTATTCTAGCATTGTCGGTGTTCAAGAAGGGTCTACCAAATATAATGGGACAAAAGCTATCTTGTGGGGAACCTAGAACAAGAAAATCAGCAGGATATTTAGTTTTCCAACACAAGACTTCAACATCTCTAACAATTCCAATGGGTGATATGGTATCTCTATTGGCAAGCTTAATGGTAACATTAATATCTTCTATCTCAGCATGTGCAATATCATGCATAATTTCTTTGTATAAGTCATGAGGTATAGCAATAGCACTGGCACCCATATCACATAAGCCATGATAACAATGATCTCCTATTTTAACAGAAATAACAGGCATGCCTACCACAGGTCTATGTTTATCTTTAGCACAAGGTTTGGCAATTCTAGCAGTTTCATCACGTAAATGAATAACATGCCCATCAATATTATCAGACAAGAGATCTTTAACAATATCAACATTAGGTTCAACTTTGATTTGCTCAGGAGGTGTATAAGTTCTAATATTGCTTTTACGGACCACAGTTGAAGCTTTAGCATGATCCTTTATCCTAACAGGAAAAGGTGGTTTCTCAACATAAGTAGTAGGAACAATAGGATCATTATAAGTGATAGTCTTTTCTTCAACTTTAATAGGTGCAGCTACTTTTACTTCTATGGGAGGATGATATTTAGACCACTTCTCCTTAGGGAGATCAATATGATGTGACGCCCCGAGACCGATGCGCCAGATGTCTTCCAGTTATTCGTTGTCGTTGCCATGTCATTCGCTTGCGTGTTGCGCTTCACCTCTTGCCATGCCATCATCTCATAAATCTTTTGCAACTCAACTAAATAAATAGCATGGATCTTTGATCCATTTAAATCGAGGGAATTCACATGGTGATTCTCTTTAAAACATATCCTCTTGATATTTAGAGAGCTATAGTAAATATTCCATTTATTTGGAATTAACCATAACACACTTACAAAATATCCTAATGCCTTTGTTATCTTAATTCTTGATCTCCAGCTTTGCCATTTCCTTTAATGTATTGCTTTTGTCATCCATGTTTGCATTGTGATCATTTCAAGTGTTGCATTTGTGCTTCTTGTAATGTTGCATTTGATCATGCTCATCATGTGCACTGTGTGTTTCATGCATGATCACCCCTTGCATCACCCTTCCCCTCCTCCTATGGTCATTTGTATCTTCGTCTTTTCATCAAGACCTTTCTCCACGTGCAAACCTTATCACTTCTTTCTTTCAAATCTTGGCTTTCATGCCAAATGGCATTATTTGTGCCTCCATTAATGTTCATTTATTTCCTGATGATCATACTCCATGCCTTATACCTCTATCAAATTTCATCCATTTTAGAGTTGTTTTGGTTGGGTTCAAAAATGGAGCAAGTTTGAACTTAATTCAAACTTGATTTATTTTTCTACCTATAAAATTGCCAAGACTATTTATTCAAATACTGCATAAATCCAGGACTCCTTATATATCTTTATCTCTGAGTTTTTCCTTCCCAAACCACGGATCCTTTTTTCCTTGTAATTCTGTATATTTTCTTAAAGAAAATAAACAAAGGAGGGAAGAGCTAGGCAGAGCCCACTTACCTGGGCCGCGCCCTACGCCACTTGCAGCCTAGCCGGCCCATCTGCTTCACGGCCTGCTAGGTCCAGCCGCCGGCCTCTAAGGCCCGATCGAACCCTAGCCTCCCTGAGACCTTCCCCTCGCTCCCTCTAGTTCCCGTGCCCGCAGCCAGACACCCGCATCCCTCGATCCCCTCTGCCTCCTCCTCCTTCGTTCCTCCCTCCAGCGCCGCCAGGAGAGCGCCCGCGCCTCCCGATCCGTGCTCCTCCTCCCTCTGCTGGCCTGTTCAAGGCCGGAACCCGCCGGCAGGGCCCCGTCCCCACCTCCGGCGTGCGCCCGCACCCATCGCCTCCCTGCCATGGCCGCATGCCGCCCCTTTCCTCCGAGCGCCGCGCCGGGCCTCCCGCGCCGCCACTGGGGTCCAACTCCGGCGCCCCTGCCTCACGTCGTCTTCTTCACCCCCTGCCCGAGTCCCCTGCATCACGCCCCGTCGCCGGAGCCACATCAAGCCGTCGTCCTCTGCCTCGCCAGCCACCTCGCCGGTAGGTTTCGGCCCTACCTCGAGCGCCCAGCGCCGGAAGCTGCTTCCCGCGCCCCTGCATCGTGCTGCCCGAGCTGCCGGGATCCTGAGTTTAGTACAGTTGTTGGTGAGTTTAGTACGCCGACATCGAAAATCTCTTTTGTACAGTTGTTGGTGAGATAACCCTGATAGCCCAGTACTGAGGCGAGTGCGGGAGTATTGCCATAACTTGTATAACGGATGCTTTTCGAAGGTTGAGGTAGACGATTTCCGAAGGTTTCTTGGTTATGTGTTGAAGGATGGATACAGCTGGATCTAGGTATTGTTAGTTTGGGTGATATATTTTGTGTCCCCTGTATCCCCAACACCTGATTGCATAACCAGAAAGTTTCGGGAGTTTATAGGTGGGAATTCAAGTATCTCGTAGGATATCTTTCCAACAGGCACATGATACGATATGGGATCTATCATATGTTTGTTTCCGGCTTATTTCCTGAGCCAATCCTTTGTTTTGTTTTATTTGTGGTATTTGAGTTGCTTCGAAGTCAAGTGTTGATTCCATACCTTTTCTAAGTGGTATTCTCATATTTCTATGTGGATACTAATCCTTCTTGTTCATCGAGATTGCCATCTTAATTCTATTTTCAACCGGTGCGTTTCTCTTCGAGATGATCCCATCATTCTCCACATCCGCAAGATCTATTCTAAGTTTTCTCAACGGTGTTTGTTTCATCTGTCCCAAGTCGTCTTTGTTTTCCCACCCTACCACCCTTTTTCTTCAAGGACTCAGATTTCTCAATCAAGTATCCTTGTTATTGATGGAAGTTTCTTCATTATTTCCTTCAATGTTCTTATCCGGTGATTATCATGAAGATGGTCAGGAGTTTCAAGTTCATCATTCGTCATTCTTTTCTTCTCCGGTGGATTCAATTCAAGCTTTGTCGATCATATCTTTTCCTCGTTTCAAATGCTTTCTCATGCCGGTGCATCTCTTAATCATTCACTTCTCGCTATTCATTTGTTCTGGAGTACTGAAGATATCTCAGGAGATTCAAGTTTCCATTCTCAATTCACTCAAGTTCTTTTGAGGATGCTATCTCATTCAAGCCATTTAATTCAACCGGCGTGTCTCTCTTTTAAATCATTCAACGGTGTATCTTTTGAGTGGGCCCTAACCCACAGGTCTTTTCCCAGGATCTTACCTGACTCTTCTAATTTTCCCGAAGTTATTCTCAAATTCATTTCAAAGTGTGATGTAAGAATGAAGTTTCATCAGTCATATGTGTTTCTCCTAGATCTTCCAAATTCTTTTCATCGTTGGTTCAACCTTTCTAATTTTCATTCCGGAGTGCCTCAACAATTCATGGTGGTGTTTCTCATCGTCATTCTCAACATTTGAAGGCCGAAGAAGAGTTTATCTTAAATCTTGCTCCATTCTCTTCAAGATTCATGGTTCTAGCTTGTTGCCGTCCTCTCATAATTGTTTTCGATTGTGAGAATTCTTTTCACCCACCCGGAGCATTTCAGGAGTCTTTCAGTTTGATTCTCCGGAGTCTTTCATGTCATAATTCTTCATTCTCAGCTTTCAGCTCTCGTTCTTCAAATCTTACCGGTGCATCATTCTAGTAGTCTCTAATCAGCTCATCATCTCTGCGTTCACTTGTATCTAAATTCTCTCAAGTATCTTCGTTCATTTTAAATTCTTACGGTGGTTCGTTCAAGAGTTCTCTTCCTTCGTTATCATATAGATTCATTCGTTCTTTCCAATCCTACCGGTGGTTCGTTGAAGAACTTCCCAAGTTTACGCTATGTCTATCTTAATCCTTTCTACGAGAATAAGTAGTATGCCAAATCCATTGCTTGTCATCAATTTAATTGGTGAAGGATGAGCATAATGTAATTCTTATTCTTGTTTCAACGAGCAAATTCAATTCTTTGTTCCGGAGGGTCATCAAAATTCTTGATTTCATTTGTTCATCTTTCTTTCCGGAGATTCAAAATTTTCTCGGTTATATCATTTCTAAGCTCCATCTAAATCATCTCAAAGCTTCACCTTGTGTTTTCAACTTCTCGTTATTTTTATCATCCTTTTATTACCGGAGTTCTTTATGGAGGCTACATGATGATTCACAAAGGATTTAATTCCTTCTCGAAGTGTTCATCGAGATTCTTTTCAGAGGAACTAAGTATTTTTATCTTGCATTTTAAAGCGCAATTCTTTCAGCCGTATCATTCGAGGTGGTATTATGTCATTTTGATAATTTGAGTTCATGTCTCATGATTCACATGTTGTTAAGAATGAGATATTTTAAATCCATCCTTCTCTTTGTTGGAGTTATCTTGGGATATATTTCACCTAAAGCCTTCCATTGGGAATGTTGCTATTTGTGGTGCTTATCTATGTTCCAAGTTATCTCTCTATCATATCGGTGAAGAAGTTTTTCATCTCTTTGGTGCTCTCAATCAAATCAATGGTTTCCATTAGTGGCCGGTTGTCACCTCATAATCTTGAGAGGTTTCCATAAGCCCACTACAAGCTTATTCGTCTCGTTGTTGGTTCTACAACAACTCCGTTCAATCCTTCTTTTTAAGGAGGCTCTTTCAAATTCAATTGTGATAGAAGTTGTTGTTCTCTTCGCTGTTCTCTTGATTCCACTCTTTCATTTGTCCCGAAGGCATTGTGATATTGCTCTCTTCGAACCATCTTCTTGTTTTGTCAAGATCATCTTCTTTTCTTGTTTATCCATTTAACCGGAGTGTTCTATCATCTCTTCAATATCATTTCATCTTATCAAGTTTTCTTCTCTTTTATACCGGAGTGCTGTCCAAATTCTATCATTCTTGTTCTTTGGCTATCATGTTATACCGGTGTGGTTTCATATACTCTTTGGTTCGTTAAGCTCTGGTTTCATGTCTTTCAACCTACAAGGTTCTCATAATGTTTCTTGTTCCTCTTTTCTATCGGAGTGTTTTGAACTTTGTTCACCTTCATTGTATTCTTTCTTTCAAGTTGTCCAACCTCTCAAGGTTCGTGGTTTCACTCGTTTGTCAAAGAAGCAACTTAGTTTTACCTCTTTTCTTCCTCTTCCGTTTCTCTCCGGTGCCATTCTTAGATCTCGGGACGAGATCCTCTCGTAGTGGTGGAGTGTTGTGACGCCCCGAGACCGATGCGCCAGATGTCTTCCAGTTATTCGTTGTCGTTGCCATGTCATTCGCTTGCGTGTTGCGCTTCACCTCTTGCCATGCCATCATCTCATAAATCTTTTGCAAATCAACTAAATAAATGGCATGGATCTTTGATCCATTTAAATCGAGGGAATTCACATGGTGATTCTCTTTAAAACATATCCTCTCGATATTTAGAGAGCTATAGTAAATATTCCATTTATTTGGAATTAACCATAACACACTTACAAAATATCCTAATGCCTTTTTTATCTTAATTCTTGATCTCCAACTTTGCCATTTCCTTTAAGGTATTGCTTTTGTCATCCATGTTTGCATTGTGATCATTTCAAGTGTTGCATTTGTGCTTCTTGTAATGTTGCATTTCATCATGCTCATCATGTGCACTGTGTGTTTCATGCATGATCACCCCTTGCATCACCCTTCCCCTCCTCCTATGGTCATTTGTATCTTCATCTTTTCATCAAGACCTTTCTCCACGTGCAAACCTTATCACTTCTTTCTTTCAAATCTTGGCTTTCATGCCAAGTGGCATTATTTGTGCCTCCATTAATGTTCATTTATTTCCTGATGATCATACTCCATGCCTTATACCTCTATCAAATTTCATCCATTTTGGAGTTGTTTTGGTTGGGTTCAAAAAATGGAGCAAGTTTGAACTTAATTCAAACTTGATTTATTTTTCTACCTATAAAATTGCCAAGACTATTTATTCAAATACTGCATAAATCCAGGACTCCTTATATATCTTTATCTCTGAGTTTTTCCTTCCCAAACCACGGATCCTTTTTTTCCTTGTAATTCTGTATATTTTCTTAAAGAAAATAAACAGAGGAGGGAAGAGCTAGGCAGAGCCCACTTACCTGGGCTGCGCCCTACGCCACTTGCAGCCCAGCCGGCCCATCTGCTTCACGGCCTGCTAGGTCCAGCCGCCGGCCTCTAAGGCCCGACCGAACCGTAGCCTCCCTGAGACCTTCCCCTCTCTCCCTCTCGTTCCCGTGCCCACCGCCAGACACCCGCATCCCTCGATCCCCTTTGCCTCCTCCTCCTTCGTTCCTCCCTCCAGCGCCGCCAGGAGAGCGCCCGCGCCTCCCGATCCGTGCTCCTCCTCCCTCTGCTGGCCCGTTCCCGGCCGGAACCCGCCGGCAGGGCCCCGTCCCCACCTCCGGCGTGCGCCCGCACCCATCGCCTCCCTGCCATGGCCGCGTGCCGCCCCTTTCCTCCGAGCGCCGCGCCGGGCCTCCCGCGCCGCCACTGGGGTCCAACTTCGGCGCCCCTGCCTCACGTCGTCTTCTTCACCCCCCTGCCCGAGTCCCCTGCATCATGCCCCGTCGCCGGAGCCGCATCAAGCCGCCGTCCTCTGCCTCGCCAGCCACCTCGCCGGTAGGTTTCGGCCCTACCTCGAGCGCCCAGCGCCGGAAGCTGCTTCCCGCGCCCCTGCATCGTGCTGCCCGAGCCACCGGGATCCTGCGTCATGGCCCGGACTCCTCTGTGCCCATGAGCCTTCGACGCCCTTGCTGCTACCCGCCAGAGGCCCCTTTTGCCTCTCTTGGTTTTGGTTTGGTTTTGGATCAGCAAGAACGAGACGTCAAGAACCGTACCCGGACCGCCAAGCATCTTATCTGTGATTTTTTGCCAAGTACCACAACGACGCGTCAAGTACCTCTACTGCCGTCTACGGAAACGCCAAGTACCCCTACGCACGAAGACGCCAAGTCCGTTTCGGGATTCATCAAGTACCGCTACTGATGGCTCGAACGTCTACGAAACGTGTACCACTACCGTCGACCCGCGAAGACCCCGTGGACGTCAAGTTCCTTGTTGTGACCCCGAACATCTACGGAACATGAACAACTACTTCCTCTTCGAAACGTGAACCACTACCGTCGCGAGAACGACTACTTCCACTACTACCGTCGCGGAACAACTACTTCCTCTACTTCCCTCGATGACCCGTGAACGACTACTTCCTCTACGAACCGGTTCGCTTTGAAAATACACGCTTCAAAGGTATAACTGCTGAGAACGATGACCCGTGGACGAATGTGTGTTGTCTGAGATGTACCATAAGTTTGCACCATGCCCGTTTGCTTCATGCACGTTCCTCCTCATTAGCCATGCCGTCGTCCCGTGGGAACCCGGTAGTCGGGAGCACCCCACCATCTCTAGCATGTTTCGCACATCTCCTTTTGCACCGGTATCTCCATGAGCTACCGGAACCGATATGTTGCCGTGGCACCATTTTCGGATTCGTTGCCGTGGCACCCCTTTCGTTCCGCCATGGTGACCAAATGCTTCATAATATGCTCATGTTAACATTTTCATAAAATTGCATAAAACTTGAAATTGTCATCCGCATCATGATAACAACATTTAAAATGATTAAAATTGTTGTTTGCATTTATTTTGCTAAATGCCATGTTAAAATGATTTATTCCATAACTAAATAACCGTAACTCAGAATTTAATAAACTTTATATGTAAATGGGGTAGAAAAATGCATAGATTAACTTGGTGTACTTTGTTATAATGCTTAACAACAATAAAATATGCTTTAGGTCAGAACAGTACCAAACCTAATATATGCATATGAGGAGTTTCCGGACTTGTTGTTTTGTTGTTCCGGCCTCATTTAAACTTGCCTAGATAGGTAGTTTTCATATGCTTCTCCCCTTGCCATGTTTAATAACATTTAATATTGTTGGGTAGCCTAAACAAGAGTGAACTAAATAAATGTTGTGAAGTTTCGTCAATATGCAACTCGTTGCATATTGAGCTCCACTTAACTTGTAGTATTGTTTGTTGCATTTTGCCATGCCATGCATATTTAAACCGGACATGCATCATACTTGTTTGTGCATCATGCCATGTGTTTGTGGTGGTTGTTTACTATGTTGCTTGTTTCTTTCCGGGTTGCTTCTCTCGTTAGCTTCGGTTTCGTTTCGGAGTTGTGAGGATTCGTTCGTCTTCGTCTGTTTGTCTTCTTCATGGACTCGTTCTTCTTCCTTGCGGGATTTCAGGCAAGATGATCATACCCTCGAAATCACTTCTATCTTTGCTTGCTACATGCTCGCTCTTTTGCTATGCCTATGCTGTGATACCTACCACTTGCTTACCATGCCTCCCATATTGTTAAACCAAGCCTCTAACCCACCTTGTCCTAGCAAACCGTTGTTTGGCTATGTTACCGCTTTGCTCAGCCCCTCTTATAGCGTTGTTAGTTGCAGGTGAAGATGAAGTTTGTTCCTTGTTGGAACATGGAGATGTTGTTCCTTGATTGGAACATGTTTACTTGTTGGGATATCACAATATATCTTATTTAATTAATGCATCTATATACTTGGTAAAGGGTGGAAGGCTCGGCCTTATGCCTGGTGTTTTGTTCCACTCTTGCCGCCCTAGTTTCCGTCATATCGGTGTTATGTTCCCGGATTTTTGCGTCCCTAACGCGGTCGGGTGATTTATGGGACCCCCTTGACAGTTCGCTTTGAATAAGACTTTTCCAGCAAGGCCCAACTTTGGTTTTACCATTTGCCTACCACCTATACCTTTCCCTTGGGAGTAGCTAACCCGAGGGTCATCTTTATTCAGCCCCCCCGGGCCAATGCTTGTCTAAGTGTTGGCCCGAACTAGAGCCCTTTGCAGCGCCACCTCAGGGAAACTTGAGGTCTGGTTTTAGTTGTACGGAGTGTTCATCCGGTGTTGCCCTGAGAACGAGATATGTGCAGCTCCTATCAGGATGTCGGCGCATCGGGCGGCTTTGCTGGACTTGTTTTATTACTGTCGAAATGTCTTGTAGCCGGGATTCCGAGACTGATCGGGTCTTCCCGGGGAGAAGAAATATCCTTCGTTGATCGCGAGAGCTTATCATGGGCTAAGTTGGGACACCCCTGCAAGGTTTGAACTTTCGAAAGTCGTGCCCGCGGTTATGAGGCAGATGGGAATTTGTTAATGTCCGATTGTAGAAAACCCGAAGTTGATCTTAATTAAAATACACCAACCGCGTGTGTAACCGTGATGGTCTCTTCTCGGCGGAGTCCGGGAAGTGAACATGGTGTTGGAGTTATGCTTGACGTAAGTAGTTTCAGGATCACTTCTTGATCATAGTTGATCGACCGTGCTTATGCCTTCTCTTCTCGCTCTCATTTGCGTATGTTAGCCACCAGATATGCTAGTCGCTTGCTGCAGCTCCACCTCATACCTTTTACCCTATGTCACAGCCCTAGAATAATGTTGTAAGTAGTGGCTTTGCACTCATGCATCATGTCTAAATTTCTGAAACTTGAATTGAGGAATTTTGAAAGCCTCAAAAACTTAATTAAAAGAAGGGCAAAGAACCCTAGAAATCTCATTCTTTGTTCCAAGATGTCCTTTTGCAATGTTTGAGAATTTTGGCAAGAGCTATATATCAAACCAAAATTTAGGAACATTTTAAGGAATTATTTTGGGACTTTGAATTTAAATCAATACTATTTTTGAATTTGAACTTATATTCAAATATATACCGAATATATGTTCAAATAACTGAAACAATTTTATGTGCTTTGGTATAATTCCATTGTGCTAAATAAAATGTTCAGGGGAATTTTGTCACTGTTTTTGAATTTGTTTTATTTAGAAATAGTGGCAAAAGGAAGTAAATTAAACAAACAGAAGAAAAATTAAAAAAAAAAGGAGCAGAGGCCTACCTAACTTACCTGGCGCAGCCCACCTAGCCCAGTGGAGAAGGAGGCCCAGCCCACCAGGGGCATGCCTGTCCTCTTCTTCGTGCCAGCGCACGAAGCAGCTCGGTGGCGAGCACCGACGCCGCCCAGGCCACCTCCTGCTTGCCACGGAGGCGCCCCCGAGCCCACCCGACGCGCCTGGAGAAGCCCCGCGGACCTCCTCCCTTACTCCCCCATCTCTGTGGTCGTTCTCCCTCCTCCCCCTCGCGTTCTCGCAGCCACCCGAGAGCCACCCGTCGCCGCCGTGCTTCGCTCGCGTGGCCGCCGTCGTTCCAAGCGCCACCGCCCTGTTCCAGAGATCCACCTCCCCGTGCTGCTTCCTCCCGTCGACGCACGCGAGGCAGGGAGCAACAGAACATCGCCCCCTTCGTCCCCATCGCCGTCTCTGCTTCGCCATCGCCGTCGTCGATTTGCCGGCCACAGCGCTTCTCCGGCCTCTTCTTCGACTCCACCCGACCCGTGGTGAGCTCGCGAACGAAACCCCTCTCTCTCCCCGGCCTCGCACGTCCTCTAATCGTCGTTTCCGCAAGCTCCCGAGCTCGTCACCGCCGGCCATGGCGCCGCCGCGGCCACATCCGTTGCCGCTCCCGTCCGAGCCCATCAGCGCGCTCAGCACGCTCCCAGAAGCCGAGCAAACCCACCAGATCCTCCTCCCGTACGCTGTAGCGCCGAACCCGCCTGCTCCCGTACTCCGGCCGCCGCCTGGCTCGACGCCGGCGTCATCTCCGGCCACCCCGCACACACCGCTGGCCCCACTCGATGCGCGAGAGCGCCAGCAGCCCATAGGAGCAAGCCGCACTCCCAGCCGACGCCTGTAGCGCTGCCCCGACCAACTCCGGCGAGTTCCCGCCGCTGCTGTGGTCGCCGGCGTCACCTGCTGACGTGGCGCCGGTTAATTAGCGCTAATGACCCAGCTAACCACCCCCAGAGCCACTGACATGTGGGTCCCAATGCCTAAACTAATTAGTACTATTTTCCTGTTAGATTAACACTAACAACAGTGGGCCCCGCCAGTCAACGTTGACTTTGCCACGTCACATGTTGACCGGACCCACACGTCAGCCTCTGTTGTTGACGCTGTGTCACTGACCAGTGGACCCCACTGGTCAGGTTTGACCTGGAGGCGCCCCGTTGACCTGCTGACGTCATGCTGATGTCAGGCTGACGTAGTAATCCTTTTCTGGAATTTAAATAAATCTTAAATGATTTGTTTAATTCAGAAAATATCCAAAACTTTGAAAAATCATAGAAAATAATCTATAGCTCAGAATGAAATAATTTATATATGAAAAATTATCAGAAAAATTCAAGGAATCCATCTGTACCATTTTCATGCATGTTAGAACAACTTATAGTTGCTGTTTAGCACAAATCTTATAATGGCATTTAAATATCCACATATGGAGTTTGAATTTGAATCTTGGATTCAAATCAACTTCATTTAATCTGGTTGCTAGTTGCATTAGCTCAAACCACATCATATTGCCATGTCATGATCATGCATCATATTGTGGCATCGCATTGATTGTGTTCTTTCTCAGTTGCCGGTGTTTGTCCCCTCTCGGTAGGCGTATCCCGACGATGAGTTCGATGACACCGATGAAGAACTATATTATCTTCAGAAGTGCCAGGCAAGCAAACCCCCTTGTTCATTCCGATACAATCCCACTCTCTCGCTCCTGCTCTCTTTTATTGCATTAGGACAACAACGATTCATGTGTTACTTGCTGCGGTAGCTGAACCCCTTTATCCTTTGCATGACCTGTCATTCCACAGTAAATAGATGAAACCCGCTAGCATGAGTAGGAGTTGTTTGAGCCCTGATGTGCCTACTCATTCATGCTTGTTGTCATGCCTGCTACTGCTTAGAGTTGAGTCAGGTCTGATTCATCGGGAATGAATTGGAATGTGGTGAACATGTCCTACTGTTGAGAGCCAAGTGTGTGAACACGATTTGGTAAAGGTAGCGGTGAGAGGCCATGTAGGAGTACATGGTGGGTTGTCTCATTGCAGCCGTCCTCAGGAACTGAGTTCTGTGTTTGTGATCCATGAACAGTTACTACCACGCATTGGAATGCTTAAGTGCCCCTCTCGACTTATTAATCCACTTGATCTCTGTCCAGGAGTTGCAACTAGTTTCTGGTGTTTGTAGGTAGTGTTAGTAGTCTACCAAGTGGCACCCGGTACAGGTGGGCTTGGGACAGACTAGGCACAGTGGCACGGTGTACCAAGTGGCACCCGGTTGGTGGGCTTGGGAACCCTGCTCACATCGTTTGGGGCCGTGAGCGACACCCCGGCCGGATCTCCTTGCGGATGGAACCCGAATAGGCGATAAACCTGGACGAGAGACTTGTGTGATTAGTCAGGTCGTGGCCGACTCCCTCGCCCGGCTTCCGCTTGAAGGTTGCCGAGGTACATGACGTGTACAGGGCGATAAGTGGCGAGAGCGTGTGTGAAGAAGTACACCCCTGCAGGGTTATCATTATCTATTCGAATAGCCGGATTCCTCGGATATGGAAACTTGGACCCCTTGTACAGTTCATAGACAAGTGAAAGTGGATACTCTAAAATGCGCAAGATAAGTGTGAGTGCTATGGATGGCCTTCTCGTAGGGAGACGGGAGCGGATCCATAGTGGTGTATTGATATGGTGAATATGTGGACTCGTGTGCGCCACCTCAAAAGAGTTACTTGCAGTCGTAGTTCAGGATAGCCACCGAGTCAAAGCTGGCTTGCTGCAGTCAAACTCCACCACCCCCTTTATTGATACTGATGCATATGTAGTTAGTTCTGATGTAAGTCTTGCTGAGTACAATTGTACTCACGTTTGCCTATTTTACGTTTTGCAGAGAGATTTCAGTCTCGCTAGTAGTACCGCTTGGACTTCGACGTTTAGCTTGTTACCTCAGCTACGATCTTGTGCCCTCGGCAGGATCTAGTAGATAGTCAGGCTTCTCAGCCTTTTTCATTTGTAGATGTCTGTACTCAGACATGTTAAGCTTCCGCATGTGTTTGACTTGTATGCTCTGAATGTTGGGTCATGAGACCCATGTTTGTAATATCTCGCTCCTCGGAGCCTAATGAATAAATACTTGAGTCATAGAGTCTTGTTGTGATGCCATGTTGTATCTACTCATATCGGGCATATTGTGTGTATGATTGAAATGCTTGGTATGGGTGGGATCCGACTATCTAGTTGTTTATCCTTGGCAGCCTATCATATGGGGAAATGTAGTCTAGTGCTTCGGAGCGATAGTAGTCCGCTACAGCCCGGTTCACCGGAGTCCTGCTAGCCCAGCACTACTGCTCAGGACACTTGACTGGCCGGCATGTGTTTCACTTCGTTCCTGTGTCTGTCCCTTCGGGGAAATGTCACGCGGTGACATCCGGAGTCCTGTCTAGCCTGCTACAGCCCGGGTTACCGGAGTCCTGTTAGCCCAGTGCTACAGCCCGAATTCACACGCTGTTGACCGACATGCTCGAGGTTGATTCATGTATGCCTGTCCCCATGGGTTAGTGCCGCTTTGGGTTCACGACTGGCCATGTCGGCCCGGGTTCTCTGTCATATGGATGCTAGCGACACTATCATATACGTGAGCCAAAAGGCGCAAACGGTCCCGGGCCAGGTAAGGTGGCACCCGTGGGAGTACCGTGCGTGAGGCCGCAAGGTGATATGATGTGTTACACGCTGGATCGATGTGGCTTAGGATCGGGGTCCCGACAGCTTTGGTATCAGAGCCTGACTGCCTGTAGGATTACCAAGCCAAACTGGTCGAAGTTGAGTCTAGAAATGCTTTAGTTATGTAAGGGAATTGATTGTGGAAGGGAACGTAAGGCTCTTTTTACTCCTTATACCTCATGGCCTTCTGATCTGAGTCAACCTCTTCTCTTCTACGGGGGTTAAGAACTAGGCTTCTCTTCTATCTCTCAGGATGACGTGTTACTAAACCATAGTTGCCTAGGATTGTTGAGTTCAAGTCTCTGTTCATTTTCTACTACCTCCATATGTTCATAGCTGGCCTCAGAACCTTGATATTGTGATGTTGAGTGGCTATGCCACCATTTTTGCAGGATGTCTCAAATCTTTTTGAGCATTTACAGCCGTTATGCTGTCCGAGTCATCCCAGGTCTCTAAATAGTCTGATGCATTTGCAAATCCTTTCTCTCCGTTCCTGATGTCCTTTTTGGTCAGAACAAGCACACTAACCGGTGAGTTGAGGTACTCTGTTGCCTCGACATATATGTTGGAGCTATTATTATGACCCTAGGTGTTTTAGGGAGTCACCTAGTAATCTAGCAATGTTTTGTGTTTCCGGTGTGATGATTCTGGCCACCATTCTCGAAGGCATCCTGTGATGCCATCCAGTAGTAGGTATTCTACTCCTGGGTTTTGAACCCGAGATTCATCCTACTTACTTCATGTTGATAGTGCTTGCTAGTTCCTTTAGGACATTAGTAACCTTTGCGATAGTCATCGAGGTCCGTGGTATATCATTCTTCCATATACCATGAACTTCTTATGGCAGAAGTTCTGTTGAACCAAAAGATCACAACCAGAGTACTCTTGAGGAGTTCTCCATCCATAATTATGAATCTGCCCGTCCTACCTCTCCGCATGGATTATCCGGAAGAAATTCGTTGAACTCGTTTGACATACTAATCCGTGCATCCACAACTCAGAAGATCATATGTTCCTTGAGTTGTCCCTCCTTAGTCGTTTTCTGACCTTCGTCTATCAATTGATAGTCAAGAGCATGCGTGCATTCGTTCATCGATGCCTATTATTCTTGTGGCCCGTCAAGTCGTTCTATTCCGGAATGACTAGGAGAAACAAACTCCAGTACCTCATCCATATCCAGGATTGGGTCAAAGCAGTTGTATACCACAGATCAAAATGCCAATCCAGCTTTTGTTCTGTTCTACCTTGGAGTGTTACCATCTTTATGTCAAGAATGTCATGAGAATTGCACCACCTCTTATGAATTCTTGACGCAGTAATACTTCTCGCTATCATTATTCATTCCTCGGTTCCGTGTTGTTGTAACCGGAATGCCGACAAGTGAATTGTGATGTGTGAAATCAATACTCCGGGCAACTCGTTGCTTGGTAGTAAATGGACAATATTCTCATTCTTAGCGTGTTGGTTATTAAATCATCATCCTAAGATTGACCGTGCTATCTAGTCCTTATTTCTGGTGCACTCCTCGATCAATGAGTTAGGATTGTGTCAATCCCTCACTCCTTTGGATCATATCGTCTTGCCCTGAAAAGCAAGATTGATCTTGAGCTTAGTAATATATCGGTGGTTCGTGATTTTCCGAAGATCTTCTCGGAAGTATTACCTGGTTGTCACCTGACCGCTATGTTGAGTTCGTGATCAGTTGGTTTTCCGGTAAACCACCCCTTCTCCAAGAATCCGTATTGGATATCCCTGAGCTGGTTGGTTAAGCTAAACAACAACTTGGAGAGTTGGAAGATAAGAGCTTGTCCGACTTAGTTCATGTTAAGGAATATCCTCTTGTGTGTGTATTGAAGAAAGATGATATCTTCACCAATTGATCCTCGTGATCAGTTGCTGGATTTATTACCTTGTCAAAACTTTGACTTGAGTATGGGCTATCGTCAAGTCAAATCAGAACCAACGATATTCGTAATGTTGTCTTACTCGTGGTTCATCCCTCGAGCATACACCATTACACCTTTTGGTCTGACCAATGCTATTGCCGTGTTCACATGATGGTGGAAGTCCAGTGATATGGAAATACCGATGAGTTGTTGTTGAGCCCATCAGCAACATTTTGTCTCCCCCATGATTCATGTTGAACATCAACCTAGTGTTGGAAACTTTGTAAGCAATGCCTTCGTGTTCCGTTCATGAAGCATATGCTTGGATGGAAGAAGTGACCTCCTCGAATTCATGTGCATTTGGTGTAAGTTGCCGCCATGAATTTGAGAAAGGTTTGTTTTTGCCTCCTCTGGAATCATCCCAAATCAGTCATGCATACGTGCGAAGTATTCTGTGGTTTGGAGACTTGCAACCTTCATTCTATATGTGTCCCTAGCACACCAAGCCACTGATTGATTTGTTCAAGGAGAGGAAGTTCCTTTTTAAGAGCTAACCCGGGCTTAATCAAGGACTTCGTTATCTGCAATGATGGTTTCCCACCTGAACTCGGTAGTGTTTTATTATAAGACTACCATGTGATCATGCTTGTCTAGGACAACGTGTTCACATGCTTGTAGCATAACCAGCTCATGTTTTGGAGCTTGCTATCATAGTTCATATCCCGAGAATCTCACAACGTCATCTCGTCGGTTTGTGTTGCAAACTTTCTTTTCCAGACATATTGTCTGAAATATCCTGTTAGCAACCAGATCTGAATCTCAGGCAGATATGATGGTTGGAACTTCTCCAAGATCTATGATGTAGGTCCCGACAAGGTTGATGTTCTGGCCGACGCACCCAGCCGGAGGATCTATCACTATAGTATCTTGATTGGGCAATTTGTCCATCTTCTCCACGAGGATTTCATGCGGCTTATTCTATAAGTTTTTCCTTAGGGATTCTTGTGCTCTTGGTTTCCCCGATAAGCTATAACCTTTCCAACGGTGGAATCACTCTTATTGAGTTGTTCCCAGTTACCAGAATCATTCCCAGCATTTGCATTTTGTTTCCAGCTTGCACCCGTCATTGTGTCAGTCTGTCATGGTCCCATCCATTTCCGGTGATAAGCAAGAGTCATCCATTGCGTTGTCTTCAACAAGGTAGTCCACATCATCCATTCTGGTATGGTTATGCCATCCCTTCGAGCTCTTCAAACGATCGTTTGTGATTACCTTAGGCTGGAATAAAGAGTTCCAATGATCTTAGTATCAAAAGTAATTCTTTTTGCCACTTAAGGGAATAGTTCTTTGAGTCACCTCCTCTAGGGTGCCCCTATATGGAATCGTGGTAATTGTCTCCTCGCTACTCTGAAACCATCCGCCATCTTCTTAAGCGTGGAATAGTTGCCTACCAAATCGAACTTCACCATCCGTTACTACCCACCCGTCTTGATGTATGTTTGTGTCCCAACTCAAGAGATGTTTCAACATCTCACCCCGTGAGTGATCCTAAGTGCTCGACCTTTGAGGAGATCGATTCCTGCAGAGTTTCTTCTGTCATCGTCGTGTTGGATGAAGTTTTCGAAAGCATGGATGTCAAAATCAATTTGAAGCAATTAATCAACATCTCTGAGAAGGACAGTTGGATCGTGAAGACCGTGTTAGCTTTGTGCTCCCTCTGTCTTCTTACCTCACGTCTTGAATCTCGAGACGAGATTCTTGTTTAGTGGGGGTGAGTTGTCACAGCCCTAGAATAATGTTGTAAGTAGTGGCTTTGCACTCATGCATCATGTCTAAATTTCTGAAACTTGAATTGAGGAATTTTGAAAGCCTCAAAAACTTAATTAAAAGAAGGGCAAAGAACCCTAGAAATCTCATTCTTTGTTCCAAGATGTCCTTTTGCAATGTTTGAGAATTTTGGCAAGAGCTATATATCAAACCAAAATTTAGGAACATTTTAAGGAATTATTTTGGGACTTTGAATTTAAATCAATACTATTTTTGAATTTGAACTTATATTCAAATATATACCGAATATATGTTCAAATAACTGAAACAATTTTATGTGCTTTGGTATAATTCCATTGTGCTAAATAAAATGTTCAGGGGAATTTTGTCACTGTTTTTGAATTTGTTTTATTTAGAAATAGTGGCAAAAGGAAGTAAATTAAACAAACAGAAGAAAAATTAAAAAAAAAGGAGCAGAGGCCTACCTAACTTACCTGGCGCAGCCCACCTAGCCCAGTGGAGAAGGAGGCCCAGCCCACCAGGGGCATGCCTGTCCTCTTCTTCGTGCCAGCGCACGAAGCAGCTCGGTGGCGAGCACCGACGCCGCCCCGGCCACCTCCTGCTTGCCACGGAGGCGCCCCCGAGCCCACCCGACGCGCCTGGAGAAGCCCCGCGGACCTCCTCCCTCACTCCCCCATCTCTGTGGTCGTTCTCCCTCCTCCCCCTCGCGTTCTCGCAGCCACCCGAGAGCCACCCGTCGCCGCCGTGCTTCGCTCGCGTGGCCGCCGTCGTTCCAAGCGCCACCGCCCTGTTCCAGAGATCCACCTCCCCGTGCTGCTTCCTCCCGTCGACGCACGCGAGGCAGGGAGCAACAGAACGTCGCCCCCTTCGTCCCCATCGCCGTCTCTGCTTCGCCATCGCCGTCGTCGATTTGCCGGCCACAGCGCTTCTCCGGCCTCTTCTTCGACTCCACCCGACCCGTGGTGAGCTCGCGAACGAAACCCCTCTCTCTCCCCGGCCTCGCACGTCCTCTAGTCGTCGTTTCCGCAAGCTCCCGAGCTCGTCACCGCCGGCCATGGCGCCGCCGCGGCCACATCCGTTGCCGCTCCCGTCCGAGCCCATCAGCGCGCTCAGCACGCTCCCAGAAGCCGAGCAAACCCACCAGATCCTCCTCCCGTACGCTGTAGCGCCGAACCCGCCTGCTCCCGTACTCCGGCCGCCGCCTGGCTCGACG